>JASAUF010000619.1:1370000-4086837 GCA_030180095.1 Magnolia changhungtana | reverse complement strand
ATGGCATTGTTGAGGTTGAGCCACTTGAGCTTGGGCATGAATTTTCCTATGGCTATTGCCATTGCTGTTGTCACTTGCTGACCGCCTAAGTTGAGGCCCACCAGGCTCGGACAAGATCGACCCATTTCTTCAATCGTCGAGGCAGAGACTGCCAACCAAAGCTTAAGGTCGACGAGTTTCAGGTCCTTGCAAGTGCGGCGGATTAACTCGAGAAAAGCGGTTTCTGAGATACGTTCACAACCCCGAAGGGATATTGATTCAATTGATGGGCACCTAGCATTCAATTCAATCCAACATGATACATGTTAATAAATGGTGAATGCATTGGCTTGGATTAGCTCTTCCTTGCAGAGCTGATGACCCAAAGAAATCCTGCCTTCTGTTTGATTAATGCCATTTCCAGTATGAATAGAAACTGGAAATAATCTCTACTGCCACAAATCCATCTTGATTTTTTTTTTTTTTTTTGCAAAGAAACATTAGGAGGTCTGGATTTCTTAGTTGGTGGGTTGGATCATAGTTAGCAAACAAGGAAACTGCAAAGAAGGTACAGAGATGTTGGTGTTTGATTCTGTTTCTATTGTCAAAGATATTCTAAAACCAACAAGTGCTACAAATTTGGAGAATACTTCAAGTTTAACATAGTTTGGACTAGAAAATGAAGACAGACACACACACAAAAACCAACTGTATATGGGCATATATTTGTGTTTAGATTAGATATAAATAAGGTTGAAATAGAAAATTTTAATTAAACAGTGGAATGGAGTTTATTGCCCATTTCAAATCCTTCGTTTCAAGTAATCTTTATATAATTAATCATCTTAATTAAAATCACCTTCTACTCAATTTTACTTATGGGTGGTCGATGATTTCTATTTTTTAAATTGCCCCTCAAAAGATTTTATTTTTTTATTTTTTGGGAATAAAACATGTTTATTGAAAAAAAAAAAAAAAACGAGTTTAATTCGGTCCTCCCTCCCGCAAAAAATACAATCTTTTAAAAAATTATATAAATATGGATTTTAAAACGTAGTTAGCAAGGCTTCAATCCAACATGAATAGCCCCGTGGGGCCCACACGCAGATATGGTCGAAATCGTAAAGGCAACCCTAACCATCGATTTACAGAGTTGAATAGGAAGAAACATGGAAAGCATCGTTTTCAACGGTTCAAGAATTGCCAGAATCATCTAATCACTGTTAGTATTTGACCCCTGGCCCACCCAAGTTTAAGCATCCAGCTAATGAAAATATCTGATCATTCGATCATCTCTGCATTTGGAGCCCACAGATGGGGCGTTCCTTATTATTTAAGGTAATTAACTTGAATAAATCGCAGAATCCAAACCTGTCTTCAATCATCTGAAGCATCATGTCATCGGCGAGCGGGCTGACGAAAATCGACTTAGCTCCGAATCCAGCATATCTGATAACGTAAACCGACTCCCTACAGAGCCTTGCTTGATGATCGGGTACTAGGCTCTCTTTGATGTTATTTTCTAAGAATATTTCATTATGAGCGAAGTAGATACGATCCCAGCACTCTTGAAAATGGGCCACGCAGCGCCACGAACGGCAGACACGAGATACCGATACCAGAGAAGCAAAATCCAGGTTTGAGAAGATCTGGATTAGGATTTCTTGAATGATGGACGCCCAACATGCATTATGGGCTTTAATATCCATGCCCCACTTTGATTATTTGTTTCTTCTCTCTTTCCTACTTCTCTTTTATAAAGACTCGTAAAGGGTCATTCTTTCATTATTAGGTTTTTTTTAATTACACATTTGTACTTTTTTAGTTTTTGGAAGATGCATCCACACGTGTTCACAAAAGCATGCGGACAAGAGATCGGCTTGATTACGGATAGTCTATGCTGCAGCGCCTGCAGATATAGGTGATTCTTGTGCCGTCGCTTCTCATTGGTCCACGTCATCATCAATGACGTTAGCTCAAAATTAAAACAAAAATAGAAATATATACGTATTCTCTCAATTGACGTGTGGGACTTATCTACGCCCCATGATGTATCAGTATGATGTATGTGATAGATCCACCTTGCAGTCCATGTATGCGTGACCTTACATGGCAAATCAACGTCATGGTGGGCTCTAGAAAGATTTCAACAGTAATTGTTTAATACCCACTACTTTTTATGGTATGGTCCACTTCAGCTTTGGATTTATTTTAATTTCTTTTTGGCTCATCACTTAAAATGATTAGAAAAAAATAAATGGATGGTGTGGTTAATTCTTACACGCGCAACATAGTGAGGCCATAGACGGTCCACGGAGAGTAAATAAGTTATGTTTCTGTTTTACGTATTTCGACTTCTTTTTGTTTTTTTAGCCGACATCATCGGCGAAGACGTGCACCTATTAGACGCTACGGCTTGGACGCGGTTTGACTAATGACCCTACCATTAGCCAATGTCTAGTGGTCGGTGCTTCATGGACCCCACCATGATGTATGTGTTTCATCCACGCCGTCTATTCATTTTTCGAGATTATATAACAATATGATCTAAAAAATGAGTTAGATGCAAATCTCAAATGGACCACATCCTAAGGAAACAATGTTGATTGAACGCCTACCATTAAAAACCTTTTAGGGCTGCGAAGTTTTTTAATCAAGTTGTTATTTATTTATTTTTTCCTTCATTTAGGTCTGTATGACATATTAAACAGTTTGGATGTCATATAAACATTACACTGTGCATATGGGGCTTTAATGGTGGACATTCAATCACTATTGTTATTCTCTGGCGTGGTCCACTTAGATTTATATCTACCTCGTTTTTGGGATCAAGCCCTAAAATGATATGGAAAAATGGATGGACGACATGGATCAGGCAACGTCATTAGCCAAAGCGCTTGAATTCTTGTGCCGTCCCTTCTCATTGGTCCACGTCATCACCAATGACGTCAGTTTAGAAAAATAAAAGGAAAATATAAATACTTATAATAGAAATATATACGCATTTTCTCCGTTGACGTGTGGAACTTTTATGGCCTCACCATCATGTACGTGTGAGATTCACACTTCAGGAAACAGTGGATATTAGGCGCTTACTGTTGAGGCCGTGTTTCGCCCGTCAAATTCCGTGGGAATTGAAGGGATGTGATGAGAAGCTGGCATTTATTGATGCTGTCAGAGATTTGTCTGGGACTGGTGTAAACCAGCCATTTCAGCAAGTGCGTTTGGAATGCATGGACATTCACCAAACATCCCACCTAATACCGGGTGACCCTGTTTGGATTAAAGCAATGGAGATGAAAGACTCCCACGGGATTCCCTTGGACGGACGTTTGGCTTGTAATTTGTGAGATTGTCATGTGTGTAAATCGTAGTTGGCTACGTGACATCTGCATTGACAACTATTGCAATCGGTGATCATCAGTGGGCCCCATACTGATGTATGTGTTTCATCCAGTCCGTTCAGATCATCATAACAGATCAATATAGGATATGTGACCGCATCATTTGTTGATAGAAATCTCAACTGCAGTCAAATAACAGGAAAACAATATATATATATATAGACAGCCAATCTCAATCCGTGAAATGCATCATTGTTCACTCCCCAAGTATAGGGTTGTGATGTCGTAATAATCTCGATAAGACCGAGGTCGAATCCACAGGGACTGAAACCTGTACGTAATCTGAAACTAAATAGAACTAGAATTAGACTAAGATGTAATCTAAATTGAATGACAATTGAGGAATAATTGTAGAATAATTAATCTAAAACTTAAGAAATTCAGAGAAAGGGAACTAGGGATTCAGAGGATCCACTTGTAGAGATCAGGGAGATATTATGCCTGCTTCATGGATATTAAACTGAACTTACTTGATATAGTTTTCAAGAGATAAAAGGTATATGAATTAGAATGGATTCCATCACTAAACCATGCCCAGGAGACAAAGCAAACAACATAATTAAACTAATTACCAACCAATCAACAGTGTATGAAGGCTAGGAAGGGTACTGACATCCAACCATGCCCAGGAGACGATGGTGAACAATAGGGCTTCCTGACGTCATAAACATCAAAAGGAAAAGAAATACTCCAAGCCGTCGCAGACCCATTGTAATTTCAGTCACAACAGACCATTCAAAGTTAAAAATATTTCCATCTAACCAGAATCAAATTCCGTTCAAGTTTAACATAAATAAAAAAACATAATAAAAACTCCCATCTCACTGCAAGCTTCACCTCTTAGCCCTAGCTAAGAGGTTTAGCCACACATGAGTGGACTAGATCTCTCAAAATAAAATAAATAAATAAAACAGCTAAGAATAAAAAAAAAAATAAACTCTTTTTCTCTCTTTCTCTCTCTCTCCTCACGTCTCCACCCGAACTCCCAGCTTCCAGCCGTATATCTTTTTTTTTTTTCTCCCTCTTTCTCTCTTTTATAATGGCAGCAAGGGACCGTGGAAGGGAGAGTCCATGCTGGAGTCGTGAACATGTGCGAACGGAGGAGAGTTCTTTGTTTACGCAGCAAAGTGAGCTTTTTCCGTGCTGAAGTGTTGGTGGGCTCACTTCAGTTGACTTTTATGAAATCCACTCCATCCATTGTCTGGCCCTCAGAAATTCGACCACAGAAGAGTGGTTTTAATTGCCTGTTGGCGCGACCCAGGTGCGAAACTCCGCTGAAATCGGCAGGCATCCATTTGTGACCGTTGAACCCAGGACATGTGTGAGCATGAATGCAGTGGTCAACGTGGTTTTGACTACCTCGCAGCCCTCTGCATGATGGACGGTTCAGATCAATCGTCTGATCACGGACGGTGGCCCACAGCTGCCCGCAATCTCCGGATTTCCCGGACCGCGAAACAGAGCTTTCGCTCTTACGCTGAGGTTGCTGGTGGGGTCCACTTCGATGTATTTTGGAGAATCCAAGCCGTTCACTGCATCTAGATCGAAAAACACCCGAAAATGGGTATTTTTCAAGTGAAAAGGGTGTGGACCACGTGATTTCCTGAGCTGCCGTCCGCCTTGCGTTTGGACGACCAAAAACAGATCTCCGTTGACTTTTTCAATTCCACCACCTAGGCTATGGTCCCACCCTCCGTCTAGAGTGAATGAACGGATCTGATCATCCATATGATCAATGGGTGGGGCCCACTAATTATCGGATCGTCCGGATCGTGCGAACGCTGTTCTTTCGCATGGGAGTTGCGCTGATTGTGTGATGGGGCCCACTTCATTGATGATTAGAGAAATCCATACCGTCCACCAGATTCACGACGAAAAACCGTCCAGGAAAGGCTGATTAAGGTTTGATTTTAGTGTGGTCCACCAGCCGTTTTGGTCCACCGTCCATCTTCCGTTTGGATTTCTGCCGGATTGCAATCCTCACTTGTCTTCGAGTTTCGACACCTGGCGAGGGTAGTTACCCCCTTTTATCACCTTGGACGGTCCAGTTTTCAAATAGTATGATGAGTGGGTCCCATTGATAGAGACCGTGGGACGCGAGTGCGTCCGGCTGTTCTTCTGCGGAAAGAGTCGGGTAAGCCGACTTTGAATGAGGTTCCCGGTCCGGTGCGCCTCCAGCGTGCTTGTACATGGTGTATACTCACCTCAAGTGCGGAGTCCACTGTGTTGCTTATATGAAATCTGTTCCGTCCATCCTCTCAGGAACTTCATTAACACGTTGAGACAAAAATTGCAACATATCCAGATATCAGGCGGGCCCCACTTAAGGATTTAAGGAGCTGATCTGTCCGTTGGTCCACTTCCACAGCGATCCAAGAGCTGAAACTCGACGTGTACGGTTAAATTATGGTCCTCAGGCCATGTATGAAGTTTTGAGCTGAACAGATGATGGGAACCCTGTGATCTTTCATTCTGAACCAATTTCGAGCCACTTGAACTTCGGTTTCTTGATTTTCGCGGATCTCCGGTGTGTAAATTCAATGATCTTGGTCCCCTGGGGTCCGTCCCTTGCTCTGGTGATTTTGGAGCGTCAAATCCACACTTTTGATACTCTTTTTTCGGTCAACACTACTAATTACATCCTGCAACACAAACATGGGTAAAATAAGCCGTTAAAGAGTATTATGTTTGTTAATCTAGGTAGTAGCTGGGGTCTCATATGCAATATTTGACCCTCAACAATCATAGGCAGATCTATCTGAGACCCAAGAAAGGATAGATTCTGCTGTATATGGGGAACAAATGGTCTGTTCACAGGTGTATATGTGGGTGTGTACCCTTACATATACAGAAATTTAGCCTATACATATATTAAGAAAATGATAATAAATGGGTAGAGAAATGACGAAACCACAAGGACACAGACAATCAAATCTGAAAGAGCCATCATCGACGAGGGGATTATCTTTGACACCAGTTTAGATGTACATCACAAATAATGCATGACAAAGAATCAACACAAGCATAGCTTCTCGGTAGAATGCCTGCCACCAGCTTCAGTACAACCAGTTTCTTTCCTCTCCGTCATAACTATCTTACCTACCAAAAAGAAAAAATTCAAAAACGAACAAAAGAAAAGAAAATAAGCAGCAAATGAAGTGAGAACCATGAGCCCCATGTGCAGGAAACTAGAGCTTGCATTAATAGCAATATAATGAAGGAGAGTGCCAGCTGCACTGTTGTAATACATGTTCTGTTCCATTGATAGGCTTAATAATGAAAACAAGGACATGAACCTACTTTTGGACCAGTTGCAACACAAGACGTTGGTGTCATTTTAAAAAGTTGTGGAAGCAAACCTGAGTTATCACTCCACGGTGCTGCGAAGAGTTCAATGAAGTCAATATTGGCTGAAATCCAATATTCGTTTGATCCATCTTCTTTTCATATGAAATTATGGAGCACACAACAAGTAACAACAATTTTGACATGCGTATTAAAAGGATATTGCACAGCTATATTCAGTATTGGAAACCTGCCATTCATCACATCGAAACATCGCTCAATTGCATTTTGCAATTGCACATGTCGGTAGTTGAATAATTCCTTCGGATTCATGGGCGCTCTTCCAGTACGATACTCTTACAGATGGTATCGAACCCCACGGCAAGGGACCATAAAGTCTGGTGAATGAGCATAACCTGCGTCGACGACGAAGTATTTTCCGACATAATTGCAAGAATTATTCTTTCCGTCTTTCAGCAATACGCAGCAAATGATAGTGAAAATTCATTACCAGGTGGCACAATTAGATGATCATCATTTTGCATCAATGCGTTATGTAAGACCCTTGCATCCAATGCTGAACCTTTTCATCCGGCTAACACGTATGATATTGACATATCAAACTGACAAGCAACAAGTACATTCAGAGACAATATACCCTTTCGGTTGCGGAAGCTTGCGTGTTGTGCTGCTTGTATATGTGCTGGAATATGTGTCCCGTCAATTGCACCAACACAATCCTATATGGGGGGAGTTTTCAAGCCCATAAGATTAGTATGAATGATGTAAAATTAAACTTTTAACTTCACAAAGGAACCCTTGGTCGATAATGGTACCTTGAAGTATGTGGCCTAATGTGAATTTGATTGAATTTCATTTGGGGTTTCTCCGCGGGCCTGCTTAACATATTTGAGATATAGGGAGACTATTGGATACAGAACTCGGTGAAAGTGACGGCTTATAGTTTCACGTGAACGACAAAACCTGTGTCCTATCATGCGATTACGCACATTATGTTCGAGTGTATGTAGGAACACGACTAGTTGTTCCTCCAAACTAACATTTCATGTATCGTGTAGGGTTGTTAGTTCGTGAACTACTTGACATAGATAGAAAAATATATCCTACTTCATCCTGAGTTGAGTAATACAGTCCCTGTCACCCGTCCGAATAATAGAATTGATAAATATGTCCCGTGCATCATCCTCTTGACGAGCCAGTTCTCGCAACATGCAGTGCTGACAGTATTCCCCAACAGCTGCAATGCATGCTACCATTGCAAGAACAACGATAGATTCGGCCATTTCTTCCTCATCTATTTATCACCTATGCATCATTTGTGGAAGTAGAGCATTATTTGTGGAAGTAGAAGACTTTAAAGTTGCTTCTATGCTGTCACGCCCCAAACCCAGAAATCGGATTCACAGGAATCCCGATCGCCGAATCCGGTGCCGACAGCCTCCGTAGTACCCCATTCTCGGCTCCTAGCGCCCATACGCTAGATTCCGATCCTGGGATCCTACAAGGAGGATTTTCAGTATGAATTTTTTTTTAAGGGAGCATAACCACAAGCATAACCAAGTCACAAAACAACATCATCATCACATATCCACTAATATAATCATTTGAATACAACGCTGAAAGGGAAATATATATATTAAAATCAAAGCTCCAGAGGACAGCTGCACGCTCCAAACTCAACGCTGCTGCAACCTAACACCACCTGCACGCATCTATCGTGCATAAGCTTACAAAAGCTTAGAGGGTGGTGAGAGTGTGTGTAAGGTAAGTGCCAAGCATACCACAAAGCCCATGAATCATACATTATCGGGATAAGCAAAAATACTAACAAGATTATGAATCATACAATGTTAGAGTAAGCGAAAATATACTAGTAAGTCCATGAGTGCTATCAGCCGTACCAAGGCTATGCGATGCAACACATAATAAGACAGTAACAGATGGTGAGGATGCAATGCAATATGCAAATCCTGACAAGCCACGAATACTATCAATCTTATCTATGCCATATAAGCGTAAAAATATAGTAACCCAAAATGCTAAGTACTGCAGATGCAATGTAATATGCGGTGCGAATGAAATGACCATGCAGGAACGTGAAGTCGGGATGATGGTACGTAGTATCGCAAGCTACGGGATCCACCACAAGGGACTTCTATCCAAACCAGTCCCATACCTAAATTTGGATAGTCAGACTCAATGTGGTAAACTACTGATCTCAGGTTAGTCGCGCGCCCAAACCAAAATCCTTGTCATCGCGAAGGTACACATAACAAATAGTTACGCACCACCAGCCCGAGTGGATAGTGAATGAATGAATGGATGAGTATGTAACTCCTACTCAATAAGTCCACATATCAGTACGGTTCATCTCTGGGATCATCACCGGGGTCTATTACACTCTAGCCAGCTTGCCGCCCCTATCCGAGCGCACAACTGGGTAAGTGGAAGAGACCTCACTATCCGCCTGCCAATATCAGGCCCGGCTTGTCGATAGCGGACCCATTCCTCAAGCTGGTTAAACTTAACCTAGACATTGCCCTCTCACTCAGGCGGGTAAGGTCACACCCCCTCCCAACCGACCACGACACAGTGGGAGACGCGGCCTCCTGGTATTCGGCCCTCATGCGCTCATATATCCACTCGGTCTCGACGTTGGAGTCATCTCCTGGCCATGGAGGTTCAGGAATTTTCACCCAGGGACATATATGACGCCCGTATGCTAGAACCAAATATTTCCGGTGTCCTGTCTAGCCATCCACGATATGCCTGTGGAGGCTACGGCCCTGATGTCGCTAGGGCTTATAATGATCAAGTAACATGTATGCGAGATGCATGAATCACACCGTACAAATATGCAGCAATCTCGCGCGTACCATGCGCTCATGTCGGGCACTCCATCTCATATGGAGTCCCGTAAATGTCTCAGCCCAATGACTCATGTTATAACCAAACATTCCTCATATCAAGCATACATATGATGCATATGGGTATGAATTATGGAGCTATACTAAGCATGTTATAAGGTGATGAATTATGTTATAAGGTGATGAACTATCCTTATAATGTAGATGGGCCTAGACGGCCTACACACAACAAGTATGGGCCTACCAATGGCCCTAGGGAGAGTCGTAATGCGGACATTTAATCAACATTATACTTACAATGTGGACGTCAAACCAACATTGCTCCCAAGGCATAGCCCGCCATATAGGTCAACACATAAAATACGGTGGAATCACATTCAATGGGCACTACAAGAAACATCACTTTTAGCAACGACCATTTTCGTCGCTAAACGTCAAAATTTCGCAGCTAAAACTGTTTAACGACGATAGTTTTCGTCGCTAAAATCGTCGCTAAAAGACCGATGTACAAGGCTTTTAGCAGCGAAAAATTCAAATCGCCGCTAAATGTACAATTTTTAGCGACGAATGTTTTCGTCGCTAAAAACGATCTTCTTGACGAAAATATTATTGCTAAAAAACTTGATTACTCTTTAGCGACATTTTTTATGCATGAAAAAAATTCGCGGTAAAATTTTGCCGCGAAAAATATTCGAACTTTTAGCATCGAAAAGTTCGGCCTTAAAAAGCGATCACACTTTTCGACAAAACATTTATGCATAAACAAATTCGGCGACTTTTACAAGCGAAAATTTTAGCCGTATAAAAAATATGAACACTTCAAAGAAATGTTTATGCATAAAAATAACTACCACAATAAACGTTTAGTATAAAAAAAAAGCCTTTAGCGTGAAATAATTCACGCATGAAAAATTCCACGCTTTTATCTGCGAAAGTTTTATAAAAAAAGTTACATGACTTGTAGCGGAAAATTTTAATTCGCTCGAAAAACAACGAAGACCTTTATGTGAAAACATTAAGCCATAGTAAAAAATACCGAACACCTTTAGCGTGAAAAATTTTCGCCGCATAAAAAAATATCGACGACTTTTACATGACTTTTAGCTGAAAACATTTGATCAAGAATTAATTTCAATAAAAATTAAGTTTTTGCGTGAAAATTTTAATATAAAACAAATTCAAAATTTTGTAGCAAAAAAAGTTTATAGCCGCCAAATATAATTTCAAATTTTTAGCGTGAAAATGTTAATAGCTAAAAAAATTTTAGCGGCCAAAAATGTTCATTTGAAAAGATCGTTCCACTATTAGCGACGAAAATTTTAGTCGCTAAAAGTCTTTTTTTTTTTTTAATGTCTGACCTAGAATTCACAAAATTCACGATAAACACTGTTATCATCATATTAATCATAATATACACATATTATATAATATATTTTCATCATATTCACATTCACATCCAACTAAACCCAAACATAAACTGCATTCATTCAAACACGTTCATTCACACATTAATACATATAAACTTAACATAATAAACAAATATACAAAAAAATCACAAAGATGAAGGCGGAGGTGGTGGAGCATCGGTGGGTAAACGTGCAGTGAAAGCCTCTAACATCTGCATCATCCGTCGCTCATGATCCACCCGGATCTCCTCTATCCTCCTCTCCTGCTCCTCCCTCTGCCTCGCCAGCTGATCCTCCATCTTCCTCTCCTGCTCCTCCCTCGCCTCTTGACTCCTCCATCATCTTCCTCTCTGCTCCTCCCTCTGCTTGTCCGGTGATCTTTGATGTCATTGACGACGACCCGTAGGCTATTTGAACCTCTCTCTCTGCTGATGTATCGGCTCGACGTGCACTGGCGCTCTCGCCAACGACGATGGATCGGCCGGAGGCGACTCTAGTGGGTGCCATGAGCTTGGCACCATGGCCAAACCCACGCACATATCCCGAGCGGGTGCCAACACGACTCATGATCTCGGCTCACTCCGTGAGTACCATCGGGAGTGGGTGCGACTGTAAATAAGTGTTCATCTCCTCTGTAATAAAAACATATGAATTTTCTTAATAAATGACATGATTATAATTTAATACAATTAAATTATACAATGTAAATTTTTACCCAAATCTCGTGGCTCTGGGATGTACCCAAGATCCCGTCGTCTGCCGACAATGAGTCCCTTTGTAGAAGTCTACTGGTCCGGGCTCGGCGATGTGAATCTCGCTCTGTGATCGAAAGAACAATAGAGTTAATATAAATGCATGGAAAGAATATATAAACGTAATAATAACCAAGTACTTTCTTACCATGTCGTGACGAAGTCGTCTGAATGACTTTGAACATTTACATGGTTCACTTCTAACTTTCCTCTGTTGTCGAATTTATTTTGCTCTTTTTCTCGAACACATTATTCATAATACATTGTTATTAATTGCGAAATTAATTATTACGCTAAGATATCGTAAATATGTAAATATTACGAAAAGAATCGAGACGAAAACCTATCACTGAGTATCACCCGGTCCTCATCGGTCACGTGCAGTGCGAACTTTAAGGCCTCCTCGTGGCTCACGCACCGCTTATGCTTATGCTTAGGTGTAACCTAGTGCGGTAATCCTTAAACCGCTCCTTTATCATGTCGTCGACGGCATGGGAAATGTCTTGGAACACTCAAATCAAAGTCAAATTTATCTGCGGTTTTGTAAATAATAGATTAAGACAATAAATTTATTAAGAAAATAACTTAACTTAGTAAGTGAACATTTATAAAATAAATTTTATTTAACTAAAATTTACACTGAAGGTCTTGACGGATGAGTTTCATAGAACATCATCATCACGTCTCTCCAACGAGGGGTGGTGGGGGGAATCGAGTTCGGCATAAGACACCGACCTCGGCGTAAACAACATGGCATTGTTCCCAACGGGTCTAATGCGATCTGTGGGAACTCTCTGTCACCCACCCTACCCTCACGCGTAAGTCGCTCTAAAAGTAACCCACGCGTGGGTCCACGTCCTCAATGGCCGGTCGGCAATGATTTGTTAACAGAAGTATGTAAGTCTAAACATAAGCAAATCATTAAAAGAAATATGTCTAAACTTACATGCGGTGCACAGTGTATGTGCGGCGAAGGATCGAGGCGCTGCGATGCAATATCGGCAGCGATCTTTGGCTCCGTCGCATCATGGGTAGATCCGGTCTTGAACGAGCAGCGTACTCTCCCACACAGTGGTGCCATCATGAATATGTGCAAATTACGAAATTTAAACAATGTCAATACAAGTGGAATATACTAAAACATTATACAAGTAGTGTTAATGGTATAATGCATTTGTGTTTATGCTCGGAGAGATGAATAAAATATGATTAGACCATTACACTATAATGCAAGCATAATATAATAAAGCGTAAACTTTAATCTATAACCATTGGAAATTCAATTACACATTGTCATTGTATATTAAATACACATATTTGTTGTAATACTGAAACAACTATGAGATAAACTATCCAAGTACTCCCTGCGTAAGTCATCGTATGCTTCAGAAGTGTATGTCATCCTGTGTAAAGCATTAGACATTTTTATAGCTAACATGACAGTCACAATAGGAGAAATCTGATCCATCAGGACTCCGTTCAGATGTGCAAGTGAGAGAGTCGCATCTTCCATATCTCGTTTCCCACGGTTATATATCTCCATCAGCTCTGGAATTTTTATGAGATTGTATAATCTTTCATCTGAGTCGTCGTCGATATATTCCACTCTACACTCATCGACCAGACCAGGATATCTCTATGGCCCTACCCGAAGAAGACGGGACCAAAACGTCCATCTGCAGCGGTGATGAAATACGTTGCGTGCTTACTGTATGCTCGATTTGAGGATGACATGATCAGAAATTGTCTCAACTGTAAATGTGAATTATAAACAAGTCAATAAAAGAAATTAATCATGACTTGTAATTTTCATGTATACATGGAATACATAAATTATTTGAATTGAAAAATGACATGTAAATCATGTGTACATTTAATAATCGTCGTCTATATCACTATCGCTTAGGGCTATTTCTTCTTCACCATCACTATCGTTGATTAGTATTTCCTCCTCATAGTCTCCAACGTTGTCATCAATGAAACACAGTATCATCTCTAACAATGTCTTGTATTAATGAGGCATCAACATGATCGGTGGCACATCATCTCTGTCTAATTGCACCACATCAATATCAATACTTGAATCGGTCCACTGTATCCTAGATGGCATGTCTTCTTGATATGCTTGTTCAACCCTAGACGTGTCATTTCCCCGTCCTCACTATCTTCAACTTTTGGTACAGGAACGTCAAATACGTTCCTGGGCTTTATTTTCTGCACCACGTGCCAAGAGCCGCCTAACTTAGTGTCAGCGAGGTAAAATACTTGTTGGCTGGTGCGAGGACAAATGGGTCGTCCTTAAACCACTTTCGAGATAAATTTACGCTCGTAAAGTAGTTGTCGATCTGTATTCCCAATTTCTTATTTCCAATGTCCCACCAATCACATCTAAATAAGTACACCCGCTTTCTCGTACAATAACTCACTCAATAATATCGGTCAAAATGCCATAAAAGTCAATTTCATCCTCCTCATTTGTTCCTTTTACAACTACCCCGCTATTTTGCGTGGTCTGTTCTTCTCACGTTCTTGATGTGGAACCGAATCTCATTGACAATACAACACGTATATCTAGATACACGTCTATCGGGCCACACGCCAGTGAGTATAGTGCATCGAGACACATCTGCAGAGTTGGTTGTGCGCAACGTCTTTATCTATTATCATGTACAAAATATAATTGTTTAGTGATTTTCTTAGGTTGAAATAATGTGCAATAAACGGAAATTCGAAGTGTGGTGAGATACAATGTGAAATCTTACACGTTCGTAAGCGAACCATTAAAGCTGATCTGATGCATCCGATCATAATTTGTGGGAATTTGGACTTCATCTCGTCTATGTGTTCACTACACAAAAATGGCACGTCGTCGTGAAGAAACATTAAGATCATCGCATATAGGAATTACAATAATCGAGGAAGACTTACTCCAAGTATGACTCTATTTCTTCACAATTGTGCAACACATACCATCGCGCCTTTGCTAGATCCCCAAGGTCCATATCTTGAAACGTCGGGGATCTAAAGGACGAACGTTTTGTGCAAATATAGATATGAGTCCTTGTTCATCTTCTTGCCCTTCATCGGCATTCCGATCTTCTCGGTTGAATCTAGTCTCTATGCCACGAAGATACATGGAGCAAAATGTAAGGCACTCATTATCGATATGTACGCTTGACTATCGACCCCTCCGGTCGTGCCTTATTCCTTACAAATTGTTTGAGTGTGTGAAGGTATCTGTACACAAAACCAACTTGTGTTATACGTATAAAAACATGAATATATGCAGTTTATGGAATGAAAAAAAAAAAATTTCAACAGGTTCTACCACCTTTCGATCGGATACATCCAACGATATTGTACTGGGCCTACAAGCTTCGCCTCGCGCGGTAAATGAATCGCTAGGTGTACCATGACATCGAAAAATGCAGGTGGAAATATTCTTTCAAGTTTGCAAAGGATTATGGCAATGTCCCTCTCCAGTCTTTTAATAACATCCACATTCAACGATTTAGAACACAAATCCTTAAAGAATATCCCCAGTTCAATCAGCGTCGCCATATCCTTACTCGGGAATCCACGAATCGCATAGGCCGTGATGGCGTTGCGAAGGACGTGACAATCATGACTTTTCATTCTGTTACCTTACAATCCGTAACGTTTACACGCCGAGATATGTTTGACGCATACCCATCAGGAAACTTCACCGATCTCAACCATTCACATAAACGCTTTCTCTCTAGTTTGGTCAACGTGTAGCATGTCTTGGTATAGTATACCAATTTCCATGTGGTTGCAAGTGTAACTCTTTCCTTAAACCCATTTCTTGTAGATCCAATCGAGCCTTGAAAGCGTCTTTTGTTTTCTTCTCTATATTCATCAACTTTGTTAGAAGACATTGTCACATATATTTTTCTCAATATGCATGACATCCAAGTTGTGTCGCAATTTGAGATCACTCCATAAGGCAACTAAAAAAGATGCTCTTTTTCCTCCGGTTATAGTCCAATCTTGTACGTTTCCTCTTCTTCAAGTGCGATGCCTTACCAAATCTAACTTCTCCAATGTTACTCGGTTGTTGCATCACATCTTCTCCAGGATAGCTCTTTTGGGGTGGCCTATGATCTTGTTTGCCATCAAAGATCATCGTCTTCCTACGCCAACTATGATCGCTCGGAAGGAAGCGACGATGGCCCATATAACACGTTTTTCTACCATGCTTCAATGACAATGAACAAGTCTCAATACCACATGTAGGACAAGCCAACTTGCCCTTCGTGCTCCACCCAGATAAATTTCCATATGCGGGAAAGTCATTTATTGTCCACAAGACCGCGCATGCAATCGAAATGTATGTCTGCAAATGTATCATACGTGTGTACACCTTGACTCCACAAAGCTGGTTTAACTCATCTACTAACGGTCGCAAGTACACATCAATGTCATTCCCGGGTGACTTGGGTCCAGGAATAAGCAATGACATCATGAAAAATGACTCCTTCATACACAACCAAGGAGGTAAATTGTAGGGCATAAGTACCACTTGGCCACATCTTGTCGAGCTACTCATATTACCAAATGGATTAAAACCATCACTTGCAAGACCTAGTCGAACATTGCGAGAATCCTCTGCAAACCGGTCATGTTGCTTGTCAAAATTTTGCCAGGCTTGAGTCCGCGGGGTGCCTCGGTGTACTATCATCATGAACAGCGTTTCTCCTTATGCCACCTCATATCTTCAGTAGTCTTACGAGACATAAACAATCTTTGCAATCTTGGTTTCAATGGGAAGTACCTTAACACCTTTTGCGGGATGTTCTTATCCCTGGATTTGCCATACTTCCACCTAGACTCTCCACATTCTTGACACTCTTGACATCCTTATGCTCTTTCCGATATAATAAACAATCATTTATACATGCATGTATGAGTTCATATCCAAGGCCCAAGTCTCGCATCAAGGATTTTGCCTCGTAATGGGACTTAGGCAATGTCTCACCGTCCGTGATGCTTCTTTCAACAACTCTAGCAACATGTTAAACGATTTGTTACTCCAACGATTTATTGTCTTCAAATGAAGTAACTTTGTAAGAAAATTTAACTTGGAGAAGTTCTTACACCGGATAAAGTGGACGTTGCGCATCCCTCAACAACTTACTAAACTTTTCGATTCGACATCACCCATTGGAGGAATATCTTGGCTCTTGCTTGTCGCTACAAAATCGGTATCCTTGTTGTTCCCCTAAACACATCCTCTATGATATCTTGCATTTCGTCAACGTCTTCATCCTCATCATCCGACACAATTGGATCAATGCAATGACTTGATGGGCTCGACTCTATGGGTCATATCTTCACCATGATAGATCCACCAAGTGTAACCACTGGTCAATCCCAACTATGAACAAATCGTCCTCTACTTTGTCTAAAGTCTTAAATATTATGTTCTTGCATTTTCGACATGGACACCTAATCCTATTCCTTGAATCTGCCCAGATTTCGTGCAAATTCCATGAACTCTTCAACCCCTTGTTTATACTCTGGCCAAACTGTTCTTAGCTCGCATCCAACTCTTATCCATGTCTACAATGAAAAGACTACAGTCAGTTTATGGAAATAGCTTTAAGATTATACTAAGTTATAGGTTTAGGTTATATTATATGTTTAGGATATGATAATAGGTATAGTTTAGGTTATAACTTTAGGTTATAGGTTTAGTCTTAGAGAATTAAGTTTAGGTTAAGGTTACAAGTTTAGGTTAAGGTTGCAACTATGGGTAGGTTAAGGTTAAGGTATAGGTTTAGGTTATAAGTGTAGGTTATAGGTTTAGGGAAAGGTTAGGTTCTCTTCCGTTATAGGTTTAGGGAAAGGTTAGGTTCGGGTTATAGGTTTTGGGATTTGAGAATAGTTTTAGGTTTTAAGTATAGGTTTAGGTTGGATTATAGGTTAAGGTTTAGGGATTTGTGTTTAGGTTATAGGTTATGGGTTATAAGGTTAGGGAATGGGTCGGGTTCGGGATCGGGTTTAGATTTTGGTTTTCATGTTTGGGCTTAGGATTAGGATAAGGAGTTGAGATTGGGATTAGGTGTAGGTTTAGGTTTAGGGATTTGAGAATAGGTTACTGTTAAGGTAATAGGTGTAGGTTTAGGTTATAGGTTTAGGCTTTGGTTTTAGGATAAGGTTAAGGTTGTAAGTTTAGGTCATAGGTTAAGGTTATAGGTTTAGGTTAGGTTTAGGATAAGGTTATAGGTTATAGCTTTGGGAATTGAGAATAGGTTAAGGTTGAGGCATTGGAAATCGGGTTGGGGTTCGGGATCGGGTTTAGGCTTGGGTTTTCATGTTTAGGCTTGGGTTTAGGGTAGGGAGTTGAGATTGGGATTAGGTGTAGGTTTAGGTTTAGGGATTTGAGAATAGGTTAAGGTTTAGGTAATAGGTGTAGGCTTTGGTTTTAGGATAAGGTTAAGGTTGTAAGTTTAGGTCATAGGTTAAGGTTATAGGTTTAGGTTAGGTTGAGGATAAGGTTATAGGTTATAGGTTTGGGAATTGAGAATAGGTTAAGGTTGAGGCATTGGAAATCGGGTTGGGGTTCGGGATCGGGTTTAGGCTTGGGTTTTCATGTTTAGGCTTGGGTTTAGGGTAGGGGTTGAGATTGGGATTAGGTGTAGGTTTAGGTTTAGGGATTTGAGAATAGGTTAAGGTTTAGATAATAGGTTTAGGCTTTGGTTTTAGGATAAGGTTAAGGTTGTAAGTTTAGGTCATAGGTTAAGGTTATAGGTTTAGGTTAGGTTGAGGATAAGGTTATAGGTTATAGCTTTGGGAATTGAGAGGGTTAAGGTTGAGGCATTGGAAATCGGGTTGGGGTTCGGGATCGGGTTTAGGCTTGGGTTTTCATGTTTAGGCTTGGGTTTAGGGTAGGGAGAGTTGAGATTGGGATTAGGTGTAGGTTTAGGTTTAGGGATTTGAGAATAGGTTAAGGTTTAGATAATAGGTTTAGGCTTTGGTTTTAGGATAAGGTTAAGGTTGTAAGTTTAGGTCATAGGTTAAGGTTATAGGTTTAGGTTAGGTTGAGGATAAGGTTATAGGTTATAGCTTTGGGAATTGAGAATAGGTTAAGGTTGAGGCATTGGAAATCGGGTTGGGGTTCGGGATCGGGTTTAGGCTTGGGTTTTCATGTTTAGGCTTGGGTTTAGGGTAGGGAGTTGAGATTGGGATTAGGTGTAGGTTTAGGTTTAGGGATTTGAGAATAGGTTAAGGTTTAGGTAATAGGTTTAGGCTTTGGTTTTAGGATAAGGTTAAGGTTGTAAGTTTAGGTCATAGGTTAAGGTTATAGGTTTAGGTTAGGTTGAGGATAAGGTTATAGGTTATAGGTTTGGGAATTGAGAATAGGTTAAGGTTGAGGCATTGGAAATCGGGTTGGGGTTCGGGATCGGGTTTAGGCTTGGGTTTTCATGTTTAGGCTTGGGTTTAGGGTAGGGAGTTGAGATTGGGATTAGGTGTAGGTTTAGGTTTAGGGATTTGAGAATAGGTTAAGGTTTAGGTAATAGGTGTAGGCTTTGGTTTTAGGATAAGGTTAAGGTTGTAAGTTTAGGTCATAGGTTAAGGTTATAGGTTTAGGTTAGGTTGAGGATAAGGTTATAGGTTATAGGTTTGGGAATTGAGAATAGGTTAAGGTTGAGGCATTGGAAATCGGGTTGGGGTTCGGGATCGGGTTTAGGCTTGGGTTTTCATGTTTAGGCTTGGGTTTAGGGTAGGTAGGAGTTGAGATTGGGATTAGGTGTAGGTTTAGGTTTAGGGATTTGAGAATAGGTTAAGGTTTAGATAATAGGTTTAGGCTTTGGTTTTAGGATAAGGTTAAGGTTGTAAGTTTAGGTCATAGGTTAAGGTTATAGGTTTAGGTTAGGTTGAGGATAAGGTTATAGGTTATAGCTTTGGGAATTGAGAGGGTTAAGGTTGAGGCATTGGAAATCGGGTTGGGGTTCGGGATCGGGTTTAGGCTTGGGTTTTCATGTTTAGGCTTGGGTTTAGGGTAGGGAGTTGAGATTGGGATTAGGTGTAGGTTTAGGTTTAGGGATTTGAGAATAGGTTAAGGTTTAGATAATAGGTTTAGGCTTTGGTTTTAGGATAAGGTTAAGGTTGTAAGTTTAGGTCATAGGTTAAGGTTATAGGTTTTCGGGAGGTTAGGTTTAGGATAAGGTTATAGGTTATAGCTTTGGGAATTGAGAATAGGTTAAGGTTGAGGCATTGGAAATCGGGTTGGGGTTCGGGATCGGGTTTAGGCTTGGGTTTTCATGTTTAGGCTTGGGTTTAGGGTAGGGAGTTGAGATTGGGATTAGGTGTAGGTTTAGGTTTAGGGATTTGAGAATAGGTTAAGGTTTAGATAATAGGTGTAGGTTTAGGGTTAGGGTTAGGTTATAGGTTATAGGTTATAGGTTTAGGGAATTGAGAATGGGTTTAGGTTATAGGTTTTCATGTTTAGTCTTTGGTTTAGGGTAGGGAGTTGAGATTGGGATTAGGTGTAGGTTTAGGTTTAGGGATTTGAGAATAGGTTAAGGTTTAGGTAATAGGTTTTGGTTTAGGGTTAGGGTTAGGTTATAGGTTATAGGTTATAGGTTTAGGGAGAGAAATGGGTTTAGGTTATAGGTTTTCATGTTTAGTCTTTGGTTTAGGGTAGGGAGTTGAGATTGGGATTAGGTGTAGGTTTAGGTTTAGGGATTTGAGAATAGGTTAAGGTTTAGGTAATAGGTTTTGGTTTAGGGTTAGGGTTAGGTTATAGGTTATAGGTTATAGGTTTAGGGAATTGAGAATGGGTTTAGGTTATAGGTTTTCATGTTTAGTCTTTGGTTTAGGGTAGGGAGTTGAGATTGGGATTAGGTGTAGGTTTAGGTTTAGGGATTTGAGAATAGGTTAAGGTTTAGGTAATAGGTTTTGGTTTAGGGTTAGGGTTAGGTTATAGGTTATAGGTTATAGGTTTAGGGAATTGATAATGGGTTTAGGTTATAGGTTTGGGGTTATAGGTTTAGGTTAAGAGTGTGGTCCCTGCAAATACAGATATAAGCACGGCTTTGTCCAAATGGCTGGGAGGCCTTCCAATCTTTAATTTTTAGTCCATAGGAAATGGACAAATTGACACTTCACCATGGTCATAACAGCGGTTCCCACCTTCCAGGGACCCCGCTCTTCCGGATAGCTCCGACGCACATCCGGGTCTGCTCCATTAATCTCGAGCAAATACAGATATAAACACGGCCTGTCCAAATGGCCAGGCCCTTCCAATGCTGTCCATAGGAAATGGACAGCTTCATCATAGTCATAACAACGGTTCCCACCTTCCAGGGACCCCCGCTCTTCCGGATAGCTCCGACGCACATCCGGGTCTGCTCCATTAATCTCGAGCAAATACAAACATAATCACGGCCTGTCCAAATGGCCAGGCCCTTCCAATGTTGTCCATAGGAAATGGACAGCTTCATCATGGTCATAACAGCGGTTCCCACCTTCCAGGGACCCCCGCTCTTCCGGATAGCTCCGACGCACATCCGGGTCTGCTCCATCAATCTCGAGCAAATACAGATATAAACACGGCCTGTCCGAATGGTCAGGCCCCTCTAATGCTGTCCATAGGAAATGGACAGCTTCATCATGGTCAAAACAGCGGTTCCCACCTTCCGGGGACCCCCGCTCTTCCGGATAGCTCCGACGCACATCCTCCTCTGGTGGATCAATTCTAAACTAATACAATTAAATCCTAAATTAGTTACTCATCCAAGGTTGGATAGATTGTAATACTTTCATATTCCCATTTAACCGTCCACGCCGAAAATCCGGCAGCATCTCCCCATGCCTCTCCAGATAAGTTTAATCTAAGGTACAATTCCGATGCCAAATATCTAAAACAATGTGAAGATATTTGACATTGAATACGAACGGAAGAAACATATCTAGAGAGAAACGAAGAGATGGACCGCGGATCAGGCATGAACATTTAAATAGATTATATGAAAGCATATACCTTCCATCTAACCTTGAACTGTCCAAAATGGGACAATTTGAGCGATTTCTATGCCACCAAAAACACACCATATCTATGTATGGCCCCATAGAAATCCTCAAACGAGTAACTAATTATCTAACTTACAAATTTATAAATTACAAGTCACAACTATAAACTAACTAATCACAATACTGAATTTAAGGCAAACAACTGTAATATACAAGCTCATGAAGGTTTGCAAGGACAATTATAGGCAACAGATAACCATAGAACAATATAAGTTGCATTAGTAACAGAGCGTGTGGGCCACATTTTATTTGAACTATTTCAGTAGTCACTACTCCTTTATAACATTTATTTGAACTATTTCATTTCATTTCATCATTTCAAAGATGTTTTTCCGGTGCCTTTTGAGGACAAGTGCCCAAAGTATGCCCTTGGACATTCACTACGATGTGTATGATAGAAATGTCGTTTCCATTTCTGCAGAATATTGGCCAATCCATGGTTTATTTTTTGTTTTTTTTCTATCATACCTTGGGCACTATACAATGCATATTATTATGTATTGCCAATACAAGACTAAAAAAATCGAAGTTCACACAAATAAGGATGAAATGGATGAATGTGTTTCAGGTATGGAGCCAACCTATACATGCTCCAATATTGATATTTTGAACGTTGGCTACCATGACCCCTACATGTGCATAGGATAATGACATGACTAGAGGTTAACCTTTCCCCGTCAGAACATTTTGGATTGACTGTTTTTTCAATTTTGCAATATCTTGATGCTTTGCTCAAGCTATAAGAGGTTTCCTTGGTGTCTGTGCTTCTAGTGGATTTCAATGGTGAACCAATGTATTGCTTGTGATTCTAAAGAGTCACCTCTATTAGGGACCGTGTGCTACACGCTATTAGGCAAAAATACATCCAATCAACAATTTGATTCATTCATTTGTTAGGGACCATAATGGATTGCTTGTGATTCTAAAGAGTCACCTCTATTAGGCAATCATAACCATCCTATCCATGGCTTGGGAAAAAGGATGGCTACAGAAAATAAAGCCAAATTAATGATGGATTAGATCATCCGATCAGTGTGATTTTAGCATGGTAGCTCATGACATGTGTTCTGAACTTAATGAAAGAGTTTGGATCAATCTATTGGACTGCCTAAAAGAACCAATGCAATTAGGAGCATTATAACTCAGTGCTCCAAGTGCACTGGAGCATTTAGATATAAAAGTATTCCAACCCTTTAATGAGCTCCTAAAGCTTTCATTGAACTCACTAAAGAGAAGCAAGATCATTCATCTTACTATCTGAACATAGCAAATGCCCAATCTTGTCTCAAATGCCATGCATTTTCCTACGAGTTGAGTTGAATCCATCACCAAGAATTATTAACAAAATGGCATGCTTGCGTTTCATCAACTGATATTTTGCATGGAATCCAGTCACTAAATGGCTTGCTTGCATCCCGTAGGGAGAGAGAGACACACACACAGAAAGAAAGAAAAAAGAGGAATATTCCAAAGGAAAGATGCACTCGCTGTGTCTACCATGCAAGCTTCAAAAGCTTAACTAAGACTAGTGCTATCTTGAATATTCTAGGACTATCAGTACGTGGATTAAAATATTCTATCTTGCGGAGATTTCTCTTCCTTTAGTCTCCTTTGAGTGTTCCTATGACAGGATGATTTAGAAGTTAAGATGAAAAGTCTGAACTACCTTATATCAGTTGTGACTTGTGAGAATATTTTAAACTAGCAAAACTTGCCATACCACAAAGTCATGGATTTTGGGGCCTGGGCGTCATGGATTTCTAGCTTGGGTTTTACTTTTCGGCCCATCAATAAATTGGAATTCAAAATGAGAGCCGTTAAAAAATGGGCTTAGGGCTTGGTACAACTTCATCAAACACATGCTTATAAATAGTAATCAGATCCCGGCCCATTCAACTTCAAGGATACATTTGGATCCGAGGAAAATCATGAAAATCCAAGGAAATAGAAAGAATCTTTTCTTTTTTTTTCGTCATGGATTTTCAAGCACAGAATTTCAAGTGACCACGGAAAGAAGAATAGAATCCTCCTCTGGTGGAGGGATCGGAGAAAGCAATGGCTGATTTTGGGTTTTTGACATTAACGGTCAAAAATGCAGTGAGATAAAAAGTGTAAAAAATTTTATGAATACAATCCTCCTCTGGTGGGAGTATATGGGTGGACCTGATTGATACGATCATCATCACCAGACCACATGTCCTGTTGGAAACATCGCTCTTCTACTGTAACATCTCAGATTCAGTAACAGGTGGTGCCACCACATTGGCGCGTTTGGATGCACCCTCTAATGTTTCATGGGATTGAATGGTATTAGGGTGGATGGCATGGATTTCTAGGTAATGATGGTGTTGTCAGTGGATTGTCTTGAGATACATGGGATTGCTATATCCTTGGATTTCTATATCCAATCTGTTTGGCACGCCCGGCCAATCCCTGGATTAAACCTTCCCATCCCTTCCAATCCCTCGAACCAAACACATCTCAGGCAAATTTGAATGGATTAAGGTGGATTGGATGGGATTTAAAGGTAATGATGGTGTTTTCAGTGGATTGTCTTAAGACTCATGGGATTGGGATCAGATCACCGACTCTGTTTGGCACGCCCGGCCAATCCCGGGATTTAACTTCCAATCCGACCGGCCAAACGGGCCATTAGTATTTGCCCTTGCATCTCAATTTATTTTTTGAAGGTGACCAGCTCACAGTTTGAGGTGTTATATCTCATGGCGAGGCGGAAGGAAAAGGGATTTGAACACAAGACCTTCCTCTCGAATACCATGTCAAACAACCACTTGCTCTAAAAGCCCAAGCTGTTGGAGGATAGTGTATCAATGTATATCAAGGGACTCTAACATTTCTATTCTTTTATCTTTGGAATTTGCACTGGTTATTGGGTTTGTATATTATGAAAGGCTAAAGGCCTTTGACTTTGTCATGCTGTTCAGTTGATCTATTATTATAGTCATTTACTAAATGGATTTTGTTTTTTGCTTTTGTATTACCCTGAGTACATTCAATTTTCACAAAGCAATTCTATTTTTTTTAATAAATCAATTCTGCCTTTTCAGCTTATATAGTAAAGCTGCATTTGAGGGAAGATGTCCTTGTAGAAGATGCGAGTACGCTTCCAGAACCTAAAGACGTGAAACAGATGAATTCGATTACCAATTCAGATGTCAGCATGGGCTCCAACTCTTCTGGACCAGCTGAAAATTATAGAGGTACCATTTTCTGTTATTTCAACCATAATGGTATTACCATGTCAATATCTCAACTCATATCAAACTTTCTGTAGTGATGCTTTCTTTCATAAACATGTGCGTGTTATGACCCTTCCAAAACACCAATTTTACAGATTTGAATTTAGTCAAGTTTCTTTTCGTGATTGATACCGTCATAAGTTCTCCAGCACAATCATTTTATGTCATTATGTTGACACTTCCATAGAAAAATTGCTCATAATTTTTATTTGCTTTTATTCTTCTTCTTTTTTTGGTTATTGATCTGGAGAACCTTGACATATGCTTGTGTGGCCCATCTCAACTATTCAACCTTGATTAACTTGGTCAGGTTGGAGTGCTAACCTAGATTGTCTTGTAAATTCCCTTAAAGAATCTCCATGGAAATACTTGGATGTTTTTCTGTTGGATATATACTCTTTCATATTCCAACAGTACTAGTTTGAAGAACAATTTATTTCTACTTACTGAAAATTAACATTTTCCCTAAATGAGTTGAAAAATGTAAAAGCTGGGTTAGCTATTCCTGGTGCTACGTGATTGTACCATGATGATTCTTGATGCTTTCAAGCTGCTCTTTAAGCATCCACCCAGGCCGACGATTGCTATCATAGTGTTAACAAGAGGGCTTTCTGCGTTCTTAACAAGAAAATTGGGGAAAGTAAATGTATTATTTGCTTTTTTTTTTAAAAAAAATAAATAAATTTGAGAGGTGATAGTTGCTTAAGAGGGAAGCAGGGCTGGCAGTAGTCACACAGGCAAGGGAAACCGTGATGTATATGGAATTTTGATTCCAGATGGATCCTCCTGTGTTTATAAAAAAAAAAAACCAATTCAGGCATTTTCTCTGTTTTCAGTTCCCACTCCTGAGAACACCCAATTCAGATACGAAAAACCCAATTCAGGTATGTCTGAGTAGAGATTCTAGGCTTCTGCTTTTGTTTTTTTTTTTTTTTTTCTTTTTAAATAGCTCATTTCAAAAAAAACTCAATTCAAACCAAAATGCCAAAAATTGGAGACAGATCAGTTCATGACAATACAGATCAGTTCATGACCAGGTCCAGGGATATACCTTTTTTTTCTTGAAGTTCTTGCAATGGCGCCTCTCAATCCAGCAACAAAGAGGGAAACCGGTAGTCCGCGGATCAGGCACCGAGACAAGTCATTTTGTAGCTCCAATCGAGATGATGAAGGGTCCTCTGATGGTTTCAGAGGTGATGAATCTGATAGAGGGATAGGGAGCACGACACAGGGAGAGGGAGATGGAGAGGAAGAGGTAGCACGAGACAGGGAGACGGAGAGGTAGCACGAGATTGGGGAACAGAGGAAGAGAGAGCGAGCGAGAGAGAGAAGAGAGAGAGAGAGAGAGAGAGAGAGAGAGAGAGTGGGGATCGAATAGAGAGAGGGAGGAAGATGAGAGAGCTGGAGGGATCGGAGCGAGAGAGAGAGAGCGGGGGTTAGGGATTTCAGCATTTTGGGGTTTTTTGGGCGGGCGTCTGTATTTGGGCGCCCGCCCAAATTTGGGACGCAGTGGGATTTGAGAAAAGTGGGCCCCACCATGATGCGTGTCAGACATCTACCCCATCAGTCGGATGCACCATCCCATGGTGGGCCCAGGGATTAAAAATGAAATCAATCTATGACTTGTATGGGCCACACCACATTTCCAAGTTGAGAGGGGTTACCCTCCATTAAAACATTCATAATTATTTTTTGGGCCCGCCGAGACGTGGTCCACAAATCTATCGTCTAAGTAACGCAGTTTAAGCAGTCAAAAAAGTGGGTCCTGATTTAGACGGACCTGACAATGATTTTTATTTCATAGCTGGCACATTGTTGGACTTTAAATTAACAGTCAGAATGAAAAACATCAACGGTCCGAATTCAGAAAACAAATGGCCACTAATCGGTGGTTATGATTGTTTGATCAAACTGAAATTTCGATGATCAATTATCTAGATTGGCTCCCAAAAATTGGACATCTTGCTTTAAGCTATTATATGATAAGTTGACAATATCTTAGTACCAGTGTATCAAGTAACACACTCTCCCAGAGTATCAAATAACTCCCCTTGCGAATTCTACTAATTTTTAGTTTGGTAATCATGAGTTATTAGATCGCGAAAGTTGTTCTGCCACCTAATTTAATTTCAGACAAATAAATCTAGGCATTACTTAATATACTCTTAGTATGTATTGATATTTGGTAACTCAGAAATCTTACACTATGGACAAGTCACAAAATCAGATTGGTGTAAACATTAATTCTAACCTCTCTTGATACATAAGACTCTTTTTTGTTAAAATGTCCACCAATTAAAAACCAAATAAGATGAACATTTTGTTCATGACAAATCTATAATGGGTCCCATCATTTTGACAGTTTGATTAGTTTGTATTACTTGTATGTCACCTAATCACTTTTTTTTTTTAAAGTAATTTATAAGTGCTCAAGTCTTTTTCTTTTGCTTGAAAAGGCAATATATTTGAGCATCATCCGTTACACTCTTCCACTATATCATAATAATGGAGATAGCCTGGGCTCCTGAATGCTATACATCATCAAGTAATTAATATGTATTTTTATGGCTAAAATGATCATATGCAAGGGTTGTAGCTTGAGTTACTGTAAGCTCACAATTTTTTTTAAAGAATAACCATGATTTTGTATGACGTCACACCGTTCGTTACTTGATTCAGCTCATGCAGCTCATGGAAGCGAAAGCAAAGCGGATTGCCTACCACCTCGGCACAGAGATATTCCTGTGCATAGCCTTGTGTGGGGCCCACAGGGATGTCAGTGACAAATCTACTCCGTCCATCTATTTTGCAAGATCATGGTAGGACATTATTCTAAAATAAGCAAAACTCACGTGGGCCATACCGCACCAAACAGTGGTAATAACCTTACAAGTGGTTTGGATTATATATAAATGTTATAATCAGTTTCAGGAAAGTTTCAATGGTGGAAAATTCTGTTCCACTGTTTCATTTGAGGAGGCACATTTGAGTTTTGGATTTGCCTGATTTTTAAATTCTTATTTTAGTATTTAAAGATAAATAGACAAAGAGGATTTTTCAAGTCCATTTCTATGGACTCAATACATCCTTGATATATCTTGGTCACCACGCATGAGCCCAAAATTGTTAAATATGCATAGCTCAAGTGGACCGCACTACAAGAATTGTTAAATATACAAGGAAGTTTCGGTGATAATGACACCCACCATTGAAACCTTTCTAAGGGCCACTGTGATATATTTTTACCATCCAACCTATTCATAAGGTCATGTACACGTAGATGAAGTGAAAAAAACAAATATCAGCTTGATCCGACACTTCTCCAACTCAAGAAGATTTTAATGTAAGACGTTCAATCCCCACTTTGTGGTCTACTTAATCCTTGTACCCACCTCATTTTTTGGCTCATACCTTAAAATGACCTTAGAAACATGATGAACGGCATAGATAAAACACTTACATAATGGTAGGCCCCACAGAGCCCCCTGCCTAACGGATTATCGTTTGGGCGGGGTAAGACGCAATCCGCGTCCCGACAACACATTCCCGCAATGACCGAAGCGGATTGGTCAGTGAACCTCACATCACCGTATAGTCATGGCGTACATACTCGTCATGTGAAGACGAGCGCCTTGAAGATCCTCGAGCTCTCGGTTGTACAAATCGTACAAAGGAGATCAAAGTTACATGGCCCACAATGTTGTATTTATTATATCCATACTCTTCATTCATTTTTAGAGACCATTTTAGAGCATTAGAAAAACCAAAAATAACAGATGAGGATAGTGATTTTCATTGTTAAAACATTAGTTGGACGTTTATTTTCCATCCAATCTGTTAATAAGGTTAAAAATACATGGTTGAAGAGAAAGAACAAATTTTATATTGATCCAAAACTTCTGTAACCCTAAAAGGGTTTCAATGGTAGACGTTCAATCTCCCACTTCTTTTTGCAGTGTGGTCCAATTGATTGTTAGATTTGTCTTTTTTTTGGCTTAGGGTTTAAAACGAGCTCTCCAAGGGGATGGACGGTTTGGATATAATACATACCTCATGATTGGAGCCAGAGAATTTGCACACGTCAATACACCAGCTATATAGCTGGTGTGTGGTACACCACCGATCTGCTTCCCAACGACCGAGGGAAAGGATGAGAAATCAGTCGACTCGCCTTTCCTCTTTGTTAGGTCGTTTTTTTTCGTTTCTGTTTTTTTTTTTTTTTCGTAACGTAGCGTAACACTCGGTGTAGGTACTGCATACGGTCCATTTGTGTTGAGAGCTCATTTTAGGGCATGATCCAGGGAACTTCCTGAAGACACAGATGTTAGGAAATTCAATTTTCACTCATGGCATAGAATTGCAAGCGTTCCCGCACTTGTTAAAATTAAATGACACTATCAGTGCCACTGTCCTTAGGCCAAGACATAACCCGATTGCTTGTTGAGTGGACTGCTACTGAATTAGTTTAGTGGGTGTTTACACAAAAATATATAATGATAAGACATCTACAAAAGTGCACGTCTTGCACGAATTACCTCAAACTTACAATACTTGTTTATTACCAAATAATTACGAATGTTTTAATGGAGGGTAACCCTTCTCAACTTTTGTATGTGGTGTGGCCCACAATTATCACAGATTGACTTGATTTTTAATCCCTGGGCCCACCATGGAATGATGCATCTGACTGATGGGGTAGATGTTTGATACACCTCATGGTGGGGCCCACACTACTCTCCCCACTGTGGAGATTTAAAATAAACAGTACGATGAGCATTACGATAGTTTCAACGGTGGAAATCACTCTCCCTGCTGTTTTCTGTGGTGGGGTCCACTACATCTTTTTATCTGCCTCATTATTTGGCTCATGACCTAAAATAATATCTCAAACTGGATGGACGGTGTGGATACAACACATACATCACAGTGGGGCCCACATTTATGGGGTGACGTCACTTCAGTAGCCAAGAAGCTACAAAACCTGGTGCAGCCCGCCCGCCCGCCCGCCCGTGAGACTCTCTCTCTCTCTCTCTCTCTCTCTCTCTCTCTCGTGCCTTCTCCCTCCTCTCGCTATCTAACTCTCTCTTCTTCTCTCTCTGATCTCTCTATACGATCCTATCTCTGTCTCTCTCTCGCATCCTCTCCCTCCTCCCTCTCTCTGTCTCTCTCTGATCTCTCTTGCGGTCCGTTGCCGAACGCCCTACCCACGCACGCGCTCTCTCTCCCGCTCTCTCTCTCCGAAGATCGGTTGCAGGTCATTCACGACAGTGAGGTATCTCTCTCTCTCTCTCTCAATATCGATTTAGGGATTTGGGGTTTGAAGTACTCAAGGATTTGGGGATTTAGGGCGTGTTTGGGCAGTGGGATTAGAAGGGATTAGGTGGGGTGGCAATTGGTCCTGTGCCTAAATCACTCCATGTTTGGCAATGGGCCCCATGATTGGAAACCCCCTGGATTCGGAACCCCCATGATTAGAAACCCCCTGGATTCGAAACCCCTGGACTGTTTGGGAGCGTGGATTTGGAACCCCCTCAATTCGGAATGGGAGGTGTTCCTCAATATGCACAATCAAATTGAAATGCAAACATTCAGTTTAAATGTTTCCTAGTATACATAATAATATTTTACCCTTAAAATTTGGAGACAGATCCTCAATATGTATGTGAAGAAAGGGAATTTCTATGTGATTGATTATCTCCACTTCAATACACAGAAATTTCTCTTAATATGGATTTTCTTTTATTTTGCCTTTGTTTATTTGTTGGATTTTGACATACAAGTAAAAAATTGTTTATTGGGTTTTCTTTCTTTCCTTCTTTTTGTATGAGTGATTGTGCATTTATTCATGTGTGGATGTATCCTGTGAGAAGCTAGATGAGTGCTTGTGCTAATAGTGTGATGGGACCATTATAATCTCTACAAATAAAAGATCATTTGCAAATTAGCCCGTGTAGCCATCCGCAGTGGGATCTACTAGATGAATGTTTTTGGATCACCATGTGGTTGGTCAGAAGGGACAATCCTCATGGGTGAGTTCCTTAGCAACCAATTCTTGAATAGATACATTATTGCAAGGGAAAACAGGTTCCTGCTTTTCAACTGCTGGTCTAGAAGCATGAATTAGTTGAAGAGAAACTACGATAGGTGTGTGAACAGAGCCTTGTAGATGTTAACTATTAAGTGGAGAAGGGACAGTGGGAGGCTGAATTAGTTGAAGAGAAACTACACTTTCTGTTCTAATGTTTTGGCTACATATTGCTATGCATTTGCTGAAAGTTTTGTTCTACCATTTCTACGGTTAGAGACTGAATGGTGTGATATACATTAACAAAATGTCGTGCTTTTGTGGCGCGCTAGTGCTAGTGTTACATTGAGTACTCAAAAGAACTTGCTGAATCAAATTGACTCAATATTGACTGATCTCCATAGCAGGTGTGTAACCCAAAACTCTTACATGTTCGTTGTGTAACCCAAAACTCTGTGTGGCCCACCACATGTCCGTATGGAATCCACTCCCTGGGATGTGAGCCCAAATGTGAGACAGATCCAAAACTAAGATGGGCCATGCCACAAGAAACGTTTGGGATTTAACACCCACGGTCAGTGTTGGATGGAATATTTTTGGATCGGAATGATATTTTTGTTTTTCCTACATCCAAATCAGCTTTTTGACCTATTTATAACTGTAAGTTGATTGAGAGAAAACAGATTATGATCCTGCAGCTAAAATTACAGATAAATAGGTCAATGAAGTGTTTTGGAATGATATATTTTTAGTGAAAAACAGAGTTGCAAGGAATACATTTGGAATCCTTAACTGATTTGCTCACCTCCACATCAATCTCCAATCAGATGGCCTTCATGGCTTTGACCCCAGAAACCCCATTTGCTCAGCCAAGACCTGTACATTGTCACTCCAATCAGATGGCCTAGCAGCCAAATCCTCCACCTCCACATCAATCTCCCGTTGTTCTTCTTCCCCTTCTTCTAAATTCCCGCAATCAGCTCCCATTCAGTAATTCTTCCCACAAAATGTCATTTGCGGAACACGAATCCCAGTCGGCTGTGGCCGTGATAACTTCAATAGTTAGAATTGTATTAGAATTGCCCGAGTTGTTATCCATGGCGTAAAATAGCATCTCAATCTCTCGTTTCAATCGCAACTTCTTCCTCGCCCATGCCGATGTGGGTAGCTAATAGCCCGAGCACCCATGGCCGAGATCACTTCCTCTTGCAGGTTCTCTGAACTTCTGCCCTCCCAAAAACCCTTGATTTGCAAACTCCCATCGATCTGGATCAACCTTTCTAAAACCCTGTAACCATCGTTTCATACAGGTACAGTTGAGATCCGTAGTAGAGATAGGGGAAATGTAGATGATCAAGATTCTGTTGAAACAAGATAGACATGTTTTTCTCGGATTCAAACTCACAAGCGATTTACAAATATTGAATTAAGGGAGAAAGATCTATGCAATTAAACAATAATAAAAAAGAACCTGTAGACTCAAATACACCAAAATTTGAAGAATTGTTAAAGAATCTTCAAGAACACCAATGTCACAAATATCTAGTACTTTCAATTGCAAGCATTCAACATCCGAAGTTTCAAGAATTTGGGAACTGTCGAAAGAAGAAACATCTGCGATATCAACAAAATCCTCTTCAAAGAGCTTACTATAACTCGTGGATTTCGCTTTCAAATATATGGAAGATTCATCGAGAGAAATATTTGCAAGACCCAAGAAGCATTAGCTAACCGAAATCTCAAAAGCCATCAAAGACCACCAAGTCCAGAACATTTCAGAACATTGAATTCAAAGGTTTCAGTGGCAGAAACTTCGAACCCAATTGCAGATTTTTCTCTTTTTTTTTTTTGGAAAGATTCAATTGCAGAATACTAATAACGATGTCATGAAAGTCTAGAACACTCCCAATTCCTCATTTGAGCTGATCTGACTCCAATAAAACAATAACAAAAAAGAAAAATGCAAGACCAACTCTCCAAATTCAATATCTCGAGATGTCCTAAGGACTCGAGAAAATAAAAAATGAGAACGAAAATCAAAACCAACTATTCAAATTCAGAATCTGCCTTCAAAACTCAAGAAATCAAAATTAAAACATTTTTCAAAATAACTCATGGATCCATTCAAAGTACTCACATTTCAGTAGTAAACTAAAATATATGTAAAACCCACAATCATTTCTTCACAAGAAACTCATCACAAAACACGAAAATTTTCACATTTGAATATTTCGAGTTCCAAACATAAAGAAAGAAAACGAACTCCAATCAATCATAAAACACCAAAATCAATAGAAATAACTAGCTTTAAACCTCCCATCAAAACCTAACAACACTTTTAAAGCATCACCATTATAAATGGATCAGATCAGATCTTTATGTGTCAGATCTGATCCTTAACAAATTGAGTCATGGTATATCCAAATCCCATACCATTACAAACGGATCCTGTGTTCAGGATCTGAATTCGATCTGATAGATCCGATTAACGATTCAAATCCGATTTAAAAGGATTGAATTGGATCGGATCCAGCTTCAAGATCCGATCTGTTGACAGCCCTATAACCCACCATCTGCATTTTGTGGGACATACTTGAATGGCACCACTTATGCAAAATGCACATGGGCAGGGCGTATTCCATTCCATTCCTCATTCTGGGGTATGACCAAACAGGTCCTTTTGTTCCTCCAAAATGCATCCAATTTATGCCATGAATTATGGGTTGTATGCACTTAATCACAAAGCACAGTTAATTATGCATTGGGTGTTATATTTGACTGACCAACAAAAGAATCCCAAGAAATGAGGATACAATGGTTCTAAAATATAAAATAAGATACTTTCTTTCTTTTTTTTTTTTCGTAGGCAACACCATTCAAAAAAAAAAAAAAAAAAAAAAAAAAAAGAGAAAAAGATGGATTTCCTAATTTGGTTGGAAGAAATTGGTGTGTTTTTACCTTCTATTGGGTACTTTTAGTAACCGAAATTCAAAGGTTGAAGCAATAGATTAGTAATTGAAATTCAAAGGTTGAATCAATAGATTAGTAATTGAAATTTAAAGGTTGAAGCAATAGATCCATAAAGGTTAGCACTTTGCATCAGTAATTTGGTTAACACATTGATTAATCAAAATCAAATAACTAATCAACCACCTCATGGATGGCCTAATGGTAAAAAAATGCATCCATTACCTGTTTATAACTTCCATCATTCCGATTTTATTTTCATCTGAACTACTGTCCTAAACTTTTCTTGGGCCATCCAAAAATAGGTCACAGATCAGATAATTAACTTCTGATCAACACCATTTTTGGGGATGGCTCATCCAAGAGGTGGTCCATGAATTGGACAGTAAGGATCTGTTACCAAGTGTATTACATTAAAAGGAAACAAGGTGAATTTTATTTACATCTTACAAAATATAGTCTGGCTAAGGATTTGGGAACAAAAATAGTTAACCATCTTTGGTTTGAGAAAGCAATGGCTGAAGGGAAATGCCTACCAGAGAGTCCAGTGGAATCTCTAATCCAGATGTTTTGGTTATTGTAGAGTTTGATTAATGGACATTTTTTTGCAGAATTTTGATCATTGTACTGCATTTCAACCATCTATTATACTTCCAATGATCTGAAGTTAGAAGATCAAATTAGTGTAGATTTTTAGTTTATGATCTATCAAATTAGTGTAGAGTTAATGTGATCCAAATCAATTTAGCTTCACCAATCTCACATACGTATGTCTTAGCATGTGTGTCCATGTATAGTCAAGACATGTTCTTGTATAAATGATAGTACACAACTACACATTATCCACAAATACATAATCCACAAATACTACACAAGGGATTTATATATATATCTTACTACATATAGATTGTCACACCATTTTAATCCTTGGTTTTCAATGACAGATGGGGTTCATGGTCCAATAATCTAAACCCATGCATGTTTGTCCCAACAGCAGATGGACTACGCCCAACAATCTCCTCGATAGGACAATCCCAACCTATCAATTTCTGGCTTCTAAATAAAAGGTTACGTTGTCTTCTCTCACTCATGTACTATTTCACATTATGAAAATTTCAAGTAAATTGTACGAGGTTTCAAGAATGGGAGATTAGAAAATTTTCAAGTATGTGCATTTCAGTCTGAGTTATTTCTCTAATGACGATAGCCTTGAGAGGGTTGATACGAGGGATGAGTTGATTGCAAGAGGCCGATTAAAACTATATTGGGTTATCTTCCCGGTCTTGAAATGATTATGTCCTAAGAAGATAACCCACTATAGTTTTAATCACCTCTTGCAATCAACTCATCGCTCGTATTAACCCTCCTCCCAAGGCTATCGTGATTAGAGAAATAACTCAGATTGAAATGCACATAATTGTAATTTTCTAATTTCTAAGATTACTGTAAACCATTGACAATTTACTTGAAATTTTCATCAGCTGTAGGTCATATGGTATAAAGAGCTTGTCCGTCTCTACCAACCGAATATAAAACACTATCTCAATGGCAAATTTTCAACCTATGAATCTTGTGTATATGAAAAATGCAATAGAAGTGGTTAATGCTTTTAATTATTCAATGTCTAACTACTATCCATTGTAGGGACTGTCTGATGAATAGTCTTCAAGATTGGTTTTCATTCATAAAAAAATAGATGCCTACCTTGTTTTTAAATGTATTTGCTCGATATTGATGGAGCGAGACCCGGATGTGCGTCGGAGCTATCCGGAAGAGCGGGGTCCCCGGAAGGTGGGAACCGTGTTATGACCATGATGAAGTCGTCCATTTCCTATGGACAACATTGGAAGGGCCTGCCATTTGGACAGCCGTATTTATGTATTTGCTCGAGATTAATGGAGCACTCCGGATGTGCGTCGGAGCTATCCTAAGAGCGGGGTCCTCGGAAGGTGGGAACCGTTGTTATGACCATGATGAAGTCGTCCATTTCCTATGGACAACATTGGAAGGGCCTGCCATTTGGACAAAGCCGTATTTATGTATTTGCTCGAGATTAATGGAGCACCCGGATGTGCGTCGGAGCTATCCGGATGAGCGGGGTCCCCTGGAAGGTGGGAACCGTCATATGACCATGATGATGAAGCATGTCCATTTCCTATGGACAACATTGGAGGGGCTCGGCCATTTGGACAGGCCGTGTTTATATCTGTATTTGCAGGTACCACACCCCTAACCCTAAACCTAAACCTTAACCTAAACCTTAACCTAAACATAAATCTAAACCTAAACCTATACCTATAACCTAAACCTATACTTATAACCTTAACCTAAACCTCTTCTCAAATCCCTAAACTTATACTTATAACCTAAACCTAAACAAAAACCTTAACCTATAACCTATACTTATATCCTAAACCTAAACTTATAACTTTAACCTAAACCTATACTTATAACCTAAACCTTTTCTCAAATCCCAAAACCTATACTTATAACCTAAACCTAAACCTTAACCTATAACCCAACATAAACCTATACTTATAACCTAAACCTATTCTCTAATCCCAAAACCTATAGTTATAACCTATAACCCAACCTAAACTTAAACCTAAACCTAAACCTATAACCTAAACCAAATCCTATAACCTATAACCTAAACCTAACCTAAACCTATAACCTTAACCTAAACCCAAAACCTAAACCTTAACCTAAACCAAAGCCTATAACCTTAACCTAAACAAAAACTCAGAATCCGAACTTTAACTTAAACCTAAAACCATAACCTAAACCCATAACTTATAACCTAAACCTATAAACTAAAACCTAAACCAAAACCTATAACCTCAACCTAAACAAAAACCTATAAACTAAAACCTAAACTTAAACCTATAACCTAAACCAAAACCTATAACCTAAACCTAAACATAAACCTATAACCTAAACCTTAACCTAAACCTAAAACCAAAACCTATAACCTAAACCTAAACCTATACCTAAACATTAACCTATTCTCAAATCCCTAAACTTAAACCTACACCTAATCCCAATCTCAACTCCCTAACCTAAACCTAAACCCGATCCCGAACTCCGAACCCGATTCCGTAAACCTAAACCTAAACCAATTCTCACTTCCCTAAACCTAGACCTTATAACCTAAACCTAAACTCGAACCTAAAACTAAACCCAATTCTCTAAACCTAAACCAATTCTCAATTACCTAAACCTTTACCTTATAACTTAAACCTAAACCTCGAACCTTAAACCGAACCTAAACTTATAACCTTAACCAAAACAAAACCTATGACCTAAAACCTCAACCTATTACCTCGTAACCTAAACTTATAACCTATTACCTACCATTCACCTAAACCTAAATCCTAAACCTTAACCTATAACCTAAGACCTAAACCTAAAACCTAAATGTATTCTCAAATCCCTAAACCTAAACCTACACCTAATCCTAATATCAACTCCCTAACCTAAACCTAAGCTTAACCTTGAAAACCCAACCTAAACCCGATCCCGAATCCAAAACCAATTCCCCTAAACCTAAACCCAAACCAATTCTCAATTCCTAAACCTATACCTTATAACCTAAACCTAAACTCGAACCTAAACCTTAACCTTAACCTAAACCAAAACCTATGACCTAAAACCTTAACCTATTACCTATAACCTAAACTTAAAACCTATTACTTACCATTCACCTAAACTTAAATCCTAAACCTTAACCTATAACCTAAGACCTAAACCTAAAACCTAAATGTATTCTCAAATCCATAAACCTAAACCTATACCTAATCCTAATCTCAACTCCCTAACATAAACCTAAGCTTTAACTTGAAAACCCAAACCAAAACCCGATCTCGAACCCGAACCCGATTCCTTAAACCTAAACCCAAACCAATTCTCAATTCCTAAACCTTAACCCATTCTCAAATCCCTAAACCTAAACCTACACCAAATCCCAATCTCAACTCCCTAACCTAAACCTAAACATGAAAACCCAAGCCTAAACCCGATCCAAAACCCGAACCCGATTTCCTAAACCTAAACCTTTACCTATTTTCAAATCCCTCAACCTAAACTTACACCAAATCCTAATCTCGCTCCCTAACCTAAACTTAAACCCGAACTTGAAAACCCAACCTAAACCCGATCCCGAACCCAAACCCGCTTTCTAAACCTAAACCTTAACCTATTCTCAATTCCCAAAGCTATAACCTATAACCTTAACCTAAAACCAAAACCAAAACCTATAACCTAAACCTATAAGCTAAAACCTAAACCTAAAACCTAAATGTATTCTCAAATCCCTAAACCTAAACCTACACCAAATCCTAATCACAACTCTCTAACCTAAACCTAAACCTAAACCTAATCTGAAAACCCAAACCTAAACCCGATCCCGAACCCGAACCCGCTTTCCTAAACCTCAACCTTAACCTATTCTCAATTCCCAAAGCTATAACCTATAACCTAAACCTAAACCTAAACCTAACCTAAACCTATAACCTTAACCTAAACCCAAAACCTAAACCTAAACCTTAACCTAAACCAAAGCCTATAACCTTAACTTAAACCAAAACCTGTAACCTAAACCTTAACCTAAACCTAAAACCAGAACCTAAACCTATATCCTAAAACCTAAACCTAAACCTATAACCTAAACCAAAACCTATAACCTCAACCTAAAGAAAAACCTATAAACTAAAACCTAAACCTAAACCAAAACCTATAACCTCAACCTAAACAAAAACCTATAACCTCAACCTAAAGAAAAACCTATAAACTAAAACCTAAACCTAAACCAAAACCTATAACCTCAACCTAAACAAAAACCTATAACCTAAACCAAAACCTATAACCTCAACCTAAAGAAAAACCTATAAACTAAAACCTAAACCTAAACCAAAACCTATAACCTCAACCTAAAGAAAAACCTATAAACTAAAACCTAAACCTAAACCAAAACCTATAACCTCAACCTAAACAAAAACCTATAACCTCAACCTAAAGAAAAACCTATAAACTAAAACCTAAACCTAAACCAAAACCTATAACCTCAACCTAAACAAAACCTATAACATAAACCTTAACCTATAACCTATAACCTATAACCTAAACCTAAAACCAAAACCTAAACCTATATGCTAAAACCTAAACCTAAACCTATACCTATACCTAAACCTTAACCTATTCTCAAATCCCTAAACCTATACCTACACCTAATCCCAATCTCAACTCCCTAACCTAAACCTAAACCTAAACTTGACAACCCAAGCCTAAACCCGATCCCGAACCCGAACCCGATTTCCTAAAGCTAAACCTTAACCTTAACCTATTCTCAAATCGCTAAACCTAAACCTACACCAAATCCCAATCTCAACTCCCTAACCTAAACCTAAACCTAAACTTAATCATGAAAACCCAAGCCTAAGCCCGATCCAAACACGAACCCGATTTCCTAAACTTAAACCTTTACCTATTTTCAAATCCTTCAACCTAAACCTACACCAAATCCAAATCTCAACTCCCTAACCTAAACCTAAACCTAAACTTGAAAACCCAAACCTAACCCCAATCCCAAACCCGAACCCGCTTTCCTAAACCTAAACCATAACCTATTCTCAATTCCCAAAGCTATAACCTATAACCTAAACCTATACCTAACCTTAACCTATAACATAAACCTAAAACCAAAACCAAAACCAAAACCAAAACCTATATCCTAAAACCTAAACTTAAAACCTATAACCTAAATGTATTCTCAAATCCCTCAACCTAAACCTACATCAAATCCTAATCCCAACTCCCTAACCTAAACCTAAACCTAAACTTGAAAACCCAAACCCGATCCTCGAACCCGAACTCAATTTCCTAAACCTAAACCTTAACCTATTCTCAATTCACAAAGCTATAACCCATAACTTAAACCTAAATCGAACCTAAACCTATAACCTTAACCTAAACCTAAACCTAAAACCAAAACCTAAACATATTACCTAAACTTATAACCTATAACCTAAACCTATAACCTAAACTTATAACCTATAATCTAAACCTAAACCTAAACCTAAACTCCCTAACCTTTGTTATTTTTTGTTTATTTGTTAATGTTAAATTTATATGTATTTATGCGTGAATGAATGTGATGCAGATAAGATTGTTTGTGTTTGGATGAATGTAGTTTATGTTTGGGTTTGGTTTTTCGGTTTAGCTGGATGTGAATGTCAATATGATGAAATATATTATATAACAGGTGTATATTAGGATGAATATGATGAAATATATTGTTAACAGGTGTATATCAGGAATTTTGTGCGGAATTTTGAACTGTACATCAAAAAAAAAATAAGACTTTTAGCAACGAAAATTTTCGTCGCTAAAAGCGAACATTTTTAGCAGCGAAGATTTTCGCTGCTAAAACATCTTTAGAATTGTTTTGGCGGCGAATAGTTTCGCTGCTACAAGTCTTTTTTTTTTTTTAAAAAAAATATACGGTTCAAAATTCGGCACCAAATTCCTGATACACATCTTGGATTTTTTTTTTTCATATACAGTTCAAAATTCCTCACAAAAAAATATCTAGGATTTTTAGCAGCGAAACTTTTCGCTGCTAAAACATCTTGAAATTATTTTGCCTGCGGATATTTTCACTGCTAAAAGTTTTTTTTTCTAAAAAATATATAGTTCAAAAATCGGCACCAAATTCCTGATACATATATAGGATTTTTTTTTTTAAAGTTATTTTTTTTTCATAAACATTTTAAAATTAGCTCAAAAAAATATCTAGGATTTTTAGCAGCGAAACTTTTCGCTGCTAAAACATCCTGGAATTTATTTGGCGGCGAATATATTCACTGCTAAAAGTCTTTTAAAAAAAAAAAGATATATACAATTCAAAAATCGGCACCAAATTCCTGATACACATCCAGGATTTTTTTTTTTTTAAAGTAGATTTTTTTTTTTTTTTCATGTACATTTCAAAATTCCGCATAAAAAAAAAACATCTAAGATTTTAGCGGCCCGAAAATATTCACGCTAAAACAAATCGAATTGTTTTTATGCGCTAATAGTTTACGCTAAAAGTCCTAGATATCTCATAAATCAATTTGTTGGCGGCGAACAGTTTCGCAGCCAATAGTCTTAGAAATTTTATTTTGCCGCAAATATTTTCGCTTTTAAAATCTTTTGAAAAATATTTTTAGCAGCGAAAACTTTCGCTGCTAAAAGTACTGTATAGTATTTTTTTAGCGGCGACAACTTTCGCAAGTAATAATCTTGAAAAATTTATTTTGCCGCAAATATTTTCGCTGCTAAAATCTTTTGGAAAATAGTTTTAGCAGCGAACAATTTCGCTGCTAAAAGTCTTGTATAGTATTTTTTAGTGTCGAACATTTTCGCCGCTAAACGTTTATGTTGTTTTGATTTAAATTAATATCAATGTGAATGTGATGAATATGATGAAATATAATTGTTAACCGGAGTATATGCGGAATACTGTATGTATTTTGAACTAGAGTAAATTTTTTTAAAAGCAAAGTTTTGGCGACGATAATTTTCGTCGCTACAAGATGTTGAGTTTTAGCGCGATAATTTTCGCTAAATGTATTTATCCGCACAAATATTTCGCTTGCTTAAAAATAGTTTTCGTCGAAAAGTCTCATACAGTAAAGAAATTTATTCCGCATCGATTACGCATTTAACGGCGAAAATATTCGTCGCTAAAAGTATGGTTAGCGACGAATTTTTCCGCCGGTAAAAGTTTCGTCGCTAAAACCTTACTTTTGGCGACGAAAATATATTTTCGTCACTAAAACCGTTTTTTGACGAAAATATATTTCGTCGCTAAAAGTGACTTTTGGCGACGAAAATAATTTGCGTCGCTAAAAGTTTCGTCGCTAAAAACCCTCTTTTTTGTAGTGGGGCCTTATGTATACCCTATTGGGCCTCGACCCAAAGTCCTCAAATACATCAAATGGGCTGCCTCATATGGGCCTTTCATAAATCAAGTGGGCCACATCAATGGGCCTTAAGTACATTGCAATGGGCCATGTCCCATGGGCCTTTGAAAGCATCACAATGGGCCTTGTAATATGGGTCTCATATATATCAAAGTTGGCCTTAACAACAGGCCACGAATACCTCGAATGGGCCTAATCACATGGGCTCAAGGTGGGCCTCAAAAATGGCCACAAATACACATCAAGGTGGGCCTTAATGACGGCCACAAATACACGTCAAGGTGGGCCTCAATGACGGCCACAATTTCACAACAAGGTGGGCCTCAATAACGGCCACAATTACACATCAAGGTGGGCCTCAGTAACGACCATAATTACACATCAAGGTGGGCCTCAGTAACAACCACAAGTACACATCGAAGTGGGCCTCAACAACGGCCGTAAATACACATCCAGGTGGGCCTCAACAACGGCCACAAGTACTCAACCAGGTGGGCCTCAACAACGGCCATAAATATACATCAAGTTGGGCCTCAACAACGGCCACAAGTACACATCAAAGTGGGCCTCAACAACGGCCATAAATACACATCCAGGTGGGCCTCAACAACGGCCAAATGGTTGAATGACTTGAATGCAACACATGCATCATGGTGGGGCCCATAGAGGCCCACCATCATATATATATATATATATATATATTATATAACATAATATATAATTTATATACAGTAAATATATACAATATTATATATAATATAATATTATATATATATATATATGTATATCCACACACACTCACACACACATGCACACACACCCACACGCATACACGCGTGCACACACACACGCATGCACACACGTCCACACACACAGACGCCCACCGTCTGCTGGACGGTGGGATTTAAACAATACATCACAGTGGGTACCACCGTCCAGGCGGACGGTGGTAATAAGACACGTGCATCACTGTGGGTCCCATGTGGGGCCCACCATAGCGTTTATCTTCCATCCAATTCGTTCATAAGGTCACGTGGACCTGGATGAAGGGTGAAAAACAATTTCCAGCTTGATCCAAAACTTCTGTGGACCCCAAAAGAGTTTCAATGGTACATGTTCATTCACACTGTTTCCTATGATGTGGGCTACCGGAGCCATGGATCAGGCTGATTTTCGGAGGGGACCCACCTCAGGGGGTGGTCCACCTTATGGACGGTGTGGATACCAAATATACATCATGGTGGGGCCCACATGGCCAGCCGTGGGACCACTGCCGTTGCATTGCCGGCGTGGCAATGTCTCCGTCGTAGGAGAAAGCAAGAAGAGCGCCGCTCTTAAAAATTTTTTTTTTTTTTTTTTTTTTTTTTTTGAAATGCGGTTTTTCTGCGGTTTTTCAGGTGTGGGGGCCGCGTCCGTCAAATCCACCCCAGCCACTAGTTTCCATGGCCTGGGATGGACCAAACAAGTCCAATATTGGATATTTTTCAGTGCATAGTACTATCGAGGTAGGTCTCAACGGTAATGATATTGTTTTCAACACTATGGCCCACCAGGTACTCGGATCAACCTCATTTCTCAGCTCAACGCCTAAAATGAGCTAGTAAATAAGATGGACGGCGTGGATTGAATACATACGTCAAGGTGGGTCCTATGTGAGTGACCCTTCTCCAATACTTGGAAAGCCAAGCCCATATTTGTGTTTTCTTTCCAGCAACGTCCAGACGCAGGACGTTTTTGGGCTTAGCAACCAAATTTAAGGTGGGCCCTGTTTAGGTGGGCCACCACATGATGGACAGTGTGAGTTCAACACATATAAGATGGGCCCCACTCATAGACAACTCGGATAAAATACTCCATGGTGGGGTCCATCCAAGTGGGCCAATCAACCACATCATCACAAGAAAAGAAAAATGAAAAGAGAGAGGGAGAGAGAGAAAAAGAGTGGGACACGTGAGATGGAGGGCTCCGCCACTATGAGCCCTCCCTTGCAAGCAATCATACATCAAGTGGGTCCCAATACATGTGGGCCTATTAAATTAAAATCTAACGGTAGAGATCCCTTCTCCACAAAAATAGACGGTCTAGATGACCCTATGCATGCAAGGAAAAATGAACATCATGATGGGGTCCATGGAGAATGGCCCCATCATGGAATGATTATGAGCATCAAGGTGGGCCATTGGCCACATCTAGGGTCCCAAGTGAGATCCATACCATTGATCGGTAGGCCTCACTTGGCCCATCATAAAAATACAAAAGCTAGCCTATAGAAGCACCTACCACTTGATCTTCTTGGTCCGTTGGAAAGCCACCCTCCTTGTGCTCCTCTTTGATGGTGGAGATGAGAAATGGATGGCTAGGATGATAGATTTGGAATGGAAAAGGTGGGCCACAAAAATCACTTTTCTCTCTTGGAAACCATGGACGTGTGGTGCTCTTGCTTTGGCTTTGGGAATGTTGAGAAATGAGAAAGAGATAGAGAGTTGTAAGAGAGATGAGGGATGGGTGTGATGGGTGAAAGGGTGAGGTGATGTGTGATGTGTACTTGACATGTATGGTGGTGTAAGAGAGAGGGTGGGAGAGAGTTGACTTGGTGGTTGCTTTGTACTTGACATTGAAGTGATTGATTGATTGATGGGATTGATTTGACATTATGTAGAGATTCTCTTGGGATCGAGAAAGTGCGGTGTTTCTTCAAAATAAACACCGACTCACATCTTCTGGTCAGGGCATCGGATCAGTGCGTGAGTCGCGGCGTTGGAACCGCGGCGACGGTGCGGTCGCAATGATACAGGTCTCGGATTAAACTGACTCGAATCTATAGGATATAACTTACGGTTGTGCGCAACGTCGGTTATCAGTCGCGGATTGCCGGACTTCGATGGAAAGGATCGCAGGATTCATCGGAACAGTACGAACTAGGATACGGGTCTTACATATGCTTATTAAGGCGTATATATGCCCAACTAGCTCATGCAGAAAAAATTCAGAAGTATTGTCTTAAGATCCATGGGATTGCTATATCGAGTTTGTTTGGCATGCCCGACCAATCCCGGGATTAAACCTTCCCATCCCTTCCAATCCCTCGAACCAAACACGTCCCAGGCAAATTTGAACGGATTAGGGTGGATTGGATGGGATTTAAAGGTAATGATGGTGTTGTCAGTGGATTGTCTTAAGATCCATGGGATTGCTATATCCCGGGATCAGATCACCCAGTCTGTTTGGCACGCCCGGCCAATCCTGGGATTTAACTTCCAATCCCTTCCAATCCCTTCCAATCTGCCAGGCCAAATGGGCCCCTATGTTCAAATGCGCGCGTGGAATTAGAAGACAGGATTGCGTGATCCCGTCCCACCTACCACGACCTAATCCATCTGGCCAAATAGGCCCTGAAAGCTTCTGGGGGGAAACAGATTGGCTACTCGTCCTCTGTGGGCCTCACCATGATGTATGTGTTTCATCCATGCCGTCCATATATTTTTCCAGATCATTTTATGGTACGACACCAAGAATGAGGTATATCCCAATCTCAAGTGGACCACATTAGAGGAAATAGTGTTGACTGAGCGTTGACCATTAAAAACCTTTCGGGGGCAATAAAAGTTTTGGATCAAGCTGATCTTTGGTTTTTCCCTTCATCTGGTCTGTGTGACCTAATCAACAGATTGGATGTCAAATAAACAGTACAGTGGGCCTTAGGAGGATTTTAATGGTGGATACCCAATCACTATTGTTTTCCTATGGTGTGGTCCACCTGAGATTTACATCCCTTTCATTTTTGGGATCAATCACTCAAATGATCGGTAAAAATGGATGAACGGAATGGATGAAACACATACATCATGGTGGTGCCCACATAGCACCGTCCAGCAGCCACCGGGCTGGTGGCAGGGGGAGTAGCCAATCCGTTTCCCTTCCAGGGATGCAGAGGCTTGGATCAAACTCATATTTACCCTATGAACACGATAGATGTAGAGCTGTCAATGGGCCGGGCGTGAATAGGTCTCAGCCCGGATTTGAACTGTTTCGGGCCGGGCCTCTCGCCAGTCCTACTCAGAATACTGAATTTTCAAATCTGAGCCCGGCCCATTGACACCCCGGATAGATGGAGTTTGGGATGATTCACGCACACGTACTTATAAAAGCGTGCGGGAAGAAGGGAAGAAGAGTACGGATAGTCTACGCTCCAGGCGGTCGCGGCAATCCACCGACGTCGGTGGGATCCCTGACTGTGGGGCCCACTTCGATGTATTATACTTACATCCATGCCGTACATACGTTTTGAAAACTTATCGTGGGCTATGATACCAAAAATGAAGCAGATCCAAATCTCAGGTGGACTATAGTACATGAAACAGTGATACCTTATCATTAAAAGTTTATTGTGGACAGCAAAAGTTTTGGATCAAGCTGATATTTTTGTAATATTTTCATCCAGTTATTTTTTATCTTATTAACAGGTTAAATGTAAAATAAACATTCCGTTGGCCTAATAAAGTTTTTAATGGTGGAGATTCAATCACGATTGTTTCCTTTAGTGTGGCTGGCGTAAGGTTTGGATCTAGTTAATTTCTGTTATGATACTGTAAAATGAGCTTTAAAAATGGATAGATGGTGTGGATGTAAGGAAAATGCATCAAAGTGGCCCCACTAAAGGGATCAACCGACCTCGGGGAACCACCGACCGCGCCCGCTGCACGCACAGTTGATTCTTGTGCCGTCGCGTCTCTTTGGTACAAGTCATCACCAATGGTCCAAGTCATCACCAATGGACAGGAAACGGATTTACTACTCCACCGGACGCGGATTGTGTACTACCCTGCACGTCCCTAGCTTCGAACGGGCAGTTGACGGCTTGGATGTAAAGATACATAACGGCGGGCCCGCCCGCATAACTGCCCGTTCGGAGGTAGGAACGGGCCGGATAGTTCGCAATCCGCGTCCCCTGCCATTAGTCAATGGCTAGTGGTCGGTGCTGTGCGGGACCCAACATGATGTATGTGTCTCATCCATACTGTCCATCCATTTTTCCAGATAATGTTATGGTATGAACTCAAAAAGCAGGTAGATCAAAATCTAAAGTGGGCCACACAATGTTGATTGAACTCTCATCATTAAAAACTTCTTGAGCCTACAAAAGTTTTGGATCAAGCTGAATTGTGTTTCTGCCTTCATCCTGGTTTGTATCTATAAGTTGGCTGTCAAATAAACTTTACAGTGGGCCCTATGAGGTTTTTAATGATAGAAGTTCAATCACTACTGTTTTCCCATGGTGTGGTCCACGTGAGATATTTTTCAAGCTCTTTTTTGGAATGTATTATTAAAATTATGTGTAAAATGGATGGACGGTGTGGATAAAAAACATAGACCATGGTGGGGCCCATCTATCACGGACCACTAGCCGGAAGCGGATTGCGTACCGAGTAACTCAGTACGGTAAGCGTACTGAGTAAACTCCGTGGCCCCTGTGTCATTTATGCATTGTATCCACTCTGTCCATCTCTTTTAACACATAATTTTAGAGCTTTATCCAAAAAAAAAAAGAAGATATATTCAATCCTCAAATGTACCACACTATCGAAAACTGTATGAATTGAACATCTACCGTTGAAAACTTCTTGGGAACAACAGAGGTTTTAGATCAAGCTGACATTTGTGCTTTCCCTTCATTAATGTCCTTCTGATCTTATGAACAGGTTGAATGACAAATAAACACCACTGGGGCCTTTGAAAATTTTTAACAGTTGAAATCAATACTTCCACTTTTTTCAGTGGTATGGCTCACTTGAGCTTTGTATATGCATCAATTTTAGGTTAAACCCATAGAATGATATGGAAAAACGAATGGACGGCATGGATAAACTACACTCATTCACGGTGGGCCCAACTGAGTTTACTCGTAACTCAGTAGACAATCCGATTTCCCACTAGCCACGTGGCAAGTCCCATTGCATGTCGGATTGCGTACTGAGTTACTCATTACTCTCTTATCGTACTGGGTAAACTCAGTTGGGCCCACTGTAAATTTATGTGGTTTATCCATACCTTCCATCCTTTTTTCTATCCTTCCATCCTTTTTTCTATCTTATTTTAGGCGTTGAGCCAAAAATTGATGCTTATAAAAATCTCAAGTGTACCATACCACTGGAAACGGTGGAAATAATGATTTCCACCGTTGAAACCTTTCTAGGCCCTACAGTGATGTTTATTTGTCATCCAAACTGTTCATAAGATCAAACAAACAAGGATGAAGGGAAAAAACAAATATAACCTTGATCCAAAACTTCTGTGTCCCCTAGAATTTTTCAACGGTAAAAATTCAATTCATACTGTTTCCTGTGGTGTGGTACACTTCATCCTTGTATATGCTTCGGCTTTCTATCTAAGGCCCTAAAATTTTCTTGTAAAATGGATGGAAAGATCGAATAAAATATATAAGTCACAGTGGACCCCACAGAGTTTACTAAGTAGGCTTAGCATACCAAGTTACACAGTACGCAATCCGCTTCCGTCTCAGCGTCAATAGCCGAACCACGTTCCAGTGGAGAGCGGATTAGGTGAGACCCCGGCCTCACCCAAGACGTGCGGACCTTACAGTGGGCCCCTCCTTGATGTATGTATTATGTATCCATGCCGTCCATCATTTTTTTAGATCATTTTATAATAATATTTAAAATATATCCAATTCTCAGGTAGTCTATACCAAAGGAAACAGTGTTACTAACCATTTACGGGCTAAAAAAGTTTTAGATAAGCTTATATTTGTTTTTTCCCTTCATGCGGGCTTACGTGACCTTATCAATGTATTGGATAAACACTAATGAAACATTAAAGTACACATTAAGAAGTTTTTAATGGTAGGGCAGTCAATCACCGCTCTTTCTTATGGTATGGTCCACTTCTGCCTCATTTTTGGCATAATGCCATTAAATGATCTAGAAAAATGAATGGACGGCGTGGATACATAATACATACACCAGGGTAGGGGCCGCACCGTCTTAGGTGAGGGCCGATGTCTCACCAAATCCGCTCCACGAAGGAAAAATGAAAATATGTATAATAGTTGTGGAACTTCTCCTGGCCCACTATGATGTGCGTGTTAGATCCACACTGCTGGTGGAAAGCTTGTTAGGGCCACGTAAGGCTTGGATTAATCTGATATTTGTTATGAACAGGTTAAGTGTCAAGTAAACATCACGGTGGGACCTACAAAGGTTTCCTCAATAGTCGTTCAATACGTCGTGGCTCCTGCTGTGGTGTGGTCCACTTTAGCTTTGGATCTGCTTCCTTTTTTAGCTCAACACGTTAGGATGATTTGAAAAAAAATAAATAGATCCGTGTGGATATAATACGCCAGAGAAGTTTCAAACGTCAACGGAAGAAATACTTATAATCCTTCTTCTTTTTGTTTCTTAGCTAACGCCTTCGGCGATGACGTGGCTTCAACATTGAAGATCCGCACTCGAATGCTAAGATGCAGGGCGCTGCATAATCGCTGTATACACTTCCTTTTTAGGATACACATGAAAATAAGCCCAGTGATCGGGACTCTTGTTCTGATGGGCCACTGTGAGTAGAGTTTAATGTTAAAAAAATTATTAAGTGTTAGCTGAATTCAATCAAACGTAAGATTATATGTGATTGAGAGCCTGTATTTAAATTTCGTGAGTAATTATGATGTACGAGCATGCTATAGTTATACTCTACTCAACGTTTGATTCAATATTGACCAACATTGAGTTAGATTGATTGATTGAAGATTGGACATAACATCGAACTATCCTATTAATTAGGAGTTGTGATCAGCTATTAGGCGACTTACGAAATAGTAGGTTAGTTTTTCCTGATAAAATTTTTATACCATATGTACGAGGACTTGTTCTTTCAACAGAAAAAATAATAAATTCATTGCCCTAGGAGCCCTTGTTTATGCCGAGATGGAAGAGGGGCTAGGGTAATATGTATGGGGACTAGTTCTTTCATGTTTTCACAACTGCTACCATGTGTAGAACATTCTATCTATCCATCGGGCTACTCCAGCGCAGGTGCCCATTACATGAACCTGTGACAGGGCATCTACATTGTGGGACCCAATTGCAATTTATCATCCACAAATGCCTAAATGGCAGGTTACTAAATTTGATTTCTTTGGTTGCAATCATTGACTGAGAGAGCACTAAATTGCATATACCTTCCCTTCGAATCGCACCCGAAATGAATGTAATTGCAATTTGAGGGCTTGTTCCTCTGTTTTGGGTACTTGGAAATATGAAACTGAATGCTTACAGTTCATTTCACTTGGGCACCCGAACCTAACTTAAACGTGTTAGCCATGGTTTGGTCATGGGTCCAACTCTTATTATAAATCGAGCATTCTTGGGTTACAGCTGTTGCCGAGCCAGGAGAGGTGGTTCATCATTTCTAGTATCCTGTTTCACCATCAAATGTCACACTGGATGGTCTGATTTTGTTGCAGGAGAAAGTAAAATGATTTGTATCGAGCTTGCATGGGATGCAACCATGATGTCTTTGTTACCTTTTCTATTGGTGGCGTAAGCTCAAGTTAGGACATTATCTAAAAAATTAAGCATATTTAAAACTCAAGTGGACCACATCAAAAGAAGCAGTGCAAATAGAATGTTCACTATTGAAAACTTTTAAGGGGCCATGAAATTTTGATCGTGCTGATATTTATGTTTTCTCTTTATGCCTGTTGGAGTCACCTTATGAATGAGTTGGATGGCATATAAGTATCATGGTGGGTCTTTACATCCCTTTTGTTTTGTTTTTGTTTTTGTTTTTTTTGTTTTTTGTTTTTTAACCGTCTCACACCCATCTACACGCAACACGTGGGTACTTGAACCCAGGAACTAGGTGTTCAAATTGATGAAGTCTACCTGAGCCATCAGAAAGGACCCTTCCATCCCCATAAAGTATTGACCTCACTGAAACTAGGAAACTTTTCAGGAATAGGAAAATTACCAAACATAGAGTGTAAGGATGTCTAATCCTAGCCAAACCTGTACCTAGCTTTCAGATGGCATAAATAAAGATGTTGAACTAGACTCAAGACTCTTAAAACCCTCCTATGGTAAAATGAAACTCATTAAAAATAGTGAATTTGACTTTGGACTCAGATTTGATCACTTAAATAATAAAATTTTGAGAGCTGACAATGAACTTTGTGTTGTATTTGATGTCTTAAATCGAGTCAAATACAGGGTTTGTCGATGCCATTGAATGTGACATCGAACAGTGCTCGATCCCATCGATATTTTTCAGATTTTCTTAAGTTGGTTGTTGAACTAACTGGGCACTTTTTTGAATTTTCTTCAATTGATCGGCATTGAGTCAGATTGATTGATTGATGATTGGACACAAGATTCAACTATCCTCTTAACCATCGGTTATGATCAACAATCGGAAAAGTTAGGAAATGACAGGTTAGTTTTTCCTGATAAATTTTTTTATACATTATGTACAAGGACTTGTTCTTTCAACAGAAAAAACAATAAATTCATTGCCCTCAGAGCCCGCCCTTATGCCGAGATGGAAGAGGCTAGGGTAGTACCCAATCCACATTATTGTCAGAAATGAGTCCAAACATACACTTATTTCATACATGTAAAGAGTGAGTGTATAAATTCCATGTCCCAAACGTAACAGAAGAGGAATTTGGCAATGTGAGGTCCACCGTACGCAGTAGTGACATCCAACGCTCCATTATATTTAGCTTCCAATATTAGTCTCAGATCCAAAAATCTAACCTGATCCATAACATAAGTGGGCTACACTGAAGGAGATCTTTTGGGACAAGTGATGGCTACTGTTGAAACGTCTATGTGGGGTCAATTATGTTGTATGAATTAGATCTAACGTATTCACCAGGTGTAGCCCACGACGATGATTTATGCATTAAGGATCTCACACCTACTGGACAATTCTATCCACCTTTTATTTTATTATTATTTTTTAATTTTTACATGGGCATGCGAACCCATGACAGTGTTGAAATGGGCTGTCTACCACCGAGCCATAGGTTGGATCCCTCAATCCTATCCATCTTATATGTGGACATTAAAGTAGTGGTGGAACACAAGGTACAGATCCTTCGATCGGGCCTGTGTGAGCTGTTGATGAGGCTTTTTTTTTTTTCCCAACCCATGGCACAGCATCGAGAGTTCTATCTGGTTGATTAATAAATGATGCATTAAGTGCAGCATATATTTCAAAGGCTGCGGCCTGAAAATCACTCAAATTGAATGGTCCAATTTATTTATAGGTCAATCTTCTCTTTTATGTTTATATATTTTCCAGGCCATAAAAAAATGGTTAGCATTATCTTACACGTGTGGTTTACAAACTTTTGGATATGGGCTTGTGGGACTTACTCGTGGCAGCCACTTATGGGTGGGTCCCACATGGTTTCCTCTAGTGATAAGATTTTAAACTTTTTTCTTTCTAGAATTTTAAATGAAAGAGAGGACTAAGATGAGATAGGAATATATATAGTCTATTGTATCCAAATGCTATTTCAATTCTCTACGTTCTTCCCTTTATAAACGAAGGCATTGCCATTATAAAGGTATCCCAACAGAAAAATTCTCAAAGAGAAAATGGAAATAAGAATAATATCAATTGCCAATTAAAGTTGCCTCTACAGGAAATAAACCATTAATCATGTCCGATGAAGTTAGGCAGACCGCTGGATAGAAGAGAGCCGATTTGGTGAGATCCCGACCTCACCCAAGACTATGCAGCCATTAACGTAGGGTTTCATGGGGCCCACCTTGATGTATGTATTATGTATCCATACTCTCCATCCATTTTTTCATATCATTTTAGGTAATTATTCAAAAAAGGAAGCAGATCCAATTATCAGGTGGACCATACCATCAGAAACAGTGGTGATTGATCATTAATGGACTGTGAATCAAGCTAATATTTGTTTGCTCCCTTCATCCATGCTCATGTGGCCTTACCGACAGATTGTATGGTAAATAAACACTACGGAAACATTAAGGTGCGCCCTAAGAAGTTTTTAACGGATGGACGATGGAATCACCACTGTTTCTTATGGTATGGTCCACCTGATAATTGGACATGCCTCGTTTTTCAGATAATTTCCTAAAATGATCTTAAAAAACGGATGGACGGCACGGATGTATAATACATACATCAAGGTGGGCTTCACAGTAACCCCACGGTTAAGGGCTGCACCCCCTTGGGTGAGGCCGGGGTCACACCTAATCCGATCTCACTAGATGGAGGCTGTCCGTCTTCGGTTTTGTGTGAAAGTCCATAAAATTGTGTAGTGGGCTCACCAATCCAGGCTTTTCACAAGCAATACAAGGACCGGACTAGGCCTATTTTATCATAAGTGATCTTGACCACACATTTCAATGGTTTTTCATAAGATGACGATTATCGACAAATGTGTGTGATTTTCTTAGCATCTTAACATTGTTTGTTGTACCTAGTGGGCAGTGCGGCTGGATCATCTGAACTGTCCAAGTGTCCATTACAACTAGGAGCATGTGTAGAGCGAGTCCTCTCATGTTTTCACACGTGCTACCATGTGTAGAACATTCGATCTATCCATCGGGTGGCCCCAGTGCAGGTGCCCATTACATGAACCTGTGACAGGGCATCTACATTGTGGGACCCACTTGCAATTGATCTTCAACAAATGCCAAAAATGGAACGTTACCAAATTTGATTTCTTTGGTTGTATTCATTGACTGAGAGAGCACTAAATTGAAATTACCTTCCCTTGGAATCGTACCTGAAATAAATGTAATTGCAATTTGAGGGCTTGTTCCTCTGTTTTGGGTACTTGGAAATATGAAACTGAGTGCTTACAGTTCATTTCACTTGGGCACCCAAACCTAACTTAAACGTTTTAGCCATGGTTTGGTCACGGGTCCCACTGTTATTATAAATCGAGCATTCTTGGGTTACAGCTGTTGTCGAGCCGCGAGAGGTGCTTCATCATTTCTAGTATCCTGTTTCACCATCAAATTTCATACTATATGGTTTGATTTGGTTACAGGATAAAGTAAAATAATTTGTATCAAGCTTGCAGGGGGATGCAAGCATTATGTCTTTCTTACCTTATCTATTGGTGGTGGAAGCTCAAGTTAGGACGTTATCTAAAAAATTAAGCATATTTAAAACTCAAGTGGACCACATCAAAGAAGCAGTGCAAATCGGTTGCTCACTATTGAAAACTTTTAAGGGGGCCATGAAATTTTGGATCATTCAAATATTTATGTTTTCGCTTTATCTATGTTGGAGTCACCTTATGAATGGTTGGATGTCATATAAATATCATGGTGGGTCTTTCCATCTCTTTTGTTTTGTTTTTGTTTTTGTTTTTAATTTTTTCTTTTTTTTTAACACACAATCTCACATCCATCCACACACGGCACATGGGTAATTGAACCCAAGGCCTCAGTGTTCAAATCGACAAAGTCTATCGATGAACCATGAGCAAGGACCCATCCCCATACAGTATTGATCCCACTGAAACTAGGTAACTTTTCAGGGATAGGGAAATTACCAAACAGACAGTGGAAGGATGTCTAATCCTAACCAAACCTGTAACTAGCTTTCAGATGGCATAAATAAAGGTGTTGAACTAGACTAAGACTCTTAAAACCCTCATATAGTAAAATGAAACTCATTAAAAACAGTAAATTTGATTTTGGACCCAGATTTGATCACTTAAATAATTGACTTTTGAGAGCTGACAATGAACCTTGGTTGATTAACCAAGATCTAGAGCTTGCCGGTATCTTTCCAATGACATTATATGTGCGAAATAAATAACTAATTACAAAGTTATTGCCATCGAAAGCTATAATGTAGATTTAAATTATCTTCATCTCATATCAATTTTTTTGTTTGATTTCTTTTGATTTTAATTGTCCATGAAGTCATTGACAATTTATTCAACATTATTGGCCTCATTAGAAGTTTTGCCGGGTGAAACAAAACGATTAGCTAGCTTCAAGAGATCAACCATCATACATCACCTTTTCTTTCTTAAATGGCTTAGTTCGTTTCTACAATTGTTGGGAAGATGGTATGACTAAATGCATGGAAGCACTTCCTTTATTTCTACTGTTAACCTGCAACTGTGATGTTTGGGCACACTGTGATATATATATATAAAATCTAATAAAGAAAAGTAGCCTTAGGGCCCGTTTGGCCGGTTGGATTGGAAGGGATTAGATGGTAGTGGAAGGGATTGGATGGTAAATCCTTGGAATGGCCGGGCGTGCCAAACAGGGCAGGTGATCTGATCCAAATCCGATGGATCTTCCGACAATCCACTAACATATATTACCTTAAATCCCATCCAATCCATCCCAATCCGTCTAAATTAGCCTGAATTGGAAGTCCGAGCCTTAATCTTCGATTGCCTTTCTTTCAAACTTGTATCAAATATATAAGACAATCCGCTGACAACACCATCATTACCTAGAGCCTTTCTTTCATACTTGAAAGATACTTTCAGTTCTTTATCTACTCTCAACCCCTTCTTCCTACCTAGGGGTGTACATTGAGTTGAACCGAGTCGAGCTGGCCTCAGCTCAGCTTGAACAGTAGCTGACCTCAGCTCGAACTTGACTCGGCTCGGTCCTCGAGCCTAATTGGCCAGCTCTGCTCGGTTCGGTTCGGTCAGCAGCTCCGGGCCACCTCAGGCCGTGTTCGAGCCAAGATTGAGCCGAGTTTGCCATTGAGGCATTTTCACGAACACTTGAACTGCAACTTCGAAAACCCACTGTTTTACAAACAGAGGCAATAGTTTTACAGGTATTTTCTCAAACACCTTCTAAGTAACACCTGCATGGGCATTCAATCCCATGATTTCAGTCTAGAAATAGCATTTGTCTTCCACTGAGCCATGGAGCCGGACCCAGATCTTTGAAGTACTTGAACTCTGAATTACATGCAATACATGTTTAAAGATACCGAAGCTCATGGCCGTGGAAGTCCTCTACGACGACATACAGGTGAACAGATTCTTCGTCTGCGTGCTGAGTAGTTGAACTCTGCAATTCTACTGACCCTGTTCTTGAGCTCATCCTTCATGATTAATGGACTGCAGCATATGACGCTAACGTGATCTAGCTCAGTGCACGAGTCTAGAATGCTACAAAGGCCTTTACAAGATATAGTGGTCCTGCTGAGGTTGAGCCACTTGAGTTTTGGCATGAATTTACCTATCGCTGTTGCCATTTCTTCTGTTACTTGTAGACTGCCCAAATTGAGACCCATGAGACTTGGACAAGATTGACCCATTTCTTCGATCACTGATGCGGAGATTGCAGAGCAGGACTTAACGTCGATGAGTTTCAGGTGCTTGCAATTGCGGATTAGATTGAGAAGAGTGGCTGGTGAGATTTGATCACAATCTCGAAGGGAGATTGACTCAATTGACGGGCATCTAGCATGAGATTAAGTCCAACAAAATGCATGTTAATGAATTGAAATTGCAGTACTTTGAATTAATCCCCTTTGATGGAGTTGATGACCCAAAGAAATCCCACCGGTCCATGGGATAGATTTTGTTTCTGGTAAGAGACCAAGTTAGAAACAATCCCAATTGGTATTAATGGTGGAATTACATTGGTTCATCAAACAATATCAGGACTGCCAAATTCACCCAAAAACATGGGAGTGATTTGATCATTTAACTTACAGGCTATTTGGATGCAAGCAAAATTGCGTCCTACACAAATTGTCTGACTTAGTTTGCCTGTCCATGGTTTTTTAAATCTGTTTATGCATAAGAAATGAGTAGAATAAAGACAAGCTGTCCCCAAAAATAAACAGGACCTGGGAGTTCCATGGTGTCTTACAAATAGTGAATAAAATAGGTCCATGTCAACATGATACAGTCATTTTGTGCCAGACGCAACTTCAGGACCCTAGGGCATGCTACAGATCTCTCTCTCTCTCTCTCTCTCTCTCTCTCTCTCTCTCTCTCTCAAATAAACATTATTGGGCCTGATTCCCTAACTCTTGGAGTGGAATCAGACTGAATCGCATCATGATTTATGCTTGATTAGGTCTTAGTTTAGCTCATGCCAAGCCTTTTTGAACCACCATTAAAAATACAATGGTTCAAACACAGCCAAGCCATGTATCTCAGCAGTTTTGGTGTTGGTTCAGTGTTTTAGATATGAGTCAGTTCTGGACAAGCTGCAATTATCATTGGAAGGCACGACCCTGTGGGGCCACAGACAGAGATGGTTGGGATGATCATCCAAACTGTGGATGCTGATAGTCCTTAAAAATTAAAATTATGCTGGAAGGACACCCTTGATGATTGGTTGGTCGTTCTATACTTTTGTTTTTCTACGGTGCCCATTCCACAGCCATATGCATTGCTGCAATCATCTAAACATAATTCCCATCATTCCACCATCTCTGCATCCTGGGTCCACGGGAGAGCATTTGGTACCATGAGTCAGGAAGCGGATTAGGTGAGACCCCGGATCCACCGAGGTGGGTGGGACCCTTGACTGTGGGGCCCACTTTGATGTATGTAACTAAATCCATGCCGTCCATCCGTATTGAAAACTCATTTTAAGGCATGATCCAAAAAATGAAGCAGATCCATATCTCAGGTGGACTATAATACCAGAAACAGTGGTAATTGGCTATTAAAAACTTCTCGTGGGCCAAAAAAGTTTTGGATCAAGGTGATATGAGTGTGGTCTCTTCATCCAGATCTTTGTAACCTTATCAACAGGTTGGATGGCAAATAAACATTCCAGTGACCCCCAAGAAGTTTTTAATGGTGAGGATTCAATCACTATCTGTTTCCTGTGGTATGGTCCACAAATGAGCTTTCAAAACGGTTGGACCGTATAGATTTAAGGCACATACATCACTCTGATCCCCACAGTCAGGGGTCCCACCCACCTCGGTGGATTTGGGGTCACACCTAATCCGCTCCCCACGAGTCAATTGAAGAATACAAACCTGTCAGCGATCATCTGGACCATTATGTCGTCAGCAATCGGGCGGACACAAATCGACTTGGCTCCGGCTCCAACATGCCTTATCATGTATTTAGATTCCCTGAACAGCCTCTCTTGATTATCCACTGCTACGGTTTCTTTGATGTAGTTGTCTACGAATCTTTCATGATGACAGAAGTGTACATGATCCCAGCTCTCTCTATAATGGGCCACGCAGCGCCATGAATGGCACACGCTTGCTACTGATATCAGCGAATCAAAGTCCAGCTTTGAGAAGATTTCGATCAGGACTCCATCGATGAGCGAAGCCCAACATACCTTGCCGGCCCGGTTATCCATTGCCCACTCTGCTTGCTTGCGTGTGCTCTCTTTGCATTTTCCCTTTTATAGAGGGTCATTGCTTCATTACCAAGTTATGGCATTGGGATTATCTTTTGAAATTTGTTACAATACATCGCGACCTGTTACAATGTGATGGATTGTGAATTTATTACTAGGATTTGGATTCTTTTCAAAGAACCAGATCGTTCATTTGATAGGGCTCACTTTGGATGGGAATGTCACAAAAAATAATTTTAAAATTTAGCTTGAAAATCCTTTGATTATATAAAGTTCACGATTACCATTCATATTGTCAGTAAAATAGAAAATTATTAAGGCTTGAGATGATTTGTATGCAACATCAAACTGATACCATCATGTTAATGGTTTGGATCATTGGATGTGAAACCAGATTTAAAGGCTGAAATTAAGAAGCATCGTAGTGCAATGCACCCGCATGTATTCTAACTTTGGTTTTCACCTTAAACGATGAATCCTAGCATCTAGATTTCTGTGGGGTTTGGATTATGCGCCGCACAGACCAAGGATATGCTTGGATAAGGAATGTTAACAAGCAGGTGGGAAACGGATTGGCTACTCCCCCTGACACCAGCCAATGGCTGGTGGTCAGTGCTCCGTGGGCCCCACCATCATGTATGTCTTTCATCCATTCCGTCAATCTATTTAAACAGATCATTCTACGGTATGAGAACAAAAATGAGTTATATCTCAATCTTAAGTGGACCACATTACAGGAAACAATGTTGAATGAGCGTCAACCATTAAAAAAACGTTTGGGGCCATAAAAGTTTTGGATGAAGCTGATTTTTGTTTTTTTCCCTTCATCTGGGGCTGTATGACCTAATCAACCTATTGAATGTCAAATAAACAGCACAGTGGGCCTTAGGAGGATTTTAATGATGGTTGTCCAATCACTATTGTTTTCATGTGGTGTGGTCCACCTGAGATTTATAAACCTCTTATTTTTGGGATCAAGCCATAAAATGATCTGTAATCCCATAAAATGATCTGTAAAAATGGATAAACGGAAAGGATGAAACACATACATCATGGTGGGGCCCACAGAGCATCGACCACGAGCCACGGGGCTGGTGTCAGAGGGAGTAGCCAATCCGTTCCCAAGCAGGTGGCTGCATAAACGTTGTATGCAGTTTACATCTCCGGATGGACGTGAGGAAAATGGGCTTTGTGATCGGGACTGTTGTTCTGGTGGGCCACCATGTAGGTAGGCTATCCAAAAGAAAAATAGGATTGAACGTTGGTATCTATCAAATAAGTGCCAAGCATGGGAAACGGTTGCAGCAGTGGCCACAAATGGAGAATTTCGAATTATTCAGCTTACGAGATTTTTTGGGCAAGACCCACACCCCAGCACCAAAACAGTGGGGGCTCAACCGTCTCTCTATTCTCTTGATGATTTTTAATCTTTCGGTCTTTCTATTCTATTTTAATTTCAAAACTAAAGCTATATTTTACATTTATCCCTTTTTAGTCTATACATTCCAACTCAGCTGCTTCAAACACCTAAGGTAGTAGGCCCGGTTAGTGCACTAATTTGTGCATTTTGTTTGTCAATCACATTAGTCCTTGTCTCATATAGTCGGTTAAGCCTTTAGAAGCTGAAGACCAAAGACATAAGAGTAAAAGAACATCAAGGAGTAAAGAATACGTAAATGAGGTGCCTTGTTGACCCTAACCCTTGACCCAACACAACCTTAATTTGAATCTCTAGATGATCTTGGCTTAATAGGTAAACCTTGTTGATCATCTATCAACCTTAGAAACCTAATTGGAACATGATAAATAAGGATAAAAGAGGTGCGAAGCTGCTATGAAAACATATGCCCAAAACAATAATTTTCGAGTGATACTCGATCCCATTGAGCTGACTTCGAGGAGTTGAAGATCCCCTTAATGACATCGAAAAGGAAGACATATATATCCAGCAAGAATTGATCATTTAATCTGATTTTCTCGATGGTATCGAGGTTTTATTTGACAACATTGAAGCTTCACTTTGATGATATCAAAGATCACTTAATGGCATTGAAAGTTAATTCAGATATGTCCAGTAAGAAATATATCATATTATCTGATTTTCTTGATGGCATCGAGGTACTATTTGATGGTATCGAAGGTCGTCTCGATGTAATCGAAGAATTTTCAATGGCATCGACAGAGCCGTTATCTACCTATTTTCTGATCGTTGGAACTTGAACTTTTTATAAAGGACATTTGGCTCTTGGGCATCTTTGTGAATTTTTGGTACAATAGAAGCTTAGGTGATTTTATAATCATATCACTCATCCTAAGTCTATAAACCAAAGAGTTTTAACTTATCTTTATTAAGATTAACACTTTAATAAGGATTCCAACCTCTACCTTGAAAATATGCTTGAACTCCTCAATTTTCTAGAGATTAGACTCAACCTCTATAGGCATACTATTGTTTAAATCCTCTAAAAGATCCATCTAGATGAATCCTGTAGGACATACAATTTTTCATTAGTTGTAAGATATTCAACAAACCTCCTATCACCTTGGTCGTCTCAAAGGATCACTACATGTAAGGTATTTGATATTGGAGCTGAAGTCTTGGCAAAACATCAACATCATGATTGATGGAGAAAAATTGAGTTGATTGAAGCACGGGAGAGCATTGATCAAGCTACCCAAGAAGACGCTACATAAGGGGCTCAATCCAACAAATTGTCAAGTGTAAGAGTCTGTATAGTTTTTTTCCTTGTGGTTTAGAGTTTGTGACCCAAACTCTACTAGGTTCTTGTGTAGGACCTTGACTCTTGTGTAGGGTCTAAATCTAGGTTCTTATGTAGAACCTTGGCTCTTGTGTAGGACCTAAATATAGATTCTTGTGTATAACTTTGACTCTTGTAAAAGGCCTAAATCAAGTCCTTGTGTAGACCATCGGACACGGGTGTATACGTGTTAGTCTCAATGGGAGCCTTCGGTAGGAGTAAATGTAGATCCTTGTACTAGGACCATGGTTGTTAGTTAACCTACAGAAAACCAACTAAAATCTCTTGAGGGAGCCTCCAATGAGAGTGTACTTCAGTAGATTCTTATGTAGGACTGATGTTTGTGGCGAACCTATATAAAACAATATAAAGTCTCTTGCGGGAGCCCTTCCTCATATAGGATTATAAAGGTTAGAGGTTAACTTGATTTAAAATCTTCGATAGTGAAATCTGATACACTCATGAATTGAGTACGTCTGCCAGGTGTGGAGTAGGGAAGCCGAACCACTATATATGCTTGTATTTGAGATTGTCATTTGCGCACTTATTTAATTATGTTTATGTGATTGAATGTTTAATTATTTGTATGCATGATTATATGTGTCACGCTCTGACATTCGGGTACCCGAATACTGTATTCGGGACCCGAATCCCAAGTTCGTGAGTTTTAATACATCGATATTTATTACAATACACATGATTCAATCAAATTTAATAGATATTCAAAGTCATCTAAGAGAAAAATATTGTTGAAATAATATAATGTCTACTAAATTCAACCCTCTTAATAATTTTTTTTCTACATCAAAATTTGGAATTCAAACTAATCCTAAAGAACGAAAACTGAATTGAAATTTAAACTATACTAAATTTTCTATAAAAAGAAAAACTAATAGTAGAGGCTCGCATGCTCGTAGTATTTTAGTTCTGCACCTGTGCATTTTTTTATAGTAGGGTGAGCATAACAGCCCAGTAGAATCATTTCTTACCCAAAATTTAAAATGTTTAGATTATATCAATTTTTTATAATCATTAGAGAAAAATAGAATACAGATAATAAAAGAACATGAATTTATGAATTAGAATCGTAAATATATTATGCATGTGATACTTTCCATGAATTCTCATAAACAAGAATCTACACCGTACCCAAGTGGATGACCACGTTGCATTAATGCACACACAATTGTACTCATATGCCATACACAAAGGATATAGTGGGTTCTAGGGTCTTTCACCCAATGGACAGAATCGCCCTACTTGCTGGCTTTTGGGTCTTCCATCCAAGGGATACGATTGCCCTACTTGCTTACGTTACATCCAACATATTAATATCAATGCTTAATGAATGCTAGAAATGTATGTAAAATGAATAATTGTTTAACAATCGAAAATATCAACAATATAAATTTTTATTTTTAATTAATAATTCTACATATAATTTCGTTGAAACTTTAATAATTAAAATATTTAAATAAAATATTATTTTTACTATTATTAAATTTAGGAATTATTAAGATTTAATAATGTAGAAGAAATTTTATTTTAAATTCTAAATTTAACTAAATCAAAATTTTTACTTAAATAATATTAAATATTAGCATAAAAATATTTATTATTTTATTCAATAAATTCTAAAATTTAAAATTTATTTTAATTATAACATAAATTTAACAAATATTTTTTTAATATTGTTCTGATATTAAAATAAAATTTTAAGTATTTTTACAATTTAAGAATTATTTTATATTTAAATTTAACTTTAGGTGAAATTGATTTAAATCAATCAAATTATAATCTAATTTATTAAATAAATTTCAAAGCTGTTGAATTTGATTATTTTAATAACAAAATTTATTTAAATTATTAATTTCTAAAAATCTATGCCTAATGTCAAAAAATGAGGGGCATACGTGATGCAGGTGGGCCAAACCAATGAAAATAGTTTGGGGGGTGAGTTTTCCATGTACACTGATTTTATTTTTAATCATGTGGTCCACTTGAACCATTGATGAGGCTAATTTTTTATCCATGGTTCTAATAAATATGGGGTGACTCACCTGATGGTTGGGGTGGATTTCACTTTAACACTATGGTGGGGCCACCACGGCTGGCTACTTTTCCTCTAAGAATAACTTTTCTTGGTCTTGTTATTAAATAGCGTTAATTAGTCATTGAATTAATCAACTAGTTGGACAAAAATGCAATGCCTAACTTAATTGTGTGTCAGCATTTCTCTCTCTCTATATATAACTTAATTGGACTATTCAAGTTGGTACAATTAAGTGTGCATTCAATAAAGTAATTAATACTAATAAATAGTGCCTTAGTTGAAAGTTATTTCAAAGAGGAATAGAGTAGTGGGTTTGGGTGGGCTCCAGTTAATAGAAAATCCACCCGGATCATCACATAATTAGATTGGATTTACAAATAAATGAAGATGAGCATGTTAAAAATCAATGCTAGTCTCCTATATGTTCCGTATGATACTCCGTTTGAGATTACATCCCGTAAAAATGAGGGATGGTGTCTTCCTCGATCTCATGCGTTTTGAGGTATCAGTGGATGACGTATTATGCGGTTAGACCCAAGTGTGTGTATTTTTTACTATGGGCCCACTTTGATATGTGTTGTATATCTCTTCTATCCATTAAAGCTCACTTTAAGACGGTCTAAAAAATAAAGTAGATCCAAATCTCAACTGATTTTTTTGTTACAAAAGTAATTGATCATTAAAAGCTATTCAGCGGCTACAAAAGTTTCGGATGAAGCTGATTTTTTTTTTTGTTTTCCCTTCATCCATGTCTATGTGACCTTATTAACATATTTGATGGAAAATAAATATTATGATGGCCATAGTAAGTTTTTAATGGGAGCATTCAACGTCCACCTTTTCCTTGTAGTGTGGTTACCTCAAGATTCGTTTCTACTTTATTCTTCGTAACATGAGTCAAAATGATATTAAAAAACTGATAAACAGGCGTGGATATACAATACAAACATCTAGGTGAGCCCCACGGTAAGTGTAATACCCATGAAAGTGTTACACAGTGTTTGCCGGTAACAGCTGATACGCTCTCCACCATTCTAGGGACTCTGATTGCGTATGGGAGAACAAAATGCTAAAGTGGACCACGCCAGAGGGAAGAGTGGGAACTGCCCATCGATCATTGAAAACTTATTTTGGTCCATTCAAGTTTTGGATCAAGTTGATATTTGTGTTTTCCCTTCATCCAATCCTTTGTGATCTTATGAACATGTTGGATGACAAATAAATATCATGGTGGGCCCTAGAAAGGTTTCAATGATGGGATCATTGTCCCCACGGATTTATGTAGTGTGGTACACTTGAGCTTTGTATCTGCCTAATTTTTGAGCTCATTATCTAATAGGATCTAGAAAAATGGATCGACAGAATGGATATAACGCATACATCATGGTGGGGTTTACAGAACTTTGCCACGTCAACAAAATCCTGATTTTAGTACCGTATTATAAGGCTAGGCTACCCAATCCGAGTCCTCTCTGGGAACTAACCTTAGCGAGATGGTCCCACCCTTCCTTTTATGACTGTGATGTGTAGGTAATATCCACTCCAAACCATTAAATGTGTAATGTCATGGTGGGCCAAGAATTTAAAAATTGACAAAGTCTACCTGAGCCATCAGCAATGACCCTTCCATCCCCATAAAGTATGGACCCCTCTGAAACTAGGAAACTTTTCAGGAATAGGAAAATTACCAAACATAGAGTGTAAGGTTGTCTAATCCTAGCCAAACCTGTAACTAGCTTTCAGATGGCATAAATAAAGATGTTGAACTGGACTCAAGACTCTTAAAACCCCCGTATATTAAAATGAAACTCATTAAAAATAGTAAATTTGACTTCGGACTCAGATTTGATCACTTAAATAATTAAAATTTGAGAACCGACAATGAACCTTGTGTTGTATTTGATGTCTTAAATCGAGTCAGATACAGGGTTTGTCGATGCCATTGAATGTGACATCGAACAGTGCTCGATCCCATCGATATTTTTCAGATTTTCTTAAGTTGGTTGTTGAACTAATTGGGCACTTTTTTGGATTTTCTTCAATTGATCGGCATTGAGTCAGATTGATTGATTGATGATTGGATACAAGATCCAACTATCGATCTTCTTAACCATCGGTTGATAAATTTTTTATACATTATGTATTAAGGACTTGTTCTTTCAATAGAAAAAACAATAAATTCATTGCCCTCAGAGCCCGCCCTTTTGCCGAGATGGAAGAGGCTAGGGTAGTACCCAATCCACGTGCTTTTCAGAAATGAGTCCAAACATACACTTATTTCTGACATGTAAAGAGTGAGTGTATAAATTCCATGTCCCAAACGTAACAGAAGAGGAATTTGGCAATGTGAGGCCCACCGTTACGCGGTAGTGACATCCAACGCTCCATTATATTTAGCTTCCAATATTAGTCTGAGATCCAAAAATCTAACCTGATCCATAACATAAGTGGGGTACACTGAAGGAGAACTTTTGGGGCAAGTGATGGCTACTGTTGAAACGTCTATGTTGTTTGAATTAGATCTAACGTATTCACCAGGTGTAGCCCATGAGGATGATTTATGCATCAAGGATCTCACACCTACTGGACAATTCTATCCACCTTTTATTATTATTTTTTAATTTTTACATGGGGCATGCGAACCCATGACAGTGTTGAAATGGGCTATCTACCACCGAGCCATAGGTTGGATCCCTCAATCCTATCCATCTTATATGTGGACATTAAAGTAGTGGTGGAACACAAGGTAAAAATCCTTCGATCGGGCCTGTGTGAGCAGTTGATGAGGCGCTTTTTTTTTTCCCAACCCATGGCACAGCATCGAGAGTTCTATCTGGTTGATTAATAAATGATGCATTAAGTGCAGCATATATTTGATCAAAGGCTGCGGCCTGAAAATCCCTCACATTGAATGGTCCAATTTATTTATAGGTCAATCTTCTCTTTTATGTTTATATATTTTCCAGGCCATAATAAAATGATTAGCATTATCTTACAAGTGTGGTTTACGAACTTTTGGATATGGGCTTGTGGGACTTACTCGTGGCAGCCACTTATGGGTGGGTTCCACATGGTTTGCTCTAGTGATAAGATTTTATACTTTTTTTCTTTCTAGAATTTTAAATGACAGAGCGGACTAAGATGAGATAGGAATATATATAGTGCTATTTCAATTCTCTACGTTCTTCCCTTTATAAACGAAGACATTGCCATTGTAAAGGTATCCCAACAGAAAAATTCTCAAAGAGAAAATGGAAATAAGAATAATATCAATTGCCAATTAAAGTTGCCTCTACAGGAAATAAACGATTAATCATGTCCGATGAAGTTAGGCGGACCGCTGGATAGAAGAGAGCCGATTTGGTGAGATCCCAAATCGGGTGGGACGGCAAAGGGAGCCATGTAAGGTTGAGGGCCCAATCATGTTAGAAAGTTGCCTAATCTAACGATCCTGCGTGGCCCAATCAAAGTCAGCCACATCTTATTTCGAAATACGCTTCCACTTTTCAAGCTAGGACACGGACCACATCCATGAAGGGGCCCACTTAAACATGATCTCGAACGCACGTGATACTTTCTGAGGCCGCAGAGCCAAATAGCATCCACGTGGCTTTCATGTGCAGTTGAGTACAAACTGACCACAAGACACGCCACATGCCATTGTATACTCGGGAAGTGGCGTGGGAAGTCGCATGCATGTGATATGCCGGCACTCTTTCATGGAACGTAAGGCATGTGTCTGGGACACGTGCTACCAGAAGCCAAATGGATTTTTTGGGACCATCTATGGGCTCTTCGGGCCCATGTAGAATGGACCAGATTCAGGGCAGGTCAGGACCAGCTGGAGCCCAAAATGGGACATGGTTAAATGACTCAGCCACAAGGATCAACTCGCTCACTCTCGAGTCAGCTCGGTGGTGAATCGGTCTGACTCGCTGAGTCGGGGTTACTTGGGGTATAAATCTATTTCTCTTTCCTAACGATGCCATGAATGCCCTTATACCAGAGACTTCTTGCGTGCCAGGAATACACCAGCGAGCTCGACCTTGCTAATATGCGCTGGAGTGCGAAGTTCCCAATATATCAACCGCGTTACATTTCACCATGTCAGTACCTTCACTCTTGCTATCTCTCGCTACCCAAGAAGATGTTACATAAGAGGCTCAATCCAACAAATTGTCAAGTGTAAGAGTCTGTATAATCTTTTTCCTTGTGGTTTAGAGTTTGTGATCTAAGCTCGACTAGGTTCTTCAGGACCTTAGCTCTTATGTAGGGTCTAAATTTAGGTTCTTGTGTAGGGCCTAAATACAGATTCTTCTGTATAACCTTGATTCTTGTATAAAGACTAAATCAAGTTCTTGTGTGGACCACCGGACACGGGTGTATACGTGTTAGTCTCAATGGGAGCCTCCAGTGGGAGTAAACGTAGATCCTTGGACTAGGACCATGGTTGTTAGTTAACCTACAGAAAACCAACTAAAATCTCTTGAGGGAGCCTCCGACGAGAGTGTACTTCGATAGATTCTTGTGTAGGACTGAGGTTTGTGGCGAGCCTATATAAAACAATATTAAGTTTCTTGCGGTAGCCATTCCTCATATAGGATTATAAAGGTTAGAAGTTAACTTGATTTAAAATCTTCGATAGTGAAGTTCGATACACTCATGAGTTGAGTATGTTTGTCGGGAATGAAGTAAGGAAATCGAACCACTATACATGTTTGTATTTGAGATTGTCATTTGCGTACTTATTTAATTATGTTTATATGATTGAATATTTAATTATTTGTATGCATGATTATATGTGTCACGCCTTAACATTCGGGTACCCAAATATGGTATTCGGGACTCGAATCCTAAGTTTGTGAGTTTTAATATATCGGTATTTATTACAATATACATGATTCAATCAAATTTAATAGATATTCAAAGTCATCTAAGAGAAAAAATATTGTTGAAATAATATAATGTCTACTAAATTTAACTCTCTTGACAGCTTTTTTTTCTACATCAAAATTGAGAATTCAAACTAAACTTAAAGAATAAAAACTGAATTGAAATTCAAACTATACTAAATTTTCTATAAAAAGAAAAACTAATAGTAGAGTCTCGCCTACTCGTAGTATTCTAATTCTGCACCTATGCATTCTTTTATAGTAGGGTGAGCATAATAGCCCGGTAAGGTCATTTCTTAACCAAAATTTAAAATGTTCAGATTATATCAATTTTTTTTTATAATTAATAGAGAACAATAGAATACGAATAATAAAAAAACATGAATTTAAGCACTAGAATCGTAAATATATTATGTATGTGATACTTTCAATGAATTCTCATAAACAATATATATCATCGCTTACTACACTGTACCCAAGTGGATGACTACGTTGTATTAACGCCCACGTACCAGTACCTCATGGTGAGAGACCCATTTATACATTAGTTGGTTAGACTACTGCTCCAGTTGTACCTCTGACGTATGTCCGCGTACACAATTGTACTCATATGCCGTACACAAAGGGGACTCAAAAGGATCCAGTGGGTTATAGGGTCTTTCACCCAATGGATACAATCACCCTACTTGTTGGCTTTAGGGTCTTCCACCCAAGGGATACGATCGCCTTACTTGCTCACGTTACATCCAACATATTAATATCGAAGCTTAATGAATGTTAGACATGCATGTAAAATGAATCATTGTTTAACAATCGAAAATATCAACAATATAAATTTTTATTTCTAATTAATAATTCTAGATATAATTTCGCTGAAACTTGAATAATTAAAATATTTAAATAAAATATTATTTTTACTATTATTAAATTTAAGAATTATTGAGATTTAATAATGTATAAGAAATTATATTTTAAATTCTAACGTTAATTAAATCAATATTTTTACTTAAATAATATTAAATATTAGCATAAAAATATTTATTATTTGATTCACTAAAATCTAAAATTTAAAATTTATTTTAATTATAACATAAACTTAACAAATATTCTTTTTTTTTTTTTAAATATTGTTTTGATATTAAATTAAAATTTAATAAATTTATATAAATTAAGCATTTTTACAATTTAAGAATTAATTTATATTTAAATTTAACTTGAGGTGAAACTGATTTAAATCAATCAAATTATAATCTAATTTATTAAATAAGTTTCAAAGTTGTTGGATTTGATTATTTTAACAACAAAATTTATTTAAATGATTAATTTTTAGAAATCTATACCCAATGTCAAAAAATTAGGGGCATACGTGATTCAAGTGGGCCAAACCAATGAAAATAGTTTGGAGGTTGAGTTTTCCTTGTACACTGATTTTAATCATGTGGTCCGCTTGAACCATAGATGAGGCTGATTTTTTATCCATGGTTCTAATAAATATGGGGTGACTCATCTGATGGTTGGGGTGGATTTCACTTTAACACTATGGTGGGGCCACCACGGCTGGCTACTTTTTCTCTAAGAATAACTTTTCTTGGTCTTGTTATTAAATAGCATTAATTAGTCATTGAATTAATCAACTAGTTGGACGAAAATGCAATGCCTAACTTAGTTGTGTGTCAGCATTTCTCTCTCTATATATAACTTAATTGGATTATTTAAATTGGTACAATTAAGTGTGCATTCAATAAAGTAATTAATACTAATAAATAGTGCCTTAGTTAAAAGTTATTTCAAAGAGGAATAGAGTTGTCGGTTTGGGTGGGCCCCAGTTAATAGAAAATCCACCCGGATCATCACATGATTAGATTGGATTTACATATAAATGAAGATGAGCATGTAAAAAATCAATGCTAGTCTCCTTTATGTTCTATATGATACTCCGTTTGAGATTACATCCAGTAAAAATGAGGGATGCTGTCTTCCTCTCATGCGTTTTGAGGTATCAGTGGATGACGCGTTGGTTAGACCCTAGTGTGTGTATTTATGACTATGGGCCCACTTTGATATGTGTTGTATATTTCCTCTGTCCATCAGTTTTTCAAGCTCACTTTAAGACATGGTCTAAAAAATAAAGTAGATCCAAATCTCAACTAAACCTCGCAACAGGAAACAATGGTAATTGATCATTAAAAACTATTCAGGGGCTACAAAAGTTTCAGATAAAGCTGAATCTATTTTTTTTTTTTTTTTTTTTCATCCATATCCACGACACCTTATTAACATATTTGATGGAAATAAACATTATGATGGCCATAGTACGTTTTTCATGTGAGCATTCAATGCCCACCTTTTCCTTGTAGTGTGGTTACCTCAAGATTCGTTTCTACTGTATTCTTGGTAACATGAGCCAAAATGATATTAAAAAACTTCTTGGTAACATGAGCCAAAATGATATTAAAAAACTGATGAACGGCGTGGATATACAATACATGTACATACATCTAGGTCAGCCCCACGGTAAGTGAAATACGGACGAAAGTGTTACACAGTGTTTGCCGGTAACAGCTGATACGCTCCCCACCATTCTCGGGACTCGGATTGCGTATGGGAGAACAAAATGCTACAGTGGACCACGCCAGAGGGAAGAGTGGGAACTGCCCATCGATCATTGAAAACTTATTTTGGTCCATTGAAGTTTTGGATCAAGCTGATATTTGTGTTTTCCCTTCATCCAAGTCTTTGTGATCTTATAAACATGTTGGATGACAAATAAACATCATGGTGGGCCCTAGAAAGGTTTAAATGATGAGATCATTGTCCCCACTGATTTATGTAGTGTGGTACACTTGAGCTTTGTAACTGCCTATTTTTTGGGCTCATTACCTAATAGGATCTAGAAAAATGGATCGACAATATAGATATAACGCATACATCATGGTGGGGTTTACAGAACTTTGCCACGTCAACAAAACCTGATTTTAGTACCGTATTATAAGGCTAGGCTACCCAATCCGAGTCCTCTCGAGTGTATCATTTTTTCTGGGAACTAACGGTAGCGAGATGGTCCCACTCTTCCTTTTATAAGGGAGTCGATTGTGATGTGTAGGTAATATCCACTCCAACCATTAAATGTGTAATGTCATGGTGGGCCAAAAATTTAAAAATTAGTCTAAGCAGTGATTCAAGTGCTCCATAGTAATGAAAGTAGTCAGGAGAGGCGTCCACCCTTAAACATTACTGTGGGGCCCTCTTAAACCAAAATCTCATGTTCCCTTAAATAGCTTTTTGAATTATTATTATTATTATTATTATTATTATTATTATTATTATTATTATTTTTCACACACAACCACACCCCACACGCCTCACATGGGGCATTCGATCCCATGATTTCAGTGTGGAAACAGCAAATGTCTTCCACTGAGCCATGGAGCCGGACCCAGATCTTTAAAAACTACTTGAACTCTGAATTACATGCAATACATGTTTAAAGATACCAAAGCTCATGGCCGTGGAATGCTTCTACGACATACACTATGACGGGTTCTTAGTAGGCATGCCCGGTTCAATGTGATGTGTGAAACTCCAGGGGAGTAGTTGAACTCTGCAATTCTACTGGCCTTGTTCTTGAGCTCATCCTTCATGATTATTCGACGGCAGCATTTGACGCTAACATGATCTAGCTGAGTGCACGAGTCTAGAATGCTAGAAAGGCCTTCACAAGATATAGTGGTCCCGCTGAGGTTGAGCCACTTGAGTTTTGGCATGAATTTCCCTATCGCTCTTGCCATTTCTTCTGTCACCTGTAGACCGCCCAAATTGAGACCCATGAGGCTTGTACAAGATTGACCCATTTCTTCGATCACTGATGCGGAGATAGCAGCGCAGGACTTAATGTCGATGAGTTTCAGGTGCTTGCAAGTGCGGACTAGATTGAGAAGAGTGGCTGGTGAGATTCTCTCACAATCTCGAAGGGAGATTGACTCAATTGACGGGCATCTAGCATGAGATTAGGTCCAACATAATGCATGTTAATGAATTGAAATTGTAGGACTTTGAATTAATCCCCCTTTGACGAAGTTGATAACCCAAAGAAATTCCACCAGTCCATGGGATAGATTTTGTTTCTGGTAAGAGACCAAGTTAGAAACAATCCCAATTGGTATTAACGGTGGAATTACATTGGTTCATCAAACAATATCAGTACTGCCAAATTCACCCAAAAACATGGGAGTGACTTAATCATCTAACTAAGAGGCTATTTGGATGCAAGCAAAATTGCGTCCTACACAAATTGTCTGACTTAGTTTGCCTGTCTATGGTTTTTAAAATCTGTTTATGCATGAGAAATGAGGAGAATAAAGACAAGACGTACCCAAAAATAACCATAAGCAATGATAACATGACTTAGGAGTTCTACAGTGTCTTACCAATAGTGAATAGAATAGCCAGTCTATGTCAACATGATACAGTCATTTTCTGCCAGACAACTTCAGGGCCGCAATATTTGGGTCAGGTTCTGACATGGGTCTTGCCCCCTCACTTGTACATGCCACACTACTAGAGTGATGTAGTTCAAGGATATCTTGGGGCACCATATGTCCCAAAAGTTATGATTACCCAATAGGTCTTGAAGTGGATTACTTTCTAATGGTTGAGCAAAGAATAAGTATGGGCCATTGAGATGCCAAACCCCTGTTCCACAGCCCATCTCACCCTTTTATCAATGTTATTATCAATGTTATTAGCAGCTGGCTTACTGGATTCCTGCCCGAGATTTCTATCGTGCTCAATTGATAGGGCAGGCTGGGGCAGGCTACAGAGCTCTCTCTCTCTCTCTCTCTCTCTCTCTCTCTCTCTCTCTCTCTCTCTCTCTCTCTCTTAAATAAATATTATTGGGCCTGTTTCCCCAACTCATGAAGTGGAATCGGATTGGGTCACACCATGATTTATGCTTGATTAGGTCTTGGTTGAGCTCATGCCAAGCCTTTTTGAACCACTATTTAAAAAAACAATGGTTCGAACACAACAAAGCTATATATCTCACCAGGTTTGGTGTTGGTTCAGTGTTTTAGATTATGAGTCAGGGAGCGGATTAGGTGAGATCCTGGATCCACCGAGCTGGGTGGGACCCATGACTGTGGGGCCCACTGTGAGATATCTGACTACATCCATGCCGTCCATCCATATTGAAAGCCCATTTTAAGAAATGATCCGAAGAATGAAGCAGATCCAAATCTCAGGTGGACTATATACCAGAAACAGTGGTAATCAACCATTAAAAACTTCTTGTGGGCTGCAAAAGTTTTGGATCAAGGTGATATTTGTGTGGTCTCTTCATCCAGATCTTTGTAACCTAATCAACAGGTTGGATGGCCAATAAACATTCCAGTGACCCCCATGAAGCTTTTAATGATGGGGATTCAATTCAATCACGACTGTTCCTGTGGTATGGTCCACATAAGATTTGGATCTGCTTCATTTTTGGATTGAACTCTAAAACGAGCTTTCAAAATGGTTGGAGGGCGTGGATTTAAGGCACATACATCACTCTGACTCTCTGAGCCCCACAGTCAGGGGTCCCACCCACCTAATCCGCTCCCCATGAGTCGATTGAAGAATACAAACCTGTCAGCGATCATCTGGACCATTGTGTCGTCAGCAATCGGGCGGACACAAATCGACTTGGCTCCAGCTCCAACATGCCTTATCATGTATTTAGATTCCCTGAACAGCCTCTCATGATTATCCACTGCTACGGTTTCTTTGATGTAGTTGTCTACGAATCTTTCATGATGACAGAAGTAGACATGATCCCAGCTCTCTCTATAATGGGCCACGCAGCGCCATGAATGGCACACGCTTGCTACTGATATCAGCGAATCAAAGTCTAGCTTTGAGAAGATTTCGATCAGGACTCCATCGATGAGCGAAGCCCAACATACCTTGCCGGCCCGGTTATCCATTGCCCACTATGCTTGCTTGCGTGTGCTCTCTTTGCAGTTTCCCTTTTATAAAGGGTCATTGCTTCATTACCAAGCTATCTTTGATATTGGTATTATCTTTTGAAATTTGTTACAATACATCGTGATCTGTTACAATATGATGCATTGTGAATTTATTACTAGGATTTGTATTCTTTTCAATGAACTAGATCGTTCATTTGGTAGGGCTCACTTTGGATGGGATGTCCTGAAAAATAATTTTAAAATTTAGCTTGAAAATTCTTTGATTATATAAAGATCATGATTACCATTCATATTGTCAGTAAAATAGCCAAATTATCAAGGCTCCAGATGATTCATATCCAACATCAAACTGATACCATCATGTTAATGGCTTGGATCATTGGATGTGAAACCAGATTGAAAGATTAAAATCACGAAGCATCATAATACAATGCACCGGCATGTATTCTAACTTTGGTTTTCACCTTAAGCGATGAATCCTAGCATCTGGACTTTTGTGGGGTTTGGATTATGCGCCGCACACATGCTCCAGATGTGTGTGCTTGGATAGAAGTGCCAAGCATGGGAAACGGTCTGATCATTTGAACGTGGACTCTTGATTCTAGATGGTTTATTTGCAGGCCACAAATTGATAATTTCGAATTATGCTGCTTAGGAGATTTTTTGGGCAAGACCCACACCCTAGCACCGAAATGGGGGGGCTCAACTGTCTTCACACGGAAACAGCTACAGCCTAGCCGTTCTAGTGTAAAGACGGTTGGCTCCAGCCGTTTGCAGGTTCTGGCCAACCAATCTCACGAGCACCACCGTGAAGTCTGATTGTCTGAGACTAATGCCTGTAAAAAGGGAAGCTCACATTCAGAACAAAGAGGCGGAGGAATTAGGCAAAGCGATAGAGGGTCCAGAGATGGGACGGGAATGTATGGGGACCACGGAAGCACATAGAGTAGAATAGTGAAGTAATCTAATCGCACCAAGAACAATGCAAACACTTTGAATTTAATGTGGAAAAATCCTTTCAAAAAAAAATCACGACACAAAGTAACAGTAAACACTATGAAAGCAGAAAATTACAAGAGGAGAAAATACTTTAATCCGAACAACCACGAATCTCCCTTACAAGCCCTTTGAAATCCTTAGAACGAATTTAAAACCCATAGATACCTCCTAATCCCCATTTCACCCAAATATATAGCCTTTAGAAGAATTACAATCGAAATAGGAAAAAAAATCCCGCAAATTCGCAAATCTACGCGTACGTTCAATGGCACCTTCGATGTCATCGAAATAACATCAAAACTGTCCGAAGACAAAACATGGAATTCCGAAAATTCTCGATTGCATTGACTCATCTTTGATGGCATCAAACATAACCTTCGATGTCATTGAACACTCCTCGGTGTATGTCCAACAACCAACTAAAGGAAATTCGGAAAATTTTGATGGCATCGAACCTATCATGACTTTTGAATTTATAGATTTAAGACATCTATTCAACAAAGAGTCCATAGAGGGGACGAGAGTCAATAGCCAGGGAAAGAGTCTAGAGAGTTAGAGTCCGGAGAGTGTGAAGAAAATTCCGAGACACAGAGCGATTTGTCTAAGCAATGGTAACATGACTTGAGAGTTCTAGGGTGTCCAACTTCAGGACCCCAATATTTTGGGTTAGGTAATCTCTGTTGGAAAAGAAACCATGGCTTGGAAGCTCAGCTTGGATGGGTCTTGGCCCCTCCCTCGTCTACGTTGAGAACATGCCAGACTACTAGGTTGATCCAGTTCATTGATATTGTGGGGCACCATATGGCCCAAAAGTCACGGTTGCCCAACAATGACATGAGTGGCCTCAAAGTGGATTAGTTTCTAATGGTTGAGCAAAGTGTTGTGCAGATGCCTTGCATTCTACCTGCAGGGACAATTCAGTCGACCAAAAAATCAAGGGGTCTGACTGAACCACCACGCTGTGATATTCTTAGTCGACCGAAGACCGTTTCGGTTGACCGAGAGTCTCCATCGAAAGCTCGGCAATTTCACCTGAAAATCCCTCAAATTAAATGCTCCAATGTATCCCCAAGTCAACCTTGTCCTTTATATCTATATATTTTACAAGCCAGAGTGAGATGATAGTACAAGCTGTTGGATATTGGCTTGTGGGGCTTACTTGTGGCAACTAACCACTTATGGGCTTGTGGGTGGCCCCACATAGTTTCCTCTGCCGTACTTGTAACCTTTTTCCAAATCTTTATCACAAAATTCAAATCTAGATTTGAACAAGAGAGAATTGAAATGAGGTGGAGAGTTTGAATGTGATAGAGATAAGCTCCATCGAGTCCAAATTCTCTCCCAATCCTCTCAAGTCCTTCCTTCATAAATGAAGGCATTCCTTCTATTAAGGTATCCTTACTTTATAAATGAAGCCATTCCTTCAATGAAGGTATCCTTAATCGAGAGAATTTTTCAGAGAGAAGAATAATACCTATTGCCTACCAGAGTCAACTTCAGATGATCTAAACCGTTAATCATATCCGAGTGCCATCTTCACTCTAGAATAGGAGGGGTAATTATATCCTTTCTGCTCCTTTTGTAGTTAGGCGCCCAAACCCAACTTAAATTGTGTTAGCCATGGTTAAGTCATGGGTCCTACTCTTACCATGAATCGAGCATTCTTAGGGTTACAGTTGTGGTCGAGCCACAAGATACTGTAAAGGGGTAGTGTGCCATTTCTAGTATCCTGCTTCACCATCGAAGGTCACACTGGATGGTCCCATTCTGTTGTAAGACATGGTAAAATGATTTGTTTTTAAGCTTGCATGGGATGCAACCTGCCTGTAATCCAAAATTCCTTTGTAAGGCTTAGCTTCATGGGGCCAACCATGATGTCTTTGTTACTTTGTCCATTAGTTGCGCAAGCTCATGTTACGTCGTCATCTAAAAAATCAAGTAGATACAACTCAACTGGACCACACCACAAGAAGCAGTGTAAATTGAATGCTCACCATTGAAATCTTCTCAGGGGGCATGAAATTTTGGGTCATGCTGATATTTGTGTTTTCCCTTCATCCCTGTTGGAGTCACCTTATGAATGGGTTGGATGGCATGTAAGCATCATGTTGAGTCTTTCCATTCCAGGAGATTCCTGATTCAACTCTAACTAGGAAGCTTTTTGATATAGTAAAATTACTAAACAAATAGTAAAAGTATGGCTAATCCTACCCAAAACCTTAATGACTTAAATAAAGATGTTGACTAGACTCAGACTCTTAAAATCATAAAATTAATAATATGGGAATTTATTAAAAATAATAAGTTCAACTTCAGACTCATATTTGACCCCATAAATAATTGAATTTCGAGAGATGTTTGTGGACCACAAGCTTCGGCTGATTGACCAAGAAGAAGAAACCCAGAATGGATGATACTAGCCATCAAATATTCCCTTACTGTTACTGTGTTTTTCTCTTAACAATGCCCTTTTAGGCCCCTCTACTCAAAGGGCTAGGAACCTCTAGTGTGGGAGATTTTCGAGGAATCATCCACTCACAAGGTTGTATAAGATCAATGGTCTGGACCTCCGAATCATGGGCCCCATTTGTACAAGTTGGTCTATCGGTGCCCCTTCTAGTTCTGATGCACACGGACTTCAGATTTCTCCAACCATTCATGGTACATAGTAGTCATTGCAATTGCACTCTTTTGGGTCCAACATGGAAAAAGAACTTAAAACTGCAATTTTAGCCTACTCTATGTATTTGAGCCCACTCTCCTAAACGTAATGTTTAGGTAACTTCAATTTGCTCACTCTATATGGAGCTAATTGTCACAATTCAATTTGTTTGTGCATCTTAATGCAGCCTTAGTACTGCTCGTTTGCGACTTAAAAATGAATTCATCTCATTTTAGTTAGGGATACTTGAAAACACCCCAACTCTATTTTTATGAAAATTTTAAATATATTCCCTCTATTCCATGGGAATTTTGAACCCTTCTCCTCTGTTTTGGATTATGACATATACCTCTTTCTGTTTTATTGGAATTTTAAACCTCTCTGTTTTGGAGCATATACCTCACCACTGTTTTAAAGATCCGTGGTAGATTCCCCCATACAAGGAAACATCACAATTATCATTTAGCAATTGACGAACACCCCAAAGATCAAGATAATCCAGCTTATACCACTGTGTGAATTTGGAGGTCTTTGGGTACGTATACATTGTTTTGGTATGGTGTGGCCCACCCAATGATTGGATTAGCCTGTTTTTGGTTTCCAATTTTTTGTGGTGGAGAGACCCTACTATGTGGGTTGGATGCCATTTATATATATAATGGTAGGCCTCATATACATGCAAAATAAACTCTTAAACTAGGGTGTTTTGCTCATTTTGTATATATTCCTTTGACAGAAGGACGTTCCTGTGCTAATTCATACAAGAGCGGAGGTGTTTACAATTGTCATAAGAAAAATAATTACCCCCTTCAATTAATATCAATTACATATTAGTGATCGTAGTATATATAAATTCTTGATTATATTTTTAATCCTGATGTAGAGCGGGTCGTGGACACTTTCAAGGCAAAGATTGACCAGAGAAGGCCTGATCGGAGGCGGAAATTATCCAGACCGTCAGAACCAATATCGCAAACCAGAATGTGAAAAACGTATCATACATGATTTTGGGGTAGGATAAGCTACTTAGATCGACGGTCAAAAGTTCATTTTATTTTCATTTTTACTATAAATAGTATGTTTTAATTTGATCATAACTTTTGATCCTTAGAGTTTTGGAGTTGTGCCCAACATGAAAAGGGCTTAGAAAAATTAGGAGAATAACGCTGGTTAGGCCAAATTGGACACTTACTATTTTTGGCTGAAAATCATCAATCAATTTATTTTTGAAGAAGAAACTCTCTGAGGAATCCAGAGAGCTCCATGAATTTAGAGAAGTTATCCCTGAGGAAGACAGTGATCGACATGATCACGTCCTTCCCTGCGCCGCTAATACATAATTACGATTAAGCAAAATGTGATAAACTCACTTGTAAGTGGCATCAGACACACCCTTAGTATTTGGCAGAGACATAATCTTGCCAGTAGCTGTTGGAAGTACTTGAACTCTGAATTACATGCAATACATGTCTAAAGAAAGATACCAAAGCTCATGGCCTATGAAGTTTTATTCTACAAACATGTGGAAAGAAGCATGCTGTGAAACCGGTGTATTGAACTTCACAAGTCGGTGGACTGGAGTACTTGAACTCTGTAATTCTGCTGGCTTTAATCTTGAGTTCATCCTTCATGATCAATCGACGACACCATTCAACGTTAACATAGTCTAGCTCAGTGCACAAGTCAAGGATGATACAAAAAACTTCACAAGATATAGTGGCACCATTGAGGTTGAGCCACTTGAGTTTTGGCATTGATTTCCCAATATCTGTTGCCATTTCTTTTGTCACTACGAGACGGCCCAAATTGAGGCCCACCAGGCTTGGAAAGGAATGACCCATTTCTTCAATCAGTGATGCGGAGATAGCAGAACAGAACTTAATGTTAATGGGTTTCAGGTGCTTGCAAGTGTGGAATAGATAGAGAAGCGTGGCTGGTGAGTTTCAATCACAATCTTGAAGGGAGATTGACTCAATTGATGGGCATCTAGCATGCAATTAGATCCAAAATGATGCATGTTAATGGATTGTTATTATAGGGCCTTGAGTTAACACCTTTTGACAGAGTTGATGACACAAAAGAAGTCCCACCGTTCATTGTGATAATTTTAGTTTATTGTAAGAGATGATAGTAGAAACAATCTCTACTGCTATCAACAATGAAACTACATTGATTTTTTCTTTTCTTTTCTTTTTATTTTCTTTTCTAACTAAACATTATTGGGCCCGAATTCCCTACTTATGGAATGGGACTTGAGTCACACAGTGATTCAAGCCTGATTAGGCCAGGGTTCAGACTGGACAGGCCTGTTTGAACCACTGTTCAAACACAACCATGCCAGCTTTCTCAGTAGGGTCCTTGCTTGGGCTTCAGAGGTAGACTTTCAAGAATTTCAACAAGAGGTCATGGGTTTGAATATGCATTGTGGTGCAAGTGCGTTTCTTATAAAAAAGAAATAATAATAATAATAATAAAGACAGCACCATTGTGTTGTCAGCAATTGGGCGGAGACAAATCGACTTGTCTCCAACCCCAACATGCCTAAACATGTATTTAGATTCCCTGAACAACCTACTTGATGATCGGGTGTTACGTTTTCTTTGATCTTGTTGTCTACAAGTCTTTCATGATGACAGAAGTGGACCTAATCCCAGCATTCTGGATAATGGGCCACGCAACGCCATGAATGGCACACGCTTGCGACCAATATCAGCGAATCGAAGTCTAGATTCGAGAATATTTGGATCAGTACTTATTCGAAGAGCGCGACGCCCAACAGACATTGTCCGCCCCTTTATCCATGGCCCACTATTCGAGAACATTGTCCGCCCGGTTATCCATGGCCCACTATGCTTGCTTACTTGTGTGGATGTGGACTCTCTCTGCCCCTTCCCTTTTACTCTGCCCCTTCCCTTTTATAAAGGGTAAGGGTCATGGCTTCATTAACAAACTATGTTTGTTATTATCTTTTGAAATTTGTTACAATACATCATGAATTTGTTACTTGTAGTTGTATTCTTTTCTATGAGCCAGATAGTTCATGCGATAGGGCTCACTTTGTTTGGGAATGTCAAAAAAAAAAAAAAAAAAAAAAAAAAAAGAAAGAGAAAGAAAAAGAAAATTAATATTTAGCTTGAATTCCCTAACCCTTTCTAACCCTAACCTCCATGGGGCCCACAGTGACGTCTCTGTTTCTTTGTCCATAAGCCACGCAAGCTCATTTTAATGATTCAAAACTCAAGTGGGCCACACCATAAAAACAGTGGAGACTGAATGATCACAACTGAAAACTTCCTTAGGGGCCATGAAGTTTTGGATTTGACTAATATTTGTGATTTCCTTTCATCCTTGTTTGAGTCACCTTAGGAGCGGGTTAGATGGCATATAAACATCACGAGTGGACCCATTATGGTTTCAATCGGTTGGTGTTTCTATTCCCACTGTTTCGGTTGCGGTAGCTGGTAAAAAGGGTGGACTGAAATGGACGCGGATTACTGCCCTACTCAGACCGAAAATCTCTCTCTCTCTCTCTCTCTCTCTCTCTCTCTCTCTCTCTCTCTCTCTCTCTCTCTCGGATTACTGCCCTACTCAGACCGAAAATCTCTCTCTCTCTCTCTCTCTCTCTCTCTCTCTCTCTCAATCGCAACTTGAGCCTACTCTACCAAACATAAAATTTAGGCAACTACAATTATCTTGAGTCTATATGAGGCTAATTCTCACAATTCAATTGGATTGTGCACCCAAATGCAGCCTTAGGAATGCTTGTTTGTAGCTTAAAAATGAATTTATCTCATTTTAGTTGGGGTTAATTGTAAACACATCTACTTTATTTTATGAAAATTTTAAACATGTTTGCTTTCTTTGATGAGAAGTTAAAAAACCTCTCCTTTGTTTTGGATTATGATATATACTGGCTGCTGCTTTCTGAGAATTTTAAACACCAGCGCTCTGTTTAGGATCATATACCTCTCCACTGTTTTAAAGATCAGTTGTCACTTCCCACTGTTCAAAGATCCACGATGCATACCCAAAAGTAAAAGCGAATAAATTAATAAGAAAAGAAAGAGATTGTGGGAAAATACCCAACAATCCTCTAGCTGAATGCCAGAGATCACAAATGCAAGACTGTGAGCAAATTCAACAGTCCTGTAGTCTAGAACTAGAGACCACTCCCCCTCTCTTCAACAACCACCATGGTGAAATAAGAGAATTTCATAAAGAGAATATTAATCAGCTTGTTTTATTTCATAGGCCATGGGTTAATCAACCTTACAGTCTGTAATAAAAGATATGGAATCTAAAAATCTATGAAAATAAGCAAGCATATAAAATAAGAAGATACTTATATAAGAAAAGCATTCTAATTAAGAAAATGCCTATAATAAGAAGATATTTAGATAATAAAATATCTAAAATTATTCCCCACCTAAAATAAAGATATGAAAGAAAGAGAAGATTTACTAATCTACATATTTGAAAAAAATGAGAAGTGATGGATGTGGGACGATTGCATCAATCCAGCACCAGTTCCATCTGTTGAACTTCAGGGTAGTACTTGAACTCCGCAATTCTTCTGGCCCAGTTCCTGAGTTCGTCCTTCAGGATTAGTCGACGGCAACCTCTAACGCTAACATGGTCTAGCTCAGTGCACGAGTCTAGGATGATACAAAGAGCTTCACAAGATATAGTGGCAGCATTGAGGTTGAGCCACTTGAGCTTCGGCAGGAATTTCCCAATCGCTATTGCCATTTCTTCCGTAACTCGTAAACCCCCCAAATTGATGCCCACCAGACTTGGACAAGATTGACCCATTTCTTCTATCAATAATGTGGACACAGGAGAGCAGAAGTTGACAGCACCACAGAACTTAATGTCGATGAATTTCAGGAGCTTGCAAGCTTGGATTATATTGATAAGAGCGGATGGTGAGATTCGATTACAATATCGAAGGGAGATTGACTCAATTGACGGGCATCTAGCATGCAATTGAATCCAACATGATGCATGTTAATGAATTGAAATTGTACAACTTTGAATTAATCTCCTTTGACAGAGTTGATGACCCAAAAAAATCCCACCATTCCTTATGATAGATTTCATTTCTTGTAGAAGATGAAAGTAGAAGCAATCTCTATTTCTATCAATGGTGGAATTACATTGGTTCAACAATCAATATCAGACAACCAAATTCACCCCAAAACACTGGAGTGATTTAATCATTTAACTTTAAAGTTGTTTATGATTTTTTTTACCCATCTGTAGATGAGAATTGAGAAGAATAAAAACAAGCAATCCTCAAAAAACTAATTATAAGCAATGATAACATGACATAGGAGCACCTGGGTCAGTTACAAATAGTAAATAGAATAGAAAAGATATTAAGGTCCTATTCTGACAATTTCTATTAGAAAAGATACCATGAATTGGCAGCTCATTCCACCTATCCCAGTCCACAACACACAGCATTTGGTAATATGAGTTAATAAAAGAATCCAAACCTGTCAACGATCCTCTGGACCATTGTGTCATCAGCTACGGGGTGGACCCAAATGGACTTGGCTCCGGCTCCAACATGCTTTATCATGTATTCAGACTCCCTGAACAGCCTATATTGAAGATCTGATATTACAGTTTCTTCGATGTAGTGATCTACGAATCTTTCAAGATGACAGAAGCCGACATAATCCCAGCACTCTGGATAATGAGCCACGCAGCGCCATGAATAGCAGACGCTTGCAACCGATATCAGCGAATCAAAGTCAAGCTTGGAGAAGATTTGGATCAGGGCTTCTTCGAAGAGCAAATCCCAACATACATTGCGCGCCAGGTAATCCATGGCACCCTATACTTGCGTCGATTATCTTCGCTTCTTCCCTTTTAATAGGTGATGGCTTCTTGTTTGGAACGCGGATTGCGTCCCACTCCTACCAGGAGCTTTGAGTGGCCACCGTGATGTATGGGTTTTATCCACACCGTCCATCCATTTTTTACGGATCATTTCAGTATATATTACTAAAATTTGGGAAAATTCAAGAGACAGATGGATCACACAATGGTGATTAAACTCTTACGGTTGAAAACTTCTCGAGTGCCACAGAACTTTTGGATCGAGCTGATATTTGTTTTTTTATCTTCATCCAAGACTATGTAACTTTATGAATAGGTTGGATGGAAAATAAATATCACGGTGGGCCATAAAAAAGTTTCAACGGTGAGAATCATTATCACCATTGTTTCCTTTGGTGTGGTCCTCTTGAGCGTTGGAACTGCCTCATTTTCAAATTGCTATACTGAAATGATACGGAAAAGTGTATGGACAGTGTGGATAAAACCGGTACATCGCAGTGGCCACTCAAAGCTCTTGCCTGTGACTAGGACGGTCGGGGGTAGGACGCAGTCCGCGTCCTCTAGTTTGTTCTTTTGAAATTTGTTACAATACATCCAAACCAAATAAAATATGATGCTTCAAGAATTTATTACTAGGATTTGGATTCTTTTCATTGATCCAGACCGTTTATGTGATAGGGCTCACTTTGGATGGATATTTACCGAAAAATAACTTTTGTATTTAGTAAGAAATACCCTTGAATGTATAAAATTCATGATTACCATTCATACAGACAATAAAAGAACTAAATTATTAAAGATTGATATAATTTTATTTCTAAGCAACATACAAATCGATGCCATCATATAAATGGTTTGGATAATTGGATGTGTATCCAGATTGAAAGAATAAAATCGCGAAGCATCATAGTTGGATGCATCATCCGCATGTATTCTAACTTATGTTTCCGTCCTATGCGATGAATCCCGAACTTTTTGGAGTATTGGGATTATGCGCCGCACACGTGTTTTCATATGCCGACTAGGGATTTGCTTGCGTGACTGAGTAAACTCTGTGGGGGCCACCGTAATATATGCGTTTTATCTACTCCGTCAATTCGTTTTACCAGATAATTTTAGGGCTTGATCCCAAAAATAAAGGATATCCAAATCCTAAATGGACCACGTCACAGGAAACAGTGTCTGCCGTCGAAAATTCTTTGGGGCGAAAGAAGTTATGGATCACGGCCCAGCATCAAGAGCTCCTCTATCTAGTTGATTAATACGTTAAATGCAGCATATATTTCATAGGCAATGGTCTGAAATTCCATCAAATTGAATGGTCTAATGTACCCATTGGTTGACCTACTCTTTTATAGTTATATATTTTTCAAGCCATAGTGGGATGGTTAGGATTATCTACAAGTGTGATTCACGGGCTTTTAGATACAGGCTCGTCACTCCTACTTGGGGCTACTTGTGGGTGGGTACCACGGTATCCTTTGCAGTTCTTTTCTTAGATTTTTTTTTTTTTTTTTTTTTTTTTTTCATTTTAATTTTTTTTTTAAAAAATCAAATTTCAATTAAAGCAAGAGACAATTGGCATTAAGCAAGGATTTCGAAGGTGACGGGGATTCAATTTATTTATTTATTTATTATTATTATTATTTTTTACACCTCCTCCTGAGAGTCTACCACCAGAGTAAGAGTAAGGACACAAGGGATACTATTTAAAATTTAGAGATTTTTACCCGAAATTCGTCTAAGTAATTTACTATTGAATAACGATCGACCGACAACTACGGGCTCCCACCCTACGTAATCCAGTTGCGCGCATTTGTCAGGCTTCAAAGCTACGTGAACCTCACTTTGATATGCTTTTGAAATCGATCCACACCGACTACCATTTGCATACTAAATTTTAAGCGAAATGTTAACAATGATTACAAAAGATGCATATGGCGATACATACTTTTCAAACTGTTTCTCTCTATATGGCCCACTTAAATCACGGATTGTCCTTATTTTTGTGCTCAGGACTAAATTTTGGTGCGGTGTCTTCACATAATCATCACAATAGCCCTTATAAAAAATGAATGGTAACTCATGTGTTTTGTTTGATCATCTTATATTATTATTTATTTTATTTTATATAGACATGTAAAACTTCCATATACATCATCATGATGTATGATGTATGCGTTTATCCACGCAGCTATTCAACTTTTTAAATCATTTTAATGCATGAGCTTAATAATGAGTAGAGGTGTATACGAGTTGATTCGAGCCGAGCTTTGCCCAGCTTGGCTCGACTCAGTCAACTAGAGTCCTCGGCTTGAGCTTGAGCTAGGCTCGGTCGTCAAGCTTGGATTGTAGCTCGGCTCAGTTAGCAGCTTGGCTCAGTTAGCAGCTTGGTCTAGTTTCGAGTTCGAGTGGTCTGATCGTCTAATTGAGCCATAGCAACCTGGCCGGTAGTTGGGTGGGGTGGGCTAATCGGACGGATACTGCTCGCCACTCGCCACTCACCACACCTTAGGTGGACAGACGCTGAAAAAATGGAGAGGGAGAGGAAAGGAGACTCACTTTTCAGTTGCCGGTCGTCCGGATAGACGTTGGAAAATGGAGAGAGAGGAGAGGAATGAGAATAGTCGTCGGTCGGGCACTAGAGAACAACGAGAAATATGTAAGTGTTAAGTTGTAGATCTAACACCCTGAGTTGTCAAATTTTGTTGTGCTAAAACACTTCAGTATGGTTAACTTATTTTGATATATGGAAAGTTCACATTCAAGTTCAAATTGATGAAAAGTTCACCTTCATTTGAAGATGAGTGTAGTGTTATCTACATCGACGTTATATGTGCTACAAGTATGCATGTTCAACTACAACAACATGTTGAAGATCATAAAGTCGATGTACTCAAGCTCAAGTGCATCATTACTTCAATCTTCAAGCTTAAAGTTCAAGCTTATTTTAAAGCTCAAGTCTTAAATTCAAGCTCAAGTATACTACTTCAAGCTCAAGTCACAAGAACAAACTCAAGTACATTTGCTCAAGTCTCATGACACAAGTTCGAGACAAGTTCAAGAATTCAAGATCAAGCTTCATGTGCTTCACAGTGTCCTATCTACCGAAGCGACCGATGGTTCAATTTCAATACTCACATTTAATGTATACATGACCCTAGAAAGACCTTAGGATTAAGTCATTAACATTGTGTGTTTAATTTGGATTATTGTACTTAATTTAAGCTTTGCTTCGACTAGTCCTAGTTTTGGTTCAAATAGTCCAGGCACTGGCTCGACCAGTCTAGAATTTTACTAAAAAAATCGGATAAGGTTGTTTGTTCTTCGACCAATTGAGTACCCTGCTCGATCGGTTGTGGAGTCTGGCTCGACCAGTCGAACAGGACTTGACTTAAAGTCCAGCAACGCAATTTTTATTTACTCGACCAGTCGAGCGTTGTGCTCGACCAGTCGAGTGAGCCACTCAACCAGTCGAGGGTCTGTTTTATCTGATCGCGCTAGAAATTTTGAAATTTTCGTTCGGCTAGGACCAGTTGAGCAGAACCCAGGACCAGTCGAGTAAACCGATTTGCAACATATAAATAGTGGATATTTCTCAGAATTTTTCATTCATTCCAAGCCAATTCAAGTCACCACTCTGAGAGATAAATCTATACAATTATGAAGCTATTGTGAGGTATTTAAATTTTGATTTTAATAGCTTTTTGGTTATTTAATTTCTTGATCTCTTGATTTCATTCTATTTAATTTAAAAAGGGAATTTTGATTTAATCCTTTGTGAGATCTAAGAAATTGAATCCAAGTAGCCTAAGGTTGGATTTAATTTAAAATTCATCTAGACCTAGAACATATTCTACTGTGAGATTGAACATTGAACATTATTGTTTACAAAGAAGCAGTTCTACCAGCTGCATCGAAAAACATTCTTCGGATAAGTATTATATTTCAATTTTTTATATTTTTGGTTTGTGAGATTCAGTCAGGAAAATTTCTATTTGTGGTTTTGACTAAGATCAGCTAGGAAAATCTTAGCGTGGAGTTTTTTTTATTGTGTAAGCCCATTGAAAAACACATCTGTAAAGGTTTTAAGGTGAACCTTGGAAAACCTTCTTTCTTAGTGAAAGCCAATATCCTGTGGGTGTGGATATTAGGAGTGGAGTAGTTGTGTGGCTATTTACAAATAGTTAGTGTACACACACGAACTACTATAATTCTTGGAGTTTTGGTGGATGATTGTATTTGATTATATGTGTGAATGTTGTAATCTATTTTATGCTTTTGTGGTGAATATTGTAATAGCTAGGTTTATTTCTTTTGCCTCTATATCGGTTTGAGTTTTTGATACTTACCGACATTCTAGAAATCAGGTTGTCTTACCATAAGCCATTGGTTTTTGGTGTAAGGTTGTCTTTAGAACAACGTTTGTATCAACCTCTCATTACTTGTGCATTTGAGGTTGTTTTATATTTCTGCTATTTATGTTATCTTTCCGCATTTTATTTTTATTTGACATAGTTTTATTCACCCCCCTCTAGGACTTGGAGCTCACTCTTTTCAAAATAGAGGAGAAGAGAGTGGTACTAGTCATCGGTCGCCGTTCGCGTGCTGGAGAGAGTCGAGTTCGAGCTGAGGTTAGGGTTTTAGGGTTGGGCGAACAGCCGAGACGAGAGTGGGCGCTGTAGGGTTAGGTTTTTTTTTTTTTTTCTAAATTATTTTCGACGTCTATACATATATATATATATATATACTAAAAAATGACCCGAGCCAATCCGAGCCGAACCGAGTCGAGCTAGGTCCAGCTTGGACGCAACTCGAAAAGTTTCAAGATCAATAAAACTGGCTCCACTCGACTCAAACACAGTTTTGATCTGAATCGAGTTGAATTTTTTTGAGCGAGCTAACGAGCTAACTCGAGGTAGATCTAAATCTCAAGTGGATTATACATGCGACACCATAAGAAATAGTCATGATTGAACGCCCACAATTAAAAACTTCTTTTGGTTACAAAATTTTTGGATCAGGATGATATTTATGTTTTCCCTTCATCTAGGTCTGCGTGACCTAATCAATGGTATGTATAGCAAATAAATATTACAAGGCCCTAAGAAGTTTTCAATGGCATGCATTCAATCACCCTTTCTTGTGGTGTGGTCCACCTAAGATCTGGATTTAGTTTATTTTTGGGTTCATGCCTTAAAATGATCTGAAATATTGGATGGACGGCATGGATAAAGACAGACACCAAAGTGGGGTCCACGTAGGTTTCACATCACCCCACCCTAGCTTTGATGCTGCTGCGGCAGCAAAGCAGCCGATTGCAAGAACGACTCCCAAAACATTTTTGGCGGGCCCACGCTTATGTGGATACGAAATCTACTTCGATCAGCAGATGTAGTCCCATGTTAGGCATGCAGTCGAGAAGTCAGGCTTACATGTGATTTGGATAGACCACACCAAACGAAAAAAGTTTGGATGTCCACCGTTGATTTTCGTGGGCCCAGTGTGATGATTATTTAAAATCCATTTGAACCATGCATTAAATGCCATATAAAAAAAATAGTCCTAGGGCACAAAAATCAATATAATCGAGGTATTTCAGATCCGGCATACCAAGGGAAACAATTTGGAGGATAGGAGTTGCCCCGGATATCTTTTTCAATCGTTTGGCCCATTAGAATCAAGGATGGGGATGGTCTTTGAGCCCTATACTTAAAATGGGTCACGCAGCTGATGGTTGGTGTGAAATTTGGAAACACATTACGGTAGGGTCCACGTAGCTTCTTAGCCAACATGCAATTCGCTTCTCCTAGTTATTGATAGATTCTCACAAGTGTAAACTAGAGTTTTAATTTCCTCCTTTCCCCTAACAAAAGGTAATGTCTAAGATTTTCTCGTAATATCATATATTATTACAAGGAATTTTGGAGTAAAATTTCCACCAATGCTAGTTTTCCAAAAACATGGAACCTATTAATGAAGTACTTAAAATGGCATATTTATCCTCATTTAAAAGGAGACGGTGAGACGAATGTTTTAATAGTTAAATATGTAATGTTAAAGTATTTTTTTGGTAACATTTGAAGGAATTTTAGAGTAAAAATCTGGTTTGTTTGGATTTATGAAAAATATGAAAAATGAAATAGTGTTTTCCATGAAACTCATTTTCCATTAGTCATTTCTCACTATTTATTTTTGTGAAAAAATAAATAAATAAACTTATTTTCCTACCTATATTCTTAAGAATTACATTTTCCTATTGTTGAAGGAAAATGAGCTTCTCAAGAGTTAAAGCTTATATACATTACCATCCATGTTTAACCGCCTCATATGTGCAACATGTCAAATAAGACATTGTCCATCTTCAATTATGCCCTACACGTGCCGTCATGCCATGTCCTATCGTGCCACATATGTCATCATCCATCTTCTCTTGCACCCCACATAAGCTATCGTGCCACATGTGATGTAGAACGTGTCACAGATACGTTTCTAGTATGGTTGGGCCAAAAGAAGATGGACCGTAAATTGACCATAACTTTTGATCCGGGTATCGTTACAGGGCGCACAACCTATCAATCTTTCTTGAACGGGCCATCCGAGCACCCGACCCACAAAGTGGGTCCATCTGTCAATTAGTCAAAAAGCATGCGCTTTCAGCTTAAAAACGAATTTTTAGGAAAATTTTACTATTTTTAGTAATTTTGAATTTTTTAATATTTTTAGAGTTTTAGATTTTCTTTCCTTTTAGAAATAACTTTTAGTTATACTAGGACTCTTCTAGAGAAAGTTTATTTGCAATTTTTATTTTTAGAAACTAGGCCTTAGAAGAGTTTTATTAGAATTAAGATTTTTGTTAGAGTTAAAATTTTGCTATTTTTGGTAATTACAAATTTTAGTTTATTTTTTTTATTTAGTTTATTTTTTTTCTATATTAATGGTGTAAGGAGACACATTAGGCAATTATTAATGATCAATTAATCAATTTTGAATTTATTTAGAATTTATTTCTATTTTCTGCTCTCTTTTCTCGTGGATTTGAGAAGTCTCTGTGAGGAGTCCAGAGAAGTTCCGTGGATTCGGAATAGTTATCCTCTTGAGGAAGATAGGTGCTCGACCTCACGTCCTCCCGCGTCAGTTTGGTATTAAAGCGATGTTTCTCTTGATTGATGGCTTCTAACGATGGGTCGGTGCAAATCCCATGGGCGGTGCTCCGGGAATTTACCTTTATACCGCTGCGACTTTCAAAGTAGTGCAACAAGTGAATCGGCAAGCCATGCAAGGCCAGGCTTCCATCGACCGCATAGCGGATCTCTTGATCAAAACCTAAGGCAACTCCGTGTTCATGGTGGTGATCCATCACCAACAATTCTTGGAATTCGTAATTATACTGATCATAAGGCGATGCTATCAATGAACCACAGGATAGTTCAAGAATTCAAGATGAAAGTCGATCTTCCTAGTTTTAATGGTCAACTCTACTTCAAGGACTTCCTCGATTGGTTGCTCGAAGTCGAATGTTTCTTCGACTACATGAATATCGTAGAAGAAAGGAAAGTTAAACTCGTGGCATACAAGTTGACGGGCAGAGCTTCAGATTGGTGGGAACAACTTCAACTCGAGCGAGTGAGACAGATGAAGGCGCCAATCCGCACGTGGTCGCAGATGAAGAAGTTATGGTGCATGCGATTCCTCCCTCGAGATTATGATCAGGTATTATTCCAACAAAACCAAAATTATTATCAGGATAGCCGATCAGTAAAAGGTTATTCAGAAAAATCCTATTATTGGTCCGCGAGAAACGACTTCATCAAAATGGAGTTGCAACAGACCACATGATTCATCAATGGCGAACATGTGACCTCTATGGGAATGGAGAACCAACCCAAGACTTTTAAAGTAGAAGGACAATATCTCATCATTGAACATGTCTTTATTAAATAATCTGAGGAAACGGAAAATATATATCCATTAGTTGAAAAAAAAAAATATGTGAAGCCTGTGAATATCCTAGAGGATTTGGAACCAGTATCGCAGGAGTTCAAGAGGGTTGTGCTCGATGAACTCCCTAACAAATTACCTCCCATACTAGATATACAAAATCACATTGATCCCGTCTCAGGAGCAAGTCCGCCTAATTGCCCATATTATCAGAAAAAATATGAGATCTCAAAGGCAGATGTGAAGGAACCGATCGACATTAGTCAAGTCAAGGAAAGCATGAGTACATGTATTGTGTCAACTCAAGAGCTTAATGCCAAGTACAAAAAATGGCTAATGAACATCGGCGTCAGAAGTTATCTCAAACTCATGTGCCAGGTTTCCTACGTAACTCGAGGACGAGTTTTTTTCAAGTGGAGGGGTCTGATGTAGAACGTGTCACAGATATGTTTCTAGTATGGTTGGGCCAAAAGAAGATGGACCGTAAATTGACCATAACTTTTGATCCGGGTATTGTTACTGGCGCACAACCTATCAATCTTTACTAAACGGGCCATCCGAGGTGGAACCGACCCACAAGGTGGGTCGCATCTGTCCGTTTCGTCAGGCTGAATTGCACCTTTCAGCTCAAAAACGAATTTTTAGGAAAATTTTACTATTTTTAGTAATTCCAAATTTTTAATATTTTTAGAGTTTTAGATTTTCTTTCCTTTTAGAAATAACTTTTAGTTATATTAGGACTCTTCTGAAAAGTTTATTTGCAATTTTTATTTTTAGAAACTAGGCCTTAGAAGAGTTTTATTAGAATTAGGATTTTTATTAGAGTTAAAATTTTGCTATTTTTGGTAATTACAAATTTTAGTTTATTTTTTTTTTCTATATTAATGGTGTAAGGAGACACATTAGACAATTATCAATGATCAATTAATCAATTTCGAATTTCTTAGAATTTATTTCTATTTTCTGCTTTCTTTCCTCGTGAGTTCGAGAAGTCTCTGTGAGGAGTCCAGAGAAGCTCCGTGGATTCAGAGTAGTTATCCTCATCACGTTCATCCCTGCATTAACATGTAGCACCATTCAGCTTGTGGTCCACATGTGCAAAGCACCCCACATGCTCGAATGCGCCACACACACCATATGCACCACACACGCCATTGTCCATTTTCAATTCTCCAGATATGTTATATGCCAATGGTGTCAATGTGTACAAGTGTTATCATATAGCCTTGGTGCGTCCATTTCAAATGTTCCAATGCATGTCATGTCCCCCTTATGCCACCATACAACTTTAAATACTTCATATGTGCCATGCATGCCATAATTCCACTTCAAGTGCTCACATATGCCGTGTATGCTACATGTGTCACTATTCATCTCTAAGCATCCCACCTGCACTACATGTGCCACGTATGCTAATCAAGTAAATGCCGGTAACTACTTAAAATCTTTTCAAGAAAAAGAATTTTGTTTTGAAAATCTTACCAAAAAATAATCAAGGAAAGTATTATTTCCTTTTCTACAGTTTTTTTATTATTTAAATTAGAAATTTCCAAGAAATACAATATTCCTTCTCATCCTTTTCATGAATCCAAATAAGCGTCTGTATGACTGTATCCAAACTCTCTCGCCAACTCTTACCATTCCTCTACTCTCTCGCCAACTCTTACCATTCCTCTTCTTTATAAATGTAGGCATCTATACCCTCCATCCAGGAAAGTCGCCTTTAGTTGATCTAAACCGTTAATCATGTTGAGGGGCATCATAATTATAAAATCAAGGGGTGATTAGATCCTTTCCTCTCTCATATAGTAATTAGGTGCATTACCGGACTAAAGTCTTTCGTCTTTAGCTTTGTGTGAAGTTTCCTAAAATTATTTAGATATCGGTGGATTATGGGGCTCACTCATCCAAGCCTCCTACAACCAAGACTAGGCTGGACATTTGGGTTAGGCCTCTTTTGTTATAAATGATCTTGACCGCGGAAGTGGATTGCTTAGCGTAGTGATTAAACTCTGTGAGGTCCACCATGATTTATGTATTTTATCCGTTCCTTCCATCCATTTTAACAGATAATTTTAGTTCTTGAGATGAATAATGCAGCATATAAAATGTTCAAATGGACCACACCACAAGAAACAGTTGAATTGAACGTCTACTGTTGAGAAATTCTTGGGGGCCACAGAAGTTTTGGATCAAGCTTATATTTTATTTTTCCCTTCATCCATGCCTTTACGATCTTATGAATAGGTTGGATGACAAATAAACATCACTGTGGGGCCTAGAAAGGTTTCAATGGTGGAAATCATTATCTCCACTGTTTCCTTTCCTGTGCTAAGATACACTTGATCTTTAGATATGTTTCAATTTTGGGATCAACCCTTAAATTAGATGAAAAAGTGGATGGATGGCGTGGATAGACTACATACATTGAAGGTGGGCCCAATTGAGTTTACTGATTACTCAGTACGATAAGAGCATACTCAGAGCGTACGGAGTAACTCAGTACGCAGTCCGATTTCCTTGACCACATGTTTTATTGGCTTTCCATAAGACAACTACCATCATCAAATGAGATTTTTTCTTAGTATCCTAAAAATGTTTGTTGCATTCAATCACCACTGTTTCGTCTGGTGTAGTTCACTTGAGCTTTGGGTCTGCTTCATTTTTAGGCTCATGACCTAGAATGATCTACCAAAACGGATGGACGGAATGGATATAACACATATCACAGTGGCCCCCACAGCTGCCATAAGGGAATTGGCCTCCTCCATTGGAGGATTTTGACCATTTGCTTGAGTCTGCCGTCCTTTCCACTATTAGATGTACAAGATGGGCTGTAACAGAGAATTTTCACACTACCAATTGGATTGCTACGGTAATCTGATATTGTAGATATTCGAGAATGGACCATCACATTATATGGATTGACCAAATGAAAGGGTTATATTTTTATTTTTATTTTGTTTATTTATTTATTTATAACCCCAAGTAGGAGTTTTTGGACACAATGGCAGTGTTTCGAGTCAAACTCAGTTTGGGTCATGCTCGAATGTACTCTTGCGTTATTGTGTCCCAGGACGGCAAATTATAGGCCAAACGCCTAATCAATCAAAACAAATCTGAAAAAATCAGCTCATTTATATTAAGTGCAATAAATATTTCACAGGACAGGTCCAATGTATCCACTTATATATATATATATATATATATAGAGAGAGAGAGAGAGAGAGAGAGAGAGAGAGAGAGAGAGAGTAATGCTCACACACAACTAGTTGGACCGTCCAACTAGTTTGATTAATTAATGCTAATTAATGCTTAGAAAGAGAAACGGTTGTTTCTCGGTGGCTTTTAATAGGCTCTTATTAAAAAAAGATCAAAAGTCATGGGACCTACCATGGTGTTAACGTGAAATTTTATCTGATCATCATGTGTATCACCTCATGTTAGACCTCGGGTCCAAAAATTAGCCCCATCCATTATTCAAGTGGACCACATAATTGAAAATAGTGTAAAAAAATCTCACCATTCAAAATGATTCCTTTGATGGGCCTATTTGAATCACATGTAAGCATGATATTTTGGTAGCATATATGGCTTTTGGTGTAGCCTCTAACGGCTGGAGTGGATTTCACATAACGATAAATGTGGGCCCTATAAAAATTAAGGGTGAACATCTTTGCATCAACTGTTCTATTTGTGTGGCGTACTTGAATCAAATATCAGCTTGATATTTTGAATCTTTAGCTAGAATGAGATTACAAATCTGATGGTCGGATGGGATCTTATATATACATCACATGTTGGGCCTTATAAAAAATCAATGTTAGCTTTCCTCTCCCGCTGTTGGCTCCAAGAAAAGGGCCCTCCCCGCTCATCATTCCGAGAAAAGGGGCATTTGCCAAAAAAAAAAAAATACCAGCGAAGATAAGGGGTAACATATCTTTATATACAATGCATTACATTGTATAGTAAGATGATTTTTTCGTCATTTAATGCACAGCTAGTTGGACCAATTTGAATGGTCCAACTAGTTGTGTGTGAGCATCTCTCATATATATATATATTCCTGAGTGATAGTGAGATGGGTAGGATTATTTGACAAGTGTAATTTATAAGCTATTGGATATTGGCTTGTTGGGGGTTTACTCATGGCAACCACTTATGGTGGGCACCGTGGCAGGGTGCTTGAATATGATCGAAATAAGCTATATCATATCCAAACTCTCTCCCAATCCTCTCAGTTTCTGTCTTATAAATTGAGGCATTCTCTAAATAAAGATATCCTTGGAGAATTTTTCACACATAAAATTGAGAGAATAATAATGCCTACTGTCCACCAAAGTCTCCTTTAGATTATCAAAACAGCTAATCGTATTTGAGACTCATTCTCACTGTAGAGTATGAGAGGTGATCAGATCTTTTATCCTCTCATTGTAGTTAGCCAACTGCTGGATGGAGTCTATCAATGTTTTGTTAAAATCATGTAGATACTCTTAGATCTTGTGGACTCATCTATCCAGACCTTTCATAAACAAGACACGATTGGACTTAGCTAAATTGTTGATTAGGCCTATTTGATCATAGATGATCTTGACCACACATTTTATTAGCTTTCTATAAGATGATTAATATAGTCAAATGTGTGTGATTTTATGAGCATCATAAAAATGTTTCTTACACATAATGGGCAACCATGGTGGATTACTTGGACAATCCAAATGTCCCTTGCAACTAGGAGCATGAGCATAGCTGGTCTTAACACGTTTTCACATGTGCCATCATGTGTAGAAGATTGCGATGCTATTCATCAAGTGGCCCTAATGTATGTGCCCTGTCTGGCAATTAAACCAAGCCACACCGTGGCCCATGACATGAACCCGTGACAGGGCATCCACATTGTGGGACCAATTATATTTGCAACTTATCTTCCATGTATGCTAAAAATGGCACTTAACCAAATTTGATTTCTTTGGTTGCATGGCTGCACAAATTTTGCTTATAATTTCCTACTCAGAATATACATGAGGAAAATGGGCCTTTTGATTGGGATTGTTGTTCTGTTGGACTTTAGGTTGCTGTTGTTCAATCAAATACAAGGTTCTAGATGTAAATGAGTGGCTTGTAATTGATCAAATATTTACGGTTAACATTAGTATTGGACATGTTAGAGTCATACTTGACTTAGTCAATTTAACGCTTTTGATCCCATGTGCCAAACTAGTCAGATTACTCCTTCACTAGAATTATTTTATATTAGGCAGATAACTTTCCTTTCAACAATGATCAAAGTTTTCACGTTTCTCAATATTGTAATAATAGACTAATAAGATTAAAAACTAAGATTGGATCGCTAATTTTATTGCTTTGATGTAAGAATAGTACAATTAGTGAGAATAAATTAAATTAAGTGGAGAAAATAATTTTTATTTTTATTTTATTTTATTTTAAACCTATGATTGATTGTATGGATAAAGTAGCAGGACGTGACTTGTATGACTTGATCAGTGGGATCCATTAATGAAGATTGTGGATATTTTATCTACTCTTAAGTGCATACAACAATGGTGTTAGACATTAGTGGATCTAATCTAAACAAAAGATTCCAGACTTGTACAGTGTGGTTGGACCGAAGTAAAATATCTAAGCTAAGAAGCTTATGTAAACAATGTTGTGCAATGTAAGTTGGGGAATGCCTAGAGCTATTCTTTGGATGCTTCTTTTATAAGCTTTTGGAAGGCAATGATTATGCATGATATTATGCATTGTGATAAGATGTTGCTTTTATAGGCTTATGTAAGGTAGTGACCATGCGTTATAATCTTCATTGCAAGGGTTTTGGATAGTCAATCATGGAAATCTTTTTTCTTTTTCACGTAAATGTAGCCAATTATATTAGGCTATGTGTATAAAATATCTTACTTGCAACTCTTGCAATAATCGAGATGTTGCTTTGGTGGTACTCTATTAATGAATGCTTGTTGAGAGACTTATTTTTATCTAGCATCTAACACTCCTAGATGTCAATGTCTCTAATTCCTTCCTTTAAAGTTAATTTACACCACATGTGACATTGCTCAGCTGTAAACATCAGTAGCAATCCAGTAAGCACCTAGAATGGGAAATGATGGCACTAACAGTCTGATCATTTGAATCGTGGACCATTGGTTTATTTAACTTCTAGATGGTTTATTTGTAGGCTACAAATTGAGAATTTAGAATTGTTCTGTCAAGGATATTTTTGGGCCACGACCCACCTATTAAGAAAGATATACGCTGGGTCCTTGATCTATACTATGTGTAAAGAGTGAGTGCCGATTTGTAGATAAATTCTATCCATGAGGAATTTGGCAATTTGGGGCTCACCCTGATGCGGTAGTGACGTCCAACGGTCCGTATATTCAGTTTTCAATGTTTGGCTTAGATCCAAAAATTCAAACCTGATCCAATCACTACCATAGGAAACTGTGTTGTATGAATTAGATTGAAACCATTCATCAGTTGTGTCCCACAAGGAATGTTTGTTTCAAGGATCACCCCTATTAGACAATCCTATCCGAAAACAAGATACAAGTGCTTTGGTCCTTGTGAGCTGTTGATGTGGGTTGTATTTACCCATGGCACAGCATCAAGAAGTCCATCTAGTTGATTTAACAAGTATGTTCACCAAGTGCAGTCTATATTTCAAAGCCAACCTTTGTTGGTTGGGCCTATTTTATCATAAATGATCTTAACCACAAATGTGAACAACTCTAAAATAAAAGTAAAAAGACATAAAAAGTTTAAGAGAGAGAGAACTCTGAAATAAAAGTTAAAAGACATAAAAAGTTTAAGAGAGAGAGAGAACTCTGAAATAAAAGTAAAAAGACATGAAAAGTTTGAGAGAGAGAGAGAGAGAGAGAGAGAGAGAGAGAGAGAAGGTTAAATTAAAAAAATGTGAAGGTGTCATCAAGGGGTCCGGTCAGACGAAGAGGCATTTCGAGTGCCAAGGTGTTGAAGCCCGGCACTGATTGGCTAGGCCAGCCGATTGCCGGCATAAAAATGGGCACTGATTGGCCAGGCCAGCCGATTAACGGCATAGGCATGGGCATTGATTGGAATTGAAGAGGATGGGAGTAGTAGAACTCTGCAATTCTGGTGGCTCTGTTCTTGAGTTCTTCCTTCATGATCAGTCGATGGCAAGATTTGACACTAACGTAGTCTAGCTCAGTACAAGAGTCTAGGATCATACAAAGATCTTCACAAGATATAGTAGCACCGTTGAGGTTGAGCCAATTGAGTTTCGGCATGAATTTCGCTATTGCTGTTGCTATTTCTTCCGTCACGTTCATATTGCCAAAATTGATCCCCACCAGACTTGGACGAGATAGACCAATTTCTTCAATCAATGATGCGGAAAGGGTAATAGAAGAGCAGAACGTAATGTCGATGAACTTCAAGAGCTTGCAAGCTTGGATTAGATTGATAAGAGCGGATGGTGAGATTCGATAATAATTTCGAAGGGAGATTGACTCAATTGACGGACACCTGCAATTGGATCCAACATGATGCAAGTTAATGAATTGAAATTGTAGGACTTTTAAATTAATTTCCTTTGATGAAGTTGATGAACCAAAGAAATTCCACCATTCCTTACGATAGATTTCGTTTCTTGTAGAAGATGAAGGTTGAAACAATCTCTATTGCTATCAATGGTGGAATTACATTGGTTCAACAACCAATATCAGACATCCAAATTCACCCCAAAACACTGGGTAATATGAGTCAATCTAAAAAATCCAAACCTGTCAGCGATCCTCTGGACCATTGTGTCGTCAGCTAGGGGGTGGACCCATATGGTCTTGGCTCCGGCTCCAACATGCTTTATCATGTATTCAGACTCCCAGAACAGCCCATATTGAAGATCTGATATTACGGTTTCTTTGATGTGGCAGTCTACGAATCTTTCATGATGACAGAAGCGGACATACTCCCAGCACTCTGGATAATGGGCCACGCAGCGCCATGAATGGCAGACGCGTGCAACAGATATCAGCGAATGAAAGTCAAGCTTGGAGAAGATTTCGATCAGGACTTCTTCGAAGAGCGAATCCCAACATACATTGTGCGTCCGGTAATCCATGGCCAGCTATACTTGCGTGGGTTCTCTTTGCTTCATCCCTTTTATAAGTGTAGTCCGGATCCTCTGTTTGCCACAGGCCGGATTTTCCTGCTTCTTGCTTGTTATTATCTTTTGAAATTTGTTACAATGCACCTCAACGAAATATAATAAGATGCATCGTGAAATTATTAGTAGGATCTGTATTATTTTCAATGAACCAGACCGTTCAAGTGATAGGGCTCACTTTAGATGGGGATGTCCCAAAAAAGAAATTTTAGGATTTAGTAAAAACTCTTTGATCATATAAAGGTTATGATTACCGTTCGTAGTGATCGTAAAAGAACCATATTATCAAAGATTGAGATAATTTGATTACTACGCAATATACAAATTGATGCTATAATGTAAATGGTTTGGATCGTTGGATGTGAACCCTGATTGAAAGGATAAAAATGTTAAGTACCATAGTGCGATGCATCATCGGCATGTATTCTAACTTTTGTTTCCGCCGTATCCAATGAATCCCGGGCTTTTGGGAGTTTGGGATTATGCGCGGCACACGGGCTTTCCAATGCATGCCGATGAAGGGTTTGCGTGGAGGGTACGCGGATTTACTGCGAAAGACTTTACAGAAGTTGCTGCGCTGGAAACTCAGGTGGGGCCCTCTGTGATATTTGTGAGAAATCCTCTCCGTTTATCCATTTTGTAAGTTCATTTTAGGACTTGATGCTAAAAATGAACCGTTTCCAAAGTTCAAGTAAGCCGAAAACATGATAATTGAACGTCCACAGTTGAAATATTCATAGGACCACGAATGTTTTGAATCATGCTAATATTTGTGAATTTAATTCATCCCAGTAAGAATGAAGTTATTAACGGTATAAATGCCATGTAAAAATTACTGTTGAATTTCCCTAACCACATTTTCCTCTTGTACAGCCCACTTGAGCTTTGGATACTGTTCAATTTTCTCACCATGGCCTGAAATTAACTCACGAAACAGATAAAAGGTATGGATTTCTCACAAACTCATAGTGGGCCCTACCTAGGTTCCTAGCGCAGGAACTTTCTGCAAAAGGCTTTCGTAGGACGCGGATTACCTGTTAAAGACTTTCGCAGGAAGTTCCGCGCTGGAACCCAAGTGGGGCCACGTGATATTTGAAAGAAATCCTCCCCATTCATCCGTTTTTTTTTAATTCATTTTAGGACATGGCTCCAAAAAATGAACCGTTTCCAAAGCTCAAGTGAGCCGAAAATATGATAATTGATCATCCACGGTTGAAATATTAGTGTAATACCCTGTTTCTTTTTAAACAGTGGGTTCCACCGTTGACCCATTGTTTCATATGATGTGGCCCACCTGAGAGTTGGATGGCTCTCATTTTTGGGCCCATGCCCTAACTTTGAAGGGCAAATTTTATGAACGGTGTGGATTTATCACATCATAGTTGTGGGGCCCACTTTTCAAAAAAAAAAAAAACAAAAAAAAAAAAGCAAGTGATGTGTGTCACTTGCTTTCCACTTCCCCACAATTCTCTCCTCCACGACTCCCTCTCTTTCCCACTTCTCTGCAACGGTTGCGGATGGGAACCCATTCACCATGATTTCCATCATCATGGTGGGACCCATTCCTCAATCTAAACCGTCCATTAGACTCAGAACCCATCAAATCACCTAACATTATTTTATACCCCATTTCTCATGCTACATATAGAAAATCATAGGAAAAAAAAATCACAAAAGAAAGATTTTGAGAAGAAAAGAGAGATCAGGAAAAGGAAGTACGTAAGGGTTCAACATCGAGTTCAAAGTGGATTAATCCAAGTTAGTGCACGTCGAAATCAGCATCTCTTCAGATTATTTCCTCCCATCACACTATTTTTCCATATCAGGTAGGTGATCATTCCCAAATTGAAAAAATTCATATATATTGCTTTATATAATCTAGACATTGAAATATTCATAAATAATTTCTTATTGAAAGAAATTCTTTATTTGACTACTGTACAAATGCAATTATTATTATTATTATTATTATTATTATTATTATTATTATTATTATTATTATTATTATTTGCATTTGATATTATTTGTTAGTGATGATGAATATTTATTATGTGAACTATTATTTTTAATTTTTACGGGTGCTATGCCCTAAAAGGATCACCGTATTATCTGTTATAGGCATTCTGATATTAATTTTTACAATGTTTCCTTGTAAGTTAGATGCATCGTATGTGAATAATTATTTTTTTTGTACAATGATTCTCACGGGTGCTCTGCCCAGGGTCATTCCCGAAATGATCAGCACGACACGGGTGCTCTGCCCAGGGTCATTCCCAAAAGGATCAGCACGGGTGCTCGCCTTGGTGATTCCCTAAAAGGATCAGGACGCACGGTGCCTTTGCCCAGGCTTTTGTCCCTAAAAGGTTATACTGGTGCTCTGCCAAGGGTCATACCTGAAAGGATCAACACCGGTGCTCTCTATAGTGGGTCATCCCTAAAAGGATCAGCACACATGAGTGTTTTGCCACTCCAAATCTTAGTATTTTTTTTTTTTTTTGAAAAGCTATGTTAAATAATTCATTTATTTCATGTTCATGAATGTCAAATTATTAACTATGATTTTACATCCAATGTTCGCTTTATTTTGATTAAAATGTCGAGATTAAATTTGGTAATATTTGTAAGTTTTTCAACTCGAGATTAATGTGATCCTATTGAGTTGTCAACTCATTATGTTTTAACCGTTTCAGGTTACGAATATTTTGAAGATGCAGGATATTACTATTAGTAGTGGAGCATGAAATGTGGTTGGATGCACGTGGCATGTTATTCTACATTGAATAAATTTTATTTTATTTTAGAACTATGAATGTAGTAATGTTTGACTTGATTTTTTTACTTCAAGTTAAATTAAATAATTATGCATTGTGTAAAAGCAGATTTTGAAATTAATAATCTTAGCATGTGTTTGGATTTTAAATATTGGGCTATGGTGGAAGAAAATGAAATGCATATGAAATTGTCATTCTTTATCTTTTATTTTTATTTTTATTTATATAGGTCACGGGTCTGGAATTCGGGTCCTGGACACCCTATTCGGATACCCGAATTTTGGGGCGTGACAAAGTTGGTATCAAAGCCAGGTTTGATCTTAAACATTGGACCTAAAATAGAAATTTAGCTCTAAGTCTTCATAAATAGCCTTAACTAGGAGATGAGAAATTTAGAATACATACGTAGGACATTTTAATCTATTGTAATATAATACTTAGATCCTATTTAGGCTGTATATTAACATACAAAATCAAATCTGGACGTTAGAAAATTTCTGAGAATTTTTCTAACTATTTATTGAGTTGGAAAGCAATAATCCATATAAAATATCTGACTTTGAAAAATCATAACTATTTAAGTAAAACTCCGATTGAGTTGATTCAAAAACTCAATTGAAGCTTGATAAGTATAATTTTATAAAAAAATATGTAAAAATTAAAATATACTGATATTTCAGGTGTGTATTTGATGTTAAAAAAATCTGTCCAGAAATCGTCCAAATCTGGACAGCGTGTACTCTCTGAATTCTTAAAAATTTTACAGGCGTCAAAATATTATGAAACTTTACAGGGATATAGTAGACTTATAGATGTATCTATATAAAAATTTTCAAGTTAAAATAATATCTAAAAATATCAAAAATATCAAATAGAATAGCACCCTTATGACCAGAAATTTCTGCACATAGTTCTAAACTACATTTTAGTTCAACTTCTCTTAGATCTTCATGTATGCCTACATTGAACCGTCTAATTTCTTATAATCTTAAAATTATTCAGTAAAATTCATAATCCCCTTTATTTATTCTAGGCTATGACGGATGAAAGTATGAACCTCGGGGCCGCATTGGAGACTCAAGTACCCGATGCAGCTAGGTAAGGAACAATTATTGACAAGATCCTCCAGGCGATGGAAGGATTTGCCTCATTTATGAGAACACAAGTGCTTATAAGTCAATCTCAGGAGCAGACTCAAGCGACGCATGTAGCCGCTGAAGGGACGGGGTCCTTATTGGAAAAGTTTAAGAGGCAGAGATCGCCTACGTTTAAAGGTGGGCCTAACCCAAGTGAAGCTGAGGGTTGGAAAAGGCAGATGGAGAAAATTTTCACAGCTATGAGATGTAACGAGCAACAAAAGGCTGAATTAGCAATATATATGTTGGAAGGAGAAGCCGATCATTGGTGGGAATCTACGACTAAGGAGAACCCGAGCATAGAAAAGTGGACATGGGACCAATTTTGCACAAAGTTTGAAAATAAATACTTTCCAGCTTATGTGCGTGCTCAAAAGGTCACAGAATTCATGAAATTAGAACAAGGAGATATGACAGTGCGTGAATATGATGTAAAGTTTACAGAGTTGGCACGATTTGCGACATTTCTCATACCGGATGAACTTCATAAAGGGCATAAGTTTGTTGAAGGACTGAAACCTTCTATCCGTACTCGACTGGTGCCATTTCTTATTAAAACGTATGCAGAAGCAGTGGAACGCGCCAGGGCAATAGAAAAGGACTTTGATGAGCATTGGAAGAATCGCGAGCCGAGGAAGGACATGAGGAGTGGAGCCAGGACCACGCCCCATTCATCTCTCACACCACATGAAGCGACTAAGCGTCAGAAGATGATGCCAACATCAGTACCTAGTCATGCCACTATGCAACTTTCAACGCAATTCATTGGGACTTGCCATAACTGCGGAAAGGTGGGCCATCCTACCCACCATTGTCTTCTACCACCTCGTCACCAATATCCAGGAAATTAAGGACCGCCACGATCATTTTACAGGCCGGTTCTTCATTATGCACCGTCTACATCATATCAACGACCTCCGCCGCCGCCTCCTCAGATGATGCATCCAGCTGCGAGACCAGCACAACCTTATCCTCAGAGGCCTGCACAACTACATCCACGATTCCAGCCGCCTGGACTCCCTCAAGCTTTTCCGAGACTACCTCAACAATGGCAACAACAGGTCAAGCCTCCCCAATACCAGCAACTGAGGCCAGAAAGTCAGGCACCCCGACCTCAAGCTCAAGGACGTGTTTACGCTCTATCTTCATTCACAAATGATCCAGCCCAACTTCAGGAGTATGAGGATCCAAATCGAAGCTATGATGATCCAACGCCACCTCAAGATGATGCTGCACAGATGTATGAGACTACTGCTTCTGCTTATGAGGACCCAGCACAACCTGCAGATATCACTCCTCAACATGGTGTTGAAGCTACTAATGATGTGGTGGAAGGTACTATCTTGGCTTACACCTCTCTTGCCAGAGCATTATTCGATTCAGGAGCTACACATTCATTTATATCTTATTTCTTTGTATGCTCACTTGGTATATCACCCGTACGATTAGATAAGAAAATTATCGTAGCAACCCCTCTCGGTAAGTCCATGAATTTAGAGCAAATATGTGAAGAATGCCCCATCATAATTGAAAATGAAATACTGCCAGCAAATCTCATTATTATGCCTATGAAGGAATACGATGTCATCTTAGGAATGGATTGGTTGTCCCAGTATCGTGCCAAGATAGATTGTTTCAGGAAGACGATTACGTTGAACATAGAAGGACGATCTCCACTGAAATTTTATGGGACACGAAGAAGGAAAGTGCCGATTGGTTTGTCGGCTATTGTTGGAATTGAGCAATCAGAAGAAGGGATTGAACAAATACCTGTGGTAAGGGAGTTTCCAGAAGTTTTTTAGGATATTCCAAGGTTACCTCCAAAGAGAGATGTGGACTTCGGTATCGATCTAATGCCCGGAACTGCACCTATCTCTAGAGCACCTTATCGCATGGCTCCGGTAGAATTAAAAGAATTAAAGGATCAGATCCAACAGTTGCTAGATCAGGGTTTCATTAGACCCAGCACGTCGCCATGGGGAGCACCGGTCTTATTTGTAAGGAAGAAGGATGGAACTATGAGATTATGTATCGATTATCGTCAGTTGAATAAAGTAACAATCAAGAACAAATATCCTCTTCCTAGGATTGAGGATTTATTTGATCATCTTAAGGGAACGAGGTTCTTTTCTAAAATAGATTTGAGGTCAGGTTACCATCAGTTGAGAATAAAGGATGAAGATGTGCACAAGACGGCTTTTAGGACTCGTTACGGGCACTATGAGTTCTTGGTAATGCCATTTGGATTGACAAATGCTCCAGCGGTATTTATGGATCTTATGAATCGGGTATCAAACCTTATTTAGATCGATTCATTATTGTATTCATCGATGATATTCTTATATACTCCAAGACTCAGGAGGAGCATGAGGTACATCTCAGGACCACTCTGCAGACGTTAAAAGATAATCAATTGTATGCCAAGTTATCAAAATGTGACTTCTGGAAGCATGAAGTAAAATTTTTGGGGCATGTGGTGTCAGAGAAAGGGATATCTGTGGACCCAGCTAAAATTGAAGCAATATTAGAATGAGAGCAGCCCTCGAATGTGTCAGAAGTGCGAAGTTTTCTCGGCCTTGCTGGTTACTATCGAAAATTTATAGAAGGATTCTCTAATATATCAAGACCTCTAACTAATCTAACTAAGAAGAATACGAACTTTAAGTGAGATCAAGATTGTGAGCAGGCATTTACCGAACTGAAGAAGCGATTGACATCAGCCCCAATTCTGGCATTATCGACCGAAGGAGAAAGATTCATCGTTTATACTGATGCGTCATATCAGGGATTGGGATGTGTTCTTATGCAAGGAGGCAAAGCTATCGCATTCGCATCACGACAGTTAAAGACTCACGAGAGAAATTACCCGACGCATGATCTGGAGTTAGCAGCAGTGGTTTTTGCTTTGAAAATTTGGAGGCACTACCTATATGGGGAACAATTCGACTTATATTCAGATCGTAAGAGTTTAAAGTATCTCTTTAATCAGAATGAATTGAATATGCGTCAGAGAAGATGGATGAAATTTTTGAAAGACTACCATTTCGATATTTCATATCACCCAGGAAAAGCGAATGTTGTGGCCGGTGCCTTAAGCAGAAAGACACGAAGACTTGTGGCCAGCCTAATGATCAAAGAGTGGGAGATGCTAAATGTTATCAAGGATTTCGATCTGCAACTTCAGCTTAAAGAACATCAGGCGCATCTAAGTAACCTAGTAGCACAGCCTGCCCTGGTGTATAATTTTATTTATTTTATTTTATTTATTTATTTATTTAATTATTTTCTTAATGTTTAATAGCTAAGTTTAACTTATTAACCTTTAGAATTGAGATTAGATCATGATAAACTTTTCTCTTAGATTCGGCGTATTGTAGAAGCTCAGAAGAAAGACGTTTGGCTACAAGAAAAAGGAGCAGAAGGAATGGGGAAGGAGAATGCAGAATTGCGAATTGGCACTGATGAAGGGATTAGGTTCCGTGGAAGGCTATGTGTTCTAAACGAACCTGATTTGAAGCAAGAGATTTTGGACGAGGCTCATAGATCAAGATTCACTATCCATCCAGGGGAGACTAAAATGTATCACGATGTTAAGCGCCAATACTGGTGGAACAACATGAAGCGGGAAATCGCCGAGTATGTATCTAAATGTGCGACGTGTCAACAAGTGAAGGCAGACCATCGAAGACCACCAGGACTCTTGCAGCCGTTACCGGTCCCCAAGTGGAAATGGGAGCATATATCTATGGATTTCGTAGTTGGATTTCCGAAGACAGGTCGACACCATGACACTGTATGGGTGATCGTGGACAGGTTAACCAAATCTGCACACTTCATCCTGATAAAGATTTCTACATCTGCAGTGGAGTTGAGTAAAATTTATATTAAGGAAATCGTCCGACTTCATGGTACTCCAGTATCCATCGTCTCCGACAGAGATCCCAGGTTTAAATCGTGGTTTTGGGCAAGTCTACAGGAAGCTTTGGGAACTACTCTCGACTGCAGCACAACATTTCACCCGCAGACTGATGGACAAACAGAAAGGACGAACCGGATTTTAGAAGATATGTTATGTAGCTGCATTCTCGACTTTAAGGGCAATTGGAACGATCATCTGCCGTTGGTGGAATTTGCATATAATAATAGCTACCAAGCCAGCATTGGTATGACACCATTTGAAGCTTTATACGGAAGACCCTGCAGATCACCAAGCTGTTGGACCGAAGTTGGAGAAATGACAATGTTGGGACCAGAACTTATTCAAGAGACCTCCAAGAAGATTGACATCATTCGGGAACGTATGCGCGCCGCTCAGAGTCGCCAAAAGAGCTATGCAGATAATCGACGCAAAGACTTAGAGTTTTGTGTGGGAGATCATGTGTTCATAAAAATTTTCCCAATGAAAGGAGTTATGCGTTTTGGAAAGAAAGGAAAACTCGCGCCATGTTTTATCGGACCCTTCGAGATCCTACAAAGAATAGGAGTTGTAGCATACAAGCTGGCCCTACCGCCTCAGTTATCCAATATCCACAATGTATTTCACGTCTCCATGCTTCGAAAGTACAAGTCGGACGATTCTCATGTCATCGAATGGGAGCCGCTAGAGATTCAAGAAAATATCACATATGAAGAGCAACCTGTGCGCATTCTCGATCGTAAGGAGCAAGTACTTCGGACGAAGGTTATACCACTTGTGAAGGTACGGTGGAGTCATCACAGCGAGGAAGAAGCATCGTGGGAGCGAGAACAAGAAATTCGAGAAAAGTATCCTAACCTCTTTTAGGTATATAAATTTCGAGGATGAAATTTTGTTAAGGTGGGTAGAATGTAATACCCTGTTTCTTTTTAAACAGTGGGTTCCACCGTTGACCCATTGTTTCATATGATGTGGCCCACCTGAGAGTTGGATGGCTCTCATTTTTGGGCCCATGCCCTAACTTTGAAGGGCAAATTTTATGAACGGTGTGGATTTATCACATCATAGTTGTGGGACCCACTTTTTTTTTTTTTTAAAAAAAAAAACAAAAACAAAAAGTAAAGCAAGTGATGTGTGTCACTTGCTTTCCACTTCCCCACAATTCTCTCCTCCACGACTCCCTCTCTTTCCCACTTCTCTGCAACGGCCATGATGGGAACCCATTCACCATGATTTCCATCATCATGGTGGGACCCATTCCTCAATCTAAACCGTCCATTAGACTCAGAACCCATCAAATCATCTAACATTATTTTATACCCCATTTCTCATGCTACATATAGAAAATCATAGGAAAAAAAAGATCACAAAAGAAAGATTTTGAGAAGAAAAGAGAGATCAGGAAAAGGAAGTACATAAGGGTTCAACATCGAGTTCAAAGTGGATTAATCCAAGTTAGTGCACGTCGAAATCAGCATCTCTTCAGATTATTTCCTCCCATCACACTATTTTTCCATATCAGGTAGGTGATCATTCCCAAATTGAAAAAATTCATATATATTGCTTTATATAATCTAGACATTGAAATATTCATAAATAATTTCTTATTGAAAGAAATTCTTTATTTGACTACTGTACAAATGCAATTATTATTATTATTATTATTATTATTATTATTATTATTATTATTATTATTATTATTATTATTTGCATTTGATATTATTTGTTAGTGATGATGAATATTTATTATGTGAACTATTATTTTTAATTTTTACGGGTGCTATGCCCTAAAAGGATCACCGTATTATCTGTTATAGGCACTCTGATATTAATTTTTACAATGTTTCCTTGTAAGTTAGATGCATCGTATGTGAATAATTATTTTTTTTGTACAATGATTCTCACGGGTGCTCTGCCCAGGGTCATTCCCGAAATAGATCAGCACGACACGGTGCTCTGCCCAGGGTCATTCCCAAAAGGATCAGCACGGGTGCTCTGCCTTGGGTGATTCCCTAAAAGGATCAGTACGCACGGGTGCACTGCCCTGGGCTTTTGTCCCTAAAAGGTTATACCGGTGCTCTGCCGAGGGTCATCCCCTAAAAGGATCAACACTGGTGCTCTGCCGTGGGTCATCCCCTAAAAGGATCAGCACACATGAGTGTTTTGCCACTCCAAATCTTAGTATTTTTTTTTTTGAAAAGCTATGTTAAATAATTCATTTATTTCATGTTCATGAATGTCAAATTATTAACTATGATTTTACATCCAATGTTCGCTTTATTTTGATTAAAATGTCGAGATTAAATTTGGTAATATTTGTAAGTTTTTCAACTCGGGATTGATGTGATCCTATTGAGTTGTCAACTCATTATGTTTTAACCGTTTCAGGTTACGAATATTTTGAAGATGCAGGATATTACTATTAGTAGTGGAGCATGAAATGTGGTTGGATGCACGTGGCATGTTATTCTACATTGAATAAATTTTATTTTATTTTAGAATTATGAATGTAGTAATGTTTGACTTGATTTTTTTACTTCAAGTTAAATTAAATAATTATGCATTGTGTAAAAGCAGATTTTGAAATTAATAATCTTAACATGTGTTTGGATTTTAAATATTGGGCTATGGTGGAAGAAAATGAAATACATATGAAATTGTCATTCTTTATCTTTTATTTTTATTTTTATTTATATAGGTCATGGGTCTGGAATTCGAGTCTTGGACACCCTATTCGGGTACCCGAATTTTGGGGCGTGACAATTAGTGGGGCCACAAGTATTTTGAATCATGCTAATATATGTGATTTCAGTTCATCCCAGCAGGAGTGAAGTTATTAACTGGATGGTTGGTATGTAAACATCACTGTCAAAACCAGGTAGGTTTCAATGGTAGAAATTTCCCCAACCACATTTTCCTTTAGTGCGGTCCACTTGAGCTTTGGAAACGGTTCATTTTTTGCATTATACACTGAAATGAACTCACAAAACTAATGGAAGCTGAGGATTTCTCACAAACATCATAGTGGGCCCCACCTGCACGGTAACTTCCTGGGAAAGGCTTTACAGGAAATCCACGTCCTTCCCGGAGGAAGCCAATTGCGTTACTGGTGGACGCGCCACCACGATGTTTTTGATAAATCCCCCGTATCCATCCGTTTTGGATCCAAGACGCAAGTGAGCCCAAAAGGGGAGAATTGAACGTCCACCGTTAAAATACTCATGGGGCCACGGAAGTTTCAAATTAGGCTAGAATTTTTGTTTTCAGTTCATCCTGGTAGGAATTAACATTATGGACGGTATGGATGCCATGTAAGCATCACTGTCGACCTTGGGAAGGTTTCAACGGTAAGAATTTCACTGCCCACCTTTTCCTTTACTACGGCCCAATTGAGTCTCCGTGTTATTTTTCGCCTCTTGTCCTAAAATGATTTTTAAAAAATAATACACGTGGTGGATTTATCAAAAACATCACGATGGCCCACGTAGGTTCTCAGGAAATCCGTGTCCGTTACTAGTAAACTCTATGGGACGGACCGTGATACATGTATTTTATCTATTCTGTCCATCCATTTTAATAGGGCTTGAGGCCAAAAATAAAGCATGTCCAAACCTAAAATGAATTACACAGGAATCAGAGTGAATTAAGGGCGTCTTTGGTCCGTGGAATTTACCGTTGAAAAGTTCTCTAGGGGCCACAGAAGTTTTGGATTTAAATGATAATTCTTTTTCCATCCATCGGTCTTCTTGATCTTATGAAGAGTTTAGATGAAAAATAAACATCCATCAAATTGAATGGTCTAATGTATCCATAGGTTAACTTACATTTTTATATTTATATATTTTCCGAGCAATAGTGGGATGGGGCTTTTGTATTTTTTTTTTTTTTTTTGTTAAATTTGCACGTGCACACACACCCCCACACACTCACGCCGTAGTGGGACCGGAGCAAGAGCAGTGACCCAGGGATGGTTAGGATTATCTACAAGTGAGATCTATAGGATCTTGGACCTAGGCTCGTCGGTCTTACTCGGGGCCACTTGTCAGTGGGTGCACGGTATCCCCTGCGGTGCTTTCCTTGGATTATTTTATTTTATTTTTTTAAAATTTTAATTAAAAAAAAAAACTTTTAATTTAAAGTAGGGATTTCAAATGTGATGGGAATAAGATTAGATATTTTTAACGGAAAATTCCTCATGTAATCATTTCTTAGGTTACAAAGCAAATATGTGATGTGTTTTTGAAATCCACACCGACCAGCAGTTACAGTTGCATGACTCAAATTTAAGTGTATGGCTAAAAAATGATTAGAAAAGGTGCATATTGCAATGCACGCACACCAAACCGTTTCTCTTGACGTGGCTCACTTTTAAATCACATATTGTCCTTATTTTCATAGTCAGGACTAAATTTTGGTGTGGTGTCTGATCATTTGAGTAGATATCAAATAATCATCATGGCAGGCCTTATAAAAAATCAACTGTGAATGTCCATCTCTCAAATGTTTCGTTTGATGTGGTCAATGTAAATCAACAATCATCCTGATTGTTTGGCTTAGGACCTAACGTAGGATTACACGTGTAACTTATATACGTCATGTGAGCTCCCGCAGGCATTATATCTTCTTTCTTCTTTCTTCTTTTTATTTCTTTTATTTTAATACATAAAGCTAAACCCCTCTCAATCAACCCCGAGAGCGACGGAGTCGATCGTAGCACGCAAGCCCAAAGGCAGCGTATGGTGATGTACAACCACCATGGACCACCATACGCTACCATGATGTATGTGTTTATCCATGCCGTCCATTCAACTTTTTGGATCATTTTAAGGCATTAGCCTGATAACGAGGTAGATCCAAATCTCAAGCAAACTATACCATGTGACCTGCAAATAGTGGTGGTGATTGAACGCCACAATTACTAAACTTCTCAGTGTTTACAAAATTTTCGAATCAAGTTGATATTTATGTTTTCCCTTCTGCGTGATCGAATCAATAGTACGGTAGCAAATAAATATTACAGTGGGCCTAAGAAGTTTTCAAGCAGTAGGCATTCAATAGCCATTTTCCTGTGGTGTGGTCCACCTAAAATTTGTATCTACTTCATTTTTGGGCTCATGTTTTAAAATGATCTAAAATATTGGATGGACGGCGTGGATAAAAACATACATAAGTAGAGTCCACGTAGGTTTTACATCACCACAGGGTACCTTTGGTGCTGCTGTAGCTGCAGCCAGCCGAGTTCAAGAACGACTCCCAACACAATTTTGGCGGGCCACGCTGATGTTATGAAATCCACTTCGACCAGTAGATGTAGTCCCATATTACGCATGTAGTCGAAAAGTCAGGCTGACATGTGATTCAGATGAGACACACCAAAGAAAAATGTTTGGACGTCCACCGTTGATTTTTTGTAGGGCCGGTGTGATGATTATGTAAAATCCATTTGAACCGTTAGATCGCCATATAGAAAAAATAGTCCAGGGCTCGAAAATCAATATAATCTGTGATTCGGATGGGCCACATTAAAGGAAAATGTTTGGACATCTACGGTTGATCTTTCGGATGCCCAGTGTGATGATTATGTAAAATCATACCCCACATGTTCCTGTATGCCACATGTGCCACATTCATCTTATCTTATACCCCACATGTTTAAAGAGTTGGCAATATGTTAATGTGCCACACATGCAGCTATCCATCTTCTCTTGCGCCGTATATGTGCTATTGTGTCACATGTACTACTATTCATCTTGTGCTCTACGTGTGTAAAGTACTTCACGTGTTTAAATGTGCCACACGTGCCATTGTCCACCTTCGGTTCTCTAAATATGCCACGTATCAATGGTGCCAATTAGCACAAATGTTATCATCTAGCCTTAGTATCCTCATGTCAAATGTGTGAATGCATGCCATATGCCACATGTGTTACCATACAACTTCAAATACCTCACATATACTAAACATGCCACAATTCAATTTTTAATGTCCACATTTGCCGTGAATGCCGCATGTGCCACTATTCATCCCTAAGCATCCCACCTGCACCACATGTGCGAAATGTGCTAATCTAGCGCATGCTAGTGACTACTTTAAAAAAAAAAAAATTACTTTCCAAACAACAAGCTTAAAAATAAATTCTAAAATTTATACAAAAATATTGTTAAAAACAAACAAGAAAAACTGTTGATGTCGTAATCTGGTCGTACCCACTGGTTCATTGTGTACCTACAAAGACTAAGCGACAATGGGGGCATTGGTTGTAGCCGGGGACCCTCTGATGACTAAGTTAGATTTAAGACTTAATAGGTCCAGTCGAGCTAGGGTAGATGTGCTTACTTGTTTTCGTAGGTTAAGTTCTTATTTATAACCCCTTGGTAACTTTTACGTACATGGTAATGGCTTTACTAGGCACATACGTATCACATAAGGGATCTCCTCCCGGATATGTCGTGATTGTCTAGGCGGGATTCTCGGGGAAAATCATGGAAAGGCAACCCTTTCCGTATGCGAAAGGGATTTCCTAGTGGTCAGTATTTGATGAGGTCGAGGGATCTCTGAATCGTTGGTCGAGGTCGGTCGAGGTCTTCCCCAATAATGCTGATAATTAAAATTGATGTCTGAGGTCCAAACTTTGAAGTTGGAACCCTAGGTGATCGAGGTCACCACTCGCAACTGATGCTCGAATGGGCTATGGGGGTCACCCTTTGTCATCTGTGGCTGAGCTCGTTCACGACCCATTATCCGAGCTTTTGGTTGTGTTGCTTCCCTCTATAGTAATTGGATCGGCATTCGTAGATGTCCACTGGTTGTAACAGTGAAGCATCAACTTAACGACTGAGGCCACCACTCTTACCTGGTACCTGGATTATCCACGGAGGCCGTACTCGGTGCCCAAGTTCAAGCTCTAACCTGGGCTCTTATCGGAGTTGTTTGCCTTGTTTGCGGTTACTTGATCAGTCCAATTCTAATATTTCCTTTTTGGATAAATTCCATCCACGAGGAATTTAGCAATTTGGGGTCCACCCCACTATAAGAAAATAGGTCTTCAACTACAATTTTTTAGCCTCAATTGAAAAAATGGAGGCTAAATGTGTTTTTTAACCTCAGTCGCTAAGGAACTGAGGCTAAAAGTTTATTTTTTGCCTTAGTTGCTAAGGAACCGAGGCTAAAAGTCTACTTTTTAGCCTCAGTTACATAGGAACCGAAGCTATAGTTGAATAGGAACTGAGGTCAAAAGTCCACTATTTTACCTCAGTTGCATAGGAATCGAGGTTAAAAGTCCACTATTTTGACTTAGGAACCGAAGCTAAAAGTCTACTTTTCGGCCTCAGTTGCATAGGAACTGAGGCTAAAAGTCTACTTTTTTGCCTCGGTTGTATAGGAACCGAAGCTAAAAGTTTACTTTTTCGCCTCAACCAAGGCCAAAAGTAAGCGAGGCCAAAAGTCTACTTTTACTTTTTAGCCTCCGTTGTATAAGAACCGGGGCTAAAAGTCTAATTCTGGTATATAAATTCGACAGGAGCGCATGGATGCTTTTTCCTTGATTCCTTTTCTTACTCGCTGTGCGAGCGAGCGAGAGAGATCTTCGTTCTCTTTCTAGGGTTTTCCCCTGGGATTTTCACACCTTGATCGTCCCTCTTTTTTTTTTAAAAAAAAATTCATTTAATTTTCTACAAATCTCTTTAATTTCTTCTATCTTTAAAGAACCTGTCAAGACCTCAATCTCTTTCTTCGCTTTTTCGCCTAGGGTTTCTACTCCCGATTCGTAGATTTTACTCCTTTTTTCTCGTTTTCTCAACTTCAATCTCTGTAAAAGATTTGGAATCCTTCTTCGCCGCTCCTTTCTAGGGTTCCTGCCCGAGATTTGTTGTTTTGTTCGTTGGGTTCCTGGACAATACGTTCAAGAAGGTTGGGAGAATGCAGTAGAGATTGAAGTAGCAGCAACAACAACAAGCCTTGATGCAGCAGGCGTTGCTACAGAAGTAGCAACTCTACCATCCCGGCGTCTTCGCGGCTGCCATGTCTCAGGTACCATTCCAGTATCAAATTTCCCCCCAAATTTCTCAATTTTCGTGCCTAATGCATATCTATGTCATGATTTGCTCAAAAATGCATTTTCTACAAATCTCGTTTTGTACGTTTTGATTCTCATAATAAATTCCATTATTTCTCTTTGAAATTCCTTTTGGGAAGAAATTCCCAAATTCGACCTGAAAATTGTGTTGAATGCCGTTATATATTTTTTTAAAATCTTAGTGTATGATACTGCTGAAGATAACATCATTTAATATTTTTTCCAACCAGTTTTGTAACTCGCCTTTTCATCATTAGATGTGAATAATTAAAAGATTTTGAGCAACTGGTAATTAAAATCTAGGATTTATAAAAAGTGGGGTCATTTGGCACCCCTAAAAAATACAAGATTTCAATTCTAAGGTAGTCCAAAATTCATGATTTTTACTCTTTTTCAATTTGAAGGGAGACCCGTGGCTTACAAAATTCAAAACTTTCAAATCATTTCCAACCTTCATTTCTCCTCTTCTTTTAAGGTATTCGCATTCACATTTGGGATTTGGATCGGATGCTAGTAACTGTTTCTCTCTAGATCTACCGATTTCAATTTGTTGTTTTCTTGGCTTTCGTTGCCATATATGATTGCTGAATTTGGTGAATTATGGAATATTTTAGTTAAATTTTCAGATTTGTCTGTCTTCTTTCACTGTCGAGTTCGTTCAAGAGGATGAAATTGCAGTTTTCAGCTACACCCATTCTTTTTCTTTATTATTTGCAGTACATTCTTCTTTTTGGTAGCACAGCAGCACCAATGTGTACTTCTGTATTACTAAAAGCTGAGAAAGGGTGTAGCTATCAACCAGGAGGGCGTAAATACTGGCCACAAAGAAATTTTGAATTGTAAACATTTCAACTGAGATGGTGATAAAGAGGTCAGATCCTCAAGCAAACGTTGTAGACAGAGCTCTCTCCACAACTTTCTGTTCACATGCGTGTTAAGGTTATTAAAGTTAGTAAAAAATTATTAACATGCCTAAGCTTATTCACCAAGGTATAAACTTTATTCAACTAGTATGTGGGTCCACCATATTGTATAGATGCCATCCAAATCCCAATCTAATGAACTCTACGATGATGATGTGATGCCCCAAAAGTAAGGTCTATGCAATCATTAGATAGGCCATGCACCGAAAGCAATGAACATCCACCCAAAAACTTTGAAATTCTCATGGTAGGCCATGCGATTGTTGAAGCCGCCTTATTTTACGTACATCTCACTTTCTTGGTAAGGCTTATGGACAAGTGGGATTCCATACACGAACAACAGTGGGCCTCTTAGGCAAAGTTGTAGAGAGAGCTATGCCTTCAAACATTACAGAGGACCTGACCTTGTACAAACATTGGCCACATTATACACATGCGTCTTCTTTGTGACAGTTATGACCATGGTCAATAAATCCTTACTGTTAGATTATGCTCAAAAGTCTCTTTGTCAAGTCTTAGTGCAGGTTTGTTTGGATGGTGAGAAAAGGAAAACAAAAAATATCATGATTATTCAATGATGATTTCTTAAGACTTTCAGCAAGAATAAATTCTTATGAATTATAACTTTTTTAGTTGAAAATAAAATTCTTGTGAATGGATTTTGTGATCCTATTAACTATTGTAAGCCTTTTCAATACTATTTGTTGTGTACTCCTTTAATTAACACATTTGTCCCTTTTACTATTGCAAGTTTCCAGTGGGACTAGTTTTTAAGATACATATGCCTTTCTGAACTTGTCATACTCATGTGATCAGGTGATTACTCATCTCTCTCTTCTCCTTGATTGTCCAAAGAACCGCTGATTAGATGACAATCAACTTGGCCGATTGTAGAAATTCTTAGGAAAAAAGAAGAGTGGGAGGGAGGGTTTAACTGAGGATATGGTCCATTAAATGGCTCACCAGGAAAAAAATAAAGATATGTCTAGGATTTTGCTTCTTTGTAGTCGGGCTCTTGGCACAGTCCTTGGTGATATGATCCAGACCACCACATTTGAAGTAATCTCTGCCTATGTCCAGAGTACAAAATTAGTGACATTACACAAACTCCTTTTTCTTAAGTGAATTTTATTTAGATCAATGGAATTGATTATGAAGGGGGCAAATGAGTCCTAGTAGTGAATTATCCTCTCATCATTCCACTCGGCTAACTTGTTCGCCTCCATACAAACATGGGAAAAGGAAATGTTCAATTTCATTGACGGAAAAAAGTCAAACAGCAAGTAGAGGCAATGGATCATCTTTTCACTGGAGCATAATTCTATGTTCGAGCTCTTAGATTGTGTAAAAGAAATATTATGGATGTATTGCTTAGCTCACTAACAAGTAGAGAGAGCTTGCAAGTTTTTTTAACATTGTCCATTTGTTTTCTTACATGTATCCTATGATTAAACATCTTGAGTTTTTGGCCAAATGATCTGCCAGGTAGTTCCCACCTAATACAGGGTTTGGATGTCTAATTAACACATTTTGTGTTTCTATTTTCAGGCAAACATAGATACATATCTCGTATCAATGGCCAAACAACACATTATGTTGCTTCTCTTGGCATTTTTATTCTGGACAGCACTATTTTTGGAAACATCGGCAATGACCGATGCATTGGATGGTAATTTGAATATGTTTATTGCTTCTCCTTTTATTGTTTGTATTTTTATTTTTTATTTTTGGTGAAAATTTTGATAGATCATTTGGGAGATATCTCCATTAGATCTATCCTAACTCCTAAATCGACCATCCTACTATACCTCCAATTTCTGTGATGTAGGTCTCTGTAGGTACTTTGCTTTACTGCAATATATCATAGCATGTAGTTTGTTAATTCAAAATCTTAAATCTTTCTATTTGCAGTACATTGCAGATAACAATCTTAAGAACAACTCATGGCATGGATTTGATGAGTGTTCGCTCAAGGTAAAAACCAATGTACCTAACCGGAGAACTCAATCGAAACAGCTGCATGTCACCTTCTCCAAGACCTATAAACTGCTCAGAGATATGTTTATGTAGTGGAGGCATCTGAAATGACAGAATATGCACGCAGGCTTATTGTTGGGAATCCATCATTAGGAGAACGGATTACGGTGTGATTTTATTTTGCAGTTTAAACTTAATACCTGACTTTTTTGATTTCTTTGCCGAACTCAGAGAGAGGGAGATTTCCATCTTATTTCAATGGTTTCTCTATTTGTGTTGAGATTTCAAGATCTCTTGGACTGAGGGAGAAAACCAATCTCTGTTTTTCTTCTTTCTTTTTCTTTTCTTTCTGTTTTTTCATGTTTTATGGATTGGGATTCCAAGTCTATTTGACTGAGAATTGAAGACTCTTTCTGAGTTTTGGTAAATTAATTGTTTTGTTGATATTGTGATGATTATTGTCTTGATGAATGTTAAATGGGTGAAATATGCACAAGTTCAATCATTTGTTGATAGAGAAATGAGGGTTAAAAGTGAATTTATCCTCAGTTGATGCCAACATCTTTAGTCTCAGTTTTGCCTTAGTTACCTAAACTGAGACTACAACTCTCATGGCTAAGGCTTTAGCCTTGGTTGTAAAGAACCGAGCTTAAAAATAGATTTAGCTTCAATTAGAGGCAATTGAGGTTAAAATTTAGATTTAGTCTCAGTTGGAAACAATGGAGGCTAAAATTTTGATTTAGCTTCATTTCGAGAAAACTGAAGCTAAAAAAGTTTTTTTAGCTTCACTTGAAGAACCCAGTCTATAAAAGTCATTTTAGCCTCGGTTGCTAAAACTGAGGCTAAAAGTCATTTTAGCCTCGGTTGCTAAAACTGAGGCTAAATCCTTTAGACACGGGGTTTTTAACCTCAGTCTGGATAACTGAGGCAAAATTGAAGCTAAGGGCTTTAGCCTCAGTTTTTTACCTTTTTAGCCACGATTTTGAACCAAGGCTAAAGCCCCCTTTTCTTGTGTGGCCCTGATGCGGTAGTGACATCTGTGTGGCCCTGATGCGGTAGTGACATCCAACGGTACATATATTCAGTTTTTAATATTAGGCTTAGATCCAAAAATCCATAACTGATCCAATCACTACCATAGAAAACTGTGTTGTATGAATTAGATTGAAAGGATTCATCAGTTGTGTCCCACAAGGATTGTTTGTTTCAAGGATCACCCCTATTAGACAATCCTATCCACCTTATCTGTGGACATTAAAACGGAGGGTGGAAAACAAGAATACCGGTGCGTTGGTCCATGTGAGCTGTTGCTGTGGGTTGTTTTTTACTCACGGCCCAGCATCAAGAAGTCTTATCTAGTTGATTTAACAAGTATGTTCACCAAGTGCAGTGTATATTTCAAAGGCTACTTCCCTCAAATTGAACGGCCCAAATCTATCCATAGGCTGATTTCTTCTTTTATAACTAAATGTTTTCCAAGCCATCATAGAATTGTTAGGATTATCTGATGAGTGTGATTTTAAAGCAAGACTAGACTGGACATAGCTAAATTGTTGATTAGGCCTATTTTATCATAAATGATCTTAACCACATATTTGATTGGCTTTACATAAAATGACTACGATCATCAAATGTGTGTAATTTTCTCATAATCTTAAAAATGTTCGTTGCACATAATGGGCAGCTTGTACAAGTGTCCCTTGCAAATAGGAGCTAGCACGTGTATAATCGGTCCTTATGAATTTTCACACGTTCCATCATGCTTAGAACATTTTATCCATCCATCAGGTGGCCCAACTATAGGTGTCCTATCAATTCAGATGTGTAAACCAAACCGTAGTGTGGCCCAATACATGAACCTGTTGCAGGGTATCTACATTGTGGGGTCCACTTGACACTAATCTTCAACGTGAGACACGTAATCAAATTGGATTTATTTAGTCCCACCCATTGACTGACAGGACCCCAGATTGCAATTACCTTTCCTTCCCCAGACTGATGTATCGTTCCTCTGTTTTGGATACACGGAAACATGAAAGCTATAGTTGGGTCATGGGTCCCACTCTTATTGTGTAACGTATCTGTATATATATATTTTTTTCCATCCACAAGCTCATGTTAATTATTTAAAACTCAAGTGGACCACATCAAAGAAATAGTGGAGATAGAATGCTCACTATTGAAAACTTCTTTGGAGTCGTGAAGTTTTGGATTCGACTGATATCTGTGCTTGATCTGAGGAACAGATTAGATGGCATATAAACATCACGGTGGGCCCATAATGATTTCGAGAGTCAGTGATTTCATCCCCACTCTTTGGGGGTGGTCTCATCTAATGAGCAGGGATCATGTAGTCATTGCTATTGCATTCCTATCAGGTCTAACTTGGGGGGAATATATATATACACACACACTCAATTGCAATTTGAGCCTACTCTCCCAAACATAACATTTAGGTAATTACAAATTGCTCAGTCTATATGGAGCTAATTGTCACAATTCAATTCGTTTGTGCATCCAAATGCATCCTTAGGAATGCTTGTTTGTCACTTAAAAATGAATTCATCTCAATTTTTGAGAGGGCTAATTACAAATTTGCTTTATGAGAATTTTAAACACCTTCTCTCTTTTGGATCATATAACTCCCCACTGTTTTAAAGATTGGTAGCAGATACTCCCATATAAATAAACATAGCTATTATCATTTAGTAGTTGACCCTTCTACCCTTAACTAATATACAACTAGTTGTATACATTGTTTAGACATGTATTGCACAAACCAATTGAATTGTAACAACCCGTCATTTTTAATCTAAACCCAAATCCAGAACAGGCCTATGATGTGCAGCCAATAGTCTAATTAGAAGTATTGGTTGGGCCCATATAAAGACTGGACAGGTCCAGTTTTCGCTACTGGCTACCTTTTCTTTGGGGCCAACCTTTGGGACGGTTTGGATCTTCTACACAAGTGACATGCCAACGGGAAACAAAGTCTTGTTTATGTAAATTCACACATACAACTGTATGTGAACAACTGTCAAATAAAAATAAAAAACGACATAAAAAGTGTAATAGAGAGAGAGAGAGAGAGAGAGAGAGAGAGAGGGGTGCAGTCAATGTGATATAGAGTAGTAGAAACTGTGAGAGAATAGGTTACAAATTTGTTAAGGTGTTAAGGGAACGGGTCAGGTTGAGGCCCGACATTCGATAGGCTGGCCAAGCCGATTATCGGCGCTGTTGACGGGATATATAACATGGGCATAAATTGGAATTGAACACCATGGGAGTAGTTGAACTCTGCAATTCTGGCGACCCTGTTCTTGAGTTCTTCCTTCATGATCAGTCGATGACAACTTTTGACATTAACGTGGTCTAGCTCAGTGCACGAGTCTAAGATCATACAAAGAACTTCACAAGATATAGTGGCACTGTTGAGGTTGAGCCACTAGAGTTTCGGCATGAATTTCCCTATCGCTGTTGCTATTTCTTCCTTCACTTTTAGATTGCCCAAATTGATGCCCACTAGACCAGGACAAGATCGACCCATTTCTTCGATCAATGATGTGGAGACAGAAGAGCATAACTTAATGTCGATGAGTTTCAGGTGCTTGCAAGTGTGGATTAGATTGAGAAGAGCAGCTGGTGAGATTCGATCAAAATATCGAAGGGAGATTGACTCAATTGACGGGCATCTAGCATGTAATTGAATCCAACATGATAAGTTAATAAGTTGAAATTGTAGGACTTTGAATTAACCCAATTTGATGGAGTTGATGACCATAAGAAATCCCACCATTCCTTGTGATAGATTTTGTTTCTTGTAGAAGATGAAGGTAGAAACCAATTACATTGGTAAAACAAGCAATATCAGACAGCCAAATTCACCCCAAAACACTAGAGTGATTTAACCATTTGACTTTGAGGCTGTTCGGATGCAAGCAAAGGTGTCCAACACAAATTGTCTTGGTTAGCCTGTCTATGATTTTTTAACTGGTTTGTATCTGAGAATTAAGGAAAATACAAACAAGCAATCCCAAAAAATAACTATGAGCAATGATAACATGACATGGGAGTTATAGGGTATCTTACATGTAGTGAATAGAATAGTTAGTCAATGACAACATGACACAGGCAGTTTGTGCCAGACAAGGACTGTAGAACAAGCACCAGGCTAATGTTGTAAACTTTTGTGGACCCACTATGATGCATGTGTTATATCCACACCATCTATAAATTTTTTTTTTTTCCAGATCAGTTTAGGGCACCAATCAAGAAATGAGGCATATCCAAAAACTATGGAGACAACACAACAGAGCAGTGGGGATGGAATGCCTATCATTGAAAACATTTTTGGTGCCACAGAAGTTTTGGATCAAGCTGATATTTGTGTTTTCCCTTCATCCATGTCTGTGTCACCTTATAAACAGGCTGCATGGAAAATAAACATCACGGTGGGCTCTAGAAAGGTTTCAAGAATGGGTGTCAGTGCCCACAATGCTTTCTGTGGTGTTATTCACTTGATCTTTTGGATCTGCACATTTTTTGGATCATGCCCTAAACTGATTTGGCAAAATGAATGGACGGTATGGATATTACACATTGATCATAGTGGGGCCTACAAAACTTTACCACGTCAACACGGCACAGTTCAATCCAGGCAACGGATTAAGTTGAACTTGGGTAACACCATATAGTGTGTCTTTCCATGACCGTGGGGTCCACCTTGATGCATGTGCTGTATACCCATGCTGTCTATTAGTTTTTCAGATTCAAATTATGGTATTGTGGAAAAAGGACATGGATCCAAATCTCATGTGGACCAAACCATATGAAACAGTGGTGATTTACCATTAAAAACTTCTCGGTGCCACAATAGCTGGGATCAATATCATATTGCTATTTTCCCTTCATCAAAGTCTTGCCTGATCTTATCGAGATGTTGGAAGGCAAACAAATATTATGGTGGGCCCTAGGAAGATTTTAACGGTGAGTGTTCAGTGTCCACTGTTTTCTATGATGAGGTCCACTTGAGATTTGGATCTCTTCATTTTTAAGACCATGCACTAAAACGATCATGGGGAGACAGGAACTCGTTGGGTGACAACTCTTGATTCTTGGCCTGGTGCCATGTCACATACGAAGCCATCAAGATTTTCCAAACATTGGGAACAAGTTGGCCTGGAGCTAACTTTAAGTGTGGAGTCATGGCGCGCAGAAAGGGATGCATTGGAAGCTGAAGCCCACATTGTAAAGCACAAATGAAGATGACGATGTCACCCTCAGCAGGATCACCGGGAGCATCATGGGGAGCAGGCGCTCGTATGTGTACAGATTCAAGAATTTCAAACTTTGCGTGAATCCAAGGCATCTGAGACTCGATGAACACCGAGCCCCCAGGGACGAGCTCCGCAGGTCGGCCGCCTAATGGTCCAGTGATAGCCCTTCCCATTAGGTCTCAGGTTATCCTTTTTGTGCCCTTGGAGCGAGCACTGGCTTTAGGGTCTTTACTCTTTTGAGGGCGAGGATGGAGGGGTATCGCTTCCAATGGGCCCTTTGAGGCCTCAGGTCTAGAGTCCAAGCTCTCTGGCTTGGATTCACCTTCGTATGCATATCCTTCTCGAACCTCACCCGACCTGTCCGACATTGTAGAACGAAAGGAAAAAAGAAAAGACTGAAAGAAGGCCGGAAGGAGGAAAAAAACTCACTAGAAATCGTCTGCTAAGGGGAACTTCCATAGTAAGCGCCTTCCAAAAGTATGAGAGTAGAGTTACTCTGAGGGAGGGAAGACTAGTTTATATAGCCCAATGTTACCGCCTGCAATCATGACGAACAGCTGTCTCCGAACCCAAAGTGCCTCAAGGCCGAGCCCGCAAAGTACGTGACGACAGGCGATTAGCCTAGACATATCGGGCCATGTGCTTCTGGCATCGAATAGCTGTAACGTCTCTATTTCGTCATTCGAAGTCCACGCGACAGCACCATATAACTTCCTCGATGATTCGGATCCATAACCGTCACCACGTGTTCGACAACTATGGGCTCGCGATCGAAGAGCCATTGCGACATGCCGCTTCGATAACAAAGGATCATAATTGCAATCGTACATTTCAATTATGCCGACCCCTCGTAACAGAGGGTGCAACAGATCATTTCCCCATGCATTTACTCCCTGATAAACCTACCTATTAGTTCGGGCAGCAGGAGCATGATTGTTAAAGACAAGATGACGGCCCGGATAGAGGTGTGACCTGCAATCATACTAGGGAATCATCTCCAGTAACACACGAGGAGTAACTGTTGGTGCACGATCTCGAAATAACTGCTAATATCAGCACGCACGTAGTTCATGATTAGAGGCCAAGATCATGTCGAGAATGACGGACACGTTCACTCCAATCAAAAGGTATAAGTAGGAATCAAACCCACAGGAACAGGTACGTAAAATCTGTCACCCAAAACCTATTCACACTACTTAGACCCAGATTCCTAGCCTAACTTTAGCATCGGAGGGTCCCCTGCTCTAGCCAAGGTCTTCTTTGTCCTTCCCCTGTACAGGCTTATAGGGCTCTGCGCGAGTGCACGAAGCTTGGCGAGGGTGAGCTAGATTTTTACATCAACACACACACACATACACACACACACACACACACACACACACACACACACACACACACACACACACACACACACACACACACATATATATATATATAGCGGAACGCTCACCTGCGAACCAGTTTGCATGGACTACCTACGAACTTTTTAGAGAACTCATCATATCTGATGAGTCTCGAAAATCTGAACAGTCCACATGAAGCAGAACCTCATGAAACCCCCTGGTACCAATTTTTACTTTTAAACCAAAACTTCGGTGGGCCATGAAAAATGCAAATAGCTTCTTCCCTTGATTTGAATATCTCTTTGCTATGGCCCACCAGAATCTTAGATCAGGATGAAAATTCACCCCTTGGGGTTTCATGGGATTCCGCATCTTATGGACCGTTCAGATTCGACACTCATGACACGTGTGCAAAGATGCGCACGTGCATAGGTGTGTAGGTGAGCATGCCTATATATATATATATATATATATATATATATATATATATATATATATATATATATATATATATATATATATCATCAAATTCAATCCGTCAATCACATTCAATCATAGATGTTAGGCTCTTAAGCCAAATGTCATCTGATCCATATCTCATATGACCAAAGCACATGGAAAACCACATGATACATTGGGCCAATCAAAGGTTTGTGGGTGGGGCAATCATGGTATATATCTTTCAGAAAACCCGTTAATTTGGTGTAACTCATGAAGATGAGGAGAAGATAAAGAAAAATTCGGATGATAGCAGTTTTTTTGAGAAATTTCATGTTGTTCTCATTAGTGTGGACTATGTGAGTTGTTAATCAGTCTCAACTTCTCTACGTATGTCCAACTAAGGATTCTCACCTGATGGACAAGATGTGAACACTACATGCTGGGTGCTTTATGTTGTATTTTGTTTCAAATAAACATTAAAAATTTATTTTTCAATTTTTTTGGTTTCCCTCCACATTTAAAATTTTCGGTGCTTTTGGGTTGTGGGTTTTGTCCCACGTCGGAATTTTCAAAGAAATTCTTCTTGTATATAAGATAGGCTTTTTGCCATGGGGGGCATGTTTGCCTATACCAATATCTCTAATATATACTGCGACGCGACGCGACAGGACGGGCTGGGCTGGGCACGAGTGTGGTGCGTTGTACTCACGTGGTGTGTGTGTGTATATAGATACTCGCGGGACTTTATTTGTAAGAGTATACTTGCACTTGTGTCTTTTTGTTTTAAACTAGAAAGATATGTCCGTTCCGATTCGTCGCATCCATTGGGTTTAAACCCAACGAACCTAACCCTTTCTAAAGGATGCTTATGCACCACTTTGGAGTCTATATAAAGACTTTCGATTCATATTTCAAATATATGAAAGTCCTTTCCTCTCTTATAAAACTCTCTCTGGTACTCTATTTTACGAATTTTGATTGTTGAGTTCATTGCTGAGTTAACTTAGCACTTTCAGGTTAAATTGTGAGTGGTTCGAGCTCGCGTACAGTGAGTGCATCGCTGGGATCGGGTCATAGTCATTGTATCCTGGAGGTCGATTGCTTTGGATACCTATTGCACTTAGGACGCTTTCCAAGGGGACCAAATTCGATTTCAAGCCGAGTGACATGCCTCGACTCAGTTCAATAAGTCCTCTTTCTCAAATTTTAATTTATTTTTGGTTCTCTATTTTTAATAGTCTATGTAATTCATCCAAATATTCCAACAATCTTGAAATTGAATTGTTGAATTACATAGACTATGATTATCGTAACAGTAAATGCTTCTGTCGAGTTAGCTAAAATCGAACCGTTCGTTGGACAATGCTTTAAATGGTGGAAACAGAAACTGATGTTCGCACTGACTACCCTTAAAGTTTCATACATTCTCTCTAAATCATTTACTATAGATCCAGCAAATCAAACCGAAGTAGCAGTTGAAAATAATTGTAAAATTTATATTTTAAACTCTTTTTCCAACGAACTATATGACGTGTATGTTTCTTACGAGTCTGCTAAAGACATATGGACTGTTTTAGAAAAGAAGTACATTTTGGAAGATGCGAACGTTAAGAAACATATAATCACAAGAAACATGCAATCGCTAATTTCCTTTATTATGAAATGACAGACGATAAACCTGTCACTAATTAGATTCATGATTTTCAAAATCTAATTCATGAACTATCGACTAAAGGAATTAAGTTGGATGAAGTGTTTCTGTCAGGAGCACTAATAGAAAAGCTACCACCCTCCTGAAAAGAATATAAGAATAGAATGAAATATAAAAAGAACAGTGTTTCTTTGGAAACCGCTATCGTACACATACGAATAGAGGAGGCCAACAGAATCAAGGACCAAAAAGAAAATGGAAATGAGATAGATTCAAAGGCGAATCTTGTGGAATCAAGTCGGGAAAACAATAAAAAAAGGGCAAATGTCATAACTGTAACTGTTACGCCCTGAACTCGGAAACCGGGCTCACAAAATTCTCGATCGCCGAATCCAACGCCGACAGCCTCCGTAGTACCCCATTCTCGGCTCCCAGCACCCATATTCCAGGTTCCGATCCTGGGATGCTGCAAGGAGGATTTCTAATCATCAATTTGATTCGTAATGAGCATAACCATAAGCATAACTCACGAACAATAACCATAAGAACACCATCACAAAATCCACTATAATCAAAACTTTTGAGTACAATGCGTCTAAAGGAAAATATAAGATAATGCAAATAACGGAAACTCCAAAAGCTCCTGCTGCTCCTATGCTACGGCTGCGTCCTGGCGTCACCTACACACATCAATCATGAATAAGCTTATAGAAAACTTAGAGGGTGATGTAAGTGTGTGCGCAATATAAGCGTGCTCAGAATGTAAGGTTAGAGTAATGCAGAATCATGCTGATGAGTACATAAATGCAATCAACCGTACCAAGGCTATGCGGTGCAGGATATGAATGCCATCGGCCATAACATGGCCATGCGATGCGAGATGCAACTCAAGCATGCTAATCCTCATCATATATCAGATTAGTATAGTTTTCAGTATAGATAATCACCGGGGTTTAGTACACTTCAAATGGCACTGCCGCTCTTCTAGCTGTACAGTCCAAGTGAGCGTAAGAAACCTCACTATCCGCCTGGCCAATAGTCTGCCGATACCTATCCGGCACGTTAATAACGTATCCATTCACGAGCTGGTCAAACTCAGCCTAGTATTTCCCCTACCTTCGAGCGAGTAAGGCCACACTCCTTTCCAACCGACCACAACATAGTGGGAGATGCGGCCTCCTGGTATTCGACCTTCGTGCGCTCATCTATACACTCGGTCTGGACGTTGGAGTCATCCCCTGGTACCATCAGGTTTAGAGATTTTCACCCAGGGACATCTATGGAGCCCCGATGCTAGAAACAGTATTTTCGGTATCTAATCCAGCCATCCACGATGTGTCTATGGAGGCTATGGCCCTAATGTCGCTAGGGCATACAATAATCATAATCACACATATACAAATGTATGAATCACACTACTAGTCATGCAACAGCCATGCGCATATCACGCGCTCATGTAGGGCAACTCCGCCTATTAGGGAGCCCTTAAACAATCTGTCTGAAGGCGTATGCTATGATCAGTCACTCCTCATATCAGGCATACATATGATCATGAATCATGGATCTATACTAAATATGTTATATAGAGATGAGCTCTATACATAGCGAAAATAGACCTAAACGGCCTACACATTACAAGTATGGGCCTATCAATGGGCCTTAGGGTGAGTGATAGTGCGGACATTTAACCAACATCATCCTTACAATGTGGACATTAAACCATCATTGCTTCTAAGGCATAGCCTGCTATAAAAGTCAACCCATAAACCATGGGGAATCACACTATAATGGGCCTTATGTACATCCTATTAGGCCTCGACCCATGGGCTACAATTACATCAAGATGGACCTAGTCACATGGGCCTCATATATATATATATATATATATATATATATATATATATATATATATATCGAATAGGCCGCACCAATTGGGCCTTACATACATTGCAATGACCATAACCCATGGGCCTTGCAGGCATCACAATGGACCTCATAACCCAGGCCATAAATATGGTAAATGGGTCACATCACATGGGCCATGTGTATATTAAATGGGCCACAACCAAATCTAAGTGGTGATAATGATTCCCACCATTAAAATTCCCAAGGCCAGCCATAACATTTATTTCCCATTCAATCTGATCATAAGGTCCTAAGGGATTTCAATGGTAGCCGATCAATCCTCACCGTGCATCGTGATCCACATGATAATAGATCTGTCTTATTTTTGCCTCAAGCCTTAAATTATATTTTAAAATAAATGCATGGTTGGACAGTTTGGATGCAACGCATTCATCATGGTGGGTCCCATAGGGATGGACAACATAGATGGAGTACATACCTCATGATGGGGTCCAAACTAATGGAAGGTGTGGATTATAAAACATGCATCAGTGGGTCCCATGTGGGGCCCACCATAATGTTTATTTTCCACCCAGCCTGTTGACAAGGTCACACAGACATGAGGCCCACTGAAATGTTTATTTTCCACCCAAACCTGTTGATAAGGTCATATAGACCTGGGGCCCACCGTACTGTTTATTTTCCATCTAAACCTGTTGATAAGGTCATATAGACCTGGGGCCCACCGTACTGTTTATTTTCCATCCAAACCTGTTGATAAGGTCGCGTAGACCTGGGGCCCACCAAAATGTTTGTTTTCCATCTAACCTGTTCACGAGGTCACACGACCTAGGTGAAGAGGAAAAACAAATTTCATATTGATACAAAACTTCCATGACCCATAAAGGGTTTCAATGGCAGACGTGCAATCACCACTGTTTCCTATGATGTGGGTCACCTGATATAGCGGATTTTTAGGGTGGCCCCTGATCAGAAGGGACCCATCAAAATGTACAGTGTTGATGTTCAAACACATCATGGTGGGGTCCACGGCTGGGACCCGTGGCCCATCCCAATCCGCCCATCGTCATGGGCAAGAAGCGCCGTCAAGCAAGGTCATAGCAGAATGGGTCAATGCCGCGTTTTTTTTTTTAATTTTATTTTTCCATGGTTTTTCACAGGTGGGGCCCGCATCAAGGAAATCCGCCCCGCCCATTGGTTCCTGCGGCTCAATACAAACGCATCAAGCCCAATATGCAGCATATTTTGGCAAATAAAAATATTAAGGAGGTGTTTAACGTACACACTACTATTTTCTATGGTATGGCCCGCTTGATTATCGGATCAGCCTCATCTTTTGGTTTAACGCCTAAAATGGGCTGAGAAGTGAAATGGATGGCGTGGATTATATACATAAATCAAGGTGGGGCCTGCATGAGCAGCCCACCCCAAACTTAAAGTTTTTTGTTAGCTGTTAGTACATGCCCATGTCAGTACACACACTCCATGTTAGCCACTCCTAGTCCAGCGTCCAGGGACGTTGAACGTTGGACAACATAGATAAATACTGCATCATGGTGGGTCGTCCCACATGCACGTGGCCCACCTATTCAAATCAACATGATATTTGTGCTTTTTCATCACCCAGGCCCACTAGATGACCTGGATAAAACAGGTGGATAACATCACTAAAATTCATCCATCATGGTGGGTCCACAATCGGTGTGGATCTAGTGGACCACACCCATCATAAAAGAGAGAAAGAGAAAGAGAAGAAGAGAGAAATAAGCGGTGTAGATGGAGGAACCCCGCCACTATGGGTCCCTCATATGGTTGCAACACATACATCAAGTTGGGTCCCTTATACAAGTGGGTCCCCTAATTATGAAATTAATGGTAGAAATTCAAAGATCACCCACCTCTAGGCCTTCTCGTTGCTCCCTAAGGCTTGTATGCACCTATGCTCAACTTTTAATGGTGAATGATGAAGTCTTGATAGTGGGGATGAGAGATGAGAGGGTGGGCCACACTTGTTGATCTTGGGAGAGTTGGGAAGGCTTGGGACGTGTAGAAATTTTGGGTTGCTTGGGAGATCTTTGAGAAATGAGGGAAAAGAATAATAAAAGGGATGAATGGAGTGGTGGGTGTAAGGAAAGGGATGGAAAGTAAGGTGTTGTTTGATATTCGTAAAAAGAGGAGTGGTGAGGGGAGAGAGATAGTTGACTTTTGAAAAGGGAGGGATGGAGCTTGTACTTGGGATAAGGTGTGACTTGACTTATACTTGACATTGATTAATTGATTGATTGATGGGATATATCGTAGAGATTCCCTCAAAATTTGCAACGCATGACATTTTTCTCGAAATGAACGCGGGCCCTCATCTTCTGGCGTGGGTGTCGGTTCGGTGCACGAGTCGCGGCATTAGAACCGCGGCGACGGCACAGTCGTTAAGATATAAATTTTGGTTCAAGCCAACTTCGGTATGCGGGACCCGGCTTAGAATCGCGCCCAAACGTCGGATATGGGTCGAGGGTTGCCGGAATTCAACCGGGAGGACCGCGGAAGCATACAGAACTGTATGGACTAGGATAAGGGTCTTACAATGACAAACTTGAATATTATACAAATGAATGCAGGATCAAAAAGAAGAATGCAAATAATTAATTCGAGAAAAAAGAGAAATTGTTACAATCGTGGAAAGCCTGGGCATCACATTAAAACCTGTAGGCTTAAGAAAAATAAAGATAAGCTAAAGGCTAATCTTACAGAAACAGGTAATGAGTTTGACATGGTAGTAGCTATGGTGTCAGAAGTCTTCCTTATAAACAACTTGGAGTGGATACTAGACACTGTTGCAATAGGCATGTGCGTAAGGATTGTAGCATCTTTACCTCCTATCAAGTATCAAGAGATGATGAACAAGTGTTCATGGGTAATGCTAGAATATCTTCAATTGTAGGAAAAGGGAAAGTACTTTTGAAACTCACTTCTGGAAAGACTCTGATGTTGAATGATGTCCTACATGTGCCTAACATTAGAAGAAACTTGGTCTCTGGTTCGCTCCTCAATAAAGCTGGTCTTAAGTTAATTAGTATGTGATTCAAATAAGTTTGTAATAACTAAGAATGAAAATTTTGTTGGTAAGGGATACTGTAGTGATGGTTTATTCATTGTAAATGTATCCAATGATAATAATAAGAAGACATCCAGTTTTGTTTATATCATTAAAGCCTTTTATCTATGACATAGTAGATTAGGTCATGTGAATGTAGTATCTTTGAAGAAAATGAAAAGATTAGGTTTATTACCTAATATATCTAATAAAGATTTCGATAAATGTGAAACATGTGTAGAATCAAAATTCATTATAAAATCTTTTAAACAAATAGAACGATCCTCTGTTCTATTAGAGTTGAGACACAGTGACTTAGGTGATTTTAGAAATCACATGTCTAGAGGTGGAAAAAGATATTACATAACTTTTGTAGATGATTACTCTAGGTTCACTAGAGTATGATCTGTTGAGGAACAGTGATGAAGCTTTAGATGATTTTTCTAAGTACAAAATTGAAGTTGAAAATCAGTTAAATATAAAAATTAGAAGACTTAGAACAGATAGAGGAGGTGAATATGAATCTTCTATTTTTAGAGAATTATGTGAAAAGAGTGGAATAGTTCACGAAACAAAAGCTCCTTAGACACTAGAACAAAATCAAATAACAAAACGTAAGAATAGAACTCTTAAGGAGATGCTAAATAGTTCAGGCTTACCCTCAAATATGTAGGGAGAAGCAATTTTATCTGCTTATTATATCCTAAATAGAATTCCTTCTAAATCTTCTGAACAAACACCTTATGAACTTTGGAAGAATCATGTTCGTAGTTATAAATATATCAAAGTATGGGAGTGTCTTGTTAAAGTAGGATTGCCTAAAACTAAGAAAAGAAATTTAGGCCCTAAAACGATCAACTGTGTATTTATAGGGCACACGCAAAACAGTGCAACTTACAGGTTTCTAGTTTTAAAAACTAAGGATAATATTCAATATCCTACTACAATTATAGAAGCTAGGGATGCAGAGTTCTTTGAGAACGTATTTTCTATGAAATCTAAATCTATAAGAATAGAGGAAGTTAATGAATCAGATATTGCGAGTAAGTAGTAAAAGAGATACAACAAAAAAAAAGTACTAGATTTAGAAGAGAAACTAACGTAGGAGATGATTTTTTCACCTTCTTAGTAGAAGATGATCCTACAACTTATACAGAAGCGGTTAGCTCTCTAGTTGCAACCTTTTGAAAGGAAGTAATAAATGATGAGTTGGAATCTATTATATCTAATAACACTTGGGAACTTGTATACCTACCATATGGAAACAAAGCAATAGGCTGTAAATGAGTGTTTAAAAAAAAACTAAAACCAGATGAGACTATTGATAAGTTTAAGGCTAGGTTGGTAACGAAAGACTTTAAACAAAAGGAATGAATATATTATTTTGATACATATTCCCCTATAACTAAGATTACAACTATTAGAGTCTTAATAGTGATAGCCTCCATATATAAACTGGTGGTACACCAGATGGACGTTAAGACAACTTTCCTAAATTGAGATTTAGAAGAAGAAATATATATGGAACAACGTAAGGGTTATAAAATATCGGGTAAAGAAAATAAAATATGTAGACTAATTAAATCACTATATAGTTTAAAACAGGCTCCTAAACAATGACATGATAAATTTGATGGTATTTTGAAATCAAATGGTTATCATATAAATTATATAGATAGATGTGTATATAATAAAATTTCTGAAAATGATTATGTTATTATATACCTTTATATTGATGACATGCTTATTTTTTAAACTAATATTAAATTAGTTATTGCGACTAAGAAATTCTTGTCATTTAAATTTGACATGAAAGACTTAGGAGAGGCTAGTGTAATCTTGGGTATTGAAGTAACAAGGAAAGATGGTGTTATTGTATTATCACATTCTCATTACATTGAGAAGTAACTGATGAGGTTTAACCATTTTGACTGTTTACCTGTCAGTACACCTTATGATTACAGTGTGACTCTCATGAAGAGTATATAGGTAGTAGTATGTCTTAATTGGAGTATTTCAGAATAATTGGTAGTCTTATGTATATAACAAACTACACTACACCAGACATAGCTTTTGTAGGAAGGTTAAGTAGATATACACATTACCCTAGAAAAGAACATTAGAATGCCTAATCTAGGATTTTGAGATACCTAAAAGACAATATGGCCTATGGTTTGCATTATAATAGTTTTCCTGCTGTATTAAAAGGATACAGTGATGCTAACTGGATCAGTGATTCATATGAGCCAAAATCCACTAGCGGATATGTCTTCACCTTGGGTGAAGGAGCAGTCTTTTGGAAGTCTACCAAACAGACATGTATCGCTTGATCAACTATGTAATCCGAACTTATTGCCTTAAAAAGGCTGGATCAGAAGCCGAGTGACTTAGAAATCTCTTAGCTAATATACCATTGTGGCCAAAGCCTATATCGGTCGTATCTATTCATTGTGATTGTCAAGCAGTTATAGCAAAAGCAAAGAGTAAAATATATAATGGAAAGAGTAGACATATTAGACTCAGACACAACATAGTGAAACACATGTTACGTGATGGAGTCATATCTATTGACTTTGTAAGGTCAGAAAAGAATCTAACAGATCCTCTGACCAAAAGACTATCTAAAATATTAGTTAATGATACATTGAAGGGAATGGGGCTGAGCCTAATATATGAGCTGCCAGTGTTGGCAACCCAACATATACAAGCGGAGATCCCATGAGATAAGTTCAATGGATAAATAATAAGACACGAGGTAGACGATTGCATTGAGCTATATGAGTCCCTTCTATGGTATACAGTGCGAGCAGCAACGCGGAAGGATGAGTTTTTTAGAACTCTTAATGGATCCATAGCCATATATCTGGTGGTGTATATAGTTGCTGCATACACTTGATGAAATTCACTTATATAGGCGTGGAGGTGGAAGGCACTTCCTATGAGAATCTAGGTGAATTCTCTAAGCACTCATGAAATCCAGGTAATGGTTATGGCCGAAACGTACCAAACCGCAGAATCACTTACAGAGGAAGAGTTGTGTGAATGGCATGTACTTGCGATTTACATTAAAATGATTTAAGTTCAAGACTATAGTGTCACCTGATTCCTGTAGACCTATCTTACTTACTTTAATGTCGGTTTAATTAAGTTTATGGTGATACCGGCACCATTGCACAACTATTACGCTTTAACCCGAAATATTTTTTATTTTGAAACATGTGGGGGATTGTTATATTTTGTTTCAAATAAACATTAAAAATTTATTTTTCAAATTTTTTGGTTTCCCTCCACATTTAAAATTTTTGGTGCTTTTGGGTTATGGGTTTTGTCCCACATCGGAATTCCCAAAGAAAATTTTCTTTTATATAAGATAGGCCTTTTGCCTTGGGGCTTGAGCCCCATTAAGGGGGCATTTGAATTTGGTCCCGGGGGGGGGCACCCCTAGCCAAGTCTCGTGTCCGTGTGGCAGTGTGCTTGTGCCCGATGGGGACGGGTGGGTGGCGGTGGGTGCAGGTGCGGTGCGATTGTATCAGCATAGGTCTGTGTGTATAGGTACTTACAGGACTTTATTTGCAAGACTGTACTCGCACTTACGCCTTTTCATTTTAAACCAGAGATATATGTCCGTTCCAGCTTGGTCGCATCTGTTAGGTTTAAACCCAACGGACCTAATCCTTTCTAAAGGGTGCTTATGCACCACTTCGGAGTCTATATAAAACTTTCGATTCATATTTCAAATATACGAAAATCATTTCCTCTCTTATAAAACTCTCTGGTATTCTGTTTTAAGAATTTTGATTGTCTTGAGAAATCAACCGTGTACAAAGTGAGTGCCGCGGGACCTAGTCATAGTCGTTGTATCCCCGGAGGTCGATTTCTCTAAAACCCGTTGCACTTGAGATGCTATCCAAGGAGAGTAAATTCGATTTCAAGCCGAGTGACTAACGTCACGCATCGACTCAATACAACAAGTCCTCTTTCTCAAAATTTAATTTCTTTTTGGTTATCAATTTTTTAATAATTTATTTAATGTAATTAAATATTTCAACACTTTAAGCACAGAGTAAAACAATGGACGTAGACAATTCCACTATCTAACACGCATGTGAGTCTCGCTTTCTCACTACGCCAGACGAGAACTCGTCTACTGCCCATCAAGCACTCTCGTGAGGTTGACCTGAGCATTGCTTTCATTGCTGCATACCAGAGACGCAAACTCAACTACCCACGCGGCAAGCATTCATTGCTGAAGACCAGAGACGCAAACTCAACTACTAACGCGGCAAGCATTCATTGCTGAAGACCAGAGACGCAAACTCAACTACTAACGCGGCAAGCATTCATTGCTGAAGACCAGAGACGCAAACTCAACTACTACTAAATGCCGCAGACCGAGAAGCGTACCCGCAAAGGTCCAAATAGGATAGGGCGGCATTTGAGTGGCCACTCTGTGATGTATGGGTCTTATCCACTATCCATCTTTGTTTTTCTCCGTATCATTTTATTGTATAAGCCTACGTGGACCACACCACAAGAAGCAATGGTGATAATGATTCTAACAGTTGAAATTTTTTTAGGGCCTACCGTGATGTTTATTTTTCATCCAACCTATTCATAAAGTTACATGGACAAGAATGAAGAGAAAATAGAAATATCGGCTCATCCAAAACTTATATGGCCCCAAGAAATTTTCAACAGTAAGATCTAATTCAAATGCCCCCTTGGGGCTTGAGCCCCATTAAGGGGGCATTTGAATTTGGTCCCGGGGGGGCACCCCTAGCCGAGTCTGTGTCCGTGTGCGTGTGCTTGTGCCCGATGGGACGGGCTGGGGTGGGCGTGGGTGCAGGTGCGGTGCGATTGTATCAGCATAGGTCTGTGTGTATAGGTACTTACAGGACTTTATTTGCAAGACTGTACTCGCACTTACGCCTTTTCATTTTAAACCAGAGATATATGTCCGTTCCAGTTGGTCGCATCTGTTAGGTTTAAACCCAACGGACCTAATCCTTTCTAAAGGGTGCTTATGCACCACTTCGGAGTCTATATAAAAACTTTCGATTCATATTTCAAATATACGAAAATCATTTCCTCTCTTATAAAACTCTCTGGTATTCTGTTTTAAGAATTTTGATTGCTGAGTCAACCGTGTACAGTGAGTGCACTGCTGGGACCTAGTCATAGTCGTTGTATCCTGGAGGTCGATTTCTCTAGAAACCTGTTGCACTTGAGATGCTATCCAAGGAGAGTAAATTCGATTTCAAGCCGAATGAATCACGTCACGCCTCGACTCAATTCAACAAGTCCTCTTTCTTAAAATTTAACTTCTTTTTTGTTATCAATTTTTTAATAATTTATTTACTTCAATTAAATATTTCAACACTTTAAACATAGAGTAAAACAATGGACGTAGACAATTCCAGTCTATCTAACACGCATGTGAGTCTCGCTTTCACTACTGCCAGACGAGAACTCGTCTACTGCCCATCAAGCACTCTCGTGAGGTTGACCTGAGCATTGCTTTCATTGCTGCATACCAGAGACGCAAACTCAACTACCCACGCGGCAAGCATTCATTGCTGAAGACCAGAGACGCAAACTCAACTACTAACGCGGCAAGCATTCATTGCTGAAGACCAGAGACGCAAACTCAACTACTAAACTGCAGACCAGAGAAGCGTACCCCGCAGTGTCCAGCTAGGATAGGGCAGACGGTTTGAGTGGCCACTCTGTGATGTATGGGTCTTATCCACTATCCATCTTTGTTTTTCTCCGTATCATTTTATTGTATAAGCCTACGTGGACCACACCACAAGAAGCAACGGTGATAATGATTCTAACAGTTGAAATTTTTTTAGGGCCTACCGTGATGTTTATTTTCCATCTAACCTATTCATAAAGTTACATGGACAAGAATGAAGAGAAAATAGAAATATCGGCTCATCCAAAACTTATATGGCCCCAAGAAATTTTCAACAGTAAGATCTAATTCAATTTTAGGCTTATATCCTAAAATGATAAAAAAAATAAAATAAAAAAAATGAATAGACGGTATGGATAAGACCCATACATCACGGTGGCCGCTCAAGTCTCCTGCCCGTTCCCAGATGAGACTGTCGGGGATAGGACGCAATCCGCGTTCCTCATCTAAATCAGCAAGGACGCGGAGTAGCCACGGCCAACAGACAGGTTGAACAGCGATACTCGCTGCTGAAGTGACGTCACCAAGTTATGTGGCCCCACCATGATGTATGTTTTGTATTCACACCGTCCATACATTTTGAGAGATCATTTTTGGGCATTATACAAAGAATGAGACAGATCCAAAGATGGAGTGGACCCACCACAGAAAAAAGTGGAGAGAGTGACGACCACAATTGAAACCTTCCGATGGTCCACCATGATGTTTTTCTGAGATCCAACCTGTTCATTTGTTAAAGCAGACTTGAATGAAAGGAAACGCAAATATCAGCTTGATCGGAAAACTTTTATGGCCCTTGGAACTTTTTAATGGTAGGCGTCACTCTCCCCACTGTTTTGTGTGGTGGGGTCCACTTAGGCTTTGGATCTAACTCATTCTTTGTATTATGCCCTAATATGATATCTCCAACTGAATGGATAGTGTGGATACAAAATATACATCATGGTGGGGCCCACAGAAGTTGGTGACGTCACTTCAGTAGCCGGTGTCGCTACTCAACCTGTAAGAATCCGCGTACACCCAGGAATTACTCTCTCGCATCTTGATTCCCTCGCATACCCAGTCGAAGGGAGAGTATTCCATTTGGTACCAAGCTGTGAGATCCAAGCCGTCTGTAAGATAGGCTCCATGGTCTAGATGCGCCTGGCCTGAAAATTCAGGCTGGTCCACTTACCACAAGGGACACTTTTTACTAAATGACGCTGGTCCACTTATCACAAGGGACACTTTTTACTAAATGACGCTGGTCCACTTACAAGATGGGACACCATATTTACAAAATCAAGTTGGTCCACGTAAGGTTAGGTTTTAATTTTGTTAAAGTTCCGTCCATGCATCAGTGATCTAAACCGTTGATGTTATGAGCCCCACCTAGATGGCCTATTGCCAAAATGAAAATCCTAAGTGCAGAATAATTAGCCTCTTTTGGGTGAATGTGAATATTTTTGTTTATTAAAAGTAATATTGTTCAGCCACCTGAGAGGTTTTGTTGTACGCGCTGCGCTGTCTACAGGAGCGAGGCCCATCGTCGTATCAACGGTTTTAATTCAATAGCTATTCTCGGATGGTAGGCCTGAAATTGTATAATTCTTCTCTGGGCCAACGATGAAGACCAAAGAATCAAAATCATGTACGACACATGTTGTACTAAAACAGCCAAACTTCACTGGGGCCTCCAAGTTTTGCGTGTCAAATCCACTTTGCCATTCACGTGCAGGCCTTGAATTTAGACGCTGGGTAAAAAAATTATCCCATCTACAATTTATGTGGCCCACACAAAGGGGAACAATGGACAAGGTGCACGGACCATAGATATTATAGTGGGGGTACACCCTGATCAATAGCTCGAGGTATGAGGTTGTACTAACAAGCTAACAAAAAAAAAAAATTATAGTGGGGGTGTATATTCCACGCAACACGCTCACCATGATTAATTTACTGTTCGAAAATCAAGAAGATCCAGATCTCAGTCGGGACACACTTCAGTTTCCGTTGTTGTGGCCAACGTGACTTTTTTATATGGTTATTTTTCGGGATATACAGTTTTTTTTTTTTTTTTTTTTTTTTTTTTTAAATGAAAAAAAAAAAAAAAAAAAAAAAAAGGTGTTGCAGGGGATTCCGGTTCAAGACAAAAAGCTTGACTCAAGTCGCCAACGTAAAACATAAGTTGGCGAAGTTCATTCCACTATAAAATGGAAGCATCCTCTCCTAACCCAAACACAAACCCACAGCACTAGCAACGGAGATCCAAACATGTACCCAAAGAAATCCCTTCTCTCTTTCCTCTTCTTACTACTAATAGCTTCCTCCAATGAATCATCATCCCCAGCATCTGAGGAAGCAAAAGCTCTACTCAAATGGAAAGCCAGTCTCTCTCAAACAGAGGCTCTCCGTTCATGGTCCTTGTTCCCCATTGCCAACGCTTCTATCATCCGACAGAGCTCTCCATGCAACTGGACCGGAATCTCATGTAATCATGTACGAAGCGTAGTTGAAATAAACCTGTGGAATACAAGCTTGCAAGGTACGCTTGATAATTTGAACTTCTCTTCATTTCCCAACCTCGTCGGCCTCAGTCTCAACCAAAACTTACTCGGTGGAACCATTCCAACCCAGATTGGTTCTCTTTCAAAACTCATCCTCCTTGATTTGTCTGCCAATCAACTATCAGGTGCCTTGCCTCCTTCACTAGCTAATCTTACTAGCATTCTAGAGCTTGACCTTTCTAGTAACATGATAACAGGTGTAATATCACCTCATTTCTTTGTCAATTGGACCAGACTCACCTCCCTTGAAATCCATTCCAATCAACTCACCGGACAAGTTCCGTCAAGAATTAGCCTGCTGAGAAATCTCCGCTACTTAGACCTCTCCAATAATCAGCTAGTTGGCTCGATACCTCCAGAAATAGGAACACTTAAACTTCTCCTCACCATAAGATTGCACGTAAACAATCTCACGGGTGTCATCCCTCCATCTCTGTGTAATATGAGCCAGCTGATTAATCTGTACCTCTTTCAAAACAGACTTTCGGGCCCTCTCCCTCAGGAAATAGGAAATTTGAGGAATCTGGGATACATGGTCATGCGCGATAACCTTCTAAACGGTCCAATCCCTCAAGATTTAGGAAAAATTAAGAATTTTGGTCAGCTAGACTTGTCCTATAACCTTCTAACTGGTTCCTTACCCTACACTTTAGGAAATTTAACTGAGCTTTCCTTCTTATACCTTTGTGGGAATCAGATTTCCGGACAGATCTCTCAAGAAATTGGCAATCTTAAGAATCTGTACCATCTGCAGATATGTAGTAATAGTCTAACAGGTTCCATTCCTTCCACTCTGGAAAACATGACTAGGCTCAACAGCTTGCTGCTCTTTGAAAATCAGCTCAGTGGTCCAATCCCTCCATCTCTTGGAAATTTGAGAAGCCTAAGTCGACTCGCCCTATCTGGAAATAATCTCACTGGTCCAATCCCTCCGTCTCTTGGAAATTTGAGAAGCCTAAGTGAACTCACCCTATCTAAAAATAATCTCACTGGTCGAATCCCAGCATCTTTGGGCATTTTGAGCAGCCTGACTTCACTCACTCTATTTTATAATCAGTTATCTGGTTCAGTACCTCCAGAAATCTCAAATCTAACACGTTTGGAGCTTCTCTCTTTGGATGTCAACAATTTCTCTGGTCACCTACCTCAAGTATGCCAAAGCAAATCATTAAGGTACTTCACTGCCAGTAGCAACCATTTCACCGGTCCCATCCCTGAAAGCCTGAGAAACTGCACCACTTTAACAAGAGTTCGGCTCGAACATAATCAGCTCACTGGAAATATATCCCAAATTTTTGGTGTATATCCTGATTTGATTTTCATTGACCTGAGTTACAATAGATTGCATGGTGAGCTGTCTCCTAATTGGGGAGAATGTCGAAACCTAACACTGCTAAAAATCTCCAACAACAACATTACTGGTAGAATTCCACCGGAAATTGGGCAATTGAGTCAGCTAAAGCAGCTCGACCTTTCATCAAACAACCTTGAAGGAAAGATTCCTAGCAGCCTGGGGAGTTTGTCCATGCTTTACAACTTGAGTTTACAAAATAACAGACTATCTGGTTGGGTACCGGGTGAAATTGGAAAACTATCCAATTTGGAAATTCTTGACCTATCAAAGAACAAGCTGAGTGGGCTGATACCACAGCAACTGGGGGACTGCTCCAAATTGCGGTATTTGAGCATGAGTGAGAATTATTTGAATGGAAGCATTCCGTTTCAAATTGGTAATCTAATAGGCCTACAGATTACCTTGGATCTCAGCTGTAACTTCCTTTCAGGAGAGATAAGCCAACAACTTGGGAAACTGCAAATGTTGGAAAAGCTAAATCTCTCCCACAATTCACTCTCAGGTTCCATCCCATCATCTTTCAAAGAGATGATCAGTTTATCTTCCATCGACTTTTCATACAATGATTTGGAGGGCCCTCTCCCTGAAGGCAAAGCCTTCCGTCTGGCTCCGTTAGAGGCATTCGTTGAAAATAAAGGTCTATGCGGTGAAGTAAAAGGTATGCTACCATGTAATTCCTCCTCAATAAACCCTGTTGGTGGCAGGAAAGACCCCAAGCTTGTGATCATCGTCGTTATTCCTATTGTGGCAGCATTATTTCTTCTATTTGTATTTGCCATCATTTGCTCCGTTTTTCTTAAGAGAACAAGAAATGCAGAGATTGGGGAGGTAGAAGTGAACAATGCAAACCTATTTGCAATACACAATTTTGATGGAAAGATTGCATATGAAGACATCATCAGGGCAACAGAGGATTTCAGCGACAAATATTGCGTTGGGGTGGGAGGCCACGGGAAAGTTTATAAAGCAGATCTGTCCACAGGTCAGGTAGTAGCTGTTAAAAAACTTCATTCGTCCCGGGGTGGTGAGCAAGTTGATCAAAGAAGCTTTAGAAATGAGATACAAGCACTAACAGAAATTCGACATCGCAACATCGTGAAGTTCTATGGTTTCTGTTCACATGCTCGGTGCTCATTTCTGGTGTACGAGTACATGGAGAGGGGAAGCTTGGCTAGCATCCTCAGCAGCAGTGAAGGAGCTGTGGAATTGGATTGGGTGAAGAGAATGAAGGTTATTAGAGGAGTAGCCCATGCATTATCATACATGCACCATGATCGCACCCCTTCTATAGTTCACCGGGACTTATCGAGCAACAACATTTTGTTGGATTTGGAATTGGAGGCCTGTATCTCTGACTTCGGCACTGCTAGACTCCTAAAACCCGATTCATCCAACTGGTCTGCACTTGCGGGTACTTGCGGATATGTCGCTCCAGGTATGGTAGTTGATAGTAATAGTTGATGTTGCTTAAATCTTCTTATTATGTCAGACAATATAATGGAATGTGGAATGTCTAAAAGAATACTTATAAGTGTTAAAGATCACTGAAAACGTTGTTTTTATTTCAATTGTTACATAAAATGCTTAATTATCATCATTTTCCTACTTGTCTACGAAGAAAATGTTTTTAAGTCACATTTTATTTAAAATTTAAATTTCATTTACTCTTTTATTCTCATTTCATGAAAGGATATGCTAACTTTAAAATTTAATTTCATAAATGGTAAAAGGACTTCCTCTTAATGAATTTAATGACCTATAGTAAATCAAATTTGGAAAATTTGTGAAACAAATTTGCTTTGTCTGTATTTGTATTGTAGTTTCTATGTTTTCCTTAACAATTATAAGATCATCTATTCAAAACATACTTTATGAATAGATATATTCATGAAGAGAAGAAGCTAGAGCATTGCATGCCAATGAATATAACGTGTAGAAGGAAACATGATCTTCCTTATTTTCTATTCTTACAGAGCTTGCATACACAATGAGGGTGACTGAGAAATGCGATGTATATAGCTTTGGAGTTGTATCACTTGAAGTCATTATGGGAAGGCATCCTGAGGATTTCTTATCATCCTGGGCATCATCAGGTGGCCAAGATACACTGTTGATGGATGTGTTAGACCAACGCCTCCCGCCTCCCACGCCTAAAGACATGAAGGATGTGGTTTGTGCAGCAATGTTGGCACTTGCATGCTTACGTGCCAATCCTCGATCTCGGCCTACCATGCAACACGCTTCGCAGGAGCTATCTACAGGCAGGGCTCCTCTTCCTGAGGCTTTGCATACTGTTACATTGTCTCAACTGTCGGATATCCAGGTATGATTGATTAAATAGAAAGAGATTATAGATTAGAAATGGAAAAAACCAGAATATGATAGAGTCATCTCTCCACAGTACACAAGAAGGGAAATGTATGAATCACAGTCGTCAATCTAGTCGGCACTGTCATAAATGACTCATGTTTTAGAAAGCACACCAATTAGACAATCCTTTCCATCACATTTCTCCATTTTTCTTGGTCAGTTTTTTTTTTTTCCCATTAATTACTTTGATAAACTTTTGAACATTAACTCTCTCTTGTTTTTTTATTCCTCTGAGATATATTGATTTAAAAATAGATAAAAACAGCTAGACAGGACAGGGCAGGGCATCAAACTAACCTTAAAGGACAGATGTTCGGCCTTTAACTGTCTGCATCTCACACCCTTTTTAGGGCATTCTTTAAGATGGTTAGGAAATAGCATATTTGTATAATTATAAAAACTATGCATACAAAAGTAGGGAGCACCACTGTATCATATTCTCCCTTAAGGGAACGGATATGACGCTAACCACCTACATCTAAATTAGTTCTCAACCACTCAATATTTGTACATGCAGCAGATAGATAGGAAATCTGAATTGTTCATCTCTTAGGCCCTGTTGCGGATGGGCTATATTCCAAAACAAACACAAGCACAAAGAAGCTTCTGGTTGGATAAATTGTGCCTCATGAAATATGATAATTTATTGGACCTTTTCTATGTAATCCTCAGAAATCTTTCAATCAGTAGCTGGAGAACTTACTTTAAGGTGCTATGCATCCATGGCTAGGCCTAAGAAATGAATAGATCAGATCTCATACATGTGCGCCGCATACATGGAGATTTGAGTTTTTGATAAATTAATTACTCCTAAGTTCTTGTTTTCATGCGCGAGAAAATCAGCTTGCTTTTGGGCATGGTGATGTAGAGCGGGTCGCGGACAATTACATGGCAAAGATGGATCAGAAAAGGCCCGGTCGGCGAAAGAAGTGATCTGGACCATCAGACCTTAAATCAGGCGTATCTCACAATCCGGGATGAGTTAGCCGACGAAAAATATATGATTTTGGGGTAGAACGAGCTACTTTAGCTAACCAACCCAGCTATGTAGGGTTGCGACGCTTCAGGAATTGCGAGAAACCCTGATTTGATGGTCGTTTCCCTCGTTTCAATTTCGTTTTTACTATAAATAGTAAGTTTTAGTTTGTTTATAACTCTTCATCCGTCGGGCTTTAGGAGTTGCGTCCCAACGTGAAAAGAGCTTAGAATAATTAGGGAACGGTTTGGTGAAGCCAAATAGGACACTTACTATTTTTGGCGAAAACCTTGCGCCTAGTAGACATCACGACCGTCATAAATAATAAGTTTACTATTTATAGTAAGTCGCGAATTCTAGAGTTTTAGTTGTAGTTTGATTCGATTTCTTTTCCATTGCTTAGTACCCTTATTTAAAGGGTTGTGAACTCGTTTTATGAATTCATTAATCTATTTCGAATTTATTTAGAATTTATTTATATTTTACGCTCTCTTTTCTCGTGGATTCGAGAAAGTCTCTGTGAGTCCTAGAAGTTCCGTGGATTCGTAAATAATTATCCTCTTGAGGAAGACGGTGCTCGACCTCACGTCCTCCCCTGCGTCGGTTTGGTATCAAAGCGAGGTTTCTCCTCGGGTCGATGGCTTCTAACGACGGGCCAATTGAGAACAACAATCTCATAAGCGGTGCTCTAGAAATTTGCCTTTGCAATGGCGGCAACTTTTCAAGCGGCCGAAGAAGAAATCCACAGCAAGCCATGCAAGGGCTGCACAGGCTTCCATGGACCGCATAGCGAATCTCTTGGCGAAACCCTAGGGCAACTCGTGTTCCTGGTGGTAATCATCCACCGCCAATTGTCGAGACTCGTAATCGGCCCGATCGCGGCCTCAGATAGTACGCATGCGGTGCATTCAAGGGTCATGCCCGGGACGGGGCTCCAGTGAAGAGGAGATCGATGACGTGATCTTCCAACACCCCAGGCAAGGCGGCGACGGGTAGATCGAATGGATCGAGACTTCAAGATACGGGTTGATATTCCTAACTTCAATGGCCAGCTACACATTGAGGATTTTCTCGATTGGCTTTCTGAAGTTGAGCGATTTTTTGACTATATGGACATTCCTGAAACAAAGAAGGTCAAGCTTGTGGCCTACAAGTTGAAAGGAGGAGCGTCGGCTTGGTGGGAACAACTGCAACTCGTACGAACCAGGCAGATGAAAGCACCAATCCGCACATGGGAGCGGATGAAGCAGCTACTACGTGCCCGATTCCTCCCTAGCGATTACGATCAGGTATTATTCCAACAATACCAAAATTGTCGACAGGGGTAGTCGGTCGGTGAGAGAGTACGCGAGAAGAATTTTACTGGCACACGGCACGTAACGATTTGGTCGAGACCGACGCGGCAAGTCACCCGATTCAACGGTGGATTACGTATGGCGATTCAAGATCGGGTCCGATGCGGTCCGTCGGACGATGAATGATGCGATCAAGTTGGCTACTCGGGCGAGCGCAAGGAACGTCCTAACACACGGACCTATCCTCTGCGCGGATTACTGCGGCAGTCCACCTCGAGGAGCTCCACAACCTAAGGGAAAGGAGCACAGTAGGGAGCACGCACTCAACCTCTTACGTCCGAGAACCGAGATCGGGGAGCGGGCAAGCTAGACCCCAAAGGGCGTCTCCACTATTGCTTGGTCCAAGTAGAATTACAACCCTTATGCTCTGGCCAAGGCCCGACAGCCTTATTGTTATCGTTGTGGCCCGGCCCACCACCAAATACTTGTCCCCGGCGAAAGTGGCAAACCTCGCCATTAATGATGGTAGTGCGATAACGCTTATGAAGATCCGGATGTTGAAGAACAGAGCATATCGCCGAGAGACGAGGTAGATGATTCAAATTGGGTTTAGCAAGATCAAGGCGAGTCGCTCGTCGTGAGCGACTATTATATGCGCCAAGAAAAGAAGTGCATCCACAATAACATAACATCTTCCGCACTAGGTGTACGGTGAATCAAAAGGTTTGTGACGTGATCATTGACAGGTGGGAGGCAGCTGAGAACATCGTCTCCAGGGGTCATGGTGGAAAAATTGCAATTGAAAACGAGAGCGTCATCCCTCTCCATATACAATCGGTTGGATCAAGAAGGTCGGCAAACAAAGGTAACTGAACAAAGCAGTGCACCATATCTTTTTCCATTGTGCAAACATTATAAGGATGAAGTAGTATGCGATGTGGTTGACATGGAAGCATGTCACATACTACTCGGTCGACCACGGCAATCGACCGTGACGCCACTCATAAGGGCGAGATAACATATATATCTTCGTCAAGGACGACCCGGAGAAGACTATATTGGCCCTATGGATCCGAGAGGGACCACCCGAAACTTCTAAAGTGGAGGGTCGTTTTCTCTTAACCATTCGGGACTTTGTGGAAGAATCGAAAGAAACAGGACAGACTTATGCATTAATTGTAAAAGGGGAAGAACTCGAGCTACCATCATCCCTGAAAGATTAAGGCCCTTGTTACATGAATTCCAAGAAATCGGCTTCGAGGACCTTCCCGATGGGTTACCCCCTATGCGAGATATCCAACACCATATCGACCTTGTCCCTGGGTCTAGTTTACCTAATCGTCCTCATTATCGAATGAGCCCGAATGAGTGCGAGATTCTGCAGGGACAAGTGGAGGAACTGATCCGTAAGGGTCTTATTCGAGAAAGCATGAGCCCATGTCTTGTACCGCTCTGCTAACTCCAAAGAAAGATGGGAGTTGGCGCATGTGTGTCGAAGAGACCATCAACAAGATCACCATAAAATACGAGGTTTCCTATACCACGGTTGGATGATATGTTGGATATGCTTGAGAGCGCAAAAATATTCTCTAAATTGGACTTAAGGAGCGGCTACCATCGATTCGAATACGGCCGGTGATGAGTGGAAAACAAACCTTCAAGACCAAGGAAGGATTGTACGAATGGATGGTCATGCCTTTCGGTCTTTCTAATGCGCTAGCACATTCATGAGGTTGATGAACCAAGTTCGGAAACCTTTCATTAAATGGCGGTTCGTTGTGGTTTATTTTGATGATATTTTGATATACGATCCAAGACGAAACCACCCATATGGAGCACCTCAAGAAGGTCCTTCAAGTGCTCACTTGAAAATAAACTGTACCTCAATTTAAAAAGTGTAGCTTCATGGTGATAGCCTATTGTTTCTGGTTTTGTGGTTACATCCACGGGCATTCGAGTGGATGAGGAAAAGGTGAAGACAATCGAGAGTGGTGGTTCCCAAAAATATTCACGAGTGCGAAGTTTCCATGGACTAGCAACATTCTATCGTCGGTTCGTGAAAAACTTTAGTACCATTGTGTCACCGATCACGGATTGCATGAAGAAAGGCGGTTTCGGTGGGTGACGAAGCCGACAGGAGCTTTCTTGAAATCAAGCGCAGATTATCCACGACCCTGTTCTTGTACTTCCCAACTTCAACAAATTGTTTGAAGTCGAATGTGATGCCTCATATGTCGGGATTGGGGGAGTTTTGTCTCAAGAAGGTAGGCCGGTAGCCTTCTACAGTGAGAAACTTAGTGATGCACGCAAGAAGTGGTCTACATATGAGATCGAGTTGTACGCGGTGGTCCAGGCATTGCGACACTGGCGACATTATTTGATTCAAAGGGAATTCATACTTTACACGGATCATCAAGCCCTCAAGTTTATTAATAGTCAAGCTAACATTAACCGTGTGCATGCTAGATGGATCTCATTTTTGCGTAGAATTCACATTCGGTATAAAGCATAAGTCGAGACAACAGAACAAAGTAGCCGATCGCCGAGTCGTCGTGCAACTTTGTTAGTCACTATGAGCAATGAAGTTGTCGGGTTCGATCGCCTCAAAGACATATATGCCGACGACGACGACTTCAAGGACGCGTGGGTTAGATGTCAAAAAGGTCACCCCAGTGACTTACATATGCAAGACGGGTTCCTTTTTAAGGGAAATCGACTATGTATCCCAAAGAGTTCGCTAAGGAACAGATAATCCAAGAGCTACATGGAGGTGGCCTCAGTGGACACCTGGGGCGAGACAAGATGCGAGCTCTTGTGGAAGAACGGTATTACTGGCCACAATTGGTACGTGATGTGGGAAAGGCAGTCCAACGCTGTTATATTTGTCGGACTTCCAAGGGGCAATCTGTAATACGGGCCTCTACACCCAGTTACCCGTGCCGACGGCCTTGGGAGGATTTATCTATGGACTTTGTGCTTGGTCTCCCACGAACACAACGCGGCATGGATTCGGTGTTCGTGGTAGTAGATCGTTTTTCCAAGATGGCGCACTTTATTCCATGCAAGAAGACACTCGATGCAACACACGTGGCGAATCTATTTTTCAGAGAAATTGTGCGGCTACACGGTTCCCAAAACTATTACTTCCGACCGTGACACGAAGTTCATAAGCCACTTTTGGCGGACTTTGTGGACTCGATTCGACACACGCCTTCGCTCAAATGAAAGCGCGTGTACCACCCACATGGTGACGGTCAACCGAGGTTGTGAATCACACATTGGAAAACCTCCTTCGCTGTATTTCAGGAGAAAAACTGAAGCAGTGGGATTTGGCCTTGTCTCAAGTAGAGTTTGCATTCAACAACTTGGTGAACTGCTCGACAGAAAATCTCCGTTCCGGGTTATTTACTGGACGAGTACCTCGCCATACACTAGACTTGGTCCTCTGCCCAAGCTCCCGTGCATGAGCATTACAGTGAGAACATATGGCGACAAAATCATGGGCATTCATGCGGAGGTACAGAGACAAGCTACATGCCTCGAACGAAAAGTACAAGGAGCAAGCGGACAAGCATCGGCGATGAGAAAGTGTTCGAGGTGGGCGACCAAGTAATGGTCCATCTCGCACAAAGAAAGATTTCCGACCGGAACGTACAACAAGTTGAAGAATAAAAAGATTGACCGGTACCAATCATCCGAAAGATCAATGACAACGCTTATGTTGTTGATCTTCCAGATGATATGGCGATCTCACGAACTTTCAATGTCGCGGACCTGACCGAGTATCATGAGCCAGCAAGATAATGATAACTCGAGGACGAGTTCTTTTGAAGTAGAGGAGACTGATGTAGAGCGGGTCGCGGACAATTACATGGCAAAGATGGATCAGAAAAGACCCGGTCGGCGAAAGAAGTGATCTGGACCATCAGACCTTCAATCAGGCGTATCTCACAATCCGGATGAGTTAGCCGACGAAAAATATATGATTTTGGGGTAGAACGAGCTACTTTAGCCAACCAACCCTGCTTTGCAGGGTTGCGACGCTCGGAATTGCGAGAAACCCCTGATTTGATGGTCGTTTCCTGTTTCATTTCGTTTTTACTATAAATAGTAAGTTTTAGTTTGTTTATAACTCTTCATCCGTCAAGGCTTTAGGAGTTGCGTCCAACGTGAAAAGAGCTTAGAATAATTAGGGGAACGGTTTGGTGAAGCCAAATAGGACACTTACTATTTTTGGCCGAAAACCTTGCACACTAGTAGACATCACGAATTGTATATAAATAATAAGTTTACTATTTATAGTAAGTCGCGAATTCTAGAGTTTTAGTTGTAGTTTGATTCGATTTCTTTTCCATTGCTTAGTACCCTTATTTAAAGGGTTGTGAACTCGTTTTTATGAATTCATTAATCTATTTCAATTTATTTAGAATTTATTTCTATTTTCTGCTCTCTTTTCTCGTGGATTCGAGAAAGTCTCTGTGAGGAGTCCGGAGAAGTTCCGTGGATTCAGAATAATTATCCTCTTGAGGAAGACGGTGCTCGACCTCACGTCCTCCCCTGCGTCACATGGAGTGAACATTCATTCCGCATTTACTAATTATATATAAATACCGTTTGTTTGAGGGGTATGGCCCTAATGATGTCTATGCGAAATCCAAACCATGCATCCTATGCACCACCTCGTGATCACCATACATCCAAAAAAATACATCCAGACTCAAAACTCATGTGGGGCACCACAGGGAGCAATGTACCAATCATACCTAACACATTTATATATTGACAAGGTTTAGCCCACCTTAGTTTTGTAATACTTCCAATTTTGGTTTGTTTCATCCTGGTGAAGCATAGCCGGTGTGTGGGTTGGATGGCATATACAACAAAGGCGACTCACATTTTATCTGGAAGTTTCTATGGTGTTAATTCATGGTTCAAATTGTGTGACCACTTCAGATTGGTCATGAATCGATGAACATCTGATGGAACTTTAAAATGTATATTTTCTTACTGCATGCCTATTGAAAGTGATGTAGAGCAGGTTGAAGATGCATTCTTAGCATAGCTAGATCAAAAGAAAGCTCAAACGAAAGTGAAAGTAGTCTATCTGGTCTTATGCGGGTCATGATGTATCTGGGTCCCAAGCATGTCTATTTTGAATAAATTCATTCCGGATATGGAGAAATTGCCGTTCAAAGTTTTGATCGTAAAAGAGCCTTTTTGATCTGGGCATCATCACAAAATACATCGATCTTTATGTAGCAGTGCATCCGTGATCATTCAAACCATGCGACGGATCATTGACAACTGTTTCGCAAGAAAATTCATGGCTTGAAGGTTAAAATCAAGATTTTAGGATTTTTTTTTTCTTATGATTTTTTGTAACTTCTATTATCATTGTATTTCCCTATTTTTTGAGTTTTATAATATTTGTATTTTTAGAAGCTGCGTGTAATAATGTCGGGAATGTTCCAATGAGATCTTATAAACATTTCTATTTTTGACAAAATTAACCTTTTGGGAGATTTTGTTATTTTAGGTAATTTTTAATCGAATAAAGTTTTTGGGTCATTCATGTTAGTGGTGTAATTGAGCAATCTTATATTACTATTCAATAAAAATACTTAAATTTTCTCTCTTACTTCATGTGGAATCAAGAACTCGCCTTGTGGATTCAAGGTCTTCTTTGTTGTTATTTCATGTTCTTCCCTGCATCACGTGGTATCAAAGTAAGACTTTTCCTCAACTCAACGGCATCTAATAATGGTTCAAGCAACAACTACATGAAACGGTGCTCCATAAAATGAAAATGATCATATGACGAGGACGACATTTGACGCTTTCCTGCGAAAGAATTTACAAGCCATGTGAAGACTACAAGCAATAATCGACCATTTGACGGAGGCCTTAGGGCAGTCTCATGTTCGTATAATGAGGAGCATCCTAAGATTGGTGATGGAGTTCATGATTGTTAAGTTTGTGGTGCGATACCGGTGATAAATCGCAGACCACCACCCGATATGGTGAATTTAGCGACAAGGAAATTGATGATATAATTCTTCAAGGAGAGGAACGAAAAGTAACAAGACAAGAGTGAGATAGAGAATACAAGATGAAGGTTGACCTCCTTAACTTTATAGCCAACTTCACATCAAGAATTTCATTGATTGGCTTCTTAAAGTTGAACGATTCTTAAACTATATGGATTTTCTTGAGGAGAAACAAGTCAAGCTCATGACCTATAAATTGAGAAGTGGAGCCTCAGCTTAATAGAAATAACTCCAACTTCCATAGACCAAGCAGATGAAAGTGTCCATCTGCACATGGTAGTAAAGTTGATTTAGACACGATTCTTATATCGATCGACTATGACCATGTAATATTGTTACAATAATATCAAAATTGTCAGCAAGGTAGCCGATTCATGAGAGACTACATAGAGAAATTCCATCGCATATACAACAAATGATTTATACAAGACTAAGCCGCGGTAAGTCAACAGATTCACCGGTAGGTAACATAAGATGATACAAGATCGGGTCTAGATGTAACCTAAATGGACAATTAATGAGGCAGTCAAATTAGCTACCCGAGTAAAGATGCAAAACAAAATGATTATTATTGAACATTTGAGGCAATGCAATGCAGTCGTGTGAAGGATTCTTTGGGGGGGGGGGGGGGGAGCGCTTGTTGGTCCTCAACTGCCTCTAATCTTGCACCAAAATCCTCTAATCATGCACCCAAATAACATTTCGGGTTTTATAAGAAATAACGTTGTATGAAAACCCACAATCTTTCGTACCCTACCAAACCATATTCACAAGATAAATGGGTCAGGTCTAGGTTCTATATACTGAGCCCCAAACATAAAACAAATGGGTCCATTTTTATTTTTTTTAAACTTAGACCCAACCAAACCTGACCCAAATTTAATAGATTGGGTGATTGGGTGTAGAGCCACATTTCTGCCTAGATCGGGTCCAGGCCCCTCGACCTGACCCATTTGCACCCTTAGTCCTAAGAGCACCAATGCATTTGGTTTTAGTTTACCATTGTAACATTATAGTTAAAAATGTCAAAAGTATTTAAATTATTTAACAAAAATACACTTTGTCAGTCATTGGATATACGTGCTAGATTGATTAGCTTATTGTTTGAAAGAAATGGATTTGTTTTATTTTTAGTCAACATTCAACTGGCCCACTAGATCATGAGAACTGGTCTTTCTTTGGCTAGAGCATCTAAGGTGGGGCCATTTTACTCCTTGGCCATTATAAATAGATGACGTATTTGTGGTTGGTGGCTGTATTAAATTAGTTAATAAAATGCAATTTGCTCTCAACATCGGGATAGCTCAGTTGGAAGATCGTCAGACATCTAAGGTCTCATGTTCGATCCACTCTCGCCGCAATTATTTATTAAATTTTATTTTCTAACACGATGTGGTCAATCCCAACCACACATTGTTTTTCATTTAGTTTTTATTTACAGCAATGATGAATCCTACGCATACATTCCTTTTTTATTTTGTCCTTATTTCCATCAAGAATCAATATTATAAATTACTTTTTTATTTTCATTTATCAGACCATCCTAACCATCCAATTTAGTTTTTATTTCATATTATTTTTTCTTCTATGAAACAATCAATCCTAACTATATATTCCTTTATCATTTAGATTTTTTATTTACGGCCTAGACTAATCCTAGCCACAAGTTCCTTTATCATCTAGTTTTTTTTACAACTTTCAATTGATCTTAACCATCCAATTTAGTTTTATTTATACCTCCCAAACTGCCGATCTTAACCATATAATCTTTTTTCAATCCTATTTTTGTTTGGTATTTATTTACAAGTATCAAACAATTCTAACCAGCTAATAATTTTTTATAGCTATATATAACAATCCAAACCACACAATCTTTTTTCATTTATTTATTTATTTATTATTATTATTATTATTTTAATGGCTATCAAACGATTCCAACCATCGAAACCTTTGCATGTAACCAAATTGAACAAACATGTTATAGTTTTATTTAAACCGATTGATCAATTGATAACCTTTAAAAAAAAAAAAAAAAAAAAAAAAAAAAAAAAAAAAAAAAAAACATTATCAAATGGTCCTAACAAGTTTGGTTTTTATTTAAATCTATCAAACAACCGATCCTAACTATCCAAACCTTTTCATTTAATTGAATTGATCAGCTATCTGACATTTTTTATTATTATTTAAACCAGTCTATCAACCATCCGATACAGTTTAGTTAAAGTAATTGATCATTTGATAGCTATCCATCAAATCAACCATCCAATTCCTTAGTTTTTATTTATATATCAAGTAATCCCGGCCATCCAATCCTTCTTTCAAATTTCAATCATTCCATAAATATAATTTTATTTGGTTTTATTTATAGTGATGAAATGACCCCATCCTTTCTAATTGTTAAACTATAGACTACACCACAAAAATCATATCATGTTTATTTCACTACAATGACATAAATATGCAAAATCAATGAGATGAGAGATCTAGTAGAAATATCTAAAGATCTTAATAGATTATGCAAATCTATCTAAATAACTTTTTATAGTAGATATAATCTAACATTATTTAATCCAATATCCAATTCATCAACCATCCAATGGTTTTTTATTTACGCCAATTGATCAATTGGTAGTTAACCATCTAATCAATCATCAACTCCTTATAATTTAACCTAATTGATCAATTAACGGTTAAGCATCCAATTCCTTTTGTTCAATCCAACTTATTAATATTTAAGACTATGAAACTTGATTTTATGTAGTTTTATTTACATCTAATCAAATGATCATAACCTTCAATCCCTTTTATCTAACTCGATTAATTGATTGTTAGCCACTAAATCAACTTAGTTTAATTTATTTCATCTTTATTTACATATATCAAACAACCCTAACCATCCAATCCATTTTTATTTAATCCAATTGATCAATTACTGATAGTTAACCATCCATTTAATCCAATTGATCGATTGATAGTTAACCATCTAATCAAATCAATGAATGATTAAAAGTCCATGCCATCCTAACCATCCAATTGTTTTTTTATTTAATTGTTGATCAATTAATGGTTAACCATCCAATTGATCATATGGTTAAAAGTAAAACTGTGAGTGGTCCGTGTTTGAAGGAAATATCACTGATCAATTAATAATTAAAAGTAAAATAGTAAGTGATTGAAGTGAGATCCAACGATTTAGATAGTCAATCTAAATCATCCTCACTTGTGGCACTAATGCATAGTGAGCTTGACCACCCAAATAGTGGAATTAATTGGGGTACATGCAAAATAAACTCCTGAAACATTTTGTACATACTCCACAACAATTGTAATGGAAAATAGCAACTATGCTAATTCAAATAAGAGGGAACGTGTTTTGACATGTAATGCACAAATCATTGAATTTTAACAATTTGCTCTGTCTAAGTATAGCCCGTCATTTTTAATCTAAACTCAAACCGACATGTCCCGTTTTCGCTACTGGTTATCTTTTATTTGGTCTGTTTGGATCTTCTACACAGGTGACATGTCAACGGGACTAAATTCACACATACAGTTGTATGTGAACAACTCTCAGACAAAAATAAAAATAAAGACATAAAAAGTGTGAGATAGAGAGGGTAGAAACAGTGATTTATTCCTTATCCTTAATAGATAGGTAATAGCTATAGCATCTCCGGAGGCGGATTTTCTGAAAAGCTTTCTCAGTAAGTTACTGGGCTAGTAAGCTATGTGAGGCCACTGTGATGTTTGTGAAAAATCCACCCCGTTTATTCTCTTTTTGAGATAATTTTAGGATATAAGACCAAAATAAGGATGATCCAAACATCAAGTGGGCCACACGAGAGGAAACAGTAGGGATTGAACGACAACAGTTGAAACATTCTTATGGCCATAAAAGTTTCATATAAGGCTAAGCTCTTTTTGTATTTTCAGTTCATCCCAGTGGGAATGATCTAATAAAACTGTTTGGATGGGAACTCAGGTGGTTTCAACGGTAGACATTTCTTTCCCGGCCCGTTTTCCCTCCCGCATGGCCTCCTTAAGTTTTGATCCAATTCGCATATCCTAAAATGATCTCGCATAACGGATGGACGGAGTGGATTTCTCATAAACATCACGATGGTCCCACCTAGCTACCCAGCGAAGGTAATCCTACGTTCAAAATCTCGTACATGCGACGCTCGTATACTACGCATAATCCCAAAACTCAAAAAATCCGGGATTCATCGCATCAGGGCGAAAACAAAAGTTAGAATACATGCCGATGATGCATCGAACTATGGTACTTCACAATTTTATCCTTTCAATCAGGGTTCACATCCAACGATTCAAACCATTTAGATGATAGAATCAATTTTTATGTTGCTAGAAATCAAATTACCTCAATCTTTAATAATTTGGCTATTTTACTCTCTATATGAATGGTAACCATTACTTTTATGTAATAAAGGAGATTTCTTACATAACTAAAATTTATTTCTATAAGGAAAGAAAATCTAAAACTGTAAAAAATATTAAAAAATTGGAATTACTAAAAATAGTAAAAATTTTCTAAAAATTCGTTTTTAAGCTGAAAGCGTGCGTTTTTTTACGGAACGGACAGATGCGACCCACTTTGTGGGTAGATTCACCTTGGATGGCCCGTTTCAGTAAATATTAATAGGTTGTACGCCCCGTAACGATACCCGTATCAAAAGTTATGGTCAATTTACGGTCCACCTCCTTTTAGTTTAACCATACTGAGAATATCTCTGTGACACGTTCTACATCAAAATCCAAGAGTTATTTTTTAGGACCTCACCATCCAAATTGAGCTCTATCACATAAACAGTCTAGCTCAATGAAAAGAATCCAAATCCTAGTAATAAATTCCTGATGCATCATATTTTAATTGGTTTAGATGTATTGTAACAAATTTCAAAAGATAATAGCAAACAGGAAGCCATCACCTATAAAAGGGAAGAAGCAAAGATAACCAACGCAAGTACAGTGGGCCATGGATAAACGGGGCCGGGGCACAATGTATGCCGGGATTTGCTCTTCGAAGAAGTCCTGATAGAAATCTTCTCCAAGCTTCACTTTGATTCGCTGATATCAGTTGCAGGCGTCTGCCATTCGTAGCGCTGCGTGGCCTATTATCCAGAGTGCTGGGATTCTGTCCACTCCTTTCATCATGAAAGATTCGTAAACCAGTACATCAAAGAAACCGTAATAACTCATAGTGAAGAATGCTAGGATTCTTTCCGCAACTCCTGTTATCCCGAAAGATTCGTAGATCAGTACACTCATCCAGATAGGCTACTCAGGGAGTCTGAATACATGTTAAGGCATGTTGGAGGTGGAGCCAAGTGTAACAACCCGAAGTTTTGAGTGCGAGTTTACCTATATGTAAGAATGTACGATTACACTTTTACACTTGTTCATCTGTACACTTATAAATTCATTAATATTTATGTAGTTTAACTTGAATCTCAACCATAGAAAATAATTTTCATCCCTAGATTACGTCAACCGACTATTGATTAGTAGGATAAACCCCTGAATACCCTAGCATTCTCACCCGTTCATCAAACCGACCGTTAAATTAACTATTTACTACTAGATGAGGATATCTAACCGACCACTTTGAATTTGGACCACTTGATCAAAGTAAAGTAACTACTAGAACTTCATATCCACTCGTATACACGTCAAATTAACATTCTTATCCATTTACCTTAATTGTCAATTATGAAGATGCTTAATTTACTGTCAAAATCATGATCTACGTATTTTACACCTGTGAACCAATAACTTGAATCTAACGGTATACATTTCTAACATAGATCGCATCCAAAAACTACTTTATACATATCCATTTACAAAAATAACCGTACAATAACCCATAAATATAATTAACATTTTAACCATCTAATTATTTAAAATTTAGACCATCAATTGATCATCCATTACAGTCAGATCTGTCAACTAGACCATCCAAATATTTAAATGAACCATTCATTAGGTAGATCATAAGGTATACATCAAAACTACTGGTTAATGTTTACATAGGATGTTGATAGACATTGTTTTGAGTTATAAATAGACGTAAGCCGTTAAATAGGCATATTGGTCATTCCTGAGAGATCAAAGCCCAAACTTGGTCTGTTTGTAGAGCACGCAAAATGGTAATCTTTGGTAAAGTTTCACTCTAAATAAACGGTTTGAATAGAAAATATTTAAGTTTGAAAATATTTAGAAATATGATATAAGACTCATCCGTCTCCACGTACAGCTACAACGTTTTAAGACGCCTAGCAAATCACGTTTCTTCAAAACTACACTATCTATCGTCCACCTAGTCCAATATCAATCCATCCTTCACCGTCCACCATCTATTAAGCCAACATATACATGATCTGGGCCATTCACCTACTAGCCAAGAAGTCGTCAACAATCCATATTAAATCTTGAGAGTTTCTTGTCCTATCATATAGATCACCGGAATATTATATTTGTCTCATCCTTCAGCCCATAACGTAACATGATCTAATGAAGTGGATGAGCGGAGTAGATTTCTCATAAGCAACATGATGGACCCCACATATCAATGGAAATTAAAATTGTAACAACTCCAATTTGTGCGTTCCTTAAATTTTGAAATTTGAAATTTTAGTTTTTTTTTAAAAAAAAAGAGATCAAACCGGCGGTTGCAACCTCCCTTATCGTTATCTTATCCATGTTATCCGAGCAACTCTCCTTTCTTTATAAGGATGGACATTTCTCACCGATCAAAAGGAGGAGAAAAAAATAAAAATAAGATAAAAGATAAAATGATAGAAATTAGTGGAAGAACGGCTTGCACATGTTAGTATTTATTTTATTTTTTTAGATTGTTATTTTTAATATGTTATTATGCTTTGGGTTTATGTGATGGACGATGTAGATATACCATAGGTGCCATGAATGTGCACATATATTAATATGTGCACATATACACAATGCACCTTGGAACACTTTACGCATTTAAAAAGAATTAAAAGGAAACACGTAAGTTCTCTTTGTCTATTTTACTTGAATTACATATTAGAATTATTTTGCATATACGGCCCGATCAATTCCGTCCATTAGGTTCCAAGGACCGAAATATGGAAAACCTCCAAAAATTAAGCTTAATTAATATTTTGGTAGGCCATAATATGTAAAATAGAATTCATTAGGCACTCACCGTTGGAATATCCATCGGGGCCACAGGGAGTTCCGATAGAGATACCAATGATTTTGACCATTAAAATATAATTGGGTGGACCAATGAACAAATTGGATCTTACATAGAAAGTTAGGAGGGTTTGAAATAAGAAATGCATATGTTTTAATGGTGGAAGAACGGTCAATGTTAATTCATGGTAGTATGATCCATCAGAATAACGAATCTACCTCATTTTTCTATCAATGTCCTAAAACTATGTTAGTAAAGTGGTGAATGGAATAGATCTTATGCACACATATTATATATGGGTCATCATGACAAAAGTATAACCATATAGAGTGGGTGTAAAAAAACACTCTAGCGTGCAAAAGTGAAGTTGGGCTATTTACGTTACCGGAATTAGTCTAGATTTATGGGCCTTATATACGGGGTTTTCTTGATGTATGTATCAAATCCGTACCGTCTAATAATCTTGTCACTAATTAAAAGTCTTGGGTTGAAAAATTTATTCGAAAGAAAACTCATGTCGATCACATCGCCTTAAACTGTGAAAATTAAATGGGCACCTTTGAATATTCTTGTGAGCCACAAAAGTGTTATTTCGAGTAGATTTTTAGGCTTGTCCTTTATGAGGAGATTACCATCTCATTCATGGTTTAGATTTTTATGGGACCTATCCAAAAAATTAAATAAATAAATAAGTACAAAAAAAATAAAGTTTGATTGTTTGCGTTGAAACCAAGTGCGGCTTTTAACGTTAGAAACCATCTTGGGTCATTAGATTGTGGACTCATAGTGATGTATACATTGTATCCAATCCATCCATTTGATTTGGAAGGTTATTATAGGTTAAGAGTGTAAATTTAGGACATATCTAAAATGTGTGTGACCCATACAGAAAGAAAATAGTAGTTGTTGTACAATAATCGTTTACGTCATTACAGGTCCCACATATTTCAGATTAGATTGAAATTTTTTCTCAAAGGTCAATATAGCAATGTTAACCATATAGTCAATCCAGATCCCTGTAATAGGACCCACATAAAAATAAATGTGTTTTACATATATATAATATGATGTAACTCTACCTTCTGATGCACGGTAAAACTTATATAAGTTACATGCATGTTTATGACAAAATATACATAAGCTAAATTAGGTATCATTATGACATGCTATTAGAAGATCCAAGCCATCCATGTGGTGGTTCATCTTATAAGATATCTAGTGTGTCTTTTGGGCCAAGATAGATACGATGAACCCTATCTATTACGTATGTTATTTGAGTATCACTCCCATCTAAGACCGTAATTAGTAATCAAAACAAATCAAATATTTCATGAGTTTAATATATATATTTTAATATTATGGTGTACTGCATATGGATTATTTATAGGTAATTTCTGATCCACTCCATCGGATTCTTCTTTAAATCATCAGGTGAGTAATCCCAACATGTTTCCTCTTCATATGATTAAAATAATTTGTTGTTGTGAATGACTTGATAAACTGATTAGTGCTGAGATATTCTTGGATTATGAACATGTGAAAGGCCTCTCATAAGGAGAGATGTATTTGACTGCTGATATGATTACTGCTGCATCAAACGTTCATGCCTGACATCATTAATATTCTTGTGCGATTACCTAGGGGACAGCCCATTGTACCCACTAGAAGCCCACTATATGTGGAAGCCTGCCCAATGGGGGGGATGCGGGCCTTGCCCATGCCTACCAATGGTAGAAGCCTGCCATGTGCAGATGCGGGTTGTCGATATCCAACTTAAGCAAGTGGATGGTTTCTATTTATACCCACTTGATACATCATCAGTATCATTCATAGCATACGCTTTAATTATTTGCATTGTATTTCTGATTTTTATGCTTGTTTGTATTATTTTAATTGTACTGTGCACGAACCATGATGGGTTCACTCACTGGGCTTGGCCAGCTGACGGTTTATTGATGGAAAAACCGTACAGATGGAATTGAAGCAGATAGAACGACTCAAGAGTAAGAATATGAAGTCAAACTAGTGAATGATCCACAGGATCAGTGACCGTATTTAACTGAAGACGAGCTTACGTCGTTGGACCAGTAGATTAAATAGGACATTTGTTTCCTATTATTATTTTATTTCTGCTTTAGAATGACTTTAAATTTAAATTTTGTTATATTTTTTGTTGAATGAAATTTCAAATGAGTGGATTCGATGATTCCTGTTTAGATGATTCCTGATGTGGTTTTGAATATATGATGATGGAAATTATAGGAAGATAATACAAACATGGATGAATGGATGCTAAAATTGGATGTGAACTTAGGATTCATTAAATTGTGCCTCTAAATAATTGTACGGAGAATGAATTAAGTACACTCGGTGTATGTGTCATGGGCCGAAATTCGAGTTTGAGGGTGCACACTCTGTATCCGAATTTCGGGGCGTGACACCAAGTCCATTGGGTCCACCCCAATGTCCAGATGATCGCTGACAGGTTTGGATTCCTTGATTGACGTATGGTACCAAATGCTCAACTCCAACATTAAGTAAGTCACCCTGCCATAGCCCCTGGGTCTGAAAATAGTCCCCATTTGTGGTTTAAGTGGACTACACAATTTAAAATAGTAAACATAAAAGTCTTACTCTCCCAATTATTTTTATTAGTGTGGCTCACTTGAATTACGTATGGGTCTGGTTTTTGAATCTCAAACCGATCCCCATTTGTGGTTTAAGTGGACTACACAATTTAAAATAGTATACATAAAAATCTTACTCTCGCAATTATTTTTATTAGTATGGCTCACTTGATTACGTATCGGTCCGGTTTTTGGATCTCAAACCGATGTTTTGGTGTGGCATCTAATGGTTGGAGTGAATTTCACATTATTGTCACAGTAAGACCTGCAAAAATCAAAGGTGGATGTCTTTTCAAACTGTTTCTTTATATATATATATATATATATATATATATATATATATATATATATATATATATATATATATATATGGAGCACTTAAATCACATATCAGCTTGATTTTCTTGACTCTAAGCCTAACATGGGATTACATATCCTATGGTTATGGATTATACATCCTATGGTTAGAGTGGATCTCACGTATACATCTTGGTGAACCTCTTCAAAAACTGAAGGGTGGGCGTGGAACGTTCCAAGAATAAGGGAAGAGTGGTTTATGTTTTACTCTGGTAACACATTAACTGGTGTTTTCCCTTAGGGCTCGTGTTGATGTATCTGTTGTATATTCATATTGTTGTATATTCATATTGTACATCAGTTTTTACAGATTGTTTTAATGCATGGTCTTAAAAATGAAGCAGATCCAAATCTCAAGTGGACCTTATCATAGAAAACAGTGGACATTGAACCCTCGCCATTAAAAGTTTCCGAAGGCCCACCATAATGTTTGCTTGCCATCCAATGTCTTGATGAGATCATGCAAGATCTGGATGAAGGAAGAACAGATATATCAGATTGATCTCATCTATTATGGTGTTTTTAATGGTCAATCATCACTGTTTCATATGGTGTGGTCCACATAAGATTTGAATCCTTGTCTTTTTTCTACCATGGACAGCATGGATATACAACACATGCATCAAGGTGGTCCCTACGGTCAGAGAAAGACCCACTACGGTGTTACACAAGTTAAACGTAATCTGCTCCACTTGGATTGTCTGGAATGAACTGTGCCATGTTGACTTGGTAAAGTTTTGTGGGCCCACTATGATCAATGTGTTATATCCATACCGTCCATCTATTTTGCCAAATCAGTTTAGGGCACGATCCTGAAAATGGGGAGATCCAAAAGATCCAGTGGACAGAACCACAGAAAACATTGGGGGCACTGACATCGATTCTTGAAACCTTTCTAGAGCCCTCCGTGATATTTATTTTCTATGCAGCCTGGTCACACAGACATGGATGAAGGGAAAACCTCCAAAACTTGTGTGGCACCAAAGATGTTTTCAATGGTAGGCATTCCATCCCGACTAATTTCTGTGGTGTGGTCTCTAATTAGTTTTTGGATCTGCCTTATTTCTGGATTCGTGCCCTAAACTGATATGGAAAAATGGATTAATGATGTGGATATAACACATACATCATAGTGGGTCCACAAAACTTTACAACATTTGCCTGGTGGGATTTCTTATTGGTCATCTACTACATCAAATGGGATTAATTTGAAGTCCTACATTTTCAATTCATTAACTTGCATCATGTTGGATCCAATTACATGCTAGATGCCCGTCAATTGAGTCAATCTCCCTTCGATATTGTGATGGAATCTCACCAGCTGCTCTTCTCAATCTAATCTACACTTGCAAACACCTGAAACTCATCGACGTTGAGTCCTGCTCTGCTATCTCTCCATCATTGATCGAAGAAATGGGTCAATCTTGTCCAAGTCCGGTGGGCATCAATTTGGGCAATCTAAAAGTGACGGCAGAAGCAGCAACAGCGATGGGGAAATTCATGCCGAAATTCAAGTGGCTCAACCTCAATGGTGCCACTATATCTTGTGAAGATCTTTGTATGAACCTAGACTCGTGCACTGAGCTAGACCATGTTAGTGTCAAATCTTGCCATCGATTGATCATGAAGGAAAAACTCAAGAACAGGGCCACCAGAATTGCAGAGTTCAACTTCTCCCATGATGTTGAATTCCATATCCCGTCAATAGCATCCTGAGCCAGCCCATTGAATTTTTTATTTTTAAACTCAAATTTAGATTTGAGTGAGAGTTTGGATCTTAGAATCCCTTTTAAATTTTTTTTTAAATTTAAATTTAAATTTGAGATAGAATTAAGAGAGGGAATTTAAATGTGATAAGAATAAGATGCAGGGTTAATTTAGTACCCAAAATTCCTCAAAGTGAAAAGTCTAATTTACTATTTAAAACAATCACGCACGACATACGTAATAAAGTCAAGGGTAGTGCATGACGCAGCACCGAAGGTATCGTGTGGTGGTGTAAAACCTCAATGGCCCCACCATGATATATGTGTCTATCCACGCTGTCTATCCAATTTTTTTAGATCCTTTTAACGCATCCGCCCCAAATTGAGATAGTTCCAAATATCAGGTGTACTACACTCTATGATACTGAAACAGTGGTGATTGAACACCCGCCATTAGATCAAGCCGATATTTGTGTTTTCCCTTCGTCAAGGTGCCCGTGACCTAATCAACGGATTCGATGGCAAATAAATATTATAGTGGGCCTAGGATGTTTTCAATGGTGGGCGTTCAATCACCATTTTCCTGCTATGTAATCCACCTGAGATTTGGATCTTCTTTATGTTTGGGATCATGTACTAAAATAATCTAGAAAAATGAAGGGACAGAGTGAATAAAACTCTTACATAGTAGTGTTGTCTACAAAGCTTTTCCACCACCACCAAGTAACTACGTAGGTATGTGTTACAATAGCCTGCCAAATCCAAGAGCGACCCATTTTTGGGGCCAGCCATGTGTACGTGAAATCCTCTTCGATCAGTAGATGTGCCTTGAATTGAACATTCTTATGGTCATAACTATATTGATGGAATGTTACATGATGATTTTGTTGTAGGACACATGGTAACGTGATTTGTTTCCAAACTTGAATGGGATACAACATGCATGTCTGTAATCCCAAAATCAGTTGGGTAAGCTCATGCATTTGTACAAATTGGTCCGTCAGCCTTCCAGGTTCTAATGCGCCGGGGCTTCTGAATTTTCTTACCATTCATGGTACAAAAGTAGTAATTGCAATTGCATGCCTTTCAGGTCCAATTTGAAGGGGAAAAAAAAAAAAAAAAAGACTTAATTGCAATTTGAGCCTGCTCTACAAATTTAAGCCTACTCTCCCAAACATAACTTGTTGCTAACTACAGTTTGCTCACTCTATATGGAGTTACATGTTACGATTCAGTTGATTTCTGCATCCAAATGCAGCATTAGGAGTACTGCTCGTTAGGGATGCTTGTAAGCACCTCCACTCTATGAAAATTTTAAACATGCCTGCTCTATAGAACTTCAGACACCACTCCTTTCTTTTGGATTATGACATACACCTCCACTCATTTTGTTCATATTCCTCTAATCGATAATGCAAGGAGGTACTTTTACAATTGTCATAAAACATTATAATTATCCCTTTTAATTAATATCAATTATATATTAGAGATCATAATTTATATAAATTATTGATCATACTTTTAATCCCCACCCAAAAAATATTGTGATCGTTAATACATAATTATGATTAAATGAAATGAGATGATCTCATTTTTAAGTGGTATCAAACACACCCTTTTTATTTGGTAGAGATACAATCTTGGCAGGAGCTGTTGGAAGTACTTGGGACTCTGAATTACATGCAATACATGTCTAAAATTCCGAAAGCTCATGGCGGTGGAAATGTAGTTTTTCTTCGCCACTAGTGGCAACGAAGTCCTTGGTAATTAGCAAGGGGGAAGGAAGATCTCCACTCATTCATTCAGTGCCTGCGGTGAGGCGCGACCTACAACAAACGAAGGGGGAAAGCTTGCTGTAGCCCTATTTTAGTAGACTAGGCTTGGTAAGCGTAAGCTATTTAAGTAGGCTCGCTTCTAATCTAAGTAGGCTCGAGAAGGGTAGGCTCGCTGCTTCGCTCAGCAGAAGAGTACGCGCGCTAGCGCGGCTCGCTTCCTCTTAGAATATGGGATCTTCCCGTGCATGGTGGGACCCTTATGGTGTGTCGAACTCCTCTGCAAATAGGCTGCTGGGGGGAGTACTTGAACTCTTCAATTCTACTGGACCTGTTCTTGAGCTCGTCGTTCATGATCAGTTGACGGCACCATCTGACGCTAACATGGTCTAGCACAGTGCACGAGTCTAGGATGTTACAGAGAACTTCAGAGGATATAGTGGCATTGTTGAGGTTGAGCCACTTGAGTTTCGGCATGAATTTTCTGATTCCTGTCGACATTTCTTCCGTTACTCGTAGATGGCCCAAATTGAGGCCTACTAGGCTTGTACAAGATTGACCCATTTCTTCGATTACTGAGGCGGAGACAGACTTGCAAAACTTAACGTCGATGAGTTTCAGGTGCTTGCAAGTTCGGATTAGATTGAGAAGAGCAGATGGTGAGATTCGATCAGTATCTCGAAGTGAGATTGACTCAAGTGACGGGCATCTAGCATGAAATTGGATTCAAAATGATACATGTTAATGAATTGAAATTTTAGGGCTTTAACCCCCTTTGACCCCAAAATGACTAATAAACAATGATTACATTTTTCTAAAGAAAAGGTGTAAGACAAAAGGAGAAGCATATGCTTAATTTGGTCACGAGGGAACATAATATTCCTAAACATGCAGTTAAATATGCCAAATGACCAATCTTCCATGTTCTATCATCCCAGTTGTGCTACATGTGCCTCCTCGTTATATGCCATAATATTAATGTGTAATGTGCACGTGTGCCATAAGAGTTATATGATATGCCACCTCCTTCTTAAGCTTCCGAGTTGTGCCATAGTTAGAGGTGGGCATCGATTTGAGTCGGATCGGATTGGGTCCAACTCGACTCGGTCCGAAATTTTTAATGCACTAATCTGAACTCGATCCGATCCGGGACCGAGTCTGAATCCGAGTCCTCTGACTTGATCTGATCCGTTGCACTACTGGCCTGATCCTAACCGAGTCTGACTCGATCAGGGAAACTGAGTAGGATTTTGGGTATTTTTGAATATATATATATTTATATATATAAAATATATATATATATATATATATATATATATATATATATATATATAATTTTCACCGTTTAAAAATTCATAGGGCCCACCATAACGTTTATTTTCCATCCAATCTATTAATAAGGTCACAACTGCATGGATGAAGAGGAAAAACAAATTTCATATTGATCCAAAACTTCTGTGACCCCTAAAAGAGTTTCAATGGTAGATGTTCAACCCCCCACTGCTTTTTGCAGTGTGGTCCAATTGATCTTTAGATCTGTCTTATTTTTCGGCTCAAGCCTTAAGACGAGCCCGCCAAATGGATGGATGATTTGGATATAACACATACCTCATGATGGGACCCACAAAACTTGCTGACATCAATACACCACTACCTGGTACGTGATACACCTGCCAATCCGCTTCCTTGTCTTTCTTTTCTTGGGACGTGGATTTCCTGCACTGAGATGCTACGTGGGGCCCACGGTGATATTGGTAAGAAATCCACACCATCCATCTATTATGGGAGCTCATTTTAGGACATGATACAAAAAATATGTGGATCCAAAGCTCAAGTGGGCCGGATGAGAGGGAAAATCGAGGAAAGAGTTTCCTACCATTAAAACCTTCCTATTATCTACCCTGATATTTATATGTCATCCAAACTGTTTATCAGGTCATTCCCACTTGGATGAAGTGAAAACACCAAAAACTTCTTCTGATATTAAACTCTGTAGCCATGTGAATGTTTCAAACGGTGGTCACTGAATCTACATTGTTTCCTCTTGTAAAGGCCACTTGAGTTTTGGATACACTTCATTTTTGGCCACATGTCCTAAAATGAGCTCCCAAAATAGAATGGATAGTGTGGATTTATCACAAACATCATGGTGGGACCCACCTAGCATCCCATCTAAGAACTTGGAAATCAGCATCCCTTTTCTTGTGTCAGAGCACGGTGCTCGATGCACATCAAGCCATAAGCCAGACTTGAGAGGATAGATTGGCTACTCCTCCTCCCACTAGCCAATGGTGGGTGGTTGGTGCTTTGTGGACCCCACCATGATGTATTTATTTTATCCATGCCGTCCATCTATTTTTCTAGATCATCTTATGGTATTAAACCAAAAATGAGGCATATCCCAATCTCAAGTGGACAACATTATAGGAAACAATGTTGAATGAACATTGTGCGGATCGGATCCCGGATTGGATTGGTCCGGATTGGCCTCTGATCCAAACTCGACTCGATGTACGGTCGAATCTGAGTGGGCCTACTCGATCCACCTCAATCCTAGCCTTTGGTTCAGATTGGATTGAGTTGTATCCGTCGGATCGGGTTGGATTCTGCCCAGCTATAGCCGTAGTACCCATTCACTACTTCCAGCTATTGGGCGTCTTATAAATAGTGATAGAATAGCCAGTCCATGACAACTTCAGGGCCTAATGTTTTGGTTCAGGTTCTAATGATATCTATTGGAAAAGATACCATGACTTGGCAGCTTAGCTTGGATGGGTCTTCGCCCCTCCCATTGGCTATGTTGAGCACATGCCAAACTATTAGGGTGCTTCAGTTCGTTTATATGTTCGGGTACCACAAGGCCCAAAAGTCATGGTTACCCAACAACATTGTGAGTGGCCTGCAAGTGGATTTTTCTAAAGGATGAACAAAGAATAAGACGGGTCATTGACGTGGTAGGCCCCTGATCAACAGCCTTGTCACTCTTTCTCTCAATTTGATTAACAGCCAGCATATTGCAATCCTCCTGCCTGATATTTCTATCATACTAAATAGAAAAAGCCAGGCCAGGCCAGGACACTAACTCATCCTGATCTCTCTATATATATAATGCTCAGCTACACACCACCAGTTCTCGTGGGAACTCATGAGAACTTTTCCAGAACTCATCTCTAGCCACATCAATACAAAATCTGAACTGTCCACGTGATGCAGCATTTTATAAAACGCGAAGGGCCCAACTTTCACCTTGATCTGAAACTTCAATGGGCTATGGCAAAAGAGAGACAAATCAAGAGAGAAAAATGCTTCCTTTTGTCATGGCCCACGAAAGGTTTGGATAAAGTTAAAAGTTAGGCCTGAGGGTTTCATGGGGTGCTGCATCACATGGACTATTCGGATTTTGGGCTCATAATAGAAGACGAGTTCTGAAAAAGTTATCATGAGTTCTCACGAGAACCTGTGGATAGGTGAGCGGATAGGTGAGCATTACTCACGCCTGGACTGGAATGGGACTGGGTCACACCATGATTCGGCCTTGATTACGCTTCGGTCCAGCCCAGCCAAGCCTATTTGAACCACTTTCAAACACAACCAAGCCAGCTATCTCAGCACTTTTGGCAATGATTCAGTGTTTTCGATATGACTAGTTTATAACAAGCTATGCCTTCCCCGGTGGGACCACATGCAGAGATGATTGGGATATGATCGTCCAAATTCTGGATGCTGATATTCCTAAAGTTATGTTTGGAGGGAAACCCTGATCATTGATTGGTCCTGTTAAACTTTCCTTTTTAAACGGTTCCCATTCGACTACTATGCATTGCTAGAATAATCTATGAACAATTCTGATCATTCCACCATCTCTGCATCCCGGGCCCACAGGGCTGACCATTTGGTACCTAGAATCAATCGAAGAATCCAAACCTGTCAGCAATCATCTGGACCGTTGTGTCGTCAGCAATGCTGGGGACACAGATGGACTTGGCTCCTGCTCCAACATGCCTTATCATGTATTCAGACTCCCTCAACGTCCTCTCTCGATTTTCAGGTATTACAGTTTCTTTGATGTAGTTGTCTAAAAATCTTTCATGATGATTGAAGTGGACATAATCCCAGCACTCTGGATAATGAGCCACGGAGCGCCACAAATGGCACACGCTTGCGGCTGAGATCAGCGAATCAAAGTCTAGCTTGGAGAAGATTTCGATTAGGACTCCATCGATGACCGATGCCCAACATACATTGCCGGCCTCGGTATCCATGGCTTGCTTGCGTTTGCTCTCTTTGCTTATTCCATTTTATAAAGGTTCATTGCTTATTACCAAGCAACCTTTGGAATTATCTTTTGAAATTTGTTACAATACATCCCTACATATCGTAATATGATACATCGTTAATTTATTGTTAGGATTTGGATTCTTTTCAATGAACTAGATCGTTCATGTTGTAGGGCTCACTTTGGATGATGATGTCCCAAAAAGAAAACTTTCAAAGATTTAGCGTGAAAACTGTTTGAATATATAAAGTACTGGATTACCATTTCTTTTAACGGTGAAAAGAGTCAAATTATCAAGGACTCAGATAATTTGATTTCAACCCAACATATAAACTGATTCCATCTTATAAACGGTTTGGATGGTTGGATGTGAATACCGTTTGGATCGTTGGATGTAAATCAGGATTGAAAGGCTAAAATTGCGAAGCATCACAGTGAAATGCATCGGCATGTATTCTAAGTTCTGTTTTCGCCGTGAGCGATGAATCCTAGCATCTGGTATTTTCCGGGATTTGGTGTTATGCGCCGCACACGTGCTTCCAAATGTGGGCCGACGAGGGATATGCTTTGATAGGATCGCTAACATGCATGTGGTTGCATAAACGTTGTATGCAGTTTCCTCGTGTTGATACACAGTAGGAAAATGGGCCTTGTGATCGGGACTGGTGTTCTTATGGGACTCCATGTAGATAAGGTATATCCAAAAGAAAAGGGAGGATTGGATTTTGGGTATCAATCTGGTAACTTCCGAGCGTGGGAAAACGGTTGTGGCAGCGGTCTGATCATTTGAACGTGGACCGTTGATTTGTTTATTTTCTTGCTACAATTGAGAATTTAGAATTGTTCGGTAGAGGAGACTTTTGGGGCATGACCCACCTGTTATGATAGATATACCACCGTTCATGACCAGGCCCAAATAGAAGTGGTGTGTATCACTCAGCACCATTCACGACCGGGATGTTGCTGGCATCGCAAAATATACAGTGGAACCATTGCCGATTGCGGACATCTTAGAAATACAGATATTACCGCCCATGAAGTCTTGGATCGTACATGTATTTCTGTTTTCCCTTCGTCAGCGCTGGAATCACCTGTCCAGCCCCAGATACTCTTAGGGCCTGTTTGATTTTCAGAGAAATGGGAAATGCAAAGGAAACGGTGATTATTACGATTTCCAGCGTTTGAAAATTCATCGGAGTTTGCGCCAGTAAAATTGGTTTAACGGATATAATTTTAATTTATTTACCGCAAGGTAATGCGTATGATATATCCATTCCGTCAGTCTGTTTTATTACAATATTTTGGAGCATGAGACAAAAAATGAAGCAGATCTAACACTCAAATGGCCCACGCCAAAAGAAACAGTGGCCCTACAAAGTTTTTAACGGTAAGTATTCGATTCTCTTTTTTGTATGACGTGGTCCACTTGAGTATTGGATATGCCTCAATTTTTTACACATACGATGAATTCAAATGTAATAATGGATGAACGGTGTGGATAAGCGAAATACATCACAGTGGGACCCATAGATATTTTATAATATTCTTGATTTTTGTGTAAAAAAGTAAGCAGTCATTTCAGGATGATGTGAATTCACGGCGAAATAATCATCACTTTTTTACGCGCGATTCACCGTATCACCGAAAATCAAACAGGCCCTTAGGGCGTGTTTGGATTTATGTTTTGGTTGTATTGTATTGTATTGTATTCCGGTACTATTCATGTATATGTTGGGCCAGAATACATCCAGCAAAAACGTGCCACTAACTAATGTTTGGCTATATACGACGTATTGTTCTAGCATGTATACAATTTCATGTCAGGTCAATGTTTGGAAACGACGTAAATGGGCTACACACTGTATATACATATAGAAATTGGTAGTTTGTGTACTATGAAGCGTATTAGTAGTATTGGGCAATGGGCTACAACTCAAACTTACTTTTGACCGTGAATGAAATCTTGCAAATCCTACGTGAGCAACCCCGAGTAGCAAGTTGGTTGGCTTAAGTAGCTACTCCTACCCAGAAAGTATTCCTGTTTTGTGAGGTATGTCTAATTTAAAGTTCCGACGGTTCAGATCATTTCTACCTATTTTGCAAGGTATGTCCAATTTAAAGTTTCGACGGTTCAGCCTTCTCTGGATCCATCTTTACCATGAAAGTATCTGTGACCACTCTATGTCATGCCAACTTATTGTGAGCACGGCACATGGGAACTGTGTTTTAGTCCAAACGACGCTTTAAGCATTCGTCATGGTTATAGTTGCGTGTGCATGTACATGTCCACACGTGCGCATATACTCTAACTTTGCTTTCATTCAATCATAAGTTCCACAGAAATCTTATGATGCATTCTTCTTGCAGCAACTGTTATTTTGAGGCGGAAAATTAGAAAATAAATCACTTAAAGATAGGCTTAAGGCGCGTTACGATATTGCTATCTTTAAGGCGATATTCGCACCCTACTGGTGATTAAACCAATTTGCAAGAGGGTTACAGCAAATCCGCCTCCAGGATATAATAAGCCCCTTCTCCAAGACCGAAGAAATGTGGGTTTCGGCCTGCAAAACCGAAAAACCGCACCCCGAACACACTTTTACGGCGCACAACCCTAACTTCTATGCTGTTACAATTTACCCCCTGAAAACTGTTTATAATTTACTGCCTGAAAAACTATTTGCAGTTTAGTGCCTGAAAACTGTATTTTTCCAAAGAACATCCAAAAACGAAATTGGAGAAGAAGAAGAAGATGGAGAAGAGATTGTTGGAAATTGTGTATTCGGATTGACCCAAAGATGGGTTTATATAGAATCATAAGAGATGCTTAAGGCCCTTTTCATGAAAAGACATCATCTTCCCTTTTCATGAAAAGACATCTTCTTCCATGGTGTCTTTTCATCAATGGTGGTGTCTTTCCAACAATGGCATCCCTCCATTTCAAATTCAAAAGATGCTCTCTTTACCAAGAGGCATCACCATTCACACCAACAATCACCAAAGTCACAACCCTTCTTATTCAATTTTCTTTTCTTCTTGTTTTGAAAAAACCCAACAATCCCCCACTATTTTTCAAAATATAGAGGTCAGGGCATGTAAGGAAAATATGTGCATAGGAGAAGGTGTCTTATGGACTTGAACTTTCACTTAGCATAAACAAATCAAAGTTGAATCAGAATCCTTAGTGATTATGGTCTTGAACTAAGTATTCTATATGACACAACCGGACATGTTACACACACATATATTTCGATTGTCATGTGTTTTAAAATTATAGCACATTAATGGCCTTGTGCTCTTTCCTGGATTCATGAGTTATGAGAGTAGCCAAAAACTCTCGAACATCAGGAAGTGGCCCCACTTCCAATACTAATATAGGTGAGTCCTTATGAATGCCCCTGTAACAATAGCACCCTTGAAAGAACTCATTAAGAGCAGCAGCTCATCCTCCTTTTTATCATTACAGGTACCCAGTACTATACATACATTTAGGAATGAGATAGATAGAAAACGTACAGTACTGCTTCAGCCACTTCCTGTGAGATACTTTGCCCATTGAACCTATTAACTTAGGTCGGGTTTCCCTCATCCGGTGTCTGTGAAATTGGCTTAAGTCTCATTCCTCTTGATGTTCTACTGACAACATTCTTTGCCAGTCCCTTGGTGAACGGGTCTGCTAGATTCTTGATAGATCGTACATATTATATTGTTATAACACCGTCACTAAGTAGTTGCCGCACAAAACTGTGCCTTAGACTAATATGTCTGGATTTTCCATTATAAGTCTTGTTATATGCCTTTGATAGTGTCGCTTCACTATCACAGTAGATAGAGACCGGTGGTAAAGGCCTTACCAATAATGGTATTTCTAATAACAGATTTCTTAACCATTCTGCCTCTTTACTACTAGCTGCCAAAGTTATGAATTCAGATTCTATGGTAGAGTGAGATATGCAAGTTTGCTTCTTGGATCCCCAAGAAACGGCAGCTCCTCCAAGTGTAAAAATCCATCCACTGGTAGACTTGGATTCATTAGAATTAGTGACCTAACTTGCATCAATATACCCTTCAAGTACACTAGGGTAATCAGAAAAATGTAAACCATAGTTAATAGTTTTTCTCAAGTATCTGAGTACTCTAGAAATAGCATTCCAATGATCTAAACTTGGATTACTTGTAAACCTACTCAATTTACTTACTGCAAAAGCAATATCGGGTCGAGTAGAAATCATGGCATACATAAGACTGCCAATTACCTTGGAATACTCTAACTGAGATACACTACGACCTTCATTTTTAATTAACTTGATATTAGAATCAAAATGAGTAGAAACTGGGTTCTTATCATAGTGATCAAACTTTTTGAGTATCTTTTCAATATAATGTGATTGAGATAGAGTTATACCATTATTGTTTCTTAATAGCTTGATACCTAAAATTATATTAGCTTCACCCATATCTTTCATGTCAAAACTAGATGATAAGAATCTTTTAGTGTTATTTATAACTTCTAAACAAGTACCAAAGATTAGCATATCATCTACGTAGATATATATAATTACTCATTTATTATTAGAGAATTTTGAATATACACACTTATCTGATTCATTAATTTTAAAGCCATATGAGGTGACTACTTTATCGAATTTTTCATGCCACTGCTTAGATGCCTGTTTAAGTCCATATAGTGACTTGATCAATTTACACACTTTATTTTCCTGTCCTGGAATTATAAAACCTTCTGGTTGCTCCATGTAAACCTCTTCATCGAGGTCACCATTTAAAAAGGCTGTCTTTACATCCATCTGATGAATTTCTAACTTATGAATGGATGCTAGAGCAACTAAAACTCGGATAGTTGATATCCTTGCTACTGGAGCATAAGTATCGAAAAAATCAATACCTTCTTTTTGTGTAAATCCTCTAGCCACTAATCTGGCCTTAAACCTTTCTGTAGTTCCATCCGATCTTAATTTTCTTTTGAAAATCCATTTACAGCTTATTGGTTTTGATCCTGGGGGCAGATCCACAAGTTTCCATGTTCCATTTTATAATATAGAATCCATCTCATCGTTTATAGCTTCCTTCCAAAAAGAAGCATCTTGAGATCTAAGGGCATCATCTATTGCTACTAGATCATTTTCTATATTATATATCAACATGGTTTCCTCTGTTATGTTATCTTTATCTCCTTCTATTAGCAGAAGGTAGAAATCAGGTTCAAAAGATGTACCTGTTCTGATCCTCTTAGTCCTTCTAGGTTCTATGTCCTCTTTATCGAAACCGCTGATACCTTGATCAGGTATTTGAGAACTACTGCTTGTACTAGGATCTTGAGATTTTGTCTCTTTTCTAGTTATAGAAGAGAATGAGTTTTCATAAAACTCGGCATCTCTAGATTCTATTATAGTGTTTATTTGGATAGCATGATTAGATTCTACAACTAGAAACCTATAAGCCTTACTATTTTGTGCATATCCTATGAAAATATACTCAAGAGATCTCAACCCTATCTTGGGCCTTTTAGGATCAGTAAGCCTAACTAAGGCTTTACAACCCCATACCTTGAAGTATGAGATGTTAGGAATCCTATTCTTCCATAGTTCATACGGAGTCTTACAAGTTTTAGAGTGAGGTATCCTATTGAAGATATAACAAGCAGTTAATAGAGCTACTCTCCGAAATCCTGAACTTAAACACGCATTATTAAGCATAGAGTTTACCATGTCTATGAGAGACCTGTTTTTCCGTTCTGCTATCCCATTTTGTTGGGGTGAATAGGGAGCTGTAATTTAGTGAATTATACCATGAGTTTTACAAAACTCCGAGAATTCTAAAGATAGATATTCTTCTCCCATTTCCGACCTTAGAATTTTAATCTTACGGTCTAACTGGTTCTCAACTTCTGCCTTATATATCTTGAATTTTTGTAGTGCCTCATCTTTATTCTTCAATAAGTATACTAAGGTATAACGGGAGAAATCATATATAAAGGTTATGAAGTACTTCTTTCCTCCTCTTGTTATTAAGCCACTCATTTCACATATGTCACTATGAACTAGGTCTAGGAGTTGTGACTCTCGTTCCACCCTTGGAAACGGTTTTCTAGATATTTTAGATTGTACACAAATACTACATTTATCGTTAGGTTTTGTATACTTAGAAATTAGATTAAGATTAGACATATTATCCATTCTACGATAACTAATATGTCCTAATATGGCATGCCAAACATCATGTGAATCAAGCATATAAACATAAGAGGAATTTTCATTTATGAGGTTCAATTTGAACATTCCATTGGATACATAGCCCTTCCCTACATATACCCCATTTTTAAACACAATCAATTTATCGGATTCAAATAGGAGTCTAAATCCAAACTTAGTCAGTAAACTAGTTGAAATAAGATTCCTCCTAATATCCGGTACATGCAGCACATCGTTCAGAGTAAGGACTTTTTCGGAAGTTAGATTAAGACGTACCTTCCCTTTTCTTACAACCTTGCATGTGGAGGCATTCCCCATATATAGTTTCTGATTATCCCCCACTAATTCGTAGGAATTGAACATATTGTAATTTGTACAAACATGTCTGGTAGCGCCAGAATCTACCCACCATTCAACATCCTCGTTCAACATATTAACTTCAGAAACGACAGCTGCAAGATTCATGTCTTCCGTCATATTAACTTATCGTTTCTTTTCTTGCATTTTCTTTTTGTATTTTCGGCAGTCTTTCTTAAAGTGACCAGGGATTTCGCAAAAGAAGCATGGACCCTTCTTGGATGTATTCTTTTTTAACCCTTGTTTATTAGTTTTAAGCCTATCATCTTTCTTGAAAGGTGGCTTCTCTAATTCCCGATTCACACTATTCTCGACTATATTAGCATTATTTAGGGCCTCTTGTTGTTCTTCATTTTTGTCACGGACCCTAGATTCTTCTTTTATTCGAAGAAACATTAGGAGGTCCTCTAAGGACATTTTCTCTTTTTTCTGTTTCAATGATTTTCTAGTATCCTTCCATTTAGGTGGAAGTTTAGCAATAATGGTGGATACTTGGAAAGATTTGTCGAGATTAGTGTCATCAGCAATAAGTTGTTGGATGATGATCTTTAACTTATGTACTTGATCAAGGACAGGTTTTTCATCCAACATTTTGAATTCTAAAAACTGACTTACTAGGAATTTTTTGTTGTCTTCATCCTCTGATGTGTATTTAGTGAGCAGTGCCTGCCACAAATCCTTAGCAGTCTTCTTTTGATGGTAAACAGCGTATAACGAATCAGAAAGAGCGTTGAAGATATGACCTTTGCATAGGTAGTCATTACGCTCCCAACTTTGTCTCTTTTGAATTTGTTCTAACGTATCATCATCAGATGGTGATGAAGGAAGATCTTGAGTGAGCACATGATCCAACTTGAGTGATGTGAGGAAGAGATGGACCCTCGATTGCCATCGAAGAAAATTTGAGTCATCAAACGGCGTAATTCGAACAAAGTCAGGATGACCCATAGAAGAGGCCATAATATCGCCTTAAAAATGTTATTTTGAGGCGAAAAATTAGAAAATAAATCACTTAAAGATAGGCTTAAGGCGCGTTACGATGTCGCTATCTTTAAGGTGATATTCGCACCCTACTGGTGATTAAACCAATTTGCAAGAGGGTTACAGCAAATCCGCCTCCAGGATACAATAAGCCCCTTCTCCAAGACCGAAGAAATGTGGGTTTCGGCCTGCAAAACCGAAAAACCGCACTCCGAACACACTTTTACAGCACAGACAACCCCGACTTCGTGCAAGTTACAATTTACCCCACAAAACTGTTTGTAATGTCTTGCTGAAAAACTATTTGCGGTTAGCGCTGGCCGTATTTTTCCAAAGAACATCCAAAAACGAAATTGGAGAAGAAGAAGAAGATGGAGAAGAGATTGTTGAAAATCGTGTATTCGGATTGACCCAGAGATGGGTTTATATAGAATCATAAGAGATGCTTAAGGGCCTTTTCATGAAAAGACATCATCTTCCCCTTTCATGAAAAGACATCTTCTTCCATAGTGTCTTTTCATCAATGGTGGTGTCTTTCCAATAATGGCATCCCTCCATTTCAAATTCAAAAGATGCACCCTTTACCAAGAGGCATCACCATTCACACCAACAATCACCAAAGTCACAACCCTTCTTATTCAATTTTCTTTTCTTCTTATTTTGAAAAAACCCAACAGCAACGACCTCATCATCTTGTTCGTCCAATTGCAAAAATTTAGGAAAAAAGGAATACTGATATGCTTTTTTATTCATTAGGCCTTTTTGGTAAGAACTTGTGTTTTACATGCTTGTTAATGTGATGTAAAGCAGGTCGCGAACAGTTTCATGGCCAAGATGGATCAGAAAAGGCCCGGTCGACGACAGAAGTAATCCGGACCGTCGGACCTTATATCGGGCATATCTCGCAATCCGGAATGAGTTAGCTGACATAAAATATATGATTTTAGGGTAGAATGATCTACTTTAGCTAACCAACCCTGCTATGCTGGATTGAGACGCCCGGAATTATGAAAAACCCCTGGATCGACGGTCGTTTCCCTATTTTATTTTCGTTTTTACTATAAATAGTAAGTTTTAGTTTGATTATAACTCTTCATCCGTCGGGCTTCAGGAATTGTGCCCAACGTGAAAAGAGCTTAGAATAATTAGGAGAATAGTTTGGTGAAGCCAAATAAGATACTTACTATTTTTGGCCGAAAACCTCGCGCACTAGTAGACATCACAACCGTCTATAAATAGTAAGTTTACTATTTATAGTAAGTCGCGATTTCTAAAAGTTTTAGTTGTAGTTTGATTCTGATTTCTTTCCCATTGCTTGGTACCCCTATTTAAAGGGTTGTGAACTCATTTTTATTCATTCATTAATCAACTTTGAATTTATTAGAATTTAATTCTATTTTCCGCTTTCTTTCCTCGTGGATTCGAGAAGTCTCTGTGAGGAGTCCAGAGAAGTTTCATGGATTCGGAATAGTTATCCTCTTGAGGAAGACGGTGCTCGACCTCACGTCCTCCCCTGCGTCAGTTTGGTATCAGAGTGAGGTGTCTCCTCGGATCGATGGCTTCTAACGACGGGTTGGGCAATAATCCCATGGCCAGTGCTCCAAGGCATTTACCTTTAACGGCGGCAGCTTTCAAAGTAGTGCAACAAGAGAATCGGTAAGCCATGCAAGGGTTGTAGGCTTCCATCGACCGCATAGTGGATCTCTTGGCGAAAAATCTAAGGCAACTCCATGTTCCTAGTGTTAATCCTTCAACGTCAATTGCTGAAACTCATAATCGCCCTGATCACAGGATAGTACCGGCCATGCATTCAAGGGTCATTCCTGAGGAAAGGGGCTCCAGTGAGGAGAAAATCGACAACATAATCTTCCAACACCCCAGACTTGGCGGCGATCGAGTAGATCGAACTGATCGAAAATTTAAGATGCGGGTTAATATTCCTAACTTCAATGGCCAACTACACATTAAGGATTTCCTCGATTGGCTTTCTAAAGTTGAGCAATTTTTTGACTATATGGACATCCCTGAAGCAAAGAAGGTCAAGCTTGTGGCCTACAAGCTGAAAAGAGAAACTTCAACTTGGTGGGAGCAACTGCAACTCCCGCGAATCAAGCAGACGAAAGCACCAATCCGCACCTGGCAGCGGATGAAGCAGTTACTACGTGCCCAATTCCTTCTTAGCGATTACAATCAGGTATTATTCCAACAATACCAAAATTGTCGACAGGGTAGTTTGTCGGTGAGAGAATATGCAGAAGAATTTTACCGCTTGGCGGCGCGTAACGATTTGGTAGAGACTGAATCGCAGCAAGTCGCTCGATTCAACGGTGGATTGGGTATGGCTATCTAGGATCGGGTCCAGATGCAGTCTGTCTAGACGATGAATGATGCGATCAAGTTGGCTACTCGGGCAGAAGTAACTTGAACGTCCTAACACATGGACCTATCCTACTGCAAGGATCTCGGTGGCAGGTCCACCTCAGGGAACTGCACAGCCCAAGGGGAAGGAGCCCATAGGAGCATGCAATCAACCTCCTACATCTGAGAACTGAGATCAGGCTAGACCCCTAAAAGGGCGTATTGACGCTGCTGGTCCAAGTAGAATCTTGAACCCCTATGCTCAGCTAAGGCCCGATAACTGCTATCGTTGTGGCCAACCGGGCCACTTATCAAATACTTGTCCCCAGCGAAAAGTGGCAAACCTCGCTATCAATGATGGTAGTGCTAATAACGCTTATGAAGATCAAGATATTGAAGAACAGGGGCATACCACCGAGGACGAGGCAGATGATTCGGGTTGGGTTCAGCAAGATCACGGCGAGTCACTCGTCATGAGGCGACTATTATATACGCCAAGAAAAAAATGCATCCACAACGACATAACATCTTCCGCACTAGGTGTACGGTGAATCGAAAGGTTTGTGATGTGATCATTGACAGTGGGAGCAATGAGAACATCGTATCCAAGGTCATGGTGGAAAAGTTGCAATTAAAAACGGAGTGTCATCCTTCTCCATATACAATCGGTTGGATCAAGAAGGTCAGCGAAACAAAGGTAACTGAATGGTGCACCATATCCTTTTCAATTGGCAGACATTATAAGGATGAAGTAGTATGTGATGTGGTTGACATGGAAGCATGTCACATACTATTTGGTCAGCCCTGGCAATTTGACCGTGACGCCCTCATAAAGGACGAGATAACATATATATCTTCGTCAAGGACGGCCGGAAGACCATATTGGCCCCTATGGATCCAGAGGGACCACCTGAAACTTCTAAAGTGGAGGGTCGTTTTCTCTTAACTACACGGGACTTCGTGGAAGAATCCAAAGAAACAGGACAGACTTATGCATTAATTATGAAAGGAAAGAACTCGAGCCTACCATCGTCCCTGAAAGACTAAGGCATCTACTACACGAATTCAAAGAAATCTGGCCTGATGACCTTCCCGATGGGTTACCCCCCATGCGGGATATCCAACACCATATCAACTTTGTCCTTGGGTCCAGTTTACCTAATCATCCTCATTATCGAATGAGTCAGAATGAGTACGAGATTCTGTAGGAACAAGTAGAGGAGTTGATCCATAAGGGTCTTATTCGAGAAAGCATGAGTCCGTGTGCTATACCAGCTTTATTAACTCCAAAGAAAGATGAGAGTTGGAGTATGTGTGTCGACAGCCGAGCCATCAACAAAATCACTATAAAATACAGGTTTCCTATACCACGGTTGAACGATATGCTGGACATGCTAGAGGGTGCAAAAATATTTTCTAAATTAGACTTAAGGAGCAGCTACCATCAGATTCGAATACGGCCGGGTAATGAGTGGAAAATGGCCTATAAGACCAAGGAAAGATTATACGAATGGATGGTCATGCCCTTCGATCTTTCGAATGCGTCTAGCACATTTATGAGATTGATGAACCAAGTTGTGAAACCTTTTATTGGGCGATTCGTTGTGGTTTGTTTCGATGATATTATGATATACAGTCAAGACGAAACCACCCATATGGAACACCTCAAGAAAGTCCTTCAAGTGTTCACAAAAAATAAACTGTATCTCAATTTTAAAAAGTGCATCTTCATGACTGATATATAGCCTATTATTTCTAGGTTTTGTCGTAACATCCACGGGCATTCAAGTGGATGAGGAAAAGGTGAAGGCAATCAGAGAATGGTCGGTTCCCACAAATATTCACGAAGTACGAAGTTTTCATAGACTGACGACATTCTATCATCGGTTCGTGAAAATTTTCAGTACCATTGTGTCACCAATCACAGATTGTATGAAAAAAGGGCAGTTTCAGTGGACTGACGAAGCCAACAGGAGCTTTGTCGAAATCAAGCGCAGATTATCCACGACCCCAGTACTTGTACTTCCCAACTTCGACAAACTATTTGAAGTCGAATATGATGCCTCATATGTCGGAATTGGGAGAGTCTTGTCTCAAGAAGGTAGGACGGTAGCCTTCTACAGTGAGAAACTTAGCGATGTACACAAGAAGTGGTCTACATATGAGATCGAGTTATATGCGGTGGTCCAGGCACTGCGACACTGGTAACATTACTTGATTCAAAGGGAATTCATACTTTACACGGACCATCAAGCTCTCAAATTCATTAATAGTCAAGCTAACATTAACCATGTGCATGTTAGATGGATCTCATTTTTGCAGGAATTCACGTTCTACTAAAACACAAGTTAGGGCAACAGAACAAAGTAGCTAATGCACTGAGTCACCGAGCAACTTTGTTAGTCACTATGAACAATGAGGTTGTCGGGTTTGAGCGCCTCAAAGACATATATGCCGATGACGACGACTTCAAGGACGCATGGGTTAGATGCCAAGAAGGTCACCCCGGTGACTTACATATACAAGACGGGTTCCTTTTCAAGAGAAATCGATTGTGTATCCCGAACAGTTCGCTAAGAGAATAGATAATCTAAGAGTTACATGGAGGTGACCTTAGTGGACACCTTGGGCGAGACAAGACGTGAGCTCTTGTGGAAGAATGGTACTACTGGCCGCAATTAGTACGTGATGTGGGAAAGGCAGTCCAACATTGTTATATTTGTCAGACCTCTAAGAGGCAATCTCATAATATGGGCCTCTACACCCCGTTACTCGTGCCTAACGGCCCTTGGGAGGATTTATCTATGGACTTCGTACTTGGTCTCCCACGAACACAACGTGGCATGGATTCGGTGTTCGTGGTAGTAGATCGTTTCTCCAAGATGGCGCACTTTATTCCATACAAGAAGACTCTCAATGCAACACACGTGGCGAATATATTCTTCAGAGAAATTGTGCGGCTACACGGGGTTCCCAAGACTATTACTTCTGATCGTGACAGAAAGTTCATAAGCCACTTTTGTCGGACTTTGTGGACTCGATTCGATATACGACTTCAGTTCAGCAGCGCCTACCATCCACAGACTGACGGTCAAACTGAGGTTGTGAATCGCACGTTAGCAAACCTCCTTCGATGTATTTCAGGAGAAAAACCGAAGCAAAGGGATTTGGCTTTGTCTCAAGCGAAGTTTGTATTCAACAACATGGTGAATCGCTCGACAGGAAAATTCTCGTTTCAGGTTATTTATGGACGAGTACCTCGCCACACACTAGACTTGGTCCCTCTGCCCAAACTCTCAGGCATGAGCATTGCAGCAGAACATATAGCTGACAAGATCATAGGCATTCATGCGGAGGTACAAACCAAGCTACATGCCTCGAATGAAAAGTACAAGGAGCAAGCGGACAAGTATCGGCGACAAAAAGTGTTCGAGGTGGGCGACCAAGTAATGGTCCATCTACACAAAGAACGAATTCCGACCGGAACGTACAACAAGTTGAAGAATAAAAAGATTAGACTGGTACCAATCATCGGAAAGATCAATGACAACGCTTACGTTGTTGATCTTCCAGATGACATGATGATCTCACGGACTTTCAACGTCGCGGACCTGATCGAGTATCATGAACCAGCGCAGGATGAGAACTCGAGGACGAGTTCTTTTGAAGTGGAGGGGACTGATGTAGAGCGGGCCGCGGACAGTTTCAAGGCCAAGATGGATCAGAAAAGGCCCGGTCGACGACAGAAGTAATCTGGACCGTCGGACCTTAGATCGGGCGTATCTCGCAATCTAGAATGAGTTAGCTGATATAAAATATATGATTTTGGGGTAGAACAAGCTACTTTAGCCAACCAACCTTGCTATGCTTGGTTGCGATGCCTGTAATTGCGAAAAACCCTTGGATCGATGGTCGTTTTTCAGTTTTAATTTCGTTTTTACTATAAATAATAAGTTTTAGTTTGATTATAACTCTTCATCCGTCGGGCTTTAGGAATTGCGCCCAACGTGAAAAGAGCTTAGAAGAATTAGGAGAACGGTTTGGTGAAGCCAAATAGGACACTTACTATTTTTGGCCGAAAACCTTGCGCACTAGTAGACATCATGACCGTCTATAAATAGTAAGTTTACTATTTATAGTAAGTCGCGATTGCTAGGAGTTTTAGTTGTAGTTTGATTTTGATTTCTTTCCCATTGCTTGGTACCCCTATTTAAAGGGTTGTGAACTCGTTTTTATTCATTCATTAATCAACTTCGAATTTATTAGAATTTAATTCTATTTTCTGCCTTCTTTCCTCGTGGATTCGAGAAGTCTTTGTGAGGAGTCCAGAGAAGTTTCGTGGATTCGGAATAGTTATCCTCTTGAGGAAGATGGTGCTCGTCCTCACGTCCTCTCCTGCGTCATAATGGCACCTGGATTTTGTGAATTCTTTTGCCAGTGTGTTTGTTCAAAAGCTTAAATTGATCATGACGAAGGTTTCAGTCAGGGGCTTGCTTGTGTTTCCTCCCCCGAATATTTACAATTTTAATCAAATAAATTCTCGGACTGTTGCCATTGGATTTTTTGGTACCAGAAGCTATTGCTGGATAGAGACTTGAACATGTCTGCTGGGGTTGCGAATGCATTTTCTGTGATGGAGGTTAATAAGTATCTGTAGCCATATTCATGTAGGAGGTATTCTACAATGCATAGGGTCACACTAGGCGTAGGCCCCTAACGATGAATGCTCCACATTTAAGAGGGGCCTTATATGATGGACAACCCACTTTAAAGGTTTGCCTCACACAATAGACGGTCCACATCCAAGGTGGGCTCCATATATGGTTGATCCACATATAACATACAAGATAATAGATGGCCCAAATGTCTTCAAATATGAAGATTGTAGTCATCAATTCTTTTGTCATTTGGGGCATAGGTCATCTATGATGAGATCCACAAAAACGACTATTTGGATTGTTCTTACAATAGAGTTGTTGTAATATTTAAAAAGGACATCAACTACTACTTTTGAAAAAACTTGATTTGAAGGGTTTTTATAAACAAGAAAATTTCACCTAGACATCAGGTTGTGGCCCACCTGAGCACAACCCATTTATGATGCATTAAGCACTACAAGAAAATAGGCCTTTAGCCACAATTTTTTAGCCTCAGTTGAAAAAATAGTGGCTAAATGTATTTTTAGCCTCAGTTGCTAAGGAACTAAAGCTAAAAATTCATTTTTCGCCGCAGTTGCAAAGGAACGGAGGCTAAAAGTATACTTTTTAGCCTCAGTTGCATAGGAACCGAAGCGAAAAGTCTACTTTTTAGCCTAGTTGCATAGGAACCGAGGCTAAAAGTCTACTTTTTAGCTTCAGTTGCATAGGAACTGGGACGAAAAGTCTACTTTTTAGCCTCGGTTGCATAGGAACGGAGGCTAAAAGTCTACTTTTTAGCCTCAGTTGCATAAGAACAGAGGCGAAAAGATTATTTTTTAGCCCCAGTTGCATAGGAACCGACGTTAAAAATCTACTTTTTAGCCTCAGTTGCATAGGAACCGAGGCTAAAAGTCTACTTTTTAGCCTCAATTGCATAGGAACCAAGGTGAAAAATCTACTTTTTAGCCTCGGTTGCATAGGAACCGAAGCCAAAACTCTACTTTATAGCCTCAGTTGCATAGGAACCGATGTGAAAAATCTACTTTTTAGCCTTAGTTGCATAGGATCCGAGGCCAAAAGTCTACTTTTTAGCCTCAGTTGCATAGGAACCGGCACCAAAAGTTTACTTTTTAACCTCAGTTGCATAGGAACCGATACCAAAAGTCTACTTTTTAGCCTTAGTTGCATAGAAACCGAGGCCAATAGTATACTTTTTAGCTTCATTTGCATAAGAATCGAGGTGAAAAGTCTACCTTTTAGCCTCAGTTGCATAGGAACTGAGGCGAAAAGTCTATTTTTAACCTCAGTTGCAAAATAACCAGGCAAAAAGTTTACTTTTTAGCCTCAGTACTTAGTCAGTTGTATAGGAACGAGGCAAAAAGTCTACTTTTTAACCTCAATTACATAGGAGTGGAGGCGAAAAGTCTGATTTGGTGGCAGTAATTTCTCACCATCTCATGTATGACCATCATCATGACAATAAGAGGATAGAGAGGATATGAGTGGAAGAACCAGAATATGGTACACTCGTTTTTTGTTGTCAGTTGTGAAATATGATATCTCAGTCTGAACCGTTCAGACAGTGGGGCACATCATTGTTTGGATGCTGACGGTGAAAAGGCTAAAGTAGTCCAATTAAAGAAATTTTTGGGGCATGGTCTGTTGATCATGGGAGACACAAGTTCAATGGTCAGGATCGCCAAACTATGAGTCACATATAAATTCATTCCATCGCGATGAATGTACGGTGGGAGATCGTCGGTACGGAAATCTCTTTCAATTAGGGGTGCACACGGGTCGGTTTGGTCCGGTTCCGGGGTAAAACTGGAACCGAACCGTTCCTAACGGTTCTAGGATTTTTGGAACCGGATCCGAACCGTTAGCACACTAGAACCGAACCAGAACCGAACCGTGAAAACCGGTTCGGTTCCGGATCGGTTCCACGGTTCTAAGTTTTTTAAATATGGACAGGTAGATACTCTTATTTTTCCTCGATTTTTGTTGAAAAGGAGAACATCCCTTGAAACATTTTTGAGCACCCTACATGATGGTTCAGATCGTGAAAAGGAATGATGGGTGGGGGCCACTATCAAAACCCAATTCATGCACGTCGTCCGTCCCTGTAGGTTTTGCATGGTTTATATATTTTGAAAAAAAAAATAAATGGGGCCACTTCTGATGGCATTTTCAGAGATCTACTCCGTTCATCCTCTTCGTAGTAACGATTAACGTGTAAGAAGAGATGGAGACTATGGTTCTACGGTTCGGGTCGGTTCTACCTGTCCCTAAACCGAAACCGAACCGTATTCAACGGTTCTTGTAATTTTGGAACCGGAACCGAAACCGGTGCCGTCCAGAACCGGACCAAACCGGACCGATCCAACGGTTCCGGTCCGGTTCCACGGTTCTACCGGTTAAATGTGCACCCCTACTTTCAATCGTGGGCAGACGGGAACTAATGCGTTGCAGCGAAATGAAAAAAAGGGTAGCGGATTGCGTGATGACCCCAACGGATATCCCTGATGACCGGACTCCGTGGGGCCCACCGTGATGTGATTGCTTTATCCACACCATCCATTATTTTTTCCAGATCATTTCAGGAAATAAACCCAAAATTAAAGCATATCGAAAGTTCAAGTGGACTACACCACAGGAAACTGTGGGGATTGAAACGCCTACAGTTAAAAACATCTTGGGGCCCACAAAAGTTTTGAATCAAGCTGATATTTTTATTCTCCCTTCGTGCAATTCTGTGTGAATTTATGAACAGTTTTGATGGAAAATAAACATCACGGTGGGCCCACAGAAGTTTTGAATCAAGCTGATATTTCAGTGTTGGATGTCATTATCCCCACTGTTTCCTGTAGTGTGGTCCACTTGAGCGTTGTATATATTTCGAGTTTGGTATCATACCCTTAAATGAACTTAAAAAATGAATGGACGGCGTGGATAAAATAAATACATCATGTGCACCCCACACAGTCCGGTCTCCAGGGATATCTGCAGCGTTGGGTCACTACGCAATCTGATTCCAAAAAAACAAAGGTGTTATTTCCATCTTGACCAAGGTTTGCTACGCACACGCACGTGTATAAGGCCTCTAATGTACATGCCACCATATGTGCCATCGTTGCGCACGGAGATGAGATCCACGCCGTTCATCATATGGGACGTATGGTGTAAATTCCCCGACCCATAAATTAGACGGATCCACTCATCAGATGCTTGATAATGTTAGCAATGGTCAAACATCTTCAAAAAAATGCTGAAATTTTCTTTTATCCATCTCTTATATACATGGTGGTCCACTTATTGATCAAACAAGGCTGTTTTTGGGAACCAACCGAACAAAAGGTCCACCCTTTATGTTTGCACATGGTCTACCGTTATATGTACCACGAAATCTACTCCAACCATTGGATGTGTAATCATGTGCAGGGTACAGAGCCAAAAAATCAGGCTGATACGTGATTCAAGTGGGCCATATTAATAGAAACAGTTGGGAGAGACGTCCAACCTTGTTTGTTACCAGGCTCACCATGATGAGCATGTGAAATCCATTCCAACCATTGGATTCCACACCAGATTCTAGGCCTGATGACTAAAATGAAAGCTCATAAATGATTCAATTGAGGCCATACCAAGGGAAACAATGTTCAGGGTAAGCATTCTTTGTAGATTGTTTTTAATCATGTGGTCAATCTAAACCACTGATGGGGCTGATTTAAGAACCCTGGGAACAGCATTGGGTAACTTAGCTAATGGCTGAGGTGGATTTTACATGAACACCGTGGTGGAGCCATCCCAGCCAGTAACTCCTTTTCCTCTTAATTAACATTAATTAGCATTAATTCACAACTAATTGGACGGTCCAACTAGTTGTGCATGAGCATCTCTCTTCTAAAAATGAGTTTACAAATTTGAAATTGAAAATAAAAAAACAAATCCTAGAAACTAGCACTATCAATAATAACAGTCTAACTCATCATTTCTTTTCGAAATAATAGCATCATTCCCAATAAATTCTTCTCCTAAAAGTTAAGACAACAAGTACCTACTTTATTGCTTATTAAGTTCTCAAAAAATTAAATTCTAACATTATTTTTATAAATTAAATTCAAAAAAGGCAAGAAGCAAATTTTTTGTTTAATTTTGAATTTATTAATTCTTTCTTTACTTTTTAAACTAAAAAGGCTCATTTTTATGACTTGCCTAAGGCCCCCAAAAATGTCGAGCCGCCCCTGATCGGCAAATATACAGAGGGGAGTACTTGAACTCTTCAATTCTACTGGACCTGTTCTTGAGCTCGTCGTTCATGAACAGTTGACGGCACCGAATGACGCTAATGTGTTCTAGCTCAGTGCACGAGTCTAGGATCTTACATAGAACTTCAGAAGATATAGTGGCATTGTTGAGGTTGAGCCACTTGAGTTTTGGCATGAATTTTCCGATCGCTGTTGCCATTTCTTCTGTTACACGTTGATCGCCCAAATTGAGGCCCACTAGGCTTGGACAAGATTGACCCATTTCTTCGATTAATGAGGCGGAGACAGCCTTGCAGAACTTAACGTCGATGAGTTTCAGGTGCTTGGAAGTGCGGATTAGATTGAGAAGAGCAGCTGGTGAGATTCGATCTGTATCTCGAAGGGAGATTGACTCAATCGACGGGCATCTAGCATGCAATTGGATTCAACATGATTCATGTTAATGAATTGAAATTTTAGGGCTTTAAGCCCCTTTGATGGTGTTGATGACCCAAAAAAAAAAAAAAAAAACCACCCTTCCTTGTGATAGATTTTGATTCTTGTAAGATACGTACATACAATCACTATTGCTATGAACGGCAGAATTATATCGGTTCAACAAACAATATCTGGACCACCAAATTCACCACAAAAGAGTGGAGTGATTTGCTCATGATAATATTGCATCCATATTTGACTTAAGAGGCTGTTTGGATGCAAGTAATTAAACTTTGTTTCGAACGCTTGGTTAGAACTCATCTCCTGTGATGTGAGCCCAAAACAAGGGAAGAAACTTGTTCCTTTTTCCATGTCCCATCAAAGTTTTGGATTAGGGTGAAAGTTGGGCTAAGAGGGTTTGTGGGGTGCTGCATCAAGTGGACGGTTCAGATTTTGAGCTCATATCACAGGAAATGATTTCTAAAAATGTTCCAACAATAAGCAGAACTGGTGAGAACCGGTACCACATATATGCATTCCTTCTTACGTGAGCACCAACTCTCAGTACTCCGATACAAAAACTCTGGTGGGCCATACCAAAGAGAATATATGTATATATATATATATATGTGTGTGTGTGTGTGTATGTGTAGAACATCTACCCCATCAGTCAGATGCATCATTCCATGGTGGGCCACGCGCTAAAAAATCAGATCAAATCCATGACTTAGGTGGACCACACCACATACAACAGTTGAGAGGGGTTACCCGCACATTAAAAACTTCATGATCATTTATTGGGCCCACCGAGATATGGTTCACAAATCCAGCCCATCCATTGTGTGTGTCCCACTTGGATGAGGGGTCAGACTGAGTTTCAGACACATCCAAAATTCAGGTGGGCCCCACCAAGTTCCATATACTACTGATTTTTAGGATTTCCCGTAACATGGGACTCATCAAATACACGGTGTTGATGTCCAAGACAATCATTACGGGACCGGACCCACACAGCTCGACCTCACAAGAAGTTCCCATGAGGTCAACTTTATATTACCGTTTCATATATATATATATATATATATATATATATATAGAGAGATATATATATAGAGAGAGAGAGAGAGAGAGAGAGAGAGAGAGAGAGAGAGAGAGAGAGAGAGAGGTGATTAGGCCTTAATTCCCTGACTCATGGACTGGAATTGGACTGGGTCACACCATGATTCAGGCTTGCTTAGCCAAGCCTATTTAACCACTTTCAAATACAAACCAAGCCAGCTATCTGGGCATTTTTGGCATTGATTCAGTGTTTTCGATATGACTAGTTTATAAAAAGCTAGCTATGCCTGCCCCGGTGGGACCACATGCAGAGATGATTGGGATATGATCGTCCAAATTGTGGATGCTGATAGTCCTAAAAGTTATGTTTGGAGCGAAACCTGATCATCGACTTTCGTTTTTCTACGGTTCCCATTCGACTACTAATGCATTGCTAGAATAATCTATGAACAATTCTGATCATTCCACCATCTCTGCATCCCGGGTCCACAGGGCTGACCATTTGGTACCTAGAATCAATCGAAGAATCCAAACCTGTCAGCTATCATCTGGACCGTTGTGTCATCAGCAATGCTGGGGACACAGATGGACTTGGCTCCTGCTCCTACATGCCTTATCATGTATTCAGACTCCCTCAACGTCCTCTCTCGATTTTCAGGTATTACAGTTTCTTTGATGTAGTTGTCTAAAAAGCTTTCATGATGATTGAAGTGGACATAATTCCAGCACTCTGGATAATGAGCCACGGAGCGCCACAAATGGCACACGCTTGCGGCTGAGATCAGCGAATCAAAGTCTAGCTTGGAGAAGATTTCGATCAGGACTCCATCGATGACCGATGCCCAACATACATTGCCGGCCTCGGTATCCATGGCTTGCTTGCGTTTGCTCTCTTTGCTTATCCCATTTTATAAAGGTTCATTGCTTCATTACCAAGCAACCTTTGGAATTATCTTTTGAAATTTGTTACAATACATCCCTACATATCGCAATATCATACATCTTATTAGGATTTGGATTCTTTTCAATGAACTAGATCGTTCATGTTGTAGGGCTCACTTTGGATGATGATGTCCCAAAAAGAAAACTTTCAAAGATTTAGCGTGAAAACCGTTTGATTATATAAAGTACAGGATTACCATTTCTTTTAACAGTGAAAAGAGTCAAATTATCAAGGACTCAGATAATTTGATTTCAACCCAACATATAAACTGATACCATCTTATAAACGGTTTGGATCGTTTAAATGGTTTGGATCTTTGGATGTAAATCCGGATTGAAAGGCTAAAATTGCGAAGCACCACAGTTAAATGCATCGGCATGTATTCTAAGTTCTGTTTTCGCCGTGAGCGATGAATCCTAGCATCTGGAAATTCCGGGATCTGGTATTATGCGCCGCACAAGTGCTTCCAAATGTGGGCCGACGAGGGATATGCTTTGATAGGATCGCTAACATGCATGTGGTTGCATAAACGTTGTATGCAGTTTCCTCGTATTGATACACAGTAGGAAAATGGGCCTTGTGATCGGGACTGGTGTTCTTATGGGACTCCATGTAGATAAGGTAAAAGAAAAGGGAGGATTGGATTTTGGGTATCAATCTGGTAACTTCCGAGCGTGGGAAAACGGTTGTGGCAGCGGTCTGATCATTTGAACGTGGACCGTTGATTTGTTTATTTTCTTGCTACAATTGAGAATTTAGAATTGTTCTTTAGAGGAGACTTTTGGGGCATGACCCACCTGTTATGATAGATATACCACCATTCACGACCAGGCCCAAATAGAAGTGGTGTGTATCACTCAGCACCATTCACGACCGGGATGTTGCTGGCATTGCAAAATATACGGTGGAACCATTGCCGATTGCAGACACCTTAGAAATACAGATATTACCGCCCATGAAGTCTTGGATCGTACATATATTTCTGTTTTCCCTTCATCAGCGCTGGAATCACCTTATGAGCATCTTCATGGCATATAAATATCACGGTGGGTGTGTCCAGCCCCAGATACTCTTAACGCCACTCAAACTATATGCTGTGTGGCACTCACTTATTTGTCCCAACCATGATATTTTCCTAACTTTTATAAGTCATTTTCATATTGGGCAATGGGCACGACTCCTACAACTCAAACTTACTTTTGACCGTGAATGAAATCTTGCAAATCCTGCGTGGGCAACCACGCGTGGCAAGTTGGTTGGCTTAAGTAGCTACTCCTACCCAGAATCACATATAATATATTGAAAAAGTATTCCCGTTTTGCGATATATGTCCAATTTAAAGTTCCGACTGTTCAGATCATTTCTACCTAGGATCGGGCCTTTTCTGGTACATCTTTACCGTGAAAGTATCTGCGACCGCTCTACATCATGCCAACTTACTGTGAGCGCGGCACACGGGAACTGTGTTTTAGTCCAAACGACGCTTTAAGCATTCGTCATGGTTACAGTTGTGTGTGCATGTACGTGTCCACACGTACGCATATACTCTAACTTTGCTTTCATTCAATCATAAGTTCCGCAGAAATCTTATAATGCATTCTTCTTGCAGCAACGATCTCATCATCCTGTTCGTCCAATTGCAAAAATTTAGGAAAAAAGGAATACCGATATGCTTTTTTATTCATTAGTTCTTTTTGTAAGAACTTGTGTTTTGCATGCTTGTTAATGGCACCTGGATTTTGTGAATTCTTTTGCCAGTGTGTTTGTTCAAAAGCTTAAATTGATCATGGCAAAGGTTTCAGTCAGTGTCTTGCTTGTTTCTCCTACCCCGAATATTTACAATTTTAATCAAATAAATTCTCAGACTGTTGCCATTGGATTTTTTGGTACCAGAAGCTATTGCTGGATAGAGACTTGAACATGTAGGAGGTATATATTCTACAATGAATAGGGTCACACCAGGCTAAATAATGAATGCTCCACCATTTAAGAGGGGCCTTATATATATGACATGGACAACCCACTTTAAAGATTCGGCTCAAACAATAGACGGTCTACATCAAAAGTGGGCTCCATATAATAGTTGATCCACATATAACATACAAGATAATAGATAGCCCACATGTCTTAAAATATGAAGATCATGGTTATCAATTCCTTGTCATTTGGGGCATAGGTCATCTATGATGAGATCCACAACAACAACTTTTGGATTAATTGCTCTTACAATAGAGTTGTTGTAATATTTAAAAATGACATCAACTACGTCTGGAAAAACTTGATTTGAAGGGTTTTCAGAAAAAAGAAAATTTCACCTAGACATCAAGTTGTGGCCCACCTGAGCACAACCCATTTATGATGCATTAAGGTTTTTAGAAAAAGAAAATTTTAGAGTGTGATCACCACATTTAAGGGCATCTAACCCTTCTCCTTTGGACCTCTCCTTCTTTTGTTCTAAGCTCAATCTCTACCACTTCTAGATGTGTATTTCATTGTTGGATCTTAGTTACTGGATTCGGTTTAATCTCAATCTTCGCTGCTCCAAGCTCTCATCTTCACCGTCCTTGTCCCAAAATGCCTCTTCCTTTGTGACTCCATACACCCACCAGGGAGCAGAGGAAGGTGAGCAATGGCAAAAAAAAGAAGAAGAAGAAGAAGAAGAAGAAGAAAGATACAGAATTTCAACTAGTGGATGCAAAGGGAGGACAAAGATCTTGTCTGTTGATTCAGTGTCCAAAGATGATGGACCTCATGACGGAGATCATTTGTCTATATAAAGAAAAGGAAGCAAGAGAGAATTTTGAATGGATTGAAAAATTAACGGGATGCTGATCTGACGAGCTTTTGGATGGCTAAGTCCAAGCCTAGCCTGCTTGGAAAATGAACTCAAATTTTAAGCACGAACCTAATCCTTGGGCCAAGTTCCCCAACCTAAGCCTGGCCTAAGGCAAGCCAAGCTCGAAAACTTGTCAGGACAGCCCGACCCATTGACAACCCTTGCTTCGAAGGGCAATGATCTATGGGTTTTATCCACACAATCTATTCATTTTCCCATATCATTTCGGGTTATGTAGACACCCTACCTAATGCTGACAAGTTGACAAAATTGGACGATCTTGAAGGATGGACAAACCCTTAACCCAAACATAGATCCAAACCTTAAACCCAAACATTGATGCAAACCCTAAACTTTAAACCTCAAACTCAAACCTTGATCCTAAAAACCTTAACCTAGATCCTAAATCTTAGCCCCCTATATACTCAAACCCTAGGACTTTCAAGACCTTATTCAACTGAGTTAACCCACTGAATCAACTCACCTAGTCAACCCAAGACTAAGCCTAAAGTCCAAACCCATAAGCTCAATAGAAATTTGCAACTTAGATGACATGTGAAAATCACAACAGACAAAGGTCCCTCGCACATATGGGACCCCCCCTGCCAAAACAGGGGAAAAGTTGTGCCTTGGGGAGCGGTCTAACCACCGCCTGCCACATACCCCATATTTCGGCAGGGAGCTCTCCACGAGTGCCATACCTCCCCTTGTAATGTATGCATGAGTGAAAATGTATAATTACCTCTTTGTCACTCGTTTGAACCCAAAATCATACTTTTACTAAGCCATCTAACCATTCAGATCATGTCACTTGGTGCTTTAGAATATCAGCCATTCACCCTTGATTATACCTATACGGGAAGTACTAGCCCTTCCCCTTCTCATTTCAATAACAACAAGCATCCAACAAGAATAATCCACATTTTTATAGCTAGCCTCTAAAGTCTTAGTAATCCCATCCCTCCACTATGGAGAGTGAGAGCGAGGAAAGAGAGCCTAGTCCTAATTCAACCCTAATCCTAGCTTCTCAAGCTAACAAAATCTCAATTTGAGCTACTTACACTAATCCTAGCGACAATACCGTCCATCCAACTGTCCAAACTCTGGGCAGCTTCTATTAAGGAGAATAATAATGATACACAACAGAAGATAAAATCCAGATCTTAGCATTACGAATCAGCCCAGTCAATGCCGAGATTTCTGCCTTCTGTTACTGCCAAAGGGGATTTAAATTCATACGGTTTTTTATTGTAATTATCTTTTTGTAACAGCTGTATATTTGATTTTGTATTCCTTCCTAATATAGGACTCTTAAGTTCTGTATATATATCACTCTGATTCAATCAATAAAATTGCAGTGTGCATTTCTCTCATATGGTATCAGAGCACCTACCTCTAACGAGATCAAGATCCGAAATTCAAATCATGTCTTCTGCAACAGACGCTCCTTCTTCCTCTACTGAAAATCCCTTGGTTGTCTTCAACATTACTGCCCAGATTAATGAGAAGCTTACTCCCTCCAATTTTCCTCAATGGCATGCTCAATTTGAAGCACTGTTAATTGGGTATGACCTAATGGCCTACGTTACTGGGGATTTACAGTGCCCTCCCCCTGACGCTACACTCACTGCCGCCTCCCAAAAACACCATTGGGTTAGGCAAGACAAGCTTATCTTGAGTGCTATTCTTGCATCCACCTCCCCCACTATAACTCCACTCATCGCAACCGCCAAAACATCTCAGGCAGCCTGGAAAAAATTAAGCACCATGTATGCTAGTCGCTCACGGACCAGGGCCATGCAATTGAAGGAAGAGCTCGCCTTAATTCAACGAGCCACTCGCTCTATCCCAGACTATCTCCATGCTGTCAAAACATTAGCTGATGAAATAGCACTCATTGATCATCCCATCTCTGATGATGATCTCACTCTCTATGTCCTCAATGGACTTGGACCCGATTTCAGAGAGATTGCCGCTCCTATTCGGGCTAGAGAGAAATCCCTGATGTTTGAAGAACTTCATGATCTCCTTGTCGGTCATGACAATTATCTTCGTCGCATGGAGGCTACTCAACAGCAGCTTATTGCAGCTGCTAATTTCACGGTGAATAAACCAGGAAATGGAGGCCAGCAGCAGAGGTATTTTTCCAAGAACAATGGTTTTCGAAACCCTAATTCAAACCGATCGGGCAACAATCAGTCCAAGGAGCATAAATCGACCAACCGGACCTCGGGCCGAAACAACTCAGCCCACAAACGATTTCAGCCCAAATGTCAATACTGTGATCAATTGGGTCACATGGCAAAAGGATGTCCCCAGCTGCAGCCCACCGACTTTAGTGCAAACTGTGCTGCGACTTCAAATCCTCAGAACTCCAAGTGGCTTCTTGATTCTACCGCTTCACACAATATCACTGGTGATCTTGGAAATCTGTCCATTCATTTGACTACGATGGCACAGATGAAGTAATACTTGGTGATGGTACAGGTTTGTCTGTCTCACATGTTGGTTCATTAACCCTAAATTTGCCTCAAAAAATGTTCTACCTTCGTGATACACTTTATGTTTCTAATATTCACAAGAATTTAATTTCTGTGCATCACTTCACAAAACAAAATAACGTCTTTGTTGAATTTCACCCATTTTATTTTCTTGTGAAGGAACAGAAAACAGGGGCGATACTACTAAGAGGAGCATGTGAAAATGGCGTTTACATGTTTCCAACTTCACTGGCGACAACAAATTCCACCATGGTTGCTAATGTGCATGAACGAACTTCACTAGATGGATGGCACAAGCGTCTTGGTCATCCATCCATGAAAATTGTTCAAAGAATTGTTAATTTATTTTCTCTTCCGCTTTCCACAAAAAATTTCCCATCTTCATGTACCTCTTGCAATATCAATAAAGCACATCAACAACCATTTGGCTTAACTAGTCTCAAAAGTTTTACTCCTCTTGAAATCATTTATACGGATGTTTGGGGTCCGGCTCATGCTACCGGTCTTAATGGTTCCCGGTACTATCTCATTTTTGTTGACCACTTTACCAAATATATGTGGTTTTATCCCATGTCATCAAAGTCAGGTGTCTTGTCTATTTTTCCACAATTCAAAATTTTAGTTGAAACTCGGTTTCAATCAAAAATACGAAGTTTCTACTCAGATAATGGTGGTGAGTTTTTAAGTCTCAAAAAATACTTGTCCATTCATGGAATAAGTCATTATACCACCGCTCCATATACTCCTCAACAAAATGGAGTCTCTGAACGTCGTCATAGACATATTGTGGAAACCGGACTCACCTTACTACAAGATGCCTCTCTTCCTCTCACATATTGGCCTCATGCGTTTCAAACCGCCACATATCTCATAAATCGTCATCCTACTCCTCTTTTGGAAAATAAATCACCATTTGAAGTGTTGTTTGGTCAAAGGCCAAACTATCTTAAATTAAGAAAGTTTGGGTGTCTTTGTTATCCTCTCACAAGGCCATATAATACTCACAAAATGCAGCCCAAGTCCGTACCTTGCATTTTTCTTGGATATTCTCAAACACAAAATGCTTACAAGTGCATGGATCCTCTTACAAACAAGCTCTACACGTCATGGCATGTCCTATTTGATGAACATCAAGGCCCAGTCAAAACTCCCGGCCCATTGACTGATGCTAATCCATCCATTGGATCTCCAATAGTCTATCTTCTCCTGTCGAACTCGGTTTCCCCAGGTTCCAGAAATTTCACTTTTGTTCATCCGAATCCATGCACCTCATCTCTCGAAATCCAGCCGCCAGTGACGTCGGAACCGGTTGACGCTGTTGGATCATCACCTCCAGGTAACATCTCTTCCATTCCTGTTCTAGATCCCACACGCACATCCGATGCTCTAGGTTTTGGAGATTTAAATCTAATGACTCAATCTATTGATTCCAATTTAAATTCCATTCCTTCGCATACATCTCCGTTAATTGCATCTTCCATACCCTCGACCTCCGTTTCAATGCCGACTATAATATCTGAAAACCCCCCATCTCGGCCTCATTCCATGACCACATGGTCATTGAACAACATCTTTAAACCCAAGCAAATTCATGCTGTCACTAAACATCCCATTCCATCATCCATTGAACCAACATGTGTTAGTCAAGCTGTAGCTCACCCACAATGGCATGAGGCTATGTCCAGTGAGTTAACAGCTCTCATGGGACATGAAACCTGGGATTTAGTTCCTGCTCTTGCGCATTGCAACCCAGTCGGATGTAAATGGGTTTTTAGGGTCAAAAGAAAAGCTGATGGCTCAGTGGAGTGATTCAAAGCTAGACTTGTTGCTAAGGGGTACAATCAACGTCCTGGCCTTGACTATAAAGAAACATTTAGTCCGGTTGTTAAGCCGGCAACTATTCGAGTTGTTCTGTCCATTGCTATTATGAATGGCTAGATGCTGCGACAAATGGACGTCAACAATGCCTTTTTACATGGGTCATTGACAGAAACTGATTTACATGGTGCAACCCCCGGGGTTCAAAGATCCTTCAAAAGCTGATTATGTTTGTAGATTTAAAAAAGTAATCTATGGGCTTAAACAAGCTCCCCGTGCATGGTACTCAGCCTTAAAAAGGGCTCTTGTTGAGCTTGGATTTCAGAATTCTAGAGCCGATTCTTCTTTATTCATCTATCGACATGAATCTGTTATTTGTTACTTTCTTGTCTATGTTGATGATCTTGTAATTACGGGCAGTGACAAAAAATTTGTGGGGTCCATTATTGACAAATTGGGTGCTAAGTTTTCATTGAAGGATATGGGTAACCTTCTGTAGACACTGAAAAATCGGGCGTCCACGTTGTTTGGTAAAAGTGTGTCGTAGTGATGCTTTTGGGGGTGATTAAGTTGATTTGTGATTATTGGAGTCGCCACTAGCCGAATGATCTCAGAATCCCGCGGTCGGCTAGAACCACGAAATACATAAAGTTGGAGAAATCCGAATATTCTCCGACCTTAGATTGACTCCTGGTCTGCGATCCGGGATTCCGGGTAAGGGACCTCGGTTACAAAGAGGGAAGGTGTTAGGCACCCTCTCTGCCCACACAAATGTGCGGTCTCAACTTAATGTGGTAAAATAATCTTAAGGGATGATGATGATGCTACGGTCATGATGGGACTAATCACATGTGGATTTCTGATGTAGCAAGATCCGAGATTTCGGCAGGCCACAGAGCATACATCCGACAATGTGTCTAGAGGGCGGATGTGATGATGCTTATGCAAAGACACAAGAAAAGTTGACTAGATCACTAGGAATTTCTGATGTGACAGGATCCGATGTACGGCAAGTCACAGAGCATACGTCCACTAGAGATATAGAGAAGCAAGGGGGTTGAGAAGGGAGTAGATGTCATGATGAATGCTTGTATGCAAATGGATCTTTGACTTGATTCTTGAAAAGGCTAAGATGTAGATTGAACCATGATCATTTTGGACTAGGCTTGTGGGTGGGAAGGGTTGAGATGAAGGCTAGGAGGTTCTGGAAAATGTGGGCTTGAAGGCTTGGGAGCTCCTTCCCTTCCTTCACTCTCTTCCTCACTCTCTCTCTTTCTCTCTTTTCTTTTCTTTTCCTCTCACTCTTTCTCTCTCACTCTCTCCCTCTCTTGGTGGCTCTCATCCATGGGTGAAAATGAAAGGGGAGAGGGCTATTTATAGCCCTTTCCAATGGTTGTTTGGTAAATAGGGGATAAAAGGAGGGCAAATGCTGATGTGGCATATGGTGATTGGTGGAGAGGAGAGAGATGCCACATGGCATGCTCCCATTGGCTAAAGGGACTGGTAAAACGGTAAATAGTGAGGATGAGAGGGGTAAATGTATAGGAAAGTTGACTTTGGACGCTGGGACAGCTGTCCCTACTCCAACCGTACGCGGCGGAATTCCGATCACCGCCGGCGGTAGTCCGACTACCGCCCGGACCTGGTTGAGTCCGGAACTCGTGTGACTGGCTCCGTGCGCACTTTCTGGGAGGAAGCGGTAATTTGACTACCACTGGCGGTAATCCGACTACCACCTCGGTACGATTTTCCTTGAAATTCATCTGGTGAGTCCTTTTTTGGGTCCTTAGAGTGAAACAAAGTTCCTTTTGGATATTTGGCTCTAAATGGCTTGAAGTTGGCTCGATGGTTACCCGAAAATGATTCGAGAAATAGGTCGATTTTGGACATGGTTTGGATTGAATGATGATTCATGATAGCTCAGGTTAGGATTAGGGGTAGGTTTAGGATATGATCATGGTTCTCGGATTTGTCTTAACAAAATCAAGATATTAGCCTGGGTGGGGTGTCTACAGATGCCCCTCTTTGACCGAGGTTGCGGGCAACCGAAGGTCAAAGCAAGTGGACACCCCACCCTTCTGGTCGGAATGAAGGGTAGCGATTCAAATCTATTGCTTACCATTGTATCATCATCAGTCGACTGTTTGGAAAAAGAGGACTTGCACATACCACGAGGGTTGAGGAAAACGTTGTGATTGTCTCCTGCGTATTTGTCGCGGCTTTACGGATCACCAATCACAACCTCTTCACATCGGATTGTTTACAGCATTGGAGGGTAAGTCTGAAAAGTAAGGGCCTCTGCGCATTTGTCGCGGCTTTACGAGGATTCCCGTACTGTTAGGTCTGTCGTTCCTTTGCTATGTAATCACCCTAGGAATGTTCGTTCCATTTGATCGTCAAAGTGGTTAGCTGCCCTGCGCGTTGGTGCGGCCTTACGGGGAACTCACTACGCCGACTTGGACTCGATCAAATTTTGCAAATATTTCGGGCTAGGTATGTGCAGGTAATCTGTTTGCCATGCAATCTGCTGAGTCTGACACTTTGGTTACAATGGATTGTCTTCACTTCGAGTTTGATTATTCTTTCCAAAGATAGATCCACTCATCTTACTAGCATTTGTGCGACCCCCGATTATAGGGTCTGGCCAATCGTACATATATCATGTACGGACTCGATCGTCCTTCGGGAAACCGGAAGAAATCGGGTCTTATTTAATCTGTTTTACCTGACTGTCATGGCAATCCGGGAGAATATGGAAGATTCCTCGAGTGTCTTTGCGTGTGTGCGGCGTTCTTTTTTTTTTGAAGATTTTAAGATTTTTGGAAAATTTGGAGGTTTTATGAAATCCTTTAGGAAATTTTGGGATTTTTTGGAATTTTTGGAGACTCTTTGGGATTTTGGATTTTTTTTTTTTTTTTATATTTTTGGATTTTTGGGATCTTTTTTTTTTTTTTTTTTTTTTTTTTTTTTTTTTTTTTTAGAACAAAGGTTTATTATTATTATTATTTTTTTTTTTTTTTTTTTTTTTAAATTTTTGGGGGCCATTTTCAAGGGTTTAGAAAGACTAAAATAAAATTTGGGACCTTTTTGGAGATTTAGAAGAACTGAAGTTTATTTTTTAAAATTTTTGGACATTTTGGAGGTTTTTAGGGAATCAGAAGTTTATTCTTGGAATTTTTGAAGACCCTTTTTGAACTTTAGAGGAAATAGGAGTCTATTTAAAAAAAATTTTGACTTTGTCTATCGGTCCAAAGGGAGGACCGGTCACTGGGGGTGGGCATGGGGGACAGCACGCTGCCCCACGTCAGATTGTCGGCGGCGGCAGTCGGTGCCGCCCGGCGATAGTCCGGCTACTGGCCGTCGAATGGACCGCTGGTCCGTTCCTCTTTGCTGGTCCGTCCGATGCAGCCTTCTTCCCATTTAGCCTGCTCGCCCGATCGTCCAGGGACGCATTTGTGGTCCCTGGAGCTCATTTTTACCTTGTATTTTCCTTGATTTCAGGTATTCTTGGCCATTGGATTCTCCTTAGGTTCTTGGCGGTCCATCCTTTTGAGGAGATCTTGCAATCTTTCCCCCTTTTTTTTTTGGGAGGGCTGTGATCTAGATCGTTGATCAGTTTTTGGTGAAATCTAGACCACTGGATCTTGCAGGATTTTGCATATTTTTATTTATTTATTTTATTTATTTATATATATTTTTTTATTCAAGTTGCTGATTGTATTTATATATTTTTTTATTTTTGTTTTTATCTTCACTTGCTAGAGTGGGGTGTGATAAGAAAGGGGGCCCCACCTTTTATTTGATCTAATTTCTTTTTTTGTTTTTTTTTTTGACGATCCGGACCGTTGGATGGGTGGATGGATGATTGATCTGGACGATGGATTTGGATCGTGTATGGATGGATGGATGATGGATGTTCTGGACCATTAACTTGAATCATGCATGAATGAAGGGATGATGGGTGTTTTGGACCATTAATCTGGATTGGATGGATGACGGATGATCTGGACTATTAATCTGGATCATGTATGGACGGATGGATGATGGATGATCTGGACCATTAATCTGGATCGTGTATGGACGGATGGATGATGGACGATCTGGACCATTAATCTGGATCATGCATGAATGATTCGGACCATTAATCTGGATCATGTATGAATGGATGGATGATGGATGATCTGGACCGTTGATCTGGATCGTGTATGGACGGATGGATGATGGACGATCTGGACCATTAATCTGGATCATGCATGAATGATTCGGACCATTAATCTGGATCATGTATGAATGGATGGATGATGGATGATCTGGACCGTTGATCTGGATCATGTGTGGACGGATGGATGATGGACGATCTGGACCATTAATCTGGATAGTGTATGGACGGATGGATGATGGGCGATCTGGACCATTGATCTGGATCGTGTGTGGACGATCTAGACCGTCGGATGGATGATCTGGACCATGTGTGGATGATCTAGACCATGAGATGGATGATCTGGATGATCTGGACCATTGGATGAAATGATCTAGACTATGTATGAGTGATCTGGGCCATTGGATTATGCATGGATCTACTGAAGTGGCCTCCCCCTTTTTTTTGTTTTGAAACGGGCCTTGATTTTCGAGTGGGCCTTTGATTCTGAAATAACAACGGCTTCGGGAAGGATTTGGAATGGGTTATTTTGGAAAACGGGTTCTTGAAGATGGGTTTGTGAACATGGGCTTCCTGGATGGGCCTTTCATCATGGACCCTCTTTTTTTTTGGCCTTTTAAGATTGTCCTTGAAAGTGGGCTTTTGAGATGGATCTTTTGAAGTGTGATCTTGACATAGAACTCACCTGTAGGCTTTGCCTGTGCAGTATGCCCCGTCGAGGTAGGAATGAGGCTGGTCCGTCTCAGCATTCGACCGACCCATGTTTCGTGCCGCAGGAGGGTCGGCATCTTTCAGATGTAGCTCGGGAAGGTGGTGCGCCTGCGATTCTTAGAGGGCGTGGGGTCAGGAGACATTGGCCTGACTGGTTTCATGATCCTCAGCCTTTGTTCTTCGAGGTTCTGGAGCGTACCCCTTTTGCGCATCTTTTCCGGGTTCGTCTAAGCAAGACGAACATGTCGCTCTTATCTGCCTTGGCCGAGCGATGGCACCCCGAGACACATACATTCCAGTTGCCCTTCGGAGAGTGGGGGATCACCCCATATGACATATATATGCAGCTGGGTCTTAGATATGATGGTGGTTCTGTGCCCTTTGAGGAGGACCTTCCAGTACCTACTGAGGATAACTGGATGGAGCTATTAAGGATGATGCCAGATGCCACAGAATTTTCGGGCCATCGATTTAAACTTTTGTGGCTTTCCTCGAATTTCGCCAGCGCATCCACGAGGCCGAAGGCTGCACTGTGATAAAAGCTCGGGCCTGATTCTATATACCATGGGAGCGATGATCTTCTGCCATGGGAATGAATTAGTGAGTTCCTGTTTGTTATCGCTTGTGGCAGACATTACTTTTCCCATACCGTACAACTGGAATGCAGCCCTCTTGGCGCATTTGTACGAAGAAATTTGAATAAGATCGGCCGGGGCCGCATCGGCCGCTCCTTGACTGGTTTTTACCCAGTCATTGAGGTACTTTCTCGAGATCTTTTCTGTCATCTTTTCCTTGAGGATGGTCTGGTGTGTCTCCTCTTAATTTTGGTGTAGCGCAGGTTTGCTTTTTTGATCACTTTCCTCACCTGGCACCCACTCTGATTAATCATTCGCCTCCATTCCCGCGTATGATGCTGTGGTACAAGGATAACCGCAGCCGTACACGTTTGTTTTCTGATCTTGCTTGGAGGTCGAATGTTGATGCCCTCGTTCCTGACGATGTGAGCGATCCGTCTTGCCCTGTATTGCCCATATGTTGCTTTCTGCATGTCTGACAATCTTTACCTTTTTTTTTCTTTTGCAGTTTCATACTCGGCCATACCTTCAGTCGAACGCAGCTCTTACTCCTGGTGCACAGGAGGCTTTTCAGGCCTCTCGACGACGCCGCATCCTGGAGGATCCGCGGGTGACCAAATGGTATCTGGGAGAGAGACTTTTTGGCAGCTGACTGGCAGCCCTTTGGTCCCGCTTAGTCCGCCATCTGGACCATCGATTGGAGATACGTACCACGAGAGAGCTAGTTCTTTGCTTTGGAGGGTTATGAAGCTTGCACCTTTGTTGACCCAGACAGAGAGTACGACTCTTGGAGCGAGCGATCGGCATGGGTCCGATTCTTGACTGGTTATGCTCTGGTGGTGGTGCCCGCTTTGCTGGAGGAGGGATCTTGGGTCCTCATTTTCATAGCAAGGATAGTGACACCTATTTTCCGGATGACGATTAGTTCATCGGCTGTATAATCTCCTTCATTTGATATAAAATTTTAGTTTGTTTGGCATTGTCTTTTGCTTTCACAGTTGTTTTTATCTAATCATGCACATAGGAGCAAATTACTTGTTTTCTACCCTCCCGAGTAGACCTGTCCTGAATTGTACTTGGAACTGGGCCGGAGCGGCAGCGATCAGCCGGCCGGCGGTATCGGACTGCCGGCGGTAATCGGATTACCGCCCGTTGACATTTGCCGGTCTGCCATGTTACAGTCTTTGCATGATTCGATGATGACACCTACGTTACAGAAACGGTACTCGAATACCGCTAGCGGTAATCCGGTCTGCCCCAGTCCATCTTTTCTTCCGACAAAGCCACACACTCTTCCTGTTCATTCCCTTTGTCCCTTCCTCCGGCATTCTCGTCCGTCAGTTCTCGATTATCCTTTTGTCTCTATTTTTGTCCTTTTTCTTTGTCCTCATCCATCCCTTGTTCCTTTCTCCTTTTCTGACTCATCATGGCTAATCATGATGATGATTTGGGTGTGTTTATTGGTGGTGAAAAGGTGGGTGGCTCCATAAATGATGAGGAGTTTATGGGGGTAGATGAGGAATTGATGGGCCCTTTTGAAGGAATGAGCACCACTTATGGCTTGGATCTTCTTCCTACTAATGGGCTGATGGGGTTGGATGGTTTGATTGATAGAGGGATGGCTATGGATGGCATGGATGGGATGATCGCTATGGATGGTGTGAATGGCTTGCTTGATGGAGGGATGGTTATGGATGGCATGGATGGGATGATCGCTATGGATGGTGTGAATGGCTTACTTGATGGAGGGATGGTTATGGATGGCATGGATGGGATGATCGCTATGGATGGTGTGGATGGCTTGCTTGATGGAGGGATAATCGCTATGGATGGTGTGGATGGCTTGCTTGATGGAGGGATAATCGCTATGGATGGTGTGGATGGCTTGATGGATGGGAGGATTGCTATGGATGGTGTGGATGGCTTGCTTGATGGGGGGATGGTTGTGGATGGCATGGATGGTGTGGATCGGATTTTGGTAGATGACGGGCTTCCTCTTGGTGTTTTAGATAGTTTGGACTTGGTAGATGATGGACTTTCGACAGGCGGCCTGAGTCAGATTTTTAGCATAGATTTCGAGGCGATAGTCGGTCAGTCAGCTCCTGGCGTCGTACAGGATGTAGCTCCTATGTGCCACTGGGATGCACCAGATGTTGCAGCTATTGGGGCTTCTTCATTTCAGACACCTCCCGACGTAGCAGTTGTCGGGGACTCAGGTCCTCCTGTTGAGGCTTTTCGGGATACACTGCGAGATGCGATGGGCGCGTCTGGCTTTTTCCTCCACCACGAGATCGATCTTTTAAATGAGGGTATGCCAATTTTTGATGACCCATTGGTGGCCCACAGGGATTGGTTGTTGAGAGTGTGCACATTCGGACTTGTCGATTGCGGCGCGCGTGACACCTGTTACGGCGATTACATATTTGGATTGACGGTTTGTGAGTCCGAGATCTTCGAGTTGGACTCCTTGGGCTTTCGAGAGGTTCTCCACCTTCACCGAATCCGCTTAGACGCGACTGCTGAGTGCGGCATTGTTTGACTGGGTACCATCCCTGAACTGTTTTCTTTCAATGATCTGGAGCTGGGTCCATCGTTGGAGGAGTTTGCGCGTCTGTCAGGCCTTCTCTTGGCCCGGGAGGCGTACATTCCTTTGTCAGAGTTGGTTTGCCCTTCTGATCTGGTTGCCTGGTTCGGTTTCCCATTGATCTTCCCTCTGCGAGGGCGGGGTTGGTGAGCTTTCTCTGGAGATTTTATATGACCGTTGCTCTACGGGTGGGAGGCTGGATCGATCGTCGGCTTCGGTGCAAGAATGCACCGATATTTTGCACCTTGGTTTGTTGCTCTTTTCAGGATGGAGACGATCGTTGCTGGTAGTTTTGCTAGATGTCTTCCGATGCGTTCTTTGTCGCAGGAGCATCATTTCGGTCGTGCTGGCCGAGCTTTTCTTGGGGTTGGTAGTGTTCCCTTGGGCATACCGCATCCTCGAGAAATTTCTTGCTCATTTCTTGGTGTACTTTCGCTCTTTTGCCTCTTTCTCATGCATCCTATATATATATATATTTGATATTTTGAGCTTAATTTGAGTTTCTCCCAGGTATGGTTATGGGAGCACTTGTACATGACTCCTGTGCTTGCATTTCCTGATTATCGTCGTAATGACGTACTGCGCTTGTTGCTCGACGACCTTCCGTATGGTGCTGAGGCCACGGAGTCATTGTATCGCTGCATGCTTTCTGAGCTTCGAGGTGGGAGATCGGTGGGGAGGCTACTTGGCTCTGTCGGCGCCCACGATGCGTAGTGCGGCTCACACTCCTTTTGTTGCTTGGCCTTCGGGGATGCTGCTCCTATCATCCCATACGCTTCCTTCGCCAGTTTGGTTTCTGGCAGGATATCCCAGAGTTCGCCTTTTCTGGATTTGGACATTCGTCTCTTCCATCTGATTTGACATCCTTGTATAGGCGAGTCTGGATTTCCTGGCAGGGTTCTTTGGATGCGACGGCTCTAGGCCTTGAGTCTTGGGCTCCTCCTATGGCGACGGTACCATACCAGCGATGGGTAGCAGAGCAGTCGTTGTATCGTCAGGTTCCAGGCTGGCACTTGGCAGATGAGGCTGCTGATCAGGATATGATAGGTGACACTGCTTCGTCTTCCTCCTGCGTTATTGATTCTTTCGAGGCTTTTGAGGAGCGGCCCTTCATTGATCTTTCATTCCTGCTAGCTACACATGGCCATCTGATTAGTGAGATTGCTGTGCTTCGCCACTCGTGTGAGGACATGGCCCGCCGATTAGCCGTAGAGCGGCGATACGATGAGAGCATGCTTGTGTCACATCGTCTGGATAGGGATGAGATCTTCTACCTGCGCATGGAGATAGAGAGGCTCAGGGAGAGATTGTTGGCATATGAGAGGTAGGGGCTTACACTGCAATTTCTGTTGTTGATTGACTACTTATTTTTGTATGCACGGAGGATTTTTGTTATAAAGGGAAAGACAGTGTATTTGCGAAATGATTTAAGAAAATGAAATATTTTGTTCGTGCCATATTTACTCATGTTTGGATTAATACTTTGGCTGATTGGGATCAGACTCTTGGGCTCAGCCTACGTTGTGTACAGTATTCTAGACTGTGCTCCTTGGGGTCTTGGTTTCTTGAGACGGTGTCCGGGATTGCATCCCCTGGATTTGAAACGACATCGATAGAGTCTTGATCTGAAGTTGATCCTTCTTTGTATCTTGTTGTGTCATTTCTTTGCCTCGGCTTCTTACATTCTGCACTTTTATTTCATTTTTATTTCTTGCCATTTTTACCGTAGCGCCCTTTCGGGTTTTCACTACGTCGGCTCTTCCCGTCATTTTTGCCCGTAGTGTCCTCTCGGATTTTCACTACGTCCGGGTTTTTATCTTGCACGCCCCTTGGCGGCTTATGCTATTTTACCCTTGGCGCCCTTTCGAGTTTTCACCAAGTCAGCTACATGCTTCTTTGTTTTTTACTCAGCCGCTTTTCGGGTTTTCAACTCGCCCCTTTAAACGCTTAGGCATGCCTTTATTCTTTTTTTTTGGTTTTGTCGAAGTGCTTAGGAGTGACGGGGAACTTCCGTCATAGGTGGCCGATCGGCTACCCGCTTTGTCCTTGTCTTTAATCATAATCGTAAAATTTGCTTGAAATTATTTGGGGATACGGGATAGATTTTTAGGGATGCGGGATGGATTTCTTTGCTTCCTTTTTGTTTTCTTTTTTTTTTTAGGTTTCTTTTTGTCTTTTCTTTTTTCTTTTTCTTTCTTTTTTGTTTTGTTTTCTTTCTTTCTCTTTTTTTTTGGGACATTATGGGTATTTCTGAAAAAGGGTAATTGGTGGATATATACGATTTTATTTACGGTAAAGAGGTGAGAGATCGACCTTTCGATTGTAATCATTGACAAAGTTAGGTAGGGTTACCCGTGATAGATTTTACATTGTCGGCGTTGATGGGCTCGGAAGATCCTCGCCTTTCAGTTGGTGAGCCGAAGAGCGCCTCACAGGAGTACTTCTAGAATGATCGAGTGGTCCGTCCCACAATGGTTTGAATTTTCCTCGGGATCGGCAAATGCGGCGGCAGGATCGTTTCATGATCATGTCACCGACATTGAAACTTCTCTTCCGGACTCTCTTGTTGTAAGCTCGAGTGATCCTTCTTTGATAGCATTGGGAGTGGTTTAGCGCCCGCATGCGCTTCTCATCTGCCAGATGCAGTTGATCGTACCTTGCTTGTTGCCACTCGCCTTCCTCGACTTCACTTTCCAGTAGTATCCGTAGTGATGGGATTTCAATTTCGACTGGTAGTACTGCTTCCATTCAGTAAACGAGCCCATATGGAGTTGCGCCTGTAGAAGACCGTACAGACGTGCGATAAGCCCAGAGTGCATAAGGAAGCATTTCTGACCAGTCACGATATGTCTTCACCATCTTTTCGAGTATGCGGATGATAGTTTTGTTTGCGGCTTCCACCCCACCATTCATCTGAGGGCGGTAGGGGCTCGACCGATGGCGTTGAATTTTAAACTTGTCGAGGAAATCGCCCATTCTTTTATTGACGAACGGAGTTCCGTTATCAGTGATAATGGCCTGAGGGACCCCATATCGGCTAATGATGTTGTTCTTCATGAATTTGACCACATGAGATCTTTGTGATAGTGGTGTAGGATCTTGCTTCTATCCATTTAGTGAAGTAATCTCACGCCACCGGGATGTATTCATGCCGTTTGAGGCTTTAGGGCTGATCTTACCTATGATGTCGAGCCCCCATACAGAAAAGGGCCATGGTGCCGTCAAGTTGTAGAGTTCGGAAGCAGGCGCATGGATTTGGTTCGCATGCTCCTGACACTTGAAGCATCTCCTGACGTGCTTGCAACAATCTGTCTCCATTGTAAGCCAAGTAGCCGAGTCGTAGGATCTTCTTTGCCATCATGTGCTCATTCATATGCGGGCCGCATAGTCCTTCGTGGATTTCTGACATAATCAGGGCTGCCTCTGTCTCGTCGAGACAGCGGAGGAGGACTTGGTTGAAGGATCGCTTGTAGAGGATACCCCGGTGATCACGAGCCGCTGCTAATCTTTGTATTGTACGTCGATCAGTCAGAGCTGCTCCTTCCGGTACTTCTGATGTTCGAGGTATTTTTTGATATCTGTGTACCATGGCTGATCATTTGGGGCAGGCTCGGCTTCTTCGATTTGTAGACAGAATGCAGGTTCCTCTTGGAGTTCGACAGTGAGTTCCCATTCAGCAACTCCTTTTGGGATTTCCAGCATTGAAGCGAGGGTAGCCAGAGCGTCAAAGCTGATTCTTGACCGAGGCATGTAAGAGAATGTGATCTCTTCGAACTCCTCGATCAAATTTTCCAGATAGACATGATAAGGAATCAGCTTCTCATCCTTGGTCTTCCAATCGCCATTTATCTGGTTGATGATGAGTTGCGAATCTCCGAAGACTCGTAATTTCTTTACGTTGAGGATGATGGCTTCTCTTAGACCGGCGATGCATGCCTCATATTCAGCTACATTGTTGGTGCACTGGAATGCTAGTCTTCTCGGATATAGGAACTGGGACATCTTCGGGGAGTAGAGTATGGCGCCTACTCCACTCCCCTTCGCGTTTGCAGCTCCGTCGAAGAAGAGTGTCCATTCTCCTGCCTTTCTTTCCTCTTCTCCCTCAATCTGGAGGATGTCCTGGTCGGGGAAGAAGGTCTTCAGAGGTTGGTAGTTGGGTAGGGAGTGTGCTGCTAAATGATCGGCCAGTGCTTACCCCTTGATTGCCTTCTGGGTGACATATGTGATGTCAAACTCGAAAGCGATGGCTGCCATTTTGCGATCCACGCTGTCATCTCTTTGGTTTTTCGAACAAGTACTTCAACGGATCCATGCGGCGGCGAGAAGTATCGGGTGAGCGATCATGTATTGCCTTAGCCGTTGTGTTGCCTAAACTAGGGCGAGGCATGTTTTTTCTAAGCTGAAATATTTGGCTTCGTAGCTTGTAAACCGTCGGCTTAGATAGTAGATCGCTTGCTCCTTTCTTCCCGTATCGTCATGTTGGCCGAGGACGCATCCGATTGCTTCCGCTGCGATAGAGATATACAACAGAAGTGGCCTACCTGGAGTAGGCGGCACGAGCACTGGAGGATTTAGCAAATATCTTTTGATTTTATCGAAGGCCGCTTGGCAGTCGTCATTCCATTCTTTTGGAGAGTTCTTTCGTAATGACTTGAATATGGGTTCGCGACCGGAGTGAGTTGTGCGATGAATCGGTGATATATTGGATTCGCCCAGAGGAAGCCCCGAATTTCTTTCTCGGTCTTGGGTGGTGGCATCTTGATGATAGCTTTGGTTTTGTTTTCATCCACCCTGATACCATCTTCGCTGACAATGAAGCCTAAAAGCTTGCCTCCGGTTGCACCGAAGACACATTTTTGTGGATTGAGGCGGAGCTTGAACTTTTCCAACCTGTCGAAGAGCTTTTGAGATCTTCAAAGTGTCCTTCGATCATGCGAGATTTGACAATCATGTCGTCCACATAAACTTCCATTTCCTTGTTTATCATATCATGAAACAAGGCAGTCATGGCTCGCTGATATGTAGCTCCTACATTTTTCAGCCCAAAGGGCATGACCCGATAACAGAAAGTTCCCCATGGCGTGATGAAGGAGGTCTTCTCACGGTCTTCGGCGACCATCTTGATCTGATTATAACCGGAGAAACCGTCCATGAAGGAGAAGATCTTGTGTCAGCGGATATTATCTACCGGTGTGTCGATATGAGGCGAAGGGAAGTCATCTTTAGGGCTTGCTCTGTTGAGGTCCCTAAAGTCGATGCACATTCGACTTTCCCATCTTTTTGGGAACTGAGTACGATATTTGCGAGCCATTCCGGATAGTTGGAGACTACCGAAATCCCGCATTGTATTGCTTGATGACTTCATCACGGATTTTCGAGCCCATTCGGCTTCATCCTTCGCGACTTTTGCTTGGTGGCTTCATTTACGGCCGTCGGCGGATGATGTACCACCAACTCTTCATCGAGCCCTGGCATGTCCTCGTAGGAGAAAGCAAAGTTGGACAACCTCGGCTTCAGAAACTCCATCATCTTCCGCTTGTATTCTGGGGGAAGCGATTTCCCGATACGCACTTCCTTGGGGGATTCCACCGACCCTAGGTTCACAATTTCGAAGTCATCTGCTACAACATTGGCCTTTGTTTCGAATTTTTCGAGGGAAACCTCGAATTCGAGAGCGGTATCATCATTTCCCTCATCCATGGCTTCATCCAAACCCATGAGTTCAAAGTCTAATTCTAGATCAAAATCATATGAGTCGACTTCAAACTCATGCTTGTCATGAGAATTGTTTGGCACAGTGATTTTTGGAAAGTTTTCTATTGTTTTTGTATTTTGGAATTTTTTTGATGTTTTGTGATTTTAGGGAATATATGATGTTTTTGTATTTTTGAAAATATCGATGTTTTTGTGTTTGAAGGATTTTTGATTTTACTGGTGTTGCAAGATATCTGAAACAGACGGTTTTGCAAACCATGATTGGTCTTGTCTGGTTCGGGATACCAATTGCTATTTACATTGGCGTTTTTTTTTTTAGGCTGGTGCTAGCGAATGGTTCGCTAGTGATTCAATTGTTAGGGGATGGTGACCATTCAGCTCCTTTCTTCTTTCGATCTTGGCTGATCTGCTCCGTTTTTTTCCTGTGGGTCATCTGTCTTGATGACCATGATATCTGCTGGGCTGGGCTCAGAGTCAGAATCTGTTTCGACCTCTGTGCCCAGGAGTTGAAGTTCTTCTTGTTCTTCGGATTTCTGGGACGGGATTTGAACATTCGTCCAATCCAGAGCAAGCCACTTACCTTTGTCAACCCAATGGATGGGTTGCTTCATACTGTATTCCCTGAATGGGTGTCTCCCTGTTCTGGTCTACATTGCTTGCAAAGGGCATTCTCGGTTTTGAGTCACTTGCTGATGGACTCATTTTCATGCCTCTAGTTTCATGCGATGGATCTGGGGGTTCTGCCCCTGGCCTTGTGTGCTCTTCTGGTATCCTAAGGATCCGATCCCATCTTATTGGTGGTCAGATAGACTCTTGTCTAGTCTGTTTTGTGAGTCTAAGTGCTTGAAATTGGTCCTTAAGAGATACCATTTTGTCCTCATAAACTGTCCCAGCTTTAACAAACTCGATGGGTGTGCATTTAAACAGATTGGCCCCTTTTTGGCTTTTCGGCTGATCTTCGGTGTCGGTTGATATCCAGTCCACAATCTCTGTACATTGGCGAGTCTTGGTCTCATTACCATACCTTTTTCATGGAACTCGATGCAAATAATTTAGGATCAATCGCTCGGCGGGGGAATGACGTATTCACTGACTAGAGGGCGAGGGTTAACGATCGCATTCACTTTTTGAATTCAAAGCGTGATATGGAATATCGCCTTACGTATCTTTGAATGTCAATCAACTTTGAATGTCGGTTTACCGGAATACTTGACCGTCACTTGGGAGGATGGTTTACGCTCGGCCCGTATTGAAATGATTCGATTTCCGAAGGAAATTTAACCCTTTGGTGGAGGGTAGATGGGATGGCTCCAACGACATGGAGCCATGGCCGCCCTAAGAGAAGGTTAAATGAGGCGGGAATATCGATGACACAGGAATGTGACAAGGGTCATGTCCGGTCCAATTTGTAATTCTAGGTCAATTTCCGCTTCTACTTGCCTTCGGAATTATCGAAGGCTCGACACTCATGGTCTTTGGGTCGAAGGAGGATGGTTCTATCCCTAACCGTTCAACAGTCCTTGAAGGGCAAACGTTGAGACTTGATCCATTATCAATGAGCACTAGTGGGATCTTGAAATTCTTGTGGTGGGCCACTATGTTTAGTGATCGCCTATGTTCGCGACTCTCGGTGGTAGCTCATCATCGAGAGAAGGTGATGGCTTGTGGTGCGAAAGTTGGCCAATCATGCTTGCCACCATTTCGGGAGGTACATCGGGAGAGATATGAGCATCATTTAAGGTCTTCGCAAAGATCTCTCGATGCGACCTTGACGTACATAGGAGTTCCCGGATGAATATTTGTGCGGGAATGGTTTTGAGTTGAGGCTGCTATATCATAAGCATTGTCGGTTTCTTGGTGGTTCTGATAAAATTCCCAGAGTTTCTTTTGGGTTCGATTATCTCTCTGAGGTATCTCCCATTGTTACCCACCTCATCACATTCGGATAATGCCATGGGGCCTTTCGGGTTATAGGAAGGAACCGCTCTTCCTTCCAAGTATGCCAATGGTTCTTGAAGCTGAGGGGTCATTACTGGAGCAGTTTGTGGTAGACTCAGTGATATCTCTTGAGGTGCCGCCAAGTTCTGATTAGTTGTGGCCATAGATTTTTCCTCTTTCCTTTGATGTGGGGTAGGGATTCTTTGGGTATGTGCCAGTTGGTGAGGCATCAGGAATTGCGGGGCGTGAACTGAGGGTGCCCCTTGCAAGATTGGTAGGGTTAAGTCAGGGAGACCTATCGGGAGGATGACAGGTTCGTAATTCAACCCTTTTGGATATGCCGAGGATGGAGTTGAACGTGTCCCTTGGAGGGCGAGGTTCTGAGGGTATGACTGTTGGGTGCTACTTCCAAAGTTACGAGAGGCTGAAAATGTTGGCGCTTGCTTCAAGAAATATGAGAGGTTGAGTAGGCGGTCTTTGCTTCAAGGGACACACAGTGGCCCGAGGCGATGGTGCTTCTTTGGTGTCCCCATGTCCGATTGGCGTGTCGGGCATGATTGCTTGGATGGAATGATGTAGATAAGCATGTGTGGGTTGACCTCCTTCAATGTGATTGACGGTAGAGAGTCTTTGGATGTCTTTGGGTCTGCCCGATGCGAGGGCGGGGATTTTGGAGAATATTGGCTTGAAGCGTATTCTTTGGCTGTGGGGTGATCGCAATCTTACGGCTTTCGATCAAATCTTGGACCGCATGTTTCAAAGCGGCAATGGTCCGTTAGATGACCAGGGAGCGATGATATGCACAAGATCTTGATTTTCATTGTAACCGGAGGCAAGGGATTCGGTGGAAGTCGAGGCCGGAGGGTGTTAGCGATTGCTTTTGCATGAGCATTGTTAGCACTTGGCTGTATGATTGCGCCAACGGAGTGAACTTCCTCCCTAACATTCCTTACTTGTATGGTCCTTGTGTATTTCCCCTAGGCTGTTGTGATGACTGTGCCTGATATCCTTGTTGGGTTTGCTGGGGTTGGTATTGCCTATTCTGTTGTGGCTGGTACTGTCTGCTGCCGTGGCTCTAGTGGTGGAGCATACTGGTTGCCTTGAGTGTTAGCGATGATGTTGTTAACTTCAGTAGCACGCTGCATGGGAGCAGCGCTGTTTCCATTCCCGTGCCCAACAGGTTTCCCCTCGACTTTATTTTTTTTTATTGAGGGGGTCTGATGTGGCCATGGGGAAATGGTTCCAGCTCTGATCCCAGCTTCTACTTGTTCTCCGGCTCGGATGAGTTGGGAGAAGTTTACGTACGGATACGAGATCAAATATCCTGAAATCTTGGGATGTGCTGAATGCACAATCATGGATATCTGCTCTTCGTCATCGATGGGGTTTCTCATTCGAGCTGCCATAGCTCGCCATCGTCCTATGTATGCTAATAAAGATTCATCGCTTTTTTGCCTCAGGGCAGCCAAGTCGGCTCTCCTTGGAGCCATGTTCAGGTTGTATGAGAACATATCAATGAATGCTTGGGAAAGTTTTCCCAGTTACGATTTGGTGGCTATCTAGTGAGGTGTACCAATCGGACGTCACCCTTTAGGGATTTACGGAAAAGTCTTATTAAAGCCCCATCATTCCTCTGCTATCGCATTGAGCTCCCCACAAAAGGCTTTTAGATGTCTTTGTGGGGCACCCATGCTACCGTCATACCTTTTGAACTTTGGTATCTCAAAATTTGGAGGTACCGGGCGTCTGGGAAGGGACGAGAGGTCCCGAACTTAGTGGATGGGTGATCCACTCCTTGTTGTCTTTGAAGTGGCTTTGCATCATTTGTAGTTGCTCTCGTAACTCCTTGATCTCGACTTACTTTGTTGCGGATATCTTGCCCCTTGTTGTAGGGCTTGTGCTGCTTCTTCTTCATATGGATCAAGAATAGGGGGGTTAATGGAAAGATGGCGGACTCCCAGTGGCGGGAGGTAGCTGGAATTGAACGTCGTTCCCTTTTGGAGGAGGGTGTGATGTTCGGAAATGGCTTCCGCTTTGGTATCTCGCCAATTAGGGATGTTACTCCCGTTAGGGGGAATGAGCTGGACTCGAAACTGGCCCCCTTCATGGGCATCCGCCAGTTCTTGTCTGTGATTTGCATGTGCTGTGACCGGATTGTTGTGATGTGTTGAGTAGAGATGTGGGGGAGGGTTGCTCCCGATTGCTTGCTGTTGTTGATCTTGTGCTGATTCTTCTGGGGGAGGGAGCACAGGATTTGCTGGAGGAACGAGAGAGAAGGCAAAAGGAGTTTGAGGGAGTGAGCTGTTCTGCACACTAGGCTGGGTCATCTGCGTATTCGGTGTGGCACTTGGCACTAGGCGAAGCAGTAGCTCTTGCATTGTTCGAAGTAGTAGCTCTTGTGTGGTGACATTGGCTGGCAACTCTGTCGGAGCTATTGGTAAGGGTACGGGTGTAGGTATGGGTGTGGGTGTGGGTGTGGGTGCAGGTGCGGATATTTCAGGAGCTGGTTGGGGTGCCGGCTCTTCTTCATGGGTTGCTTGAGAAGTCATGGCTGCACGGGATCGAGTAGTCATGGTTCGGACCTTTGCCTAAGCAAGTATGAGCTAAAGATTTTTTTTTGTGAATGTAGTGATGATGTCCCTTGAGATTATAGTACCACACACCTTCGAGTCGGGTCTCAGCTAGTGCGAGCTAGCAAAATTCCCCAGCAGAGTCGCCATTCTGTAGACACTGAAAAATCGGGCGTCCACGTTGTTTGGTAAAAGTGTGTCGTAGTGATGCTTTTGGGGGTGATTAAGCTGATTTGTGATTATTGGAGTCGCCACTAGCCGAATGATCTCAGAATCCCGCGGTCGGCTAGAACCACGGAATACATAAAGTTAGAGAAATCCGAATATTCTCCGACCTTAGATTGACTCTGATGCAACGTCAGGGATTAGGATAAGGGACCTCGATTCTGAGGGAAGGTGTTAGGCACCCTCTCTGCCCACACAAATGTGCGGTCTCAACTTAATATGGTAAAATAATCTTAAGGGATGATGATGATGCTACGGTCATGATGGGACTAGTCACATGTGGATTTCTGATGTAGCAAGATCTGAGATTTCGGCAGGCCACAGAGCATACATCCGACAATATGTCTAGAGGGCGGATGTGATGATGCTTATGCAAAGACACAAGAAAAGTGGACTAGATCACTAGGAATTTCTGATGTGACAGGATCCGATGTACGGCAAGTCACAGAGCATACGTCCACTAGAGATATAGAGAAGCAAGGGGGTTGAGAAGGGAGTAGATGTCATGATGAATGCTTGTATGCAAATGGATCTTTGACTTGATTCTTGAAAAGGCTAAGATGTAGATTGAACCATGATCATTTTGGACTAGGCTTGTGGGTGGGAAGGGTTGAGATGAAGGCTAGGAGGTGGCTGGAAAATGTGGGCTTGAAGGCTTGGGAGCTCCTTCCCTTCCTTCACTCTCTTCCTCACTCTCTCTCTTTCTCTCTTTTCTTTTCTTTTCCTCTCACTCTTTCTCTCTCACTCTCTCCCTCTCTTGGTGGCTCTCATCCATGGGTGAAAATGAAAGGGGAGAGGGCTATTTATAGCCCTTTCCAATGGTTGTTTGGTAAATAGGGGATAAAAGGAGGGCAAATGCTGATGTGGCATATGGTGATTGGTGGAGAGGAGAGAGATGCCACATGGCATGCTCCCATTGGCTAAAGGGACTGGTAAAACGGTAAATAGTGAGGATGAGAGGGGTAAATGTATAGGAAAGTTGACTTTGGACGCTGGGACAGCTGTCCCTACTCCAACCGTACGCGGCGGAATTCCGATCACCGCCGGCGGTAGTCCGACTACCGCCCGGACCTGGTTGAGTCCGGAACTCGTGTGACTGGCTCCGTGCGCACTTTCTGGGAGGAAGCGGTAATTTGACTACCGCCGGCGGTAATCCGATTACCACCTCGGTGCAGTTTTCCTTGAAATTCATCTGGTGAGTCCTTTTTTGGGTCCTTAGAGTGAAACAAAGTTCCTTTTGGATATTTGGCTCTAAATGGCTTGAAGTTGGCTCGATGGTTACCCGAAAATGATTCGAGAAATAGGTCGATTTTGGACATGGTTTGGATTGAATGATGATTCATGATAGCTCAGGTTAGGATTAGGAGTAGGTTTAGGATATGATCATGGTTCTCGGATTTGTCTTAACAAAATCAAGATATTAGCCTGGGTGGGGTGTCTACACCTTCATTTTTTCCTAGGGGTCGAATGCATTAACACTTATGCAGGCTTGTTTCTATCACAACACAAGTACATTCGGGATCTACTACAAACCACAAACATGATTAGAGCAAAGGATGTATCCACCCCTCTCTCAACCAACACTCCCCTCCATCTTCTAGATGGTACTGCAGTTTTGGACAGCACTGAATTTCAAAGAGTAATAGGCAGTCTTCAATACTTGTCTTTAACTCGTCCGGATATCTCTTATGCAGTTAATAAACTCTCTCAGTTTATGCATAAACTGACTATCACTCATTGGACAGCTACCAAGAGGCTCCTCAGATATTTGAAGCAGACAATATTTCATGGGATTCAACTAAAACCAACAACTGCTCCATGCTTAACCACTTATAGTGATGCTGACTGGGCAGGCAACAAAGATGATCGAACTTCAACTTCAGCATATATCACTTTTCTTGGATCCAATCCAATTTCATGGAGTTCTATAAAACAAAAAGCTGTTGCATGTTCCTCAACGGAAGCAGAATATCGTGCCCTTGCAAATGCCGCTTCCGAAACCATGTGGCTGTTAGCTCTCTTCCATGACATTGGTTTTCCACTCAAGGAAACGCCTATGCTTCTTTGTGATAATCTTGGTGCCACACACTTGAGTTACAATCCAGTACAACATTCAAGGATGAAACACATTCAGATGGACTTACACTTTGTGCGTGATTTGGTTCAAAAAGGCACACTTAAAGTCTGTCATGTTCACACTGAGGACCAGCTTGCAGATCTCTTGACAAAACCACTATCCAGGCAGCGCACAAAATATCTAAGGATCAAGATTGGTCTTGCCGATGGCAGCCAAATCTTGCGGGGGCATATTAAGGAGAATAATAATGCTACACAACAGAAGATAAAATCCAGATCTTAGCATTACGAATCATTGATCCAATGTCGAGATTTACGCATACATTCGCCAAAAGGGATTTAAATTCATACGGTTTTTTATTGTAATTATCTTTTTGTAACAGCTGTATATTTGATTTTGTATTCCTTCCTAATATAGGACTCTTTAAGCTCTGTATATATATATCACTCTGATTCAATCAATAAAATTGAAGGATTATTTCCATTAATTGGCAGTGTGCATTTCTCTCATAGCTTCCACCAATTCTAATATTAGAATTGTGCAACATCTATTTCCTTACTCTCGCTCGGGTGCAACACATCTTTCACACAAATGACACATGTACAGAAAGCGTGGGGTGCATAGTCCAGTGCTTGGATTTACAGGGAAAGCTTTGAAGTAAGAAGTTACAGGATGCTAAGTGGGGCCCACTGTGATGTTTGTGAGAAATCTACTCCATCCATCTATTTTGCTGAATTATTTTAAGACAAGAGACCAAAAATTAAGTGGATTCAAAAATCAAGGTGGCATATGGTACGGAAAATTGGAGAAAGAGTTGCCTACCGTTGAAACTTTTTAGTCTCCAACTTTATGTCTATATGCCATCTAAACCATTTATAAGATCATTCCCACCGGGATGAAGTGAAAAAACCAAAAACTTAGCCTGATATGAAATTTTTGTGGCTATATAAATGTTTTAACCTTATCAATAATTGTAATTTTAAGTTTCTTGTCCTAGATCTACAAAAAAGGATGGACGAGGTGGATTTCTCACAAACACTACGGTAGTCCATCTAACATCCCAGCTAGGGCTGAAAGTCGGGCGGGTTAGGTCGGGTTGGTGCTCAACCCTAACCCAACCCAAGGTTCCTATACCTCAACCCTAACCCAACCCAACCCAACCTCAAGTTGGGAATTCTCAACCCAAGCCCAACCCAAGCGGGTTCGGTCGGGTTGGCCTGGTTGGTCAGGTAGATATATGCTAATATTTTCATTGTTACATTAGTCTATTATATTTTCAATACGAGTTTTATTTTTTATACCTATAATTTTATTAATTATATACATAGTTATTTATCGTAAAGAACAATTTTTTTCTAAACAAACAAGCTAAAATATAGGACAACTACTTTAAAAGTCGTATTGTGTATTAAACAACCTATTCGGGAGAGAGAAATCCTGTGTATCTTATTAGATTGAGTCATCGGAAATGACGGGGACCAATGAAACCCGATGACATTAGAAGTTCCTGTGTGTTCAACACGAACGATCCGAACTAAATTATAATTAATTTATAAGAAACTTATATATTGTTCAGGTTCGGGTTGGGTCGGGCAACCCGAGACCTCAACCCGAGCCCAACCCAAGTTTTATCGGGTTGGCGTTTGTAAGGCCCAAGCTCGAGACCAAACCCAATACATCCTGCCCAAGCCCAACCCAATGTCAGGTCGATCAGGTTGAACTTGCCCAACTTTCAGACCTAATCCCAGCGCATCAACTTTCCATCAAAGACTTTTGCAGGAAATCCGCTTCATGCACCCATCACCCTCGGTGGTGAAGGAAGCGGATTGCGTATCGAGTAACTGAGTATGCTAAGCGTACTGAGTAAAACCTGTGTGGCCCATCGTAGTTTATGTATTTTATTCACTCCGTCCATCCATTTTAACAGATACTTTTATTGCATGAGATATAAAATAATGCATATAAAAAGCTCAAGTTGACCACACCATAGGAAAAAGTACGAATTGAACATCTACTATTGAAAAATTCTCAGAGGCCACACAAGTTTTAAATCAAACTGATATTTATGTTTTCCCTTCATCCATGTCTTTGTGATCTTATGAATAGGTTGGATGACAAATAAACATCACTGTGGGCCATAGGAAGGTTTCAATGGTGGAAATCATTATTCCCACTATTTCCTGTGATATGGTCCACTTGAACTTTGGATATTCTTCAATTTCTAAGTCAACCACTAAAATGATGTGGAAAAATAGATGGACGGCGTGGATAAACAAAATACATTCACAAGGGGCCCAACTGAGTTATAAGAGCATATTAAGTAACTCAGTACGCAATCCTATTTCGGTGGTGACGTGGTGAGATTTGTTACGGATTAGGTGGGTCGACCTCGGCATAACCCAATATGGTGCGGCCATTACAGCGGGGGCCTACTTTGGTGTATCTATATCCACGCAGTCCATCCTTTTAATTTCCTGTCATTTTAGCGCCGTCCCAAAAATGAAGTAGATCCAATTATTAGGTGGACCCTACCATAAGAAACAATATTGATTGACTATTAATGAGCTAAAGTTTTGGATCAAGATGTGGACCCTACCATAAGAAACAGTATTGATTGACTATTAATGAGCTAAAGTTTTGGACTAGCTTGCATTAAATGACAAAGAAATCACCTTTCTATACGCATATAATGCACTACGTATGAAGATATGTGACATCGCGTCTTACTTAAGTATAATGTAAGTTATATATCATAGATCCAGTCCGTTTGTCAAATAAGGCCCACCAATAAAATTTTATATACTAAAAATTAGTAAATAAACATTATCATTAGAACTACACATATAAGTGGAATTTATATTGTTGGAATAGATTTTTAGCAACTCACTTATCTTGTAAATGAATATTATATTATTGATTAAAAAAAAAGTTCTTTAATATGCTTACATAAGATCCAATCTAATGAACGAACTAGATGTTTTATACATGTGGGGCATAGCTCCAATATATCACACATGTACAACTTATTTAATCATCCCACTTTATTTAGAAACAACCATTCTTCATATTTCTCTCCTCATTTAATGCACTACTCTCCTTCTAGTCGCTGCCACTAGCTCGGTGGCTAGTGGTCGGTGCTCTGTGCTCTATGAGCCCCACCATGAAGTATGTGTTTTATCCATGCTGTCCATCCATTTTTACAGATCATTTCAGGTCTTGATCCCAAAAATGAGTGGAATATAAATCTCAGGTGGACCACACCACACGAAAACGGTAGTGATTGAATAGACACCATTAAAATCCTCATAAGTGCCACTGTCCTATTTATTTGACATCCAATCTGTTGATTAGGTAATGCAGACCTAAATGAAGGGAAAAAACAAAGATCAGCTTGATCCAAGACTTTTATGGCCGCAAGAAGTTTTTAATGGTGGATGTTCAATCAACATTGTTTCTTATGACGTGTTCCACTTGAAATTGGAATATACTTCTTTTTTTTATCATACCATAAAATGATATAGAAAATAAGATAAATAGCATGGATGAAACAAATACATCATGGTGAGGCCCACCCGAGCACCGACCACTAGCCATTGGCAAGTGGCAGGGTCACTAGCCAATCCGCTCTCCCTCTTTACAGCGCTGGAACTTCCAACCCTGCATGGAGTGGATTAGGTGCAATCCTGTCCAAGCATATTAGGGTGCATCCCTTACCGTGGGGCTCAATTTGATGTATGTGCTATATATCCATGCAATCTAACCATATTTTCAGCTCATTTTAAAAAACTATTTAAAAAATGAAATGGATATAAATATCAGATAGACCACACCATAGGAAACAATGGTGATTAACCATTAGAAACATTTTGTAAGCCACAAAATTTTTGGATCAAGAAAATTTTATTTTTTTATTTTTTTACTTTCCCATGATTTAGGTTTTCATAACTTTATCAATATTTCAAGTGGAAAATAAACACTAAAGTGGGCCCTAGGAAGTTTTTAATGATAAATGTTCAATATCAAATATTTCTTATTGTGTGGTAGTCCTGAGAAATTTATCTTCTCACTTTTTGAAATCTTGCTGTAACATGACCTGAATATATGGACCAATGGCATGGATATACAATACATATACTAAGGTGACCCCACGGTGAAGGACGCACCATATTGCGTGAGGACCATGCCACACCTATTTTCGTTGGTATTTTTTTTTTTGGCAAATGCCCCTTTTCCCGAAATGATGAGCAGGGAGGCCCTTTTCTCGGAGCCAACAGCGGGACAGGGAGGCTAACATTGATTTTTTATAAGGCCCACCATGTGATGTATATATAAGATTCCCTCCGACCATCAGATTTGTAATCTCCTTCTAGGTAAAGAGTCAAAATAGCAAGCCGATATTTGATTCAAGTCGGCCACAAAAATAGAACAGTTGATGCAAAGACATCCACCCTTAATTTTTATAGGGCCCACATTTATCGTTATGTGGAATCCACTCCAGCTGTTAGAGGCCACACAAAAAGCCATGTGTGGTACCAAAATATCATGCTTACATGTGATTCAAATAGGCCCCATCAAAGGAATCGTTTTGAATGGTGATAATTTTTTTTAACACTATTTTCAATTATGTGATCCACTTGAATAATGGATGGGGCTAATTTTTGAACCCGATGTTTAACATGAGGTGACACACATGATGATCAGAGAAAATTTCATGTTAACACACCATGGTATGTCCCATGACTTTTGATATCTTTTTAATAAGATCCTATTAAAAGCCATCGAGAAAAAACTGTCTCTCTTTCTAAGCATTAATTAGCATTAATTAATCAAACTAGTTGGACGGTCCAACTAGTTGTGTGTGAGCATTACTCATATATATATGGAAAATGTACAATGAGCTCGAGTGCACACGTCTGTCCCATGAGGTCGAGCTGTGTGGGCCCACCGTGATGCGTTTCGAACATCTACCCCATCAGTCAGATGCACCATTCCATTGTGGGCCTAGCTCTCAAAAATCAAGTCAATCCGTGACTTGTGTGGGCCACACCACATACATAAGTGGAGAGGGGCCGTGCACCATTAAAACATTTATGGGACATTTTTTGGGCCCACCGAGATGTAGTTTGCAAATCCAGCCCATCCATTATGTGTGTCCCACTTGGATGAGGGTTCAGACCAAGTTTCAGCAGAATTCAAAACTCAAGTGGGCCCCACCAAGTACTTTTATATGTTTTTGGCATGTCTTCACATGATTTTAGATGGTATGACCCACCTGAGTTCCGTATACGGCTGATTTTTGGAATATCTCATAATTTAAAGGGGGCCCATCAAATGCATGGTGTTGATAGTCGACACGCAACACAGTAGGGCCCACATAGCTCGACCTCACGGACCCTTATCGCGAGCTCGAGCACATATTACCTAAACCCATATATATATATATATATATATATATATATATATATATATATATATATATATATACACACACACACACACACCTCCATCTTATATGTGACCGTAAATATCATCAGATTGGATGTAGAATAAACACTACGGAAGCATAGAGGTGCCCCTTAAAAAGTTTTTTTTTTAATTAATTATGATTAGGCATTCAATCACCACCGTTTCAAGGAGTATAATCCACCTGAGATTTGAATCTTCTTCAATTTTGAAATCATGCTCTAAAATGATCCAACAAAAAAACGGATAGACCGCATGGTGCAGAATGTATAAATCAAGGTGGACCCACGGCAAGGGCCGGTCTTGGGTGAGGCCGGGTTTTACCCAATCTGCTCCTGCTCTGTCGAATCAAACCTTTCGAGTAATGCAAGTAGAGCCAAAAAAAAATAAATTTAAATACCACACATCTACCATCCACTCTCCGAATCTTTGAGATTGAAAAAAATAAGAAAAAAAATAAACTCGTAAAAAAATAAACCACCCATTCAAAAAAATACTGCCTGAAGGAAGTAACACCGCTAAAAAAAAAAAAAAAAAAAAAAACCGCCCACTCACCTACTCGCTGGGATTATTGAGTCTTTGAATCATTGAAGTTGAAAGAAATGAGAAATAAAAAATAAAAAATTACCCCAGTCATCCGAATCTTTGAATCTTCCAAGTAGATATGATATAAAAGTAAAAAACACTCCAAGAATTAAAAAAACACCCCACCCATCCAAAAAACACTCATTAATCCAATGGGTGTGGTTTGGCTACGGGATGAAACACATACATCATGGTAGAGCCCACATAGCACCGGCCAGTCGCCATAGCCAATCCCCCTCCTAATCTAGTGGCTGCAATTTCGAACAGTTAGGATTATTTCTCTAGTGTTAATATGGGTTCTGATCCACTGATAATGGACTCCACCTCAAGCTTTGAATGGAAGATTTCCCGTTAATTAAGACTGTTACTGAGCACTGTTTCTACCCGTTTATTTTTAGGTGAATACGATATCAGATATGTATAGCTCTGACCATGTTTTCGGAATCAGCCCCTCTTTCCTTCAAATGAAGTGGATCACGTGGTGTGCTATAAAACGATCTCTCCAGATGGACGGACGGTTTTGATATAACACATATATAATGTGTGCGCCACATAACTTGGTGACGTCAACATACCACCGGTGGTGTGTGGCACACCACGCAATCTGCTTCCCCTCCCAAAAAATGGACGCGGATTGCGTCTGACCAGATCTGTGTGGGGATTGTGAGAAATCCACTCAGTCCATCCTTTTTTTCAGTTCATTTTAGAGAAGGGAACGAAGAATCAGGAGGATCCAAAACTCAAGAGAGTCACACAAAAGTAAAAAAGTTGTGGATTAAACGACCACCACCGTTGAAACATTCATACGACAGTTGGTGCTCCGTGAGCCCCACCATTATGTATGTGCTTCATCCATGCCGTCCATCTATTTTTCTAGATCATTTTATGATATTAGACCAAAAATGACATATATCTCAATGTCAAGTGGACCACATTACAGGAAATAGTGTTGAATGAATGTCCACCATTAAAAACTTTTTGGGCCCCATAAAAGTTTTGGATCAAGATGATCTTTATTTTTTCCCTTCATCTGGGTCTGTATGACCTAATCAACAGATTGGATACCAAATAAACAGTACAGTGCGCCTTAGGAGGATTTTAATGGTGGATATCCTATCGCTATTTTTTTCCTGTGGTGTGTTCCACCTTAGATTTATATCCCTCCTCTAAAATGATCTGTCAAAATGGATGAATGGATGAAACACATACATCATGGTGGGCCCACAGAGCACCGACCACCAGCCACCGGGCTGGTGTCAGGGGAGTAGCCAATCCGCGTCCTTCATTTCATCAGGTTGGAATCAAATTATGAATGGTTTGGATGGCAGATAAACATCAAGGTGGATCCAGGAAGATTTCAACGGTAGGGATTTCTTCCCCACCTTTTACTCTTTAGTGGCCCACTTGAGTTTTGAATCCGTCTCATTTTTCCCCGTCCTAGAATGAGATGGAAAAACGGATGGACGGGTGGATTTCTGGCAAACATGTGGCCCCACGTAGCTTCTGAGCGCAGGACCATCCTGCGACAGGAAATCGGCGTTCGAGAACTCCGAAGCCTGGCGCACATGTAGAAAGTGGCATCAGGACCTTGTAGTTACTCTAAATTGAAGGCCAGAACCCTCGTCACCTCTCTCTCTATATATAGCAACCCCTCCTTTCATTCTCATCACCTTCATTAAAACGACTCCTCCTTTCATTCCATCTCTTTCCCAGAAAACCCACATAAAGAAAAATATCCCTTCAACCTATCCTAATCTCAAACATGGAGTTTTACAAAAGAAATCCTTCTACTGTAACATCCCTTGTATCCTACTTCTTCATCTTCCTGATTCTGATTTCTCTGCCTCTTGAAGCAACTAGACCTTTGGAGGGACTGATAATATCCCCGACTCATGGTCTCACATTTCAGTCCCTCCAGAGAGCCCTCCCTCCACCTTCCCATCATTCCATTTGCGTCTACGTCCCGAAGGCAGATCCCGGCTGCCCTATCCCTGACAAGAATTTCGCAGGACTTGTCCACGTAGGATCTCCTACCTGATGAGGAAGAACTTCTAACTCCCCTCACGTGTTAAGGAAGCCACACGTGTGGAGAAAAACCCTCGCTCACAACTCTGTACACGAGAGTTTAATGAAGGCTCCTTCTCTACTACTCCTTATATACAAAAGATGATTATAATCTTTTCTAATATTTCCAATATTCCTAAGACCCCTTCTCCCTCTGTGTCTTTTTATTATAAATAAGCAATAACTGTGGTGAGCGTTCATGCGTTTGGCGTGTGAATGAGTTTCTTCCACACGTGTCTCACTCACACATGTGGAGATTTGAAGTCCTTCCTCATCACTAGCATCCATGGAACCATCGGCCATTTACGTGCGCAGCTGCCGTTGACGTCAGAAATCCCTGCACAGATTGACTCTTGTGATCTCAGTTACAAGTAGGATAGTCCTGCATGAATTTCCATGATGTGAAAAATAATCCATTTACATTTTGCATGATGCATGGTTTTTTGTTTCTACTATCTATGATTGCTTTAAAAAACATAATTATGGATGATTGCTTAGGGCCTGTTTGGTAGATGCATGACTGGGTCCTTACTTTGTTGGAAAAGATCTCTCATAGATGGAAAAATAAAAAGGATTACACCAAGACAGCCAAGTGAAAATAACATGAAAAAAACTCAAATATTTTATTGAACAATGTCTAATGTATATGCCTATTGAACAGGTTGTTTATTACTTAAGCATGCAATTGAACGATTACCGGTTGAAAAATTATGTTTATCACTATACTATTAAGCAACTAAGTTATAACATTATCTTCTGTTTAATACTAATATAATTTCTTCCACTGATCTTGTCAGATACATGTTAACTTGGCCTATTTGGAGAGGCTGAATGGGCAAATGGATTTTAGATTTATCTGAATTCAACGTTAATTATGTGCCTAAAAAAATTGTAAAAGGACAAGTTATAGCCAATTTTTGGCTGATCACTTGACTAAAATATACAAATTTGACTGCTAATGAATCAATCGACATACGTATGACAAATCTTGCAGCATGAAAATTGATGTTTGATGGGTCAAAAATAGATCAATTGACTGGGGCAAGAATTAGCATCACAACCCCAATTACTGAAAAACAAGAATTGGCATTTCAATTAGAATTCCAATGCATGAACAATCAAGCCAAATATAAAGTTTTGATAATCGGTTCAGACATATAGCATGATCTTAAAGAAAAGGCAGTAGAAGTTTACGGTGATTCTCAGTTGGTCGTTGACCAGATCAAAGAAACGTACAAATGTACCAATGATAATTTAATCCCATATCCAATTACGACCCAAAAATTGATTTAATGTTTCGATGAAATCATCACAGATTATATACTGAGAGAAGAGAATACGGACACCAATGCAGTGGCACAACTCACATTCGGCTTGAAGCTCCCAGTAACAATTCATCTCTGCCCAAAGGTAATTGTTACCATCAATCAAAGAATAGAAACCTTGTGTAAGGATATATAAAGCAAGTGCTGATCTATCTGAGTGGCAGAAATCCATAATTCAATTTCTGAATAACCCAGGCATGAAAATTGATCAAAAGACTAAATTGATGGCTATGAACTATGTCATGATAAACAATGAATTATTCTTTAAAAAAAAAAAAAAAACATATAATGGTCTATTGTTGAAATGTGTGATGATCGGTGAAGTAATGAGAGTGATGGGGTGAAGCTCATGAAAACATTTATATGTGGAGCACACCAAGTTAGAAGAAAAATAAAAGCACTAGTTCAAAGATATGATTATTATTGGTGAAATATGATGGACTGGTGTGTTAGATATGCAGAAGGTGTAGGCCATGTCAACAACATGGCCCCATTCAACATGTTCCAACTACAAAGTTATATCCCATCGTAGAGCCTTGGCCCTTTCGAGGTTGGGCAATGGACTTGATAGGGATGATAAAACTTAAAGAACACAAGTTCATCATTGTGGCAACAGATTACTTCACAAAATGGGTTGAAGCTAAGCTTATGAAGGATGTTGAATATACTAATGTAATTGAATCAATTCAAGTGCATATAATTCATACATTTAATATCCTGAGTCTAATATCATCGGCAATGTAACGACATTAAACTCTTTACCGTATTTATGGACAAGAAAATGGGTACCGGCCCTAGTCGCAGTTGCTGTCGTTCCCTCTGAAACGCACCTCTGATTGTTGGGTTTAGAGATGTGTGTCTCTTGGTGCGGCAGCCATTAATGACAACTACGGTTGTTGCCAGATCTGATTTGAGAAGATGGATTTCAAGGGCTCTAAAAAACCCTCTGTTCAATCTAGCATCCATATTGTCAATCATCCTCAACAACGATCAATGACGCTGGGATATATGCCCGTGTCTAGATTGCAACGTCCGATTGCAATCGGCAACGGCGGGCAACAACGGCTAATCTAAATTACCCGATTATAATAAAAATAGCAACCGGGACTCTAGATAATCTCCAGGATCAATGCATAGGTTGCTCTGATACCAAATGTTATATTTGTATTGCGGAATTGATGGATTGTCTATGCATCAACAATAGAGATTCAAAACCATAAACTGAAAGCGTACCTGATTGGGAAGACATTCCGCCGATAGGAATCTTGATCTTCCGCACCTTATACCTTTAGGAGAACCTTCAACAGGACTAGGGTTTTCTCACTTGTGTTGGTGAGTGGACCAAGACGTCTATATATAAGAAGAGGGGCTAGAAGCTTACCCATCACACTTCTCCCTCTAGGGTCTCCACACTGTAGGTTTCCAAATTTGTCTTAATAACCGAGTATAGGGACATCGGTTCAAGCGTCCCGTCCCAAACCCATTTATAATGATCACAACTGAAGTGGGGCCCACTGAATCGCTCAATCTGAATAATCCCAACGGTCAGATCTGATGATTATGTGTGGCCCACCTGATAGTAGTCTTACAGATTCCTCTAGCAGGGTAAAGGGAAAACACTGATTCATAAGGTGATTCCCCAGCAGGATTAAGGGAAAGCACAAATATCAGTCCGTTTTACTACTGAGGGGGCTAAGAAGGTTTCACCAGTGGGCGTTTAATTCCCACATGCAGTTTCTCATGGTCTATCCGACTTGTGTCTTGAATCTGCCTGAATTTTTTAGCCCACCTGCACAGTGGCTAGATAGAGTGTATAAACACATCACGGTGGGTGCGGTTAGATGGGCTCCCAGTAATGGGATGAAGAAAATTGGTGTCCACGGGCTTTCAGTACTTTTTTTTTTTATCGTGCCAATCGCTACGAATTCTCTGTAATTTTCAGGTGGCCAATAATTTTCAAAGGGCTAATATTAAGACTAAGTCTCCTCATAAATAATAAAATAGTTAAAAATAGGAATATAAATGAGAAGTTAGATTTTTTTATTTTTTATTTTTTTTGCCAAGCTCGGTGTGGCTGGGTAACAGTGAGTTCATTGGGTTATGATGTGGCACTATTTTATTGGTCCTCCAAGCATAACTTGCTTGGATGGATTCGATCAAGGCAAGGGCTATATGGGATTGATTGTGATGTACATATTTTATCCATGATTTTGCCAAATCATTTGATGGCATGAGCCCACAAATAAGACAGGTCCAAGGCTCAAATGTACTGCACAGTGGGGGTTGAAAGCCAACCATTAAAAACTTTTGGGAGCCATAGAAGATCAAGATGGTATTTGTGTTTTCCTTTCATTCAGGTCTGACTTTGGATGGAAAATAAACATCACAGTGGATCCTAGGAAGGTTTAAATGGTGAGCATCATTGTCACCCACTGTTTGTGATGCGGTCTACTTCAGCCTTAGATTTGCCTTCCTTTTTGGGTTCACGCCCTAAAATGATCCGCCAAATATGGATGAATGGCATGGATAAAATACACAGTGGCCCAGAGGCTCTTCCTGATGCAATCTTCCTCCCATTACAGTGCCCTTTCCTTGGCTTTGAAGGGAGCATGTTAGCTGTTACCCTAACCGTGTCAGGTCCACTTCGATGTTTTTATATATATATATATATATATATATATATATATATATATATATATATATATATATATATATAGCTTGTTTTTCCATTTTAGGGTTCGTTCTCAAATTTTAAGAAGATCCAAATCTCAGATAGACCATACCATTAGAATCAGTGATGAATGACCATTAAAAACTTTGTGGGCCACAAAAGTTATGGATTAACTTGATCTTCGTATTTTCCCTTCATCAGGTCCTTTTGACATTATCAATAGATTGGATGGCAAATAAACATCACAAAAACTAAACAATTGGCCTTTTAGAATTTTTTATGGTGAGGCACTCAATCACCACGGTTTCCTATGGTGTGGTCTACTTGAGATCTGGATCTGCTTAATATTTGGAAACACGTCCTAAAATGTGGTGGGAAAACGGATGGGTGGGAAAACGGATGGACACCGTGGATATACAACACGTTATCAAGGTGGCCCCATGGTAAGGATAAAACCCACTAAGGTGTTACACCTAATCCGCTCCCGGCTTTGATTCTACTTATCATTAGGGCTGTCAACAGGCCGGCCCTGAGGTAGGTGTTGGCCCGGATTTTGAACTGTTTTAGGCTAGGCTGGGCCTATTCAAAATTCTGCTTTTCACGCTCTAGCCCAGCCCATTGACACCCCTAATATCATTCCAACAAATATACGTTTTACAAAAATTAAAACCCTAAAAATGATGAGACCCTAGATGGGCCGTAATCCAAAATATCCTAGAAAATCAGATCGATTGGACGATCCAAACCTTTGATCATTGGACATTTGTTCGTTGAACTCGCTCGGATGATTGGTCATTTGACATTTCACGACCCGTCAGTGAAGCAACAGATGCATGTCGAATGAAGACCGTTAGTTGTCCCTCCAAGCCGTGTGCTTGTGTTGGGCGCTTGAATGAATCAAGACGTGGATGGTTGTGTTGTGCATGCGAGGCCACATGCAAGATCCTGACCATTCGTTGACTGGCTCTAGTGAATTCGTATACGTTAACTCAGAAATCGCAAACGTACAATGCTCGACATTCAAGCACTCAGAAATCGCAAACGTGGCATACGTTTAACTCAAATCAAACGGACTAAATTGTATAATACACTGTGAATTGGTCAGAGTCACAAAATAAGAGTGGTTGAACAATCCCAGCCCTTGCTTCGTGGACACCTTTTTGTTGTTGAAATGGGACCATTGGATATTTTTCATTTTAACCGTCCAATAAATATCCATCAGTCCGCACAATCATAAAATCTCACTTTCCTTTTATTATAGATCTGGGATCCACGGTACCTGCTCATCATCCGTCACACTGTGCCGGTGTATCCAAGTCCTTCTCTTGGTTTTATCGTACGCCGATACGGAGAGGGTCGCAGAGGGTTAGGGTTTTAGGAGGGAAGAAAGTGAGAAGAAGAAGATGACGATGGCGCGATCTTCTGCAACCCGTCTACTCTACGCCCTCTGCGCAGAGAACACCCTCTCGACCACCCCCATCCTATCCTCCTCATCCTTCGCTCTCCTCGTCTTCGAGAATGCGCAGCGCCGGAGGTTCTCTTCGGCTGGGAACGTGGCACGTGAGAAGGAGGCATGGTGGAAAGAGGCGATGGAGAAGCTTCGGAACATCGGGATCTCTGCCCACATCGATTCCGGCAAGACGACGCTGACCGAGAGAATTCTCTACTACACGGGCAGGATCCACGAGATCCACGAGGTCAGGGGAAGGGACGGTGTCGGTGCCAAGATGGATTCCATGGACCTCGAGCGAGAGAAGGGGATCACCATCCAGTCTGCCGCCACCTACTGCACCTGGAACGGTTTTCAGGTTTCCACATCGTCGGCTTCTCTCTTCTCATTTCTTTTCTTTTTGGTTATGGGTTGTTTGATTAGAGAGAATCTAAAAAATATGAAAATGGAAAACCGCTCAATCCAACAGTAATTCTGATGTTTGGTTGCTTGTGTTGTTTTAAAAGGTGGTTTGGCCACCTCAATTTGGAAGTTACTAAAGAATCTATTTTCAGTAAACAAATTCTGGGAGAAACTGATTCTGCCGGTCATGTTTGACAACTGGGAATGTAATTTTGTGGGATCCAGAAATTGGGTTTGGGTAGTTGGAATGCATTCCATTTGAAAGTCTTTTTTATTAAACAAATTCAAGAAATATGGCTGTTGGGAGGGAATTCATTCCCTTGGAATTTGCAAGCTACCCTCTGGCGAGGAATTAAAAAACGGGCCTTTTGCTGGAATTGGATTCCATTTCTTACATTTTCCAGGTTGCCAAATGCAAGGATTTTCCCTACTTAAGGATTCCATTTCCAGCAGTGTAGTTTTCCAGTTTACCAAACAACCCCTTGGATTTCTAGGGAGGACTGAATTTTGTGCAGTGCATGGGTTTGGTTCGTGTCTACTCTTTCAAATTTGGATATGTGGGAAGATGGTTGTCTGTGATCTGAAAATATTCATTTCGTATGGGCAAGCTAAATGGGCTACAGTAGAAAAATCTTGCTGATTGGAAGATTGGAGCTGTGCCATTAGTGAGCTACAAATGCATGATGTGAAAGAATATTGGTTGCAATTGGCATGGAATGGGTAAACGTCCAACGATTGGATGGGTAGGATTGTCTTATCTGTGCAGTTGTTTTAAGCTAGGCTGTGATTGTGGGCCCTACCTGATGAATGGTCTGGATTCTTGATCCATCAGACAGCTGCGCATAGGATATAAATCTTCCTGGACGATCATGGCTATTCAATAAATGGCCTACAGATTGATTGTTAAAAGGGAAATGTAGCCAATGGTGTATATGCAAGTGTAAAAAATTCTATCCATCTGATGTCTATGATCTTTTCAGAGGAGTTTTTGGTACATCATCTGTGGATGTTGGGGGTCCTCCAATTGAATGTTCTGGAAGATTTAAAGATTGTGCCCACCTTGCTGAGTGCTGGTCCACGTGAAAATGTGGCAATTTGGGCTGATCATGCTACAATACCACTCAACTAGAACATATGTTTTTGATGGTCGTCAATATTGGTATCATTTTGAACATAAGTTCTGAATTTGATTTTGAGCTTTCGTGACAAATCTATAGCTATTTGAATGCAGGTTAATATAATTGATACACCGGGCCACGTGGATTTCACAATCGAAGTTGAGAGAGCTCTGCGTGTTCTTGATGGTGCCATACTTGTCCTTTGTAGTGTTGGTGGAGTGCAAAGCCAATCGATCACTGTCGATCGCCAGATGAGAAGATATGAGGTTCCGAGGCTAGCGTTTATTAACAAACTTGATCGTATGGGAGCTGATCCATGGAAAGTTCTTAGCCAGGTACATTCTATTGTTTTGCAAATCCATGGAAACTGTGAAAATCTTTGTTTAGTGGAATCCATATTCTTCTTCCTGTGCCTCGCAATATTTCTACTCTATGGGCAATATAATAATTTTACTCTCCAACATTTGAAATTACTGTCATCACTTTTTCAACGGATGATAAATTTTTCATTCCTTTTTGAATGATAGAGGTCTGATGCAAGCTCGTGGCCTAGTTAGGCCCATCCAGGCCCAACTCACTTAGGCCCAATGTATGGCCCAACAAGATGTAGGTCCATAGCCCACCATAGGCCCAACATGTACTGATTTTTGGGTCAATTATTTACAAATTTGGGGGCCTAAATCAAGGATTATAATTTACTATTTTCGGGAAATATAGGGAGTGATTTAAATATGTGATTGATGTGATTGATGATATAAAGGGAATGTAATTAATATGATTGAAGATGTGAGCTGATTTTAGAGATAATTACTTTCCATGTTTGCTTTTTATTAGACTTTCACCATATTAAAGAAGATTACATTGGTTTGAAATAAATTGTGATTGATTTAAAATCAATCTCCTAATTGTGGGATGTTAATTAAAGATTCATTTAGGATCTATAAATGGGGGCAGGGGCATGGGAGTTAGTCATTCGAATATTGTTCTGAGTTTTCTTAAAGTTTTTGTAAAAGAATAAGATTGATATCAATGAAGTTCTATCCCTTTCTACTCCATTGTTCTTGTTGGTCTCTCTCTCTCTCTCTCTCTCTCTCTATATATATATATATATATATATTTGCAATTTGGGTATTGAGATCTCATTGACTCGATAACTGGGTTGCTATATATATATATATTTGCAATTTGGGTATTGAGATCTCATTGACTCGATAACTGGGTTGCTATATATATATATTTGCAATTTGGGTATTGAGATCTCATTGACTCGATAACTGGGTTGCACCATTTTGGTATCAAAGTTGGTTGTGTTTGGGGATTTATTGACTCTATATCATCCCCTAATGGCTTCGAAAGGGTGACACAGGAAGAGTTTGTACCAGTAACTCAATTGATTTGCACACTCATAAAGCAAGTAGATCAACTCACGTATATTGTATGCGATTTTACTAATTATGTGGAAGAGCTTCGGCATGGAGGGAATCTAGAAATCGAAGTTGGAGCACGTGGACACGTAGGGGGAGGTCCCCACTAAGGTTCAAACTAACAACGGGTGGCCCTGGTTTGTAAAGACACCAATGATTGAATCCTTTGATTGTTGGAACGTGATAGAGAGCCCAAAATTAAGGTAAAAAATTTGGAATTCTATGACCGGTTGTATGTTGATGACTTCATCGATTGGTTGAGCAAGGTGGAAAAAGGTGTTCTAGTACAAGGAAGTCACGGGTAATCTGAAGGTGAAGTTAGTAGTTGTGAAATTTTCCGATCATGCGTTCGCATGGTTGGATGATCTCCAAGGCAAACAAATCTATCAAGGTAAGGAGAAAATAAATTCTTGGGAAAAGATGGGAAAAAAAGTTAAAAGGGAAGTTACTACCTGCAACTTAGGCCCGGGATCTCTACCAAATATGTCACAATTTACGTAAAGGGAATAAGTTGGTAAATGAATACTTTGAGGAGTTCCATACTTTAGCATCATGGGGCAAGGTTTCGTGAGTATGAAGACCAAAAGATTTCAAAATATCTTAATGATCTTAATCTGGATATTAGAAATATATCAGCCTTTAAAGATGTTTTTAAAATGTCCAATGCATATACACTTGCATCGAAAGCTGAGGAGGTAATTAATTGGGCAATGCGCTGCATGCTATTTAAAACACTGGTCCCAACTTATCCTAACTGCAACACGTGGACGTTTTGTAGATCTCGCTAGAAACCATTGGTGTAGATATGATGTTCTAAATTGAGTTTCTTCCAATTTTGTTCAACCGATTTAAGATGAGAAGTCATGTCTTTCAGTGCATATAGGCCTAGCAAACCTCATGATTGAGAATGCAATGACTGGGTGCCTTCAGCCTTTAGGGCTCTAATCAATGGCTCAATTCAGCTATTTCAATGCAATGATCTTTTTATATTTGTCATGCAACAGTATAGTCTTGCCATCAAGGATTGGTGGTTTGAGTTTTGTTACTCAGTATGTCGGTAGAAAATAAATGGGATAATATCACAGAACACTTGCTATTCCATCCACTCCTAACATCTTGTGCTGTATTGACATGATGCTATTCTGACAGTGATGGTTCACTGATACATTTGTGGACTTCTTTCAACAATTTACTGCATTAGTTGGGAACCTGGCTTGTTGCTTTGGTTAGTGTTTGTGTATTCCTTTGAAAAATATGCACTTGTACTACTTTTCGTTCTCTTGTTGGCCGGAGTTTGGAAGATGTCTTCTAATTTATGAGGAGATTCATGGTCTGGCTCCCATGATAACATTCTGTTGTCCATGTTTGTAGAGAGTTGAACTAGGCGGTTGCCGCCAGTGATGGCATTAGTTTGCTGCCTCTTTTTCTTACTTGATCTTTTTATCTTAATGAAAATGTTAATTTTTTGAACAAAAAATTGTCATCCTTATACTTATCCATGCGTGTTCCCTTTCTAAATATTCAACTTAGTCTTAAATGGCAGATGATGAACTTGGAAACTCAGTTTTAACAGTCACCTGTTAATATTTTAGAGACCCTTTTCCAGGCAAGAGCAAAGCTTCGGCATCACAGTGCAGCAGTGCAAGTTCCAATTGGGCTGGAGGAAGATTTTCAGGGTCTTGTGGACCTTGTACATTTGAAGTCTTATTTCTTTCATGGTTCCAGCGGGTTTGTTCCATAATTCTAATTGATCCACATGATTTCCTTAAAAGGAATGTTACTTGTCTCCTTAATTTGTTTTTTTTTTTTTTTTTTCCTTTTTGTATTTATCTTTTGCAGTGAGAAAGTTGTCACTGGTGATGTTCCGGCTGATTTGGAGGCGCTAGTTGCAGAAAAGAGGCGTGAACTTATAGAAGTCGTCTCAGAAGTGGATGATCAACTTGCTGAAGCATTCCTCAGTGACGAGCCCATATCCCCCACGGACCTTGAGGTGCGTTGGTAGGAGGATGGTTGCCTTTGGACTTTACAAATTCATACCCCTTTTGTTGATGTAAGGCCTTCTGTCATTTGCTGGCAATCCTACTGCAATAACTTTTGGACTCTGACTTGGAAATCCCTAACCTGTATGCTCTTTACCTGTTTGGCCTGGCTACTTTGCATACTTTTCTTGCCCTTTTCTACTCATCATCCTTGTTATCTTGGAATTTACACAACTTAATGTTTTTCCTTCATCCCACATGTCATTCTTTCACTTACTCTTTCTTACACATCCATACCTGTCAAAAGAAAGAAAAGAAAATCTGATGATCTCTCTGACCGTGTACATCGTCCATGCAATCTCAATTTCCATTTCAAACTTAGTCTTTTATTTCTGTTGCAGTTCTTTTGTTTATTTCTGAACAAGTATTTGTTTGTGCTTATTATGAGCGTCTGACTTCCTTCTATTAGATGGCGATTCGCAGGGCAACAATATCACGCAAGTTTGTACCAGTTTTCATGGGTAGTGCCTTCAAAAACAAGGTACCTGGAAGAAATTTGTTGTGAGTTTTATTTTCATTTGTTTATTCTATGTTGCAGACATTTGTTATTGAGATTATTGTTTTTCAGGAATGTATCTTTGATAGTTAATGTGGTCGAAATTTACCAAGGAATGCTAATGCGACTGAGATGAAGATATGAAAGTGGTGTCTTTTGGTTGGCATTGGTTTTTCATGGCATATAAAATTACCTTCTTTGTCATGCCAATGTTTCCTAATATATTCAAGATTTAATTAAACAAATTATTGGATATTGGTTCATTACTTTATGATAATTCATTGCACATTTACTCTTACTGCAGAATAATTCGAAATTCATTACACATTCACACTTACTGCAGAATAATTTGAAATTAATGTCCTCGTGTAGAAAGGGTCTTGTAGGTTGTAGCCTCATGCTTAATCATCCCTTACTTTTTTGTCAAAAATAATATATGAAATTCTAGGAATCCGATGTATTTTTCTCTGGCTTGTTTAGTATAGAATGGTAGTCAAGAAACCATGTAGAGGATTAATGGTTGATGTTTAAAACTACTGATTTTTCATGCAAACAGCCATTTGCATACCATAATGGTTCGGCCTGCAACTGAATATAGTTGTTGATATGAGCAATTCCCATTTCTTTTGTGGAAAAATCCTTTAATCCTTTTTAAATACAGTGTTTCATATTGGTTAATCTATTAGTTTTTTATTGTCATTATGCGTATGGTTGACCATTTGTTTCCCTCCCCCCCCCCCCCCAAAAAAAAAAAAAAAAAAAGAGAGAAGAAAAGAAAAGAAAAAAGAAGCTGTACCATTTTAAAAGGATTTGATGGTTTGATAATGGATTGACTTTGTATATGCACATAATTTTCTGCAATAACCATGTTATATTTTTGTGCAGCGATTGGATACTTATTGAGTTAATTTTCATCTGCTGCCTTTTTATATACAGGGTGTACAACCTCTGCTGAATGGGGTGATTGATTATTTGCCCTGTCCCATTGAAGTTAGTAATCATGCCCTTGACCAAAACAAGAATGAAGAGAAGGTACCAAGTGTTATTGATACCTTCATGAGTTGTATTTCAATTTTGAGTTTCTTTGTTTTGAATTGAAATCTGTTTCACTGTTCAAAAAAATTGAAGTTCATTTCTTGGACTAAACTATATCCTCCTGGAGTTGCTGCCATTAGGTTTTGTTATCTGGAACGCCAGATGGACCTCTTGTTGCATTGGCTTTCAAATTGGAAGAGGGGCGCTTTGGTCAGTTAACTTATTTAAGGTATTACTATTCATTTTGGCTCCATTTTATTTTTTAAAGAAAAAAAAAACGCTCCTTTTTCTTTCGGCCAACTGATTTATTTCCTTTTTATTTCAACCACCAGTATCTTGTTGCAACTTGATTCAGCTCCCATTCATTCAAAAATAAAAATAAAAACTGATACTGATGCAGCTCCTTTCACCTATGCAGTTTTCTTTATCTTCCTAACCTCCATTAATGCTATCTGCTTTAATAGAGTATGTGATATATCCAAGTGCAAATTTATGATAAATCCCTTGGTGATTTCTTCTGGCAGAATCTATGAGGGTGTTATTCGGAAGGGTAATTTTATAATCAACGTAAATACAGGCAAGAAGATCAAAGTAAGCTCTGATTTGGTCATATGACTTTTTGGTTTGAGATCATTAATGACTTTTGAGCTTACGAAATTAGGTCTGAAAAGATACATTTGCATGATAGGAAGTAGTTAAACTTTTGAAAGGTTAATGCACATTGTTGTATGCTTTTCTCTAATGACCAAAAAAAAAAAAAGAAAAAAAAAAAAACCCCTCTCAATTGCAGGCATATGTTGAACCTTACCTTGTTTTGATTTTTCCATCCATGATATTTGGTTTTTCTTGTATTAAAATAAATTTATGAAGATAAATAAGAGCACTTGCACATGCCAAAGACTTTATCAAGGGCTGAGGTATCCCCAATAAATAATGATGCCACTAGCCCATGAACTAGTAACCTCCTTAGCATCTCTCAACTCGTGATAAAAAGAAAGATCCAGGTGGTTAGTTGAATGAATCATCCTGGCAAGCAAGGACCCAGCTGTATTCTTGTCTGCCTAGTTATGCTAAGCCAACAAGGGGTCAGGAAAGAAGATAGAAAGATACCCTTATTTCTGCCTCTTTGGAGCACGAAGCATGAAGCAAAGTGGCAACAAATTCTTGTGCAGGAGTGGGGAAGCATCTCTTTGAAAATATAAATGAGTACAAATAGGTAAGAAGCAGGAGCGGGAGTGAAAAATCTGAAGTGGGGATTCAAAGCGGGAGCAGCACTAGTTAGAAGGATCGTGCAACTAAGCTTTGGAGCAATGAAAGCCAACCAGACCTGAGAAAGCTGGTTTGCTTTCTCCTTTTGATCTTGTATGACTGCTCAGCAATACATGCCTAACCCATATTTCCTCTCAAGATACTGTCCAAGTTGAATTTTAAAGCTCCTTAAAAGTTTCTACCAACTTACCACAGGCTTTTGGTTCTGCTCTTAGTTGTAGGCGATAATACTCTGATCCTTCTATGAGTACCCGAGTCAGATACTTGGTAAGGGATGCCCTTCTTCCAGATTGAAGTCTAGATCTACTGAGATTTTGAACCATAAAGTTGTTAGCTATTTAGCATTTATTCATACCATTTGGGCAACAAAGTCAACTTGTGATATTGTTTGAGAACTATGTTAACGTGATTGTACTTACAATCAGAAAACAATTCTTGCAATATCTGTTTCTAGAATTTGGGTTTTGAGTTTTTTTACTATCTACCTAAAATGATCCTTGCCATTCTCAAGGGTCACATAAGTTGTGGGAACCCTTGTATTCAGTTTGTTGCTCCTCTCCTGTTTTGTGATCTCACTCTTGCTCACACTTTGGAATCTTACTCTTGTTCCTACTTCCCAGGCATATTCTCTTCTTGGCATTTTGGGTACCACTTCTCCACTCCTGCTTCCACTCCTGTTCACGTTTCTCCTCGCCATTGCATTTGTACAACCATCCCTGCTGTATGGCATTATTGAAGGCCACATAACATGTTCTTTTACTGCTTGGACTGGTCCAAACTTTTTCATTCTCCACAAGGATTTAATTACATAATGCTACAGGACAGAACCACATTATTTCTTAATGAAGACATGTTTATGAAAAAGATAAATGCATATAACATTTTTGGAAGTGAGCTCCCATTCATCTTCCTCTAAACAAGGTTTGAACAGAGCCGAATTATTTCTTAATGAAGACATGTTTCTGAAAAAGATAAATGCGTATTACATTTTTGGAAGTGAGTGCCCATTCATATTCCTGTAAGCTAGGTTTACTCACGATTTTTATTATTTTTTTGAAAGATGCTTGCTCGCCATATTTTTTTTGTTTAAAATTCGAATTTGCAACAAAGGTATGTTCTTGGAAAGTTCGTCTGCAATTATTATAGATGGCCAGAGAATACTTAAAAATTAATTTACTTTTCTTTAGAAGCATGAATCACTTTTTTAGGCAATGAATAGCTCTGTTAGTGTATTTTGAACTTTGTATCTTCTTTAATGACTATGCTTCCATTTGTATTTCCCATTCAGGTTCCTCGCTTAGTTCGGATGCATTCAGATGAGTTGGAGGTAAGTTGATTTTTATATTTACCCCACATTAATTTATAGGAAGAAAATGGCCTCTAGAAAAGAAAAGAACATCAAGGAAATGACCATATGACCATGTTTCTCCATCTTTTCCCTTAAGTTTTCGGTACCTTTATTTTCCTACATGTCATGGTATGAATTTGAATCTGATCATCCAGTAGGGTTGACCTTTTTGATGGGCCATAGCCCAAAGCTCATCTGGATTGGATAGTCCTAATGGTTTGAGTGACAGACTTTTGGGTGGAGGACATATGGATGATTAAGAAAGAAGTCATTCAAATTTCCATTGACAGTTTTTCTCCCCCACTTGAAAATCCTCCAGTCGAAGGGTTAGGATTGTCTGATCAGTTATGGCTTTTGAATTGCGGGCATTCATCCTCCGGCAGCTTGATGAATTGTTTGGATGGCCTACATGCAACCAGTGGCATATACGAGAGTGGGGTTGTGGATAACTTAAGAAACATTTTAGTTGCAAACAAGTTTGGTTTTCTTTCAAAGGAAGTTAGCGCACCTATTAAATATATTAAAAGTATCTGGATTCAAACATTGACAGGCATGCCCTCTGTAATAATTAAGCTGCACATTTCAAGTTTCTATCAGTTTCAAATTTAATCAGTGACATTTTCATCTATTAACAATTTTCTTTTGGTTATGAAGTTCTTCCAGTATCTTTACTGTTACTAATTTTCTGTATCTGGGTACAGGACATTCAAGAGGCCCATGCAGGGCAAATTGTTGCTGTTTTTGGTGTAGATTGTGCATCAGGTACCATCCATATTTCTGTGTTTTCTTTGATTTAATGTTTTGGTGCTTTATTTTCGCTTTTTTCTTTTTGAATTTCAACTTTATCATCCATTTCTCAGGCGATACCTTCACTGACGGTTCAGTTAGATACACCATGACTTCTATGAATGTCCCCGAACCTGTGATGTCTTTGGCTGTCTCACCTGTATCTAAAGATTCTGGAGGACAAGTGAGCGGTTTCCATCAATTATTTTTCTTTCCCATTTACGTGTTGAATATGCAAGTGGTACTCATTCTGTCATTTTTTCTTTTCTGGTGTCAGTTTTCAAAAGCTTTAAATCGCTTTCAGAGAGAGGACCCAACTTTTCGTGTTGGTTTGGATGCGGAGAGCGGGCAGGTCTGCTCAGATCTCATATCTCTTGGGAAAACCTTTTACATGCCTTAGAATGACATGGTAAATATTGTGTGAACAGACGATCATTTCTGGGATGGGAGAGTTGCATTTGGACATTTATGTTGAACGGATACGAAGGGAGTATAAGGTGCCTATAACTTTCAGAGGATAAGAAGCTAAGCTTTAAGTCTGATTAGCCATGACAGATTTAAAAGTTTGGTATGTTGACTTAAGGCTTTTTGTGTGGACCCTTTATAAAGGTTGATGCAGTTGTTGGAAAGCCTCGTGTTAACTTCAGAGAGACTGTCACTCAGCGTGCTGAATTTGATTACTTGCATAAGAAGCAAAGTGGAGGTCAAGGTCAATATGGAAGGGTCTGTGGGTAAGCATGTATCTTTTGGTGACATGGATTGCATTTGTCCAGCATAGAGTTTATGCTTAAGCTGAAGATTAGAAATAGATTTCAATTTAGCCAAATGGAGTATCTTTAATAGTTGTCAGATGAGCCATTTTGTTTCTCTCTTGAAGTTCTTTTTATGGACATCAAATTTTAAACCACATCCATTTGTAGGATTTTCCATTAGTCATTTTTGGAAGGTCACTGAGTAGAAAAAGTTTGCTTAGTCTGATATTGTCCTTTTCTGTTTTTCTGATTATACCCAGTTACAATGTACAAAAAATGCATTTAATGGATTTAAATGCTTTATTAACCAAGTGCCCCAAGACAGTTGATATGTAATCTTTTTTCTTTTTTTGGTCATATTGTTAAAGAGGATATGGATCATCCTGATGTTGATCCGGCTGCAAGCATGGTGATGGCGGAGCGAGCTAGGGGTTTCTAGACAAGCGGCTTCCCATTGAGAAGCCGAAGGAGCAGCCGGAGGAGAACTTGCAGACAGCGACATGCATCGGTAAACAAGGCGACAAGGGGCCTAGGGAAAGGTAGGTCATCAACACGCCTAGTGTAGATTAAGGAGAAGATTTGCATACAACCTTGAGACTAGCGGAGCTTGTTTGGGAATGAAGCACGGAGCCCAACTATTGGAGTGGATGGAGGTTTGAGGATGGAATTATGTTAAAAATGGAAAAGATCCTGTCACGAGGAGGGTTTGCCGGAGCTTCCGACACTGTATATTGGCAATGTCCCTCGCGAATGGGGTAGGTGGGGGGATGAGGCTGGCCATACGACTGCATCCGTACAGTCGTACGGACATGAGGGGTGGTCCGTACGGTTGTATGGTTGGGTAGGGTTTAGGTCTAGAGGGTTTTGGGGAAGGTGATTTGTGAGGAAACAAAGGAAAATGAAAGAAATAGAGAGAGATAAGAAGAAAAAAGTAAAAAGAATACCTTCAAGAAAAGAAAAATAGGGAGAAGATAGTTGGAATCACTCTCTGGCTTCACACAAAACTCCAATCACAAGAGGCATTTTCTTTGCTTAAAGCAACAAGGAATAAAAATTTATTTGCAATCCCCCCTAGGGCTTCACATGCCTAAACCTTTAATAGTCTTTATGGGGTGTTTTTACAAAAATACTCCCTATTGCATATAAAATGTCTAAAACACCTTTATTTCAACTAAATTATAAATTAAACCAAAATACCTAAAATAAATAAACAAAATAGCTAAACTTGGCCATCCTAATGGTTCCATCGTGTCCAAATTAGTCCACGATCAAGATGCTCCACGATCACAATCCAACGGTCCATGTGTGAAATCCAATGGTCCAACACTGCCAACTAAGCAACCCACATGTATCTTCCTAGTGTAGGATCTTTAAAGATGCACGATCATGCATGTGGGGTCTTCAACGGGGCTAGGAACTTAAATTGGGTCCACTAGGCCCCATGTAATGATCATCTAGCCATTATGAAACAATGGTAGCTCTCCTCCATCTCTAATAAACTCTAAAAATGCTTAATGTCCTCATCACTTCGCCTTTGTTCGCATGTCGACGCAGGATGAGGCAAATTGTAGCATTGCTGTGTAAAAGGAAGGCTTACCAACGAAGAAAACTGCTTCTGAAGATGGCAAAGTTTGGCCCAGATGTAGCTAACAAGGAAGCAACATCCAAGGAGGTTGACGGGAGGTGAGGGTTGCTGTTTGTATTAGGACTATGGAGGGGTTATGGAAGTAGATGGTAAGGGTGTCTCAATCGACCGGCCATGATCCTTCAAAGATGTGGTTTTAGGGAGTAAAAGTGGGGAGGGGAAGCTTTTAAGGTGAAGGAGGGAGGTTTGTGTGAGGTGAGTGGAAGTTCGGGTGACAATGACAAGGGGGGTGGATATGGTTGTGGGTAAGGAAAGAGAGGAGAGTCAGGGGACCAGGGTGGAGATTGGGGTGGTTAAGAAGATGGGAGGGGGATATGGGCAAGCAGGTTATGTTAGCCAGGTCTAAGGAAGTTGGATGGGTGTGGATTATCTAGGACTTTGACGGTTTGACAGTCCGGGTCCATCCAAAAAAACTTCCAGAAGTGGGGGAGCAGTTTCAAAGGTCGATGGTGGTCTCCACTCGACAGGGTGCTTTTATAGCATAGGTGAAAAGGTGGATGGAGGAAAATTGTGATGTGAATGAGAATGAAATTTTGAGAAGGCTGAACCAATCGGAAGTGTGCTCCTGACGTTGCAGAAGAGGAGATCAATAAGGTATTGTTGGCGTGGGGTTTGTATCGGGATGACCTGGTACGAGATTTATGTAAGTGAGAGTTTTGGCAAGTCCTTGGACAGAAGGAGGTGTGGTTCGAAGGTCTTCCGCTTGAACTGTGAATGTAGAAGGCCTTGATGAAGGTGGGCGAGTTTTTGGGGAGGTGGTGACGATATATTCTCATACGATGAATTTCGTTGATCTCTAGGTGGCGCATCTCTATGTAAGGAGATGTCGCCTGTCGTCGGTACCGGAGAATGTCACCATTTTCGTCGATGACATGAAACTGGCAATTAGGGTAAGGAGAATGTCTTGGGAGGAGACAAGCCTAGCTCAATCAAGAGATGACGAGCTTGGGGAAAGGTAGGAGGGGACGAGTGCATTGGAAGTAGATATGGTAGATGATGGAGTATGTTTATCTTCGGCGGAGCATCAAATTGTTTGAAGGACGCATGTTGCAACCAACAATAGGGGCAGTGGTTGGTGAGCTCGTGGAGAAGTATAGTGAACTGAAAAATAGTAGGGTGCTTTGGGGAGCACGACCTTCGTTGTGGGAGCATCGGAATGCGACATGCATCAAGTGCGTTAGAAGGGTAAGCCTAAGGAAGTTGAGGGTATGCATGCTTCCGAATGCGGCAAAGGAGATCTCGTGGTCCCTCTTTAAGGGCAAAGAAGCTCAGCCTTAGTGGGTGCCGGTCCCTCATCAATTGGAGATGGACTACTCCATTGTTAGGGTTTGGATCTGTGATGCCGCGACGTCAATGACATTGGATGTGGGTTCGGGTCTTAAGGCAGCTAAGGGAGAGATGGCTATGGTCACATATCTCCAGGAAGCAGAAACTGAAGATGCCTTGCCTCTTCAAGTATCAATTGCCCACCCTGTGTGGGTGGGTAAGAAGGCAATGGTTACAATTGACGATGAGTAAGGGCTGGTGGTTGCAACACATGGCAGTCATATTGTTGGAGTGTTAAAAGTCCCTTGATATACATTAATACACCATCCTCTAACAGCTTGAGCTTTTAGAGAAAGTGGTTGTTTAACATGATATCAGAGTGGAAGGTCAAGTGTTCGAATTCCGAAAGTAGCAAATATGCCACTGGAATATATTTTTCAAGTTGATCCCAATATGTTTCCATGCGAAGTTCCACCTCGCAAGTGCGGGGGAGTATTGAAGTGTTAAAGTTCCTCGATATACATTGATACACCATCATTTGACGGATCGAGCTTTTAGAGAAAGTGGTGATTTGACATGGTATTAGACGGAAGGTATTGTGTTCGAATCGTAGCAGCAGCAAATATGCCTCCCTAATATATTCTTTCATGGGGGTTTGTTTATGGTGTGAGTTGTGATTGTTCCTCCACCCTTGCCCAGTATGTTCTTGTGCGGAGTTCCACCCCGCATGTGTGGGGGAGTATTGGAGTGTTAAGGTCTCTTGATATACATTGTTACACCATCCTCTGATGGCTCAAGCTTTTAGAGAAAGTGGTTGTTTGACATGGTATCAGAGTGAAGGTCTAAGTGTTCAAATCCCGATAGTAGCAAATATGCCACCAGAATATATTTTTCGAGCCACCTTCTTTAAAAGCTCAAGCCGTTAGATGATGGTGTATCAATGTATATTGAGGGACTTCAGCACGCCAACACTCCCCTGCACGCATGGGGTTGAACTCCACATGGGAACATACTAGACTCAATTCGAAAAATATATTTCGGTGGCATAGTTACCACTTTTGGGATTCAAACATTTGACCTTCTGCTCTGATACCATGTTAAACAACCACTTTCTCTAAAAGCTCGAGCTGTTAGAGGATAGTGTATTAATGTATATCGAGGGGCTTTTAACACTCCACTCCCCCGCTTATGTGTGGTGAAATTTCGCATGGGAACATACTGGGCAAAGGTGGAGGGATAGCCACAACTCACACCATAAATGACCCCTCATGAAGGAATATATTAGGGAGGCATATTTGTTGCTCCCGGGATTCGAACACGACCTTCCGTTATGATACCATGTTAAACAACCACTTTCTCTAAAAGCTCGAGCCGTCAAAGGATGGTGTATCAATGTATATCAAGGGACTTAACACTCTAACACTCCCCCACACATGCGCGATGGAACTCGACACGAGAACATACTGGGCAATGGTGGAGGAACACTCAACTCACACCATAGATGGCCCCCGTGGGAAAATATATTCTGGTGGTATATTTGCTATTTTCGGGATTCGAACACTTTACCTTCTGCTTTGATACCATGTTAAATAATTACTTTCTCTAAAGGCTTGAGCTCTTATAGGAGGGCATATTAATGTATAGTAAGGGACTTTTAACACTCCAACACTCACGGGAACATACTGGGCAAAGGTGGAGGTAGAGAAAGTGGTTGTTTGACACATGTTTCGGCGGTGAAAGGTATGAGATGGGTTAGGGATGCCCTAGAGGGAATGGGTTGTTTGATTGGAGTCACTTTCGGGGATTGTCACAAGGATTATGTAGAACTATTTCACCTAATGGAGAGGAGATGCCTTGAAAAGGAGACAATGCTGGCACAATATGGTTTCTAAATCTCCAATGGGCTCTAGGGAACTGAAAAGGTTGGCATGTTTAGTTAATTACGAGACACATACGTTGTCTGTTGGATGGGGAGTGGGGAGAAAAGGAAAGGTATCCCAAAGAAGATTCTGTGTTGAAAAGTGAGGGGGCTGGGCTGCTCCCAGAAATGAGCCCAAGTTAGTGTTTTTTGCAGGCGTTTCAAACCTCAAGTTGCCGCGATACGAGAAAGGAAACTCTGTTCATTGAATCAGAAATTAGTGTTGGAAATTTGGTGTGGTCAGTCAAACGACTGGGTGTGGAAGGACGCTGAGGGGTCGGCAGGTGGAATGCCAACCATTTGGGACTCTTCTATATGGTTTAAGGAAGATTGGTGGTCTAGGGGGCTGTTTCAGTTCTCTTGAGGAACATGCTGACTGGCTTCAGGTGGGCCTTTACAAATGTGCACGGTCCAAACTCTCCTACGTTGCGAGGTGGCTTGTGGATTGAGTTGGATGTGGCTGTAAACAAGTGGCAAGTGCCGTGGTGTGTAGGAGAGGACTTTAACACAGTCAGATTCCCTTGCGAAAAATCTATGGGGGACTGTATCTCACGAAGCATGACTGATTTCTTGGCACGGGTATAGAAAAATGTGCTCGTTGATCTTCCAATGGGGAATGTAAAATTCACATGGTTGAATGGTCAGGCTACGCCTATTCAGTCCAAACTGGACTGCTTCCTCGTTTCAGTGGAATGGATTGATATGTTTCCTCTCTCGAACTGGCGAGGTCTACCAAAAACTGTTTCTGACCATTGCTCGATATTTCTCGAGGTTGAGGAGGAAGATTGGGGTTCCAGATCCTTTAGATTAGAGTTTGAGTGGCTGGAGGTTGAGGGTTTCCAAGAGTTGGTAAAAGCAGTGGTGGGATTCTTTCTTGGTGGAGGGTTACCCGGGTTTTGTTCTCTTTCAGAAAATGCGACTCTTGAAGGGGAAGCTTACGCGGTGGAAGAAGGAAGTTCATGGGAAAAGGGTAGAGGAGATAGGGGCTTTATTCTCTGAAATACATGCACTGGACATTGCGGGGTTGACACTATCTGATGAGGAGCTAGCTAGAAAGAAGAGGCTGTTAGATTGGAATACAAGTGCCGCTTAAGGGAAGTTGAGATAAAATGGAGACAGAGATCGAGGGCTATTTGGCTGAAGGGTGAAGGAGAAAGAAAGGGTGGGAGAGGTTATAGTTGATTTCTACAAGAAGCCGCTATTGGGGGAGGGGTTCTTAAGACCCAAGCTTGATAACCTTACGTTCCGCTCCCTGTCGACGGAGGTTGTGTCGTCTATTGAAGGCCATGTATCAGAGGAAGAAATCAAGTGGGCAGTTTGGGAGTTGGGTAAAGACAGCACCGGGTCTAGATGGTTTTCTGCTAGCATTTTTTCAAGTGTTTTGCGATTCAGTAAAATCAGATGTAGAAGCCTTCATCCAGAATCCTTTGAGAGTGGTAGACTTGCGAAGGAATTCGGTGCCTCATTTATAGCTTTGATCCTTAAGGAGGGAGCTGGCAGTCTAAAGGGTTTCAGACTCTGGGGAGGATGGCAGAGGTGTTTGGATGCAAAACATGCTCTTTTCCCTCCACTTACCTGGGGCTCCCACTTTGTATCGGAAAACCTCCAATACATCTATGGGATTGGGTAATTGAAAGGTTCAAGAAGAAGCTATCTTTCTGGAGGCGCCGATATCTGTCTCTAGGTGGAAGGCACATCCTGATAAACATGCCCTCCCCCCCCCCCCCCCCCTTTTCAGTGTCCCATGGGAGTGATTAAAAAGTTGGAAAAGCTTAGAAGGGACTTTCTTTGGAAAGGGGCCGAGGAAAAGAAGAAATTTCACTTAATGAATTGGGATGATGTGTCCCGTCTGAAGGAAAATGGGGGAGCAGGGATTAGGAAGATGGCTGTTGTCAATAAAGCACTATTGGGCAAGTGGCTTTGGAGGTTTATAAAGGAAAACAAGAGTCTTTAGAAAGAAGTTATTGTGAGAAATTACGGGTCGAGGAGATAGGATGATGGCCTAGAAAATCAACTTTGTATAAGGCCATAAGATTGTGGAAGGCAATAGTCGAGATGGAAGGAAGCTTTAGGGCAGGGATATCCTTCTCTGTGGGGGATGGGTAGTTTGTCAAATTTTGTGAAGATATTTGGCTGGGGAGTCGGCCTTTAAAGGAATCGTTCCCAGCTCTAGCTTTGGTTTCTTCAGATCTGGATATTTCAGTGCAAGTTACTTCGCTCATCTAGGCTCGTTTCAGGTGTGGACTCCACCGTGCAGAAGGCACTTAAAGGAAGATGAAGAAGCTGAGCACCTCACGCTTTTGGAGTGACTTTCGGGAGTCAAACTCAGTTTGGAAAGGGATTCAATGTGTTGGACTCTAGACAAGTTTGGTTCTTTCTTAGTTAAACCCTTCTACTTGATGCTATCTGGATCCTACTCGGGACTCAAACCGGCACACTCTTCCTTTATTTGGTGTCCTACGGTGCCTAGAAGAAGGTCGCGGCTTTTGTATGGCTGTCTAGTTGGAACAAGATCCTTACTATCGATAATCTCCACAAGTGAGGCCTTCCCCTAGTCAACAGTTGTCCCTTAAGTTGGATGGACAACGAATTGGTTAATCACATTTATGCGTGGTTTGGGTCAATTTCCTGTCGTTGTGTGTTCCCTGGGTGAAGCCAAAGTTCCTACTCGACTTACTGAGGGTCTGGCACGGGGGTGGCGTTGGCAAGACCAGAAAACGTGTTTGGCGGCTACTTTTGCTACCGGTTTTGTGGGCAATATGGCAGGAAAGGAATAATAGGTGTTTTAACAACTTATCTAGAACTGCTTTGGTGGTGTTCTCCAAGGCAAAACTTCACATTATTGAGCGGGCAGCCTCTTTGCCCTCGTTGAAGGACTGTACCTCGATTCATTCCTCTTGGAACTATCTGTAATTTGTCTTTTTAATTTTTTTTATATATATATATATATATATATATATATATATATATATATATATATATATATATATATAAAATATATAAATGGCCCAAGGCCTCGGGTGTATCTTATCTCTTGTGCTTCAATTCTCCTAGAGATTGCGTATAGCTGCTCTACATTACTGTGTATTGCTGGCCTTACGCCTTGTGTTATAAATAAATCTCGTCATCTTTCCAAAAAGAAAAAAGAAAAATTGTTAAAGAGGATAACTTTATTTTATTTTTATTTTTGAAAGGTAATGGCAATTTTATTAAAAGAGCACAAAAGCTTAAAGAGGATAACACCTTAGCAGGAATTGTCATGATGTGACTTCTACTATAGCAACATTGGATTTTAATGACTAGCTTAATTATGTTTATCTGATGCCAAGCAATGTATAACTTTTCCCCCTTTTTCGGCAGATATGTTGAGCCACTACCGATTGAGTCATCGACAAAATTTGAGTTCGAGAACCTGATTATAGGGCAGGCTATACCTTCAAACTTTATCCCAGCAATCGAGAAGGGGTTTAAGGAAGCAAGCAATTCGTGAGTAGTATCCTAGTTTCTTATGGAAGGCTGTGTACTTGTTTATTTGTTTTGTATAGTGTTTTTGATGGATGTATAATCTTCTATCAATGCCTGTTTAGAGGTTCGCTGATCGGGCATCCAGTTGAGAACATTCGTGTTGTTTTGACGGATGGTGCATCCCATGCCGTGGATTCCAGCGAACTTGCCTTTAAGTTAGCTGCAATTTATGCATTTAGACAGGTTGACTTCCTTTCCCTCAACTTTTGGTGATTTTTGCTGTAAATGCACACGAGTACGTAAGTTGTATAAAAATGACCTGAGAATATGGATATCCTTGGATTGTCAGTTCATGCAAGTGGGCCCATGGTTCAGCATTTCTGACCATTGGGCAATGGGTCTTAACATGGGTAGACCATGTCCCAGAAATACTTAATAGGACAATGCAATATCATATGTGAAGTTATGGTCTACAAAATAGGCAGTTAACAAGAAAAAATACAGCAATCATTCAGTACTGCACAAAATAGGCAGTTAAAAAGAAAAATATAGCAACCATTCAGTACTGCATGTTCAACTGAAAGGAGGCCCCAGATCTGTTGCTTGGATCTTCCATCCTTGGAGTGGTGTTCCTTTTTTTGTTGGTGGAGCATTGTCCATTCATGGTGAGACGCAACATATCAACTATCTGGATTGAACTTTGGTACCCACTTGTACAGACTGAAAGGTAAGGATACTATGAATATCCGTGAGTATCACATAATTCCCTTTCTAGAGATGGCTAATGCCTGTGAATTTGCACATACATTTTTGTCCTGTATAGACAGTGATTACTTGGCACTTGAATTCTCACATTAGCATTCACTTTATAAAACAGTGCTATGCAGCAGCTAAGCCAGTCATACTGGAACCCACTATGGTGGTGGAATTGAAAGTACCAACGGAATTCCAGGGTACTGTTACTGGTGACATTAATAAGTGAGTGCTTTTAAATGTCTTTCTATTGTACTAACATGTCATTGGGCGTTTTCTGACCAAATCGTGGAATTGAAACTTCTCAATGTTTTCACGATTGTAGGAGAAAAGGGGTGATTGTCGGAAATGATCAGGATGGAGATGATTCTGTAATCACAGCTCATGTATGTACATGCCCTTTTCTATTTGATTAATTGGACTGCTTTGATATTGCCAATAATTAGCTAGTTGTAGCAGTACACAACGAGGGCAAAGAGGCATCTTTATTCAGTATGTTTTTCAGTCTGCTTTGGTATCTTATACTTAACAACACAGGGAAGTCACTATTATCAGAATATATTCTGACAAATTATTTGCAGAGCTCTTGTGCTGCTGTGTATGCAATGAAATACAATTGAATTGTCCACTGTTGTTCTGATTTTGCAAACTGGAGATTTTCCTTTGCTTCCATTTTATTGGTTGGTGATGTCAGATTTTCTAGCATCCATAGAAACTTGGATGTTTCTTGCTTGTCTTATTACCCTAAAACATGACTGCAAATTATTTGGTACTAACTCAAATTCGACCATATTCAGTAAGGGCCCATTTAGACGCACTTCCTCAGAAGGGATATCTGAAAGAAGGGGGTTTCAAGCCTACCTTTTCGGTCAACTTGGTGTTTTAGCGGTTGTTGTGTTGAGCAGGAGAGGAGACGGGGGTTTGTAAAATGCATCGAAATGCACAACCACGGTTTGGATCAAAACAGCATTTCAGCCCCAAAAACCCCTTTGGAGGGTGCTTCCAAATTGGCCCTAAAAGAATTTGCAACCAAGAAGCAGGTCTGGACAACTGTGAATGTCTAATTCAGTATACAGTTGTGGCCTCGTCTGTCTTGTAATGTTGCCCCCTATTATACTTCTTGATATTATGTACTTTGTTTCTGCATCTCACATAGTTCAGTAATATTCATTTTATTTAATTACTTCTTGATATTATGTACTTTGTTTCTGCATCTCACATAGTTGAGTAATATTCATTTTATTTAATTACACCTCTATGATTGAAATTTAGAGCAGGCAACACACTGTTGCATATGACATCACACACCCCACTGTTTGTTACATGAGATTGTGCTATAGGCTGTGTTTGGAAGTTACTATGCATTCAGTGCAATGACCATGGCTGAAAAGGCCGTTGTGCCCAGTTCGGTTCTGCTGTATTCAGCTTTGCCATTCTTAGCCGGTTCAACAAACTTAGTTCAATAGTGCAATGGGGTTCCCATGCATTCCAATCCAAACCACATTTCATTTGAAATTCAACACAGGTGAAATATAGGCAAATGGTAGTTCATCCGCCCTAAAGCAATGTCTTAATTGCTTGTCATGTTCCTATTTATCACTGTTCTCCTGCTTGAGACTGTTAAGCGAAAAGTGGAAATTACAACATAGCCTGGAAGAGAAGACGACCTTCACGGAATTATATCCAGTCAACGAGTGAAGTGCAGTCATGAGGATTTTTATTAATCTATTTATTTTTTTGAGTTTCAGGTCCCTTTGAATAACATGTTTGGATACTCGACGTCCCTTCGCTCAATGACACAGGTGACAGTTCTTTTAAACATGAACTATCTTGGTAGGTTGCATGCATTTATTCACATAAGCTCCATCAAGACGTGTTTGCGTCACTTGATGCATGTATGCACGTGTTTCAGTGTAGCATGTCCATCTATGCACATACACATGGATGGAAGGTACTTCAGAACACCCTTTATGTTGGGTTTTGTTGATTGATTTTAGCCCTTGTTTGTGCAGGGAAAAGGTGAATTTACGATGGAATACAAAGAGCATCTGCCGGTTCCCCAGGATGTACAGATGCAACTGGTGAACACATACAAGGCCAGCAAGGGAACAGAATAGCCGGCTTTCTGGCAAGCGTGCATTACATTTCCTTTTTTTCCATTTAGACTCTTGTAGCATGTTGCCCACATGTAACATTTTTGTTAGTTTCTAGTACAAAATGAGCAAGGTGAATATTTATAGATATATCTTATCTAGGCAGAGAAGTGCTATAGCCATTGATAGAAATCAATCATAAATGATTCAACAATCCATTAAATTTTGAGAAGCTGAAATAATGTAATGTAGTTTTTTGTCATCAGTCATCTGCAAGTATAAAATATTAAACAGTCTAAAACAGTTCCTGGGTGTATTTTTTGTTTTTGTTTTGTTTTTTTAAATATATATATTTTATGTACTTGTATTTTAATTGAATGTGGCTGAGCATCTGTTACCCATTATTATTTTGAAATTGAAATGTCATTATGATCTCTACACTGCTGTACCGACCTAGCCTTCGAGCTTTTGTTTTCTTCGGCTCCCATTTTTACTTCATTTTCTCCCGTGCACAAGGCAAAATCGCTATTCTGGCTGCGTATTGAGCGGAGAAGTTTTGATAAGCCTCTACATTGAGGTGGGTGATCCCACTTATGTATCCGGCCAAGCGTATGGGGCATCTCAGCTGTGCATTGAGGTGGGTGATCCCACACAAAATCAGGCCCCGAAACCACCAGAGGTTCAGGAACCAAAAAAGGTCGACGGTTTGAACATGCAGATCTTCCTTGTGGGGCTTGGATGCTGGTACGAACGTGCCAGATTGCTGCTACGTGTTGCCATGCATGGTAGGTTTGTGGGCTTGTGAAAAGGTCATGCAGGCCTTTGAGAAGGCTAATGACGCTTTACTGAGGACTCATGGGTGGATGCCCCATCCACCAAGGTAAGGTGGATCCCTGACTGTGGGACCCACCGTGATATGTTTCTCTTCTATCCTCGCTGTCTATTTAGCCCGCTCATTTTAGGGCATGATCGAAAAATACAGCAGATCCAAATCTCAGGTGGACCGCGCCACAGGAAGCAGTGGTGATTTACGATTAAACACTTCTTATGGGCCGCAAAGGTTTTGGATCAAGCTGATATTTGTGTGTTCTCTTTTTCTAGGTATTTGTGACCTTAACAACAGGTTTGATGGCAAATAAACATTCTGGTGGCCCCCAAAAAGTTTTTAATGGTGGGCGTTCAGTCACCAACGTTTCCTGTGGTGTGGTCCACGTGAGAATTGGATCTGCAGCATTTTTGGGCTCATGCCCTAAAATGAGCTGGTGAAACAGATGTGCCGCATGGTCTAAGAGAAAAAATAAAAAATCACGGTGGGCCCCACAGTCAGGGTTCCGCCAGCTAGAGCTGTACGCAAATTGAGTTAGCTTTTCTAAATCGCTCAACTCGACTCGAAAAAGCTCGATTAGACTTGGTTTGAAATTGAGTTGGAGCCGAGTTGAGCTGATTTTTGGAGCTCGAAAATATTTCGAGCAGCTTGTTGGAGCTTGAATCGACTCATATTAAACCCCAACTCGAATTGAACTTGGATCGAACTAGTTCGGTGACTTGGTTAATTTTGATATTGATATTGCTCACTAACTGTTTGATGAAATGAATCAATCGAAGTATTGGCCAGTGGCGAGGAAGGTATGGATATGAACAAATACCCTTGTATCTTGATTTTGATGTTGCCTACTGAGTGTTTGATGAAATACGGGTAAACTGTTGCTGTTGTTTTACATACTGCGAGAAATTAAAGGTATGAGAAAATGCCACATGCTCAATCTTGGCTCGAACTCGGCTTGAACTGGCCCGAGCCGCTGACTGAACTGAGCCGAGCTGGCCAGTCAGGCTGAGGACTCTGCCGAGTTTGAGTTGGAGTCAGCTAGTGGTGGCCCGAGCCGCTGACTGAACTGAGCCGAGCTGGCCAGTCAGGCTGAGGACTCTGCCGAGTTTGAGTTGGAGTCAGCTAGTGGTCGAGCTGTGCCAAGCTCGACTCGGTTCGAAGCGTGTACAGCTCTACTGTCAGTCTGGGCTGTTTATTTAGTTGGTCCCATGTGCAGGATATTTGATGAATTTCCCTCGAAATCCTAAAATGGGCCGGCCAGGCTGATGGGCAATTAAGGAAGCCTAACCCTGACCTAGTGATTAAACGGGCAATGGGCTCAAGTTTCAGGGCTGTACCGATCCCCCGGTCCTAGTATTAACGGTCCAAAGTGGGCTGGCCTTGTATTCAAGCCCAAGCATGGCCTGAAAGCTTGACAGGCCGGCCCAGCCCATTGGCAGCCCTAGTTGGCATCATCTAACACAATGTGTGGCTTTAGTATGATAAGAAATGCAAAGTGGGGCCCACTGCATAGATATTTACAGCTGACGATTAGGCCTATTATCTGCCTGATATTGGCCGTGCCTTTTTATTTATTTATATTTTTATTTTTATAACTCACGCACACACACCCCACACACTCACGCTAGTGGAATTTCACCACCTATGGATACTCGAACCCTTGACCGGGTGTTGAAACTCATGAGAATCTACCACCTGGGCAAGAGTAAGGATCCAAGAAAAGAAGAGAAGCTTTCTCAATTCAAAGGAGTCTCGGATTCCTCATAAAAAGAAAAAAAGAAGAAAAGAAAAAAAAAGCAAAATTGTATTATATGCTTTAGATTACGATGGAGGACCAAATATAGGTGTGTTTGGATGCACTATTCAATTGAATTGCAACAATTTATCTAAAAAAACAGAAAATAAAAGAAGAGAAAAAAAAAATGAAAAGAATATTACAGATCCCACAGCTGGCTGATTGATTCTACAGTCAGTTAATTAATTTTCTAAATTCTAGATTTTATCTCCATGTAGAAAGTCATTATTAATGTAGAGCTAATAAAAATGCTAATTTTGAATGATAGCAATAACTAATAGACAACATATAGTGACCATTTGGGCGACATGAGCAAAAAGTCTAATGGTAATCCAACCCTATCTTCTGATTATACTCCTTGGCTATCCTTTGGCTATGAGACGATCCTTGTAACGGTCAAGAAAGCCATTAGAATTATGCTTGATTTTTGTAAACCCATTTACATCCGATACGTTTTCTGGGTAGGTCTCTTAATTAATATCAATTGATTATTGTATTTGAGGTTGCAGTTTAGTTTATATAAGTTGTGATCTCAAATACGTAATTATGATCAATAAAATGTGATGAACTCATTTTTAAGTGGCATCAAACACACCTTTAGGATTTGGTAGAGACACGATCTTGCCTGTAGCTATTGGAAGTATTCGAAATCTGAATTACATGCAAGTCAACAGAGGGGGAGTCTCTGCAATTCTGCTGGCCCTGTTGTTGAGTTCGTCCTTCATGATTCGTAGAGGGCACTGTTTGATGCTGTTGTGTTCTAGCTCAGTGCACGAGTCTAGGATGTCGCAAAGAACTTCACAAGATATTGTAGCATTGTTGAGGTTGAGAAACCTGAGTTTTGGCATGAAATTCCCAATTGAAGAGTCGATGGCCTAAATTGAGGTCCACGAGGCTTGGACAAGATTGACCCATTTCTTCAATCACTGATGCGGAGACAGCAGAGAAGAACTTAACGTTGATGAGTTTCAGGTGCTTGCAAGTGCGAATTAGATTTAACAGAGGAGCTGGTGAGATTTGACGGCAATTTGGAAGGGAGATTGACTCAATTGATGGGCATCTAGCTTGCAGTTGGATCCAACATGATGAATGTTATTGAATTGAGATTGTGGGGATTTGAGCTAACCCCCTTTGATGGAGTTGATGACCCAAAGAAATCCCACCGTTCCTTGTGATAGATTTCGTGAGATGAAAGTAGAAGCAATCTCTACTGCTATCAACAACAGAGTTACTTTCGTTCAAAGAGTGATTTGATTATGATAATGGTGCATCTATATTTAACTTATTATTATTATTATTATTATTATTTATCAAAACACTAATTTTTGGGTAGGGTGTGGGCCATTGCCTACAACCTATTCTAAGACTTGATCCCACAAACTGCAACAGGAGAGCATACACGAGCACTTAGACATCATTTTTAATTAACCCAGACCATCAATTTCATGTATCAATCAAAATCCATGTGGAGAGAGAGAGAGAGAGAGAGAGAGAGAGAGAGAGAGAGAGAGAGAGAGAGAGAGAGAGAGAGAGAGAGAGCCCACAGAATGGATGATCCTAACAATCAAATATTTGGCCTTCTCTCTCTCTTTGTTACCATTACTGTGTTCTTCTCTTAACAATGTCTTTCTAGGCTCCTAGTTCTAAATCACTAAATTTTGCTCACTCTATATGGAGCTAATTGTCACAATTCAATTGGTTTGTGCATCCAAATGCAGCCTTAGGACTGCTCGTTTGCAACTTAAATTTGAATTCATCTCATTTTAGTTGAGGATAATTGAAAGCACCTCCACTCTATGAAAATTTTAAACACCTAGATTATGACATATACCTCCTTTTGTTTTATAAGAATCTTAAACACCTCTCTGTTTTCAAAGATCTGCGGTAGATTCCCCCATATAAGTAAAAATCACTATTATCGTTTAGCAATTGATCATTTTATCCCTAACTCATATGCAACTAGCTGTAGACATGTCGGTCACCGAAGGAATTGCATGTCATTTGATTGTTTTAGCACATCACTCCACCATGAAAAAGGGGTACCCAAGAGATCAAGCTAATCCAACCATCAGCTGGCCCACATCTTGATTGGATTAGCCTGCTTTTGGACTACCAATTTTTGCAGACCAACCCTACTATATAGGTTGGATGTTATTTATCCATAATGGTGGGCCCCATTATATAATGGAATTGTGTTTACATTTGTTGTAAAAATTATTCCTCTTGATTAATATCAATTACATACTAGAGATGGTAGTATATATAAATTTTTGGTCATATTTTAATCCCCATAAAAAAATAAAATGATCACTACTACATAATTACGATTAAGTAAAATTAGAAGAACTCATTTGTAAGACGCATCAAACACACCCTCTCAGTATTTGATAAAGACACAATCTTGGCAGTAGCTATTGTAAGTACTTGAACTCTGAATAACATGCAATACATATCTAAAGATACCAAAGCTCATGACTGTGGAAGTCTTCTACGAGGATCAGGTTGATGGGATCTTCGTATGCATGCAGGGATCCTTATGGATGGGTATCGAAGTCCGACATATATTACACGGGTGTACTTGAACTCTTCGATTCTTCTGGCCTTGTTTATGAGCTCATCATCCATGATCAGTCGAGGATGGCAGCATCGGATGCTAATGTATTCTAGCTCAGTAGTAGAGTCTAGGATGCTAAAAAGAACTTCACGATATATAGTGGCACTGTTGAGGTTGAGCCACTTGAGTTTCGGCGTGAATTTTCTGATTCCTGTCGACATTTCTTCCGTTACTCGTAGATGGCCCAAATTGAGGCCTACTAGGCTTGGACAAGATTGACCCATTTCTTGTATCACTGATGCGGATGCAGCAGAGCAGAACTTAACGTCGATGAACTTCAGGTGCTTGCAAGTGCGGATCAGATTGAGAAGAGCAGCTGGTGAGATTCGACCACAATCTCGAAGGGAGATTGACTCAATTGATGGGCATCTAGCATTCAATTGGATCCAACATGATGCATATGTTAATGAATTGAAATTGTAGGAGTTTTAATTACCCCATTTGACAGAATTTAATTAAGATCCCACAGATCATTGTGATAGACCGCATTTCTTGCACAAGTAGAAAGAATCTATACTGTTATATCAATGGCAGAATTACATTGGTTCAACAAACAATATCAGGACCACCAAATTTACCCCAGAAGAGGGGAGTGCTATGATCTTGATAATGGTGTAGTCATATTTAACTTAGGGCCCATTTGGATCGTAAGTTGCTTATGCCACAAGTAACTTATTTGCGTAAAGTATCCAAGTTTCACATTATTAACACCTGGTTTCCTCGGACACGAGTATAAACTCTTGTCGTGAAAATTCAGTATGTTATAAGTAGAGACCGTACATTTAATGGGTAAAGAGGGTGCCTAACACCTTCCCTGCTTGTAACCGAGGCCCCGTACCCGGAATGCCGGATCGTAGACCAGGAGTCAACTTAAGGAAAGTGAGTCTTTGGATTTCTCTAGCCTTGCATATTCTGCAGGTTCTAGCCAACTGCGAGATTTTGATATTAAGTGGCTAGTGGCGACTCTAAACTTATAATCGAAGTTACACCCCCCACACAATAAAAAATCAAAACAGATCGCCTAAAGCGTGGGTGCCGATCTCCCAGGGTTCACAGTTTGGTAAACAACATACTTATCAGCTTCTCCTATCTTTCGTCTCTCTTTATGCCTCTCCTCAGCAACTAAGGAAAAGTAGAAAAGCTAAAAAAAAAAAAGCTGAAGTGATTAACTACTTTTGAGTAAAAAAATTACTTATAACTCATCATAAACCAAACTTATATGAAATAAGTTACTTATCTACTGCTGTAAGTAGAAAAAGTAACTTATTTGGTGGTATCCAAATAGGCCCTGAGAGGCTGTTTGGATGCAAGCGAAGTTGTGTCCAACGCGAAAATGTCTTAGCCTGTCTATCATTGTTTTTAACAGTTTATGCATGAGAATTGAGGAGAAATAAGGACAAGGCGCCCCAAAAATAACTGATTAGCAATGATAACATGTTTCTCGAGTAAGGTGGAAGAAAAATAACAGAAGCTTATCCTTAATTCAGTCACTTGGAAACATAGTGTTCAGTGCTCATGTAGAATTTCTTAACATGTTAAATTTAGGCAGCTCTATCATGATGTATTTCTTTGATTCACACTGTCTATAAATTTTTTGAAATCATTGTAGGATATGACCCCAAAAAGAAGGTAGATCCAAAACACTAAGTGAATCACATCATAGGAAGCAGTAGGAATTGGACAACTACAACTGAGAGCTTCTTGGGGGCCAAACAATGCTCTAATCAAGCTTATATTTGTGTTTTCCCTTTATCCAGGTCTGTGTGACCTTATGAACAAGTTACATGGTAAAAAAGCATCATAGTTGACCCTAGAAAGGTTTCAATGATAATTCGTTAAATTCTCATTACTTTCTTTAGTGTGTACTCCGCTTTGAGCCATGGATGTACCTCATTTTTTTGGGCTCATACTCTAGTATTATTTGGAAAAATTGATGGATAGTGTGAATATAACACATGAATCATAGGGGAACTCAAGAAAGTGTGTTGTGTAGTATGAATTGACGCAACTTATTTAGGAGAGAGTCTGCGAGTTTTGTGAGCTAGTGTGGCAATGACATCGGCAATGAGAAGCGACGGCAAATGAATTTCCTCTCTCTGGTCAAATTCAAAATCCCCTTCTTTTGGAACGTATGCAGAAAGAAGATTGAAAAGTAGGAGGTCATTTCAGCCAAATAAATAAATAATCCATTTTCTATAAATAAACATCATTGGACTTAAATTCTCTAACTCATGGACTGAAATGGGACAGGGTCACACCATGATTCAGGCTAGGCCTCCGTTCAAACACAACCAAACCAGCTATCTCAGCAGCTTTTGGCGTTAGTTGGGTGTTTTAAATTCATCACAGGCTTCAATGATCATTAAGAAGGCCGTGAGACCTACAGGCAGCGATGGTTGGGATGATCATCCAAATTATTGGATTCTGATAGTCCTAAAGTTATGCTACAAGGGCATCCAAATCTATGATTTTTTCTGATCATTCCACCATCTCTGCATCCCAGCCCAAAGTTTCGAGCATTTGGTATCATGAATCAATCAAAGAATCCAAACCTGTCAGCGATCATCTGGACCATAGTGTCGTCAGCAATCGGGCGGACACAAATGGACTTGACTCCGCCTCCAACATGCCTTATCATGTATTCAGACTCCTTGAACAGCCTATCTTGATACTCGGGTTTTTCGGTTTCTTCCGTTTCTTTGATGCAGTTATCTACGAATCTTTCCTGATGATACAATTGGATACAATCCCAGCACTCTGGATAATGGACCACACGACGCCACGAATGGCACACACTTGCAACCGATATCAGCGATTCAAAGTCTAGTTTAGAGAATATTTGTATTAGGATTTCTTCGAAGAGCAAAACCCAACATACATTGTAAGCCCGATTATCCATGGCCCACTATGCTTACTTGCTCTCATTGCTTCTTCCCTTTTATAAAGGGTAATGGCTTCATTAACAAGCGAATCTTTGGTATTATCTTTTGATATTGGTTACATGAATTTATTACTATTGTTTAGATTATTTTTTTCTATGAACCAGATCGTTTATGTGATCAGCCTCACTTTGGATGGGGATGTAATAATAAAAAATAAAAAAAACGATTTAACATGAAAACTACTTGATTATTTAAAGTTCATGATTACCCTTCTATTTCCAATAAAATATTCAAATTATAAAGGATTGAGATAACCATGTTAACGGTTTGGATCAATAGATGTGTACCTGGATTGAACGGCTAAAATTGCGAAGCGTGATAGTGGAATGCACCGACATGTATTTTAACTTTTTTGGTTTCGTAGTAAATGAAGCTCAGCGCATCTGGACTTTGGGATAATGCGCCGCACACGTGCTTCCAAATGCGTGCTGACGAGGGATATGCTTAGATTGGAACGGTATACGGTTTCATTCTCACGATACACGCGAGGAAAATGGGCCTTGTGATTGGAACCGTTGTTACTGTGAGCACCGTGTTGGTAGTAGGGGTGTACACAAACCGGGCTCCCGGTTAAAAAAGCCCGATCTGGAACCTTTGGGATTTTTCAATGAAAGTTAATTCGCCGAGTTCGGATACGTGCTTCCAAATGCGTGCTGACGAGGCCCGGCCCGATATGCTTTTAGATAAAATGTTTTATTTTATACTTTGTCAAATGTATGTAAATATCGGTAGATTTTTGTGGAGTCTATAGTTTGTATTCATTCTCGTGGATTACGATACTTGTTGTAAGGTTTGAAATTGGCGCGAGGAAAATGGGCCTTGGTTCGGACTAGATGTGGACCACCGTTAGGTTACTGTGTGGCTGTTGAACACCGTGTTGCCCGACCAGTACTAGTGGTAGGCTATATCCAAAAGAAAAGATAGGATTGCACTTCAGGTATCAATCCGGTTTTTGAATGTGGACTGTTGATTTGTTAATCTTTTTTATGGTCTATTTACGGACTACACATTGAGAATTTAGAATTGTTCTGCCTAGGAAAATTTTGAGCTTGGCTCACCTGTTAGGATGGATATACCATCATTCTCGATGGGGCCCAACAAGAAATGGTTTGGATCGTCCAACCATCTTCTCTGTCTTTCTTGAATAGGGATCAGTAATATTCCTCCTGAAGGTGTTTGTTTTTTCATTTCCTAGTATAATTTAGAATAAATGAGTTATGATTATTTATTTACCTATTTACAGCAGCTGCAGCCCTAAGATTGACAGGGAACTGGTTTGCAAAGCTTCTCACTTTCTAAATTACATTTGTACAAATTTTGATAGGTAAAAGTTGTAAGGTCCACTATGATGTATGTATCTTACCCACGCCATCTATTTGTTCAGTCAGCTCATTTTAAGCCATAAGCCAAAAAATGAGGGAGATTCGGAGCTCGAGCGGACCACAGCATAGGAAATTGTGGGAATTGAATAGCCAACATTAAAAATTTCTTATCAGCCACAAAATCAATTTTAATTTAAGGAGTCCACGTCATTACTCGGGCTTCCAATCTGCCTCAATCTTGGACTCGTACAATAAAATTAGATGATAAAATAATTAGATGGTAAAATGGATAGACTGTGGATCACACTCACGCACCACTTTAACCGTGCCCCATCCGTTTTAGATTTCAAGCACCTCAACACTTTAGCACATCACTTAGGTCTAATTAGGTATATACTTCTCTCTCATACAAACACCATTCATAAGTCATTATTAGCATTTTACCTACATTTTTACATACGTAATTCAAAAGACAAACACCCTATAAGCACATTTAAAATAAAATAAAATTGAGGAAACATGGAATGCATTTGTACAGACAGGCCATGGTACACAATTTTTGTGGATCTTTGAATGTAGGGCCACCATGATGTATTTGTCTTACATCCATCTGTTTTAAAAGTTCATTTTATGACATGATCCGAAAATTGAAGCTGATCCAAATTTCAAGTAAACCACATCACAGGAAATAGTAGTGATTGAATACCCAATATTAAAAACTTATTAGGGGCCACCGGAATGTTTATTTGCCATCCGAATATCACCATGGCCTCCACCTAACTTCTGAGCTCCTATGCTAGATCCAGGTAATCTGTACAGCAGGTGCTGTGCATGGCTGCACAAAATATGTATGCGGTGGGCCCATTGCCATATTCCCTTGTGGGACACAGATTAGGAGGTGTTCCCAACATCACCCTCAGTGGCGGTGCACTGATGTGTTGGGTGCTGTGGGCCCATGGTTGTGTATTTGTTTTATATTCACATTGTCTATTCATTTTCACTAGCTTATTTTAGGGCATGAACCTAAAAATGAAGCATATCATAAGCTCAAGTGGATCACACCACATGAAGCAATCGGAATAATATTAACAACCACTGCCATTCATGTTTATTTGCCACCGAACTTGTTAATAAGGTCACATAGACTTGGATGAAAGGAAAGCAGTACTATTAGCTTGATCCAAAGCTTTTGCGGTCCCTATTAGCTTGATCCAAAGCTTTTGCGGTCCCCTAAGAACGAGCCTACTCTCCCAAACATAACGTTTAGGTAACAATAATTTTCTCACTCTATGTGGAGCTAATTGTGGCAATTCAATTAGTTTGTGCATCTGAATGAGCCACTTAAAAATGAATTCATCTCACTTTATCTAGGGTTAATTATAAACCTCCTCTACTCTATTTTATGAAAATTTTAAACGTGTCTCCTTTATTCTACGAGAATTTTAAATACTTCTGCTCTGTTTTAGATTATAACATATATCTCCTTTTATTTGATGAGAGTTTTAAATACCTCTTCCCTGTTTTGGATTGTATACTTTCCCACTGTTTTAAAGATCACTTGTAGGTTCCCCCACATAAGGAGACATCGCTATTATCATTTAGCTATTAACCCTTTTATCCCTATCTCATATGCGCAACTAGCTGTAGAAAGGTCGGCCTCTGTTGGGAGTGCATGTCATCTGATCGGTTCAGCACATTACTACAGCATGAAAAAGGGTACTCTAGAGATCAAACTAATCCAACCATCAGCTGGACCACGGTATGTATTTGGAGGTCTTTAGGTATTTATACATTTTTATGGTAGAGCAACCCTTTTATGTGGTTTGGTTGCCATTTATATATAATGGTAGGCATCACACACATACAAAACATGTTGGGAGAGGAGATCTCCTTTCAACTACACAGACTAATATCAATCAAAAGAAAACGAGAAAAAATATGCAAACCACAACACAGAATTATATAGTTCCCTTTCTATATGTTCACGGATTCACATTGATCCACCATGCTCAAAGGCAAAAAATGAAATAGTAACCTCTCAACACAATAATAGCTCTCTACCTCATGAAAAAAGTATATATTACTCCAAATAAAATAGGGCTTGCATAAAATTTTATATGAAATTATGAAATTGTCCTTCGAGCCATGGGTTATACCCTCGATCCCCCAAAGCAATGGGGTGTTGCCCCTCTACGATTCCTAGTATGCTCAACGCGAAGCTTGAGTAGCAAAAGTAATGGCTAGATGAGTAGTATACCTCTGATGATGTTCAAGCTTCACATATCCTAATAATCTTCCATTTAAAAACTAATCATAGACAATCTCACTTAACATGACACATCTATAAAAGCCCACGCCTACGTAGAGAACTTGATGTGAGTCTCTTCTCAGCCTTCAAGCTTGAAGACTAATAGTAACTGAACAAGAGGCATGGCTAATGGTGTAAAGATTGAGATGGACGGTAGTGGTAGAGTCTATGTCGTACTTCATCGACTCTAAGCAACCTCTTCGATGACACGTCCTTAAAAACAGAGAATGTGAAAAAAATATGATAGTACAATTGAAACTTTTGATAAGTTGGCTAACAAACAAAAAACAAATTATCATTATGAAAACACAGTTAGTAATGTAAAGGACTTAACACCATAATTCCATGAGTTTGTAAAAAAAAAAATATAGATTTAAGGGGTGTTTGTTTTCTTATTTACAACTGAAAATAAAAGTAAATAAATAATCATTATTTTTCATAAGAAATACACGGCAGCCGCCCATACTATTAAGCTTTGATTTGACTTGACACTAAAATTAAGAAAAAATTTGAAAATTTTGCAAGGCCCACCATATATGTGTCTAATCCAAGCCATCCATTCATTGTAACAGCTCATTTTAGATTATAACATTTACCTCCTTTTGTTTGATGAGAGTTTTAAATACCTCTTCCCTGTTTTGGATTGTATACTTTCCCACTGTTTTAAATATCACTTGTAGGTTCCCCCACATAAGGAGACATCACTATTATCATTTAGTTATTAACCCTTTTATCCCTATCTCATATGTGCAACTAGCTGTAGAAAGGTCGGCCTCTGTTGGGAATGCATGTCGTCTGATCGGTTCAGCACATTACTCCAGCATGAAAAAGAGTACTCTAGATATCAAACTAATCCAACCATCAGCTGGACCACGGTATGTATTTGGAGTCTTTAGGTATTTATACATTTTTATGGTAGAGCAACCCTTTTATGTGGTTTGGATGCCATGTATATATAATGGTAGGCATCACGCACAAACAAAACATGTTGGGAGAGAGGAGATCTCCTTTCAACTGCACATAGACTAATATCAATCAAAAGAAAACGAGAAAAAATATACAAACCACAATACAGAGAATTATATAGTTCCCTTTCGATATGTTCATGGATTCACATTGATCCACCATGCTCAAAGGTAAAAAATGAAATAGTAACCTCTCAACATAATAATGGCTCTCTACCTCATGAAATAAGTATATATTACCCCAAATAAAATAGGGTTTGCATAAAATATTGTATGAAATTTTGAAATTGTCCTTTGAGCCATGGGTTATACCCTCGATCCCCCAAAGCAAGGGGTGGTTGCCCCTCTACGATTCCTAGTAAGCTCAGTGTGAAGCTTTAGTAGCGAAAGTAATGGCTAGATTAGTATACCTTTGATGATCGTTCCAGCTTCACATATCCTACTAATCTCCCATTTAAAAACTAATCATAGACAATCTCACTTAACATGATACATCTATAAAAGCCCATGCCTACATAGAGAACTTGATGTGAATCTCTTCCCAACCTTCAAGCTTGAAGACTAATAGTAACTGAACAAGAGGCATGGCTAACGGTGTAAAGATTGGGATGGACGGTAGTGGTAGAGTCTATGTCGTACTTCATCGACTCTAAGCAACTTCTTCGATGACACGTCCTTAAAAACAGAGAATGTGAAAAAAATATGATAGTACAATTGAAACTTTTGATAAGTTGGCTAACAAACAAAAAACAAATTATTATTATGAAAACACAGTAATGTAAGGGACTTAACATCATAATTCTGTGAGTTTGTAAAAAAAAAATATAGATTTAAGGGGTGTTTGTTTTCTTATTTACAAATGAAAATGAAAGTAAATAAATAATCATTATTTTTCATAAGAAATACACAGCAGCCGCCCATACTAAAGCTTTGATTTGACTTGACACTAAAATTAAGAAAAAATTTCAAAATTTTGCAAGGCCCACCATATATATGTGCGTGTCTAATCCAAGCCATCCATTCATTGTAACAGCTTGTTTTCAACCAGTTGATATTTGTGTTTTTCCTTCATTCATGTCTGTGTGATCATATAAATAGGTTGGATCACAAATACAAATCAGTGTGGGACCCATGGATGGCTTCACATTTCAATGATGGACATCAATATCCTCTTGTTTGTTGGTTGCATTGTAGTCCAATAGAGCTTATAATCTACCTATTTTAATTTTTTTTTGGCACAAGGGCTAAAATGATTTGATAAAAAAGATAAACGGTATGAATAGATCACATACATCACGGTGAGATCCAAAAAATTCACTCATTCATTCCCACCCTTTTTATCAAAAAGTAAATTATGAAAATAGGAGTAATTACCATTTGTATTTCCTCTCTTCCATATAATAGAAATAGGTTATAATTACTTATTTACCACTATTTACATTGGTAAATAGGTAAACAAACAGGCCCTTAAGGGTTATGTGAGTAGAGAGGCCACTCTACCATGATTTCGCCAAGGTGGGACAAAATGACGGTCCAGAGAATCACGTTGATGGCTCAATGGGGCTGATCCCCTGATCTTGACCTACACAATCAGAAGGACCCCACAAAATGGATCTAGGCCCCACCTACCGCAACAGATGGCGGTTCCGCAATTCGAGATGGTGGCCAGTACGTAACATCGATTCGGCAAGACGGTTCTTGGATTTTGCCGGATTTAAGATGGAGATCGTTGGAAAAATACGAAAATGCCAGATTCTGGCATAGAGAGTGCGTCCAACAGTCAAGAGCTCTAGATTGGAGGCTCTGATACCATAATAAAAACTAGAAAAATAGGGAAAACATGAGTTGGATAATTTTCTTGTGTATTTTCATTCTGAATATCCATAAATTTATACCAGAATTGTCTCAAAAGGAAATTTACAATTAATTTCTAACTAATCAACTCTGACAAAATGATAAGAAATATAAGGAAAATAACAATTACCTTAGTATATAAGGGAAAATATTATTTTCCCAATAATAATGTATCTCTAATACGTAATATTTAAGATTAAATAAAATGTGGATGGACTCATTTTTACATGCAATATATTTCTAAATTATTCTACTGGGAAAAGGTTCATGGGGATAAAAGATTGAATCACGAGACAAGTCTGGGGTTGGAACTCCGCAAATCTGCAGAGGGGAGTACACGAACACTGCAATGCTGCTGGCCCTGTTACGGAGCTCGTAGTTCATGATCAGTTGACGGCACCATCTGAGGCTAACGTGGTTTAGTTCATTGCACGAGTCTAGGATGTTACACACATCTCGAGAAGATATAGTGGCATCGTCGAGGTTGAGCCACTTGAGTTTCCGCATGAATTTCCCTATCTCTCTTGCCATTTCTTCTGTCACTTGTAGACGGCTTAAATTGAGGCCCACCAGGTTTGGACAAGATTGCCCCATTTCTTTGATCATTGATGTGGAGACGGCGGAGCAGAACGTAAGATCGATCAGTTTCAGGTGCTTGCAAGTGTGGATTAGATAGAGGAGAGATGCTGGCGAGATTCGAACACACTCCCGAAGGGAGATTGACTCAATTGATGGGCATCTAGCATGCAATTAGATCCAACATGATGCATGTTAATGAATTGAAATTGTAGGGCTTTGTGTTAAACCCCTTTGATGGAGTTGATGACCCAAAGAAATTCCACCATTCCTTGTAATAGATTTCACTTTAGAATAAAACAAAAGTAGAAATTAACTGCCATCAATGGTGAAATTACATTGGTTCAAAAATTAAAAAATATATATATTAGGACCGTCAAATTCACCCCAAAAAAGAGGAGTGATTTATCATGATAATTGTGTATCCATATTAAACTTCGAGGCTATTTGGATGCAAGAAAAATTGTTTCCAACAAAGATTCTTTGACATAGCAAGAAGCCGTTGGTTATCTTGTATTTGAGGAGATTTTGCCTCAAAATTGATCATTTGGTGCCCTTTTATTTGGAGGTAAATGAAATTAGGAGTACTTGAAATTAGGGGTGCACACGGTTTGGTTCCGGTTTCAAAAGGGATGAGAACTAAAGGTGACTCCCTTCACATGAATGGTCCATATCAACAGGTGGACCGCTTATATCGTAACCAATTCATCCATCTCCTTAACTATTCAGTTCTAGTTTCGAAACTGGAACTGAACCGTGTGCACCCCTACTTGAAATACATAGTTTTGGTGTGCTCTGAAATCACACCTTTTTGTTATGATTCAGATATAAATATATGTCATATTAATGATACTCTAAAACAATCTAATTATCAGTTGCAACAATAAAATTACATCAATAGAATGACCTAGACAATCCAAACATTAGCCATGTAAATGTACCATACATTTGTGGCCTACCTGTGTTTTGGATTTTTCTCCATTTTTGATCAAAGTATGTATCTCAATGGGCTTGTTTTAATCATCCCATCGAATATCACATGCATAGCACTTTGAGATATTAAAGATGATATACTTGATCAAATTTAGGGCTTTAAGAATATAATAAAAAAATTTCAATGCATTCAAAACACAAGATCTCAAATAGGAGGTTCGGATTCCAATGCATTTCAATTACAAGCTGTCAAATCCCACTGATGATTTGGAATCACCTTGACTCAAGTATAATTGTGATTTGGATTCTATTTCAAATACAAGCTCCTGAACTAGCATAATGTCAGTGCACATGCATCAAATGTGGCTAATATACAAACTTTTATGTCAATCCCCTACTTGTGTTAGATGTGCCACCTCATTAGATGCTGCAGTATTAATGTGTACATGTACCATGGTTATCCAACAATGGCATGAGTGGCCTTGAAGTGGATTAGTTTCTAAGTAAGTATGGGCCATTGGCATGGTAGGCCTTGATCAACAGCCCACGTCACCCTTTCTATCAATATGATTGACAGCTGCCCTACTGGATTCCTGCCTGAGATTTCTATCCTGCTAAATAGATTAGCCAGACCATTCAACCTTTTCTTTTCTTTTTTTCTTTTGTAAATAAACATTATTGAGCCTGATTCCCTAACTCATGGATTGGATTTAGGCTGGGTCGCACCATGATTCAGGTTTGGTTAGGCCTCAGTTCAGCTGGGCCAACCCTGTTTGAAACCAAGACAGCTATCTCAGCAGTTTTGGTGTTGGTTGAGTGTTTTAGATATGATTTTTTCAGCAAAGGCTGCAATGATCATGTAGAATGAATGGCTAACAAGCAGAGATGATTGGGATGATCATGCAAATTGTGGGCTGGAAGAGCAACCTTAACCATTGATTGATTGTGTTAAACTTTCCTTTTTCAACGGTCCCCATTCCACCATATGCATTGCTCAAATCATCTATGAACAATTCTATCATTCCACCATCTCTGCATCCCGGGCCTACAGTGGGAAGCATTTGGCACCATGAATCAATCAAAGAATCCAAACCTGTCAGCGATCATCTGGACCGTTGTGTCATCAGCAATTGGGTGGACACAAATCGACTTGGCTCTGTCTCCAACATGCCTTATCATGTATTCAGACTCCCTGAACAGCCTATATCGATCAACGGGCATTATCGTTTCTATGATGTTGTTGTCTAGGAATTTTTCACGATTGAATAAGTGGACACAATCCCAGCACTCTGGATAATGGGCCACACAGCGCCACGAATGGCATACGCTTGCGACCGTTATCAGCGAATCAGAGTCTAGCTTGGAGAAGATTTCGATCAGGACTTCTTCAATCACCGAACCCCAACATACATTTCGGTTCCGTTTACCCATCGCCGACTATGCTTACTTGCGTGGAATTTGTTTGCTTCTTTCCTTTTATAGAGGTTTTATAGAGGGTCATGACTTCATCACCAAGCTGGGTTTGTTGGTGAGAAAATGACCACTGTAGACAAAACCTTTTACCCAGCGGTTTCTTTGAAAGAATACAAACTTTAGTTACCAATCTAGACTATCACGTGCGGACAGCGACTTTGAGGACGAAACTACCCCTCCTTTCACGGAAACGGATTGGGTACTCCCCTGCCACCAGCCAATGGCGGATGGTCGGTGGTCTGTGGGCCCCACCATGATGTATGCTATTCATCCATGCCGTCCATATATTTTTCCATATCATTTTATGGTATACGACCAAAAATGAGGTATATGCAAATCTCAAGTGTACCACATTACAGGAAACAGTGTTGAATGAGCGTCGACCATTAAAAACTTTTTGGGGGCCCACTGTGATGTTTGTGAGAAATCCTCCCCGTCTAAGTTCATTCATAGGTCACAAAGACCTGGATGAAGAAGAAAAAACAAATTTCATAATGATCCAAAACTTCTATAACCCCTAAAAGGGTTTCAATGGTAGACATTCAATTCCCCATTGCCTTTTACAGTGTGGTCTACTTGATAGTTAGATCTATCTTATTTTTAGTCTCAAGCCTGAATATGAGCTCGCCAAATAGATGGACGGTTTGGATATAACACATACCTCATAATAGGACCCACAAAAAGCGATGGGATTACAACAGCAAAAAAAAAAAAAACCGTCGATATACCGACGGCCAGTCAATATATCGAAAATGGTTCAGAACTGTCCAGTGAGTTTTCCTCAAAAATCTTACAAATTTCGAAAAGGTGTTTTACCTTTAGCTACGGATTATAACCGTAGCCATAACTGTAGTCTGTGCCAGTCTATGAAATTTTTTATTTTTTTTATTATTTTTTTATTTTTTACATGGAGAAATTTATTCTACCTACAATTTTCTTTAATACATATTTATATAAATAGGTATATATAAGCATATAAAATTTTTTCCTCTTTTTTTTTTTTTTTCATTTATTTCTTTAATCATTTAACAAGAATATCTTCTAAACCAAAATTAGTTACTTGACGTACTACATATGATTTTGGGTTAAGAGAAGCTACTTTAGCCAACCAACCTAGTTATTTTCCAAGATTCCATCAGGTCGATGGTTGAAAATACATTTCATTCACTTCACTGTCAATTTCAGTCACTTCAGGTCAAACTAGAAATTGAGCGGGACAAATATGAAATTGAGTAGGCAAATTGAAAATTGAGTGAGGCAAGGTAGGAATTGAGCGAGGGAACCTAGAAATTGAGAGAGGTAAGGTAGGAGTTCAGCGAGGGAATCTGGAAATTGAGCGAGGTAAGCTAGAAATTGAGCGAGATAATGTAGAAAATGAGTGAGGGAACTTACGATTTGAGCTAGACAACCTAGGAATTGAGCGAGGGAAGTTAGAATTTGAGCGAGGGAACCTAGAAATTCAGCGAGACAACTACGATTTGAGCGAGGGAAGCTGCAAATTGTGCGAGAGAATCTAGAAATTGAGCGAGGCAACCTAAGATTTGAGCGAGGCAACGTAGGAATTGAGTGAGGGAACCTAGAAAATGAACGAGGCAACGTAGAAATTGAGCGAGGAATCCTAGGAATTAAGCGAGGGAAGCTAGAAATTAAGCGAGGGAACGTACAAATTCAACGAGACAACCTAGGATTTGAGCGAGGAAGCTAGAAATTGAGCGAGGAACCTAGAAATTGAGTGAGGCAAGGTAAAAATTCAATTCGAGGAAACCAAGGATTTGAGCGAGGCAACCTAGGAATTGAGCGAGGAAGTTAGAATTTAGCTTGAGGAAGCTAGAATTTGACGAGGAACTTAGAAATTCAATGAGGCAACATAGGATTTGAGCGAGGAAGCTACAAATTGTGCGAGGAACCTAGAAATTGAGCGAGGCAACCTAGATTTGAGCGAGGCAACGTAGGAATTGAGCGAGGAACCTAAAAATGAACGAGGCAACGTAGAAATTCGAGGAATCCTAGGAATTAAGCGAGGGAAGTTAGAAATTAAGCGAGGAACCTACAAATTTAGCGAGACAACCTAGGATTTGAGCGAGGGAAGCTAGAAATTGAGCGAGGGAACCTAGAAATTGAGTGAGGCAAGGTAGAAATTAGGCGAGGAAAGCTAGGATTTGAGCGAGGCAACCTAGGAATTGAGTGAGGGAAGTTAGAAATTGAGCGAGGAAGCTAGAATTTGACGAGGAAACTTAAAAATTCAGCGAGGCAACATAGGATTTGAGTGAGGGAAGCTACAAATTGTGCGAGGGAACCTAGAAATTGAGCGAGGCAACCTAGGAATTGAGCGAGGCAACCTAGAAAATGAGCGAGGCAACGTAGAAATTCAGTGAGGAATTCTAGGAATTAAGCGAGGGAAGCTAGAAATTAAGCGAGGGAACCTAAAAATTCAGCGAGACAACCTAGGATTTGAGCGAGGGAAGCTAGAAATTGAGCGAGAGAACCTAGAAATTGAGTGAGGCAAGGAAAAAAATTCAGCGAGGAAACCAAGGATTTGAGCGAGGCAACCTAGGAATTGAGCGAGGAAAGTTAGAAATTGAGCAAGGGAAGCTAGAATTTGACGAGGGAACTTAGAAATTCAGCGAGGCAACATAGGATTTGAGCGAGGGAAGCTACAAATTGTGCGAGGGAACCTAGAAATTGAGCGAGGCAACGTAGGAATTGAGCGAGGGAACCTAGAAAATGAGCGAGGCAACGTAGAAATTCAGTGAGGAATCCTAGGAATTAAGCGAGGGAAGCTAGAAATTAAGCGAGGGAACCTAGAAATTCAGCGAGACAACCTAGGATTTAAGCGAGGGAAGCTAGAAATTGAGCGAGGGAACCTGGAAATTGAGTGAGGCAAGGTAGAAATTCAGCGAGAAAAGTTAGGATTTGAGCGAGGCAACCTAGGAAATGAGTGAGGGAAGTTGGAAATTGAGCGAGGGAAGCTAGAATTTGACGAGGGAACCTAGAAATTCAACGAGGCAACCTAGGATTTGAGCGAGGGAAGCTACAAATTGTGCAAGGGAACCTAGAAATTGAGTGAGGCAACCTAGGAATTGAGCGAGACAACGTAGAAATTGAGCGAGGGAACCTAGGAAATGAACTAGGCAACATAGAAATTCAGCGAGGAATCCTAGGAATTAAGTGAGGGAAGCTAGAAATTAAGCGAGGGAACCTACAAATTCAGCGAGATAACCTAGGATTTGAGCGAGGGAAGCTAGAAATTGAGCAAGAGAACCTAAAAATTGAGTGAGGCAAGGTAAGAATTCAGCGAGGCAACATAGGAAATGAGCGAGGGAAGCTAGAAATTGAGTGAGGCAACCTATGAATTAAGCGAGGCAACCTAGCAATTGAGTGAGGGAACCTAGGAATTGAGCAAGGCAACCTACGATTTGAGCGAGGCAACCAGGATCTTTCTTCTCTGAGGGCTTTGGATTCAATGATTTTTAAGAGCAAGAGAGAGAAAAGAAGTGTTGAGATAATACCTTTCGTCATAATCTCATCTACTGGAAAAGGGGGCCCTCTAGATCACTTAAAGAGATTTGTAGGTTCCGTCGCTCAATTTATAGGTTCCTTCGCTCAATTCCTATGTTGGCTCGCTCCAATTTCTACGTTGCTTCACTCAGTTCCTAGGTTACCTTGCTCAATTCCTAGCTTTCCTCGCTTAATTCCTACGTTGCCTCGCTCAATTTCTAGGTTCCCTCGCTCAATTTGTAGCTTTCCCGTCACCCCTACGTTCCTCGGTTGCCTCGCTCAAATCCTACGTTGCCTCACTCAATTCCTAGATTCCTCACTAAATTTCTACGTTGCCTCGCTCAATTCTAGTTTCCTCGCTCAATCCCTACGTTGCCTCGCTCATTTCTAGGTTTTCTCGCTCAAATCCTAGGTTCCTTGCTCATTTCTAGCTTCCTCACTCAATTCCTGGATTCCTCGCCTGAATTTCTCTTTGCCTAGCCTCAATTCGTGGGTTCCCTCGCTCAATCCCTATGTTGCCTCGCTCAATTCCTAGGTTACCTCGTTCAAATCTTAGGTTGCCTCGCTCATTTCTAGGTTCCCTCGCTCAATTCGTAACTTCCCTCACACAAATTCTAGGTTGTCTCGCTGAATTTCTAGGTTCCCTCACTAAATTTCTACGTTGCCTCGCTCAATTTTTAGGTTCTCTCGCTTAAATCCTAGGTTGCCTCTCTGAATTTCTAGCTTCCTTGCTTAATTTCTACCTTCCTCATTTGAATTCTTACATTGCCTCGCTCAATTTCTAAGATCCTTCTAGCTTCCCTCGCTCAATTCCTAGGTTACTTCGCTGAATTCCTACGTTATCTCGCTCAATTTCTAGCTTCCCTCGCTCAAATCCTAGGTTGTCTCGCTAAATTTCTAGGTTCCCTCGCTTAATTTCTAGCTTCCCTCTCTTAATTCCTAGGATTCTTCGCTGAATTTTTACGTTGCCTCGTTCATTTCCTAGGTTCCCTCGCTCAATTCCTACGTTGCCTCGCTCAAATCCTAGGTTGCCTCACTGAATTTCTAGGTTCTCTCGCTCAAATTCTAGCTTCCCTCGCTCAATTTCTAACTTCCCTCGGTCAATTCCTAGGTTGCCTCGCTCAAATCCTAGGTTTCCTCGCTGAATTTCTACCTTGCCTCGCTCAATTCCTAGGTTCCCTTGCTCAATTTCTAGCTTCCCTCGCTCAAATCCTAGGTTGTCACACTGAATTTCTAGGTTCCCTCGCTTTATTTCTAGGTTCCCTCGCTGAATTTCTACGTTGCCTCGCTCATTTCCTAGGTTCCCTTGCTCAATTCCTACGTTGCCTCGCTCAATTCCTAGGTTGCCTCGCTCAATTTCTAGGTTCCTTGCACAATTTGTCTTCTTCTCGCTCAAATCCTAGGTTGCCTCGTTAAATTTCTAGTTCCTCGTCAAATTCTATCTTCCTCGCTCGATTTCTAACTTCCTCACTCATTCCTGGTTGCCTCACTCAAATCCTAGCTTTCCTCATGTGAATTTCTACCTTGCCTCACTCAATTTCTAGGTTCCTACGCTCAATTTCTAGCTTCCTCGCTCAAATCCTAGGTTGTCTCATTTGAATTTCTAGGTTCCTCACTTAATTTCTAGCTTCCCCTCGTTTAATTCTGGGATTCCTCGATTTATACGTCCTCGTTCATTTTCTAGGTTCCTCGCTCAATTCCTACGTTGCCTCGCTCAAATCCTAGGTTGCCTGCCAATTTCTAGGTTCTCTCGCTCAAATTCTAGCTTCCTCGCTAATTTCTAACTTCCTCGGTCAATTCTAGGTTGCCTCACTCAAATCTTAGGTTTCCTCGTTGAATTTCTACCTTGCCTCGCTCAATTCTAGGTTCCCTCGCTCAATTTCTAGCTTCCCTCGCTCAAATCCTAGGTTGTCACGCTGAATTTCTAGGTTCCTCGCTTTATTTCTAGCTTCCTCAAAATTTCTACGTTGCCTCGCTCATTTCCTAGGTTCCTCGCTCAATTCCTACGTTGCCTCACTTAAATCCTGAGGTTACTCGCTCAATTTCTAGGTTCCTCACACAATTTGTAGCTTCCTCGCTCAATTTGAGGTTGCCAATTTCTCGAATTTCTACTTCACTCGCAATTTTACCTTCCCTCGCTCAATTCCTAGGTTACCTCGCTGAATTCCTACGCTGCCTCGCTTAATTTCTAGGTTCCCTCGCTCAAATCCTATATAGAAATTGAGCGAGGGAACCTAGAAATTGAGCGAGGGAACCTCGAATTTGAGCGAGGGAAGCTATAAATTGTGTGAGGGAACCTAGAAATTGAGCGAGGTAACCTAGGATTTGAGTGAGGCAACGTATGAATTGAGTGAGGGAACCTAGGAAATGAGCGAGGCAACGTAGAAATTCAACGAGGGAAGCTAGAAATAAAGCGAGGGAACCTAGAAATTCAGCGTGACAACCTAGGATTTGAGCGAGGGAAGCTAGAAATTGAGCGAGGAACCTAGAATTGAGCGAGGCAAGGTAGAAATTCAACGAGGAAACCTAGGATTTGAGCGAGGCAACCTAGGAATTGACCGAGGAAGTTAGAAATTGAGCGAGGAAGTTAGAATTTGAGCGAGAGAACTTAGAAATTCAGCGAGGCAACCTAGGATTTGAGCGAGGCAACGTAGGAATTGAGCGAGGGAACCTAGGAAATGAACGAGGCAACGTAGAAATTCAAAGGTGAGGAATCTAGGAATTAAGCGAGGAAGCTAGAAATTAAGCGAGGGAACCTAGAAATTCAACGAGACAACCTAGGATTTTAGCGAGGGAAGCTAGAAATTGAGCGAGGCAACGTAGGAATTGAGTGAGGCAACGTAGGAATTAAGCGAGGGAAGGTAGGAAAACTAGAAATTGAGCAAGGGAACCTAGAAATTGAGCGAGGCAATGTAGGAATTGAGCGAGGGAAGGTAGGAATTGAGCGAGGCAACCTAGGATTTGAGCGAGGGAACCTAGAAATTGAGCGAGGCAACGTAGGAATTCAGCGAGGTAACCTAAGAATTGAGCGAGGGAAGGTAGAAATTGAGCGTGTGAAGCTAGAACTTGAGCGAGGGAACCTAGAAATTCAGCGAGGCAACCTCGAATTTGAGCGAGGGAAGCTACAAATTGTGTGAGGGAACCTAGAAATTGGGCGAGGTAACTTAGGATTTGAGTAAGGCAACGTAGGAATTGAGCGAGGGAACCTAGGAAATGAGCGAGCCAACGTAGAAATTCAGCGAGGGAAGCTAGAAATAAAGCGAGGGAACCTAGAAATTCAGCGTGACAACATAGGATTTGAGCGAGGGAAGCTAGAAATTGAGCGAGGCAAGGTAGAAATTCAGCGAGGCAAAAAATTCAATGAGGAAACCTAGGATTTGAGCGAGGAACCTAGGAATTGACCGAGGAAGTTAGAAATTCAAGAGGGAAGCTAGAATTTGAGCGAGAGAACCTAGAAATTCAAATGAGACAACCCAGATTTGAGCGAGGCAACGTAGGAATTGAGCGAGGAACCTAGAAATGAACGAGGCAACGTAGAAATTCAGTGAGGAATCCTAGGAATTAAGCGAGGGAAGCTAGAAATTAAGCAAGGGAACCTAGAAATTCAGCGAGACAACCTAGGATTTGAGCGAGGGAAGCTAAAAATTGAGCGAGGGAAGCTAGAAATTGAGCGAGGCAACGTAGGAATTAAGCGAGGGAAGGTAGGAAAACTAGAAATTGAGCGAGGGAACCTAAAAATTGAGCGAAGCAACGTAAGAATTGAGCGAGGGAAGGTAGGAATTGAGCGAGGAACCTAGAATTGAGCGAGGCAACGTAGGAATTGAGCGAGGTAGGTAGGAATTGAGCGAGGAAGGTAGAAATTGAGCGAGTGAAGCTAGAAATTGAGCGAGGCAACCTCGAATTTGAGAGAGGGAAGCTACAAATTGTGTGAGGGAACCTAGAAATTGGGCGAGGTAACTTAGGATTTGAGTGAGGCAACGTAGGAATTAAGCGAGGGAACTTAGGAAATGAGCGAGGCAACGTAGAAATTCAGCGAGGGAAGCTAGAAATAAAGCGAGGGAACCTAGAAATTCGGTGTGACAACCCTAGGATTTGAGCAAGGGAGGAAGCTAGAAATTGAGCGAGGAACCTAGGAATTGAGCGAGGCAAGGTAGAAATTCAAATGAGGAAACCTAGGATTTGAGCGAGGCAACCTAGAATTGACCGAGGAAGTTAGAAATTCAATGAGGGAAGCTAGAATTTGAGCGAGAGAACCTAGAAATTCAATGAGGTAACCTGGGATTTGAGCGAGAAAGCCTGAATTGTGCGAGGGAAGATAGAAATTCAAAATGAGACAATATATAAATTGAGCGAAGGAACCTAGGAATTGAGCGAGGCAACCTAGCAATTGAGTGAGGCAACGTAGAAATTCAAATGCAACCTATGAATTGAGTGAGGGAAGTTAAAATTGAGCGAGGAAGCTAGAAATTCAAATGAGAGAACCTATGAATTGAGCGAGATAGCTAGGAATTGAGCGAGAAGCTAGAAATTCAAATGAGGCAACCTAAAAATTGAGCGAGAAAACCTAGGAATTGAGCGAGGAACCTAGGAATTGAGCAAGGGAGACTAGAAATTGAGCAAGGAGGCTAGAATTGACCTAAGCCTTATCCCAACTAATTGGGGTCGGCTAAATGAATCATTTTCCACTATTCTATTCTATCAAGATAGGTAATATATAATAATTATATGTGGGAGGTATAAATCTGTATCATGAATTGTATGATAGGTTAAGCATTAAAGAGGAGAGAAAGATGCATCAAGGAAGTGAAAAGTAAGACAGATCTAGCTATCAAGTGGACCACCTTTGTTAAAGGTTGGGAATGATCATAGATTGAATGAAATGATTTTTACCATCGACCTGATGGAATCTTGGAAAATAGCAAGGTTAGTTGGTTAAAGTAACTTCTCCTACCCCAAAATCATATATGGTACGTCAAGTAACTAATTTTGGTTTAGAAGATATTCTTGTTAAATGATTAAAGAAATAAATGAAAAAGAAGAGGGAAAAAAATTTTATATGCTTATATATACCTATTTATATAAATATTTATTAAAGAAAATTGTAGGTAGAATAAATTTCTCCATGTAAAAAATAAAAAAAATAAAAAATAAATAAAAAATTTCATAGAGTGGCACTGACTACAGAGCTACGGTTATAATCCGTAGCTAAAGGTAAAAAAATACCTTTTTCAACATATCGACGGACTGTCGATATATCGACAATTGTAGGATTTTTGAGGAAAACTCACTTCTGGACCATTTTCGATATATCGTCGGTTTTTTTTTTTTTTTTTAAATTTTTTGTTGTTGTAATCCTACCGCTTTTTGTGGGTCCTATTATGAGGTATGTGTTATATCCAAACCGTTCATATTTTTGGCGAACTCGTATTAAGGTTTGAGACGAAAAATAAGACAGATCTAGCTATCAAGTGGACCACACTGTTAAAGGCTGTGGATGATTGAACGTCTACCATTGAAACCCTTTTAGGGGTCACAGAAGTTTTGGATCATTATGAAACTTGTTTTCCTCTTCATCCTGGCCTTTGTGACCTTATGAATAGATTGGATGGAAAATAAATGTTATGGTGGACCCTACAAAATTTTTAACGGTGAAAATCAATTTCCCCGCTGCTCTTTGTGGTGTGGTCCAGTTGATCTTTGGATATGATTTTTTTTTTTGGATAATGCTCCGAAATGATCTTGAAATATGGATGAACGTTGTGGATATAATAAATATATAGCTGTGGGGCCATGTAACTTTGATCTCTTTTAAGCCGTTCGTACAACTCTCAGTTGGAGGAGCGTCAGCGCTCGTCTTCGCAGCGAAAAGGAGGGGTAGTTTCGTCCTCAAAGTCGCTGTCCGCACGTGCTAGTCTAGATTGGTAACTAAAGTTTGTATTCTTTCATAGAAACCGCTGGGTAAAAGGTTTTGTCTACAGTGGTCATTTTCTCGTTTGTTGGTATCGATTGAAATTTGTTGCAATACATTCTAACGTATTAGAATATGATGCATCATGAATTTATTATTATTAGGATTTGGATTGGTTTGAATGAATCAGACCGTTTATATGATAGTGTAGACTCTGGATGGGAATGTCCCACAAATGAAAATTTTATAATTTCGAAAGAAAATACTTTGATAATATAAAGGTCATAATTACCGTTCATATGGGCTGTAAAAGAATCAAAAGTATCAGGGATTGATATAATTTGATTTTCATCGAACATTATACTTATAATATCATGTAAACGGTTTGGATCATTTGATGTGAAACCAGATTGAAAAGGTTATTCAAATTTTGATGAATTATAGTGCAATACATCGGCATGCATTATAACTTCTGTTTTCACACAAAGCGATGAATCCTATGGGGCTTTGGATTATGCGCCGCACACGTGCGTCCAAATGCGTGCCCACGAGGATTTGGTTGGGTGAGAAGGAATGATAACATGCAGGTGACTGCATAAACGTTGTATGCAGCTTCCTCCTTAGGATACACATGAGGAAAATGGGCCTTGTGATCTGAACCGTTGTTCTTATGGGACACCATGTGGGTAGGCTATATACAAAAGAGAAGAGGATTGGACTTCCGGTATCAATCTGGTAAGTGCCCAGCATGGAAAAGGTTGCAGCAGTGGTCTGGTCATTTGAACGTGGACTGATTTGTTTATCTTCAACATGGTCCAGCCACAAATCGAGAATTTAGAATAGTTCGATCTAGGAGATTTTGGAGGTATGATCCACCTGTTAGGATAGATATACCACCATTGACGATGGGCCCAAGTAGAAATGATCAACCAGCCACTCTTGTCTATTCTGGATAGGAACTGCTATAATCTCCATCGTTCCAATCGCCTAGCAGAAGTTTAGTTTTTTAGGAAACATACAACGGTTTGGTCATAGACCCAAACCAAACCACGTTCACGACATCTAAAAATGTGTATATATATGGTGGGCCCATTGCTGATGGGAGACACCTAGGAAATACAGAAAATCTCCCCATCAGAGGATTTCGACAATTCGCTTGATTACTCTGTCATTCTTTCCACCATTAGATGCGAAAGATTGGCTGTAAAAGTACGAATTGGATAGCTACTAATCTGATAGAGTAGATATTCGAGCATGGATGGCATGAATGATTAAATATTTCTTTTTTTTTTTTTCTTTTCTTCTTTAATTAATTAATTAATTAATTAATTAATTTTTTTTATTTGGGTAAACCTGGGTGTGGTTTCTAGATGTGGCCAAACCCAGTTTTGAATGCACTTTTGCAGAGCCTATCTAATCCCTGGCTAAGTAAAATAGAGAGGATTAGTTGGTGTTGCCAAAACCACCCACATGGATGGTGTGGTGATGTGTTGGTCACTGCGGGGCCCTCCATGATATATGTGTTTTATGTCCATGCCATCCATCAGTTTTGCCCGTTCATTTTAAGGCACGAACCCAAAAATTGAGTTTGTGTCCATATTCTACATTTAGGCCTGGATGGGTTTAGGCTCAGATTCGGCTTCTAAAGTCAATTGGTGCTGCCAGATTTCAAAGGAGTAGGACCTTGTGTTACATGCTGCGAAATTCTGAGTGGAACCAGGATTGGATGGGTTTGGCCTTAGAAGTTTCTAATGGTGGGCGTTCAATCACTACTGTTTCTAGTGGTGTGGCCCACATGAGATTTGGATCTCCAACAATTTTGGGCTTTTGCCTTAAAATGAGCTGAAAAATGGATGGACATGTGGATAAAACACATACATCAAGGTAAGGCCAACAGAGCTTTTCCAGCTCTGACGTACTGGAAGGGTCACTACCGAATCCGAGTTTGGGGAATGTGACTTGAAATTCGACATGGGCCCAGAATTTTCACTAATTTGTTAGGCTTTTGAGGCCTAGTCTATTGGAAGTTTTTATTTTGTATGGTCCAGGCATTGGTAGAAAACAAAATTGGGGCGGGCAATGGGCCTATGACTCTGGTAAACCCGTGGACCAGCTGGGCTGTTTCTAACTCAGTCTCGGGTGGACGCGGATTGCGTCCTACCCCCGCCCGGACGGTAATCCGTCCGGGCTGGGACCACCGTGATGTAATAATTTTATCCACGCTGTTGAGATTTTCTCTCAAATCATTTTAACCTATGACACAAAAAAATAGCCACGCAAAATATTTAAATGTACCACAGATTGGGAATTAAACGTTCACCATTAAAAACTTCTTAGGAGCTGGAAAAGTTTCGGATCAAGCTGATATTTATGTTTTCGCTTCATCCACGTCTACGTGACCTTATGAATAGGTTGTATAGTAAAAAAACATCACGGTGGCCCTTCAAAATGTTTCAACGGTGAGTGTCATATCATTGCAGCTTCCTTTAGTGTGGTCCACTGGAACTGTGAACCTACTTAATTTTTTTATCTCATAGCTTAAAATGATTTGAGAGAAAATCTCAACAGCGTGGATAAAATTATTACATCATGGTGAGTCCCAGAGAGCCCTGCCCGGACGGATTACCGTCCGGGCGGGGGTAGGACGCAATCCGCGTCCGGCTCGGGTGTAATTACTGGACTGTGCATCAGTTTCAGCACGAAAACAAGGCTGTTATAGTAAATGAGTCCTATGGCTGACTCATTCCCGTTTCAAACTGTTTCTAGGATGCGTGCATGTATTAACGAAAGGTTTCAAATCCTAATTCTCACAAATGTTACTAGCTAACTGGCCTGACATAAGAGCCCTTAAGTAGAGAAGGCCTAATATGAAGATCCATTGGCCCAAAAATAGGACCCTTAACTAATAAGGTTGGCCATAGACATGAGCAAAATAGACCGTTACAATAACATGACCACTGGCCTATATTAGACGTGACACGGTTCGTGATTGGAGCAGCCGAAAACTCTTGAGAGAGGACATGCTAACAGTGAACACAGCTCATGAACAGCAGAGATCTTGCACGGCGTAGTCCATAGACATGTCCTGTCAATCACCTTGTCAATCTCTGGCGCAAATTGCGTTGGAAGTGTTCATTTACATTAGCATCACTTAGAAGAAAGGCTAATCTTTCAGTGATCCAGACAGTTCATCTGTTGGGACACTCTGAATGGTTGGAATCGCAAATAATTACTGTGGCATTGGATGAATATATATAACCACCCAATATGGCCTCCTAGTTGTAGATAAGATGACAATACCACCAATTGTTCAATGAGAAAGAGTTCACTAATCAGATAATTGATATGGGCTTCATTCAACTCATGCACGCATCGCACACATGTAACAGATCAGGGCCATTCATCAGCTACCAAACATAAGCTGGTTCATTCATCAAGTAGGCCGCATTTGCCTATTGAATATGGATTATTGGTCATTTTTGCAAACTGCTCATTTTCCTCCTACATTTGTGAGCATGCTAGCTAAGGAATGTCGTGGAGCAGGTCCCATCTTTCCAATTTTACCCTTACATCTTTCCAATTTTACCCTTACAATCAGGACCCTGCTAGTTGTTAGTCGAAGGCCAGTCAGGCCCACTCTTGAGCAATCACTAGTGGGTGGGTCCCATTTGGTTTGACTCTTTCCGCTGCGTTCTTTCCTTTCAATTGAAATTTTAAATTCATATTTGAATTTGATTTTGGATAGTAGGTTGGGAAAAGACCGGATAATCTGGTCTCATCCCATCTCCTTCCTTTTCTATAAAAAGGAATAAGCCCTCTCTCGTAAAGATCATAAGAAACATCGAGGGTATACAGAAAGAGAGAATGTGCAGCATAGTCTGTCCATGTTAAGCTTGTCCTTGAGACGATCTGATCCATAGATCGCAATCCGGGGCCACTATATACTGTAGGATCAGAGGTGTGAATAGTTCCATCTGCTCCAGTAGTAGACAGACGGGCCATTGGAACACCGTCCTTCTGCTTTGTGAGGGTCCCAATCATCGTGTAGACCGTCAGATCTTGAGGGCTCATCTTCCGCATTTCTCTACACTAGTCTGAATTTTGACAAAATTACTAGAACTCAAATGGGCTGCAAAGTAGAATTCCACCAGTACTAAAATGTACATCACTCTTGAAGGCTGAAACCCATCCTTTCCTAATGAATGAATCCCACTGAATAATAGAACTTGCTGTCAGATAGTAAAAGTACTGAAAACAATATTACTATCATAATATTTTACATCGATTTTTGTTTTATTTTTTTACAGTTTGGGGAGAGAGAGAGAGAGAGAGAGAGAGAGAGAGAGAGAGAGAGAGAGAAAAAGAAATGTTTACTAGTTCTACAAGCTAAAAAAATGGTTTATAAGAGTCTTAAAAGAAAAAAACAAGATAGATTCTCAAAACAGTTATATTTATTAAAAGAATAATAAAAGAGTTGGCAAAATTAAATCCTTTTTTTTTTTTTTTTTTGGATTGAGGAAAGTATATGAATTGAATAAAAAGAAAAATATTCTATAATTAATAATATGATTAACCATGAATGGATCATTCTAATTAGATTGGTGGATTGTATAAATTATTCACTGGTATTTTTTTATTTTTTTTTTGAAGGATCTGTCTGATAGGACAACCACAGTCCGAAAGATACAGAGATTTGGAAAAATTAGATGAAGCGCATTTTTCATAATTGGATCTGGACTTATTCAACTGATAGATTCTCACCATTACTTTCTTTTACACAAACAGAGAACTGAATGAGGTGCATCACTTTTTTTCTTTTTTTTAATAACTCTGAAAAAGATATAATGCAAGTAAAGGAGATCCAAGTTGCAACAGGATGGTGGCTTCAGAATTCAGAATCTGTTACCAATGTTCTACAACTCTTCCAATCCAAACCCAGACAAGCTGAAGATGCGAAGGTTCCTATCAGTTTTCTAAGTGGAGACTTAAAGGTCAGTGCATGAGAAGAAAACACCAAAAAAGAACAATGAACCAAAAAAATGCCCCCAAGAAGTTTTTAATGTCAGGTGTTCGATCATCACTGTTTCCTGTGTGGCGTGGTCTGCCTGAGATTTGGATGTGATGCATTTTTGGATTCATACCAGCCAAATGGATGGACCGTGTGTATATAAGACAAATACATCACAGTGGGAAAAGTCCGGGATCCACCGAAATCCACCAACGTCGCGTCCATTCTCATTCTCCCCAACCCAAATAGAAAAATATTATGGAAGTTCCAAGCTTTACAAACTCCATACAATCTACATGAATTGGGGTGCCTCCTACCACCAATCTCAGCTAGAATATGCCACCTGATTGTTCTCTCCTGAAAAGCCCTCAACAGCCAACTTGGAGTCACTTTCAACTTAGATATTAGACAGTTGGGGCTGGTCTTGAACAATTCTAGTTGGTGGATAAGTTAGGTTCATTCATTAATTAGGTGGGTCGCAATTGTACTAGGAAAATAAACAGCTAAGAGGAAAATTCATCAAAATAGTAGCCTATATTAAACGTATGAGTGCAGCCTGCATGACAAGTGGACCAACCTCGCTGCTTGACAAGGCATGTTTGGGTTAAACCCCACCTGGAACATAGCTACGTGTTCAAGGATTTTTTGCTTTGGTGTTTTCTTTATTTCTATTGGTGTTTGCATTAGTTCTCTATTTATGTTGGTAGCTTAGTTGTTAATCTAGGTTTTAATTAGTTAAGATGGAATGGAGGGTTTGCTATTGACTAGAGTTACAAGGAAGGAGAGCATTTTGGTATGTTATTTACTCTCTCACATAAGTGTGTGCAAGACAGTCTAATACCTCTAGTAATTATTTTTCAGCATGACCATTTCTCTGGAAAAATTACTTTAAACATAATTCGCTTTGATCTTACCTTCATTGGTGCTATTGTTTCTATTTTCTGTGGGTTCCATTGACTAGGAATTCAAATTTTTCTTAGAGAAAAAACAAAAGGAAAAAAAAAAAGAAAAAAACCGAGGTGAGAAAATTTTTAGAGAGAATTGTCTGAGAAAATAAATATCTTTTAAACCTGTTCGTGTGGAAAATACTTTGCAAAAGTGACATTTTTCCTTGATTGGGAGTTCATTTATGGGTGGAAAATATTTTCCAAGAATGTTTTCAAAAAGTAAAGTCTTGGGCCTCAGTAATTTTTTTTTTCCCAAATGTTTTCTTGAAAAATAACTTTCAAAGATGTCAATCTCTCCTTTTATTAGCTCTCCAATTGACCCTTTTGGAGCTTGGAAATTAAAAGAAGAAAAACTAACTTTTTCTTTGAAAGTTATTTTCAAAGCAAGCATTTTGGGAGAAAAAAAAAGTCGGATAGTTGGGAATATTTTCTAGGACTTTTTCTATGAAATACCCTTTATACAAAATGTTTTCCCAGAAAATGTAAACTCAATCAGGGAAAATCTCATTTTCTTGGAAAATGTTTTCTAACTAAATACTCTTTGAGCTCCTATACTGACCTTCCCCTGCTCTCCCAAGGCTCCATGACAAGCCTTAAAAATATACTAGCTTCACAGCTAATCATTTTATTGAAAGGACTTTTTAATAAGGAAAAAAACAAAATGGTTATAATAAGGCCAACTGAAGTTCTTTGGAGTGCCCCCTCTTTTAGAGTAAATCCTCTGTTCCAAAAGTGAGTAGGCTTATCCAATTTATGTGTTGAGGTACTCTTGACATGGTTCCAAACCTCTTAACATTAGGGTTGTATGTAAAGAAATGCTCAGGCTACTCATAATGTCCTTGTAGACTAGAGTATATTCAATGGACACTGTAGATTGAGCTATAGCACGATCTTCTTGAGTCGCATTGCCAGAGTTCGAATTCATTGTTCTTTTTCTTTTTTCTTCTCTTCTAATTAAAGAAGTCACAACCTATACCTTCGCTTGTTGATTTTTGGTAGTCTGTAGCTTTTGTATCATATTAGCTTGTATCCTTTTCATATTTGTACATTTTCCTTTATTATAAATTAAGGAAAAATGAAGAGAAACGAATCATCTCAAATTCTCTATAATTACATGGTATCGGAGCCACAATTTGGGGCTTTAATCTTGTTGCAAGAATCCATCATCTCTGTTCCCAATGTGCTCTTGTTGGCCTTTGCTTTTAACAACTGCCGCACCACCTGTGAAAGTTCAAGGCCATGATACGGTGCTGCTATTGGTAGATCTTGGCCACAAAACCAGATTCAATGCCTCTCACTGCGTGCGTGAGACCACACATCTCAGAAAAATTGCAACTCTGTGGCCCTGTCGCAGCGAAACTCTTCCAAACTGCCATCCCAGACCCTCTTCCATAATTTCCATCAAACCCTATTACCAAGCCCTCAGCATGGCAATACCAGATCTGAAACCCTCAGCGTTGTCATCTTTCTACTTTGGATAATATGTTAGTCCAAATTAGTGTTATGGAAAATGATTACGATTACTAAAAGGTAAATTCTTTGGCTCGAAAACCTGCAATTAAAATATAACCATTGTACAACAAAACATCTTTATTCTTATAATCTACTTTTATTTTACCTGGATCAGGCACATATCATAATAAGAAAAACAACTTTTCTGTGCTTGATGTTTATACAATAAACACACCTAATAATAATGTTCTTGCCACTACACACCCACAACCTTGATGATTTTCATCCACCCAATTATACCTTCAGATCCATTAGTTGACGCAATGTAAGTGTATGGAATGTCTCTAAAGAGAAAGAAGGCCCACCAATGGATAACTCCTGCGCCACACGGTGCATGGTTGGCCGAGCATCTGGATCCGGCCGAATGCACGCAAGTGCAATGGACACCGCGAATACAATTTCTTTGGCAACCCCAGCCATCGGATTCAAAAGACGTTGGTCCAAGGTATCCTTTAGCAGCATATCTTGTCTACTTGGTGATGAGAAAGTGGAGATGAGCTCCCCCGGATGCCTTCCCATCATCACTTCAAGTGCCACAACACCAAAACTATATACATCACATTTTTCAGTAACCCTCATTGTATATGCCAACTCTGCAAGGAAGAAGTGGTTCAGTCAAGTCTTTTTATCTTTGTTAATCATTAATAGAAAAATTCTTAATCATATATCAAACTCATATGGGTTTCTTAATCTAGGTTTCATACCTTCTAGGTTTTTGTGCTTGCAAACCCAAAGGGGTCTCTACAAAAATAAGGATATGCCAATTTAGATGTTCTTGGAAGATCTAGGAGGTGCATATATGAGATGGGACAAACATCGGATGATCTTGCTAGAAAGTCAAGATGGTACACTTATCAGGCATTCCATATGTATACATTGTGTACTGTTGGAATTTTTTTCTGAAACTATCGATTGTTTTAATGTGGCGGTTGGCCTGCCCGATAAGGGGACCAACTTAATCATTATATCGGATTTTCTACATGGTTGGGCCTACCTTTAGGTATGCCTTAGATTCCCCAGGCGCATAAGAAGTTGGCATGTCTGAACCAGAGTTTAATGGTGCTTGTATAAGCATCGTAGTCACTACATATTTCATTTGCAATGATTGGATGATATGGGCAATGTTTCCTAATATCAAAATGGATTTAGCCTACTTGCATCAGTACTCTAGACTGACAAACAAAATCTCTCTCTCTCTCTCTCTCTCTCTCTCTCTCTCTCTCTCTCTCTCTCTCTCTCTCTCTCTCTCTCTCTCTCTCTCTCTCTCTCTCTCTCTCTCTCTCTCTCTCTCTCTCTCTCTCTCTCTCTCTCACTCACTCTCTCTCTCTCTCTCTCTCTCTCTCTCTCTCTCTCTCTCTCTCTCTCTCTCTCTCTCTCTCAAAGTATATGGGAAGCAAAGGAAACAGCCAACAAACATGCTCCACCCCAGAGTTTCTATGACATTCTGCTCTTTTTTTAAGTCTGTACTGGTGGGGTCCATAGTTCCAAGATCCAAACCATTGATGTATTGGTTGACTATTTGAATGGCTTGTGCATTAGTAATTCTTCTAATTGGAGATCCTAACGATTTTGGTTTCCAGCAGATAATTAGCTAGCCACCAAAAAATAACAAAAACAATTGTACACAATTAATAAAGAATGACTCTAGATTCAATGGTTGGGATTTTCCAATATTGGAACTTCTTTTTATTTGCACAGGGCATTCACTGTGTGGGATATCACATCGATGGTTTGAGTCGTAGATTTATGGAACCTTGTACAGCAGAGAGAACCCAATCATCCTCTGGGATCTCTTGGGGAGCATTGCAGGATACCACATTTCCTGATGCATCATTTTCACATTTACCCATATGGGCTAGACACAACAACCTTTTTGAATCATATCTTAAATAGTGATCACTCATCCATCAACACTTGGTATATATGAATGTCAATCAATTCAGACCATCTCAAAACAAAGCCCATATTGTAGATGTAGCAGATCCCAAAGAATACACTTCTGGGAATCTAATTGGTGAATAAACGGACAGTTTAGAAAAATGGTCAGCGCCACAACTTTAATAACTAACAATATATGGTTAAGTTAGTTGGGTAAATATTGTGAATCACTGGTTAGTCTTACCATGCAGTCACATTATCTCCACAGTTCATAAAGTAACAATGAAGGACCTCAAGCATGGCAAAGGAAAAACTATCTTGCGGTTATCTTCAATTGCATGGTCGTACTAGCTTTATATTCGTGGATGCTTCACAATTTTTAGCCAAACAAAGATGGGGATTGGAACAATACAATTCATTGTTTTTCTTTTTCAAGGCCTCTTACAGCCGTTGGATTAAGGAATCTTAGAGGGAAAAGGAAAAGAATTTCAAATATAAATTTTCTCATATTCCTGTCACCCTAGATTGCTACACTAGACAACAGTATGGAATTAATGCAAAAACTTTATAGTTTATCATTGGCCAAAAGAATATAAATAAATAAATAAAGACCAATTGCTAATAAAATTATTAAGGCATGGAGAATGAACAAGCAACTAACCAGGAGCGATGTATCCGTAAGTGCCTGCAAGCACAGTCCAATTGGATGAATCAGGCATCAGCAATCGTGCAGTGCCGAAGTCCGAGACACTAGCCTCAAGTTCTGAATTCAACAGTACATTGTTGCTTGATAGGTCTCGATGGACAATGGGTGGGGTGCAATCATGGTGCATGTAAGATAAAGCATGGGCCACACCTTGAATAACCTTCACCCTTGTAGTCCAATCCAACTGTGCAGCTTCGTCGTTGTTGCCTAAGATGCTAGCCAAGCTTCCCTTTTCCATATACTTGTAGACTAGAAACGAGCATCGAGCATGGGAACAGAAGCCATAAAGCTTCACAATGTTGCGATGACGGATTTCTGTTAATGCTCCTATCTCGTTTCTAAAACTTCTTTGATCCGATTGATCCCCACCTTCAAGTTGGTGAAGTTTTTTCACAGCTACTACTTGGCCTGTTGGTAAATTTGCTTTGTAAACTTTTCCATACCCTCCGGTTCCGATGCAGTATTTGTCATCAAAACCCTCTGTTGCTTCCACGATGTCTTCAAATACAGCAATTCCATCATAATTCCATATTGAAAATGGATTTCCACTACTCCTTTCAACGACCTCTTTCTGTATTTTTCTTCTTTGATAATAAATACAAGAAACACCCATGATTACAAAGAAAAGAAACAAGGCCACCAAGACAGGAAGAATAATAAAGACAATAACTTTGCGGCCTTTCCTTGCATCACCACGCCTTGTTGAAGGAGCATTGCAAGGTCTCAAACCTTGCACTTCACCACATAAGCCTTTGTTTTTCATGAACGCCTCAGCAGGAGCATTTCGAAAGGCTGTGCTGTTAGGAATAGGGCCTTCCAAATCATTGTATGAAAAATCTATGGTTTGCAAGCTGATCATCCCTTCAAATGATGTTGGGATTGAACCAGAAAACATGTTGTGGGAGAGGTTTAACATTTCCAGCATCTGCAATTCCCCAAGATTAGGTGATATCTCTCCAGTGAGTGAGTTATGACTGAGATCTAGTAAACCCTGTAGATACACTAGCTTGCTGATCTGAAATGGAATGCTTCCATTCAAATCATTTTTGCTCAATTTCAGATACCGGAGTTTGGAGCAATCCCCTAATTGCGGTGGTACTGGACCACCCAGGTGATTCATTGACAAGTCAAGAACCTCCAAATAGGATAGGTTTCCGATCTCTTGTGGTACCTGACCAGAAAGTTTGTTATCATTTAAACTCAAGTTGAACAAAGAAGTCAGCCTCCCACATTCCTTTGGAATCTCTCCTTCCAAATGGTTCGAAGAAAGAGCAAGTACTCGTAGCTGCTTCAACTGGCCAATCTCAGGAGGAATTCGACCAGTGATCATGTTCCCAGATAACTGCAGCCTCGTCAAACTTCGGCATTCTCCCAAGTTGGGTGAGAGTTCACCAAACAACCTGTTGTGGCTGACATCCATGAATGTGAGATGTGGGTATACACCAAAGACTTCTGATACATTTGCAATGAGCTGGTTTCCGTCAAGTCGCACTCTAGTTAACCTAGTGCAATTTCTGAGGCTTTTGGGGATCTCACCAGCGAAATGGTTTTCCAGTGCACTGAAAACTTCAAGCTTGGTCAAGTTTCCTAAAGTGGAAGGGATGGAACCTGTTAGAAGGTTAGTGGACAGGTCAAGATTGTTGAGATTCATTAAATTCCCGATTTCTGGAGGAAATGAACCAGAAATTCGATTGTTATAGAGGTAAAGGATTTTTAGCTTAGTCAAGTTCCCTAAAGTGGAAGGGATGGAACCTCTTAGAAGGTTAATCGACAGATCAAGATTGTTGAGATTAACCAGATTCCCTACTTCTGGAGGAATTGAGCCGGAAATCTGATTGCCGAACAGGTGCAAAACAGTGAGCATGGTCAAGTTTCCTATTGTCGAAGGGATAGAACCTGTTAGAAGGTTGCTAGAGATGCTAATCATGTTGAGATTCATTAAATTCCCTATTTCTGGTGGAACTGAACCTGAAATTTGGTTGTTGTAAAGATCTAAAAGTTCAAGGTTGCTCAGATTACATAAAGCAGGAGGGATCAGACCAGTCAGATTGTTTTCAAACAATGTCAACTCAACCAGATCTTTTAGATTCTCGATCTGTGGAGGAATGGAGCCAGAGATTCGATTTTGATCAAGGTACAAAATGGTGAGATTTTTCAAGTTCCCTAACGTCCGAGGAATAGAATCATTTAGATGGTTAATGAACAAGCCTAACTCATTCAGATTTATAAGATTTCCCATCTGCAGAGGAATGGAGCCAGAAATATGATTTACAGAGAGATTTAGGTAGGTAAGCTTTGTCAAGTTTCCTAAAGTGAAAGGAATGGAACCCGTTAGAAGATTACGGGCGAGGTCCAGCTCATTGAGATTTACTAAATTCCCAATTTCTGGAGGAATCGATCCAGAAACTTGGGTGTTATCAGCATATAGAAGTTCAAGGTTGCTCAAATTACCTAAAGCAGGAGGGATTGGACCAGTCATATTGTTTTGGAACAACGTCAACTCAACCAGATCTTGTAGTTTCCCAATCTGTGGAGGAATGGAACCAGATATTCGATTTTGATCAAGGTACAAGGTGGTGAGTTTTGTCAAGTTACCCAAAGTCGAAGGAATGGAACCATCTAGATGGTTAATGGACAGGTCTAGCTCATTCAAAATCATCAAATTCCCTAATTCTGGAGGAATCAAACCAGAAATTCGATTGTCAAAGAGGTAGAGTATCTTCAGCTTGGTCAAGTCACCTAAAGATGGAGGAATCGGCCCGGTAAGACGGTTTGCGCGTAAACTTAACAAGGTCAGACTCTGCAGATTCCCTATTTCAAGAGGTATTGAGCCACTGATTTTATTTCTCCAAAGGCTTAGCTTTTTTAGATGTTTTAGCAGGCCTATTTGAGATGGAATTTTCCCAGTGAGTTGATTGTTATGGAGCTGAAGGGAGATGAGTTTGGTCCAGTTGGTAAAGAAACTTGGAGCTAGTTCACCTCTTATTTCATTAGAAGAGATGTCAAGCTCCAAAAGGTGAGTAAGGTTAGCCATTGAAAGTGGTAAAATGCCAGAGAGATTATTTGCAGACAGATCAAGGGACACGAGTCTGGAAAGAGTGCCAATGTGAGTTGGGATGGTTCCAGTGAGTGTATTACCACTGAGATCAAGATGAAGGAGGTTTGGAAATGACGGAAAGCTCAAGTTATCAAGCTTACCTTTCAAGCCAGCACTCGCTAAGTTTATCTTTCTTACTCTTCTAAGGCTGTTGCATGAGATCCCAATCCATTTGCATGGAGAGGTTGTATTGGTGCTAGCATTAGCAGCAGGAAGCGACCATGAATGGAGAGCTTGTGCTGACAAGAGGCTGGCTTTCCATTTCATGAGAGCCTTTGCTTCTCCAAGTGCCGACGCTGTTGCTGCTGTAGCAAAGGCATTGGAAAAAAGAAATTCTGATAATAAAAGAAGAAAAGCAAGAGAGAGAGATTTCTGTATGGCCATGGCTGTTGTTGCTTATGGTATGTTCCAAACTTACGATGGATGGGTATTTATAGAAGAAGGTTGATGCTAGTCAGGTCAAGAATTATTCGTGTCTCACTCTCACGGGGGGGGGGGAGAGAGAGAGAGAGAGAGAGAGAGAGAGAGAGAGAGAGAGAGAGATGGGCATTTGTTCGTTGCATGCATGTCCTCAACTGTTTAGAATTTTCACTGTCTATATTTTAGACTTGAAAATGATAGTTAAAATAATTTATTCGGTGATATTTTAAGTTTATGGACCATCCACAATTTCTAATATTATTTTATCAGTTTGAACTGACCTACACATGCCACATATATAATAATTATTTGCACTAAGTACGGAGGATTAACATGGAACAAAGTATTCTCGTTTTGTGATTTTCTATCTTGGAATCCATATTCTCTACGAGCCAAAATAAAAAAAATAAAAAATAAAAATAAATAAATAAATCTGTTAGTCGTAATGGGATTGAGACACATCATCACACTGCAGCAGTGCTAACAACACCCAAGATGATGTAGACGAATCACAATGCAGTAAAATAGAAAAACTGCCCGCGACAAGTAGACGATCCGGATTCTCTTCACATTAAAGCTGATGTAAAATGTCTTCGTGACGCAGACATCATCGGTCTACCAATAAAGACTAACGTGATGCTAACGCCACGCTAAGGACGCGACTTGCCCATAGCTGGGGGCTATCTTGTGACCCACATGTTGTGTATGGTCGTTCTTATTTTATATCCACACCATTCATCCATGTCGGCAACTCATCTTAGGACACCAACGTATGGGGCAGATCCAAAAATTAAGTGGATCGCACCACATGGGACAGTAGGGAGGGAGATGCCCACTGTTGAAATCTTCTTGCCCACCGTGATGTTTATATGGCATCCCGCTCTCACGAAAATGAAGGGAAACGACAAACATCTGCCTGATCTAAAACTTCCATGCCCCCGTATAAGGTTTTAATGGTGGGTGTTGGATTCTCATCATTTCTAATGGTGTGGCCCACTTGACTTTTAAAATGAATTAATTTTTAGATTACATCTTAACATGGTCTGAATGGATGGATAGACGATATAACACAACATCAACGCAGGCCTCACGGTTGGATGGAGTAATTACAACACAAACAAGAAGGTGGATTCCAAAGAAAGGGAGAACCCGCGCCACAAGTTAGATCCCTACCCCCGCATCTCCATCTGGGAACGGGCAGGAGCTTTGATCCAGTACGCAATCCGATTTCTGAGTGGGAAGCGGGTTGCTTACAGAGCAAACTCTGTGGGGTCTACCGTAATTTATGTATTTTATCCAGTCTGTCCATCCATTTTACAAGATAGTTTTAGGGCTTTAGATCAAAACCGAAACACATACAGGGCTAAAATGGACAGCACCACAGGAAACATTGTGAATTTAATTTCTACCGTTGAAAAATTCTTGGGGGCCACGGAAGTTTTGGATCAAGATTATATTTGTTTTTACCCTTCATCCATTTTTATTTTAAAAAAAAAAAAATCAAAAAAAGATCTAATGAACAGTTTGGATGACAAATAAACATCACTGTAGGGCCTAGAAAGGTTTCAATGGTGAAAATCATTATTTCCACTGTTTCCTGTGGTATGGCACACTTGAGATTTTTATAAGCTTCAATTTTGGGCTCAACGGCTTAAAATGAGTTGGAAAAACAGATGGAAGGTGTGGATAAACCATATAAATTCACAGTGGGCCCAACTGAGTTTACTCAGTACGATAAAAGCCTACTTAATAGTACGCAATCCGATTTCGCAACCGGGATGCATGGGTGTTATCATGTGTACAAAAATGAGGCAGATCCCAGGCTCGTGTAGACCAGAAAATGGGGATTAAACTCATACCGTTGAAAACTTATCGGGTCACATAAGCTTTGGATGTAGCTGATATTTGTGTTTTCCCTCCATCCAGATCTATGTAACTTTATGAATAGGTCGGATGGCAAATCAACTTCACGGTGGGCGCTAGAAAAGTTTCGACGGTGAAAATCATAATAAGCGTTGCTTCTTGTGGTGTGGTCCGCTTGAGCCAGGGATCTACCTCGTTTTTGTGCTTTGAGATTATACCCTAAAAAATAGGAAAAAAGATGGATGGACGGTGTGGATAAGACCCCTACATCAAGGTAGCCACTCAAAGCTCCTCCCTGTTCCAGATGGAGACGGGCGGGGTAGGACGCAGTCCCCGTCCGCGGGAAACGGACTGGCTACTCCCCTGCCACCTGCCCATGGCTGATGGTCAGTGCTCTGTGGGACCCACCATGATGTATGTGTTTCATCCATTCCGTCCATCTATTTTTATAGATCATTTTATGGTATAAGGTGAAAAATGAGGTATATCTCAATCTGAAGTGGACCACATTATAAGAATCAGTGTTGAATGAACGTTGGCCATTAAAAATTTTTTGGGGCCAGAAAAGTATTGGATCAAGCTTATATTTGTGTTTTTTTTTTTTTTTCCCTCAACAGATTGGATGTCGAATAAACAGTACAGTGGACCTTAGGAGGATTTTAATGGTGGATATCTAATCACTATTGTTTTACTGTGGTGTGGTCCACTAGAGATTTATATCCCTGTTATTGTTGGTGTAAATCACTAAAATGATCTGTAAATTGGATGAACGGAATGGATGAAACACATACATCATGGTGGGGCCCACATAGCACCGACCATCAGCCCGTGTCGGGGAGTAGTCAATCCTTTTCCGCGTCCGCGTTGCCCGCATACGGCGGGGTGTGGTGAGGACGCGGATTTCTAGCGAAAGTCGGTGGGCCCACCCTAATGTTTGTGAGAAGTGCACCTTTCCATGCATATTGTCAGATCATTTCGGGACAAGGAATGAAAAATGAGCCGGATCCAATAATCAAATGAGCCAAAAAAAATTTATGGATTAAATGTCCAAAGTTGAAATATTTCATGGGGTCACATAAGTTTTGAATCAGGATACCATATGTGTTTTCAATTATCTCATTGAGAATAGGAACGGAGTTATGAATGGTATGGATGGCATGTAAACATCACAGTCAGCCCTAGCGAGGTTCCAAAAGTGAGAATTTTTCTACCTACCTTTTCCTTTAGTGCGGCACACTTAAGTCTTGGATACAGCTCATTTTTTGTCTTATAAATTCTAAAATAAGCTCACACAGCGGATGGACAGCCTAGATTTCTCAAAAACATTAGGGTGGGAGTTTCTGGTGCAAGAACTTCCGGTGGATCAGTGTAGTGGCGTGTCTTATATCCATGCTGTATATTCATTTTCCCAACTTATTTTAGAGAATGAAAAAATGAAGCAAATCTATAGCTAAAGTGCACCACACCATAAGAAAAATGTGGGAATAATGACACTTTCGGAAACTTCCTATAGAGTCCACTATATTGTTTATTTGCGATCCAACCCATTGATAACGTTACACGGATAACAATAAAGGGAAAACACAAATATTAGCATGATCCAAAACTTTTGTGGCCCCACATTTTTAGGTGGGTGTTTAGTCACCACTATTTCCTGTGGTGTGGTTCACTTAGCTTTGTATCTGATTAACTTTTGTATTATGCCCAAAAATGAGCTGGCAAATGGAATGAACAGTGTGGATATAATAACACATACGTACATACATCGCAATAGACCCAGCACCCAACGTATAACCGAATAACTGCTAGGGCGGTGTGGGCAACACCACGGGATCCGCATCCTGCTAAGTCAGGCCAATGTTTGTGTTTTCCATCCATCCCTGTGGCAAATGACCTTAATGAATGTTTTGTAAAGCAAATAAACATGGGTGCGGATTGATACGAGTCATACGACCGTCCGTTTCTGGCTAGGTCCTGGTGGGTAAATACCCAATCCACACCCTCAGGTTGGGCCCGGGAAGATTTCAATGGTGAGCATTTTCATCTCCCTGCTATTTCTTGAAGTGTGGCATATGGAAGTAATGCATGGACATGGTGGATTTCTCACAAACATCACAGTGGTAGTGGATACATTAAAGTCTATCCAAAAGTAATCGGGGTGACATAAATCCCCCTTACCCGGGTCCCTACTCTTGCTCGGGTGGTAGACTCACAGGAGTTTCAACTCCAGGTCAAGGGTTCGAGTACCTATAGGTGGTGCAATTCCACTAGCATGAGTGTGTGGCGTGTGTGCATGTAAAAAAAAATTAAAATTAAAATTAAAAATCCCCCTTAGGGTAAGACATGATTTTAAAATAAGGTAAATTTAAATCTCAAGTAGGCCACACCACAAGGAACAATATATGGTGATTGTACACCTACTGTTGAAACCTTCTTGGGAGCCACATAAGTTTCAGATCAGGCCGGTATTGGTGTTCCCTTCATCCCTGTGTAATCAACTTATGAATGGGTTGGATGGCATATAAACAATCACATGGTGGGTATTAGGAAAGTTTCAACATGCATGTTTCCTCCCCACTATTTCTTATGGTACTGTGGCCCATCTGAAGTTAATTACATCGACATCCTAAGTTCCTAACATGAGCTGGCCCAACAAATGGAGTGCATATAAATTAGAAGTCATGACAGCCCCACATAGCTTAAGGTTACACGGTATTATTTTTGTGCTCGCGACTACACGCAAGTCGTGTTTATGATATTCCATGTAGTGGTGGCCACGATTGGATGGTTTTGTAACGTATTCTTATTTTAAAGTCAAGCCTCCCTTTTTTGTTTTTTATTTTTATTGGTGTTCAGGATTACAATGAGATAGAAATGGGACTGGATGGCTTTGGGTCAAAACTCTATCTCTAGAGTCAAATATCCAGGCTGTGATATTCCAAGGAGTGGGAGCAGCACTTGTTGGTTCGAGTGGGGATTCTATGCTTATAGTCAAGTCTCCTCCCTAATGAGTGCGTGGAGATTCCAAGGAGTGGGCCTCAAGACTGAATGAGTTGGCCCAAGTACACCTTTTAGAGTCAAGTCTTTGGTATTTATTAATATTAATAATAATAATAATATTATTATTATTATTTGGGTGTGAGTGGGAACCCGACGGGATGGGATTGGCCCAGATTCTACGTTTAGAGTCTCCTTTCATCTTTTGGTGCTGCCAAATTCGAAGGAGGGTGCCTGAGACTGGATATGGACCCAGATCTTTTACTAATTTGTTTGGCATGTGAGGCCGTCTATTGGAAGTTTTTATTTGTACAACCCAGGTTTAAGTGGAGCACTATATTAGGGTGGGCAATGGGGCTCTGACTGTGCTAAGCGTGTGGGCCGGCTGCCTGGTCTTGCTTCTAACTGAAGCTGGCACTACTTATTGGGCTGTGCTTCGGTTTCAGCATGAAAACAATGCCTGTTAAAGTAAATCGTTGGAAGGAGTGGTGCTCGCTTAATATCTTGTTGACGGGTGGGATCATGTGTTAAAATTCTAAACCCGATTAGCAAATGGGTGAGGATTGGGTCATGGCTGTAACGACTGTACATTAATAAAAAAAATCCAAATTTAAATTTAAAATTGATTTTTAAATTTGAGAGAGAGACAACAAATCTCTCCCTCATCCCTCCTATCCCTTAACTACTATCTCGTCTCTCTCTTATCTAATGGCTTTTCCTTCCTAAAGGAGGATACATGAGGAGCCCTCTTTAATAAAAACACTTTAAAGAGTTAGAACGAGGAGGGAGAGAGGAGAGGCTACAAGGAAACCATAAGCTCGATTTACCCAGGTTGGTAATATGATCCATTTACTTTGATTTTCTTGTAATCTAGTTCTATTTTGATAGATCTATGTAATGAACGGGTTGGATTAGTTGCATGTTCATCACATCGATCTATTGGTCATGTATGGTACAGAGACATCATCATCTGTGCAATCACTTCTGGCAAATTGATGTAAAGAATGATGTTAGCCTATAATGACTTGTGAAGTTAGATTTATACAATCCATCAGACTCGTGAAGTTAGATTTAGACAATCCATCAGTTTTTCGAGGTTGAGATACGGAAAAACTTCAAAGACCAAGCTAATTAATCTGACATTTGATGGATGGTACTGATCAATGGTAATCTCATTGTTCTTTCTTCTATTTTTGTAAACTTATGTTATTTTTATTAAATTTATACAACGAACGGTTCAAATTAACCATATATTTATTGTATTGATGTGTTTGGAATATCTAGCAAAAGGACAATTTTCTGCGCAAGTGCTATTGCAACTTGGTGCAGAGAATCGTGTTGGGCTATTTTGATGTGTGGGATCAAATCCATATGAATCATCTGATTTCTAAGGTCAAAGTATCTTAGAACCCCGAATATCAAATTAATCCGATCATCGTATGGGCCACACCGATTACATGGACATTCTAGATAACTCACGTATTTTATACTGTGTCTAGTTATTAGATGTGTGAGATCGAATCTAGATGGTCTATCCGGTTTCTAGGATCGACTAGTTTGATATCAAATATCATATCAATCTGACTATCTGGTGGGTCGCTTGATCGAATAGCAACTATTATCAAATCATATAGTTTTGAATGATGCCAACCATGGGTGGTTCAGACCAGTTAATCAATGAACCTCTCTCTCTTCATTGATCAAGAGAGGGCCAATGGTCGGTTTGGATCTATCCAACAGGCATAATCAGAGTCTAAAAATGAAATTAAGGAAAAATTAACAAATTTCGATTTGGTTCGTCAAAAACTGATCAAATCTAGAGACTTTCAATTCGATTGACGAAATGTAAATTTTGTTTAGAGACTGTCAATTTCATTTTTTATTCGTGTTGATTTGATCAATAGACCGTCAATTCGATCGACAATGCATCGATTCAATTGATAGTGCCTTTGATCCGATCATTGACAATCGAAACAGATCTGTTCGATTCTGCAATTGGAATATGATTTAATGAACCATTAAAATTATAGATTAGAGTAAATTATACATGTTTAGACCATTTAAATGTCGTTGGATGGTGGTCAGCAACTATGATGTGATCAAGTGGGTCCCACATTGGTTTGTGATAGTTACAAACTCGAATTATTTGGTGCTGATTTTATCAGTTCACGTGTAATTTATGTTGGCTATAAGCCGAATATTAGTTTGATATATGTAATCTATTGTTTACAACTGTATTACTACAATTGAACATTCATCTCGTGTATTACTACGTGCTTAAATTCCTAGGGGTAGGGCTGTTAATGGGCCGAGTAGTCCTGAAAGGCCTTTGGGCTTGGCCCGTATTGGGTCAGGTTTAGGGTGTTGTATTAGGCCCGACGATCGGGTTCAGGCTTAAATTAAGTGGTCAATTGTAAATAGGGTTTAGGGCTTGGGTCAAGCTTTGTGTAAATGTCTTGGGCCGGACCCAGACTAATTTCTGAACAAGTCGAAAATCAATGACGGATTTGAGGTCCTTTGCTTCTCATAAGATGAGCGATGGAGTTTATCAGTCGCCAAATTTTATAATGATGATTTTTTTTTTTAATTTTTTTTTTTGCAGTTAGTTGCAAATAATGGATCCGTCGTTTATTTGTGACGGACTTAAACCGTCGTAGAGTAGCGACGGATTCTATCCGTCAATTTTTACAACGCAGCGAATCGACTGACCGTACAATGGATTAAGTCCATGGTTAATTGCGTTTTGCAACAGTTCTGGTCCATCACAAATATGTGATTTGGGCAGCCTTAATCCCTACAATAAGCTCATTAAACACTTGGTTTAGACACCCTATTAAATTATACCTATTGCCTTTAAACTGATGGGATATGAATTACTTAATTTTAATTTTTGGATGACTAATTTTTAGATAATTCTTTTGCCCTGATGAGGGCACATCAAAAGTATGAATGGGTTGGATTTCATATAATCACCACCATTTGGTTACACAAAACGTATAGTCAACGTGTGGGAAGAGAGTGCAGGCAAGTATATATGCTCTAGGTTAAGAGGTAACTGTAATTTCATTTCTGATTGGATGCAGATTGTCGGCGAAAGCTTTTGAAGGAACTTGCACCGGAAAATACAGTGGATCTACAGTGATGTTTGTAAGAAATTCACCCCGATCATTTGTTTTATTAGATCATATTAGGAAATGTGCATGAAAATAAGGGAGATCCAAAGCTCAAGTAGGCTGCACCACAAGAAACCGTGAGGATTGAAAGTTCACTGTTAAAACCTTCGTGAACCCACAAAAGGTTTGGATGAGGCTAATATCTTTGTTTTTTCAGTTCATCCCAATTGGAAAGAACTTATGAATGGTATGGATGTATGTAAACATCACGGTGGAACCCACCTAGCTTCCCGTCTACGGAAGTTCCCGCAAAGGCTTCTGTTGGTAATTCGCAATCATTTCTGACAAGTATCTTAACTAGGGTGTCAACAGCCAGGTTATGGCCGAGCCAAGCGCTGTCCAAGCTAGGCTTGCATTTTTCAATCCAAGCCCAAATTTAACTTAAGCCCGGGCCAGAATTTTTGTAGAGAGAGAGAGAGAGAGAGAGAGAGAGAGAGAGAGAGAGAGAGAGAGAGAGATCACCACTTTAACGGGCATTTCTCTGTTTCTTCTACAATCATTGTTCGCTTGTTGTTACTACAATGACGGCAAGGGTGCATGGGTACGATGGCATGGGAGTAACTAGGTTGGCCGGATGGAAGAGAGAACTAAGAAAAAGAAAAAGAAGAATAGAAGAGTGCAGGGAGAAGAGAAATGGCCAAGCAGGGCATGTAAATGGAGTTTTTATATTTACCTTCCAACAGGTAAACAATTATGTTGGAAAAAGGTTTCCCTACTTCTTAATATTTGAAAATTTTGGAAACCCTAGACCAAAGAGAGAGGTTGGGCCAAGCTGACTGGCCTTTGGGCATAAAGCCCAAGTCCAGCCTGATTTTAAGCCTGAACATAGCCATCCGGCTCAATACTCTAGCCCAAGCCCGGCCTGAGACAGGCCAAGCCTGATGCCCGTGGGCCAACCCAGCCCATTGACACCGCTAATCTTAATCCAACGAAGTTTGCCAGAATACATCCTGTCGACCATGTAAGTAGTGACTTTGATGTGGCACACCTAAGCTTTGAAAGGCCTGCGTTATGATATGCACCTTCGCCCCTGTGGTTCTCGTCAGATGAATGGTTTTGATGGTATATAAAAAACATGATGGATACTAGAGTTGTATATCATGCAGGATTTTAGAATCTAGGTACGAAATAGCTGAGCACAGCTCACGGTTCAGATATTCCACAACACATCAAGGCGGCCCCACAGATCTCGAACGCACGGTAGCTTAACGTGTATTCAAACGCATGGGTACAAAACCCGCTGAAAAATAAACGATTGGGTAAAAGACACTTAATATCCAAACATACAACAACTAGGATAATCTGATCTTGAAAGATTTTACGGCACTCTAATCCACATCATCTCCGACCATTGCAACAGTCCAGATCAATAATCGATGGGCCCAATATCTTATAAATCGCTGGTGACAGAACTCCGCCCTCTAGCATGGCTTCGTCTCCTCTCTCTCCTCTCTCATTCCTCTTTTTTCTCCTCCTCTCTCAAAACCCCATCCCTTCCCATGCAAATCTCCAGAAAAAGAAATCTCTCCTTTTGGAATCCCAAGATCTCTTCAAACAGCAGCAACCGCAATCCTCAGAAACTCCCACCACCTTCTTCCAAGTAACAAAACCCATCTCCCTCCCAAAATCTAACCCATGCTCTTCTCTCATCCTCCAACACTCCTTCGCTTTTACCTACACAAAACCCCCTGTAACAGCCCCTTACAATCCTCCTTCCAACTGCCCTTCCAATTCCTTCTCCAAGATCATCCTCGTCTGGTCTGCTTCCTGCAAGGGTCGGCAGTTCGACCGGATATTCGGCATATGGCTCAGTGGTGTTGAGCTCCTACGCTCCTGCACCGCTGAGCCCCGTGCCAGTGGCATTGTATGGACCGTTGAGAAGGACATCACCAGCTACTCTTCCCTCCTCAAACAACCCCAAACACTCGCCGTCTATCTCGGAAACCTTGTCGACAGTACCTACACTGGAGTCTACCATGTCAATGTGACGTTCCATTTCTACCCGGAAGAAGAAACTACACCAAACCGGGAGATTTCGGGACTTGGGTTTGATTCCCCAGCTGATTTGATACTGCCCATCTCACGGAATCTACCATTGAATGATGGGCTGTGGTTCTCGATAGAGAATTCGATGGATGTTCAGGTGAAGGAATTCCAGATCCCCACCAATGCATACCGCGCCATTTTGGAGGTGTTTGTTTCGTTCCATTCCAGCGATGAGTTCTGGTATGGGAATCCACCAAACGAATATATAAAAGCGAATAATCTGACTGGGGTGGCTGGCAATGGTCCCTTTAGGGAGGTGGTCGTTACTTTGGATGGCGAGGTAGTTGGGGCTGTTTGGCCTTTTACAGTGATCTACACAGGCGGTATCAATCCCCTTCTTTGGCGTCCTATTACGGGCATTGGATCCTTTGATCTCCCAACTTACAATATTGAGATTACGCCATTCTTAGGGAAGATTTTGGATGGGAAGAAACATAAATTCGGGTTCAGCGTGACAGACGGTTTGAGCTATTGGTATGTAGATGCCAATTTGCAGCTTTGGTTGGACAACAACAGTGTGAAAACAGAGGGTGAACTGATCAAACACAAAGCAGAGCCATTCACACCTTCTCTGGTTTCGAACTTCGAAGGTCTAAATGGGTTGTTCTTGATGACAGCAAGTCGGTCTATATCTTCCACTGGATGGGTCAAATCATCCCGTGGGAAGATCACGACGCATTCGTTCCATGGGTTTGATTACAAAAATTCAATTGAGTTCGGAGACGACGGAAATCTGCAGGTTGTGAATCAGACCATTGACACCACTTATGGCGTGTATGCCATACATCGACCTCAGGATGCATACTTGAAGCAAGTGCTTCGGAGGTTTCCTCTTTATCTGTATTCAGGCATTGTTGATCAAGGCAATGGCAGCTACGCTTCGCTTGCGAACATCTCATTGGGATTCTTCGAGGATCAGTTTGTGGGGGCAGGGCCGGACTTCTCATTCAGCTCTCTCTCGAACAAGCAGGATGGGAAGGCTTATACACTAGTAGAAGGGAATTTGGTGGTTGGTGCATTGGGAAGTACACAGCAAGTATACAAATATGAGAGCAGTGAAGGTTGCTATTTCAGGAATGTGAGTAGCAGTGATTATACCATTCTTCATGATGAATCGAGAGAGCTTTGTAGCGAGGAGTTGCAGTCACGCTCTGCGTTTAGATCCAAACTAAGGCAACCTTTTTCAGCCAGGCGGGTTTCTCTTGCATAGCGCCCGATTTGCATGATCAAGAGGAGATTTAGATTCATTGACTTGGGATGATTGTTCCTTGTTAAGCATCTCCTCACTGGATTGTGGTGTGGTGTGGTATGGTGTGATCAAATAATCATGTAAGTGCAAATCATGGAATTGATTGCAGAACATAAGTTATACTATATATGTACAGTACAAATTCATATACAAGGAAATAACAGTCAGTGGATGTAAGCTGAGTGTTAGTAGGTGTCTTTGGGTGGTGTAAGTAGGTGTAAGTAGGTGCCAGTGGGTGTAATTAACTATCAGTGGGTAGTTTATATGGATGTAATTAGCTGTCGTGGGTGGTGCTAGTGGTTGTAATTGGGTATCAGTGATGTAAATGGATGTTAATCATTTGAACATGGACCTGCTGTGAATTTGGGATTTATAGTCCCAACCATGATGTTTATGTGGAATCCAAACTATGCATCTGGGTCTCTCCATCATCTTAGGCCTACATTCCAAAATCCAGCCTCATCCATGGCACAAATGAGCCACACCAAAGGGAACAATGAAAACATTCAATCATGATTGATTTGTAAACCTTATGAATGCTGTATTATGTAATATGTAGATGGATTGAACCCTCTCCTCCACCATTGTGCATCTTTTCATCTCAATTTCTCCATTCCCATTTAAAACTCTCCAAAAACTAATTCTGATTTTTACCCAAGTTGAATCTCCTTTCATGACCGCGTCAATGGATCTTTACTGATTTCTTTGAGGGCTTGTTTTTCCATGTGTCGAATGGCTATGATGAATACGATTATGATGTAGAGCGGGTCACGGACAGTTTCATGGCCAAGATGGATCAGAAAATGCCCGGTTGGCGACAGAAGTGATCCAGACCATTGGACCTTAAATCGGGCGTATGTCACAATCCCGAATGAGTTAGCCGACGTAAAATATATGATTTTGGGGTAGAACGAGCTACTTTAGCCAACCAACCCAGCTATGCAGGGTTGCGATGCTCGGAATTGCGAAAAACTCCTGGATCGATGGTCGTTTCCCTATTTTAATTTCGTTTTTACTATAAATAGTAAGTTTTAGTTTGATTATAACTCTTCATCTGTCGGGCTTTAGGAGTTGTGCCCAACGTGAAAAGAGCTTAGAATAATTAGGAGAACGGTTTGGTGAAGCCAAATAGGACACTTACTATTTTTGGCCAAAAACCTTGCGCACTAGTAGACATCATGACCGTCTATAAATAGTAAGTTTACTATTTATAGTAAGTCGCGAATTCTAGGAGTTTTAGTTGTAGTTTGATTCCGATTACTTTCTTATTGCTTGGTATCCCTATTTAAAGGGTTGTGAACTCCTTTTTATTCATCAATTAATCAGTTTCGAATTTATTGGAATTTATTTCTATTTTCTGCTTTCTTTCCTCGTGGATTCGAGAAGTCTCTGTGAGGAGTCCAGAGAAGCTCCGTGGATTCGGAGTATTTATCCTCATCACGTTCATCCTTGCGTCAGATTATTTGGAAGCAGAGTTGTGATTTTGAGAACTAGGAGATTGTAATTTAAGCATGTATCATTTGTTAATGAGCTTAGTAGTGCATCGAAACACAACCTTGGGATTTAGTAAAAACATAATCTTGCTGAATAAAATCACCCAAGCTTTTGGAAGCGTGATATGAATTACAAGCAATCCATATCTAAAGATACCAAAGATAATGTCTGTGGTAATATTCTCCTCGGAAAAGTTTGGCGCATGTGTAATTGCTATCACAAGGGGCTGTTTTATGGTGTGAGTTGTGAGTGTCCCTCCACCTGCGTGTGAGTTGTTAGTGTCGCCAAGTGTGTTCCCGTGCGGAGTTGCGAGAGAATGCTAAAGTCCCTTGATATACATTGAGCTTTTAGAAAATTTGGTTGTTTGACACTCTACTAATCCACTGCTCAGAGCGCTTGAACTCTGTAATTCTGCTGGCCCTGCTCCTGAGCTCGTCCTTCATGATCAGTCCACCGCACCATTGAACGCTAACGTAGTTTAGCTCAGTGCACGAGTCTAGGATGCTACAGAGAACTTCACAAGATATCGAGGCACTGTTGAGGTTGAGCCACTTGAGTTTTGGCATGAATATCCGGATCGCTGTGGCCATTTCTTCTGTCAGTAGTAGACGGCCCAAATTGAGGCCCACCAGGCTTGGACAAGATCGACCCATTTCTTCTATCACTGATGCAGGGGCAGCAGAACAGTACTTAACATCAATGAGTTTCTAGTTCTTACAAGTACGGATAAGATTGAGAAGAGCGGCTGGCGAGATTTGACCACAATCACGACGGGTGATTGACTCAACTGATGGGTCTCTAGCATACAATCTGATCCAGCATGATGCATGTTAATGAATTGAAATTGTAAGCCTTTGAGTTAACCCTCTTTGAGGTTGGTGACCCAAGGAAATTCCACTGTTCCAGCATTCATCTCGTACAAGAAACGAAATCAGCAGTGGAATAACATTGATTCAACAAAAAATATCATCAACGCCAAATTCACCCCAAAACATCGTAGTGACTTGATCATGATAATGGTGTGTTATAGGAAGATCCGAGCCGACTACAATCGGAGAGATCGACGATCCGCTAGTTCGGGTGGAGAGTCCGAGCCTCGGCATAATACTAGGAAGGCGGGTTAAGATGGGCGAAGCTCCCATTCTTGACCGCCTTCTTTCCAAGGGTAGTCGGAAGGGAAAACATTTAAGTTGTACGATCAACTCCGAACGAACATCCATTATAATACCGAGAATGGCTAGCTGCATTACTTACGAACGGATCAAGATTCGGCTCGGGATTGGCACAGTCAATCATCGGCTCGGAGCGATGTCGTCATCCTCGGTCTGGCCGAGCCGAGGCATCTCCGAGGATAAAGGTTTCGCGCGCTAAGTGGAGAAACTGCCATATATGGACGTGTCCTATTATCTCGTCCGTGGATACGCACGCCGTAACACATGATCTCCGGATTCTGGGCAATATCTCCATGATTTGTAAGTCACACTGATCGTGCCGAGATTATCAAATGCGAATCAAGCGATGAAGAGGTATAAATATCACATCGTCCCATGACAACAGGTACGCAACATCCGACACTCTCTCTTTCCTCCCCAGTTTAGACCCAGATTCTGGTGTCCTGACTTAGGCATCGGAGGGTCCCCCGGCTTAGCCAGGGTCTCCATTGCTCACGGTTTACGTGCAAGGAACCAGGTCCGTCACCTATTCGGATATGTGAAGAGGGGAAGAGGGCTGACCAGATTTTGACCTCAACATTTTTGGCGCCGTCTGTGGGAACGTGATACAAAAAGTCAGGTTCCTGTTCTTGAAAACTATGGCTAGAGGGAAGAAGAAGGCAGTGGTGGTGGAACCGGAGCGGACCCGCTCTTCTTCATCACTTCATACAGAATCTACTTCGGGCCCTTCCCAGCGTTCTCGTAATCGTTCCAACAAATACCGCGCTTTGCAAGGTGAAGTACAGGCCTTGCGCGATGAGGTGGAACGGATGAGACAGGAGCATGAGTCCCAGCAACAACCCGAGCAGAGAAGTCCAGCACCAAAAGCTGTCGGGCCAGTCGTTCAAGCCCATTCAGCGACGAGAAGTGCAAGGCATGAGACATCTCCGCAGCGATCTACCCGAGCACCAGTTTCGGCTCAAAATCCTCCCCCAGCTCCAGTGCGAGCCCCTACCAGGAATGTGACGACTCGGGCCCCGACGGATGTCCCAGCCGCCTCGGCTCTGGCTCCAACGGACCTTCGTCACACCCTGGAGAGGAGAAGGGAAAGGAGAACGCCCGAGCCGGAGAACACTCGGGAGGTAGTGGTGGAAAACAGGGATCCCTGGGAGACACGATTCGCAGACTTGACTAACCAAGTTCTGATGTTACGGAAGCAACAACAGCCATCATCAACCCCGACTGCTGTTGAAGCCATGATGGAAGAGACCGAGCCTCCGTTCACCTCAGAAATCATGAATGAAGTGATGCCTCAGAGGTTTCGGATTCCTCCTGTCATCCAGTACTCCGGGTCCGGCGACCCATCTGAGCACGTGGATGCTTATCGTTCGTGGATGCAGATACAGACTGCAACTGATGCAATGATGTGTAGAGGATTCTCGATTACTCTGGCCGGATCCGCTCGGAATTGGTATAGGCAACTCAAGCCCGGATCCATATGTTCATTCGAAGAACTGGCTCGGTCATTCCTTACCCAGTTCATAAGCGGTAAGAGAAGCCGAAAACCCAATACCCACCTGCTTACCATCAAACAAGGTCCGAAAGAGTCCTTGAAGGATTACATTGCTCGATTCAACGAGGAAGCACTGCAGGTGGAAGACTATGACGACAAGATGGTTCTCGCCGCAGTATGTAGCAGCTTGAGGGAAGGGAGGTTCGCCTTCTCTATAGGAAAGAACTCGGCGAAGACGTTAGCCGAGCTCATTGCTAGAGCCCAGAAATATGTCCATGCCGAAGAGTTCTCTACTACTCGCAAGAATATCCAAGTAACCGAGCCGAACGGGAAAGGAAAAAGGCCAAGGAACGAGGAACCCCAAGCCCCGAGGAAAAACTCGGATGATCATTCTTCTCGTGATCGCCGACCGAGCAGAAAGCCAGAGGGGAGATTCCGTTCCTACACACCTCTCAACACTACCGCCGAGCAGATCTTACTGGATATCCGCAGCGAGAAACTTCTCAACTGGCCAGTCTGCATGCGGGCAGACCCGGAACTTCGCGACAGGCGCAAGTATTGCCGCTTCCATCGAGATCATGGCCACAATATCGATGAATGTGTAGATCTCAAGGATGAGATTAAATCCTTCATTCGGAAGGGGCACTTACGTCGGTACACCAAGCAAGAGAAAACTACTCGGAAAGAGGAGCGAGTACGAGAACACCCCAAAAATCCGCCCAAAGAACCTGCGGAGATCCGCACCATCTTCGGAGGTACATCAGGCAGAGGAGACTCAAACAGAGCCTGAAAACCTCATTTCCGAAGGAGCCCAGAGCATTACGTCAATCTTACCGAGCGGCCTAACAAAGAACCACGAGTCAGTCCCTGTAGCCTCACCTTCACGGAAGATGACGCTCGGGGGATCCAACATCCACACGATGACGCCTTGGTGGTTACTATGACCATAGCCAATCATAAGGTGTACCGGGTTCTCGTTGACACTGGAAGTTCAGCCGACGTGATCTACTCTGAGGCCTTTGGAAGGATGGGGATTCCACAGTCTCGTCTCAGGCCTGTGAAGATCCCCTTACATGGCTTTGCCGGAGAAAGAGTAATCTCTGAATGAGCTATTTCCCTCCCAGTGACTGCGGGAGAGGGGCAACATCAAGTCACCATGATGGTAGACTTCCTTATTGTCAATGTACCATCAGTACATAATGTGATTATGGGCAGGCCCTCCCTCAATGCAATGCCTACGGTCGTGTCTACTTATCACCTGATGATGAAATTTTCCGCCGAAGGCGGAACAGGTTACCTCCGAGGCGATCAACGCGAGGCTCGGAGATGTTATGCCATTGTGGTTCAAAAAGGGTCTGTAAAGCAAACACTCACTGTCAACACCTTGGACCCGCGCGGACCTACTGAGAATAAGCCAATTGAAGATTTGGAGAAGGTACCGCTTGACGAAGCCGATCCTAGTAAGACAGTTCAGTTCGGAACATTACTCAGGCCTGAGCAACGCTCCGAGCTGTTAACTTTCCTACGTCGATACAGGGACGTATTCGCCTGGTCGCACGCGGATATGCCAGGAATCTCTCCAGACGTTTTGGTCCATCGGTTGAACGTGGATCCAGACCACAAGCCTGTAAAGCAAAAGAGGAGACCGTTTGATGCCGAGGGATGTGAAGCCATTGCGGAAGAAGTCTCAGTCTTGTCGGACGCCGGCTTCATAGAAGAAGTATATTACCCAGAGTGGATCACAAACGTGGTGTTGGTTAAGAAGACAAATGGCAAATGGAGAGTTTGCGTGGATTACTCAAACCTGAACAAAGCATGTCCGAAAGACAGTTTCTCATTGCCTCAGATCGATCAATTAGTAGACAGTACAGCAGGACACGAACTACTTTCCTTCCTGGACGCCTACTCTGGTTACAATCAGATCGCGATGCATCCCCCAGATAGGCAGAAGACTACCTTTGTCACAGACAGGGGGCTCTACTCTTACACGGGTCATGCCATTTGGCCTGAAAAATGCTGGGGCCACATACCAGAGACTAGTCAACCAGATGTTCGCAAGACAGATCGGGCGCACGATGGAAGTTTACGTCGATGACATGTTGGTAAAAAGCGTCAAGACATCTGATCACTTAGCAGACCTCGGAGAAACCTTCACAGTCCTCCAAGAATATCAAATGAAGCTGAACCCAGCCAAGTGCGCTTTCGGAGTCAGTTCAGAAAAATTCCTTGGATTCCAAGTTAGCCAGAGAGGCATCGAAGCCAACCCCGATAAGATTAAAGCACTCCTCGACATGAGTTCGCCTCGGACTATCAAGGAAATACAATGCCTCACTGGACGGGTAGCAGCGCTCGGACGCTTCATATCCCAAGCCACTGATAAATGTCTCCCATTCTTTCAACAATTGAAGGGTCATAAGAAGGCCGAGTGGACGCCTGAATGTGAGCAAGCTTTTCAGCAACTGAAACAATATCTGGGCTCACCACCTCTGCTATCAAAACCGGAAGAAGGCGAATCTTTGTTCCTATACCTCGCAGTCTCAGCCTCATCAGTCAGCTCGGCCCTGATCAGGGAAGTGGGGAATAAACAACATCCAATATACTATGTGAGCAAAGCCATGGTGCCAGCAGAAACGAGATACTCCGCTTTGGAGAAGCTTGCACTCAGCTTAGTCGTTTCAGCTCGGAGGTTGCGTCCGTATTTCCAAGCTCATTCGATCATCGTGTTAACCGACTCCCCCCTCAGACAGATTCTTCAAAAGCCAGAGGTCTCGGGACGGTTGACCAAATGGGCGATCGAACTTGAGAAATTTGACATTACTTTCCGGCCGAGGACAACAAAGAAAGGTCAAGCAGTGGCTGACTTCATCGCAGAATTCACTGTTCTAGGTGAAGGGCAGATCAACAACGAGGTCGAGATGACCCCGCATGATCTCCCAAGCAGCTCACAGGGCATTCCAGAAGCCGGATGGGTCCTCTACGTGTACGGATCATCTAACTTAAAACGAGCCGGGGCAGGGATCGTCTTGATCGCCCCTGACTCCACAATTATCCAGTATGCCATCCGACTCGGCTTCAAAGCTTCTAACAATGAGGGGGAGTATGAGGCACTATTAGCTGGGCTCAGATTGGCCGTCAGCCTCGGGGTCCAATCTATACAAGTCCGATGCGACTCTCAGCTGGTCGTGAATCACATCTCCACCGATTATGAAGCCAAAGAAAATATAATGATTGCTTACCTAGATGAGGCCAAAAAGCTGATTGAGAAATTTTGGAACTGTACGATCCACCAGATTCCGAGGACAGAAAATACGTGGGCTGACGCCCTGGCTAAGTTGGCGTCGACCGCAGAGGGAAAGATTCCGCGGATCATTCCGGTAGAGTTCATTGAACATCCCAGCATCGATCGAATAGAGAGAGACGGTTAATCCGGTGAATAACAGCCCGAGCTGGATGGACCCAATCTTTGGCTACCTCGAGTCAGGAGAGGTTCCCTCGGACAGACAGGAAGCTAGACGTCTGAGAGTCCGAGCAACAAGATATGTTATTCTGAACGGAACTCTTTATAAGAAGGGGTATTCTCAGCCATATCTCAGGTGTCTTCGACCCGAAGCGGAGTATGTTATCTGGGAGATTCACGAAGGGATCTCTGGAAACCATTCTGGCGGTCGAGCCCTAGCTCTAAAGGTGCTTCGGCAGGGATACTTCTGGCAGACCCTCAAAGAAGATTCCAAGAAGTATGTTAGAAAATGTGATAAATGTCAGCGTTTTGCGGCCGTGCCTAGGCAACCGGCAGAAGAAATGACTCCCATGAGCGGTCCGTGGCCTTTCGCTCAGTGGGGAATCGACATCATCGGCCCTCTGCCGATTGGGAAAGGACAAGTCAAATTTGCTATCGTCGCTGTCGATTACTTCACGAAGTGGGCTGAGGCCGAGCCTGCCGCAAAGATTACCGAACAGAAAATAATTGACTTCGTCTGGAAGAACATAGTCTGCAGATTTGGAGTTCCGAATACAATTGTCTCAGACAATGGCCGGCAGTTCGACAATGACAACTTCAGAGGTATGTGTCGAGGGCTCGGTATCAGAAACGCTTACGCATCGCCTCGGCATCCACAGTCCAATGGGCAGGTGGAGGTAGTAAACAAGGTCATCAAACACTACCTCAAGAATAAACTGGAAAAAGCAAAGGGAAACTGGCCGGAAGAACTTCCATTCGTCCTCTGGGCATACAGAACCACAGCTCAATCTTCCACTGGAGAAACTCCATTCTCTCTTTCCTATGGGTCGGAGGCAATAGTGTCCGTTGAAGTCGGCCTCCCTACGGCTTGAGTGGAAAATTACCATGAGAATCAAAATGCCGAGCAAATCGCCGCCAATTTGAATCTTCTTGAAGAAATCCGAGAAGTTTCGAAGCTCCGCGCCGCTGCCCGACATCAACAAGTCGCCAGATTCTACAATTCTAAAGTGAAGGTTAGACGATTCCGGCCAGGGAATTTGGTTCTTCGACGAGTCTTTCAGAACACGGCCGAGCCGGGAACCGGAGCACTCGGACCTAACTGGGAAGGACCATACCGAGTAGTTCGATCGACTAAGTCCGGATCCTATCACTTGGAGGATCTCGAAAGCCGTCAACTCCCCCACCCGTGGAATGCTGAACATCTGAAAATTTACTATCCTTAATGAGGCGCTCCGAGCAGCCTACTGACCTTTGAGGTTATTCAATAAATGTACGTCCCCGAGCGATCAGCCTTTAAGGCTACGAATAAAAACACATCTGATCGGCTTATCCTTGTCATCAACAAAGATTAAACGGACTAAAATCTACGAAGGCATCTCCTCCTAACCGAGGAGAAAAAGCCATGAGGCGATCTGACTCCCTAGTAAGGAAGTCGAACCAATTTCTACAAAGGCATCCCCCCTTAACCGGGAGGACAAAGCCAATGGGTAACCTGACTCCCCAGTAAGGGAGTCGGTCCCACCTACATGGAAGGCCCTTCGCTGAAAGCGAAATGAGTTGATCCTTTTAAGGATCAGACTGAGGCCCAAACAACATCCGAACGAATCAAGGACTCAGTTCGATTGCATAATCAAGTAAGCAAGTACATCAGTCATACGAAAGAACGACTGATAAAAAGGGAGGTGATCCAAAATTGGTTCTTTCATTAAATGCTCTAAATGCGAAGTATATAGTAAAAAAAAAAAAGTACAAATAAAAGAAGCGGAGTCTTCAAGAGGTTGGAGGAACTTGGGAACCGGGAGCTTGATCCTGGCTGGTCGCTTCGGCAGCAGTATCAGCAGGGTCCTTAGGCAGGAGGGGATCGAGGTCAAGGTCTGGGTACAACTCTGGACCTCAACAAGGCACTCGTCAAAGCCACGGTCATAAAACTTGGCGGCCTCGTCATCCCTCTCCTTCGAGGTCTTGTGTGAATCTATTGCCGCAGCAACTGCCGCTGCCAAGGAGGCCTCAGCCTCGGCCCTCTGAGTCTCCAGAGCCGTGGCGACGGCTCTGCTTTTCTCTTCTGCAGCTTCGGCCTTGATCTTCTCCAGGTCCTCACTCAATCGGACAGTCTCCTCAGCCAGGGTGTCATCACGGGCCCTGGCACGATCCAGCTCGGCTACTGCTGCATCACGTCGTACCTCAAGGTCCTTCGTGACCCTTTAAAGCTGGAGTAGTTCAGACCTGCTACTTTCAAGCCGATGACACAGATCACTCCGCTCTAGCTGAAGGATAGAAGCCTTGTCCCGTAAGATTCCCGCTTCCGCCCTGAGAACCTCCGTCTCCACCCGGAGGGCTCTCACCTCGCTCCTGAGGGTTTCGACCTTAGCGTCAATTTTTCGACGCTCTCGGACCCTCTCCCAGCATAGGAGGATCCTCAGAACAGACTGATCCAAGGCAAGAAAATGAGGAAAAAATAATAATACAAAAACAGCTACAACTTTTTCAAGGGAAGAGGCAGGAAGTACCTGGTAGAAGACTCCAGCCAAGTCTTCCAAGAAGCAGTCGTCCGGTTTATCAAGAAGGCGCGAAATAGATTCCTTCGTAACATGTTTCGCCACCCAATCTGTCAAACAAGACATGTGATAACTTGGCTCGAACCCTCCTTTGCTCGTGCCAACTTGAGCCGAGCCCGTCGCCTCCTCAGCTGCCGTCCGACTACCAGCCGAGGGTTGAGCCTCACCCTCGGCATCGCGTACAGCCTCCCCCTCATTACCCGGTTGGGTAATCATGACATCGGCCATCCGAATGGCTTCTTCCCTCTCGGAAGATGATGCAACAGCTATCAACGGAGGATTGAACCGAGCTCCCTCGGTGGGGGGAACGGCGATGGATGGAGGGGGGGTTGTCCCTATTGCTGAAGCGGGGGCGAGGTTAGAGCCGCCCAAAGGTACGACCATATCAACACCTACCAGGGGCACCGTGGTTGCACCCGGTAGTATTGGAATTGGGGACACAATTGCAGATGCAGATGGTCCCTCAACCGAGGGTGCTGCGGCAGGAAATGGAACTGTATCCCGAACTAAGATATTCGGGATAGGGGGGGAGGTGCCGCCCTTCGAGCTGCGACCCCTGAGGCAGAACCTGAAGGACGAACTCCTTGAACGACCTTCTTCCTCCGAACTACCTTCGCCGGGGGCTCGGCTCTCAGCATCTCCTCTGCAGTCAGCGCAGCTTTCCTCCTTCGAGAACCAGATGCCTCGGCCATGCCTGTGCAGAAGAATAATAAGAATAGCGTTACCTCGGACCAATAAAATACACTAGCTGAAAACAAGAACACTCACTGAGCGAAGTAGGGAGCGGCCTCATCTTGCAAAGCCCCGATCGGTGAAGGTTAGCAGCCGTGATCAGATCTGACCAGCAGCAATGCTCCTCTGAATATGTCCTCGCCTTGGCTATCTGGTTCCTTTGGTCCGAGGTAATGAAGGGCACACACCTCGCGAAACCTGCAAAACAAAAAGAAATTCTTTTCTAAGCATAGCTGAAGCAAAATGCGATGTGTAAAAAAAAAATCTCGGTCCGACCTGGCATTGTGAAGCGGGTGGGAACCCGAGTCGATAGAGCCCCAATCTCCGCTGCCGGCGCCTCCCATTCGCCTGCGACCCAAAACCACTTGTTCTTCCAGTCCTTATTCGAGGACGGAAGACCCAAGACGAGCCCTGACCCCTTGTTACCTCTGGTCGCGAAGTAGTACCATGGATCTTTACCTTCGTGCTTGACCAAGTACAGGCTCATCAGCTCGACGGGTGTCAACTCCGAGTTCCCGACTTGGTGCCAAATGATGTAAGCGGAAATCAGCACCCTCCAAGCATTTGGCGCAAGTTGCCCAGGCGCGAACCCTAAGTAAGCGGTCAGAGATCGGATGAAGGGGTGCATCGGGAGGCGGAGCCCGCATAGTAGGCCTCATAAAAATATGGCTATCTCCCCGACCGCGTGATTACCAGCAGCATCAGTGGGCTCTGATCCGAACGGAGCGTGGTATGTCAAACTCCGTACGGATCCATTCAATTTGAGAGACTGTTATTACGGAGCCCCCTGAAACCAATTCCGACGCCCGTCCACCAGGAGGCATTTCTGGGACATCGTCGACTGCAGCTCTGGAGGCTCGTGTTGTCCCTTTCTTGCTGACCTTCTTGCTGACCTGGCGAGTCCGAGCTCTCGCCACCGTCTGCTTCTGGGGCCGAGGATATAAAGGCACAACTTCGAAGGGACCTTCAGAGGTCTCTCTTCCATTATCGGAACTCCCCAACTCGGAGTCATCATTGTAGCCTTTAGCCGTTTCCATATCGGAAGACATCTCGAAACAGTGGTATTGAGAATCGAACTCACCAGACAATCGCCGGAAATTGCTTCAGCGAGTTTAAAAACTATGTCGGAAATCACTTCTGCCGGAAATCGCCTCCTCCGATAAATAAATGCAAACGATAGAAGCTGAATGAAGACCCCGGATGGACTTTTTATAGACTGAGAAAACCCTGCATTAAATAGCCTGCAGTAATGGCTGCTTCGGAATCATTGTGGGCCAACTCCGAGTCCGACGTGGCGTCATATTATTGGTCCAAGACCTGTCAAAGGTAACGCCATCCGCCTCGGTTGTTGTGCATGGGATAATCAACACGACGCCCGAGCGCAGAAAAGAGTGCTCGACAAGACGCCCCGAGTGCACGTGGCGATCAATCACAGGTTTGGTGACGATTCGGAATCCCAACTATCGCCACGTGTTCGCTCACGGTTAGTCCGAAGTCGCTAAATCCCGAGGACGTGATGTTTCACACGAGAACCATAAACACACCGAAGAGCCGAGGCGACTGATCTTCCAATTAATTACTCTCCGAACTCATGAATGACCTCAGAGAGTAGGGGGCTTCTATTATAGGAAGATCCGAGCCGACTACAATTGGAGAGATCGACGATCCGCTAGTCCGGGTGGAGAGTCCGAGCCTCGGCATAATACTAGGAAGGCGGGTTAAGATGGGCGAAGCTCCCATTCTTGACCGCCTTCTTTCCAAGGGCAGTCGGAAGGGAAAACATTTAAGTTGTACGACCAACTCCGAACGAACATCCATCATAATACCGAGAATGGCTAGCTGCATTACTTACGAACGGATCAAGATTCGGCTCGGGATTGGCACAGTCAATCATCAGCTCAGAGCGATGCCGTCGTCCTCGGTCTGGCCGAGCCGAGGCATCTCCGAGGATAAAGGTTTCACGCGCTAAGTGGGGAAACTGCCATATATGGACGTGTCTTATTATCTCGTCCGTGGATACGCACGCCGTAACACATGATCTCCGGATTCTGGGCAATATCTCCATGATTTGTAAGTCACACTGATCGTGCCGAGATTATCGAATGCGAATCAAGCGATGAAGAGGTATAAATATCACATTGTCCCATGACAACAGATACGCAACATCCGACACTCTCCCTTTCCTCCCCAGTTTAGACCCAGATTCTGTTGTCCTAACTTAGGCATCGGAGGGTCCCCCGGCTTAGCCAGGGTCTCCATTGCTCACGGTTTACATGCAGGGAACCAGGTCCATCACCTATTCGGAATATGTGAAGAGGGGAAGAGGGCTGACCAGATTTTGACCTCAACATGGTGCATCTAGATTTAACTTAGTGGCTGTCTGGATGCAGGTAAAATTGTTTCAAATACAACAGAGGTAAATGAAATGGGAGTAAAAAGCTTACTAGTTGTGTTTGGATGAGAGTAAATGGGAAGAATTAGAATGTTGGAATTTTTCAATATATTCACTCAACTTTAATATCTCAAATTAGTGTACATATTTGATATTTAATAGAATAATTGTAATATACCTGTTAAAGTATTATACTTTTGCCAAAAATAAGAAAATCTCGAGGCTCAAGTGGGTACAAACATAAGGATTGCAAACAAGCAACTTGCCAATGTTTTTTAACCGTCCACTTAGATGGCTAATCTCTGAATGGTTTGGATCACTTTATTAGTGTGATTTTAATAATGTAGCCAATAATAAAATTGTTTCATAGTATCATCAATGCACCACGCGTTTGACGGATATGCGCATAGTGGCACCTTTTTTTACTCGTGCAACTCTTCAAGGGAGCACAAAAATGAACTTCACCCCATTTACTTCTAAATCCTCTCTTATTTATAGAAACATTTACTCCCACTTTATTTTTATTCCCATGTATTTATTCTCATCCAAACATATCTCAAATGTCATTTATGTCTATTTACTCCCAATTCCTTCATTTTGACGTGGGGATGGACGTGATGAGGTTGATCATCCTCTTCCTTGAGGATAATTACTTCGAATCCACAAAGCTTCTTTGAACTCATAGCGACTTATCAAATCCATGAGGAAAAAAAGCAAGGAATATAGAAAATAAATTCTATAAAATTCATAATTTGATTGATGAATGAAAATAATGAGTTCACAATTCTTAAATAGGAATACTAAGCCATGAGAGAAGTTTAAGAATCAAACTACAACTAAAACTTTTAGAAATTGCGACTTACTATAAATAGTAAACTTACTATTTATAGACAGTCATGATATCTACTAGTGTGCATGATTTTTGGCCAAAAATAGTAAGTGACTTATTTGACCGAACCATGATGTTCTCCTAATTATTCGAAGTACTTTTCATGTCGAGCGCAATTCCTAGACCCCAATCGAATGAAGAGTTATACTAAAACTTACTAAAAATAGTAAAAATGAAAATAAAATGGAAATTGGACCATCGATCTGATATTATTTCGCAAATTCGGCATGGGCAACCCGGCATAGAGGGTTGGGTGGCTAAAGTAGCTCATCCTACTCCAAAATCATATATGGTACGTCCGATAGCTCATTCCAGTTTGCAAGATACGTCCGTTTTAAGTTTTGACGGTCCGGATCACCTTCGCTTCCGATCAGACCTTTTCTGATCCATCTTGGCCATGACACTGTCCATGACCCACTCTACATCACATTTACTCCCATCCAAATGGCTCCTTAGCCTGTCTATGGTTTATTTTAACCCATTTATGAACGAAATTTGAGAATAAGCACAAGCTGTCCCAAAAAATAACGGATGAGCAGTGATAACATATTTGTTGAGAAAGGTGGAAGACAGATGAGAGAAGATTATTCTTAATTTGGCTAAGTGGGAACATAATGTTCATGCATCAACTATGCCAAATGTACAAGCTTCCACGTTCATTTGCCCCCTTGTGTCACACCTCACTATATGTCGCAATATGCAATGTGAATGTGCACATGTGCCATAAGAGCTACATATGCCACCTTCAATCTCTCCTCCAATCTTAAGCTTCCAACATGTGCCATAATTCACATTTACTTACTCCTCCACGGTGTCTTACAAACTGTAGCTCAGTTTGGACGACACCCTTCCGCATCTATGCTGAGAACATGCCACACTACTAAGATAATCCAGTTCATTGATACCGTGGGACAACAGATGAACCAAAAGTCATGGTTGCCCAACAATGTCATGAGTGGGCTGCCAGTGGATTAGTTTCCAAAAGTCGAGCAAAGAATAAGCATGGGCCATTAAAACGGTAGGTCCCTGATTAATAGCCCACATCACCCTTCTGTCAATGTAATGGACAGCCGGCCTACTGGATTCCTGGCTGAGAGTTCTATACAGCTAGATAGGCCAGGGCTACAGATTCATCCTGACCATTTTTACCTTTTTTTTTTTTTTTTTTTTTTCTTTGATCTTTTTTTAAAGTAGACGTCATTGGGCCTGAATTCCCTAACTCAAATATGATTAGGTCATACTATGCTTTGGGTATGATTATATAGGACTCGGTTCAGCCCAGCCAAGCCTGTTTGAACCACTGTTCAAACACAACTAAGCAAGCTACCTCAGCAGTTTTGCCGTAATCACTCAGCATAGGCTGCAATGATCAGTCAGAATGCATCGCCACATGGGGCCCAGAAGCAGAGATGGTTAGGATCATCATCTAAATTGTTGATTATATTGACATATAGTCGTGATGTCATGTTAGAAGGGCCAATCCTGACCATTGATTGGTCATGTTAAACTTTCATTTTTCTATGGAGCCCATTCGACTAAACGCATTGCTCGGATCAACTATGAAAAATTCTGATCATTCGATTTTCTCCGCATCCCAGGCCCACATGTCCGAGCATTTGGTACCATGAGTCAATCGAAGAATCCAAACCTCTCAGCGATCATCTCGATCATTGTGTTGTCAGAAATCGGTAGAGGTCTACACGAGTCGATTCGAGCTGAGCTTTACCCAGTTCAGCTCGATCGACTTGGCCAGCTAGAGTCCTTAGCTCGAGCTCGGCTCATCTTAGCTCGGTCATAGAGCTTGATTGGCAACTCGACTTGACTCGGTCAGCAGCTCGGGCCAGTTCGAGCCGAGTTCAAGTTCGAGTGGGGTCCGCTAATTGGATGGTCACTACTCGCCACACCTCGGCCGAACAGATGCTAGAAAAATGGAGAGAGAAGAGAGGAGACTCACTTTTTAGTTGTCGGTCGTCCAGACAAATGCTGAAAAATGGAGAGGGAGGAGATGAAGGAGAGTAGTTGTCAGTCGGGTGCTGGATAATGGCGAGAAATAGAGGAGAAGAGAATGGTATTGGTCACCGGTTGCCATTCAGGCATTGAAGAGAGTTGAGTTCGAACTGGAGTTGGGGTTTTTAGGGTTGGGCGAATGGCCGAGTCGAAAGTGGGCGCCGGGAGGTTAGGGTTTTTTTTAAAACCTATTTTGGGCGTTTGATTTTTTATATATATACTTCCTCAAAAATCGATCCAAGCTGATCCGAGCCAAATTGAGTTGAGTTCGAGCTTGATACCGAGTCGAGTCAAGCCGAGTCGAGCTAGGTCCAGCTCGAACTCGACTCGAAAAGTTTCGAGCTCAATAAAACTGGCTCGACTCAGCTCAAACACAATTTCAATCCGAGTCTAATCAAGCTTTTCCGTGTCGATCCTTGTAAGCTAACAAGCTAACTCGACTCGTGTACACCTCTCCAAATCGGGGAGACACAAATCCACTTGGCTCGGACTCCAACGTGCCTTATCATGTATTCAGACTCCCTGCACAGCCTCTCTTGATGATTGCAAATTACGGTTTCTTTGATGGTTGTCTACGAATCATTCATGATGGCAATACCAAAACTCTGGATAATGGGCCACACAGCGCCACGAATGGCACACGTTTGCGACGGATATTAGCGAATCAAAGTGCCTGGAGAAGATTTGTATCAGGACTCCTTCGATGAGCGAAGCCCAACATACATTGCCTGCTGGCTTATCCATGTCCCGTACTATGCTTACTCACGTCTGCTCTCTTTGTTTCTTCCCCTTTGTAAAGGGCGAAGGCTTCATTACCAACCTACCTTTGGTATTATCTTTTGAAATTTGTTACAATACATCCCAACGTATTACAATACCATGCATCATGAATTTATTACTAGGATTTGGATTCTTTTCAATGAACCAGATCGTTTATGTTATAAGGATCACTTCGGATGGGGATGTTATAAAAAAGAAAATAAGATGTAGCATGAAAACCCTTTGATTCTATAAAGGTCATGATTACCGTTCATATTTGAAAATAAAAGAGCCAAATTATCAAGGAGATGATTTGATTTCTGTACAAGGTCAAACTGATACGATCATGTAAACAGTTTGGATCAACCCAGATTGAAAGGTAAAAGTCTCAAAACATTACAATGCAATGCATGGGCATGTATCCTAACTTTTGTTTTCAACCTGGGCGATGAATCCCGGAAGCGGATTAGCTGGTGTACCACACACCAGCTATATAGCAAATGTAAGCAAATTGGCACATTTTGTGCATTTTTAATAAAGTTTAAAAAAAGAAAAAATTCACATGTGTCACAATCCATCTTTACTTACCAAGTAGCATGCTTAACAAATAATAAACAAAATAGCTACTCCAAATTGGCCTAAGACAACATGACCTTAATGGCTTATGCTGCAGCGCTCATAATCTTGGTTCAGGTTCCGATGATCTCTCATTGGAAAAAATAAATAAAAAAATGCCGGAACTTGCTAGCTCAGCTGGGGGGCTTGTCCTCACCATTGTCTCTTCTTAGCACACGACACACATCTAGGGTGATCCAGATGTTTGATGCCGTGGGGCACCACATGGCCCAAAAGTCATTCATGTCACTTATCAATCTCCATATGATTGCACGAGTGACCTCTAAATTGATTAGTTTCCAGCGGTTGGGCAAAGAATAACTAAGGGACATTGACATGGCAGCTACTAGATTAAAAGCAACTGTCACCTTCCATATCAATGTGATTAACAGCCGGCGTACTGGATTTCATACTGAAATTTCTATCCTGCTAAATGAATGGGCCAGGCCACATATCCATCCTGAATTTTATTAGTAAAATTGTTAGGCCTGAATTTTGAATACGTTGCAATGTTCATTCGGAATGAATGCATTGCCCCGTGGGGCCCACATGCATTGATGGTTGCCATAATTGTCCATCTTGGTGATGCTGATAGTTCTAAATTAGGCTGGAATATCAATCCTAACCATTGATTTCCGGAGTTGAATATAAAACATCAAAGACTTCCTTCAATGGTGCACGTTCAATTACAAGCATGCCGGAATCATCCGTTCAGGCCGAGCATGCTATTTGGTAACTTTTGAGTCAGTAGAAGAATCCAAACCTGTCAGCGATATCATCTTCACCATCATATCACCGGCAGATGGATGCAAAAAAATCTACTCTGCCTGTCTCTCCAGCATACCTCATCACGTATTCTGACTCCATGCACAGCCTATCTAAATCGGGCATTACAAATTCTTTGATGAAATTTCGTTTTCCAAGAATCCTTCATTATGGTAGAAATCGACACAATCCCAGCACTCTGGATGATGGGCCACGTATCTCCAAACGGCACACACGTGATGTATACCAGCAAAAGGCAGTCCAGCTTGGAGAAGAGTTGGATCAGGACTTTTGGGATGAGTGAAGACCAACATAGATTGTGGGCCCACTTTGATTGGTGTGTGATCTCTTTGCTTCTTCCCCTGTATGTAGGCTACTTAGAAAAGGTCATAGCTTCCTCACCAAGTTATCTTGAGGTCGGTTCCTCTGAAAGGTTCGTAGAAGCTATTTCTACTAATTAAAGGGAGAGTGGGACCCACATCATATCTTTCTATAAAGGAGCGTACGTCTTGTCCTGAAAATCAGCCCGATTGAAAATTCAAGTGGACGTGGGATACCACCATTAAAATTAACCTTCCAGCCCAGAGTATGTGGGTCTACCATGTTTTGTATATGCCATAAAATTCATTCGAAGGATGCAGTCGATCATGAAGAAACACCAAAAAGCAGGCCATTTCGAAACTAGTGGAGTAACCAAGTAAATTTTAGAGGTTTCGGGCTTGATTTTTACAAGGCGTGGCCCACCCAACTTTTGGATTGGCCTGATTTTTTAACACAAAGGAGAACATGAGGGGTGCGAATGATGGATGAATTGAATGTAATGAACACATCATGGTGGGCCCACACACCATTCTGTAGAAAAGCTCTTTTTACTAGAGGAATCGACCTCAGTTTTTTTTTTTTTTTCATTGAAGCAATGAAACCTAGGGTTTTGATTACGCGTCTGGACTTTTTGGGTGATTGGGATGATGCATCAGGAGTGCTTACAAATGCGTGAGACAAAAAGTGATGCTTCCATACAGATCACCTGCATAAAACTTCCATGCAATTCGCTCATCACAGTACACGTGTGGAAATAATCTGGTGATCGGGGCTGTTGTTCTGGTGGGCCACCATGTGGTAGTCCATATCGAAAAGTGCAAGACGATTGGAGGTTGGTATTGATCAGAGGAGTTCCCTGCATGCAAAATGGTTGTAGCAGCAGTGTGCATCCAACCAACAAAATGTTGATGGTGAGATTTGTCTTCTTGACCTATGGCCCACAGACATGGTGGCCCACAAGATCAAGAGTCTCTGTCACCAGTTATGTTCGCCACAAATCCTGTGAAGAGGTAACTTGATGGAACTTCCATGCAGCGGCAGCATATTAGCATCGACTGCAATAATGTAGTAATGGAGGATTTATATGAAAGCATATCCAAGGTACGCTTGGGTTATAGGATCGGGCAAATTCAAATTCAAATTGAATAATTATGTTTGGCAGCCTAAATTTTAGCTAGAAAGATATTTTATAATATATTCACATGATAATAATTTTGGTGAATTAAAGATTTTTAATATTTTAAAATGGTGTGTGTATATGGAAATGGTATTACGAGGTGGACCTCATCGGAACTTCCCAGGAAGTCGAACTGCGTGGCCTCTACGGTGATTTGTGTCGAACATCTACCCCATCAGTCAGATGAATCATTCCATTCCATTGGCCACGGGCTTAAAGATCAAGTCAATCCATGACTTGGGTGGGCCACACCACATACAACAGTTGAGAGGGGTTCCCTTTCCATTAAAATATTCACACTGAGATGTGGTTCAGAAATCCAGCCCATCCGATGTGTGTGTCCCACTTGAATGAGGGGTCAAACCAAGTTTCAACTGCATCGGTAGGCTCCACCAAGTGCTTTTATATGTTTTAGGCATGTCTTTACATGGTTTTAGATAGTATAACTCCCTAAGTTCCATATATGGTTGATTTTTGGGATATCACATAACCTAAAGGGGACCCATCAAATGCATGGTGTTGATGTTTGACACACATCACAGTGGGGCCCACAAAGCTCGACCTCATGGGAAGCTCCCATGAGGTCGGCCTCATAATATCATTATCATCATCATTATATATATATATATATATATATATATATATATATATATATATATATATATATATATAACTCATATTAGGCCATCTTAGATTCACCCCTGACTATTAGATATTTAATCTCATATTAGGCCAAAGAAAAAAAACTGAGGCTGACCTATGATTCTAGCAGGCCACACCAAAGAAAATAGTTGGAAGAGATATGTTCACCCTTAATTTTTAGAGGGCCCAGGATGATAATTATATGAAATCCATTCCGACCATTAGATACCACACAAAAATTTAGTCCTATATACTAAAAATCATACCCATCTTAGATTTATATATGCCACACTTATGAAAATAGTTTGGAGGGTAAGCATTGCCCTTTATATTATTTCCAATAATGTATTCAACCTAAATCAGAGATGGGCCCTTGGTCTAACATAGGGTAATGTACTTTGCAGCAGCCGGATAAATTTTACATAAACATTATGGTACAGTCCAATTGTGCCACCGACCATTTGCTCATACCCACCGATAAGGTAGTTGAATGATAATTATATTGATAGATGAGACAGCTTTTTTAAAACCTTTTGAAAAATTATCAGAATATAAATTCCATATGCTAAATAAGTAGTTTTTTTTAAAAAAAAATTATTTAAAGCTCCCTTTGAATCTTGACCATTTGAAAGTTAGCTATCATTTTGTAAACAATTCGCTCTACTAGCCAATGTTGGACCGTTATAGCCATTTTGTCCAACGCTTCTCTACACAATAGGCTATCTAAGGTGGCCTCTTCCAATTTTAAGGCCTGAAATGATGACCACACATTTTCTGTGCATCATCTAGACCTTTCCTTTTTGTAAGGTGGGAGAAGATATATGAGTATATTTCTTATGTGGCCATCAAATGAAAGGTGAATGGAGTAGATGATTTAGATTGATGATTGGACTGGTCGGCACCTTAAGAAGTTCCAGGTGCATAGGTAAAGCTTAGGCACACGCAGGAGCACCTGTGATATATATAGTGTTTGACCTTATACCTTGAATGGTTCAATCGGTCTTGAAGCTTTTGCAAGTGGCCGGGTCTCAGAGAATAATAATAATAATAATAATAATAATAATAAACCGTTGATACGACATGCCCCATTGTGGATGCTCCATGCACTAACAATATCCCGTAGTGGAAGATCCTCGACACTGGATCTTTTCATTCTACCCCTGGAATGTGGATAATAGTTGTATTTGCTTCATAACCATCTATTTCCTGTCAAGTAATCGGAGCCTTGCGTAACTTGCGTGGGTACCTATTTCTCTGACGCGGGGCAAATGCCAAATGAGCTAAAGTGCATGAAATCTACCAGGTCGTATAAACATACGTGGGCCCTTAAAAAACTAATGGTGGACGTTCCATCCCAAATTCTTTCCTAAGATGTGGCCTATCTTAGTTCTGGATGGTTATGATTTTTGGAATCCAATGTTGATATGATGTAGTATGTCTGATTGATGGATGGGGTGGATCTCATGAAGTTCCACTCAGGTTACTGTGGGTGCGTGATGTGCTTAGCGCAGCTCCCGTACCGTACTACATTTTACACGAATTTAATGGCCATTCAAGGGGCTGTGAAATGTTAGATGGCCCAAATTGGAGCGCTCGCCTTGGTTTGCAATGCATACGTGCAGATGACCTGTGACTTTTCGTGTTACAACTTCCAAGGTAAGGGGATCGAAAGCGGATTGGATATCCCTGTGCAAGACGTGGCCTAAGCTCTGTGGGACCCACCGTGATGTGTGTGTTTTATCCACGCCATGCTTCCGACTTGCCAGCACGTTTTAAGTATGAGACCTAACATTATGCAGATCCAAAGCTCAAGTGGACCACACCACAGAAAACAGTAGGGATTGAACACCCACCGTTTAAAAATTCCTTAGGCCCCAGCTTATATTCGTGTTTCCCTTTATCAATGTACAGGTCGGATGGCAGGTAAAACATCATAGTGGGCCTTAGAATGTTTTCAACGGTGAGCACTCAATCCCAACTCTTTTATGTGGTGTGGTCCACTTGAGCATGGATCTATATCATTTTTGGCAGAGATACGGATGCTTGATTTTACGCTTACATTTTTTTAACGTTAAAACTTTGGACACGGTCAAATATATGTGAGGCCTACTGTGATGTATGTGGGTTATCCACACTGTCCATCTGTAATTCCAGCTGAATTAGGGCATTACCTAAAAGATGAGAAGCATCCAAAGCTCAAGTGGACCATACTACAGGATTTAAGGAATCAAATACCAACCTTTACAACCTTCTTGGGCCCTGTTTCCTTTGGTGTGGGCTACTTTGAGTGCTGGATCTGCCTTCTTTTTGTTTGTCTTATACCTCGTAATATTACGCTAAAATGGATGGACGGCGCAATACATCCTATATATCTCACGGTGGGGCCAAACATTTAAACCAATTCTTTTAGACCGGTTTTCTAAGTAAAAATACAAGCGCATTTTTAAACATGGTAGAAGAGTAATAATTACATATTTGTGGGACATTTACATTGGATTTGGAAAATCAAACGGTCATAAGTGCTTATGTATCATCCATCAGATTCTCCCAGAGTATAAAAGTTTGGTCCCCGGGAATTATTATTTTGGAGTTTTTTGACACTCTAGGAGTGTGTGCCGGTTGATAGGCAGACAGTTAAAAATATCACACGTGGTACATTAACTAAAGTTAAACCATGGGATCATGAAACCCACCACGAATAGATCATAAGCTCACAATACAGTAGATTAAGAGATTCTAAATTCCAATTAATGGACATACAGTTGATTATTAAACTCGGAATGGTTTTCATTTCAACCATCCATTACGTTTCCATGACTTGTCCATGTGAAACCTCCATTATTTTTAATGGTTCATGATATATCTACTTTAGATCCCACGATCTGGACGGTTTAATTTGAGTTACTCATATGCCACATGTACAATTTCTTAGTGCATGAGTATGAATAATCACACTTCACCAGAGTATGTTCTTGGTAATTGTGACATTGAATACACGTACCGGTAACTACGTAGCATGTGGACCAAGATATTATATTCAATTTCATGATTGCTGGGGGACCATGTGCCCCTCTCTTTTTAGACTCTAGTACGCGTTTGGGTTGATAAATGTATAAAAGAAAAAGGCGAGATTTTCCGCGTGAAGAATGCAACGAAGGAGATTTACTGCATTTTTCTGGTGCACGAATCTTTGACTGATGTACGGCTGTGATAACGACTTCAGATAACACAGGGAAATAGCAAGGTTCAATACATAACTTGTTCACCATACATTCTCTTTTTTCTTTTTTTTCTTTTTTTTTTTTTCTTTTTTTTTTTTGTACACACCCCCACACAATACTCGAGCCCTTAACCGGGTGTTGAAACTCCCAATAATCTACCACCCGAGCGAGAGCATTCCTGTTCCCACTGTTTTGTTGATGTGGCTAACCTTAGGTTTTGGACCTGCCTGATTTTTAGACTCCTGCTCTGTTGTGGTCCTTAAAAAACATGGATAGGGTAGATTTTGTGACGGACATCTCTGTGGAACACCGGCAATCTACTTCTATCTCATCTGGACCTAGATTGCACGGTGACCTTCCACCGTGGTACTCTTTGGTGGCAGGACTGTCTAGGACCCACCATAGTGTATATGTTTTACCCATGCTGTCCGTCTGTTTTTCCAGCTTATCTAGGTCATGAGCCCAAAATAAAAATTAAAAGATATCCAAAGTTCAAGTGGCCACACCACAAGAAGTACTGGGGTTAAATCCTTACCTTTGAAAGTTTATCGAGGTCACGGAAGTTTTGGATCAATCTAGTGTTTGTATTTTCCCATGGTCGCCCTAGGAAGGTTTCAACGGTGGATTTCATTATCCTCATTTTTGGAATCATAGAGCTGGTAAATAGATAAACAGCATGATAAAACACATGCATCATGGTGGTGTGGAAATCCATTCTTAAAACCTGAACCATTTATAAGTCAAACACACACTGACGCAGGGATGAACGTGATAAGGACAACTACTCCGAATCTACGAACCTTCTCTGGACTCGTCACAGAGACTTCTCGAATCCACGAGGAAAGAAAGCAGAAAAATAGAAATAAATTCTAAGAAATTCGAAATTGATTAATTGATGAATAAAAACGAGTTCACAACCCTTTAAATAGGGGTACCAAACAATGGAAAAGAAATCAGAATCAAACTACAACTAAAACTCCTAAAATTCGAGACTAACTATAAATATTAAACTTACTATTTATAGACGGTTGTAATGTCTACTAGTGCGCAAACCGTTCTCCTAATTATTCTAAGCTCTTTTCACGTTGGGCGCAACTCCTAAAGGCCAACGGATGAAGAGTTATAATCAAACTAAAACTTACTATTTCTAATAAAAACGAAATTAAAACAGAGAAACGACCGTCAATCCAGGGTTTTTCGCAATTCCGGGTTGCACAACCTGGCGTAGTGGGGTTGGTTGGCTAAAGTAGCTCGTTCTACCCCAAAATCATATATTTTACATCAGCTAACTCATTTTGGATTGAGAAATACGCCTGATTTAAGGTCCGACGGTCCGGATCACTTCTGTCGTCGACTGGGCCTTTTTTGATCCATATTGTCCATGAAACTGTCCGCGACCTGCTCTACATCACACACTCAATGTGCGGTCGACGAAAAATAAGTAAGCCCACTCATGGTGGGCGCATACATTGTCAACAAGTTGGCACGAGCGCCCACATAGAAATTTAAAATACCTTTTGATAAGTAATCCTTCGGATCGAGCAAGAATCATACCAATCTGATAATTGGAATCATCAGGTCAATAGTCTACAAAATCGATGGTTAAGATCATTAATGGGAAAATAAGTCAATTGTTAAACCATTCATTCATGGGCAGTACTCAGATTGTTTACGGTTCTAAAGTATCAATTGCATAGATGATCCTTATGTTCAATCCCTACAGGGTAACTCATCCAGCAGTCCATACGCAAAGTGTGGCCTACCTAGTGAATTAGCAGAACCAAACCGATTTTTGAAACCGCGAATATCCATGGAGAGTGACGCAGGGGAGGACGTGAGGTCGAGCACCGTCTTCCTCAAGAGGATAATTATTCCGAATCCACGGAACTTCTCTGGACTCCTCACAGAGACTTTCTCGAATCCATGAGAAAAGAGAGCAGAAAATAGAAATAAATTCTAAATAAATTCGAAATAGATTAATGAATGAATAAAAACGAGTTCACAACCCTTTAAATAAGGGTACTAAGCAATGGGAAAGAAATCAGAATCAAACTACAACTAGGACTCCTAGAATTCGCGACTTACTATAAATAGTAAACTTACTATTTATAGACGGTCGTGATGTCTACTAGTGCGTAAGGTTTTCGGCCAAAAATAGTAAGTGTCCTATTTGGCTTCACCAAACCGTTCCCCTAATTATTCTAAGCTCTTTTCACGTTGGACGCAACTCCTAAAGCCCGACGGATGAAGAGTTATAAACAAACTAAAACTTACTATTTATAGTAAAAACGAAATTGAAACAGGGAAACGACCATCAAATCAGGGGTTTCTCGCAATTCCGAGCGTCGCAACCCGGCGTAGTTGGTTGGCTAAAGTAGCTCGTTCTACCCCAAAATCATATATTTTTCGTCGGCTAACTCATCCCGGATTGTGAGATACGCCTGATTTAAGGTCTGATGGTCCAGATCACTTCTTTCGCCGACCGGGCCTTTTCTGATCCATCTTTGCCATGTAATTGTCCGCGACCCGCTCTACATCAGAGAGACAGCTGATGAGCGGCTTGGATCTGGTTCGAGAAAGGTGGTTAAGGAGGAGAGAGAGAGAGAGCACGAGGTAAAGGAAATGAAACAGTAAAAATGGGATGGACCGTAAACCGCCACGAGTCTCCTTTTGTTGGTTGTGGGGTCTCAAATTCACTGGCTCACAAGATTCACTTGTAACTGAAATCATTATGGGCCCCACTGATCTTTTGAGGAGCGTGCTTTCTACACTTTGTACGTGGGAGGGAGAATAAATGACAGGCCCATGGTTCATTAATCAAGATCATTGACAGTGGGGCCCACGGTTGTTTAATCAAGACCATTTACAGCAGGGCCCACGGTTGGTTCATCAAGACCATTTATAGTAAGGACCACGGTTCGTTAATGAAGAGCATTTACAGTAGAGCCCACGGTTCGTTAATCAAGCCCAATATTGGTCTGTTGAGAGGGAGAAGGAGAGGGGCCAGGCATAGTTAATTAGGATCATTGAGAGCGGGGCCCACGCAAATCAAGACCATCTGTCTGTTGAGTCTCCTCTCAATTCTTATCATGTCCATTTCTCTCATTTGCTTGGGACCCCATGAGGTACGGGTTCACTTTTATTGAGATATTAAGAGGGAAATTTTGATACTCTGGCAGGGTCTGATCATGGACGATATGCAGGCGCTTAGGAATTGCCCACGTGCGAGACAAGTCAAATTGAACTGTTCAAATTACAGTTTCCAGTCGTGGATGTATGATGAACTAAAAAAATTTCACTTATATGATTATTTAATCATCTGACTGTTGGATTGCTGGACATTTATTAGATGGTTAAAAATTTTTAAAAAATAAAAATAAAAATCTAACGGTCCTATTTTCACAAACAAGTGTACAATTTCTAACAGCCTGTGTGTATCGATCACCATACGCATCCTGAGGATCATATAAACTCCTGGGAGATTAATGGAGGCGCGTCAGTGCTTTTGGGCACATGGACAGTCCAATCATCATTCTAGACCATCCATTAGTCCAGCCCCTTTATGGGAGCGTTCTATCCACTCATCCCAGTCCTACAAAAATAATGGTTTGAATTGTCCCCTGAAGTGACCAGATCATTATAGTTCATTAGCAGGGGTAGGCCCGCTTCAGCGCACCTTGGGTGAGGTACTACATGACTCAACTCAAGGCTGTGAGTCAGATGGTAGTCTCCGAATCTTTTAAACCAAGCCCCCGGCCACGCCCCGGGCCACTAGATTATGAATGACACAAGGATGAACGTGATAAGGATAACTACTCCGAATCCACAGAGCTTCTCTGTTCTCCTCACAGAGACTTCTCGAATCCACGAGGAAAGAAAGCAAAAAAATATAAATAAATTCTAAGAAATTCGAAATTGATTAATTGATGACTAAAAAGGAGTTCACAACCCTTTAAATAGGGGTACCAAGCAATGAGAAAGAAATCAGAATCAAACTACAACTAAAACTCCTAGAAATCGCGACTTACTATAAATAGTAAACTTACTAGTGCGCAAGGTTTTCGGCCAAAAATAGTAAGTGTCCTATTTGGCTTCACCAAACCGTTTTCTTAATTATTCTAAGCTCTTTTCACGTTGGACACAACTCCTAAAGCCGAATGGATGAAGAGTTATAATCAAACTAAAAGTTACTATTTAAAGTAAAAACGAAATTAAAACAGGGAAACGACCATCGATCCAGGGGTTTTTTCACAATTCCGTACTATGCAACCTGGCATAGCAGGGTTGGTTGGCTAAAGTAGCCCGTTCTACCTCAAAATCATATATTTTACGTTAGGTAACTCATTCCGGATTGCGAGATACGCCCGATCTAAGGTCTGACGGTCCAGATCACTTCTGTCGTCGACCGGGCCTTTTCTGATCCATCTTGGCCATGAAATTGTCCGCAACCCGCTCTACATCAATGAACCAAGCCTTAGTGGATGTAGTCTCACAAGCCAAATACTAAGCGGAACACCCAAGTCACCTTGTTGAGACTTCAGGCAGAGACAACCAGATTCAACTTAATTAGTTATTGGCTTTAAAATTCATGTTAATTTAGTTTTTAAATTATTGTTTTTATATAAGATTTGCTTTGAAAATTTATTCTAAGTTGAAATGTTATTTATATGTAATTATTAATTAAGATTTCACTTAGTAAATTAATGGTAGACTAGCAAGGTATGAAATTAGAAGTGCGCATAAGTAATAATGGGCTATGGAGATTCAGTGGCACACTTAGCACGCGGTGAGGCCAGCTTGGGCTATTGGCCCTCAAAGATGACAGCTCTTTTTCATACGACTTGATGAGCGCATATATAGTACCTCTTCCCATATATATATATATATATATATATATATATATATATATATATATATATATATATATATATATATATATATATATATAAGAAGCATGTAATGAAGATCTTAAAGTCCATTACAAACACATTATGTTTACCTTTACGTTTTATCTTAACATAGCCTAGTATTAACATATATCACTATTGTCCAACGTCATCGTTGCAATATTATAGGTTTAGCATAAACACCCACAACCTTATGTTACTGGATCTTGATCAATTGAGTTCATACCATTAGATTCTAGTCGGATCATGTTGACCAATTGAGTTCTTGCTCGGGCTATGAGTTGACTGTCCTGAATTTCGAAATATGGCATGTTCAGCGTCCATGGTACCTAACGGGCAACCCAAATCTCTAACTTGTGTACCATCCAAAGTGGGAAACAAGCCCTTCTTGAGGGTAGTAATGTGCGCCCCTCCGATCAAAATCTAATAATTTATAGCATCCGTAAGCTCAATTTGTATGATAGGAATTATAATTTTGGAATGACCAAATTACCCTCACAAACTCCCTATTTGTAAAAAAAAAAAAAAAAAACTGTTAAAATTAATGGTTTTAAAAAATAATAATAATTCAAAATTTCAAATTTTTGGGATTTTGCTCAGGAATTTCTTAATAAAAAGCGCAATGTTTGCTTTTGTCCTACATCAGAAATGATGAGAGAAGTTTTTGGGTTTATATGTGGATGTGTATGTAGTATTCTTACTTGGAAGTTTTGGAGAATGAGACGCTTGGGTTGCGTGTTCCAGTGTGTAGCACTAGAACACACAGGCACAAGCACGGGCTAGGGCACGGGCATGGGCAGTGTGGCTATAGTAGCGCTAGTTGGTGCACTTTGCACTTCGCACGTGCCTCAACTAGCATGAATCAACGCTTTATAGGTGACCGAGAACGGTCGGATCCTTAATCCGAAATGTTCAGCTGTTTTTGAAAATGGCTAGCTGCCTTGAAAGCCATAAGGGTCCAAAAACAGACGGGCCTTGATGATCCAATGGTTCGATCTTCTGATCCGACGATCAAAAACTACCGAAATTAATGATCAATGGTCAGAAACATTTTTCAAATGTTCTGAACCATTTATGGCCCCTAGCAACAGTCCACTCCCTGGTGCCTATATAAACTGGACCATTTCAGTCCAAAAATCATCAACTCGAACTCAAATCTCTCCCATCCATCAGATTCTCCAGCTAGCATTTCATTTTAGAATATTGTTAATATACATCCATAGTTTGATTCTGCTAGACGATTTGTTGCATTGAATTTTTCTAAGTGGACCCATCGTGATTGTTACACACTGGATCCAAACAGGCTTGTCTTATACTGGAAGTAATTCGTCTATAACCCATCAGCAATTGATAAGGGGGCGAATCACACTTTAAGGACAATGTACCATTTTATGTGATTCAGCCTAGTAAAACGAAAAAATTGAAATTTATTTTATTTCATTTTTATTTTTTAGTATATCCTACCCATTTTTATAACAAAAACTACACCTACCTTTCCGGTGGATTAGATATCAAATCAAGCAGATCAAGACCGTTGCTTGAGCAGGACCCAGGCTCAGGATCTTCCCTCAACAAAAGGGGTGTTGCCCACCAAATTGGCTACCAACTCTAAAATGATTTTCTTGATTATTAAGGCAACACTTGGAAGTATAATCAATTGACAAAAGCCATCCATTCCATTCACCGCATGGCCCAAAAAATGAACCGTTCAGATCTTGGCTGCAATTGTGCCACGTGTATGGAAGTGTTTGGTAAGTTACATATGTTAGCATTTAGTGTGTGGTAAGTTACATATGTTAGAATTTAGAATTTAATAGTTAAATTATTTATTATATTATGCATCCAAATGCAAGTATGACTGACTACGCCATACCAAAAGGGTAAAGAATGTTGCACGTGATCTTCATTGATAATATTATACAATTTTTATGCGTGTTAATTTCCTCATACGTAGTAATGGTTAAGAGTATGGTGATGGTTCACCTCCATTTATTTTAATATGTAGTCTTTACTATTATTATTATTATTTTTCATGCACATACGCCCCGTGGACGGCATGAGTGGGATTTCACCACCTACTGCTACTCGAACACTCGAACTAGTGTTGAAACTCTTGTGAGTCTACAGCGGGGGCAAGAGGTAAGGACCTATGCACTGTAATACGAGTGTCCAAGAAGATGGAGCGTAGCCCAAATAAATACGTCTTAGTTTCTTAATTTGTTGAATTTGGATCGTTGACTACTGTACTTTTAACCGTCTATTTGATAACACAGTACTAATTGGATGGCTAGGATTGTTCACTCAGTGTGATTTTGCTGTATGTTCCATATAGTTTGGGTGGCCTATTGATGATGCATGTGACGTAAAAAAAAAAAATGGTGTTGGTTGAACTGTGTAGTATTTTTATTTTTATATTCTATTTTAAATACTAGGCAGTGTTTTGTAGATGTCAAAGATCCAGCCTATGTTACCTAACAGAAGAAAATAAAAGAAAAATGCATACGAAGGAATTATACAGTACTTTGCAGGCATCTTTGTATGGTATACATGTGTTTAAAATTCTGGCAAGTGGGTGCATGGTTTCCCTATCCAGACCATTGATGTCTTCTGCCCAACCACATATGCACCATGCCTCAAATATCTACTTGATGAGGCAATCTTCGCCTTTAGATTTGTTGCCTAAAGATAGACGGCTAAGAAGAGAAAATTAAACAAAGTTGTCTACATTCAACTGAAAAGGGTCCTTAATGGGCCGCTAGGAAACTTTCAATCTGAGCTACTTTCGGATCATCCTGTTGCTCCATCCGGAATCAGATTGGGTGGTGACCCAATACCATCCAGCTAGGTGGGCGTTGGGCGCTGTAAGGCCCACCGTGATGTATTTGTTTATATCCATGCCATCCATCCATTTTATCAGCTTATTTAGGACATATTAATTAAAAAGGAAACAAATCTAAAGCTCAAGTGGACCACACCACATGAAGTAGCGAGGATAATGATACCGACAGTTGAAACCTTCCGAGGAGGCTACCATAATATTTATATGCCATCCAACCGGTAGATAAGGTAGCACATGCCTTGACGAAAGGAAAACACACATATCAGCTTGATCAAAAACTTTTGTGGCCTGTAAGAAGTTCTCCGTAGTAGATGTACACTAATGTTTTCTTTGGTGTGGTTCACTTTAAGCTTTTAATCTACTTCCTCGTTTAGCTCATGCCCTAAAATAAGTTGACAAAATGGATAAACTACGTAGATAAAATACATACCACCACCCGAATTGGGTGGTGTTGGGTCATCACCCAATCCGCATCCACTACATCCAAGCTGGGACTCAATAAACCAACAAAAGTGATTACCGAAGCATGGGCCCACCTGTCGGATTTAAAAAAATGGTGAGCCCTTTGCAAATATGCGCGCCAGGTGTATTGTATAATACATATTGTCATTATTCTCGTTTCCTCATTTCTACGAGTTTTCTCCACATGGAGAACGGATTTCAAATCAGATTTCTTGCTATATTTCAGTCTACTAAATCTGCAATAATCCAAATCCAATATATTTAAGCTCGAAATTATTTATTTTTCTTTGCTTAAAATTACACAGGATATTTGGACCCAAATCACCTAAGCTTTCAGGCCGTGTATTTAGTGGACGGATGATTCTTGGACATCTGGCACAATCATCCATGATTTGCTGCTAGTGGGTCTTTTCCTCGGTGGTAGACTCTCCCAAGTTTTAAGACAAGTTCTTATGTTCAAGCACTCATAAGTGGTGAAATCCCACTGCACCGTGAGTGCGTGGTGTGTGGGGTGACTAAAAAAATAATAAATAAAAAGATTTGGTAGGTGGATCCAATCATGGAATGAGAAAAACCATGCGGATGGAACCATCCAAATAGTCAAACCATGACCTACAAATGGACGGTATGGCAGTGGTCTGCATTGAAAATGAAACGGTCCACCAATCAGGTAAGTTGGACAGTCCTATCTGATTCTATTTGCCGCTAATAATCCATCTATGACGGGACCTAACTGATGAGCGGATGGATCATTGATTGTAATGTCATGTCTCCAATTTTGTGCATCATATTGCAAAAGGAAATTGATAAGGTAGTAAGTAAAATTTCTAGCCGGGTCCACACACACACACACACACACACACACACACACACATATATATATATATATATATATATGGATCAAATTTTAGACCTTTATGTGATTTATGTGGGCCACGCCAAGCCAAACAATTTAGACAGTAGGTTTTCCCTTCATTGTTTCTGCTTATATGGTCCACTTAAATTATGAATGTGCAAGGGTGATTTTTTAACCTTATAGATAAATTAGTGTGACGCATCTTATTATTAGAGTAGATTTCACACACACATTAAGATGGCCCTACCGTGTTGGCACGCTGCAGCAAGACCAGCGGGTTACATGCCGGTGAGCGGATTAGGTGAAATCAAGGATTGACCCAAGAGGATGCCACCCTTACCATGGGCCCACCTTGATGTATGTATTCTATATCCACTCCGTCCTCATTCTATGACATCTTTTAAAAAATGAGGCAGGTAAAATTTTGAAGTGGACCACACCACAAAAAAACAATGGTTACTGGATACCCCCATTAAAACCTTTCTAAGGCCCACTGTAATATTTATTTGTCATCCAACTGGTTGATTAGGTCATGTGTACCTAGATGAAAGGAAAACACAAATATCAGCTTGATTCAAAGCTGTTGTGGCCTTGAAGAAATTTTTAATGGTGGCGCTCATTCACCACTATTTCCTATAGTATGGTTCAACTAAGCTTTGAATCTACCTCGTTCTTGATCTAATGACATAAAATAATCTAGCAAAACAGATGAACAATATAGATAAAACACATGTTATAATGGGGCTCACACAACACTTTCAGTACTCACCAGCAAGAGGTAGCTTCTGGAAAAGTCAGCATGCACAAGGACGTGGACAGACAGCAAGGCAGGAAGAGTTGGGTTGGGCCCACCTATTGTGTACATGAAATCCACTTCGATCATGAGATGCATGGCATGAATTTAACCATAGTGCTAAAAGCTCACCCACATACACAATTCAGGTGGGTCATATATATGAGTGAAAACAGTGCATGATATGCCCACCATTCATATTGTTTCACTTGTATGGCCCCACATAAATCTAGGATGGGCATGATTTTTTGTCCTCGTGAATGTATTTCTAGGAGTCAGGTAATGGTTTGAGCGGATTTCACATAAATATCACAGTTGGCCTCGTAAAAATTTAACGGTAGACGTATCCTTCTACTGCTGTTTCTCTTGGTATGGCCTACCTGAATTACGAATCTGCTTATTCTTTTAAACCTACGGTTAAATTGCTATCAAGAACCTAATGGTCGGAGTGGATTTCACAAAACATCACTATAAATCCCACCCCAAGCCTACTCACTCCCACTCCATTTGCTTGGTGCGCATAAAAATCTCATGCGGTACGGTTTGCAGGAGACCAATATATATATATATATATATATATATATATATATATATATATATATATATATATATATATATAAAGAAAGAAAGAGGAATGCAAAACTCTAGTGGGCCATAGCAAAGATCCACGTTATGTGGCACCCCTTGAAATTTTATGGGCCCAATTTTCAGCCTAATCGAAAACTCTAACGGTATTGTAACATCCCGGATTTTCACTGTTTTGGATTTCTAAAAATCCTTAAATTTTTTTTTATTAATTAACTTATAATATCACTTAATAACCATTAGCACTCAATGTTAATTTATTTTAGGGTGGACTAGTCTAGTTATGATGGGACCAAGTACGGGCCCCCAAGCCAGATGGCCTGTTTGCACTTAATAATAGCCCGTGTGGGCCGCCCAGCGACCGAGGAAGGTCAGAAAAATCTAAAAATTTAGGAAATCATAGATCTCACTGGGCTTGTGGTCCATCGCGGACTGCGGACCCAGTGGACACCCAAAAGTACCATCTGACGCTTGCCCAATGCGCCCCACCAATGCCAGATTGGAATCTGGCACTTACAAATAAAACTGAGATACCAGGCGTTCCAGCCATCGGATTTCTTTCAAATTTGCGGTGACGGTCTAATATATTTTTCTACGCACGTCCACTAAATCTGGGACCTGATCGTGGAACGGTGACCGTTGATCGCAAATCGGACCCATACGACCAAACCCACATCCGTTTGTCCGCAAATTTTGCAAGGCCCTTCATCGGACCACTGAGCACCTACCCTATAAATTTCATGGCCAGAGGGCCACCAGAGATGCCCCATCAATCAGAATGGCCCCCACAGGGCCATTTAAGGGTCGGAAATGCCTTCTCAGATCATATATCCGTTCATCCGTTCGTCCTCAATTTTTGCATGGACCCTAGTCAGGCCATAAGGCTCCTACATGCCGAATTTGGTGGCCAGGGGGGCGTTAGGGCCACCCCAACTTCAATAAGGAGCCCTAGAAGGCTAGTTTGGGAAAATTGTGGGAACTTAAGTGATTTGAGTCGTCCACTCTTATGCAAAGTTGAGGATTTCAGACCGTCGGTTTGTGACCAAACTTCACACATCGAGTAAGGATATTTCCCTCCTCATATCCGTATAACCGCGGCCTCGATCGACCATCGGTGACCGTTGAATAGACTTCTAATCATGTCTGTCGATCGGCACGTCGAAACGGCAGACCGATTATGTCCATACGTAGATCATCATTAGGACTAACTATCCTACGGTGTATATCGACTAGTACACCCCATAGGCTAGAAAAACCCTCCCATAGGGTTAGTATAGTAAAGACCCAACATTCGGGGCCAATTGCTCCAAAACTGGCACTATATAAAGGCCTTATTTGGGCACTCCCTCTCCCCATACGATTTTACCCTAGAGGAGGGAGGAAGAGAAGAGAGAAAGGGGAGAAAGAAGAAAGGAATGAGAGAGGAAGGGAGAGTGAAGAAAGAAGAGCAAAGTGTGCCCAAGGAAATCAAACCCCTATAACTCCCTACATCTTCTCAAAGGAGGATTCCTCATCTACAACCGCCCTTTTCACTCCGTTGATCATCTAGGTAAGATCCACCACCCATTTTCGTTGAAACCCTTGTGATGAGGAGGGATTTATTTAGGATTCTAACATATAAATGTTGCTTTAGGGGTTCCGGCCGATCGGCACCGGGTTCGGCATCTCTAGGTCGTTTTTCAAGTCTCCAACAATCCATAGGTGCGGACTATTAATCTTAGGTGGCCTAGCACCGATTTATTATGTGTTTAATGATTTTGCTTGCTTGAGTGAAGTGTTTGTGAAATCTAGAGAGACCCTAGGATTTGGGTATCATTTGGTGATGTGTGGGATCGCATGTTTGTTGGTTTTCTTTCTTATGTTCGCATTTGTGCCCCTCACATGCTTGGTGATATAGTAGATGATCATATGCCTATGTGTTGCTTAATTTGCCTCATATGTTGTTGTTCATGTCTTGTATGATGCTTGCCTTGGCACATTTTAAGTCTAAAAGGCCTAGGAATCGGTTCGTTTCCTCGCCAACCCACACTTCTCACATGCACTTTGTTTGTATTAATGTATTATGCTTGTTAGGGACATTGAATTGTATGGTAGGATTTATGCAACATGATGCTGTATGTTGGTTGATAACCTTAATGATGGCATGCTATGAATTATCGTCGAACCCTTGGATTGGTCAGGAACACGAGGTTAGGCGGTAGTCCCTCTGGTTGGACTCCCCTAAGGCTAAACACGCAAGTTGGACGAGTGCGTATGGGCGGCAGCAGTTCGACTGCATGGGTCTAGTACCCGATGTCGTCCGTCTCGTGCTCGCCTGACTCGTGTGGTTTAGTCTATTTACTGACAAATTCTGATTGTTAACTATGTTGCTCACACATGTAATGGAACTTGGAACACCCTACAACCGTTGTAGCCCCTCGATAACCATTTGATTTCTGGTCCACTGCCTCGTGAGCCGGGCATGGTGGAATGGGACACCGTGTCCGAGCTGTCGGCCTACGCTGGGGTGCCGCACCTCCCCGTAGTGACCGCGAGCGATCCCTTTCTCTCGGCACTCCTCATGTGTCGGGGATGAGGAACCCGACGGGATCACGGACTGCGAGGTCTCGTCCTCACGCATTGGGGGGTCTTGGCCTCGCAACTCGTTTAGGGCATTGATACTTGGGGTGTACCAGATTCCCAAACCCGCTGGATGAATGGACTTAACTAAGAACTTGGTTAACATTATCACTGCATACATTAGTTAAGTTGGCGACTCGGAAGTCGAGGTCGCTTTGAGGGAGTGTTGACATACGCGATCGTTAGACGGAGTCGCTCGAGGGAGTGTTGTGGCGAGGGCATACATCATATCATCTATCATGCATATACATTAACAAGATTAGTTAGGTATTTATGAATGTTTGCTTTTCATTAAATTCATAATTTAATTGATGCCTGTTGTAACTTGAGACTAATAGTTCACACTGAGTTGATCACTCACTCCCACTCTAGGACGGTGTTTTAAAACACCAACCAGACCCATTCATAGATGCAGGTGACTCAGGGCATGAGGAGCCTGGCGAGGCGAGCTTGGACAAGGAGGACGGACTCTCCTACTTGCATCTGATGGGCGGCTCTCCATCGGCTTAGGAGACTGGATTCTAAAGCGTTGAGTCGTGGGCTCAACGTACCATTCTTATGGGCATATGATTTTCTTTATGATTTTGTTGGGTTTTATCTTGTGCGGCCCTTTTATATTCTTTTGAACCTATATATATTGTTTTCTTTCAGTTCAGTAGACTAGTTGTGGATGTGCCTCATGCTTCAATTAATTCCATGCTGCGCATTTAAACTTGATAAGTCATAAAACCATAAAATTGATGATAAGTGACACTCGGAGACTCGGGAGTCGAGCGTATGCACGACCCCCGATTTTCCGGGGCGTTACAGGTACATAGCAGAGTGAAATGCAAATCAATGAAGGAGACTATTTCCTTTTTCCATAGGCTACCAAAGTTTTGTATCAGGCAGAAAGTTGGGCTTGTGAGGTTTAAAGGGGTGCCGCATCACGTGGACCATTCAGATTTTGGACCTTTGACTCATATGCAGAGGTGTGCATGGGTGCTCACGTAAGGAGTTGCTCAAGTGAGCATTCCTATATATATTCCCAAAACTCCAAATGAATTTATGTAAATTGAATATTAGCTTAGAATGGAGTTACAAGGAAAAAAAAAAAAAACAAGTTTCCCAAATCGAAATTTGAGTTTTTTCAATTTTTGCAAAATTTGTTGTCGTTTCGATGAAAATCTGACATGTTAGGAAACCTCCACTGGTTTCAATAAGTGGACTTATTAGAAAATTTTGAAACTTTTCTGATAACTTATTTAGGTCTATATAAACCTTTCTCTAAAATTTCATATCTGTTAGATTTGTATAAATTTCTTAAAATAAAAAAAAAATCCAACAGTGGCAAAATTTTGTAAAAATTGTTACTGGACAACAAGTCTTTTGGCACCCTATAGGAATGAAACACTCACCAAATTGTGAAATCTTACTTCGAAAATTTTTTTGTAGTTTCAAGAATAAGTTAGAAACCTAAGTTTTAAATTTCATCTCATTTTATTATATAATTCAGAAATTAAAATTCTAGAAGCGATAGGCTGTCACTATAAAACGATTTTGAAAATTTGCAGTTGTTCGTATAAATGAAAACATTAAAGCTTAGGTTCAATAAGGGATGGACCATTTAGGAATATCTTTTACGAAACCTATGGCACTTTAATGATGGAATAAAAAACTACATGATATTCCTCAAGGATCTAGAACGATTAGGATCATGGACTTACGGAACCATATTTAATCATGGTATAAGCGGTTTAATCTAAATACCAAATCTCAGGTGCCAACCAATGAACTTAATGCCCTGATCAAGCAAAAGTTTGAGACTCAATCGGAATGGATAATACTAAAGAGCTCACCACCTTTGTTAGGCAAGATTTCAGTGTATCAGGATTAGCCCTACTATAACCATTTTTCTGTGTTGCTCTAAATACTAAGAACAATAAAAAATAAAAAATAAATACTCTAGATATAGTGGTGGAACTAATGTGTGAAATACTATAAAATTAAATACGTAAACAAATAAAAAAATATATATATACATATAAATCTCGGGGTCAAGATTTTTGTTTAAGAGGGGTAGATTGTAGCGCCCAGATTTCGTGTAGCCAATTATACACACTTATACCCACCTAGACATATATATATCTATATCATATGGAATACAATGAAAATTAAACATAATGAATCAGTATACATGGTAAAAGTAATTAGATTTTGGGGATGAAATTTTATTTAAGGGGACAGATTGTAACACCCCAAACTTTTCAATACTCGAGTATTGAAAGTTCTTTAGTGTTATAATAAAATTTAATTTAATATATACATGTGTATATCACCAATTTAGCCTATCCTAACCTTACATATATTCTCTCTAACATAAATCTAACCATTAAGAATAATCATCATCCATAAATCAAGTCATCCGACCGTTGATTTTTAAGATATGATCATCGTATATGCAAATATTCTCACTTGTCCATCATAACCTATCGTTCAGTCAACTATTCACCAATAGGTAAAGATATCTGATCATTCACTTTGAGTTTGGACCACCTAATCATAGTAAACTAACTACCTGATCTTTACATCCGCTCATACACATATCAAATCGATATGCTGATTTGTTCATCTTATTCACTATCTATAAATATGCTTAACCCACCATCAAAACTATAATATGATGAACTTATATATGTGAACAAGTTACTTGAATCTAACGGTATACATGTTCTACCTATTGATCACTCTAAAAACTCACTTCGTGTTCATCCATTTACGAAACTGACCATAAATCCACCTGTATACATGGTCAGAGTACTAACCATCAAAATTTTCTATTTTTAACATGTCATCTGACCATCCATCATATTGTTTGACATATGTATCTCACTTTAATTAATGATAATTTTAACTTATTTGGTAAATAATATATATATATATATATATTTGTAATGATTTAAATATGAGTTCTTTTGTATAAATTGCTAAAAAAATGTGTCTATTACCAAGTAGAATGATTAGATTTTCCAAAACTCTCAAATCATTAATAATTAGAAAATGTCATTAACCTAAATCCTTTAATTCTAGATGACATGTTTCTCATGATCCGTTTAATGTGAAATTTTATACCATATTTACCTATCATAAATTAACCATATATATTAAATTTCAACCATTAGATCATATTATAAGTGGTCCAATTGACAAATCAGCCCATTAACCCTTGATTTTGTGTCCATCCAGTGAGAAAATATTGAGTAGTCGTAGTAAGATATTTCCCTTCATATGAACAACTTAGATTGCCCATCATATGAACCGAGTACAAAATATGAGAACTCCACCTTAATAGGTTTTTCCTTAGGTGCGAAGTTAGCCTAAAAGGCTTACCGACTCTTTCTAATTTTGGACCTTCCAAATTACCCACTTTTCACCGTCAATTACAACTAAAATTTAATCCGCACTTTGACCTCATATGACTACGAAATTATACAAAATTTAGACCCCGATTTATGATCCTACACAGTTGAATGATGATCGCTTTAAACTAATTCCTTCTTGTTGGTGCGACAAGTGAAATTTTAGATTTAGGCATTTCTCACCATCGATCAATCACCAAAATTTGCCCATTTGCTTGCCTATTTTGACTATACATTTCTCCTAAAATTGGGCCTTAATCATTAAGCGTAGGTCGTTAATTAAGATCAAGTCTGTTTTGGCACCTGCTAGGAGAATTTTCAAGATAAACCAATCTAAATTTCGGATCACCAAAAAAATTATGTACAGTGGCCCTATTCAATGACCTTGTCACCGTGAATAAATTAGATTTAAAGAAATATCGTCAGAAGAGACAAATTGGAGAAACCTAATTTAAGTGGGATGTGACACACCGCCTCTCACGCCCACCCCTTTATAAAGGGTGTGTGCATCCCTTCTACACAAAAAAAAAAAAAACCCACCTTACCACGTCCATGGTAGAGAGAGAGAGGGAGAGAGAGAGGGAGAGAGAGAGAGAGAGAGAGAGAGTAATACAAGCATATACGGTCATACATTCTCTTCCTTCTCCACACAAGTGATGTTTCTCTCTTGCTCAAGCGATGTCGTGGTTCATGTATAAGCTTTTCTACATTGAGATCTACCTAGGGTTTACATCTAAAGCTAAGGTGAGGGATTCCTTTAAGTTTACACCAATTTAAGTTGAATTTATACGTAGTTCTCTTAATTATTTTCATGTTAAATTTGTGTATAGTTTGATTTTTAATGTGATTTCTATGTTAATAAGTTTTTGGGTAATTATGAATTATTTATTCATATTGGAATTATGTTTGAGATATGATTTTAATCATTTGTACATATTTTGTAAGTTGGATCACAAAACTGTGCCTTAGATCGTGAAATTAAACTCGTTCAGGTCTCGAACGGTGCATAGTTTGCGTATCCAATGGACTGGATAGTTACTTTAGAAAATCATATGATTTTACTAACATTAATCTGACTTAAAATTTATATTTTAAACCTTAGAATAGCATGACTCGCTTTTGGAGTAATTTGGACTATCAGGTGACCTGTTTGACTCGAAATCGCAATGTTGTGCTTATGGATTCACTTTGATGTGTATGTATTATTTTCTACCATATTGGGTATATTTTATTATAATTCTATATCAATTATTCCATGAAAACATCGCTGGACTTTTTATGAATTCATGTGTAGTGATGGATATGCCTTGCCCTTCGCTAATTTTGAGAGCGACGTGTGTTTCTACTCTATATTGAGTTGACCTTTTCTTAGCTCTCTTATATTATTGAGTTAGCTTATTTGCTACTATTCTCTTTTATGGAGTTAGCTTATTGTCACTATGTTTCCCTTTATTGGGTTAGTCTGGTGTTACTTTTCTTATGTTATGGCTTGAGCATGTGTCTTGGAGTTTCAAAACTCTCATTGTTTGATTTAATTCTCTATTGATGCAAGTGATGTGTTGAAGGTTTTACAACTAGTGACTTGTATATATTTACCATAGACATAATGCACTTTAGGTAGTGACTATCTTAGTCGATATGTAAATCCATGGATTTGGGTAGTGGTACACAAATTAATGTAAGTAATCCACAATACATATTACACCACTTTCCGGGATTGGATGTCATAAATAGTCGGTCAATGAACAAATCGTATTATGTAATTCATCTGATCCATGTGTTATACCGTCTCGATGTGTTCATATAAATCCACAGTAGTGGTAGACACGACGACAAATGTATATAATTATGGGATGCGAAGCGAGCCGAATCTTTATGAATTATATTCCATAATGTGATGATCACTATTGATGATGAGCCGCATGCACTATGATAGGCATGTAATCATGTAGATTGGTTGTGCATATCGATACCATTCGTAGTGATAGAGTACAGAAAGCATCAGAACTTTTATATTGCCTTACTTTGAAAAATTAATTGAATTTTGTTAATCTTGAAAGATAACCATTAATATGATTAGGACATTGATTTTCTCCAACCATATAGATGATATAAATGATACATAGGTTGAAGATATGAGGGATGATCTCCCCATGAAAGACTTCAAGTGATGTTAGATGATGTTGCCGATGCTTTCACCTTAGTATTTTTTATTTTATTTTATTTTATTTTTACATTTTATGCTTCGAATTTAGATATTTGTAATAAGATCCTACTTGGGTGAGCATTATAAGATTAGTCGAACTTTTATGTTTAAATGAAATAAGAATAGTATTGTTGTTTGATTCTCTTGATTGGTTATATATTTATGAATGCGAATTAAAAAAAAAAAAAGTGTGATTTTGAAGCATCAAATTATTACTATATTAATACTTGGAATTCTTAGTCACAAGTGTAGACTCAGGACACACACACACACACACACACACGTGATGTGGGCTCAATATCTGAATCGTCTATGTGATACAGCATCCTATGAAACCCATAGGGGTCTAACTTTCACCCTAATACAAAACTTTGGTGGGCAATGGAAAGAGACACAAATAAGAAAACAATTTCCTTTTGTCACAACCCACCAAAGTTTTGGACAAAAAGTGAAAGTCGGGCCTTAAGGGTTTCATGGGGTGCTTCATCACATGAACGGTTCATATTTTGGGCCCACATCACGTGTGATGAGTTCTAAAAAAGTTGTCACGAGTTCTTGTGAGAACAGGTACACTGGCGAGAATTTCTCTCTCTCTCTCTCTCTCTCTCTCTCTCTCTCTCTCTATATATATATATATATATATATATATATATAGCATCAACACCATGAGTTACATATACCATTCCAAGGTGGCGATGTGGTTCACAAATCCAGCACATAAATTGTGTGTCTCATTAGGATGAGGTGTCATACCAAGTTTCAGCTCCATCCAAAATTTAGGTGGCCCCACCAAGTGTTTTTATATATATTTTAGGCATGTCTTCACGCCGTTTTAGATGGTATGGCTCATGAGTTCTATATACGACTGATTTTTGGGATATCCCATAACCTAAAGGGAACCCATCAAATGCATGGTGTTGATATTCAACACAAATCACGGTGGGGCCCACACAGCTCGACCTCATGGAAAGTTCCCGTGCTCAGCTGCGCACCAGTTCACACTGAAATTATGCCAATGTTTTTTAGAACTCATCGTACGTGACGTGACTCCAAAACTTGAGCGGTCCACGTGAAGCAGCACCTCATGAAACCTCCCAAGCTCAATTTTTACTTTGATCCAAAACTTTGTTGGGCCGTGAAAAATGAAAACAGTTTCTTCCCTTGATTTGCATTTCTCTTTTCTATAGCTCACCAGAATTTTATATCAGAGTGAAAATTTGTCCTTTGGGGTTTCATAGGACTCCGCCTCACATAGACCATTCAGATTAGACACCCATGAAACATGTGCAAAGGTATGCACGTGTGTAGGTGTGCATTTGAGCACGACTCTATGTATGTATATCAAAACAACTGCATCTTCAAATGTGAAAGGAGCTGACATATCTTCATCCGCATTCCGAGGTGTGAGCGTGTGATCCAGTAGGAATTATTAGGGTACGCGGTGGTCCTCATCTTTCAATGGCATACAATATTGACTTTTAATTATGACAGTTGTGGGCCACGCTTCCGTAATCGAAACCATTTGTCTGTCCACCACTGTAAACATATATCCTCTTCACTGTGTACACACGATTATACGGTTTTACAAGACGTCGATATCTCTACATTTTCTCTTACCAAGTACCGTTTGTGGTATCATCTTTTTGACTGTTTATCTCTGTCCCCGACAGATCACATGCTTCAGATTGAGATTCTTGAGGCATGGTAAATGGTGGAGCATACCATACTGTTCGTATGGGATGTCGAACAGTGGACCCCACTTGTTCGATTTGAAAAAAAAAAGTGTATACTGTCCATATCATTATATAATAAATCTCCCCCAAATCATAAAAATGCAGTTGGGTTGAGTTGGGAGATTTCTAGACCCGACACATTTAATAATCGGGTTTGGTTAGTTGGGTTGGCCTAATCCGCTTCTGCACACGTCCTCTTAAATGTTCTTTAGAATGAAAATGTCTCCTTTTTATTTTTAGCTTTTACGTATAAAATTTTTTACATTTTCAACTTTAGTGCGGTTAGTAGTCTTCAACGAGAAGAAAGAGATAGAGGAGAGAGAATAATGGCGTTGGCTGGCAAGCAAGAAATAGAAGACAGGATTTCAAAATTTCCTAACCTTTTCCGCCGAAAAATAAAATCTAACCCTAAATTCTACGCTCCCAATCCCAAGAACCATCACGTTTTCATTTGGGGCCTCCATTATTCAAACCCCCCAGCCTTGAAAACCTATTTAATAAGTAAATAATGGTACTCAAGCAGAGTATGATCATCCATACTCATACAGGCAATATTGTACGGTTACATCCACAATGTTCAAATTATCTCAATTTGACAGTTTTGGAATCTTAACAATTTTCTTTTCATTTCATATTATTTATATGATTGCCATAAATTGAAATTTTAAACTTATCCACTCAGCTACTTCATCAACTTTTGACTGGTACCCTATGTGATTTGGACGGTTTAGATTGAGAAGCATGTGCCATGATCATACCTACTGTCTGCACATGCACAGATTGTGGTACTCAAGCAGCTCATCAAAACAACATGAAGCGAACACGTATTCGTTCTATCCGTTAACCACCAAGGTCGGTCGATCCGTGACTTTGGGGCCCACTTTCATGTAAGTGTTTTATAGTCACGCCGTCCATCCGTTTTTACAACTCATTTTAGAGCATGATTCAAAAAATGAAACAGATCCAACTCTCAGGTGGACCACACCATAGGAAAGAGTGGTGATTGAACGACCACCATTGAAAACTCTTTAAGGCCAACCGTAATGTTTATTTTCCATCCAACCTGTTGATAAATTCATAAAGATCTGGATGAATGGAAAACATAAATATCAGCTCGGTATAAAACTTTTGTGGGGCACAATAAATTTTTTACGGTGGAATTCAATCATCACTTTTTCCTCTGGTGTGGTTCACCTAAGATTTTTATTTAATTCATTTTTTGATTCATGATCTAAAATGAGATTTCAAAGCGAATAAATGGTATGGATATAAAACATATACATCAAAGTGAGCCCCACATTCAGGGATCTACCTACCTTGGCAATTCCTGGATCCACCGAATCCGGTGAGAAAACTTTCATACTCTGGAAGATAGTGGAGGATAATACACAGGCACTTGGAAATTGCAGTCATTCAAGTTATTCAAACCAAGCTCCCAATTCAGATATACCATGAACCAATAATTAAGGTTATTTAATTACAGGGACTTCGTATTGGTGGACATCTAAGGGAGGGTTTAAAATGAAAAATATCCAATGGCTCCGTTTGAACAAACAAGTGTCCACCAATCAGAGGTTAGGATTATTCAATCAACTTGATTTGGATCTTTCACTTAGACACGGTTAATTCCACATTTTAGTCTGTTTAATTTGTTGCTATCTATAATTTCTGGATGCATGAGTATCAAGTGTCACACACAGCAGGAGTATCAAATAACACCCCTAAAAGAGAAAATGACCACTGTAGACAAACCCTTTTACCCAGCGGTTTCTATGAAAGAATACAAACCTTAGTTACCAATCTAGATTAGCACGTGCGGACAGCGACGTTGAGGACGAAACTACCCCTCCTTTTCGCTGCGAAGACGTGCGCTGACGCTCCTCGACCTGAGAGTTGTACGAACGGCTTAAAAGGATTGGGGTCGGTGGTCTGTGGGCCCCACCATGATGTATGCTATTCATCCATGCCGTCCATATATTTTTCCATATCATTTTATGGTATACGACCAAAAATGAGGTATATGCAAATCTCAAGTGTACCACATTACAGGAAACAGTGTTGAATGAGCGTCGACCATTAAAAACTTTTTGGGGGCCCACTGTGATGTTAGTGAGAAATCCTCCCCGTCTAAGTTCATTCATAGGTCACAAAGACCTGGATGAAGAAGAAAAACAAATTTCATAATGATCTAAAACTTCTATAACCCCTAAAAGGGTTTCAATGGTAGACGTTCAATTCCCCATTGCCTTTTTCAGTGTGGTCTACTTGATAGTTAGATCTATCTTATTTTTAGTCTCAAGCCTGAATATGAGCTCGCCAAATAGATGGACGGTTTGGATATAACACATACCTCATAATAGGACCCACAAAAAGTGGTGGAATTACCACAGCAAAAAAAAAAAAAAAAAAAAAACCAACGTGGATATATCAACTAACAGTCGATATATCGAAAATGGTCCAGAGCTGTCCAGTGAGTTTTCCTCAAAAATCTTACAATTTTCGATATATCGACTGTCTGTCGATATATCGAAAAAGGTGTTTTACCTTTAGCTACGGATTATAACCGTAGCCATAATCTAGTAATGCTGCTGATCTATGAAATTTTTTATTTATTTATTTTTATTTTTATTTTTTTACATGGAGAAATTTATTCTACTTACAATTTTCTTTAATACATATTTATATAAATAGGTATATATAAGTATATAAAAATTTTTTCCCTCTTTTTTTTTCATTTATTTTTTTAATCATTTAACAAGAATATCTTCTAAACCAAAATTAGTTACTTGACGTACCACATATGATTTTGGGGTAAGAGAAGCTACTTTAGCTAACCAACCTAGTTATTTTCCAAGATTCCATCAGGTCGATGGTTGAGCGAGGCAACGTAGAAATTGAGCGAGGTAACGTAGAAAACGAGTGAGGGAACCTACGATTTGAGCTAGGGAACCTAGGAATTGAGCGAGGGAAGCTACAAATTGAGCGAGGCAACGTAGAAATTGAGCGAGGGAAGCTAGAAATTGAGCGAGGCAACGTAGGAATTGAGCGAGGGAAGCTAGAAATTGAGCGAGGGAAGGTAGAAATTGAGCGAGGGAAGCTCGAAATTGAGCGAGGGAAGGTAGAAATTGAGCGAGGCAAGCTCGAAATTGAGCGAGGGAAGCTAGAAATTGAGCGAGGGAAGGTAGAAATTGAGCGAGGGAACCTAGAAATTGAGCGAGGAAGCTAGAAATTGAGCGAGGGAACCTAAAAATTTAGCGAGAGAAGTAGAAATTGAGCGAGGAAGCTCGAAATCGAGCGAGGAAGGTAGAAATGAGCGAGGAACCTGAGAAATTGAGCGAGGAAGGTAGAAATTGAGCGAGCAAGCTCGAAATTGAGCGAGGAAGGTAGAAATTGAGCGAGGAAGGTAGAAATTGAGCGGGAACGTAAATTGAGCGAGAAATTGAGCGAGGAAGCCGAAATTGAGCGAGGAAGCCCAGGAAATCGAGAAATGAAGCGGGAAGCTAGAAATGAGCGAGGAAGGCGAAATTGAAGCGAGGCAACGTAGAATTGAGCGAGGAAAGCTAGAAATTGAGCGAGGAAGCTAGAAATTGAGCGAGGCAACGTAGGAATTGAGCGAGGAAGTTAGAAATTGAGCGAGGGAAAAGAAATTGAGCAGGCAACATAGAAATTGAGCGATGGATGCCGAGAAATTGAGCGAGGAAGCTAGAAATTGAGCGAGGCAAACGTAAAGAATTGAAGCGAGGATCTTAGAAATTGAGCGAGGAAGCAGAAATTGAGCGAGGGAAGCTAGAAATTGAGCGAGGGAAGGTAAAAATTCAGCGAGGAAACCGATAATTTGAGCGAGGTAACCTAGGAATTGAGCGAGGTAAGTTAGAAATTTAGCGAGGGAAGCTAGAATTTGACAAGGGAACTTAGAAATTCAGCGAGGCAACATAGGATTTGAGCGAGGGAAGCTAGAAATTGAGCGAGGTAACCTAGGATTTGAGTGAGGGAACGTAGGAATTGTGCGAGGGAACCTATGTTGCCTCGCTCAATTTCTAGCTTCCCTCGCTCAATTTCTGGCTTCCCTCGCTCAATTTCTAGCTTCCCGCACTCAATTTCTAGCTTCCCTCGCTCAATTTCTACGTTACCTCGCTCAATTACTAGCTTCCCTCGCCCAATTCCTACGTTGCCTCGCTCAATTTCTAGCTTCCCTTCGCTTTCTACGTTGCCTGCTCAATTTCTCGCTTCCTCGCTCAATTTCTAGCTTCCCTCACTCGATTTCTGGCTTCCTCGCTCAATTTCTAGGTTTCTCACTTCGAATTTTCCTCGCTCAATTTCTACCTTCCTCGCTCAATTTCTAGGTTGCCTCGATCAATTTCTAGCCTCGCTCAATATCTAGCCTCTCGCTCAATTTCTCGAGCTTCCTCGCTCAATTTTTAGCTTCTCTCGCTTTCTACCTTCCTCGCTCATTTCGAGCTTCCTCGCTCAATTTCCACCTTCCTCGCTCAATTTCTAAGGCCTCGCTCAATTTCTAGGTTGCCTCAGCTCGATTTCTAGCTTCCTCGCTCCATTTCGGGTTGTTGCCTCGCTCATTTCTGGCTTCCTCGCTCAATTTCTAGCTTCCCTCGCTCAATTTTGAGCTTGCCTCGCTCAATTTCTACCTTCCCTCGCTCAATTTCTAGGTTGCCTCGCTCAATTTCTAGCTTCCCTCGCTCATTTTCTGGCTTCCCTCGCTCAATTTCTAGCTTCCCTCGCTCAATTCCTACGTTGCCTCGCTCAATTTCTACCTTCCCTCGCTCAATTTCTAGGTTCCCTCGCTCATTTTTTGGCTTCCCTCGCTCAATTTCTAGCTTCCCTCGCTCAATTTCGAGCTTGCCTCGCTCAATTTCTACCTTCCCTCGCTCAATTTCTAGGTTGCCTCGCTCAATTTCTAGCTTCCCTCGCTCAATTTCGAGCTTCCCTCGCTCAATTTCTACCTTCCCTCGCTCAATTTCTAGGTTCCCTCGCTCATTTTCTGGCTTCCCTCGCTCAATTTCTAGCTTCCCTCGCTCAATTCCTACGTTGCCTCGCTCAATTTCTAGCATCCCTCGCTCAATTTCTACCTTCCCTCGCTCAATTTCGAGCTTCCCTCGCTCAATTTCTAGGTTGCCTCGCTCAATTTCTACCTTCCCTCGCTCAATTTCTACCTTCCCTCGCTCAATTTCTAGGTTGCCTCGCTCAATTTCTAGGTTCCCTCGCTCAATTTCTAGCTTCCCTTTCGATCTTGCCTCGCTCAATTTCTACCTTCCCTCGCTCAATTTCTAGGTTGCCTCGCTCAATTTCTACCTTCCCTCGCTCAATTTCGAGCTTCCCTCGCTCAATTTCTACCTTCCCTCGCTCAATTTCTAGGTTACCTCGCTCAATTTCTAGCTTCCCTCGCTCAATTTCTACCTTCCCTCGCTCAATTTCTAGGTTCCCTCGCTCATTTTTTGGCTTCCCTCGCTCAATTTCTAGCTTCCCTCGCTCAATTTCGAGCTTGCCTCGCTCAATTTCTACCTTCCCTCGCTCAATTTCTAGGTTGCCTCGCTCAATTTCTAGCTTCCCTCGCTCAATTTCTACCTTCCCTCGCTCAATTTCGAGCTTCCCTCGCTCAATTTCTACCTTCCTCGCTCATTTCTAGGTTCCTCGCTCATTTTCTTACGCTTCCTCGCTCAATTTCTAGCTTCCCTCACTCAATTCCTACGTTGCCTCGCTCAATTTCTAGCTTCCCTCGCTCAATTTCTACGTTGCCTCACTCAATTTCTACCTTCCCTCGCTCAATTTCTACCTTCCCTCACTCAATTTCGAGCTTCCCTCGCTCAATTTCTAGGTTGCCTCGCTCAATTTCTACCTTCCCTCGCTCAATTTCGAGCTTCCTCGCTCAATTTCTACCTTCCCTCGCTCAATTTCTACCTTCCCTCGCTCAATTTCTAGGTTCCCTCGCTCATTTTCTGGCTTCCCTCGCTCAATTTCTAGCTTCCCTCGCTCAATTCCTACGTTGCCTCGCTCAATTTCTAGCTTCCTCGCTCAATTTCTACGTTGCCTCGCTCAATTTCTAGCTTCCTCGCTCAATTTCGAGCTTGCCTCGCTCAATTTCTACCTTCCCTCGCTCAATTTCTAGGTTCCCTCGCTCATTTTCTAGCTTCCCTCGCTCAATTTCGAGCTTCCCTCGCTCAATTTCTACCTTCCCTGGCTCAATTTCTAGGTTCCCTCGCTCATTTTCTGGCTTCCCTCCCTCAATTTCTACCTTCCCTCGCTCAATTTCTAGGTTGCCTCGCTCAATTTCTACCTTCCCTCGCTCAATTTCTAGCTTCCCTCGCTCAATTTCTAGGTTCCCTCGCTCAATTTCTAGCTTCCCTCGCTCAATTTCGAGCTTGCCTCGCTCAATTTCTACCTTCCCTCGCTCAATTTTGAGCTTCCCTCGCTCAATTTCTACCTTCCCTCGCTCAATTTCTAGGTTCCCTCGCTCAATTTCTAGCTTCCCTCGCTCAATTTCGAGCTTCCCTCGCTCAATTTCTACCTTCCCTCGCTCAATTTCGAGCTTCCCTCGCTCAATTTCTAGGTTCCCTCGCTCATTTTCTGGCTTCCCTCGCTCAATTCCTACGTTGCCTCGCTCAATTTCTAGCTTCCCTCGCTCAATTTCTACCTTCCCTCGCTCAATTTCTAGGTTCCCTCGCTCAATTTCTACCTTCCCTCGCTCAATTTCGAGCTTCCCTCGCTCAATTTCTACCTTCCCTCGCTCAATTTCTAGGTTGCCTCGCTCAATTTCGAGCTTCCCTCGCTCAATTTCTAGCTTCCCTCGCTCAATTTCGAGGTTGCCTCGCTCAATTTCTACCTTCCCTCGCTCAATTTCTAGGTTGCCTCACTCAATTTCTAGCTTCCCTCGCTCAATTTCTACCTTCCCTCGCTCAATTTCTGGCTTCCCTCGCTCAATTTCGAGCTTGCCTCGCTCAATTTCTACCTTCCCTCGCTCAATTTCTAGGTTGCCTCGCTCAATTTCTACCTTCCTCGCTCGCTCAATTTCGAGCTTCCTCGCTCAATTTCTACATTCCTCGCTTCGATTTCGAGCTTCCTCGCTCAATTTCTACCTTCCCTCGCTCAATTTCTGGCTTCCCTCGCTCAATTTCTAGCTTCCCTCGCTCAATTCCTACGTTGCCTCGCTCAATTTCTAGCTTCCCTCGCTCAATTTCTACGTTGCCTCGCTCAATTTGTAGCTTCCCTCGCTCAATTCCTAGGTTGCCTAGCTCAAATCGTAGGTTCCCTCGCTCGTTTTCTACGTTGCCTCGCTCAATTTCTACGTTGCCTCGCTCAACCATCGACCTGATGGAATCTTGGAAAATAACTAGGTTAGTTAGCTAAAGTAGCTTCTCTTACCCCAAAATCATATATGGTACGTCAAGTAACTAATTTTGGTTTAGAAGATATTCTTGTTAAATGATTAAAAAAATAAATGAAAAAAAAAAGGGAAAAAAATTTTATATACTTATATATACCTATTTATATAAATATGTATTAAAGAAAATTGTAGGTAGAATAAATTTCTCCATGTAAAAAAATAAAAATAAAAAAAAATAAATAAAAAATTTCATAGACTGGCATAGACTACAGTTATGGCTACGGTTATAATCCGTAGCTAAAGGTGAAACACCTTTTTCGATATATCGACATACAGTCGATATATCGAAAATTGTAAAATTTTTGGTGGACAGCTCTGGACCATTTTCGATATATCGACTGTTAGTCGATATATCGACGCTGTTTTTTTTTTTTTTTTTTTTTTTTTAGCTGTTGTAATTCCACCACTTTTTGTGGGTCCTATTATGAGGTATGTGTTATATCCAAACCGTCCATCTATTTGGCGAGCTCATATTCAAGCTTGAGACTAAAAATAAGATAGATCTAACTATCAAGTAGACCACACTGTAAAAGGCAATGGGGAATTGAACGTCTACCATTGAAACCCTTTTAGGGGTTATAGAAGTTTTAGATCATTATGAAATTTGTTTTTCTTCTTCATCCAGGTCTTTGTGACCTATGAATGAACTTAGACGGGTAGGATTTCTCACTAACATCACAGTGGGCCCCCAAAAAGTTTTTAATGGTCGACGCTCATTCAACACTGTTTCCTGTAATGTGGTACACTTGAGATTTGCATATACCTCATTTTTGGTCGTATACCATAAAATGATATGGAAAAATATATGGACGGCATGGATGAATAGCATACATCATGGTGGGGCCCACAGACCACCGACCCCAATCCTTTTAAGCCGTTCGTACAACTCTCAGTTCGAGGAGCGTCAGCGCACGTCTTCGCAGCGAAAAGGAGGGGTAGTTTCGTCCTCAACGTCGCTGTCCGCACGTGCTAATCTAAATTGGTAACTAAGGTTTGTATTCTTTCATAGAAACCGCTGGGTAAAAGGGTTTGTCTACAGTGGTCATTTTCTCCCCCCTAAAATGAAAGATGAAAAAAGAGAATAAAAAAAAAAATTCAAAATCAAAACGAACATGCAACCCAAACACATGAACCCCCTAGTCAAAGTACATCTCTCTCTCTCCCTTACTTCAACAAGATCAGATTCTCTTAAGACCTAAACATGTAATCTAGAGAATTTTAAAACAGAAAAAAGATTAAAAACTGGATTCTCATTCTTCACAATCGATATAGAAAAATATTATAGAAGTTCCAATCTTTACAGACCCATACACACAACATTATTTTAATTCCACAAAATACCAGAGGACACCCAACTCTCCTTAAAAGTTAGACAGAGGTAGGCCACCCAATAAAACCCACCTCCCGAAAATACAAACATGCGCCTATCTTCCCAAACAGCCCTTCTACCATTTCTAACCAAAACCCCATCTCTCAAAACCACCCAAAAACCCCACAAGAACCCTTTCCCAGCCATGGAGTAAACAAAAGCCCAGATGGGCTTTCCAAAATCTGCACCCTTGTTTTCTACCTTTACTTTCTTAAGCACAAACCCATCTCCCAAAACCCCCTAAAATCCAATTTCCCAAACATGATTTGAGCAAAACCCACAGATGGGTTTTTCTAGATCCACTCTCTTTTCTATTTTCCTGGTTTTCCTTACAGGTTTTTCCCTCCTCGCTCCTGCTAATTCCGCTGCCGACATCTTCTCCTTAGCGTTCAAGGGCTGTTCAAAGCAGACTGTTTCAGACAACAGCGGTTTTCAAGATACTGTAACTGCTCTCTTCAACGCTCTTATCCCCCAATCCTTAAGCGCCCACTTCTTCAAATCCTCCTCCGGCAGTGGCCAGAACTCTGTATTGGGCCTCTTCCAATGCCGTGGCGATCTCAGCAACGCCGATTGCAGCAGCTGCATCCGCCAGATTGCAGAAAAGTCCAGTGATTTGTGCGGCAAGTCGATCGCTGCACGGATACAGCTCGCTGGGTGCTATGTGCACTATGAGATTGCCGCGTCCCAGCAGGTTTCTGGGACCGAGTTGCTCTACAAGACGTGTAGCGGCTCACAGGAGAGTTTTGAGGAGAAGAGGGATACTGCCTTCGCTGCGTTGGAGAGTGGAATTGCAGGCGGGAGCGGGTTCTATGCAACGACGTATGCCTCAGTGTATGTGATTGCGCAGTGCGAGGGGGATTTGAGTGTGGCGGATTGCAGTGAATGCGTGAAAGAGGCGGTGCAGCATGCCGAGGTGGAGTGCGGGAGCTCAATTGCAGGGCAGGTGTATTTGAACAGGTGCTATATGAGCTACAGCTATTACCCACATGGGATTCCTGGGCATTCTTCAGGTGAATTTCTAGCTTTTCCATTTCCTTTTTGCAGATTCTGGTTCTTTTCTGGATGATTTCGATTCCCTTTTTGTGCTTTTTGTTTTTTTCGAGAATTTGAATTGCCTCAGTTAGGTGTTTGGATTGAGAATGCGAAATTCGTATTCATTTCGATTTGCATTTTGATTGCGAATTCAAATTAAGATTTGGTTAGGTTCAACAGCTTGATTCAACTATAATCTCTTGTGTGGACTATACTGAAATTCAGTGTATAAATGCATATCGTTCATCTAGGATGCTGATTGCCTGTGCCCCCAGCCACATGAAGTTAGTTTGGTTGGAAGCTATGTGGGGCCTAAAGAAATGCCCGTGAGAAATCCACTCCGTTCATCAATTTCTCAATCTCACAATAGTTCAAGATTCTAAAAATCAGGCAGATCCAGGACTCAGGTGGGCCCCACGACAGGAAACAGCAGGGACGAATGGCTACATTGGAAACTTTGTGAGCCGCGGTAGTTTTGGATCAGGATGATATTTGTGCCTACTGTTTATCTAAGTGGTAATAACCTTATGAACGGTTTGGATGGCATATAAGCATCACAGTCGGCTCCAGGAAGGTTTCAACAGTGAACAGTTCTGTTTTCACTGTTTCCTGTTGTGTGGCCCACATGATTTTTAGATATGCCTGAATTTTGGTTTCCTGCCCCATTTTGAGGTGGAGAAAGTAATGGACGGAGTGGATACCTCACGGAAATCTGTGGACCCCACATAGCCTGCGACCACAGGAACTTCCTGTGGCCTGGGGGTATGGGCAATCGGTTGTACTGATGTTAATCGAACTTTGGTCTCATCCAATGGCCCTGACCGTACATTTGATGTATATGCTATAACTTAAATATATAAATCATTGGGCCATAGTTAAAAAACTACGCTTGTCCAATGATCCTAACCATAAAATGGGTCCAAGCCTCTAGCTCAATTGTAGAGGGTCTGCATTTAAATAGAGGTCTCAAGTTCGAGCCCAGCTTACCTATAAAAATGATCCTAACCATAAGACTGAAGGACATTTGTTGGTGGAGCAATGGCCATAACTTCTTGCGAATGCGTTGAAGTCCATGATCTAACTGTTAGGAATATCCAATGGGTTCTTTTTAAATGTCTGATCCATACTGAATTTATGCCGTCCATCTGACGGTTTGGATTGATGGGCATATGTACCAATAAAGATTGGACGGCAAAGATGGTTTTGTTAATTGAGTGTAGGTGTACACAGGGGATTGTTCCCTCTTATTAAGATGGGTCTTCTCTGGGAACACCAAACTGAAAGAGCACATCTGATTTAGACATTGGTCTTTCGAATCAATCGTATGGGTGTTTGTGGTTTTGAAAAGGATTGGTGGTTTTGTTGCTGTTTGTATTTTAGGGTCAAAGCAGAGCACAGGGAAGACTGTGGCCATTGTCTTTGGAGGAGCTTTTGCTTTGTTTTTCGTGGTTATTTGTCTACTTTTCCTTAGATCCTTGCGGAGAAAACATGATGGTAAGTGTACCAAGTTATAGTAAAAAGAGTATGGGAATTTATTGTTATCTACACCTATCCTGTTTGACAGATACAACCATTTTTCTTTCTACCAGCAGTTGCAAGCATAAGGTTGTACCATTGTATTGGCAATGAGCCTGGATCTAATGCAAAGCTTTGTGTGTGTGTATAATGGGTTTCTAAGTCCGTTCAAGTATGTCTGAGTGCGTCTAAGTATATTTAGATACACTTAGACCCATTTTAATGTACTTAGATGCACTTAAATGCACCTAACATGCCCTTTTGTACCATACAAAACTTTGTCTTGGATCCAACCTCATTGATAATGGTAGAAAGAGGGTGTTTATTAATATGGATGGGTGAAAAAAGTGGCTCCCAAATGAGTTGGGTCATTCTAATTTGGAAATTTTGGTTTCTCTTATTTAAATGATGGATTTGTGCCTTTCTTTGATTTTGTTCAGATTATTGAGTGGATGGAAGTGGGACTTGTGATGGTGGCGTTGGAGATGCAGTGGGGGGTTTTGATGTGGGTGGAAATTTTGGGAGAGAGGAGGAATTGGGCTTTTTGTATTTCTTTTTTTCTTTTCTGTTTTTAATTTTATAGAGGAACGAGAGGAATTTGTTGAGAAGCTAGAAGTGGGGTGTTTGGTGTGTGAAAGGAGGAATGAATGTTTGTCTTTTTGGGTGACGGGGAAAGGGAATTTTGGCTTTTTTCAGATGCCATGTGGTTGTTTGAATGTGTTCCAAAAAAATAATGCTTCTCCATTTTCACAATCACTTTAGATTAGATTTTCAAAGCCACTTTACTCTCTCTCTCTCTCTCTCTCTCTCTCTCTCTCTCATTGTAATCTCATTCTTTTCGTATCCGACTGGAAAGTTGTCAATCTCATTCCTTTGGGATCCGACTGGAAAGTAATACAATGACAATTTTTAGCTGAGATTCTCCGCGTTAGTAAGTACTGTCCAGCTCTATTACTTTCACTTAAAAAATTAAAAAATAAAGGGACTGGACTTGTGAGGAATTTGACATCGACTGGATGGTGTGATGCAGGATAATTAATTAGTTGCTCTAAAAGCTCGAACTGGTAGAGTATGACGAATTAATCCCTTTATCTCATAGTCCAGGCCTCACATCTCATAGATCCTAAATCACATGGGTTGCCCACCCCAAATGTGTCCCTGCATCTCACGGGCTACCCCACTCGAGTCTAGTATGAAATGCGCATTAATCACCCCGGTGAGGAGTCTCGAACACGAGACCTCCTCCATGGGCTCCAAATCACATGGGTCACCCATCTCGAGTGTGTCCTTGCATCCCACGGGCTACCCCACTTGAGCTGGTGTGAAAATGCCCATGCATTATGGTGTCTATGAAATATGATGAAGAGGCGTTGGGGCCCACCACCTGCTCAAGAGTGTAAATGTTTGGTGACCTGAGGCAACGGACTCTGAAGACATGTCACAGTTGGATATGATCTACAGGTTTTATGTAAGTTGAACTTGCTCTTGGAATTAAGGATACCAAACCAATTCGTTTGGGAGAGGGTGATCAACGGTCCCCACGAATTGTTAGTTGAGTGTGAATCATCCTAAGTGAAAGGTTAGGCAAAGGATAAAGATCATATGCAGTGAAAATCAGAATGGTCAACTTATATGTAGGCTAAACCATTGAAATCAGTGGGCAGCCGATGGGCTGACTCAAGGTACTGGTATGGCCTACTGATTGAGCCAAGTGATCTGATTTCAGCCCAGGTGATCTTTACCGGATGGCTGACCTTTGGTGATCTTTACCGTATGGCTGACCTTTTGCACGGCTTGAATTAGTTACAAAATGAGGATTTCAGGTCCCCATCTAATGCATTTTCATTCCTGACGATTTCATCAAAGATGAACTGTGTTTGTGGAGGATAATACTTAAAAAGGAGAAGTCTCCAACTTGCCTTCAAGTTTAGAAAATCGGTGCACGTGTGCATGTGGTCAAATCCATCCATTCAGGTGGGTCCCACCATGTAACTAACCTTGTTTGACATGGACCTAATCTGGACTCAAAGCTGCACCCGATTCCAAACCAAGGTCCAAAAACCAAACGGGTACCTGAATCTGATTGGACCCAGCTAGACCCGAACCCCGTTGGTCCAGGTCCTGGAACTCTAGGATCCGATCAAACACTACCCTCTGAAAGCCAGCTAAATGGCAGCTGGGTAGCTGACATAAAGAGAAATGACCATAATGTGGGGTCCTCCACATCACGTGTACCTTCCATCCAACCATTGTAATAAATATAATTTACTCGACCTATTTCCTTGCCATAGAAACCATAGACGACAAGTTAGGATCTTCAAACATATCCTAAAGACAAAAATAAAAGAACGTAGTAATATTTTTATTTTTCTTTCACTTGCTAGAGTAAGAAAAACAGATGGGCAATTGACTCATCTGTTTTCATTTTCCTGTTTCTCATCGACTCTCTTCTCTCTGTTTGTCTTCTTTCCTTTAAACCGCAACAACATTTCTCTTTTCCCAAGGAAAGAACGGGCCCTTCCCGCTATCAAAGAAGGCAACAAAACACCAAACCCAAAAGATTCTGACCAATCTTAAGAGTACATTACTGCCCAGCGACCTATATCCAAGGCTCTCTGAATTATTATGATTACTGTTGTTTGGGTGGTGTTCAATTGTTTTCTATGGTGTGTGGCCCACCTAATGATTGGATATACCTGATTTTTGGAGCATTCCATCATCATGGTATGGCTCACTTAATGCATCAATTGGATGGAATACACACAACATGGGCCTCACACAGGTAACACAGGTGAATTGATGCGTAGGCAAGGTGAATAAGTTTTCGCAAGCAGATGAATCACTAGTAGAATAAGCTCACTCTACACGTCATTTAAAACAAAGGGCCTCTACTTTTGTTCATGATCAAAACCACCACAACAATTCCGATGCCATACTTATAAATAATAATTTCAATATATATATATATATATAAAATTAAAAGATTATATGATTATTAACTAGGCTCTGAATCCAGACTCATGCTAAACATGGCAAGCCAAAGCCCAAGCCCAAGCCCATCTAACACCCAACCCAAAAGGTTTCTCTACAGCAATCTCAAGGTAGGTCATCATAATATCATGCATTGGTGCGACTGTGGATTAGTAATTTGGATCGCTGATTTAATTAGCTCTGCTAATGAGGGGAATTGTTGAAGGGATATGATACATAGAACTGTTAAAAACTGTACTGTGGTATAGCAATCCAACAATATGACACATGGCAGGCTTATGTATCGATCAGGTCCACACATATAGACATTTTGCTCACATTTTAAAATAAAAGCCATGAGACAATCCAATCCATTACTTCTAATGTTTATCCAGCTTATCCCACGGCATGTGAATTTGGTCCTGGGAGGGGGGGGCTATGCCAATAGCTTTAATTTATGCCATTGACCACACATGCGCGCGCCCGCCGAGCTGAGTCGAGTCCGAGTCCGTGCGGGACGAGTGCGGGTGCGGTGTGAATGTACTCGCGTGGGTGTATGTGTGTATGGGTACTCGCGGGACTTTATTTGCGAGAGTGTACTCGCACTTGTGCCTTTTCGTTTTAAACCGGAGAGATGCATCCATTCTGGTTGGTCGCACTTGTTGGGTTTAAATCCAACGGACCTAACCTTTTGTAAAGGGTGTTTATACACCACTTCGGAGTCTATATAAAGACTACCGATTCCAGTTTCAAATATACGAAAATACTCTCTCTTATAAAACTCTCTCTGATACGGTTTTAAGCATTTTTATTACTGAGTTCATCGCTGAGTCAACTCAGCACTTTCGGATTAAACTGCAAGTGGTTCGAGCCCGCGTACAGTGAGTGCACCGCTGGGACCGGGTCATAGTCGTTGTATCCTGGAGGTCGATTGCTCTGGAAACCTGTTGCACTTGGGACGCTGTCCAAGGGGAGCAAATTCGATTTCAAGCCGAGTGACTCAGTCACGCCTTGACTCAATTCAATAAGTTCTTCTTTCTCAAAATCTTATTTTCTTTTTTGGTTCTCGATTTTAATAGTCTATTTAATTCAACCAAATATTCCAACAAGACATTGAGCTTTTGAACTGTGTTAAAGATCTGAGCAGTGCATAAGTTGGGCCACACCATGACGAGAACAATATATACAACAATGTTTTAAATAGCGGTAGCGTGTTGCGTAGCGTTCAACCCTCTGTAGCGTGTAGCGTAAGCTACACAATATATGCTACACAATACTTCTATTTTTAAATTAAATATATATATATATATTAAATAGTAAGAAAAAAGTAAAATATTTTGGCATCTTGAGTTAGCAATTACAGTCCATAATTTAATTGGTAAATTTTAAGTTAATACATGCCTTGTGTACAATTTTTTAAGGGCCCGACTTAGGTAGGACTCAGATTGTGAAGTGTAGCACATGAGTGTCAAAGTTTTTTGGACCCCACTTGTGATGAATGTGTTATATCCACACCGTCCATCCATTTTGCTAAATAATTTTAGGGCATGAGCCCAAAAATGAGGCAGATCCAAAGCTCAGGTGGACCGCACCATAAGAAACAATAATAATCAAACGATTATCATTAAAAATTTATCGGGGCTACAAAAGTTTTAGATCAAGCTGACATGTGCGTTTTCCCTTCATCCACGTTAGTGTGACCCTATTAACAGGTTAGATGGAAAATAAACATTACAGTGGACCCTAAGAAATTTTTAATGGTGAGCATTTTATAACCACTGTTTCCTATGCTGTGGTCCACCTGAGATTTGGATCTTACTAATTTTTTGAATCATAACCTAAAATGATGTGGCAAAATGGATGGACGGCATGGATAAAATACATACAGCATGATGGGGCCCATGTGGCACGTGTACATTTTATTAAATTGTACAACGTCTGCGTAACGCGGGTAGCAATCCATTCATTTAATGGAAGCAAGTCGTGTGGGTCCGATCATGAGGTATGTGTTATATCTAAACCGTCCATTCATTTGAAGAACTCGTCTTAAGGCTTGACACAAAAAATAATATAGATCTAATTATCAAGTGGACCACACTGCAAAAAGCAGTGGGGGATTGAACGTCTACCATTGAAACCCTTATTGGGATCACAGAACTTTTGGATTAATATGAAATTTATTTTTCCTCTTCATTTAGGTCTTTTTGACCTTTTGAACAGATTGGATGAAAAATAAACGTTAGGGTGGGCCTACAAATTCTTTAACGGTGAAAAATCATCATCTCGCTGCTATTTTTGGTGTGGTCCAGACGATCTTTGGATACGATTCATTTTTTGCCTAATGCTCTAAAATGATATTTAAAAATTGATGAACGGTGTAGATATAATAAATACATAGCTGTGGGGCCCATGTAACTTTGATCTCCTTTGAACCGTTCGTACAACTCGGAGCTCGAGGAGTGTCAGCACTCGTCTTAGCATGACACGTATCTCCAGCAGCAGTCAAACCGCGTCCAATAAAAAAAAAAAACGAGAGAGGGAAACCGAAAAGAAAAAGAGGGAAAGAAGAGAGAGAGAGAGAGAGAGAGAGAGAGAGAGAGAGAGAGAGGAGGAGGAGGAGGGAGGGGGGGGGCTATGCCAATAGCTCTAATCTATGCCATTGACCACACATGCACGCGCCCGCCGAGCCGAGTCGAGTCCGAGTCCGTGCGGGATGGGTGCGGGTGCGGGTGCGGTGTGAATGTACTCGCGTGGGTGTGTGTGTATGGGTACTCGCGGGACTTTATTTGCGAGAGTGTACTCGCACTTGCGCCTTTTCGTTTTAAACCGGAGAGATGCATCCCTTCTGGTTGGTCGCACTTGTTGGGTTTAAATCCAACGGACCTAACCTTTTGTAAAGGGTGTTTATACACCACTTCGGAGTCTATATAAAGACCACCGATTCCAGTTTCAAATACGAAAATACTCTCTCTTATAAAACTCTCTCTGATACGGTTTTAAGCATTTTTATTACTGAGTTCATCGCTGAGTCAACTCAGCACTTTCGGATTAAACTGCAAGTGGTTCGAGCCCGCGTATAGTGAGTGCACCGCTGGGACCGGGTCATAGTCGTTGTATCCTGGAGGTCGATTGCTCTGGAAACCTGTCGCACTTGGGACGCTATCCAAGAGGAGCAAATTCGATTTCAAGCCGAGTGACTCAGTCACGCCTTGACTCAATTCAATAAGTTATTCTTTCTCAAAATCTTATTTTCTTTTTTGGTTCTCGATTTTAATAGTCTATTTAATTCAACCAAATATTCCAACAAGACATTGAGCTTTTGAACTGTGTTAAAGATCTGAGCAGTGCATAAGTTGGGCCACACCATGACGAGAACAATATATACAACAGTGTTTTAAATAGAGGTAGCGTGTTGCGTAGCGTTCAACCCTCTGTAGCGTGTAGCATAAGCTACACAATACTTCTATTTTTAAATTAAAAATATATATATGATATATATATATATTAAATAGTAAGAAAAAAGCAAAATATTTTGGCATTTTGAGTTAGCAATTACAGTCCATAATTTAATTGGTAAATTTTAAGTTAATACATGCCTTGTGTACAATTTTTTAAGGGCCCGACTTAGGTAGGACTCAGATTGTGAAGTGTAGCACATGAGTGTCAAAGTTTTTTGGACCCCACTCGTGATGATTGTGTTATATCCACACCGTCCATCCATTTTGCCAAATAATTTTAGGGCATGAGCCCAAAAATGAGGCAGATCCAAAGCTCAGGTGGACCGCACCATAAGAAACAATAATAATCAAACGATTATCATTAAAAATTTATCGGGGCTACAAAAGTTTTAGATCAAGCTGACATGTGCGTTTTCCCTTCATCCACGTTAGTGTGACCCTATTAACAGGTTAGATGGAAAATAAACATTATAGTGGACCCTAAGAAATTTTTAATGGTGAGCATTTTATAACCACTGTTTCCTATGCTGTGGTCCACCTGAGATTTGGATCTTACTAATTTTTTGAATCATAACCTAAAATGATGTGGCAAAATGGATGGACGGCATGGATAAAATACATACAGCATGATGGGGCCCATGTGGCACGTGTACATTTTATTAAATTGTGCAACGTGCTGCGTAACGCGGGTACCAGTCCATTCATTTAATGCAAGCAAGTCGTGTGGGTCCGATCATGAGGTATGTGTTATATCTAAACCGTCCATTCATTTGAAGAACTCGTCTTAAGGCTTGACACAAAAAATAATATAGATCTAATTATCAAGTGGACCACACTGCAAAAAGCAGTGGGGGATTGAACGTCTACCATTGAAACCCTTATTGGGATCACAGAACTTTTGGATTAATATGAAATTTATTTTTCCTCTTCATTCAGGTCTTTTTGACCTTTTGAACAGATTGGATGAAAAATAAACGTTAGGGTGGGCCTACGAATTTTTTAACGGTGAAAAATCATCATCTCGCTGCTATTTTTGGTGTGGTCCAGACGATCTTTGGATACGATTCATTTTTTGCCTAATGCTCTAAAATGATATTTAAAAATTGATGAACGGTGTAGATATAATAAATACATAGCTGTGGGGCCCATGTAACTTTGATCTCCTTTGAACCGTTCGTACAACTCGGAGCTCGAGGAGTGTCAGCGCTCGTCTTAGCATGACACGTATCTCCAGCAGCAGTCAAACCGCGTCCGATAAAAAAAAAAAAAAAAACGGGAGAGGGAAACCGAAAAGAAAAAGAGGGAAAGAAGAGAGAGAGAGAGAGAGAGAGAGAGAGAGAGAGAGAGAGAGAGAGAGAGAGAGAGAGGAGGAGGAGGAGGAGGAGGCCTGGCCGCAACCGGAGAGAGAAGGAGGAGGAGGCCTGTGCCGCAGCGCGACAAGCCCGCGAAAGAAGGCGAGAAGAAGAAGAAAAAAAATAAAAAAATAAAAAGTATGTTTTTTTTTTTTTTCATTTTTTTACGCTATTTTAAGCGCTACGTAGCATTTTTTGTACGCTACGCTACATAGCGTACGCTACACGCTATGCTACCACGCTATTTAATACACTGATATACAGTGAGGCCCGAGGAATGAATCAACACAGCAAGGACCTCTGGAAATGCAATTAGCAGTTGAAGTCATGCTAGCGATGCTAGCGACTATAATGCGTTACGATATGGAGAACTGAACCCATGAACTTTATTTAGAAGGTGAACACTAGAACCACCACACCATCGACCATTGGTGTTATTTATTTGAGTTACAGCTGAGAATTTGGGATGAAAAAGTGATAATGCAACAATGTTGCTGACCTTTTCGAGAAGTTCATGGTTAATGGGTTTTAGTTCAACAATGCGAGCAACAATATAGAACGGTACCTGTTTGCATAGCTTATAAAATAGAAACGCAAGTAAGAGTTTTTACTGCATCTTCAGGAAGTATACCAACACATATTGCCACTAGGAAACCGAAAGAAACCTCAGAAATGGCAAAGATGAAGGGCAACATAACAGCTTCAAAGATAAAATTCAAGATTTACTCTCTCTACAATGTACGACCAATAAGGACTTTCTAGGGTTCTGTTTCTTCTTCTTCTTTTCTTAATTTATCCAAGGCACATGGGAGGATTGACATAGATGCGCAGCGACTGATCAGGCTTTTCAATTATCGAAGGCAACTAAATTATATTCTTAATATCCTCCATTTTAAGTGGTCAAGACAAGGGTCAGGATTTTGTGTGCAGAACATCTCTCGGGATGGTGAAGATTGGCAGATTTGGGATCCTAATCGTAACTGAAACAGCTACAAAACTGTCATTTCAGGATATTTATGGTAGCTTATTATTATCATTTTTGGAAGGTAGTTTCATGGCAAGTTGATTCAGATGATCAATTATCTCACTGATCTAATCTTCTAACTAGCTGATTCATTTACATCAATTGTACGGCTAAAGTGAAAAATAATCAAATTCATCCAGCAACCATAAGAGGGAAAAAAATCACATTAAACTCACTTGATCAATGAGGAGTTCCCAGTTTGATGAGCCTCAGCAATGACCGGTGTTTACTTACCTGGAATGGACCAGACAATCGGATTGGTTGGGATCAGAACTCGTCACTGAAACAGGACGGGTTTTGGCCGGGACTGAAACTCCTCAGTGAAACAGGTCAGTTCACTAAAAACGCAAGTCAACCATTTTATTAAGAACATGCAAGTTCACCAGTCAAAGCTCAAACACAACATGCATTCGCAAGCCAAACATGTTAGAAGAATAATATTGCTAGTTGCTATTAACTTAATATTTTATCTACAGTAGATTCCTGGGCCGGAAAAGGTCAGGAAGTCAAACACCTGTTAGGAAGATCCTAACAATCAATCTTTTGGCATTTTTTAGGTGTGCGGACAACTGCTCTGTTTCTCTTCTCCACAGTAGGACACAACAAACCAGTGATCCAAATCACTGAAGCATGCACTCTGTTGTCAGAACTGAAAAAATGTTTACCTAAAAGAAAAAAGGAAAAAAAAAAAAGAAAAAAAAAGAGAAGGAAACAGCTGAAAAGCCATTGAATACCATGCAAAGCCTTAGTTGTGAATCTGATCATTCCTCTCTATTCATCATCAAAGAGGTTTCTATCAAGAGGAGATTGTTAATCATTAGATAGTCAATACCAGTGTTTTTAGTAGCGCCCGTAGCGTAGCGGTAGCATACGCTACGTAGCGTAGCGTAGTGATTTCGCTACGTAGCGTTACAAATAGCGTTTTTCCCCTGTAGCGTGCGCTACAGGGGTTGTAGCGTACGCTACGGATACGTAGCGTGTAGCGCAGGTAGCGTGCGCTACTTGTTTGGTATTTAAAAAAAAAAAATTCAATACAGGAAACAGTGGTGAACTCACACCACAAGCCAAACTTAAGGTAAAAAAGAAAAAACCAAATTCAAAAGGGCTTCCACCCCCAAACCGAAGCAGCCGACGCAGCTGCTCTCCCCACCCTTCCATTTGGAGACCAAAAATCCTCTCACAGGGCCAATCCGACGCTGCCGACGCTGCTCCTCTCCCCACCCTTCAATGTTGAGGTCGAAAATCTACTACCAAGCACAAACCGACGCTGCTGACGTTGCTCCTCTCCCCACTTTTCAATCTTGAGTTTGAAAAATTGCTTACAGAGGCAAACCGATCACTGTGGAGCTTCAACATTTGCAGTTTTCACTGATTCAATCTCATCTTGAGACAAAAATAGGTACGCTCCTTCCTTTTTTTTTTTCTTTTTTTTTTTCTCCTCCTCCTTCTCCTTCTTCTTCTCGGACTGCTGCGGTTGCGGCCGCAGCTGCAGATTCTTCTTCCTCTCTCTCTCTCTCTCTCTCTCTCTCTCTCTCTTCTTTCCCTCTTTTCTTTTGGTTCCCCCTCTTCTTTTTCATTTCCGGAATAGACTGCGTGGCTGTTTCACAGCCACGCACTTATTATTATTTTTATTATTTTGTGTTCTGCGGTGCACGTTGAACAGTGCACTTGCACTATTTTTTTATTTTTATTTTTTACGAAACAGCCACGCACTTATTATTATTTTTATTATTTTGTGTTCTGCGGTGCACGTTGAACAGTGCACTTGCACTATTTTTTTATTTTTATTTTTTACACGCACACACACCCCACACACTCACGCTGGTGGAATTTCACCACCTATGTGTACTCGAACCCTTGACCGGGAGTTGAAACTCTTGAGAGTCTACCACCCGAGCAAGTGTAAGGACCCAATAATTGTTACATGGTCCGCTATAATGTTTATTTTCCATCTAACCTGTTAATTGGGTCACATTGACATGGATGAAGGGAAAACACACATGTCAGCTTGATCTAAAACTTTTGTAGCCCCTAATAAATTTTTAATGGTGGACGTTTAATTATTGTTGTTTCTTATGGTGCGGTCCACCCGAGCTTTGGATTTGCCTCTTTTTGGTTCATGCCATAAAATTATTTGGCAAAATGGATGGACGATGTGGATATAACACATTTATCACTGTGGGGCCTAAAAAACTTTGACACTTGTGTGCTACACTTCACAATCCGAGTCCCGCCTAATTCGGGCCCTTAAAAAATTGTACACAAGACATGTATTAACTTAAAAATAATAAGACCCTCCATCAACTTCTTACTGTTTAATATTTATCATATATATTTTTTAAAATTAAAAAATAGAAGTATTGTGTAGCTTACGCTACACGCTACGCTATTTCGCTACACGCTACGGAGGGTTGAACGCTACGCAACACGCTACCGCTATTTAAAACATTGGTCAATACAGGTCAGGCAACAAGAGCAAAATCTAATTGAACTTGAACTCAATGATGTTCTATAAGGAAATAATTGATACTTGGCATGCATTTGACTTAACACAACATAGATCACTACGAGAGGGCATCTTTTGCGACAAGACCATGAAAAGGAATAACAAAGAATCCACTAATCTGAATTGCAGAAACCCCAAACCTGCTAGTAGCTTACGTCCAACAAAAGAGGGTGTATTTTGACAGGAATGGGCAATGTGGACACAGAATGAAAACATAACTATGAGACTTCATCACTCCATGAAGTTAAACATCTGTTAGATGCCTTTTCCACAATATATCCATATAATAAGGGCTAAGTGAATAACCAGGCAACACGTGAATAGCAGATTGATGTTTAACAGCAGCATCAGTTATAACTTGTAAATGCATTAGGTACATAAAAAGTGTGTAATGTAAGAACTCTATAAGGTGGGCCTTGTTGATCAACGGTCTGGATTATCCTAAGGGTTGGATAATGTGATCAAGTGGAACTGGGATTGCTAATTCGTGTGGAGCCTTTAGGGAGAGGAGTTTTGATGAGTTTCAAACTCCTCTACCCTCTGCAATTATAAATCAGGCTGGGTCCCCAATCCAACACCATCGACAGGAGCTACAGCCCATCACAGCTTCTCTAAGGGTGCAAGGAGAGGAAGACTTCAACATCCTATCTATGGCAATGGTGTCCCAACACGGTAAGCCATTAAGTCCAGATCTCCATATCCAATGCACAGTAAGATCCTTTGGCAATTCTGCATTCAGATCTAACATGTAATGCTGACAAAAAGATGCAAAGAGACAACTGGTTAAAGTTCATACAATTTGCAACATCTTGCAGGCCCTAAACCCATGATTTGAGTAGAAAAATGGAAGATGATGCATCTAGTTACAAATAAAAACTCAATTCTAAAAAATATTAGGTAAGACACTACCTGTCTGTCACTGAAGGTTTACCAAGACCGTGAACATTGAACATAAGACCAAAAAACCTATTTTTGCTCTTTCTGATTTCTTGGGCATTAGGTCTATCAAAAGGGTCAACAGAAATCATCCTGCTTGAGCTGGAAAATACAACTGGCAAATATACAGAAAACGAAAGAATGGTTTATCCCAACATCAAAACTTCATGTTTATACCAAAGAATGGTTTATCCCAATACTAAAACTTCATGCTTATTTGGCAATTTAAGATGTCAAAAAGTCTATTCTCTATAGAAGATAGCAATATCTCCAGTGTAAAAGAACCTAATTGATAAAATTCAACAAGATCAATTACAGGAACTGGATACTTGAGACATGCCCCAAAACTGAAGCAATTTCTCTATGCAGCAGCAGTTCTCTTCCTCGGAGCCGCTTGGGTCCCTAAAAAAGGAGAAAATCAATCTCAAAATCTATCAAACTACTAGGCAAAAAAAAGAAAGAAAAAAAAAAAAAAAAAAAAAAAAAAAAAAGAAGTTCAATCTTGACGAGGATGGAAGAAGCAAAGACTACCTTCTCTGAAATTGCTCTTGAACCTTCGAGGCACATGACTTAAATACCTCATCCTTCCTGTTCCGGTTGTCTTCCTCCTAATGGCCTTCACACTCCAGTTCTGTTTCTTTAAGATAATTAGTAAAGAGCATACTTACAGAATCTGCTAAAACTATATACATTACAAGAAGATAAACAAAGGAATAAAAAACTGTGACCCATGAAATGGTCCATAGGCCAAATGTTCTGAGTTTTTCCCATTGAATGTGGACATTTTCTGCACCCAAAAGGCCACAAAATCTGGCTGACCAAAGACCTGACTACTCCAACCATCCATATTGTCTTGATTGATGATCTATGTCTGATCCAAAGTTTGAAGAGATGAACAGCCAGATATATATTATGGGGCTCATGCAATCAAACAAATGGTCCGAGAATTCATAGGATTTGTTTATTTAAATTAATTTTTAGGGTTAGACTGAGTCAGTATTGGTTCAACAAGTTTTCCTTTGGTATTTCGTCACTTTTTGGTGGGCCACTTTCTGGGCATAACAATATTAGAACGTCATGAAATTGGTCACTATCGAGCCAGCTTTAGAATGATCCCATGATCATACAATTCTGATACAGTTTATGTGAGTTACAGCCAGTTTAAGATAAGCCTATATGTTTGTGATGAGATTCAAGGGCATTTTGGTCATTTCTTATTATATTAGGTTCTTCTTTAGTTGCCAAAGGATAACTGCCTCTTTGGCTTTGCGTGTAACAGCACATTGTGCTTACTTTTAATAAAATTTCGTGTTTAGCGGGTTGATTCCCTTTTGAAATGCGTTGCCTCTGGTTGAAACAGAGGAGATTGATTGATCGGTAGTTATGACCAGTGGGCTGGTGGGAATCATTTCCACAGTGACTTCATCTTTGGAGACTATTCTACAACATTTCTAGCTAAAGATTTCAAAATAATATGGATCCAGATCAGTCCATCACATATGCATTTGCATTAACAAATGCATAGTTTTAGCTCAACATGGTGAGAAAATTGTCCATATTCAGACCACTGTTGGAATGGCTATCATAATCTTGTCATCAGGATTTTTGTGCTCATAAGTCCTATCCACATGATGGCCCACCAAATCTATGATCCTGATCAATGCACAAAAGTGTCACAAGTGTGATGGAGTTTTTTTTTTTTTGATTAGTATTGACATCATGAAATTCCAGGAAGCATGGATGTCATAGAAAACATTTCTCATACATCTTTGTGGGAAATGGGAAACAGAATTCCTCCTTTGACTTCTCGAATACAATTACCAACAAATGCAAATTAAAAAAGTAGGGGAAAAAAAAAAGATCCAAAAGAAAAGGAAAATGTAGTTGTCTCATTAAGCTTGCTAAATTATGCTCTCATGTAAAGCGCACAAAGTGGCGGACCAATCGACTCGCTTGACCTAAATTCTGATTTCACAAGAAAATTGCCATGTCACAAGTAGACAATCAACTTGGCTGCATTAAATTTATTTTTTTCGAAAGCAACTTGGCTGCATTTTAACGAAACTGGAAACCAAAAGGATTGCTTTCTTCATTGGGCCTGAGTTTTTCAACATCACACATAGAGCTTGCGAGTCAATTACACTTTGGACATCATGTGCAGGAGTGAATGATAATGACAGAGGGGAGAGAAAAATGCCATGACAACAGATAGCCATTCATAAAAGCTAATGCATGTGTACATGTTCGTGCACTTTTCTATGCATATGCGTTTGAACAGAATATTCAGTCTGTCCAAATTCCTAAACATTAATTCGCAGAGACACAAAACAGTTAATATGTTAAACAGGAAAGAAAGGCCCTATGTCAACAAGGAAAAAGAGGTTATCGAATCCATGCGCAATGCATGATGTTATGTGTTAGGCTGTTAGCTACCAAAAAAACTGGATGCAGGTGGACCCAAATGGATTGGCAACGTAAAAAAAATATTACTGGTTGGACAATCTTAGCTGTCCAACTGCCCACCTACAAATGAGTGGTAGAAAAAAAAAATGGTGGAAATGGACAACACTCCTTATGAAATAGTTCAATTGGAAAGGTATAGATTCATCTCGTCTAGCAAATTTTAGGATATGAACCATCCATGGTGGGTCCATGAGATGAACAGTCCAGATCAAGGACTGGTATGACCTCTCCATTTAGTGTTATTATGCCAGATAAGGAAATTAGTGTGCTGCACACACGTTTCATTTCTCTCATAAGAAAGTGGCACAATAGGAGACATACGGAAAAAAAAAAAAAAAAAACATAACTTAGGGGGTGTTTGGGAACATGGAAACCCTGGAAATGAAATTGCTTTCCGTGGAAACCCGCTTTTTCTCCATTTGCAAAAAAAAAAAAAGAAAAGGAAAATGAAAAAGGAAAAGTAGCGTTGCAAACTAATTTCCATTTCTAAGATTTTCCTTGAAAAACTGTGCAGATTCATCTCTCCCAAAAAAGAGACATTGCTGACTTCTGAGGCAAAGAAGATAACATGGGGTGACAAAACAATGAAACATCGAATCGCTGTAAAATTGGAATCCAAAACAAACAAGGGAGAAAAGAGGAAACCATGGTTTCAATTTCTTGATGATTTCAGGTTACATTTTCATACCCCCCTTTTAATAGTTATCCTTCCATTCAAACACATGAAAAGAAAAGGAAAACAAATAAAAACTAGAAGCATAACATGAAAACGAGACACAATTATTTCCACACTATAAAGAAACTTTCATTTCTAAAAACAATGTTCCAATTGTTCGGCGATCTAGACCATTGGTGTTGCAACCCACAGTCAATGGACCATGCACCTTTAGAAGAAGAAGAAGAAGAAAAAAACTCCTCGATTAGATGATCCCCCACTATTAGGCTAGGAACTTGCTGTAATTCACTTCTTAACCGTCAGAAACTTTCATTTCTAAAAAGATTGCCTTAGTCAGAATGTGAACCGTTGCTGTAATTCACTTCTTAACCGTCTATTTATAGCTCACAAATATCTAATCCACATCGAATGTATAGATTGCACGAAAACTCATGAAAAATAATAATCAAAGAATGATTAAGCAGAGTATCCAAACCCAACTAATGCATAGAAACCGAATTGAGCTTCCAAAATTGGAGAAATATTAAAAAAGCGGGGGGTCGGTAGATTACGTACACTTGCGGATACGGCTAGCGGGATAAGCGCAAGAGGCGCATCGGTTATTCTGAAGATGAAAGCTACGGCGCCCGCACCGCACGCAGAGAGTGTGTGTCTTGTTCCTTCTCTTACCAAAACTTCCCGTCCCTTTCCCCTTATAAATTAAAATGGAAATTCATTATTTTCTTTCTTTCTTTTCTTTTTCTTTACATGAGGAAATGGAAGAGGATGAGATTAGGGAAATTACTATATTAGGCTTCGATGAGACTGTGTTCTTCTCGGTCGCCCCTTTGGAGTCGGAGAGGAGAAACCTGCAACCTTTCTCCAACCCAACCACTCCGATGCTCTCTTTAGCCGTTAATATTTTGGTGTCCAAAGCTCTGTTGGGCTTCGGGCCAGGCCCACTTTCGACTCAAATTTGGTTTCTCTTGGCCGGGTTTAGGTCAGGCCCCTGGCCAGCACCAGCCCAGCAGAGTAACCAAAATCTGAGCCCGAAAATTGGTTAGGCCCGAACTCGATCCTGCCCAGCCCAAATTTGATAAAATCACTATTTTGCATTTAAATGTTGTTAATCTATCTATTGATCAAGTGGGGCACACATACACAATGAAGTAGATGTCCAAAGAAGCGAAACCAGCTGTATGCATTCATGGAGAATGGATATTTATAGGAGCAAATGAAATTAGGTGAGTCTAAAATGAATTGAGCCCAGGCCCAATTCAAAAACTGAAAGGCCCAAGTTTTGGCCATGGGCCAAGCCAGTATTTTCAAGCTGGGTTCAAAGTAGAAATGGGCTCATGGAGCTTATGCAGGTCACCTTAATTTAAATATTAGGAATGTGGTCCAGCTTTGTTGTGAAATTATGTTATTCCTGAGTGACTCATGTGTCCTTATTACTTTACATAATGGGTGAAGAAAGCAGGCCGCATCAGCTCTTGAATCCTACCAATTATTCATGGAGTAGATTTAGTAGACACTTTGACTTGAAGTATAGTATAATTATCTTGACTCACATTGCCGGAGTGTGAAGTAGTTGCTCTTTTTTCTCTCTTTTCTTCTTTTCCTTTTCAATTAACAAAACCACAATTGGTACCTTCTCTCGCTAATAAATATACCCATTCTTCTCCTAATAATACGTTAGTAGAAAACTATTATTTCAAAAAAGTATAACATCTCCTTAAAGGTAAATTCTTTGGTTTAGAAGACTTTCAGTTAGAAGATAACCATCACACATACAATGAAACATTTTTATTCTTTCAACATACCTTTATAACATGGGTTATGATCACCAATCCTAGTATCTACTATTTTTTAAGAGAAAGGTAGGAGCACACCACCCGTAAATTTATTGATACAATAAAAACGATATACAAACATTCAAGTGGGAGCCACAAAGAAAGAGAAGCTTCACCTGAAAATCTACATTTTACATAAACACCAATTCCACACACTAAAATTACGTACATATCATAGCAAGAAAAATACCTTCTCCACATACGATGATTTTCATACATTAATAAACACAGTAATAATGTTCTTGCCACTACACACCCTCAACCTTGATGATTTTCATCCACCCAACTATACCTTAAGATCCATGAGTTGATGTAATGTAAGTGTGTGGAATGGCCCTAGAGAAAAGGAAGACCCACCAATAGACAACTCTTGAGCCACGTGGTGCATGGTTGGCCGAGAGTTTGGATCCGGCCGAATGCATGAAAGTGCCATGGACACCACAAATATGACTTCGCGTGCAACCACAGCTGTGGGGTCTGGGAGACGTTGGTCCAACATATCCTTTAACAGTGTATCTTGTCTACTTGGTGGTGTCAGAGAGGAGATGAGCTCCCCAGGATGCCTTCCCATCATCGCTTCAAGTGCCACAACGCCAAAGCTATATACGTCGCATTTTTCAGTTACCCTCATTATATATGCAAGCTCTGCAAGAAGGAAGATGGTTCAGTCATGATCATTTCTCATTTTTAATCATTAATAGCTAAACTCTTACTCATATATCAAACCTACCTCTATTTCTTAATCTAGATTTCATATTTTCTAAGATTTTGTGCTTGTTAACCCCAAGACATCTCTATAAACTTCGCATATGCCAAATAAGACATACTCAGCACATCTGAGAGGTGCAGAGAATTGGCCAAAGTTTTGGATGATCTTGCGAAAAAGTCTGGATGGTCCATTGTTTCGTATACATTGTGAACTGTTGGCAATTTTTTCTAAAACTATCCATTGTTTTCACATGGTAGTGGCCCGCTCAATATATCCAGACCATATAAAAGCATGGCCCATATTGTAGATGGAATAGGTTCCAAAAATTATAGTTATTGGAGGATTCTATCCATCTAATTGGTGGCCAACAAATGTACAGTTAAGAAAAAATGGTCAGCATCACAAATTTAATAGCTGATAAAATATGAATAAGTTAGTTGGGTAACTTGAACTATGGTTAGTCTTACCATGCAACCACATTATCTCTATCACGCATAATGTAAAATGATGGACCACAAGTGTAGCAAAGAAAATACATTCTTACGTTTATCTTCATTTGCATTATTATATTAATTTTGACTTTGGGGATTGTAAAAATACAAACCCATGTATGTTTCTTTACAAGGCCTCTTACAGCTGTTGGATTAAGGAATCTTCCAGTTGCCCTAGATTGCAATATTTGACAATAGTATGTTAACTTATGCACAATCCTTAGTATGTAATTGCCAACAAAAAATAAAATAAAATAAAAGGGAAAGCTTAAGAAAAAATAAAGACCAATTGCTAATAAAACTTAATTTTAAAGTGTGGAGAATGAATTAACAGCTAACCTGGAGCGATGTATCCGTAAGTGCCGGCGAGCATAGTCCAATTGGATGAATCAGGTATCAACAATCTTGCAGTGCCAAAGTCAGAGACACATGCCTCAAGTTCTGAATTCAGCAGAACGTTGTTGCTTGATAGGTCTCGATGGACAATTGGTTGGGTGCAATCATGGTGCATGTAAGATAATGCATGGGCCACACCTTTAATAACCTTCACCCTTAGAGTCCAGTCTAACTCTGCAGCTCCTCTGTCGTTGCTTAGGATGCTAGTCAAGCTTCCCCTTTCCATGTACTCATAGACTAGAAATGAGAATTGAGCATGGGAACAAAAACCATAAAGCTTCACAATGTTGCGATGACGGATTTCTGTTAATGCTCGAATCTCATTTCTAAAACTTCTTTGATCGGATTGATCCCCACCTTCGAGTGGGTGAAGTTTCTTCACAGCTACTACTTGGCCTGATGGTAGATTTGCTTTGTAAACTTTTCCATACCCTCCAATTCCGATGCAGTATTTGTCGTCGAAACCCTCTGTCGCTTCCACGATCTGTTCGAATGCATCAATCCCATCATAATTCCATATTGAAAATGGATTTCTGCTGCTCCTTTCAAGAACCACCTTCTCTTTATTTCTTCGTCTTTGGGAATAAATGGAAGAAACGCCGACGACTATAAATAAAAGAATCAAGGCTGCCAAGAGAGGAAGAACAATGAAGATGACAACTTGGTAGCCTTTCCTTGCATCACCATGCCTTATTGAAGGGGCGTTGCAGGGTCTCAAACCTTGCACTTCACCACATAAACCTTTGTTTTTTACGAATGCCATTGCAGGAGCCTTCTGAAAGTTTTTGCTATTGGGAAGAGGACCTTCCAAAGCATTGTATGAAATATCAATAGATTGCAAGCTGAACATTGCTTCAAAAGAAGGTGGAATGGAGCCCGACAACATGTTGTGGGAGAGGTTTAACTTTTCCAGCACATGCAATTTCCCAAGTTGTGGTGTTATCTCTCCATTGAGCAAGTTATGACTGAGATCTAGTAAATCCTGTAAGTATACCAAGTTACCAATTTGAAATGGAATGCTTCCATTCAAATCATTTTCGCCCAATTTCAGATATCGGAGTTTGGAGCAATCTCCTAATTGAGGTGGTATTGGACCACTTAGGCGATTCATTGACAAGTCAAGAACCTCCAAATTGGAGAGTTTTCCAATCTCTTTTGGTACCTGACCAGAAAGTTGGTTATCATTTAAACTCAAGTTGAACAAAGAAGTTAGCCTCTCAAATTCCTTTGGAATCTCTCCTTCTAGATGGTTCGAAGAAAGATCAAGTACTCGTAGCTGCTTCAACTGCCCAATCTCACGAGGAATTCTACCAGTGATCATGTTCCCAGATAACTGTAGCCTCGTCAAGTTTTTGCATTCTCCCCAGTTCGGTGAGAGTTCACCAAACAACATGTTGTTGCTGACATCCATGAAATAGAGATGTGGGTATACACCAAAGGCTTCTGATACATTTGCAACAAGCTGATTTCCTTCGAGCCGAACTCTAGTTAAACTAGTGCAATTTCTGAAGCTTTTTGGGATCTCACCAGTTAAATGGTTGTCAAATGCATTGAAGAGTTTAAGCTTGGTCAAGTTTCCTAAAGTGGAAGGGATAGAACCTGTTAGAAGGTTACTCTCAAGCTCAAGCTTATTGAGATTTACCAAATTCCCAATTTCTAGAGGAATTGAACCAGAAATTTGATTGCTGTGGAGGTACAAAAGTGTAAGGTTTCTCAAATTACCTAAAGCAGGAGGGATTGGACCTGTCAGATTGTTAGTGTGCAACGATAACTTAACCAAATTCTTGAGATTTCCTAATTGTGCAGGAATTGAACCATAAATTTGATTTCTGTAGAGGTACAAAAGTGTAAGGTTTCTCAAATTACCTAAAGCAGGAGGGATTGGACCTGTCAGACTATTATTCTGCAATGACAACTCAACCAAATTCTTGAGATTTCCTAATTGTGCAGGAATTGAACCAGAAATTTGATTGTTAGAGAGGTAGAGGACTGTCAGCCTGGTCAACTTACCTAAAGATGGAGGAATAGGCCCAGTTATTTCATTAGACCAGATGTCGAGCTCTGAAAGGTGAGAAAGGTTAGCCATTGAAAGAGGTAGAACTCCAGAGAGATTATTCATGGAGATATTGAGGGAGATGAGTCTGGAAAGAGTGCCGATATCAGCTGGGATGGTTCCAGTGAGTGTGTTGTCACTGAGATTGAGACGGAGGAGGTTTGGAAATGACGAGAAACTCAAGTTATGAAGCTTACCTTGTAAGCCTGCACCCGGTAAGCTTATCTCTATTACGCTTCCAAGGCCGTTGCAGGAGATCCCATACCATTTGCATGGAGAGATTGTGTTGGCACTAGCATTAGAAGCTGGAAGTGACCATGAATGGAGAGCGTGTGGTGAGAAGATGCTGGCTTTCCATTCCAAGAGAGCCTCTGCTTCTCCTAGTGTAGATACTGGTGCTGTTGCGAAGGCATTGGAAGAAAGAAATTCTAATAATAAAAGAAGAAAAGCAAGAGAGAGAAATTTCTGTATGGCCATGGCTGTTGTTGCTAATGCTCTGTTACGAACTTACGATGGATGGGTATTTATAGAAGGAGGTTGATGCTACTCTGGACAAGAACAGCTTGTCTTACTCATACGAAAAAGGAAAAGAAAAGAAAAGAAAAGAAAAAAAAAGTTAACTGATACATGCGCTGAAAAATATGATTTCCCGTATAAATGCGTGCGCACACTATCAATAAAGACAGAGTGGGGAATGCGAATGCTATCTTATGCTAGCAAGCTGACACGGTAGAGCTAGTGACATGGGAATACAGTAGATTCATCTCTCCACAGTACATGCTGTGAGATGAAGAATCAATCAGAACCGTCTATCTGATTTTCCGTGCTCTTTATGGTTCAAAAAAAAAATACCCATCACATGATCTTAGACATCCGATCCAAGGGATTGTTTCAAACAAAGATAGTTAACACTCTCTGCATCCAATTGAAGAAAAGTGATGCACATGATTTTCTAAATATGTGGGATTCCTGAAACATAGGCCAGAAACCACATATTGTAATCTTGGTTTCAAGAGACAACTCTGGTTTTAAGAGTCAATTTCTCTATGCATGTGAGACGCTCGTCAACGTTTGGAATAGATTTTTCATCAATTTTTAGGTGACATACCAACTTTTCGACTATGCCATGAAAAAAAAGTAGACCCCACCATGAAGATCACCCTTCTCGAAAATCAATTTGATTAACTCATTAGGTGGGCCACACATAATGTTGAGCCAAACCATCAATTGTCTGATGGTACTGATAATGGCTTATCTGATTAGCAGACCCATAATTTTCTCCCCTTTACTTTTACTTCTTCCATACATTTAGTAATTTTGTTCTATCCAAGATACGTTTACTTTTTGATGTTAACAATAGAAAATAATAAATCATCAAGTTGCTGTCTGACCACCCTTGTGGGCAGGGTATATATATCCCGTCTCCACTGGACAATGCATATGGTGTGATCTGTACATCAGGCAATTGTTACCATGGCCCTACAATTGTTGTGTGGGCCATATGAAAGCTTTTGATTGTTCTCATCTCTATCACAGGAAAATACTTTTCAACTCAGTAGTCCAAATAATGACAAATGTGGCTGTGCTGCATTTACAAGGCTAAAGATAAGATAAGGACTGCATGAGCAGGCTCATCCTAGGTATCTCACTAGCCTTTTTTTTTTCGTTAACTAAGCCATCTTCATGGGATGAGAAAGAGTATGGTTTTGTAGAATGCTCAATAGCCTTAATTAGGGTGAGATGATGTATTATATACTTAATAATTATAAAAGTACTCTTAGGCTGATATATACTTTGTTGTGTATATGTCATATGCATATATAAAAATATTCTTGCAAACTAATGATTGCTATGGTGGCATTGGTTTATATTTGAATAAAAGAAACTGAGAAACATCAGTAGAAAATGTAGGATCCTATAAGTATGACTTGATTCCATGTGCGAGGTGCTCGAATTAGCATTCCTATAAGTAAAACAGATGAGAGTGAAGCCATGAACTGACAATAAAATGAGCTTTGATGGAAAGGTAAAGAAAGAACATTGTTTCTCCCTTGAGTTTTGGGTAAACTTCCAAAGCAGAGACTTGATTGGATCCCTCAATAATTTCAAATATTCTAGGCCCACTTAGATAGCTTGTTATGTACCTAATTCTAGTTTATGAGGACCATGGACGATGGATTGAGATAGAATCTCGAGACGTGACCTTCGTTGAAGATAGATACCCAAGCCGAGAGAAGCAAAAGGTTCCAATACAACTTTTTGAAATACCCGATGTATCTCAGGAGAGTGGGAATTCTGCTTCACAAGACGATGATACTCCTATAGTTCGTCAGGACAGTGGGAGGACATCTCAGCAGGCTCCTGAGTTACGTCGAAGCGAAAGAGGATTGATTCCCCGAAGATATTTCGATATTGAAGGGCAAACATTCTCTTGCGTTGCAGTTGATGATGATGAACCTGATTCGTATCAGGATGCATTATTATCTTCTAACTCGGCCGATTGGGTAAATGCTATGGACGAAGAGATCGCTTCCATGGAGAAGAATAAAGTCTGGAAACTTGTTGATCTGCCTTCCAATCGCAAAGCGATAGGTAACAAATGGGTACTAAAGATCAAAAGAAAGGCAGATGGTACAGTGGACAAGTATAAGGCACGATTAGTTACTAAAGGTTTTACACAAAAAGAAGGCGTTGATTACGAGGAGACCTTTTCACCTGTTGCAAAGTTCTCCTCAATCCGCATGATCTTGTCCATTATCGCAAGTTTAGACTTAGAGTTATATTAGATGGATGTAAAGACCGCATTCTTAAATGGTGACTTGGATGAAGAAATATACATGCAACAACCCATGGGTTATGTGGACAAAAAGCATTCAAAGAAAGTCTGCAAATTGTTGAAATCTATTTATGGGCTGAAGCAATCTTCAAGACAGTGGTACATGAGGTTCCACTTGGCCATCACTACTTTTGGATTCACGATGATTGAAGAAGATCATTGTGTATACATGAAACGGTCTGGAAGATCTTTTCTGATATTATCTCTATATGTAGACGATATCCTGTTAGCTGGTAATGACATACAATTGTTGACATTGACTAAAGATTGGCTATTCTCGAACTTTGAGATGAAAGACCTCGGTGAAGCCAACTTTATCCTTGGGGTAAAAATCATCAGGGATCGCCCAAAGAAATTTTTAGGTTTGTCTCAAGCAACCTATATACAAAAGATCTTAGAGCGGTTCAGGATGGAAAATTCAAAAGCTGTTGAAACCCATATGAATAAAGCTACCAAGTTAGATAGGAAATCGTGTCCCCAGACTGAAGCCGAGAAATTAGCTATGTCCTCAGTACCTTATGCAAGCGCAGTAGGGAGCTTAATGTATGCTATGCTTTGCACTAGACCGGATATTAGCTATGCAGTTGGCATAATCAGCCGTTATCAGAGTAACCCGGGACAGTCTCATTGGCAAGCCGTCAAAAGTATATTCCGCTATCTCAGAGGAACAAAAGACCTAATGTTGTGTTATGAAGGCACAAGCCTCGAACTCAAAGGATATTCTGATGCTGCTTGGGGTAACGACATCAACGAGGGAAAGTCTACTTCAGGGTATGTCTTCTTACTCGGAGGAGGAGCTATATAATGGTCGAGTAAGAAACAGACATCCACAGCTCTTTCATCTATGGAGGCCGAGTACATTGCATGTTGCGCTGCAGTTCAGGAGTGTGTATGGGTTCGCAGATTTCTATTGAGTCTGGGTATTGTACCGAGTGTTCGTCAACCTATATCGCTGAAGATAGACAATACTTCTGCCATTGACTTGGCTAAGAACCCTAAACACCACCAGAAATCAAAGCACATTGAGATCAAGTATCATTACGTCCGTGATCAAGTTAGAGACAAGAAGGTCGCCCTCAGTTATATTCCTACTAAGGAGATGATGGCTGATCTCATGACGAAACCTATAGCCACGTCAGGCAGATGGGATTGAGGAAAACTTGACTGATGTACTTGTTTTGTAATACCTTTGATCTTTCATGAACAATACATTCCATTTATTCAGTATTGAACACTAATATAACTAGGTATGAAGATCATCAGCATTTACCTTGAGATCATGTAGGATTTCTATTTTTTGTCGGCGGGCAGTCCACCCACTCGTACGGGTTGACCAACCTTGAATGTACAAGAGAGGTACATTTGGGGTCATGTTTATACATTGAGGTATGAACTTCCCTTTATTGTGAATAATAAATGATGAGGATATGAGTGAGTCGTATCCGCCTACAATCCAATAAAGATTTGTAGATGAGACTGATAAAGTCAAATAACATAATCGCACAATTCCTTTACATGCGATCAATGTTATGGCCTGAAATTAAAGCCAGGTTATGGGGTTATGAGATGAGTCGTACCTCATGTAGAATAACCTGCGTATTGTAGACCCGACATACACCTAGTATTGTCTACTTTACGATGTGGATTGTAGCCATATGCAGGGACCCTTTACCTACAGATTGCTTTGATTCGATCTAATCATTGCAACGTGCTAGTAGCCAGTCCCGTAGGTGACTCTTTGTGTCCTTAGCTACCCTCCTCTTGTGTATATGAGGATGAGATTGAGTGTCGCTACTTTAGTGTACAATGACGAAAAGTCCTTGATTGGGCAGACTCGGTTACGCTAGGAAAGCGGCTTGATTAATTCCAAATTACACATTTGCGTGGGGAAGATCCCATGACAGTTACACCAAGTTTCTAGAACAATAAATACGCACTTGAAGACTTATTCGCCGGCAGTATCGAGTTATTTTTATTAGTCTTTTGCAAACAGTACTTTTCTTAAAAAGCATATATATAAATAAGTATTGCTTTGAATTAGTTTTAATCGAAGTTTGTGAAAAATCAAGTTTTCAGAATAACTCGATAAGTTGGATAAGTGCGTATGTTGGCCGAGTACTCCAGATCGGGAGTTAACTCCATCCGGTGTGGTCATGCGGACTAGGACAGGCATTGCAAAGCTTGGGTTATTGAGTACTAGTTAGGTGGTCACTTAGTACTTAAACACCTGTGAGAAGATTATGGTGATCCAGCTGGTCTCACGCCTCTGATTCTTTTGATCGTGATGTTTGGTATTTGATTGTTTTAAGGCAAGTTAGTTGGACAAATTTTTGTGACTATCCCACAATGTGATTGAGTGGGAGATGTTGGACGTGGGCCAGTGGAGCCCACTGGTGAGCAATCACTAGTAGGTGGGTCCCACGAGCTTTGGCTTCTTACGGCCTTTTTCCTCTTCTGTTATATTTCAAATTCAATTTTGAATTTGATTTATGATAGGAGATAGGGATAAGATCGGATGATATGGTCTTATCCCTATCCCACCCAAACTCTCCTTCTTCTGTTAGGGATGTGATCGGCTCATGTGGCCTTATCACAATCCCACTTAAACTCTCCTTCCTCTGTTATATAAGGAGTGCGCTTCTCTCATGAAATGCAATCGATTCATACGAAACACGGAGAGAATATAGAGAGGAAGAGAGTATCCTATAGTCTGTCCATATTAGCTTGTCCTTAGGACGATCTGGTCCATCCATAGCAATCCGGGGCCACTATATACCGTAGGATCAGAGGTGTGAATAGTTCGATTTTCTCCAGTAGTAGATAGGCGGGCCATTGGAGCATTGTTCTTCAGCTTTGTAAGGGTTCCAAATTTCGTGTAGACCGTCAGATCTTGAGGGCTCATCTTCCGCATTTACCAACAGCATTATGCTTAACCGTTTGGAACACGCATTAGGATTATAATCATAAGGTATTATGCATGCATCATGACTTCTTTTTGTCATTTTTAAAAATCTGAAGTAGAATTCTGAGCTTTAAGTCATTTTCATACTCTCTTCCTCTCTCTCACATCTCTCTCATCATCTCCCCGGTGGTACCCACATCATGTTTAGTCCAAACGAGTGATAGGATCTCCCCTGTTGTAATCAATATGTACTGCTCCTTTTTCCTATCCAGGATCGGATGGACAATCAACTTTAGTAACTTTTAAAGTCAAGTCTCATTTTTTTTTTTTTAATAATTTTTGTTGGGTTTTGCAAATTTCCAAGGAATGGGGCCCGAGAATGGATGGATTTGGTCTAGATTTTAACATATTTTTAAGTTTCTAAAATACCCCTACCTTTAATTAAGAAGTTTTCTTATATCCTTTGTATATTGAAACCCCTGAAACTAATTATATGAGCAGAAATGTCCAAATGCTTCTAATGTCATATATAGTATAGATGGGCCAACCTATGGCTTCTCACCTATCCATCTAAAACCACTTCTAGGAATGGTTCAGTCCTAAAAAGAAAAAGTCACCAACGAGCTACTTTAAGTAAATGAATCAAAGAGTGGCACTTGGGCGTAATACTCTGTTTATGAGTGGGAAGCATGCTTAAGTTCTAAGACTAATTAGTAAATAGGTGAGGATTGGGTCATGAGCTTAACCAGAAACAAATCGCACCCACTTTCACCCGTTGAAAACGTGTGTTTTTTTTTTTTTTTTTTTCATTTCATTATAGAGGTGATCAAGAATGCAAGGTTGCAACACTGAGCTTAAGGTTCAAACCAGTGATATAGGACAGGAGCTGCCCATTATCACAATTGGGGCCATATAATACATGCTTTTAGGTTAGAACCTACTAAATTGTCCATGTTTCCTCGTTCTAAAGCCATACCATTCAACCCGGATGGTTTTGCGTGACCTGCCCTTGTAAAATTATAACTTGGACCAGACCCGACAAGCAAAAGCAAACCAATTCAACATATGGGCCCACAACCCATCCTGTGCTGACTCCGGTTGTGTGGTACTGTCTGCTGCTGGAAAAGCTCTGTAAGCCCACTATGATGTATGTGTTTTTTGTACACCATCTATCTATTTTGCCAGCTGGTTTTAGGGTATGGGCCTAAAAATAAGGTAGATCCGAAACTGTGGTAAACCACACCACAGATAACAATTCTGATTGAACGGCCACCATTAAAAACTTCCTAAGGCTCACTGTAATATTTATTTGCCATCCAACCTTTTGATTATAGGTCACACATCCAAGTGATGGGTGTATCCGTGACTGCACTCAGTCTCGTTCTTATTCCTTGCAATGCCTTGGAAGTTGGGGGGCAGTTCCTCTACAAGTCCTTGTTGTGCCAGGAGCTAATTCTAGAAAAGTTGCACGTGGGGGCAACTGCCATATGTATACGGCATTCAGCCTGTCCATCAGGGCGTCCCTTTGGACACCCTAAAATTCAGGGCCAGCGCAGAGAACATCCCACGCCTGCCTGTCATAAACCCCTCGTACCCAAATTTGAAACAAAAAGGCTACATGCTACGACAGCCTCACTTGAGTGAATAGGCTGGTTTGGTGAAGTGGCGCAAGGAAGGACGTGAAGTTGAGCACCATCTTCCTGGGGGGATAATTGTTTCAAATTTATGGAACTTCTACAGATTTCTCACAGAGACACCTTGAATCGACGTGGAAAAGAAAATAGAAATAATTCTAAAATATTTGAAATAATTTTATTGATGGTAAAAAATGAGTTTACAACTCTTTAAATAAAGCAACGTACCCTAGGGAGAAGTTTCGGAATCATACTATAACTGAAACTCTTAGAAATCGCAATTTATTATAAATAGTCACTGGGTTTGTAGCGACGAAATGCATTTTCGTTGCCAAAAGTCAATTTTAGCGACGAAAATTTTCGTAGCTAAAAATAGTTATGAAAAGTCTTGTACTGTACAAGACTTTTAGCAACGAAAAATTTCGCTGCTAAAAATAAACTAACATATCTTTTAGCGACGAAGTTTCTTTTTTAAAAAAAAAAATATTCCAGTTCAAAATCCGTACAAAATTCCTAATATTCACCTGTTAACAATATATTTCATCATATTTATCCTGAGATACACATTTCATCATATTGACATTGAGATCAAACTACATAAACTTTTAGCGGTGAAAAGTTTCGTCGTTAAAAAATATTATATAAAACTTTTAGCAGCGAAACTTTTCGCGGCTAAAAATTTTCAACTTTTAGCCTTAAAATTGTAAAAAAATATGCCTGTTTTTAGCAGCGAAAATTTTCGCTGCTAAAACTAAACTAAAATATCTTTTAGCAACGAAAATTTTCGTTGCCAAAAGTTTCTTTTTAAAAAAAAAAAAATATTCCAGTTCAAAATCCGTACAAAATTCCTGATATGCACCTGTTAACAATATATTCCATCATATTCATCCTGATATACACATTTCATCATATTCACATTCACATCCATCTAAACCAAAACAACATAAACTTTTAGCGGCGAAAATGTTCGTCGCTAAAAAATACTATACAAGACTTTTGCTGCTAAAAATTTTCAACTTTTAGCACTAAATTTGTACAAAAAAATCCTTCTGTTTTTAGCAGCGAATATTTTCGCTGCTAAAAATAAACTAAATCTTTTAGCGACGAAAATCTTCGTCGCCAAAAGTTTCTTTTTTAAGAAAAATATTCCAGTTCAAAATCCGTACAAAATTCCTCATATACACCTGTTAATAATATATTCCATCATATTCATCCTGATATACACATTTCATCATATTCACATTCACATCCATCTAAACCCAAACTACATAAACTATATTCATCCAAACACAAACAATCTTATCTGCATCACATTCATTCACGCATAAATACATATAAACTTAATATCATAAATAAATAAACAAAAAATCACAAAGATGAAGGCAGAGGTGGTGGGGCATCGATGGGTAAGCGTCTGGCCGCTTTCAAAACATCTCTCATCCGTCGCTCATGCTCCACCCGCATCTCCGCCATCCTCCTCTCCTGCTCCTCCCTTTGCCTCACCAACTCCTCCTCTGCCTCGCCAGCTGATCATCTATCCTCCTCTCCTGCTCCTCCCTCTGCCTCTCCTGCTCCTCCCTCTGCCTCGCCAGCTCCTCCAGGTTTAGGTTTAGGTTTAGGTTCAGGTTATAAGTATAGGTTTTGCGATTTGAGAATAGGTTTAGGGTTTAGGAAATCAGGTTTGGGTTCGGGATCGGGTTTAGGTTTGGGTTTTCAAGTTTAAGCTTAGGTTAAGGTTAGGGAGTTGAGATTAGGATTAGGTGTAGGTTTAGGTTTAAGGATTTGAGAATACATTTAGGTTTTAGGTTTAGGTTTAGGTTTTAGGTTATAGGTAAAGGTTTAGGTTTTAGGATTAGGTTATTGTTAGGTTATAGGTTATAAGTTTATGTTATAGGTAATAGGTTTTGGTTTAGGTTAAGGTTAAGGTTTAAGTTTAGTTTTAGGTTAAGGTTTAGGTTTAGGTTATAAGCTATAGGTTTAGGGAATTGAGAATTGGTTAAGGTTTAGGTTTAGGGAATCGGGTTCGGGTTTGGAATACGGTTTAGGCTTGGGTTTTCATGTTTAAGTTTAGGTTTAGGTTAGGGAGTTAAGATTGGGATTAGGTGTAGGTTTAGGTTTAGGGATTTGAGAATAGGTTAATGCTTAGGTATATGTTTAGGTTTAGGTTTTAGCATATAGGTTTAGGTTATAGGTTTAGGTTTTGGTTTTAGGTTTAGGTTAAGGTTATAAGTTTAGGTTATAGGTTATAGGTTAAGGTATAGGTTATAGGTTTTGTTTAGTTTGAGGTTATAGGTTTTGGTTTAGGTTTAGGTTTTAGTTTATAGGTTTAGGTTATAAGTAATAGGTTTAGGTTAAGGTTTAGGTTATAGGTTTTGGTTTAGGTTAAGGTTATAGGCTTTGGTTTAGGTTAAGGTTTAGGTTTTGGGTTTATGTTAAGGTTATAGGTTAAAGTTATAGGTTTAGGTTAGGTTTAGGTTTAGGTTTAGGTTATAGGTTATAGCTTTGGGAATGAGAATAGGTTAAGGTTTAGATTTAGGAAATCGGGTTCGGGTTTAGGTTTGGGTTTTCATGTTTAGGTTTAGGTTTTCAAGTTCAGGTTTAGGTTTAGGTTTAGGTTAGGGAGTTGAGATTAGGATTTGGTGTAGGTTTAGGTTTAGAGATTTGAAAATAGGTTAAGGTTTAAGTTCAGGAAATCGGGTTCGGGTTCGAATCGGGTTTAGGCTTGGGTTTTCAAGTTTAGGTTTAGGTTTAGGTTAGGGAGTTGAGATTGGGATTAGGTGTAGGTTTAGGTTTAGGGATTTGAGAATAGGTTAAGGTTTAGGTCTTAGCTTATAGGTTTTGGTTTTGGTTTTAAGTTTAGGTTAAGGTTATAAGTTTAGGTTATAGGTTATAGGTTATGGTTTAGGTTATAGGTTTTGTTTAGGTTAAGGTTATAAGTTTTAGTTTAGGTTTTAGCTTATAGGTTTAGGTTATAGGTTTAGGTTTGAGTTTTAGGTTTTTAGGTTATAGGTTAAGGTTATGTTTAGGTTTAGGTTATAGGTTATAGCTTTGGGAATGAGAATAGGTTAAGGTTTAGGTTTAGGAACCGGGTTCGGGTTCGGGATCTGGTTTAGGTTTGGGTTTTCAAGTTCAGGTTTAGGTTTAGGTTAGGAAGTTGAGATTAGGATTTGGTGTAGGTTTAGGTTTAGAGATTTGAAAATAGGTTAAGGTTTAAGTATAGGAAATCGGGTTCGGGTTCGGAATGGGGTTTAGGCTTGGGTTTTCATGTTTAGGTTTAGGTTTAGGTTAGGGAGTTGAGATTGGGATTTGGTGTAGGTTTAGGTTTAGGGATTTGAGAATAGGTTTAGGTTTAGGTTTAGGAAATCGGGTTTGGGTTCGAGATCGGGTTTAGGCTTGGGTTTTCAAGTTTAGGTTTAGGTTTAGGTTAGGGAGTTGAGATTGGGATTAGGTGTAGGTTTAGGTTTAGGGATTTGAGAATAGGTTAAGGTTTAGGTTTTAGCTTATAGGTTTAGGTTTTGGTTTTAGGTTTAGGTTAAGGTTATAAGTTTAGGTTATAGGTTATAGGTTAAGGTTTAGGTTATAGGTTTTTGTTTAGGTTAAGGTTATAGGTTTTGGTTTTGGTTATAGGTTTAGGTTTAGGTTTAGGTTTTAGTTTATAGGTTTAGGTTATAGGTTTAAGTTTTGGTTTTAGGTTTAGGTTAAGGTTTAGGTTACTGGGTTTTGGTTTAGGTTAAGGTTATAGGTTTTGGTTTAGGTTAAGGTTTAGGTTTTGGGTTTATGTTAAGGTTATAGGTTAAGGTTATAGGTTTAGGTTTAGGTTATAGGTTATAGCTTCGGGAATTGAGAACAGGTTAAGGTTTAGCTTTAGGAAATCGAGTTCGGGTTCGGGATCGGGTTTAGGCTTGGGTTTTCAAGTTTAGGTTTAGGTTTAGGTTAGGGAGTTGAGATTGGGATTAGGTGTAGGTTTAGGTTTAGGGATTTGAGAATACATTTAGGTTTTAGGTTTAGGTTTAGGTTTATGTTTATGTTATGGATTATAGGTTAAGTTTAGGTTTAGGTTTAAGGTTTAGGTTTAGGTTATAAGTGTCGGTTTAAGTTAGGTTATAGGTTATAGCTTTAGTAAATTGAGAATAGGTTATGGTCTAGGTTTAGGAAATCGGGTTTGGATTCGGGATCGGGTTTAGGTTTGGGTTTTCAAGTTTAGGTTTAGGTTTAGGTTAGGGAGTTGAGATTAGGATTAGGTGTAGGTTTAGGTTTGGGGATTTAAGAATACATTTACGTTTTAGGTTTAGGTTAAGGTTATAGGTTTAGGTTAGGTTAGGTTTAGGTTATAGGGTATAGGTTATAAGTTATAGCTTTAGGGAATTGAGAATAGGTTAAGGTTTAGGTTTAGGTTTAGGCTTAGGAAATTGGGTTCGAGTTCGGGTTCGGGATCAGGTTTAAGTTTGGGTTTTCAAGTTTAGGTTTAGGTTTAGGTTAGGGAGCCGAGATTAGGATTAGGTGTAGGTTTAGGTTTAGGGATTTGAGAATACATTTAGGTTTTAGGTTCGAGTTTTGGTTTAGATTATAGGTTTAGGTTTAGGTTTTGGTTTTAGGTTTAGGTTATTGGGTTGTAAGTTATAGGTTAAGGTCTGGTTATAGGTTATGGTTTAGGTTAAGGTTATAGGTTTTGGTTTTGGTTTTGGTTTTGGTTTAGGTTTTAGGTTTAGGTTAAGGTTATAGGTTTAGGTTATAGGTTTAGGTTTAGGTTATAGGTTTAGGGAATTGAGAATGGGTTAAGGTTTAGGTTTAGGAAATCGGGTTTGGGTTCGAGTTTAGGATTGGGTTTTGAAGTTTATGTTTAGGCTAAGGAGTTGAGATTAGGATTAGGTGTAGGGTTAGGTTTAAGGATTTGAGAATACATTTAGGTTTTAGGCTTAGGTTTAGGTTATAGGTTATAGGTTTAGGTTTAGGTTTCGGTTTAGGTTATAAGTTTAGGTTATAGGTTTAGGTTTTGGTTATAGGTTTTGGTTATAGGTTTAGGGAATGAGAATAGGTTAAGGTTTAGGTTTAGGAAATCGGGTTCGGGTTGGGGTTTAGGTTTGGGTTTTGAAGTTTATGTTTAGGCTAAGGAGTTGAGATTAGGATTAGGTGTAGGTTTAGGTTTAGGGATTTGAGTATGCATTTAGGTTTTAGGCTTAGGTTTAGGTTTTAGTTTATAGGTTATAAGTGTCGGTTATAGGTTTAGGTTTAAGTTAGGTTATAGGTTAAGGTTTAGGGAATTGAGAATAGGTTAAGGTTTAGGTTTAGGAAACTGGGTTTGGGTTCGGGTTTTCAAGTTCAGGTTTAGGTTTAGGTTAGGGAGTTGAGATTAGGATTTGGTGTAGGTTTAGGTTTGGGGATTTAAGAATACATTTATGTTTTAGGTTTAAGTTAAGGTTATAGGTTTAGATTAGGTTTAGGTTATAGGTTATAGGTTATAAGCTATAGCTTTAGAAATTGACAATAGGTTAAGGTTTAGGTTTAGGCTTAAGAAAACTGGGTTCGGGTTCGGGATCAGGTTTAGGTTTGGGTTTTCAAGTTTAGGTTTAGGTTTAGGTTAGGGAGTTGAGATTAGGATTAGGTGTAGGTTTAGGTTTAGGGATTTGAGAATAGGTTAAGGTTTAGGTTTAGGAAATCGGGTTCGGAATCGAGATCAGGTTTAGGCTTGGGTTTTCATGTTTAGGTTTAGGTTTAGGTTAAGGATTTGAGATTGGGATTAGGTGTAGGTTTAGGTTTAGGGATTGAGATTGGCCGGGCGTGCCAAACAGACTGGGTGATCTTATCTCAGGATATAGCAATCTCATGGATCTTAAGACAATCCACTGATAACACCATCATTACCTTTAAATCCCATCCAGCTCCACCCTAATCCGTTCAAATTTGCCTGGGACATGTTTGGGTCAAGGGATTGGAAGGGATGGGAAGTTTTAATCCCGAGATTGGCCGGGCGTGCCAAACAGACTCCATATAGCAATCCCATGGATCTTAAGATAATGCACTGACAACACCATCATTGCCTTGAAATCCATGCCATCCACCTTAATACCATTCAATCCCTTCCAATCCACCCGTCCAAACAGGCCCTTAGGTTTTAGGTTTAGGTTATAGCTTATAGGTTTAGGTTATAGGTTTTGGTTTTACTTTTAGGTTTAGGTTTAGGTTATAAGTTTAGGTTATAGGTTTAGGTTTAAGTTAAAGTTTAGGGATTCGGGTTCGGGTTTAGGTTATAGGTTTTGGTTTAGGTTATGGTTATAAGTTTAGAATAACGTTTAGGTTTAGGTTATGGGTTTTGGGATTTGAGAATAGGTTTAGGTTATAAGTATAGGTTTAGGTTGGGTTATAGGTTAATGTTTAGGGATTTGAGTTTCGGTTAAGGTCTAGGTTTAAGTTAAAGTTGTAAGTTTAGGTTTAGGTTATAAGTATAGGTTATAGGTTAAGGTTAAGGTTTAGGTTTAGGTTATAAGTATAAGTTTAGGGATTTGAGAATAGATTTAGGTTAAGGTTATAAGTTTAGGTTAAGGTTATAAGTATAGGTTTAGGTTATAGGTATAAGTTTAGGTTTAGGTTTATGTTTAGGTTAAGGTTTAGGTTAAGGTTTAGGTTAAAGGTTTTGGTTTAGGGTTAGGGTTAGGTTATAGGTTATAGCTTTAGGGAATTGAGAATGGGTTTAGGTTAAGGGTGTAGTACCTGCAAATACAGATATAAATACGGCCTGTCCAAATGGCCAGGCCCCTCCAATGCTGTCCATAGTACTGTATGTAAGACCCGTATCCTAGACCGTAGCGTTACATAGATTTCCGCGGTCTTTTCGGTCGAATTCCGGCAACTTTTGACCCTTAACCGACCTTGCGCGTGACCCTGATTCACACGCCGTCAACCCGATTCGACTCAACCCGAGACTTGTACCATTGCGACTGCACCGTCACCACGGTTCTGATGCCGCGACTCGTGCGCCGAGGCGATACTCTGGCTAGGAGATGTGGGCTAGCGTTCGGTGCGAGGAAAACGCGGCGTGTTGCGAATCCCAAGAGAATCTCAACGGCTTGTCACATCCATCAATCAATCAATCCATCCCATCATGTCAAGTACACATCACCTGACACACTTCCCCAAGCAAGCCCCAAAAGTCAAAAAGTTCTTACAAAGCCCATACCTCTCTTACACCTTTTACCCCAAAAGTCAAAAAGAGCCTTTTACACCCATCATTACTACATCCATCACCCATCTCTCCCTTTACAAGTCTCTCTCTCTCATTTTTCAAAACACTTTCCAAACAACCCCAAAACCCTCCATACGTATGAGCCTCTCCCTCTCTTTCAAAGCTCCAAGTGTGGCCCACCTTTCCATCCCAAGATCTCTCATCCTAGCCATTCATTCCTCATCTCCTCCGTTGGAATCAAAGCTAAGGAGCTAAGGAAGCCTAAGGTGCAAGGAGCCGGTGGGTGATCTTAGATAGCTGTTTTTCGGTCATTTTGTTTGATTAAGAGTCCATATATATGGGACCCACCTTGATGTACATTTGTATGAGGGGCCCATAGTGGCGGGGTCCCTCCATCCTCACCGACCTCTCTTTCTCTCTCTCTCTCTCTCTCTCTCTCTCTCTTTTTCTTCTTCCTTTTGTGTGATGGAATGGCCATGTGGCCCACCCTGTTGGACCCCACCATAAAGCATGTTTTGGATCCCACCCATTTGTAGGTGGGGCCAACTTTATATGTATGTAGGCTCCACACCATCCACCGTGTAGTGGCCCACCTAGGCAGGCCCACCTTAAAGATTTTATCAAGCCAAGAAATGACCAGCGTCGTCTCTGGACGTGGAAATGAAAACACAAATATGAGCTTTTTTGTGCTTTTTGGGTGGGCCGCTCATGCGGGCCCCACCTTACTGTATGTGTTTAATCTATACCGTCTATCCCATGCTCCAGGTCATTTTAAGCGTTGGGATGAAGAATGAAGATGATCTTCATTTCTGGTGGGCCATGGCATGACAAATTGTATTTTCTACCGTTGAAATTCACCTGAGGTTTTTCATACACCAAAATACCCTCAATATTGGGCTCATATAGTCTGTCACGAGCCGTGGAAACCAACGGTCGGGGTGGATGCACCTGACGTGGCCCCCACCTGTGAAAAACCACAGATTTTAAAAAAATGAAATATATATATATATATATCAGCCGCACCAGCAATGCTACTTTCAGACGACAGCAGACGATGCCTGCAGTGCCTGCGTACGACGGACGGCAGCCACCCATGGCTCTAGCGTGGGCCCCACCATGGTGTATATTTTCCATCCAAGCCGTTTATTTGATGGGCCACCTCCGAAGGTGGGCCCCCTCCAAAGATCGGTCCGATTCGAGTCCCGGTTGGCCCACACCAAAGGAAACAGTGGGATTGAACTTCTGCCATTGAAACCCTTCCGTGGGCCACAGAAGTTTTGGATCAAGATGAAAATTGTGTTTTCCTTTCACCCTGGTCCGTGTGACCTTGTCAACGGGTTGGATGGCATGTAAACATTACAGTGGGCCCCACGTGGACCCACAGTGATTTATCTTTTTCCTCCACCGTCCGCTGGATGGTGGAGCCCGCTGTGATGCATGTATTCCCACCGTCCAGTGGACGGTGGGTGTGTGCGTGGGTGGTGTGTGTGTGGGTGCATGCGTGTGTGTGCGTGTGGGTGTGTGTGCGTGGGTGCGTGTATATATATATATATATGTATATATAGTTTTTTATATATATTATTGTATATAAATTGTATACATATATTATTGTATATATATATTACTGTATATATGTATATATAATATTGTATATATATATACAAATATATACATTATATTATATTAGGTAATATACTTTATGGTGGACCCTCATGTGGACCCCCCACCATGATGTATAGGTTACATCCAATCCGTCCATCCATTTTAAAGAATCATTTTATGGCATGAGCTGAAGATGAGCCAGATCCATAGTCTAAGTGGACCCCACCTTGGCATGTTTTGAGGTCCATCTTAATGTAATTGTGGTAGATCATTGGGGCCCACTTTGATGTGGATGTAAGGCCCATGTCATTAGGCCATTTGATGTATTTTAAGACCCATGAGACTAGGCCCATTTGTTGTATCTAAGGCTCGCGGGTTATGACCCATTGCAATGCGCATAAAGCCCATTGGTGCGGCCCATTAATGTGGCCCACTTGATGAATGAAAGGCCCATATGGTATGGCACATTTGATGTATCTAAGGCCCAATGGGATGAACCTAAGGCCCATTGCAATGTGTAACCCCAACCTGGTTCATGTAATGATGTTTATGACGGGCAATGCCTTGGAAGCAATGTTGGTTTGACGTCCACATTGCAAGGTTAATGTTGGTTAAATGTCCGCATTACGACTCTCCCTAGGGCCCATTAATAAGCCCGTACTCGTTGCGTGTAGGCCGTCTAGACTTATCTGCATTGTGAGGATAGTTCATTACTTTATTACATGTTTTGTATAGTTACATGACTTATGATCATACGCATCATATGTATGCTTGATATGAGAGGTGACTGATCATAGCATATGCCTTAGGGCAGGTTGTTTATGGGCTCCCGGTTAGGCGGTGTTGCCCTACATGAGCGCACGATACGCGCAGGATTGTTGCATGACTGGATAGTGTGATTCATGCATTTCGCATTGTATGACATGGTTACCATACGCCCTAGCGACATTAGGGTCATAGCCACCACAATCATAACGTGGTTGGCAGGATTGGATACCGAAAATCTTGTTCTACATGGGGTGCTATAGATATCCCTGGGTGAAAGTCCCTAAACCCTTATGGTACCAAGAGGTTGCTCCAACGTCTAGACCGAGTGGGTACATGAGCGCCGATGGCCGATTACCAGGAGGTTGCTTTCCACTGTGTCGTAGTCGGTTGGAAGGGGGTGTGACCTTACCCGCCCAAGAGGAGGGGGCAATGCTAGGCTGAGTTTGACCAGCTCGAGGAATGGGTCCGCTGTCGACGAGCCGAGCCCGATATTGGCAGGCGGATAGTGAAGTCTCTTCCACTTACCTTATTGCGCGCGATGGGGCGATAATCTGGTTTAGAGTGTACTAGACCCCGGTGATATCTCAGATTTTGAGCTGTACTGATATGTGGACTTAGATGAGGATTTGTATGCTTGAGTTGCATTTCGTACCGCATGGCCTTGGTATGGCCGACATCATTCATGTCTTGCATCGCATAACCTTGGTATAGCTAATGGTATTCATAGATTCACCAGCATGTTCCGCATTACTCTGATACTGTATATCTGCATTACTACCTTACTCACATACTTTCACCACCCTCTAAGCTTTCTATAAGCTTATGCACGACCGTTGCGTGCAGGTGACGCGAGGACACAGCAGCGCTGAGGTAGGAGCGCAGAGCAGATCTTTTGGAGCTTTTTGTCCATTCTCATTGTATTTCCCTTTATGCTCATTATACTTGTAAAGTTTTTTATCATAGTGGAAATGTGATGAAATTTTTAGTTGTTGTTTGTAGGTTATGCCTTTGGTTATGCTTATTATAAATTAAATGGATGTTAAAAATCCTCCTTATAGCATCCCAGGATTGAAACCTGGCGTATGGGCGTTGGGAGCCGAGAATGGGGTTCTACGGAGGCTGTCGGCACTAGATTCGGCGATCGAAAATTTTGTGAGCCCGGTTTCCGAGTTTGGGCACGACAGAAGTTGGTATCAGAGCATAACTTGGGAATAACCAAGAATAATATTACATGTCTGCTATGAGTTTGAATGATTGAGTCCTTAGTTCGGATAGCTTAGCGATCTTTATTATCGACCCTTAACGTTCGTACCTTCGAGAGTTTCTAAGTTGATAGGCGCCTTCGATCTTCCTGTAGGACATGGCACGCCAGAGAGTGACCCGATCGACCCCCGCACCACCACCTGAGACTCCCGCATCACCACTTGAGACTCCCGCACTAGCACCTATGATGCCTATTCCACCACCAGGGATTCCTACTGCTCATCCTGAGTATGCTGCTCCTCCACCAGAGATCGGTGCGGACCCGACCGTATCCGTGAGTGCCTCCCAGTTGCAGCAGATGTTACAGGCTGTGACGGCTGCACTTCAAGGGCAGGGCAGGCACCCTGTTGTTTCACCGGAGCAGACCGAGCAGGGCCGCGCAAGTGCCCTTCTTCGGGAGTTCTGACGACTCGATCCCCGCGTTTCCAGGGTGAGCCAGACCCTGCGGTAGCTGAGAGATGGCGCGCCGATGTGGAGAAGATATTCGAGACGATGGGATGTGCGACCGAGTGGCGAGTCCGATTAGCCGTATTTCTCCTCCATGGTGAGGCTGAGCATTGGTGGGCGTCAGTCTCCCTTGCAGCAGGCACTGATTTTGTATGGACTTGGGAGGATTTTGTCGATCGGTTCAACCGACAGTATTTTCTTGATCACATTCGACGACAGCGAGCGTTGGAGTTCGAGGCCCTGGTGCAGGGTGATATGACAGTGGCTCAGTACGCGGCCCGTTTTGTAGCCCTGTCTAGATTTGCACCATATCTAGTAGATGATGAGGGGTGGAAAGCCCGCCAATTTGAGGACGGTTTGCGTTACGGTCTTCGAGGCCGTGTCATTGGGCATGAGCTCCCGACATTTAAGGGAGTGGTACGGAAGGCCCAGATTTATGAGGCTGAGTTAGCCGGTTCTCAGTCTGATCGCTGTCAGGGGAGAGACCGGAAGAGACATGCTCCTTTCAGTGACTCGCAGCAGCGTCGACCGCAGCAGCAGAGGCGTACAGGTTGCCCAGCCTTCCGAGCGCCAGCACCACCTCCGAGGCAGTTCACCGGTACCTGTTTTGGGTGTGGTGCGACGGGGCACCGTATGTGGGAGTGTCCCCGCCCTCAGCAGAGCAGCAAAGGCCCCCACAGCAGTAGCAGCAGCCGAGAGGTCTACAACAGCCTCCACCACAACAAATAGAGACCTCCACAAAGAAGCGGCGAAATTTCACCACCGAGGCCACCTCAGCAGCAGCATCAGCACAAGCCTCCGAGACCGCGGCGCGAGGGCGGCGGTTTCGACCGCCTCGGTGACCCCGGCGAAGGCGGCGAAAGACGTTCGAGGGGACGAGGCACCTCCCCGGCCCGGCTCGAGGCTGGGTTCTACGCGGCTCAGCAGGATCCGCAGTCATCTGGAGGGGTTGTCGAGGGTATGCTTTTAGTCTCTGCATGCGCTGCACGTGTGTTGTTTGATTTTGGTGCATCTCATTCTTTTGTGGCCGAGAGTTTCTGCCGATCGACTGGCCTACCATTGGAGTCTACTCATGAGAGTCTGTCAGTATCGACTCTCTTGGGGAAGACTGCAGTGTTGGGCCGATTTTACTCGTCTTGCCCCGTTCTAGTCGGGGATACCTTTTTGCCTGTCGATCTGTTTGCATTGCCAATGTCTGAGTTCGATGTCATCCTGGGCATGGATTGGCTTGCCGAGTACCACGCCATCTTGGACTGCTCCGCGAGGACCGTCACATTTGATATACCAGGCTTGCCACAGTTTCAGTTCGTTGCAGAGTCCCGAGGAGAGCCGTTGTCTTGCTTGATATCTTGCACAGTTGAGGAGCATGTTGCCGCTTGTATTGATTAGTTGCCAATCGTTTGCGATTTTCCCGATGTGTTTCAGGAGATTCCGGGATTACCGCCTCGCCGACTCACCGAGTTTCAGATTGATCTCGTGCCCGGTACCGCGCCTATCTCGAAGGCCGCATATCATATGGCACCGTTGGAGTTGCAGGAATTGCAGAAGCAGTTGGACGAGTTGCGCGAGTTGGGGTTTATCCATCCGAGCAGTTCGCCGTGGGGAGCGTCGGTACTCTTCGTGAAGAAGAAAGATGGATCGTTGAGGCTCTGCGTAGACTACAGCGAGCTCAACAAGGTCACGATCAAGAACAAATACCCGCTCCCAAGGATTGATGATTTGTTTGATCAGCTGCAGGGTGCACAGTTCTTTTCGAAGATTAAGTTGCGTTCCGGTTATCATCAGATTCAGGTCCGAGAGAAGGACATTCCGAAGACGGCTTTCAGGACGTGTTACGGTCATTTTGAGTTCCAGGTCATGTCTTTCGGACTGACCAATGCACCCGCGGTATTCATGCAGTTGATGAATGAGGTCTTCCGCCCTTATCTCGATCAGTTTGTTGTAGTCTTCATCGACGACATTCTGATCTATTCGAGGACCCGTGAGGAACACGAGCAGCATCTAAAAGTTACGTTGCAGACCCTCCATGCACACCAGCTGTATGCGAAGCTGGAGAAGTGCGAGTTCTGGCAGGAGGAGGTGAAGTTCCTCGGTCATGTGGTGACGAGGGAGGGCGTCGTAGTAGACCCCTCGAAGGTTGAGGCAGTGCGTCAGTGGGGCCAGCCCACGACTGCGTCCGAGATCCGTAGTTTCCTTGGTTTAGCGGGCTATTATTGGCGTTTCATTGAGAGCTTCTCCCGTATTGCAGCCCCGCTGACCAGGTTGACTCGGAAGGGCGAGGAGTTTATTTGGAGTGACGCCTGCGAGCGAGCATTTATGGAGTTGAAGGACCGTCTGACGTCCGCTCCTGTCCTCACTCCTCCCTCTGGGAGTGACGGATTTATAGTATTCACTGATGCCTCGCATATTAGTTTGGGTGCTGTCCCGATGCAGCACGGGAGACCAGTCGCCTTTGCGTCTCGCCAGCTCAAGATCCATGAGTTGAACTACCCCACGCATGATTTGGAGCTCGCTGCAGTTGTCTTCGCATTGAAAGTGTGGAGGCACTATCTTTATGGGGTCAGGTTCGAGCTCTTCTCCGACCACAAGAGCTTGAAGTACCTCTTCTCGCAATCTGAGTTGAACATGAGGCAGAGGCATTGGATGGAGCTCCTGAAGGACTATGACTTCAATCTTCAGTACCACCCGGGCAAGGCGAACGTGGTGGCAGATGCCCTCAGCCGTCAGCCACGAGGCCTGGTGGCGCATATGATGATTCAGGAGTGGCGGATGCTTGAGGATGTAGTAGAGTATGATTTTGAGTTCGGCCTACAGTCTTCTATCATGCAGTTATCGAGCTTGTCGATTCAACCCTCTCTTGTCGTAAGGGTGATCGAGGCTCAGCAGGCTGATGAGTCGTTGCAGAGTTATATGGCTGAGGCGGCATCTGAGAGTCAGGCAGATTGGTTTAGACGGTGGACTTCGCTTCAGAGGCCGATTATGCGTCCCGGATATTCTTAAGTTACGCAGAGATCTTATGACCGAGGCGCATCGATCGCAATTTTCTATCCATCCTGGCTCGACGAAGATATACCGTGACATGAGGCGACAGTATTTTTGGGTGGGGATGAAGCGCCGGATCACTAGTTTTGTGGCCGAGTGTGACACATGCCAACGTGTCAAGGCCGATCATCGGAGACCTCCTGGTCTATTGCAGCCGTTGAGTATCCCGATGTGGAAGTGGGAGCACGTGTCGATAGATTTTATTATGGGCTTACCGAGGACTCAGCGTAGTCATGACGCCATTTGGGTTGTTGTGGATCGTCTGACGAAGTCGGCACATTTTCTCGCAATGCGTGCGACTTGGTCAATGGACCGGCTTGCGAGATTATTCCTCGAGGAGATTGTAAGACTGCATGGTGTTCCAGTCTCGATCGTTTCGGACCGAGACTCGAGGTTCACGTCTCAGTTTTGGGGGAGCTTCCAGAGAGCGATGGGGACTGATTTGCAGCTCAGCACAGCGTACCATCTGCAGACCGATGGCCAGACCGAGAGGGTCAACCAGATCCTTGAGGATATGTTTCGGGCTTGCGCGATTGATTTCGGGGGTAGCTGGGATGAGCATCTGCGATTGGCTGAGTTCGCATACAATAACAGCTATCAGGCGACTATTAGCATGACTCATTTTGAGGTACTATATGGCAGACCATGCAGATCACCGAGTTGTTGGACCGAGGTTGGAGAGCGTCGTCTCCTAGGTCCCGAGCTTGTGCAGGAGACATCAGAGGCTATCGATATCATCAGGCAGAGGATGCGCACAGCTCAGAGCCGGCAGAAGAGTTTTGCTGATCGTCGACGTCGTCCCTTAGAATTTGATGTAGGGGACCATGTGTATCTCAAGGTCTCGCTTGTGAAGGGCGTAGTTCGATTTGGAGCGAAGGGTAAGCTTGCCCCGAGATTCATAGGACCTTTTGAGATCACTGGGCGCGTTGGCGCCGTGGCCTATCGGCTTGCCTTGCTATCTCAGTTGTCTAGCTTCCACAACGTTTTTCATGTCTCTATGTTGAGGAAGTGTGGGTCAGACATCGTTCCTGTTATTGATTGGCAGCTGTTAGAGGTTCGTGAGGACGCTTCCTATATCGAGTAGCCAGTTCGTATCCTTGATCGGAAGGAGTAGGTCCTCCGAACTAAGGTCATTCCGTTGGTGAAGGTTCAGTGGGGTCACCATTCTGTAGAGGAGGCTTGTTGGGAGCGTGAGGCTGAGATTCAAGAGCGTTATCCCCATCTCTTTGATGACTGATTATGGGTTGTATTTTGTATGTTATTTCTGATTTTATATGATGATATTATGTCTCTTCTTCCTTACGAGTTATGACTAGTTGCGATGATTGTGTAAATTTTAAGGACAAAATTTTTATTAGGAGGGGAGAGCTGTAAGACCCGTATCGTAGACCGTACCATTACATAGACTTCAGCGGTCTTTTCGGTTGAATTTCGGCAACTTTTGACCCTTAACCGACCTTGCGCGTGACCCTGATTCACACGCCGTCAACCCAATTCGATTCAACCCTAGACTTGTACCATTGCGACTGCACCGTCGCCACGGTTCTGATGTCGCGACTCGCGCGCCGAGGCGATACTCTGGCTAGGAGATATGGGCCAGCTTTCGGTGCGAGGAAAACGCCGCATGTTGCGAATCCCAAGAGAATCTCAACGGCTTGTCACATCCATCAATCAATCAATCCATCCCATCATGTCAAGTACACATCACCTCACACACTTCCCCAAGCAAGCCCCAAAAGTTAAAAAGTTCTTACAAAGCCCATACCTCTCTTACACCTTTTACCCCAAAAGTCAAAAAGAGCCTCTTACACCCATCATCACCACATCCATCACCCATCTCTCCCTTTACAAGTCTCTCTCTCTCTCTCATTTTTCAAAACACTTTCCAAACAACCCCAAAACCCTCCATACGTATGAGCCTCTCCCTCTCTTTCAAAGCTCCAAGTGTGGCCCACCTTTCCATCCCAAGATCTCTCATCCTAGCCATCCATTCCTCATCTCCTCCGTTGGAATCAAAGCTAAGGAGCAAAGGAAGCCTAAGGTGTAAGAAGGAGCCGGTGGGTGATCTTAGATAGTTGTTTTTCGGTCATTTTGTTTGATTAAGAGTCCATATATATGGGACCCACCTTGATGTACATTTGTATGAGGGGCCCATAGTGGCGGGGTCCCTCCATCCTCACCGATCTCTCTCTCTCTCTCTCTCTCTCTCTCTCTCTCTCTTTTTCTTCTTCCTTTTGTGTGATGGAATGGTCATGTGGCCCACCCTGTTGGACCCCACCATAAAGCATGTTTTGGATCCAACCCATTTGTAGGTGGGGCCAACTTTATATGTATGTAGGTTTCACACCATCCACCGTGTAGTGGCCCACCTAGGCAGGCCCACCTTAAAGATTTTATCAAGCCAAGAAATGACCAGCGTCGTCTCTGGACGTGGAAATGAAAACACAAATATGAGCTTTTTTGTGCTTTTTGGGTGGGCCGCTCAGGCGGGCCCCACCTTACTGTGTGTGTTTAATTTATACCGTCTATCCCATGCTCCAGGTCATTTTAAGCATTGGGACGAAGAATGAAGATGATCTTCATTTCTGGTGGGCCATGGCATGACAAATTGTATTTTCTACCGTTGAAATTCACCTGAGGTTTTTCATACACCAAAATACCCTCAATATTGGGCTCATATAGTCTGTCACGAGCCGTGGAAACCAACGGTCGGGGTGGATGCACCTAACGTGGCCCCCACCTGTGAAAAACCACAGATTTTAAAAAAATAAAATATATATATATATATATCAGCCGCACCAGCACTGGCCATTGTCTGTTGTCGAACTGACGGCAAGAGACGCCGCTGCACTGTGTGCTGCAGCGTCACGACGGATGGCAGCCACCCACGGCTCTAGCCGTGGGCCCCACCATGGTGTATATTTTCCATCCAACCCGTTTATTTGATGGGCCACCTCCGAAGGTGGGCCCCCTCCAAAGATCGGTCCGATCCGAGTCCCGGTTGGCCCACACCAAAGGAAACAGTGGGATTGAACTTCTGCCATTGAAACCCTTCCGTGGGCCACAGAAGTTTTGGATCAAGATGAAAATTGTGTTTTCCTTTCACCCTGGTCTGTGTGACCTTGTCAACGGGTTGGATGGCATGTAAACATTACAGTGGGCCCCACGTGGACCTAAAGTGATTTATCTTTTTCCTCCACCGTCCGCTGGACGGTGGAGCCCGCTGTGATGCATGTATTCCCACCGTCCAGTGGACGGTGGGTGTGTGCGTGGGTGGTGTGTGTGTGGGTGCATGCGTGTGTGTGCGTGTGGGTGTGTGTACGTAGGTGCGTGCGTGGGTGCATGCGTGTGTGTGCGTGAGTGTGTGCGTGGGTGCGTGTGTGTGTATATATATATATGTATATATAGTTTTTTATATATATTATTGTATATATAATTGTATACATATATTATTGTATATATATATTACTGTATATATGTATATATATTATTGTATATATATATATATGTATACAAATATATACATTATATTATATTAGGTAATATACTTTATGGTGGACCCTCATGTGGACCCCCCACCATGATGTATAGGTTACATCCAATCCGTCCATCCATTTTAAAGAATCATTTTATGGCATGAGCTAAAGATGAGCCAGATCAATAATCCAAGTGGACCCCACCTTGGCATGTTTTGAGGTCCATCTTAATATAATTGTGGTAGATCATTGGGGCCCACTTTGATGTGGATGTAAGGCACATCTCATTAGGCCATTTGATGTATTTTAAGACCCATGAGACTAGGCCCATTTGCTGTATCTAAGGCTCGCGGGTTATGACCCATTGCAATGCGCATAAGGCCCATTGGTGCGGCCCATTGATGTGGCCCACTTGATGAATGAAAGGCCCATATGGTATGGCCCATTTGATGTATCTAAGGCCTAATGGGATGAACCTAAGGCCCATTGCAATGTGTAACCCCAACCTGGTTCATGTAATGATGTTTACGACGGGCAATGCCTTGGGAGCAATGTTGGTTTGATGTCCACATTGCAAGGGTTAAATGTCCGCATTACGACTCTCCCTAGGGCCCATTAATAGGCCCGTACTCGTTGCGTGTAGGCCGTCTAGACCTATCTGCGTTGTGAGGATAGTTCATTACTTTATTACATGTTTTGTATAGTTCCATGACTCATGATCATACGCATCATATGTATGCTTGATATGAGAGGTGACTGATCATAGCATATGCCTTAGGACAGGTTGTTTATGGGCTCCCGGTTAGGCGGTGTTGCCCTACATGAGCGCACGATACGCGCAGGATTGCTGCATGACTGGATAGTGTGATTCATGCATTTCGCATTGTGTGACATGGTTACCATACGCCCTAGCGACATCAGGGCCATAGCCACCACAATCATAACGTGGTTGGCAGGATTGGATACCGGAAATCTTGTTCTACATGGGGTGCTATAGATATCCCTGGGTGAAAGTCCCTAAACCCTTATGGTACCAAGAGGTTGCTCCAACGTCTAAACCGAGTGGGTGCATGAGCGCCGATGGCCGATTACCAGGAGGTTGCTTTCCACTGTGTCGTGGTCGGTTGGAAGGGGGTGCGGCATTACCCACCTAAGAGGAGGGGGCAATGCTAAGCTGAGTTTGACCAGCTCGAGGAATGGGTCCGCTGTCCACGAGTCGAACCCGATATTGGCAGGCGGATAGTGAGGTCTCTTCCACTTACCTTATTGCGCGCGATGGGGCGGCAATCTGGTTTAGGGTGTATTAGACCCCGGTGATATCCCAGATTTTGAGCTGTACTGATATGTGGACTTAGATGAGGATTTATATGCTTGAGTTACATTTCGCACCGCATGGCCTTGGTATGGCCGACATCATTCATGTCTTGCATCGCATAGCCTTGGTATGGCTAATGGTATTCATAGATTCACCAGCATGTTCTGCATTACTCTGATACTGTATATCTGCATTACTACCTTACGCACACACTTTCACCACCCTCTAAGCTTTCTATAAGCTTATGCACGACCGTTGCGTGTAGGTGATGCGAGGACGCAGCAGCGCTGAGGCAGGAGCGCAGAGCAGATCTTTTGGAGCTTTTTGTCCATTCTCATTGTATTTCCCTTTATGTTCATTATACTTGTAAAGTTTTTGATCATAGTGGAAATGTGATGGAATTTTTGGTTGTTGTTTGTAGGTTATACCTTTGGTTATGCTTATTACAAATTAAACGGATGCTGAAAATCCTCCTTGTAGCATCCCAGGATCGGAACCTGGCGTATGGGGGCTGGGAGCCGAGAATGGGGTTCTACGGAGGCTGTCGGTGCCGGATTCGGCGATCGAAAATTTTGTGAGCCCGGTTTCCGAGTTTGGGGCGTGACACTGTATGCTAGTTGGTTTGGGCTATTGAGCTTGGGATGCTTGGAACTACCTCACTGATTTGTACTGTATTTATTTAGGATGCTATGTCGTGATTTTCCAATCAATCATATCTAAGGCCATTTCCTGATTTGAATTATGATTGGAATGAATACTTGATTCATTGGAATGTTTGAGTGCATATGAATCCTAAGGAGTGATGTGTGACTAAGTGTAACAGAACTTTAAAGTTTGTTCCCTTTCCTTGTGTTCTAATTAAATTGTAATCACTTTCCTGGATCAGAACAACTCATCCTTGCTTACCGTGACATAAATACCTGCCTATCTTGATCATCCAAATCATCTTGGATGTGGAAACTCGGCCTGAAATACTCTGAGCAGATGAGCCTTACCCTCAGATTGGTGGTTATTAAACAGATGGGTTCAATGAAAATGGTAAGATCCAAATTGCATGGGAAAATTTCAGCAGTCTTGATTGTGTATTTCATGATCCCATCTCATTTAGTTAGCATTTGATGCTGACTTTTATTTACCATTTGTTATTTGAACTTTGTCTGGTGATCTTGTTATTCTAATCTTGTTACTATCTAGACTCTCGATGACACATTCACATTTTTCCTTGTCATCCTTGAAGTTTTGATTATTGGACGCATGTTAGTGCTGATCTTGAGCATGAAGGAAAGCAAACAGAAAAATAGGCCGGCTATTGTATTTTTGCATAGCTCTTACAAAACCAAGGAATGGGTGCGGCCATTACTCGAGGTAAAAGCCAAACACTGCTATGAATTTTCTCATCTCTTTGCCATTATACAGAATTCACAACACCATGGACTAGAAATGAAATGCAATTGCAATTTGAGAGCTGCTTCCTCATATGATTACTAGGCAACACAATATCATTTCTTCCTTTTCATTGTAATTCTTCTTTGACTGTTTTTGATCAATAAGGGACGTCACCGTATTCAAGGAACGGTTTCAACATGACAATGACGGTAAGCTTAACTCTAAATATCTCCTTTATAATAAGAATTTGTGCTCTTTATTGTCTATTTTTGAATTATAATTTTTTATATAATTAACACATTTTATCTCGGAATATTATCTATGAAGTAGCATATGAACACAATCCTTATCAAAATCCACACCTAGGGGAGCATAAATAAGAAGATTGATCTTAACAGTATGGTCGTCATGGACAGAAAATGCTTGCAATGAATGTTTATGAGTACTTGATAATTTTGGAGTCCTTGGTTAGGGTTTGGGTTGAAAGTACGAGTGTTGGAGCCGACGCTTTCGGAGTTCGAACTCATTCTTTTGAAAAATAGAAAAATGGGAATATTAGTAAATATGGATTTTCTTGTTAAGAAGAAAATGGAAGATGGATTGAAAAAACATAAAAGAGATTTTTTTTTCTTCTTTTTTGCTTCAAGAGAGAGAGAGACGGAGAGGTGAGAGTGGAAAAATCGAGGGAGATAGTGGGGGAATGAAGTAACCGCGTGAGATTTAAAAATAGCGAGTGTAGTTTGGTTTGAAAATGACGTTTCGCATGCATGACATGCATTTCTTTTAAGAAAGTAATTTGATTTTACTGAAGAAAATTGAATTACATAGGCAACTGTTTAGTGTAGGGAACTTCTCTGAAAATGTTATTCTGATAACTAACCTGATGAAAGTAATTTGTGGTTCAGTTTCTGGACCAATCTCTCTATCATATTCAAAGAAATCCACATTTTTCTTCGTGTTTCTTACATGGTTCTCTGTCCCATTTTTGTTTGACTTGAAAGTAAAGGTGATGCATCTTCTTATTTATTCAATCATGGAATGCAGGATGTTGCCTTATAGTTCTTACAGATCAAGACTTTCATGAGGATCAACTGAAGGACTTTCTAAGAGAGGTATGCATTTAAAACATTGCTAATAATGTTCTTTGAAACTGTATCCATTAATATATCCGGATGTGTGTCGGAGCTATCCGGATGTTGAGCGGGGGTCCCTGGAAGGTGGGAACCGCTGTTATAACCATGATGAAATTGTCCATTTCCTATGGACAGCATTGGAGTGGCCTGGCCATTTAGACTGGCCATGTTTATATCTGTATTTGCTCGAAATTAATGGAGCAGACACGGATATGCGTCGGAGCTATCCGGATGAGCGGGGGTCCCTAGAAGGTGGGAACCGCTGTTATGACCATGATGAAGCTGTCCATTTCCTATGGACAACATTGGAGGGGCCTGGCCATTTGGACAAGCCGTGTTTATATCTGTATTTGCAGGGACCACACCCTTAACCTATAACCTAAACATATTCTCAAATCCCAAAACCTATAACCTAAACCTTAACCTATAACCTTAACTTATAGCCTAAACCTATAACCTAAACTCAATTTCCTAAACCTTAACCTATAACCTAACTTAAACCTAAACCTATAACCTAACTTAAACCTAAACCTATAACCCGAACCCGATTTCCTAAACCTAAACCTTAACGTATTCTCAAATCCTTAAACCTAAACCTACACCTAATCCTAATCTCAACTCCCTAACCTAAACCTAAACCTAAACTTGAAAACCCAAACTCAAACCCGATCTCGAACCCGAACCCGATTTCCTAAACTTATAACCTTAACCTAAACCTATTCTCAAATCCCAAAACCTATAACCTAAACCTAAACCTATAACCTAAACCTAAACCTAAAACTTAACCTATAACTTAAACCTTAACCTATAACCTTAACTTATAACCTAAACCTATAACCTAAACTCAATTTCCTAAACCTTAACCTATAACCTAACCTAAACCTATAACCTGAACTCGATTTTATAAACCTAAACCTTAACGTATTTTCAAATGCCTAAACCTAAACATACACCTAATCCTAATCTCAACTCTCTAACCTAAACCTAAACTTGAAAATCCAAACCTAAACCCGATCCTGAACCCGAACCCGAACCCGATTTCCTAAACCTAAACTTATAACCTTAATCTAAACCTATTCTCAAATCCCAAAACCTATAACCTAAAACCTAAACTTATATAACCTTAACCTAAACCTAAAACTTAACCTATAACCTAAACCTTAACCTATAACCTAAACTCAATTTTCTAAACCTTAACCTATAACCTAACCTAAACCTAAACCTATAACCCGAACCCGATTTCCTAAACCTAAACCTTAACGTATTCTCGAATCCCTAAACCTAAACCTACACCTAATCCTAATCTCAACTCCCTAACCTAAACCTAAACCTTAACTTGAAAACCCAAACCTAAACCCGATCCCGAACCCAAACCAAATTTCCTAAACCTAAACTTATAACCTTAACCTAAACCTATTCTCAAATCCCAAAACCTATAACCTAAACCTAAACCTATATAACCTTAACCTAAACCTAAAACTTAACTTATAACCTAAACCTTAACCTATAACCATAACTTATAACCTATAACCTAAACATTAACCTATAACCTTAACTTATAACCTAAACCTATAACCTAAACTCAATTTCCTAAACCTTAACCTATAACCTAACCTAAACCTAAACCTATAACCCGAACCCGATTTCCTAAACCTAAACCTTAACGTATTCTCAAATCCCTAAACCAAAACCTACACCTAATCCTAATCTCAACTCCCTAACCTAAACCTAAACCTAAACTTGAAAACCCAAACCTAAACCCGATCCCGAACCCGAACTTGATTTCCTAAACCTAAACTTATAACCTTAACCTAAACCTATTCTCAAATCTCAAAACCTATAACCTAAACCTAAACCTATTACCTTAACCTAAACCTAAAACTTAACCTATAACCTAAACCTTAACCTGTAACCTTAACTTATTACCTAAACCTATAACCTAAACTCAATTTCCTAAACCTTAACCTATAACCTAACCTAAACCTAAACCTATAACTCGAACCCGATTTCCTAAACCTAAATCTTAATGTATTCTCAAATCCCTAAACCTAAATCTACACCTAATTCTAATCTCAACTCCCTAACCTAAACCTAAACCTAAACTTGAAAACCCAAACCTAAACCCAATCCCGAACCGAACCCGATTTCCTAAACCTAAACTTATAATCTTAACCTAAACCTATTCTCAAATCTCATAACCTATAACCTAAACCTAAACTAACCTTAACCTAAACCTAAAACTTACCTATAACCTAAACTCAATTACCTAAACCTTAACCTATAACCTAACCTAAACCTAAACCTTAACGTATTCTCAAATCCCTAAACCTACACCTAATCCTAATCTCAACTCCTTGAACTAAACCTAAACCTAAACTTGAAAACCCAAACCTAAACCCGATCCCAACTCGAACTCGAACCTAATTTCCTAAACCTAAACTTATAACCTTAACCTAAACCTATTCTCAAATCCCAAACCTATAAACTAAACCTAAACCTATACTTAAACCTTAACCTATAACCTAAACTCGGTTCCCTAAACCATAACCTATAACCTAACCTAACTTAAACCTATAACCCGAACCCAATTTCTTAAATCTAAACCTTAACGTATTCTCAAATCTCTAAACCTACACGTAATCCTAATCTCAACTCCCTAACCTAAACCTAAACTTGAAAACCCAAACCAAAACCCGATCCCGAACTCAAACCCGATTTCCTAAACCTAAACTTATAACCTTAACCTAAACCTATTCTCAAATCCCAAAATCTATAACCTAAACCTGAACCTATAACCTAAATCTTAACCTATAACCTTAACTTTTAACCTAAACTTATAACCTAAACTCAATTCTCTAAACCTTAACCTATAACCTAACCTTAACCTAAACCTATAACCTTGAACCCGAATTCCTAAACCTAAACCTTAACGTATTCTCAAATCCCTAAACCTAAACCTACACCTAATCCTAATCTCAACTCCCTAACCTAAACCTAAACCTAAACTTGAAAACCCAAACCCAAACCCGATCTTGAACCCGAACCCGATTTCCTAAACCCAAACCCGATTTCAAACCCGAACCTGATTTCCTAAACTTATAACCTTAACCTAAACCTATTCTCAAATCCCAAAACCTATAACCTAAACCTAAACATAAACCTAAAACTTAACCTATAACCTAAACCTTAACCTATAACATTAACTTATAACCTAAACCTATAACATAAACTCAATTTCCTAAACCTTAACCTATAACCTAACCTAAACCTATAACCCAAACTCGATTTCATAAACCTAAACCTTAACGTATTCTCAAATGCCTAAACCTAAACATACACCTAATCCTAATCTCAACTCCCTAGCCTAAACCTAAACCTAAACTTGAAAACCAACCCGAACTCAAACCCGATTTCCTAAACCTAAACTTATAACCTTAATCTAAACCTATTCTCAAATCTCAAAACCTATAAACTAAACCTAAACCTAAAAATTAACCTATAACCTAAACCTTAACTTATAACCTTAACCTAAACCTAAACCTTAATGTATTCTCAATTCCCTAAACCTAAACCTACACCTAACCCGATTTCCTAAACCTAAACCTACACCTAACCCGATTTCCTAAACCTAAACCTTAACCTATTCTCAAATCCCTAAACCTAAATCTACACCTAAACCTAATCTCAACTCTCTAACCTAAACCTGAAAACCCAAACACAAACCCGATTCCGAACCCGAACCCGATTTCCTAAACCTAAACTTATAAGCTTAACCTAAACCTATTATCAAATCCCAAAACCTATAACCTAAACCTAAACCTATAACCTTAACCTAAACCTAAAACTTAACCTATAACCTAAACCTTAACCTATTACCTTAACTTATAACCTAAAGCTATAACCTAAACTCAATTTCCTAAACCTTAACCTATAACCTAACCTAAACCTAAATCTATAACCCGAACCCGATTTCCTAAACCTAAACCTTAACTTATTCTCAAATCCCTAAACCTAAACATACACCTAATCCTAATCTCAACTCCCTAACCTAAACCTCCCTAACCTAAACTTGAAAACCCAAACTTAAACCCGATTTCCTAAACCTAAACTTATAACCTTAACCTAAACCTACTCTCAAATCTCAAAACCTAAAAACTAAACCTAAACCTATAACCTTAACCTAAACCTAAAACTTAACCTATAACCTAAACCTTAACCTATAACCTTAACCTAAACCTTAACGTATTCTCAAATCCCTAAACCTAAACCTACACCTAATCCTAATCTTAACTCCCTAACCTAAACCTAAACCTTAACTTGAAAAAACCTAAACCCGATCCCGAACCCGAACTCGATTTCCTAAACCTAAACTTATAACCTTAACCTAAACCTATTCTCAAATCTCAAAACCTATAACTTAAACCTAAATCTATATAACCTTAACCTAAACTTAAAACTTAACCTATAACCTAAACCATAACCTATAACCTTAACTTATAACCTAAACTCAATTTCCTAAACCTTAACCTATAACCTAACCTAAACCTAAACCTATAACCCGAGCCCAATTTCCTAAACCTAAACCTTAACGTATTCTCAAATCCCTAAACCTATACCTAATCCTAATCTCAACTCCCTAAACCTATACCTAATCCTAATCTCAACTCCCTAACCACACTTAAACCCAATCTCGAATCCGAACCCCATTTCCTAAACCTAAACTTATACGTTATAGGTTTTAGGTTAAGGTTAAGGTTTAGGTTTTAGGTTATAGGTTTTAAGTTTTACGTTTAGGTTATAGGTTTTAGGTTTAGAGTATTTTTGTTTATGATGTTAAGCTTATATGTATTTATACGTGAATGAATGTGATGCGGATAAGATTGTTTGTGTTTGGATGAATGTAGTTTATGTTTGGGTTTGAGTTTAGATGGATGTGAATGTGAATATGATGAAATATATTGTATAACAGGTGTATATCAGGATGAATATGATGAAATATATTGTTAACAGGTGTATATCTGGAAATTTGTGCGGAATTTTGAGCTGTATATTAAAAAAAAAGAGACTTTTAGTGACGAAAATTTTCGTAGCTAAAAGTTTCAAAGTTTTGTAATTTATTTTTAGCAGCGAAAATTTTCGCTGCTAAAAAGTCTTGGGTATTTTTTTTTTTGCGGCGAAAATTTTCGCTGCTAAAAAGTCATGGGAATTTTTTTGGCAGCGAAGTCTTGGAAATTTTGCTACTAAAAAGTCTTGGGTATTTTTTTTTTGCGGCGAAAGTTTTTGCTGCTAAAAAGTCATGGGAATTTTTTTTTGCAGCGAAAATTTTTGAAGCTAAAAGTCTTGGAAATTATTTTTTTGGTAGCGAAGTTTTCGCTGCTAAAAGTTTTCAAAATTTTGCTGCTAAAACGTTGTGGGTATTTTTTTTGCGGCGAAAATTTTCGCTGCTAAAAAGTCATGGGAATTTTTTTCGTTGCTAAAAAGCTTACATTTAGCGGCAATTTCCTTTATTCGCTGATAAAACCCTTTTACACCGGTCTTTTAGCAATGAGTTTAGCGACGAAAATTTTCGTCGCTAAAAGTTTGTAGCTGCGAAAATTTGCCTTTTAGCGACAAAAATTTTCATCGCTAAATGTGGTATTTCTGGTAGTGAGTAAACTTACTATTTATAAACGGTCATGATTTGTACTAGTGTGCATGGTTTTCGGCCAAAAATAGTAAGTCTCCTATTTGGCTAAACCACGATGTTCCCCTAACTATTCTAATCACTTTTAATGTTGGGCGCGACTTCTAAAGCCCAACCGATGAAGAGTTATACTCAAACTAAAACTTGCTATAAATAGTTAAAACAAAATTAAAAAAGGAATTCAACAGTCGATCTGATGGTATTTCACAAATTTGGCATGCACAACCTGGCGTTGCTAAAGAAGCTCGTTGTAACGCCCTGAAATTCGAGGGCCGAGTAGGAACTCGGCTCTCGGATTCTCAAGCGCCACATGTACCCTAACGGGCCTCATATGCATGTAAATGTGAGCATCATGAAATCAAAGAGGATTAAATCAAACATAAAGCAATTGATCATCAGAGATTTAAGTACAAACCATTCACAAATCCAAGTGCTACTAATAAAGTCATAAACCAATGTAAACCCCATAATCCAAAGAAATAAAATATCCATTAGGGACCTAGTCCCATCCTCTCATCACTCCCTAGAAATGATTGGGCCTTGGCCCAGAGCCAAGATCATCCATCGGGCTAGTAGAGTCTGCCAAACGTCTGGAAATACGTTCATTCCTCGTCGCTGTCCACACCGGCATCTTTCAACGCGTCTCGCTCCAAGGTTCCTGCATCTATGTCAAATTCTGGTTGATGTTTTAGAACACCGTCCCAAAGCGGGAGTGAGTAGCTAACTCAGTGGTACCATTAACAATATATGACACAAATAATCATGCATAGAATAGATTTAGTAAACAACATACATCATAAATTCATAAATACTCTTGTTAATGAAATGCATGGTTGTGAAATGATGCATGCCTCTCACCACCAACACTACCTCAATCGACAACATCTAACGATCACAATGACCAACACTCCCTCAGTGCGACCTCGATTGCCGAATCGCCAAAATAAGTAATGCAATATTATGAACATGTTAGCCGAGTTAATTAGTTACGTTCATTCATCTAGGAGATTGGGAAAACCGAAATACCCTTAGTAGAAACATTTGCCTAATCTGATTGCATGGCTCAGGGTCGTGGTCATATGGCTCTTGCGATCCTTAGCCCTCATGGGTTCGTCAAAACTCTAGGCTCATATGAAATCAATTAGGACTTCCAGATCCTGCTCGCGGTCATTACAGGGAGGTCGTCACCCCAGTATAGGCCGACAGCATAGGCACAGTGTCCCATACCACCCTCATCGGCTCATGAGTCTTAGTGCTCATTGGTCACTACAGGGAGGCTCATCACCCCAGCGTAGGCCGACAGCAAGGCCACAGTGTCCCATACCACCGTCCCCGGCTCATGAGTCTTGTGGGCCGAATCTTATAATTAACAGTAGGCGCAAAGGTCTCGGGGTATCTCGGGTTCCTACATGGGCATGCAATCATGGTTAACATATTAGGATGGCCGATTGTGAGCCAATATGCCCCCATAAGTCGCACCATAAATCGAACGGCTTGAGAACGGTGTCTCGTGTAGTCCAACTACGGCTGTCAATTCACAGCTTAACTGATTGGGCCAGATTTGCCCGTGGGCTGAACCAACAAAAGGGATTCCCAAAATAATTATGGTTAATCGACCAATCCATGAAAGGACAGATTTATAAATAGGTAGTATAAGTTCAGCACTTCCAAAGTAACTCTAGCAATGCGGAATAAAGTTTAACATTCCAAGTATATATACAACAACCCAATAATTTCCATGAAATGAGAGAGTAATGTTCACATATTTCATCGATTTCTACCAAAGGGGCGGCCATGTACCTAGGCATGTCAACACGAATTCACATATGGCAACATAAAACAGGAAATTCAGCAATACATTAGAAAAGCACAATTAATTCAAAGATTCAACAATTCAACTACAATGCACTACTCCTATGCCTAGCATGTTTCACATACAACCGAAATCAACCAGCAAATTCAGCATTTATTCGATAAACTAAGTGCATACACCCTAATTCAACCTGCAACATAGCATTTCATATATTTGGGAATGTTTGGACCTAAACCCCTTTTCCATTTGGAGAAAACTCTAAATTTCACAAATCAACTCAACCAATTCAATTTCAGCATCATGCAGGGAAGTTTCATCAAACATGTTTACTAAAAACCATACTAGGCACGAAGAGAAGCCATCTAAGGGTAATGGTCCGCACCTATTGTTGACCGGAAGCCTTCGTAAGAGTCCTAACGTCACCGGGTCCGTAAACTCGACGTGTCAGGGCCCTGCGTTGCAAGAAAGCAGCAGTAAGATGCATGCATGTGGCTGATCGCTAAGGGTATGTTTGATTTTCTTAGGTAAATGTAAATGCAGTGGAAATTGGCAATAATTATTTCCTTGGTAATTACCTTCATCGTTACCTATGTTGATTTGACTCTTGCTTTTTGCAACACAAAAATCGAGGAGGCTGCCAAATATTAGGGGGGCTCACCATGATGTATGTGGATTATCCACATTGTCCATCCATCATGCCAACTAAATTTAGGACAGAAGTCAAAAAAAGACACAAATTCAAAGTTTAAGTGGACCGCACCACAGTAAAAATGTAATCGAACACTTATCATTATAAACTTCTTGGGGCCACCGTTTACTTTGGTGTGGGACACTTGGATGTTGGATTTTTCTCATTTTTCAGCTCATGCCTTAAAATGTTAGGGTAAAATGGATGAACAATGCTGATATGTCATATACATGACGGTGGGGCCCACCAATGTATGCAGTCATTTTGGACAGTTTTTCAAAGCAGGAATACCCCAACATTTTCAAACAGGTGAAATTGTAATAATGGGGTATTTACCCTGCATTTGGAAAATCAAATAGGCCCTAAGAAAGAGTGGATTGAAGTCCGATTCTCATCTTAGATCAGGCGTAGCTCGGTTCTATGGCGATCGGGCCGGAATTCTTGGCAATATAGGGACGTGGGTGCGGGGAATTTCAATCCACAAGCACCACTTTCACTCTTCTCTCTCTCTCTCTCATTTCAGTTGCTAGAATTTTTAGCAAATGAGAGAGGGTTGGCATTAAATACCCTGGAATTATATCACTTGGCCTTAAACTTCTTAATATGCCACCAATGGCCCTGTGGGGCCCATTTTTATCTATTGGGGCCACCCTGATGGACCCCTGGCCCATCTAATTCATGGATCAGGTGCCCCATGGCCTGATGAAGGGCCGGGTGGAATTTGATGGCAAACGGACGCGGGGTTTTGCCGCAGCGGTCCGATTTGTGATCAACTATTATCGGCTTTCGATCAACAATCAGATTCGTGGGTGAGGGCAGGGAAATGCTCCTAGCCTTCTGTGTAAATTTAGAAGAGATCTGATGGCTGAAACGCCAGAATTTTCTGACTCAAGGAATAGGGCCAATTAATTAAATTTTAAGATCTTCCTTCTTTAGGCCTAACGACTCACATTTTTCAAGTGCCGATTAGACTGCACGATTCGCCCATTTTTAGGCACCACCTGAGCCTGATGTCCGCGATGGACCACAACCCCAATGAGACCCATGGCCTACCATAATTTTAGAAATTTTTTTATTTTTCTTCAGGTGGTACACGGCTCGTACGAACAGTCACCAAGTGTAATTTGGCCGTCTGGCTCTACGACCCGTGTTCGACCTGCACACCATTTGATCTAATTGCATTAGTGGCTTAATCAAGATTAACTTACTGGTGATAAGCCCACATGTGAGATCAAATTATACAGTCCTGCGTCAGTTCGCACGTGAGCGCCTCAGGACACTGTTCTAGTTTTGGGCAGGGTGTTACAATCTACCATCCTTATAAATAAATTTTGTCCTCGAAATGTATACCTGTTCATACTACTTGAGCAGGTTTGGATAATACTTGTGAATTTCAGCTTCAGTGTCACGCCCCAAACTCGGAAACCAAGCTCACAAAATTCTCGATCACCGAATCCGGCGTCGACAGCCTCCGTAGTACTCCATTCTCGGCTCTCCACACCCATATACCATGTTCTGATCCTAGGATCCTACAAGGAGGATTTGTTTCAGCATGAATTTATTCCGTAACAAACATAACCATAAGCATAACCTACTAACAATAACCAAGACACCCTCACAAAATCCACTATAATAAAAAACTTTAAACTATAGTGCGCATAAAGGGAAATACAATGATAATAATGACAAAACTTCAGAAGCTTTGTGGCACACTCCTACTCCTGCTCAGCTACGACCTAACGTCACCTGCACGCAACAGTTGTGCACAAACTTATAGAAAGCTTAGATGATAGTGAAAGTGTGCGCACGGTAGAAATGCAAGTATGCAAGATCAGAGTAATGCGAAAATACTGGTAAGTCTATGAATGCCATTAGCCGTACCAAGGCTATGTGATGCAAGGCGTAAAGGCTATCGACCATACCAAGGTCATGCGATGCGAGGCATGAATGTTATCGGTCATACCAAGGCTATGCGATGCAAGGCCTACATGGTCAATGTCATATGCGAGGTGCAACTCAAGCATACTAATCTCATCTGAATCCTCATATCAGTATAGTTTATCTTTGGAATATATATATATATATATATATCATTGGGGTCTAGTACACTATACACAATATCGCCGCCCATTAGACACGCAACTATGTAAGCGAAAGACACCTCACTATCCGCGTACCAATTTCAGCCCGGCACGTCGATAGCGGACTCATTTATGAGCTAGTCAAACTCAGCCTAGTTATGCCCCCTACCCTCGGGTGGATAAGGCCACACCCCCTTTCAACCGACCACGATACAGTGAGAGACGCGGCTTAGTAGTATACGGCCCTTGTGCGCTCATGTATCCACTTGGTCTCGACGTAGAAGTCATCCTCTGGTACCATCAGATTTAAGGTTTTTCACCTAGGGACATCTATGGCAACCTGATGCTAGTAACAGTATTTCTGGTGTCCAATTCTGTCATCCTTGATATGCTTGTGGAGGCTATGGCCCTAATGTTATTAGGGCGTATAAAAATCTTATCACACAAATGCGAGATAAATAAATCGATCATACTATCCAGTCATGCAGCAATCTTACACGTACCGCGCGCTCATGTGGGCAACTCCTCCTATCAGGGAGTCCCATAATAATCTATCCAATGACATGTGCTATGATCAATCACTCCTCATATCAAGCATACATATGATGTGCATGGGCATGGATTGTGAAGCTATACTAAACATGTTATATGATGATGATGTACTCTCCTCATATCAAGGATGGGCTTAATGATCATGAGGGCCCAACGGTTTGGGTTAGCCCACTAAGGGGTGGTGAGAATGAGCCTAACAATAGGCCTTATGGAGAGTTACAATGTGGATATTTAACCATCATTGCTCTTACAATGTGGACATCAAACCATCATTGTTCCCAAGGCATGGCCTATCATAAACCTCATTACATACATCATGGTGGAATCACGCATCACATCAGTCCTCATATACATCACTTTGGGCCTCACACAAGGGCCTCACATACATCACATTGGGCCTCACTCATGGGCCTCACATGCATCACATTGAGCCTCATATACATCGCATTGGGCCACATCCCATGGGCCACATCCATGGGCCTCTCATACATCACATCGGGCCTCATCATATGGGCCTCATATACAACACATCGAGCCTCATCATATGGGCCTCATATACAACATAATGGGCCATAAATTCATCACATTAAGGTGGGCCCTACACGTTCCAAATGGGCCACAATTACATCACATTGGGCCTCATCAAATGAACGACATAGATATACAATACATACATCACGGCGGGCCGCATAAATGGATGGATGGATAAAGCATATACATCAGAGGTAGGTCCCATTGTCCAGCAGCTACTAGACAATGTAGGATAAGACCCATACATCAAAGTAGGCCCCACATGGCACAAAACAGATGGACGGTTTGGCTGCAAAGCACAAACATCATGGTGCGTCCCATAGCACACCGTCCAGGGACGGACAGTGTGGATATAGAATATATACATCAAGGTGGGCCCCACTCCCCACACGTGCTACACGTGTGGGTGGGCCCCACATGTCCTGAAAGAAATGGACGGACGGTGGGATATAACATATACCTTATGATGGAGTCACAGAACTTGCTGACGTCAATAGGCAGCTGAGGCTGGTGGGACCCATCATCCAAGGTCTGGACGGTGTGGATCTCATCAGGTGGGACCACACGTGTGGGGTCCACACCCCATCAAATTGAACGGTTTAGATATAACGCATGCCTCATGATCAGCGCCCACAAGCTATTGATGTTAACACAGCAACTGGATAGCTAGGGTCCACGAATGGACGACCCATATGAAAAATAGATGGACGGCATGGAATGAAATACATACATCATGCGGGACCCACAAAAGTTGTTAACGTCATTCCATGTAACGCTCCGACTTTTTAGGACTCGAGTACATGACCCGTTTCCCAAAAACTCGAGTGTTAACCTTAAAGGGTGGTTATATATATATATGTGTGTGTATATATATATATATATATATATATATATATATATATATTGTTCAACTATCAGAGTAAGCAGATGAGCGTAGAATGGACAAATCAACAAAAGGAAAATTTTCATTTACATTTGAAATATACAAGAGCTGTCCATAATAACTTATACAAGCCAATGTCCTCATTCTTACAATTACAAAATGAAATAATATTACATGTGAAATAAAGTAAATTACAACAAATTTGGGATATGAAATCCTATAGCCACCCTTAGCAATTACAATCATGCATCCCTATCAAATATACCTTGCTCCTCATCAATATAAACATGAATTTCACCTGGGCCACCCGTGCTACTTGTACTGTTATATATTTAATGGATGAGTGGCCAACTCAGTGTGAATTCCCCTCAAGATTACACACCGCCGCATTAGGTAAGAAATAGTATAAAACATCCAGACAACCAAAACAGAGTAAATGCAGTCTTATTAGATGCATGGATGAGTGAATACAATCATCGAACCTAGAAAACATCATCTAGTTGGGTCACCCATGCAATCATCGAACCTGGAAAACATCATCCAGTCGGGTTACCTATGCAATCATCGACCCGGGTAAAACATCTAGACGGTTTGTGCCCCGGGTAAAACATCCGGACGGGCATATGATTGGTCATCAACGTACCATTCAGCGTAATCGCGGGGCATGATGATCCGAGTCATTATCATAAATCGAATGACTGGTCATTAGCGCAACATTCAACATAATCACGGGGCATAATGATTCAAGTCATCGTAAATATGTCATGTATGCATGATTAGCCAAGTCATTATTAGTCCATTTACAACCAGCCAATTTAAATAAGCTCAAAGGTCACTACGGGGAGTGTATAGCCTAGCGTAGGCCGACATCTCGGGCATAGGTTCCATACCACCATCCCCGGCTCACGAGACTACCACCTTAGGATGTTTAATGGTACCCCGTCGACTAGTAGCCAATCATATTACAATATATGGGGCTTACCATCGCATGGTTGCGTTATATAAAATATCGAACCCATCTAGGGCGAATACCAAAACAAACCACGTAGGGCGAGTATCAAAATACACCACATAGGGCCGATATCAAAACCATTCGATAAAGGCCATTCTTAAAAACCATTGGGCATGACAACCCTGGATGGTAGGCCCACATCAATGATCCATCTAGACCACTACTCAATAACCACCAAGTTGAAGGTCCATTACGATGACAACTAGTCAAGTTACATCCCAAGTATGGGTGTACATTCATATGTGAGAATTTCTCACTAATGTACCAGTTTAAGTTCCATAAACAATCCACAAAAAGAAATCCACAAGCATGAATAATTATACAGGATAATCATAAAGCATGTAATACAACAATTCAATTTCCACCAGCTAACACATGTGATTATAAAGGGAGATATCAATTATGAATTTAAATAAAAACTATAACTTAAGCTAATGAGAAGATGAAAAGCTCAAGGGGAAGAATCATCACCTTGTGTTGAATTGCCTATACTGATGTTGGTAGAAAACGTATGCGTCATTAGAGTTTAATCCTACGACAACTAGAACCCAACTCATATCTGATTTAAATGTAATCAACTTAACCCAAGCAAGCAACTAAAATCCCCCAACTCTAGACCCTTATGATGCTAAACTCAACCTAAATTACCGAGTCGCTCGATAGTGAGTCGAATCATCTAAATTTGGGTTAATTAGGCCAACTCGCCACCAAATAAGGATGCAACATATCTTGTGGAGCTAGAACTCAACCCAGACCCAGATGATTAGTTGAGATTGCACCAAAACTAGCCCAACATGGGTCTGGACCGAGTTGACTCACTGACTCAACTCAGCAGTGAGTCGATGTAACCCGATCTTTCTCTCTTCAACTTCTTCTTCTTCCTCTCTCTCTCTATCTCTCTCTCTCTCTCTCTGGCCTTTCACAAGGTCTGGAATGAGCCAGACCTATGCCTGACTCGGTCTGATCATGGCCGATTTTTGTTCACGGCATTTTTCTGTGATCTGGTCTGTTTGAACGGATCAGATGGGACCCTTGATCACGGTGGGTCCCATTTTTTGGGTCCTTCATTGACGTTTCACAGACCCTCACAAGATTTCTCCGCCGCGGCTCACTTCTCACGTGAGCTGGGGATTTTCTCGGCTGTCTCTGGAGCTGCCCTAACTTGGACGGCCGTGATAATCCTACGGAGCTCAGGGATAGGCTGGGATCACGCTAGCTAGACTTTCTTGAAAGAGAAATGTCTCCCATGCCGACCGACGCTACAGGCAGTTGCCTGCCCATTTTTGGCAGTGGGTGGAACGCGTGGATTTCTACTCTGAGGGACGGTTAAGATTGAAGGAGAATCGTGGACGCGGATCGCTGACGTGGAGAGTCCTACAACGGCTCTATTCTTGGGGAGATGCCGCTACCCGTTCGTGACCGCCTGCACACATGCGCGTATGCATGGGTTCGGATGGTCACCATGGAACTGATCGTCCAGAGCCCCCTTATCCGATGAACGGTTTAGATTGTCCGGATAATGGCTCGAAACGAGTCACAACTCGTCCCAAGTGGACGTTTTCTCGTCGTCCCTTACCCATGCATGAGTATGAATGTATGGGCCAGATTTACTGACATTTTTGTGGTCATTTGGATGGTGTAAGATTGATGAGAGGTCTGGATCTTGCGGAAGGTGGCCAGAGGTTGGCCACGAATCATCCAAAACGAACGTTGTCCGTTCAACGTGTTTGACAGAGGGTCTTCCTCCCTTTTTTCATAATTTCACGGGTCTGCATGGGTTTGACTGCTTCCACCGGTCCGGTGCACAGTGGCTATACACCTGCTGTGTACATGCAGGCCAAGGTTGGGGTCCACTGTGGTGTTTGTGGGGAAATCCACTCCATTCATTAGGTTCTAAGGGTCCAGTTAGGGCCCTAGACCAAATATGGGGCAGATCCAAGGCTAGGTGGGGCCCACGACTTGATTCATGCCCTATTTATGGATTTCCCGCCGATCTAGTGGTTGGATCTTCCCGAGCTTGAACATCAATGGTTAAAAGGGTCCGTTTAAGGCTTTCATCATGTATTATTAACCAATATAATATAAATATAAATTTTATTACCAGTGTATATTACCTTTAATTACAATGATTAGAATCTTATATAAATAAAATTTTAATATTAACATATTACTATATACATGCTATTGATCCCATATTTGTGAGTATATAATTCGTAATGTACAATATCATATTGTACATATGTATGAATTGAAAATTGTATAATATCGTATTTAAAATCACATTGTTAAATAGTATAAAATTTTATTAAAGTATCTAATAATTTTTGTATACATATATATAAAAGATATTTAATATTACATTAATATTTATGATATTGTAAAATTATTATTCCTTATAATATTATTTTCATAATATTTTATATACATTAAATATGTACATGTCGCTCTATCACAATACATTTTTATACATTATTATTATATGATAAATAAATTATCAAAATATGTTTATAATAATATACTTATTAAATATTACATGACTACTGGATGGCTTGATTTACCTATCGAGGTGGTCGAAGTCCTAACAACGGGTTGTGCTGATGGCGTGACTGATTCGTCTCGAATGTCAACGGATGGATGGGTTAATCTATAGATGGGGACTATTTTATACAATCGGATTTAAACTTAAATGAACGTGAATATTTAAATAGATTAAGTTTGTATTTATACTAAATTAGACTACATGGTGTAACCCGAGTACTGGAAAGTACGGGGTGTTACATTCCATCAGCTATATGTTGCTGGATTCCCACCGTCCATCTCTATATGTTGCTGGGTTCCCACCGTCCAGATGGACGGTGGGCTAAAATACATAAATCACGGTGGATCACACCCACGTCCAGATCGCTGGACGATCTGGATCAAACAAATGGACAGCTTTGATAAAACACATGCACCACAGTGCAATCCACCATCCAGCATTCTGGACGATGCGGATATAATAAATAATACATGGTGGGCCCACATCAGTGTGGCCCACCGCTTGGATCAAACTGATATTTGTGTTCTTACTTCATCTAGGACGTTTTGGAAGTATGGTGTGGATAATACATCATGGTGGGGTTTCCACCGTCCATGGTGTGGATTTAATCCATCCTTCAAGGTGGGCCGCAATAGGAAAAATAGAGAGAGAGAGAGAGGGAGATGTGTGAAGGGGAGGGACCCCGCCACTATGGGCCCTTCCTATACTCAATACAATGCATACATCAAGTGGTCCCACCACAAGTGGGCCCATAAATAGAAATCAATGGTGAAAATCTTAAGATCACCCACCGATTGCACTCCTTCTTGGTCGCTTGGCTTCCTTAGCTCCTTGGCATTGATTTTGATGGAGGATGATGAAGTATGGATGGCTAGGATTGGAGATTGGGTGGTGGGGAGTGGGCTACACTTGGCTTCTCTTGGAGCTTAGACTGTTGCTCTCTCTCTCTCTCTCTTGGTTGCTTATGAGTGAAGAGAGAAATGAGAGAAAGAGAGAGAGGTGATGGGATTAAAAGGGATGGGTGAGTGATGTGTGAGTGATGGGTGGAGTGATGTTGTGTAAGAGATGGGATGGGTGGAGAGAGAAAGAGTTGACTTTGGGAATGGAAGAGGGATGAGTTGTGTACTTGACTAGTGATGTGATTGATGAGATAGTTTGGGTAGAGATTCTCTCGAAATTTATAAATGCGCGGCTTTTTTCTCAAAATATATGCAGGCCCACAACTCCTGGCCTAGATATCGCAATGGTACGCAAGACGTGGCGTTGAAACCATGGCAATGGTGAGGTCGCTAGGGTATAAGTTTTGAATCGAGTCGACATAGATATACGGAATGCGACTTAGGATCACCCGCGCAAATTGGATCAAACTCAACTTAGTTCACTTGGGGCTACACAAGCCCTTAATCCGGCTTGGGCTCAAGTCATATTCTCCTGATCCATTTTGCCTAGCCTGGCCTTAGCAAGTGTTTTGTCCTATAAATATACAGTCCCATTGCTGGTTAGGCAATGCTTGCATCTTGCACCTAAATAGCTGGCTTTTATTTTTACAATGTCTATATCACCTTGCATGTGAGACCCTCCTCTCAATGGATGCATTAGGAACATTCGACATCAATTTTTAGGTTGGGTCAGACCGATCCTAGTAAAATTGGGCTTGTAGTGCTAGGCTCATGCTAGGGTCAGGCTTTGTGCCCGGTCCAAATTCGACTTATTGACACCCCAAATCATAGCACACGTGTATAAGATCTAATCATTAGGTAGAGCTAGCAGCAAGGAATAATCCAGTTAATGAACAGTTTTAATACTTGATTCATCGAATGCATAAAAGTACTCGGTGCGTTCGATAGACTAAAGGTCATTACCAGCCACTCATACAACCATTTCTTAGTCTTGAGCGCCATTTTCCACTCATCACTGGGCTGAATATGAATATATATGATAATATTTACTCCTCAGATCTAGTTTAAAGAACACCTTAGCACCTTCTATCACATCAAGCATGTTGTCTAACCATGGTATCGAAAACTGATATTTAAATGTAATCTTGTTAATTGCCCGACTGTTGACACGCATGTGCCAACTCCCATCTTTCTTCGGCATTAATAAAGCTAGCACGACACATGGGCTCATTCTCTCTCTTTCTTAAAAGACACTTTAGGGATCAATTCCTCCACCTGCTTCTGATGTAACGCCCTAAAAATCGGGGGTCGAGCATGAGCCCAACTATCGAGTTTCAAAACATCACTTATGCAACATATATGCTGATGATTGAATGTTGTCTGTATTAACACATTAAACATGAATGAGATTAAGCGAAAACAGCATATCATACTCCAGATATGATTAATTTAAGCAAGCGGAAGACTGTGATAGATATATAAAACATATAAGCGATTGTAAGTCTCCTGAGTATGATCATGTTACCAGATTAGATAATTACATATATCTTTCCAAAATATACAAAAGGTGTAATATCATCTAGTCAGCATCCTAGAAATCTCCGTCGATCAGGACACGGCTCACATGAACCCGCCTGAATACTGCATATAAGAGAATGCCTCCTCATCATCCTCAAAGTCTAGCTCCACCTCATAGGCATCGCCACCACCTCCAACTAAGACAGAGTCTGGTTGGTGTGTACAACACCGTCCCGTAACATGGAACTCAGTGGAACCATAATGCAAATGTTAACATGTTATCAATTCAGTTAGCAGTAATGATAAGACAATATAATCAAACATCTCTAAGTACTCTGATTAATGCAAGAATGGTATGTATAAATGATGAATGCTCTCGCCTGCACTCCCTCTGCGATCTTCATCTAACGGTCGCGCATGTCAGTCACTTCCTCAGTACTCTCTACTCAACGCCAAACTGCACATGCAGTGCGGTGCATGAACGTGATTACCAAGTTCTTATTAGTCCTTTTCATACAGCAGGATTGGGAAACTAAGGTACCTCCCTTATATCAATACCCAAACAATGATCCATTCTAGGGTCTCAGTCCTAGTAAATCTCATACGAAGTTGCGGTTCTAGGTCACTGCAAAGGGCTCATCACCTGATCAATGCAGGCCTAGTTTATACTCTAGTTGCTACGTGAAAGCTCGTCGCCTCAACACAGTCTCAGAGTATGCTCGAGGTCACTACAAAGGGCTCGTCACCTAATTAGTGTAGGTCGACAGCTCGAATACAGGGTCTCATACTACCGTATTTGGCTCACGAGGCAGTATTGCTCATTGGTCACTACGGGGAGGTTCATCGCCCCAGCGTAGGCCGACAACTCGACTACAGTGTCCCATACCATCATGCTTGGCTCATGAGTCTTAGCGGATCGAGGTACCAAGGTTAACGGGGTTTCCATTGGTGAGTTTGTTATCTTAGGTTCAAGCAGTAGCGTCCAAATATGGTGAATATACATCAGGCCAATCGAGTTACTTGACGAGCTCGACTAGTACGAGCGTAAGTAGAGTTGACCGACATGAAGTGCGTAAGCACTCCGCGTGGCCTAACCACTGTCAACAACTGAAGTACGGCTCGGATTCATCAGGCACGTCCCATGTGGCGAAACAAGATCAGCTACCTATTCAAGATCTGTTACCGATTGCCTGGACTAAACAGTAGTCCCAAACACATCCAATTCCAACAAATAATCATATGACATAGTCAAACAGTAATGAATACATAATTCCAATCCTACAATCATTTGAGCATATTGTGAAATGCAACATAAACATGAATTTGCACATATTCATTCCATAAATATAATAGACATCATAATATAACATACATGGAGGAAATCATACACATCATTAACGTAGTTGAGAATCATATCTCAACTCGCATACAAGTACACCTTGCTAGCTACTAGCTCATTCAGACATTTTTACAAACACCTAGTCTACACATCCCAACATACATATCGTATGTCGATTACAATATGTATTAGGGCAAACCCTTTCGTCAGGGGGTTGTCACCTATGCAACAATCACATACCCACACCAATTAGTCATGTCAAGCACGAATACAAACCCTATACTCATTCAGACATTTTCACAAACACTTAGGCTACACATTATAACATACACGACGTACGTTGGCATAACATGTATTAGGGCCAATCCTTTCGCCAAGGATTTGTTATACATACATCTAGCATATATACATGGCAATTAATCATGGCAAACACAATTTCAAATTCCCTACGTATACGATCATTTCTACAAACACGTGGAATACTCTAAACTTAACATAGTTCATATATATACGAAAAACGAAACAAACATCGCATTTGGCATATGAAATGGCACCCACGTCAGTTATAAACCATTAACCGACATTGAAAGCCTTGAAAATAATAACCTATACATTTATAGTCTGCACCTTACGACGGTAAACGCGTATCAGATTCGTTTTAGACACTTAGTCTTTGTCAACGGCGGATTGACAACCTATAACATGAATTAGGTTAGCTATTTCATAACTTACACTATCCGAAACCTTAAAATAGATTAGGGTTAGGTTTCCTTACCCAAGTACGTTGTTGGAAACGCTAGAGTTGTGATATAGATAGGGTGGCTAAGTGTGTGGAGCTACGGGATCAAATCCCAAGATGAATCTCCAACTCTCTCTCTCTCTCTCTCTCTCTCTCTCTCTCTTTCTCTCTCTTTCCTTTCCTTTTCCTCTCCTCTCTTTCTTAGGGTTTTAAAATTCGTATGAAATATGAGAAAGAGGGTTTAAGGCCCTTATATAGGCCCAGAACTAATGAGAATGGCCCCAGGGTCATGGTATACTTAGGTTATAGCCAAAACTCATCTGTTTCGGCTCAACGGAGCACTTCTGGAGGCCCCTTTTCTGTGTGTGGTCGGACTTAAGCTCCCTGACCATGGATCTAGGTCAGGCTAAGATTTCGGTTCGATCGGATTTATAGATCGACCGTGGCGGACCAGTTTCAGTTCAACGGTCACCGGTACTCATCAGGGCCACGAGTACATGAACCTGTGTATGAAATTTTCTCTGATCCGAGGGGTGTAATTGGGTCGGATTCTGACGGTCTGAAAACTTAGATTTGGCCCGCAAGCGAACGGCCCAAATCACTTAAATCTAAGTACATTTTCTAAAGATATTTGCATTTCTCACACACTTCACTCAGGGCTCTAGTTGTGCTTTTCTGGGTACTATCTAGATTTGATTTCCGCGAGGGTTGTCAAGTCTAGTAAGGCGGTCATAATTGTTTAGTTTCGCGGTAATCGGACTTTCGACGTGCAGTCCAGGTCCGATATGGAGCTTCGTAATGTTCCCGAGAGTAATGTAGCGTCGATGATTCTGCAAGTTTTGGGTCTTGCAGTTCGTATTTAAAGTAGTTCAAGCGAATTTCTCAGCTAATCTAGTTTAACACTTAGTTAATTTCGCCTAATTTCTAAAGGATTTGGTCCTGAGTGATTTCTGCCTAAGGTGGTACTCAGGCCTTTGTAGTTTGTATAGAAGGTGATTCAAGCTATTAATACTTAATTCAATTATGCCCTAATCATGGCGGAATAAGGTCTTAGGACAGTTCTACGTCCAAGGACGTCCATTGCCAAGTTAGAAAAAATCTGGGGTGTTACACCTAAAGTCTCTCACACTGTTTCAGACTCATTCGATAATGAGGCGGTTGGGCAAGCTAGCCCCATGAATAATGTTTATGTGATGTTGGATGTCCCGCGTGAGGGGCAATCCATTGGATAACTCTTCGGGCAAAATCTCTTTGAATTCATTCAGCAACGACCTTAAACTTGGAGGAATATTTAAGAGGGGCTCCAATTCCCCGCCCTTTACCACTATGGCGTACACCTTGTTGGTTTTCTTGAATTCCTCTATGAAATCCCAAATAGTCAGGAGGGAGCTCCCCTCCACTTTAAAAGCTTCGTGGTGGTTCTCGAGTATCATACATACAACGATCGTATTTCAACCATCATTGACGAAGATGTAAACATGTTCTCGTCTTAGGGAAATGATTATGCTTTGTCATAGGCAGCCGTATAACTTGTCCACCATCACCTTCGAGATGATTGTCTCGCTACTGCCACTATCTATGATTACACCATAGACCTAGCCATTAATGGTACACTGCGTACGGAATATATTATGCCTCTGTGGGTGCACCTTCTTCTTTAAAGTGTATAATAACCACCTCATGACCAATGATTCGCCATGATCCTTGGACAACCATTCTTCGTCAGTACCTCATTCTTCAATGGCTTGTTCACTCTCATCAAATCCAAGGCCTTTTTTCGCTGCTTCACTTTCAATACCCCCTTCGTTAATGGCCAAGTGAGCTACGGGGTGTTAAGGGCAGGTGTTTGATAAATGGCTCAGTTGGCCACAACAGTAACAATTGTTTGTCCTTGGTAGACCATAAGGATTTGGAATCCTACTTGAACCACTATTGTGGGCACTACACGTTGAGGCCTAAATGGACCGCTCCCTGTGTCACAGTTTACGATTGTAGTAGGTTGAGGACGCCTTCTTACTAGTTCCTTTCCTTTAGTCAATACTGAATCCTGCGTGGGACCCAACATATAGGGGACCGAATTGAAGGATAAGACCGAGTAGAGACTCTTGCAAGTTGTGTTCCGTCCACCTGAACCACTTCATCCATGGTCTCGACAGGGTTCATATAAACTTGGTCCTGAATTGTTGTTCGTAAATCTCTTATGAATTGTGCTACCTTCTACCATTCGGTTTTCGATAAATCATTCCACGTTACCAACTGCTAGAAATCTTCGGTGTAATTTGTAACGATCTGATTCTCCTGCCGACAATTTTAATATTGTTAGAATAATACATACTCGTAATCACTCGGGAGAAATCGTGATCAAAGAAGGCGTCTCATTTGCGGCCATGATCGGATAGACTCCTTTTTCTATTAAGCATGTGAGATTTGTAATTGCTTCCACCATGCAAAAGCATCAGATTTCAATTTGAACGCAACTAACTTTACTTTCTTTTCTTTTAGCACGTGCATATAATTAAAATACTGATCTACTTTGGCTAACCAATTGAGGAAGTCTTTTATACGCAATAAGCCATTAAAACTGAAAAGTTCATCCTTACCTCGATAGTCTCTTTCAGCAAGACCTAGTCGATCGTCTTCATGGACTAGTCGTTGGGCAATGACGTCATCGACGTCCTCGTCCCTGAAGCTCGATTCATCTGGGATATCTCTATGATTTACCTTTGGAAGCGCTCTACGAAAATTGGGTTTGTGCCGTATAATGATAATGAGCGGTTGAGCATTGCCTTGGGCTTGGGGCAAAATTAGCGCATTCACAATACGGTCGAGAGTTGCCTGTAACCCTTACATGGTTAATTGACTTTCTCAGTGAAAATCTTCCATTCTTTTTTTTTTATATATAGATAACGAATCCATGGATCACCGTCCACATGATTTTGGTCCATTCTGTCATTAGTTGTCATCGGCCTGAGGGGATCCCTCACTCTGATACCACTTAACATAGGGAGGGACATGATGAGGTCGATCACCATCTTTCTCAGGGGATATCTACTCCGAATCCTGGGAGCTCTCTGAACTCCTCATAGAGCTTCCTCGAATCTGCGAGGGATAAAAGTAGAAATAATTTCTCAAAATTTTGAAATAACTTTGATGATAAAAAATGAAATTACAACTCTTTAAATAAGGAACTCTAACTTAGGATGGAGTTTTAGACTTAGGCTCCAATTCAAATACTTGACTTACTATAAATAGTCAACTTACTATTTATAGACAACCTCTATTCCTACTAGACTTATGGTTTTCGGCAAAAAAAAATAGCAAGTGTCCAATTTGGCCTAACCACATTATTTTCCTAATTTTTCTAAGCATTTTTTTTCCATGTTAGGTACAACTTCTACAACTTAGAGGATCAAAAGTTATACTCCAACTAAAACTTATTATTTATAGTATAAACGAAATTAAATGAGATTTTTGACCAACTGATGGAATCTCATAAATCTGGCGTGGGGAACGCGGTGTAGCGGGGTTGGTTGGGTTAAGTAGTTCTCCTCCCCAAAATCATATATAATATATGTAAAAACTCATCCCTTTTTGCAAGATAAGATCGTTTTAAAGTATTGACGGTCAGGATTATTTCTGCCTAGCATTCTCCGGTCCATCTTTGCCATAAAAGTGTCTGCACTCGCTCTGGATCAGAGGTACAGTCAGCAACCAGTATGAAAAGGATGGGAAAGGAAGAAGCTTCCTCCGCGGCTGTTTCAATTTCCTCGACGCCTTTGACTCGCTTAAATTTTCTGATATAAGCTTCTTTCCGAGCCTGTTTCAATTTCCTCGATGTCTTTAGCTTTGTTTTAAAAGTCAGTGTTGATGGGATGTACATGGACGAGAATTGCCTGACGTAGCCAGTAGCTACTGGATGGTACTATGTAGGCCCCACCATGATGTATGTGATTTATCCCTTCCGTCCATCCATTTTTCCATGTCATTTTAGGGCATGATCCAAAAAACGAGGCAGATCCAAATCTCATGTCAACCACACTGTAGGAAAGAGTGGTGATTGAAAGGCCACCATTAAAAACTTTTTAGGGCCATAAAAGTTTTGGATGAAGCTGATATATGCTTTTTCCCTTGATCCATGTCTCTGTGACCTAATAAAAAGGTTGGATGGCAAGTAAAAATTACCGTAGGCCTTAGGAAGTTTTTAATGGTGGGCATTTGATCATCACTACTGTTTTATTGTGGTATGGTCCACTTGAGATTTGGAACTACCTCATTTTTGAGCTTGTAACCTACAATAATCTGAAAAAATTGATGGACAGCATGGATATAATACATACATCATGGTAGGGCCCACAGAGCACTGTCCAGTAGCCACCATGATGTTGGCAGCGTCAGTAGGGATGAAAACTCTTGCCTGGCTTGTTTGGGTCGTGCCTACCCTTTCTAAGCGGGCAATGACTTCGCGTGAAGGAGATCCACATCGTCCATCGAGTTGCCATTCAATGTTTATCTAACTCCAAGAATAATAATGCATGACAATTCAATCTTTTAATACCTGATGCTAATAGGAATTCTTTTCAGGCCTGTGCCTTACCATTATATATATATATATATATATATATATATATATATATATATATATATATATATATATATATATATATATATATATATATATATATTGGTAAATTTTCAAAATTGTGAGAATTCTACAATTCAAGCATTGATTTAGTGGATTATTGCCCGTTACATGTAATCCAAAAACAAGGAGGAAAAATGATGTTTTATTGCTTCGTGCAATTTTCAAATTGGTCCACTCCACTTGGGTTTACACTTTGATTCCCAAAGTAGGTTAAGATTTAGTTTAAAATCAAGCTTCCTGTAGTACGGAATTGAAATGGATCATGCTATGTGTTGATGAAAAAATTTGGCTCGCTCTTGCTGAGCTCCGAACACTCAATCCGAGCCCGAACACTCAATCCAAGCCCCTGTAAGCCTACACAAGAGAATAACAAAAGAGACCCTGGCTAGAATAGGGGAGCCTCCGATACCAAAGTCAAGCTAGGAATCTGGGTCTAAGTAGTGTAGCTAGGGCTTAAGGTATGAGATATTGCTTCAACATTTTAGTGCCTTATGTGAGAAACAGATAAAAAGTTTTTATGACTTTACTAGAAATGACTAAGGGAAAGAAGAAAACACTTTCAATAACAGTGGCAGAACTCAAGCCCACTGTACAATAACACTCATCTTCAATACTCCATGTTGAATAGATCACTACAACTTTTGATGACATACCATATTCTTTTCAATTAGCATGATACTTATATGGGGCATCCGTTGCAAGATTCTAACAAGTGAGCCCCAGATTAGATGCGTTTTGGGTTCTACTTTTACGGTCAAGTTTCTAATTTTCTTTAGAGCATCAATAATTCAGGAAGCGGCCTCGGGGCAGATAGTTTTGGGCAAATTTTATTGTTATAGAAAGTCTACCTCCTTTTATTAGTAAATAGTTACACTAGGCTTTGGGAGTCTGTAACAGTGGGCGATTCAATAACCACTGTTTCTTGTGATGTGGTCCACTTGAAATTTTGATCTATTTCATTTTTAAGGCCATTGTCAAAAATGTAGAAAAACTGATGGACCGCATGGATCTACAACAAATATGTCAAGGTGGGCAGGCAACACCCATTAACATACCCTGGCAAAACCTAACCCACACCCGATAGGACAAGTATTTTTAATGTACGGTGCAACCTATCTAGTTTCCCTCAGCAGTAGCGTGTGGAAATATAGCAAGATGTAATTGGTGGGGCCGCTCGCTCTCCAAGTTGGGGCTCAGTCCATGCCTCGTGCCTACTGAAAACATGAAAAAACGGTCCATGTTCATCCCTAACAACAACCCACCCGTCTTCTCACCACGTCATTACACTGCCAGAAGTAGTGTGGGCCTACTACCTAATTCTGTATATCTGTGAGCTATACAAAACATATTTAAAAGTTGTTAGATTACTAGACTGCTTAGAAGCCAGCATATTGGATTAAGCCCATCACCCAATGCAATAATTACTTCGAATCATCCGTAATTATTGCATCGTTTCTTATGTAATAATGACTTCAAATCATCCGTAATTAGTGCATCGTTTTTTGCATTGACGTTGATGGCTTATCTTTTGAATGTTCATCCGTAATTAATGCATCGTTTCTTATGCAATAATTACTTATGTAATTAGTGTATCTTGCGTTGACGTTGACGGCTTAATTTTCAGCTTTAAAATGGTAGATGATTGTCAAATGAATACAAGGCACATTATGATGTACGTGATGTATCGACACCGTTTATCCTATGTGTTAGTCTCATTCAGGCCGTGAATCCAAAAATGAGGCAGATCTAAAGCTCTAGTGGACCACACCATAGAAACCGTGGAAATTGGATGCTTGTCGTATAAAAATTTATGTAGCCCTCAAATGTTTTGGATGAAGCTGATATTTGTGTTTATTCCTTATCAATATTTTTATGACTTCATGAATAGATTAAATGACAAATAAACATTAATGTCGGCATAATAAACAAAATAACTTTCAATGACATATGTTTAACTCCATTGTTTTCTGTGGTACGAGCCATTTGAGCATTACTTTTGTCTCAATTTTAGACTTAGGCCCTAAAATTTTCTGATAAAACAAATGGACAGTGTGGATATATCATGCACATTGCGGTAGGGTCCACAAATATAAGCCAGATTTTTTGCACCGCTCTTACGGACGAAAATGCATTTGAAATTTCAAACGCGTGAAAAGGTAATAACGAGTATTTCCCTTGTACACAGAAATCAAACACGCGTAAAAGTCGGTCGGTGGATGGAAATGGACGCATGATTGCCTACTGACGTAACAAGTAGCCATGGGATGGTACTATGTACGCCCCACCATGATGTATTTTATTTATCCCTTCCATTCATCCATTTTTCCATATCATTTTAGGGCATGAACCCAAAAACGAGGCAGATCCAAATCTCATGTCAACCACACTATTGCAAAAGAGTGGTGATTGAAAGGCCACCGTTAACAACTTTTTTAGGGCCATAAAAGTTTTGAATGAAGCTAATATTTGTTTTTTTCCCTTGATCCATGTCTCTGTGACCTAATAAAAAGGTTGGATGGCAAGTAAAAAATATGACTTAATAAAAAGGTTGGATGGCAAGTAAAAAATATGACCTAATAAAAAGGTTGGATGGCAAGTAAAAAATACCATAGGCGATAGGAAGTTTTTAATGGTAGGCATTTGATCACCACTCTTTTATTATGGTGTGGTCCACTTGAGATCTGGAACTACCTCATTTTTTATCTTATCACCTAAAACAATCTGAAAAAAAAGATGGACAGCATGGATATAATACTTACATCATGGTAGGGCTCACAGAGCACTGACCAATAGCCACCATGATGCTAGCAGCATCAATAAAGATGAAAATTTGTGCCTGGCTTGTTTGGGTCGTGCCTACCCGTTTTTAAGGGGGCAATGACTTCGTGTGTGAAGGAGATCCACATCGTACATCGATTTGCCATTCAATGTTTACCTAACTCCAAGAATAATGCATGACAATTCAATCTTTTAATACTTAATGCCAGTAGGAATTCTTTCCAGGCCTGTGCCGTACCATATCAACTGGTTGGCGGAAATGATGCGGCTTCACATGGGTCATATATATATATATATATATATATATATATATATATATATATATATATATATATATATATATATATATATATTATTGGTAAATTTTTAAAATTGTGAGAATTCTACGATTCAAGCGTTGATTTAGTGGATTATTGCCTGTTACATGTAATCCAAAAACAAAGAGGAAAAATAATGTTTTATCACTTCTTATAATTTTCAAATTCAAATTGGTCCACTCCACTTGTTCCATCTCACTCAAATTTACACTTTGATTCCCAAAGTAGGTTAAGATTTAGTTTAAAATTAAGCTTCTTGTAATATTGAATTGAAATGGATCATGTTATGTGTTTATGTAAAAATCCAGTTCACTCTTACCGAGCTCCGAACACTGGCGCCGAGCCCTGTAAGCCTGCACAGGAGAAGGACAAATGAGATGCTGGCTAGAGCAAGGGACCCTCCGATGCCAAAGTCAAGCTAAGAATCTGCGTCTAAGTAGTGTAATTAAGGCTTAGGGTATGAAATATTGCGTCAACATTTTAGCACCTTCTGTGGAAAATGGATGAAAAGTCTTTGTGACTTTACCAAAAATGGATAAGGGAAAGAAGAAAGCACTTCCATTAGCAGTAGCAGAACTTAAGCTTACTGAACAATGACACTCATCTTCAGTACTCAATGCTGAACAGATCACTACAACTTTTGGTAACATACCATCTTTTCAATTAGCATGACACTTATATGGGGCATCCATCGCAAGATTCCAACAAGTGGGCCCCAAATTAGATGCATTATAGGTTCTACTTTCATAGTCAAGTTTCTAATTTTGTTTGGAGCATCGATAATTCAAGGACTGACCCTGGGACCGGATAGTTTTGGGGCAAATTTTATTGTTATAGAAAAGTCTTCATTTTGTTGTGTACTGCTGTATTCCAACCAGTGGGCCCCAAAGTAGATACAGTTTAGATTTTAGTTTTAGAGTTAAGTCTATAATATTGTTTGGAGCATCTATAATTCAAGCAGTGGCCTCGGGATTGCCTAGTTTTGGGCCAGATTCTATTCTTAGAACTAAGTCTCCATTTTCTTTAGCACCGTTGTATTTCAATGAGTGGGCCCCAACCTATAGATGTACGTTTTAAATTCTAGTTTTTAGAGTCAAGTCTCTAATTTTTCATGGAGTATCGACAATTCAATGAGTGGTCCCAGGACTGGATAGTTTTGGGCCAGATTTTACTCTTAGAGTTAAGTCTCCATTTTGTTTGGCACTGTTGTATTCCAATGAGTGGGCACCACACTAGATATGTACGTTTTAAATTCTAGTTTTTAGAGTCAAGTCTCTAATTTTTCATGGAGCATCGACAATTCAAGGATTGGTCCTAGGATTGGATAGTTTTAGGCCAGATTCTACTCTTAGTGTTAAGTCTCCAAGTCTCATTTTGTTGGATACTACTATATTCCAATGAGTGGAGCCCATGTATTTATTGATTCATTTGTACTTTTTAGGAGAAAGTCTATTGGAAGTTTCATTTTGCATGGCCCAGGCTTTAGTAGAGCACTAAATTAGGAAAGGCAATGGGCTTGCAACTCAATTTGGTCAGCCCATGGTCCACCTGGTTGGGTCAGCTTCTAAGTCAAACTCCAGTATACATACTAAATTGTGGTTGATAAAGTAGATAGTTTTTACTTTTATTTTTTTTTTAACCTACTTTTCTTGAAAGATGAGTAAGAGATTGTTAAGGGTCCTTTTGCACGTGGAAATCGGACCCACATGTATGGCCTTAAGTAGTCTTTCCTCTAACCACATATATAGGGGTATTTTTATTTTTAGTTTTATTATTATTATTTTTAAAGCAAGTAAAATGAGAGAAAATTAATATATATTTTTTCCTATCTAGAGCGACTTGTTGCTATATTTTGATTTTCATTCTTCGTGATAAAGAGGAGAATAGTTAGTGGAAAAAGATGAGCTAGGTCTCTTATTTCTCCAAACTTCTTGTTGACTATAAGAAAGAGTTTTTATCTTAGGGTTTGTGAGAGTCCATTCACAACACTAATTTCTTCGATTGTCTTCTTCAAAAGTTGTGTTGGAATTTTGTACAATCCTTATTTGGCGACAAAATTCTTTCTTTTATTGTTGCCGGAAATTCAACTTTTGGGTAATTTATTAGGGCATCTAAGAGAGTTGTTCTCTTGATGATGGAACTTTTATTATCTCCAACATAGTGGTTTTGCACCGAACTGGTCCTGTAATTTTTTCCTTCACATCAAAGGATTTTTCATGTATAAAATTTGTCTCTTGTACTTTACATATTCGATGATTTGCTGGTGTTGGAAGTGATTATCATCCATTAAATCTCTTATATTATTAATCTCATTAATACGCACGTAGAAGAGAAAGTTGTGTAGTTTCCCAACAGAAATTATATTACCATCCAATGACCCTCAAGCCATTACAAGCTATGTAGGATATAGAAGTAAAAACAAATAGGGCCTAATGGTTTGCCGAAGGTGGCACAACTGATGAATGGAGTCAATGTCATAGACATGTCACAACCGATGACATGACATCGATTGTTGCATGCTTTGCCTGCAACAAGTGTTGCAGAGGATTCTTTAGCAATGGCTCATTCCTCAATATCAATTTTACCAGATCCCCTACATAAAACCTCCAAGTAAAATGAGAATGCAGGTTGCAGCTTCTAGGGCCCATTTGGATTGCTAATCATCTACCTAACTATAAATTATCAAAATGATGCATTATAGCATAACGCATTATGTTAATAAAATGGGTTCAGAACACTAATTGGTATTATAATGTTATGGTGTTATGCTTGCATAATGATTTATTTTCTTAATTTTTAGAATCCTAATTAGAATTATAAGTTTCAAGTCATTTTCATATACTCTCTGTCATCTCCCATCTCTCGACTCTCTCATCCTTTCCCCAGTAGACTCCACATCATGTGTATTCTAATCCAGTGATTGGATCTCCTTTATTGTAACCAATACGCACTACTTCTTTTTCCTATCCATGGTTGCATAATTAGAACAAACAATCTAATGACTTTTAGAGTCCCAAAGTCTCCATTTTTGTCGGGTTTTGCAAATTTCCAAGAAGTGGGGCCGTGAATGGATGGGTTTGATCTGGATTTAACCTGATTTGTTTGGGTTTGTCAAGCCTAGTCTATTACAAGGTTTTATTTTGCAAAGCTGAGGCCTAAGTGGACCATTAAATTAGAGTTGGCAATGGTCTGAGTCTGTTAAGCTCATGGGCTACATGGCCAGTAGTCGGGTTTAGGTACGCTTATTGTGTTGTTGTTCATTTATAGCCTGAAACTGTTAACTTAGAGATGTGGTGCACAACCACATGGAGAGAGGGAGGATGAGAGAAATCGGGTCTACAATAACCTGAATTGCATAGGCACATGGAGGGGATGAATTTTGCTGGCTAACTAATCACTATGTGGGATAAACATGCATTTGATCCACACTGTCCATCAGTTTGGCCTTCAAATTTTCACTACGAATCCTGGAAATTCAACGAAATCCAGAACTTACATTAGCTACACCATAGGGAATGGTGTAAAATCATTCACAACAATTTTAAATTCACAGTTTGGCCAACACGAGTAGGAGTAGAATGTCCTAATTTTCGGTGAATCGATTAATCCTGGTGTGAAATGTGAGATGAATGGATTGGATGGTATAAACACATCACGGTGGGCACCACATATAACTTGGACTATTTTATTTTTTTACTTTTTTTTCAAAACAAGATTTCATTAATAAGGCAAATGTACAGATCTAGATTTTTCGGGCAGCAGCCAGGATGAAAAAAACTTGGACTATTTTAATTGTGAGACTTCTCATCTCAACTGTTTCTCACCCACCTGACTTTTGAATCAGCTTTATTTGTTAGTGCTGATCCAAATAAAAAGCAGCACGCCTGATTGATGGGTTAGATCTTATCCACATGAAGTTATTCTTCCTCATCAAACAAAAATAATGCTCCAGCATCCATATCAGAAACTGCATTTTGGATATCAGAGAGAGACTCAGGTGAAAAGACTTGTGCGGGTAAAAGATAAGCTGTTGGTTAGCTTTTGCAGATGAAATCTAAGCCATCATTCGGTTAGTAGCCATATTTTTTAAGTTTCTAAGAAAACCTTACCTTCAATTGAAAGGTTTTGGATGAAATTGATATTTGTGTTTTCCTTCAGCTAGGTCAGTGTGACCTAATCAATAATAGGTTGGATGGCAGAAACATTATAGCGGGCCCTGGGAAATTTTTAGTGGTGAGAGCTTGCTTCTAACTTGGGCTTAGGTGTACTTATTGGGCTATGCTTTGGTTTTCGCCAGAAAACAAATTAAGGTTGTTAAAGTAAATGAATCAAGCTATGGCTGACTCATTCCTATATCAAACCGTTTCTAGGACGCACATAAGTATTAACAAAAGGTTTCTATTCCCAAATATAACAAAGGTACTAATTTGTTGAAAAGTGGGACCACATGTTAAATTTTAAACTAAATTCTTAACCCAATTATTAAACGGTTGAGGATTGGGTCATGGGTCCATGGGCTGTGCCTCTGTTTGGGGTTTGAATGGTTGATATGTTTCGTAGTGTGCCACTAACCCCAAACTAGTCCCTCCCTCCACCACTTTGCATAAATTGTGGATGTGGAGGTGATGGATCCAAGCTTACAACATTGAACTTATGGTTCAAACTATGCTGAAATTTGAGGAAATGTAGAAGAGAGTGAGAATCAATTTGGACAACAAGAGATTGTATAGATGATTCTTGACATGTAATATATGTGATTAGGAAGGCCCGGTATGAAGATCCGTTGGCCCAAAAATAGGACCCTCTTATGAGGTGGGCCATAGACATGAGAAAATTGATTGTTATAATAACATAACCAGCAACTTATATTCGAGGTAACACAGCTCATGAATAGCAAAGATCATGCATGCCCTCCTCTTCAATCTTTTTCTGGCACAAATTGCCTTGGTGGTGTTCAGTTAGAGTAGCATCGCAGACAAGCAAGGCTAATATTCTTATGCAATACAGGAGATATCCACTAGTGTGCAACATCATATCAACTGTTTGGTCCACCAAACCATTGACAATTTACAAAGTAAAAGAAAACCAACCATTGCCATTGCCTGGAAACTATAGCGGTCAACAGCCTGGGCTTGGGCTGGACTGAGTCCTGTCCAACTTACACTGCTAGTAACAAGTTATTACTAGTTGACGCTCTGTAGGCCATCATGATGTATGTGTTTTATCCATGCCATTTATCCATTTTCTTCATATCATTTTATGACATTTCATAGCATGATCCCAGAAATGAAGCAGATCCATAAGAAACAGCGGTAACTGAGCGCCCACCCATAAATATTTCCTGGAGGCTACAAAAGTTTTGTATAAGCTAATATTTGTGTTTTCCATTCATCCAGTTATGGGTGACCTGATCAATAGGTTGGATGTCAAATAAGCATTACGGTGGGCCATGGTGGATGTTCAGTTACCACTATTTCCATGTGGTGTGGTACACTTGAGATCACGGAGATTGGAGAAGGGGAGTCGTTGTTAGGCTCTGCATCGATCGCCAGTAGAAGGATTTTCCATGCGAAAAATGGGTATTCTCTCTCTCTATTTTATGTTTATGCAGTAGATGCCTTCTTTTGTAATCTGATTACTACATGTGTAAGGTGTTTATATTTTGTCTTATTTGGCTTTTAAGCTGTAATCTGATTACTACATGTGTACATGGCCATATGTGCGCAGATAGACATACATGCATAATTAACCCATATGTATAACAGGCCATGCATACGAGATACAAAGAGAGATACACGAAACAAAGAGAGGTACAAAGATGGATTACGGGCATATTTAACCCATATGTATAACAGGCATAATTAACCTTATGCCTGCCTAGTGGGCGACTCCAAACCTTATGCCTGCCTATTGCTTATTGCTACCCCTATTGGGGATGTTTTTCCATTACTTGACCAGATAAAGGCAAGGGAATAATTCAATGCAATGAAATATGTGGTAGTCACTGAACAAGGCCTATTTCAACTACTGGATTAGGGAATCTTGGAGGTGATAGAGATTTTTTTTTAAAACGAAAATTTTCTCACATTCAATGCCATTTTTGTACGGTAACTCATGCTGAAACAACATAGTGCACCATTGCCCAGAGAAAAATTAGAAACTAAGAGGAAAACAGAGAGCAATATAAGCTGCTAAAAATATTACAGTGTTGAGGATGTATTAGCAACTAATCTAGTGACATATATATCGGTAAGTGCCTGCAAGTATAGTCCGATTAGATGAATCTGGTATCAGCAATTAGAGACACTAGCCACAAGTTCCAAATTTAATAGAATGTTGTCGCTTGACAGGTCTCGATGTACAATTGGTGGGATGCAATAATGGCACATGTCTGATAAAGCATGGGCCACACCTTTAGTAACCTTCACCCCTATAATCCAAGTCCACGATGTTGTGATGGAGGATTTCTGTTAATGTTTATATCTCATTTCTAAAACTTCTTTGATCAGATCAATTCACACCTTTGAGTGGGTGAAGTTTCTTCATAGCTATTACTTGGCCCATGGTAGATTTGCTTTATAAACTTTCCCTTACCCTCCTGCTCCGATGTAGTATTTGTCGCCAAAATCCTTTGTTACTTTCACGATGTCTTCAAACATGGCAATACCATCGTAATTCCGTATTGAAAATGGATTTGGTTGCTCCTTTCAAGAACCCCATTCTCTATACTTCTTTGGTAATAAATGGATGAAACGCCAATGATTCAACAAAAAGAAATAAAACTGAGAAGATAAGAATAATGAGGATTACAACTCTGTGGCCTTTCCATGCATCACCATGACTTACTGAAGAGTCATTGCAAGGTCACAAACCTCGCGCTTCATCACATAAGCCTTTGCTTATTTGCGTTTTATGAATACCCCTAAAAGAGCATTTGAAAGGTTTTGCTATTGCAAAGAAGACCTTCCAAGCATTGTATGAAAAATCAACAGATTGCAAGCCTAAAATCCCTTAAAAGGAAGGCGGGATGGAATTGGGCAACATGTTGGGGTGAGAGGTTTAACTTTTCTAGCCTAAGCAATTTTTTGAGTGGTGGTGATATCTCTCCATTGAGGGAGTTTTGACTTAGATTAGTAAAGTAAGCCTTATGGGTATATTAAGTTACTGATTTGAAAAGGATTGCTTCCATTCATAAATTTTCGCTCAATTTCAGATACTCGAGTTTGGAGCAATCCCCTAATCGAGGTGGTAATGGACACTTAGGTGATTCATTGACAAATCAAGAACCTCCAAATTGGATAGTTTTACAATCTCTTATGTGTTGAGGGTCAAATATTGCATATTAGACCCCGGTTATTACCTGATTTTACGAACATGATACTGTTTAATGCCTAATTTGAATCGTCTTTTTGTTACAAGGTGAATTTAAAGAGCTTTGACTGAAAAAGATATTAAAAGCATAGATTTAATACTCTAAAATCACCAAGGCAATGGACGGATCTTAGGGGATCGAGAACGAAGAATTTACACGCCAAAGATCCGAGAAAATCAAGTGATTGACGATAAAAAGGCATGAAAGTCGTCCATAATGCAAGATCACAGGGTTTCCACCATCCGATCGGCTCGAAACTATATAACTGGCCTGAGGATCCTAAATTAACCGTACAAGGTACAGTCCCTGTGGATTCGACCTTGGTCTTACCAAAATTATTACTACATCGCGACCCTGCACTTAGGGTTGTGAACAAGTTTTTGGCGCCGTTGCTAGGGATTGACGGTTGCGTTTTTCTGAGATTAACTAGTTTTAGAATTAGAGATCCTAAATTCTGGTAACTTCCTTCTAACTTTCATAGAGTGTTTTCGGAGGCGAATCGTTGGGCTACTCCAAATGAGTCGAGCTCCAACGACAAGGATGTCAGTGATGTCGATGCCCGACAAGTGGTCCATGGAGATGATCGACTACATCATGCTAAAAGAGACTATTGAGGTACAACCGAACTTTCTACTTTTAAAGACTTATTGCATATAGAAGAATTCCTTGATTGGTTAGCCGAAGTAAACTGGTATTTTAATTACATAGATGTGCCGAAGCATAAGAAAGTAAAATTAGTTGCATTTAAATTAAATTCTGGTGTTTTTGCATAGTGGCAACAATTACAACTCTCATGTACACAACATAATAAGGCGTTTATCCGATCATGACCACATATGAGACGCCTTATTCGATCACGATTTCTCCCCAGTGATTACAAACATGTATTGTTCCAACAATACCAAAATTTTCAATAGGGGAATCAAATTATCATATATTACACTAAAGAATTCCAATGGTTAGTAATAAGGAATGACTTATCGGAGGTCGAATTACAGAAGGTAACACGGTTCATATGCAGTTTACGACCGGTAATTCAGGACAAAGTTCAGATGCACCCGATTAGGACCACAGATGAAGTGGTTCAGTTGGCATGTAAGGTGAAAAAACAGCTTACAAGAGTCTCTAGTCAGCCTTATCCTTCGACTCAACCTTCCATTACAGGTCGCACACAAGATTCGGTGTTGGCTAAAGGAAAGGAACCAATAGGAGGGCGTCTTCAACCTCCTACAACCGCAAATTGTGACACAGGGAGTGGTCCATATAGGCTTCAACGTGCAGTACCCACAATAGCGGGTCCGAGTAATATTCTAAATCCTTATGGTCGGCCAAATCTGAACAATTGTTATTATTATGGCCAACCAAGCCACTTATCAAACACCTGCCTTCAACCCCCCGCAGTCCACTTGACTATTAACGAAGAGGGCCCTAAAAAGCATTTGAAACACCAGTTAAGATCATAATATAAAGGTATTATGCATGCATGATGATTTATTTCCTTAATTTTTAGAAACATAGGAATTGTAAGCTTAAGTCATTTTCATGTACTCTCCTTCTCTATCGTTTCTCTCATCTCCCATCTCTCTCTCATCCTCTCCCCAGTGGACCCCACAGTCCAAATCAGTGATTGAATCTTAGAATCAATACACACAATCAATACTAAGGTCTTTTAGAGTCAAGTGTCCTTTTTGTTGGGTGAGCGGGGCCACAAATTCATGTGTTTGAGTTTGATTGTAAGCTGGTTAATTTGTTTGGGCTTTTCAAGCCTAATATATTACAAGGTTTTATTTTGCATAGCCCACGCTCCAGGAGACCGTTAAATTAGAGCCAGCAATGGTCTTTGACCCTGTCAGCCCATAGGACGGATGGCCAGTACTCAGGCCTCAGTTCATGCATATTGCGTTGTGCTTCATTTTTAGCCTGAAACTATGATGCACATGAATGACGTAGAAAGAGGAAGGACGAGAGATATTGAAACTATTATGGCCTGAATTGCATGAGCATATGGAAGGGATGACTTGCACTAGCTAACTAATCATTATGGAGGACAAACATGCATCATATCAGCCCCATCTATCAGTTCGGCCGTCACATTCTCACCATAAGTCCTGTAGATTCAGTGAAATCCAGGACTTACATCAGTTGCACCAAAGGGAAGAGGGTTTTTCACCATAGGTAATGGTGTAAAATCATTCCTGAATACTTTAAATTCACATGGTTTAGACAACATGAGTATTAGAAGAATTTAATAATCTTGGTATGAAACGTCGGATGAGTGGATTGGATGGTCTATACGCACAAAAGTGGATATCACATATAACTTCGAGTATTATAAAAATGACACTTCTTGTCAGCTATTTCACATGGTGTGCACCTACGGTTGAATCAGCCTGATTTTTGGCTCTGATTCTACTCATCTTTTGTCGAGAACATTGAGTTCCAAGCAATGGGCCTCAGGACTGGTTTGGCATGGGCCCATTTTCTACTTTATAGTCAAGTCTCCTCTTTGTTGATATGATCTGGAGTTTGGACATTTGCCAAATTCTAAGTAGTTGGGCCTGGGACTTGATATGAGCCCACAATTTTTACTGTTTTGTTTGAGCTTGTCATGTCAAAGTCTTAAGTATTTATTTTGCACAGCCCAGTCTTAAGTAGAACAATAAATTAGGCTGGCAATGGGACTGTGACTCTAGTCAACCCTTTAGCCAACTAACTGAGCTTGCTTCGAACTTGGCAAATGGACAGCACTCCTTACGAAATAGTTCAATTGGATAGGTATAGATTCATCTCATCTAGCAAATTTTAGGATATGATCCATCCATGGTGGGTCCATGAGATGAACAGTCCACATCAAGGACTGGTATGACCTCTCCAATTAGTGTTATTACACCAGATAAGGAAATTAGTGTGCTGCACATAGGTTTTATTTCTCTCATAAGAAAGTGACACAATAGGAGACATACAGAAAAAAATAAAAATAAAAATACATAACTTAGGGGGTGTTTGGGAACATGGGAACCCTGCAATTGAAATTGCTTTCCGTGGAAATCCGCTTTTTCTCCATTTGCAAAAAAAAAAGTAGTGTTGCAAACTGATATCCATTTCTAAGATTTTCCTTGAAAAACTGTGCAGATTCATCGCTCCCAAAAAAGAGACATTGATGACTTCTGAGGCAAAGAAGATAACATGAGGTGACAGAACATGGAATCCCTGCAAATTTGGAATCCAAAACAAACAACAGAGAAAAGAGGAGACCATGGTTTCAATTTCCTGATGATTTCAGTTACTTTTTCATATCCCCATTTTAGTAGTAATCCTTCCATTCAAACACATGAAAAGAAAAGGAAAAATAAAAAATAAAAACTAGAAGCATAACGTGAAATACAGATGCAAATCTTTCCACAGTATACAGAAACTTTCATTTCTAAAAAGAATGTCCCAATTGTTGAGCGATCCAGACCATTGGTGTGTTGCAGCCCACAGTCGATGAACCATGCACCCCTAGAAAATAAAAAATAAAAAAATCTCCTCGATTAGATGATTCCCCCCACTATTAGGCTTGGAACTTGCCATAGTCAGAATGTGAACCGTTGCTGTAATTCACTTCTTAACCGTCTATTTATAGGCCACAAATCTAACGGTTAGACAATTGAAGAGATTTTCTGGGGATTAATCAATCAGCCGTGGGACACAAAAGACATCCACATCGAATATAGAGATTGCATGAAAACACATGAAAAATAAAATAAAAATCAAGGAATGATTAAGCAGGGTATCCAAACCCAACTAATGCATAAAAACCGAATCGAGCTTTCAAAATTGGAGAAATATTAAAAAAGCGAGGGTAGGATAGATTACGTACACTTGCGGATACAGCTGGCGGGATAAGCGCAAGAAGCTCATCGGCTCTTCTGAAGATGAAAGCTGCGACGCCCGCACCGCACGCAGAGAGTATGTGTCTTGTTCATTCTCTTCCCAAAGTTTCCCGTCCCTTTCCCCTTGTAAATTAAAATGGAAATTCATTATTTTCTTTATTTCTTTTCTTATTCCTTACATGAGGAAATGGAAGATGATGAGATAATAGTTAGAGATTAGCGAAATTACCATATTAGGCTTCGATGAAGCTGTGTTCTTCTCGGTCGTCCCTTTGGAGTGGGAGAGGAGAAACCTGCAATCTTTCTCCAACCCAACCACTCCGATGCTCTCTTTAGCCCTTTATATTTTGGTTTCCAAAGCTCTGTTGGGCTTCGGGCTTGGCCCACTTTGGAGTCATATTAGGTTTGTAATTGGCCAGGTTTGGGCCGGGCCTACACTTATGATCCACGGCCCGCACCAGCCCTGCAGAGTAACCAAAACCGGAGCCCGAAATTTGGTTAGGGCCGAACTCTATCCTGCCCAGCCCAAATATGTTAAAATCATATTTTTCACTTAAATGTTGTTAATCTATCTGTTGATCAAGTGGGGCACACATACACAATGAAATAGATGTCCAAAGAAGCGAAACCAGCTGTATGCATTCATGGAGAATGGGTTGTTGTCTAGGGGATGACTAGAATGGGATACTTATAGGAGCAAATGAAATTAGGTGAGTCTAAAATGACTTGAGCCCAGGCCCAATCCAAAACTGACTGGGTTATGCATGTCAGGCCCCAAGCTTCTGCCATGAGCCAAGGTAGTGTATTCAAGCTGGATTCAAAGTAGAAATGGGGCCATGGAGCTTCTACGGGTCACGCAGTCCATTACTAGCCTTAATTTAAATACTAGGCATGTGGTCTAGCTTCGTTGTGGAATTATGTCATTCCTGAGTGACTCATGTGTCCTTATTACTTTACACTTACCTAGCAAAATTTCTAATAAGGTTGCATTACTTTGATGTGTATTATCTAAATCATGTACAAATTTAATTAGTTCAAAAGTATATTGAGAAGGTGAGCTGTATATTAAAATGTTATATTAGAGTACATTCAAAAAGTTATCTCTTCATTGAAATGCTATGCTAGAGCATTGAGGGCACTAATAAGGTCACGTGGTATTTCTAAATTGGCTGCAGATTGCCAACATGATGTGTGTGTTTTATTGGTATGGGTCGTCTAATTTGCCTGATAAAAGATCAAGCGAACCATGTCATAAGAAACAATGGAGATTATAATGCCCATAGATGAAGCCTTCTTAAGGCCTACTTTGATGTTTATTTGCCACCCAACCTGTTCATATGGTCACACACGCTTGAAGAAGGGAAAACACAAATATCGTTTTCATCCAAAACTTCTGTCACCCCTAAGAAACTTTCAATGGTAGGTATTTAATCCTCATTATTTCCTTTGATGTGGTCCATTTGAGGTTTGATATACCTCATTATAGGGTTCATGCCCTAAAATGACCTGGCAAAACGGATACACGGTATCGATAAAACATAGTGGTAGGCCCTACATACCTAGTCCTAGGTCATGAGTCAATCCACGTCCTTCAAAGTCACCTGTCATAAGAAGAAAAAATAAATCAATCATCGAAAGCTCTTTTAAATGCCACAAACCTTATTACCGACGGGAGCGGATTAGGTGTTGCCCTTACAATTAATGACGCCCAACTTAATATATGTATTCTACCGTGCATGGCTTTCAAAGAAATGTCACTTTCTCTTCTTTAACTTTTCAAGCTCCCAAATAGAATTATATTTTACTTTATACAAAAAAGTAAATTTTATATTTTTTTACCATCAAATATTAATATTATCTCATATATGGCAAAGCTGCAAAAAAAAGGGAAGTTAACAACGAAAAGTAAATCATTCTCTTGTAATAAAAAAATAATAATAAAAATAAAAAATAAAAAAATCATCTCAAGTATTTTCAAAGCTCCTTAACAAGTTTTGAAAATGTTGTAAGATGTTTTTAACCTGTACATGAAACAGGGGTTCGATCGGGTCGAACAATCAAATGAACAAACATTCAGGGTGGGAACCACAAAGAAAGATATAGACCTCACCTGATCTAAATTTTCCGTAAACATGATTCCACACAATGAATTACATGCACAACATAACAAGAAAAACACACCTTCTCTACATTGGATGATTTTCATACAATAAACACACATAATAATAATGTACTTGCCTCTACACATCCCCAACCTTAATGATTTTCATCCACCCAACTATACCTTGAGATCCATCAGTTGACGTAATGTAAGTGTGTGGAATGGTCCTAGAGAGAAGGAAGGCCGACTAATAGATAACTCTTGAACCACGTAGTGCATGGTTGGCCGAGAGTTTGGATCTAGTCGAATGCATGAAAGTGTGATGGACACCACAAATAAGACTTCCTGTGCTATCTCAGCCGTTGGATCCAAGAGACGTTGGTCCAACACATCCTTTAGCAGTGTATCATGTCTACTTGGCGATGACAAAGAGGAGATGAGCTCCCCAGGATGCCTTCCCATCATCACTTCAAGTGCCACAACACCAAAGCTATATACGTCGCATTTTTCAGTCACCCTCATTGTAAATGCAAGCTCTGCAAGAAAGAAGATACTTCAGTCATGATCTTTTCTCCTCCTTAATCATTAATAGCTAAATTCTTAATCATATATCAAAGTCACCTGGGTTTCTTAATCAAGGTTTCATATTTTTTAGGTTTTTATGCTTGTTAAGCCCAAGGCATCTTTATAAACTGCGCATATGCCAACTGAGATGTGTGTAACGTTAACACATCTGTGTGAGGTGTGATCTTGCTAAAAAGTCAGGATTCTCCACTCGCCAGCCATCCTACATGTATAAATTGTGTACTGTTGGCATTGTTTTTCCGAAAACTATCCATTGTTTTCACATGGTAGTGGCCCGCCTAATAAAGAACCAGATTAATCATTGTGTTGGGTGGTCTGCATGGTTGGGCCTACCTTTACATGTGCCTCAGGTGTCCCAAACGCATGAGAAGTTGGCACGTGTGAACCAGAGTGCACTGATGTGTCTATAAGTATTGTTGTAGCTACACATTTCATTTGCAAGGATTGGGAGATATGGGCATTGTTTGAAGGATTTTTCCAATCTTGGAACATCTTTTGTTGCATGAGGCATTCATTGTGTGGGACATTACATCAACGGTTTCGATCATAGACGATGCCATATTTCCATTGGCATCATTTTCATATTTACTCATATGGGACAAAAGCATTGAGCTCTTTCAATCATTTAATAAATAACGGTAACTCATCCATCCACACTTGGTACCTATGTAAATCAATCCAGACCATCTGAAAACATGGCCCCATATTATAGATTGAGTAGATACCAAACATTACACTTATTAGAGGATTTTATCCATCCCATCCAACTGGTGGCCAACAAATGTACAGTTAAGAAAAATAGTCAGCACCACAAATTTAATAGCTAATAACATATGGTTAAGTTAGTTGGGTAACTTAAATCATGGTTAGAATTATCATGCAACCACAATATCTCCACCATGCATAATGTAAAAACGATGGACCACAAGTGTAGCTAAGAGATAACATTATTCTTACGTTTATCTTCATTTGCATTGTTATATATATATTAGTTTTGACTTCGGGGATTGTAAAATACAAACCCATGTATGTTTCTTTACAAAGCCTCTTACAGTTGTTGGATTAAGGAATCTTCCAGTTGCCCTATATTCCAATATTTGACATCAGTATGATAACTTATGCACAAACCTTAGTATGTAATTTCCAACAAATAAATAAATAAATAAAAGGGGAAGCTTATGAAAAATAAAGACCAATTGCTAATAAAACGTTTAAAGCGTGGAGAATGAATTAACGGCCAACCTGGAGCAATGTATCCGTAGGTGCCTGCGAGCATAGTCCTACTGGACGAATCAGGTATCAACAATCTTGCAGTGCCGAAGTCAGAGACACAGGCCTCAAGTTCTGAATTCAACCGAATGTTGTTGCTTGATAGGTCTCGATGGACAATGGGCTGGGTGCAGTCATGGTGCATATAAGATAATGCATGGGCCACACCTTTAATAACCTTCACCCTTAGAGTCCAGTCCAACTCTGCAGCTCCTCTGTCATCGCTTAGGATGCTAGCCAAGCTTCCCCTTTCCATGTACTCATAGACTAGAAATGAGAATTGAGCATGAGAACAAAAACCATAAAGCTTCACAATGTTGCGATGGCGGATTTCTGTTAATGCTCGAATCTCATTTCTGAAACTTCTTTGATCAGATTGACCCCCACTTTCGAGTGGGTGAAGTTTCTTCACAGCTACTACTTGGCCTGATGGTAGATTTGCTTTGTAAACTTTTCCATACCCTCCAGTTCCGATGCAGTATTTGTCGTCAAAACCCTCTGTCGCTTCCACGATCTGTTCAAATGCATCAATCCCATCATAATTCCATATTGAAAATGGATTTCTTCTGCTCCTTTCAAGAACCTCTTTCTCTTTATTTCTTCATCTTTGGTAAAAAATGGAAGAAACGCCGACAACGATAAATAAAAGAAACAAGGCTGCCAAGAGAGGAAGAACAATGAAGATGACAACTTGGCGACCTTTTCTTGCATCACCATGGCTTGTTGAAGGAGCATTGCAGGGTCTCAAACCTTGCACTTCACCACATAAGGCTTTGATTTTATGAATGCCTCTGCAGGAGCCTTTTGAAAGGCTTTGTTGTTGGGAATAGGGCCTTCCAAATCATTGTATGAAAAATCTACGAATTGCAAGCTAAGCATCCCTTCAAAAGATTTTGGAATTGAGCCAGACAACATGTTGTGGGAGAGGTTTAACATTTCCAGCATCTGCAAGTTCCCAATTTGTGATGATATCTCTCCATTGAGTGAATTATGGCTAAGGTCTAATGCACCCTGTAGGTGTATCAGGTTGCCTATCTGAAATGGAATGCTTCCATTCAAATAATTTTCACTCAATTTCAGATACCGTAGTTTGAAGCAATTCCCCAACTGAGGTGGTATTGGACCAGCTAGGTTGTTCATTGATAGGTCCAGAATCTCCAAATTGGACAGTCCCCCAATTTCTTGAGGAACCCGATTAGAAAGCTGGTTATCACTTAAATTCAAGTTGAACAATGAAGTCAACCTCCCCAATTCCTTTGGAATCTCTCCTACCAGACGGTTTGAAGAAAGACCAAGCACTCCTAGCCGCGTCAACCGCCCAATCTCGCGAGGAATTCTACCAGTGATCATGTTTCCAGAGAATTGTAGCCTCGTCAAGTTTCTGCATTCTCCCCAGTTCGGTGAGAGTTCACCAAACAACCTGTTGTTGCTGACATCCATAAAATAGAGATGTGGGTATACACCAAAGACTTCTGATACATTGCAATGAGCTGATTTCCTTCGAGTCGAACTCTAGTTAACCTAGTGCAATTTCTGAAGCTTTTTGGGATCTCACCAGTTAAATGGTTGTCAAATGCAATGAAGCGCTTAAGCTTGGTCCAGTTTCCTAAATTGAAAGGGATAGAACCTGTTAGATGGTTACTGAACAGCTCAAGATTATTGAGATTTACCAAATTCCCAATTTCCAGAGGAATTGAACTAGAAATTTGATTGCTAGAGAGGTACAAAAGTGTAAGGTTTCTCAAATTACCTAAAGTAAGAGGGATTGGACCCGTCAGATTGTTTTCGTTCAACTGCAAATCTACCAAATTCTTGAGATTTCCTAATTGTGTAGGAATTGAACCAGAAATTTGATTGCTGTCGAGGAACAAAACTGTAAGGTTTCTCAAATTACCTAAAGCAAGAGGCATTGGACCCGTCAGATTGTTTTTGCTCAACTGCAAATCTACCAAATTCTTGAGATTTCCTAATTGTGTAGGAATTGAACCAGAAATTCGATTGCTGTCGAGGAACAAAACTGTAAGGTTTCTCAAATTACCTAACGCAAGAGGGATTGGACCCATCAGATTGTTTTCGCTCAACTGCAACTCTACCAAATTCTTGAGATTTCCTAACTGTGTAGGAATTGAACCAGAAATTTGATTGCTGTAGAGGTACAAAACTGTAAGGTTTATCAAATTACCTAAAGCAGGAGGGATTGGACCTATCAGACTATTATTCCACAATGACAACTTAACCAAATTCTTGAGATTTCCTAATTGCGCAGGAATTGAACCAGAAATTTGATTGCTGTAGAGGTACAAATGTGTAAGGTTTCTCAAATTACCTAAAGCAGGAGGGATTGGACCTGTCAGATTGTTTTTGTACAATGCCAACCCAACCAAATTCTTTAGATTCCCTAATTGTGCAGGAATTGAAGCAGAAATTTGATTGTCAAAGAGGTAGAGGATCTGGAGATGTTTACACAGGCCGATTTGAGATGGAATTTTCCCAGTGAGTTTATTGATCTGGAACTGAAGGGAGATGAGTTTGGTCCAGTTGGTGAAGAAACTTGGATCTAGTTCACCACTTATTTCATTAGCTGAGATGTCAAGCTCTGAAAGGTGAGAAAGGTTAGCCATTGAAAGAGGTAGAACTCCAGAGAGATTATTCGTGGAGATATCGAGGGAGACGATTCTAAAAAGAGTGCCAATATCAGCTGGGATGGTTCCAGTGAGTGTGTTGCCACTGAGATTGAGACGGAGGAGGTTTGGAAATGACGAGAAGCTCAAGTTATCAAGCTTACCTTGCAAGCCTGCACTCGGTAAGCTTATCTCTATTACGCTTCCAAGGCCATTGCAGGAGATCCCATACCATTTGCATGGAGAGATTATGTTGGCACTAGAATTAGCAGATGGAAGTGACCATGAATGGAGAGCTTGTGGTGAGAAGATGCTGGCTTTCCATTCCAAGAGAGCCTCTGCTTCTCCGAGTGTGGATGCTGGTGCTGTTGTAAAGGCATTGGAAGAAAGAAATTCTAATAATAAAAGAAGAAAAGCAAGAGAGAGAGATTTCTATATGGCCATGGCTGTTGTTGCTTATGCTCTGTTATGAACTTACGATGGATGGGTATTTACAGAAAGAGGTTGATGTTACTCTGGACAAGAGCAACTTGTCTTTCTCTTGCGAAAAAAGAAAAGAAAGAAAAGGAAAAAAAAAAAAAGAGTTAATACAGGCGCTGAAAAATATGAATGCTCGTAGAAATGCATGCACACACGATCTAAACGCTCCAATTTGTGGACCCTAACTTAGATAAGGAATAATAGCTGAAATTAGATCCGTTGGACCGAGGGTTGTCAATGGGCCGGATTAGGTCCGGGCCGAGATCTGTCCAAGCCTGGCCTGTAATTATGAACCTAAGCCCAAATCTAGCTTGGCCCCTTGACGGGCTGAAATAGTCCAGCTGAGACCGGCCCAGGACAATTACCCAAAGCCCGTCCTGAGTCTGCCAGAGCCCAAGCCCTGAATATCTCTGCAGATAAATGATATTTTGGTGTGCCTCATGTGTGAGAGAGAGGGAGAGAATGAAAGAAAAGGGAGAAAAGTAGGTTTAGAAAATATTTTTTGGGCCGGGTCAGGTTTATGGGATTTCGAGAGCTAAAAGCCCAGACCGGTGTGATTTATAATATGGATAAAACACATACATCATAGTGGGCCTCAGAGCACCGACCAGCAGCCAACCGCTGCTAATACGTGCTACCCGGGTAACAGGGTGTTATCCTTACCGTGAGGCTCACATTGATGATTTTTTGTATTTCCACACCATCCATCCGTTTCTCCATACCATTTTAGGATTGGATTACAAAAATTACCAAGATCCAAATCTAAGGTGGACCACTCACAGGAAACAGCAGTAATTGAGTACCTCGCCATTAAAATTACCAAAGGGCCCATAGTAAGGTTTTCGTAATGTTTATTTGAAATCTAACATGTTAATAATGTTAGGAAGATCTGAATGAAGGGAAAATATAGAGATCAGCTTGATCCAAAACTTTTGTAGCCTACAAAAAGCTTTTAATGTTCATTCATCACTATTTCTAGTGATACAGTCCACCTGATATTTAGATATTATTAAGGTTTGGGATCGGTCCTAAAATGAGATGGAAAACATATGGACAACATGGATATACAACAAATACATCAAGGTGAGACCCATACCGTTGATCCATGATTGGTGGACATTTTATGGACTGTCAATAAATAATCTTGTAGCCCAACTATATCCTATTGTTCCCTGTAGTGTGGCCCATCTGAGTTTTGGATTGGCCTAATTGTTTGCCTCAGGTTGTAACATGAGGTGGCACAATTGATGAATGGAGTTAAATGTCACTGTGGACTCACAGAGCTTGATAGTTGCATGCTCTGCCTACAACAGATATTGTCCCTAGGATGGCAATGGCCCAGTCCTCAATCTCAATTTTGCCAGATCCCCTACACAACCCCTAAGTAGAACGAGGAATGCAGGTTGCCTGCTCACCTGAACTTTGAAACAGCCACCAACCCGTGCACAGAAATGAGTCACATATATAAAATCAGACCCACTTATCACAGATGGCTGATTGAAGGTGGTATTGGCCTTCTAGATGGCCTATCTTTAATTGAGTCCAGAGGAGCTGCTGTTCCTGATGGAGGGGGATTCTGCTAGTTCTGGTTGTTGCGAGTGCTTCGGTAGCCCCTTTGTTGTCTGTTTCAGGTTTAGTGGCCGAGTTTTGTTGAAAGCCTCTTTAGCCTTTTCAGCACTTGTGGCCGAGTTTCGTTGAAAGCCTCTAGATGGCCGAGTTTTTTGTAATTTTGTTGATGCTATTCAGAGCTTTATATGATAGGTATGGCTCATTTTTTAAACAAAACAAAACTGAAGGATCCTGATCGGATGGTTCATGTGTACTTTGAAAAGAAATAAAAGGGCTCTGGCATTGCCGACACAACACACATGTCACAGGATTGAATTCGAGCCTAACCGGGAAAATGAAATAAAATCCACTTATCACAGGATCATCATTGTGTGAGTTCCATGTATCTAAAATCATGCAAATATGATCATCATGGGATAACACATCATTTGAACCATTGGACACTTTCTAATAACCATTCATTTCATTTCAATAGGTGTGGCCCACCTGATGATCAATAGGCCATGTTTTTAAGACATGGAAACTATGTATTGTTCGTATAACCTAAGGAGCAGCTCTAGTCTGGCATGAGTATGGCTTGTCTCCATGTGCGAGGTACTCGAATTAGCAAAAGTAAAACAATGCAAATGAAGTCATGCAATGGCAATAAGATGAGCTTTGATGGAAAGAGGTAAAGACAACTTTTGTTTCTCCCTTAAGTTGTGTAAACTTCCAAAGTAGACTGGACTGGACCTCCCAATATCACAGGACTTCTAAGGCACATTTCGATAGCTCATAATGTAGTTAATTATAAATAATAAAAACAAATTATTATAGCATAATACATTATGTTAATAAAAGTTGTTTGGAACACTCATTAAGATAATAATCTAAAGGTATTATACATGCTTGATGACTTGTTTTGTTAATTTTTAGAAACCTAGAATTGTAAGGTTAAGTCATTTCATGCACTCTCTCCCTCCCTCACATTTCTCTCATCTCCCATCTATCTCATCCTCCCCAGTGGACCCCACACCATGTGGGGTCCAAACCAGTGATTGGATCTCCTCAATTGTAATCAATGCATCTCTCCTTTTTCCAATCCATGACTGGATGGTCATGACAATCAACTCTAGCGACTTAGAGTCAAGTCTCCATTTTGTTGGGTTTTACAAACTTTTAAGTAGTAGGCCCATCAATGGATGTATTTGGTCTAGATTTTAAGTTTTGGGCTTATCAAGCCTAGTCTATTACAAGGTTTTATTTTGCATGGCCCACATTGAAAGAGACCATTGAATTAGAGCTGGCAATATTCTTTGACTCTGTCAGCCCATGGGCGGGATGGACAGTACTCGGCCTCATGTCATGGATATTGTGTTGTGCTTCATTTTTAGCTTGAAACTATTAAGTAGGTTAGAAGATGTGGCGTGCAATGACATGGAGAGAGAAAGGAAGAGAGAAATTGGGACTGCAATGCCCTGAATTGCATAGGCACATGGAAAGGATGACATGTGCCAGCTAACTAATCATTATGGGACAAACATGCATCAGATCCACACTATAAGGAAATCCAAGACTTACATCAGCCGCACCATAGGGAAGAGGGTTTTTCACCTCGGGGAAGAGTGTTAAATCATTCCTAAAATTTTTTAATTTACATGGTTTGGCCAACATGAGTATTAGAATGCCCTGATTCTTGGAGAATCAATTAATTAATCTTGGTGTGGAATGTCAGGTGAGTGGATTGGATGATGGATGCACACCAAAGTGGACACCACATGTAACGTGGACTATTTAAATGATAAGACTTCTTATCTCAGCTATTTTCCATGGTGTGTACTAAGTGTTGAATCAGCCTGATTTTTGGGCCCCGGTTCAAATAAGAGTGGCACACTTGATTGATGGGGTGGATCTCATCCACATGAACTTGGTCCTCATTAAATAAAAGCAATGCATCGAATACATACGCAAGTCTTGGACTGCATTTTGGAATTCAAGCAGAGAAGATTGGAGAGAGACTGGGGTGGAACTACTTACTCGGGGTAAAGAGTGAGCGGGGTAGAAATGACCAATTGCTTCTTGTGTGTGTGTGTGGGCCAAGATATGGCTTCTACCCATCTGTCTAAAACCACTTCTATGATTGGTTCAGTTTCCAAACCTTGAGAAAAAAAATCATTAATGCATCACCTAACTAAATGGATCAAAGAGCGGCTTAGACGTAATAATTTATTTATTGGTGGGGACATGAGCTTAAATTCTAAGATTAATAAATAGTTGAGGATTGAGTCATGGAAGTTGATCGTGGTTATTCTGCAAGTCCTTTCCCACGAACTTAGTCTATAAAAGTTGCACATGTCATCAACTGTCATATGTGTATGGCATCCAACCTCTACTACAGAGCCATTCCATTGGACGCCCTAAAAATAATCCAATCAACTGTCAGGTGGGCCACCACTTAAATTTGGAGGCCTTTAGGTGGTTGAAATCGTTTTCCATAGTGTGGCCAGCCTAATGGTTGGATAGGCCTGTTTTCAGGGGCATTCCAGTAGTCAAGGTGATTTTCACTTAATACATGGGTTGGATGGCATTACGCAATATATTTGACCCTGAAATGCAACAGTATACAAACATATCAATAGGTTTTTAAACAGAGGTGAATCATCATATAAGAAAGGGTAATCTTTCAGTGATCTAGACAGTTCATCTGTTGGGAATCTTGGGACCCATTTAATGGGTGGCATTGAACGAATATAACCAACTAAATCTAAGCCCTGCAAGTTGCAGATAACATTGAAATACAGCCAATGATTTAACGAGAACAGGTCTGGGAATCAGATCATAATTGAGATTGTAAAAGTGGATAACATGCACATTTCAGCTACACACATACATATAGACTGCATGTGCCATGATCTAGACTTCCATTCTGGGCTTATAGTCCATCCGCATGCAGTTTGTAACAAGATTTCCACGATCCCACATTTATGACACACATATGATGTCTATGTTCACTAACATGGATGATATCAGCCGTCTATCAATAAAGATGAGTGGGGAATGCGAATGCTATCTTATGCTAGCAAGCTGACATGGTAGAGCTAGTGACATGGGAATACAGTAGATTCATCTCTCCACAGTACTTTTTCTTGAGGGCTGGTGGTACTGGTAACGGCTTAATCTGATTAGCAGACCCATAATTTTATCTACTTCACCTTTTCTTCTTCCATACATTTAGTAATTTTGTTCCATCCAAAATAAGTTTACTTCTTGATGTTAAGAATAGAAAATAATAAACCATCGAGTTTGTTAGACATAGGGTTGGCAATCACTAGTGGGTGAGTCCCATGAGGTTAAGCCTCTTCCTCTTCAGTTAGAAGATGGATTTAAATTCAAATTTGAATGAGGATTTAGATGAGGAGAATCCAAACTCCCAAGGCTCTCTCGTGAAAATACATTAACAATTAAGAGGAGTAAAAAGAGAAAAAGTGACATATTGAAATCTGCTTTTAGCTTGTCCTTGGGACAATCTAAACCATAGATCATAATCCGGGGCCATCTATACCGTAGAATCAGATGGGTGGTTAGATCAATCTGCTCCAGTAGTGGTTAGGCGGACTACTAGATCTGGACAGTTCATCTTCGACTTTGTGAAGGTTTCATATCGTGTAGACCGTCAGATCTTGAGGGCTCACTCTTCCGCACATACTTTCAAAGTTGCCGTCTGACCACCCTAGGAGACAGGGTATCCCGTCTCCACTGGACATTGCATGTGGTGTGATGTGTATGTTAGGCAATTGTCACTGTGCCCCTACGATTGCTGTGTGGGCCATACGAAAGCTTTTGATTGTTCTCATCTCTATCGCAGGAAAATCTTTTTCACCTCAGTAGTCCAAATAATGACAAATGTGGCTATGCTACATTTAGAAGGCAAAAGATAAGGACTGCATGAGTACGCTCATCCTAGCAATTTTTTTTTTCGTTAACTAATCCATGTGAGTAGAACTTCATGAGATGAGAAAGAGTATAGTTTTGTAGAATGCTCAATAACCTTAATTAGGGTGAGATGATGTATTATATATACTCAATAATTATAAAAGTGCTCTTAGGCTGATATATACTTTGTTTTGTATATGTCATATGTATATATACAAATATTCTTTTAAACTAATGATTGCTATGGTGGCATTGGTTTATCTTTGAATAAAAGAAACTGAGAAACATCAGTAGAAAATGTAGGATCCTATAAGTATGTCTTGATTCCATGTGCGAGGTGCTCAAATTAGCATTAATTCCTATAAGTAAAACAGATGTCATTTTCATACTCTTTTCCTCTCTCTCACATCTCTCTCATCCTCTCCCCGGTGGTACCCACACCATGTTTAGTCCAAACGAGTGATAGGATCTCCCCTGTTGTAATCAATATGTACTGCTCCTTTTTCCTATGCAGGATCAGATGGACAACCAACTTTAGTAACTTTTAAAGTCAAGTCTCGTTTCTTTTGTTGCGTTTTGCAAATTTCCAAGGAATGGGGCCCGAGAATGGATAGATTAGGTCTAGATTTAACTGATTTGTTTGGGCTTGCCTAGTCTATTACAAGGTTTTATTTTGCACAACCCAAACTCAAGGGGACCATTAAATTAGAGCTGGCAGTGGTCATTGACTCTGGTCAGTCCATGGGCCAGATGGCCAGTAGTTATTCTCAAGTCACGCTTATTGACTTGCGCTTCATTTTTAGCCTTAAACTGTAAGTAAACTAAGAGATGTGCGTGCAGCAACATGGAGAGAAGAAAGAGAGAAATCAGGACTACAATAGCTTGAATTGCATAGGCACATGGAGAGGATGGTTTGCACTAGCTAAATAATTAATCACTATGTGTGGACAAACATGCATCAGATCCACCCGGTCCATTAGTTAGGCTGGAAGTGATTATCATGCATTAAATCTCATATATTATTAATCTCATTGATTTGCACATAAAAGAGAAAGTTGTGTAATTTCCCAACAGAGATTATATTACCATCCAATGACCCTCAAGCCAATTACAAGCTATTTAGGATATAGGAGGAAAAACAAATAGGGCCTAATGGTTTGCCAAAGGTGGCACAACTGATGAATGGAGTCAATGTCACAAACATGTCACAACTGATGACATGACATCGATTGTTGCATGTTCTGCCTGCAACAAATGTCGCAGAGGATTCTGACCGCTTCTATGGCAATGGCTCATTCCTCAATCTCAAATTTACCGGATCCGCTACCAAAAACTTCCAAGTAAAATGAGAAATGCAAGTTGCAGCTGCTTGCCTGAACTTTGAAACTGCCCCCTACTCGTGCATAGAACTAGGTCACCTATGTAAAATCTGATCCACTTATCACAGGTCATCACTGTGTGAGTACCATGCATCTAAAATCATGCACATATGTTCATCATGGAGGGCACATTATTTGAACCATTGGTCTTTTTCTAATAACCATTCATTTACTTTCAACGGGTGTGGCCCACCTGATGATCAGATAGGCAAGTTTTTCAAGACATGGAAACTACGCATTGTAAGGTCAATCTGACGAGCAGCGCCGGTCTCACATGCGTGTGTCTTGTGTCTATGCGCGTGGTACTCAAATTACAATCCTAAAGTAAAACAGAAACAAGTGAAGTCATGCAATGACAATAAGATGAGCTGTGATAGAAAGAGGCGAAGACAGACTTTTGTTTCTCCCTTGAGTTGGATAAACGTCCAAAGCAGACTTGACTGGAAAAACCAATAATCTAACTTCTAGGGCCCATTTGGATTGCTAATTATCTACCTAACTATAAATTATAAAAATGATGCATTATAGCATAACGCATTATGTTAATAAAATGGGTTCGGAACACTAATTGGTATTATAATGTTATGGTGTTATGCTTGCAAAATGATTTATTTTCTTGATTTTTAGCATCCTAATTAGAATTATAAGTTTCAAGTCATTTTCATATACTCTCTCTCATCTCTCATCTCCCATCTCTCTCGTCTCCTGTCTCTCTCATCCTTTCCCCAGTAGACTCCACATCATGTGTAGTCTAATCCAGTGATTGGATCTCCTTTATTGTAACCAATAGGCACCACTTCTTTTTCCTATCCATGGTTTCATAATTAGAACAAACAATCTAGTGACTTTTAGAGTCAAAATCTCCATTTTTGTCCGGTTTTGCAAATTTCCTAGAAGTGGGGCCGTGAATGGATGGGTTTGGTCTGGATTTAAACTGATTTGTTTAGGCTCGTCAAGCCTAGTCTATTACAAGGTTTTATTTTTCACAGCTCAGGCTTAAGTGGACCATTAATTAAATTAGAGCTGGCAATGTTCTGAGTCTGTTAAGCTCATGGGCCAGATTGCCAGTAGGCGGGCTTAGGTATGCTTAATTGTGTTGAGGTTCATTTGTAGCCTGAAACTGTTAACTTGGAGATGTGGTGCACAACCACATGGAGAGAGGAAGGAAGAGAGAATTGGGGTCTACAATAGCCTGAATTGCATAGGCACATGGAGGGGATGAATTTTGCTAGCTAATTAACTAATCACTATGTGGGATAAACGTGCATCTGATCCACCCTGTCCATCAGTTGGGCCGTCAAAATTTCACTATGAATCCTGGAAATTCAGAGCTTACATTAGCTACACCATAGGGAATGGTGTAAAATCATTACTAACAACTTTAAATTCACATAGTTTGGCCAACATGAGTAGTAGTAGAATGTCCTAATTTTCGGCGAATCAATTAATCCTGGTATGAAATGTGAGATGAATGGATTGGATGGTATACACACATCACGGTGGGCACCACGTATAACTTGGACTATTTTAATGGTGAGACTTCTCATCTCAACTGTTTCTCATGATGTGTACCACTTGATTTGTTAGTGCTGATCCAAATAAAGAGGGGCACACCTTATTGATGGGGTAGATCTCATCCACATGAAGTTATTCTTCCTCATCAAACAAAAGTAATTACCAGCATCCATATCAGAAACTGCATTTTGGAAATCAGAGAGAGAAACTCAGGTGGAAAGACTTGTGCGGGTAAAAGAGAAGCTGTTGGTTGGCTTTTGCGGATGAAATCTAAGCCATCATTCAGTCTGTAGCCACATTTTTTAGTTTCTAAGATAACCTTACCATCGATTGAAAGGTTTTGGATGTTTTCCTTTAGCTAGGTTTCTGTGACCTAATCAATAGGTTGGATGGCAGAAACATTATAGCAGGCCCCAGGAAATTTTTAACTGTGAGAGCTTGCTTCTAACTTGGGCTTAGGTGTACTTATTGGGCTATGCTTTGGTTTTCACCAGAAAACAAAGGTTGTTAAAGTAAATGAATCAAGCTATGGCTGACTCATTCCTAATATCAAACCGTTTCTAGCACGCACACAAGTATTAACAAAAAGTTTTGATTCCCAAATATAACAAAGTTACTAATGGGCTTGAAATACGAGCCCTTAAGTAAATGGGTCAAAAGAGTGGTGCTTGGTCCTAATAATTTGTTGAAAAGTGGGACCACATATTAAATTTTAAACTAAATTCTTAACCCAATTAGTAAACGGTTGAGGATCAGGCTACGGGTCCATGGGCTGTGCCTCTGTTTGGGGTTTGAATGGTTGATATGTTTCATAGCGGACCACTAACCCCAAACTAGTCCCTCCCTCTGCCACTTTGCATAAATTGTGGATGTGTTTGTTCTTTTTGTAGGTGATGGATCCAAGCTTACAACATTGAACTTATGGTTCAAATTATGCCTGAAATTTGAGGAAATGTAGAAGAGAGTAAGAGTCAATTTGCACAAGAAGAGATTGTATAGATGATTCTTGACACGTAATATATGTGATTAGGAAGGCCCAATATGATGATCCATTGGCCCAAAAATAGGACCCTATTACGAGGTGGGCCATAAACATGAGAAAATTGATTGTTATAATAACATAACCAGCAACCTATATTCGAGGTAACACAGCTCATGAATAGCAAAGATCTTGCATGCCCTCCTCTTCAATCTTTCTCTGGCACAAATTGCCATGGCGGTGTTCAGTTAATATCATCACGTACAAGCAAGGCTAATACAGTAGATATCCACTAGTGTGCAACATCATATCAACTGTTTGGTCCACCGAACCATTGACACTTTACAAAGTAAAAGAAAACCAAACATTGCCATTGCCTGGAAGCTATAGCTGTCAACAGCCTGGGCTTGGGCTGGGCTGAGTCCTGTCCAACTTACTCTGCTAGCAACGAGTTATTACTAGTTGATGCTCCATGGGCCATCATGATGTATGTGTTTTATCCTCGCCATCTATCCATTTTTTCATATCAGTTTATGGCATTTCATAGCAAGATCCCAGAAATGAAGCAGATCCATAAGAAACAGGGGTAAACAGGGGTAATTGAGAGCCCACCCATAAATATTTCCTGGTGGCTACAAAAGTTTTGTATAAGCTTATATTTGTGTTCTCCATTCATCCAGTTATGTGTGACCTGATCAATAGGTTGGATGTCAAATAAACATTACGGTGGGCCATGGTGGATGTTCAGTTACCACTATTTTCCTGTGGTGTGGTACACTTGAGATCACGGAGATTGGAGAAGGGGAGTCGTCATTAGGCTCTGCATCGCCAGTAGAAGGATTTTCCACCCAAAAAATGGGTATTTTCTCTCTGTTTTATGTCTATGCAGTAGATGCCTTCTTTTGTAATCTGTTTACTACATGTGTAAGGTGTTTATAGTTTGTCTTATTTAGCTTTTAAGCTGTAATCTATTTACAGTAAACTTGTCTACATATGAATAACTTGTGAATTATTTACCACTTGTAATTGAGTATTCACACATGATAGAGCTTGGAGTGGTACATCCTTTAAAAATCATCAAATGACATAAAAAGTCTTCATTTAAGATGGATTATTGAGATAAGCCCACTCAATAAAGCTATAACATCTGTAAGAAATATTATAATTTGGGAAGCATAGGAAATAGTGAACCAAAATGCTTCACTTGAGAATTTCTACACTAGGGTTTTTAATTTTATGAATGGGGCTCAGAGATATGTCGTCACCATCATCATCTAAGCCCTATCCTAGTTAATCAGGGGCAGCTACTTGAATCCTATTCCACTATTCCATTCTATCAAAGGTTGTACCTTCAACTAGATCATTGGTTACCAAGCTTTTCTATCTCTATCCACGTCCTCTTGGGCCTTCCTCTTACCTGCTTAGATCCTCCAACATGTGCCCACTCACTCCTCCTAACAGGAGCAATTATCGGTCTCCATTACATATAACCAAACTATCTAAGTCTATTTTCCTTCGTCTTATTACCTATTGATACTACTCCCAAGTTTTCCCAAATACATTCATTTTTAATTCCATCCTTCCCTATCTTGTCACTCATCCATATCAGCATCCTCATTTTAACTATAATCATCCTATGAACATGTTGTTTTAAACATTATATCCCAAAAGGCAGACTGAACTTATGGTTATCCAATAAAATTTCCCTTTTAGTTTGAGTGGGTCTATAAATATGAAACAAAAAGAATGATATAATGGCCCTAATGTGGATGGCACATGTATTAATAATTCTGTTGATCAGAAATCCTAGCCTTTTAATCAATGGCAAGCAAGTAGATGGTCAGGAATAAAATAAAGCAACAGTCCATATTCAATGAAAAAATGCAATAGATTCAATGGATAGGATTTTCCAATATTGGGTAATCTTTTGGTGCATGGCCATCCACTGTGTGCAACATCATATCAACTATTTGGTGCACCAAATCATTGACACTTTACAAAATAAAAGAGAACCAATTGCCATTGCCTAGAAACTACAGTTGTCAACGGCCTGGGCTTGGGCTGGGCTGAGGCCTGTCCACGCTCATCCACAAAGTAGAACTTAGGCCTAACTGCAGCTTGGTCTTATGATAGGCCTGAAGAAACAGACCAAAACCCAGCCTGCGATTATCATGCTGGATACCAACCAAGTCATGGTGATTATGCATGACCTCAGACCAAGGTAGATGCCGACTACCCCTTTTGTACAAGATTTGGTTTGTTCATGTAATGCACCCCATCATGCATGATATATGACAAAAATTCGCTTGAAACTCTAAAAGGGCTGAACTCGGCTGAGGCGAGGCTCTTGAACAGAGCCTGAGCCCAACCCAATTATTAAACAGGCTTAACTTTTAAGGCCCGGACCTGAACCTCGTGCCTAGTGGGCCACTCCAGGCCAGGCCTTAAGTGGACCAGCCAGGCTCATTGATAGCTCTACTAAATTCTTAAGCGGAGCATTGCATGATACCACCTCTGTAGGCAGTATACCCAACCCTGCCTATTGCATATAATGGCAACCAAGTCGGTGCCCATCATGCACTCAATTTGAGATGATAGTTTCAAAATTGTGGTAGTATGGTTGCAATTTTCTTATGCAACCAACTTACTCCAAAGTTTATAATTGTGCAATCCACTTCCCTAATGACGTGCTTGTTTGTTTTCTTTCTTCCGTAAAATAAAAACTAGGGAACAGATTTGTGTTGCTTTAGTATTGAGCGGAAGTTTCAATCCTCCTACATATATGCACCTGCGCATGTTTGGTAAGTTGTACTCTGCTATCCGTTAAGCGTATTATTGGTAGAGTGGTATGTTTGAATTTTCAGTGGAGACCTATATTGGTAATTTGTAACTTGGTGCTTTGTACTTTTTCTTAATTCATTTAGTTTAGTTATTTATTGCATTTGCTTATTCACAATACTATTATAACACAAATCAATCAATTACATTTCAGGTGATAAACTACCCTATTCAGTGTGCCTTGCACGACCATACTTCATTATTTACAATTTATATTTCAATCGTTTTAATTCTATTCAAAGTTTTTTAATTTTACTATTTTTCCTTCTTCCAAATATTCTTTTTTTATTTATGTTTTTAAGGCTTTTGTATGTCACGAGTCTTATACCTTGCATCATAGGGCTCAACTGCCTCAACTATACCCCGCACCTTAAAAGACCTTGACAGCAGGATAGTTTGCATATAATGATACATAATTCATTCTTTTGTCATTTCAAGAGAGAATATGAGCAGATTTTATCTTAATTTATTTTCATTATCATAGTCATTTTGGAAATATTATGATGATTACGTCTTTCATGAGATACAGGATAAATTCTTTAAGACCCATAATAATAATAATAATAATAATAATAAACTGGTCCCACAGCGATCATTGATTTGTCAATATGAATTTGAAGCTTGGGTTATTAAATGTGAACTTATAGTGATTGTTTTCTCAAATATCAGTAATTACCTTTATGCTATTAATAAATGGCTCCGGTTCTGATCCCTTGGTATTCATTTAGAGTTGGGTTTCTCTTGGCACAACACTGTGTTGCTAACGAAATGCCTGAAGTCCATTTTGGATTGTTCCATTATGCAGGATACCAGCCTGGCATTGGTGATTATGCATGACCTCACCCCGAGCCCCGATCCAAACTACCCCTTTTGTACAAGATTTGAACTATTCATAAAATGCACCCCATCATGCATGATATATGACATAAATTCCCTTGAAATCCTAAATGGGCTGGGCCTGGTTGATGGGCTCTTGAACAGAGCCTTAGCCCAACCCAATTATTAAACAGGTTAACTTTTAAAGCCTAATCCTGAACCTTGTGCCTAGTGGAGTAGGGGGCCACCCCAAGCCAGGCCTGAAGGGGGCCACCCGGGCTCATTGATAGCCTGACTAAAAACTCTTTAAACTGATCGTTGCATGATACCACCTCTCTAAGCAATGTACCCAAGCCTGCCTATTGCCACCCTAATGATGATGTTTTGCAATTATTTGACCAGATAAAGGCAGGGGAATAATTCAATGCAATGAAATGCGTAGTAGTCACTGAACAAGGTGTCTTACAACTATTGAATTAGGGAATCTTGGAGGTGATTGGGAAATTTTTTACATTGAAAATTTTTCTCACATTCCAACTAGCATTTTTATGTGGTAACTCCCACCGCAACACTATAGTGCATCATTGCCTAGAGAAAAATAGAAATTTGTGATGAAAACAGAAAGCAATATAAGCTACTAAAAATGCTACAGCATCGAAGATGTATTAGCAACTAACCTAATGACATATATCGGGAAGTGACCACAAGCATAGTTCAATTGGATGAATTTGGTATCAGCAATTAGAGATACTAGCCTTAAGTTTTGAATTTAATAGAATGTTGTCACTTGACGGGTCTCGATGGACAATTGGTTGGATGCAATCATGGAGCATGTGAGATAAAGCATGGGCCACACCTTTAGTAACCTTCACCTTCATAATCCAGTCCAACTATACACCTCCTTTATTGTTGCTTTGGATGCTAGCTATAAAGTTTTGCAACGTTGTATTGGCAGATTTTTGTTAATTCTTGCATCTCATTTCTAAAACTTCTTTGATTAGATTGATCCCCACCTTTAAGTGGGTAAAGTTTCTTCATAACTATTACCTGGCCCATTGGTAGATTTGCTTTATAAACTTTCCCTTGCCCTGCCATTAGATGCAACATTTGTCGTCAAAACCCTATCTCTTCCACAATGCCTTCAAACATGACAATACCATCATAATTTCATATTGAAAATGGATTTCCATTTCCCTTTTCAAGAACCCCTTTCTCAATACTTCATCTTTGGTAATAAATGGATGAACCATGAGACAATAAGACTAAAAGAAACAAAACTGAGAAGAGAAGAATGATGAAATTTACAACTTTGCAGCCTTTCCTTGCATCACCATGACTTATTGAAGAGACGTTATAGAGTAACAAACCTTGCAATTCATCATATGAGCCTTTGCTTTTATGAATACCCTTAAAAGAACCTTTTCAAAAGGTTTTGCTGGCTTCGATGAGATTGTCTTCTTCTCGGTCGCCTCTTTGGAGTGGGAGAAGAGAAACCTGTTGGGCTTCGGGCCATGCCCACTTTAGACTCAAATTTGGCTTGTGCTTGGCCTGGTTTGGGCCGGGCCTACACTTATGACCCATGGCCCGCACCAGCCCCAGCAGAGTAACTCAAACCTGAGCTCGAAAAAGTAGTTAGGACTGAACTCGATCCTGCCCAGCCCAAATTTGGTAAAATCACTATTTTCCACTTACATGTTGTTAATATATCCTTTGATCAAGTGGGGCACACATACACAATGAAATAGGAAGTGAAACCAGTGGTATGCATTCACGGAGAATGGGTTGCTGTCTAACGGATGACTAGAATGGGATGTTTATAGGAGCAATGAAATTAGGTGAGTCTAAAATGACTTGAGCCCAGGCCCAAACCAAAATCTGAAAGGCCCAAAATTTGCCCATGGGCCAAGCTAGTATTTTCAAGCTGGATTCAAAGAAGAAATGGGCTCATGGAACTTATGCACCCAAATATTACAAACTTATTAATGGACTTGAAATACAATCCCTTAAATAAATGGGTTGAAGGAGTGGTGCTTGGGCCTAATAATTTGTTGACAAGTGGGACCACGTTAAATTTTAAACTAAATTCTAAATCCAATTAGTAAACGGGTCATGGGTCCATGGGTTGGATCTGTTTGGGGTTTGATCAATGGTTGATATGTTTCGTAGAGGGCCACTAACCCCAAACTAGTCCCTCCCTCCACCACTCTGCATAAATTGTGGATGTGTTTGATCTTTGTAGAGGTGATGGTGATGATGACAAAGAGGAGATGAGCTCTCCATGATGCCTTCCCATCATCACTTCAAGTACCATGACACCCAAGCTATATAGGTCACATTTTTCAGTCACCCTCATCGTGTATGCAAGCTCTGCAAGAAGGAAGACAGTTTAGTCATGTTCTTTCTCTTTGTTAATCATCAATAGCTAAACTCTTAAGCATATATCAAACTCACAGGGGTTTCTTAATCTAGGTTTCATATCTTCTAGGTTATTTTGCTTCTTAACCCCAAGGCATATCTTCTAGGCTATTTTGCTTGTTAACCGCAAGGCATCTCTACAAATTGTGCATATGACAACTGCCATGTGTGTGGCACATATGGGAGTTGCATAAGATGGCTAAACTTTTGGATGATCTTGCTGGAAAGGTAGGATGGTCTACTTATCAGGCATGCCACATGCATACTTTGAGTGTGTACTATTGGCATTTTTTCTCAAAACTATCCATTGTTTTCATGAGTTGGTGGCCTGCTTGATAAGAGGACCAGATTAATCATTGTGTTGGGTCATCTGCATGGTTAGGCCTACCCTTATGTATGCCTCATATATCCCAAACACATGAGAAGTTGGCATGTGTAATCTTAGAGTGTATTGATTCGTCTATAGGTATGGTTATATCTACACATTTCAATGGCAAGGATTGGGTGATATGGGCGTGTTTCAAGAATTTCCAATCTTGGAACTTCTTTCGTTTGTGTGGGGCATTCACTGTGTGAGACATCACATCAACGGTTTGGATCATAGAGATGTCTAACCCTTGTGCAACGGAGTAACCCAGCCCTTATGCATCATTTTCACATTTACTCGTATGGGCTAGAAGCAATGAACTTTTTCAATCATTTATTAAATAGTGATGACTCATCCATCTATACTTGGTATCCATGTAAATCTATCCAGACCATCTGAAAATATGGCCCAAGCATATCCCAAAATTACACTTATTGGAGGATTCTATCCATCCAGTTGGTGGCCACCAAATGGACAGCTATGGAAAATGGAGAGAACCACAAATTTAATAGCTGATAACATATGGTTAAGTTGGTTGGGTAAGAATCCTGGTCAATCTTACAATGCAGCAACATTACTTCCATCGTGCATAATGTAAAAATGATGGACCTCAAGTGTGGCAAAGGAAAAACATTCTTAACAGTATCTTCATTTGCATTGGTTATATATTAGTTATAAATATTCACAGATGCTTTACAATTTTTTAGTTAAACAAAGTTGGGGATTTGAACAATACAATCCCTTTTATGTTTCTTTGCAAGGCCTCTTATGACTGTTGGATTAAGGAATCTTCCAATTGCCCTAGAGTGCCACATTTGACAACAGTATGATAACTCATGCACACACTTGAGTAGGGTCCTTACTCTTACCCGGGTGGTAGAGTCCCTGGAGTTTCAACACCGGGTCAAGGGTTCGAGTACCCACGGTGGTGAAATCCCATGGTGTGTGTGCGTGTGGTGTGAGTGTGTGGGGTGTGTGTGCATGTGTAAAAAAAATAAAAAAATGCACACACTTGAGTATGTAATTTCCAACAAAAAATAGAAAATCATACGAAAAATAAAAAGACCAGTTGCTAATAAAACTATTAAAGCATGGAGAGTGAATTAGCAACTAAACTGGAGCGATGTATCCATAATCGTCACTGCGAAGCGTCAATGGCGGTGCCGAAGTCAGGGACACAAGCCTCAAGTTCTGAATTCAACAGAACGTTATTGCTTCATATCTCTCGATCGACAATTGGCCACGTGCAATCATGGTGCATGTAAGATAATGCATGGGCGACACCTTTAATAACCTTCACCCTTATAGTCCAGTCCAACTGTGCAGCTCCTTCGTCGTTGCTTAGGATGTTAGCCAAGCTTCCCCTTTCCATGTAATCATAGACTAGAAATGAGAATTGAGCATGGGAACAAAAACCATAAAGCTTCACAATGTTGTGAAGGCTGATTTCTATTAATGCTCGAATCTCATTTCTAAAACTTCTTTGATCAATTTGATCTGCACCCTTGAAGGGATGATGTTTCTTCATGGCTACTTCCTGGCCCGATGGTAGATTTGCTTTGTAAACTTTTCCATACCCTCTAGTTCCGATGCAGTATTTGTCGTCAAAACCCTCTGTCGCTTCCACGATGTCTTCAAACATTGCAATCCTATCATAATTCCATATTGAAAATGAATTTCTGCTGCTCCTTTGAAGAACCCCTCTTTCTATTTTTCTTCTTCTTTGATAATAAATGGAAGAAAAGCTGACAATTACAAATAAAAGAAACAAGACCACCAAGAGAGGAAGAACAATGAAGATGACAACTTGGCGGCCTTTTCTTGCATCACCATGGCTTGTTGAAGGAGCATTGCAGGGTCTCAAATCTTGTACTTCACCACATAAGCCTTTGTTTCTTATGAATGCCTCTGCGGGAGCCTTCTGAAAGGACTTTCCAGGGTTCTGCTGCTGCTGCTGCTTCTTCTTCTTCTTCTTCTTCTTTTCATAATTTATCCAAGGCACGTAAGAGGATTAACATAGATGCGCAGTGACTGATCAGGCTTTTCAATTATCCAAGGCAACCAAATTATATTCTTAATACCCTCCATTTTAAGTGGTCATGGGTCAGGATTTTGTGTTCAGAACATCTCTCGGGATGGTGAAAATTGGCAGATTTGGGATCCTAATCCTAACTGAAATAGTTACAAAGCTGTCATTTCAGGATATTTATGGTAGCAGCAGGCCTGACTCAAGTTTCAGACCTCCTTTAGTTTAGTTTAGTTTTGTTAAATATTATTATCAATTTTGGAAGGTAGTTTCATGGCAAGTTGATTCAGATGATCAATTATCTCACTGATCTGATGTTCTAACTGGCTGATTCATTTACATCAATTGTATGGCTAAAGTGAAAAATAATCAAATTCATCCAGAAACCATAAGAGGAAGAAAAAATATCACATTAAACTCACTTGATCAATGAGGAGCTCCCAGTTTGATTAGCCTCAACAATGACTGGTGTTTACTTACCTGGAATGGACCAGACTGTCGGATTGGTTGGGATCAGAACTCATCACTGAAACAGGACAGGTTTTGGCTGGGACTGAAACTCCTCAGTGAAACGGGTCAGCTCACTAAAAACACAAGTCAACCATTTTATTAAGAACATGCGAGTTCACCAGTCAAAGCTGAAGCACAACCTGCATTTGTAAGCCAAACATGCTAGAAGGATAATATTGCTTGTTGTTACTAAATAATTTTATCTATAGCAGATTCCTGGGCCAGAATAGGTCAGGAAGTAAAAACATCTGTTAGGAAGTTAATAACCAGGCAACACGTGAACAGGAGATTGATGTTTAACAGCAGCATCAGTTATAACTTGTAAATGCATTAGGTATATAAAAAGTATGTAACGCTGACAAAAAGACGAAAAGCGACAACTGGTTAAAGTTCATACAATTTGCAACATCTTACAGGCCCTAAACCCATGATTTGAGTAGCCAAATGGAAGATGATGCATCTAGTTACAAATAAAAACTCAATTCTAAAAAATATTAGGTAAGACACTAACCGTCACTGAAGGTTTACCAAGACCGTGAACATTCAACATAAGACCAGCAAACCTATTTTTCCTCTTTCTGATTTCTTGGGCATTAAGTCTATTGAAAGGGTCAACAGAAATCCTCCTGCTTGAGCTGGAAAATGCAACTGGCAAATATACAGAAAACGAAAGAATGGTTTATCCCAACATCAAAACTTCATGTTTATATGAATGAATGGTTTATCCCAATACTAAAACTTCATGCTTATTTGGCAATTTAAGATGTCAAAAAGTCCATTCTCTATAGGGCTGAAAGTCGGGCGGGTTGGGTCGGGTTGGTGCTCAACCCTAGCCCAACCCAACCCAACCTCGGGTTGGGAATTCTCAACCCAAGCCCAACCCAAGCGGGCTCGGCCGGGTTGGTCGGGTAGATATGTGCTGATATTTTCATTATTACATTAGTCTATTCTATTTTCAATACACTTCTTATTTTTATACCTATAATTTTATTAATTACATATGTAGTTAATTATCGTAAAGAAGTTCATTTTTTCTAAACAAACAAGCTAAAATATAATACCACTACTCCTTTAAAAGTCGTATTGTGTATCAAGCAATCTATTTGGGAGAGATAAATCCGGCATATCTTGTTAGCTTGAGTCATAGGAAATGACGTAGACCAATGAAACCCAACGGCATTGGAATTTCATGTGCCTTCAACACAGACGATCCGCACTCAATTATAATTAATTTATAAGGAACTTATATATTGATCGGGTTTGGGTTGGGTCGGGCAACCTGAGACCAACTCAAGTTTTATCAGGTTGGTGTTTGTATGGCCCAAGCCCGAGACCAAACTCGATACATTCCGCCCAAGCCCAACCCAATGTCGGGTCAGTCACGGTTCGGTCGGGTTGAACCCGCCCAACTTTCAGCCCTAATTCTCTATAGAAGATAGCAATATCTCCAGTGTAAAAGAACCTAATTGATAAAATTACACAAAATCTGGCTCAAATACAAGAACAGGATGCTTCAGACATGCCCCAAAACTGAAGTAATTCCTCTATGCAGCAGCAATTGTCTTCCTCGGAGCCACTTGGGTCCCTAAAAGAAGGGAGAAAATCAGTCTCAAAAGCTATCAAACTGCTAGGCACAAAAAATTTAAAAAAAAAAAAAAAAAAGAAAAAAAGAAAAAGAAAAGAAAAGAAAAGAAAAGAAATCAAGTTCAATCTTTACAAAGATGGAAGAAGCAAAGACGGTTGGTTACCGTCTCTGAAATTGCTCTTGAACCTTCGAGGCACATGACGTAAATACCTCATCCTTCCTGTTCCGGTTGTCTTCCTCCTAATGGCCTTCACACTCCAGTTATCTGTTTCTTTAAGATAATCAGTAAACAGCATACTTACATAATCTGTTAAAAATATATACATTACAAGAAGATAAACAAAGGAATAAAAAACTGTGACCCATGAAATGGTCCATATGCCAAATGTTCTGAGTTTTGCCCATCGAATGTGGATGTTTGCTGCACCCAAAAGGCCACAAAATCTGGCCAACCAAAGACCTGACTACTCCAACCATCCATGTTGTCTTGATTGATGATCTATGTCTGATCCAAAGTTTGATGAGATGAACAGCCAGATATATATTATGGGGCCCATGCAATTAAACAAATGGTCCTTGAATTCATAGGATTTATTTATTTAAATTAATTTTTTGGGTTAGACTGAGTCAGTATTGGTTCAACAAGTTTCCCTTTGGTATTTTGTCACTTTTTGGTGGGCCACTTTCTGGGCATAACAATATTAGAACGTCATGAAATTGGTCACTATCGAGCCAGCTTCAGAATGATCCCATGATCATACAATTCTGATACAGTTTATGTAAGGAACAACCAGTTTAAGATAAGCCTTATATGTTTGTGATGAGATTCAAGGGCATTTTGGTCATTTCTTATTATATTAGGTTTTTCTTTAGTTGCCAAAGGATAACTGCCTCTTTGGCTTTGCATGTAACAGCATATTGTGGTTACTTTTAATAAAATTTCGTGTTTAGCGTGTTGATTCCCTTTTGGCATGTGTTGCCTTTGGTTGAAACAGAGGAGATTGATTGATCAGTAGTTTTGACCAGTGGGCTGGTGGGAATCATTTCCACAGTGACTTCATCTTTGGAGACTATTCTACAACATTTCTAGCTAAAGATTTCAAAAGAATATGGATCCAGATCAGTCCATCATGTATCCATTTGCATTAACAAATGCATAGTTTTAGCTCAACATGGTGACAAAATTGTCCATATTGAGACCACTGATGGAATGGCTATCATAATCTTGTCATCAGGATTTTTGTCCTCATAAGTCCTATCCACATGATGGCCCACCAAATCTATGATCCTGATCAATCCACAAAAGTGTCACAAGCGTGGAGTTTTTTTTTTTTTCGGTTGGTATTGACATCATGAAATTCCAGGAAGCATGGGTGTCATAGAAAACATTTCTCATACATTTGTGGGAAATGGGAAACAGAATTCCTCCTTTGACTTCTCGAATACAATCACCAACAAATGCATATTAAAAAAGTAGAAAAAAAAAAAAAGGATCCAAAAGAAAAGGAAAATATAGTTGTCTCATTAAACTTGCTAAATTATGCTCGTGTAAAGCGCACAAAGTGGAGGACCAATCAACTCGCCTGACCTAAATTTTGATTTCACAAGAAAATTGCCATGTCACAAGTAGACAATCAACTTGGCTGCATGTTATATATATATATATATATTTTTTTCCAAAAGCAACTGGGCTGCATTTTAATGAAACTGGAAACCAAAAGGATTGCATTCTTCATTGGGCCTGAGTTTTTCAATATCAAACATGGTGCTCGCGAATCAATTACACTTTGGACATTATGAGCAGGAGTGAATGATAATGAAAAAGGGGAGAGAAAAAATCCCATCTAAGACATGACAATAGCATAGCCATTCATAAAAGATAATGCATATGTACATGTTCGTGCACTCTTCTATGCATATGCGTTTGAACAGAATATTCAGTCTGTCCAAATTCCTAAACATTAATTCGCAGAGACCTATGTTAAGAAAACAGTTAATATGTTAAACAGGAAAGAAAGGCCCCATGTCAACAAGGAAAAAGAGGTTATCGAATCCATGCACCATGCATGATGTTACGTGTTCGCTACCACAAAAACTGGAGGGCAGGTGGACCCAAATGGATTGGCAACGTTAGAAAAATATTACTGGTTGGACGATCTTAGCTGTCCGACTGCCCACCTACAAATGAGTGGTAGAAAAAAATGGTGGAAATGGCCAGCACTCCATACAAAATAGTTCAATTGGATAGGTATAGATTCATCTCGTCCTGCAAATTTTAGGATATGATCCTTCCATGGTGAGTCATGAGATGAACAGTCCAGATCAAGTACTGGTATGACCTCTCCAATTAGTGTTATTACACCAGATAAGGAAATTAGTGTGCTGCGCACTAATGGGAGTGCCCCTAAACATTTCCTAGGTGGGATATAAGGGTTCGGATCTTTTAAGGTGGTCCATTTTAGGGCTGATCGGTCCCATTGCATCAACGGTTAGGATGATCATATCATGTCCCCACGTAATGCATCAGGACCCTACAATTCCTCCTGTGTGAAGGGTTTTTTGAGTTGGTTACTCTGTTTAGAATGCTTGTTGGTATTGCATCACTCCATCCTACTGCCATCGCTGCCACTTCCGATTAGGGAAGAACAATGGAGGAATACATGATTAGGGACCAAGTATTCTAACTAGGCAGCAATTAGGTGTTGTGAAATTCTGTATTAAACAATTTCATACTAAATCCACATCGCAATTAGGGATTAACAATTTCAAAAAATTCACAATTAGGGATTTCAAATTTCAAAAATCCACAATTAGAACCAATTTCGAACATCCCAATTGCGGATTGAAATTTCAAGAATCCTCAATTAGGGATTTGAAATTTCAAATCCCCAAATAGATTTTTATAATTTTCTGAAATTATTAAACCATAATGGTTAATCCTTAAGAAGAAGAAGATAGGGAAGAGGAATAGGAGAATTACCTATGAAATTTCGAAGTTGGGGGAAGCGTGCCACTATCATCCCACTGCCTGAGGGTTGTAGATCATGGGAGAGACAAAAAGAGAGAATGTGAGAGTGCGAGAGAGAGAGAGAGAGAGAGAGAGAGAGAGAGAGAGAGATTATGAGGGTTAGGGCGTTTTCAGCGCAACAAATGGGAGAAAATGGATTCTGTGGGCTGGGGCACGTAGATATTACTGAGCCGTTAGGGCAATGTGGGGTCCATTGAGAAGCTCTTAATCAAATCCACACCATCTATCTATTTTTAAAAATAATAATAATATAAAATTCAAAAGAATAGGAATATCCAAAACTTAAGTGGGACACACTAACAAAAAAGTGGAAATAGCAATGTTGGCCATTAAAGTAGTTACAAATTTTAAAACGGTTTAGAACCGTTTCAAATTAGAAACGGTTTAAAACCGATGTAAAACCAGAATCCTAGCCGTTCCAATTTCACAATTTTGGTGTAGTGTTTGAACTAGTAAGGAGAGAACAAAACTCCCAGTGGCACAATGTAATAGACTATTTACATGGGTTGATTGCAATCTAGAGCTATCTAATAGTCTATTACATAGGTTGAATAGAGTCAATGAGTTGATTACATCAATGAGTATAAAATACAATCAGTCGTATAAAATCATTAAAAAAAATTGTTAACATGTAAACTGATTTGGCAAATGTGCTTACTAGGTACAGATTGTGTATGTCATGGCCCAAAAGAAACATGTTTAATCAGCTATGCTGGCAGTCAGACGTAACAATGAATTCCCACAGAAAAATACAATCAGTATAAAATCATTTAAAAAAATTGTTAACATGTAAACTGATTTGGCAACTGTGCTAACTAGGGACAGATTGTGTATGTCATAACCCAAAAGATACATGGCAGTCAGATGTAACAATGAATTCCCACAGAAAATTACTTGTAGGTAAAAATTTATGAATGCAGAAATTTTATTAGTTTGTAAATCAAAGAATTAACAGGTAGGAAAACACGAAGAAAACTACAGTCAAAATGCATTGTTTGGCATGGTGTACACAGGCAGGAAGTAGAAAACTAGCAGTATGAGCAAATCATTTTGTTTTACAGCACTTGGAAGGTTCAATATTTCCCTGCCTAGAAAATCAAAAAGAAGACCATACTTCATATGCAGGTTTTATTAGTTCAACAAGTGATCCAACAAAAGATCTTTACGAAGTCCCAACTGTCAAGCGGGCAAGATAGATAAACAACTGTTGTTGTCATCGTTCATGGTACCATAAGGAATAATCAAACTCTGATATAGCTCCATAATTCAAATTTCTATTCCCACATATGCTTCTATTTATTCTTGGGCACGAGCAGTTTCTTAGAAACTAAAACTGTAATTTTTATATGACCAAGACATACAATTTAAGATTTCAAAGTTAGTTTCCATTAGTGCACGGTAAAATTTCAATCGTATCGGCTGATAGCATGTGGCAGATGTGATATACAGGGGGAGTCATTCAATTTCCCTGTATCACACAAAATATCACAATGGATCACCGAAAATATCACATTGCATCATTATAAACTGAAGTTTTAGAGAAAATTTCCATCATTTTCCAATATTTCCCTCAAGCAGCAATACATGACATGATACATGCGATATTTCCCATGCGATACTAACATGTTTCCGTATCCCAACGGTGTGATATGAGCATCGATACCGATATTTAAATCACTGAGTGCACCAGATATATATATATATATATATATATATATATATATATATATATATATATATATATATATATATATAGTTGGCTTAGCATTATATATATATATATATATATATATATAGTTGGCTTAGCATACAGCAGAGTTGATAGTTGTTGATGTGTGTGAGGATATCCCAACATGCAAATATCATCGAAAAGATACTGAAAATTAAAATCACATACCAAAGGCGTCTCTTGTCCAGAAAACTTGTCATCAGGAACTTCCCTGTCCTGTACCACCTCCAGTAGAAGATCTCTGGAAGGAGTACCCTCTGTAAGTAAAGAATTGGAAATCCTGTGTTCTGTAGGACAGTTGATGCTCTCTGCTTTGGGTGTTGAAGGTGTGGTAGCTGATTTTGTCTCACTTGACTTATCCCCATCAATGCTAGTCAATGTTGACGAGCCACTCTCGCGACTCTGGAGATGGAATTCTAAAATTAAAAAATTGCCAACAAAAAAGAACGCCTACAGCACCAATAAGATGATCATATTAATGCATCACTATTTTACTACAACCATTTCTAGCTCCCTCTGTACATACTTCTTGACACATGTGACAGACTATCAAGAATCATGAATATTAATGGAACAAAACTAATGAGGAGAACCATTAGCCATAGAAATGGAGGAACATCAAGCAAATTTATGATGATGTTATCTCCCCTTGATATTGGGGTTCAGTCAGCATAAAAGAATGAGTACCACACTGAAAGAACTCAAAAGTAATAACATTTACAGTGAATTCTGGTTCTGGTCTGAGAGGAAAACCATCCATCAGGAAGTCAGGTCTACTGAGCACAGGGTAATCATGAGAAGCAGATTAAAAACTATAACAAATTAGTTAAGTTATATATTATAGAGATTACGCACATGTGAGCACAGAGAATGAACCACATATGGCTGGGACACACGCATGCACACACGGCACACGCATAAATATGAAAATAGATACCATACCTGCAAGCTCAGTAGAATGTAAGAGATGTATTCAAATGCAAAATCTCAAGTGATTTCCCCAAGATCGACAAATCAAAAATCATACTGTAGACACCATACCTAATACACAGTTTTCCAGACTAATGTACCCAGTCAATACACGGTTTTCCAGACTAATGTACCCAGTCAATACTCAAGGTGGGTCTCATACAAACTGTCTTAGACTTGCAGAATTAACAGTTCCCCCACCCAATTCAACCCAAACCTCACCAGAAAACCCCTCTAAACCTAAAAAGTATTGGACCCAGGACCATTCAAGAGTTGTCGGACACAGCCTGGCCTAGTTCTAGGCCCACACCCCTTATTTTTTGGAGGTCTCCATGGGACATGGAGAAGCTCTCTATGTTCCAGGGGTTTTTTTTTTTTTTTTTTTTTTTAAATGTGCTCCCTGGAGCACAGAAACTCTCTGCATCCCAGAGAGCTCCCATTGATTGTATGCATTGACCTCTAGTTCAACCTTCAATTGCTTGGGTCTTCCATATCCAATTCCCTTGTCTACCAGTCCATTTTGAAGCCATTCAAATTATCTTTCCAATGAGTCTAATTTCAGCCCAATCCAATTTCTGGGCACCAAATTATGAGTGGAAAATCAGAAAATGCACAGAAATTTGATTGACCATGATTTGACCCCACTTGCAGATGCCATTTCTCTCTCACCTCTAGTAATTTCAACCTAAACCAAAACATCTAGTTAGCCTTTGGGCCAACTCTCCAACAGGCCATGGATGACCCTAAGCCATCATCTTTTTTACAAATGTAACCTTCTAGCTACTTGGATTGAGAAAACCCAAAACTACGCCTCCCAAGCTCTACGGTCCTTACAAGTGGCTAAATCACATCCATTTAATCCCCAAGCCTCTAGAAGCCTCCTAGGACCTTCCTTCAAACTTAATTAACCCTACATTGTCTTCAATCTAGGAATCACTTAATCAACATTCCATTTTACACCACTTGTCAACAATCAATCTAGAAGTTCTACCTTTTAGGTAACCATCTACTTCTTCCTAATTGCAGGCCTACCCAGAAAATCTCTAACAAATAGACTCCTCTTTTTTTTTCCAAGGGGTCTTGACTCTTGAAAATTCTCAGTCCTCGAATCCCTCTCCTGATGAGCAAATACTCTAACACTTCAGAAATTCTGCAAGAATTTAGAACTTAGATCAATGAAGGAGAAAATGAGCTTGGCACTAAGAGCTTGGGAAGCTCGTTTCTTAAAGGCTAATGAGTACAGCTCTACTTGTAGAGAGTGATGGCTCTGATAACCTTAGGGCGTGTTTGGATCGCTGACTACCACAGTAATGTGGTGGAAAATTTACATCATTACACCTTACCATTGATTGGATATACCCAGCTATCAAATCAGGGTAATCCTTCAGAAGCACCATAGAGACTTGGATTGGCAGAGGTGTGTTGGCGTGGCATACTTCCATGGGCCCCACCATGATGTATGTGTTATATCCAAGCTGTCCAACCATCTTGCAAGATCATTTTATGGATGACTCAAAAAAAAAATAAGGCAGATCCAAAGCGGAAATGGACCACCACATAAAGCAGTGGGGATTGAACTACAGTCATTGAAAACTTCATGGGGCCCACAGAAGTCTTGGATCAAGGTGATATTTGTGTTTTCCCTTCATCCAGGTCAGTGTGACCTTATGAACAGGTTGGATAGAAAATAAACATCCTGGTGGGCCTTTAGAACGATTCAACAGTGGGCGTCATTGTCCCCACTGCTTTCTGTGGTGTGATCCACTTGAGCTTTGGATCTTCCTTATTTTTGGGGTCATACCCTAAAATGATATAGCAAAATGGATAGACAATGTGAGTGGATGATGCACCAAAGTGCCACAATGATCTCTTGCTAAGAAGCAAAAAACACCATGAATCTAGGCAATGCTATTCCAAGCCAATCTCAGCCGTCCATCTCTCCTCCACTCTCACTTCTCTTCCCTTCCATTTCCAGAAACGCCCACATCTCTCTCTGCCTCGACAACACCATGCTTCGCCATCCTACGCACTGCCATCTCGTCCAAATCCCTCTGCCTTGGACAATGCACACACGCTCGCATTATAGTATCCGGCCTCACTCCCGACCGCTTCCTCACCAACAACCTCATCAACATGTATTGCAAATGCGGGTCTCTTAACTCTGCACGACACCTGTTCGACAAAATTCCCGACCAAGACCTCGTTACATGGAACTCGATCCTCGCAGGCTATGCTCTCTCCCATGACACAGCCCAACAAGGCCTTCTCCTTTTCCTCCTTATGCGCAGATCCACAGTCTCCCCCAACCGGCTCACGTTAGCTCCAGTCCTTAAGATATGCTTGCACTCGGGTTTGCTCGATACGTCAGAAACTGTCCATTCTTATGCTGTGAAGATTGGTTTGGATTGCGACGTCTTCATCTCGGCTGCTCTTGTCAATATATATTCAAAATTCAGATGGATCGAGGACGCTCGATACCTGTTTGATGAAATGTCTAAGAGAGATGTTGTTTTGTGGAATATAATGATTAAGGCGTACTCGCAATTGGGTCTCGAGAATGAAGCTATTTCTCTGTTCTCAGCATTGCACCGGTGCGGGCTGGGCCCAGATGATTTTAGTGTTTAGTCCATCCTCAGCAGGGTTTCTGAGAAGGAGAATGTCGAGTAGGTTCGGGCGTATGCGATTAAGGCATGTTTGTTTGAAAAGAACTCGGACATAATTAGCTAGAATAAAACCATGACTGGGTTTTTACAAGGCGGCGAGAATGGGGCTGTGATCGAATGCTTTATGGAGATTATGAGATTCAATGTAGGATATGACAAAGTGATGTTTGTGATGGTTCTCAGTGCAATCGCAGGTGTTAGTGATTTGAAAGCTAGGGATCATATCCATAGTGTGGTTGTAAAAACTGGGTTAAGTTTGGATGTTGCCGTCATGAATAATCTCATCAACGTGTATACGAAGACTGGCTATTTGGATTATGCGAGGAAGGTGTTTGACGAGACAGAAGAATTGGATCTGGTTTCATGGAATTCAATGATATCAGGTTATGTGCAGAGTGGTTTGGCAGAAGAATCCATTGCCCTTTTCTTGGGTCTTTTACGGGACGGTGCAATCCCTGATCAGTTTACACTGGCAAACATTCTTCGGGCCTCTTTGGCTCTTGCTTGGCTGTGTTAGAGTAGGGGAGGCAAATCCATGTGAACGCTATTAAGTCAGACTATGCATTAGACACCTTCATGGGGACTTCGATCATCGACATGTATGAGAAATGTGGGTGCATCAAGGACTCGTACCGCGTGTTCAAGAAGATGGGCGTGAAGAATGTCGCATATTGGAATGCAATGCTTGTGGGTTTTGCTCAACATAGCAATGGTGACGAAGCCCTCGATCTTTTTAGAAAGATGAAGTGTTGGGGCATTCAACCCGATTGGATTACTTTCATTGGAGTTCTTTCAGCTTGTAGTCATGCCAGTGGCTTAGTATCTGAAGCTCACATGTACTTCAATTCGATGAGTAAGGACTATGGCATTGAGCCGAGAATAGAGCATTATTCTTGCCTAGTTGATGTTCTTGGCCGCACGGGGCTTGTGAAAGAAGCGGAAAAGCTCGTCGAATCAATGCCTTTAGATCCTTCTGCGTCGATGTGTAGAGCGTTGCTTGGTGCTTGTAGAGTTAAAGGGGACACAGAGGTGGGAAAGCGGGTGGCGGCCCAGCTTTTGAATTTGGAGCCATTTGATTCAGTCGCTTATGTTCTCATGTCAAACATTTACGCCTCAACCAGCCGATGGGGTGATGCGGCGGATGCTAGGAAGACAATGAGATTGAAGAATGTGAAAAAGGACCTGGGTTATAGCTGGATTGAAGTGAAGAACATGGTCCATCTGTTCGTAGCGGGTGATATGTCAACATTTGCTTGCTCATGCTCATGCGTGATATTTTGTACAACTGAGATTATTGAACAATCCTTTATGTCATGGTCTACACCACCACAAATGCTACAAAAATTACCTAATGAAGTGTTTTCTTTAACCATATCAACCTTCCTAATTTCCAAGGCTTCGACCTTTCTAGCCAATGCAGCGAATTTTGCATTAAGGTCGTCTTCCTCTCTTAGGACATACATCTCCGCTTTCTTTCTAGGAATGGGTCTAGTTTGGTCTGGTTTAGCAGAGACATCCCATGTCTGCATATTCTCTGCCAACATGTCTAGAAAATCCTAAGCCTTATTATGATCTTTGTCAAGAAAGGTTCCACCACACATCATCTCTATGAACTGACGGGTATCCATGGTGAGCTCCTTTCAGAACGCATCAATCATGTGTCATGGTTTATAACCATGATGTGGACAAGTAGAAGGTCTTTGAAGCGCTCCCAAGCTTGGAAAAACAGTTCATTCCCCTTTTGGGAGAATGACATGATTTCGTGTTTAAGTGTATTTGTTTTGTACTCGGGAAAGAATTTTTTCAAAATCTCTCTACTTAAGGCTTGCCATGTAGTGATGGTAATAGGTCTTAGAGAGTTGAGCCATGCTTTGGCCTGATCCTTTAGATAAAATGAGAATAACCTAAGCTTAAGTGTGTCTCTATTGCCATTGTTTACTTGTAATGTTGCAATTACTTCATCAAAGTCCTTGAGGTGCAAGTAGGGGCTTTCAGAATGCAAGTAGGGGCTTTCATGAAATTTAGGAATCAATTGAATCACACTTGGTTTAAAATCAATGTTCCCTGTGTGAGCAAGGAACACTGTGCAAGATAGTAAAGTTGATCTCTCAGGGTGTAGACGTTCACGTAAAGTCCGTGGTTGGTTTAACACATTCCTATGAACTTCATTCTCATACTCAAGAAGAGGATTACGTTGATTTTCTCTGTTTTGATTTATAGTTGGATTTGCATATTTGGATTTGGATTATCAATCCGTGGTTGGTTTAACACATTCCTATGAACTTCATTCTCATCCTCAAGAAGAGGATTACGTTGATTTTCTCTGTTTTGATTTATAGTTGGATTTGCATATTTGGATTTGGATTATTAACCGGGTCTGCCATGAAATCCAAGTGATGCTGAGTACCTCTTCTAAATGAATGATCAATGCCTGGAACTAGTCTACCTTCGAAGGAGAGTCAATTATTTTGATCTCTACTCCAACGGGACATAAATCATCCACACCACACAACAAATACCACTAATTCAAATAGTAAGTATGATAAAAATAAAAATAAAAACTTAACCAACAACCCAGGAGGCAGGGCCGATCATGACAGTTCAATCCACAAAACAAAATAAATCAACAACCCAGGCGGCAGAACCGACCATGAGGATTCAAACCACAAAGCAAAAATAAAAAATAAATCAACAAAAGTATAACTAATGCAGAATTAAACTATGCTAATCTGAAAAATAGATTCAGCGGATGATCTTTGTGATCAAACAACAACTGTAGGACAACCATAGCACTTGGGTGATAAAATCTCAAGCGGGCAACCTTATGTCACAGTTAGTGCTTAAAAGACCCAACTGAATTTACTTTCAAAGAAAAACAAAAAATCTACAAAAATTTTAAAAGATTTAGAAGAGAACTTACCTTAGAAAAGAACTTACCTTAGTTATCTTGCACATATCTAATCTATCTCAGTCTCTCCCCGGCAACGACGCAAAAAACTTGTTTGCTTGCCTCCAAGTGCAGAGGTTCGTAAGTAGTATCTCGTGAATACAAGGTCGATCCCACAGGGAGATGAATTGCGAGAAGGAGAAAATCAAATGCAAAACAAACTAAGTAATAAAAACTAAGCTGATGATTTGATTTTGGGAGTTTTGAATGGATGTAATTCAACTGAATTAAAACAGCACTTAAGCTTCAAAGTTCCACACATAGGTTTATGTTCCAAAATCATGATGACTTGGATAACACAACTAGGATCCGAGTACTATGGTAATCGGAAAATAAAACAATTTAAATATTTTAAATAAATGATATAAAAGATTAAAAAATCATGGATTTGCACCATTGATATATATTCTCAAGCGCCAGTGATAATGAATCAAAGAAATGTAGCAGGTTGAGAACCTCTCCTATTTAGGAAATCTAATTGATCCAGGGTAAGCCTACCCATCAATGTGGATCTCATATGATGGAAACATATGGATCTCATATTAGGATAAAAAACTAAACATAAACAATAGATAACATACATGCACTATTCTTCTCATAATTAAAATAATCAATCATCATAACTATGAAAACATTAAACCAATGTGCTTCCCTTTTAGATTGGGTTAAAAGGAACTTAGAAAAATATAATTAAATTACAAAATAGAAAAGCAACAAGAAAAAAATAAAAAGCTTGTAAAGAAAAACAAATTAAAACTATGAAACTTTCCAAAAACCCTAGATAAAACTCTGTAAAAACCCTATATCTTGCTTTGAAATGCCTTGAATGATGCTTAGGAATATCCTATGAAGCCCTATTTAGAAGTGGGGAACTCTAACTTTCGCACCAAGTTGGAAAACTTTAGAAACCGCTTCAAATTTACACAGTTTGCTAAAACAGACTTCACTCTGCGTAATTTCTCAAAATAGATTTCAGAGTTTCAGAATACGCTTTTTCAAGACGATTTCAGGATTCTTTTTATTCACTGCAAATCTTTGATTCTCTTCATTCCTCACTTGGTTTTCTTGGATCTTTGGCATGTGAATTCTTCAATCTTGGTCTCCTAAGATCCATCACTTACCTTGGTGATTCTTGAGCAGCAAATCCATGCTTTTAACACTCTTTTCAATCCAAGCTCTTAAATTCACCTTGTAACACAAACATGAGAAAAATAGAACATTAAGTTGATTCATGTTCATAAAACCAAGATATACATGAGGAAAATTATGCAATATTTGAGTCTCAACACCATCCAAGAGTCTCATTCTTCTGATAGTTTAGACTAGTAGGCAGTTGGGATCATCCCATGGTCCACTGAGCAAACTAGTTCTAAAACTCGCTCACTCGACTCAAAACTCAGCTGAATCAACTCACTGTGGACTCAGCAAACCATAATTCTAAAGCTTGCTCTCGATTTGCGAATCAACTCTACGTGCAAGGTTTTGAGTCAATACACCAACTTGATGTTTAGTGAAAATGTATCTATTCTTTGGTTACTTGTACTATTTCTATCTGTTTTACTTATAATTATATACATAATACTTTTATTATAATTATTAAATATTGAGTTGAGTCGGGTCGAGTCTTTCGGTCAACCCGACCGGCTGGACATCGAGTCGAGTTCTTGGGTTTTCGAACTATGCAACAAACATCTAGCTAGTTAAGCAAAAACAATCGCATCGATGCTTGCATTTAGAACAACTAGAAATAATGCAGAAGAACTAACATACAAAATTTCCAGTTTGAATGCTTACCAGTAATCTCCACAAGAGCAGCTTCCATCCCTAAAGCAATGAAAGCGATTTGCGTCTCTCAACACGATCTCGCGGCCTACAACCTTCGATATGTACTTGATCGCATTGTGGCAATCACCACAAATGCGGAGGTTCTTTATTATTCGAATCCTCATTGGAGGTGTACTTATCAGCGCATAAGCAATCGCCAGCTTCTCGCTGTGATAGTAAAGGGCCCGCTCTTTTTCCTCCTCCTCTACATCGAGCAACACAAAATCGGTATCAGCCACGTATCCCATATCTCCAATGCTTCTCATCAAATCTTCCACCTTATCATATATAGCAGTCACTTCTGGGTGGGACCTATCACCCGCTACGAACAAATGGACCCTGTTCTTCACTTCAATCCAGCTATAACCCGGGTCCTTTTTCACATTCTTCAATCTCATTGTCTTCCTAGCATCCGCCGCATCACCCCATCGGTTGGCTGAGGCGTAGATGTTTGACATGAGAACATAAGCGACTGAATCAAATGGCTCCAAATCCAAAAGACGGGCTGCCACCCGCTTTCCCACCTCTGCGTCCCCTTTAACTCTACAAGCACCAAGCAACGCTCTACACATCGACGCGGAAGGATCAAAAGGCATTGATTCGACGAGCTTTTCCGCTTCTTTCACAAGCCCCGCGCGGCCAAGAACATCAACTAGGCAAGAATAATGCTCTATTCTCGGCTCAATGCCATAGTCCTTACTCATCGAATTGAAGTACATGTGAGCTTCAGATACTAAGCCACCGGCATGACTACAAGCTGAAAGAACTCCAATGAAAGTAATCCAATCAGGTCGAATGCCCCAACACTTCATCTTTCTAAAGAGATCGAGGGCTTCGTCACCGTTGCCATGTTGAGCAAAACCCACAAGCATTGCATTCCAAGATGCGACATTCTTCGCGCCCATCTTCTTGAACACACGGCACGAGTCCTCGATGCACCCACATTTCGCATACATGTCGATGATCGAAGTCCCCACAAAGGTGTCTAATGCACAGTCTGACTTAATAGCATTCGCATGGATTTGCCTCCCCTGCTCTAACATAGCCAAGCACGAGCATGCTTTGATGAGTGTAGCGAATGTGAATTCGTCGGGCAGGACCCCAAAGCGCCTCATTCGTTGGTAGAGCTGCAGAGCATGGTCATCGTCTCCATTCTCCACACATCCCGAGATCATGGCCGTCCAAGCGACCTCATCGGGCTCAGGTATGTCATCGAAAACAAGAATCGCGTCTCCCATGTCTCCACACTTAATGTACATGTCCATGATCCCACTACTAACGCATAAATCCGAATCGAACCCAAGCTTTATTGCATGCGCATGGATTTGCTTCCCTTGTTCAATAGCAACCAAGCAACTACAGGCCTTAATGGCCGTTGCTAACGTGAACTGATTCAATCTCTCACCATGCTTCCAAATCAAAGAGATAAGATTCAATGCCTTAATATTGTCATTGTTCATTACATACCCCGCAATCATAGCATTCCAAGAACCCAAATCAAATCCATTCAGGTTGCAAAAAATGACTTCTGCTTCTTCCATCTCGCCATTCTTAGCATAAGCATCGATGAGCGACGTCAAAACAAAGACGTCTGTGAAATGACCACTTTTCACTGCAAGAACATGAACTTGTTTACCCAAAATGGAGCCTTCAGCAAGAGCTGAAGAGGCCCGAAGAATGCTTGCCAATGTAAACTGATCAGGGATTGCACCGTCCCGCAAAAGACCCAAGAAAAGGGCAACGGATTCTTTCGCCAAACCACTCTGCACATAACCTGATATCATTGAATTCCATGAAACCAGATCCAATTCTTCCATCTCGTCAAACACCTTCCTCGCATAATCCAAACAGCCGGTCTTCGCATACACGTTGATGAGATTATTCATGACAGCAACATCCAAACTTAACCCGGTTTTTACAACCACACTATGGATCTGCTCCCCAGCTTTCAAATCACTAGCACCTGCGATTGCACTGAGAACAATCACAAACGTCACTTTATCATATCCTACATTGAATCTCATAATCTCCATAAAGCATTCGATCACAGCCCCATTCTTGCCGCCTTGTAAAAACCCAGTCATGGTTTTATTCCAGCTAATTATGTCCGAGTTCTCTTCAAACAAACATGCCTTAATCGCATACGCCCGAACCTGCCCGACATTCTCCTTCTCAGAAACCCGGCTGAGGATGGACTGAACACTAACATCGTCCGGGCCCAGCCCGCACCGGTGCAATGCCGAGAACAGAGAAATAGCTTCATTCTCGAGACCCAATTGCGAGTACGCCTTAATCATTATATTCCACAACACAACATCTCTCTCAGGCATTTCATCAAACAGATATCGAGCGTCCTCGATCCGTCCGAATTTCGAATATATATTGACAAGAGCAGCCGAGACGAAGACGTCGCAATCCAAACCAATCTTCACAGCATAAGAATGGACAGTTTCTGACATATCGAGCAAACCCGAGTGCAAGCATATCTTAAGGACTGGAGCTAACGTGAGCCGGCTGGGGGAGACTGCGGATCTGCGCATAAGGAGGAAAAGGAGAAGGCCTTGCTGGGCTGTGTCATGGGAGAGAGCATAGCCTGCGAGGATTGAGTTCCATGTAACGAGGTCTCGGTCGGGAATTTTGTCGAACAGGTGTCTTGCGGAGGTAAGAGGCCCGCATTTGCAATACATGTTGATGAGGTTGTTGGTGAGGAAGCGATCGGGAGTGAGGCCGGATACTATAATGCGAGCGTGTGTGCATTGTCCGAGGCGGAGGGATTTGGACGAGATGGCAGTGCGTAGGATGGCGAAGCATGGTGTTGTCGAGGCGGAGAGAGATGTGGGCGTTTCTGGAAATGGAAGAGAAGAGAAGTGAGAGCGGAGGAGAGATGGACGGCTGAGATTGGCTCGGAATGGCATTGCCTAGATTCATGGTGTTTTTTGCTTCTTAGCAAGAGAACATTGTGGCACTTTGGTGCATCATCCACTCATCTGTCGAGGGTTGAGAACCGCTCTTCCATGCACTTGTTGAACGCGGCACCGTCCTCGACGAACGCCGTTACCGTTACTCCGCTAACGACCGCTACGCTCATATCGTCAGAAGCTGAGATTATCGTCTTTGAGTTTTTACTCTGCTGTGGTGGGTGCGCTTATACAGAGGTTGGGGTTTGCTATTCTTGAGAGGTCTTCGGTTCGCGTGTGGTTTTCTTTTTGTTGCACGCGGCCAGTTCTTGCGGTATATATGCGTTTGATCTTTTCATGTGCCACGTGGCTTTTTGTGGTTGGAAGGGTGGTTTATACACGCATATTCCCTGGTTTCGGTATATGTTCTTTTCACACTGGCGATGTTCTTCTAGCCGAGTTCTGGGTTGAGTTTTTTATATACTCGGCTTGCACGCGCGAAATGGTATACTTAAAGCGGACGGGGATTGGATACTACCCCCTCCCACGTTATTTACGGACAGGGCCACTGTGATGTATGGGTTTTATCCACACTGTCCATCCACTTTTCCATATCGTTTTAGGCAAAAACCCAAAAATGAGGCAGTTACAAGACTCAGGTGGACCACACAGTGGGGATTAAAAAATTACCGACACAGTGGGGATTAAAAAATTACCGACACAGTGGGGATTAAAAAATTACCGTTGAAAACACTTTTAGTGCTACGGAAGTTTTGGATCAAGCAGATATTTATGTTTTCCCTTCATCCTGGTGTATTTGATCTTATGAAAAGGTTGGATGGAAATTAACCATCACGGGGGGCCCCAAAAAGGTTTCAACGGTGGGTGTCATTATCATGGCTGCTTCCTATGGTGTGGACCAGTTGAGCTTTGGATCTTCCTATTTTTGGGGTTAAGGACCTGAAATGATATGGAAAAATGAATGGACGGTGTGGATAAAACCCATACATCACGGTGGCACCGCTGCTTACTATGGTGTGGTCCACTTGATCTTTTGCACGGTGTGGATAAAAACCCATACATCACGGTTGCCTCTCAGAGCGCTCCGTTCCTAGCTAGGGACGGTTGAGGGTAGTACCCAATCCGCTCCCACTTATGGATCGAATCAAACCGTCCAAATCGTGGCCCACTTTTGATCGATGATATGTTTTCGATTGGAATGGACTGATGTCCTAACAGGCAGTGGGCTTGTAATGGACGGTTGAATGGGAAAATCGATTAATCTGGATTTTTATTAAACGACTATGGAAAATGTATACTAGGATTTGGACGGTTTATTTTTATTTAGACGTTTGCGATGTATACAGTTTACAAGTGCGTGTGTATGTACTATCGTACGCTCCAGTACGAATCAATTCTTCGTGTAATTTTTGTCGTGTACAGTGTGACGTTGCAGGAAACGGATTGGCTACTCCCCCTGCCACCAGCCAATGGCTGATGGTCAGTGTTTTGTGGGCCCCACCATGATGTCTGTATTTCATCCATGCCGCCCATCTATTTTTCTAGATCATTTTAGGGAATGAGATAAAAAATGAGGTATATCTCAATCTCAAGTGGACCACATTACAGGAAAGAGTGTTGAATAAACATCGACGGTTAAAAACTTTTTGAGGCCCATAAAAGTTTTGGATCAATCTTATCTTTGTTTTTTTTCCCTTCCTCTAGGTCTCTATGACCTAATCAACAAATTGGATGTCAAATAAACAGTACAGGCCTTAAGAGGAATTTAATGGTGGATATCCAATCACTATTGTTTTCCTGTGGTGTGGTCACCTGAGATTTATATCCCTATCATTTTTGGGATCAAACCATAAAATGATCTGTAAAAATGGATGAACGGCATGGAAACACATACATAATGGTGGGGTCCACGAAGCACTAACCACCAGCCACCGCGCCGGTGGCAGGGAGAGTAGCCAGCAGGGAGAGTAGCCAATCCGTTTCCGATGTTGCGTGCGAGAGAAGATTTATAATCTGATGGAGTGCTATGGACGATACATGGGCACTTAGAATTTGCACACGTGTCATACTTCGAGTCAAATTAAACCGGCATAATTGCAAATTTCATCTTGGAACGTGTCATGCATTAAAAACATACGGTTATTTGATTATGCTACTATCAGATTGGTGGACATTTATTGGTCGGTCAAAAATTAAATTATGCAAGGGTCCCATTTTAATCAACAAGTGTCCATGAATCAAAGGTTATGATTGTTCAAACAGTCATATTTTGGGCTTGTGACTTAGCTACAGCTAGCTCCACGATTTAATCCGTTTAATTTGAAATAAGGCATGCCAAGTGTACAGGCGCCTGCAGATGAAGAGTATCATATAACTGATTGACAGAAGACCTTTCCCCACCTTCACACCGACCGTTACTTCTGTAAAAAGTACTATCAAAGCTTAGGAATTATGAAAAGGATGGTCGTCAGAACCATCCATCACACAAACCTCCAAATTCACCACACGTGACAAGGACCTCAAACAAGTTATGTGGCAGACTTCAATCGCACCTCTACATGCCGCCGTAAGTTACATGGCCCAAAATTAGGCTAGTTGACAACTCATAGGTGGGCCACACATAACCAAAAAAGAATTGACGGTCCAAAAATTCGGGCCATTCGTCCACACATGATGTTCACGTTATTGACCCACTGGTAAGTGACCATACTTGACTTTTGGACCCTGTCATCTTCACAGTGTCCCACGTGATACATGGTTTGGATTTCATATCTGCACGCCAGCTAAGATGCCACGTGTGACTGCATGTATAAACACGTGTAGAGAGGTGCGTGCGGTCTTGGCATGCGTAAAAGGAAGGGTTCAAGTGGTACACAAGGTTGGGACGCGGTTTGGCTTGCGACGCTGCCACTAACCAGGTGGCTAGTGGTCGGTGCTCTGTGGGCCCACCATGATTCATGTGTTTTATCTATACTTTCCATTCATTTTTAAATATCATTTTAGTATTTAATGTAAAAAAGGAGCCAGATCTAAAACTCATGTCCACCACACCACCAGAAAACAGTGAATGTCCATCGTTATAAACGTCTTAGGGCCCACTGTAATGTTTATTTGACATCCAACCTGTTGATTATGTTGTACAGACCTAGATGAAGGGAAAAAATAAATAAATATCAGCTTGATCCAAAACTTTGGTGACCCACAAGAAATTTTTAATGGTGAGTGTTCAATTCCCAATGTTTCATGTGGTGTGGTCCATTTGAGCCTTCCATCTGCTTCTTTTTTTCTTTTTTTTTTCCCCCTTGGCTCACTGGCTAAAATGATCTGACAAAATGGATAAACCGCATGTATAAAACACACACATCGCGGTAGGCCCCACAGAGCCCCTGACAGGACCGTCCGTGTCTAGGTAGGTCCTGCTGGGGTGGTACTGGTACCCAATCCGTTTTTAGAGCTCATTTTAGGAAATTTGAATCCAAAATTCAAATGGACCACACGAGAGGAAAAAGTGAGGATTTAGTGACTACCGTTGAAATATTTATATGGCCACAAAAGTTGCATATGAGTCTAAGTTTCAGGTGTTTTCACTTCATCCCAGTGAAAATGACCTTATAAACGGTTTGGATGGCATATAAACATTAAGGTGGAACCTAAGAAGATTTCAACGGCACGAATTCCTTTCCCTACTGTCTCATCTTATATGGCCCAATTGACATTTTTTTTTAATAATCCTCATTTTTGGTCGCAACCTAAAATAACTTCGAAAAATGGATGGACGGGTTGAATTTCTCACAAACATCGCAGCGGGCCACCCAGAATACCTTCGCAGGAACTTCCTCACAAGGCCAGGGGCTTTTGGGACGCGGACTGCGTCCTACCCCCGCCCGGACGGATTAGGACGGCTCCGTGGAGCCTACCGTGATGTAACTGTTTTATTCAGCCGTCCAACGATTTTTTCAGAAAATTTTACCACGTGAACCAAAAAATGAGGCAGGTCCCAGGCTTGAGTGGACCACACCAAAGGAACTTGCATTGATATGACACCCACCGTTGAAACATTTCTAGGGGCCCACGTGATGTTTTTTTTACCGTAAAGCTTATTTATAAGGTCACGTAGTCGTGGATGAAGTGAAAACACAAATATCAGCTTGATCCGAAACTTCTCTGACTCCCAATAAGCTTTTAATGGTGGACGTTCAATCCCCACTTTGTGGTCCACTCAACCCTTGGACCTGCCTCATTTTTTGGTTCACATATTAAAATTTTCTGAAAAAATCGTTGGACGGCAGGATGAAACAGTTACATCATGGTGGGCTCCACAGAGCCCTGCCCGGACGGTAATCCGTCCGGGCGGGGGTAGGACGCAATCCGCGTCCGGGGCTTCTGGCTGGACCGGAAAATTCCTGCACGTGAGCAGGACCTGGGCCAAGTTCGGCAGCTTTTGTTACAGAGGCCCAACAACAGCCCAGATCCAGACCCATTAGTGGATGCATTGGGGTGGGCCTGTTCTAGACCGTCTATCAAACACGGTCTTTCGCGACAAGCCCGAGTTGAGGGTAAATATGAATTGAGTCAGGAGGTCATGGGATCGAGTAGCCATGTGGGACTTGGGCCTCACCAACATGGTCAACTAAAAAATACTTTGATCTCCACCTTTAAATTTCTGGGCCTTTCTGGGCTACCTTATTGGGCCATGAGACCAATAAAAGCTCATGTCCAAACCAACGATCCAATACATAATTACAATGGAAACAGCAACCATAGTCGCGGTCTTCATATCTGGTTCACATTGAATAGAGGTCTATGGGCTCATATAGTTGCTTGTCCCTATTTTTATTCATGAACCACTACAAGTAATTCATCGAATTGGTTAGATATAAAATAATAACATTTGAAAATTCTTAATCCATTAATAGTAGGGAGGGATTTATGTCACAAAAAACAGAGACTAGAGCAAGCTTTGGACTCAAAGCTTGTGTTAAAGAGTATAAATTAACTTAATATAAAATCCATCCCCTGCTCCATTCCATGGTCAATGTTGCAGCCAAATCATGGTTTTAAGACTCGCTGACTCGGATTCGAAACACCCACCTGAGTTGGCCAAGTTGAGCAAAGTCACGTCCTATTTTGAATTAAGATTTTGAAAATCTCGCAATAATATCGCAAAAATACATTACACCATATTATCACAATAATTCAAAATCTTGACAGACTTTTATAATTTTGTGTTTTTATCCCGATATTATCGCAGTATTAACTTGAAATGTAGTAAAAACCTTCAAATTTTGCTATATAAATATTTATTTAAGTTTTAAATTGATTCATTAATTTACAATACCTACCAACCAACAACAAGGTATCAATACCTATGATGGGATCGAAATAAGCACCCATACTCATATCCATTAAAGTTTCGGGTACCCATCCACAGTTTGAAACTTTTCATAAAATAAAGTGATGAGTACCGATCTGTACCACTATCACTATAAACTACCGTTCGATATCAACCATCAGTTGATCACACTCGTTGGAGAACCAAAGCATTTCTCTTCCACTCTTCAGTTTCCTTTTTAGGCACTTCTTGTGAGGAGCCCACTACAGTGTGTTTAGGCCACCTAACCCAAGCATTAAGTGAGCCCTGACATGATATTAGGTGCTCCGGATGGACCCTACCATAGGAAAAAAAAAATGGACAATCGCCCAGGAAACCAATTCCAAATTCACTCAATGGTCCACGTGATGGTGGGATCGGCTAGAACATTGGAGCACCCATCCCACTTTCTTTACGGGTGACCCCGTTGGATGGGTTGGATAGCATACATTTGCACAAATCACAGTGGGCCCCACATACAAAGTGTTGTACAATAAACTTATTCTACAATGTTACGACGACCCCGTCATCTCTTTTCTATAGTTTTGAGAATTAAAAAAATGCTAATCACTATTAATTATTAATAATTATTGTTTTAAATTAATTGGAAAATGGGTCATACATATATAATATATAATACAATCAGGTTTGAACCGAATTCAAGTATAAGCAACCAAATACCAACACTCAAACCCAATTATTAATCAGGACCCAAATATGCATAAAGGCTTTTACAAGAGCTCTCGGGTGTTGAGGCAATGGGATCCGCTCTCACTTTTTTTGTTTGTGATAGTTGCTGAGGTGGATGAATGAAACTTACACCTATACCTATTTTATTTCTTCCATACCTGGCCCATGTCGGGCCAGGCTCAGATACCCATCGGGCATGTTACGTGTCAATGGGGCGGGCCGAAGCCTAAAAATCAGAATTTTGAATTGGGGCGGCCCGGCCCTAAACAGGTCAAACTCCGGGCCGAGACCTACTGTAACGACCTGAAAAATTCCGTACATTGGGTCGAGTACCACCTCGACCAGAAATCACATAGGATTAAATCCTTTAGAAATTTAACAAAGTTAACTAAGTACTAAACTCAATTAGTTATAAAATCCGTTAGGATCGCTTTAAATACGATCTGCAAGACCCAAAACTTGCAGAATCATTGACGCTAGGTTACCCTAAAGTTTAGAACCAAACTCATTTCCCGTTTGCTCTCGGGAATGAAACGAAACTTCAGACAGGTCAGATCGCACATCGGGATTCCGATTAACCCGAAGTTAAGGAACTAGGACCGCCCCACCGGGCTTAACAATCATCTCAAAAATCGGCCTTATCCGATATTCCACGGCCATTCGTTTCGAATCGGAGCGAGGTAGTGTGAAAAACACTATTCACAAGCCGAAATAAATATCCGGAATAGTGATCTGCATCGTTCGTTGACGCGTCGTATTAAGAACAACGACCGTTAGAATCGGACAAATTACACCCTCGGATTAAGAAAAATTTCGAACATTTACATGTACTTGGAATTTCGATCGTGGCCCACCGACCGTCGAATCGAAAGTGGTCCGCCACGTGCGATCTGCGCATCCGAATGAGTCAAAATGTAATCCCACGTAGATCCATTGATGATAAGTTTAAGTCGACGTTTGGTTCAAAGAGGCCTACCGAACTCCCCTTTTGAGTTTGGAAAAGCGCCGAATATCCTATATAAAGCGACTGCCCATGAACCTAAGTCTATTCTCGTAATGTTTGAGGCTATAAAAGGGGCTTAGAGCAGCCCTCTCACACCATACGAATTTTGGGAGGAACCCTAGAGGAGAGAGAGAAAAGAGAGGGAAAGACTTGGAGATCGTTGCCGATCTTCCTCCCGCCGCTTTGACTTGCTACTGCGGCCTACATCTCTCGATCTGACGCTTTCCTAAGCGTATTCGCCTCATTTGAAGGTAAGAAAAACTAACCCTAGGTCGATTTGAGTTGGAATCGAGGTAGGATGTATTCCGACTAACCGATTCCGCTCTTTGGCTAGAAATCGCTCATAGACGGAAGATCCATCACCCTTGTGATTCGTTCCGTTTCCAAAGGCAAAGGTGAGGACTTTAAGTGTATAAGTTAAGGTTTTCAACGCTTTCAATGTCGGATAATGGTAGATTCATGATCTGCTTGCAATTGCACATGTACAAAGTGCTTTCGTTTCTGTTTCGATTAGCGGTGTGAAATATGGAATTTCACATATTCTAGGTATACGTAGAAATACCGTATACGTATTTTTTTGGATAATTGTTTGACATGTTTATTTAATGTTTAATTATATAACATATGAATAAAATACTAGTTTGGCGAAAGAGATCGCCAAAATATATGTTCCTTTGTAAATGTGCTTGGTATGTTGAAAATACGTATTGTAGAAATACCGTATACGTATTTCTTTTGGAATAATGTTTGACATATGTATTTAATGTATGATTATACAATACATGATTAAAATACTAGTTTGGCGAAAAGAATCGCAGAAACCTATGTTCCTTTGTAAACACTATGTATGTCGAAATTGGGTATATGTGAAAGTACCCTATACGTATGAAATTCGGATGTGTTTTGCTATGTCTATTTTCTGTATGAATATGTTGTATATGTATAAAATACTAGCTCGGTAACGGACAACCCTAATACACACTTCCCTAGCATACGTCATGTATGTTGAACTATTGCATTCCAAGTGTTGGTGAATTCACTTGTGAGTGTAAGTGCTTAAAGTGTTAGAATCTTAGGTAGGTGCTGAGGTGGGATTCTCGGTTGTCTTAGAGTCGCATAGACACTCTCCATGTGGTTGTTCACTCTAACCACTCGCCTTCTGAAATGTAAGTATTTGTATACTTATTTACATAATGCTTTATAACATGCTTTTGAACATGCTTTGTGACTTGTTGTTAACATGCTTCATGTTATGCTTATATTATGCTTCTTTAGTGTCCTTGAATTACCATGTTATCATGCCTTATTTCACATGCTTTGGTTAGGATTTGACTGAGCTTGGGACTATGTTCGTAGTCCAGGCATCCGGTATCAGACTTGAAGATGTGGTTGGGATTTCGTTCCGCCACGCACGATGTGTTGGTGAACCCGTGTCGTACTTCGGTTGGCGATAGTGGTTGGCCACACGAGGTGCTTCTCGCCTCATATCGCCCAACTTGTTGTGCGCTCGAGCTAGCCGAACATGTCGATAAACCGTATGCCTTATGTATGTTCACCATGTTTGGTCGCTAATGCTTGAACTGGGGTACCAAACTTACCAGGTGAAAATCCCGTTAACCATGGTACCTCGATCCGTTAAGACTCATGAGCCGGGCATGGTGGTATGGGACACCGTGGTCGAGGCCGTCGGCTACTGTTGCTGGCTACGTGCCTCCCCGTAGTGACCAGTGAGCAATTCAACTCGTGAGCCGATTATGGTGGTATGGGACACTATATTCGCGTGTCGACCGGCCTACACCGATAAGGTGATGGGGAGTGGTGCGATCTTTGTGTGTACTGACCACAGCGACCTTTGTAGTGACCGCGAGCATATTCTGAAGTTGCAGCGTGCCTTAGGGTTCGCCGCGACATATGAAATATGAACTAGGCCTGTTTCTGTATAGTTGTATCGTAATGAATCGTTTAAGGGGTGATGGGGGAGTGGTGCAACCTTTGTGCGTAACGACCACAGGCGACCTCTGCGGTGACCTAGAAAACACACCATCGTCGATATTAACTAGGGTGACGACCCTAGATTGGATCATGTTTGGATATGATCTGAGGAGGTACCTTAGTTTCCCAATCCTGTTGTTTGAAATGAATTAATTAAAAACTTGGTAATCATACTCATCATGCATCGCATGTGCCAGAAGATGTGGAGCACTTTGTGGGATGTAAGCATGCGCGAACGTGAGATGGTGTCGCTTGAGGGAGTACGTCGGAGAGGCATCCATCATAATCTTGCATTCATACTTGCATTAATCGAGTAACTAGGAGTGTTTGATTCTTGCTTTATCATTCTTGCTTGTATTGGTAACATGATAACTTATGTCTTATCGTTCCACCGAGTTAGCTACTCACTCCCACGTTACGGGACGGTGTTATTGCACACCAACCAGACTGTCTCGGGTTTAAGCGATCCGGCTATTCTGGAGGCGGAGCCGACACTGACGAGGACCGGGAGGAGTTCTCGTATATGCGATTCACGGCGCGGCCGACTAATTCTTGGGGATGATGGGATTCTGAGAGATTGTATTTAGTTATTTTGACATTTTGTTTATTACACAGACATGTATATTGTGACTCAGAAGGATTCATACTCTGGATAACGAATCATTTATTTTGTTTCTTTACATACATATATATACAGTCAGTCTTCCGCTTGCTTTTATACAACTGATCTGGAGTATGAATTACTGCTTTGGTATAATCTCATTCATGTTTACTGCTCTAACACAGACAACATCCAAATATCATTAAACATGTTGCATAAGTGATGCGTTGGAACTCGGGAGTTGAGTTACACTCGACCCCCGATTTTCAGGGCGTTACAAGTTGGTATCAGAGCATGATTTTGATTAAACCGGACCTGAGTTATGTCCCCACTACGTACGCTGACGCATTACAATTTAGGAGGGAGCGACAGAATATAGAAACAGTCATAGGTATTCCGACTTCGCCAAACGGTGAAGTTCCCTTAAGTCGAACGCCGAAATCGAGTCCGTAATCAACCATGGTCGCATACGGTCGACCTTAAAACATTCTAGACCATTCACAACCCTTTAAATAGGGATACAAGTAATGAGAATGAAATCAGAAACAAACTACAACTAAGACTCCTAGAATTCGCGACTTACTATAAGGTCGTAATGTCTACTAGTGCACAAGGTTATCAGCCAAAAAAAAAAATGAATGATAATAATAATAAATATATATATATATAATAGTAAAAATCCTATTTGGCTTCACCAAACCGTCCTCCTAATTATCTTAAGTTCTTTGCGCGATGAGCGCAACTCCTAAAACCCAACGGATGAAGAATCATTAAACTAAACTACCATTTTTAGCAAAATGAAATTGAAACGGAAAATTACCGTTAATCGGAGGGTTTTCTCGCAATTCCGGGCAAGAATCTTGATACATAGGCTGGGTTGGTTAACTTCATTATCTCGTTCTACCCCAAATTCATATATTTTACATCAGATAACTCATTCCAGATTACAAGTTACGTTCACTTATTCCGAAACTACCCGAAATGGAGCGAATCGGGATCGGGGGGCCAAACGGAACACTTCCGGAGGTATCTAAGGTGGGACCCAGGGATTTTTGGGGCCCAGGGGACTGGAGGATCACAACCATGGAGCCCCATTTCCCAAGTTCCACAATTTTTTGGCGAGGCCCTCGCCGGTTCGGCGAGGCCTCGCCGGTTATTGGGTTGGGCCGGGCTCGCGGTTCGGGCCGGTCGACTTTGGGGGTCCCTACAACCCCCTGCCCTATCTCCCTTCCTAAAACCCTTTCGAAAATACCCACTTCCTTCACAAACCCCTCCCTTGGCCGTTTTTCCCTTCCACCTTGCCCTCTCTTGTAAAACGCCTCTCCACCTCTCTTCTCTACTGATTTCGGCCACTCCTTACCATCCTCCATTGTAGTACGCTGCCCTCTCCTCCATTTCTTCTTCTTCCCACTCGTTTGGACCCCCCTACACGTGGTTGGAGGTCCCAAAACCGTGAGAGTCATCTCCCAAACCGTCCTTCCCATCTTATTTCTCCATTTCCCTGATCCTTTTCACCTCCCACGCCTGTTAGATCTGCTGATCGTGAAGAACTTGGGAGATCAGCCCCTTTTTTTTTCTATTTCGTCGATTTTCCATGGCCCTTTTGGGTGTTGTGGCGACCCTTTTCTCCATCTCCACCATCCTCTCTCTGATGGGCAAGAGGAAGAGTGCCGCTGATGAGGCCGGGCCTAGTCGCCCTACACAATCGAGACGACCGCGAGGTGCCGCCGCTAGCTCGAGCTCTGCCCGGGAGTTTCGCACGAAGCGGGACCTTGATCCCCGAATCCCTGCCGAGCAGGCGCAGTTGGCGGCGCTACCCCATGGTGTCTATGAGGACCGCAGGGTTCTTTTCGAAGCCCAGGTGGATGGTTGGCTATTTGGGGAGTATTACTTGTTTGAACAAGTGGAGGCGGCCCACTGGGGTCCGTTATTTGAGGCCAGGGGTCGCGCAAATTCCGGCACTGTCAGAGCCTTCTACGCCAACATTCGCAAGCCTACACTAGACCCTTTGCAGTTCCAGCTCAGAGTTGGGGTGGATCTGTTTATCACCGTTGATGTGAGGACGATTGCGCGACTTATGAATATGCCCCTTGGTGACGTACATGCTAGCGAGCTGAATTGGCGACTGCTCGTGAAAGGAATCGTCGCACTCGATACCTTTGTGGTGGCCGACTAGGCGAGTGGCGGCCGAGACAAAAGCCTCCTAGGCGTCCCACATGTCGACGATTTCCGCCTACTACATCACATCTTCACATACAATCTTTACCCCGAGGCACGAATCGCAGGCGAGTGTACGCGACTTATGGTTGATTTTCGTACCAAGTGGGGCGGCGGGCGAACTTGTGTGTGCCCACTTTCGTGTTGCAACGGATCGTGAGTGTTGCACGCTCCACCAGAGTTCTGATTCGCTTCCTTTCGGCCGACTCATATGCAGGATCGCACGGGAGTATGGCTATAGTCTGGGGGCAGAGATGCCAGTACAGGTCCACCAGATTGACGAAAGTACTCTCAAACAGATGAAACTTGGGGCACAGCGACAACGGGCCCGACAGGTTGAGATTGAGAGCGATGAAGATACGAGCGAAGACGGAAGTGAAGCTGAAGAAGAGGAAGAAGAACCTGAGGCTCAGGACACTGAGGAGAGTTCACCTCCTGCGGCTCAGGAGCAGGGCGTGGATCGGGATGCCTTTGATGCACGTTTGGCCCGTCTTGAGGAGGGTCAAGCCGCCCTACAGCAGGAAGTCGGACGAGTTCGAATCAAGCTTAGCAAGGTGTCTCGTACTTTAAAGGCCATCTTGTGTTGTCTGCAGGACAAGAATGCCCCTCCTCCATCGCCTGATTCGGATGCTTAGTCGTCCAAGTGGTTGTGTGTTGTTGTTTGTTTTGGTTGCCGCGATAGGCAGTTTATGTTTTCATGTAGTGGATGTAGTAGATAGTAGCGTGTTCTAAGTGTTTGATGTGTGGATGTATTGGCTATAATGTGATTTCCGTCATGATTCATGTAAACTCTGTAGTCCATGTATTATGACAATTTTGAGTTAATGAAAAGCATATAGCCTCTTTTGTTTGATGATGTGTGGAATGCTTAAGTGCTTTATGGAGTGTATTATCTGTATCTCACAAATGCTTTGTACCCTGTGTTGTATAGGGCATGCCGCGACAGTATACGCGGCGCACCGCACATCTCCGTCTGACTGGCCCTATGGACCAGACACCTTCTAGTAGTAGTGGTCCTGCGGACCGTGGGTTGGGTTCCGATCAGCCCCCTACTGGTCCTGCTGGTGGGTTGCCACCATACACGCTCCCGGTCCGTGAGCGATTCCGCCATCATCGTCACGCGGATGACTCCCGTGTCGCTCCGCCGGCCGATAGGTTTGAGCGTGACCGATGATGATGATGCATCGGCGGCGGATGCGACGAGCGAGCAGCGGCAGCGGAAGAAGGCAGGCGGCCAGCGGCAGCGCGAAGCGGCGGCATCGGCGGCTTATGGCCACTATCGGCGAGGCCTTGTCACGTGGTGGTAGTGCGACTCCACCTACGACTCTGTTTGTCTGCCGGGCACCCCGAGCCTCCCGCTCGGTGTGAGGATGTGCCCCGCCTCCACCGTGGTGCCTCCTACGGAGATGTCGGCACGCGCGGTCTACTCGAGCGGTTTCGGCGCTTGAGGCCTCCTTCGTTCATGGGCACTCATAGGCCGAGGAGGCGAGTTTTGGCTTGACCGCATCTCGAAGATGCTTCGGATGCTGCATTGCTCAGAGGCAGAGCAGGTAGAGCTGGCCGCCTTCATGTTTGAGAGAGAGGCGAGTTTATGGTGGGACAGTGTGTTGCCGTCTGTCGCAGCAGACTACGTATGGACCCGGGAGGCTTTTGAGTTCGGTTCCCATGAGAAATACTACCCGCCGACTTACCGACATGAGCGGGAGGACGAGTTTCTGCGCCTCGGGCGGGAGGCATGACTATTACAGTACGAGCACCGCTTCACCGAGTTGGGCCGCTTTGTCCCGACTATACTAGTGGACGAGCGGATGCGGATGCGTCGATTTTCATTGGGCTTGCGGCCGGAGATACGGTCGAAGATATGTCTTTGCCTCACTATACCCACATATGCGAAAGACTTGGTTCACATGTCTATGACGAGCAGGATGTGGACCAGGTTGGCCCGTCACGTGGCACTATGGTTGCGAGGCCACGGCGGGAGAGATACGAGCATGCCTATTTTAGGCAAGAGGCCTCGTGTTGACTCGCCTCCTAGGATCGCAGCGCCAGGGGCTCAGGCGAGGCGCCCTATTGTGACCTGCACATACTGCGGGAAACAGGGTCATCTTATTGGGAGTTGCTTCGCGCGGATGAAGGACAGTGGGTTCTCTCCGCCACAGATGATGGGCCGTTCTCGCCCACAGGCCATATCAGCTCCACCGCTACAGACAGCTCCTGCACATCCTTCCTTCCGACCTCCTGTGCAGCACTTCAGGCCGCCACAGCGACCCTTGGCTCCTCAGCCGAACCGCCAGCAGCAGGCTCGCGTTCATACTCTCGTGGCTGAGGCACCTGAGACGTCGGTTTCAGCTCCGACGGCCTTCGAGGGTACGGCTTTTATTCACGACACTCCCGTCTCTTTATTGGTGGACACTGGGTCCACTACTTCTATTATTTCTTGTGGGGCGGTGAAGCGCCTATCTTTGCATACGATTCCCACTAAGGGAATGAGACTCACTACGGCCACGGGACATATTCGGATGTCACACGATTATGCGAGGGTTGCTCGGTAGTTTTGGGTAGCAGCACAGTACTCGTCGACCTTATTGTTGCTCCGCTATGGCACTACGACGTTATACTTGGCATGGATTGGCTCGCCAGGATGAGGGCGGAGATAGATTGCGATGCTCGGATCGTGACTGCCTATGGACTGACGGTGACGATTTCACGTTCCGGTGCGGAGTCGGTTGGCCTGTCGAGTTGATTGTTATCTTTCGCTTTGCTTGTGCCGACCGATGGTCCGACGGTTGATAGTACGCCGGTGGTTCGAGACTTTGCGGCGTGTTTGAAACTATCCTGGTTTACCTCCTCGGCGTGAGATTGATTTTACGATAGATCTTACGCTGGTGCGACGCCCATCTCGTTGCCACGTATCGTATGCCTCCATGTGAGATGGAGGAGTCATGGACACAGATTGACGTACTTGTAGAGAGAGGTTTTATTCGACCTAGTGTGTCTCCTTGGGGAGCACCTGTGTTGTTCGTGAAGAAGAAGGATGGGTCGCTACGGTTGTGTATTGATTACCGTAGGTTGAACCAGGTCACGGTGAAGAACAAGTATCCTTTGCCCAGGATTGACGATCTGTTCGATCAGTTGAGAGGGGCGAAGTATTTCTCGAAGATTGATCTCCAGTCAGGGTACCACCAGTTGCGCGTGAGAGAGGAGGACGTGCAGAAGACAGCCTTCAGGACGTGCTTTGGGCACTACGAGTTCTTAGTGATGTCGTTCGGTCTGACGAACGCACCAGCCGTGTTCATGGATCTGATGAACCGGGTATTTCGGCCCTTCCTTTACCGATTCGTCATCGTCTTTATCGATGACATCTTGATATACTCCACGAGTCGGGAGGAGCACGAGGAGCACTTGCGACGGTATTGGAGACACCGAAGAAGAACCAGTTGTTTGCGCGAAGTACAAGAAGTGCGACTTCAAGGAGAGGAAGTCAAGTTCTGGGACATGTAGTGTCCAAGGATGGGATAGATGGACCTTGCTAAGGTAGGCTGCGGTTCGGGATTGGCGGCACTGAATCGGTTCTTGAGGTGAGGAGTTTCCTTGGCCTGGCCGGATACTACGAGACGTTTCATTCGGGATTTCTCGAAGATCGCTGTGCCACTTGTCTCACCACTCGGAAGGACTGAAGTTCGCCCGGAATGAGAAGGCGGAGGCGGCTTTTAAGGAGCCGAAGGACAAGTTGACGTCCGCCCCTGTGCTAGTATTGCCGTGAGCAAGGGTGAAATACACGGTGTATACTTGACGCGTCTCGCGTTGGTTTGGGTTGTGTCTTGATCGCAGAAAGATAGGGTGATATCGTATGCCTCGAGACAATTAAGGAAGCACGAGGAGAATTACCCTACACATGACTGGAGTTAGGCGGTGTCATCTTTGCACCGAAGCTCTGGAGACATTACCTCTACGTGAGGAGTTCGAGCTTTTCTGTGACCACAAGAGCCTTAAATACATATTCACGCAAATGGAGATTTGAATATGAGACAGCGCCGATGGATGGAGACCTTGAAGGACTTCAAGTTCGAGGTTTCCTACCATCCTGGCAAGGCGAACCTTGTGGCAGACGCGTTGAGCCGCAAGAAGGCGATTGCATTTGCGGCACCGCTGATGATAGCCGAGTGGGATATGGTAGAGTTTGTGCGGGACTTCGAGCAGAGACTCACTGTCGAGGAGCCATTTGAGTGTGTTGCGCACGTTCGGGTGCGACCACTTATCGACGACAGGATTGTTGAGGCCCAGGAGGGCGACATACGGCTGTCTGAGCTTCGAGAGCAGGCTAGCGACGCCGCGGACTCCGAGTGGAGAGTTGGATCTGATGGGGGTTTACGGTTCCGTGGCCGCCATGTGTTCCGATGTGCCTGACTTGAGACGCGAGCTTCTCGAGTCCGCTCATAACTCGAAGTTTGCGATGCATCCCAGTAGCACGAAGATGTACCAGGGATATGAGACGGACGTATTGGTGGGATAACATGAAGGCCCACATTCTTGAGTATGTGTCTCGATGCGACATGCCGGCAGTCAAGGCGAAACATCGCCGACCTCTGGGCTTCGGCCCATGCCTATAGCGGAGTGGAAGTGGGACTTCATCTCCATGGACTTCATATCAGGGTTGCCAAAGACGAGGAAGGGGCACGATTCCATTTGGGTGATTGTGGACCGGTTGACTAAATCGGCTCATTTCCTCCCTATCAGAGTTGCGAACTCTGCAGATGAGCTGGCTAGATTGTATATCAGGGAGATCGTCCGTCTGCACGGAGTTCCTTTGGAGATTGTGTCGGACAGAGACACGCGGTTCACATCCATCTTCTGGACTCGTATCCAGGAGGCGATGGGTGTGAAGTTGAAGTTCAATACTGCGTTTCATCCTCGGGCCGATGGGCGGACGAGCGAGTGAATCGGGTTCGGAGGATATGTTGCGAGCGTGTGTGTTGGACTTCAGGACGGTTGGGACGACCGTCTTCCGTACGCGAGTTCGCCTACAACAACGCTTCCAGGCGACGATTGGCATGGCGCCATATGAGGCTCTATATGGTCGACCTTGTAGAGCACCGCCTTGTTGGGCGAGAGGTTGGAGAGCGTAGCCGATTGGCCCGAGTTGGTTCGGCGACTACGAGAAGGTAGACATTATCGGCGTCGATTACTCACAGCGCAGAGCGCACGGAAGAGTTACGCCGATACGAGGCGGCGGCGACCGCTGGAGTTCGAGGTTGGTGATCATGTGTTCCTTCGGGTTTCCCCTATGAAGGGAGTCCTTCGGTTTGGGAAGAAGGGGAAACTCACACCGAGGTTCATCGGTCCATTTCAGATACTGGATCGAGTGGGTGATGTGGCGTATCGTCTCGCCTTGCCTACACCACTTGCTTCTGTACATAATGTATTTCATGTATCTATGCTGAAGAAGTACGTTCCTGATCCTTCGCATATCATCAGATGGGAGCAGGTACAGTTGAGCGAGGATGCGACATATGAGTTGCGCCCGACGCGCATCCTTGACAGAAGGAGCAGTCCTGCGTAGCAAGGTCATCCCACTTGTGAAGGTACTTTGGACACATCATTCTGAGGAGGAAGCTACCTGGGAGACTGAGGCCGAGGTCAGGAAGAACTACCCTCGATTCTCGAGGAGTACGAACAGTATATAAATTTCGAGACGAAATTTTTTGTTTAAGGGGGTAGATTGTAACGACCGAAAAATTCCGTACATTGGGTCGAGTACCACCTCGACCAGAAATCACATAGGATTAAATCCTTTAGAAATTTAACAAAGTTAACTAAGTACTAAACTCAATTAGTTATGAAATCCGTTAGGATCGCTTTAAATACGATCTGCAAGACCCAAAACTTGCAGAATCATTGACGCTAGGTTACCCTAAAGTTTAGAACCAAACTCATTTCCCGTCTGCTCTCGGGAATGAAACGAAACTTCAGTATTAGGTCTAGATCGCACATCGGGATTCCGATTAACCCGAAGTTAAGGAACTAGGACCGCCCACCGGGCTTAACAATCATCTCAAAATCGGCCTTATCCGATATTCCACGGCCATTCGTTTCGAATCGGAGCGAGGTAGTGTGAAAAACACTATTCACAAGCCGAAATAAATATCTCGAAATAGTGATCGGCATCGTTCGTTGACGCGTCGTGATAAGCAACCCGACCGTCGAATCGAACAAATTACACCCTCGGATTAAGAAAAATTTCAGAACATTTACATGTACTTGGAATTTCTGATCGTGGCCCACCGACCGTCGAACGAAAGTGGTCCGCCACGTGCGATCTGCGCATCCGAATGAGTCAAAAATGTAATCCCACGTAGATCCATTGATGATAAGTTTAAGTCTGACGTTTGGTTCAAAGAGGCCTACCAGAACTCCCCTTTTGGTGAAAAAGCGCCGAATATCCTATATAAGCGAGTGACCCCATGAACCTAAGTCTATTCTCGTAATGTTTGAGGCTATAAAAGGGGCTTAGAGCAGCCCCTCTCACAGCCATACGAATTTTGGGAGGAACCCTAGAGGGAGAGAGAGAAAAGAGAGGGAAAGACTTGGAGATCGTTGCCGATCTTCCTCCTGCTGCTTTGGCTTGCTACACGGCCTACATCTCTCTGATCTAGACGCTTTCCCGGCGTATTCCGCCTCATTTGAAGGTAAGAAAACCTAACCCTAGGTCTGATTTGAGTTGGAATCGAGGTAGGATGTATTCCGACTAACCGATTCCGCTCTTTAGGCTAGAAATCGCCTGTAGACGGAAGATCCATCACCCTTGCTGATTCGTTCCGTTTCCAAAGGCAAAGGTGAGGACTTTAAGTGTATAAGTTAAGGTTTTCAACGCTTTCAATGTCAGATAATGGTAGATTCATGATCTGCTTGCAATTGCACATGTACAAAGTGCTTTCCGTTTCCTGTTTTGATTAGCGGTGTGAAATATGGAATTTCACATATTCTAGGTATACGTAGAAATACCGTATACGTATTTTTTTTGGATAATTGTTTGACATGTTTATTTAATGTTTAATTATATAACATATGAATAAAATACTAGTTTGGCGAAAGAGATCGCCAAAATATATGTTCCTTTGTAAATGTGCCGTATGTTGAAAATACGTATTGTAGAAATACCGTATACGTATTTCTTTTGGAATAATGTTTGACATATGTATTTAATGTATGATTATACAATACATGATTAAAATACTAGTTTGGCGAAAAGAATCGCCGAAACCTATGTTCATTTGTAAACACTATGTATGTCGAAATTGGGTATACGCGAAAGTACCCTATACGTATGAAATTACGATGTGTTTGCTATGTCTATTTTCTGTATGAATATGTTGTATATGTATAAAATACTAGCTCGAACGGACAACCCTAATACACACTTCCCTAGCATACGTCATGTATGTTGAACTATTGCATTCCAAGTGTTGGTGAATTCACTTGTGAGTGTAAGTGCTTAAAGTGTTAGAATCTTAGGTAGGTGCTGAGGTGGGATTCTCGGTTGTCTTAGAGTCGCATAGGACACTCTCCATGTGGTTGTTCACTCTAACCACTCGCCTACGAAATGTAAGTATTTGTATACTTATTTACATAATGCTTTATAACATGCTTTTGAACATGCTTTGTGACTTGTTGTTAACATGCTTCATGTTATGCTTATATTATGCTTGCTAGTGTCCTTGAATTACCATGTTATCATGCCTTATTTCACATGCTTTGGTTAGGATTTGACTGAGCTTGGGACTATGTTCGTAGTCCAGGCATCCGATATCAGACTTGAAGATGTGGTTGGGGTTTCGTTCCGCCACGCACGATGTGTTGGTGAACCCGTGTCGTACTTCGGTTGGCGATAGTGGTTGGCCACACGAGGTGCTTCTGCGCCTCATATCGCCCAACTTGTTGTGCGCTCGAGCTAGCCGAACATGTCAGTAAACCGTATGCCTTATGTATGTTCACCATGTTTGGTCGCTAATGCTTGAACCTAGGGTACCAAACTTACCAGTGAAAATCCCGTTAACCATGGTACCTCGATTCGTTAAGACTCATGAGCCGGGCATGGTGGTATGGGACACCGTGGTCGAGCTGTCGGCCTACGCTGGGGCTACGTGCCTCCCCGTAGTGACCAGTGAGCAATTCAACTCGTGAGCCGATTATGGTGGTATGGGACACTATATTCGCGCCGTCGGCCTACACTGATAAGGTGATGGGGAGTGGTGCGATCTTTGTGTGTACAGCCACAGCCCAGAAGTGACCGCGAGCATATTCTCGAAGTTGCGGCGTGCCTTAGGGTTCGCCGCGACATATGGAATATGAACTAGGCTGTTTACGTATAGTTGTATCGTGATGAATCGTTTAAGGGGTGATGGGGAGTGGTGCAACCTTTGTGTGTAACGGCCGCAGCGACCTCTGCGGTGACCTAGAAAACACACCATCGTCTCGATATTAACTAGGATGACGACCCTAGATTGGATCATGTTTGGATATGATACAAGGAGGTACCTTAGTTTCCCAATCCCGCCTGTTTGAAATGAATTAATTAAAAACTCGATAATCATACTCATCATGCATCGCATGTGCCCGGAAGATGTGGAGCACTGTGGGATGTAAGCATGCGCGAACGTGAGATGGTGTCGCTTGAGGAGTACGTCGGAGAGGGCATCCATCATAATCGCATTCATACTTGCATTAATCGAGTAACTAGGAGTGTTTGATTTATCGCTTTATCATTACTTGCTTGATCGTATTGGTAACATGATAACTTATGTCTTATCGTTCCACCGAGTTAGCTACTCACTCCCACGTTACGGGATTTGCGCACACCAACCGGACTCTGTCTCGGTTTAGGCGATCCGGCTATTCGGAGGCGGAGCCCGATTACATGACGAGGACCAGGAGGAGTTCTCGTATATGCGCAGCTTCACCGGCGGCCGACTAGGTCACCGGATCGATGGGATTTACAGAGATTGTATTTAGTTATTTTGACATTTTGTTTATTACACGCATGTATATTATATTGTGACTGAATGATTCATACTACGGATAACGAATCATTTATTTTGTTTCTTTACATACATATATATACATCAGTCTTTCCGCTTGCTTTTATACAACTGATCTGGAGTATGAATTACTGCTTTGGTATAATCTCATTCATGTTTACTGCTCTAACACAGACAACATCCAAATATCATTAAACATGTTGCATAAGTGATGCGTTGGAACTCGGGAGTTGAGTTACACTCGACCCCCGATTTTCAGGGCGTTACACCTACCCCAGGCCCCAAGGAATGTACCCAGCCCATTGCCACCACTGCTCTCAAGCTCATAGAATTATTATTATTTTTTTTTGGATACTCTGGAAGAGTGTGATGGATGATACGCATGAACTTAGACAGTGCAGAAATCGCATAATAAAATTCAACTAAAATTAAACTATCTAAATTATGGGTTCCAGTTTAGACATATCATGAAACACTAACAAATGGTTATTTGATCATCCGACCATCAGATCGGTGAACAATTGATGCATGGTTAAAAATGAACAATATCCCATGCTCCTATTTCAAGAAACGAGTGCCCACCAATCAGATGTTAGGATTGTTCAGCCAATCTGATTTTCATGGGAGCGGATTAGGTGAGACCCCATAGCTACCGAGGTGGGTGGGAGCCTGACTGTGCGTCTTACACTGATGTATGTGCCCTAAATCCACACCATCCAACCATTTTGAAATCTCATTTTAGGGCATGATCCCAAAAATGAAGCTGACTCAAACCTTAGGTGAACCACACCACAGGAAACAGCCATGATTGAATCTCCACCATTAAAGACTTCATGGATTCCACAGGAATGTTTATTTGCCATCTAACCTGTTGATAAGGTCAAAAACGCATAGATGAAGAGACCCCATAAATATCATCTTGATCCAAAGCTTTTGTGGCCCACAAGAAGTTTTCAATGGTCAATCACCATTGTTTCCTGTACTATGGTCCATTTCGGATGTGGAACTGCTTTTTTTTTTTTTAAAATTTTATCATGCCCAAAATGAGCTTTCAACACAGATGGACGGCATGGATGTAGTCACGTACATCAGAGTACAGTCAGGGGTCCCACCCATATGGGTGGATCCGGGGTCTCACCTGATCCGCTCCCGAGTTTCAAGGCCGGTCCAGGTTGGGTCCACATTAAATAAATGGGGTTTATATGTTGGGCCCACCTAAATGGATGGATTAGATCACATGGGCTATCTTACATGTGTATTTGGACCTATTGGTTAATAAACCTCGTTATGTTGCAAAAATAATTAACATAAACACACATATACTGTCACTGCCAAAGTAAACTCGACCCGACCCCATTTCTAACCAGGTCCAAGTAGGCAGACCCGACGCACATTCAACAAGACCCTTTTAACGGGTCCAAAACGTTAAAACCGGTTCATATCTATGATGTACCCACGGGTCCAGCTACCCGCTGACAGCCCCACCGGGTATACACGAATCCGAGTAACAATAGATACGCAACCAACATTTGAGAGGACCAATTGAAATGGTAGACACATGGACCACTAAACAAATAGATTTGAGTAGTTTCACACGCACAACCACACGCATTGTCTTGGAAGTATTGGATTCCGTTTCAACCCTTAAAAAAAAAGAAGAAATTACCAGAAATGCCCTCCGTCATTTGGAATTAGGGAAAGGGGGCAATCTTAGCACGGCTTCCTCCGTCTCAATCGGATCCGATCGCAGAATCTGCCAAACACAACCCAAACACAATCACAAAAAATCTCATCGCAGAGAGAGAGAGAGAGAGAGAGAGAGAGAGAGAGAGAGAGAGAGAGAGAGAGACTGTACGGACGGGGTCGCGGAGGAATGGCTTTGTGTCGTCTTTAGCGAGTCTGAAAAGGGGTTTCTGGATCGAACCAGAGCTCTCTCCTCCTTCGCTCTTTTGGGTTTTTTCCTCGACCTCGCTGCCTTTCACCATCGGCTTCTCCCAAGCTTTCCTCATTTTCTCGCAAGGGCTTTTTCCCCTCTCAGGCTCCGCCTGTTTGGATTTTGGTCGTAGATGAGGGTATTTTGGTCATTTTGTTACGTGATAGTGGGGATCGGATTAGGTGAGTCCGGGGCAACAAGTTGGTGGGTGAGTTCCTGACCGTGGGGCCCACCTTGATGTATTTTCTGTATATCCACTCTATCCATCAGTTTTTCCATCACATTTTTGGTCATACTTTCAAAAATGAAGCAGATACAAATCTATAGTGGACCACACCACAGGAAACAGTGGTGATTGAACGTCCACCGTTCAAAAATTCCTAGTGCCCACCATAATGTTTATTTACCATCCAAGCTGTTGATGAGATCACGCAGAACTGAATGAAGGGAAAACACAAATATCAGCTATATGGGTGCATATGGTGCGTTCGATTTTAACGGTGGAACATGGAGCGTATGGAATTAGCATTCTTGTTCTGTTGGAATAGAGTCCTGATGAGCACAGTGCAATATGGTATGCCGCTAATTCAGTGATCCATACCGTTGATTTGAGTCATCTGACGGGAGATGCGCTATCATCTCTGTAGAATAACTCCGACTAACTGGACCGCTGGGATGTGGATAACTTCCACAATGGTTTTGAAAAAGGCAAAGATCCAATCGCTAAGATCTTTCAATATTGAAGTTTTTTGCCCTATCCTTCATTCACTGCCGGGTACATTGTATCCAATGGTCTGGATCTGCCTAAAGGCCCACCTTGGAAAATTAAACACTGGAGGGCTGAGTATACGGAAGTGGGCCCACTAAGCCCAGATTAAGTAATGAGGTGGGCCGATCATTTTTTGATGGGCTTGGGCTGGATTGTCTGAAACACTATCTCCGCTCCTGCTGCAATTGGAAGTGTAGTATAGGTAACTGATTGGATTATCAGAACCGTCCAATTGAAGGACTTGTGACAGCTAGACGTGGGTATCATTTTATATTTCAGTGACCATTTGCAGGCAATCGGATGGGATGATTACACGGTTCCACCGATTTGATTTTTGTGCCATGGACCCCGCATGGTAGACCCTAGTCGTGAATGGTCTGGATCTCGCCATGTGCATGGCTCTGAATCAAGCAGAGACGTAATTAGTAGTGCAGCTGGGACAACTCGGGTCAACCCAGGCCGAGCCCAACCTCAAGAGGAGCAAGCCCAGATGCTCAACCCAAGGGAGCCAGATCTAGAGCATTGAACGCTCCCAGTCCATTCCACATAGTTTTTTTCATATATACATGTGGTGTTTCTGGTCTAACTTGAGTCGGGCAAATGCTGAGTCGAGTTTGGGGAAGTGACCGCGAGTAGGCATATACATGAGCTAAGCTAGTTCGAAAAGCTTGCTTGGCTCGGCTTGATATAATTCAGCTTGAACGACCACTCAAAGCGAGCCAAGCTTCATACAACCCGGTTCATTTTGAAAACGAGCCGAGGCAAGCAGATCAGTGGAGCTTGATTTGGCTCGACTCGAACTCAGCCGAATCAAAGCTCAAGCTTGGCTCGACTCGAATATATATCACACACACACACACACACACATACATATATATATATATATATATATATATATATATATATATATATATATATATAATTTAAAAATAATAAAACTTAAAAACTTAAAACCATGTCCTACCCATCCATCCATTTCTTTCCTTTCATTACCCAACTTGTTGCGCCCAAGCTCCTCTCTCTCTCTCTCTCTCTCTCTCTCTCTCTCTCTCTCTCAATGGCAAGGCACTTCTATCTAAATCTAATATTTTAATTTTTTATTTATGTAATTGAAAATCCTAAATTCTAAAATTAAGATATAGAGTTTTGAATTTTGATTTGGGGGTTGGGGTTTAGTTGGGCATGGGTGTTAGTCTGCTAGGTTAGGTGCTAGGTTAGGTCAGGTGTGGGCATTGGGTTGGGTTAAGTGGGTGTTGGCCGCTTGGCTGGGTTGGGCTGGGTTGGGCTGGGTTGGGTTGGGTTGGGTGTTGGGTCGAGCTGGGTTAGGGGTTGATGTTGGGTTGGGTCAGGTGTTGGGTGCTGGGTTGGGTTGGGTTGGGTCGGGTGTTGGGTCAAATTGGGTGTTAGGTTGAGTTGAGTTGGATGTTGGGGTCGGGTTGGGTGCTAGATTGTATAAGTTTTTGTATTTCGTAATATATTTTCTCTTTTTGGACTTAATGTTATTGACTTTTAATTTATATTATATACCAAAAAATATAATAAATTGAAGTGAGAGTAGGCTCGAGAAGAACCACATGACATGATCGCAGGATCTGCCTAAAGGCCCACCTTGGAAAATTAAACACTGGAGGGCTGAGTATACGGAAGTGGGCCCACTAAGCCCAGATTAAGTAATGAGGTGGGCCGATCATTTTTTGATGGGCTTGGGCTGGATTGTCTGAAACACTATCTCCGCTCCTGCTGCAATTGGAAGTGTAGTATAGGTAACTGATTGGATTATCAGAACCGTCCAATTGAAGGACTTGTGACAGCTAGACGTGGGTATCATTTTATATTTCAGTGACCATTTGCAGGCAATCGGATGGGATGATTACACGGTTCCACCGATTTGATTTTTGTGCCATGGACCCCGCATGGTAGACCCTAGTCGTGAATGGTCTGGATCTCGCCATGTGCATGGCTCTGAATCAAGCAGACGTAATTAGTAGTGCAGCTGGGACAACTCGGGTCAACCCAGGCCGAGCCCAACCTCAAGAGGAGCAAGCCCAGATGCTCAACCCAAGGGAGCCAGATCTAGAGCATTGAACGCTCCCAGTCCATTCCACATAGTTTTTTTCATATATACATGTGGTGTTTCTGGTCTAACTTGAGTCGGGCAAATGCTGAGTCGAGTTTGGGGAAGTGACCGCGAGTAGGCATATACATGAGCTAAGCTAGTTCGAAAAGCTTGCTTGGCTCGGCTTGATATAATTCAGTTTGAACGACCACTCAAAGCGAGCCAAGCTTCATACAACCCGGTTCATTTTGAAAACGAGCCGAGGCAAGCAGATCAGTGGAGCTTGATTTGGCTCGACTCGAACTCGGCCGAATCAAAGCTCAAGCTTGGCTCGACTCGAATATATATCACACACACACACACACACACACACACATATATATAATTTAAAAATAATAAAACTTAAAAACTTAAAACCATGTCCTACCCATCCATCCATTTCTTTCCTTTCATTACCCAACTTGTTGCGCCCAAGCTCCTCTCTCTCTCTCTCTCTCTCTCTCTCTCTCTCTCTCTCTCTCTCTCTCTCTCTCTCTCTCTCTCTCAATGGCAAGGCACTTCTATCTAAATCTAATATTTTAATTTTTTATTTATGTAATTGAAAATCCTAAATTCTAAAATTAAGATATAGAGTTTTGAATTTTGATTTGGGGTTGGGGTTTAGTTGGGCATGGGTGTTAGTCTGCTAGGGTTATGTGCTAGGTTGGGTCAGGTGTGGGCATTGGGTTGGGTTAAGTGGGTGTTGGCCGCTTGGTCCGGTTGAAATTTGGGTTGGGTTGGGTTGGGTTGGGTGTTGGGTCGAGCTGGGTTAGGGGTTGATGTTGGGTTGGGTCAGGTGTTGGGTGCTGGGTTCGGTTGGGTTGGGTCGGGTGTTGGGTCAAATTGGGTGTTAGGTTGAGTCGAGTTGGATGTTGGGGTCGGGTTGGGTGCTAGATTGTATAAGTTTTTGTATTTCGTAATATATTTTCTCTTTTTGGACTTAATGTTATTGACTTTTAATTTGTATTATATACCAAAAAATGTAATAAATTGAAGTGAGAGTAGGCTCGAGAAGAACCACATGACATGATCGCAGGATATCGGTGAGGTACATGGACGACTCCAATATCGCGGAAAATTCATCTTCTATTCAGATGACTCTAGGTGAGCCTGGTGCTGAGAAGTGAAAGGTAACTATGGGCGATGTGATGGATTCGTTGTACCAGACCGACATATGGGAGCTTGTGGAGCTTCCAGTGGGCCAAAAAGCGGTTGGATGCAGGTGGATATTCAGGATGATATAATATAGATACAGGGCGAGGTTGGTAGCGAAGGGTTATGCTCAGAGAGAAAGGATCGACTTCTTAGAGATATTTGCACCGACGGTATAGCAAGTATCTATTAGATCCATGATTGGTGCTAGTTGGCCAATGTGATCTTGAGCTGTAAGGATAAATGTGGAGTCTGCACTTCTGTAAGGGAAAGTGAAGATCAGATCTACATGAAGCAACCAGAGCGGTTCGAAGTTAAAGGGGCTGAGAAAAGGCTTTGTAGGAGGTTGTGGTTCAACCAGTCGCTTAGGCAATGGTTTGATTCCTTTATGGTGAGTCAGGAATTGATGACATGTAGATCACCAATTATGACATGTTTGAAATTAATGTACTGAAGACTCGGTTAAGTGGGACATTCAGGATGAAGGATCGGGGGGCTGCAAAGATGGTTCTTGGCATTGAGATTGAAGGAGTAGGCTTTGGTAATCACAGGAGGAATACCTTATGTGTAAGTATTGATCAAGGATGTGATGGGCCAGGTAAAGCCGGAGAGCGTTCCCTACATGTCTCTCCTCAAGTTTTCCTCAGGACATGTTCCAAAACAGATGAGAAAAAGTAGGATATCTCATAAGCTTTATTCGAATGCGGTTGGCAGTATATGCCATGGTTTGGATTAGACCGGTTATTTCATAGTCTATCAGTGTTGTGAGCGAGTACCTGGACAAGCAATATTGGGTAACGGTGAGATGGTAAGAAGCCTATGTCTTTCCTTTTGAGAAGACAGGAGCAAAGATAGTTAGGCACGTGGATTCTGATCCGACGGGCATGCTCTCTTAGATCGTTCCTGTACAGAAGTTCAAGGTTTGTAAAACTTCTCTGGGCTTGGCGATGGCGTAAAAGGAAGATGGAGTGTGCAAGAGAAGCTATGATGTGATGCAGAAATAAGAGAAGAGGTCAAGAAGCTACACGGTTGAAGATTGAAGACATGGTGGAGATTGTTGCGAGATGTCTTAAATCTGAGTCCTTTCGCAACTGGGATGCGAAAGGGAAATTTCCTAAACTATAAATAGGAGTCCCTAGGACTATTCTAATAGTAAATTTTTTAGGTTTCCTAAAGGTATTTTAAAGGGTTCTAAGGTTATCAAAGGGTGTAGCAAGGGTGAGATTCGAGGTTGTTCGAATCGGGTAAGTCCTCTCTCTTTGTAATTTCTATTTTCATAGTGAAGATCTGTCGCTTTGTGCCGTGGTTTTTTCCCGCAAAAGTTTTCCACGTTAAATCTATGTTCTCTTGTGTGTGCTTGGTGTCATTGGATTGTTATCCTAGATCTAGATCTGTGTGATTCTGCAGGGCAAAATTCCCAACAGGAAGTGATTATCATCCATTAAATCTCATATATTATTAATCTCATTGATTTGCACATAAAAGAGAAAGTTGAGTAGTTTCCCAAAAGAGATTATATTACCATCCAATGACCCTCAAGCCAATTACAAGCCACGTAGGATATAGGAGGAAAAACAAATAGGGCCTAATGGTTTGCCAAAGGTGGCACAACTGATTAATGGAGTCAATGTCACGAACATGTCACAACTGACGACATGACATTGATTGTTGCATGCTATGCCTGCAACAAATGTTGCAGAGGATTCTAATCCCTTATGTGGCAATGGTTCATTCCTCAATCCTAATTTTACCGGATCCCCTACCCAAAACCTCCAAGTAAAATGAGAAATGTGGGTTGCAGCTGCTCGCCTGAACTTTGAAACTGCCCCCTACTCGTGCATAGAAATAGGTTACCTATGTAAAATCTGATCCACTTATCACAGGTCATCACTGTGTGAGTACCATGCATCTAAAATCATGCACATATGTTCATCATGGAAGGCACATGATTTGAACCATTGGTCTTTTTCTAATAACCATTCATTTACTTTAAATAGGTGTGGCCCACCTGATGATCAGATAGGCAAGTTTTTCAAGACATGGAAACTACCTATTGTAAGGACTATCTGATGAGCCGCGCCAGTCTCCCATGCGTATGTCTTGTTTCTATGTGCATAGTACTCAAATTACAATCCTAAAGTAAAACAGACACGAGTGAAGTCATGCAATGACAATAAGATGAGCTGTGATGGAAAGAGGTGAAGACAGACTTTTGTTTCTCCCTTAGAGTAGGATAAACGTCCAAAGCAGACGACTGGAAAAACCAATAATCTCATACTTCTAGGGCCCATTTGGATTGCTAATCATCTACCTAACTATAAATTATAAAAATGATGCATTATAGCATAATGCATTATGTTAATAAAATGCGTTTGGAACTCTAATTGGTATTATAATCTTAAGGTGTTATGCATGTATAATGATTTATTTTCCTAATTTTGAGAATCCTAATTAGAATTATAAGTTTTAAGTCATTTTCATACACTCTCTCTCAACCTTTCCCTAGTAGACTCCACATCATGTGTAGTCTAATCCAGTGATTGGATCTCCTTTACTGTAACCAATACGCACCACTTCTTTTTCCTATCCATGGTTGCATAATTAGAACAAACAATCTAGTGACTTTTAGAGTCAAAGTCTTTGTTTTTGTTCGGTTTTGCAAATTTCCAAGAAGTGGGGCCATGAATGGATGGCTTTGATCTGGATTTGAACTGATTTGTTTGGGCCATGAACAAATTTCCTAGTCTATTACACGGTTTTATTTTTCATAGCTGAGGCTTAAGTGGACCATTAAATTAGAGCTGGCAATGGTATTAGTCTGTTAAGCTCATGGGCCAGATGGCCATCAGTCGGGCTTAGGCATGCTTATTGTGTTGTGGTTCATTTATAACCTGAAACTGTTAACTTGGAGATATGGTGAACAACCACATGGAGAGGAAGGAAGAAAGAATCGGGGCCTACAGTAGCCTGAATTGCATAGGCACATAGAGGGGATGACTTTTGCTAGCTAACTAATCATTATGTGGGATAAACATAAATCTGATCCACCCTGTCCATCAGTTGGGCCGTCAAATTTTCAGTATGAATCCTGAAAATTTAGAACTTACAATATCTACACCATAGGGAATGGTGTAAAATCATTCCAAACAACTTTAAATTCACATAGTTTGGCCAACATTAGTAGGATGTCCTAATTTTCGGCGAATCAATTAATCCTGGCATGAAATGTCAGATGAAAGGATTGGATGATATATAATCACCATGGTGGCCAGGCACCACATATAACTTGGACAATTTTAATGGTGAGACTTCTCATCTAAACTGTTTGTCATGGTGTGTAACACCTGACTTTTGAATCAGCTTGATTTGTTAGTGCTGATCCAAATAAAGAGCGGCACACCTGATTGATGGGGTAGATCTCATCCACATGAAGTTATTCTTCCTCATGAAACAAAAGTAATGCACAACATCCATATCAGAAACTGCATTTTGGATACCAGAGAGAGAAACTCAGGTGGAAAGACTTGTGCGGGTAAAAGATAAGCTGTTGGTTGGCTTTTGCGGATGAAATCTACGCCATCATTCAGTTAGTAGCCACATGTTTTAGTTTCTAAGATAACCTTACCTTCAATTGAAAGGTTTTGGATGGCAGAAACATTATAGCAAGCCTGGGAAATTTTTAGTGGTGAGAGCTTGCTTCTAACTTGGGCTTAGGTGTACTTATTGGGCTATGCTTTGGTTTTCACCGGAGTAAATGAATCAGGCTATGGCTGACTCATTCCTATATCAAACCGTTTCTAGGACGCACAAAAATATTAACAAAAAGTTTCAATTCCCAAATATGACAAAGTTACTAAATGGGCTTGAAATACGAACCCTTAAGTAAATGGGTTGAAAGAGTAGTGCTTGGGCCTAACAATTTGTTGAAAAGTGGGACCACATGTTAAATTTTAAACTAAATTCTTAAACCAATTAGTAAACAGTTGAGGATCGGGCCACGGGTCCATGTGCTGTGCCTCTGTTTGGGGTTTGAATGGTTGATATGTTTCGTAGCGGGCCATTAACTCTTCAATCTTTCTCTAGCACAAATTGCCTTGGTGGTGTTCAGTTATTAGAATGAAGGTACATGAAATGCCATTTAGGTTCGCTGTAGATATCCAAGCTGCTGCAATGTAGATATCCACTAGTAGCAAAGCATACATCGCTCTTCAACTCTTTGGTCCACCGAACCACTGACGCTTTACAAAGTAAAAGAAAACTAACCATTGCCCTTTCCTGTAAACTATATCTGTCAACAGCCTGGGCTTGGGCTGGGCTGAGACTTGTCCAACTTACGCTGCAAGTAACGAGTTATTACTAGTTGATGCTCCGTGGGCCATCATGATGTATGTGTTTTATCCATGCCATCTATCTTTTTTTCTTTTTTTTTTCATATCATTTTATGGCATTTCATAGCATGATCCCAGAAATGAAGCAGATACATAAGAAACAGCGGTAATTGAGTGCCCACCCATAAAAATTTCCTAGAGGCTACAAAAGTTTTGTATAAGCTGATATTTGTGTTTTCCATTCATCTAGTAATGTGTGACCTGATCAATAGGTTGGATGGAAAATAAGCGTTAAGGTGGGCCATGGTGGATGTTCAATTACCACTAGTTTCCTGTGGTGTGGTACACTTGAGACAAGGGAGATTGGAGAAGGAGAGTCGTTGTTAGGCTCTGCATTGCCAGTAGAAGGGCTTTCCACCTAAAAAATGGGTATTCTCTCTCTGTTTCATGTCTATGCAGTAGATGCCTTTTTTTGTAATCTGATTACTACATGTGTAAGGTGTTTATAGTTTGTCTTATTTGGCTTTTAAGCTGTAATCTATTTACAATAAACTTGTCTACATACGAATAACTTGTTAATTATTTACTGCTTGTAATTGAGTATTCACACATAATAGAGCTTAAAGTGATACATCCATCCTTTTAAAAATCATAATGACATAAAAAGGCTTCATTTAAGATGAATTATTGAGATAAGCACACTCAATAAAGCTATAGCTGATCCTTGTGATAAATTGATCATTTGATGGGATATATAAGCGAGCCCACTAATTCAAATTCCCTTTTATAACAAGAAACTGTTGATTGTAAACAATCAACTATTAATTTACATGTACATGTAGTGTACAAGCAATGTGTACAGTATGCTCCACATGTACAGTGGCCCCAATATATGTTGGCCATGCGTACATGCCATATGTGTGAGATAGACATACATGCATAATTAACCCATGTGTATAACAGGCCATATAAGATACAAAGAGAGGTACAAAGATGGATTACAAAGTAGGCTAGGCATGATACATGATACATGAGTACATGTATAGTGGGACCATAGATGGATGATCCCACGTGTACAGAACTTATCCATGCTAATAATACTCGCTCGCTTGAGATTGATTGCGTTCTTCGCTGAAGATATTCGAAAATGGAATACATTTGTAACATCCTCACAATTAATTATTTATACAAGCATTGATAATGCCATATATCGAAATCCAGGTCGGTCGCATTAATAAGTGGGCCACATCTATATGAAAATTTTGACCGTTGGAAGATATGACTAATGGACCGGATCTCCGTCATCTTGAGTGTCTCAAAGTCTGACCTCTGATTCATGGGAAAATCAAGATCGTTCACATCTTATGAATGTCCCTGATCTCTCTCTCATACATATGTTAAACTAGTATATGTACCACGAAGAACATGCGCAAGCTCACGCGAGCTCTTCTCACTTGTAAAGATCGGAAGAATCAGACCGTTAGTATTCCTAGCACTTGTACCTTCAATTCAAATTTGAAAATGAGAAACGATCAGATACAGCGGCTGTATCGTAAGTTATTCTACATCCATTATTTACTCACAACGTGTAATATATTTGATTATCCTATCCGTTAAAAAAAGTTGGGCAAAACATGTTAATCAGCAGATATGAAAATCAGGCCGATAAATGATAGAATGGAAAATATTAATGGAATATTAAAAATTCATCTCTTTGGAAAAAAAGGAGCATTGGATGCCCCTTCAATCACATAAATATAGAAATCCTTCTCCTTTGTTGTCCGTACTCACATTTTATAACCTTTGGCCGGCCACTCTCCCATGTGAGTGCATCGTGATACGTTCATGATTGCAATGTAATTGAGATATTTGGATATTCCAATCGATCAATCTGAACCGTTGCAAGATCTGCAACATAATATTTTAAGGGCTACCATATATTAAAATTGAGCAGATGAATGAAGCATTCCATAAATTTTATTTCTCTTAGCTAGCCGTAAAAAGGAAAAAAAAAAAAAAAAACCGTTGATGCATGGAATGGATGGGATTGCCTGATAAAAGAAGTACTTTAAAACAATATGTGATCCATGATTTTTTTTCCTAACAAATGAGATGGCTTGTAGATTGGACTTATTTATCTGCTAACAATATGAAATTTTCTGATTTTTGTACACCTTTTAGAACTAACCCAAAGCCCCGGCTGATCGATTGTATTGTACAAGTAACCTGACTGTTGGTTCTAACTAATATGTGGGGCCATGGTTTGGTACTGCAGACCCAGACCGTTTGGATTCTTTTGATTATTCTCTTCAAAACAACTCTAGATTGAATACTGTAATCACTTGTTTATAAAAGGTAATCTTGGGAGCTAGTGATTTTTTGGCCATCTCCCATCAAGACTGGGGCCACTATATCAACGATCTGGAACAAGGAACCGTCCGTCCACGTGTTCTGACATTTCTTGTTTCTAGGGAACTTTAAGAGCTATGATTGTTCCATTCATGGTGGGGCCCAACCTTCCAACGATCTCAATCACTAAACAATAGGTCCCCACTCCAGTATCCTCATCAAGGATCATACGTAGTGTATGTGCATGACATCGTAGCCGTCCAGCAGGTAATCCCAACCATGATGATCATGAAAAAAAAAAAAAAAACTCACCACCCAAAAACAATATAGACCACCACCCAAAAACTCCAAATTTAAGTGTGGCCCACATGATGAACGGACTAGCTTGATATTTGTTTCATATGTTTTATTGGGACAATTAAACAATCCAATTGATTGATCCAGACCATCCATTAGGTCTAAAATAGATTATACGTGCTACCATGCAAATATTACATCATACCACAATTGTAACTTCATTGATTATTGGGTTCAATTGCATGGGGTTCTAATATATGCACTTTTCAATTGAACTAATGCAAGTATATTCAAAGTCTATTCATATAATTTATAAACATAATAAGATATGCATAGAAACACAAGCAATATATTTAAAAGTAAAAGAAGAATCAATAAATTGGGTTACATACATGTTTAATTTTACATTCGGATACAAAGATTGCAACTGGATGATGAGAAATTGAGGAATTTTGATTTTTTTTTTCAATTTTTCACAACTTGATCCATCTCCCCTAAATCTCAAAATCGAATTTCCAAATTTATAATTTTTTGTGGAAAACGTAAAGAATCGTATATTTGTAACCATTTGATACTAGTTTAACGTGATTTACAAAAGAAAACATAGATTGAAAGTTAAAAAGTGTTCACTGGATTAAATAAGTAGAATATATCGGCAGCGCATGTCCGTTTCTCATCGCCCAGGTAAGATACACGGTATATAATATACAGTGGGATATATTGGCTATACGGTGGATATTTAAAACAAAGGCCGATTTTTGTGTCTGTGTTAACTTATAAACAGGTTGGATCTGAAATAAACATTGTGGTGGGCCCTAGGAAGCAAACAGTCCATATTCAATATTCTAAAAAAAAAAAACTAAAAAAAAACAAAATGAAATGGATTCAATTGATAGGATCTTCCAATATTGGGTTATCTTTTGGTGCATGGCCATCCACTGTTTGCAACATCATATCGACTATTTGGTCCACCAAATCATTGACGCTTTACAAAATAAAAGAGAATCACCCATTGCCATTGGCTAGAAACTACAGCTGTCAATGGCCTGGGCTTGGGCTGGGCAGAGTCCTGTCCACGCTCCACAAAGTAGAACCTAGGCCTGAGTGCAGCTTGGTCTTATGAAAGGCCCGAGAAAACAGATTCAAGCCCAGCCTGCGATATTATGCAGGATACCAACCAAGCCATGGTGATTATGCATGACCTCATCCCAAGGTGGATCCCGACTACCCCCTTTTGTACAAGATTTGGTATGTTCGTATAATGCATCTCATCATGCATGATATATGACAAAAATTCCCTTGAAATTCTAAAAGGGCTGGGCTCGGCTAATGGGCTCTTGAACAGAGCTTGAGCCCGACCCAATTATTAAACAGGTTTAACTTTTAAGGCCCAGACCTGAACCTTATGCCTAGTGGGCCACCCCAAGCCAGGCCTTAAGTGGACCAGCCAGGCTCATTGATAGCTCTACTAAACTCTTAAGCCGAGCATTGCATGATACCACCTCTCTAAGCAGTGTACCCAACCATGCCTATTGCTATCCCTGTTGGGGATGTTTTTGGATTACTTGACCAGATAAAGGCAGGGAAATAATTCAATGCAATGAAATGTGTAGTAGTCACTGAACAAGGCGTCTTACAACCACTGGATTAGGGAATCTTGGAGATGATTGGAGTGGGAGAAGAGAAACCTGCAACCTTTCTCCAACCCAACCACTCCAATGCTCTCTTTAGCAGTTTATATTGGTGTCCAAAGCACCGTTGGGCTTCAGGCCATGCCCACTTTAGACTCAAATTTGGTTTGTGCATGGCCGTGTTTGGGCCGGGCCTATACTTATGACCCATGGCCCACACTGGCCCCAACAGAGTAACTCAAACCTGAGCTCGAAAAACTAGTTAGGCCCGAACTCGATCCTGCCCAGCCCAAATTTGGTAAAATCACTATTTTCCACTTACATGTTGTTAATATATCCTTTGATCAGGTGGGGCACACATACACAATGAAATAGATGTCCAGAGAAGTGAATCCAGTGGCATGCATTCACGGAGAATGGATTGCTGTCTAACGGATTACTAGAATGGGATACTTATAGGAGCAAATGAAATTAGGTGAGTCTAAAATGACTTGAGCCCAGGCCCAAACCAAAATCTGAAAGGACCAAGCTTTGCCCATGGGCCAAGCTAGTATTTTCAAGCTGGATTCAAAGTAGAAATGGGCTCATGAAGTGACTTTTAGAGTCAAGTGTCCATTTTGTTGGGTGAGTAGGGCATGAATTTATGGGTTTGATTTTAATTGTAAGCTGGTTTGTTTGGGCTTTTCAAGCCTAGTACATCACAAGGTTTTATTTTGCATAGCCCACGCATATTAAATTAGAGCCAGCAATGGTCTTTGACCCTGTCAGCCCATAGGACGGATGACCAGTACTCGAAATATGGGCACATGGAAGGGATGACTTGCACTAGCTAACTAATCATTATGTGGGATAATCATGCATCATATCCACCCCATCCATCAGTTGGGCCGTCACATTCTCACCATAAGTACTGTAGATTCAGTGAAATCCAAGCCTTACATCAGCTGCACCACATGGAAGAGGGTTTTTCACCATAGGTAATGGTGTAAAATCATTCCTGAAAACTTTAAATTCACGTGGTTTAAACAACATGAGTATTAGAAGAATTTAATAATCTTGGTATGAAACGTCAGATGAGTTGATTGGATGGTCTATACGCACAAAAGTGGACATCAAATATAACTTGGGAGTATTATAAAAATGAGACTTCTTATCTCAGCTATTTCACATGGTGTGTACCTACGGTTGAATCAGCCTGATTTTTGGCCCGGGTCCAAATAAAGAGCAGCACACCTGATTAACGGGGTGGATCTCATCCACATGAGCTTGAGCCAACCAACAGGAAAGAGTGGAGATTGAACATCTACTGTTGAAACATTCATGATGAGGACACAGGGTGTTCATGACAAATCTATTCAGTCCATCTGTTTTCTTAGTGAATGGCCAAAAATGAGGAAGACCGAAGCTCAAGTGAGCCACATGACAGGAAATAGTGAGATTGAACATCCACCCTTGAAACATCCTAGAGCCATTGTCAACTTCAGATCTGCCTCATTTTTGGGCCCATTACCTCAGATTGACTGAAAAATGGATAGACGGAATTTGGACTTCTCACGAACATCAAGGTAGGCCCCAAGTACAGTTTGAGATCGGATGGCAACATTAATCAATGAGCCAACTAGAGGTCCGGTGGACATTTAAGCATATAGGGTGGGGGTTGCTTGACCGTACAATGATGTTGGTGACAAATCCACTTTATCCATCTATTTCCACCTCATTTTAAGGCATGGACCCAAAAATGAGGCCGATCGAAAGTTCCAGTAGGCTAAACGTACGACTATGAAAGTATGGGAATTAAATGTCCGGCCGATGAAATAGTCATAGAGTCGAATGATGTTTTTGACAAATCTGCCGAGTCCATCTATTTTGGCTGCTCATTTTATCGCATGGCCCATTTTCAGTTTTTGATCTGCCACCTAAATGAGCTGAAAAAATAGATGTACCAGTCAATTTCTCACAAACATTAAAGTGGCCCATGTACGATCAAGACTAGGTCAACACGACAATCAATGTGAGAGCAAGAGATTGGTGGACATTTAAGTTGGAGGGTGAGAGTTGCTTGACTATAGGTGTGGTCTACAATGATGTTTGTGACAAATCTGTTCAATCTATCTATTTAATTTGCCACCTCATTTTGGGGCATGGAACCAAAAACAAGGCTGATCCGAATCTCTAGTGGGCCAAACGAAATGGAATATGCTCGGATTTTACTTTTAGATTCAAGTCTCCTCTTTTGAGAGGAGCATCGAGATTTCAAAGAGTGAGCCCTGGGACCATTTGAGTTTTGGCTCAGATTCTACTATTAGAGTCGAGTATCATCTTTTGTTGAGAACATCCAGTTCCAAGCAATGGGCTTGTCATGTCAAAGTCTAAGTTTTTATTTTGCACAGCCCAATCTCAAGTAGAACAATAAATTAGGCTGGCAATGGGCCTGTGACTCTAGTCAACCCTTTAGCCAACTAACCAAGCTTGCTTATAACTTGGGCTCAGGTGTACTTATTGGGCTATGTTTCGGTTTCAGCATGAAAACAAAGGCTATTAAGGTAAATAAATCAGGCTATGGCTGACTCATTCCTATATCAATCCGTTTCTAGGATTCACGTAAGTGTTAACAAAAAGTTCCAATTCCCAAATATTACAAAGTTATTAATGGGCTTGAAATAGAAGCACTTAAGTAAATGGGTTGAAGGAGTGGTGCTTGGGCCTAATTATTTGTTATCAAGTGGGACTGCATGTTAAATTCTAAACCCAATTAATAAACGGGTGAGGATCAGGTCATGGGTCCATGGGTTGTAACTCTGTTTGGGGTTTGAATGGTTGATATGTTTCGTAGAGGGCCACTAACCCCAAACTAGTCCCTTCCTCCGCCACTCCGCATAAATTGTGGATGTGTTTGATCTTTGTAGAGGTGATGGTGATGATGACAAAGAGGAGATGAGCTCCCCAAGATGCCTTTCCATCATCACTTCAAGTACCATGACACCCAAGCCTTATACGTCGCAATTTTCAATTTTTCAGTCACCCTCATCATATATGCAAGCTCTGCAAAAAGGAAGACAGTTTAGTCATGTTCTATCTCTTTGTTAATCATCAATAGCTAAACTCTTAAGCATATATCAAACTCACAGGGGTTACTTAATCTAGGTTTCATTTCTTCTAGGTTATTTTGCTTGTTAACCCCAAGGGATCTCTACAAACTGTGCATATGCCAATTGCCATGTGTGTGGCACATCTGGGAGTTGCATAAGATGTGCTAAACTTTTAGATGATCTTGTTAGTAAGTTAGGATGGTCTACTAATAAGGCATGCCACATGCATAAATTGAATGTGTACAATTGGCATTTTTTCTCAGAACTATCCATTGTTTTCATGTGTTGGTGGCCTGCCTGATAAGAGGACCAGATTAATCATTGTGTTGGGTCATTTGCATGGTTAGGCCTACCTTTATGTATGCCTCATATATCCCAAACACATGAGAAGTTAGCATGTGTAACCTAGAGTGTATTGATGCGTCTATAGGTATTGTTGTATCTACACATTTCATTGGCAAGGATTAGGTGATATGGGCATGTTTCAAGAATTTCCAATCTTGGAACTTCTTTTGTTTGTGTGGGGCATTCACTGTGTGCGGCATCACATCAACAGTTTGGATCCTAGAGATGTCTAACCCTTGTGCAACGGAGTAACCCAGCCCTTATGCATCATTTTCACATTTACTTGTATGGGCTAGGAGCAATGAACTTTTTCAATCATTTATTAAATAGTGATGACTCATCCATCTATACTTGGTACCCATGTAAATCTATCCAGACCGTCTGAAAATACGGCCCGAGCATATCCCAAAATTACACTTATTGGAGGATTCTATACATCCGATTGGTGGCCAACAAATGGACAGCTATGGAAAATGGAGAGCGCCACGAATTTAATAGCTGATAACATATGGTTAAGTTGGTTGGGTAACATGAATCCTGGTCAGTCTAACCATGCAGCCACATTACTTCCATCATGCATAATGTCAAAAATGATGGACATCAAGTGCGGCAAAGGAAAAACATTATTAACAGTATCTTCATTTGCATGGTTATATATTAGTTTTAAATACTCACAGACGCTTTACAATTTTTTAGTTAAACAAAGTTGGGGATTTGAACAACACAATCCCTTTTGTTTCTTTGCAAGGCCTCTTACGACTGTTGGATTAAGGAATCTTCCAGTTTCCCTAGAGTGCCACATTTGACAACAGTATGATAACTCATGCACAAACTTTACAATGTAATTTCCAACAAAAAATAGAAAATCTTACGAAAAATAAAAGACCAGTTATTAATAAAACTATTAAAGCATGGAGAATGAATTAGCAACTAACCTGGAGCGATGTATCCATAACTGCCTGCGAGCGTGGTCCAATTGGACGAATCGGGCATCAACAATCTGGCAGTGCCGAAGTCAGGGACACAGGCCTCGATTTCTGAATTCAACAGAATGCTATTGCATCATAGGTCTCGATGGACAATTGGCCAAGTGCAATCATGGTACATGTAAGATAATGCATGGGTGACATCTTTAATAACCTTCACCCTTATATTCCAGTCCAACTGTGCAGCTCATTCATCATTGCTTAGGATGTTAGCCAAGCTTTCCCTTTCCATGTAATCATAAACTAGAAATGAGAATTGAGCATGGGAAAAAAAACCATAAATCTTCACAATGTTGCGATGACAGATTTGTCGTCAAAACCCTCTGTTGCTTCCATGATGTATTCAAACATGGCAATCCCATCATATTGAAAATGGATTTCCGCTTCTCCTTTCAAGAACCCCTCTTTCTATTTTTCTTCTTATTTGATAATAAATGGAAGAAAAACTGATGATTACAAATAAAAGAAACAAGACCACCAAGAGAGGAGGAACAATGAAGATGACAACTTGGTGGACTTTTCTTGCATCACCATGGCTTGTTGAAGGAGCATTGCAGGGTCTCAAACCTTGCACTTCACCACATAAGGCTTTGTTTCTTATGAATGCCTCTGCGAGAGCCTTCTAAAAGGACTTTCCAGTGTTCTGCTGCGGCCGCTGCTTCTTCTTCTTTTCTTAATTTATCCAAGGCACATAAGAGGATTGACATAGATGCACAACGACTGATCGGGCTTTTCAATTATCCAAGGCAACTAAATTATATTCTTAATAACCTCCATTTTAAGTGGTCAAGGGTCAGGATTTTGTGTTCAGAACATCTCTCAGGATGGTGAAGATTGGCAGATTTGGGACGCTAATCCTGACTGAAATAGTTACAAAGCTGTCATTTCAGGATATTTATGGTAGCAGCAGGCCTGATTCAAGTTTCAGACCTTGTTTAGTTTAGTTTAGTTTAGTTTTATTAATATTATTATCAATTTTGGAAGGTAGTTTCATGGAAGGTTGATTCAATTGATCAATTATCTCACTGATCTGATGTTCTAACTAGCTGATTCATTTACATCAATTGTATGGCTAAAGTGAAAAATAATCAAATTCATCCAGAAACCACAAGAGGAAGAAAAAATATCAAATGAAACTCACTTGATCAATGAGGAGCTCCCAGTTTGATTAGCCTCAGCAATGACCGGTGTTTACTTACCTGGAATGGACCAGACTGTTGGATTGGTTGGGATTAGAAATCATCACTGAAACAGGACGGGTTTTGGCTGGGACTGAAACTCCTCGGTGAAACGGGTCAGTTCACTAAAAACACAAGTCAACCATTTTATTAAGAACATGCAAGTTCACCAGTCAAAGCTGAAACACAACCTGCATTTGTAACCCAAACATGCTAGAAGGATAATATTGCTAGTGGTTACTAAATAATTTTATCTATAATAGCAGATTCCTAGGCCAGAATAGGTCAGGAAGTCAAAACATCTATTAGGAAGTTAATAAACGGGCAACACGTGAACATTAGATTGATGTTTAACAGCAGCATCAGTAATAACTTGTAAATGCATTAGGTATATAAAAAATATGTAATGCTGACAAAAAGACGAAAAGCGACAACTGGTTAAAGTTCATACAATTTGCAACATCTTGCAGGCCCTAAACCCATGATTTGAGTAGCGAAATGAAAGATGATGCATCTAGTTACAAATGAAAACTCAATTTCTAAAAATATTAGGTAAGACACAAACTGTTACTGAAGGTTTACCAAGATTGTGAACATTCAACATAAGACCAGCAAACCTATTTTTGCTCTTTCTGATTTCTTGGGCATTAGGTCTATCAAAAGGGTCAATAGAAATCCTCCTGCTTGAGCTGGAAATTGCAACTGGCAAATATACAGAAAAGGAAAGAATGGTTTATCCCAACATCAAAACTTCATGTTTATACCAAAGAATGGTTTATCCCAATACAAAAACTTCATGCTTATTCGGCAATTTAAGATGTCGAAAAGTCTATTCTCTATAGAAGATAGCAATATCTCCAGTGAAAAAGAACCTAAATAATAATAATAAAAAATAAATAAAAATAAAAACAAAAACTGAGAGAGAGAGAGAGAGAGAGAGAGAGAGAGAGAGAGAGAGAGAGAGAGAGAGAGAGAGAGAGAGAGAGAGAGAGAGAGAGAGAGAGAGAGAGAGAGAGAGAGAGAGAGAGAGAGCGTAAATACCTCATCCTTCACACTCCAGTTATCTGTTTCTTTAAGATAATCAGTAAACAACAAACTTACAGAATCTGCTAAAACTATATACATTACAAGAAGATAAAGAAAGGAATAAAAAATTGTGACCCATGAAATGGTCCAAATGCCAAATGTTCTGAGTTTTTCTCATTGAATGTGGACATTTGCTGCACCCACAAGGCCACAAAATCTGGCTGACCAAAGACCTGACTACTCCAACCATCCATATTGTCTTGATTGATGATCTATGTCTGATCCAAAGTTTGATGAGATGAACAGCCAGATATATATTATGGGGCTCATGCGATCGAACAAATGGTCCTTGAATTCATAGGATTTATTTATTTAAATTAATTTTTAGGGTTAGACTGAGTCAGTATTGGTTCAACAAGTTTCCCTTTGGTATTTCATCACTTTTTGGTGGGCCACTTTCTGGGCATAACAATATTAGAACGTCATGAAATTGGTCACTATCGAGCCAGCTTCAGAATGATCCCATGATCATACAATTCTGATACAGTTTATGTGAGGTACAACCAGTTTAAGATAAGCCTATATGTTTGTGATGAGATTCAAGGGCATTTTGGTCATTTCTTATTATATTAGGTTTTTCTTTAGTTGCCAAAGGATAACTGCGTCTTTGGCTTTGTGTGTAACAACACATTGTGGTTACTTTTAATAAAATTTCATGTTTAGAGTGTTGATTCCCTTTTGGCATGTGTTGCCTCTGGTTGAAACATAGGAGATTGATTTATCAGTAGTTTTGACCAGTAGGCTGGTGGGAATCATTTCCACAGCGACTTCATCTTTGGAGACTATTCTACAACATTTCTAGCTAAAGATTTCAAAAGAATATGGATCCAGATCAGTCCATCACATACGCATTTGCATTAACAAATGCATAGTTTTAGCTCAACATGGTGACAAAATTGTCCATATTCAGACCACTGTTGGAATGGCTATCATAATCTTGTCATCAGGATTTTTGTGCTCATAAGTCCTATCCACATGATGGCCCACCAAATCTATGATCCTGATCAATGCACAAAAGTATCAAAAGTGTGGAGTTTTTGGTTTTTTTTGGGTTGGTATTGACATCATGAAATTCCAGGAAGCATGGATGTCATAGAAAACATTTCTCATACATCTTTGTGGGAAATGGGAGACAGAATTCCTCCTTTGACTTCTCGAATACAATCACCAACAAATGCATATTAAAAAAGTAGGGAAAAAAAAAAAAGATCCAAAAGAAAAGGAAAATGTAGGTGTCTCATTAAGCTTGCTAAATTATGCTCTAATGTAAAGTGCACAAAGTGGTGGACCAATCGACTCACCTGACCTTAATTCTGATTTCACAAGAAAATTGCCATGTCACAAGTAGACAATCAACTTGGCTGCGTTATTTTATTTTTTTCGAAAGCAACTTGGCTGCATTTTAACGAAACTGGAAACCAAAAGGATTGGTTTCTTCGTTGGGCCTGAGTTTTTCAACATCAAACATAGGGCTTGTGAGTCAATTACACTTTGGACATTATGTGCAGGAGTGAATGATAATGACAGAGGGGAGAGAAAAATGCCATGACAACAGCAAATGCATGTGTACATGTTCGTGCACTTTTCTATGCATATGTGTTTGAACAGAATATTCAGTCTGTCCAAATTCCTAAACATTAATTCGCAGAGACACAAAACAGTTAATATGTTAAACAGGAAAGAAAGGCCCTATGTCAACAAGGAAAAAGAGGTTATCGAATCCATGCACAATGCATGATGTTACGTGTTAGGCTGTTACCTACCCAAAAAAACTGGATGCGGGTGGACCCAAATGGATTGGAAATGTAACAAAAATATTACTGGTTGGACAATCTTAGCTGTCCAACTGCCCACCTACAAATGAGTGGTAGAAAAAAAAAAATGGTGGAAATGGACAGCACTCCTTACGAAATAGTTCAATTGGAAAGGTATAGATTCATCTCGTCTAGCAAATTTTAGGCTATGATCCTTCCATGGTGGGTCCATGAGATGAACAGTCCAGATCAAGGACTGGTATGACCTCTCCAATTAGTGTCATTACACCAGATAAGGAAATTAGTGTGCTGCACACAGGTTTCATTTCTCCCATAAGAAAGTGGCACAATAGGAGACATACGAAATAAAATAAAAAAACATAACTTAGGGGGTGTTTGGGAACATGGAAACCCTGGAAATGAAATTGCTTTCCGTGGAAACCCGCTTTTTCTCCATTTGCAAAAAGAAAAAAGAAAAAGAAAAGTAGCGTTGCAAACTAATTTCCATTTCTCAGATTTTCCTTGAAAAACTGTGCCGATTCATCTCTCCCAAAAAAGAGACATTGCTGACTTCTGAGTTAAAGAAGATAACATGAGGTGACAGAACATCGAATCGCTGTAAAATTGGAATCCAAAACAAACAAGGGAGAAAAGAGGAAACCATGGTTTCAATTTCTTGATGATTTTCAGGTTACATTTTCATACGCCCCTTTTAATAGTTATCCTTCCATTCAAACACATGAAAAGAAAAGGAAAACAAATAAAAACTAGAAGCATAACATGAAAACGAGACACAAATATTTCCACACTATAAAGAAACTTTCATTTCTAAAAACAATGTCCCAATTGTTCTGCGATCTAGACCATTGGTGTGGTGCAGCCCACAGTTAATGGACCATGCACCCCTAGAAGAAAAAAAAATACCTCCTCGATTAGATTATCCCCCACTATTAGGCTTGGAAGTTGCCTTAGTCAGAATGTGAACCGTTGCTGTAAATCACTTCTTAACTGTCTATTTATAGCTCACAAATCTCTAATCCACATCGAAGAGATTGCACAAAAATGCATGAAAAAAAAAAAAATCATCAAAGAATGATTAAGCAGAGTATCCAAACCCAACTAATGCATAAAAACCGAATTGAGCTTCCAAAATTGCAGAAATATTAAAAAAGCGGGGGGTCGGTAGATTACGTACACTTGCGGATACGGCTAGCGGGATAAGCGCAAGAAGCACATCGGCTCTTCTGAAGATGAAAGCTACGGCGCCCGCACCGCACGCAGAGAGTGTGTCTTGTTCCTTCTCTTCCCAAAGCTTCCGGACCCTTTCCCCTTATAAATTAAAATGGAAATTCATTATTTTCTTTCTTTCTTTTCTTTTTCCTTACATGAGGAAATGGAAGAGGATGAGATTAGAGTTAGAGATTGGTGAAATTACCATATTAGGCTTCCATGAGATGCTCTCTTTAGCCGTTTATATTTTGGTGTCCAAAGCTCTGTTGGGCTCGGGCCAGGCCCACTTTTGACTCAAATTTGGTTTGTCTTGGCTGGTTTGGGCCGGGCCTTTACTTATGACCCATGGCCCGTACCAGCCCAGCAGAGTAACCAAATCTGAGCTTGAAAATTGGTTAGGCCCGAACTCGATCCTGCCCAGCCCAAATTTGAAAAAATCACTATTTTGCACAATGAAATAGATGTCCAAAGAAGCGAAACCAGCTGTATGCATTCATGGAGAATGGGTTGTTGTCTAGGGGATGACTAGAATGGGATGCTTATAAGAGCAAATGAAATTAGGTGAGTCTAAAATGACTTGAGCCCAGGCCCAAACCAAAAACTGAAAGGCCCAAGCTTTGCCCATGGGCCAAGCTAGTATTTTAAAGCTGGATTCAAAGTAGAAATGGGCTCATGGGGCTTATGCAAGTCACCTTAATTTAAATATTAGGAATGTGGTCCATCTTTGTTGTGAAATTATGTTATTCCTGAATCCTAAGTGACTCATGTGTCCTTATCACTTTACATAATGGGTGAAGAAAGCAGGCCGCATCAGCTCTCCAATCCTACCAATTATTCATGGAGTAGATTTAGTAGACACTTTGACTTTAGGTATAGTACAATTATCTTGAGTCACATTGCCGGAGTGTGAAGTCGTTGCTCTTTTTTCTTTCTCTTTTCTTCTTTTCCTTTTCAATTAACAAAACCACAATTGGTACCTTCTCTCGCTAATAAATATCCCCATTCTTCTCCTAATAATAGGTTAGTAGAAAACTATTATTTCAAAAAAGTATAACATCTCCTAAAAGGTAAATTCTTTGGTTTAGAAGACATTCAGTTAGAAGATAACCATCACGCATACAATGAAACATTTTTATTCTTTCAACATACCTTTATAACATTTGGGTTATGATCACCAATCCTAGTATCTACTATTTTTTAAGAGAAAGGTAGGAGCACACCACCTGTAAATTTATTGATACAATAAAAACGATATACAAAACATTCAAGTGGGAGCCACAAAGAAAGAGAAGCTTCACCTGAAAATCTACATTTTAGATAAACACCAATTCCACACGCTGAAGTTATGTACATATCATAGCAAGAAAAATACCTTCTTCACATACGATGATTTTTCATACAATAAACACATGGTAATAATGTTCTTGCCACCACACACCCTCAACCTTGATGATTTTCATCCACCCAACTATACCTTAAGATCTATGAGTTGATGTAATGTAAGTGCGTGGAATGGCCCTAGAGAAAAGGAAGACCCACCAATAGACAACTCTTGAGCCATGTGGTGCATGGTTGGCCTAGAGTTCGGATCTGGCCGAATGCATGAAAGTGCCATGGACACCACAAATATGACTTCGTGTGCAACCACAACCGTCGGGTCCGGGAGACGTTGGTCCAACATATCCTTTAGCAGTGTATCTTGTCTACTTGGTGGTGTCAGAGAGGAGATGAGCTCCCCAGGATGCCTTCCCATCACCGCTTCAAGTGCCACAACGCCAAAGCTATATACGTCGCATTTTTCAGTTACCCTCATTGTATATGCAAGCTCTGCAACAAGGAAGATGGTTAAGTCATGATTATTTCTCATTCTTAATCGTTAATAGCTAAACTCTTAATCATATATCAAACCTACCTCTATTTCTTAATCTAGATTTCATTTCTTGTAAGTTTTTGTGCTTGTTAACCCCAAGACATCTCTATAAACTGCGCATATGCCAAATAAGACATACTCAGCACATCTGAGAGGTGCAGAGAATTGGCCAAAGTTTTGGATGATCTATCGAAAAAGTCTGGATGCTCCATTGTTTCGTATACATTGTGTACTGTTGGCAATTTTTTCTAAAACTATCCATCGTTTTCACATGGTAGTGGCCCGCTCAATAAAAGAACCAGATTAATCATTGTGTTGGGTCATCTGCATGTTTGGGATTACCTTTATGTGTGCCTCGGAAATCCCAAACGCATGAGTAGTTGGCACGTGTAAACCAAGTCATTGATGTGTATGTAGGCATCAAGGACTACTTTTTTTTTGTGTGGGGCATTCACTATGTGGGACATCACATCAACGGTTTGGACCATAGAGCTGTCGAACCCTTGTGCAATGGAGGAAACCCAACCATCCTCTGGGATCTCTTGGCCGAGCATTGAAGGATGCCTTATTTCCGTATGCATCATTTCCACATTTATTTCCTTACACATCATTTTCACATTTACTCGTTATGGGCCAGAAGTAACGAGTTTTTTCAATCATTTCTTAAACAGTGATAACACATCCACCTATATACTTGGAATATCCATGTAAATATATCCAGACCATCTAAAAGCATGGCCCATATTGTAGATGGAATAGGTTCCAAAAATTATAGTTATTGGAGGATTCTATCCATCTAATTGGTGGCCAACAAATGTACAGTTAAGAAAAATGGTCAGCATCACAAATTTAATAGCTGATAAAATATGCATAAGTTAGTTGGGTAACTTGAACTATGGTTAGTCTTACCACATTATCTCTATCATGCATAATGTAAAATGATGGACCACAAGTGTAGCAAAGAAAATACATTCTTACATTTATCTTCATTTGCATTATTATATTAGTTTTGACTTTGGGGATTGTAAAAATACAAACCCATGTATGTTTCTTTACAAGGCCTCTTACAGCTGTTGGATTAAGGAATCTTCCAATTGCCCTAGATTGCAATATTTGACAACAGTATGTTAACTTATGCACAATCCCTAGTATGTAATCGCCAACAAAAAATAAAATAAAATAAAAGGGAAAGCTTAAGAAAAAATAAAGACCAATTGCTAATAAAACTTTTAAAGTGTGGAGAACGAATTAACAGCTAACCTGGAGCAATGTAGCCGTAAGTGCCGGCGAGCGTAGTCCAATTGGATGAATCAGGTATCAACAATCTTGCAGTGCCAAAGTCAGAGACACAAGCCTCAAGTTCCGAATTCAGCAGAACGTTGTTGCTTGATAGGTCTCGATGGACAATTGGTTGGGTGCAATCATGGTGCATGTAAGATAATGCATGGGCCACACCTTTAATAACCTTCACCCTTAGAGTCCAGTCCAACTCTGCAGCTCCTCTGTCGTTGCTTAGGATGCTAGCCAAGCTTCCTCTTTCCATGTACTCATAAACTAGAAATGAGAATTGAGCATGGGAACAAAAACCATAAAGTTTCACAATGTTGCGATGACGGATTTCTGTCAATGCTCGAATCTCATTTCTAAAACTTCTTTGATCGGATTGATCCCCACCTTCGAGTGGGTGAAGTTTCTTCATAGCTACTTGGCCTGATGGTAGATTTGCTTTGTAAACTTTTCCATACCCTCCAATTCCGATGCAGTATTTGTCGTCGAAACCCTCTGTTGCATCCACGATCTGTTCAAATGCATCAATCCCATCATAATTCCATATTGAAAATGGATTTCTGCTGCTCCTTTCAAGAACCACCTTCTCTTTATTTCTTCGTCTTTGATAATAAATGGAAGAAACGCCAACAATTATAAATAAAAGAAACAAGGCTGCCAATAGAGGAAGAACAATGCAGATGACAACTTGGCAGCCTTTCCTTGCATCACCATGCCTTATTGAAGGGGCGTTGCAGGGTCTCAAACCCTGCACTTCACCACATAAACCTTTGTTTTTTATGAATGCCATTGTGGGAGCCTTCTGAAAGTTTTTGCTGTTGGGAAGACGACCTTCCAAAGCATTGTATGAAAAATCAATAGATTGCAAGCTGAACATTGCTTCAAAAGAAGGTGGAATGGAGCCCGACAACATGTTGTGGGAGAGGTTTAACTTTTCCAGCACATGCAATTTCCCAAGTTGTGGTGATATCTCTCCATTGAGCGAGTTATGACTTAGATCTAGTAAATCCTGTAAGTATACCAGGTTACCAATTTGAAATGGAATGCTTCCATTCAAATCATTTTCGCTCAATTTGAGATACTGGAGTTTGGAGCAATCCCCTAATTGAGGTGGTATTGGACCACTTAGGCGATTCATTGACAAGTCAAGAACCTCCAAATCGAAGAGTTTTCCAATCTCTTTTGGTACCTGACCACAAAGTTGGTTATCATTTAAACTCAAATTGAACAAAGAAGTTAGCCTCTCAAATTCCTTTGGAATCTCTCCTTCTAGAATGTTCGAAGAAAGACCAAGTACTCGTAGCTGCTTCAACTGCCCAATCTCGGAAGGAATTTTACCAGTGATCCTATTCCCAGATAACTGTAGCCTCGTCAAGTTTTTGCATTCTCCCCAGTTCGGTGAGAGTTCACCAAACAACCTGTTGTTGCTGACATCCATGAAATAGAGATGTGGGTATACACCAAAGACTTCTGATACATTTGCAATGAGCTGGTTTCCCTCCAGTCGAACTCTAGTTAACCTAGTGCAATTTCTAAAGCTTTTTGGGATCTCACCATTTAAATGGTTGTCAAATGCAGTGAAGCGTTCAAGCTTGGTAAAGTTTCCTAAAGAGGAAGGGATAGAACCTGTTAGAAGGTTACTAGCAAGCTCAAGCCCATTGAGATTTACTAAATTCCCAATTTCTAGAGGAATTGAACCAGAAATTTGATTTCTTTGGAGTTGGAGGTTCATCAGTTTTGTCAAGTTCCCTAAAGTGGAAGGAATAGAACCTGTTAGAAGGTTGTCTGACAGCTCAAGATGGTTCAGATTCATTAAATTCCCAACTTCTGGTGGAATTGAACCAGAAATTTGATTGCTGTAGAGGTACAAAAGTGTAAGGTTTCTCAAATTACCTAAAGCAGGAGGGATTTGACCTGTCAGACTATTATTCGACAACTCCAACTTAGCCAAATTCTTGAGATTTCCTAATTGTGCAGGAATTGAACCAGATATTTGATTGTCAAAGAGGTAGAGGATTGTCAGTCTGGTCAAGTTACCTAAAGATGGAGGAATAGGCCCAGTTATTTCATTAGACGAGATGTTGAGATCTGAAAGGTGAGAAAGGTTAGCCATTGAAAGAGGTAGGACTCCAGAGAGATTATTCATGGAGAAATCGAGGGAGACGAGTCTGGAAAGAGTGCCAATATCAGTTGGGATGGTTCCAGTGAGTGTGTTGTCACTGAGATTGAGACGGAGGAGGTTTGGAAATGACGAGAAGCTCAAGTTATCAAGCTTACCTTGCAAGCCTGCACTCGGTAAGCTTATCTCTATTATGCTTCCAAGGCCATTGCAGGAGATCCCATACCATTTGCATGGAGAGATTGTGTTGGCACTAGCATTAGCAGATGGAAGTGACCATGAATGGAGAGCTTGTGGTGAGAAGATGCTAGCTTTCCATTCCAAGAGAGCCTCTGCTTCTCCAAGTGTGGATGCTGGTGCTGTTGTAAAAGGCATTGGAAGAAAGAAATTCTAATAATAAAAGAAGAAAAGCAAGAGAGAGAGATTTCTGTATGGCCATGGCTGTTGTTGCTTATGCTCTGTTACGAACTTACGATGGATGGGTATTTATAGGAGGTTGATGTTACTCTGGACAAGAACAGCTTGTCTTACTCTTAAGGAAATTTATTATTATTATTTTTTTTAAAAAGGGTTAATTGATACAGGCGTTGAAAAATATGAATGCTAGTAGAAATGCATGTGCACACAATCTAAATGCCCCAATTTGTGGACCCGAACTTATATAAGGAATAATAGCTGAAATTAGATCTGTTGGACCCAGGGTTGTCAATGGGCCGGGTTAGGCCAGGCGAGTTCTGTCCAACCCGTCTGCAATTATGAACCTAAGCCCAAATCCAGCTCGGGCCCGTGACAGCCTGATGTAGCCCAGCTCGAGTCCCACGCGGGACATTTACTAGTCCGCCCTAGCCCAAGCCCTAAATATCTATGTGGATAAATGATATTTTGGAGTGCCTCATGTGTGAGAGAGGGAGAGAATGAGAGAAAAGGGAGAAAAGTAGGTTTAGAAAAGTTTTATTGGGTCGTGCTGGGTTTATGGGATTTGGAGAGCTAAGCCTAAGACCGGCTTGATTTACAATTGGGCTCTTGATTTAAGCCTGAGCCCGACTGTCGGTCCTGATACACCACTCCAAACCCAGCCCAATACCGGCCAAAACCAAAGGCCCGTCAGGTTTACCCGGTCCATTGACAGCCCTGGTTGGACCTATCTCACCTCTGTATGGATGCGGATTGCCTGCCAAGGACGCCGATTGGCTACTGACGCTGCTACTTGCTACTGCTCGGTGCTCACCGTGCCCCACCATGATGCATGTGTTTCATCTACGCCGTTTATTCTTTTTTTTTTTTTTTTCCAGATCATTTCATGGTACCAGCCTACAAATAAGTAGATCCAAATCTGAAGTTGACCACATTAGAGGAAACAGTGTTGATTGAATGGCCACCATTAAAGAATTTTTAGGGCCGCAGAAATTTTGGATCCAGCTGATATTTGCTTTTTTACATTCATCCAGGTCTGTATGACCTAATCAATATAGGTTGGATATCAAATAAATAATACAATGGGCCTTAGAAGGTTTTTAATGGTGAACATTCAATCACTACTATTTTCCTGTGATATGGTCCACCTGAGATTTAGAACTGCCTCAGTTTTGCGATCAAGCCCTAAAATAATCTTGGAAAAATAAATGGACGGCATACATAAAACACAAACATTATAGTGGACCTCAGATCACCGACCAGTAGCCAACTTGCTACAAGCACCGTACCCAGCAAAAACTGCGTCCGCCTGCGAAAGCCTTTCCAGAGCGCATCGGATTACTGCTACCCAGGTAACGGGGTGTTAAACTTAACGTGGAGCCCACATAGATGATTTTTTTGTATATCCATGCCATCCAACCGTTTCTCCATACTATTTTAGATGGAATTACAAAAATGACCGGAATCCAAAATTCAGGTGGACCACTCACAGGAAACAGCGGTGATTGAGTGCCTCAACATTAAAATTACCAAAAGGGCCTATCGTACGGTTTTCATAATGTGTTTTTTTTTTTTTTGAATTCTAACATGTTAATAATGTTAGGAAGATCTGGATGAAGGGAAAATATAAAGATCAGCTTGATCCAAAACTTTTGTGGGCCAAAAAAATGCTTTTAATGGTCATTCATCATTATTTCTAGTGATACAGTCCACCTTAGATTTGGATGTTATTAAGGTTTGGGATCGGGTCCTAAATGAGATGGAAAACATATGGATAACATGGATATACAACAAATACATCAAGGTGAGACCCACACCGCTGATCCATGAATGGCTTGAAAGCCAAAACGTACACTGATCTGATTTGCTACCTGAATGGGTGGTGGACATTTTATGGACTGTCGATAAATAATCTTGTAGCCCAACCATATCCCATTGTTCCCTGTAGTATGGCCCATCTGAGTTTTGGATTGGCCTAATCGGTTGCCTCAGGTTGTAACAAGAGGTAGCACAATTGATGAATGGAGTCAATGTCACAAACATGTCACTGTTGACTCACAGAGCTTGGTAGTTGCATGCTCTGCCTACAACGGGAATTGGAGAGGATTCTGGTCCCTAGGATGACAATGGCCCAGTCCTTGATCTCAATTTTGCCAGATCCCCAACACAACCTGTAAGTAGAACGAGAAATGCAGGTTGCCTGCTCACCTGAACTTTGAAACAACAACCAACCCGTGCACAGAAATGAGTCACATATATAAAATCAGATCCACTTATCACAGATGGTTGATTAAAGGTGCATTCTAGATGGCCCATCTCTAATTGAGTCCAGAGGAAGTGTTGTTCCTGATGGAGGGGGATTCTGCTAGTTCTGGTTGTTGTGAGTGCTTCTGTAGCCTCTTTGTTGTCTGTTTCAGGTTTTGTGCCTTGAGTTTTGTTGAAAGTCTCTTTAGCCTTTTAAACACTGGGAAGATTGCATCCACATTTCAGGTGCTACTTTCTTTTTTGTAATTTTGTTGATGCTATTCAGAGGTTTATACGATAGGTAAGGCTCATTTTTTTATTTTATTTTTGGGGCTCACTTTGGGGACTTACCCTAATGATTTCAAAAAAAAAAAAAAAAAAAAAAAAACTGACGGATCCTGATCAGAGATAGTTTGTGTACTTTGAAAAGAAATAAAAGGGCTCTGGCACCGACACAGCACACATGTGTCACACAATTGAATTCGAGCCTAACCAAAAATAAAAAATAAAAAATCCACTTGTCACAGGATCATCATTGCGTGAGTTCCATGCATCTAAAATCATGCAAATATGATCATCATGGGATAACACATGATTTGAACCATCGGATACTTTCTAATAACGATTCATTTCATTTCAATAGGTGTGGCCCACCTGATGATCAATAGGCCATGTTTTTAAAGACATGGAAACTAGGTATTGTTAGTATAACATAAAGAGCAGCTCTAGTTTGGTATGAGTATGGCTTGTCTCCATGCGCGAGGTACTCAAATTAGCAAAAGTAAAACAATGCAAGTGAAGTCATGCAATGGCAATAAGATGAGCTTTGATGGAAAGAAGTGAAGACAACTCTTTTTTTTTTTTTTCTCCCTTATAGTTGTGTAAACTTCCAAAGCAGACTGGACTGGACCTCCCAATATCGCGGGACTTCTAAGGTACGTTTCGATAGCTCATAATGTAGTTAATTATAAATAATAAAAACAAAGTATTATAACATAATACCTTATATTAATAAAAGGCGTTTGGAACACTCATTAAGATTATATTCTAAAGGTATATTATACATGCTTGATTGCTTGTTTTCTTAATTTTTAGAAACCTAGAATTATAAGCTTAAGTCATTTCATGCACCTCTCCCTCTCTCACATTTCTCTCATCTCCCATCTGTCTCATCCTCTCCCCATTGGACCCCACACCATGTGGGGTCCAAACCAGTGATTGGATCTCCTCAATTGTAATCAATGCACCTCTCCTTTTCCAATCCATGACTGGATGGTTATGACAATCAACTCTAGCGACTTAGAGTCAAGTCTCCATTTGTTGGGTTTTGCAAATTTTCTAGTAGGCCCATCAATGGATCCATTTGGTCTAGATTTTAAGCTGGTTTGTTTGGCTTATCAAGCCTAGTCTATTATAAGGTTTTATTTTGCATGGCCCACATTGAAAGAGACCATTGAATTAGAGCTGGCAATATTCTTTGACTCAGTCAGCCCATGGTCGGATGGCTAGCACTCGGCCTCAGGTCATGCATATTGTTTTGTGCTTCGTTTTTAGCCTGAAACTATTAAGTAGGTTAGAAGATGTGGCGTGCAATGACATGGAGAGAGAAAGGAAAAGAGGAATTGGGACTGCAATGGCCTGAATTGCATAGGCACATGGAAAGGATGACATGTGCAAGCTAACTAATTATTATGGGACAAACATGCATCAGATCCACACTACAAGGAAATCCAAGATTTACATCAGCCGCACCATAGGGAAGAGGGTTTTTCACCACAGGGAAGAGTGTTAAATCATTCCTAAAAATTTTAAATTTACGTGGTTTGGCCAACATGAGTATTAGAATGCCCTGATTCTTGGAGAATCAATTAATTAATCTTGGTGTGGAATGTCAGGTGAGTGGATTGGATGATGGATGCACACCAAAGTGGACACCGCATGTAACGTGGACTATTTAAATGATGAGACTTCTTATCTCAGCAATTTTCCATGGTGCGTACTAAGTGTTGAATCAGCCTGCTTTTTGGATCCTGGTCCAAATAAGAGTGGCACACTTGATTGACGGGGTGGATCTCATCCACATGAACTTGGTCCTCATTAAATAAAAGTAATGCATCGAATACATACGAAGTCGTGGACTGCATTTTGGAAATCAGGCAGAGAAGATTGGAGAAAGAGACTGGGGTGGTACTTACTCGGGTAAAGAATGAGCCATTGGTTGGCTTTTGCAGGTAAAATTTTTAGTCATCATTCAGTTAACAGCCACATTTTCAAGTTTCTAAAATACCCCTGCATTCAATTAAAAAGTTTTCTTATATCCCTTTGAATATTAAAACCACTGAAACTAATAGTGAGTGTAGAAATGTCCAAATGCTTCTTGCATTGTATATAGTATATATGGGTCAAGCTATGGCTTCTACCCATCCGTCTAAAACCACTTCTATGATTGGAAGAAAAAGTAACTAACGCATCACTAAGTAAATGGATGAAAGACTAGTGGGTTGGATGTAATAATCTATTTATGCATGGAGACATGAGCTTAAATTCTAAGACTAATTAGTAAATAAGTGAGGATCGAGTCATGGAAGTTGATCGTGCTTCCACTGCAAGTCCTTTCCTGAGAACTTAGTCAATAAAAGTTGCACATGGCATCAACTGTAGTATATATATGGCATCCAAGCTGGCCTCTCCTACAGGGCCATTCCATTGGACGCCCCAAAAACAAGCCAATCAACTGTCACATGGGCCACCACTTAAATTTAGAGGCCATTAGGTGGTTGACATTGTTTTCCATGGTATGGCCAGCATAATGGTTGGATAGGCCTGTTTTCTGGGGCATTCCATCATCATGTTGGTTTTCACTTAATACATGGGTTGAATGGCATTATACAATATATTTGACCCACACATACAGCAGTGTACAAGCATGTGAATAGGTTTTTAAACAGAGGTGAATCATAATATGCGCATTTCTATGAGCATTTGAGGCGTCAACTTCCAGATCAGGCTGCTTGAGGGAAATTGATTGCACACCTAGCAATAATTCCAGGACTTTCACAGTCAATTCCATTTTTTGTTGGGTTTTGCAAAATTCCAATAAGGAACCTGTGACTGTGGTATCAAGCACGTCCAGTAGGAAGATCCATTTGCCCATTGATAGGACTGTCAACTCATCAAGTGGGTAATCTTTGGCAGTGTCCATTTGGAGTAGCACCACATATAAGAAAGGGTGATCTTTGAGTGATCCAGACAGTTCATCTGTTGGGAATCTTGGGACCCATTTAATGGGTGGAACTGCAGAGAACTCTGGCATTGAACGAATATAACCATCAAAATCAAAGCCTGCAAGTTGCAGATAACATTGAAATACAGCCAATGATTTAATGAGAAAGGGTCTGGGAATCAGATCATAATTGAGATTGTAAAAATGGGTAACATGCAGACTTCAACTACGTACACACATACATATAGTCTGCATGTGCTATGATCTAGACTTTCATTCAGTTTGTAACAAGATTTCCACTATCCCACATTTATGACACATATATGATGTCTATGTTCACTAACATGGATGATTTCAGCCAGTCTATCAATAAATACGAGTGGGGAATGTGAATGTTATCTTATGCTGGCCTAACTTCAATCCGGTTGATCTAACAGTGGCTGCCAAATGATACATGGCTAAGATGTGAGTTCTGCCTGCGCTCAATCTTGCATTTGTGCTCCTCTCCTAGCAAGCTGACAGGGTAGAGCCGGTGACATGGGAATACAGTAGATTCATCTCTCCAGTGCACATGCTGTTAGATGAATAATCAATTAGAACCGTCTATCTAGTTTTCCATATGATTGGAATACAGTAGATTCATCTCTCCATAGCACACGCTCTATATGATTCAAAACACACACCCATCAGATAATTTTAGATATCTAATCGATGGCTTTCAAAGCGATTGTTTGAAAGAAAGATAATTGACATCCACTGCATCTAATTAAAGAAAAGTGATACACAGGGAAGCGAACAGGCCAGCCGATGGAGGGGAGTAAGACGTGATCTGACAGGTTCTTCTCCGGCGTCCCTCTCCTCCCTCACTTGATTAGGGGTCATTTTCTTTTGGACAAAGCTGGCCTTGGCTCTATTAGGAATCTCAAAAAATCTCCGGTTGTATAGGATATGATAGGTAGGGCAGCTAAAATGTTGCTGGCCCGCCCGAAATTAGCCTAAGATGTAATATTTCCATTATCTATGAAGCTGGTGGGCCCTCTTCTGGGCTGCACTTTTTCCAAAAAAAAAAAAATACACAGAATTTTCTAAATCTGTGGGATTTCTAGAACATAGGCCTGAAACCACGTACTGTAATCACGATTTTAAGAGACAAACTCTAGCTGACTCGCTTGATTATGAATCGAAGTTGCAACTCAGAGGACTTGGTAGTGAATTGGCTGGTCAGGCCAAGTCACCAATATTTTATGTGCAGACAACTGCTGAACTGAATCAGACGACACCCAGTGGATCAAGGGCCACCCAGCCAAGTAGTCAAGCCAACCTGGACATTTTATGTACCATGCATAAATAATCGTGTTGTCCAATCGTATTCCATTGTTCCCTGTAATGTAGCCACCTGAGTGTTGGATTGGCATAATTGTTTGCCTCGGATCATAACATGAAGAGGCATGATTGATGAACGTGAATCAAGGTTACAAACACGTCACTGTGGACTTACTGAGCATGATAGTTTCATGCTCTGCCTACAACAGGTGTTGCACAGGATTTTAGTCCCTTGGATGGCAATGCCCCAGTCCTCAATCTCAATTTTGCAGGATCCCTTACCCAAAACCCCCAAGTAAAATGAGAAATGAAGGTTGCACCTGCTCAACTGAGGTTTGAAACTGCCCCCAATTCATGCATAGAAGTGGGTCACATGTGTAAAATCAGATCCACTTACCACAAGATCATCACTGTGTGAGTTCCATGCATCTAAAATTATGAAAATATATGATCATCATGGGGGAACACATGATTTGAACCATTGGACTTTTTCTAATAACCATTCATTTCATTTCAACAGTATAAACCACCTGATGATCAATAGGCCATGTTTTTAAGACATGGAAACCTCGTATTGTTAGGACAACCTCAGGAGTAGCTACAGTCTCACATGAGTATCACTTGTTTCCATGTGTGAGGTAACTAAAACAGATACGAGTGAAGTCATGAAATGGAAATAAGATGAGCTTTGATGGAAAGAGGCAAAGATAACTTTGTTGCGCAGCACGCCAATGACACAGTGAGTCTAGATCCAATCTCAGGCCTCACCCACAAATGATAAACAGGAAGAAATATAAACTAGAAAGGAATAAAAGCATTCAAACAAACCACAAGACAAGATATACGTGGAAAAACCCCAAACTAGGGTAAAAAACCACGGATGCAAAATTCCACTATGAAGAGAAACGAAGATTACGAGGCAATATACTAACCTCTCCCTTGGAAGTATAGAGAAAATCCCTTGCCCACACCTTAGAAATATTTCCCAATATTCATATTAACCCTAGAATAACCCTAGGGACCCCAATTTATAGTTTTGGCAACTTCCCTTTCGCATCCCAGTTGCAAAAGGACTTGTGACACGAAATCCGTGAAACTCCTTTCGCATCCCAGTTGCGAAAGGACTTGCGACACGAAATCCGTGAAACTCCTTTCTGTATCCCAGTTGCGAAAGGACTTGCGACACGAAATCCGCGCAACCTCGACTGGTAGTGGGCGGCCCCAGATGTGGCTCTACTTCTCAACAAACTTTTGTTTTTCCCTCATGTTGGGTACACCTCCGAAGGAGACTTAACTGGACCTCCCAATATCCCAATACTTCTGGGGCTTGTTTGGGATAGCTCTCTATGACCTTAATTATAAATTATAAAAATGATGCATTATGTTAATAAGGGAGCGTATGGATAATAAGTTGGTTAAGATAAGCTATTTATTGCACAAGTAACTTATTTTAGTTTCTACTATGTTTGGCAAACAACATACTAGCTTCTCCTCTCTATCGTCTCTCTCCATCACCTCTCTTCAGTCTAAATCAGTGATTGAATCTTAGAATCATCACGCACCTCTCCTTTTTCCTCATCCACAGATCGGATGGTTAAGACAATCAATGCCAGCGACTTTCAGAGTCAAGTGTCCTTTTTATTCGGTTAGTGGGGCCATGAATTTATGGGTTTGATTCTGATTATAAGCTAATTTGTTTGGACTTTTCAAGCCTATAGTCTATTACAAGGTTTTATTTTGCATAACCCATGCCTAAGGAAACCATTAAATTAGAGACAGCAACGGTCTTTGACTTTGTCAAGCCATAGGATGGATGACTAGTACTCGGCCTCAGGTCATGCATATTGCGTTGTTCTTCCATTTTAGCCTGAAACTATTAAGTAGGCTAGGAGATGTGATGCACAATGACGGAGAGAGAGAGAGAGAGAGAGAGAGAGAGAGAGAGAGAGAGAGAGAGAGAGACGACAATGGAGTGAATTGCATGGGCACATGGAAGGGATGACTTGCACTAGCTAACTAATCACTATGTGGGACAATCATGCATCATATCCGCCCCATACAATCATACGATGAGTCCTGTAGATTCTGATGGGGATTTTTCTCCTCATTGTTGGTATCGATAAAATCAAACAGGTTTCGATATCGTTGATAATTGCAGGATTTTGCACTGCTGGTTGCTGGACAGTTTTTTTTGTCCTGTCGATATCATCGAGAGACTTTCAGATGATATCGAGGCTTCATCGAGAGTGGCTCGATGGCATCGATAATTGTTGGAATTTCCACCCCTGGTCGCTGGACATTTTTTGGTCCCGTGTCGATATCATCGAGAGACCTTCAGATGATATTGAGGCTGTCATCGAGAGTGGCTCGATGGCATCGAAGAGTTCTGCAGATGCGATTGCAGAAACGTAGATTTTACGGATTTTGTTTCCTATTTGGATTCTACCTCTTTCTATACTTATATAAAGGGGTGTATCCGGGATTGGGGTGGATTCCAAGGCTTTCTAAGTTTCCTAAAGGTTTTCTAGGAGGGCTTAGGGCTATCAAAAGGTGAGAGAGAGAGAAAGAGAGAGAGGAAGCTTGTGGAAGGGAGGCTATGCTCGTAGAGGGGATCTACCATATCTCAGCGCTTCCACGTCCTCGTAATCGGTGAGATCTCTCCATTTTCTCTTGTTTCTCTTATTGCTTATCCACTCCTACATGAGTGAAGAAGGTTTGATCCAAGCCGTGTATGCTTGTAATCGGTTGTAACGTTCTGCTTTATAGTGGATTGTTGATCTGGACGAGGTCCCATGGTTTTTACCTCTTTGAGGGTTTTCCACGTAAAATTCCTGGTGTGCTATGGTTTATGTTTTGATTTAGTTCATTGCATTATTATTCCATAATTTTGGTTTGTTCTGGAGGGTCAGATCCTAAGGTTTTATGCAAGGCCCCCCAACAAAGTGGTATCAAAGCTAAGTTCATTAAACGGGTAGGATCGGTTTTGAATTATGGAAGGTGGCTCATCAAGGATGATCAACCTCAATGGTTCTAATTGGACCATATGGAAGGCTAAGATGGAGGACTTGCTTTATTGCAAGGACCTATATTCTCCAATTTTAGGCATATCAGCAAAATCCAAGGATATGACTGATGATGATTAGAAGAAGATGGACCGAAAGACAGTGGGGTTTATTAGACAATGGTTGGATGATTCTATGTTCCACCATGTATCTATAGAAACCTCAGCCGCTAGCCTATGCCTGAAATTACAAGGGCTATATGAGAGGAAGACAGCCGGTAATAAGATTTTTCTAATAAGGCGACTTGTGAATCTCAAGTTCAAAGATGGTGGTTCTGTGGCTGAGCACAAGAATGAGGTCAGTAATATAGTGAACCAACTCTCCTCTATGAAGATGGTTCTGGATGATGAGTTGTAGGCTTTACTATTGCTTAGTTCATTGCCTAACAGTTGGGAGACATTGATGGTGTCTGTAAGTAACTCTGCGCCAGACGGAAAGATATCCATGGAACAAGTAACCAGTTGTCTCTTCAATGAGGAGACAAGGAGGAAGTCTCAGGGGTCTACTCAGCAAGAGGCCCTTGTGACACAGGAACGGGGGAGAGGAAAGAATAGGAAGGGCGGGAAAGCCTGAGATAAATCAAGAGGCAAGTCGGGTAATAGAAAAGATGTTGAATGCTGGAACTGTGACAAGAAGGGCCACTACAAGCATGTATGTCGTGGTAAGAAGAACGACAGAAAAGGAAAAGCGAAGGGGAAGGAAGATGAATCAGATTCCATTGCGGTCACTTCAGATGGTGACGTTGTAGTTATTCTTTCTGCAGATCATGATGTATGTCTTACGGCTACGAGTCAGGACACCGACTGAGTGATTGACTTGGGAGCTTCTTTTCATGCGACTCCAGGCAGGGACTTCTTCACAAGCTACAAGTCAGGTGACTATGGGACTGTGAAGATGGAAAATTCTGGCGTATCAAAAATCGTGAGAGTCGGTGATATTTGTGTGAAGACTGATGTGGGTTGCACATTGGTTCTCTGGGATGTGAGGCATATCCCAGACCTTCGTTTCAACTTGATGTCGACGGGAAGGTTGGATGATGATGGCTATGAAAGCCGGTTTGCTGGTGGGCAATGGAAGCTCATCAAAGGTTCGTTGATCGTGGCCAGAGGAAAGAAGTGTTGCACCCTTTACAAGGCAAGTGTCAGTGTGTGCAAGGGTGGGTTGAATGCAGCGGAAGATTCAGCTATTGACATGTGGCACAGGCATCTAGGCCACATGAGTGAAAAAGGGCTTCAGGTACTAGCAAAGAAGCGGCTCCTTCCAGACGTGACAGGTACACCTCTCAAAACCTGTCTTGATTGTTTATCAGGAAAACAACATAGAGTTTCATTCGTTAAAACTGCTTCTCATGTTAATAAAGTGTATGCATTAGATTTGGTTTATTCTGATGTTTGTGATCCTCTGAGGACAAAAAACTTGGGTGGGGCATTGTATTTTGTCACTTTTATAGATGATGCATCTAGGAGGGTTTAGGTTTATGCTTTGAAATCTAAGGACGAGGTCTTTGATGTGTTTAAATTATTTCATGCTATGGTCGAGAGAGAGACAGGTAGATCATTGAAGTGCATTCGCACTGATAATGGTGGTGAATACATTGGCGACTTTCACGAGTACTGAAAGTCCCTGGATATACGGCATGAACAGACTGTTCCCAAGACCCCCCAACATAATGGTGTAGCTGAGCAAATGAATCGCACGATTGTTGAGAGAATCAGATGTATGTTATATCCCATTCGAAGTTGCCCAAGACGTTATGGGGAGAAGCAATGCACACGACGATGTATTTGATAAACAGGTCTCCATCAGCCCCATTGAATAGAGAAGTGCCTGAGAAGGTGTGGACTGGACAAGATCCATCGTACAGTCATCTCAGGGTGTTTGGATGCAGGGCATCCATTCACGTACCAAAGGACGAGAGGTCCAAGCTCGATATGAAGATAAGGCAGTGTATGTTCTTAGGGTATGGTGATAAAAAGTTCGGTTACAGATTGTGGGATCTGACCGAGAGGAAGCTCGTCAGGAGCAGAGATGTGGTTTTCTTTAAAGATCAGTGTATAGAAGACATTGGTAAGCCAGAGAAGAACCAGCCTAGCTCAAGTGAGCTAGAGGTCCGTGGTGCCTAATGACGGGGGAGAACAACAAGGTGCAGAGGACGAAGGAGTTCCTTCAGAAGATGGACCAGGGGAGTAGCCTCCACTTGATCCACCTGTTGAGCCACAGGTGAGGAGGTCATCTAGGGATAGACAACATTCAAGAGGTACTCGCCGCATTAGTACATTATGCTAACCGATGGGGGAGAGCCAGAAGATTATTCTGAGGCCCTAGCTGACAAGCATAAGATGGAGTGGTTGAAAGCTATGCAAGAAGAGATGGAATCCTTGCATAAGAACCACACCTATGATATGGTGAAATGGATACTGCGGTATCTAAGAGGCTCATGCAGGTTGAGCCTATGCTATGGTGATGAAAAACCTGTGTTAGAGGGCTACACAGATGCAGATATAGCAGGCGACATAGACTCTAGGAAGTCTACATCGGGGTTCATATTCACATTTGCAGGGGGAGCAGTTTCTTGGCAGAGTAAGCTACAGAAGGTCGTAGTATTGTCGACTACAGAAGCCGAATACATCACAGTCACAGAGGCATGTAAAGAGATGCTTTGGATGAAGAGGTTTCTACAGGAACTTAGCCTGAAGTAAGAGGAGCACATGGTCTATTGCGATAGTTAGAGTGCTATACATTTGAGCAAGAATCCAAGTCAGCATTCCAAGTTGAAGCACATAGAGATTCGGTATCACTGGATCAGGGATACTTTGGAACAGAAGGTGTTACAGCTTGAGAAGGTCCACACGGACGATAATGGGTCAAACATGATGACCAAGGCTTTGCTCAAGGGTAAGTTTGAGGTTTGTAGAAACCAGACTGGCTTGAAGAAGGTGAACTCCTCCTGAGTCGAAAAGGGGGAGATTTGATGGGGATTTTTCTCCTCATTGTTGGTATCGATGAAATTAAACAGGTTTCGATATCATCGATAATTGCAGGATTTTTCACTGCTGGTTGCTGGACGGTTTTTTTTTTGTCCTGTCGATATCATCAAGAAACTTTCAGATGATATCGAGGCTGTCATCGAGAGTGGCTTGATGACATCGATAATTGTTGGAATTTCCAACCCTAGTAGCTGAACAGTTTTTGGTCCCGTGTCAATATCGTCAAGAGACCTTCAGATGATATCAAGGCTATCATCGAGAGTGGCTCGATGGCATCGAAGAGTTCCGTAGATGCGATTGAGAAAATGCAGATTTTACGGATTTTGTTTCCTATTTGAATTCTACCTCTTTCTATACTTATATAAAGGAGTGTATCCGGGATTGGGGTGGATTCCAGGGCATTCTAAGTTTCCTAAAGGTTTTCTAGGAGGGCTTAGGGCTATCAAAAGGTGAGAGAGAGAGAGAGAGAAAGAGAGAGAGGAAGCTTGTGGAAGGGAGGCTATGCTCGTAGAAGGGATCTACCATATTGTCCTCGTAATCAGTGAGATCTCTCCGTTTTTTCTTGTTTCTCTTATTGCTTATCCACTCCTGCATGAGTGAAGAAGGTTTGATCCAAGCAATGTGTGCTTGTAATCGGTTGTAACGTTCTGCTTTATAGTGGATTGTTGATCTGGACGAGGTCCTGTGGTTTTTACCTCTTTGAGGGTTTTCCACGTAAAAATCCCTGGTGTGGTGTGGTTTATGTTTTGATTTAGTTCATTGCATTATTATTCCATAATTCTAGTTTGTTCTGGAAGGCTACATCCTAAGGTCTTGTGCAAGGCCCCCCAACAGATTTATGTGAAATCCAAGACTTACATCAGCTGCACCATAGGGAAGAGGGTTTTTCACCATAAGGTGTAAAATCATTCTGAAAACTTCAAACTCACACTGTTTAGACAACAGGAGTAATAGGAAAATTTACCAATCCTAGTATGAAACCACATATGAGTCGATTGCGTGCTCAGATGAGTGGATTGGATGGTCTATATAGACAAAAGTGAACACCACGTAACTTGGAGTATTATAATAATGAGACTAATTATCTCAGCTATTTCCCATTGTATGTACCGACCGTTGAATCAGCCTGATTTTTGGCCATGGTCCAAATAAAGAGTGGCACACTCGATTGACGGATTGGATCTCATCCACATGAGCTTGAGCCAACCAACAGGAAAGAGTCTTGAAACATTCACAGGGACACTGGGTGTTTCATGACGAATCTATTCAGCCCATCTATTTTCTTAGTGAATGGCTCAAAAATGAGGCCGACTTGAAGCTCAAGTGAGCGACATGACAGGAAACAGTGAGATTTAACGTCCACCCTCGAAACATTTGGGGGCCATTTCGAGCTTCCCATCTGCCTCATTTTTGGGCCCATTCCCTCATATTGACAGGAAAATGGATGGATGGAATGGATTTCTCATGAACATTAAGGTAGGCCCCAAGTAATTTATTTGGTGGGGACGTGAGCTTAAATTCTAAGACTAATAAATAGTTGAGGATTGAGTCATGGAAGTTGATCATGGTTCTTCTGGAAGTCCTTTCCCGCAAACTTAGTCTGTAAAAGTTGCACATGGCATCAACTGACATATGTGTATGGCATCCAACCTCTCCTACAGAGCCATTCCATTGGATGCCCCAAAAATAAGCCAATCGACTGTCACAGGGGCCCCAACTTAAATTTGGAGGCCTTTAGGTGGTTGACATTGTTTTCCATGGTGTGGCCAGCCAAATAGTTGGATAGGCCTGTTTTCTGGGGCATTCCATCATCATGTTGGTTTTCATCGTAATACATGGGTTGGATGGCATTACGAAATATATTTGACCCACACATGCAACAGTGTACAAGCATGTGAATATTTTTAAACACGGGCGAATCATAATAAACGCATTTCTACGAGCATTTGGGGCCACAACTTCCATATGAGGCTGCTTGAGGGAGATTGATTGCACACCTAGTAATAATTCCAGGATTAATTTTCACAGTCAATTTCATTTTTTGTTGTTTTGCAAAATTCCATTAAGGAGCTGTGACTGAATGGCTTTGGGCCCATATTCTTAGCTGGTTTGTTTGGGAAGGCCAAGTGTAAATTTTTTTAACTTTTATTTTGCTCGGAAAATGCTTAAGTGGACCACTAAATTAGGGCTAGAAATGGATCTGTGACTCTGGTATCAAGCAGGTCCAATAAGAAGATCCATTTGCCCATAAATAGGACCGTCAACTCATCAGGTGGGCCATTGACATCAGAAAAATGGATTGTTAAAAATAGAACCTGCATACATGACCCATAAACGCATGCCCTGTCAATCCCCTTAAAATATCTGGCCTGAATTGACTTGGCAGTGTCCATTTGGAGTAGCACCACATATAAGAAAGGGTATAATCTTTCAATGATCCAGACAGTTCATCTGTTGGGAATCTTCACACCCATTTAATGGGTGGAACCGCAAAGATCTCTGGCATTGAACGAATATAACCATCCAAATCTAAGCCTGCAATAGGTTGCAGATGACATTGAAATACAGCCAATGATTTAATGACAACGGGTCTGGGAATCAGATCATAATTGAGATTGTAAAAATGGGTAACATGCACACTTCATCTACACGCATACATAAAGACTGCATGTGCCATGATCTAGACTTCCATTCTGGGCTTATAGTCCATCCGCATGCAGTTTGTAACAAGATTTCCACGATCCCACATTTATGACACATATATGATGTCTATGTTCACTAACGTGGATGATATCAGCTGTCTATCAATAAAGACGAGTGGGGAATGCGAATGCTATCTTATGCTGGCCTAACTTCAATCCAGTTGATCTAACGGTGGCTGCCAAATGACACATGGCTCAGATGTGAGTCCTGGCTGCCCTCAAGAGCTTGCATTGGTGCTCCTCTAATGAGAAAATTAATTCCTAGCAAGCTGACAAGGTAGAGCCAGTGAGATTGGGAATACAGTAATTCATCCCTCTAGAGTACATGCTGTTAGATGAAGAATCAGTTATCAGAACCGTCTATCTAGTTTTCAGACTCATCAGATAAGCTTAGACATCCAATCTAAGGAATTGTTTGAAACAAAGATAATTAGCATTCTATGCATCCAATTGAAGAAAAGTGAAGCACAGGATTTTCCAAATCTGTGGGATTTCCGAAACATTGGCCAGAAACCACACATTGTAATCAAGGTTTTAAGAGACATCTCTCGCTGACTTGCTTGATTCTGAGTTAAGTGGCAACTCAGCTGACTTGGGAGTGAATTGGATGGGCAAACCGAGTCACCTCTATTTTCTGTGCTGACAACCACTCATCTGGATCAGACCCGATTCAGTCCAGGTCGACCCAGTGCAACTGACACAGACAAGTCAATCCAGCTTGGGCTCAAGTCATATTACCCTGATCCATCCTGCCTAGCCCAGCCCGGTCTGACTTAATTAGCAAGTATTACCCTGATCCATCATGCCAAGGTCGGGCTTTGTGCCCAGTCTCAACCTGACCCATTACCACCCCAAATCACAGCACACGTGTGCAAGATCCAATCATTGGGTGGGGCCAGCAGAAAGGGATAAGCCAATCCATTAATCAAGTGGGCGAGTTTTCAATTCCATAAAGCATCTAAATGCAACATTGAACTTACCATCCAAATCATTTTTCATGCCTGAACAGATCACTACAACTTTGGTGACATACCAACTTTTCGACTAGCATGACAATTGTGCAGGGTATCTATGCCATGAAAAAAGTAGACCCTGCCATGAAGATCACCCTTCTTGAAAATCAATTTGATTGACTCATTAGGTGGGCCACTCCTAATGTTGAGCCAAACCATCAATTGCCTGATGGTACTGATAATGGCTTACCTGATTAACAGACCTGTAATTTTCTCCACTTTACTTTTACTTCTTCCATACGTTTAGTAATTTTGTTCCATCCAAGATAAGTTTACTTTTTGATGTTAACAATAGAAATTAATAAACCATCAAGTTGCTGTCTGACCACCCTAGCAGGCAGGGTATATCCCGTCTCCACTGGACAATGCATGTGGCGTGATGTGTACATTAGGCAATTTTTACCATGGCCCTACGATTGCTGTGTGGACCATATGAAAGCTTTTGATTGTTCTCATCTCTATTGCAGGAAAATCCTTTGCAACTCAGTAGTCCAAATAATGACAAATGTGGCTGTGCTACATTTAGAAGGCAAAAGATAAGATAAGGACTGCATGAGCACCCTCATCCTGGCTTTTTTTTTTCGTTAACTAAGCCATGTGGGAAGAACTTCTTGAGATGAGAAAGAGTATAGTTTTGTAGAATGCTCGACAAACTTAATTAGGGTGAGATGATGTATTATATACTCAATAATTATAAAAGTACTCTTAGGCTGATATATACTTTGTTGTGTATATGTCATATGTATATATACAAATATTCTTGCAAACTAATGATTGCTATGGCGGCATTGGTTTATCTTTGAATAAAAGAAACTGAGAAACATCAGTAGAAAAGGTAGGATCCTATAAGTATGGCTTAATTCCATGTGTGAGGTGCTCAAATTGGCATTCCTATAAGTAAAACAGATAAGAGTGAAGTCATGAACTGACAATAAAATGAGCTTTGATGGAAAGGCAAAGAAAGAACCTTGTTTCTCCCTTTAGTTTTGGGTAAACTTCCAAAGCAGAGACTTGACTGGATCCCTCAATAATTTCAAGAATTCTAGGCCCACTTAGATAGCTTGTTATGTACCTAATTCTAAATTTTAAAAATGATGCATTATGCTTAACCGTTTGGAACACACATTAGGATTATAATCATAAGGTATTATGCATGCATCATGACTTCTTTTTGTAATTTTTAAAAACCTGAAGTAAAATTCTGAGCTTTAAGTCATTTTCATACTCTCTTCCTCTCTCTCACATCTCTCTCATCCTCTCCCCGGTGATACCCACACCATGTTTAGTCCAAACGAGTGATAGGATCTCCCCTGTTGTAATCAATATGTACTGCTCCTTTTTCCTATCCAGGATCGGATGGACAATCAACTTTAGTAACTTTTAAAGTCAAGTCTCGTTTTTTTGTTGGGTTTTGCAAATTTCCAAGGAATGGGGCCCGAGAATGGATGGATTAGGTCTAGATTTTAACTGATTTGTTGGGGCTTTCCTAGTCTATTACAAGGTTTTATTTTGCACAACCCAAACTCAAGGGGACGATTAAATTAGAGCTGGCAGTGGTCATTGACTCTGGTTAGTCCATGGGCCAGATGGCCAGTAGTTATTCTCAAGTCAGGCTTATTGACTTGTGCTTCATTTTTACCCTTAAACTGTAAGTAAACTAAGAGATGTGCGTGCAACAACATAGAGAGAAGAAGGAAGAGAGAAATCAGGACTACAATAGCCTGAATTGCATAGGCACATGGAGAGGATGGCTTGCACTAGCTAAATAATTAATCACTATGTGTGGACAAACATGCATCAGATCCACCCGGTCCATCAGTTGGGCCATCAAATTTTCACCATGTATTCTAGAAATTCGGAGAAATTTAAGACTTGCATTGGCCGCACTATAGGGAAGGGTGTAAAATCATTACTAAAAGCTTTAAATTCACATGGTTTGGCCAACATGAGCATTAGAATGTCCTTAGTTTTTGGAGAATCGATTAATCCTGATGTGGAATGTGAGATGAGTGGATTAGATGGTATACACACCACGGTGGACCCCACATGTAACTTGCAGCAGTTTAATGATGAGACTTTTCGTCTCAAATTTTTCCCTGTAGTGTGTACCACTTGAGTGTTGAATCAACCTGATTTTCGGCCCCTAGTCCAAACAAAGAGTGGCACACTTAATTGATGGGGTGGATATCATCCACATGAACTCCTTCCATCTTCGTCAAACAAAAGTCTTGATGTCCACACAAATTCACAGGCTGCATTTTAGAAATCAGAGAGAGAGACTCGGGTGGAAAGACTTTCGCCGGTAGAAGATAAGGTATTAGTTCGCTTTTGCTGGTGAAATCTGAGCTGTCATTTGGTTAGCGGCTATATTTTTAAGTTTCTAAAATACTCCTACCTTTAATTAAAAAGTTTTCTTGTATCCTTTGTATATTGAAACCCCTGAAACTAATTATAGGAGCAGAAATGTCCAAATGCTTCTCATGTCATATATAGTATAGATGGGCCAACCTATGGCTTCTCACCTATCCATCTAAAACCACTTCTAGGAATGGTTCAGTCCTAAAAAGAAAAAGTCACTAACGAGCCACTTAAGTAAATGAATCAAAGAGTGGCAGTTGGGCGTAATACTCTGTTTATGAGTGGAAAACATGCTTTAGTTCTAAAACTAACTAGTAAATAGGTGAGGATTGGGTCATGGGTCATGAGCTACAACATGGGGTAAGAGTTTGAATTGTTGGCCTGTTTGGAAGATAAGTCACCCATGTTTTCAGTGCTGACAACCACCAAATTAGATCAGACTCAACCTAGTTCACTTGGACATACAGAAGACCTTAATCCAGCTTGGGCTCAAGTCATATTCGCCTGATCCTTTCTGCCTAGCCTGGCCTTAGCAAGTGTTTTGTCCTGTAAATATACATTCCCATTGCAGGTTAGGCAATGCTTGCATCTTGCACCTAAATAGCTAGTTTTTATTTTTACAATGTCTATATCACCTTGCATGTGAGACCCTCCTTTCAACGGATGCATTAGGAACATTCGGCATCAATTTTTAGGTTGGACGAAACCGATCCTAGTAAAATTGGGCTCGTGGTGCTAGGCTCATGTCAGGGTCAAGCTTTGTGCCCAGTCCAAACTCGACTTATTGACACCCCAAATCACAGCACATGTATGCAAGATCCAATCATTAGGTAGAGCTAGCAGCAAAGAATAATCCAATCCATTAATCAGGTGGGCATACCTTCAATATCATAACACATCCAAATGCACCATTGAATTACATACCATCCAAATAATTTTTTCACACTAGAACAGATCACTACAACTTTTGGTGACATACTATCTTTTCAATTAGCATGACACACAAGCCCAAATTAGATGTGTTTTAGGTTCTACTTTTACAGTCAAGTTTCTAATTTTGTTTGGAGCATTGATAATTCAAGGAGTGGCCCCGGGACCAGATAGTTTTGGGCCAAATTTTATTGTTATAGAAAAGTCTCCATTTTGTTGGGTACTGCTATATTCCAACCAGTGGGCCCCAAAGTAGATACAATTTAGATTTTAGTTTTAGAGTTAAGTCTATAATTTTTTTTGGAGCATCGACAATTCAAGCAGTGGCCTCAGGATGGATAGTTTTGGGCCAGATTCTATTCTCAGAGCTAAGTCTCCATTTTGTTTGGCACCGTTGTATTCCAATGAGTGGGCCCCAAAATAGACATGTGCGTTTTAAATTCTAGTTTTTAGAGTCATGTCTCTAATTTTTCATGGAGCATCAACAATTCAAAGAGTGGTCCTAGGATTAGATAGTTTTGGGCAGATTCTACTCTTAGCGTTAAGTCTCAGTCTCCATTTTGTTGGGTACTACTATATTCCAATGAGTGGAGCCCATGTATTTATTGATTCATTTGTACTTTTCAGGAGAAATTCTATTTAAAGTTTCGTTTTGCATGGCCCAGGCTTTAGTGGAGCACTAAATTAGGAAAGGCAATGGGCTGGCAACTCAATTTGGTCAGCCCATGGGCCACCTTGTTGGGTCAGCTTCTAAGTCAGGCTCCTCCTGGTGTACTTACTAAATTGTGGCTGATAAAGTAATGAGTTAGGCTATGACTCACTCCTGTTTCAAACTGTTTCTAGCATGCACCTAAGTATTAGCAAAAGGTTTCATTGCCCAAATTTCACAAATGTTACTAGTGGGCTTGAAATTAGAGCCCTTAAGTAAATGGATTAAAGGAGTGTTGCTTGAGCCAATTAATTTGTTGATGGGTGGGATCGTGTCTTAAAATCGTAAACCCAATTAGCAAATGAATGAGTTTTGGGTCAAGGGTCCATGGGCTGTTACTCTGGGTTGGGGTTTAAATGGTCCATTTCTTTTGTATTGGGCCAATGACCCCAAACTAATCCCATACCCTCTGCCATTCTGCGTCAATAGTGGATGCAGAGGAAATGTGTCAATATAACAGTAGCATTATCAAATATTAGTAGCCAACTTGCCATACCTTTGGATACGTTGAAATGGTTTTTATTTATTTTTATTTTTCCCCTACTTTTCTTGAAAGATGAGAAAGAGATTGTTGAGGGTCCTTCTGCATGTGAAAATGGGACCCACAAGTATGGCCTTAAGTACTCTTTCCTCTAACCACGTGTGTGGGGGTATTTTTATTTTCAGTTTTATTATTATTATTTTTTAAGCAAGTAAAAGGAGAGAAAAATAATATATTTTTTTTCCTACCTAGAGAGGCTTGTTGATATATATTCTATTGGTTTGGTTTTCATTCTTAGTGATAAAGAGGAGAATAGTTGGTGGAAAAAGATGAGCATTTCTTCAAACTTCTTGTTGATTATAAGAAAGAGTTTTTATCTCAAGCTTTGTGAGAGTCCATTCACAATACCAGTTTCTTCGATTGTCTTCTTCACAGGTTGTGTTGGAATTTTGTACAATCCTTAGTTGGCGAGAAAATTCTTTCTTTTATTGTTGCTGGAAATTCAACTTTTGGGTAATTTATTTGGGTATCTAAGAGAGCTGTTCTCTTGATGATGGTACTTTTATTATCTCTAACATAGTGGTTTTGCACCGAACTGGTCCGTAATTTTTTTTCCTTCACATCAGAGGATTTTCCATGTATAAAATTTGTCTCTTGCACTTTACATATACGATGATTTGCTTGCTTGTGTTGGAAGTGATTATCATCCATTAAATCTCATATATTATTAATCTCATTGATTTGCACATAAAAGAGAAAGTTGAGTAGTTTCCCAACAGAGATTATACTACCATCCAATGATCCTCAAGCCAATTACAAGCTACGTAGGATATAGGAGGAAAAACAAATAGGGCCTAATGGTTTGCCAAAGGTGGCACAACTGATGAATGGAGTCAATGTCACAGACATGTCACTACTGATGACATGACATCGATTGTTACATGCTCTGCCTGCAACAGGTGTTGCAGAGGATTCTGATCCACTTATCACAGGTCATCACTGTGTGAGTACCATGCATCTAAAATCATCCACATATGTTCATTATGGAGGGCACATGATTTGAACCATTGGTCTTTTTCTAATAACCATTCATTTACTTTCAACAGGTGTGGCCCACCTGATGATAAGATAGGCAAGTTTTTCAAGACATGGAAACTACCTATTGTAAGGACTAACTGATGAGCAGCGCTAGTCTCGCATGCGAATGTCTTGTTTCTATGTGTGTAGTACTCAAATTACAATCCTAAAGTTAAACAGAAACGACTGAAGTCATGCAATGACAATAAGATGAGCTGTGATGGAAAGAGACGAAGACAGACTTTTGTTTCTCCCTTGAGTAGGATAAACGTCCAAAGTAGACGACTGGAAAAACCAATAATCTCGTACTTATAGGGCCTATTTGGATTGCTAATCATTTACCTAACTATAAATTATAAAAATGATGCAGTATAGCATAATGCATTATGTTAATAAAATGCATTCGGAACTCTAATTGGTATTATATGCATGCATAATGATTTATTTTCTTAATTTTCAGAATCCTAATTAGAATTATAAGTTTTAAGTCATTTTCATACACTCTCTCTCATCTCCCATCTCTCTCGTCCTTTCCTCAGTAGACTCCACATCATGTGTAGTCTAATCCAGTGATTGGATCTCCTTTACTGTAACCAATATGCACCACTTCTTTTTCCTATCCACGGTTGCACAATTAGAACAAACAATCTAGTGACTTTTAGAGTCAAATCTCTGTTTTTGTTGGGTTTTACAAATTTCCAAGAAGTGGGGTCGTGAATAGATGGGTTTGATCTGGATTTAAACTGATTTGTTTGGGCCGTGAACAAATTTCCTAGTCTATTACACGGTTTTATTTTTCACAGCTGAGGCTTAAGTGGACCATTAAATTAGAGCTGGTAATGGTATGAGTCTGTTAAGCTCATGGGCCAAATTGCCATCAGTCGGGCTTAGGTATGCTTATTGTGTTATGGTTCATTTATAGCCTGAAACTGTTAACTTGGAGATATGGTGAACGACCACATGGAGAGAAGAAGGAAGAAAGAATTGGGGTCTACAATAGCCTGAATTGCATAGGCACATGGAGGGGATGACTTTTGCTAGCTAACTAATCACTATGTGGGATAAACATGCATCTGATCCACCCTGTCCATCAGTTGGGCCGTCAAATTTTCAGTATGAATCCTGAAAATTCAGAACTTACAATAGCTACACCATAGGGAATGGTGTAAAATCATTCCAAACAACTTTAAATTCACATAGTTTGGCCAACATGAGTAGTAGGATGTCCTAATTTTCTGCGAATCAATTAATCCTGGTGTGAAATGTGAGATGAATGGATTGGATGGTATATAATCACCATGGTGGCTGGGCACCACAAATAACTTGGACAATTTTAATGGTGAGACTTCTCATCTAAACTGTTTCTCATGGTGTGTAACACCTGACTTTTGAATCAGCTTGATTTGTTAGTGCTGATCCAAATAAAGAGCGGCACACCTGATTGATGGGGTAGATCTCATCCACACGAAGTTATTCTTCCTCATGAAACAAAAGTAATGCACAACATCCATATCAGAAACTGCATTTTGGATACCAGAGAGAGAATCTCAGGTGGAAAGACTTGTGCGGTTAAAAGATAAACTGTTGGTTGGCTTTTGCGGATGAAATCTAAGCCATCATTCGGTTAGTAGCCACATGTTTTAGTTTCTAAGATAACCTTACCTTCAATTGAAAGGTTTTGGATGGCAGAAACATTATAGCAGGCCTGGGAAATTTTTAGTGGTGAGAGCTTGCTTCTAACTTGGGCTTAGGTGTACTTATTGGGGTTTGAATGGTTGATATGTTTCGTAGCGGGCCATTAACTCTTCAATCTTTCTCTAGCACAAATTGCCTTGGTGGTGTTCAGTTATTAGAATGAAGGTACATGAAATGCCATTTAGGTTCGATGTAGATATCCAAGCTGCTGCAATGTAGATATCCACTAATAGCAAAGCATGCATCGCTCTTCAACTCTTTGGTCCACCGAACCACTGACGCTTTACAAAGTAAAAGAAAACCAACCATTGCCCTTTCCTAAAAACTATATCTGTCAACAGCCTGGGCTTGGGCTGGGCTGAGTCTTGTCCAACTTACGCTGCAAGTAACGAGTTTTTACTAGTTGATGCTCCGTGGGCCACCATTATGTATGTGTTTTATCTATACCATTTATCGAATTTTTTTTTCATATCATTTTATGGCATTTCATAGCATGATCCCATAAATGAAGCAGATACATAAGAAACAGCAGTAATTGAGTGCCCACCCATAAAAATTTCCTGGAGGCTACAAAAGTTTTGTATCAGCTGATATTTGTGTTTTCCATTCATCCAGTAATGTGTGACCTGATCAATAGGTTGGATGGAAAATAAGCATTACGGTGGGCCATGGTGGATGTTCAATTACCACTATTTTCCTGTGGTGTGGTACACTTGAGATCACGGAGATCAGAGAAGGGGAGTCGTCGTTGGGCTCTGCATCGCCAGTAGAAGGATTTTCCTCCCAAAAAATGGGTATTTTCTCTCTGTTTTATGTCTATGCAGTAGATGCCTTCTTTGTAATCTGATTACTACATGTGTAAGGTGTTTATAATTTGTCTTATTTGTCTTTTAAGTTGTAATCTATTTACGGTAAACTTTTCTACATATGAATAACTTGTTAATAATTTACTGCTTGTAATTGAGTATTCACGCATGATAGAGCTTGGAATAATACATACATCCTTTAAAAATCATCAAATGACATAAAATGTCTTCCTTTAAGATGGATCATTGAGATAAGCCCACTCAGTAAAGCTATAGCTGATCCTTGTGATAAATTAATCATTTGATGGGACATAGAAGTGAGCCCACTAATTCAAATTCCCTTTTATAATGAGAAACTGTTGAATGTAAACAATCAACTATTACACCCTGATCCATAGCTCAACTGGTAGACTGAGTGGATATACCTCGTTTCAACACTTGAGGTCTTGGTATCGAGCGGGGGGTGGCTAACAATGCATGTACTGACAGTTAGTGTGTACTAACAAACTAACCAAAAAAAAAAAACAATCAACTATTAATTTACATGCACTTGTAGTGTACAAGCAATGTGTACAGTATGCTCCACATGTACAGTGGCCCCTATATATGTTGGCCATGCATACATGGCCATATGTGTGAAATAGACATACATGCATAATTAACCCATGTGTATAACAGGCCATATAAGATACAAAGAGAGGTACAAAGATGGATTACAAAGTAGGCTAGGCATGATACATGAGTACATGTATAGTGGGACCATAGATGGATGATCCCACGTATACAGTGAATTAGATTAAATATAGATGGATGATACACATAGAGAGAATTGTGGGCCATTATTTTCAACTATCTGTTGCTTTCATATGGTGGTGGCCCGTCTGATGGCACATGTAGTAATAATTCTGCTGATCAGAAATCCTAGCCTTTTAATCAGAGGTAAGCAAGTAGATGGTCAGAAAAGAAAATAAAGCAAACAGTCCATATTCAATATTCTAAAAATAAAAAAATAAAAAATAAAAAATGAAATAGATTCAATGGATAGGATCTTCCAATATTGGGTTATCTTTTGGTGCATGGCCATCCACTGTAACATCATATCGATTATTTGGTCCACCAAATCATTGACGCTTTACAAAATAAAAGAGAATCAACCATTGCCATTGGTTAGAAACTACAGCTATCAATGGCCTGGGCTTGGACTGGGCAGAGTCCTGTCCACGCTCATCCACAAAGTAGAACCTAGGCCTGAGTGCGATATTATGCAGGATACCAACCAAGCCATGGTGATTATGCATGACCTCATCTCAAGGTGGATCCCGACTACCCCCTTTTGTACAAGATTTGGTATGTTCGTATAATGCATCTCATCATGCATGATATATGACAAAAATTCCCTTGAAATTCTAAAAGGGCTGGGCTCGGCTAATGGGTTCTTGAACAGAGCTTGAGCCCGACCCAATTATTAAACAGGTTTAACTTTTAAGGCCCAGATCTGAACCTTATGCCTAGTGGGCCACCCCAAGCCAGGCCTTAAGTGGACCAGCCAGGCTCATTGATAGCTCTACTAAACTCTTAAGCTGAGCATTGCATGATACCACCTCTCTAAGCAGTGTACCCAACCATGCCTATTGCTATCCCTGTTGGGGATGTTTTTGGATTACTTGACCAGATAAAGGCAGGGAAATAATTCAATGCAATGAAATGTCTAGTAGTCACTGACCAAGGCGTCTTACAACCACTGCATCAGGGAATCTTGGAGATTATTGGAGTGGGAGAAGAAAAACCTGCAACCTTTCTCCAACCCAACCACCCCAATGCTCTCTTTAGCAGTTTATATTGGTGTCCAAAGCACCGTTGGGCTTCAGGCCATGCCCACTTTAGACTCAAATTTGGTTTGTGCATGGCCGTGTTTGGGCCGGGCCTATACTTATGACCCATGGCCCACACCGGCCCCAACAGAGTAACTCAAACCTGAGCTCGAAAAACTAGTTAGGCCCGAACTCGATCCTGCCCAGCCCAAATTTGGTAAAATCACTATTTTCCACTTACATGTTGTTAATATATCCTTTGATCAGGTGGGGCACACATACACAATGAAATAGATGTCCAGAGAAGTGAAACCAGTAGCATGCATTCACGGAGAATGGATGGATCGCTGTCTAATGGATTACTAAAATGGGATACTTACAGGAGCAAATGAAATTAAGTGAGTCTAAAATGACTTGAGCCCAGGCCCAAACCAAAATCTGAAAGGCCCAAGCTTTGCCCATGGGCCAAGCTAGTATTTTCAAGCTGGATTCAAAGTAGAAATGGGCTCATGGAGTGACTTTTAGAGTCAAGTGTCCTTTTTGTTGGGTGAGTGGGGCATGAATTTATGGGTTTGATTTTAATTGTAAGCTGGTTTGTTTGGGCTTTTCAAGCCTAGTACGTCACAAGGTTTTATTTTGCATAGCCCACGCATATTAAATTAGAGCCAGCAATGGTCTTTGACCCTGTCAGCCCATAGGACGGATGACCAGTACTCGAAATATGGGCACATGGAAGGGATGACTTGCACTAGCTAACTAATCATTATGTGGGACAATCATGCATCATATCCACTCCATCCATCAGTTGGGCCGTCACATTCTCACCATAAGTACTGTAGATTCAGTGAAATCCAAGACTTACATCAGTTGCACCACAGGGAAGAGGGTTTTTCACCATAGGTAATGGTGTAAAATCATTCCTGAAAACTTTAAATTCGCATGGTTTAGACAACATGAGTATTAGAAGAATTTAATAATCTTGGTATGAAACGTCAGATGAGTGGATTGGATGGTCTATACGCACAAAAGTGGACATCACATATAACTTGGAGTATTATAATAATGAGACTTCTTATCTCACATGGTGTGTACCGACGGTTGAATCAGCATGATTTTTGGCCTGGGTCCAAATAAAGAGCAGCACACCTGATTAACGGGGTGGATCTCATCCACATGATCTTGAGCCAACCAACAGGAAAGAGTGGAGATTGAACATCTACTGTTGAAACATTCATGATGAGGACACAGGGTGTTCATGACAAATCTATTCAGTCCATCTGTTTTCTTAGTGAATGGCCAAAAATGAGGAAGACCGAAGCTCAAGTGAGCCACATGACAGGAAATAGTGAGATTGAACATCCACCCTTGAAACATCCTAGAGCCATTGTCAACTTCAGATCTGCCTCACTTTTGGGCCCATTCCCTCAGATTGACTGAAAAATGGATGGGCGGAATATTGGACTTCTCACGAACATTAAGGTAGGCCCCAAGTACAGTTTGAGATAAGATGGCAACATTAATCAATGGGCCAGCCAGAGGTCCGGTGGACATTTAAGCATATAGGGTGGGGGTTGCTTGACCGTACAATGATGTTGGTGACAAATCCACTTTATCCATCTATTTCCACCTCATTTTAAGGCATGGACCCAAAAATTAGGCCGATCGAAAGTTCCAGTAGGCTAAACGTACGACTATGAAAGTATGGGAATTAAACGTCCGGCCGATGAAATAGTCATAGAGTCGAATGATGTTTTTGACAAATCTGCCGAGTCCATCTATTTTGGCTGCTCATTTTATCGCATGGCCCATTTTCAGTTTTTGATCTGCCACCTAAATGAGCTGAAAAAATAGATGTACCAGTCAATTTCTCACAAACATTAAAGTGGCCCATGTACGATCAAGACTAGGTCAACACGACAATCAATGTGAGAGCAAGAGATTGGTGGACATTTAAGTTGGAGGGTGAGAGTTGCTTGACTATTGGTGTGGTCTACAATGATGTTTGTGACAAATCTGTTCAATCTATCTATTTAATTTGCCACCTCATTTTGGGGCATGGGACCAAAAACAAGGCTGATCCGAATCTCAAGTGGGCCAAACGAACATGGAATATGCTCGGATTTTACTTTTAGATTCGAGTCTCCTCTTTTGCGAGGAGCATCAAGATTTCAAAGAGTGAGCCCTGAGACCATATGACTTTTGGCTCAGATTCTACTATTAGAGTCGAGTACCATCTTTTGTTGAGAACATCCAGTTCCAAGCAATGGGCTTGTCATGTCAAAGTCTAAGTTTTTATTTTGCACAGCCCAATCTCAAGTAGACCAATAAATTAGGCTGGCAATGGGCCTGTGACTCTAGTCAACCCTTTAGCCAACTAACCAAGCTTGCTTATAACTTGGGCTCAGGTGTACTTATTGGGCTATGTTTCGGTTTCAGCATGAAAACAAGGGCTATTAAGGTAAATAAATCAGGCTATGGCTGACTCATTCCTATATCAATCCGTTTCTAGGATTCACGGTAAGTGTTAACAAAAAGTTCCAATTCCCAAATATTACAAAGTTATTAATGGGCATGAAATACAAGCCCTTAAGTAAATGGGTTGAAGGAGTGGTGCTTGGGCCTAATAATTTGTTATCAAGTGGGACTACATGTTAAATTCTAAACCCAATTAATAAACAGGTGAGGATTGTGTCACGGGTCCATGGGTTGTACCTCTGTTTGGGGTTTGATCAATGGTTGATATGTTTCGTAGAGGGCCACTAACCCCAAACTAGTCCCTCCCTCCGCCACTCCGCATAAATTGTGGATGTGTTTGATCTTTGTAGAGGTGATGGTGATGATGACAAAGAGGAGATGAGCTCCCCAGGATGCCTTTCCATCATCACTTCAAGTACCACGACACCCAAGCCATATACGTCGCATTTTTCAATTTTTCAGTCACCCTCATCGTATATGCAAGCTCTGCAAAAAGGAAGACAGTTTAGTCATGTTCTTTCTCTTTGTTAATCATCAATAGCTAAACTCTTAAGCATATATCAAACTCACAGGGGTTTCTTAATCTAGGTTTCATATCTTCTAGGTTATTTTGCTTGTTAACCCCAAGGCATCTCTACAAATTGTGCATATGCCAATTGCCATGTGTGTGGCACATCTGGGAGTTGCATAAGATGTGCTAAACTTTTAGATGATCTTACTAGTAAGTTAGGATGGTCTACTTATAAGGCATGCCACATGCATACATTGAGTGTGTACTATTGTCATTTTTTCTCAAAACTATCCATTGTTTTCATGTGTTGGTGGCCTGCCTGATAAGAGGACCAGATTAATCATTGTGTTGGGTCATTTGCATGGTTAGGCCTACCTATATGTATGCCTCATATATCCCAAACACATGAGAAGTTGGCATGTGTAATCTAGAGTGTATTGATGCGTCTATAGGTATCGTTGTATCTACACATTTCATTGGCAAGGATTGGGTGATATGGGCATGTTTCAAGAAATTCCAATCTTGGAACTTCTTTTGTTTGTGTGGGGCATTCACTGTGTGAGACATCACATCAACGGTTTGGATCATAGAGATGTCTAACCCTTGTGCAACGGCGCAACCCAACCCTTATGCATCATTTTCACATTTACTCGTATGGGCTAGAAGCAATGAACTTTTTCAATCATTTATTAAATAGTGATGACTCATCCATCTATACTTGGTATCCATGTAAATCTATCCAGACCATCTGAAAATATGGCCCGAGCATATCCCAAAATTACACTTATTGGAGGATTCTATACATCCAATTGGTGGCCAACAAATGGACAGCAATGGAAAATGGAGAGCGCCACAAATTTAATAGCTGATAACATATGATTAAGTTGGTTGGGTAACATGAATCCTGGTCAGTCTAACCGTGCAGCCACATTACTTCCACCATGCATAATGTAAAAAATGATGGACATCAAGTGCGGCGAAGGAAAAACATTATTACCAGAATCTTCATTTGCATGGTTATATATTAGTTTTAAATACTCACAGATGCTTTACAATTTTTTAGTTAAACAAAGTTGGGGATTTGAACAATACAATCCCTTCTGTTTCTTTGCAAGGCCTCTTACGACTGTTGGATTAAGGAATCTTCCAGTTTCCCTAGAGTGCCACATTTGACAACAGTATGATAACTCATGCACAAACTTTACCATGTAATTTGCAACCAAAAATAGAAAATCTTACGAAAAATAAAAGACCGGTTGCTAATGAAACTATTAAAGCATGGAGAATGAATTAGCAACTAACCTGGAGCGATGTATCCATAACTGCCTGCGAGCGTGGTCCAATCGGACAAATCGGGCATCAACAATCTGGCAGTGCCGAAGTCAAGGACACAGGCCTCAAATTCTGAATTCAACAGAACGTTATTGAATCATAGGTCTCGATGGACAATTGGCTGAGTGCAATCATGGTACACGTAAGATATTGCATGGACGACACCTTTAATAACCTTCACCTTTATATTCCAGTCCAACTGTGCAGCTCATTCACCATTGCTTAGGATGTTAGCCAAGCTTTCCCTTTCCATGTAATCATAAACTAGAAATGAGAATTGAGCATGGGAAAAAAAAAACCATATATCTTCACAATGTTGCGATGGCAGATTTGTCGTCAAAACCCTCTGTCGCTTCCACGATGTATTCAAACATAGCAATCCCATCATATTGAAAATGGATTTCCGCTTCTCCTTTCAAGAACCCCTCTTTCTATTTTTCTTCTTATTTGATAATAAATGGAAGAAAAGCTGATGACTACAAATAAAAGAAACAAGACCACCAAGAGAGGAAGAACAATGAAGATGACAACTTGGCATACTTTTCTTGCATCACCATGGCTTGTTGAAGGAGCATTGCAGGGTCTCAAACCTTGCACTTCACCACATAAGCCTTTGTTTCTTATGAATGCCTCTGCAAGAGCCTTCTGAAAGGACTTTCCAGTGTTCTGCTGCTGCTGCTGCTGCTTCTTCTTCTTCTTCTTCTTCTTTTCTTAATTTATCCAAGGCAAGTAAGAGGATTGACATAGATGCGCAACAACTGATCGGGCTTTTCAATTATCCAAGGCAACTAAATTATATTCTTAATACCCTCCATTTTAATTGGTCAAGGGTCAGGATTTTGTGTTCAGGACATCTCTCAGGATGGTGAAGATTGGCAGATTTGGGATGCTAATCCTAACTGAAATAGTTACAAAGCTGTCATTCAGGATATTTATGGTAGCAGCAGGCCTGACTCAAGTTTCAGACCTCATTTAGTTTAGTTTAGTTTTATTAATATTATCATCAATTTTGGAAGGTAGTTTCATGGAAAGTTGATTCAGATGATCAATTATCTCACTGATCTGATGTTCTAACTAGCTGATTCATTTACATCAATTGTATGGCTAAAGTGAAAAATAATCAAATTCATCCAGAAACCATAAGAGGAGGAAAAAATATCACATGAAACTCACTTGATCAATGAGGAGCTCCCAGTTTGATTAGCCTCAACAATGACCGGTGTTTACTTACCTGGAATGGACCAGACTGTTGGATTGGTTGGGATCAGAACTCATCACTGAAACAAGACGGGTTTTGGCTAGGACTGAAACTCCTTGGTGAAACAGGTCAGTTCACTAAAAACACAAGTCAACCATTTTATTAAGAACATGCAAGTTCACCAGTCAAAGCTGAAACACAACCTGCATTTATAAGCCAAACATGCTAGAAGGATAATATTGCTAGTTGTTACTAAATAATTTTATCTATAGCAGATTCCTAGGCCAGAATAGGTCAGGAAGTCAAAACATCTATTAGGAAGTTAATAACCAGGCAACACGTGAACATCAGATTGATGTTTAACAGCAGCATCAGTAATAACTTGTAAATGCATTAGGTATAAAAAAAATATGTAATGCTGACAAAAAGATGAAAAGCGACAACTGGTTAAAGTTCATACAATTTGCAACATCTTGCAGGCCCTAAAACCATGATTTGAGTAGCGAAATGAAAGATGATGCATCTAGTTACAAATGAAAACTCAATTTCTAAAAATATTAGGTGAGACACAAGCTGTCACTGAAGGTTTACCAAGATTGTGAACATTCAACATAAGACCAGCAAACCTATTTTTGCTCTTTCTGATTTCTTGGGCATTAGGTCTATCGAAGGGTCAACAGAAATCCTCCTGCTTGAGCTGGAAAATGCAACTGGAAAATATACAGAGAAGGAAAGAATGGTTTATCCCAACATCAAAACTTCATGTTTATACCAAAGAATGGTTTATACCAATACAAAAACTTCATGCTTATTCGGCAATTTAAGACGTCGAAAAGTCTATTCTATATAGAAGATAGCAATATCTCCAGTGTAAAAGAACCTGATTGATAAAATTCAACAAGATCAAATACAGGAACTGGATACTTGAAACAATTCCTCTATGCAGCAGCAGTTGTCTTCCTCGGAGCCTCTTGGGTCCCTAAAAAAGGAGAAAATCAGTCGATCGATCGATCGATCGATCGATCGATCGATCGAGAGAGAGAGATCGATCGATCGATCGATCGAGAGAGAGAGAGAGAGAGAGAGAGAGAGAGAGAGAGAGAGAGAGAGAGAGAGAGAGAGAGAGAGAGAGAGAGAGAGAGAGAGAGAGAGAGAGAGAGAGAGAGAGAGAGAGAGAGAGAGAGAGAGAGAGAGAGAGAGAGAGAGAGAGAGAGAGAGAGAGAGAGAGAGAGAGAGAGAGAGAGAGAGAGAGAGAGAGAGAGAGAGAGAGAGAGAGAGAGAGAGAGAGAGAGAGAGAGTCAGTAAACAACATACTTACAGAATCTGCTAAAACTATATACATTACAAGAAGATAAAGAAAGGAATAAAAAACTGTGACCCATGAAATGCTCCATATGCCAAATGTTCTGAGTTCTTCCCATTGAATGTGGACATTTGCCGCACCCACAAGGCCCACAAAATCTGGCTGACCAAAGACCTGACTACTCCAACCATCCATATTGTCTTGATTGATGATCTATGTCTGATCCAAAGTTTGATGAGATGAACAGCCAGATATATATTATGGGGCCCATGCGATCAAACAAATGGTCCTTGAATTCATAGGATTTATTTATTTAAATTAATTTTTAGGGTTAGACTGAGTCAGTATTGGTTCAACAAGTTTCCCTTTGGTATTTCATCACTTTTTGGTCCGCCACTTTCTGGGCATAACAATTTTAGAATGTCATGAAATTGGTCACTATCGAGCCAGCTTCAGAATGATCCCATGATCATACAATTCTGATACAGTTTATGTGAGGTACAACCAGTTTAAGATAAGCCTATATGTTTGTGATGAGATTCAAGGGCATTTTGGTCATTTCTTATTATATTCGGTTTTTCTTTAGTTGCCAAAGGATAACTGCCTCTTTGGCTTTGTGTGTAACAGCTCATTGTGGTTACTTTTAATAAAATTTCGTGTTTAGCGTGTTGATTCCCTTTTGGCAAGTGTTGCCTCTGGTTGAAACATAGGAGATTGATTAATCAGTAATTTGGACCAGTAGGCTGGTGGGAATCATTTCCACAGCGACTTCATCTTTGGAGACTATTCTACAACATTTGTAGCTAAAGATTTCAATAGAACATGGATCTAGATCAGTCCATGAAATTCCAGGAAGCATGGATGTCATAGAAAACATTTCTCATACATCTTTGTGGGAAATGGGAAACAGAATTCCTCCTTTGACTTCTCGAATACAATCACCAACAAATGCATATTAAAAAAGTAGGGGAAAAAAAAAAAGATCCAAAAGAAAAGGAAAATGTAGTTGTCTCATTAAGCTTGCTAAATTATGCTCTCATGTAAAGCGCACAAAGTGGCGGACCAATCGACTCGCCTGACCTAAATTCTGATTTCACAAGAAAATTGCCATGTCACAAGTAGACAATCCACTTGGCTGCACTATTATTATTATTTTTTTTCGAAAGCAACTTGACTGCATTTTAACGAAACTGGAAACCAAAAGGATTGCTTTCTTCGTTGGGCCTGAGTTTTTCAACATCAAACATAGAGCTTGCGAGTCAATTACACTTCGGACATTATGTGCAGGAGTGAATGATAATGACAGAGAGGAGGGAAAAATGCCATGACAACAGCATAGCCATTCATAAAAGCTAATGCATGTGTACATGTTCGTGCACTTTTCTATGCATATGCGTTTGAACAGAATATTCAGTCTGTCCAAATTCCTAAACATTAATTCGCAGAGACACAAAACAGTTAATATGTTAAACACGAAAGAAAGGCCCTATGTCAACAAGGAAAAAGAGGTTATCGAATCCATGCACAATGCATGATGTTATGTGTTAGGCTGTTAGCTACCAAAAAAACTGGATGCAGGTGGACCCAAATGGATTGGCAACGTAACAAAAATATTACTGGTTGGACAATCTTAGCTGTCCAACTGCCCACCTACAAATGAGTGGTAGAAAAAAAAAATAAAAAAAATTGGTGGAAATGGACAGCACTCCTTACGAAATAGTTCAACTGGAAAGGTATAGATTCATCTCGTCTAGCAAATTTTAGTATATGATCCATCCATGGTGGGTCCATGAGATGAACAGTCCACATCAAGGACTGGTATGACCTCTCCAATTAGTGTTATTACACCAGATAAGGAAATTAGTGTGCTGCACACAGGTTTCATTTCTCCCATAAGAAAGTGGCACAATAGGAGACATACGGACAAAAAAAAAAAAAAAAAAAAAACATATTAGGGGGTGTTTGGGAACATGGAAACCCTGGAAATGAAATTGCTTTCCGTGGAAACCTGCTTTTTCTCCATTTGCAAAAAAAGAAAAAGAAAAGTAGCGTTGCAAACTAATTTCCATTTCTCAGATTTTCCTTGAAAAACTGTGCAGATTCATCTCTCCCAAAAAAAGAGACGTTGATGACTTCTAAGGCAAAGAAGATAACATGAGGTGACAGAACATGGAATCCCTGTAAAATTGGAATCCAAAAGAAACAACGGAGAAAAGAGGAAACCATGGTTTCAATTTCCTGATGATTTCAGGTTACTTTTTCATATCCCCATTTTAGTAGTCATCCTACCATTCAAGCACTCCATCCGAAATAGTTCAATTAGGTATAGATTTATCTCGGCTTGCAAATTTTAGGATATGATCCATCCATGGTGAGTCCATGAGATGAACAGTCCAGATCAAGGATGAGATTAGGGTTAGAGATTAGCGAAATTACCATATTAGGCTTCGATGAGACTGTGTTCTTCTCGGTCGCCCCTTTGGAGTGGGAGAGGAGAAACATGCAACCTCTCTCCAACCCAACCACTCCGATGCTCTCTGTAGCCGTTTATATTTTGGTGTCCAAAGCTCTGTTGGGCTTCGGGCCAGGCCCACTTTCGACTCCAATTTGGTTTGTCTTGGCCGGGTTTGGGCCGGGCCTATACTTATGACCCATAGCCCCTACCAACCCAGCAGAGTAACCAAAATCTGAGCCCAAAAATTGGTTAGGGCCGAACTCGATCCTGCCCAGCCCAAATTTGATAAAATCACTATTTTGCATTTAAATGTTGTTAATCTATCTGTTGATCAAGTGGGGCACACATACACAATGAAATAGATGTCCAAAGAAGCGAAACCAGCTGTATGCATTCATGGAGAATGGGATGCTTTAGGAGCAAATGAAATTAGCTGAGTCAATGACTTGAGCTCAGGCCCAAACCAAAAACTGAAAGGCCCAAGCTTTGCCCATGGGCGAAGCTAGTAAGCTGGATTCAAAGTAGAAATGGGCTCATGGAGCTTATATATGCAGGTCGCCTTAATTTAAATATTAGGAATGTGGTCCAAATAAGAGTGGCACACTTGATTGACGGGGTCGATCATCTCATCCACATGAACTTGGTCCTCATTAAATAAAAGTAATGCACACTTGATGGACTGCATTTTGGAAATCAGGCAGAGAAGATTGGAGAGAGAGAGACTGGGGTGGAACTACTTACTCGGGGTAAAGAATGAGCCATTGGTTGGCTTTTGCAGGTAAAATTCTTAGTCATCATTCAGTTAACAGTCACATTTTCAAGTTTCTAAAATACCCCTACATTCAATTAAAAAGTTTTCTTATATCCCTTTGAATATTAAAACCACTGAAACTAATAGCGAGTGTAGAAATGTCCAAATGCTTCTTGCGTTGTATATATAGTATATATGGGGCAAGCTATGGCTTCTACCCATCCGTCTAAAACCACTTCTATGATTGGAAGAAAAAGTCACTAACGCATCACTAAGTAAATGGATGAACGAGTGGCTTGGATGTAATAATCTATTTATGCGTGGAGACATGAGCTTAAATTCTAAGACTAATTAGTAAATAAGTGAGGATCTAGTCATGGAAGTTGATCGTGCTTCCATTGCAAGTCCTTTCCTGAGAACTTAGTCAATAAAAGTTGAACATGGCATCAACTGTAGTATATATATATATATATATATATATATATATATATATATATATATATATATATATATATATGGCATCCAAGCTGGCCTCTCCTACAGGGCCATTCCATTGGACGCCCCAAAAACAAGCCAATCACTGTCACGTGGGACACCACTTAAATTTGGAGGCCATTAGGTGGTTGACATTGTTTTCCATGGTATGGCCAGCATAATGGTTGGATAGGCCTTTTTTCTGGGGCATTCCATCATCATGTTGGTTTTCACTTAATACATGGGTTGGATGGCATTATACAATATATTTGACCCACACATACAGCAGTGTACAAGCATGTAAATAGGTTTTTAAACAGAGGTGAATTATAATATGTGCATTTCTATGAGCATTTGAGGCGTCAACTTCCAGATCAGGCTGCTTGAGGGAAATTGATTGCACACCTAGCAATAATTCCAGGACTTTCACAGTCGATTCCATTTTTTGTTGGGTTTTGCAAAATTCCAATAAGGAACCTGTGACTGTGGTATCAAGCACGTCCAGTAGGAAGATCCATTTGCCCATTGATAGGACCGTCAACTCATCAAGTGGGTAATCTTTGGCAGTGTCCATTTGGAGTAGCACCATATATAAGAAAGGGTGATCTTTGAGTGATCTAGACAGTTCATCTGTTGGGAATCTTGGGACCCATTTAATGGGTGGAACTGCAGAGAACTCTGGCATTGAACGAATATAACCATCAAAATCAAAGCCTGCAAGTTGCAGATAACATTGAAATACAGCCAATGATTTAATGAGAAAGGGTCTGGGAATCAGATCATAATTGAGATTGTAAAAATGAGTAACATGCAGACTTCAACTACGTACACGCATACATATAGTCTGCATGTGACATGATCTAGACTTTCATTCTTGGCTTATAGTCCATCCGCAGTTTGTAACAAGATTTCCACTATCCCACATTTATGACACATATATGATGTCTATGTTCACTAACATGGATGATTTCAGCCAGTCTATCAATAAATACGAGTGGGGAATGTGAATGTTATCTTATGCTGGCCTAACTTCAATCCGGTTGATCTAACAGTGGCTGCCAAATGATACATGGCTAAGATGTGAGTTCTGCCTGCGCTCAATCTTGCATTTGTGCTCCTCTAATGTGAAAATTAATTCCTAGCAAGCTGACAGGTAGAGCCAGTGACATGGTAATACAGTAGATTCATCTCTCCATAGCACATGCTGTTAGATGAAGAATCAATTAGAACCGTCTATCTAGCTAGTTTTCCATGCTCTATACGATTCAAAACACACACCCATCAGATAATTTTAGATATCTAATCGATGGCTTTCAAAGAGATTGTTTAAAAGAAAGATAATTGACATCCACTGCATCTAATTAAAGAAAAGTGATACACAGGGAAGCGAACGGGTCAGCCGATGGTTTGGCCAAAGAGGGGAGTAAGACGCAATCTGACAGGTTCTTCTCGGGCGTCCCTCTCCTCCCTCACTTGATTAGGGGCCATTTTCTTTTGGACAAAACTGGCCTTGGCTCTATTAGGAATCTCAAAAAATCACCGGTTGTATAGGATATGATAGGTGGGGCAGCTAAAATGTTGCAGGCCCGCCCGAAATTAGCCTAAGATGTAATATTTCCATTATCTATGAAGCTGGTAGGCCCTCTTCTGGGCTGTACTTTGTCCAAAAAAAAAAAAATACACAGAATTTTCTAAATCTGTGGGATTTCTAGAACATAGGCCTGAAACCACGTACTGTAATCATGGTTTTTAAGGGACAAACTCTAGCTGACTCGCTTGATTTCGAATCGAAGTTGCAACTCAGAGGACTTGGTAGAGAATTGGCTGGTCAGGCCAAGTCACCAATATTTTCTGTGCAGACAACTGCTGAACTGAATCAGACGCGACCCAGTGGATCAAGTCCACCCAGCCAAGTCGTCAAGCCAACCTGCACATTTTATGGACCATGCATAAATAATTGTGTTGTCCAATCATATTTCATTGTTCCCTGTAATGTAGCCACATGAGTTTTGGATTGGCATAATTGTTTGCCTCGGAGGTATGATTGATGAACGTGAATCAAGGTCACAAACATGTCTTTGTGGACTTACTGAGCATGATAGTTTCATGCTCTGCCTACAACAGGTGTTGCACAGGATTTTAGTCACTTGGATGGCAATGCCCCAGTCCTCAATCTCAATTTTGCAGGATCCCTTACCCAAAATCCCCAAGTAAAATGAGAAATGAAGGTTGCACCTGCTCAACTGAGGTTTGAAACTGTCCCCAATTCATGCATAGAAGTGGGTCACATGTGTAAAATCAGATCCACTTACCACAAGATCATCACTGTGTGAGTTCCATGCATCTAAAACTATGAAAATATATGATCATCATGGGGGAACACATGATTTGAACCATTGGACTTTTTATAATAACCATTCATTTCATTTCAACGGTACAACCCACCTGATGATCAACAGGCCATGTTTTTAAGATATGGAAACCAAGTATTGTTAGGACAACCTGAGGAGTAGCTACAGTCTCACATGAGTATCACTTGTTTCCATGTGTGAGGTAACTAAAACAGATACGAGTGAAGTCATGAAATGGAAATAAGATGAGCTTTGATGGAAAGAGGCAAAGATAACTTTTGTTTTTCCCTCGTGTTGGGTACACCTCCGAAGGAGACTCAACTGGACCTCCCAATATCTCAATACTTCTAGGGCTTGTTTGGATATATAGCTCTCTATGACCTTAATTATAAATTATAAAAATGATGCATTATAGCATAATGCATTATGTTAATAAGGGAGCGTATGGATAATAAGTTGGTTAGGATAAGCTATTTATTGCACAAGTAACTTATTTTAGTTTCTACCATGTTTGGCAAACAACATACTAGCTTCTCCTCTCCGTCGTCTCTCTCCATCACCTCTCTTCAGTCCAAATCAGTGATTGAATCTTAGAATCATCATGCTGTTGGACGTAGGCCAGCAGGGCCCACTGGTGAGCAATCACTAGTGGGTGGGTCCCACGAGCTTTGGCTTCTTCTGGTCTTTTTCGTCTTCTGTTATATTTCAAATTCAATTTTGAATTTGATTTATGATAGGAGATAGGGATAAGACCGGATGATGTGGCCTTATCCCAATCCCACCCAAACTCTACTTCCTCTGTTATAAAAAGGAGTGTGCTTCTCTCATGGAACGCATCGATTCATACGAAACATAGAGAGTATACAGAGAGAAATAGAGTGCGCTATAGTCTGTCCATCTTGGCTTGTCCTTGAGACGATCTGATCCATAGATCGCTATCCGGGACCACTATATACCGTAGGATCAGAGGTGTGAATAGTTCAATCTGCTCCAGTAGTAGATAGACGGGCCATTGGAGCATCAATCTTCAGCTTTGTGAGGGTCCCAATTATCGTGTAGACCGTCAGATCTTGAGGGCTCATCTTCCGCATTTCCCAACAGTGGTATCAGAGCTATTATACGGCGGATCTCTGATTTATAATTTTCATCTAAAAAGGTAAGTGGCCCTTTTTTTAAAATTATTGAAATCATGCTCCCGGCTTTTGAATGATATCATATCAGTGTACATAGATGTGTGCACATGTGACTCTGTACATAGATGTGTGATAGTGTGACCTATTTTCATGTGTGACCGTGTGGAATAACACATGTGAAATAAGCATAACCTGCTGCGGATTAGCTGATGTGCATCATTCCAGTCGTACAGTTGTTGTGTTCAAATACAACTATAAAACTATTGGCTGATGTACATATACATATGTTGATGTACATGTGTTGACGTGTACATGTGTTGCTGTATATGTGTTGATGTACATGTACATGTACACGTGCACAGCAACTATTGGCTGATGTACATTGCTGATGTACATGGCTGCTGTACATGTACATGTACATGCACGTGTTGGTGACGTATCTCTCAACACGTGCACAACAACTATTGGCTGATATGCATGTACATGTGTTGTACACGTGCTCTCAATAGTGTTACCCGTGTTGTACATGTACATGTGTAGTACACGTGTTGTTCAAGTAAGAATGGATTAGATCACTGGATCCATGTACTTTTTGTATAAAATTCATTGATTGTTAAATAGACCTCATGGTCGGTCCAGATCTATCCAATGGTCTGGATTACCAAACAGTGAGACCCCTTTGTTAGAACTAATATAGATGGTACTATTGTTGTATATTAGCTGACGTACACAACTAATATAAGTGTTGTATAACTGACGTACACAACTACTATATTAGCTGTTGTATAATAGCTAACGTACACAAATAGTAAAATAGCTGACGTATCTTCCCTGGCTTTGGGCTCACCTCTCTACACACGTTGTATAGGGGTGCATCATCAACTACTACAATACGACATCTATATTGCTGGTAATTTTATATTGTACAGCAGCTAACGTGTGTACAGATATACGTCGTTGGCAGCACTATATAGATTGGTATGCCAATACAGCAATGTATTTTAGTTGTGATTAAATACGCCACTGGTTTGATAAGTGGGTCCCACCGTTTAATCTAAACTGGGAAGATGATTGGCTGATGAGCACACGTATGTTAAATATGGCTATACACGTGTGTTATATATGGTTGATGTACATGTGGGCCCATGTGTTATATATGGGTATACACACGTGTTGGCTGATGTGCACTTAAATTGCCTGATGTGCATAACGTTAGCTATAACTTATAGATGTCGTATTGATGTATATAGCTAGAACAATACAATGTTTCAGTTTTGCTAATAGCCACATATGTAAATCTGTTGATCTGTTGCAAAACCACACAGTGCACATATCTGTTGCAATATATGGTGTAGATATGTTGAAATACAAGTGCAAGATCTGTTTTAGCCGCATGCGTAGAATCTCTTCTTGGCACATGTGTAGATATTGTGCACATATGAACTTCCTATTTGTTGAATTCATCTACAAATCAATGATGCAGCCCACATTTAGATGTGTTGCAATCTAAATATGTTATCTTGATTTTTGGATTTAATCATATACATGAGATGATGTTGTTTCCTTCAAGATATTGTCTTCACTATTGATCTAGAGCTCATTAGTGATCGAAACGATCATTAATCATGATGATCAATGTTGATGAAAGGATCCATCATTAATAATGAACATTAACGGTAATGATCAGATCCATCTCTAATGGACATGATCACTAGTGAAGATTGATCTCTTTTCAAATCTTAGCACTTTATTTTTCTTCTGATGATGATGTTTATATGAGTGAAATAATTAAGCTTGATATGTTTAGATCTAAGCTCTCCTTATTTTTCATTTGAACATATAGAAAAACTTAGTGCTAGAATCCTCCCTAAAATTAAAGGTTGTGCATAACCTGAGTGGGAGTTTAATCTCCTCCATCAAATGATGCATGCAACAAAATAATGGAAGGTTGCATGTTATACAATTATAATTTTATAAAAGTACCAATTTCATTTTAATTTGAGAACTTGATTGTTCTACACCGCTCATTCGGGTATGTGGACTTTCAGTTCTCGTTAAGATGTGTTTACTACTTTTATATTATGAAATTTTGTATAACACGTAGAAATGCTGATAATTAGTGTCAATACCTTATATCTAAGCTAAGTAGTGATACTCATGCAATGTAGAGATGGCTACTAAAGCGTTGATCGCTGAACAACTGAAAGGACAACATTTCGACGACAACAACTACGAAGACTGGTCCCGCGCGGTGCGATGCCTTCTGGACGAGGACGATATATCTTACACACTCGATGTAGTTCAAGAGGAACCAATGTTAGCTGAAAACGAAAATTTACAAGAACATAGGGTTGCGATGACTCGCTACAAAAAGTGGCGAAAACAAAATCGTTTAGCCCGTAATGTTCTTCTTAGCACCATGCACAAAGAACTCATACCTACGTATGAAGTGCATGAAACCGCTAAGGGAATCTAGGAAGCACTGACAGATGCCTATGCGCAGAAGTAGATGCAAGAGTTAGGGCAATGAAATTGGAATTCCAGGAGTATAGGATGCCCGTCGGCCGCCTCATCAAAGATCATATCCGTAAGATGGAGCAAATGATAGGTGCCCTTAAGAATGTTGGGTGTAAATTGACTGAAAATCAGAAGATTATAGTCATGCACCGTTCCTTGCCTGAATCTTGGACCCAAATCAAAAGAATTCTGAACCATACTGATTCTATCACTACGTTCAGAGACTTTTGTGGCCACTTGGTACGTGAGGTTGAAATGAATGCAATTCAGCCAAGTTCGGTCAGGGCCTTTGTAGCAGAGACCCATAAGCGGAAAGCTAACTATAAATGGTCTAAAGCTCGCAAGAAGGCGAAGAAGAATAACCAAGAACAGAAGACCACAGCACCTGCTCCAAATCTCAAGAAGGGGAACGGAAAGAATAAGTAGAAAAAGACAAATGTAGTCTGCTTGTCTGTGAAAATTCCGGCCATTATGCTCGACAGTGCGTCCATAAAAAGACAGTAATTTCTCAGTCACTAGATACTTTGTATGTAAGCGTTTGTTCTGAAATTCTTTCCGTTGATACTATATCTAACGAGTGTATTTTGGATTCAGGCGTAACAAAGCACGGGACAAGTAGTCGTCGAGGACTCGAGGAATTCCGGCCTGTAGCCAAGGGGAGTTACAAGCTGTACATGGGCAATAATGTTGTTGAAGACGTACAAGGGATTGGCGTTTTCCATCTACGTACGCGCATAGGGCGAACAATTATACTCCGTGATATTCTATATGCACCGGGGATGCGTCGGAATTTAATTTCTGTTTTTAGGTTATTAGCTGATGGTTTTGATATTTGATTTTTCGGGACAAGAGTTTCTTTGAGACAGAATAACCTCATTTTTGCATGGGGTAATTTAATTTCAGATTTATTTATTCTAGACGTAGAATGTGATAATGCATCTATTGCTTTGTCTGCTATGTCGAATGAAACTGTAGTATCTGAATCTCAAAAATGGCACGTGGGGTTAGGTCACATTAGAAAGGATCATATAACAAGACTAGTACGTTCTGGTCTGTTAGACTCTTTATCCAAAGTTGATTTGCTATTTTGTGAACATTGTGTGTCCGGGAAAACTTCGAAGAAATCATTTCCCAAAGCGGCTAGGTCAAAGGGCACACTAGAGATAATCCATTCAGATATTTGTGGACCCTTTAATGTACATGCCAGAAATGGATGTCAATACTTTGTCACTTTCATTGACAATTTCTCGCGCTATGGATATGTGTATCTCATCTCACACAAATCTGAGGCTTTTGATTGTTTTCTTAAATACAAAGCTGAGGTGGAAAATCAGCTTGAGAAAAAGATTAAAATCCTTCGATCTGATAGAGGTGGCGAGTATACATCTGAAACGTTTAAATCATACTGTGAAAACGTTGGAATAGTTCGGCAGTACACAATGGCTTACACACCACAGCAAAATGGTGTTGTAGAGAGAAGGAATAGGACATTATTGGACATGGTTAGATCGATGATGGCTCAAGCCAATCTCTTTACTACATTCTGGGGAGACGCACTGTTAACAGCTGTCTATGTCCTAAATAGAGTCTCATCCAAATCAATTCCTAAGACTCCATATGAGATGTGGTCTGGGAGGATTCCTTCTCTAGCCAACCTACGCCCTTGGGGATCTTTGGGATATGTTTTGCTACTTACTCCGTATAGAGGTAAACTTGATAGTAAGACCATTGAATGCGTATTCATAAGATACCCTATGCATTCAAAGGGATACGTTCTAGTTTATGAGGACCATGGACGATGGATTGAGATAGAATCCCGAGAAGTGACCTTCGTTGAAGATAGATACCCAAGCCGAATGAAGCAAAAGGTTCCAATCCAACTTTTTGAAATACCCGATGTATCTCAGGAGAGTGAGAATTCTGCTTCACAAGACGATGATGCTCCTATAGTTCGTCAGGACAATGGGAGGACATCTCAGCAGGCTCCTGAGTTACGTCGAAGCGAAAGAGGATTGATTCCCTGAAGATATTTCGATATTGAAGGGCAAACATTCTCTTGCGTTGCAATTGATGATGATGAACCTGATTCGTATCAGGATGCATTATTATCTTCTAATTCGGCCGATTGGGTAAATGCTATGGACGAAGAGATCGCTTCCATGGAGAAGAATAAAGTCTGAGAACTTGTTGATCTGCCTTTCAATCGCAAAGCGATAGGTAACAAATGGGTACTAAAAATCAAAAGAAAGGCGGATGGTACAGTGGACAAATATAAAGCACGATTAGTTGCTAAAGGTTTTACACAATAAGAAGGCATTGATTACGAGGAGACCTTTTCACCTGTTGCAAAGTTCTCCTCAATCCGCATGATCTTGGCCATTGTCGCAAGTTTAGACTCAGAGTTATATCAGATGGATGTAAAGACCGCATTCTTAAATGGTGACTTGGATGAAGAAATATACATGCAACAACCCATGAGTTATGTGGACAAAAAGCATCCAAAGAAAGTCTGTAAATTGTTGAAATCTATCTATGGGCTGAAGCAATCTTCAAGACAGTAGTACATGAGGTTCCACTTGGCCATCACCATTTTTGGATTCACGATGAGTGAAGAAGATCATTGTGTATACATGAAACGGTCTGGAAGATCTTTTCTGATATTATCTCTATATGTAGACAATATCCTGTTAGATGGTAATGACATGCAATTGTTGACATTGACTAAAGATTGGCTATTCTCGAACTTTGAGATGAAAGACCTCGGTGAAGCTAACTTTATTCTTGGGGTAAAAATCATCAGGAATCGCCCTAAGAAATTTTTAGGCTTGTCTCAAGCAATCTATTTACAAAAGATCTTAGAGCGGTTCAGGATGGAAAAGTCAAAAGCTGTTGAAACCCCTATGGATAAAGCTACCAAGTTAGACAGGAAATCGTGTCCCCAGACTGAAGCCAAGAAATTGGCTATGTCCTCAGTACCTTATGCAAGCGCAGTAGGAAGCTTAATATATGCTATGCTATGCACCAGACCGGATATTAGCTATGCAGTTGGCATAGTCAGCCGTTATCAGAGTAACCCGGGACAGTCTCATTGGCAAGCCGTCAAACATATATTCCGCTATCTCAGAGGAACAAAAGACCTAATGTTGTGTTATGAAGGCACAAGCCTCGAGCTCAAAGGATATTCTGATGCTGCTTGGAGTAATGACGCTGATGAGGGAAAGTCTACTTCAGGGTATGTATTCTTACTCGGAAGAGGAGCTATCTCATGGTCGAGTAAGAAACAGGCATCCACAGCTCTTTCATCTATGGAGGCCGAGTACATTGCATGTTGTGCTGCAGTTCAGGAGTGTGTATGGGTTCGCAGATTTCTATTGAGTCTGGGTATTGTACCGAGTGTTCGTCAGCCTGTATCGCTGAAGATAGACAATACTTCTGCTATTGACTTGGCAAAGAACCCTAAACACTACTAGAAATCTAAGCACATTGAGATCAAGTATCATTACGTCCCTGATCAAGTGAGAGATAAAAAGGTTGCCCTCAGCTACATTCCTACCAAGGAGATGATGGCTGATCCCATGACAAAACTTATAGCTAGAGATCTATTTCAGGTTCACGTCAGCAGATGAGATTGAGGAAAACTTGATTGATGTACTTATTTTGTAATACCTTTGATCTTTCATTAATGAATAATAAATTCCATTTATTTAAGTATTGAACACTAATATCAACTAGGTAAGAAGATTATCAGCATTTACCTTGAGATCATGTAGGAATTCTATTTTTGTCGGCAGGCCGGTCACTCACTCGCACGGGTTGACCAACCTTAAATGTACAAGAGAGGTACATTTAGGGATATGTTTATACATTAAGGTATAAACTTCCCTTTATTGTGAATAATAAATGATGAGGATATGAGTGAGTCGTATCCGCCTACAATCTTATAAAGATTGTAGATGAGACTGATAAAGTCGAATAACATAATTGCACCATTCTTTTACATGCGATCAATGTTATGGCTTGAAATTAAAGCCAGGTTATGAGGTTATGAGATGAGTCGTACCTTATGTAGAATAACCTGCGTACTGTAGACCCGACTTATACCTAGTATTGTCTACTTTACGACGTGAGTTGTAGCCACGTGCTAGGACCTTTTACCTACAGATTGCTTTGATTCGATCTAATCATTGCAACGTGCGAGTAGCCAATGCTGTAGGTGACTCCTTGTGTCCTTAGCTACCCTCCTCTTGTGTATATGAGGATGAGATTGAGTGTCGCTACTTTAGTGTACAATGACGAAGGGTCCTTGATTGACCAGACTCGGTTACGCTAGGAAAGCGGCTTGATTAATTCCAAATTACACATCTGCGTGGGGAAGATCCCGTGACAGCTACACCAAGTTTCTAGAACTATAAATACGCACTTGAAGACTTATCCGCAGGCAGTATCGAGTCGTTTTTATTAGACTTTTGCAAACAGTATTTTTCTTAAAAAGCATATATATAAATAAGTATTGCTTTGAATTGGTTTTAATCGAAGTTTGTGAAAAATCAAGTTTTTAGAATAACTCGATAAGTTGGATAAGTGCGTATGTTGGCCGAGTACTCCAGATCGGGAGTTAACTCTATCCAGTGTGGTCATGCGGACTAGGAAAGGCATTACAAAGCTTGGGTTATTAAGTACTAGTTAGGTGGTCACTTAGTACTTAAGCACCTGTGAGAAGACTATGGTGATCCAGCTGGTCCCACGCCTCTGATTCTTTTAATCGCGATGTTTTGGTATTTGATTGTTATAAGGCAAGTTAGTTGGACAAATTTTTTTGCCTATCCCATAATGTGATTGAGTGGGAGATGTTGGACGTAGGCCAGTGGGGCCCACTGGTGAGCAATCACTAGTGGGTGGGTCCCACGAGCTTTGGCTTCTTCCGGTCTTTTTCGTCTTCTGTTATATTTCAAATTCAATTTTGAATTTGATTTATGATAGGAGATAGGGATAAGACCAGATGATGTGGCCTTATCCCAATCCCACCCAAACTCTACTTCCTCTGTTATAAAAAGGAGTGTGCTTCTCTCATGGAACGCATCGAATCATACGAAACACAGAGAGTATACAGAGAGAAATAGAGTGTGCTATAGTCTGTCCATCTTGGCTTGTCCTTGAGACGATCTGATCCATAGATCGCTATCCGGGACCACTATATACCGTAAGATCAGAGGTGTGAATAGTTCAATCTGCTCCAGTAGTAGATAGACGGGCCATTGGAGCATCAATCTTCAGCTTTGTGAGGGTCCCAATTATCGTGTAGACCGTCAGATCTTGAGGGCTCATCTTCCGCATTTCCCAACACATGCACCTCTCCTTTTTCCTCATCCACAGATCGGATGGTTAAGACAATCAATGCCAGCGACTTTTAGAGTCAAGTGTCCTTTTTATTGGGTTAGTGGGGCCATGAATTTATGGGTTTGATTCTGATTATAAACTAATTTGTTTGGACTTTTCAAGCCTAGTCTATTACAAGGTTTTATTTTGCTTCCATTTTAGCCTGAAACTACTAAGTAGGCTAGGAAATGTGATGCACAATATGACGCAGAGAGAGAGAGAGAGAGAGAGAGAGAGAGAGAGAGAGAGAGAGAGAGAGAGAGAGAGAGAGAGAGAGAGAGAGAGAGAGAGAGAAATCGGGACTACAATGGCGTGAATTGAATGGGCACATGGAAGGGATGACTTGCACTAGCTAACTAATCACTATGTGGGACAATCATGCATCATATCCGCCACATCCATCAGTTGGGCCGTCATGTACCGGAGTGCTGTAGATTCAAGTGAAATCCAAGACTTATCAGCTGCACCATAGGGAAGAGGGTTTTTCACCATAAGGTGTAAAATCATTCTGAAAACTTCAAATTCACACTTTTTAGACAACATGACTAATAGGAGAATTTACTAATCCTAGCATGAAACCACATATGAGTCGATTGCACGGTCAGATGCGTGGATTGGATGGTCTATATAGACAAAAGTGAACACCACGTAACTGGGAGTATTATAATAATGAGACTAATTATCTCAGCTATTTCCCATGGTATGTACCGACCGTTGAATCAGCCTGATTTTTGGCCATGGTCCAAATAAAGAGCGGCACACTTGATTGACAGATTGGATCTCATCCACATGAGCTTGAGCCAACCAACAGGAAAGAGTCTTGAAACATTCACAGGGACACTGGGTGTTTCATGACGAATCTATTCTTCAGCCCATCTATTTTCTTAGTGAATGGCTCAAAAATGAGGCCGACTTGAAGCTCAAGTGAGCCACATGACAGGAAACAGTGAGATTTAACGTCCACCCTTGAAACATTTGGGGGCCATTTTGAGCTTCCGATCTGCCTCATTTTTGGGCCCATTCCCTCATATTGACAGGAAAATGGATGGATGGAATGGATTTCTCATGAACATTAAGGTAGGCCCCAAGTAATTTATTTGGTGGGCACGTGAGCTTAAATTCTAAGACTAATAATTAGTTGAGGATTGAGTCATGGAAGTTGATCGTGGTTCTTCTGCGAGTCCTTTCCCACAAACTTAGTCTATAAAAGTTGCACATGGCATCAACTGACATATGTGTATGGCATCCAACCTCTCCTACAGAGCCATTCCATTGGATGCCCCAAAAATAAGCCAATCGACTGTCACATGGGCCCCAACTTAAATTTGGAGGCCTTTAGGTGGTTGACATTGTTTTCCATGGTGTGGCCAGCCTAATGGTTGGATAGGCCTGTTTTATGGGGCATTCCATCATCATGTTGGTTTTCACTTAATACATGGGTTGGATGGCATTAGGAAATATATTTGACCCACTCATGCAACAGTGTACAAGCATGTGAATAGGTTTTTAAACACAGGTGAATCATAATAAGTGCATTTCCACGAGCATCTGGGGCCTCAACTTCCAGATCAGGCTGCTTGAGGGAGATTGATTGCACACCTAGTAATAATTCTAGGATTTTCACTGTCAATTTCATTTTTTGTTGTGTTTTGCAAAATTCAATCAAGGAGCTGTGACTGAGTGGCTTTGGGCCCAGATTCTTAGCTGGTTTGTTTGGGAAGGCCAGGTGTAAATTTTTTTAATTTTTATTTTGCTCGGAAAATGCTTAAGTGGACCACTAAATTAAGGCTAGAAATGGATCTGTGACTCTGGTATCAAGCAGGTCCAATAAGAAGATCCATTTGCCCATAAATAGGACCGTCAACTCATCAGGTGGGCCATTGACATCAGAAAAATGGATTGTTAAAAATAGAACCTGCATACATGACCCATAAACGCATGCCCAGTCAATCCCCTTAAAGTTATATATCTGGCGTGAATTGCCTTGGCAGTGTCCATTTGGATTAGCACCACATATAAGAAAGGGTATAATCTTTCAATGATCCAGACAGTTCATCTGTTGGGAATCTTGGGACCCATTTAATGGGTGGAACCGCAAAGATCTCTGGCATTGAACGAATATAACCATCCAAATCTAAGCCTGCAATAGGTTGCAGATGACATTGAAATACAGCCAATGATTTAATGACAACGGGTCTGGGAATCAGATCATAATTGAGATTGTAAAAATGGGTAACATGCACACTTCAGCTACACGCATACATATAGACTGCATGTGCCATGATCCCACATTTATGACACATATATGATGTCTATGTTCACTGACATAGGTTTTTAAACATGGCTCAGATGTGAGTCCTGGCTGCGCTCAAGCTTGCTCCTCTAATGAGAAAATTAATTCCTAGCAAGCTGACAAGGTAGAGTCAGTGAGATGGGAATACTGTAGATTCATCTCTCCAGAGTACATGCTGTTAGATGAAGAATCAGTTATCAGAACCGTCTATCTAGTTTTCAGACTCATCAGATAAGCTTAGACATCCGATCTAAGGAATTGTTTGAAACAAAGATAGTTAACATTCTCTGCATCCAATTGAAGAAAAGCGAAGCACAGGATTTTCCAAATCTGTGGGATTTCTGAAACATACGCCAGAAACCACACATTGTAATCAAGGTTTTAAGAGACATCTCTGGCTGACTTGCTTGATTATGCGTTAAGTGGGAACTCGGCTAACTTGGGAGTGAACTGGATGGGCAAACCGAGTCACCTATATTTTCTGTGCTGACAACCACTCATCTGGATCAGACCCGACTCAGTCCAGGTGGACCCAGTGCAACTGACACAGACAAGTCAATCCAGCTTGGGCTCAAGTCATATTACCCTGATCCATCATGCCAAGGTCGGGCTTTGAGCCCAGTCTCATAATTTTATCTACTTTACTTCTTCCATATATTTAGTAATTTTGTTCCATCTAAGATTAGTTTACTTTTTGGTGTTAACAATAGAAAATAATAAACCATCAAGTTGCTGTCTGACCACCCTTGTGGGCAGGGTATTTCCCGTCTCCACTGGACAATGCATGTGGTATGATGTGTACATTAGGCAATTGTTACCATGTGTAAATTAGCATTCCTATAAGTAAAACAGATGAGAGTGGAGTCATGAACTGACAATAAAATGAGCTTTGATGGAAAGGCAAAGAAAGAACCTTGTTTCTCCCTTTAGTTTTGGGTAAACTTCCAAAGCAGAGACTTGACTGGATCCCTCGGTAATTTCAAGAATTCTAAGCCCACTTAGATAGCTTGTTATGTACCAAATTATAAATTTTAAAAATGATGCATTATGCTTAACCGTTTGGAACACACATTAGGATTATAATCATAAGGTATTATGCATGCATCATGACTTCTTTTTGTAATTTTTAAAAACCTGAAGTAAAATTCTGAGCTTTAAGTCATTTTCATACTCTCTTCCTCTCTCTCACATCTCTCTCATCCTCTCACGGGTGATACCCACGCCATGTTTAGTCCAAACGAGTGATAGGATCTCCCCTGTTGTAATCAATATGTACTGCTCCTTTTTCCTATCCAGGATCGGATGGACAATCAACTTTACTAACTTGTAAAGTCAAGTCTCGTTTTTTTGTTGGGTTTTGCAAATTTCCAAGGAATGGGGCCCGAGAATGGATGGATTAGGTCTAGATTTTAACTGATTTGTTTGGGCGAAATAATTAATCACTATGTGTGGACAAACATGCATCGGATCCACCTGGTCCATCAGTTGGGCCATCACGTTTTCACCATGTATTCTAGAAATTCGGAGAAATTTAAGGCTTACATTAGCTGCACTATAGGGAAGGGTGTAAAATCATTAAAAGCTTTAAATTCACATGGTTTGGCCAACATGAGCATTAGAATGTCCTTATTTTTGGAGAATCAATTAATCCTGGTGTGGAAGGTGAAATGAGTGGATTAGATGGTATACACACACCACGGTGGACCCCACATATAACTTGCAGCAGTTTAATGATGAGACTTCTCGTCTCAACTTTTTCCCCGTAGTGTGTACCACTTGAGTGTTGAATCAACCTGATTTTCGGCCCCTGGTCCAAACAAAGAGTGGCACACTTAATTGATGGGGTGGATCTCATGCACATGAAGTCCTTCCATCTTCGTCAAACAAAAGTCTTGATGTTCACACAAATTCACAGGCTGCATTTTGGCAATCAGAGAAAGAGAGACTCGGGTGGAAAGACTTTCGTGGGTAGAAGATAAGCTATTGGTTAGCTTTTGCTGGTGAAATCTGAGCTGTCATTCGGTTAGCAGCTATATTTTTAAGTTTCTAAAATACCCTTACATTTAATTAAAAAAATTTCTTATATCCTTCGTATAATGAAACCCCTGAAACTAATTATAAGAGTAGAAATGTCCAAATGCTTCTAATGTCATATATAGTATAGATGGGCCAACCTATGGCTTCTCACCTATCCACCTAAAACCACCTCTAGGAATAGTTCAGTCCTAAAAAGAAAAAGTCATTAACGGGCCACTTAAGTAAATGAATCAAAGAGTGGCAGTTGCGCGTAATACTCTGTTTATGAGTGGAAAACATGCTCAAGTTCTAAAACTAATTAGTAAATAGGTGACGAGTGGGTCATGGGTCATGAGCTACAACATGGGATAAGAGTTTGAATTGTTGGCCTGTTTGGAAGATAAGTCACCCATGTTTTCAGTGCTGACAACCACCAAATTAGATCAGACTCAACCTAGTTCACTTGGACCTACACAAGACCTTAATCCAGCTTGGGCTCAAGTCATATTCGCCTGATCCATTCTGCCTAGCCTGGCCTTAGCAAGTGTTTTGTCCTATAAATATACATTCCCATTGCAGGGTAGGCAATGCTTGCATCTTGCACCTAAATAGTTAGTTTTTATTTTTACAATGTCTATATCACCTTGCATGTGAGACCCCCCTCTCAACGGATGCATTAGGAACATTCGGCATCAATTTTTAGGTTGGGTGAGACCGATCCTAGTAAAATTGGGCTTGTGGTGCTAGGCTCATGTCAGGGTCAGGCTTTGTGCCTGGTCCAAACTCGACTTATTGACACCCCAAATCACAGCACATGTATGAAAGATCCAATCATTAGGTAGAGCTAGCAGCAAAGAATAATCCAATCCATTAATCAGGTGGGCATACCTTCAATATCATAACACATCCAAATGCAGAATTGAATAACGTACCATCCAAATAATTTTTTCACACTAGAACATATCGCTACAACTTTTGGTGACATACTATCTTTTCAATTAGCATGACACTCATATGGGGCATCGGTCGCAAGATTCCAACAAGTGGGCCCAAATTAGATGCGTTTTAGGTTCTACTTTTACAGTCAAGTTTCTAATTTTGTTTGGAGCATTGATATAGAAAAGTCTCCATTTTGTTATAGAAAAGTCTCCATTTTGTTGGGTACTGCTGTATTCCAACCAGTGGGCCCCAAAGTAGATACAGTTTAGATTTTAGTTTTAGAGTTAAGTCTATAATTTTGTTTGGAGCATCAACAATTCAAGCAGTGGCCTTGGGATTGGATAGTTTTGGGCCAGATTCTATTCTCAGAGCTAAGTCTCCATTTTGTTTGGCACCGTTGTATTCCGATGAGTAGGCCCCAAACTAGACATGTACGTTTTAAATTCTAGTTTTTAGAGTCATGTCTCTAATTTTTCATGGAGCATCAACAATTCAAAGAGTGGTCCTAGGATTGGATAGTTTTGGGCCAGATTCTACTCTTAGCGTTAAGTCTCAGTCTCCATTTTGTTGGGTACTACTATATTCCAATGAGTGGGGCCCATGTATTTATTGATTCATTTGTACTTTTCAGGAGAAAGTCTATTTAAAGTTTTGTTTTGCATGGCCCAGGCTTTAGTGGAGCACTAAATTAGGAAAGGCAATGGGCTGGCAACTCAATTTGGTCAGCCCATGGGCCACCTTGTTGGGTCAGCTTCTAAGTCAGGCTCCGGTATACTTACTAAATTGTGGCTGATAAAGTAATGAGTTAGGCTATGACTCACTCCTGTTTCAAACTGTTTCTAGCATGCACCTAAGTATTAGCAAAAGGTTTCATTTCCCAAATCTCCCAAATGTTACTAGTGGGCTTGAAATCAGAGCCCTTAAGTAAATGGATTAAAGGAGTGTTGCTCGAGCCAATTAATTTGTTGATGGGTGGGATCGTGTGTTAAAATCGTAAACCTAATTAGCAAATGAATGAGTTTTGGGTCAAGGGTCCATGGGCTGTGACTCTGGGTTGGGGTTTAAATGGTCCATTTCTTTTGTATTGGGCCAATGACCCCAAACTAATCCCATACCCTCTGCCATTCTGCGTCAATAGTGGATGCAGAGGAAATGTGTCAATATAACAGTAGCATTATCAAATATTAGTAGCCAACTTGCCATACCATTGGATACATTGAAATGATTTTTAGTTCTTTTTTTTTTTCCCCTACTTTTCTTGAAAGATGAGTAAGAGATTGTTGAGGGTCCTTCTGCATGTGATAATGGGACCCACATGTATGGCCTCAAGTACTCTTTCCTCTAACCATGTGTGTGGGGGTATTTTTATTTTCAGTTTTTTTATTATTTTTTTTAAGCAAGTAAAAGGAGAGAAAAATAATATATTTTTTTTCCTATCTAGAGAGGCTTGTTGTTATATATTCTATTGGTTTGGTTTTCATTCTTAGTGATAAAGAGGAGAATAGTTGGTGGATAAAAATGAGCATTTCTTCAAACTTCTTGTGGAGTATAAGAAAGAGTTTTGATCTCAGGCTTTGTGAGAGTCCATTCACAATACCAGTTTCTTCGATTGTCTTCTTCACAGGTTGTGTTGGAATTTTGTACAATCCTAAGTTGGCGAGAAAATTCTTTCTTTTATTGTTGCTGGAAATTCAACTTTTGGGTAATTCATTTGGGCATCTAAGAGACCTGTTCTCTTGATAATGGTACTTTTATTATCTCTAACATAGTGGTTTTGCACCGAACTGGTCTGTAATTTTTTCTTCACATCAGAGGATTTTCCATATATAAAATTTGTCTCTTGCACTTTACATATTCGATGATTTGCTTGCTTGTGTTAGAAGTGATTATCATCCATTAAATCTCATATATTATTAATCTCATTGATTTGCACATAAAGGAGAAAGTTGAGTAGTTTCCCAAGAGAGATTATATTACCATCAAATGACCCTCAAGCCAATTGCAAGCTACGTAGGATATAGGAGCAAAAACAAATAGGGCCTAATGGTTTGCCAAAGGTGGCACAACTGATGAATGGAGTCGATGTCACAGACATGTCACAACTGATGACATGACATCGATTGTTGCATGCTCTGCCTGCAACAAGTGTTGCAGAGGATTCTTTGGCAATGGCTCATTCCTCAATTTCAATTTTGCGGGATCCGCTACCCAAAACCTCCAAGTAAAATGAGAATGCAGGTTGCAGCTGCTAGCCTGAACTTTGAAACTGCCCCCTACTCGTGCATAGAAAATGTAAAATCTGATCCACTTATCACAGGTCATCGCTGTGTGGGTACCACGCATCTAAAATCATCCACATATGTTCATTATGGAGGGCACATGATTTGAACCATTGGTCTTTTTCTAATAACCATTCATTTACTTTCAACAGGTGTGGCCCACCTGATGATAAGATAGGCAAGTTTTTCAAGACATGGAAACTACCTATTGTAAGGACTATCTGATGAGCCGCGCCAGGCTCGCATCCGTATGTCTTGTTTCTATGTGCGTAGTACTCAAATTACACTCCTAAAGTAAAACAGACACGAGTGAAGTCGTGCAATTACAATAAGATGAGCTGTGATGGAAAGAGGCGAAGACAGACTTTTGTTTCTCCCTTGAGTAGGATAAATGTCCAAAGCAGACGACTGGAAAAACCAATAATCTCGTACTTCTAAGGCCCATTTGGATTGCTAATCATCTACCTAACTATAAATTATAAAAATGATGCATTATAGCATAATGCATTATGTTAACAAAATGCATTCGGAACTCTAACTGGTATTATAATCTTAAGGTGTTGTGCATGCATAATGGTTTATTTTCTTAATTTTGAGAATCCTAATTAGAATTATAAGTTTTAAGTCATTTTCATATACTCTCTCTCATCTCCCATCTCTCTCATCCTTTCCCCAGTAGACTCCACATCATGTGTAGTCTAATCCAGTGATTGGATCTCCTTTACTGTAACCAATACGCACCTCTTCTTTTTCCTATCCATGGTTGCATAATTAGAACAAACAATCTAGTGACTTTTAGAGTCAAAGTCTTTGTTTTTGTTGGGTTTTGCAAATTTCCAAGAAGTGCACCCAAAAATGAGGCCGATCTAAAGTTCAAGTAGGCAAAACGTATGACTATGAAAGCATAGGAGTTAAATGTCCGGCCGATGAAATAGTCATACAGTTGCATGATGTTTTTGACAAATCTGCCGAGTCCATCTATTTTGGCTGCTCGTTTTATCGCATGGCCCATTTTCAGTTTTTGATCTGCCACCTAAATGAGCTGGAAAAATAGATGTACCAGTCAATTTCTCACAAAAATTAAAGTGGCCCCATGTACGATCAAGACTAGGTTAACACGACAATCAATGTGAGAGCAAGAGATTGGTGGGCATTTAAGTTGGAGGGTGAGAGTTGCTTGACTATAGGTGTGGTCTACAATGATGTTTGTGACAAATCTGTTCAATCTATCTATTTAATTTGCCACCTCATTTTGGGGCATGGGGACCAAAAACAAGGCTGATCCGAATCTCAAGTGGGCCAAACGAACATGGAATATGCTCGGATTTTACTTTTAGATTCAAGTCTCCTCTTTTGCGAGGAGCATCGAGATTTCAAAGAGTGAGCCCTGGGACCATATGAGTTTTGGCTCAGATTCTACTATTAGAGTCGAGCATCATCTTTTGTTGAGAACATCCAGTTCCAAGCAATGGGCTTGTCATGTCAAAGTCTAAGTTTTTATTTTGCACAGCCCAATCTCAAGTAGAACAGTAAATTAGGTTGGCAATGGGCCTGTGACTACTCTAGTCAACCCTTTAGCCAACTAACCAAGCTTGGTTATAACTTGGGCTCAGGTGTACTTATTTGGCTATGTTTTGGTTTCAGCATGAAAACAAAGGCTATTAGGGTAAATAGATCAGGCTATGGCTGACTCATTCCTATATCAAACCGTTTCTAGGATGCACGTAAGTGTTAACAAAAAGTTCCAATTCCCAAATATTACAAAGTTATTAATGGGCTTGAAATACAAGCCCTTAAGTAAATGGGCTGAAGGAGTGGTGCTTGGGCCTAATAATTTGTTATCAAGTGGGACTACATGTTAAATTCTAAACCCAATTAATAAACGGGTGAGGATCGGGTCACGGGTCCATGGGTTGTACCCCAAACTAGTCCCTCCCTCCGTCACTCCGCATAAATTGTGGGTGTGTTTGATCTTTGTAGAGGTGATGGTGATGATGACAAAGAGGAGATGAGCTCCCCAGGATGCCTTTCCATCATCACTTCAAGTACCACGACACCCAAGCCATATACGTCGCATTTTTCAATTTTTCAGTCACCCTCATCGTATATGCAAGCTCTGCAAAAAGGAAGACAGTTTAGTCATGTTCTTTCTCTTTGTTAATCATCAATAGCTAAACTCTTAAGCATATATCAAACTCACAGGGGTTTCTTAATCTAGGTTTCATATCTTCTAGGTTATTTTGCTTGTTAACCCCAAGGCATCTCTACAAATTGTGCATATGCCAATTGCCATGTGTGTGGCACATCTGGAGTTGCATAAGATGTGCTAAACTTTTAGATGATCTTGCTAGTAAGTTAGGATGGTCTACTTATAAGGCATGCCACATGCATACATTGTGTACTATTGGCAATTTTTCTCAAAACTATCCATTGTTTTCATGTGTTGGTGGCCTGCCTGATAAGAGGACCAGATTAATCATTGTGTTGGGTCTACCTTTATGTATGTCTCATATATCCCAAACACATGAGAAGTTGGCATGTGTAATCTAGAGTGTATTGATGCCTCTATAGGTATCGTTGTATCTACACATTTCATTGGCAAGGATTGGGTGATATGGGCATGTTTCAAGAATTTCCAATCTTGGAACTTCTTTTGTTTGTGTGGGGCATTCACTGTGTGTGGCATCCCATCAACAGTTGGATCATAGAGATGTCTAACCCTTGTGCAACGGAGTAACCCAGCCCTTATGCATCATTTTCACATTTACTTGTATGGGCTAGAAGCAATGAACTTTTTCAATCATTTATTAAATAGTGATGACTCATCCATCTATACTTGGTATCCATGTAAATCTATCCAGACCATCTGAAAATATGGCCCGAGCATATCCCAAAATTACACTTATTGGAGGATTCTATACATCCAATTGGTGGCCAACAAATGGACAGCTATGGAAAATGGAGAGCGCCACAAATTTAATAGCTGATAACATATGGTTAAGTTGGTTGGGTAACATGAATCCTGGTCAGTCTAACCATGCAGCCACATTACTTCCATCATGCATAATGTAAAAAATGATGGACATCAAGTGCAGCAAAGGCAAAACATTATTAACAGTATCTTCATTAGCATGGTTATATATTAGTTTTAAATACTCACAGATGCTTTACAATTTTTTAGTTAAACAAAGTTGGGGATTTGAACAATACAATCCCTTTTGTTTCTTTGCAAGGCCTCTTACGACTGTTGGATTAAGGAATCTTCCAGTTTCCCTAGAGTGCTGCATTTGACAACAGTTTGATAACTCATGCACAAACTTTACTATGTAATTTCCAACAAAAAATAGAAAATCTTACGAAAAATAAAAGACCAGTTGCTAATAAAACTATTAAAGCATGGAGAATGAATTAGCAACTAACCTGGAGCGATGTATCCATAACTGCCTGCGAGCGTGGTCCAATTGGACGAATCGGGCATCAACAATCTGGCAGTGCTGAAGTCAGGGACATAGGCCTCAAATTCTGAATTCAACAGAACGTTATTGCATCATAGGTCTTGATGGACAATTGGCTGAGTGCAATCATGGTACATGTAAGATAATGCATGGGTGACACCTTTAATAACCTTCACCCTTATATTCCAGTCCAACTGTGCAGCTCATTCATCATTGCTTAAGATGTTAGCCAAGCTTTCCCTTTCCATGTAATCATAAACTAGAAATGAGAATTGAGCATGGGAAAAAAAAAAAAAAAACCATAAATCTTCACAATGTTGTAATGGCAGATTTGTCGTCAAAACCCTCTGTCGCTTCCACGATGTATTCATAAACATAGCAATCCCATCATAATTCCATATTGAAAATGGATTTCCGCTTCTCCTTTCAAGAACCCCTCTTTCTATTTTTCTTCTTATTTGATAATAAATGGAAGAAAAGCTGATGATTACAAATAAAAGAAACAAGACCACCAAGAGAGGAAGAACAATGAAGATGACAACTTAGCAGACTTTTCTTGCATCACCATGGCTTGTTGAAGGAGCATTGCAGGGTCTCAAACCTTGCACTTCACCACATAAGCCTTTGTTTCTTATGAATGCCTCTGCGAGAGCCTTCTGAAAGGACTTTCCAGTGTTCTGCTGCTGCTGCTGCTTCTTCTTCTTCTTCTTTTTTTCTTAATTTATCCAAGGCACGTAAGAGGATTGACATAGATGCGCAATGACTGATCGGGCTTTTCAATTATCCAAGGCAACTAAATTATATTCTTAATACCCTCCATTTTAAGTGGTCAAGGGTCAGGATTTTGTGTTCAGAACATCTCTCAGGATGGTGAAGATTGGCAGATTTGGGATGCTAATCCTAACTGAAATAGTTACAAAGCTGTCATTTCAGGATATTTATGGTAGCAGCAGGCTTGACTCAAGTTTCAGACCTTGTTTAGTTTAGCTTAGTTTTATTAATATTATTATCAATTTTGGAAGGTAGTTTCATGGAAAGTTGATTCAGATGATCAATTATCTCACTGATCTGATGTTCTAACTAGCTGATTCATTTACATCAATTGTATGGCTGAAGTGAAAAATAATCAAATTCATCCAGAAACGATAAGAGGAAGAAAAAATATCACATGAAACTCACTTGATCAATGAGGAGCTCCCAGTTTGATTAGCCTCAGCAATGACCAGTGTTTACTTACCTGGAATGGACCAGACTGTTGGATTGGTTGGGATCAGAACTCATCACTGAAACAGGACGGGTTTTGGCTGGGACTGAAACTCCTCGGTGAAACGGGTCAGTTCACTAAAAACACAAGTCAAACATTTTATTAAGAACATGCAAGTTCACCAGTCAAAGCTGAAACACAACCTGCATTTGTAAGCCAAACATGCTAGAAGGATAAGATTGCTAGTTGTTACTAAATAATTTTATCTATAGCAGATTCCTAGGCCAGAATAGGTGAGGAAGTCAAAACATCTACTAGGAAGTTAATAACCAGGCAACACGTGAACATCAGATTGATGTTTAACAGCAGCATCAGTAATAACTTGTAAATGCATTAGGTATATAAAAAATATGTAATGCTGACAAAAAGACGAAAAGCGACAACTGGTTAAAGTTCATACAATTTGCAACATCTTGCAGGCCCTAAACCCATGATTTGAGTAGCGAAATGAAAGATGATGCATCTAGTTACAAATGAAAACTCAATTTCTAAAAATATTAGGTAAGACACAAACTGTCACTGAAGCTTTACCAAGATTGAGAACATTCAACATAAGACCAGCAAACCTATTTTTGCTCTTTCTGATTTCTTGGGCATTAGGTCTATCGAAAGGGTCAACAGAAATCCTCCTGCTTGAGCTGGAAAATGCAACTGGCAAATATACAGAAAAGGGAAGAATGGTTTATCCCAACATCAAAACTTCATGTTTATACCAAAGAATGGTTTATCCCAATACAAAAACTTCATGCTTATTTGGCAATTTAAGATGTCAAAAAGTCTATTCTCTATAGAAGATAGCAATATCTCCAGTGTAAAAGAACCTAATTGATAAAATTCAACAAGATCAAACACAGGAACTGGATACTTGAGACATGCCCCAAAACTGAAGCAATTCCTCTATGCAGCAGCAGTTGTCTTCCTCGGAGCTGCTTTCCCTAAAAAAGGAGAAAATCAGTCTCAAAAGTTATCAAACTGCTAGGCACCAAAAAAAAAAAAAAAAAAAAAAAAAAAAAAAAAAAAGTTCAATCTTGACAAAGATGGAAGAAGCAAAGACTACCTTCTCTGAAATTGCACTTGAACCTTTGAGGCACATGACGTAAATACCTCATCCTTCCCATTCCGGTTGTCTTCCTCGTAATGGCCTTCACACTCCAGTTTTCTGTTTCTTTAAGATAATCAGTAAACAACGTACTTACAGAATCTGCTAAAACTATATACATTACAAGAAGATAAAGAAAGGAATAAAGAACTGTGACCCATGAAATGGTCCATATGCCAAATGTTCTGAGTTTTTCCCATTGAATGTGGACATTTGCTGCACCCACAAGGCCACAAAATCTGGCTGACCAAAGACCTGACTACAACCATCCATATTGTCTTGATTGATGATCTGTGTCTGATCCAAAGTTTGATGAGATGAACAGCCAGATATATATTATGGGGCCCATGTGATCAAACAAATGGTCCTTGAATTCATAGGATTTATTTATTTAGATTGATTTTTAGGGTTAGACTGAGTCAGTATTGGTTCAACAAGCTTCCCTTTGGTATTTCGTCACTTTTTGGTGGGCCACTTTCTGGGCATAACATTATTAGAACGTCATGACATTGGTCACTATCGAGCCAGCTTCAGAATGATCCCATGATCATACAATTCTGATACAGTTTATGTGAGGTACAACCAGTTTAAGATAAGCCTATATGTTTGTGATGAGATTCAAGGGCATTTTGGTCATTTCTTATTATATTAGGTTTTTCTTTAGTTGCCAAAGGATAACTGCCTCTTTGGCTTTGTGTGTAACAGCACATTGTGGTTACTTTTAATAAAATTTCGTGTTTAGCGTGTTGATTCCCTTTTGGCATGTGTTGCCTCCGGTTGAAACATAGGAGATTGATTGATTAGTAGTTTTGACCAGTGGGCTGGTGGGAATCATTTCCACAGCGACTTCATCTTTGGAGAGTATTCCACAACATTTCTTGCTAAGGATTTCAAAAGAATATGGATCCAGATCAGTCCATCACGTATGCATTTGCATTAACAAATGCATAGTTTTAGCTCAACATGGTGACGACAGACCACTGTTGGAATGGCTATCATAATCTTGTCATCTGGATTTTTGTGCTCATAAGCTCTATCCACATGAGGACCCACCAAATCATTGATCCTGACCAATGCACAAAAGTGTCACAAGTGTGATGGAGTTTTTTTTTTTTGGTTGGTATTGACATCATGAAATTCCAGGAAGCATGGATGTCATAGAAAACATTTCTCATACATCTTTGTGGGAAATGGGAAACAGAATTCCTCCTTTGACTTCTCGAATACAATCACCAACAAATGCATATTAAAAAAGTACGGAAAAAAAAAAAAAAAAAAAGATCCAAAAGAAAAGGAAAATGTAGTTGTCTCATTAAGCTTGCTAAATTATGCTCTCATGTAAAGCGCACAAAGTGGCGGCCCAATCGACTCGCCTGACCTAAATTCTGATTTCACAAGAAAATTGCCATGTCACAAGTAGACAATCAACTTGGCTGCATTAAATTATTATTTTTTTCGAAAGCAACTTGGCTGCATTTTAACGAAACTGGAAACCAAAAGGATTGCTTTCTTCATTGGGCCTGAGTTTTTCAACATCAAACATAGAGCTTGCGAGTCAATTACACTTTGGACATTATGTGCAGGAGTGAATGATAATGACAGAGGGGAGAGAAAAATGCCATGACAACAACATAGCCATTCATAAAAGCTAATGCATGTGTACATGTTCGTGCACTTTTCTATGCATATGCGTTTGAACAGAATATTCAGTCTGTCCAAATTCCTAAACATTAATTCGCAGAGACACAAAACAGTTAATACGTTAAACAGGAAAGAAAGGCCCTACATCAACAAAGAAAAAGAGGTTATCGAATCCATGAACCATGCATGATGTTATGTGTTAGGCTGTTAGCTACCAAAAAAACTGGATGCAGGTGGACCCAAATTTGGCAACGTAACAAAAATATTACTGGTTGGACAATCTTAGCTGTCCAACTGCCCACCTACAAATGAGTGGTAGAAAAAAAATGGTGGAAATGGACAGCACTCCTTACGAAATAGTTCAATTGGAAAGGTATAGATTCATCTCATCTAGCAAATTTTAGTATATGATCCATCCATGGTGGGTCCATAAGATGAACAGTCCAGATCAAGGACTGGTATGACCTCCAATTAGAGTTATTACACCAGATAAGGAAATTAGTGTGCTGCACACAGGTTTCATTTCTCCCATAAGAAAGTGGCACAATAGTACACAAAAAAAAAAAAAAAAAAAAAAAAAAAAAACCACAACTTAGGGCGAGTTATGGGAACATTTTAACGCTGGAAATGAAATTGCTTTCCATGGAAACCCGCTTTTTCTCCATTTGCCAAAAAAAAAAAAAAAAAGTAGCGTTGCAAACTGATTTCCATTTCTCAGATTTTCCTTGAAAAACTGTGCAGATTCATCTCTCCCAAAAAAGAGACGTTGATGACTCCTGAAGATGAGGTGACAGAACATGAAAAGAAAAGGAAAAATAAAAAATAAAAACTAGAAGCATAACGTGAAATACAGACACAAATCGGGGGTCGGTAGATTACGTACACTTGCGGATACGGCTAGCGGGATAAGCGCAAGAAGCGCATCGGCTCTTTTGAAGATGAAAGCTACGGCGCCCGCACGCAGAGAGTGTGTGTCTTCTTCCTTCTCTTCCCAAAGCTTCTCGTCCCTTTCCCTTATAAATTAAAATGGAAATTCATTATTTTCTTTCTTTCTTTTCTTTTTCCTTACATGAGGAAATGGAAGATGATGAGATTAGAGTTAGAGATTAGTGAAATTACCATATTAGGCTTCGATGAAACTGTGTTCTTCTCCGTCGCCCCTTTGGAGTGGGAGAGGAGAAACCTGCAACCTTTCTTCAACCCAACCACTCCGATGCTCTCTTTAGCCGTTTATATTTTGGTGTCCAAAGCTCTGTTGGGCTTCGGGACAGGCCCACTTTCTACTCAAATAGGGTTTGTCTTGGCTGGATTTGGGCCGGACCTATACTTATGACCCACGGCCCGTACCAGCCCAGCAGAGTTACCAAAATCTGACCTCGAAAATTGGTTAGGCCCGAACTCGATCCTGCCCAGCCCAAATTTGATAAAATCAGTATTTTGCATTTAAATGTTGTTAATCGATCTGTTGATCAAGTGGGGCACACATACACAATGAAATAGATGTCCAAATAAGCGAAACCAGCTGTATGCATTGATGGAGAATGGGTTGTTGTCTATGGGATGACTAGAATGGGATACTTTAGGAGCAAATGAAATTAGGTGAGTCAATTACTTGAGCCCAGGCCCAAACCAAAAACTGAAATGCCCAAGCTTTGCCCATGGGCCAAGCTAGTGTTTTCAAGCTGGATTCAAGGTAGAAATGGGCTCATGGAGCTTATGCAAGTCACCTTAATTTAAATATTAGGAATGTGGTCCATCTTTGTTGTGAAATTATGTTATTCCTGAGTGACTCATGTGTCCTTATTACTTTACATAATGGGTGAAGAAAGCAGGCCGCATCAGCTCTTATTCATGGAGTAGATTTAGTAGACACTTTGATGACTTGAGGTATAGTATAATTATCTTGAGTCACATTGCCGGAGTGTGAAGTCGTTGCTCTTTTTTCTTTCTCTTTTCTTCTTTTCCTTTTCAATTAACAAAACCACAATTGGTACCTTCTCTCGCTAATAAATATTCCCATTCTTCTCCTAATAATACATTAGTAGAAAACTATTATTTCAAATAAGTATAACATCTCCTAAAAGGTAAATTCTTTGGTTTAGAAGACATTCAGTTAGAAGATAACCATCACACATACAATGAAACATTTTTATTCTTTCAACATACCTTTATAACATTTGGGTTTTGATCACCAATCCTAGAAGTCTACTATTTTTTAAGAGAAATGTAGGAGCACACCACCTGTAACTTTATTGATACAATAAAAACGATATACAAACATTCAAGTGGGAGCCACAAAGAAAGAGAAGCTTCACCTGAAAATCTACATTGTAGATAAACACCAATTCCACACACTAAAATTACGTACATATCGTAGCAAGAAAAATACCTTCTCTACATACGATGATTTTCATACATTAATAAACACACAGTAATAATGTTCTTGCCACTACACACCCTCAACCTTGATGATTTTCATCCACCCAACTATACCTTAAGATCCATGAGTTGATGTAATGTAAGTGTGTGGAATGGCCCTAGAGAAAAGGAAGACCCACCAATAGACAACTCTTGAGCCACGTGGTGCATGGTTGGCCGAGAGTTTGGATCCGGCCGAATGCATGAAAGTGCCATGGACACCACAAATATGACTTCGCGTGCAACCACAGCTGTGGGGTCTGGGAGACGTTGGTCCAACATATCCTTTAGCAGTGTATCTTGCCTACTTGGTGGTGTCAGAGAGGAGATGAGCTCCCCAGGATGCCTTCCCATCATCGCTTCAAGTGCCACAACGCCAAAGCTATATACGTCGCATTTTTCAGTTACCCTCATTATATATGCAAGCTCTGCAAGAAGGAAGATGGTTCAGTCATGGTCATTTCTCATTCTTAATCATTAATAGCTAAACTCTTACTCATATATCAAACCTACCTCTATTTCTTAATCTAGATTTCATATTTTCTAAGATTTTGTGCTTGTTAACCCCAAGACATCTCTATAAACTTCGCATATGCCAAATAAGATATACTCAGCACATCTGAGAGGTGCAGAGAATTGGCCAAAGTTTTGGATGATCTTGCGAAAAAGTCTGAATGGTCCATTGTTTCGTATACATTGTGTACTGATTGTGTACTGTTGGCAAATTTTTCAAAAACTATCCATTGTTTTCACATGGTAGTGGCCCGCTCAATATATCCAGACCATCTAAAAGCATGGCCCATATTGTAGATGGAATAGGTTCCAAAAATTATAGTTATTGGAGGATTCTATCCATCTAATTGGTGGCCAACAACTGTACAGTTAAGAAAAAAGGTTAGCATCACAAATTTAATAGCTGATAAAATATGCATAAGTTAGTTGGGTAACTTGAACTATGGTTAGTCTTACCATGCAACCACATTATCTCTATCATGCATAATGTAAAATGATGGACCACAAGTGTAGCAAAGAAAATACATTCTTACGTTTATCTTCATTTGCATTATTATATTAGTTTTGACTTTGGGGATTGTAAAAATACAAACCCATGTATGTTTCTTTACAAGGCCTCTTACAGCTGTTGGATTAAGGAATCTTCCAGTTGCCCTAGATTGCAATATTTGACAACAGTATGTTAACTTATGCACAATCTTTAGTATGTAATTGCCAACAAAAAATAAAATAAAATAAAAGGGAAAGCTTAAGAAAAAATAAAGACCAATTGCTAATAAAACTTTTAAAGTGTGGAGAATGAATTAACAGCTAACCTGGAGCGATGTATCCGTAAGTGCCGGCGAGCATAGTCCAATTGGACGAATCAGGTATCAAAGAATCTTGCAGATTAAAGTCAGAGACACAGGCCTCAAGTTCCGAATTCAGCAGAACGTTGTTGCTTGATAGGTCTCGATGGACAATTGGTTGGGTGCAATCATGGTGCATGTAAGATAATGCATGGGCCACACCTTTAATAACCTTCACTCTTAGAGTCCAGTCCAACTCTGCAGCTCCTCTGTCGTTGCTTAGGATGCTAGTCAAGCTTCCCTTTCCATGTACTCATAGACTAGAAATGAGAATTGAGCATGGGAACAAAAACCATAAAGCTTCACAATGTTGCGATGACGGATTTCTTAATGCTCGAATCTCATTTCTAAAACTTCTTTGATCGGATAGATCCCCACCTTCGAGTGGGTGAAGTTTCTTCACGACTACTACTTGGCCTGATGGTAGATTTGCTTTGTAAACTTTTCCATACCCTCCAATTCCGATGCAGTATTTGTCGTCGAAACCCTCTGTCGCTTCCACGATCTGTTCAAATGCATCAATCCCATCATAATTCCATATTGAAAATGGATTTCTGCTGCTCCTTTCAAGAACCACCTTCTCTTTATTTCTTCGTCTTTGGGAATAAATGGAAGAAACGCCGACGACTATAAATAAAAGAAACAAGGCTGCCAAGAGAGGAAGAACAATGAAGATGACAACTTGGCAGCCTTTCCTTGCATCACCGTGCCTTATTGAAGGGGCGTTGCAGGGTCTCAAACCTTGCACTTCACCACATAAACCTTTGTTTTTTATGAATGCCATTGCAGGAGCCTTCTGAAAGTTTTTGCTGTTGGGAAGAGGACCTTCCAAAGCATTGTATGAAATATCAATAGATTGCAAGCTGAACATTGCTTCAAAAGAAGGTGGAATGGAGCCCGACAACATGTTGTGGGAGAGGTTTAACTTTTCCAGCACATGCAATTTCCCAAGTTGTGGTGATATCTCTCCATTGAGCAAGTTATGACTGAGATCTAGTAAATCCTGTAAGTATACCAAGTTACCAATTTGAAATGGAATGCTTCCATTCAAATCATTTTCGCTCAATTTCAGATATCGGAGTTTGGAGCAATCCCCTAATTGAGGTGGTATTGGACCACTTAGGTGATTCATTGACAAGTCAAGAACCTCCAAATTGGAGAGTTTTCCAATCTCTTTTGGTACCTGACCAGAAAGTTGGTTATCATTTAAACTCAAGTTGAACAAAGAAGTTAGCCTCTCAATTTCCTTTGGAATCTCTCCTTCTAGATGGTTCGAAGAAAGATCAAGTACTCGTAGCTGCTTCAACTGCCCAATCTCGCGAGGAATTCTACCAGTGATCATGTTCCCAGATAACTGTAGCCTCGTCAAGTTTTTGCATTCTCCCCAGTTCGGTGAGAGTTCACCAAACAACATGTTGTTGCTGACATCCATGAAATAGAGATGTGGGTATACACCAAAGGCTTCTGATACATTTGCAACGAGCTGATTTCCTTCGAGTCGAACTCTAGTTAAACTAGTGCAATTTCTGAAGCTTTTTGGGATCTCACCGGTTAAATGGTTGTCAAATGCATTGAAGAGTTCAAGCTTGGTCAAGTTTCCTAAAGTGGAAGGGATAGAACCTGTTAGAAGGTTACTCTCAAGCTCAAGCTTATTGAGATTTACCAAATTCCCAATTTCTAGAGGAATTGAACCAGAAATTTGATTGCTGTGGAGGTACAAAAGTGTAAGGTTTCTCAAATTACCTAAAGCAGGAGGGATTGGACCTGTCAGATTGTTAGTGTGCAACGATAACTTAACCAAATTCTTGAGATTTCCTAATTGTGCAGGAATTGAACCATAAATTTGATTTCTGTAGAGGTACAAAAGTGTAAGGTTTCTCAAATTGCCTAAAGCAGGAGGGATTGGACCTGTCAGACTATTATTCTGCAATGACAACTCAACCAAATTCTTGAGATTTCCTAATTGTGCAGGAATTGATCCAGAAATTTGATTGCCGAAGAGGTACAAAAGTGCAAGGTTTCTCAAATTTCCCAAAGCAGGAGGGATTACACCTGTCAGATTATTATTCTGCAATGACAACTCAGCCAAGTTCTTGAGATTTCCTAATTGTGCAGGAATTGAACCAGAAATTTGATTGTTAGAGAGGTAGAGGACTGTCAGCCTGGTCAAGTTACCTAAAGATGGAGGAATAGGCCCAGTTATTTCATTAGACCAGATGTCGAGCTCTGAAAGGTGAGAAAGGTTAGCCATTGAAAGAGGTAGAACTCCGGAGAGATTATTCATGGAGATATTGAGGGAGACGAGTCTGGAAAGAGTGCCGATATCAGCTGGGATGGTTCCAGTGAGTGTGTTGTCACTGAGATTGAGACGGAGGAGGTTTGGAAATGACGAGAAACTCAAGTTATGAAGCTTACCTTGTAAGCCTGCACTCAGTAAGCTTATCTCTATTACGCTTCCAAGGCCGTTGCAGGAGATCCCATACCATTTGCATGGAGAGATTGTGTTGGCACTAGCATTAGCAGCTGGAAGTGACCATGAATGGAGAGCTCGGGGTGAGAAGATGCTGGCTTTCCATTCCAAGAGAGCCTCTGCTTCTCCGAGTGTGGAAGCTGCTGCTGCTGTTGTAAAGGCATTGGAAGAAAGAAATTCTAATAATAAAAGAAGAAAAGCAAGAGAGAGAGATTTCTGTATGGCCATGGCTGTTGTTGCTTATGGTCTGTTATGAACTTACGAGGATAGGTATTTATAGAAGGAGGTTGATGTTACTATGGACAAGAACACCTGGTCTTACTCTAACGAAAAAAAAAAAAAAAAAAAAAAAAAAAAAGAAGAGTTAATTGATACAGGCGCTGAAATGCATGTCCACACGATCTAAACGCCCCCATTTGTGGACCCCAACTTAGATGAGAAATAATAGCTGAAATTAGATCCGTTGGACCTATCTCACCTCTGTATGGACGCGGATTGCCTGCCAAGGACGCGGATTGGCTACTGACGACTGCTACTGGCTACTGGTCGGTGCTCTGTGGGCTCCACCATGATGTATGTGTATCATCCATGTCGTAAATTCTTTTTTTTTTAATTTTTTTTTCAGATCATCATAAAATGGTATGAACCTACAAATGATGACTTGTTTTCTTAATATTTAGAAACCTCGAATTGTAAGCTTAAGTCATTTCATGCACTCTCTCCCTCTCTCACATTTCTCTCATCTCCCATCTGTCTCATTCTCTCCCCAGTGGACCCCACACCATGTGGGGTCCAAACCAGTGATTGGATCTCCTCAATTGCAATCAATGCACCTCTCTTTTTTCCAATCCATGACTGGATGGTTATGACTATCAACCCTAGCGACTTAAGAGTCAAGTCTCCATTTTGTTGGGTATTGCAAATTTTCAAGTAGTAGGCCCATCAATGCATGTATTCGGTCTAGATTTTAAGCTGGTTTGTTTGGGCTTATCAAGCCTGGTCCATTACAAGGTTTTATTTTGCATGGCCCACATTGAAAGAGACCATTAAATGAGAGCTGGCAATATTCTTTGACTCTGTCAGCCCATGGCTGCCAGTACTCGGCCTCAGGTCATGCATATTGTTTTGTGCTTCGTTTTTAGCCTGAAACTACTAAGTAGGTTAGAAGATGTGGCGTGCAATGACATGGACAGAGAAAGGAAGAGAGAAATTGGGACTGCAATGGCCTGAATTGCATAGGCACATGGAACGGATGACATGCGCCAGCTAACTAATCATTATGGGACAAACATGCATCAGATCCATACTATAGGGAAATCCAAGACTTACATCAGCCACACCATAGGGAAGAAGGTTTTTCGCTACATGGAACAGTGTAAAATCATTCCTAAAAAATTTTAAATTCACATGGTTTGGCCAACATGACTATCCGAAAGCCTTAATTCCTGGAGAATCAATTAATCTTGGTGTGGAATGTCAGGTGAGTGGATTGGATGATGGATGCACACCAAAGTGGACACCACATGTAACGTGGACTATTTAAATAATGAGACTTTTTTTATCCTAGTGGTGTGTACTAAGTGTTGAATCAGCCTGATTTTTGGGCCCTGGTCCAAATAAGAGTGGCACACTTGATTGACAGGGTGGATCTCATCCACATGAACTTGGTCCTCATTAAATAAAAGTAATGCATCGATTACATACGAATTCGATTGTGGACTGCATTTTGGAATTCAGGCTGAGAAGATTGGAGACAGAGAGACTCGGGTGGAACTACTTACTCTGGATAAAGAATGAGCCATTCGTTGGCTTTTGCACGTAAAATTCTTAGCCATCATTCAGTTAGCAGCCACATTTTTAAGTTTCTAAAATACCCCTACATTCAATTAAAAAGTTTTCTTATATCCCTTTGAATATTAAAACCACTGGAACTAATAGTGAGGGTAGAAATGTCCAAATGCTTGGATGTAATAATCTATTTATGCGTGGAGACATAAGCTTAAATTCTAAGACTAGTTAGTAAATAAGTGAGGATCGAGTCCTTTCCTGAGAACTTAGTCAATAAAAGTTGCACATGGCATCAACTGTAGTATATATATGGCATCCAAGCTGGCCTCTCCTGCAGGGTCATTCCATTGGTCGCCCCAAAAATAAGCCAATCAACTGTCACGTGGGCCACCACTTAAATTTGGAGGCCTTTAGGTGGTTGACATTGTTTTCCATGGTTGGATAGGCCTGTTTTATGGGGCATTCCATCATCATGTTGGTTTTCACTTAATACATGAGTTGGATGGCCTTATACAAGATATTTGACCCACACATGCAGCAGTGTACAAGCATGTAAATAGGTTTTTAAACAGAGGTGAATCATAATACGTGCATTTCTACGAGCATTTGAGGCGTCAACTTCCAGATCAGGCTGCTTGAGGGAAATTGATTTTACACTCAGCAATAATTCCAGGACTTTCACAGTCAATTCCATTTTTTGTTGGTTGAGGGCCCAGATTCTTAGCTGATTTGTTTGGGCAAGCGAAGTGTAATTTTTATTTTTATATTGCACGGCCAATATTGCTTAAGTGGACCACTAAAATATTAGGGCTAGTAATGTATCTGTGACTGTGGTATCAAGCAGGTCCAGTATGAAGATCCATTTGCCCATTGATAGGACCGTCAACTCATCAAGTGGATAATCTTTGGCAGTGTCCATTTGGAGTAGCACCACATATAAGAAAGGGTGATCTTTGAGTGATCCAGACAGTTCATCTGTTGGGAATCTTGGGACCCATTTAATGGGTGGAACCGCAGAGAACTCCGGCATTGAACGAATATAACCATCCAAATCAAAGCCTGCAAGTTACAGATAACATTGAAATACAGCCAATGATTTAATGAGAAAGGGTCTGGGAATCAGATTATAATTGAAATTGTAAAAATGGGTAACACGCAGACTTCAGCTACGTACACACATACATGTAGACTGCATGTGCCATGATCTAGACTTTCATGCTGGGCTTATAATCCATCTGCAGTTTGTAACAAGATTTCGACTATCCCACATTTATGACACATATATGATGCCTATGTTCACTAACATGGATGATTTCAGCCGTCTATCAATGAATACAAGTGGGGAATGTGAATGTTAATTATCTTATGCTGGCCTAACTTCAATATCCGGTTGATCTAACAGTGGTTGCCAAATGATACATGGCTAAGATGTGAGATCTGCCTGCGCTCAATCTTGCATTTGTGCTCCTCTAATGAGAAAATTAATTCCTAGCAAGCTGACAGGGTAGAGCCAGTGACATGGGAATACAGTAGATTCATCTCTCCATAGCACATGCTGTTAGATGAAGAATCAATTAGAACAGTCTATCTAGTTTTCCGTGCGATATATGATTCAAAACACACACCCATCAGATAATTTTAGATATCTAATCGTTGGCTTTCAGAGCGATTGTTTGAAAGAAAGATAATTGACATCCACTGCATCTAATTAAAGAAAAGTGATACACAGAATTTTCTAAATCTGTGGGATTTCTAGAACATAGGCCGGAAACCACGTACTGTAATTAATCACGGTTTTAAGGGACAGACTCTAGCTGACTCGCTTGATTTTGAATCGAAGTTGCAACTCAGAGGACTTGGTAGTGAATTGGCAGGTCAGGCCAAATCACCAATATTTTCTGTGCAGACAACTGCTGAACTGAATCAGACGCGACCCAGCGGATCAAGTCCACCCAGCCAAGTCGTCAAGCCAACCTGGACATTTTATGGACCATGCATAAATAATCCTGTTGTCCAATTGTATTCCATTGTTCCCTGTATTGTAGCCACCTGAGTTTTGGATTCGCATAAATGTTTGCCTCGGATCATAACACGAAGAGTCATGATTGATGAACGTGAATCAAGGTCACAAACATGTCACCGTGGACTTACTGAGCATGATAGTTGCATGCTCTACCTACAACAGGTGTTGCACAGGACTTTAGTCCATTGGATGGCAATGCCTCAGTCCTCCATCTGCAGGATCCCTTACCCAAAACCCCCCCAAGTAAAATGAGAAATGAAGGTTGCACCTGCTCAACTGAGGTTTGAAACTGACCCTAATTCATGCATAGAAGTGGGTCACATGTGTAAAATCAGATCCACTTACCAGTACAAGATCATCACTGTGTGAGTTCCATGCATCTAAAATTATGAAAATATATGATCATCATGGGGGAACACATTATTTGAACATTGGACTTTTTCTAATCACCATTAAATATTTCATTTCAACGGTATAACCCACCTGATGATCAATAGGCCATGTTTTTAAGACATGGAAACCACGCATTGTTAGGACAACCTCCGGAGTAGCTACAGTCTCACATGAGTATCACCTGTTTCCATGTGCGAGGTAACTAAATTAAAATAGATACGAGTGAAGTCATGAAATGGCAATAAGATAAGCTTTGATGGAAAGAGGCAAAGATAACTTTTGTTTTTCCCTAGTGTTGGGTACACCTCTGAAGGAGACTTAACTGGGCCTCCCAATATCTCTAGACTTCTGGGGCTCGTAATAAATTATAAAAATGATGCATTATAGCATAATGCATTATGTTAATAAGGGAGCGTTTGGATAATAAGTTGGTTAAGATAAGCTATTTATTGCACAAGTAACTTATTTTAGTTTCTACTATGTTTGGCATACTAGCTTCTCCTCTCCCCTCGTCTCTCTCCATCTCTCTTCAGTCCAAATCAATGATTAAATCTTAGATTCATCACGCACCTGACGCAGGGGAGGACGTGAGGTCGTGCACCGTCTTCCTCAAGAGGATAACTATTCCGAATCCACGGAACTTCTCTGGACTCCTCACAGAGACTTCTCGAATCCACGAGGAAAGAAAGCAGAAAATAAGAATAAATTCGAAATTGATTAATGAATGAATAAAAACGAGTTCACAACCCTTTAAATAGGGGTACCAAGCAATGGGAAAGAAATCAGAATCAAACTACAACTAAAACTCCTAGAAATCGCGACTTACTATAAATAGTAAACTTATTATTTATAGACGGTCGTGATGTCTACTAGTGCGCAAGGTTTTCAGCCAAAAATAGTAAGTGTCCTATTTGGCTTCACCAAACCGTTCTCCTAATTATTCTGCTCTTTTCATGTTGGGCGCAACTCCTAAAGCCCAATGGATGAAAAGTTATAAACAAACAAAAACTTACTATTTATAGTAAAAACGAAATTAAAACAGGAAACGATCGTCGATCCAGGAGTTTCTTGCAATTTCGGGTGTCGCAACCTAGTATAGAGGGGTTGGTTGGCTAAAGTAGCTCGTTCTACCCCAAAATCATATATTTTAGGTCAGATAACTCATTCCGGATTGTGAGATACGCCCGATCTAAGGTCTAACGGTCCGGATCACTTCTGTCGTCGACCGAGCCTTTTCTGATCCATCTTGGCCATGAAATTGTCCGCAACCTGCTCTACATCGGCACTTCTCCTTTTTCCTCATCCACTGATCAGATGGTTAAGACAATCAATGCCAGCGACTTTTAGAGTCAAGTGTCCTTTTTTTTTTGGGTGAGTGGACCCATGAATTTATGGGTTTGATTCTGATTATAGGCTAATTTGTTTGGACTTTTCAAGCCTAAGTCTATTACAAGGTTTTATTTTACTGAGCCCACGGTTAAGGAGACCATTAAATTAGAGACAGCAATGGTTTTTGACTTTGTCAAGCCATAGGACAGATGATCAGTACTCGGCCTCAGGTCATGCATATTAGCGTTGTTCGTCCTTTCTAGCCTGAAGCTATTAAGTAGGCTAGGAAATGTGATGCGCAAGGAGAGAGAGAGAGGGAGATAGAAATACGGACTACAATGGCGTGATCATGGGCACATGGAAGGGATGACTTGCACTAGCTAACTAATCACTATGTGGGATAATCATGCATCATATCCGCCCCATCCATCAGTTGGGCCGTCACATACCATGAGTCCTAGATTCATGTGTAATCCAAGACTTACATCAGCTGCACCATAGGGAAGAGGGTTTTTCACCATAAGTAAAGTTGTAAAATCATTCTGAAAACTTCAAATTCACACCGTTTAGACAACATGAGTAATAGGAGAATTTACTAATCCTGGTATGAAACCATATATGAGTGGATTGCATGGTCAGATGAGTGGATTGGATGGTCTATATAGACAAAAGTGGACACCACGTAACTGGGAGTATTATAATAATGAGACTAATTATCTCAGCTATTTCCCATGGTATGTACCGACCGTTGAATCAGCCTGATTTTTGGCCATGGTCCAAATAAAGAGCGGCACAATTGATTGACGGATTGGATCTCATCCACACGAGCTTGAGTCAACCAACAGGAAAGAGTCTTGAAACATTCACAGGGACACGGTGTTCATGACAATCTATTCAGTCTATCTATATTCTTAGTGAATGGCTCAAAAATGAGGCCGACCTGAAGCTCAAGAGAGCCACATGACAGGAAACGTACAGTGAGATTTAGCGTCCACCCTTGGAACAATTTTGGGCCCATTCCCTCGTATTAACTGGAAAATGGATGGATGGAATGGATTTCTCATGAACAATAATATAGGCCCATAATTTTCTCTGATTTAACGTTGAGGGCCGTTCCTCTGCAAGTCTTTTACCACCAGCATAGTCTATGACAGTTGCACATCGGGTCTACTCTCGTATGTTTATTGCATCGAATCTGTCCAGAAGGGACATTCCATTGGATGCCCCAAAAATAGGCTGATCAACTGTCACGTGGTCCCCAACTTAAATTTGGAGGCCTTTAGGTGGTTGACATTGTTTTCCATGGTGTGGCCAGCAAATGGTTGGATAGGCCTGTTTTATGGGGCATTCCATCATCATGTTGGTTTTCACTTAATGCATGGGTTGGATGGCATTACGAAATATATTTGACCCACACATGCAACGGTGTACAAGCATGTGAATATTTTTAAACACGGGCGAATCATAATAAACGCATTTCTACGAGCATTTGGGGCCACAACTTCCATATGAGGCTGCTTGAGGGAGATTGATTGCACACCTAGTAATAATTCCAGGATTAATTTTCACAGTCAATTTCATTTTTTGTTGTTTTGAAAAATTAGGGCTAGAAATGGATCCGTGACTCTGGTATCAAGCAGGTCCAATAAGAAGATCCATTTGCAGATAAATAGGACCGTCAACTCATCAGGTGGGCCATTGACATCAGAAAAATGGATTGTTAAAAATAGAACCTGCATACATGACCCATAAACGCATGCCCTGTCAATCCCCTTAAAATATCTGGCCTGAATTGCCTTGGCAGTGTCCATTTGGAGTAGCACCACATATAAGAAAGGGTATAATCTTTCAATGATCCAGACAGTTCATCTGTTGGGAATCTTGGGACCCATTTAATGGGTGGAACCGCAAAGATCTCTGGCATTGAACGAATATAACCATCCAAATCTAAGCCTGCAATAGGTTGCAGATGTCATTGAAATACAGCCAATGATTTAATGACAACGGGTCTGGGAATCAGATCATAATTGAGATTGTAAAAATGGGTAACATGGGCACACTTCAGCTACACGCATACATATAGACTGCATGTGCCATGATCCCACATTTATGACACATATATGATGTCTATGTTCACTGACATGGATGATATCAGCCGTCTATCAATAAAGACAAGTGGGGAATGCGAATGCTATCTTATACTGGCCTAACTTCAATCCTGTTGATCTAACGGTGGCTGCCAGTGTGAGTCCTGGCTGCGCTCAAGCTTGCATTGGTGCTCCTCTAATGAAAAAATTAATTCCTAGCAAGCTGACAAGGTAGAGTCAGTGAGATGGGAATACTGTAGATTCATCTCTCCAGAGTACATGCTGTTAGATGAAGAATCAGTTATCAGAACCGTCTATCTAGCTTTCAGACTCATCAGATAAGCTTAGACATCCGATCTAAGGAATTGTTTGAAACAAAGATAGTTAACATTCTCTGCATCCAATTGAAGAAAAGTGAAGCACAGGATTTTCCAAATCTGTGGGATTTCTGAAACATAGGCCAGAAACCACACATTGTAATCAAGGTTTTAAGAGACATCTCTGGCTGACTTGCTTGATTCTGAGTTAAGTAGCAACTCAGCTGACTTGGGAGTGAATTGGATGGGCAAACCGAGTCACCTATATTTTCTGTGCTGACAACCACTCATCTGGATCAGACCCGACACAGTCCAGGTGGACCCAGTGCAACTGACACAGACAAGTCAATCCAGCTGGGCTCAAGTCATATTACCCTGATCCATCCTGCCTAGCCCAGCCCGGTCTGACTTAATTAGCAAGTATTACACTGATCCATCATGCCAAGGTCGGGCTTTGTGCCCAGTCTCAACCTGACCCATTACCACCCCAAATCACAGCACACGTGTGCAAGATCCAATCATTGGGTGGGGCCAACAGAAAGGGATAAGCCAATCCATTAATCAGGTGGGCAAATCTTCAATTCCATAAAGCATCTAAATGCACCATTGAACTTACCATCCAAATCATTTTTCATGTCTGAATAGATCACTACAACTTTGGTGACATACCAACTTTTCAACTAGCATGACAATTGTGAAGGGTATCTATGCCATGAAAAAAAGTAGACCCCGCCATGAAGATCACCCTTCTCGAAAATCAATTTGATTGACTCATTAGGTGGGCCACACCTAATGTTGAGCCAAACCGTTAATTGCCTGATGGTACTGATAATGGCTTACCTGATTAGAAGACCCATAATTTTCTCCACTTTACTTTTACTTCTTCCATACGTTTAGTAATTTTGTTCCATCCAAGATAAGTTTACCTTTTGATGTTAACAATAGAAAAAAACAAACCATGAAGTTGCTGTCTGACCACCCTAGCGGGCAGGGTATATCCCGTCTCCACTGGACAATGCATGTGGTGTGATGTGTACATTAGGCAACTGTTACCATGGCCCTACGATTGCTGTGTGGACCATATGAAAGCTTTTGATTGTTCAAATAATAACAAATGTGGCTGTGCTACATTTAGAAGGCAAAAGATAAGATAAGGACTGCATGAGCACCCTCATTCTGGTGGTTTTTTTTTTTTTTTTTTTGTTTTGTTTTTTCGTTAACTAAGCCATGTGGGAAGAACTTCTTGAGATGAGAAAGAGTATAGTTTTGTAGAATGCTCAATAACCTTAATTAGGGTGAGATGATGTATTATATACTCAATAATTATAAAAGTACTCTTAGGCTGATATATACTTTGTTGTGTATATGTCATATGTATATACAAATATTCTTGCAAACTAATGATTGCTATGGTGGCATTGGTTTATCTTTGAATAAAAGAAACTTAGAAACATCAGTAGAAAAGGTAGGATCCTATAAGTATGGCTTGATTCCATGTGTGAGGTGCTCAAATTAGCATTCCTATAAGTAAAACAGATGAGAGTGAAGTGAACTGACATTCTGACAATAAAATGAGCTTTGACGGAAAGGCAAAGAAAGAACATTGTTTCTCCGTTGAGTTTTGGGTAAACTTCCAAAGCAGAGACTTGACTGGATCCCTCAATAATTTCAAGAATTCTAGGCCCACTTAGATAGCTTGTTATGTACCTAATTATAACATTTTAAAATGATGCATTATGCTTAACCGTTTGGAACACACATTAGGATTATAATCATAAGGTATTATGCATGCATCATGACTTCTTTTTGTAATTTTTAAAAACCTGAAGTAAAATTCTGAGCTTCAAGTCATTTTCATACTCTCTTCCTCTCTCTCACATCTCTCTCATCCTCTCCCTGGTGGTACCCACATCATGTTTAGTCCAATCGAGTGATAGGATCTCCCCTGTTGTAATCAATATGTACTGCTCCTTTTTCCTATCCAGGATCGGATGGACAATCAACTTTAGTAACTTTTAAAGTCAAGTCTCCTTTTTTTTGTTGGGTTTTGCAATTTTCCATGAAATGGGCCCGAGAATGGATGAATTAGGTCTAGATCTTAACTGATTTGTTTGGGCTTGCCTGGTCTATTACAAGGTTTTATTTTGCACAACCCAAACTCAAGGGGACCATTAAATTAGAGCTGGCAGTGGTCATTGACTCTGGCCAGTCCATGGGCCAGATGGCCAGTAGTTATTCTCAAGTCACGCTTATTGACTTGTGCTTCATTTTTAGCCTTAACTGTATGTAAACTAAGAGATGTGCGTGCAACAACATGGAGAGAAGAAGGAAGAGAGAAATCAGGACTACAATTGCCTGAATTGCATAGGCACATGGAGAGGATGGCTTGCACTAGCTAAATAATTAATCACTATGTGTGGACAAACATGCATTAGATCCACCCGGTCCATCAGTTGGGCCATCACATTTTCACCATGTATTCTAGAAATTCGGAGAAATTTAAGACTTACATTGGTGGCACTCTAGGGACGGGTGTAAAATCATTACTAAAAGCTTTAAATTCACATGGTTTGGCCAACATGAGCATTAGAATGTCCTTATTTTTGGAGAATCAATTAATCCTGTTGTGGAATGTGAGATGAGTGGATTAGATGGTATACACACACCACGGTGGACCCCACATGTAACTTGAAGCAGTTTAATGATGAGACTTTTCTTCTCAACTTTTTCCCTGTAGTGTGTACCACTGGAGTGTTGAATCAACCTGATTTTCGGCCCCTAGTCCAAAGAAAGAGTGGCACACTTAATTGATGGGGTGGATATCATCCACATGAACTCCTTCCATCTTCGTCGAACAAAAGTCTTGATGTCCACACAAATTCACAGGCTGCATTTTAGAAATCAGAGAGAGAGAGAGACTCGGGTGGAAAGACTTTCGCGGGTAGAAGACACGGTATTAGTTAGCTTTTGCTGGTGAAATCTGAGCTGTCATTCGGTTAGCGGCTATATTTTTAAGTTTCTAAAATAGTCCTACCTTTAATTAAAAAGTTTTCTTATATCCTTTGTACATTGAAACCCCTGAAACTAATTATAGGAGCAGAAATGTCCAAATGCTTCTCATGTCATATATAGTATAGATGGGCCAACCTATGGCTTCTCACCTATCCATCTAAAACCACTTCTAGGAATGGTTCAGTCCTAAAAAGAAAAAGTCACTAACGAGGCACTTAAGTAAATGAATCAAGGAGTGGCAGTTGGGCGTAATACTCTGTTTATGAGTGGAAAACATGCTTAAGTTCTAAAACTAATTAGTAAATAGGTGAGGATTGGGTCATGGGTCATGAGCTACAACATGGGGTAAGAGTTTGAATTGTTGGCCTGTTTGGAAGATAAGTCACCCATGTTTTCAGTGCTGACAACCACCAAATTAGATCAGACTCAACTTAGTTCACTTGGACCTACACAAGACCTTAATCCAGCTTGGGCTCAAGTCATATTCACCTGATCCATTCTGCCTAGCCTGGCCTTAGCAAGTGTTTTGTCCTATAAATATACATTCCCATTACAGGTTAGGCAATGCTTGCATCTTGCACCTAAATAGCTAGTTTTTATTTTTATAATGTCTATATCACCGTGCATGTGAGACCCTCCTCTCAACGGATGCATTAGGAACATTAGGCATCAATTTTTAGGTTGGGTGAGACCGAGCCTAGTAAAATTGGGCTTGTGGTGCTAGGCTCATGTCAGGGTCAGGCTTTGTGCCTGGTCCAAACTCGACTTATTGACACCCCAAATACAGCACATCGTATGCAAGATCCAATCATTAGGTAGAGCTAGCAGCAAAGAATAATCCAATCCATTAATCAGGTGGGCATACCTTCAATATCATAACACATCCAAATGCACCATTGAATTACGTACCATCCAAATAATTTTTTCACACTAGAACATATCACTACAACTTTTGGTGACATATTATCTTTTCAATTAGCATGACACTCATACGGCACATCCGTCGCAAGATTCCAACAAGCGGGCCCCAAATTAGAAGCGTTTTAGGTTCTACTTTTACAGTCAAGTTTCTAATTTTGTTTGGAGCATTGATAATTCAAGGAGTGGCCCAGGGACCAGATAGTTCTAGGCCAAATTTTATTGTTATAGAAAAGTCTCCATTTTGTTGGGTACTGCTGTATTCCAACCAGTAGGCCCCAAAGTAGATACAGTTTAGATTTAGTTTTAGAGTTAAGTCTATAATTTTGTTTGGAGCATCGACAATTCAAGCAGTGGCCTCAGGATTGGATAGTTTTGGGCCAGATTCTATTCTCAGAGCTAAGTCTCCATTTTGTTTGGCACCGTTGTATTCCGATGAGTGGGCCCCAAACTAGACATGTGCGTTTTAAATTCTAGTTTTTAGAGTCATGTCTCTAATTTTTCATGGAGCATCAACAATTCAAAGAGTGGTCCTAGGATTGGATAGTTTTGGGCCAGATTCTACTCTTAGCGTTGAGTCTCAGTCTCCATTTTGTTGGGTACTACTATATTCCAATGAGTGGGGCCCATGTATTTATTGATTCATTTGTACTTTTCAGGAGAAAGTCTATTTAAAGTTTCGTTTTGCATGGCCCAGGCTTTAGTTGAGCACTAAATTAGGAAAGGCAATGGGCTGGCAACTCAATTTGGTCAGCCCATGGGCCACCTTGTTGGGTCAGCTTCTAAGTCAGGCTCCGGTATACTTACTAAATTTTGGCTGATAAAGTAATGAGTTAGGCTAGCACTCACTCCTGTTTCAAACTGTTTCTAGCATGCACCTAAGTATTAGCAAAAGGTTTCATTGCCCAAATCTCACAAATGTTACTAGTGGGCATGAAATCAGAGCCCTTAAGTAAATGGATTAAAGGAGTGTTGCTTGAGCAAATTAATTTGTTGATGGGTGGGATCGTGTGTTAAAATCGTAAACCCAATTAGCAAATGAATGAGTTTTGGGTCAAGGGTCCATGGGCTGTGACTCTGGGTTGGGGTTTAAATGGTCCATTTCTTTTGTATTGGGCCAATGACCCCAAACTAATCCCATACCCTCTGCCATTCTGCGTCAATAGTGGATGCAGAGGAAATGTGTCAATATAACAGTAGCATTATCAAATATTAGTAGCCAACTTGCCATACCATTGGATACGTTGAAATGGTTTTTAATTCTTCTTTTTTCTTTTTTTTTTTCCCTACTTTTTTTGAAAGATGAGTAAGAGATTGTTGAGGGTCCTTCTGCATGTGAAAATGGGACCCACATGTATGGCCTTAAGTACTCTTTCCTCTAACCACGTGTGTGGGGGTATTTTTATTTTCAGCTTTATTATTATTTTTTTTAAGCAAGTAAAGGGAGAGAAATAATATTTTTTTTCCTATCTAGAGAGGCTTGTTGTTATATATTCTATTGGTTTGGTTTTCATTCTTAGTGATAATGAGGAGAATAGTTGGTGGAAAAAGATGAGCATTTCTTCAAACTTCTTGTTGACTATAAGAAAGAGTTTTTATCTCAGGCTTTGTGAGAGTCCGTTCACAATACCAGTTTCTTCGATTGCCTTCTTCACAGGTTGTGTTGGAATTTTGTACAATCCTTAGTTGACAAGAAAATTCTTTCTGTTATTGTTGCTGGAAATTCAACTTTTGGGTAATTTATTTGGGTATCTAAGAGAGCTGTTCTCTTGATGATTGTACTTTTATTATCTCTACCATAGTGGTTTTGCACCGAACTTGTCCGTAATTTTTTCCTTCACATCAGAGGATTTTCCATGTATAAAATTTGTCTCTTGCACTTTACATATTGGATGATTTGCTTGCTTGTGTTGGAAGCGATTATCATCCATTAAATCTCATATATTATTAATCTCATTGATTTGCACATAAAAGAGAAAGTTGAGTAGTTTCCCAACAGAGATTATATTACCATCCAATGACCCTCAAGCCAATTACAAGCCACGGAGGATATAGGAGGAAAAACAAATAGGGCCTAATGGTTTGCCAAAGGTGGCACAACTGATGAATGGAGTCAATGTCACAAACATGTCACAACTGACGACATGACATCAATTGTTGCATGCTATGCTGCCCCCTACTCGTGCATAGAAATAGGTTACCTATGTAAAATCTGATCCACTTATCACAGGTCATCACTGTGTGAGTACCATGCATCTAAAATCATGACATATGTTCATCATGGAGGGCACATGATTTGAACCGTTGGTCTTTTTCTAATAACCATTCATTTACTTTCAACAGGTGTGGCCCACCTGATGATCAGATAGGCAAGTTTTTCAAGACATGGAAACTACCTATTGTAAGGACTATCTGATGAGCCGCGCTAGTCTCACATGCGTATGTCTAGTTTCTATGTGCGTAGTACTCAATTTACAATCCTAAAGTAAAACAGACATAAGTGAAGTCATGCAATGACAATAAGATGAGCTGTAATGGAAAGAGGCGAAGACAGACTTTTGTTTCTCCCTTGAGTAGGATAAACGTCCAAAGCAGACGACTGGAAAAACCAATAATCTCGTACTTCTAGGGCCCATTTGGATTGTTAATCATCTACCTAACTATAAATTATAAAAATGATTCATTATAGCATAATGCATTATGTTAATAAAATGCATTTGGAACTCTAATTGGTATTATAATCTTACGGTGTTATGCATGCATAATGATTTATTTTCTTAATTTTGAGAATCCTAATTAGAATTATAAGTTTTAAGTCATTTTCATATACTCTCTCTCATCTCCCATCTCTCTCATCCTTTTCCCAGTAGACTCCACATCATGTGCAGTTTAATCCAGTGATTGGATCTCCTTTACTGTAACCAATACGCACCACTTCTTTTTCCTATCCACAGTTGCATAATTAGAACAAACAATCTAGTGACTTTTAGAGTCAAAGTCTCTGTTTTTGTTGGGTTTTGCAAATTTCCAAGAAGTGGGGCCGTGAATGGATGGGTTTGATCTGGATTTAAACTGATTTGTTTGGGTGTGAACAAATTTCCTAGTCTATTACACGGTTTTATTTTTCACAGCTGAGGCTTAAGTGTACCATTGAATTAGAGCTGGCAATGGTATGAGTCTGTTAAGCTCATGGGCCAGATGGCCATCAGTTGGGCTTAGGTATGCTTATTGTGTTGTGGTTCATTTATAGCCTGAAACTGTTAACTTGAAGATATGGTGAACAACCACATGGAGAGAGGAAGGAAGAAAGAATCGGGGTCTACAATAGCCTGAATTGCATAGGCACATAGAGGGGATGACTTTTGCTAGCTAACTAATCATTATGTGGGATAAACATGCATATGATCCACCCTGTCCATCAGTTGGGCCGTCAAATTTTCAGTATGAATCCTGAAAATTCACAACTTACAATAGCTACACCATAGGGAATAGTGTAAAATCATTCCAAACAACTTTAAATTCACATAGTTTGGCCAACATGAGTAGTAGGATGTCCTAATTTTCGGCGAATCAATTAATCCTGGTGTGAAATGTGAGATGAATGGATTGGATGGTATATAATCACCATGGTGGCCGGGCACCACATATAACTTGGACAATTTTAATGGTGAGACTTCTCATCTAAACTGTTTCTCGTGGTGTGTAACACCTGACTTTTGAATCAGCTTGATTTGTTAGTGCTGATCCAAATAAAGAGCGGCACACCTGATTGATGGGGTAGATCTCATCCACATGAAGTTATTCTTCCTCATGAAACAAAAGTAATGCACAACATCCATATCAGAAACTGCATTTTGGATACCAGAGAGAGAAACTCAGGTGGAAAGACTTGTGCGGGTAAAAGATAAGCTGTTGGTTGGATTTTGCGGATGAAATCTAAGCCATCATTCGGTTAGTAGCCACATTTTTTAGTTTCTAAGATAACCTTACCTTCAATTGAAAGGTTTTGGATGGCAGAAACATTATAGCAGGCCTGGGAAATTTTTAGTGGTGAGAGCTTGCTTCTAACTTGGGCTTAGGTGTACTTATTGGGGTTTGAATGGTTGATATGTTTCGTAGCGGGCCATTAACTCTTCAATCTTTCTCTAGCACAAATTGCCTTGGTGGTGTTCAGTTATTAGAATGAAGGTACATGAAATGCCATTTAGGTTCGATGTAGATATCCAAGCTGCTGCAATGTAGATATCCACTAATAGCAAAGCATACATCGCTCTTCAACTCTTTGGTCCACCGAACCACTGACGCTTTACAAAGTAAAAGAAAACCAACCATTGCCCTTTCCTGGAAACTATATCTGTCAACAGCCTGGGCTTGGGCTGGGCTGAGACTTGTCCAACTTACGCTGCAAGTAACGAGTTATTACTAGTTGATGCTCCGTGGGCCATCATGATGTATGTGTTTTATCCATGCCATCTATCTTTTTTTTTTTTTCATATCATTTTATGGCATTTCATAGCATGATCCCAGAAATGAAGCAGATACATAAGAAACAGCGGTAATTGAGTGCCCACCCATAAAAATTTCCTGGAGGCTACAAAAGTTTTGTATAAGCTGATATTTGTGTTTCCCATTCATCCAGTAATGTGTGACCTGATCAATAGGTTGGATGGAAAATAAGCATTACGGTGGGCCATGGTGGATGTTCAATTACCACTAGTTTCCTGTGGTGTGGTACACTTGAGACAAGGGAGATTGGAGAAGGAGAGTCGTTGTTAGGCTCTGCATCGCCAGTAGAAGGGTTTTCCACCTAAAAAATGGGTATTTTCTCTCTGTTTCATGTCTATGCAGTGGATGCCTTCTTTTGTAATCTGATTACTACATGTGTAAGGTGTTTATAGTTTGTCTTATTTGGCTTTTAAGCTGTAATCTATTTATAGTAAATTTGTCTACATATGAATAACTTGTTAATTATTTACTGCTTGTAATTGAGTATTCACACATGATAGAGCTTAGAGTGATACATACATCCTTTAAAAATCATAATGACATAAAAAGTCTTCATTTAAGATGAATTATTGAGATAAGCCCACTCAATAAAGCTATAGCTGATCCTTGTGATAAACTGATCCTTTGATGGGATATATAAGCGAGCCCACTAATTCAAATTCCCTTTTATAACAAGAAACTGTTGAATGTAAACAATCAACTATTAATTTACATGTACATGTAGTGTACGAGCAATGTGTACAGTATGCTCCACATGTACAGTGGCCCCTATATATGTTGGCCATGCGTACATGGCCATATGTGTGAGATAGACATACATGCATAATTAACCCATGTGTATAGCAGGCCATATAAGATACAAAGAGAGGTACAAAGATGGATTACAAAGTAGGCTAGGCATGATACATGAGTACATGTATAGTGGGACCATAGATGGATGATCCCACGTGTACAGAACTTATCCATGCTAATAATACTCGCTCGCTTGAGATTGATTGCGTTCTTCGCTGAAGATATTCGAAAATGGAATACATTTGTAACATCCTCACAATTAATTATTTATACAAGCATTGATAATGCCATATATCGAAATCCAGGTCGGTCGCATTAATAAGTGGGCCACATCTATATGAAAATTTTGACCGTTGGAAGATATGACTAATGGACCGGATCTCCATCATCTTGAGTGTCTCGAAGTCAGACCTCTGATTCATGGGAAAATCAAGATCGTTCACATCTTATGAATGTCCCTGATCTCTCTCTCATACATATGTTAAACTAGTATATGTACCACGAAGAACATGCGCAAGCTCACGCGAGCTCTTCTCACTTGTAAAGATCGGAAGAATCAGACCGTTAGTATTCCTAGCACTTGTACACGTGTACCTTCAATTCAAATTTGAAAATGAGAAACGATCAGATACAGCGGCTGTATCGTAAGTTATTCTACATCCATTATTTACTCACAACGTGTAATATATTTGATTATCCTATCCGTTAAAAAAAGTTGGGCAAAACATGTTAATCAGCAGATATGATGACGCAGGGGAGGACGTGAGGTCGAGCACCGTCTTCCTCAAGAGGATAATTATTCCGAATCCACGGAACTTCTCCGGACTCCTCACAGAGACTTTCTCGAATCCACGAGAAAGAGAAGCGAAAAATAAAAATAAATTCTAAATAAATTCGAAATAGATTAATGAATTCATAAAAACGAGTTCACAACCCTTTAAATAAGTACTAAGCAATGGGAAAGAAATCAATCAAACTACAACTAAAACTCCTAGAATTCGCGACTTACTATAAATAGTAAACTTACTATTTATAGACAGTCATGATGTCTACTAGTCTGCGCAAGGTTTTCGGCCAAAAATAGTAAGTGTCCTATTTGGCTTCACCAAACCGTTCCCCTAATTATTCTAAGCTCTTTTCACGTTGGACGCAACTCCTAAAGCTTGACGGATGAAGAGTTATAAACAAACTAAAACTTACTATTTATAGTAAAAACGAAATTGAAAGCAGGGAAACGGCCATCAAATCGGGGTTTCTCGCAATTCGAGCGTCAACCCTATAGATAGCGGGGTTGGTTAGCTAAAGTAGCTCGTTCTACCCCAAAATCATATATTTTTCGTCGGCTAACTCATCCCTGGATTGTGAGATACGCTTTGATTTAAGGTCCGATGGTCCAGATCACTTCTTTCGCCGACCGGGCCTTTTTCTCGATCCATCTTTGTCATGTAATTGTCCGCGACCCGCTCTACATCGGTCTCCTCCACTTCAAAAGAACTCGTCCTCGAGTTATCATTATCTTGGCTCATGATACTCACGTCCGCGACATTGAAAGTTCGTGAGATCGCCATATCATCTGGAAGATCAACAACATAAGCGTTGTCATTGATCTTTCGGATGATTGGTACCGGTCCAATCTTTTTATTCTTCAACTTGTTGTACGTTCCGGTCGGAAATCTTTCTTTGCGCAGATGGACCATTACTTGGTCGCCCACCTCGAACACTTTTTGTCGCCGATGCTTGTCCGCTTGCTCCTTGTACTTTTCGTTCAAGGCATGTAGCTTGTTCTGTACCTCCGCATGAATGCCCATGATTTTGTCTGCCATATGTTCTGCTGCAATGCTCATGCCTGGGAGCTTGGGCAGAGGGACCAAGTCTAGTGTATGGCGAGGTACTCGTCCGTAAATAACCTGGAACGGGGATTTTCCTGTCGAGCGGTTCACCATGTTGTTGAATGCAAACTCCGCTTGAGACAAGGTCAAATCCCACTGCTTCGGTTTTTCTCCTGAAATACATCGAAGGAGGTTTCATGTGCGATTCACAACCTCAGTTTGACCGTCAGTCTGTGGGTGGTACGCGCTGCTGAACTGAAGGCGTGTATCGAATCGAGTCCACAAAGTCCGCCAAAAGTGGCTTATGAACTTCGTGTCACGGTCAGAAGTAATAGTTTTGGGAACCCCATATAGCCGCACAATTTCTCTGAAGAATAGATTCGCCACGTGTGTTGCATCGAGATTCTTCTTGCATGGAATAAAGTGCACCATCTTGGAAAAACGATCTACTACCACGAACACTGAATCCATGCCGCGTTGTGTTCGTGGGAGACCAAGCACAAAGTCCATAGATAAATCCTCCCAAGGGCCGTCAGGCACGGGTAACGGGGTGTAGAGGCCCGTATTATGAGATTGTCCCTTGGAAGTCTACAAATATAACAGCGTTGGACTGTCTTTCCCACATCATGTACCAATTGTGGCCAGTAATACCGTTCTTCCACAAGAGCTCGTGTCTTGTCTCGCCCCAGGTGTCCACTGAGGCCACCTCCATGTAGCTCTTGGATTATCTGTTCCCTTAGCGAACTCTTTGGGATACATAGTCGATTTCCCTTAAAAAGGAACCCGTCTTGTATATGTAAGTCACCGGGGTGACCTTCCTGACATCTAACCCATGCGTCCTTGAAGTCGTCGTCGTCGGCATATATGTCTTTGAGGCGATCGAACCCGACAACTTCATTGCTCATAGTGACTAACAAAGTTGCACGACGACTCAGCGCATCGGCTACTTTGTTCTGTTGCCCTGACTTATGCTTTAGCACGAATGTGAATTCCTGCAAAAATGAGATCCATCTAGCATGCACAAGGTTAATGTTAGCTTGACTATTAATAAACTTGAGGGCTTGATGGTCCGTGTAAAGTATGAATTCCCTTTGAATCAAATAATGTCGCCAGTGTCGCAATGCCTGGACCACCGCGTACAACTCGATCTCATATGTAGACCACTTCTTGCGTGCATCACTAAGTTTCTCACTGTAGAAGGCTACCGGCCTACAGTTTGTCGACATATGAGGCATCACATTCGACTTCAAATAGTTTGTCGAAGTTGGGAAGTACAAGAACTAGGGTCGTGGATAATCTGCGCTTGATTTCGGCAAAGCTCTGTCGCTTGCCTTCGTGTCCCACCGAAACCGCCTTTCTTCATGCAATCTGTGATCGGTGACACAATGGTACTAAAGTTTTTCACGAACCGACGATAGAATGTTGCTAGTCCATGGAAACTTCGCACTTCGTGAATATTTTTGGGAACCGGCCACTCTCTGATTGTCTTCACCTTTTCCTCATCCACTCGAATGCCCGTGGATGTAACCACAAATCCCAGAAACAATAGGCTATCAGTAATGAAGCTACACTTTTTTAAATTGAGGTACAGTTTATTTTCAGTGAGCACTTGAAGGACCTTCTTGAGGTGCTCCATATGGGTAGTTTCGTCTTGACTGTATATCAAAATATCATCAAAATAAACCACAACAAACCGCCCAATGAAAGGTTTCAGAACTTAGTTCATCAACCTCATGAATGTGCTAGGCGCATTAGAAAGACCGAAATGCATGACCATCCATTCGTACAATCCTTCCTTGGTCTTGAAGGCTGTTTTCCACTCATCACCAGGCCGTATTCGAATCTGATGGTAGCCGCTCCTTAAGTCCAATTTAGAGAATATTTTTGCGCTCTCTAGCATATCCAACATATCATCCAACCATGGTATAGGAAACCTGTATTTTATGGTGATCTTGTTGATGGCCCGGCTGTCGACACACATGCGCCAACTCCCATCTTTCTTTGGAGTTAGCGAGTTGGTACAAAGACATGGGCTCATGCTTTCTCGAATAAGACCTTTACGGATTAGTTCCTCCACTTGTCCCTGCAGAATCTCGCACTCATTCGGGCTCATTCGATAATGAGGACGATTAGGTAAACTGGACCCAGGGACAAGGTCGATATGGTGTTGGATATCTCGCATAGGGGGTAACCCATCGGGAATGTCCTCAGGCCAGATTTCTTGGAATTCATGTAACAAGGGACTTAATCTTTCAGGGATGATGGTAGGCTCGAGTTCTTCCCCTTTTACAATTAATGCATAAGTCTGTCCTGTTTCTTTCGATTCTTCCACAAAGTCCCGAATGATTAAGAGAAAACGACCCTCCACTTTAGAAGTTTCAGGTGGTCCCTCTGGATCCATAGGGGCCAATATAGTCTTCCGGCCGTCCTTGACGAAGATATATATGTTATCTCGCCCCTTATGAGTGGCGTCACGGTCAGATTGCCAGGGTCGACCGAGTAGTATGTGACATGCTTCCATGTCAACCACATCGCATACTACTTCATCCTTATAATGTTTGCCAATGGAAAAAGATATGGTGCACTGTTCAGTTACCTTTGTTTCGCTGACTTTCTTGATCCAACCCATATGGAGAGGGATGACGCTCTGTTTTCAATTGCAATTTTTCCACCATGACCCTGGAGACGATGTTCTCGCTACTCCCACTGTCAATGATCATATCACAAACCTTTCGATTCACCGTACACCTAGTGCGGAAGATGTTATGCCGCTGTGGATGCACTTCTTTTCTTGGCGAATATAATAGTCGCCTCACGACGAGCGACTCGCCTTGATCTTGCTGAACCCAATTTGAATCATCTACCTCGTCCTCGGCGATATGCTCCTGTTCTTCAACATCTGGATCTTCATAAGCGTTATCAGCACTACCATCATTAATGGCGAGGTTTGCCACTTTTCGGGGGGACAAGTATTTGACAGTGGCCGGGCTGGCCAAAACGATAAGCAAATTGTCGGGCCTTGGCCGAGCATAAGGGTTCGAATTCTACTTGGACCAAAGATAGAGTGGAGACGCCCCTTTGGGGTCTAGCTTGCCCGCTTCCCTGATCTCGGTTCTCAGACGTAAGAGGTTGAGTGCGTGCTCCTATGGGCTCCTTCCCCTTAGGTTGTGGAGCTCCCTGAGGTGGACCTGCCGCAGTAATCCGTGCAGTAGGATAGGTCCGTGTGTTAGGACGTTCAAGTTGCGCTCGCCGAGTAGCCAACTTGATCGCATCATTCATCGTCCAGACGGACTGCATCTGGACCCGATCTTGAATCGCCATACGCAATCCACCGTTGAATCGGGCGACTTGCTGCGATTCAGTCTCGACCAAATCGTTACGCGCCGCCAGGTGGTAAAATTCTTCTGCGTACTCTCTCACCGACCGACTACCCTGTCGACAATTTTCGTATTGTTGGAATAATACCTGATCGTAATCGCTAGGGAGGAATCGGGCGCGTAGTAGCTGCTTCATCCGCTCCCATGTGCGGATTGGCGCTTTCATCTGCCTGGTTCGTGCGAGTTGCAGTTGTTCCCACCAAGCTGACGCTCCTCCTTTCAACTTGTAGGCCACAAGCTTGACCTTCTTTGTTTCAGGAATGTCCGTATAGTCAAAAAATCGCTCAACTTCAGAAAGCCAATCGAGAAAATCCTCAATGTGTAGCTGGCCATTGAAGTTAGGAATATCAACCCGTATCTTGAAGTCTCGATCCATTCGATCTACCCGATCGCCGCTTGCCTCAGGGTGTTGGAAGATCACGTCATCGATCTCCTCTTCACTGGAGCCCCCGTCCTCAGGCATGACCCTTGAATGCACTGCCGGTACTATCCTGCGATCAGGCCGATTACGAGTCTCAGCAATTGGCGGTGGAGGATTACCACCAGGAACACGGAGTTGCCCTAGGGTTTCTGCCAAGAGATTCGCTATGCGGTCCATGGAAGCCTCCAGCCCTTGCATGGCTTGCCGATTCTCTTGCTGCGCTGCTTGGAAAGTTGTCGCTGTTAAAGGCAAATTTCCTAGAGCACCGCCTATGGGATTGTTGCCCGACCCGTCGTTAGAAGCCATCGACCCGAGGAGAAACCTCGCTCTAATACCAAACTGACGCAGGGGAGGACGTGAGGTCGAGCACCGTCTTCCTCAAAAGGATAATTATTCCGAATCCACGGAACTTCTCCGGACTCCTCACAGAGACTTTCTCAAATCCACGAGAAAAGAGAGCAGAAAATAGAAATAAATTCTAAATAAATTCGAAATAGATTAATGAATTCATAAAAACGAGTTCACAACCCTTTAAATAAGGGTACTAAGCAATGGAAAAGAAATCGAATCAAACTACAACTAAAACTCCTAGAATTGCGACTTACTATAAATAGTAAACTTACTATTTATAGACGGCCGCGATGATGTCTACTAATCTTGCTGAAGGTTTTCGGCCAAAAATAGTAAGTGTCCTATTTGGCTTCACCAAACCGTTCCCCTAATTATTCTAAGCTCTTTTCACGTTGGACGCAACTCCTAAAGCCCGACGGATGAAGAGTTATAAACAAACTAAAACTTACTATTTATAGTAAAAACGAAATTGAAACAGGGAAACGACCATCAAATCAGGGGTTTCTCGCAATTCTGAGCGTCGCAACCTGGCATAGCAGGGTTGGTTGGCTAAAGTAGCTCGTTCTACCCCAAAATCATATATTTTTTCGGCTAACTCATCCCGGATTGTGAGATACGCCTGGTTTAAGGTCTGATGGTCCAGATCACTTCTTTCGCCGACCGGGCCTTTGCTGATCCATCTTTGCCATGTAATTGTCCGCGACCCGCTCTACATCATATGAAAATCAGGCCAAATAAATGATAGAATGGAAAATATTAATGGAATATTAAAAATTCATCTCTTTGGAAAAAAGGAGCATTGGATGCCCCTTCAATCACATAAATATAGAAATCCTTCTCCTTTGTTGTCCGTACTCACATTTTATAACCTTTGGCCGGCCACTCTCCCATGTGAGTGCATCGTGATACGTTCATGATTGCAATGTAATTGGGATATTTGGATATTCCAATCGATCAATCTGAACCGTTGCAAGATCTGCAACATAATATTTTAAGGGCTACCATATATTAAAATTGAGCAGATGAATGAAGCATTCCATAAATTTTATTTCTCTTAGCTAGCCGTAAAAAGAAAAAAAAAAAAAAAAAAAAAAAAAAAAAACCGTTGATGCATGGAATGGATGGGATTGCCTGATAAAAGTACTTTAAAACAATATGTGATCCATGATTTTTTTTTCCTAACAAATGAGATGGCTTGTAGATTGGACTTATTTATGTGCTAACAATAAGAAATTTTCTGATTTTTGTACACCTTTTAGAACTAACCCAAAGCCCCGGCTGATCGATTGTATTGTACAAGTAACCTGACTGTTGGTTCTAACTAACATGTGGGGCCATGGTTTGGTACTGCAGACCCAGACCGTTTGGATTCTTTTGATTATTCTCTTCAAAAACAACTCTAGATTGAATACTGTAATCACTTGTTTATAAAAGGTAATCTTGGGAGCTAGTGATTTTTTGGCCATCTCCCAACAAGACTGGGGCCACTATATCAACGATCTGGAACAAGGAACCGTCCGTCCACGTGTTCTGACATTTCTTGTTTCTAGGGAACTTTAAGAGCTATGATTGTTCCATTCATGGTGGGGCCCAACCTTCCAACGATCTCAATCACTAAACAATAGGTCCCCACTCCGGTATCCTCATCAAGGATCATACGTAGTGTATGTGCATGACATCGTAGCCGTCCAGCAGGTAATCCCAAACATGATGATCATGAAAAAAAAAAAAAAAAAAACTCACCACCCAAAAACAATATAGACCACCACCCAAAAACTCCAAATTTAAGTGTGGCTCACATGATGAACGGACTAGCTTGATTTTTGTTTCATATGTTTTATTGGGACAATTAAACAATCCAATTGATTGATCCAGACCATCCATTAGGTCTAAAATAGATTACATGTGCTACCATGCAAATATTACATCATACGACAATTGTAACTTCATTGATTATTGGGTTCAATTGCATGGGGTTCTAATATATGCACTTTTCAATTGAACTAATGCAAGTATATTCAAAGTCCATTCATATAATTTATAAACATAATAAGATATGCATAGAAACACAAGCAATATATTTAAAAGTAAAAGAAGAATCAATAGATTGGGTTACATACATGTTTAATTTTGCATTCGGATACAAAGATTGCAACTGGATGATGAGAAATTGAGGAATTTTGATTTTTTTTTCAATTTTTCACAACTTGATCCATCTCCCCTAAATCTCAAAATCGAATTTCCAAATTTATAATTTTTTGTGGAAAACGTAAAGAATCGTATATTTGTAACCATTTGATACTAGTTTAACGTGATTTACAAAAGAAAACATAGATCGAAAGTTAAAAAGTGTTCACTAGATTAAATAAGTAGAATATATCGGCACCGCATGTCCGTTTCTCATCGCTGAGGTAAGATACACGCTATATAATATACAATGGGATATATTGGCTATACGGTGGATATTTAAAACAAAGGCCGATTTTTGTGTCTGTGTTAACTTATAAACAGGTTGGATCTGAAATAAACATTGTGGTGGGCCCTAGGAAGCAAACAGTCCATATTCAATATTCTAAAAAAAAAAACTAAAAAAAAAACAAAATGAAATAGATTCAATTGATAGGATCTTCCAATATTGGGTTATCTTTTGGTGCATGGCCATCCACTGTTTGCAACATCATATCGACTATTTGGTCCACCAAATCATTGACGCTTTACAAAATAAAAGAGAATCACCCATTGCCATTGGCTAGAAACTACAGCTGTCAATGGCCTGGGCTTGGGCTGGGCAGAGTCCTGTCCACGCTCCACAAAGTAGAACCTAGGCCTGAGTGCAGCTTGGTCTTATGAAAGGCCCAAGAAAACAGATTCAAGCCCAGCCTGCGATATTATGCAGGATACCAACCAAGCCATGGTGATTATGCATGACCTCATCCCAAGGTGGATTCCGACTACCCCCTTTTGTACAAGATTTGGTATGTTCGTATAATGCATCTCATCATGCATGATATATGACAAAATTTCCCTTGAAATTCTAAAAGGGCTGGGCTCGGCTAATGGGCTCTTGAAGAGAGCTTGAGCCCGACCCAATTATTAAACAGGTTTAACTTTTAAGGCCCAGACCTGAACCTTATGCCTAGTGGGCCACCCCAAGCCAGGCCATAAGTGGACCAGCCAGGCTCATTGATAGCTCTAGTAAACTCTTAAGCCGAGCATTGCATGATACCACCTCTCTAAGCAGTGTACCCAACCATGCCTATTGCTATCCCTGTTGGGGATGTTTTTGGATTACTTGACCAGATAAAGGCAGGGAAATAATTCAATGCAATGAAATGTGTAGTAGTCACTGAACAAGGCGTCTTACAACCACTGGATTAGGGACTCTTGGAGATGATTGGAGTGGGAGAAGAGAAACCTGCAACCTTTCTCCAACCCAACCACTCCAATGCTCTCTTTAGCAGTTTATATTGGTGTCCAAAGCACCGTTGGGCTTCAGGCCATGCCCACTTTAGACTCAAATTTGGTTTGTGCATGGCCGTGTTTGGGCCGGGCCTATACTTATGACCCATGGCCCACACTGGCCCCAACAGAGTAACTCAAACCTGAGCTCGAAAAACTAGTTAGGCCCGAACTCGAACCTGCCCAGCCCAAATTTGGTAAAATCACTATTTTCCACTTACATGTTGTTAATATATCCTTTGATCAGGTGGGGCACACATACACAATGAAATAGATGTCCAGAGAAGTGAATCCAGTGGCATGCATTCACGGAGAATGGATTGCTGTCTAACGGATTACTAGAATGGGATACTTATAGGAGCAAATGAAATTAGGTGAGTCTAAAATGACTTGAGCCCAGGCCCAAACCAAAATCTGAAAGGCCCAAGATTTGCCCATGGGCCAAGCTAGTATTTTCAAGCTGGATTCAAAGTAGAAATGGGCTCATGGAGTGACTTTTAGAGTCAAGTGTCCATTTTGTTGGGTGAGTAGGGCATGAATTTATGGGTTTGATTTTAATTGTAAGCTGGTTTGTTTGGGCTTTTCAAGCCTAGTACATCACAAGGTTTTATTTTGCATAGCCCACGCATATTAAATTAGAGCCAGCAATGGTCTTTGACCCTGTCAGCCCATAGGACGGATGACCAGTACTCGAAATATGGGCACATGGAAGGGATGACTTGCACTAGCTAACTAATCATTATGTGGGACAATCATGCATCACATCCACCCCATCCATCAGTTGGGCCGTCACATTCTCACCATAAGTACTGTAGATTCAGCGAAATCCAAGACTTACATCAGTTGCACCACAGGGAAGAGGGTTTTTCACCATAGGTAATGGTGTAAAATCCTTCTTGAAAACTTTAAATTCGCATGGTTTAGACAACATGAGTATTAGAAGAATTTAATAATCTTGGTATGAAACGTCAGATGAGTGGATTGGATGGTCTATACGCACAAAAGTGGACATCACATATAACTTGGAGTATTATAATAATGAGACTTCTTATCTCAGCTATTTCACATGGTGTGTACCGACGGTTGAATCAGCATGATTTTTGGCCCGGGTCCAAATAAAGAGCAGCACACCTGATTAACGGGGTGGATCTCATCCACATGATCTTGAGCCAACCAACAGGAAAGAGTGGAGATTGAACATCTACTGTTGAAACATTCATGATGAGGACACAGGGTGTTCATGACAAATCTATTCAGTCCATCTGTTTTCTTAGTGAATGGCCAAAAATGAGGAAGACCGAAGCTCAAGTGAGCCACATGACAGGAAATAGTGAGATTGAACATCCACCCTTGAAACATCCTAGAGCCATTGTCAACTTCAGATCTGCCTCATTTTTGGGCCCATTCCCTCAGATTGACTGAAAAATGGATGGGCGGAATATTGGACTTCTCACGAACATTAAGGTAGGCCCCAAGTACAGTTTGAGATAAGATGGCAACATTAATCAATGGGCCAGCCAGAGGTCCGCTGGACATTTAAGCATATAGGGTGGGGGTTGCTTGACCGTACAATGATGTTGGTGACAAATCCACTTTATCCATCTATTTCCACCTCATTTTAAGGCATGGACCCAAAAATGAGGCTGATCGAAAGTTCCAGTAGGCTAAACGTACGACTATGAAAGTATGGGAATTAAACGTCCGGCCGATGAAATAGTCATAGAGTCGAATGATGTTTTTGACAAATCTGCCGAGTCCGTCTATTTTGGCTGCTCATTTTATCGCATGGCCCATTTTCAGTTTTTGATCTGCCACCTAAATGAGCTGAAAAAATAGATGTACCAGTCAATTTCTCACAAACATTAAAGTGGCCCATGTACGATCAAGACTAGGTCAACACGACAATCAATGTGAGAGCAAGAGATTGGTGGACATTTAAGTTGGAGGGTGAGAGTTGCTTGACTATAGGTGTGGTCTACAATGATGTTTGTGACAAATCTGTTCAATCTATCTATTTAATTTGCCACCTCATTTTGGGGCATGGAACCAAAAACAAGGCTGATCCGAATCTCTAGTGGGCCAAACGAACATGGAATATGCTCGGATTTTACTTTTAGATTCAAGTCTCCTCTTTTGAGAGGAGCATCGGGATTTCAAAGAGTGAGCCCTGGGACCATATGAGTTTTGGCTCAGATTCTACTATTAGAGTCGAGTATCATCTTTTGTTGAGAACATCCAGTTCCAAGCAATGGGCTTGTCATGTCAAAGTCTAAGTTTTTATTTTGCACAGACCAATCTCAAGTAGAACAATAAATTAGGCTGGCAATGGGCCTGTGACTCTAGTCAGCCCTTTAGCCAACTAACCAAGCTTGCTTATAACTTGGGCGCAGGTGTACTTATTGGGCTATGTTTCGGTTTCAGCATGAAAACAAAGGCTATTAAGGTAAATAAATCAGGCTATGGCTGACTCATTCCTATATCAATCCGTTTCTTGGATGCACGTAAGTGTTAACAAAAAGTTCCAATTCCCAAATATTACAAAGTTATTAATGGGCTTGAAATACAAGCCCTTAAGTAAATGGGTTGAAGGAGTGGTGCTTGGGCCTAATAATTTGTTATCAAGTGGGACTACATGTTAAATTCTAAACCCAATTAATAAACGGGTGAGGATCGGGTCATGGGTCCATGGGTTGTACCTCTGTTTGGGGTTTGAATGGTTAATATGTTTCGTAGAGGGCCACTAACCCCAAACTAGTCCCTCCCTCCGCCACTCCACAAAAATTGTGGATGTGTTTGATCTTTGTAGAGGTGATGGTGATGATGACAAAGAGGAGATGAGCTCCCCAGGATGCCTTTCCATCATCACTTCAAGTACCATGACACCCAAGCCTTATACGTCGCATTTTTCAATTTTTCAGTCACCCTCATCATATATGCAAGCTCTGCAAAAAGGAAGACAGTTTAGTCATGTTCTTTCTCTTTGTTAATCATCAATAGCTAAACTCTTAAGCATATATCAAACTCACAGGGGTTTCTTAATCTAGGTTTCATATCTTCTAGGTTATTTTGCTTGTTAAACCCAAGGGATCTCTACAAACTGTGCATATGCCAATTGCCATGTGTGTGGCACATCTGCGAGTTGCATAAGAAGTGCTAAAATTTTAGATGATCTTGTTAGTAAGTTAGGATGGTCTACTAATAAGGCATGCCACATGCATACATTGAGTGTGTACAATTGGCATTTTTTCTCAGAACTATCCATTGTTTTCATGTGTTGGTGGCCTGCCTGATAAGAGGACTAGATTAATCATTGTGTTGGGTCATTTGCATGGTTAGGCCTACCTTTATGTATGCCTCATATATCCCAAACACATGAGAAGTTAGCATGTGTAATCTAGAGTGTATTGATACGTCTATAGGTATCATTGTATCTACACATTTCATTGGCAAGGATTGGGTGATATGGGCATGTTTCAAGAATTTCCAAACTTGGAACTTCTTTTGTTTGTGTGGGGCATTCACTGTGCGGTATCACATCAACAGTTTGGATCATAGAGATGTCTAACCCTTGTGCAACGGAGTAACCCAGCCCTTATGCATCATTTTCACATTTACTTGTATGGGCTAGGAGCAATGAATTTTTTCAATCATTTATTAAATAGTGATGACTCATCCATCTATACTTGGTATCCATGTAAATCTATCCAGACCATCTGAAAATACAGCCTGAGCATATCCCAAAATTACACTTATTGGAGGATTCTATACATCCGATTGGTGGCCAACAAATGGACAGCTATGGAAAATGGAGAGCGCCACGAATTTAATAGCTGATAACATATGGTTAAGTTGGTTGGGTAACATGAATCCTGGTCAGTCTAACCATGCAGCCACATTACTTCCATCATGCATAATGTAAAAAATGATGGACATCAAGTGCGGCAAAGGAAAAACATTATTAACAGTATCTTCATTTGCATGGTTATATATTAGTTTTAAATACTCACAGATGCTTTACAATTTTTTAGCTAAACAAAGTTGGGGATTTGAACAATACAATCCCTTTTGTTTCTTTGCAAGGCCTCTTACGACTGTTGGATTAAGGAATCTTCCAGTTTCCCTAGAGTGCCACATTTGACAACAGTATGATAACTCATGCACAAACTTTACTATGTAATTTCCAACAAAAAATTGAAAATCTTACGAAAAATAAAAGACCAGTTATTAATAAAACTATTAAAGCATGGAGAATGAATTAGCAACTAACCTGGAGCGATGTATCCATAACTGCCTGCGAGTGTGGTCCAATTGGACGAATCGGGCATCAACAATCTGGCAGTGCCGAAGTCAGGGACACAGGCCTCGAATTCTGAATTCAACAGAATGCTATTGCATCATAGGTCTCGATGGACAATTGGCCGAGCGCAATCATGGTACATGTAAGATAATGCATGGGTGACATCTTTAATAACCTTCACCCTTATATTCCAGTCCAACTGTGCAGCTCATTCATCATTGCTTAGGATGTTAGCCAAGCTTTCCTTTCCATGTAATCATAAACTAGAAATGAGAATTGAGCATGAGAAAAAAAACCATAAATCTTCACAATGTTGCGATGACAGATTTGTTGTTAAAACCCTCTGTTACTTCCACGATGTATTCAAACATGGCAATCCCATCATATTGAAAATGGATTTCCGCCTCTCCTTTCAAGAACCCCTCTTTCTATTTTTCTTCTTATTTGATAATAAATGGAAGAAATGCTGATGATTACAAATAAAAGAAACAAGACCACCAAGAGAGTAGGAACAATGAAGATGACAACTTGGCGGACTTTTCTTGCATCACCATGGCTTGTTGAAGGAGCATTGCAGGGTCTCAAACCTTGCACTTCACCACATAAGCCTTTGTTTCTTATGAATGCCTCTGCGAGAGCCTTCTGAAAGGACTTTCCAGTGTTCTGCTGCTGCTGCTGCTTCTTCTTCTTCTTTTCTTAATTTATCCAAGGCACGTAAGAGGATTGACATAGATGCGCAACGACTGATCGGGCTTTTCAATTATCCAAGGCAACTAAATTATATTCTTAATACCCTCCATTTTAAGTGGTCAAGGGTCAGGATTTTGTGTTCAGAACATCTCTCAGGATGGTGAAGATTGGCAGATTTGGGATGCTAATCCCAACTGAAATAGTTACAAAGCCGTCATTTCAGGATATTTATGGTAGCAGCAGGCCTGATTCAAGTTTCAGACCTTGTTTAGTTTAGTTTAGTTTAGTTTTAATAATATTATTATCAATTTTGGAAGGTAGTTTCATGGAAAGTTGATTCAATTGATCAATTATCTCACTGATCTGATGTTCTAACTAGCTGATTCATTTACATCAATTGTATGGCTAAAGTGAAAAATAATCAAATTCATCCAGAAACCATAAGATGAAGAAAAAAATATCAAATGAAACTCACTTGATCAATGAGGAGCTCCCAGTTTGATTAGCCTCAGCAATGACCGGTGTTTACTTACCTGGAATGGACCAGACTGTTGGATTGGTTGGGATCAGAAATCATCACTGAAACAGGACAGGTTTTGGCTGGGACTGAAACTCCTCGGTGAAACGGGTCAGTTCACTAAAAACACAAGTCAACCATTTTATTAAGAACATGCAAGTTCACCAGTCAAAGCTGAAACACAACCTGCATTTGTAACCCAAACATGCTAGAAGGATAATATTGCTAGTTGTTACTAAATAATTTTATCTATAATAGCAGATTCCTAGGCCAGAATAGGTCAGGAAGTCAAAACATCTATTAGGAAGTTAATAACCAGGCAACACGTGAACATTAGATTGATGTTTAACAGCAGCATCAGTAATAACTTGTAAATGCATTAGGTATATAAAAATATGTAATGCTGACAAAAAGACGAAAAGCGACAACTGGTTAAAGTTCATACAATTTGCAACATCTTGCAGGCCCTAAACCCATGATTTGAGTAGCGAAATGAAAGATGATGCACCTAGTTACAAATGAAAACTCAATTTCTAAAAATATTAGGTAAGACACAAACTGTTACTGAAGGTTTACCAAGATTGTGAACATTCAACATAAGACCAGCAAACCTATTTTTGCTCTTTCTGATTTCTTGGGCATTAGGTCTATCAAAAGGGTCAACAGAAATCCTCCTGCTTGAGCTGGAAAGTGCAACTGGCAAATATACAGAAAAGGAAAGAATGGTTTATCCCAACATCAAAACTTCATGTTTATACCAAAGAATGGTTTATCCCAATACAAAAACTTCATGCTTATTTGGCAATTTAAGATGTCGAAAAGTCTATTCTCTATAGAAGATAGCAATATCTCCAGTGTAAAAGAACCTAAAAAAAAAAAAAACTGAGAGAGAGAGAGAGAGAGAGAGAGAGAGAGAGAGAGAGAGAGAGAGAGAGGGGAGGGAGGGAAAAGAAAAAAAAACTGAGAGAGAGAGAGAGAGAGAGAGAGAGAGAGAGAGAGAGAGAGAGAGAGAGAGAGAGAGAGAGAGAGAAGCAAAGACGCAAAGACTACCTTCTCTGAAATTACACTTGAACCTTTGAGGCACATGACGTAAATACCTCATCCTTCCCATTCCAGTTGTCTTCCTCGTAATGGCCTTCACACTCCAGTTATCTGTTTCTTTAAGATAATCAGTAAACAACAAACTTACAGAATCTGCTAAAACTATATACATTACAAGAAGATAAAGAAAGGAATAAAAAACTGTGACCCATGAAATGGTCCATATGCCAAATGTTCTGAGTTTTTCTCATTGAATGTGGACATTTGCTGCACCCACAAGGCCACAAAATCTGGCTGACCAAAGACCTGACTACTCAAACCATCCATATTGTCTTGATTGATGATCTATGTCTGATCCAAAGTTTGATGAGATGAACAGCCAGATATATATTATGGGCCCCATGCGATCAAACAAATGGTCCTTGAATTCATAGGATTTATTTATTTAAATTAATTTTTAGGGTTAGACTGAGTCAGTATTGGTTCAACAAGTTTCCCTTTGGTATTTTGTCACTTTTTGGTGGGCCACTTTCTGGGCATAACAATATTAGAACGTCATGAAATTGGTCACTATCGAGCCAGCTTCAGAATGATCCCATGATCATACAATTCTGATACAGTTTAGGTGAGGTACAACCAGTTTAAGATAAGCCTATATGTTTGTGATGAGATTCAAGGGCATTTTGGTCATTTCTCTTATTATATTAGGTTTTTCTTTAGTTGCCAAAAGATAACTGCCTCTTTGGCTTTGTGTGTAACAACACATTGTGGTTACTTTTAATAAAATTTCGTGTTTAGCGTGTTGATTCCCTTTTGGCATTGCCTCTGGTTGAAACATAGGAGATTGATTTATCAGTAGTTTTGACCAGTAGGCTGGTGGGAATCATTTCCACAGCGACTTCATCTTTGGAGACTATTCTACAACATTTCTAGCTAAAGATTTCAAAAGAATATGGATCCAGATCAGTCCATCACGTACGCATTTGCATTAACAAATGCATAGTTTTAGCTCAACATGGTGACAAAATTGTCCATATTCAGACCACTGTTGGAATGGCTATCATAATCTTGTCATCAGGATTTTTGTGCTCATAAGTCCTATCCACATGATGGCCCACCAAATCTATGATCCTGATCAATGCACAAAAGTATCAAAAGTGTGATGGAGTTTTTTGTTTTTTTTTTGGTTGGTATTGACATCACGAAATTCCAGGAAGCATGGATGTCATAGAAAACATTTCTCATACATCTTTGTGGGAAATGGGAAACAGAATTCCTCCTTTGACTTCTCGAATACAATCACCAACAAATGCATATTAAAAAAGTAGGGGAAAAAAAAAAGATCCAAAAGAAAAGGAAAATGTAGTTGTCTCATTAAGCTTGCTAAATTATGCTCTAATGTAAAGTGCACAAAGTGGTGGACCAATCGACTCGCCTGACCTTAATTCTGATTTCACAAGAAAATTGCCATGTCACAAGTAGACAATCAACTTGGCTGCATTATTTTATTTTTTCCGAAAGCAACTTGGCTGCATTTTAACGAAACTGGAAACCAAAAGGATTGGTTTCTTCGTTGGGCCTGAGTTTTTCAACATCAAACATAGGGCTTGCGAGTCAATTACACTTTGGACATTATGTGCAGGAGTGAATGATAATGACAGAGGGGAGATAAAAATGCCATGACAACAGCATAGCCATTCATAAAAGCTAATGCATGTGTACATGTTCGTGCACTTTTCTATGCATATGCGTTTGAACAGAATATTCAGTCTGTCCAAATTCCTAAACATTAATTTGCAGAGACACAAAACAGTTAATATGTTAAACAGGAAAGAAAGGCCCTATGTCAACAAGGAAAAAGAGGTTATCGAATCCATGCACAATGCATGATGTTACGTGTTAGGCTGTTAGCTACCCAAAAAAACTGGATGCAGGTGGACCCAAATGGATTGGAAATGTAACAAAAATATTACTGGTTGGACAATCTTAGCTGTCCAACTGCCCACCTACAAATGAGTGGTAGAAAAAAAAATGGTGGAAATGGACAGCACTCCTTACGAAATAGTTCAATTGGAAAGGTATAGATTCATCTCGTCTAGCAAATTTTAGGCTATGATCCTTCCATGGTGGGTCCATGAGATGAACAGTCCACATCAAGGACTGGTATGACCTCTCCAATTAGCGTCATTACACCAGATAAGGAAATTAGTGTGCTGCACACAGGTTTCATTTCTCCCATAAGAAAGTGGCACAATAGGAGACATACGAAATAAAATTAAAAAAAACATAACTTAGGGGGTGTTTGGGAACATGGAAACCCTGGAAATGAAATTGCTTTCCGTGGAAACCCACTTTTTCTCCATTTGCCAAAAAAAAAAAAAAAAAAGTAGCGTTGCAAACTAATTTCCATTTCTCAGATTTTCCTTGAAAAACTGTGCCGATTCATCTTCCCAAAAAAGAGACATTGCTGACTTCTGAGTTAAAGAAGATAACATGAGGTGACAGAACATCGAATCGCTGTAAAATTGGAATCCAAAACAAACGAGGGAGAAAAGAGGAAACCATGGTTTCAATTTCTTGATGATTTTCAGGTTACATTTTCATAACCCCCTTTTAATAGTTATCCTTCCATTCAAACACATGAAAAGAAAAGGAAAACAAATAAAAACTAGAAGCATAACATGAAAACGAGACACAAATATTTCCACACTATAAAGAAACTTTCATTTCTAAAAACAACGTCCCAATTGTTCGGCGATCTAGACCATTGGTGTGGTGCAGCCCACAGTCAATGGACCATGCACCCCTAGAAGAAAAAAAAATAACTCCTCGATTAGATTAACCCCCACTATTAGGCTTGGAAGTTGCCTTAGTCAGAATGTGAACCGTTGTTGTAAATCACTTCTTAACCGTCTATTTATAGCTCACAAATCTCTAATCCACATCGAATGTAGAGATTGCACGAAAATGCATGAAAAAAAAAAAAAAAAATCATCAAAGAATGATTAAGCAGAGTATCCAAACCCAACTAATGCATAAAAACCGAATTGAGCTTCCAAAATTGCAGAAATATTAAAAAAGAGGGGGGTCGGTAGATTACGTACACTTGCGGATACGGCTAGCGGGATAAGCGCATCGGCTCTTCTGAAGATGAAAGCTATGGCGCCCGCACCGCAGGCAGAGGGTGTGTCTTGTTCCTTCTCTTCCCAAAGCTTCCCGTCCCTTTCCCCTTATAAATTAAAATGGAAATTCATTATTTTCTTTCTTTCTTTTCTTTTTCCTCGCATGAGGAAATGGAAGAGGATGAGATTAGAGTTAAAGACTGGTGAAATTACCATATTAGGCTTCCATGAGATGCTCTCTTTAGCCGTTTATATTTTGGTGTCCAAAGTCTGTTGGGCTTCAGGCCAGGCCCACTTTCGACTCAAATTTGGTTTGTCTTGGCTGGGTTTGGGCCGGGCCTATACTTATGACCCATGGCCCGTACCAGCCCAGCAGGGTAACCAAAATCTGAGCTCGAAAATTGGTTAGGCCCGAACTCGATCCTGCCCAGCCCAAATTTGATAAAATCACTATTTTGCACAATGAAATAGATGTCCAAAGAAGCGAAACCAGCTGTATGCATTCATGGAGAATGGGTTGTTGTCTAGGGGATGACTAGAATGGGATGCTTATAAGAGCAAATGAAATTAGGTGAGTCTAAAATGACTTCAGCCCAGGCCCAAACCAAAAACTGAAAGGCCCAAGCTTTGCCCATGGGCCAAGCTAGTATTTTAAAGCTGGATTCAAAGTAGAAATGGGCTCATGGAGCTTATGCAAGTCACCTTAATTTAAATATTAGGAATGTGGTCCATCTTTGTTGTGAAATTATGTTATTCCTGAATCCTGAGTGACTCATGTGTCCTTATCACTTTACATAATGGGTGAAGAAAGCAGGCCGCATCAGCTCTCCAATCCTACCAATTATTCATGGAGTAGATTTAGTAGACACTTTGACTTCAGGTATAGTACAATTATCTTGAGTCACATTGCCGGAGTGTGAAGTCGTTGCTCTTTTTTCTTTCTCTTTTCTTCTTTTCCTTTTCAATTAACAAAACCACAATTGGCACCTTCTCTCGCTAATAAATATCCCCATTCTTCTCCTAATAATAGGTTAGTAGAAAACTATTATTTCAAAAAAGTATAACATCTCCTAAAAGGTAAATTCTTTGGTTTAGAAGACATTCAGTTAGAAGATAACCATCACGCATACATTGAAACATTTTTATTCTTTCAACATACCTGTATAACATTTGGGTTATGATCACCAATCCTAGTATCTACTATTTTTTAAGAGAAAGGTAGGAGCACACCACCTGTAAATTTATTGATACAATAAAAACGATATACAAAACATTCAAGTGGGAGCCACAAAGAAAGAGAAGCTTCACCTGAAAATCTACATTTTAGATAAACACCAATTCCACACGCTGAAGTTATGTACATATCAAGCAAGAAAAATACCTTCTTCACATACGATGATTTTTCATACAATAAACACATGGTAATAATGTTCTTGCCACCACACACCCTCAACCTTGATGATTTTCATCCACCCAACTATACCTTAAGATCCATGAGTTGATGTAATGTAAGTGCGTGGAATGGCCCTAGAGAAAAGGAAGACCCACCAATAGACAACTCTTGAGCCACGTGGTGCATGGTTGGCCGAGAGTTCGGATCTGGCCGAATGCATGAAAGTGCCATGGACACCACAAATATGACTTCGTGTGCAACCACAGCCGTCGGGTCCTGGAGACGTTGGTCCAACATATCCTTTAGCAGTGTATCTTGTCTACTTGGTGGTGTCAGAGAGGAGATGAGCTCCCCAGGATGCCTTCCCATCATCACTTCAAGTGCCACAACGCCAAAGCTATATACGTCGCATTTTTTAGTTACCCTCATTGTATATGCAAGCTCTGCAACAAGGAAGATGGTTAAGTCATGATTATTTCTCATTCTTAATCATTAATAGCTAAACTCTTAATCATATATCAAACCTACCTCTATTTCTTAATCTAGATTTCATATCTTGTAAGTTTTTGTGCTTGTTAACCCCAAGACATCTCTATAAACTGCGCATATGCCAAATAAGACATACTCAGCACATCTGAGAGGTGCAGAGAATTGGCCAAAGTTTTGGATGATCTATCGAAAAAGTCTGGATGGTCCATTGTTTCATATACATTGTGTACTGTTGGCAATTTTTTCTAAAACTATCCATCGTTTTCACATGGTGGTGGCCTGCTCAATAAAAGAACCAGATTAATCATTGTGTTGGGTCATCTGCATGTTTGGGATTACCTTTATGTGTGCCTCGGAAATCCCAAACGCATGAGTAGTTGGCACATGTAAACCAAGTCATTGATGTGTATGTAGGCATCAAGGACTACTTTTTTTTGTGTGGGGCATTCACTATGTGGGACATCACATCAACGGTTTGGACCATAGAGCTGTCGAACCCTTGTGCAATGGAGGAAACCCAACCATCCTCTGGGATCTCTTGGCCGAGCATTGAAGGATGCCTTATTTCCATATGCATCATTTCCACATTTATTTCCTTGCACATCATTTTCACATTTACTCGTTATGGGCCAGAAGCAACAAGTTTTTTCAATCATTTCTTAAACAGTGATAACATATCCACCTATATACTTGGAATATCCATGTAAATATATCCAGACCATCTAAAAGCATGGCCCATATTGTAGATGGAATAGGTTCCAAAAATTATAGTTATTGGAGGATTCTATCCATCTAATTGGTGGCCAACAAATGTATAGTTAAGAAAAATGGTCAGCATCACAAATTTAATAGCTGATAAAATATGCATAAGTTAGTTGGGTAACTTGAACTATGGTTAGTCTTACCACATTATCTCTATCATGCATAATGTAAAATGATGGACCACAAGTGTAGCAAAGAAAATACATTCTTACATTTATCATCATTTGCATTATTATATTAGTTTTGACTTTGGGGATTGTAGAAATACAAACCCATGTATGTTTCTTTACAAGGCCTCTTACAGCTGTTGGATTAAGGAATCTTCCAATTGCCCTAGATTGCAATATTTGACAACAGTATGTTAACTTATGCACAATCCTTAGTATGTAATTGCCAACAAAAAATAAAATAAAATAAAAGGGAAAGCTTAAGAAAAAATAAAGACCAATTGCTAATAAAACTTTTAAAGTGTGGAGAATGAATTAACAGCTAACCTGGAGCAATGTAGCCGTAAGTGCCGGCGAGCGTAGTCCAATTGGACGAATCAGGTATCAACAATCTTGCAGTGCCAAAGTCAGAGACACAAGCCTCAAGTTCCGAATTCAGCAGAATGTTGTTGCTTGATAGGTCTCGATGGACAATTGGTTGGGTGCAATCATGGTGCATGTAAGATAATGCATGGGCCACACCTTTAATAACCTTCACCCTTAGAGTCCAGTCCAACTCTGCAGCTCCTCTGTCGTTGCTTAGGATGCTAGCCAAGCTTCCCCTTTCCATGTACTCATAAACTAGAAATGAGAATTGAGCATGGGAACAAAAACCATAAAGCTTCACAATGTTGCGATGACGGATTTCTGTTAATGCTCGAATCTCATTTCTAAAACTTCTTTGATCGGATTGATCCCCACCTTCGAGTGGGTGAAGTTTCTTCACAGCTACTACTTGGCCTGATGGTAGATTTGCTTTGTAAACTTTTCCATACCCTCCAATTCCGATGCAGTATTTGTCGTCGAAACCCTCTGTTGCATCCACGATCTGTTCAAATGCATCAATCCCATCATAATTCCATATTGAAAATGGATTTCTGCTGCTCCTTTCAAGAACCACCTTCTCTTTAATTCTTCGTCTTTGGTAATAAATGGAAGAAACGCCGACGACTATAAATAAAAGAAACAAGGCTGCCAATAGAGGAAGAACAATGAAGATGACAACTTGGCAGCCTTTCCTTGCATCACCATGCCTTTCCTTGCATCACCATGCCTTATTGAAGGGGCGTTGCAGGGTCTCAAACCCTGCACTTCACCACATAAACCTTTGTTTTTTATGAATGCCATTGCAGGAGCCTTCTGAAAGTTTTTGCTGTTGGGAAGAGGACCTTCCAAAGCATTGTATGAAAAATCAATAGATTGCAAGCTGAACATTGCTTCAAAAGAAGGTGGAATGGAGCCCGACAACATGTTGTGGGAGAGGTTTAACTTTTCCAGCACATGCAATTTCCCAAGTTGTGGTGATATCTCTCCATTGAGCGAGTTATGACTTAGATCGAGTAAATCCTGTAAGTATACCAGGTTACCAATTTGAAATGGAATGCTTCCATTCAAATCATTTTCGCTCAATTTGAGATACCGGAGTTTGGAGCAATCCCCTAATTGAGGTGGTATTGGACCACTTAGGCGATTCATTGACAAGTCAAGAACCTCCAAATCGAAGAGTTTTCCAATCTCTTTTGGTACCTGACCAGAAAGTTGGTTATCATTTAAACTCAAATTGAACAAAGAAGTTAGCCTCTCAAATTCCTTTGGAATCTCTCCTTCTAGAAGGTTCGAAGAAAGACCAAGTACTCGTAGCTGCTTCAACTGCCCAATCTCGGGAGGAATTTTACCAGTGATCCTGTTCCCAGATAACTGTAGCCTCGTCAAGTTTTTGCATTCTCCCCAGTTCGGTGAGAGTTCACCAAACAACCTGTTGTTGCTGACATCCATGAAATAGAGATGTGGGTATACACCAAAGGCTTCTGATACATTTGCAATGAGTTGATTTCCTTCGAGTCGCAGTCTAGTTAACCTAGTGCAATTTCTGAAGCTTTTTGGGATCTCACCAGTTAAATGGTTGTCAAATGCAGTGAATTTTTTAAGAGATCCACCGTGGCATAACTGAGGTAAATAGCCTGAGAAGTTGTTGCCATTCAAGTAGAGTTCAGAAAGATTTGTCATGTTTGACAATTCTCGAGGCAACGAACCAAATAATTGATTATCATAGAGGGATAAAATTACAAGGCTGCTCAAATTACCTAAAGTAGGAGGGATTGGACCTGTCAGATTGTTATCGTACAACTCCAAATCAACCAAATTCTTGAGATTTCCTAATTGTGCAGGAATTGAACCAGAAATTTGATTGCTGTAGAGGTACAAAAGTGTAAGGTTTCTCAAATTACCTAAACTGGGAGGAATTGGACCAGTTAGACTGTTATATGACAACAACAACTCAACCAAATTCTTGAGATTTCCTAATTGTGCAGGAATTGAACCAGAAATTTGATTTCTGTAGAGGTACAAAAGTGTAAGGTTTCTCAAATTACCTAAAGCAGGAGGGATTGGACCTGTCAGACTATTATTCTGCAATGACAACTCAACCAAATTCTTGAGATTTCCTAATTGTGCAGGAATTGAACCAGAAATTTGATTGCTGTCGAGGCGCAAATGTGTAAGGTTTCTCAAATTACCTAAAGCAGGAGGGATTGGACCTGTCAGATTGTTAATCCGCAACGACAACTCAACCAAATTCTTGAGATTTCCTAACTGTGCAGGAATTGAACCAGAAATTTGATTGTCAAAGAGGTAGAGGATTGTCAGCCTGGTCAAGTTACCTAAAGATGGAGGAATAGGCCCAGTTATTTCATTAGACGAGATGTCGAGATCTGAAAGGTGAGAAAGGTTAGCCATTGAAAGCGGTAGAACTCCAGAGAGTTTATTCACAGAGATATTGAGGGAGACAAGTCTAGAAAGAGTGCCAATATCAGCTGGAATGGTTCCAGTAAGTGTGTTGTCACTGAGATTGAGACGGAGGAGGTTTGGAAATGACGAGAAGCTCAAGTTATCAAGCTTACCTTGCAAGCCTGCACTCTGTAAGCTTATTTCTATTACGCTTCCAAGGCCATTGCAGGAGATACCATACCATTTGCATGGAGAGATTGTGTTGGCACTAGAATTAGCAGATGGAAGTGACCATGAATGGAGAGCTTGTGGTGAGAAGATGCTGGCTTTCCATTCCAAGAGAGCCTCTGCTTCTCCGAGTGTGGATGCTGGTGCTGTTGTAAAGGCATTGGAAGAAAGAAATTCTAATAATAAAAGAAGAAAAGCAAGAGAGAGAGATTTCTGTATGGCCATGGCTGTTGTTGCTTATTCTCTGTTACGAACTTGCGATGGATGGGTATTTATAGAAGGAGGTTGATGTTACTCTGGACAAGAACAGCTTGTCTTACTCTTACGGGAAAAGAAGAGTTAATTGGTACAGGCGTTGAAAAATATGAATGCTCGTAGGATTGCATGTGCACACAATCTAAATGCCCCCGATTTGTGGACCCTAACTTATATAAGGAATAATAGCTGAAATTAGATCTGTTGGACCCAGGGTCGTCAATGGGCGGCGAGTTCTGTCCAACCCGTCTGCAATTATGAACCGAAGCCCAAATCCAGCTCGGGCCTGTGACAGGCTGAAGTAGTCCAGCTCGACTCCCACCCGGGACATTTACTATAAGCCCGACCTGAGTCCGCCCGAGCCCAAGCCCTAAATATCTATGTGGCTAAATGATATTTTGGAGTGCCTCATGTGTGAGAGAGGGAGAGAATGAAAGAAAACGAGAAAAGTAGGTTTAGAAAAGATTTATTGGGCCGTGCTGGGTTTATGGGATTTGGAGAGCTAAGCCTAAGACCGGCTTGATTTACAATTGGGCTCTTGATTTAAGCCTGAGCCCGACTGTCGGTCCTGATACACTGCTCCAAACCCAGCCAAATACGGGCCAAACCCAAAGGCCCATCAGGTTTACCCGGCCCATTGACAGCCATGGTTGGACCTATCTCACCTCTGTATGGATGCGGATTGCCTGCCAAGGACGCCGATTGGCTACTGACGCTGCTACTTGCTACTGCTCGGTGCTCCCCGTGCCCCACCATGATGTATGTGTTTCATCTATGCCGTTTATTCTTCTTCTTCTTCTTCTTCTTTTTTCCTTTCTTTTAAAAAAAAAAAAAAAATTTCTCAGATCATTTCATGGTACCAGCCTACAAATAAGTAGATCCAAATCTGAAGTTGACCACATTAGAGGAAACAGTGTTGATTAACTGGCCATCATTAAAGAATTCATAGGGCTGCAGAAATTTCGGATCCAGCTGATATTTGCTTTTTTCCATTCATCCAGGTCTGTATGACCTAATCAATATAGGTTATATCAAATAAACAATACAATGAGCCTTAGAAGGTTTTTAATGGTGGACATTCAATCACTACTGTTTTCCTGTGATATGGTCCACCTGAGATTTAGAACTGCCTCATTTTTGGGATCAAGCCCTAAACTAATCTTGGAAAAATAAATGGATGGCATGGATAAAACTCAAAAACATTATAGTGGACCTCAAATCACCGACCAGTAGCCAACTTGCTACAAGCACCGTACCCAGCAAAAACTGCGTTCTCCTGCGGAAGCCTTTCCAGATTGCATCGGATTACTGCTACCCGGGTAACAGGGTGTTAAACTTAACGCGGAGCCCACATAGATGATATTTTGTATATCCATGCCATCCAACCGTTTCTCCATACTATTTTAGGATGGAATTACAAAAATGACCAGAATCCAAAATTCAGGTGGACCACTCACAGGAAACAGCTGTGATTGAGTGCCTCAACATTAAAATTACCAAAGGGCCTATCGTACGGTTTTCATAATGTCTTCTTTTTTTTTTTTTGAAATCTAACATGTTAATAATGTCAGGAAGATCTGGATGAAGGGAAAATATGAAGATCAGCTTCATCCAAAACTTTTGTGGCCCAAAAAAAGCTTTTAATGGTCATTCATCATTATTTCTAGTGATACAGTCCACCTTAGATTTGGATATTATTAAAGTTTGGGATTGGGTCCTAAATGATATGGAAAACATATGGACAACATGGATATACAACAAATACATCGAGGTGAGACCCACACCATTGATCCATGGATGGCTTGAAAGCAGACTGGACTGGACCTCTCACAGGACTTCTAAGGTACGTTTTGATAGCTGATAATGTAGTTAATTATAAATAATAAAAACAAAGTATTATAACATAATACATTATATTAATAAAAGGTGTTTGGAACACTCATTAAGATTATATTCTAAAGGTATCATACATGCTTGATTGCTTGTTTTCTTGATTTTTAGAAACCTAGAATCGTAAGCTTAAGTCATTTCATGCACCTCTCCCTCTCTTACATTTCTCTCATCTCCCATCTGTCTCATCCTCTCCCCATTGGACCCTACACCATGTGGGGTCCAAACCAATGATTGGATCTCCTCAATTGTAATCAATGCACCTCTCCTTTTTCCAATCCATGACTGGATGGCTATGACAATCAACTCTAGCGACTTAGAGTCAAGTCTCCATTTGTTGGGTTTAGCAAATTTTCAAGTAGTAGGCCCATCAATGGATGTATTTGGTCTAGATTTTAAGCTGGTTGGTTTAGCTTATCAAGCCTAGTCTATTATAAGGTTTTATTTTGCATGGTTCACATTGAAAGAGACCATTGAATTAGAGCTGACAATATTCTTTGAATCTGTCAGCCCATGGCCGGATGGCCAGTACTCGGTCTCAAGTCATGCATATTGTGTTGTTCTTCCTTTTTAGCCTGAAACTATTAAGTAGGTTAGAAGATGTGCCGCGCAATGACATGGAGAGAGAGAAAGGAAGAGAGAAATTGGGACTGCAATGGCCTGAATTGCATAGGCACATGGAAAGGATGACGTGTGCAAGCTAACTAATCATTATGGGACAAACATGCATCAGATCCACACTATAAGGAAATCCAAGATTTACATCAGCCGCACCACAGGGAAGAGGGTTTTTCACCACAGGGAAGAGTGTTAAATCATTCCTAAAAATTTTAAATTTACGTGGTTTGGCCAACATGAGTATTAGAATGCCCTGATTCTTGGAGAATCAATTAATTAATCTTGGTGTGGAATGTCAGGTGAGTGGATTGGATGATGGATGCACACAAAAGTGGACACCACATGCAACGTGGACTATTTAAATGATGAGACTTCTTATCTCAGCTATTTTCCATGGTGTGTACTAAGTGTTGAATCAGCCTGTTTTTTGGGCCCCGGTTCAAATAAGAGTGGCACACTTGATTGACGGGGTGGATCTCATCCACATGAACTTGGTCCTCATTAAATACAAGTAATGCATCGAATACATACGCAAGTCTTGGACTGCATTTTGGAATTCAAGCAGAGAAGATTGGAGAGATGATGGGTTATTTTGACCCATCTTCGACCGGTCGAGAGCCCTGCTCGACTGGTCGAAGGCTGGTGGTCGACCGATCGAAGTTCGAATCGAGAACTTCGACTTAAAGTCCAGCGAGTAATCTTGTTGTTTTTTACTGTAGCCAGGACTGGTCGAAGGTGGGCTACGACCAGTCAAAGACTAGCTAGGACTAGTCGAAGGTTACGCAGTTTGTTCCGCGATTTTGCGCGAAACTGCGGATTTGAGTCCTTTCGCAACTGGGATGCGGAAAGGAGTTTCCCAAAACTATAAAAGGGGTTGCCTAGGGTTTTTCTAGGAATCACAAAATAGCAAGAGGGTTTCCTAAAGTTTACAAGGGATTTGCTAAAGGGTTTAGGGCTATCAAAGGTGAGAGAGAGGGAGAAAGAGAGAGAGGAAGCTTATAGAAGGGAGGTTCTGCTCGTGGAGGTTTTCTACTATATAATCTATATCTCAGAGCTTCTATGTCCTCGTAATCGGTTAGATCTCTCCGTTTTCTCTATTTCTCTTATTGTTTATCCACTCCTGCGTGAGTGAAGAAGATTGTAACGTTCTACTTCATAGTGGATTGTTGATCTGGACGAGGTCCCGTGGTTTTTACCTCTTTGAGGGTTTTCCACGTAAAAATCTCTTGTGTGGTGTGTGATTGATGCTTTGATTTATTTCATTGCTTTATTATCCATAATTCTGGTTTGTTTCAGGAGGCTAGATCCTAAAGTTTGTGCAAGGCATCCCAACAAAGTGGTATCAGAGCTAAGTTCATTGAACGGGTAGGATCGGTTTTGAATTATGGAAGGTGGCTCAAGGATGATCAACCTCAATGGTTCTAAGTGGACTATATTGAAGGCTAAGATGGAGGACTTGCTTTATCGCAAGGACCTATATTCTCCAATCTCAGGCATATCAGCAAAATCCAAGGATATGACTGATGATGATTGGAAGAAGATGGACCGAAAGGCGGTGGGGTTTATTAGACAATGGTTGGATGATTCTATGTTCCATCATGTGTCTACGGAAACCTCAGCCGAAAGCCTATGGCTAAAATTACAAGGGCTGTATGAGAGGAAGACAGCCGGTAATAAGATATTTCTGATAAGGCGACTTGTAAATCTCAAGTTCAAGGATGGTGATTCTGTGGTCGAGCACATGAATGAGGTCAGCAATATAGTGAACCAACTCACCTTTATGAAGATGGTCCTGGATGATGAATTGCAGGCTTTACTATTGCTTAGTTCATTGCCTAACAGTTAGGAGACATTGGTGGTGTCTCTAAGTAACTCTACGCCAGACGGAAAGATATCCATGGAACAGGTAACCAGTTGTCTCTTCAATGAGGAGACAAGGAGGAAGTCTCAGGGGTCTACTCAGCAAGAGGCTCTTGGAAGCAGGAATGGGGGAGAGGAAAGAACAGGAAGGGCGGGAAGGCCCGAGATAAATCAAGAGGCAAGTCGAGTAACAGAAAAGAGGTTGAATGCTGGAATTGTGGCAAGAAGGGCCACTACAAGCATGAATGTCGTGGTAAGAAAAACGACAAGAAAGGAAAAGGGAAGGAAGAAGAATCTGATTCCACTGCGGTCGCTTCAGATGGCGACATGGTAGTTATTCTTTCTACAGATCACGATGTATGTCTCACGGCTACGAGTCAGGGCACCGACTGGGTGATAGACTCGGGAGCTTCTTTTCATGCGACTCCACACAGGGACTCCTTCACAAGCTACAAGTCAGGTGACTATGGGACTGTGAAGATGGGAAATTCTGGCGTATCAAAGATCGTGGGAGTCGGTGATATTTGTGTGAAAACTGATGTGGGCTGCACATTGGTTCTCAGGGATGTGAGGCATATCCCAGACCTTCGCCTCAACTTGATGTCGACGGGAAGGTTGGATGATGATGGCTATGAAAGCCGGTTTGCTGGTGGGCAATGGAAGCTCATCAAGGGTTCGTTGATCGTGGCTAGAGGAAAGAAGTGTTGCACCTTGTACAAGGCAAGTGTCAGTATGTGCAAGGGTGAGTTAAACGCAGCGGAAGATTCAGCTATTGACATGTGGCACAGGCGTCTAGGCCACATGAGTGAAAAATGGCTTCAGCTACTAGCGAGGAAGCAGCTCCTTCCAGACGTGACAGGTATGCCTCTCAAAACCTGTCTTGATTGTTTATCATGGAAACAGCATAGAGTTTAATTTGTTAAAACTGCTTCTCATGTTAATAAAGTGCATGCATTAGAGTTGGTTTATTCTGATGTTTGTGGTCCTATGAGGACAAAAACCTTGGGTGGGGCATTGTATTTTGTCACTTTTATAGATGATGCATCTAGGAGGGTTTGGGTTTATACTTTGAAATCCAAGGACGAGGTCTTTGGTGTGTTTAAATTGTTTCATGCTATGGTCGAGAGAGAGACAGGTAGATCATTGAAGTGCATCCGCACTGACAATGGTGGTGAATACATTGGTGACTTTCACGAGTACTGCAAGTCCTAGGGTATACGGTATGAACAAACGGTTCCCAAGACCCCCAGCATAATGGTGTAGCTGAGCGAATGAATCGCACCATTGTTGAGAGAATCAGATGCATGTTATCCCATGTGAAGTTGCCCAAGACGTTCTGGGGAGAAGCAATGCACACGGCGGTATATTTGATAAACAGGTCTCCATCAGCCCCGTTGAATGGAGAAGTACCTGAGAAGGTGTGGACTGGACATGATCCATCGTACAGTCATCTCAGGGTGTTTGGATGCAGGGCATCCGTTCACGTACCAAAGGACGAGAGGTCCAAGCTCGATATGAAGATCAGGCAGTGTGTATTCTTAGGGTACGGTGATGAAAAATTCGGTTACAGGTTATGGGATCCGACCGAGAAGAAGCTCGTCAGGAGCAGAGATGTGGTTTTCTTTGAAGATTAGTGTATCAAAGACATTGGTAAGCCAAAGAAGAGCCAGCTTAGTTCAGGTGAGCTAGAGGACATGGATCCGATTACTCCTCCCGTGGTGCCTGATGACGGGGGAGTACAGCAAGGTGCAGAGGATGAGGGAGTTCCTTCAAAAAATGGACCAGGGGAGCAACCCCCACTTGATCCACCTGTTGAGCCACAGGTGAGGAGGTCATCTAGGGACAGACAACCGTCCAAAAGGTACTCGCCGCATGAGTACATTATGCTAACCGATGGGGGAGAGCCAGAAGATTATTCTGAGGCCCTAGCCGACGAGCATAAGGAGGAGTGGTTGAAAGTTATGCAAGAGGAGATGGAATCCTTGCATAAGAACCATACCAATGATATGGTAAAACTGCCTAAGGGCAAAAAAGCTTTGAGCAACAAGTGGGTGTTCAGAAAGAAGGTTGAGCAGAAGAATTCACAAACAAGGTTCAAGGCCAGACTTGTGGTGAAAGGGTTTGGTCAGAGGAAAGGCATAGACTTCGAGGAGATATTCTCACCAGTGGTGAAGATAACATCCATACGGGTGTTGCTTGGGTTGGCGGCTAGCATGGATCTGGAGATAGAGCAGTTAGATGTTAAAACTGTCTTTCTCCATGGTGACCTGGAAGAAGAGATCTACATGCACCAACCAGAGGGGTTCGAAGTCAAGGGCAAGGAGCATATGGTGTGTAGGCTGAGGAAGAGCTTGTATGGGCTGAAACAAGCTCCACGGTAATGGTACAAGAAGTTCGACTCGTTTATGTTGAAACATGGGTATGACAGATCGGAGTCGGACCAGTGTGTGTTCACGCGCAAGTTCTCAGATGGTGATTTCTTAGTTCTGCTGTTATATGTTAATGACATGCTCATCATAGGAAAGGACATTAAGAAGATTGACAGGCTGAAACAGGAGTTGGGCAAGTTTTTTGCGATGAAAGACTTGGGCCCGGCTAGACAGATCCTAGGAATGGAGATAACCCGTGACAGAAGCAGCAGGAAGCTTTGGCTGTTACAAGAGCGGTATATTGAGAAAGTCCTAAAGCGGTTCAATATGAATGCAGCGAAGCCGGTTAGTACTCCACTGGATGGTCACTTCAGATTGAGCGACAGGCAGTGTCCCAAGATGAAGACAAAGGTGGAAGAGATGCAGAAAATACCCTATGCGTCAGCTGTAGGAAGTTTGATGTATGATATGGTGTGTACACGCCCAGACATAGCATATGCAGTTGGTGTTGTCAGCCGGTACCTTGCCAATCCTGGCAAAGAGCATTGGGCAGCGATGAAATGGATACTACGGGATCTAAGAGGCTCATCCAGGTTGAGCCTATGCTATGGTGACGGAAAACCTGTGTTAGAGGGCTACACAGATGCAGATATAGCAGGTGACATAGACTCCAGGAAGTCTACATCGGGGTTCATGTTCACGTTTACAGGGAGAGCGATTTCTTGGTAGAGCAAGCTACAAAAGGTCGTAGCATTGTCGACGACAGAGGACGAATACATTGCAGTCATAGAAGCATATAAAGAGATGCTTTGGATGAAAAGGTTCCTACAGGAACTTAGCCTAAAGCAGGAGGAGCATGTGGTCTATTGCGATAGTCAGAGTGCTGTACACTTGAGCAAGAATCCAAGTCAGCATTCCAAGTCGAAACACATTGAGATACGGTATCATTGGATCAGGGATACTTTGGAACAGAAGGTGTTACAGCTTGAGAAAGTCCACACGGACGATAATGGGTCAGACATGATGACCAAGGCTTTGCTCAAGGAAAAATTTGAGGTTTGTAGAAACCTGGCTGGCTTGAAGAAGGTGGATCCCTCCTGGGTCAAAAAGGGAGAGATTTGATGGGTTATTTTGACCCATCTTCTACCGGTCGAGAGCCCTGCTCGACTGGTCGAAGGCTGGTGGTCGACCGGTTGAAGTTTGAGTCGAGAACTTTGACTTAAAGTCTAGTGAGTAATTTTGCTATTTTTTACTGTAGCCAGGACTGGTCGAAGGCCAGCTACGACTGGTCGAAGGTGGGCTACAACCAGTCGAAGACTAGCTAGGACTAGTCGAAGGTTACGCAATTTGTTCCACGATTTTACACCTGCGGATTTGAGTCCTTTCGCAACTGGGATGCGGAAAGGAGTTTCTCAAAACTATAAAAGGGGTTGCCTAGGGTTTTTCTAGGAATCACAAAATAGCAAGAGGGTTTCCTAAAGCTTTACAAGGGATTTGCTAAAGGGTTTAGGGCTATCAAAGGTGAGAGAGAGGGAGAAAGAGAGAGAGAGAGGAAGCTTATAGAAGGGAGGTTCTGCTCGTGGAGGTTTTCTACTGTGCAATCTATATCTCAGCGCTTCTATGTCCTCGTAATCGGTTAGATCTCTCCGTTTTCTCTATTTCTCTTATTATTTATCCACTCTTGCGTGAGTGAAGAAGATTGTAACGTTCTACTTCATAGTGGATTGTTGATCTGGACGAGGTCCCGTGGTTTTTACCTCTTTGAGGGTTTTCCACGTAAAAATCTCTTATGTGGTGTGTGATTGATGCTTTGATTTATTTCATTGCTTTATTATCCATAATTCTGGTTTGTTTCGGGAGGCTAGATCCTAAAGTTTGTGCAAGGCATCCCAATAAGAGAGACACGGGTGGAACTACATACTCAGGGTAAAGAGTGAGCGGGGTAGAAATGACCAATTGCTTCTTGCGTGTGTGTGTGGGCCAAGCTATGGCTTCTACCCATCCGGCTAAAACCACTTCTATGATTGGTTCAGTTCCCAAACCTTGAGAAAAAAAAATCATTAATGCATCACCTAAGTAAATGGATCAAAGAGCGGCTTACACGTAATAATTTATTTATTGGTGGGACATGAGCTTAAATTCTAAGATTAATAAATAGTTGAGGATTAAGTCATGGAAGTTGATCGTGGTTATTCTGCAAGTCCTTTCCCACAAACTTAGTCTATAAAAGTTTCACATGGCATCAACTGTCATGTGTATGGCATCCAAGCTCTCCTACAGAGCCATTCCATTGGACGCCCTAAAAATAATCCAATCAACTGTCAGGTGGGCCACCACTTAATTTGGAGGCCTTTAGGTGGTTGAAATTGTTTTCCATAGTGTGGTCAGCCTAATGGTTGGATAGGCCTGTTTTCAGGGGCATTCCATTAGTCATGGTGATTTTCACTTAATACATGGGTTGGATGGCATTACGCAATATATATTTGACCCATAAATGCAACAGTATACAAACATATCAATGGGTTTTTAAATAGAGGCGAATCATGATATATGTGATGGGGTTTTTTCCCCGTGCTCGACCGATCGTGAGCTTTACTCGACCGGTCGAGGGCTAGTGCACGACCGGTCGAGTAAAAGGGCTTCAACTACTAGCGAGGAAATAGCTCTTTTCAGACGTGACAGGTATACCTCTCAAAACCTGTCTTGATTGTTTATCAGGGAAACAATATAGAGTTTCATTTATTAAATCTGTTTCTCATTTTAATAAAGTGCATGCATTAGATTTGGTTTATTCTAATGTTTGTGGTCCTATGAGGACAAAAACCTTGGGTGGGGCATTGTATTTTGTCACTTTTATAAATGATGCATCTAAGAGGATTTGAATTTATGCTTTGAAATCCAAGGATGAGGTCTTTGGTGTGTTTAAATTGTTTCATGCTATGGTCGAGAGAGAGACAGGTAGATCATTGAAGTGCATCCGCACTGACAATGGTGGTGAATACATTGGCGACTTTCATGAGTATTGTAAGTCCCTGGGTATACGACATGAACAGACGGTTCCCAAGACTGTAACGCCCTGAAAATCAGGGGTCGAGCATAAACTCAACTCCCGAGTTCCAGAACATCACTTATGCAACAAAATGAATGATGATTGAATGTTGACTGTATTCGTGCATTGAACATGAGTGAGATTAAGCCAAAACAGCATATCATACTCCAGAGACAGTTAAATTGTAAGCAGCAGACTGTGATAGACATATAAAATATATAAACTATAGTGAGTCTCCAGAGTGTGATGATGTTACCAGGTTAATTAATTACAGGTACAATTCTAAAATATACCTAATGTGAGGAAGTGTAATGTCTTCTATACCAAGTACCATAGCCCCGTCAATACAATACCAGGTCTTCATAGACCTGCCAGAGAGTCACAGATAGGAGAACTCCTCCTCGTCAACATAGTAGTGGTCCGGCTCTGCTTCATAAGCATTGCCATCACCTGAAACTCAACAAATCTGGTTGGTGTGTACAACACCGTCCCGTAACGTGGGAGTGAGTGATCAACTCAGTGGAACAGTAAAGCATAGGTTAACATGTTATCAATTCAGTCAAGCAGTAATGATAAAGCAGTACAATCAAACAATTTTACTATTATGAAATGACATGATGTATGCCCTTGCCAAACCACCCTCAAGCGACATCATCTTACATTCGCGGATGCATACCTCCCTCAGTGCTCCACATCTACCAGGCACATGCGGTGCGATGATGAGCATGATTACCGAGTAGTTATTAGTCCATTTCAAATAGCAGTATTGGGAAACTAAGGTACCTCCCTTGTATCATTCCCAAACATGATCCATTCTAGGGTCGTCAAATCTAGATAATCTCATACGATATTATGGTTCGAGAGGCATAGCGAAGGCATCATAAAGGGCTCGTCACCCGTCAGCACGGATACAGATCTCACCGTATGTGGCTCAATTGCTGGCCGTCAGCTCGAATACAGGTCTCACCGTACTCGGCTCAATCGCTAGCCGTCAGCTCGAATACAGATCTCACCGTACTCGGCTCAACTCATGCTCTAATTGCTGTGAAGGGCTCGTCGCCAATCACAGACCTTAGGGCATACTCGAAGACACTACAGAGGACTCGTCGCCCGTCAGCATGAGTATAAATCTCACCGTACTCGGCTCTCGCCATAGGTGTCGACGGCTCGAATATAGTGTCCCATACCACCATAATCGGCTCACGAGTCTAGTTGCTCACTGGTCACTACGGGGAGGCACGTGGCCCCAGCGTAGGCCGACAGCTCGACCACGGTGTCCCATACCACCATGCCCGGCTCATAAGTCTTAGCGGATCAAGGTACCATGGTTAAAAGGGATTTCACTGGTAAGTTTGGTACCCTAGATTCAAGCAGTAGCGTCCAAACATGGTGAACATACATTAGATAGATCGGGTTACTTGACGAGCCTGACTAGCTCGAGCGCACAATCAATTGGACGACATGAAGTGCATAAGCACTTCGTGTGGCCAACCACTATCGCCAACTCAAGTACGACTCGGGTTCGTCAAACACATCTCACGTGGCATATGAATCACAACCACGCTTTCAAATCCATTACCGCTTGCCTGGACTATAATAATAGGCCCAAACACAATCAAGTGCAGATAGATAAAGCAGTAGTAAATCAAGATTCAACTCATACAATCGAGGTCTGGTAGTATCCGTTTAGGGCTGCCAGGGCTGTTGCACGCATTCGTTGCTCCACTCCCCCATCACCCATGACGGATCATACAATGTAAATATAAATTTAAACATATGTATTATATAGTTAAAATCATAAAGCAGTTGAGCATGTTATGAAGCACAACACGAGCATGAATTTGTACATGTTCAATTCCTAATCACACAACTATTCAAGGAGATCATACACATAGTTAGAAGAGGTTGAGAATCATATCTCAACACCCTTATACATTGCAATTTGCTAACTACTACTCATTCAGACATTTCAAGAAACACTTAAACAAACATGCATCAACATACATGACATATGTCGATCACATAGGCATTAGGCCAAATCCTTTCACTAGGAAGTTGCCCCAATCATAACATGCGTACACCCACGACGGATAGTCATGGCAAGCAGGAATCCAAGTTCCATATTCATTCAGTCATTTCCACAAACACTTGGGCCACACATTTTAGCATATATGGTGTATATTGGCCGTGGCGTGATTTAGGGCAAATTCTTTCGTCAAAGGGGTATCGCCAATACAAAAATCATGAATCCATGACAATTAGTCATGGCGAGTACGAATGAGAATTCGATACTCATTTAATCATTTTCACAAATACTTAGAATACACTATTACAACATACATGGTGTATGTTAGTAAAACATGTATTAGCGCTATCCTTTAGCCAAGTGAATATTTTATCCATGTATAATATATTACTACAGCAAATAATCATGATAAATATATCTCTCAATATTTATACGTATACAGTATTTTCTAGAATATGTATTTTCAACATACATAGTATATACAAGCAAACATGTATTACGGCGATTCCTTTTGCCAAATAAGTAATTTATCCATATATTATATAATCATACAACAAATAATCATGGCAAACACATTTTCAAAATATACATATATACGGCACTCCTTACAATACAGTATTTCTACATACATAGTGTATATTAGTAAAACATGTATTTAGGCGAATCCTTTCGCCAAATAAGTATTTTATCCATACGTCATATATCCATACGACAAATAAACATGTCAAACACATTTCCATAAAAAATACGTATACGGTATTTTATACGAATACCTAAAGTATGTGAAATTCCAAATTCTACAATGTTAATCGAAACAGAAAACGGAAAGCACTTTGTACATGTGCAATTGCATGCAGATCATGAATCTACCATTATCTGACATTGAAAGCGTTGAAAACCGCAACCTATACACCTAAAGTCCTCACCTTTTGTCGTAGAATCGTAACGGAGTTGATAGGTTCGCTAAGCTTCCGTATACGGGAGTTTGGCAACCTAGAGAACGAAACAGGTTAGCTATTTCATAACCTACAACCTAAAAAACCCTAAAATAGATTAAGGTTAGGGTTTCTTACCTAGAAACGACGCCGGAATCGCCGGGAAAGCGATGAGAATCAGGCGGTGGAGCCCGAATAGCGGCAGGAACGCAAAGAGGGGAGTTCCTCCCACATCTCCCTCACTTTCTCTCTCTTTTCTCTCTCTCAATCTCAAATTCGTATGGCCGCCATGAGAGAGGGTTTAAGGTCCTTATATAGCCTAAAAATTTACCAAAATAGACTTCTGGACAAGGTTCACCTAAGTTATAACCAAAGCGGAACTTTTTCAGCTCAACGGAGGACTTCTGGCGGGCCTCCTTGAGCCAAAGGTCGGACTTAAGCTCACTAACGCTGGATCTACGTTCTATTAAGTTTTTATTTCAGTGGGATTTCCAGATCACGCATGGCGGACCAGTTTCAGTTCAACGGTCAGCGGATCTCGATCGGAGATTCCGAGTACATGTAAATGTGTATGAAATTTCTCCTGATCCGAGGGTGTAATTTGGTCTGATTCTGACGGTCTGGTTGCTTAAAACTGATCCGCAAACGAGAGATGCCAGATTACTATTCAAGATATTTATTTTTAAAGAAAACAAGTGTTTTCACACTCTCTCGCTCCGGACTCAAGCGAACAGCCATGGGACACTGGCTGGATTTGATTTCTGAGATGGTTGTCAAGCCCAACGAGGCGGTCCTAATTCCTTAACTTCGAGTTATTTGGACTTCCGACGTGCGGTCCAGATCTGATACGGAGTTTCGATGTGCTCCCGAAAGCAGCCGGGTAATGAGATTGATCCTAGATTTTAGGGTAACCTAGTGTCAATGATTCTATAAGTTTTGGGTCTTGCAGATCATATTTAAAGCGATTCAAACGGATTTCGTAGCTAATCTGGTTTCACACCTAGTTACTTTGTCTCATTTCTAAAGGATTTAGTCCTAAGTGATTTCTGGTCGAGGTGGTACTCAGGCCTTTGTAGTTTGTATATAAAGTGATCCAAGTTATACTACTTAGCTAGTTTAAGATAGTGTCTAGGGTGAAAGTTCTTAGAAAAATTGGAAGATCAAGGTGGTGAAGGGTGAGATTTGTGAAGGAAATGGGTTCAAAGGCGGCTTTAGACTTTAGGATTCAGTTCTGACAAGTTAATGAGGTATTAGGATCGACCCATTGCCTAAGGGCGTCTAATCCCAGGTTAGCAAAAATCCGGGGCGTTACAAAGACCCCTCAGCATAATGGTGTAGCTACACCTAGATCCATAGCTCAATTAGCAGACTGAGAGGAGATACCTCATTTCAACACTTGAGGTCTTGGTATCGATCCCTAGTGGGGGTGGCTAACACGGAGTGTGTGTACTGACATGGGTGTGTACTAACAAGCTAACTCAAAAAAAAAAAAAAAAGCATAATGGTGTAACTGAGAGAATGAATCGCACCATTGTTGAGAGAATCAGATGCATGTTATCTCATGCGAAATTGCCCAAGACGTTCTGGGGAGAAGCAATGTACACGATGATGTATTTGATAAACAGGTCTCCATCAGCCTCGTTGAATGGAGAAGTACCTGAGAAGGTGTGGACTGGACAGGATCAATCGTACAGTCATCTCAGGGTGTTTGGATGCAGGGCATCCGTTCACGTACCAAAGGACGAGAGGTCCAAGCTCGATATGAAGATCAGGCGGTGTGTGTTCTTAGGGTACGGTGATGAAAAGTTCGGTTACAGATTGTGGGATTCGACCGAGAAAAAGCTCGTCAGGAGCAGAGATGTGGTTTTCTTTGAAGATCAGTGTATAGAAGACATTGGTAAGTCAAAGAAGAACCAGCCTAGTTCAGGTGAGCTAGAGGACATGGATCCGATTACTCCTCCCCTGGTGCCTGATGACGAGGGAGTACAACAAGGTGCAGAGGACGACGGAGTTCCTTCAGAAGATGGACCGGGGGAACAGCCCTCACTTGATCCACCTGTTAAGCCACAGGTGAGGAAGTTATCTAGGGACAGACAGCCGTCCAAGAGGTACTTGTTGCATGAGTACATTATGCTGACTGACGGGAGAGAGCCAAAAGATTATTCTGAGGCCCTAGCCAACGAGCATAAGGGGTAGTGGTTGAAAGCTATGCAAGAAGAGATGGAATCCTTGAATAAAAACCACACCTATGACATGGTGAAACTGCCTAAGGGCAAGAAAGCTTTAAGCAACAAGTGGGTATTCAGAAAGAAGATTGAGCAGAAGAATTCACAGACGAGGTTCAAGGCTAGACTTGTGGTGAAAGGGTTTGGTTAGAGGAAAGGCATAGACTTCGAGGAGATATTCTCACCAGTGGTGAAGATGACATCCATACGGGTGTTACTTGGGTTGGCAGCTAGCATGGATCTGGAGATAGAGCAGTTAGATGTTAAAACTGTCTTTCTCCATGGTAACCTGGAAGAAGAGATCTATATGCACCAGCCAGAGGGGTTCGAAGTCAAGGGCAAAGAGCATATGGTGTGTAGGCTGAGGAAGAGCTTGTATGGGCTTAAACAAGCTCAACGGCAATGTACAAGAAGTTCAATTCATTCATGTTACAACATGGGTATGACAAAATGGAGTCGGACCACTATATGTTCACGCGCAAGTTCTCAGATGGTGATTTCTTAGCTCTGCTATTATACATTGATGACATGCTCTTCATGAGAAAAGACATCAAGAAGATCGACATGCTGAAACAGGAGTTGGGCAAGTCATTTGCGATAAAAGACTTGGGCTCGACTAAACAGATCCTAGGAATAGAGATAACCCGTGACAGAAACAGCAGGAAGCTTTGGCTGTCACAAGAGCGGTATATTTAGAAAATCCTGGAGCGGTTCAATATGAATGCAGCGAAGCTGGTCAGTACTCCACTGGATGGTCACTTCTATAAGTGCTATGGTCTCATGCTCCTTTGATTGTCAAATTTTGTGGTGTCAAAACTTCTTGTGTGCCAAAACCTCTATCTGTGTGTCTTGTGCTTGTATGTTGATATATATAAGATATCAAATTTTGATAGCCTTTCAGTCACTAGGCCTCCACCCTTTAATGGCTCCAACTATGCCTATTGGAAAGCCAGGATGAAGATTTTCCTCAAATCAATGGATGAGAACGTATGGCTTGCCACAGTGACTGAATGGAACCCACCTACCACTGAAGTGACTGGTATCGATGGTTCAAAATCAATGAGAGTTACACCATTTTTCTCATGGAACACTCTTCAGAAAAGTGAGAGTAGTGTCAATGCAAAAGCACTAAATGCAATCACTTGCGCACTATCACCAGATGAGTTCAAAAGAATCATATCCTGTGATACTGCAAAGTAAGCTTGGGATATATTAGAAATGACACACGAGGGTACTTCAATTGTAAAAAAATCTAAAGTCCAACTCCTCACAACCAAATTTGAAGAAATTCATATGGAGGAAAATGAAATGTTTATGGACTTCTATACTAGATTAAATGACATTGTAAACTCTATGTGGGGTCTTGGCGATAAAATCCCAGAAAGTAAAGTGTGTGCAAAGATATTACGCTCACTACCTGAACGGTTCAATTCTAAGGTAACCGCGATCCAGGAACTTCGTGATATGGACAATATGAGGGTAGAAGAATTAGTTGGTTCTTTACAAACCTATGAATTAAATTTTAAAGCTCCTAAAGGTAAATCTATTGCCCTTAAGTCTTCTAAACATATTTCTCAAGAAAACTCTGAAGACGATATGGCTCTTTTAGCGAAAAAGTTTTATAAGATTTTCGAAAGTAAAAAGAGGGTTGATTTTAAAAAATTAAATGATAAGAAACGTTCCAAACCAAAATCTAAATCTTGAAAATCTTTGAAAGATAGTCAATGTTACAACTGCCAAGAATATGGGCATCTAGCAAACAAGTGTCCTAAAAAGGATAAATCTAAAAAGAGAGGAATGTTGGCTACTTGGGATGAATCTTCTGGCACTAAAGCCTCTTCTGAATCAGAAGATTCTGAAAAGGAGTCTGGCAATGAAGTTAAGGCTCTTATGACTCTAGCCAAGTTCACTTTTTCAGATCATGATGATTATACTAGTAAAGAAAATTTGAATAGTGATCATGATAATGAAGAAAATCTTCAAGATGCTTACAATGCCCTATACAAGGAAAGTTATAAAATTGTCGTAAAACTAAAACTTCAAAAAGAAAAGTTTTTAAAACTTAAAGAAAATTTTGAGTCACTTGTTTTAGAAAAATCCCATATTTTAGATTGTTTTGAAAAGACTAAATGTGATTTAGAATTCAAAACCTCCCTGATTGAAAATCTTAAATCTGAAAATGACAAACTTAAGCTTGAAAACTCTTCACTTTTGAGTTCAAAGGATACATGGAGGTATGCTTAAGGAGATCTGAAGTTTGATAAACTTTTATCTGGATCTAGAAAATATGGTGACAAATCCGGATTGGGCTATGATAAAAATATACCTTCTAAACAGAAGAATACTCCTCCTAAGTTTGTGAGAGGAGAAACTTTTAACTCAAAAGGGAAAAATATAAATCAAAGTTTTTCTAAAAATGCTAAAACTTTTCAAAAACCTAAAAGCAATTATGTTAACTATAAAACTCAAAACCAAAACCCTTTAGCTGAAAAAATAATTGATTTGCTTAAGGAGCTCTTAAAATCTAACTCAGTGGGTCACTCGTACAAAAATTACAAATACAAGAAGACCAACTATACTCCTAAACCCAAAACAGTAATGAAATGGGTTCCTAAAGTTACTTGCTTGGTTGCCCACACTGCTTTCAAAGCTACAAGTCATTCGAAATGGTACTTAGACAGTAGATGCTCAAGGCATATGACAGGCGACAAGGCTTTATTCACCGATCTTAAAGATATGACTGATGGGTCAGTCACATTTGGTGATGGTAGTAATTGCAAGATTATTGGCCATGGTACAGTTCAACTCTATAACCTTCCCTTATTTGAGAATGTTTTGTATGTTGAGGGGCTAAAACACAACCTATTAAGTATATCTCAAATATGTGATAAAATCATAGCGTGAAATTTTCTAATAAAGGTTGTGAAATCTTGAACAAAAAGGGTTCTGTAATATTAACTGGTCACAAGACTTTTGAAAATTGCTATATTGTAAGCGATGGTAGCTCATCTAATCAATCGTGCTACATTGTCCATACCAATGAAACTGAATTATGGCATAAACGCCTTGGACATGTACACTACCGTAATTTATACAGATTGAGCATGGGAGAACTAATAAGAGGTCTACCTAAATTACAAAATGTAGACAAGATATGTGGTGAATGCCAGTATGACAAGCAAACAATGAGCTCTCACAAAAAGGTGAACTCCAATGCCACATCAAGACCACTCGAGCTTCTCCATATGGATCTTATAGGACCTACCAGGACGAAGAGTCGAGGTGACAAAAAATACATCTTGGTAATCGTGGATGATTTTTCTAAATTCACTTGGGTAGCCTTCTTAAGGGATAAATCAGAAACCATTGATGAAGTTAAAAGGATTCTCAAACGTATCCAAACTGAAAAAGGTTCTCACGTTTGTAAGATCCGTAGTGATCATGGATTTGAGTTCAAGAATAGCAGTTTTGAGAAATTCTGTAACGATCAGGGAATATCGCATGAATTCTCTGCACTCAAAACTCCTCAACAGAATGGAATTGTGGAAAGGAAAAATAGAGTGTTTCAAGAAATGAGAACTATAATGTTGAATAGTATGAAGCTCCCTAAAAATCTCAAGAAATGGAATTGTTTGAGATTCGCCAGAAAAATTTCATTGTGTTGGTTATCTGAGGAGAGCCAGAAAACTCAGAAAGTGTGGATTTTTGGATTGTGTAAGCCCAAGTTAAAAAGACACAATTATGAAGGTTTTAGGTGAACTTGTGAAACCTATTTTCATAGTGAACACTGATATCCCCTGTGTGAGGATATTAGGAGTGGAGTAGCAAGCTGTGTGGCTGTTGTTTAATAGTTGGTGAACACACAGGCGAACCACTATATATCGGTGTGTTTCGTGATTTGAATGTTCTTTTAATTTCTATATCTTTAATCATTCATATTTGTGGAATGTATATATGGATGTGAATGTTGTAATATTTACATTTCAAGCAAAGTGGGGAATGTTGTAATAGTTTAGAATTTATTTTTTGCTATTTCCTTTATTTCCTTTTTGTTTGAATTTTGATATTCAATTTGTTCTAGTAAGGTTGTCCTGCTATAAACCCTTGGTTTTTATGGTGCAAAGGTTGTCTTTAGAACAACATTAGTATCAAGCTCTTTTTAAGATTGCTTTACATTTAAGTTTTTTGATTTATTTAAAGTACTGTTATTTATTTATCTGTTTATAAGGCTATCATACTTCAATTCCGCAGTTAAATTTTAATTTGGCACTATTCTATTCACCCCCCCTCTAGGACATATAGGTCGGCCTTTTCAACTTCAGATTGAGCGACAGACAGTGTCCCAATACGAAGGTAGAGGTGGAAGAGATGCAGAAGATACCCTACGCGTCAGTTGTAGGAAGTTTGATGTTTGTTATGGTGTATACACGCTCAAACATAGCATATGCAGTTGGTTTAGTCAGCCGGTATCTTGTCAATCCTGGCAAAAAACATCGGGCAGTGGTTAAGTGGATACTGTGGTATCTAAGAGGCTCATCCAGGTTAAGCCTATGCTATGGTGATGGAAAACCTGTGTTAGAGGACTACATAGACGCAGATATGGCAAGCGACATGGACTCCAGGAAGTCTACATCGGGGTTCATGTTCACGTTTGCAGGGGGAGCAGTTTTTTGGCAAAGCAAGCTATAGAAGGTCGTAGCATTGTCGACGACAGAGGCCGAGTACATTGCAGTCATAGAGGCATGTAAAGAGATGCTTTGGATGAAGAGATTCTTACAGGAACTTAGCCTGAAGTAGGAGGAGCACGTGGTCTATTGCAATAGTTAGAGTGCTATACACTTGAGCAAGAATCCAAGTCAGCATTCCAAGTCCAAGCACAGAGAAATTCGGTATCACTGGATCAGGGATACTTTGGAACAGAAGGTGTTACGGCTTGAGAAGGTCCACACGGACGATAATGGGTCAAACATGATGACCAAGGCTTTGCTCAAGGGCAAGTTTGAGGTTTGTAGAAACTAGGCTAACTTGAAGAAGGTAAATCCCTCCTGGGTCAAAAAGGGGGAGATTTGATGGAGTTTTTTTCTCGTGCTCGACCGGTCGTGAGCTTTACTCGACCGGTCGAGGGCTAGTGCACGATCAGTCGAGCAGGTCTCGACTCAAAGTCCAGCGAGTTGAGGTTTTGGTTTTCCGAGGTACTCGATCAGTCGTGGGATGTGCTCGACCAGTCGAAGGTGCCTCTCGACTGATCGAGGGATCCACTCGACAAGTCGAGGTTACACACATTCGTTCCGCAATTTTGTGTGAATTGTGGATTTTCGAGTCCTTTCGCAACAAGGATGCGGAATGGGGTTTCCTAAAACTATAAATAGGAAGTCTCTAGGGTTTTCTAGGGTATGGATATGACAAGAGGGTTTCCTAAAGCTTTACAAGGGATTTTCTAAAGGGTTTAGGGCTATCAAAGGTGTGAGAGAAAGAAAGAAAGAGAGAGAGGAAGCTTGTGAAAGGGAGGTTCTGTTCGTAAAGGTGATCTATTGTACACTTGATATCTCTACGCTTCTATGTCCTCATAATCGGTTAGATCTTTCCGTTTTTCTTTTATTCTCTCATTATGTTGGGGGCCTTACACAAAACCTTAGGATCTAGCCTCCCGAAATAAACCAGAATTATAGAATAATAGTGCAATGAACTAAATCAAAACATAAACCACACCACACCAGGGATTTTTACGTGGAAAACCCTCAAAGAGGTAAAAACCACGCGACCTCGTCCAGATCAACAATCCACTATAAAGCAGAACGTTACAACCGATCAAAAGCACACACTGCTTTGACCAAACCTTCTTCACTCACGTAGGAGTGGATAAACAATAAGAGAAACAAAAGAAAACGGAGAGATCTCACCGATCACGAGGACATTAGAAGTGCTAAGACGTGGACTGCGAAGTAGATCACCTCTACGAGCAAAATCTCCCTTCTATAAACTTCCTCTCTCTCTCTCTCACCTTTTGATAGCCCTAAGCCCTCCTAGAAAATCTTTAAGAAACTTAGAATGCCCTGGAATATACCCCAATCACGCATACACCCCTTTATATAAGAGTAGAAAGAGGTAGAATCCAAATAGGAAACAAAATCCGCAAAATCTGTATTTTCGCAATCGCATCTGCGAAACTCGTCGATGATATCGAAGGTCTCTCGATAACAGCATCGATATCATCTGAAGGTCTCTCGATGATGTCGACACGGGATAAAAACTGTCCAACAACCAGGGGTGAAAATTTTAACAATTTTTTATGTCATCGAGCCACTCTCGATGACAGCCTCGATATCATCTGAAAGTCTCTCGATGATATCGACAGGACCAAAAAACTGTCCAGCAACCAGCAGTGAAAAATCCTACAATTATCGATGATATCGAAACCTGTTCGATTTCATCGATCCCAACAATGAGGAGAAAAGTCCCCATCAGTTTATCCACTCTTGCGTGAGTGAAGACGGTTGTAACGTTCTACTTCATAGTGGATTGTTGATCTGGACGAGGTCCCGTGATTTTTACCTCTTTGGGGGTTTTCCACGTAAAATCTCTAATGTGGTGTGTGGTTTATGCTTTGATTTATTTCATTACTTTATTATTCCATAATTCTGGTTTGTTTCGGGAGGCTAGATCCTATGGTTTTGTGCAAGGCCCCCAACAATATGAAAGGGTAATCTTTCAGTGATCCAGACAGTTCATCTGTTGGGAATCTTGGGACCCATTTAATGGGTGGCATTGAACAAATATAACCATCTAAATCTAAGCCTTGCAAGTTGCAGATAACATTGAAATACAGCTAATGATTTAATGAGAACGGGTCTGGGAATCAGATCATAATTGAGATTGTAAAAGTGGATAACATGCACATTTCAGCTACACACATATATATAGACTGCATGTGCCATGATCTAGACTTCCATTCTGGGCTTATAGTCCATCCGCGTGCAGTTTGTAACAAGATTTCCATGATCCCACATTTATGACACACATATGATGTCTATGTTCACTAACATGGATGATATCAGCCGTCTATCAATAAAGATGAGTGGGAAATGTGAATGCTATCTTATGCTAGCAAGCTGACACGGTAGAGCTAGTGACATGGGAATACAGTAGATTCATCTCTCCACAGTACTTTTTCTTGAGGGCTGGTGGTACTGGTAACTGCTTAATCTGATTTGCAGACCCATAATTTTATCTACTTTACCTTTTCTTCTTCCATACATTTAGTAATTACGTTCCATCCAAAATAAGTTTACTTCTTGATGTTAAGAATAGAAAATAATAAACCATCGAGTTTGTTAGACATAGGGTTGGCAATCACTAGTGGGTGAGTCCCATGAGGTGAAGCCTCTTCCGTTGGAAGATGGATTTCAAATTCAAATTTGAATGAGGATTTAGATGAGAAGATAGGGATAAGAACGGATAATTTCTGGTCTCATCCAAACTCTCAATCCTTCTTAAAAATAGGATGAGGCTCTCTCATGAAAATACATTAACGATTAAGAAGAGTAAAAAGAGAAACAGTGACATATTGAAATCTGTCCTTTTAGCTTGTCCTTGGGACGATCTAAACCATAGATCGTAATCCGGGGCCATCTATACCGTAGAATAAGATGAGTGATTAGATCAATCTGCTCCAATAGTGGTTAGGCGGACCGCAAGATCTGGACAATTCATCTTCAACTTTGTGAAGGTTTCATATCGTGTAGACCATCAGATCTTGAGGGCTCACTCTTCCGCACATACTTTCAAAGTTGCCGTCTAACCACCCTAGGGGACAGGGTATCCCGTCTTCACTGGACATAGCATGTGGTGTGATGTGTATGTTAGGCAATTGTTACTGTGCCCCTACGAATGCTATGTGGGCCATACGAAAGCTTTTGATTGTTCTCATCTCTATCACAGGAAAATCCTTTTCAACTCAGTAGTCCAAATAATGACAAATGTGGCTGTGCTACATTTAGAAGGCAAAAGATAAGATAAGGACTGCATGAGTAAGCTCATCCTGGCATTTTTTTTTAATTTTTTATTTTTTGTTAACTAAGCCATGTGAGTAGAACTTCATGAGATGAGAAAGAGTATAGTTTTGTAGAATGCTCAATAACCTTAATTAGGGTGAGATGATGTATTATATATACTCAATAATTATAAAAGTGCTCTTATACTTTGTTGTGTATATGTCATATGTATATATACAAATATTCTTTTAAACTAATGATTGCTATGGTGGCATTGGTTTATCTTTGAATAAAAGAAACTGAGAAACATCAGTAGAAAATGTAGGATCCTATAAGTATGTCTTGATTCCATGTGCGAGGTGCTCAAATTAGCATTGATTCCTATAAGTAAAACAGATGTCATTTTCATACTCTCTTCCTCTCTCTCACATCTCTCTCATCCTCTCCCCGGTGGTACCCACACCATGTTTAGTCCAAACGAGTGATAGGATCTCCCCTGTTGTAATCAATATGTACTGCTCCTTTTTCCTATCCAGGATCAGATGGACAACCAACTTTAGTAACTTTTAAAGTCAAGTCTCGTTTCTTTTCTTGCGTTTTGCAAATTTCCAAGGAATGGGGCCCGAGAATGGATAGATTAGGTCTAGATTTTAACTGCTTTGTTTGGGCTTGCCTAGTCTATTACAACGTTTTATTTTGCACAACCCAAACTCAAGGGGACCATTAAATTAGAGCTGTCAGTGGTCATTGACTCTGGTCAGTCCATGGGCATAGTTATTCTCAGGTCACGCTTATTGACTTGTGCTTCATTTTTAGCCTTAAACTGTAAGTAAACTAAGAGATGTGAGTGCAGTAACATGGACAGAAGAAAGAGAGAAATCAGGACTACAATAGCCTGAATTGCATAGGCACATGGAGACGATGGCTTGCACTAGCTAGATAATTAATCACTATGTGTGGACAAACATGCATCAGATCCACCCGGTCCATCAGTTAGGCCATAACATTTTTACCATGTTTTCTAGAAATTTGGAGAAATTTAAGACTTACATTACCTGCACTATAGGGAAGGGTGTAAAATCATTACTAAAAGCTTTAAATTCACATGGTTTGGCCAACGTGAGCATTAGAATGTCCTTATTTTTGGAGAATCAATTAATCCTGGTGTCGAATGTGAGATGAGTGGATTAGATGGTATACACACACAACGGTGGACCCCACATATAACTTGCAGCAGTTTAATGATGAGACTTCTCATCTCAACTTTTTCCCGGTAGTTTTGGGCCAAATTTTACTATTATAATTTTGGGCCAAATTTTACTGTTATAGGAAAGTCTCCATTTTGTTGGGTACTGTTGTATTCCAACAAGTGGACCCCAAACTAGATACATTGTAGATTTTAGTGTTAGAATTAAGTCTATAATTTTGTTTGGAGCATCGACAATTCAAGGAGTGGCCTCGGGACTGGATAGTTTTGGGCCAAATTTTACTGTTATAGAAAAGTCTCCATTTTGTTGGGTACTGTTGTATTCCAACAAGTGGGCCCCAAACTAGATACATTTTAGATTTTGGTGTCAGAATCAAGTCTTTATAATTTTGTTTGGAGCATCGACAATTCAAGGAGTGGCCTTGGGACTGGATACTTTTGGCCCAGATTCTACTCTTAGAGAAAAATCTCCTTTTTGTTTGGTACTGATGCATTCCAACAACTGGGCCCCAAACTAAGATACATTTTAGATTTTAGTTTTAGAGTCAAGTCTATAATTTTGTTTGGAGCATCAACAATTCAAGGAGTGACCTTGGGACGGGATATTTTTGGCCCAGATTCTACTCTTAGAAAAAAGTCTCTATTTTGTTTGGTATTGATGTATTCCAACGAGTGGGCTCCAAACTAGATACATTTTAGATTTTAGTTTTAAAGTCAAGTATATAATTTTGTTTGGAGCATCGACAATTCAAGGAGTGGCCCCGGGACTGGATAGTTTTGGGCCAAATTTTACTGTTATAGAAAAGTCTCCATTTTGTTAGGTACTGTTGTATTCCAACAAGTGGGCCCCAAACTAGATACATTTTAGATTTTAGTGTTAGAATTAAGTCTATAATTTTGTTTGGAGCATCGACAATTCAAGGAGTGGCCTCGGGACTGGATAGTTTTGGGCCAAATTTTACTGTTATAGAAAAGTCTCCATTTTATTGGGTACTGTTGTATTCCAACAAGTGGGCCCCAAACTAGATACATTTTAGATTTTAGTGTCAGAATCAAGTCTATAATTTTGTTTGGAGCATCGAAAATTCAAGGAGTGGCCCCGGGATTGGATAGTTTTGGCCCCAAATTCTACTCTTAGAGAAAAATATCCATTTTGTTTGGTACTGATGTATTCCAACAAGTGGGCCCAAACTAAGATACATTTTAGATTTTAGTTTTAGAGTCAAGTCTATAATTTTGTTTAGAGCATCAACAATTCAAGGAGTGACCTTGGGATGGGTAGTTTTGGCTCAGATTCTACTCTTAGAGAAAAGTCCTCATTTTGTTTGGTATTGATGTATTCAAACGAGTGGGCTCCAAACTAGATACATCTTAGATTTTAGTTTTAGAGTCACGTCTATAATTTTCTTTGGAGCATCGACAATTCAAGGAGTGGCCCCGGGACTGGATAGTTTTGGGCCAAATTTTACTGTAATAGAAAAGTCTCCATTTTGTTGGGTACTGTTGTATTCCAACAAGTGGGCTCCAAACTATATACATTTTAGATTTTAGTGTTAGAATTAAGTCTATAATTTTATTTGGAGCATCAACAATTCAAAGAGTGGCCTCGGGACTGGATAGTTTTGGGCCAAATTTTACTCTTATAGAAAAGTCTTCATTTTGTTGGGTACTGTTGTATTCCAACAAGTGGGCCCCAAACTAGATACGTTTTAGGTTTTAGTGTTAGAATCAAGTCTATATATAATTTTGTTTGGAGCATCGATAATTCAAGGAGTGGCCTCGGGACTGGATAGTTTTGGCCCAGATTCTACTCTTAGAGAAGTCTCCATTTTGTTTGGTACTGATGTATTCCAACAAGTGGGCCCCAAACTAAGATACATTTTAGATTTTAGTTTTAGAGTCAAGTCTATAATTTTATTTAGATCATCAACAATTGAAGGAGTGACCTTAGGACGGGATAGGTTTGGCTCAGATTATACTCTTAGAGAAAAGTCTCCATTTTGTTTGGTATTGATGTATTCCAATGAGTGGGCCCCAAACTAGATACATTTTAGATTTTAGTTTTAGAGTCAAGTTTATAATTTTATTTGGAGCATCGACAATTCAAGGAGTGCCCTCGGGACTGGATAGTTTTGGGCCAAATTTTACTGTTATAGAAAAGTCTCCATTTTGTTGGGTACTGTGTTATTCGAACAAGTGGGCCCCAAACTAGATACATTTTAGATTTTAGTGTTAGAATTAAGTCTATAATTTTGTTTGGAGCATCGACAATTCAAGGAGTGGCCTCGGGACTGGATAGTTTTGGACCAAATTTTACTGTTATAGAAAAGTCTCCATTTTGTTGGGTACTGTTGTATTCCAACAAGTGGGCCCCAAACTAAATACATTTTAGATTTTAGTGTTAGAATCAAGTCTATAATTTTGTTTGGAGCATCGACAATTCAAGGAGTGGCCTCGGGACTGGATACTTTTGGCCCAGATTCTACTCTTAGAGAAATCTCCATTTTGTTTGGTACTGATGTATTCCAACAAGTGGGCACCAAACTAAGATACATTTTAGATTTTAGTTTTAGAGTCAAGTCTATAATTTTGTTTGGATCATCAATAATTGAAGGAGTGACCTTAGGACGGGATAGGTTTGGCTCAGATTCAACTCTTAGAGAAAAGTCTCCATTTTGTTTGGTATTGATGTATTCCAACGAGTGGGCCCCAAACTAGATACATTTTAGATTTTAGTTTTAGAGTCAAGTCTATAATTTTGTTTGGAGCATCGATAATTCAAGGAGTGCCCCTGGAACTGGATAGTTTTGGCCAAATTTTACTGTTATAGAAAAGTCTCCATTTTGTTGGGTCCTGCTGTATTCCAACGAGTGTGCCCCAAACTAGATACATTTTAGATTTTAGTTTTAGAGTCAAGTCTATAATTTTCTTTGGAGCATCGACAATTCAAGGAGTGGCCTCGAGACTGGATAGTTTTGGCCCATATTCTACTCTTAGAGTTAAGTCTCCAATTTGTTTGGTACTGTTGTATTCCAGTGAGTGGGCTCCAAACTAGATACATTTTAGATGTTACTTTTAGAGTCAAGTCTATAATTTTGTTTGGAGCATTGACAATTCAAGTAGTAGCCTTAGGACTGGATAGTTTTGGCCCAAATTCTACTCTTAGAATTAAGTCTTCAATTTGTTTGGTACCATTATATTCCAATGAGTGGGCCCCAAAGTAGATACGTTTTAGATATTACTTTTAGAGTGAAGTTTATAATTTTGTTTGGAGCATCGACAACTCAAGGAGTGACCTCAGAGTCAGGACTGAATCTTTTTTGCCCAGATTCTACTCTTAGAGTTAAGTTTCCATTTTGTTTAGCACTGTTGTATTCCAATGAGTGGACCCTAAACTAGATATATACGTTTTAGATTCTAGTTTTTTGAGTGATATCTCTAATTTTTCATGGAGCATCAACAATTCAACGAGTGGTCCTAGAACTGGATAGTTTTGGGCCAGATTCTACTCTTAGGGTTAAGTCTCCAAGGCTCCATTTTATTGGGTACTACTAGGGGTGCACATCGAACCGTAGGAACCATGTAACCGGACCGGAACCGTTGGATTGGTCCGGTTCTAGGGTGCTAACGGTTCGGTTCCGGTTCCAAAATTCCCAGAATCGTTGATTACGGATCGGTTCCAGTTTAGGGCCCTATAGAACCGAACCGGACCGTTGATCCAAACTATAGATCCGAACCTCACAAACCGTAGATTCTAACCGTGACATCTAATGAACATAGGTCATAACTAACTGATTGGTGGACATCTAATGAACGGTCAAAACAACATATTCAAATTTAACAAAGTAGATGTACATTGAATTGAATTCCAAGCTCAACAAACAGCATTGCCCAGTCAATCTGATGGTGTGGTTATGTCCCATGTACGGTCAGTATCATTACACGTGGCACACATGTACCTTAAATTGAACTGTCCATGTAGTGGGCCCAATATCAACGGATCATCATTTAGCATATGATCTTAATTGGCTAATTCGTGGACATCTGATGGACCGTTATAGTGAGAAATCTTCGACAGTCCAAATCAACGGGAAAATGTCCATTGATCAGAGGTTAGAATTGTCTAATAAATCTAAATTTGGAGCTCTATGGGTCCCATTATTTGGACGGTTTGGATTCTGTTACATGCAAGCCACATGTCTAGTGTCTGATTGCATGTAGTTTATTAAAAAAAGAGGTCTCCCATGTAACTAGTTGGATGATAAGTTACCGTTCAACTGCCATATATGTGTCCACATCTCTAGTGTGTAAAACATTCAAACCGTCCAAGAATTGATACGAAGTTATTCCCATCTATTCACTCCCAATTGTGTGGTCCCAAGACCTTAATAGTATTGTTAAAAAAGTGCAATGGGGCTGGAGTTTAAAAAGCTCAGAACCGTGGAACCGAACCGGTTTTCACGGTCTAGTTCCGGTTCGGTTCTAGGGTGCTAATGGTCCGGTTCCAGTTCCAAAAATCCTAGAACCGTTCCGGTTTCACCCCAAAACCGGACCAAACAGAAACGTGTGCACCCCTAGGTACTACTATATTTCAATGAGTGGGGCCCATGTATTTTTTGATTCATTTGTACTTTTTGGGAGAAAGTCTATTTGAAGTTTCATTTTGAATGGCCCAGGCTTTAGTGGAGCACTAAATTTGGGAAGGAAATGGGCCTACAACTCAATTTGGTTAGCCCATGGGCCACCTGGTTGGGTCAACTTCTAAGTCAAGCTCAAGTATACTAACTATGTTGTGGCTGATAAAGTAAATGAGTTTGGCTATGACTCTTGTTTCAAACTGTTTCTAATATGCACCTAAGTATTAGCAAAAGGTTTCATTTCCCAAATCTCACAAATGTTACTAGTGGGCTTGAAATCAAAAGCCCTTAAGGAAATGGATTGAAGAAGTGTTGCTTGAGCCAATTAATTTGTTGATGGGTGGGATCATGTGTTAAAATTGTATACCCAATTAGTAAATGAATGACTTTTGGGTCAGGGGTCCATGGGTTGTGACTCGGGTTGGGGTTTGAATGGTCCATCTGTTTTGTATTAGGCCAATGACCCCATACTAATCCCATACTCGCTGCCATTATGCCTCAATAGTGGAGGCAGAGGAAATGTCTCAATATAACAATAGCATTATATCAAATATTAGTAGCCAACTTGCCATACCATTGGATATGTTGTAATGGTTTTTAATTCCTTTTTTTTCCCCTACGTTTCTTGAAAGATGAATAAAAGATTGTTGAGGGTCCTTTTGCATGTGGAAATGGGACCCACATGTATAGCCTTAAGTAGTCTTTCCTCTAACCACCTATGTGTGGGGGTATTTTTATTTCCAGTATCATTATTATTATTATTATTTTAAAGCAAGTGAAAGGAGAGAAAAATAATATTTTTTTCCTATCTAGAGAGACTTGTTGTTATATTTTGGTTTTCATTCTCAGTGATAAAGAGGAGAATAGTTGGTGGAGAAAGATGAGCAAGGTGTCTTCTTTCTTCAAACTTCTTGTTGACTATAAGGTTGTGTAGGAATTTTGTACTATCCTTAGTTGGCGAGAAAATTGTTTCTTTTATTGTTTCTGGAAATTCAACTTTTAGGTAATTTGTTTGGGCATCTAAGAGAGTTGTTCTCTTGATGATGGTACTTTTATTATCTAACATAGTGGCTTTGCACCGAACTGGGTCCTGTAATTTTTTCCTTCACATCAAAGGATTTTCTATGTATAAAATTTGTCTCTTGCACTTTACATATTCGATGATTTGCTTGCTTGTGTTGGAAGTGATTATCATCCATTAAATCTCATATATTATTAATCTCATTGATTTGCACATAAAAGAGGAAGTTGTGTAATTTCCCAACAGAGATTATATTACCATCCAATGACCCTCAAGCCAATTACAAGCTAGGATATAGGAGGAGAAACAAATAGGGCCTAATGGTTTGCCAAAGGTGGCACAACTGATGAATGGAGTCAATGTCACAAACATGTGACAACTGATGACATGACATCGATTGTTGCATGTTCTGCCGGCAACAAATGTTGCAGAGGATTCTGACCCCTTCTATGGCAATGGCTCATTCCTCAATCTCAAATTTACCGGATCCACTACCTAAAACCCCCAAGTAAAATGAGAAACGCATGTTACAGCTGCTCGCCTGAACTTTGAAAGTTCCCCCTACTCGTGCATAGAAATAGGTCATCATTGTGTGAGTACCATGCATCTAAAATCATGCACATATGTTCATCATGGAGGGCGCATGATTTGAACCATTGGTCTTTTTCTAATAACCATTCATTTACTTTCAACAGGTGTGGCCCACCTGATGATCAGATAGGCAAGTTTTTCAAGACAGAAACTACGCATTGTAAGGTCAATCTGACGAGCAGCGCCGGTCTCGCATGCGTGTGTCTTGTTTCTATGCGCGTGGTACTCAAATTACAATCCTAAAGTAAAACAGAAACAAGTGAAGTCATGCAATGACAATAAGATGAGCTGTGATGGAAAGAGGCGAAGACAGACTTTTATTTCTCCCTTGAGTTGGATAAACGTCCAAAGCAGACTTGACTGGAAAAACCAATAATCTAACTTCTAGGGCCCATTTGGATTGCTAATCATCTACCTAACTATAAATTATAAAAATGATGCATTATAGCATAACGCATTATGTTAATAAAATGGGTTCAGAACACTAATTGGTATTATAATGTTATGGTGTTGTGCTTGCATAATGATTTATTTTCTTGATTTTTAGAATCCTAATTAGAATTATAAGTTTCAAGTCATTTTCATATACTCTCTCTCATCTCCCTTCTCTCTCTTCTCCTGTCTCTCTCATCCTTTCCCCAGTAGACTCCACATCATGTGTAGTCTAATCCAGTGATTGGATCTCCTTTATTGTAACCAATAGGCACCACTTCTTTTTCCTATCCATGGTTGCATAATTAGAACAAACAATCTAGTGACTTTTAGAGTCAAAATCTCCATTTTTGTCCGGTTTTGCAAATTTCCAAGAAGTGGGGCCATGAATGGATGGGTATGGTCTGGATTTAAACTGATTTGTTTAGGCTTGTCAAGCCTAGTCTATTACAAGGTTTTACTTTTCACAGCTGAGGCTTAAGTGGACCATTAATTAAATTAGAGCTGGTAATGTTCTGAGTCTGTTAAGCTCATGGGCCAGATTGCCAGTAGGCGGGCTTAGGTATGCTTAATTGTCTTGAGGTTCATTTGTAGCCAGAAACTGTTAGCTTGGAGATGTGGTGCACAACCACATGGAGAGAGGAAGGAAGAGAGAATTGGGGTCTACAATAGCCTGAATTGCATAGGCACATGGAGGGGATGAATTTTGCTAGCTAATTAACTAATCACTATGTGGGATAAACGTGCATCTGATCCACCCTGTCCAACAGTTGGGCCGTCAAATTTTCACTATGAATCCTGGAAATTCAGAGCTTACATTAGCTACACCATAGGGAATGGTGTAAAATCATTCCTAACAACTTTAAATTCACATAGTTTGGCCAACACGAGTAGTACTAGAATGTCCAAATTTTCGGCGAATCAATTAATCCTGGTATGAAATGTGAGATTAATGGATTGGATGGTATACACACATCACAGTGGGCACCACGTATAACTTGGACTATTTTAATGGTGAGACTTCTCATCTCAACTGTTTCTCATGGTGTGTACCACTTGATTTGTTAGTGCTGATCCAAATAAAGAGCGGCACACCTTATTGATGGGGTAGATCTCATCCACATGAAGTTATTCTTCCTCATCAAACAAAAGTAATTCCCAGCATCCATATCAGAAACTGCATTTTGGAAATCAGAGAGAGAAACTCAGGTGGAAAGACTTGTGCGGGTAAAAGATAAGCTGTTGGTTGGCTTTTGCGGATGAAATCTAAGCCATCATTCGGTCAGTAGCCACATTTTTTAGTTTCTAAGATAACTTTACCATCAATTGAAAGGTTTTGGATGAAATTGATATTTGTGTTTTCCTTTAGCTAGGTTTGTGTGACCTAATCAATAGGTTGGATGGCAGAAACATTATAGCAGGCCCCAGGAAATTTTTAATGGTGAGAGCTTGCTTCTAACTTGGGCTTAGGTGTACTTATTGGGCTATGCTTTGGTTTTCACCAGAAAACAAAGGTTGTTAAAGTAAATGAATCAAGCTATGGCTGACTCATTCCTAATATCAAACCGTTTCTAGCACGCACATAAGTATTAACAAAAAGTTTCAATTCCCAAATATAACAAAGTTACTAATGGGCTTGAAATACCAGCCCTTAAGTAAATTGGTCGAAAGAGTGGTGCTTGGTCCTAATAATTTGTTGAAAAGTGGGACCACATATTAAATTTTAAACTAAATTCTTAACCCAATTAGTAAACGGTTGAGGATCAGGCCACGGGTCCATGGGCTGTGCCTCTGTTTGGGGTTTGAATGGTTGATATGTTTCGTAGCGGACCACTAACCCCAAACTAGTCCCTTCCTCTGCCACTTTGCATAAATTGTGGATGTGTTTGATCTTTGTGTAGGTGATGGATCCAAGCTTACAACATTGAACTTATGGTTCAAATTATGCCTGAAATTTGAGGAAATGTAGAAGAGAGTAAGAGTCAATTTGCACAAGAAGAGATTGTATAGATGATTCTTGACACGTAATATATGTGATTAGGAAGGCCCAATATGATGATCCATTGGCCCAAAAATAGGACCCTCTTATGAGGTGGGCCATAAACATGAGAAAATTGATTGTTATAATAACATAACCAGCAAACTATATTCGAGGTAACACAGCTCATGAGTAGCAAAGATCTTGCATGCCCTCCTTTTCAATCTTTCTCCGGCACAAATTGCCATGGCGGTGTTCAGTTAATATCGTCACGTACAAGCAAGGCTAATACAGTAGATATCCACTAGTGTGCAACATCATATCAACTGTTTGGTCCACCGAACCATTGACACTTTACAAAGTAAAAGAAAACCAAACATTGCCATTGCCTGGAAGCTATAGCTGTCAACAGCCTGGACTTGGGCTGGGCTGAGTCCTGTCCAACTTACTCTGCTAGCAACGAGTTATTACTAGTTGATGCTCCATGGGCCATCATGATGTATGTGTTTTATCCTCGCCATCTATCCATTTTTTCATATCAGTTTATGGCATTTCATAGCAAGATCCCAGAATGAAGCAGATCCATAAGAAACAGGGGTAAACAGGGGTAATTGAGCGCCCACCCATAAAAATTTCCTGGAGGCTACAAAAGTTTTGTATAAGCTTATATTTGTGTCCTCCATTCATCCAGTTATGTGTGACCTGATCAATAGGTTGGATGTCAAATAAGCATTACGGTGGGCCATGGTGGATGTTCAATTACCACTATTTTCCTATTTTCCTGTGGTGTGGTACACTTGAGATCACGGAGATTGGAGAAGGGGAGTCGTCATTAGGCTCTGCATCACCAGTAGAAGGATTTTCCACCCAAAAAATGGGTATTTTCTCTCTGTTTTGTGTCTATGCAGTAGATGCCTTCTTTTGTAATCTGTTTACTACATGTGTAAGGTGTTTAGTTTGTCTTATTTAGCTTTTAAGCTGTAATCTATTTACAGTAAACTTGTCTACATATGAATAACTTGTTAATTATTTACCACTTGTAATTTAGTATTCACACATGATAGAGCTTGGAGTGGTACATCCTTTAAAAATCATCAAATGACATAAAAAGTCTTCATTTAAGATGGATTATTGAGATAAGCCCACTCAATAAAGCTATAACATTTGTAAGAAATATTATAATTTGGGAAGCATAGGAAATAGTGAACCAAAATGCTTCACTTGAGAATTTCTACACTAGGGTTTTTAATTTTATGAATGGGGCTCAGAGATATGTCGTCACCATCATCATCTAAGCCTTATCCTAGTTAATCAGGGGCAGCTACTTGAATCCTATTCCACCATTCCATTCTATCAAAGGTACCTTCAACTAGCTCATTGGTTACCAAGCTTTTCTAACTATCTCTATCCACGTCCTCTTGGGTACCTACTCAGAGCTTCCAACATGTGCCCACTCACTCCTAACAGGAGCAATTATCGGTCTCCATTACATATAATTAACCAAACTATCTAAGTCTATTTTCCTTCATCTTATTACCTATTGATACTACTCCCAAGTTTTCCCAAATACATTCATTTTTAATTCCATCCTTCCCTATCTTGTCACTCATCCATTTCAGCATCCTCATTTTAACTATAATCATCCTATGAACATGTTGTTTTAAACATTCTATCCCAAAAAGCATACTGAACTTATGGTTATCCAATAAAATTTCCCTTTTAGTTTGAGTGGGTCTATAAATATGAAACAAAAAGAATGATATAATGGCCCTAATGTGGATGGCACATGTATTAATAATTCTGTTGATCAGAAATCCTAGCCTTTTAATCAATGGCAAGCAAGTAGATGGTCAGGAAATAAAATAAAGCAACAGTCCATATTCAATGAAAAAATGCAATAGATTCAATGGATAGGATTTTCCAATATTGGGTTATCTTATGGTGCAGGGCCATCCACTGTGTGCAACATCACATCAACTATTTGGTGCACCAAATCATTGACACTTTACAAAATAAAAGAGAACCAACCATTGCCATTGCCTAGAAACTACAGTTGTCAACGGCCTGGGCTTGGGCTGGGCAGAGGCCTGTCCACGCTCATCCACAAAGTAGAACTTAGGCCTAAGTGCAGCTTGGTCTTATGATAGGCCTGAAGAAACAGACCAAAACCCAGCCTGCGATTATCATGCTGGATACCAACCAAGTCATGGTGATTATGCATGACCTCAGACCAAGGTAGATGCCGACTACCCCTTTTGTACAAGATTTGGTTTGTTCATGTAATGCACCCCATCATGCATGATATATGACAAAAATTCACTTGAAACTCTAAAAGGGCTGAACTCGGCTGAGGCGAGGCTCTTGAACAGAGCCTGAGCCCAACCCAATTATTAAACAGGCTTAACTTTCAAGGCCCGGACCTGAACCTCGTGCCTAGTGGGCCACTCCAGGCCAGGCCTTAAGTGGACCAGCCAGGCTCATTGATAGCTCTACTAAATTCTTAAGCGGAGCATTGCATGATACCACCTCTCTAGGCAGTATACCCAACCCTGCCTATTGCATATAATGGCAACCAAGTCGGTGCCCATCTTGCACTCAATTTGAGATAGTTTCAAAATTGTGGTAGTATGGTTGCAATTTTCTTATGCAACCAACTTACTCCAAAGTTTATAATTGTGCAATCCACTTCCCTAATGACGTGCTTGTTTGTTTTCTTTCTCCCGTAAAATAAAAACTAGGGAACAGATTTGTGTTGCTTTAGTATTGAGCGGAAGTTTCAATCCTCCTACATATATGCACCTGCGCATGTTTGGTAAGTTGTACTCTGCTATCCGTTAAGCGTATTATTGGTAGAGTGGTATGTTTGAATTTTCAGTGGAGACCTATATTGGTAATTTGTAACTTGGTGCTTTGTACTTTTTCTTAATTCATTTAGTTTAGTTATTTATTGCATTTGCTTATTCACAATACTATTATAACACAAATCGATCAATTACATTTCAGGTGATAAACTACCCTATTCTGTGTGCCTTGCACGACCATACTTCATTATTTACAATTTATATTTCAATTGTTTTAATTCTATTCAAAGTTTTTTAATTTTACTATTTTTCTTTCTTCCAAATATTCTTTTTTTATTTATGTTTTTAAGGCTTTTGTATGTCACGAGTCTTATACCTTGCATCATAGGGCTCAACTGCCTCAACTATACCCCGCACCTTAAAAGACCTTGATAGCAGGATAGTTTGCATATAATGATACATAATTCATTCTTTTGTTATTTCAAGAGAGAATATGAGCAGATTTTATCTTAATTTATTTTCATTATCATAGTCATTTTGGAAATATTATGATGATTACATCTTTCATGAGATACGGGATAAATTCTTTAAGACCCATAATAATAATAATAATAATAATAATAAAAAACTGGTCCCACAGCGATCATTGATTTGTCAATATGAATTTGAAGCTTGGGTTATTAAATGTGAACTTATAGTGATTGTTTTCTCAAATATCAGTAATTACCTTTATGCTATTAATAAATGGCTCCGGTTCTGATCCCTTGGTATTCATTTAGAGTTGGGTTTCTCTTGGCACAACACTGTGTTGCTAACGAAATGCCTGAAGTCCATTTTGGATTGTTCCATTATGCAGGATACCAGCCTAGCGTTGGTGATTATGCATGACCTCACCCCGAGCCCCGATCCAAACTACCCCTTTTGTACAAGATTTGAACTATTCATAAAATGCGCCCCTCATGCATGATATATGACATAAATTCCCTTGAAATGCTAGAAGGGCTGGGCCTGGTTGATGGGCTCTTGAACAGAGCCTTAGCCCAGCCCAATTATTAAACAGGTTAACTTTTAAAGCCTAATCCTGAACCTTGTGCCTAGTGGAGTAGGGGGCCACCCCAAGCCAGGCCTGAAGGGGGCCACCCGGGCTCATTGATAGCCTGACTAAAAACTCTTTAAACTGATCGTTGCATGATACCACCTCTCTAAGCAATGTACCCAAGCCTGCCTATTGCCACCCCTAATGATGATGTTTTGCAATTATTTGACCAGATAAAGGCAGGGGAATAATTCAATGCAATGAAATGCGTAGTAGTCACTGAACAAGGTGTCTTACAACTATTGAATTAGGGAATCTTGGAGGTGATTGGGAAATTTTTTACATTGAAAATTTTTCTCACATTCCAACTAGCATTTTTATGTGGTAACTCCCACCGCAACACTATAGTGCATCATTGCCTAGAGAAAAATAGAAATTTGTGATGAAAACAGAAAGCAATATAAGCTACTAAAAATGCTACAGCATTGAAGATGTATTAGCAACTAACCTAATGACATATATCGGGAAGTGACCACAAGCATAGTTCAATTGGATGAATTTGGTATCAGCAATTAGAGATACTAGCCTTAAGTTTTGAATTTAATAGAATGTTGTCACTTGACGGGTCTCCATGGACAATTGGTTGGATGCAATCATGGAGCATGTGAGATAAAGCATGGGCCACACCTTTAGGAACCTTCACCTTCATAATCCAGTCCAACTATACACCTCCTTTATTGTTGCTTTGGATGCTAGCTATAAAGTTTTACAACGTTGTATTGGCAGATTTTTGTTAATTCTTGCATCTCATTTCTAAAACTTCTTTGATTAGATTGATCCCCACCTTTAAGTGGGTAAAGTTTCTTCATAACTATTACCTGGCCCATTGGTAGATTTGCTTTATAAACTTTCCCTTGCCCTGCCATTAGATGCAACATTTGTCGTCAAAACCCTATCTCTTCCACAATGCCTTCAAACATGACAATACCATCATAATTTCATATTGAAAATGGATTTCCATTTCCCTTTTCAAGAACCCCTTTCTCAATACTTCATCTTTGGTAATAAATGGATGAACCGCAGACAATAAGACTAAAAGAAACAAAACTGAGAAGAGAAGAATGATGAAATTTACAACTTTGCAGCCTTTCCTTGCATCACCATGACTTATTGAAGAGACGTTATAGAGTAACAAACCTTGCAATTCATCATATGAGCCTTTGCTTTTATGAATACCCTTAAAAGAACCTTTTGAAAAGGTTTTGCTGGCTTCAATGAGATTGTCTTCTTCTCGGTTGCCTCTTTGGAGTGGGAGAAGAGAAACCTGTTGGGCTTCGGGCCATGCCCACTTTAGACTCAAATTTGGCTTGTGCTTGGCCTGGTTTGGGCCGGGCCTACACTTATGACCCATGGCCCGCACCAGCCCCAGCAGAGTAACTCAAACCTGAGCTCGAAAAACTAGTTAGGCCTGAACTCAATCCTGCCCAGCCCAAATTTGGTAAAATCACTATTTTCCACTTACATGTTGTTAAAATATCCTATGATCAAGTGGGGCACACACACACACAATGAAATAGGAAGTGAAACCAGTGGTATGCATTCACGGAGAATGGGTTGCCGTCTAACGGATGACTAGAATGGGATGTTTATAGGAGCAATGAAATTAGGTGAGTCTAAAATGACTTGAGCCCAGACCCAAGCCAAAATCTGAAAGGCCCAAAATTTGCCCATGGGCCAAGCTAGTATTTTCAAGCTGGATTCAAAGAAGAAATGGGCCCATGGAACTTATGCAGGTCACCCAAATATTACAAAGTTATTAATGGACTTGAAATACAATCCTTTAAATAAATGGGTTGAAGGAGTGGCGCTTGGGCCTAATAATTTGTTGGCAAGTGGGACCACATGTTAAATTTTAAACTAAATTCTAAATCCAATTAGTAAACGGGTCATGGGTCCATGGGTTGGATCTGTTTGGGGTTTGATCAATGGTTGATATGTTTCGTAGAGGGCCACTAACGCCAAACTAGTCCCTCCCTCCACCACTCGGCATAAATTGTGGATGTGTTTGATCTTTGTAGAGGTGATGGTGATGATGAGAAAGAGGAGATGAGCTCTCCAGGATGCCTTCCCATCATCACTTCAAGTACCACGACACCCAAGCTATATACGTCACATTTTTCAGTCACCCTCATCGTATATGCAAGCTCTGCAAGAAGGAAAACAGTTTAGTCATGCTCTTTCTCTTTGTTAATCATCAATAGCTAAACTCTTAAGCATATATCAAACTCACAGGGGTTTCTTAATCTAGGTTTCATATCTTCTAGGTTATTTTGCTTCTTAACCCCAAGGCATATCTTCTAGGCTATTTTGCTTGTTAACCCCAAGGCATCTCTACAAATTGTGCATATGACAACTGCCATGTGTGTGGCACATATGGGGGTTGCATAAGATGGGCTAAACTTTTGGATGATCTTGCTGGAAAGGTAGGATGGTCTACTTATCAGGCATGCCACATGCATACTTTGAGTGTGTACTACTGGCATTTTTTCTCAAAACTATCCATTGTTTTCATGAGTTGGTGGCCTGCCTGATAAGAGGACCAGATTAATCATTGTGTTGGGTCATCTGCATGGTTAGGCCTACTCTTATGTATGCCTCATATATCCCAAACACATGAGAAGTTGGCATGTGTAATCTTAGAGTGTATTGATTCGTCTATAGGTATGGTTGTATCTACACATTTCAATGGTAAGGATTGGGTGATATGGGCGTGTTTCAAGAATTTCCAATCTTGGAACTTCTTTTGTTTGTGTGGGGCATTCACTGTGTGAGACATCACATCAACGGTTTGGATCATAGAGATGTCTAACCCTTGTGCAACGGAGTAACCCAGCCCTTATGCATCATTTTCACATTTACTCGTATGGGCTAGAAGCAATGAACTTTTTCAATCATTTATTAAATAGTGATGACTCATCCATCTATACTTGGTATCCATGTAAATCTATCTAGACCATCTGAAAATATGGCCCGAGCATATCCCAAAATTACACTTATTGGAGGATTCTATCCATCCAATTGGTGGCCAACAAATGGACAGCTATGGAAAATGGAGAGAACCACAAATTTAATAGCTGATAACATATGGTTAAGTTGGTTGGGTAAGAATCCTGGTCAATCTTACAATGCAGCAACATTACTTCCATCGTGCATAATGTAAAAATGATGGACCTCAAGTGTGGCAAAGGAAAAACATTCTTAACAGTATCTTCATTTGCATTGGTTATATATTAGTTATAAATATTCACAGATGCTTTACAATTTTTTAGTTAAACAAAGTTGGGGATTTGAACAATACAATCCCTTTTATGTTTCTTTGCAAGGCCTCTTATGACTGTTGGATTAAGGAATCTTCCAATTGCCCTAGAGTGCCACATTTGACAACAGTATGATAACTCATGCACACACTTGAGTATGTAATTTCCAACAAAAAATAGAAAATCATATGAAAAATAAAAGACCAGTTGCTAATAAAACTATTAAAGCATGGAGAATGAATTAGCAACTAAATTGGAGCGATGTATCCATAACTGCCTGCGAGTGTCAATCTGGCAGTGCTGAAGTCAGGGACACAAGCCTCAAGTTCTGAATTCAACAGAATGTTATTGCTTCATATCTCTCGATCGACAATTGGCCGAGTGCAATCATGGTGCATGTAAGATAATGCATGGGCGACACCTTTAATAACCTTCACCTTATAGTCCAGTCCAACTGTGCAGCTCCTTCGTCGTTGCTTAGGATGTTAGCCAAGCTTCCCCTTTCCATGTAATCATAGGCTAGAAATGAGAATTGAGCATGGGAACAAAAACCATAAAGCTTCACAATGTTGTGAAGGCCGATTTCTGTTAATGCTCGAATCTCATTTCTAAAACTTCTTTGATCAATTTGATCTGCACCCTTGAAGGGATGATGTTTCTTCATGGCTACTTCCTGGCCCGATGGTAGATTTGCTTTGTAAACTTTTCCATACCCTCTAGTTCCGATGCAGTATTTGTCGTCAAAACCCTCCGTCGCTTCCACGATGTCTTCAAACATTGCAATCCCATCATAATTCCATATTGAAAATGAATTTCTGCTGCTCCTTTCAAGAACCCCTCTTTCTATTTTTCTTCTTCTTTGATAATAAATGCAAGAAAAGCTAACAATTACAAATAAAAAAAACAAGACCACCAAGAGAGGAAGAACAGTGAAGATGACAACTTGGCGGCCTTTTCTTATGGCTTGTTGAAGGAGCATTGCAGGGTCTCAAATCTTGTACTTCACCACATAAGCCTTTGTTTCTTATGAATGCCTCTGCGGGAGCCTTCTGAAAGGACTTTCCAGGGTTCTGCTGCTGCTGCTGCTTCTTCTTCTTCTTCTTCTTTTCTTAATTTATCCAAGGCACATAAGAGGATTGACATAGATGCGCAACGACTGATCAGGCTTTTCAATTATCCAAGGCAACCAAATTATTTTCGTAATACCCTCCATTTTAAGTGGTCAAGGGTTAGGATTTTGTGTTCAGAAAATCTCTCGGGATGGTGAAGATTGGTAGATTTGGGATCGTAATCCTAACTGTAATAGTTACAAAGCTGTCATTTCAGGATATTTATGGTAGCAGCAGGCCTGACTCAAGTTTCAGACCTCCTTTAGTTTAGTTTAGTTTTGTTAAATATTATTATCAATTTTGGAAAGTAGTTTCATGGCAAGTTGATTCAGATGATCAATTATCTCACTGATCTGATGTTCTAACTGGCTGATTCATTTACATCAATTGTATGGCTAAAGTGAAAAATAATCAAATTCATCCAGAAACCATAAGAGGAAGAGAAAAATCACATTAAACTCACTTGATCAATGAGGAGCTCCCAGTTTGATTAGCCTCAACAATGACCAGTGTTTACTTACCTGGAATGGACCAGACTGTCGGATTGGTTGGGATCGGAACTCATCACTGAAACAGGACGGGTTTTGGCTGGGACTGAAACTCCTCGGTGAAACGGGTCAGTTCACTAAAAATACAAGTCAACCATTTTATTAAGAACATGCAAGTTCACCAGTCAAAGCTGAAGCACAACCTGCATTTGTAAGCCAAACATGCTAGAAGGATAATATTGCTCGTTGTTACTAAATAATTTTATCTATAGCAGATTCCTGGGCCAGAATAGGTCAGGAAGTAAAAACATCTGTTAGGAAGTTAATAACCAGGCAACACGTGAACAGGAGATTGATGTTTAACAGCAACATCAGGTATAACTTGTAAATGCATTAGGTATATAAAAAGTATGTAACGCTGACAAAAAGACGAAAAGGAAAAACTGGTTAAAGTTCATACAATTTGCAACATCTTGCAGGCCCTAAACCCATGATTTGAGTAGCCAAATGGAAGATGATGAATCTAGTTACAAATAAAAACTCAATTCTAAAAAATATTAGGTAAGACACTAACCGTCACTGAGGGTTTACCAAGACCGTGAACATTCAACATAAGACCAGCAAACCTATTTTTCCTCTTTCTGATTTCTTGGGCATTAGGTCTATTGAAAGGGTCAACAGAAATCCTCCTGCTTGAGCTGGAAAATGCAACTGGCAAATATACAGAAAACAAAAGAATGGTTTATCCCAACATCAAAACTTCATGTTTATATGAATGAATGGTCTATCCCAATACTAAAACTTCATGCTTATTTGGCAATTTAAGATGTCAAAAAGTCCATTCTCTATAGGGCTGAAAGTCGGGCGGGTTGGGTTGGGTTGGTGCTCAACCCTAGCCCAACCCAACCCAACCTCAGGTTGGGAATTCTCAACCCAAGCCCAACCCAAGCGGGCTCGGCTGGGTTGGTTGGGTAGATATATGCTGATATTTTCATTATTACATTAGTCTATTATATTTTCAATACACTTCTTATTTTTATACCTATAATTTTATTAATTATATATGTAGTTAATTATCATAAAGAAGTTCATTTTTTCTAAACAAACAAGCTAAAATATAATACCACTACTCCTTTAAAAGTCGTATTGTGTATCAAGCAATCTATTTGGGAGAGATAAATCCGGCATATCTTGTTAGCTTGAGTCATAGGAAATGACGTAGACCAATGAAACCCAACGGCATTGGAATTTCATGTGCCTTCAACATAGACGATCCGCACTCAATTATAATTAATTTATAAGGAACTTATATATTGATTGGGTTTGGGTTGGGTCGAGCAACCCGAGACCAACTCAAGTTTTATCAGGTTGGTGTTTGTATGGCCCAAGCCCGAGACCAAACTCAATACATTTGCCCAAGCCCAACCCAATGTCGGGTCAGTCACAGGTCGGTCGGGTTGAACCTGCCCAACTTTCAGCCCTAATTCTCTATAGAAGATGGCAATATCTCCAGTGTAAAAGAACTTAATTGATAAAATTACACAAAATCCAGCTCAAATACAGGAACGGGATGCTTCAGACATGCCCCAAAACTGAAGTAATTCCTCTATGCAGCAGCAATTGTCTTCCTCGGAGCCACTTGGGTCCCTAAAAGAAGAGAGAAAATCAGTCTCAAAAGCTATCAAACTGCTAGGCACGAAAAATTTAAAAAAAAAAAATTAAAAAAATTAAAAAAAATTAAAAAAAAATAAAAATAAAAATCAAGTTCAATCTTTACAAAGATGGAAGAAGCAAAGACAGTTGGTTACCGTCTCTGAAATTGCTCTTGAACCTTCGAGGCACATGACGTAAATACCTCATCCTTCCTGTTCCGGTTGTCTTCCTCCTAATGGCCTTCACACTCCAGTTATCTGTTTCTTTAAGATAATCAGTAAACAGCATACTTACATAATCTGTTAAAAATATATACATTACAAGAAGATAAACAAGGGAATAAAAAACTGTGACCCATGAAATGGTCCATATGCCAAATGTTCTGAGTTTTGCCCATTGAATGTGAACGTTTGCTGCACCCAAAAGGCCACAAAATCTGGCCAACCAAAGACCTGACTACTCCAACCATCCATGTTGTCTTGATTGATGATCTATGTCTGATCCAAAGTTTGATGAGATGAACAGCCAGATATATATTATGGGGCCCATGCAATTAAACAAATGGTCCTTGAATTCATAGGATTTATTTATTTAAATTAATTTTTCGGGTTAGACTGAGTCAGTATTGGTTCAACAAGTTTTCCCTTTGGTATTTCGTCACTTTTTGGTGGGCCACTTTCTTGGCATAACAATATTAGAACGTCATGAAATTGGTCACTATCGAGCCAGCTTCAGAATGATCCCATGATCATACAATTCTGATACAGTTTATGTAAGGAACAACCAGTTTAAGATAAGCCTTATATGTTTGTGATCATTTCTTATTATATTAGGTTTTTCTTTAGTTGCCAAAGGATAACTGCCTCTTTGGCTTTGCATGTAACAGCACATTGTGGTTACTTTTAATAAAATTTCGTGTTTAGCGTGTTGATTCCCTTTTGGCATGTGTTGCCTTTGGTTGAAACAGAGGAGATTGATTGATCAGTAGTTTTGACTAGTGGGCTGGTGGGAATCATTTCCACAGTGACTTCATCTTTGGAGACTATTCTACAACATTTCTAGCTAAAGATTTCAAAAGAATATGGATCCAGATCAGTCCATCATGTATCCATTTGCATTAACAAATGCATAGTTTTAGCTCAACATGGTGACAAAATTGTCCATATTGAGATCACTGATGGAATGGCTATCATAATCTTGTAATCAGGATTTTTGTCCTCATAAGTCCTATCCACATGATGGCCCACCAAATCTATAATCCTGATCAATCCACAAAAGTGTCACAAGAGTGGAGGTTTTTTTTTTTTTTTCGGTTGGTATTGACATCATGAAATTCCAGGAAGCATGGGTGTCATAGAAAACATTTCTCATACATCTGTGGGAAACGGGAAACAGAATTCCTCCTCTGACTTCTCGAATACAATCACCAACAAATGCATATTAAAAAAGTAGAAAAAAAAAAAAAAAAAGAAAGGATCCAAAAGAAAAGGAAAATATAGTTGTCTCATTAAACTTGCTAAATTATGCTCGTGTAAAGCGCGCAAAGTGGAGGACCAATCAACTTGCCTGACCTAAATTTTGATTTCACAAGAAAATTGCCATGTCACAAGTTGGCAATCAACTTGGCTGCATGTTTTTTTTTTTTTTTCCAAAAGCAACTGGGCTGCATTTTAATGAAACTGGAAACCAAAAGGATTGCATTCTTCATTGGGCCTGAGTTTTTCAATATCAAACATGGTGCTCGCAAATCAATTACACTTTGGACATTATGTGCAGGAGTGAATGATAATGAAAAAGGGGAGAGAAAAAATCCCATCTAAGACATGACAATAGCATAGCCATTGATAAAAGATAATGCATATGTACATGTTCGTGCACTCTTCTATGCATATGCATTTGAACAGAATATTCAGTCTGTCCAAATTCCTAAACATTAATTCGCAGAGACCTATGTTAAGAAAACAGTTAATATGTTAAACAGGAAAGAAAGGCCCTATGTCAACAAGGAAAAAGAGGTTATCGAATCCATGCACCATGCATGATGTTACATGTTCGCTACCACAAAAACTGGAGGGCAGGTGGACCCAAATGGATTGGCAACGTTAGAAAAATATTACTGGTTGGACGATCTTAGCTGTCCGACTGCCCACCTACAAATGAGTGGTAGAAAAAAATGGTGGAAATGGCCAGCACTCCATACAAAATAGTTCAATTGGATAGGTATAGATTCATCTCGTCCTGCAAATTTTAGGATATGATCCTTCCATGGTGAGTCATGAGATGAACAGTCCAGATCAAGTACTGGTATGACCTCTCCAATTAGTGTTATTACACCAGATAAGGAAATTAGTGTGCTGCGCACTAATGGGAGTGCCCCTAAACATTTCCTAGGGGGGATATAAGGGTTCGGATCTTTTAAGGTGGTCCATTTTAGGGCTGATTGGTCCCGTTGCATCAACAGTTAGGATGATCGTATCATGTCCCCACGTAATGCATCAGGACCCTACAATTCCTCCTGTGTGAAGGGTTTTTTGAGTTGGTTACTCTGTTTAGAAAGCTTGTTGGTATTGCATCACTCCATCCTACCGCCATCGCTGCCACTTCCGATTAGGGAAGAACAATGGACGAATACACGATTAGAAATTTTTTAAAGCAAAATTTTTCAACAAATCCAATTAGGGACCAAGTATTCTAACTAGGCAGCAATTAGGTGTTGTGAAATTCTGGATTAAACAATTTCATACTAAATCCACATCGCAATTAGGGATTAACAATTTCAAAAAATTCACAATTAGGGATTTCAAATTTCAAAAATCCACATTTAGAACCAATTTCGAAAATCCCAATTGTGGATTGAAATTTCAAGAATCCTCAATTAGGGATTTGAAATTTCAAATCCCCAAATAGATTTTTATAATTTTCTGAAATTATTAAACCATAATGGTTAATCCTTAAGAAGAAGAAGATAGGGAAGAGGAATAGGAGAATTACCTATGAAATTTTGAAGTTGGGGGAAGCGTGCCACTATCATCCCTCTGCCAGAGGGTTGTAGATCACAAGAGAGAGAGAGACGAAAAGAGAATGTGAGAGTGCAAGAGAGAGAGAGAGAGAGAGAGAGAGAGAGAGAGAGAGAGAGAGAGAGATGGCAAGATAAAAGTAGAGAGAGAGAGAGAGAGAGAATATGAGGGTTAGGGCATTTACAGCGCAACAAATGGGAGAAAATGGATTCCGTGGGCTGGGGCACAGATATTACTGAGCCGTTAGGGCAATGTGGGGTCCATTGAGAAGCTCTTAATCAAATCCACACCATCTATCTATTTTAAAAAATAATAATAATATAAAATTCAAAAGATTAGGAATATCCAAAACTTATGTGGGACACACTAACAAAAAAGTGGAAATAGCAATGTTGGCCATTAAAGTAGTTACAAATTTTAAAAGGGTTTAGAAACGTTTCAAATTAGAAACGGTTTAAAACCGTTTTAAAACCAAATTCCTAACCGTTCCAATTTCACGATTTTGGTGGTGTTAGGACTAGCAAGGAGAGAACAAAACTCCCAGTGGCACAATGTAATAGACTATTTACATAGGTTGATTGCAATCTAGAGCTATCTAATAGTCTATTACATAGGTTGAATAGAGTCAATGAGTTGATTACATCAATGAGTATAAAATACAATCAGTCGTATAAAATCATTAAAAAAAATTGTTAACATGTAAACTGATTTGGTAACTGTGCTAACTAGGTACAGATTGTGTATGTCATGGCCCAAAAGATACATGTTTAATCAGCTACGCTGGCAGTCAGACGTAACAATGAATTCCCACAGAAAAATACAATCAGTTGTATAAAATCATTAAAAAAAATTGTTAACATGTAAACTGATTTGGCAACTGTGCTAACTAGGGACAGATTGTGTATGTCATAGCCCAACAGATACATGGCAATCAGACGTAACAATGAATTCCCACAGAAAAATACTCGTAGGTAAAAATTTATGAATGCAGAAATTTTATTAGTTTGTAAATCAAAGAATTAACAGGTAGGAAAACACGAAGAAAACTACAGTCAAAATGCATTGTTTGGCATGGTGTACACAGGCAGGAAGTAGAAAACTAGCAGTATGAGCAAATCATTTTGTTTTACAGCACTTGGAAGGTTCAATATTTCCCTGCCTAGAAAATCAAAAAGAAGACCATACTTCATATGCAGGTTTTATTAGTTCAACAAGTGATCCAACAAAAGATCTTTACTGATAGTCCCAACTGTCAAGAGGGCAAGATAGATAAACAACTGTCATTGTCATCGTTCATGGTACCATAAGGAATAATCAAACTCTGATATAGCTCCATAATTCAAATTTCTATTCCCACATATGCTTCTATTTATTCTTGGGCATGAGCAGTTTCTTAGAAACTAAAACTATAATTTTTATATGACCAAGACATACAATTTAAGATTTCAAAGTTAGTTTCCATTAGTGCACGGTAAAATTTCAATCGTGTCGGCTGAAAGCATGTGGCAGGTGTGATATATAGGGGGAGTCATTAAATTTCCCTGTATCACACAAAATATCACAATGGATCACCAAAAATATCACATTGCAGCATTATAAACTGAAGTTTTAGAGAAAATTTCCATCATTTTCCAATATTTCCCTCAAGCAGCAATACATGACATGATACATGCGATATTTCCCATGCAATACTAATATGTTTCCGTATCCCAACGGTGTGATATGTGCATCGATACCAATATTTAAATCACTGAGTGCACCAGATATATATATATATATATATATATATATATATATATATATATATATATATATATATATATATATATATATATATATAGTTGGCTTAGCATAGAGCAGAGTTGATAGTTGTTGATGTGTGTGAGGATATCCCAACATGCAAATATCATCGAAAAGATACTGAAAATTAAAATCACATACCAAAGGCGTCTCTTGTCCAGAAAACTTGTCATCAGGAACTTCCCTGTCCTGTACCACCTCCAGTAGAAGATCTCTGGAAGGAGTACCCTCTGTAAGTAAAGAATTGGAAATCCTGGGTTCTGTAGGACAGTTGATGCTCTCTGCTTTGGGTGTTGAAGGTGTGGTAGCTGATTTTGTCTCACTTGACTTATCCCCATCAATGCTAGTCAATGTTGACGAGCCACTCTCGCGTCTCTGGAGATGGAATTCTAAAATTAAAAAATTGCCAACAAAAAAAAACGCCTACAGCACCAATAAGATGATCATATTAATGCATCACTATTTTACTACAACCATTTCTAGCTCCCTCTGTACATACTTCTTGACACATTTGACAGACTATCAAGAATCATGGATATTAATGGAACATAACTAATGAGGAGAACCATTAGCCATAGAAATGGAGGAACATCAAGCAAATTTATGATGATCTTATCTCCCCTTGATATTGGGGTTCAGTCAGCATAAAAGAATAAGTACCACACTGAAAGAACTCAAAAGTAATAACATTTACAGTGAATTCTGGTTCTGGTCTGAGAGGAAAACCATCCATCAGGAAGTCAGGTCTACTGAGCACAGGGTAATCATGAGAAGCAGATTAAAAACTATAACAAATTAGTTAAGTTATATATTATAGAGATTACGCACATGTTAGCACAGAGAAGGAACCACATATGGCTGGGACACACGCATGCACACACGGCACACGCATAAATATGAAAATAGATACCATACCTGCAAGCTCAGTAGAATGTAAGAGATGTATTCAAATGCAAAATCTCAAGTGATTTCCCCAAGATCGACAAATCAAAAATCATACTGTAGACACCATACCTAATACACGGTTTTCCAGACTAATGTACCCAGTCAATACACGGTTTTCCAGACTAATGTACCCAGTCAATACTCAAGGTGGGTCCCATACAAACTGTCTTAGACTTGCAGAATTAACAGTTCCCCCACCCAATTCAACCCAAACCTCACCAGAAAACCCCTCTAAACCTAAAAAGTATTGGACCCAGGACCATTCAAGAGTTGTCGGACACAGCCTGGCCTAGTTCTAGGCCCACACCCCTTATTTTCTGGAGGTCTCCATGGGACATGGAGAAGCTTTCTCTTTGTTCCAGGGGGTTTCTTTTTATAAAAAAAAATGTGCTCCCTGGAGCACAGAAACTCTCTGCATCCCAGAGAGCTCCCATTGATTGTATGCATTGACCTCTAGTTCGACCTTCAATTGCTTGGGTCTTCCATATCCAATTCCCTTGGCAACCAGTCCATTTTGAAGCCATTCAAATTATCTTTCCAATGAGTCTAATTTCAGCCCAATCCAATTTCTGGGCACCAAATTATGAGTGGAAAATCAGAAAATGCACAGAAATTTGATTGACCATGTTTTGACCCCACTTGCAGATGCCATTTCTCTCTCACCTCTAGGAATTTCAACCTAAACCAAAACATCTAGTTAGCCTTTGGGCCAGCTCTCCAACAGGCCATGGATGACCCTAAGCCATCATCTTTTTTACAAATGTAACCTTCTAGCTACTTGGATTGAGAAAACCCAAAACTACGCCTCCCAAGCTCTATGGTCCTTACAAGTGGCTAAATCACATCCATTTAATCCCAAAGCCTCTAGAAGCCTCCTAGGACCTTCCTTCAAACTTAATTAACCTTACATTGTCTTCAATCTAGGAATCACTTAATCAACATTCCATTTTACACCACTTGTCAACAATCTAGGAGTTCTACCCTTTAGGTAACCATCTACTTCTTCATAATTGCAGGCCTACCCAGAAAACCTCTAACAAATAGACTCCTCTTTTTTTTCCAAGGGTTCTTGACTCTTGAAAATTCTCAGTCCTCGAATCCCTCCCCTGATGAGCAAATACTCTAACACTTCAGAAATTCTGCAAGAATTTAGAACTTAGATCAATGAAGGAGAAAATGAGCTTGGCACTAAGAGCTTGGGAAGCTCGTTTCTTAAAGGCTAATGAGTACAGCTCTACTTGTAGAGAGTGATGGCTCTGATAACCTTAGGGCGTGTTTGGATCGCTGACTACCACAGTAATGTGGTGGAAAATTTACATCATTACACCTTACCATTGATTGGATATACCCAGCTATCAAATCAGGGTAATCCTTCAGAATCACCATAGAGACTTGGATTGGCAAAGGTGTGTTGGCGTGGCATACTTCCATGGGCCCCACCATGATGTATGTGTTATATCCAAGCTGTCCAACCATCTTGCGAGATCATTTTATGGATGACTAAAAAAAAAAAAAAGGCAGATCCGAAGCGGAAATGGACCACCACATAAAGCAGTGGGGATTGAACTACAGTCATTGAAAACTTCATGGGCCCACAGAAGTCTTGGATCAAGGTGATATTTGTGTTTTCCCTTCATCCAGGTCAGTGTGACCTTATGAACAGGTTGGATAGCAAATAAACATCCTGGTGGGCCTTTAGAACGATTCAACAGTGGGCGTCACTGTCCCCACGGCTTTCTGTGGTGTGATCCACTTGAGCTTTGGATCTTCCTTATTTTTGGGGTCATACCCTAAAATGATATAGCAAAATGGATAGACAGTGTGAGTGGATGATGCACCAAAGTGCCACAATGGTCTCTTGCTAAGAAGCAAAAAACACCATGAATCCAGGCAATGCTATTCCGAGCCAATCTCAGCCGTCCATCTCTCCTCCACTCTCACTTCTCTTCCCTTCCATTTCCAGAAATGCCCACATCTCTCTATACCTCGACAACACCATGCTTCGCCATCCTACACACTGCCATCTCGTCCAAATCCCTTTGCCTCGGACAATGCACACACGCTCGCATTATAGTATCCGGCCTCACTCCCGACCGCTTCCTCACCAACAACCTCATCAACATGTATTGCAAATGCGGGTCTCTTAACTCCGCACGACACCTGTTTGACAAAATTCCCGACCAAGACCTCGTTACATGGAACTCGATCCTCGCAGGCTATGCTCTCTCCCATGACACAGCCCAACAAGGCCTTCTCCTTTTCCTCCTTATGCGCAGATCCGCAGTCTCCCCCAGCTGGCTCACGTTAGCTCCAGTCCTTAAGATATGCTTGCACTCGGGTTTGCTCGATACGTCAGAAACTGTCCATTCTTATGCTGTGAAGATTGGTTTGGATTGCGACGTCTTCGTCTCGGCTGCTCTTGTCAATATATATTCGAAATTCGGACGGATCGAGGACGCTCGATACCTGTTTGATGAAATGTTTGAGAGAGATGTTGTTTTGTGGAATATAATGATTAAGGCGTACTCGCAATTGGGTCTCGAGAATGAAGCTATTTCTCTGTTCTCGGCATTGCACCGGTGCGGGCTGGGCTCGGATGATGTTAGTGTTCAGCCATCCTCAGCAGGGTTTCTGAGAAGAATGTCGAGCAAGTTCGGGTGTATGCGATTAAGGCATGTTTGTTTGAAGAGAACTCGGACATAATTAGCTAGAACAAAACCATGACTGGGTTTTTACAAGGCGGCGAGAATGGGGCTGTGATCGAATGCTTTATGGAGATTATAAGATTCAATGTAGGATATGACAAAGTGATGTTTGTGATTGTTCTCAGTGCAATCGCAGGTGCTAGTGATTTGAAAGCTGGGGAGCATATCCATAGTATGGTTGTAAAAACCGGGTTAAGTTTGGATGTTGCCGTCATGAATAATCTCATCAACGTGTATGCGAAGACCGGCTGTTTGGATTATGCGAGGAAGGTGTTTGACGAGACGGAAGAATTGGATCTGGTTTCATGGAATTCAACGTGTATGCGAAGACCGACTGTTTGGATTATGCGAGGAAGGTGTTTGACGAGACGGAAGAATTGGATCTGGTTTCATGGAATTCAATGATATCAGGTTATGTGCAAAGTGGTTTGGCGGAAGAATCCGTTGCCCTTTTTTTGGGTCTTTTGCGGGACGGTGCAATCCCTAATCAGTTTACACTGGCAAGCATTCTTCGGGCCTCTTCGGCTCTTGCTTGGCTGTGTTCGAGCAGGGGAGGCAAATCCATGCGAACGCTATTAAGTCAGACTGTGCATTAGACACCTTCATAGGGACTTCGATCATTGACATGTATGCGAAATGTAGGTGCATCAAGGACTCGTACCGCGTGTTTAAGAAGATGGGCGTGAAGAATGTCGCATCTTGGAATGCAATGCTTATGGGTTTTGCTTAACATAGCAACGGTGATGAAGACCTCGATCTTTTTAGAAAGATGAAGTGTTGGGCATTCAACCCGATTGGATTACTTTCATTGGAGTTCTTTCAGCTTGTAGTCATGTCAGTGGCTTAGTATCTGAAGCTCACATGTACTTCAATTCGATGAGTAAGGACTATGGCATTGAGCCGAGAATAGAGCATTATTCTTGCCTAGTTGATGTTCTTGGCCGCACGGGGCTTGTGAAAGAAGCGGAAAAGCTCGTCGAATCAATGCCTTTTGATCCTTCCGCGTCGATGTGTAGAGCGTTGCTTGGTGCTTGTAGAGTTAAAGGGGACACGGAGGTGGGAAAGTGGGTGGCGGCCCAGCTTTTGGATTTGGAGCCATTTGATTCAGTCGCTTATGTTCTCATGTCAAACAGTTACGCCTCAGCCAGCCAATGGGGTGATGCGGCGGATGCTAGGAAGACAATGAGATTGAAGAATGTGAAAAAAGACCCGGGTTATAGCTGGATTGAAGTGAAGAACATGGTCCATCTATTCGTAGCGGGTGATATGTCAGCATTTGCTTGCTCATGCTCATGCGTGATATTTTGTACAACTAGGATTATTGAACAATCCTATATCATGGTCTGCACCACCACAAATGCTACAAAAATTACCTAATGTAGTGTTTTCTTTAACCATATCAACCTTCCTAATTTCCAAGGCTTCGACCTTTCTAGCCAATGCAACGAATTTTGCATTAAGGTCGTCTTCCTCTCTTAGGACATACATCCCTGCTTTCTTTCTAGGAATGGGTCTAGTTTGGTCTGATTTAGCAGAGACATCTCATGTCTACGTATTCTCTACTAACATGTTTAGAAAATCCTAAGCCTCATTATGATCTTTGTCAAGAAAGGTTCCACCACACATCATCTCTATGAACTGACGGGTATCCCTGGTGAGCTCCTTTCGGAACGCATCAATCATGTGTCATTGGTTATAACCATGATGTGGACAAGTAAGTAGAAGGTCTTTGAAGCGCTCCCACGCTTGGAAAAACAGTTCATTCCCCTTTTGAGAGAATGACTTGATTTCGTGTTTAAGTGTATTTGTTTTGTGCTCGGGAAAGAATTTTTTCAAAATCTCTCTACTTAAGGCTTGTCATGTAGTGATGGTATTAGGTCTTAGAGAGTTGAGTCATGCTTTGGCCCGATCCTTTAGAGAAAATGAGAATAATAAGCTTAAGTGTATCTCTATTGCTATTGTTTACTTGTAATGTTGCAATTACTTCATCAAAGTCCTTGAGGTGCAAGTAGGGGCTTTCATGAAATTTAGGAATCAATTGAATCACACCTGGTTTAAAATCAATGTTCCCTGTGTGAGCAAGGAACACTATGCAAGATGGTAAAGTTGATCTCTCAGGGTGTAGACGTTCACGTAAAGTCCGTGGTTGGTTTAACACATTCCTATGAACTTCATTCTCATCCTCAAGAAGAGGATTACGTTGATTTTCTCTGTTTTGATTTATAGTTGGATTTGACATATTTGGATTTGGATTATCAACTGGGTCTATCATGAAATCCAAGTGATGCTGAGTATCTCTTCTAAGTGAATGATCAAGGCCCGGAACTAGTCTACCTTCAAAGGAGAGTCGATTATTTTAATCTCTACTCCAACGGGACATAAACCATCCACACTACACAACAAATACCACTAATTCAAATAACAAGTATGATACTTAAAATAAAAATAAAAACTTAACCAACAACCTAGGAGGCAGGGCCGATCATGACAGTTCAATCCACAAAGCAAAATAAATCAACAACCCAGGCGACAGAGCCGACCATGAAGGTTCAAACCACAAAGCAAAAATAAAAAATAAATCAACAAAAGTAAAACTAATGCAGAAATTAAACTATGCTAATATGAAAAATAGATTCAGCGGATAATCTTTGTGATCAAACAACAACTGTAGGATAACCATAGCACTTGGGTGATAAAATCCCAAGCAGGGCAACCTTATGTCACAGTTAGTGCTTGAAAGACCCAACTGAATTTACTTTCAAAGAAAAACAAAAAATCTACAAAAATTTTGAAAGATTTAGAAGAGAACTTACCTTAGAAAAGAACTTACCTTAGTTATCTTGCACATATCTAATCTATCTCAGTCTCTCCTCGGCAACGGCGCCAAAAACTTGTTTGCTTGCCTCCAAGTGCAGAGATTCGTAAGTAGTATCTCGTGAATACAAGGTCGATCCCACAGGGAGATGAATTGCGAGAAGGAGAAAATCAAATGCAAAACAAACTAAGTAATAAAAACTAAGCTGATGATTTGATTTTGAGAGTTTTGAATGGATGTAATTCAACTGAATTAAAACAACACCCAAGCTTCAAAGTTCCACACATAAGTTAATGTTCTAAAATCATGATGACTTGGATAACACAACTAGGATTCGAGCACTATGGTTGGCCTAATCGAAAAATAAAATAATTTAAACATTTTAAATAAATGATATAAAAGATTAAAAAATCATGGATTTGCACCATTGATATATATTCTCAAGCGCCAGTGATAATGAATCAAAGAAATGTAGTAGGTTGAGAACCTCTCCTATTTAGGAAATCTAATTGATCCAGGATAAGCCGATCCATCAATGTGAATCTCATATGATGGAAACATATGGATCTCGCATTAGGATAAAAAACTAAACATAAATAATAGATAACATGCATGCACTATTTTTCTCATAATTAAAATAATCAATCATCATAACTATGAAAACATTAAACCAATGTGCTTCCCTTTTAAATTGGGCTATAAGGAACTTAGAAAAACATAATTAAATTGTAAAATAGAAAAGCAACAAGAAAAAAATAAAAAACTTGTAAAGAAAAACAAATTAAAACTATGAAACTTTCCAAAAACCCTATATAAAACTCCCTAAAAACCCTATATCTTGCTTTGGAATGCCTTGAATGATGCTTAGGAATATCCTGGGAAGCTCTATTTAGAAGTGGGGAACTCCAACTTTCGCACCAAGTTGGAAAACTTTAGAAACCGCTTCAAATTTACACAGTTTGCTAAAATAGACTTCACTCTGCGTAATTTCCCAAAATAGATTTCAGAGTTTCAGAATACGCTTTTTCAAGACGATTTTAGGATTCTTTGTATTCACTTCAAATCTTTGATTCTCTTCATTCCTCACTTGGTTTTCTTGGATCTTTGGTATGTGAATTCTTCAATCTTGGTCTCCTAAGATCCATCACTTGCCTTGGTGATTCTTGAGCAGCAAATCCATGCTTTTAACACCCTTTTCAATCCAAGCCCTTAAATTCACCTTGTAACACAAACATGAGAAAAATAGAACATTAAGTTGATTCATGTTCATAAAACCAAGATACACATGAGGGAAATTATGCAATATTTGAGTCTCAACACCATCCAAGAGTCTCATTCTTCTGATAGTTTAGACTAGTAGGCAGTTGGGATCATCCCATGGTCCAATGAGCAAACTAGTTCTAAAACTCGCTCACTCGACTCAAAACTCAGCTGAACCAACTCACTGTGGACTCGGCAAACCATAATTCTAAAGTTTGCTCTTGATTTGCGAATTAACTCTACGCGCAAGGTTTTGAGTCAATACACCAACTTGATGTTTAGTGAAAATGTATCTATTCTTTGGTTACTTGTACTATTTCTATCTGTTTTACTTATAATTATATACATAATACTTTTAATTATAATTATTAAATATTGAGTTGAGTCGGGTCGAGTCTTTCAGTCAACCCGACCAGCTGAACATTGAGTCGAGTTCTTGGGTTTTCGAACTATGCAGCAAACATCTAGCTAGTTAGCAAAAACAATCGCATCGATGCTTGCATTTAGAACAACTAGAAATAATGCAGAAGAACTAACATACAAAATTTCTAGTTTGAATGCTTACCAGTAATCTCCACAAGAGCAGCTTCCATCCCTAAAGCAATGAAAGCGATTTGCGTCTCTCAACACGATCTCACGGCCTACAACCTTCGATATGTACTTGATCGCATTGTGGCAATCACCACAAATGCGGAGGTTCTTTATTATTCGAATCCTCATTGGAGGTGGTGTACTTATCAGTGCATAAGCAATCGCCAGCTTCTCGCTGTGATAGTAAAGGGCCCGCTCTTTTTCCTCCTCCTCTACATCGAGCAACACGAAATCGGTATCAGCCACGTATCCCATATCTCCAATGCTTCTCATCAGATCTTCCACCTTATCATATATAACAGTCACTTCTGGGTGGGACCTATCACCCGCTAGGAACAAATGGACCCTGTTCTTCACTTCAATCCAGCTATAACCCGGGTCCTTTTTCACATTCTTCAATCTCATTGTCTTCCTAGCATCCGCCGCATCACCCCATCGGCTGGCTGAGGCATAAATGTTTGACATGAGAACATAAGCGACTGAATCAAATGGCTCCAAATCCAAAAGACGGGCTGCCACCCGCTTTCCCACCTCTGTGTCCCCTTTAACTCTACAAGCACCAAGCAACGCTCTACACATCGAGGCAGAAGGATCAAAAGGTATTGATTCGACGAGCTTTTCCGCTTCTTTCACAAGCCCCGCGCGGCCAAGAACATCAACTACGCAAGAATAATGCTCTATTCTCGGCTCAATGCCATAGTCCTTACTCATCGAATTGAAGTACAAGTGAGCTTTAGATACTAAGCCACCGGCATGACTACAAGCTGAAAGAACTCCAATGAAAGTAATCCAATCAGGTCGAATGCCGCAACACTTCATCTTTCTAAAGAGATTGAGGGCTTTGTCACCGTTGCCATGTTGAGCAAAACCCACAAGCATTGCATTCCAAGATGCGACATTCTTCACACCCATCTTCTTGAATACGCGGCACGAGTCCTCGATGCACCCACATTTCGCATACATGTCGATGATCGAAGTCCCCACAAAGGTGTCTAATGCACAGTCTGACTTAATAGCGTTCGCATGGATTTGCCTCCCCTGCTCTAACATAGCCAAGCACGAGCATGCTTTGATGAGTGTAGCGAATGTGAATTCGTCGGGCAGGACCCCTAAGCGCCTCATTCGTTGGTAGAGTTGCAGAGCATGGTCATCGTCTCCATTCTCCACACATCCCGAGATCATGGCCGTCCAAGCGACCTCATCGGGCTCAGGTATGTCATCAAAAACAAGAATCGCGTCTCTCATGTCTCCACACTTAATGTACATGTCCATGATCCCACTACTAACGCATAAATCTGAATCGAACCCAAGCTTTATTGCATGCGCATGGATTTGCTTCCCTTGTTCAATAAAGAACCAAGCAACTACAGCCTTAATGGCCGTTGCTAACGTGAACTGGTTCAATCTCTCACCATGCTTCCAAATCAAAGAGATAAGATTCAATGCCCTAATACTGTCATTGTTCATTACATACCCCGCAATCATAGCATTCCAAGAACCCAAATCAAATCCATTCAGGTTGCAAAAAATGACTTTTGCTTCTTCCATCTCGTCATTCTTAGCATAAGCATCGATGAGCGACGTCAAAACAAAGACGTCTGTGAAATGACCACTTTTCACTGCAAGAACATGAACTTGTTTTGTAACGCCCCGAACTTTTCGATGCTCGGGCATCGAAAGTCCTCGAGCGTTACCATAAAATTTAATGTGACATATACATGTGTACGATACCGATCCAACTATTCTAGCCTTACATATTTTCCCTGATACTAACTTAACCATTGAGGATGATCTTCATTCATAAATCAAGCCATCTGACCATTGAATTTCAAGACAAGCCCACCCATCACGTGATTTGACGTAAGTACTTTCCCATGAAGAACACGACGAAGAGTTCTTTATCCGTAATAATTTAGATATATATTCTTTTGTAAGAACTTCTTAGAAACGTGCCTATAACCATGTAGAGCCATTGGATTTCCCAAAACTCACACATCAGTAATAATTACGAAAATGCCATTGACCTAGGCCTCTAAATTCCAATTCACACGGTTCTCATCATCCGTTTCATGTGAAATTTTATACCAGGCCTAATTATCATAAATTAACCGTACACATCAAATTTCAGCCCTTAGATCATGGTAAATCAGCTACTTGACCTCTACATCCATTCGTATAATTATCAGATCAAGATTCTGATCCGTCCATCTTATTCACGCCATATGAATATGCTTAGCCCACCATTAGAATCAGAATCTGACAAACTTTCATGTGTAAGAAAGTCGCTCAAATCTAACGTTATATAAGCCCTACCCCTAATCACTCCAAAAATCCACGTTATGTCCATCCATTTACTAAACTGACCATACATTCACCTACATACAAGGATAAAGTTCTAATCATCAAGTCCTCTTATTTTTAGAAGCTCATCTGACCATCCATCATGTCTGGATCTGCCAAATGGGCCACCCGAATATCAGGATGAATTGGTCATTATGAAAATCTTTAGGTTTAAGTCCAAATTGCCCGGTAACTTGTCAATCAGAGGAGTACAAATATTATTTTAGAATTTTAAAATATATTAGCCATTAAAGGAGAATCTTATTCATACTCGAGAGATCGGGACCCAAACTGGATCACGGGAAAGAGCACGAAAAATAACGCATGTTCGCCAAATTTCAAGACATTCGGACGGCACATTTTGAATTAACGGGCATCGGATGCCGATTGAGAAATGGATGGCAAGTTTGTAAATAGTGAATGCCACTACATGCCACCATTGATGCTTGATCGGATAGTATGGCCCACCCGATCAACGGATCTGTCCCATTTTTGGATCTTAATTCTAGTGGGGCATGTTAAACACAATGAACAGAGCGGATCGTACAACTACAAGTAGTAAAGTGGACTTCACGAAATAACTCAATTCATTCAAAATCTTACTACGTGCATGGGGTTTAAGGGTGAGTGTTGGTTGTTATTGGACACACTGTACGACTTACTCGACTAACCAAATCGTCTCATATTTGACCCCGTGTCCTAACATAGCGATACAAAAGTGGTGAATGGCATGGATTCTCTGAAAGATCATCACAGGTGGACCCCACCTATTTTGAACAGTAACGTGAAGAAACCTTAGAAACCGAGGGTGGTGATTGTGGTTTTCACCACCATGTCACTACAACATGTGGACCCAATCGTCTGGTAAATTCCAGGGACTATTTTAACTGTTGACATTCAATTTCAGAATAATCTGACCAACAGGATAACTAGAATATACAATTAAAGCTAAAAACAAGTGAAATTTCGGTGTATGGTCCACCTAGACCTTGGAGCTGCCCCACCTTTGGTAAAAGACTCTGATTGGGCCCTCCAAGTGGGGTAGACGGATTGGATTTATCACAAACATCATCATGGGCCCCACAAGGGCATGCATGTACACCAATGCAACATCACCTGAAGTGCACTGGGCGCCCCAGGCCCGTCAGAGCACGCTGACCCGTGCTCTCTCAAAACGAGAGATTTCTCTCTCCTTCCAGTTTACGCCAGCCGACGGACGACGTCCGTTTGAGGCCTGCTATGGGCCACCATCTTAGATCATATGGACGATCTGATCCGTCCATCGTGTGCACGGCATGGGTCCAACTAAAACCTATCATTTTTCACGTATTGGCGAACGTGTGCACGAGCACCATCTTCGACCCAAACAGACCCTACAAAACCAATGTTCCAAAAATGGAAACTGCCAGCTAGGCAATCCGCGTGAAGTGGAGACTCCAAATCTCGGCCGTTCATTTCGGACCATCCTAACCGCCCATTTCAAACGCCCCAAGGTTTTCTACCCACAGTAACGCGAAACCACAGGCGGTTTTAGCTTTACTAGCTGTACTCGAGGCAGTTTCAAATAGAATGAATCCTGACCGTTTGGGTTCAATCCAACGGTCTAGGTAGGGCCAAAAACACCATAATATGGGCTGGGAACAGACCCTACCACCATTCCTGCAGCAACCCAAGAAAAACAGCTGTTTCTTTCTCCCTTTGAACCCATCAAGTAAACACCATGAAACCTTCGTTTTCCTGCATCCACGAGCTCTGTTGGACCCCTAGAAACTCTCCCATGCCGTCCGAATGGGGAAAGAGGCATCGGGAAGAAATCCACCATTGATGAGCATCATCTTCCCCGTCGCTTCAAACTGAGTTTGCTCAGTTCGGGCATGCCGTTCCTCAGGTTGTCAATGACAGGTGATGTCCCTGGTGTGAAGAAAGAAAAGAGAGAGATGAGAGGTAGGAGAGAAAAGAGAGCAGGGGAGAGAGAGAGAGAGAGAGGAGGGGCGTTGGCCCTTTCCTCGGATTGCTGCCGCATCAAGATGGAGCAACTCGGGCAGGGTTGTTGTCTCAAGCTCTACTTGAGTCTGGACGTTGCTGGTCTAGGTCCAGCTGGGTTTCCATAAAGAAATGTGAGGCGAGTAGAAAGAAAGAGAAAGAGAGACAGAGAGTGAGGGCGTCCCATTGCACCACGTTGAGTTGGGTCGAGTTAACTCGACTGTAACTCACTGGGGTGCTGATGCTTCCTACCCCCACTTGCTGACCGAGTCAGGGGAGCCCTAGTTGAGTTGGGTAGAAGAGAGAGAAAGTGGCAGGAGGATGAAGAGAGGTAGCATGGGACGTTGAACTTAAGTTGGGTCCTTGACTCGCCGAGTTGACTCGGCTGGAACCGAGTCTAGCTGCTTTGAGTGGGATAGCCTGTCCAGGCTCATTGATGGGCATCCTAGCAAGGTAGAAGGAAGAGAGAGAAGAAGGGGAGAAAAGGAAAAGAAAGAGAGAAGAAGAGGTGTCGGTGGATGTGTGAGCTGAGTCGACTCAACTCGGACCGAGTCGGCAAGGTGTGTTCACATTTACTTCCGGATTTAACTTATTCCAATTATCATTTCTACTATTATTACTATTTTCTATTATTAAAATTAGATGTGATTGACCATTAGTAAATTAGCCATTCGGTATTAGTTGATGCATATGAAAATTATCATTATTAAAATACTAATATTTTACCTCATCATTCTTAAAATAGCATTAACACTAGAACACACTATTTATTTTCATCCAAATAACTATTAATATCACGACGCTAAATGTTAAGTATATTATTAATATTGATAATTGTTTTGGAATTAATAATATGATCATTCATCGTGGGTTGTATTAGATAAATATAATAGTAGTCATTGTTTATAATCCTAAAACTAATAACCAATTCACTTGATTAATTTTATTAATTCCTTCCATGGATAGTATCGTAGATGGCCACGCAAAACAGGGTTCAAATTCCATAACCAAACCCTAAGTGATCCAAACCCTAGGTTAAAACTCTAACCCTAAGCAGTGTGTAAGATTGGACCTAATTGTACAACTTTACAATTCATGATAGGGTTGATTCTAAGGAACCACGCACTCTCTAGCAACATGGGTAGGCGATTCAAAGTATAAGGTGATGATTCTTCCCCTTGAGCTTTCCATTTTCTCATTAGCTTAAGTTATAGTTTTTATTTAAATTTATAATTAATATCTCTCTCTTATAATCACATGTGTTGGCTGGTGGAAATTGAATTGCGATATTGCCTACTTAATATTTATTCTGCATATTTATTCATGCTTGTGGATTATTTGTGAATTGCTTATGAAACTTAAACTGGTACACCAGTGGGAAACCCCCACCTATATGTGTACACCCATACTTGGGATGTAACCCGACTGGTCGTGATAGTAATGGACCTTCGGCTTAGTGGTTATTGAATGGTGGTTTAAATTAACTAGTGATGTGGGCTTACCATCCAGGGTTATTGTGTCCAATGGTTTGCAAGGATGGTCTTTCATCGCATTGTTTTGATATCACCTATGTGGTTTGTTTTGATATCGCCTTATGTGTCTTTGTCCTGGTATTTTCCCTATATGGGTTCGATGTTTTTATATCGTGTAACCATGCGAGGGTAAGCCCCATATATTATAATATGATTGGCCACTAGTCGACAGGTTTCCATTAAACATCCTAAGGTGGTAGTCTCATGAGCCGGGGATGGTGGTATGGGACACTATGCCCGAGCTGTCGGCCCACGCTGGGCTCTGAGCTCCCCGTAGTGACCTTGAGCTTACCTAAATTGGCTGATTAGAATCCCGGACTAATAACGGTTTGGTTAATCATGCATCCATAGCATGTTGGCGATGACGGCTAATCTGATGTTTAGAGCACGTGCCCTTAGAATCTTCGTGTATCGTTTCGCTAGCTCCCGCACCACCGACTATCGACCCCTCGTCCGACCGGGATGATTTTCCTGTGTCGTGATTTGCATGGGCGATGAGCCCAAGTCCCACTGGATGTGCATCCCAGTGCCGATGTGCATCCATGCATCCATGCATTTAAAAAGACCGCACTATGTATTGTTTTGATCGCTTTCTTGTTTTATAACTATGCTTACCTAATGCGGCGGTGTGTGTATCTTGAGGGAATTCACACCGAGTTGGCCACTCATCCATCAAATATACAACCGCATGCGTCTGTAGTACAATGGCTTTAGTGATATGCATGTTCAAACTTGATGAGGAGCAGGGTACGATCGCCAGGGATGCATGACTGTATTTTCCTGGAGGAGCTGCATGGTCTTGCGGCTTATATTTATATGGTTTCTGTTATTCTTTATGTATTAAATTCTTGTAAATCTTGCACTTGTTAATTTCAGAGACATTGGTTTGTATAAGTCATTATGGGCAGCTTCTTGTATATTTGAATGATAATGAAATTTTCTTTTATGTTGATTTGTCCACACTACGCTCATCTGCTTACTCTGATATAAAAAAAATATATATATATATTACATATCAAATTTGACCATCCTTTAAGGTTAACAACTCGGGTTTTTGGGAAACGGGTCGTGTACTCGGGTCCTGAGGATTCGGGTTGTTACAGTTGGTATCAGAGCATAGTTTGGACAAACTTGGCCTTGGGAAATGATCTTATACAAACTTTAAATGTCTCAAGTTAGGATGTTGAAAGTAGAAACTTGAACTTAGGTGAATCTCCCTTACACTTAGGGAAATTTGGAGAACGTAGAAACCCAAACTTAGGTCCCCTTAGAAAATTATTAGAACAACTATTTGAACTTAGGTGAAATCTCCTTGTAGCTATGAGAAATTGAGGACGTGGAAACTTGATATTCTAAGCTCCATGTAGACTTGTCTGAATGATTATATGACTTAGAATTGAACTCAGGATCCCTTAGAATTAGAGGATTAGTCGTTTAGACGTATGTGAAATTCCCTCATAATAATAATAAATAAATAAATAAATAAAAAATTCTAAAACATAGGAGTTTCAAACTTAAGACTCATTTAAGACTTTTAAGATAGACTCTTAGACCTTAGACTTACATGGAATTCCCTTGGAGTTATGAAAAACTTGAGAACATAGATATCCAAAACCTTAGCCCTTTGAAATTCTTAAGATGAGTTACTTGAACTCAAGGAAAGGACTTTGGTTCCCATGAAAAATTGACAAAGCGACCATTTGGACTTAGAAATAAGAACTTTAGATCCCTTATAAATTGCAACATGGTTGTTTGAATTTAGAAGTTAACCACGTGAATACCCACTATAATGTATTTAAAATCAAATGAGAGCATTCATTGAATTTGACTCCCAATGAATAATCCTTAGAAATCCATAACGTGGACTTTTCCAAAAGTTTCTCAGTTGGAAATAATATCGTCATAACCAATGAAGCGAACTTAGGATCATAAGAGTTTTTACCCACCGTATTCCACACATTAGATTAACTATGCGCACTCCCAAAACCTAAGGAATCCTCACAATGAACTGAAATTTGAATTCCTAGCTAATGCATCTCTTTGCTTAGAAATAATATTTCTCACAATTTCCAAAGATGAAAAATAATTAGAAGAGTTGTATAATTTTTGGGTAAGGTTTCAACCTTAGGCTAAACACATCGAGGCCAGATTTAAAATCTTAGATAAACTTAACAAAATTTTTAGATTCAAATTCACGAGAAAGCTTTGGTCATGAAAATTTTGAGTAGTGCATTAAGTACTCAGAGTCTTGTGATTTAAAGCGTAATGGGCCGCATAGGCTTATCAAAAAAAAAAAAAAAAAAAAGGATATAAGATTACATGATATTTTCAGGAGTCTAGAATCATTGAGATCACGAATTGATGGAACCATATTTAAATGAAGTTTACATGGTTTGACTCGAATTCTAAGTCCTAGCAAATCTCAATGACTCCAATGCTCTGATCAAGTAAAGGATCGAGATTTAACAGGAATTTGAATGGATACCAAAACCCTCTGTCCTGCGCAGACAGATGATCGATGTATCGGGCTCAAACCTACTACGACCATCTATTCGTGTTAGCCTTAACATTGGAAATTTGAAATCTTTAAGGGGGGTAGGTTGCAATGACTCTTGTTCTAGTGGTACGCTTAAATATAGCTTATTAACAGTAAAGGACGTGATTACACAAATGAGAAATAGAGTCCACTATTGAAATGAAATTATTACTTGTAATGTTAACATTTAGGGGCACACCTAACAAATCTCGGGACGAGATTTCTGTTAAGGGGGGTAGATTGTAACGCCCCGAACTTTTCGATGCTCGGGCATCGAAAGTCCTCGAGCGTTACCATAAAATTTAATGTGACATATACATGTGTACGATACCGATCCAACTATTCTAGCCTTACATATTTTCCCTGATACTAACTTAACCATTGAGGATGATCTTCATTCATAAATCAAGCCATCTGACCATTGAATTTCAAGACAAGCCCACCCATCACGTGATTTGACGTAAGTACTTTCCCATGAAGAACACGACGAAGAGTTCTTTATCCGTAATAATTTAGATATATATTCTTTTGTAAGAACTTCTTAGAACGTGCCTATAACCATGTAGAGCCATTGATTTCCCAAAACTCACACATCAGTAATAATTACGAAAATGCCATTGACCTGAGCCTCTAAATTCCAATTCACACGGTTCTCATCATCCGTTTCATGTGAAATTTTATACCAGTGCCTAATTATCATAAATTAACCGTACACATCAAATTTCAAATTTAGATCATGGTAAATCACCTACTTGACCTCTACATCCATTCGTATAATTATCGGATCAAGATTCTGATCCGTCCATCTTATTCACGCCATATGAATATGCTTAGCCCACCATTAGAATCGAATCGACAAACTTTCATGTGTAAGAAAGTCGCTCAAATCTAACGTTATATAAGCCCTACCCCTAATCACTCCAAAATCCACGTTATGTCCATCCATTTACTAAACCGACCATACATTCACCTACATACAAGGATAAAGTTCTAATCATCAAGTCCTCTTATTTTTAGAAGCTCATCCGACCATCCATCATGTCCGGATCTCACCAAATGGGCCACCCGAATATCGGGATGAATTGGTCATTATGAAAATCTTTAGGTTTAAGTCCAAATTGCCCGGTAACTTGTCAATTAGAGGAGTACAAATATTATTTTAGAATTTTAAAATATGTTAGCCATTAAAGGAGAATCTTATTCATACTGAAGAGATCGGGACCCAAACTGGATCACGGGAAAGAGCACGAAAAATAACGCATGTTCGCCAAATTTCAAGACATTCGGACGGCACATTTTGAATTAACGGGCATCGGATGCCGATTGAGAAATGGATGGCAAGTTTGTAAATAGTGAATGCCACTACATGCCACCATTGATGCTTGATCGGATAGTATGGCCCACCCGATCAACGGATCTGTCCCATTTTTGGATCTTAATTCTAGTGGGGCATGTTAAACACAATGAACAGAGCGGATCGTACAACTACAAGTAGTAAAGTGGACTTCACGAAATAACTCAATTCATTCAAAATCTTACTACGTGCATGGGGTTTAAGGGTGAGTGTTGGTTGTTATTGGACACACTGTACGACTTACTCGACTAACCAAATCGTCTCATATTTGACCCCGTGTCCTAACATAGCGATACAAAAGTGGTGAATGGCATGGATTCTCTGAAAGATCATCACAGGTGGACCCCACCTATTTTGAACAGTAACGTGAAGAAACCTTAGAAACCGAGGGTGGTGATTGTGGTTTTCACCACCATGTCACTACAACATGTGGACCCAATCGTCTGGTAAATTCCAGGGACTATTTTAACTGTTGACATTCAATTTCAGAATAATCTGACCAACAGGATAACTAGAATATACAATTAAAGCTAAAAACAAGTGAAATTTCGGTGTATGGTCCACCTAGACCTTGGAGCTGCCCCACCTTTGGTAAAAGACTCTGATTGGGCCCTCCAAGTGGGGTAGACGGATTGGATTTATCACAAACATCATCATGGGCCCCACAAGGGCATGCATGTACACCAATGCAACATCACCTGAAGTGCACTGGGCGCCCCAGGCCCGTCAGAGCACGCTGACCCGTGCTCTCTCAAAACGAGAGATTTCTCTCTCCTTCCAGTTTACGCCAGCCGACGGACGACGTCCGTTTGAGGCCTGCTATGGGCCACCATCTTAGATCATATGGACGATCTGATCCGTCCATCGTGTGCACGGCATGGGTCCAACTAAAACCTATCATTTTTCACGTATTGGCGAACGTGTGCACGAGCACCATCTTCGACCCAAACAGACCCTACAAAACCAATGTTCCAAAAATGGAAACTGCCAGCTAGGCAATCCGCGTGAAGTGGAGACTCCAAATCTCGGCCGTTCATTTCGGACCATCCTAACCGCCCATTTCAAACGCCCCAAGGTTTTCTACCCACAGTAACGCGAAACCACAGGCGGTTTTAGCTTTACTAGCTGTACTCGAGGCAGTTTCAAATAGAATGAATCCTGACCGTTTGGGTTCAATCCAACGGTCTAGGTAGGGCCAAAAACACCATAATATGGGCTGGGAACAGACCCTACCACCATTCCTGCAGCAACCCAAGAAAAACAGCTGTTTCTTTCTCCCTTTGAACCCATCAAGTAAACGCCATGAAACCTTCGTTTTCCTGCATCCACGAGCTCTGTTGGACCCCTAGAAACTCTCCCATGCCGTCCGAATGGGGAAAGAGGCATCGGGAAGAAATCCACCATTGATGAGCATCATCTTCCCCGTCGCTTCAAACTGAGTTTGCTCAGTTCGGGCATGCCGTTCCTCAGGTTGTCAATGACAGGTGATGTCCCTGGTGTGAAGAAAGAAAGAAAGAGAGAGATGAGAGGTAGGAGAGAAAAGAGAGCAGGGGAGAGAGAGAGAGAGAGGAGGGGCGTTGGCCCTTTCCTCGGATTGCTGCCGCATCAAGATGGAGCAACTCGGGCAGGGTTGTTGTCTCAAGCTCTACTTGAGTCTGGACGTTGCTGGTCTAGGTCCAGCTGGGTTTCCATAAAGAAATGTGAGGCGAGTAGAAAGAAAGAGAAAGAGAGACAGAGAGTGAGGGCGTCCCATTGCACCACGTTGAGTTGGGTCGAGTTAACTCGACTGTAACTCACTGGGGTGCTGATGCTTCCTACCCCCACTTGCTGACCGAGTCAGGGGAGCCCTAGTTGAGTTGGGTAGAAGAGAGAGAAAGTGGCAGGAGGATGAAGAGAGGTAGCATGGGACGTTGAACTTAAGTTGGGTCCTTGACTCGCCGAGTTGACTCGGCTGGAACCGAGTCTAGCTGCTTTGAGTGGGATAGCCTGTCCAGGCTCATTGATGGGCATCCTAGCAAGGTAGAAGGAAGAGAGAGAAGAAGGGGAGAAAAGGAAAAGAAAGAGAGAAGAAGAGGTGTCGGTGGATGTGTGAGCTGAGTCGACTCAACTCGGACCGAGTCGGCAAGGTGTGTTCACATTTACTTCCGGATTTAACTTATTCCAATTATCATTTCTACTATTATTACTATTTTCTATTATTAAAATTAGATGTGATTGACCATTAGTAAATTAGCCATTCAGGTATTAGTTGATGCATATGAAAATTATCATTATTAAAATACTAATATTTTACCTCATCATTCTTAAAATAGCATTAACACTAGAACACACTATTTATTTTCATCCAAATAACTATTAATATCACGACGGCTAAATGTTAAGTATATTATTAATATTGATAATTGTTTTGGAATTAATAATATGATCATTCATCGTGGGTTGTATTAGATAAATATAATAGTAGTCATTGTTTATAATCCTAAAACTAATAACCAATTCACTTGATTAATTTTATTAATTCCTTCCATGGATAGTATCGTAGATGGCCACGCAAAACAGGGTTCAAATTCCATAACCAAACCCTAAGTGATCCAAACCCTAGGTTAAAACTCTAACCCTAAGCAGTGTGTAAGATTGGACCTAATTGTACAACTTTACAATTCATGATAGGGTTGATTCTAAGGAACCACGCACTCTCTAGCAACATGGGTAGGCGATTCAAAGTATAAGGTGATGATTCTTCCCCTTGAGCTTTCCATTTTCTCATTAGCTTAAGTTATAGTTTTTATTTAAATTTATAATTAATATCTCTCTCTTATAATCACATGTGTTGGCTGGTGGAAATTGAATTGCGATATTGCCTACTTAATATTTATTCTGCATATTTATTCATGCTTGTGGATTATTTGTGAATTGCTTATGAAACTTAAACTGGTACACCAGTGGGAAACCCCCACCTATATGTGTACACCCATACTTGGGATGTAACCCGACTGGGTCGTGATAGTAATGGACCTTCGGCTTAGTGGTTATTGAATGGTGGTTTAAATTAACTAGTGATGTGGGCTTACCATCCAGGGTTATTGTGTCCAATGGTTTGCAAGGATGGTCTTTCATCGCATTGTTTTGATATCACCTATGTGGTTTGTTTTGATATCGCCTTATGTGTCTTTGTCCTGGTATTTTCCCTATATGGGTTCGATGTTTTTATATCGTGTAACCATGCGAGGGTAAGCCCCATATATTATAATATGATTGGCCACTAGTCGACAGGTTTCCATTAAACATCCTAAGGTGGTAGTCTCATGAGCCGGGGATGGTGGTATGGGACACTATGCCCGAGCTGTCGGCCTACGCTGGGCTCTGAGCTCCCCGTAGTGACCTTGAGCTTACCTAAATTGGCTGATTGTAATTGGACTAATAACGGTTTGGTTAATCATGCATCCATAGCATGTTGGCGATGACGGGTGGCTAATCTGGATGTTGTAGCACGTGCCCTTAGGATCTTCGAGTATCGTTTCGCTAGCTCCCAGACCACCGACTATCGACCCCTGTCCGACTGGATGATTTTCCTGTGTCGTGATTTGCATGGGCGATGAGCCCAAGTCCTACCATTTGGATGTGCATCCCAGTGCCGATGTGCATCCATGCATCCATGCATTTAAAAAGACCGCACTATGTATTGTTTTGATCGCTTTCTTTGTTTTATAACTATGCTTACCTAATGCGGCGGTGTGTAATCTTGAGGGAATTCACACTGAGTTGGCCACTCATCCATCAAATATACAACCGCATGTGCAGTAAATGCAGTGGCTTTAGTGATATGCATGTTCAAACTTGATGAGGAGCAGGGTACGATCGCCAGGGATGCATGACTGTATTTTCCTGGAGGAGCTGCATGGTCTTGCGGCTTATATTTATATGGTTTCTGTTATTCTTTATGTATTAAATTCTTGTAAATCTTGCACTTGTTAATTTCAGAGACATTGGTTTGTATAAGTCATTATGGGCAGCTTCTTGTATATTTGAATGATAATGAAATTTTCTTTTATGTTGATTTGTCCACACTACGCTCATCTGCTTACTCTGATATAAAAAAAATATATATATATATATATTACATATCAAATTTGACCATCCTTTAAGGTTAACAACTCGGGTTTTTGGGAAACGGGTCGTGTACTCGGGTCCTGAGGATTCGGGTTGTTACATGTTTACCCAAAACGGAGCCTCCAGCAAGAGCTGAAGAGGCCCGAAGAATGCTTGCCAGTGTAAACTGATCAGGGATTGCACCGTCCCGCAAAAGACCCAAGAAAAGGGCAACGGATTCTTCCGCCAAACCACTCTGCACATAACCTGATATCATCGAATTCCATGAAACCAGATCCAATTCTTCCATCTCGTCAAACACCTTCCTCGCATAATCCAAACAGCCGGTCTTCGCAAACACGTTGATGAGATTATTGTTGAGGGTCAAATATTGCATATTAGACCTCAGTAATTACCGGATTTATGAACATGCCACCGTTTAAAATCCTAATTTAATCGTGTTTGTGATGCAAGGTACATTTGCAAGAGTGGACAATAAAAAGGTGCTAAAAGTGTGTATTTGATGCTCTGAAATCACCACAACAAGGGATGGACCCCAGGGGACCAAGATCGACAAATTTACATGCCAGAGATCCACGGAAATCAAGAAACTGAAGCTCAAGTGGCCTGAAAGTCAGACAAAATGCAATATCACAAGGTTCCCACCATCTGATCAGCCCGAAACTTCATTCAGGGTCAGGAGATCATAAATGAACCGTACACGTCAAATGTCAGTTCCCGAATCATTGTGGAAGTGACCTGACGGACAGATCAGCCTACAGACCATTGATTTTAGACCCACATGAGATCTGGATATTCTTCAAACTGGAGCTGGACAGCTTAAATTAGATAAGAAAATGGATGAACGGATCAGATCTCTTACAAGTAGTACCTTGGACCCCACCTGAGTTGAGTGTGCATGGTGCACAAGTGCACCAGCCGTGCACGGCAACTAAGAAGAAGCGGTCAAGAGATCTCTTGACCGAAATTCTTTCTTAAAAAAAAAAAAAAAAAGAAATCCATTTTTATTTTTTTTTCTTCTTCTTCTTCCAAATGGCAATGCAGGGGACTCACGGTCGGGTGCGTGGGCCCACTATCATCACACATAGTGATGATCCAAGCCGCTCATTGAAATCGGGGCAAACCGACCGCCCTCGATCTGTTTCCGATTTTCTCGACATCTTGTATAAACATGCGGAACCGACGCAGAATGGATGGTGCCGAGCAAAACAACGTGAGCATCGACGAAGCCGATCCAAAACCGATGATGATGACCGACCGGTTTTCTGTGGGAAATGGAATGGACAGACTGGATTTTACAGAAAACATCAAGCATGGGTCCACCATTGTCACAGCATTAGAGCTACGCAAGCTCTGTTCGCAAACAGAGCTGCGGACGATCGGAGTGGGCCATCCTCATGGTCCAATTGTTCAATCTGAACCGTCCATTCGTTTCCTGGGTCAGCAAAGACCCTTGTCTAGCTGACTAAATCTGAAGAAATGAAGCTTTTTGGGATCTCAACCGTTCCAATACAAAAGGACGGCAGAAAAGATGGATCAGTGGGCCGCAAAAAGAGACATCCAAAATCGACATTCCTGACTGAAATTCCGATATGAATTTGGTAGACGGAGTGGATTTCTCAAAAGACCAATGGAAGTGGGCCCCGCCAAGCATCAGCGCAGCTCCCTGCCTTAGGATACGCGCGTCTGAGAGAAGACCGGCCCTCCGTCCGTTCCCCGATCATGGCGATGATCAGAGCGTCCATCTTGACCGTCCGAAACCTTCCCAGGGACCGGTCGTCTGTCACCAAGGAGTCTGAGTGGTGTAGATTCCGAAAGCAACCACCCCTCCGACCCAAAAAGGGATCCAATGCAAGTTTCTTTTGCGTTTTTCACTAGCTGCGTAAGTCTTTACGCACGCCACTAACTTCCGCACGCACGGGTCTCTTGTACGGGGAGCTCTCCACTGACCTTGCTGCTGCTATAAAGGGAGAAGAGAGGAGAAGAACGAAGGATCATCTGGAGCAGAAAAATCTTGGGCTGGGACGTGGAGCAAGGGACGTGGAGCACCAGAGGAGAGAGGAGTTTCCTGTTTTATTTTATTTTTATTTTTAATTTGTTTAAGAGATTAGCCTAAACATGTTTATGGGCTAAACCTCTTAGCTAGGGCTAAGAGGTGAAGCTTGTAGCGTGATGGGATGCTTCTTTGCTTGTGCCTTTGTTTAGACTGATCTGATTTTGATTTAATTTTATTAAAGGAATGTTTTCAGTCTTTAATGGTCTGTTGTGACTGAAATTACAATGGGTCTGCAATGGCTTTGAGCATGTCCTTTTCCTCTTTATGTTTATGACGTCAGGAAGCCCTGTTGTTCACCATCGTCTCCTGGGCATGGTTGGATGTCGGTACCCTTCCTAACCTTCATACATTGATTGGTTGGTAATTAATTTAATTCTGTTGTTTGCTTTGTCTCCCGGGCATGGTTTGGTGATGGAATCCATTCTAATTCATATACCTTTCATATTTTCAAAACTACATCAAAGGAAGTTCAGTTAATTTCCATGATTCGTGAAGCAGGCGTAAGATCTCCCTGATCTCTACAAGTGGATCCTCTGAATCCCTAGTTTCCCTTCTCTGATTTTTTCTAAATTTTAGTTTAATTATTTCACCATTAATCCTCAAATCATAATTAGTTTAGATTTCATCTTAGTCTAGTTATAGATCTGGTTATTTTCAGTAAAACGTACAAGTATCAAATTGGGATTCGACTCTGCCTTACCGAGTTTATTACTACATCACAACCCTATACTTGGGGAGTGAACAAGTTTTTGGCGCCGTTGCCGGAGACTGACGGCTACGATTTTCTGAAATTAATTAGATTTAGAGTCAGTTTAAGATTAGGATTTTACTAATTTTAATTTTGTTTTTTATTTGATTCATAGAACTAACATATTTCTTATTCTGTAGGTTGTTAGATAGAACTTCTAATTTGGTAAACTCTTTCTAATTTTCTAGATTTTCTAACTCTTTAGATTTGGTTTACTTAAAAACTAACTTATTTTGTTTTGTTTTGCGTCTTTAGCTTAAGGACTCGATTTGGTAATCTCCTTCCAACCCTCTTTTCTTTCTAGATTTATATTTTCTTTCCTAGATTAGATTTAGAATTTGATCGAGGGTCGCGAGTGTTTCATGCCCAAGTGGGCCCGTGCACGACACTCGACGTCTCTTGACCGAAGGAGGGTTAGTTGAGGGGTTGATCCGTCCATCACAGATTAGACACCGCTCGAATTCCCCGAGTTAATTGAGGTTATGGTGAAAATCAACCTCAAGCACTACCTCAACAGATGGATGAGGAAGTACATGATGAGAATGAGGTGCTTCAAGCACCCCGCCTCGTACCTTACGAGATTATTTACAACCTATGGGGCAGCACGCCTCATGCATGATTTTTCCCGAAAACACAGACATATGGACATCAAGCCGGAGTTATCCAACTCCTTCCTAAATTCCATGGGCTTGAATCGAAAGTCCATACTTACATTTGAAAGAGTTCGATGAGATTATAGCCACCTTATACTTTCCCAATGTATCCGAGGATACAATCAGTCGAAACTCTTTCCTTTTTCCTCGAAAGAGAAGGCTAAGACGTGGTTACATTCATTGCGTCCTAGATCCATTGGCACATGGAATGATTTGCAGAGGAAATTCATAAAGAAATTTTTCCCACACCATAAAACAATTACCCTCAGAAAGGCAATCATGAACTTCACCCAAAAGGAAGATGAAACATTCTACCAATGTTGGGAAAGGTTCAAGGATCTTGTCAGTTCATGCCCACAACACGGTTTTGAAATGTGGCGCATTACAAATTTTTTCTATGATGGACTGACATCTTCAATGCGCCAACTGGTCGAGACAATGTGTAATGGTGAATTCATGAATAAAGAGGTCAACGAGGTATGGGATTACCTCGATAGACTTGCCGAGAATGCACAATCATGGGACCATTACCCAAAATCAAACACCACGCCTAGGCCAACTCAATCTAAGGAGAAAGGTGGAGTATATCTCCGAAAGAAGAGGACGATGTAAATTTTAAAGTGACTAATCTCACTCGAAGAGTCGAGGCCATGGAAGGAAAGAAGGAGAAGGTTAATGAAATTGTTTGCGGCATGATTCGTGATTGCAACATTCACACAACCGAAAATTGTCCTACCATATCCGCCTTTCGAGGAGTGTTGAATGAACAAGCCAATGCCGTAAATAACTATCAAAGACCTTTCAATGGATCTACCTCCAATACATACAATCTGGTTGGAGAAATCATCCAAATTTTAGTTGGAGGAATGGACAAACCGCTACCCCTCAAAGTTTCTTCAATCAAAATCCAAATCGGGGGAAACCTCAAGAAGAACCTGGTTCAAAATCCCATACAAGAGCCGACTCAGCGGTGCGTGGACTCACAGACTTTATGCGAGAAAATAGATTCACGTATGACGGTTATAGAAAAGGGATGCTTCCCTGCACAACCGCTCCCCAATCCTAAACCGCAATACGAGATAAATGATCCCACTCTTCAAATCAAATGGGACACGCTAAATCCATCACCACTCTTAGGAGTGGGAAGATCATTGATAAAACCCTTCCGATTAGGCCCGAAAAGCCTCAAGAACCAAAGAGGACAATAATGATGGATCTCGTGATGTCTCACAAAATTTAGAACCTAACTTCTAGAGAAGCCGCTGTCCGTTCCCCCAACTGGCGGTTGGTTGCACCAAAACGTCTTTCTAACTCTCGGATATTCTCGAGGTGTTGAAACAAGTGAAAGTCAACATTCCTCTACTTGATGTCGTAAAAACGTTTCCTCTATATGCAAAATTTCGAAAGACCTATGTACGACCAAAAGACTACAAGAAAGCATTCAAAAGAAGATCTTCTTGACCGAGAAAGTGAGTGCCATCCTCAAGCAAGACGTGCGCAGAAATTCAAGGATCCCTGAGCCCAACCATATCATGTGTAATCGGGAACCATCGAATTGATCATGCACTTCTTGACTTGGGAGCGAAGCGTCAATCTAATTCCCTACTCGATACAAACAGTTAGGTTTGGGTGAGCTAAAACCTACCCTAACCACACTACAACTTGCTGATCGAACGCTCGTGTACCAAGAGGGATTATTGAGGATGTGTTAGTCCAAGTCGATAGATTTTACTACCCTGTAGATTTTATCATCCTGGACACCGAACCCATCAACAACATGAGCACTCAGATTCCCGTCATTCTTGGTCGCCCATTCCTTGCCACGTCAAATGCAATCATCAATTGCAGGAATGGTGTTATGACTATATCTTTTGAAAATTTGACATTGGAGTGAAACATCTTTTTCAATAACGGCAGCAACGCAGAGGATGATGATGATGTCCACGACATTAACATGATCGATACTTTCGTGGAAGATAGGACATCCCTTACCTTATCCTCTGATCCTCTAGAGACGTGCTTGGCCCACTCCCATGAGTTTGATGATGTTATGATTAGGGAGACGTGTGCCTTGCTTGATATTGCACCGGTACTTGAAGTTAACCTGGAGGCCACAATTTGAAGAATTGCCACAACCGATGTAGTGCCTCTACCGTCTAACCTCAAGGTACCGAAGCTTGACCTAAAACCTTTGCCCTCTCGATTTGAAATATGCCTATTTAGGTCAAGATGAGACATACCCTATGGTGATCTCTCGCCCACCCGAGAAAGAACAGAGAGTATGCTCATATCTACTCTCATTGAGCATAAAGGAGCCCTCAGGATGGACGATAATGGACCTTAAGGGAATCGATCCTCGATTTGTACTCACCACATATATCTTGAGGAAAATGCGAAGACCGCTCGCAAGAACCACAACATAGGCTAAATCCAAACATGAAGGAAGTGGTTAAGGCCGAGGTTCTCAAACTATTGGATGTGGGTATCATATACCCTATATCTGATAGTCAATGGGTGAGTCCAACTCAGGTGGTTCCTAAGAAGTCTGGAATCACCATCGTAGCCAATGCTAATAATGAACTCGTGCCAACCAGAGTCACTACTGGTTGGAGAATGTGCATTGACTACAGAAAGTTGAATACCGTCACAAGGAAGGATCACTTTCCTCTGCCCTTCATCGATCAAATATTGGAAAGGCTAGTGGTCATTCCTATTCATCGTTTTCTTGACGGGTATTCGCTACAATCGATTGAAATTGCCCTGAGGACCAAGAAAAGACCACATTTACATGTCCCTATGGCACCTTTGCTTATCGAAGGATGCCATTTGGATTATATAATGCCCCTGCCACCTTTCAGCGATGTATGTTGAGTATCTTTTCTGATATGGTGGGGCAATATCTTGAGGTCTTCATGGACGATTTCTCTGTCATGGCTCATCTTTCAAAGCAAGTGCTTGGAAAGTCTTAAATGTGTCTTTGAAAAGATGTGAAGAAAAGAACTTGGTACTTAATTGGGAGAAGTGCCATTTCATGGTTCATAAGGGGATTGTCCTTGGACATATCATCTCGTCCAAGGGAATTGAGATAGATAAGGCAAAAATCGATCTTATCTCTAACCTACCTCCACCTAAGAACATCGTGGACGTGCGATCCTTCTTAGGACACGCAGATTTTACAGTGGCGATTCATAAAGGACTTTAGTCTCCTCTCTCGTCCTTTATGTAATCTTCTTCAAAAGGATGTTCCATACGAGTGGTTTGAGCAATGCCAGAAGCTTTCACCAAGCTTAAAGGCATGTTAACCATCGCACCTATCATGCCCACCCGACCGAGCCTTCCTTTTGAGCTTATGTGCGACGCCTCGATTATGCTCTTGGAGCGGTTCTAGCCGGAGAAAAGATAAGAGGCCCTACGTCATCCATTACGCGAGTAGACTTTAAATCCGCCCAAGTGAACTACTCGACTACGAAAAGGAACTTTTAGCCGTAGTGTTCGCCTTGGACAAATTTAGGTCCTACCGATCGGATCCATGATCATTATCTATACAGATCATGCGCACCGAAGTATCTCCTTTCTAAGAATGATTCTAAGCCCCGCTTGATACGATGGATCCTTCTACTCCAAGAATTTGATTTGGAAATTAAAGATAAAAGGGAGTAGAGAACGTAGTGGCCGATCACCTTTCTCGCCTTAATACCTCGATTCCCTCGAGGAGACCCATATCAATGACATGTTCCCGATGAACAACTGTCGTAGTCTCCCATTCACCTTGGTTCGCCGATATTGCTAATTATCTTGCTACAGGTTCCATACCGACACATTGATCACAGAAGATAAGAAGAAATTTTTCACCGAGGTGCGCAAATTCTTCCTGGGATGATCCATACTTGTTTAAATATTGCCCGCACCAAATCCCGAGGAGATGTGTGCCGACGATGAGCATCGAGTATCATCTCCTTTTGTCACTCACAGCCCGTGGTGGTCACTTTTCTCGCAAAAAGACCACGGCCAAGATTCTCAGCAAGTGGCTTCTATTGGCCCACTATGTTCGGGGACACTCATGAGTTTTGCAAAGCTTGTGAGCGTTGTCGAAAATGGGAGCATTGTCCCGTCGAAATATGATGCCCTTGAATCCCATTCTTATCATGTAGAGGCATTTGATTCTTTGGGGCATCGATTTCATGGGACCATTCCCCAATCTTTTGGGAATTTATATATTTTGCTTCTTTGTAGACTATGTCACTAAATGGGTCGAAGCGATTAGTGTCGGAATAATGACCATCGCACGGTCATTAAATTCCTAAAAGAAAACATCCTTTCCCGATTTGGAACGCTCTGAGCCATTATTAGTGATGGGGCTCACACTTTTGTAATAGGCCATTCGAGAGTTTAATGAAGAAATATGGTATCTCTCATAAGGTGAGCACCCCATACCACCCACGCACAAGTGGGCAAGTCAGATTTCTAATAGGAGATCAAACACATTTTGGAGAAATCGGTTAATCCCGACCGTAAGGATTGGTCAATTCGATTGACCGATGCCTTATGGGCGTACTCGCATCGCTTTTAAAACCCCTATTGGAATGTCTCCCTTTAGACTCGTCTATGGGAAGGCTTGCCACTTACCTGTGGAGTTGGAACATAGAGCCTACTGGGCGATCAAAAATCTAAATTTCAATCTGAACAACGCTGGCTCGCTACGCAAACTTCAATTAAATGAACTTGAAGAAATCCGGAACGACGCATACGAGAATTCGAGAATTTACAAGGACAGGATGAAGGCGTTTCATGACCAACATATTCTACGGAAATTATTCACGCCAGGTCAGAAAGTCCTTTTGTACAATTCTCGATTACATCTCTTTCCGGGTAAGCTTCGATCTCGTTGGACCGGCCCTTACATTGTTGTTACTGCATATCCTCATGGGGTCATTTGCGAGATAAGAGACCCCGACAATGGCAAGGAGTTTAAAGTAAATGGACATCGCTTAAAGCCATTTGTCGAGAAATTTGATTCAGAGGACATGTCCATGCCTCTGACTGATCCTGTCTACCAGGACTGATCTCCTAGTCTGATGGAGGTATAGGTAGGTTTATCGCTTTCTTAGGATTAGGGTAGTTGCTGTAGTTGACTGGCTGAAGACGTTAAACTTAGCGCTCCTGGGAGGCAACCCAGCTCTTTTCCATTTATTTCATTTTCCTAGATAGTTCAATGTTTGTGGGTAACATTACTGCAAACCCTCACGAGACTACAACTCGTCCACTAGGGGCAACCTAGGGGTTTAAAGGCTTGTTGCATGCGCTAAATGCAATCGAGAGCACCTGCGAAAGTGGTATAGGTAAGATTTTATCTCTTGTTATTTTTTATGTTGCTTTCTCTCTCGTGCTCACCCGCTCTCATGTTGAGATCTCTTGCAAAGTCTCCCACGATTCATCAGTCAGGTACTATCTTCCCATCACTTCTCTTTTACTTTCGTTATCCCATGTGCATTCCATGCTCATATCTTTTACATTGAGGACAATGTAGATTTTAGGTTGGGGGTGGGAGATTAGGTGAGATTAGGTTACCTAATCAGTGTTTTCTACGTCTTGAGCAAAAATTGTGAAAATTTTTAAATTTTTTCTGGACTTTCTAGTGAATTTGAAGTGATTTTGCCGACCATCTTGGATTTATAATGTTAAGATACATATTATTGGTAATTTATGACTTTTGGATTCAGTTATCTGTAGATTTCACAGTTAAGTTTGAATTGTTAATCCATGATTAGAAGTTGTAAACATTGATTGAGTCATGATTTCACATACCACATCTCACGTACACATTGAGATTTCAGTTTGATATTGAATGATTAACTTGGCAATCACTGAGCATGAAAGAAACCAGCCTAAAAGATTTGGCCATCAGGGTATAAAAAGAGAATTACACCATGGGTTTGCTCCCTATAGGTGTGGATTTGATTTTCATGATTAACAATTGGAAAGAGTTGGGCGACTAATTTTACTATAGGTTTGCTCCCTATAAGTGAAAATTTGATTCCCATCTTGACAAAAAAAAAAAAAAAAACTAGAAATTGAAAGAATGATCTGTGAGGCAAGTTTTGGTTATCATGAATTTTCTTGTTGATCACCAACGAAATCCTGAAATAAAGAATTGAATATTAAATGTTGAAAGTCAGGATTACACTCTACACCCATGAAACTTAATGTTTAAAATTATTCTAGTTTATGGATTAATATTTGAACTTGATTATGAAATTCACCGTGCATGTGAGGCCAGGAGAAATTGATAATCAACATTCATGAATCTTAAGATTTCTCATATCTGGATTGTTCTTCAAAATATCACTCGGCTTCACAAGAATTGTCTCGTAATTCTTAAACTTAATTTTCGCATATTTTGCTCGGGACTAGCAAAATGCTGGTTGGGGTTGTGTTGAGGGTCAAATATTGCATATTAGACCTCAGTTATTACCGAATTTATGAACATGCCACCGTTTAAAATCCTAATTTAATCGTGTTTGTGATGCAAGGTACATTTGCAAGAGTGGACTACAAAAAGGTGCTAAAAGTGTGTATTTGATGCTCTGAAATCACCACAACAAGGGATGGACCCCAGGGGACCAAGATCGACAAATTTATACGTCAGAGATCCACGGAAATCAAGAAACTGAAGCTCAAGTGGCCTGAAAGTCAGACAAAATGCAATATCACAAGGTTCCCACCATCTGATCAGCCCGAAACTTCATTCAGGGTCAGGAGATCATAAATGAACCGTACACGTCAAATGTCAGTTCTCAATCATTGTGGAAGTGACCGACGGACAGACAGATCACCTACGCACCATTGATTTTAGACCCACATGAGATCTGGATATTCTTCAAACTGGAGTGACAAATTTTAAATTAGATAAGAAAATGGATGAACGGATCAGATCTCTTACAAGTAGTACCTTGGACCCCACCTGAGTTGAGTGTGCATGGTGCACAAGTGCACCAGCGCGCACGACAACTAAGAAGCGGTCAAGAGATCTCTTGACCGAAATTCTTTCTTAAAAAAAAAAAAAAGAAATCCATTTTTATTTTTTTTTCTTCTTCTTCCAGCGGCCGCACAGGGACTCACGGTCGGGTGCAGGTGGGCCACTATCATCACACATAGTGATGATCCAAGCCGCTCATTGAAATCAGAAGGGCAAACCGACCGTCCTCTGATCTGTTTCCAGATTTTCTCAGATACTGTATAAACATGCGGGAACTGACGCAGGAATGGATGGTGCCGAGCAAAACAACGTGAGCATCGACGAAGCCGATCCAAAACCGATGATGACCGACCGGTTTTCTGTGGGAAATGGAATGGACAGACTGGATTTTACAGAAAACATCAAGCATGGGTCCACCATTGTCACAGCATTAGAGCTACGCAAGCTCTGTTCGCAAACAGAGCTGCGGACGATCGGAGTGGGCCATCCTCATGGTCCAATTGTTCAATCTGAACCGTCCATTCGTTTCCTGGGTCAGCAAAGACCCTTGTCTAGCTGACTAAATCTGAAGAAATGAAGCTTTTTGGGATCTCAACCGTTCCAATACAAAAGGACGGCAGAAAAGATGGATCAGTGGGCCGCAAAAAGAGACATCCAAAATCGACATTCCTGACTGAAATTCCGATATGAATTTGGTAGACGGAGTGGATTTCTCAAAAGACCAATGGAAGTGGGCCCCGCCAAGCATCAGCGCAGCTCCCTGCCTTAGGATACGCGCGTCTGAGAGAAGACTGGCCCTCCGTCCGTTCCCCGATCATGGCGGTGATCAGAGCGTCCATCTTGACCGTCCGAAACCTTCCCAGGGACCGGTCGTCTGTCACCAAGGAGTCTGAGTGGTGTAGATTCCGAAAGCAACCACCCCTCCGACCCAAAAAGGGATCCAACGCAAGTTTCTTTTGCGTTTTTCACTAGCTGCGTAAGTCTTTACGCACGCCACTAACTTCCGCACGCACGGGTCTCTTGTACGGGGAGCTCTCCACTGACCTTGCTGCTGCTATAAAGGGAGAAGAGAGGAGAAGAACGAAGGATCATCTGGAGCAGAAAAATCTTGGGCTGGGACGTGGAGCAAGGGACGTGGAGCACCAGAGGAGAGAGGAGTTTCCTGTTTTATTTTATTTTTATTTTTAATTTGTTTAAGAGATTAGCCTAAACATGTTTATGGGCTAAACCTCTTAGCTAGGGCTAAGAGGTGAAGCTTGTAGCATGATGGGATGCTTCTTTGCTTGTGCCTTTGTTTAGACTGATCTGATTTTGATTTAATTTTATTAAAGGAATGTTTTCAGTCTTTAATGGTCTGTTGTGACTGAAATTACAATGGGTCTGCAATGGCTTTGAGCATGTCCTTTTCCTCTTTATGTTTATGACGTCAGGAAGCCCTGTTGTTCACCATCGTCTCCTGGGCATGGTTGGATGTCGGTACCCTTCCTAACCTTCATACATTGATTGGTTGGTAATTAATTTAATTCTGTTGTTTGCTTTGTCTCCCGGGCATGGTTTGGTGATGGAATCCATTCTAATTCATATACCTTTCATCTTTTCAAAACTACATCAAAGGAAGTTCAGTTAATTTCCATGATTCGTGAAGCAGGCGTAAGATCTCCCTGATCTCTACAAGTGGATCCTCTGAATCCCTAGTTTCCCTTCTCTGATTTTTCCTAAATTTTAGTTTAATTATTTCACCATTAATCCTCAAATCATAATTAGTTTAGATTTCATCTTAGTCTAGTTCTAAATCTGGTTATTTTCAGAAAACGTACAAGTATCAGTCCCTTGGGATTCGACCTCGGTCTTACCGAGTTTATTACTACATCACAACCCTATACTTGGGGAGTGAACAATTATTCATGACAGCAACATCCAAACTTAACCCAGTTTTTACAACCACACTATGGATCTGCTCCCCAGCTTTCAAATCACTAGCACCTGCGATTGCACTGAGAACAATCACAAACGTCACTTTGTCATATCCTACATTGAATCTCATAATCTCCATAAAGCATTCGATCACAGCCCCATTCTCGCCGCCTTGTAAAAACCCAGTCATGGTTTTATTCCAGCTAATTATGTCCGAGTTCTCTTCAAACAAACATGCCTTAATCGCATACGCCCGAACCTGCTCAACATTCTCCTTCTCAAAAACCCTGTTGAGGATGGACTGAACACTAACATCGTCCGGGCCCAACCCGCACCAGTGCAATGCCGAGAATAGAGAAATAGCTTCATTCTCGAGACCCAATTGCGAGTACGCCTTAATCATTATATTCCACAACACAACATCTCTCTCAGACATTTCATTAAACAGATATCGAGCGTCCTCGATCCGTCCGAATTTCGAATATATATTGACAAGAGCAGCCGAGACGAAGACATCGCAATCCAAACCAATCTTCACAAGCATAAGAATGGACATTTTCTGACATATCGAGCAAACCCAAGTGCAAGCATATCTTAAGGACTGGAGCTAACGTGAGCCGGCTGGGGGAGACTGTGGATCTGCGCATAAAGAGGAAAAGGAGAAGGCCTTGCTGGGCTGTGTCATGGGAGAGAGCATAGCCTGCGAGTATCGAGTTCCATGTAACGAGGTCTCGGTCGGGAATTTTGTCGAACAGGTGTCGTGCGGAGGTAAGAGAGCCGCATTTGCAATACATGTTGATGAGGTTGTTGGTGAGGAAGCGGTCGGGAGTGAGGCCGGATACTATAATGCGAGCGTGTGTGCATTGTCCGAGGCGGAGGGATTTGGACGAGATGGCAGTGCGTAGGATGGCGAAGCATGGGGTTGTCGAGGCGGAGAGAGATGTGGGCGTTTCTGGAAATGGAAGGGAAGAGAAGTGAGAGCGGAGGAGAGATGGACGGCTGAGATTGGCTCGGAATGGCATTGCCTAGATTCATGGTGTTTTTTGCTTCTTAGCAAGAGACCATTGTGGCACTTTGGTGCATCATCCACTCATCGGTCGAGGGTTGAGAACCGCTCTTCCATGCACTTGTTGAACGCGGCACCGTCCTCGACGAACGCCGTTACCGTTACTCCGTTTAGGACCGCTACGCTCATATCGTCAGAAGCTGAGATTATCGTCTTTGATTTTTACTCTGCTGTGGTGGGTGCGCTTATATAGAGGCTGGGGTTTGCTTTTCTTGAGAGGTCTGCGGTTCGCGTGTGGTTTTCTTTTTGTTGCACGCGGCCAGTTCTTGCGGTATATATGCGTTTGCTCTTTTCATGTGCCACGTGGCTTTTTGTGGTTGGAAGGATGGTTTATACACGCATATTCCCTGGTTTCCGTATATGTTCTTTTCACACTGGCGATGTTCTTCTAGCCGAGTTCTGGGTTAGAGTTTTTCATATACTCGGCTTGCACGCGCGAAATGATATACTTAAAGCGGACCGGGATTGGATACTACCCCCTCCCACGTTATGAACGGACAGGGGCCACTGTGATGTATGGGTTTTATCCACACCGTCCATCCACGTTTACATATCATTTTAGCTCAAAAACCCAAAAATGAGGCGGTTACAAGACTCAGGTGGACCATACTGGAGATTAAAAAATTACCGTTGAAAACATTTTAAGTGCTACGGAAGTTTTGGATCAAGCTGATATTTATATTTTTCCCTTCATCCTGGTGTATTTGATCTTATGAACAGGTTGGATGGAAATTAACCATCACGGTGGGCCCTAAAAAGGTTTCAACGGTGGGTGTCATTATCACCGCTGCTTCCTATGGTGTGGACCGGTTGAGCCTTGGATCTTCCTATTTTTGGGGCTAAGGACTTAAAATGATATGAAAAAAATGAATGGACGATGTGGATAAAACCCATACATCACGGTGGCACCGCTGCTTACTATGGTGTGGTCCACTTGATCTTTTGCACGGTGTTGATAAAAACCCATACATCACGGTTGCCTCTCAGAGCGCTCCGTTCCTAGCTAGGGACGGTTGAGGGTAGTACCCAATCCGCTCCCACTTATGGATCGAATCAAACCGTCCAAATCGTGGCCCACTTTTGATGGATGATATGTTTTCGATTGGAATGGACTGATGTCCTAGCAGGCAGTGGACTTGTAATGGACGGTTGAATGGGAAAATCGATTAATCTGGATTTTTATTAAACGACTATGGAAAATGTATACTAGGATTTGGACGGTTTATTTTTATTTAGACGTTTGCGATGTATACAGTTTACAAGTGCGTGTGTATGTACTATCGTACTCTCCAGTACGAATCAATTCTTCGTGTAATTTTTGCCGTGTACCGGTGTACGGTGTGACGTTGCACGTGGAAACGGATTGGCTACTCCCCCTGCCACCAGCCAATGGCTGATGGTCAGTGCTTTGTGGGCCCCATCATGATGTATGCCTTTCATCCATGACGTCCATCTATTTTTCTAGATCATTTTATGGCATGAGACCAAAAATGAGTTATATTTCAATCTCAACTAGACCACATTACAGGAAACAGTGTTGAATAAATGTCAACCATTTAAAACTTTTTGGGGCCCATAAAAGTTTTGAATCAATCTAATCTTTGTTTTTTCCCTTCATCTAGGTCTGTATGACCTAATAAACAGATTGGATATTAAATAAACAGTACAGTGGGCCTTTAGAGGAATTTGATGGTGGATATCCAGTCACTATTGTTTTCCTGTGGTGTGGTCCACCTGAGATTTATATCCCTATCATTTTTGGGATAAAACCATAAAATTATCTGTAAAAATGGATGAACGGCATGGATGAAACACATACATAATGGTGGGGTCCACGGAGCACTGACCACCAGCCATCGCGCTGGTGGCAGGGGGGTAGCCAATCCGTTTACGACGTTGCGTGCGAGAGAAGATTTGATAATCTGACGGAGTGCTGTGGACGATGCACGGGCACTTAGAATTTGCACACGTGTCATACTTCGAGTCAAATTAAACCGTCATAATTTCAAATTCCATCTTGGAACGTGTCATGCATTAAAAACATACAGTTATTTGACTATGCTACTATCAGATTGGTGGACATTTATTGGTCGGTCAAAAATTAAATTATGCAAGGGTCCCATTTCAATCAACAAGTGTCCATGAATCAAAGGTTACGATTGTTCAAACAGTCATATTTTGGGCTTGTGACTTAGCTACAGCGAGCTCCACGGTTTAATCGGTTTAATTTGAAATAAGGCATGCCAAGTGTACAGGCGCCTGCAGATGAAGAGTATCATATAACTGATTGACAGAAGACCTTTACCCACCTTCACACCGACCGTTACTTCCGTAAAAAGTACTATCAAAGCTTAGGAATTATGAAAAGGATGGTCGTCGGAACCATCCATCACACAAACCTCCAAAATCACCACACGTGACAAGGACCTCAAACAAGTTATGTGGCAGACCTCAAACGCACCTCTAGATGCCGCCGTAAGTTACATGGCCCAAAATTAGGGTAGTCGACAACTCATAGGTGGGCCACACATAACCAAAAAAGAATTGACGGTCCAAAAGTTCGGGCCATTCGTCCACATTTGATGTTCACGTTATTGACCCACTGGTAAGTGACCATACTTGACTTTTGGACCCGGTCATCTTCACAGTGTCCCACGTGATACATGGTTTGGATTTCATATCTGCACACCAGCTAAGATGTACACAAGGTTGGGACGCGGTTTGGCTTGCGACGCTGCCACTAACCACCAGGTGACTAGTGGTCAGTGCTCTGTGAGCCCACCATGATGTATGTGGTTTATCCATACCGTCCATTCATTTTTAAAGATCAATTTAGTGGTTGTTATAAAAAATGAGCCAGATATAAAACTCATGTCGACCACACCACAGTGATTGAATGTCCATCATTATAAACCTCCTGGGGCCCACTGTAATGTTTATTTGACATCCAACCTTATGTCGTACAGACCTAGATGAAGGGAAAACATAAATATCAGCTTCATCCAAAACTTTGGTGACCCACAAGAAGTTTTTAATGGTGGGCTGTCAATCAACACTGTGTGCTCCACTTGAGATTTGGATCTACCTCATTGTAGGGCTCACATCATAAAATGATATGGAAAAATGGACGGATGGCATGGATGAAACACATACATCATGGTGGGCCCACATAGCACCGACCACTAGCGATTGGCTAGTGGCAGGGTCACTGGCGAATCCGTTTCCACAAGGTTGCAACGGGCGCGGATTGGGTACTAGCCCTACCACGACCTAGTTAAAGACGGGCGCTCCTGGCAGGACTCTGTGGGTCCCACCATGATGTATGTGTTTTGTCCACTCCGTCCATCCATTTTTATGGATCACTTTGGGGCAGGATCCAAAAAAAGGAGGCAGATCAAAGATTCACGTGGATCACACCAAAGGAAGCATTGGTGACAATGACGCCCACTATTGAAACCCTCTTAGGCCCACCGAGACGTTTATTTGTCATCAAATCTATTCATAAGGTCATGTGAACATGGAAGAAGGGAAAACGTAAATATCAGCTTGATCCAAAACTTCATCGGCCCCTAGGAAGTTTTCAACGGTGAGCCTTCAATTTCCACTGTTTCATGTGGTGTGGTCCATTTGAGCCTTCAATCTGCCTTTTTTTTTTTTTTTTCCCTTGAATCATTAGCTAAAATGATCTGTCAAAATGGATGAATGGCATGTATAAAACACACACATCACAGTGGGCCCCACAGAGCCCATAAGAGGACCGTCCATATCTAGCTAGGTCCTGCTCGGGGTGGTACCGGTACCAATCCGCGTCCAGTTGCAACTTGGGCCGGGTCGGGTCGAGGCCTCGGGCAACCCGACCCCGACTTGAACGCAACTCCACATACAGCTTTTTCAGTAATCTCCTATATCACACCCAACGGTCCTATTTCAGTAAACAAGTGTCCACTAATCGGATTATAGGATATATGCCAGCGTAGCATATGGGTGAAATATCCAAGCCATCCATCATATGGACCTCACCGTGGAGATGCTATTGCAGAAAGAAAAAGGTGGTCCACTTACCAGATGTGCCACAATATTAGAAAAAAAAAAAAAGGATGGGTTAGAAAACTTCCGCCAATTGCTTCAGAACCGTGCATTTGTAAAGTTAAGCATGGCCCACCTGAACAGCGGACCAACCTGATTCTTGGGAAAAGAAATCTACACAGTGAAATCCTTCTGATGGATGGCTTGGATATTGCACCTATGTGGCACAATGACACATAATTTAGGGTGGTCCATTGCGGTTCTTGATCATGGACACTTCCAAACAGATGCCATTGGGATTGCCACGTCAAAGATTTATGCTGCATCATGTCCGACGCGGATTTCCTGCGCAATGATTCTGGGTGGGGCCACTGCAATGTTTGTTTGAAATCCAACCCGTTCATCCGTTTTTAGAGCCCATTTTAGGAAATTTGACCAAAAATAATGTGGATTCAAAATTCAAATGGGCCACACGAGTGGAAAAAGTGGGGATTTAGTGACCACCGTTGAAATATTTATATGGCCGAGTCTAAGTTTCTTGTGTTTTCACTTCATCCCAGTGAAAATGACCTTATAAACGGTTTGGATGGCATATAAACATCAAGGTGGAGCTTAGGAAGATTTCAACGGTAGGAATTTCTTTCCCCACTGTTTCATCTTGTATGGCCCAATTGACTTTTGGATAATCCTCATTTTTGGTCGCATATCCTAAAATAACTTCAAAAAATGGATGAACGGGTTGGATTTCTCACAAACATCGCAGTGGACCCCACCCAGATTCCCTTCCCAGGAACTTCCTCACAACTCACAAGGCCAAGGGCTTCTGGCTGGACTGGAAAATTCCTGCACATGAGCAGGACCTGGGGCCAAGTTCGGCAGCGTTTGCTACAGGGGTCCAACCACAGCCCAGATCCAGACCCATCGCATTGGGGTGGGCCTGTTCTAGACCGTCTATCAAACACGGTCTTTCCCGACGTGCCCGAGTTGAGCGTAAATCTGAATTGAGTTGGGGTTAGACCCTGTTACAACACGGAGGTCATGGGATCGAGTAGCCATGTGGGACTTGGGCCTCACTAACATGGTCAACTACAAAATACTTTGATCTCCACCTTTAAATATGCTGGCCTTTCTGGGCTACCTTATTGGGCCATGAGACCAATAAAAGCTCATGTCCAAACCAACAACCCAGTACATAATTACAATGGAAACAGCAACTATAGTCGCCGTCTTCATATCTGGTTCAGATTGAATAGAGATCTATGGGCTCATATAGTTGTTTGTCCCTATTTTTATTCATGAACCACTATGAGTTATTCATCGAATTGGTTAGATATAAAATAATAACATTTGAAAATTCTTAATCCATTAATAGTAGGGAGGGATTTATGTCACAACAAACAGAGACTAGAGCAAGCTTTGGATTCAAAGCTAGTGTTAAAGAGTATAAATAAACTTAATATAAAATCCATCCCCTGCTCCATTCCATGGTCAATGTGACAGCCAAATCGGGTTGGACCATGGTTTTAAGTCTCGCCGACTCGGATTCAAAACACCCACCTGACTTGGCCAAGTTGAGCACAGTCACGCCCTATTTTGAAAATCTCGCAAAAATACATTGCACCATATTATCACAATAATTCAAAATCTTGACAGACTTTTATAATATTGTGTTTTTATCTTGATATTATCGCAGTATTAACTTGAAATGTAGTAAAAACCTTCAAATTTTGCTATATAAATATTTATTTAAGTTTTAAATTGATTCATTAATTTACAATACCTACCAACCAACAACAAGGTATCAATACCTATGATGGGATAGAAATGAGCACCCATACTTATATCCATTAAAGTTTCGGGTACCCATCTACAGTTTGAAACTTTTCATAAAATAAAGTGATGAGTACCGACCTGTACCACTATCACTATAAACCACCGTTGGATATCAACCATCAGTGGATCACACTCGTTGGAGAACCAAAGCATTTCTCTTCCACTCTTCAGTTTCCTTTTTAGGCACTTTTTGTGAGGGGCCCACTACAGTGTGTTTAGGCCACCAAACCCAAGCATTAAGTGAGCCCCGACATGATATTAGGTGCTCCGGATGGACCACACCATAGAAAAAAAAATGGACAATCGCCCAGGAAACTACTTCCAAATTCACTCAATGGTCCACGTGATGGTGGGATCGGCTAGAACCATAGGGCACCCATCCCACTTTCTTTTAAGGTGACCCTGTTGGATGGGTTGGATAGCATACATTTGCACAAATCACAGTGCGCCCCACATACAAAGTGTTGAACAATAAACTTAGTCTACGATGCTGCGATCACCCGTCATCTTTTTTCTATAGTTTTGAGAATTTAAAAAAAATGCTAATCACTATTAATTATTAATAATTATTGTTTTAAATTAATTGGAAAATGGGTCATACATATATAATATATAATACAATCAGGTTTGAACCGAATTCAAGTATAGGCAACGAAATACCAACACTCAAATCTTAGGTGAACCACACCACAGGAAACGGCCATGATTGAATCTCCACCATTAAAGACTTAATGGATTCCACAGGAATGTTTATTTGCCATCTAACCTGTTGATAAGGTCACAAACGCATAGATGAAGAGACCCCATAAATATCATCTTGATCCAAAGCTTTTGTGGCCCACAAGAAGTTTTCAATGGTCAATCACCATTGTTTCCTGTACTATGGTCCATTTGGGATGTGGAACTGCTTTTTTTTTTTTTTTTTTTTAAATTTTATCATGCCCTAAATGAGCTTTCAACACAGATGGACGGCATGGATGTAGTCACGTACATCAGAGTACAGTCAGGGGTCCCACCCATATGGGTGGATCCGGGGTCTCACCTGATCCACTCCCGAGTTTCAAGGCCGGTCCAGGTTGGGTCCACATTAAATAAATGGGGTTTATATGTTGGCCCACCTAAATGGATGGATTAGATCACATGGGCTATCTTACATGTGTATTTGGACCTATTGGTTAATAAACCTCGTTATGTTGCAAAAATAATTAACATAAACACACATATACTGTCACTGCCAAAGTAAACTCGACCCGACCCCATTTCTAACCAGGTCCAAGTAGGCAGACCCGACGCAGATTCAACAAGACCCTTTTAACGGGTCCAAAATCCGGGAATTTGAAAACGTTAAAACCGGTTCATATCTATGATGTACCCACGGGTCCAGCTACCCGCTGACAGCCCCACCGGGTATACACGAATCCGAGTAACAATAGATACGCAACCAACATTTGAGAGGACCAATTGAAATGGTAGACACATGGACCACCAAACAAATAGATTTGAGTAGTTTCACACGCACGACCACACGCCTTGTCTTGGAAGTATTGGATTCCGTTTCAACCCTTAAAAAAAAGAAGAAATTACCAGAAATGCCCTCCGTCATTTGGAATTAGGGAAGGGGGGCAATCTTAGCACGGCTTCCTCTGTCTCAATCGGATCCGATCGCAGAATCTGCCAAACACAACCCAAACACAATCACAAAAAATCTCATCGCAGAGAGAGAGAGAGAGAGAGAGAGAGAGAGAGAGAGAGAGAGAGAGAGAGAGAGAGAGAGACTGTACGGACGGGGTCGCGGAGGAATGGCTTTGTGTCGTCTTTAGCGAGTCTGAAAAGGGTTTCTGGATCGAACCAGAGCTCTCTCCTCCTTCGCTCTTTTGGGTTTTTTCCTCGATCTCGCTGCCTTTCACCATCGGCTTCTCCCAAGCTTTCCTCATTTTCTCGCAAGGGCTTTCTCCCCTCTCAGGCTCGCCTGTTTGGATTTTGGTCGTAGATGAGGGTATTTTGGTCATTTTGTTATATGAAAGTAGGGCGCGGATTAAGTGAGTCCGGGGTAACAAGTTGGTGGGTGAGTTCCTGACCGTGGGGCCCACCTTGATGTATTTGTTGCATATCCACTCCATCCATCAGTTTTTCCATCACATTTTTGGTTATAGTCTCAAAAATGAAGCAGATAAAAGTCTATACTGGACCACACCACAGGAAACAGTGGTGATTGAACGTCCACCGTTCAAAAATTCCTAGTGCCCACCATAATGTTTATTTACCATCCAAGCTGTTGATGAGATCACGCAGAACTGGATGAAGGGAAAACACAAATATCAGCTATATGGGTGCATATGGTGCGTTCGATTTTAACGGTGGAACATGGAGCGTATGGAATTAGCATTCTTGTTCTGTTGGAATAGAGTCCTGATGAGCACAGTCCAATACGGTGTGCCGCTAATTCAGTGATCCATACCGTTGATTTGAGTCATCTGACGGGAGATGCCCTATCGTCTCTGTAGAATAACTCCGACTAACTGGACCGCTGGGACGTGGATAACTTCCACAATGGTTTTATAAAAGGCAAAGATCCAATGGCTAAGATCTTTCAATATTGAAGTTTTTTGCCCCATCCTTCATTCACTGCCGGGTACATTGTATCCAATGGTCTGGATCTGCCTAAAGGCCCACCTTGGAAAATTGAACACTGGAGGGCTGAGTATATGGAAGTGGGCCCACTAAGCCCAGCTTAAGTAATCGAGGTGGGCCGAGCAATTTTTGTTGTCCTGCTGCAATTGGAAGTGTAGTATAGGTAACTGATTGGATTATCAGAACTGTCCAATTGAAGGACTTGTGACAGCTAGACGTGGGTATCATTTTATCTTTCAGTGACCATTTGCAGGCAATCGGATGGGATGATTACACCGTTCCACCGATTTGATTTTTGTGCCATGGACCCCGCAAGGTAGACCCTAGTCGTGAATGGTCTGGATCTCGCCATGTGCATGGCTCTGAATCAAGCAGAGACGCAATTAGTAGTGCAGCTGGGACAGCTCGGGTCAACCCAGGCCGAGCCCAACCTTAAGAGGAGCAAGCCCAGATGCTCGACCCAAGGGAGCCAGTTCTAGAGCATTGAACACTCGCAACCCTAACTCGGGTTGGGTAAGGCTGCCAATATCATGCCTTCCCGTTTCATTGCCTTTATCTAGGCTGTTCATTTTAAGAAATCCAACCACTCACAGTCCATTCCACATAGTTTTTTTCATATATACATGTGGTGTTTCTGGTCTAACTTGAGTCGGGCAAATGCTGAGTCGAGTTTGGGGGAGTGACCGAGAGTAGGCATATACACGAGCTAAGCTAGTTCGAAAAGCTTGCTTGGCTCGGCTTGAACGACCACTCAAGGCGAGCCAAGCTTTATACGACCCAATTTGTTTTGAAACAGTTTGGAGCTTGATTTGGCTTGACTTAAACTCGGCCCGAATCGAAGCTTGAGCTTGGCTTGACTCGAATATATATTACACACACACACACACACACACACACACACATATATATATATATATATTAATATTATATTTAAAAATAATAAAACTTAAAAGCTTAAAACCATGCCCTACCCATCCATCCATTTATTTCTTTTCATTACCCAACTTGTTACGCAGAGAGAGAGAGAGAGAGAGAGAGAGAGAGAGAGAGAGAGAGAGAGAGAGAGAGAGAGAGAGAGAGAGAGAGAGTGGGCCATATGACTGAGATGAGTCAGACATACGTGAGGCTCTCTCTCTCTCTCTCTCTCTCTCTCTCAATGGCAAGGCACTTCTATCTAAATCTAATATTTTAATTTTTTATTTATGTAATTGAAAATCCTAAATTCTAAAATTAAGATATGGAGTTTTGAATTTTGATTTGGGGGTTGGGTTGGATAGCTGGGTTGGGTCGGGTGTGAGTGCTAGCCTGCTGGGTTAGGTGCTAGGTTGGGTTAGGTGTGGGCGTTGGGTCGGGTTGAGTGGGTGTTGGCCGCTTAGTTGGGTTGGGTTGAGTGGGTGTTGGCCGCTTGGTTGGGTTGGGTTGAGTGTTGGGTCGAGCTGGGTTAGGGTTTGATGTTAGGTTGGGTCGGGTGTTGGGTGCTGGGTTGGGTCAGGTGTGGGAGTTGGGTCGGGTCGGGTATTGGGTCAAATTGGGTGTTAGGTTGAGTCGAGTTGGGCGTTGGGGTCAAGTTGGGTGTTAGGTTGTATAAGTTTTTGTATTTTGTAATATATTTTCTCTTTTTGGACTTAATGTTATTGGCTTTTAATTTGTATTCTATACCAAAAAATATAATATAAATCGAGGTGAGAGTAGGCTCGATGTAAGCTCGTCTCGACTCGATCCACTAACCTTGACTCAATCTACCAGTTCGCCTCGAGCTTACCTCGAAAGGTCTGACAAACAAGCTAAGCTCCAATCGTAAGCTCAAGTTGAGCACGGACAAGTCAAACCAACCTTAGCCCACTTTGACTCAACTCACCTTAATGTACAGCCCTACCTGAACTTTATAGGCCATACCTAAATAGGCCTAGGTTGGATGGATTGTCCTTTAACTGAAAATCTTCAACTTGACCGTATTTAGGTTGGGTTTGGATTGAGCCCTAGTCCAATCCAAGTACCTGACTCAACCCAAACATGTCATCATACACACTTATAACATGTCTAATACAACCACAAAACAATTGCTTACATGGAAGATGGACGTGGATTGGGTACTATCCCACCAGGACCTAGCTAGAGACATACGGTCTTGTCGGGGATTCCGTGAGTCCCATTGTAAAGAATGTGTTTCATCCATGCCGTCCATTCATTTTGACAAATCATTTTAGGGCTTGAGCCAAAAAAGGAAGCAGATCCAAGCCTCAAGTGTACCATATAATTAAAAACCTACTGTTGAAAACTTATTGAGATGCACAGAAGTTTTGGATCAAGGTAATATTTATGTTTTACCTTCATGACCTTATGAATAGGTTGGATGGCAAATAAATGTCATGGTGGGTCCTAAGAAGATTTCAATGGTGGGCGTCATTGTCACCACAACTTCTTGTGTGGTGTGGTCGACTTGAGCCCTTAAATTTTCTCCTTTTGGGGTTCATGTCCTAAAATGATCTGTTAAAATGGATGGACAGCGTGGATGAAACACAAGAAGTTTGTAATGAGAAGTACCTTGGGGCCCACAAACTGAGTAGGTGGTCAATGTTGTGGAATCTATGTGGGTCACATTAATAAAGTTATGATGAAGGGGTGATTTTGACCCTTACCAACTTCAGAATAAGTTTGAACACTAAGAAGAAAATTTTCAATGTATCAGTTGAACTCTAAATCAAAGGTTACGGTCATCATGAATCATAATTACTTTAAGGTGGTGACAATTATGGACAAGCGGATCCTAAGGCCCTGGCAATTAAATGATTGATACAATGATATACATGTTTGACTTGGAATTTTTAATTCTCTTTTTAGCTAGAAGATTACAACCTTTTAGTTCAAAGGCTTCTCTCACATGTTATATTATGGTAATTACCATACAATGAAAAAGTATTATTATTATTATTATGATGATTTTACTGGACATATAAAGAAATTTATGATCATTGTGCTTTTCAACTACATTATTAAAAAATCTCAAATCCAAGCAAATAATGAATGAATTTGATGATATGATATTAAGATAATAGAAAAGTGTCATCATTACGATTTTATTGACAATACACAAGATAACAGCAATTTCGAATCAAACGATAAATGCTTGGGAGGGACAAGTAAAAGAGTCATTACATTTCTATGGTAATCCTCATCCAATAGTTTATGGAAGCTATAACATACTAATCAATGTATGTGCCTTATCCATGGAGTCCATCTATTTTTCCACATCATTTTTAGAGTGTGATTTTAAAATTGCGGCATATCCAAAGTTCAAGTGGACCACATTACATGAACAATGGAGATAAAAACTTTCACGATTGAAACCTTCCTGAGGCCCGTAGTGATATTTATTTGTCATTCAACCTATTCGAAAGATCACCCATACATCAATGAAGGGAAAACACAAATATTAGCTTGATTAGAAAATTCCATGGCCCCCGATAAGTTTTCAACTATAGGGTTTCGATTCACATTGTTTCATATGGTGTGGTCTACTTGAGCTTTGGATTTGCTTCAATTTTGGTCACATGCCCTAAAATGAGCTGGTAAAACACATGGACAATGTGTGGGCATTCCACCTAAAGTGGACAAGCTAATCAGAGCACTTTGGAGCTCTTAAAACATATCCCAAAGTCCAAGCCTAGTAAAAGCCCAAGCCCAATCCCACTTAGCTCTAGGACAACAATAAAGCAGAAAAGAGGGAACTAGAGGAGAACCATGATCGCACCAGGGGCATGCCCAAAACTGGAACCGATCCACATGATTGACAACACATGATGTGCCTCCCACCATGTGAATTCCGCAACTTTTTAATGTATGTTAAGTGGGGAGGAAAAAAAAGAAGAAGCAAATCCTACATTGAGAAGCTTGCTTGAGGTGTTGCATAAAATTATATCTCCTGCTATCCAATCCAACCATCTACATTACGTCACATGGCACATGTTGAGGGTCAAATATTGCATATTAGACCCCATGTATTACCTGGATTTACGGGCATAATAACTGTTTAACGGCCGTTTTAATCACATTCGTAATGCAGGGTGTAACTACAAGCAGGGACTGAAAAATGGTGCTGAAAGCATGGATTTAACGCTCTGATGACACCAAAGGCAAGGAACGGACTCCATGGGACCAAGATCGACGAATTTACACGCCAAAGATCCGAGAAAATCGAAAAAACTGAAGCTCAAGTGACCCAAAATTGGCTTAGAATGCAAGATCACAGGGTTCCAACCATCTGATTGGCTCAAAAACTTTATACAGGGTCCAAGGATGCTAAATTAACCGCACACGTCAAAATTCGCCCAGTGGATCCCTCTATAAATAGCCCAACGGACATATCAGCCCCTTAATGCACTAAGTGGGGCCCACCTGCTACCTGGATACGCTTCTACACTTCCCTTGACAGATTAAAAGCAGTGGCAAAGTGGATGGACAGAGCGGATTTCTAAAAACGTCGAGGTAGGACCCACTTTACATGACAAAAGTGTGCGCATCTCACGTGCACAGGAAGCGCACCAAACTGTAAAAGACGGTCAGCAGCCGCTGACCCGATCCAAATTCGAAAAACCGAATTCACGCACAGGGATTTTTGGTCAACGCCTGGTGGGCCACCATCATCACACATCGTGATGATCCAAGCCGTTTATTATAATCAGAAGGTCAAACCGACCGCACTCTAACGTGCTTCCGGATTTTCGTGGATAGTACAGGAAGATGAAGGCTTCAACGCAGGTTGGATGGCGCCAAACAAACGTCCGAGAGATACAACGTTTTGAATCCAAAACAGTCCATATCTAAACGGTTTTCGGAGCCAAAAACAATGAACGGAGTGGATTTCTTTGTAAACCCCCGAACATGGACCCCACAGCATCAACGCAAACGGCGATGCGTAAAGGACTTGCGTCCGCTGGTCTCTTTCAGTGGGGCCCACCCATCAGTTGAACCACTGATCCGGACCGTCCATATGACTCAGGTGGTCCATATTTCCCAAGCCTAGGTGACGAAATAAGATGCGACAGCGAAGATCGGGTTCTGATCTTTCAAGCGGAGGATGGACGGTAAAACGAACGTCTCAGTGGGCCGCACCAAAACAGAAGAAAACTGGTCATTTCTGACCGGTTTCCCGTTCTTATTCCAGTGGACGGAGTGGATTTCGAGATTTCCATTGCTCATGGGCCCCACCGACAAACAGAGCTACCTGCGTAAGCTCTGATTACGCGTCCGGAAAAACCGGACGTTTCAGATCGTCTTGGCCCACTGTCCGTGATTGGATCATTGATCCAATCCATCCAGTTGATCAATCGAGGGGTTCTTACCTTCACCACGCTGGTAGATTTCAAAGAAGGGAAGATTTCGCCTCTCAAGTTCATTCCAAACGCAGTCAGTTTCTGACTTTTCTTACTCATAAGCAGAGTCCCACAAGAAGTCTGCTGCGAATGAATTTTTGCACTCCAGCCTTCCGCGTCGTACAGACAACAGGACTATATAAAGGTGGGCAGCGGTTGAGAGAGAGGGGGACGGTTGGAATTTGGAAGCAGCATCGGAGCTTAGACATGGATCGACAGAGAGAGAGAGTAACAGTTAGTTTATTTTATTTTATTTATTTCTACTGGTTTTCCTTATTTATTTTTTTAAAGATGTATAGCCTATCCATGCTAGGCTAAACCTCTTAGCTAGGGCTAAGAGGTGAAGCTTGTAGTGAGATGGGGGATTTTATTCATTTCCTTTAAGTTGATTTCAATTCATGAACTGAATTTGATTTTTATTTAATTAAAGGAATACTTTCAGTTTTTAATGGTGTGTTGTGACTGAAATTACAATAGATCTACAATGGCTTTGAGTATTTCCTTTCCTTTTTATATGTCTGACGTCAGGAAGCCCTGTTGTTCACCATCGTCTCCTGGGCATGGTGGGATGTCGGAACCCTTCCTGACTTTCATGGCATGTTGATTGGTTGATAATTAGTTTAATTCCGTTGTTTGCTTTGTCTCCTGGGCATGGTTTGGTGATGGAATCCATTCTAATTCATACTCCTTTCATCTTTTTAAACACTATATCAAATAAGTTCAGTTTAAATTCCATGATTCTTCAAGCAGGCATAAGATCTCCCTGATCTCTACAAGTGGATCCTCTGAATCCCTAGTTTTCTTTCCTCTGAATTTCTCCTAAGTTTTAGATAATAATTTCACAATCATTCCTCAAATTACAAATCAATTTATATTTCATCTCATTCTAGTTCTACATCTAGTTAGTTTTCAGATTACGTACAGGTTTCAGTCCTTGTGGATTCGACCTCGGTCTTACCGAGTTTATTACTACATCATAACCCTATACTTGGGGAGTGAACAAGTTTTTGGCGCCGTTGCCGGGGACTGACGGCTACGATTTTCTGAAATTAATTGATTTTAGAGTTAGTTTAAGATTAGGATTTTACTAATTTTTATTTTTTGATTTTGTTTTCTATTTGATTCATAGAACTAACCTATTTCCTATTCTGTAGGTTGTTAAGATAGAACTTCTAATTTGGTAAACTCTTTCTGATTTTCTAGATTTTCTAACTCTTTAGATTTGGTTTGCTTTAGAAACTTCTTCTATTTAGAAACTAACTTATTTTGTTTTGTTTTGCAGGTCTTTAGCTTAGGGACTCCAATTTGGTAACTTCCTTCCAACCCTCTCTTTCTTTCTAGATATTCATTTTTTTTTAGGATTAGGTTTAGAATTTGATTGAGGGCTGCGAGTGTTTCATGCCCAAGTGGGCCGGTGACGACACTCGACGTCTCTTGACTGAAGGAGGATTAGTTGAGGGGTTGACTGTCCATCGCAGGATTAGACACCGCTCGAATTCCCCCGAGTTGTCACGCCCCGATTTCAAAAACCCGAGTACTACACTCGTTTTCGAAAATGCGGGAGTTTATGAATCAGAGATCTAGCGGAATGTGAACTCAGAGTGCGATAGCCAAAAGAAGCATGTATATTCATGAGAGCCCAAAATTTGACCCGCTCAGCTGGGGGTCTTAGTTACAAAATTCCAAAAGTTCCCAAAATACTAATCCACAGGAAATGAAACATAGAGCTACTAATTAACACCAAAATTCCCGCTGCGTCCTGATGCGGCTCGTTCTCGTAATACTCCTCTTCAGGCTCCATAGTCACACCATCATGGCAGGCACCGACGTCCTCTACATCTATCCCTGCATACTCTGTACGGTTGGATATTGACGGATGAGTGGCCAGCTCAGTGTGAATTCCCCTTAAGATTACACATCTCCCCCTTAGCAAACATAGTTAAAGGAGAAACAAGCAGTAATCCAAAACAGGCAATATGCAGTCTTATTATATGCATGGATGCATGAATGCACATCGGCCTGGGGATGCACATCCAGCCGGACTTGGGCTCGTTGCCCATGCAATCATCGACCTGGGAATGATCATCCAGTCGGACAGGGGTCGATAGTCGATGGTCTGGGAGCTAGCGAAATGATACCCCAACAGCTCTGGGCACGTGCTATAGCATCCAGAATTAGCCATCCGTCATCGCCAATATGCTATGAATGCATGATTAGTCAACCGTTATTAGTCCGATTACAATCAGTCAATTTAAGCAACTCAGTGGTCACTACGGGGAGCTCAGAGCCCAGCGTAGGCCGACAGCTCGGGCATAGTGTCCCATTACCACCATCCCCGGCTCATGAGGTCTTCCACCCTGGGATGTCCTAATAGGATACCTTGATCAAAGTGACACCGGTTCAAGGTCTCCATTTTCCACACCTTTTGTCTAAGTGCATCCCAAGTGTGGCTTGCATACAATCATGAGATTATGTATAGAGTCAATCAAAATAACATGTGATAACATATAACTTCGAATAAAAAACATGAAAGGAGGCATCGACATTTTAAATAATGATTTTTGACAATGTGTCAACAAGACAATCGAATAGTAATCATTTTTCATGGGTTAGATAACATGTGAGACTATCATATGGTGGAAACAAGTATCATAATGGCGGTAATCTAATGTAAACTATATTTAACTAATTTAGAAATGGAAAGCCTAAGGGGAAAGTCATCACCTGTGTGGTAGTTTTCTTGAATTCGGCTTAAGTCTTCTTGAGGCCCGGAGTCGACCAAGGAATCACCTAAAATTATAGTTTATTTTTGTCAGATATTTCTGTGGCTTTGTGCCTTTAACATAAAGCTCAAGGGGTGCAACCAACAAGGCTTTCTAGGCATGTGTTAGGCCCACCAGGTATTTCAACAAGGTGGTCCAATAGGACCCAAGCCTTAGGGCAAGCTCACCAATTGGGATGGACGGTTTGGAAACGCCCATAGATGGATGGAGTGGATGTGCGATACATACACTAGGGTGTGTCCAAAGTGGACCACCACACGTATCTAGTATATATATATATATATATATATATATATATATATATATATATATATATATATATATATATATATATATATATATATATATAAGTGTCTTATGCATTTAAGATATATTATATCATGCATTTGATATTTAAATATTACATGTATGACATGCATCAGTTGTTTGAATATTATATACATATATATATATATAACATGCATCTTCATATTTAAGTATTATATATTTTACATGCATCTGGTATGTATTTAAATAGTATACATCACATGTATCTTGCATGTATTTCAACGTGGGTTCCACATGGGGCCCACCTCATGTGTTAACGTTATATCATGCTATATGCACCTGATGCATATCCATGCATCTACTATATGCATTAACGTCATATCCATTTCATGTTAAAATATTATTTCTTCCATGCATCTGATATATGTATATAAATGTTACATATTCATGCATCTATTATATATTTAAATAATACATACATGCATTGCATATTAAAATATTATTTCTTCCATGCATCATGTCACGTGGGTTCCATGTGGCATCAAGGTGGTCCAGGTACATCAATGGGTCCCACCTGTTCCACGCGGGAAACAGATGGACGGCTGGTTGAAATTGTGCGTGGGTGATTCCCACGGACTGTATATGTTATCATATTTTATAATAAAATATTATTTCATGTATTTTTCCTCTGTGCAGCAACGTTTAGTGCTGGACGATCTGGAACGTCCAGTGGTGAACGGGTTGGGTGTAAAACATCTAGGTGGCCCATCGTGATCATCTGGTGGTGCAGCCCACCCAGCTGTAGTTTGAAATGGATGGACGGCTTGGATGCGGTCCATCAATGCCACGTGCGTGAGAGGAATGCATGCACTTATATTAATTTAAAATCTTCACTCACATACAGCTGCATGTACTTTAATATATATTTATTATATATATATATATATACATATTTTTTTAAAGGTAAGACGTCCAGGGCCTGAGGAATGGATGGACGGCCTGGACGTCCTACATCATCAAGGTGGGGTCCACTTACGTGGCCTACTGATTGTGGTAGGGTGAGGCCCACCTGCTGACGCAGGGTGCGGTCCACCTACACACGTGTAGGGCCCAAGACTTAGGGCAGCCATCTGATTTTGTGTGAGGCCCACCTGCATTTGTGTAGGGCCCACCAGCGTTTGGTGAAGCCCATAAGCAGGCCATCACCTTTGCAACATGCATGGTTATCCTCCCAGCAATGACGTGCACCAGCAGGTGTTTTGGAGGCCGCTTTCCGGCCTGATTCTAGCTCAAACTGGGCACTCTTCAGGGCCGTTTTCCAACCCACCTTGGCTTCCAACGGAGGCGTGGTGGTAGCCATTCTTCTTAGAAAAAAAATAACGGCTCGAAGCAGGACGTTTTCTCCTTCGGTTCTAGACTTATATCAGCCCGAGTTGCAGCCGACAGAGCTCATGTTGGGATCTTCTCTTGGACTGGGTTTCAGCCCTCGGCTGGGGCCATCTTCATGTCATTGTTTGGCCCAAAGCATGTCCCGCACTTAGGTTGGTTTGGCCTTAAAACAGGGCCTGCACGTTGGCCACATTCAGCCTTCAAACAGAGCCTGTTTTGGCTCCATGAATGGCCCTTGCTGATGGGTATTTTTCATCCAAGGTGAGGTGTGATGGGGCTTGGTTTTAGCTTTACTTTTAGAGAGAAAAAGGAATGGAAAAGGAGGTCTCACCTTCCACAGTTGGGTCCGACCCGAACTTGGGTTGTCACGCACACACCCACCGTCCTCACCTACTCCTCCTTCTTTTCTTCCTCTCTCTCTGGTGGTGCTGCTGTGTAAACTCACTGACTCGGCTCAGTCCGATTTTCATGGGCTGAGTGGAGGCAGTGCACTCCAAACTCACTTTCGATGCTCCAAGCTCACCAAACGGGTCGTGTACTCGGGTCCTGAAGATTCGACTGACAATCTGGCAAGGCTCTATGTCCGCGAAGTCGTTCGATCTTATGGAGTGCCTCGGGAGATCATATCAGATCGTGACTCCCGCTTTACATCCACCTTTTGGAGAAGATTGCAGGAGGAACTCGGCACGGAACTTAAGTTCAGCACAACATTTCACCCCCAGACAGATGGACAAACAGAAAGAGTAAATCAGGTCCTGGAGGATATGTTAAGAGCCTGTGCCCTCGACTTTAAGGGAAACTGGGACGGCCATTTGGCCCTCGCAGAATTTGCTTATAATAACAGTTTCCAGTCCAGCATAGGCATGGCACCATACGAAGCTCTATATGGTCGCCCCTGTCGAGCCCCGCAGTGTTGGGCTGAAGTAGGAGAGCGAAGTTTGTTAGGACCTGAACTCGTCTAGGTTACCACCCAGGTAATCGATGTTATTCAGAAATGGTTACGCACTGCACAGAGCAGACAGAAAAGTTATGCGGACAATCGACAGCGCAATCTAGAATTTGCAGCAGGCGATCATGTATTTTTAAAGGTCTCGCCTATAAAGGGTCTGATGAGGTTCGGACAAAAGGGGAAGCTTGCACCTCGTTTCATCGGACCTTTTGAAATCTTGGATCGTGTGGGAGTCGTGGCATATCGCCTTGCACTACCGACTGCACTGGCTGGTATCCATAACGTCTTCCACGTGTCTATGTTGAAGAAATACACGCCAGACGAATCACACATTGTTAGCTGGGAGCAAATTGAACTCACCGATGACGCTTCCTATACCGAAGAACCCATCCGCATCTTGGACAACAAGGAGCAGGTCCTCCGAACCAAGACAATACCATTAGTCAAGGTTCTTTGGTCGCATCATGGAGAAGAAGAGGCGACATGGGAACGAGAAGCCGAAGTTAGGGAAAAATATCCCCACCTATTTAGTGACACACCGTAGGTAATTTCGAGGACGAAAATTATTTTTTATGGAGGGTAGACTGTAACACCCCGTACCTTTGATGCTTGGGAGTTACCTTGAAACCCACGATTATTTAAAACTCGAAACCCATCAATCTAATGACTTAACTTGGCACGCACTGGGCAGGAGTACCCAAGCAGCATTGAAACAATCCGCCACGACTCTGAAGGCTTAGCTTGCACTTCACACCAATAAAAAAAAAAAAAAAAAAAAGTAAACATGATTGAATGACTTAAGCCCGATCAATTTTTAAGACAACTGGTGTTGGCATTATTTCCAAGCAATCCACGAAAGTCAGCAGATAACCAACAAGGCATCTCTACATTGTAGACACATACTTAACCATAGAAAGCAAATATCAAACCCTTCTGACCGTCAGATCACGCCAATCGAGCCCAATCTTAACCCTGAAGGGTACGATACGGCCCACCTGGACCTTGGCTCCACCCCAAACCGGGCTAGGACCCTTATGTCTGAACCCCAGACAATTAGTCGGAGCAGATCAAACACTGGAGCCGTGATGTGCCCAAAGCCAGGTGCACGTACACCTCAAGCTCTGATACACGATGTACACTGGACATCTACACGTGGTAAAAAAGCGTTTGACCAAACCAAATACAAATTTCCAAAATCCTTCCCGCCAACACACCATTTGAATCAGCCAACCTTTGAGCTTCAAGGTGGCCCACCCTGGCCACTTTCCGAGCAATCCGGACCGACCATTCTGTCGGTGGGGTCCACCCCAACAAAACCTTATAAGGATGGGGCCCCCCCAAAAACAAACAAAAGCAATCACTTCCAGCCGTCCATTCCCCTTTGTCTGGATCCGTGAGGCGTGTGCAGACCATTAGCGTGAAGGGTGAACTGCGCCGTTTTACCTGGGAAGTTACAGGCATGCGCACGCCATCCCAGCAGATCTCCTATCTCAAACCAAACGTGGTTAGGCAAGGGGAATTGCATGCCGAATCTGTCATTCCAGGAAATTATGGCCCGACAACTGCGACCATGGCGTGGGATTCGCAGAACCCATCCCAGCCACTGAATCTTCCCCTTCCCTGCCTATAAATAGGGAGCCCAGCTCTTACAGACTCCACACGATAAGAGAGGGAGAAAACAGAGGGGAAATAGTCACGTCGTTGGTGAGCTTGGAGCGCACTGCCTCCACTCAGCCCGTGAAAATCGGACTGAGCCGAGTCAGTGAGTTTACACAGCAGCACCACCAGAGAGAGGAAGAAAAGAAGGAGAAGGAGTAGGTGAGGACGGTGGGTGTGTGCGTGACAACCCAAGTTCGGGTCGGACCCAACTGTGGAAGGTGAGACCTCCTTTTCCATTCCTTTTTCTCTCTAAAAGTAAAGCTAAAACCAAGCCCCATCACACCTCACCTTGGATGAAAAATACCCATCAGCAAGGGCCATTCATGGAGCCAAAACAGGCTCTGTTTGAAGGCTGAATGTGGCCAACGTGTAGGCCCTGTTTTAAGGCCAAACCAGCCTAAGTGCGGGACATGCTTTGGGCCAAACAATGACATGAAGATGGCCCCAGCCGAGGGCTGAAACCCAGTCCAAGAGAAGATCCCAACACGAGCTCTGTCGGCTGCAACTCGGGCTGATATAAGTCTAGAACCGAAGGAGAAAACGTCCCGCTTCGAGCCGTTATTTTTTTTCTAAGAAGAATGGCTACCACCACGCCTCCGTTGGACGCCAAGGTGGGTTGGAAAACGGCCCTGAAGAGTGCCCAGTTTGAGCTAGAATCAGGCCGGAAAGCGGCCTCCAAAACACCTGCTGGTGCACGTCATTGCTGGGAGGATAACCATGCATGTTGCAAAGGTGATGGGCTGCTTATGGGCTTCACCAAACGCTGGTGGGCCCTACACAAATGCAGGTGGGCCTCACGCAAAATCAGATGACTGCCCTAAGTCTTGGGCCCTACACGTGTGTAGGTGGACCGCACCCTGCGTCAGCAGGTGGGCCTCACCCTACTACAATCAGTAGGCCACGTAAGTGGACCCCACCTTGATGATGTAGGACGTCCAGGCCGTCCATCCATTCCTCAGGCCCTGGACGTCTTACCTTTAAAAAAATATGTATATATATATATATATATATGATATATATAATAAATATATATTAAAGTACATGCAGCTGTATGTGAGTGAAGATTTTAAATTAATATAAGTGCATGCATTCCTCTCACGCACGTGGCATTGATGGACCGCATCCAAGCCGTCCATCCATTTCAAACTACAGCTGGGTGGGCTGCACCACCAGATGATCACGATGGGCCACCTAGATGTTTTACACCCAACCCGTTCACCACTGGACGTTCCAGATCGTCCAGCACTAAACGTTGCTGCACAGAGGAAAAATACATGAAATAATATTTTATTATAAAATATGATAACATATACAGTCCGTGGGAATCACCCACGCACAATTTCAACCATCCGTCCATCTGTTTCCCGCGTGGAACAGGTGGGACCCATTGATGTACCTGGACCACCTTGATGCCACATGGAAGTACCCACGTGACATGATGCATGGAAGAAATAATATTTTAATATGCAATGCATGTATGTATTATTTAAATATATAATAGATGCATGAATATGTAACATTTATATACATATATCAGATGCATGGAAGAAATAATATTTTAACATGAAATGGATATGACGTTAATGCATATAGTAGATGCATGGATATGCATCAGGTGCATATAGCATGATATAACGTTAACACATGAGGTGGGCCCCATGTGGAACCTACGTTGAAATACATGCAAGATACATGTGATGTATACTATTTAAATACATACCAGATGCATGTAAAATATATAATACTTAAATACGAAGATGCATGTTATATATATATATGTATATAATATTCAAACAACAGATGCATGTCATACATGTAATATTTAAATATCAAATGCATGATATAATATATCTTAAATGCATAAGACACTTATATATATATATACTAGATACGTGTGGTGGCCCACTTTGGACACACCCTAGTGTATGTATCGCACATCCACTCCATCTATCTATGGGCGTTTCCAAACCGTCCATTCCAATTGGTGAGCTTGCCCTAAGGCTTGGGTCCTATTGGACCACCTTGTTGAAATACCTGGTGGGCCTAACACATGCCTAGAAAGCCTTGTTGGTTGCACCCCTTGAGCTTTATGTTAAAGGCACAAAGCCACAGAAATATCTGACAAAAATAAACTATAATTTTAGGTGATTCCTTGGTCGACTCCGGGCCTCAAGAAGACTTAAGCCGAATTCAAGAAAACTACCACACAGGTGATGACTTTCCCCTTAGGCTTTCCATTTCTAAATTAGTTAAATATAGTTTACATTAGATTACCGCCATTATGATACTTGTTTCCACCATATGATAGTCTCACATGTTATCTAACCCATGAAAAATGATTACTATTCGATTGTCTTGTTGACACATTGTCAAAAATCATTATTTAAAATGTCGATGCCTCCTTTCATGTTTTTTATTCGAAGTTATATGTTATCACATGTTATTTTGATTGACTCTATACATAATCTCATGATTGTATGCAAGCCACACTTGGGATGCACTTAGATAAAAGGTGTGGAAAATGGAGACCTTGAACCGGTGTCACTTTGATCAAGGTATCCTATTAGGACATCCCAGGGTGGAAGACCTCATGAGCCGGGGATGGTGGTAATGGGACACTATGCCCGAGCTCCCCGTAGTGACCACTGAGTTGCTTAAATTGACTGATTGTAATCGGACTAATAACGGTTGACTAATCATGCATTCATAGCATATTGGCGATGACGGATGGCTAATTCTGGATGCTATAGCACGTGCCCAGAGCTGTTGGGGTATCATTTCGCTAGCTCCCAGACCATCGACTATCGACCCCTGTCCGACTGGATGATCATTCCCAGGTCGATGATTGCATGGGCAACGAGCCCAAGTCCGGCTGGATGTGCATCCCCAGGCCGATGTGCATTCATGCATCCATGCATATAATAAGACTGCATATTGCCTGTTTTGGATTACTGCTTGTTTCTCCTTTAACTATGTTTGCTAAGGGGGAGATGTGTAATCTTAAGGGGAATTCATACTGAGCTGGCCACTCATCCATCAATATCCAACCGTACAGAGTATGCAGGGACAGATGTAGAGGACGTCGGTGCCTGCCATGATGGTGTGACTGTGGAGCCTGAAGAGGAGTATTACGAGAACGAGCCGCATCAGGACGCAGCGGCGAATTTTGGTGTTAATTAGTAGCTCTATGTTTCATTTCCTGTGGATTAGTATTTTGGGAACTTTTGGAATTTTGTAACTAAGACCCCCAGCTGAGCGGGTCCAATTTTGGGCTCTCATGAATATACATGCTTCTTTTGGCTATCGCACTCTGAGTTCACATTCCGCTAGATCTCTGATTCATAAACTCCCGCATTTTCGAAAACGAGTGTAGTACTCGAGTTTTTGAAATTGGGGCGTGACACGAGTTAATTGAGGTTATGGCTGCAAATCAACCTCAAGCACTACCTCAACATATGGATGAGGAAGTACATGATGAGAATGAGGTGCATCAAGCACCCCCGCCTCGTACTTTACAGGATTATTTACAACCGGCGGGGGTAAGTACGCCCTCATGTATGATTTTTTCTGAAAACACAGGACAGATGGACATCAAGCCAGGAGTTATCCAACTCCTTCCTAAATTCCATGGGCTTGAATCAGAAAGTCCATACTTACATTTGAAAGAGTTCGATGAGATTATAGCCACTTTATACTTTCCCAATGTATCCGAAGATACAATTAGGCTGAAACTCTTTCCTTTTTCCTTGAAAGAAAAGGCTAAAACGTGGTTACATTCATTGCGTCCTAGATCCATTGGCACATGGAATGATATGTAGAGGGAATTCATAAAGAAATTTTTCTCACACCATAAAACGATTACCCTCAGAAAAGCAATCATGAACTTCGTCCAAAAGGAAGATGAAACATTCTACCAATGTTGGGAAAGGTTCAAGGATCTTGTCAGTTCATGCCCACAACACGGTTTTGAAATGTGGCGCATTACAAATTTTTTCTATGATGGACTGACATCTTCCATGCGCCAACTGGTCGAGACAATGTGTAATGGAGAATTCATGAATAAAGAGGTTGATGAGGTATGGGATTACCTCGATAGACTTGCCGAAAATGCACAATCTTGGGACCATTACCCAAAATCAAACACCACGTCTAGGCCAACTCAATCTAAGGAGAAAGGTGGAGTGTATCTCCTGAAAGAAGAGGATGATGTAAATTTTAAAGTGACTAATCTCATACGAAGAGTCGAGGCCATGGAAGGAAAGAAGGATAAGGTTAATGAAATTGTTTGCGGCATCTGTGATTGCAACATTCACACAACTGAAAATTGTCCTACAATATCTGCTTTTCGAGGAGTGTTGAATGAGCAAGCTAATGCCGTAAATAACTATCAAGGACCTTTCAATGGATCTACCTCCAATACATACAATCCTGGTTGGAGAAATCATCCAAATGTTAGTTGGAAGAATAGACAAACTGTTACCCCTCAAAGTTTCTTCAATCAAAATCCAAATCAGGGGAAACCTCAAGAAGAACCGGTTCAAAATTCCATACAAGAGCTGGCTCAGGCAGTGCATGGACTTACAGACTTTATGCCAAAAATAGATTCACGTATGACGGTTATAGAAAAGGGGATGTTTCCTGTACAACCGCTCCCCAATCCTAAACCGCAATACGAGATAAATGATCTCAGCTCTTCAAATCAAATGGGGCACGCTAAATCCATCACCACTCTTAGGAGTGGGAAGATCATTGATAAAACCCTTTTGGTTAGGCCCGAAAAGCCTCAAGAACCAGAAGAGGACAATAATGATGGATCTAGTGATGTCCCACAAAAATTAGAACCGGAACTTCTAGAGAAGCCAAGCCACTCGTTCCCCAACGGTTGGTTGCACCAAAACGTCTTTCTAACTCTCAGGATATTCTGGAGGTGTTGAAACAAGTGAAAGTCAACATTCCTCTACTTGATGTCGTAAAACAGGTTCCTTCATATGCAAAATTTCTGAAAGACCTATGCACGACCAAAAGACGGCAGAGTATTTAAAAGAAGATTTTCTTAACTGAGAAAGTGAGTGTCATCCTGAAGCAAGACGTGTTGCCGAGAAATTTAAGGATCCCAGAGCCCAACCATATCATGTGTAATCGGGAACCATCGAATTGATCACGCACTTCTTGACTTAGGAGCGAGCGTCAATCTGATTCCCTACTCAGTATACAAACAGTTAGGGTTGGGTGAGTTAAAACTCACCCTAACCACACTACAACTTGCCGATCGAACTGTTCGTGTACCAAGAGGGATTATTGAGGATGTGTTAGTCCAAGTCGATAGATTTTACTACCCTGTAGATTTTATCATCCTGGACACCGAACCCATCAATAACATGAGCACTCAGATTCCCGTCATTCTTGGTCGCCCATTCCTTGCCACGTCAAATGCAATCATCAATTGCAGGAATGGTGTCATGACTATGTCGTTTGGAAATTTGACATTGGAGTTTAACATTTTTTTTAATAACGGTAGCAACTAAGAGGATGATGACGATGTCCACGACATTAACATGATCGATACTTTCGTGGAAGATAGGACACCCCTTACCTTATCCTCTGATCCTCTAAAGACGTGCTTGGCCCACTCCCATGAGTTTGATGATGATATGATTAGGGAGATGTGTGCCTTGCTTGATACTGCACCAGTACTTGAAGTTAACCGGTGGAGGCCACAATTCGAAGAATTGCTACAAACTGATGTAGTGCCTCTTCCATCTAACCTCAAGGCACCGAAGCTTGACCTAAAACCTTTGCCCTCTGATTTGAAATATGCCTATTTAGGTCAAGATGAGACATACCCGATAGTGATCTCTGCCCACCTAGAGAAAGAACAGGAGAGTATTCTCATATCTACTCTCATTGAGCATAAAGGAGCCCTAGGATGGACAATCGCGGACCTCAAGAGAATCGACCCCTCGATTTGTACTCACCACATATATCTTGAGGATAATGCGAAGACCGCTCGACAACCACAACATAAACTAATTCCAAACATGAAGGAAGTGGTTAAGGCCGAGGTTCTTAAACTATTGGATGTGGGTATCATATACCCTATATCTGATAGTCAATGGGTGAGTCCAACTCAGGTGGTTCCTAAGAAGTCCGGAATCACCATCGTAGCCAATGCTTATAATGAACTCGTACCAACTAGAGTCACTACTGGTTGGAGAATGTGCATTGACTACAGAAAGTTGAATATCGTCACAAGGAAAGATCACTTTCCTTTGCCCTTCATCGATCAAATCTTGGAAAGGCTAGCTGGTCATTCCTATTACTATTTTCTTGACGGGTATTCGGGCTACAATCAGATTGAAATCACCCCTGAGGACCAGGAAAAGACCACATTTACATGTCCCTACGGCACCTTTGCTTACCGAAGGATGCCATTTGGACTATGTAATGCCCCTGCTACCTTTCAGCGATGTATGCCGAGTATCTTTTCTGATATGGCAGGGCAATATCTAGAGGTCTTCATGGACGATTTCTCTGTCTATAGTTCATCTTTCAGCAAGTGCTTGGAAAGTCTTAAATGTGTGCTGAAAAGATGTGAAGAAAAGAACTTGGTACTTAATTGGGAGAAGTGCCATTTCATGGTTCATAAGGGGATTGTCCTGGGACATATCATCTCGTCCAAGGGAATTGAGGTAGATAAGGCAAAAATCGATCTTATCTCTAACCTGCCTCCACCCAAGAACATCAGGGACGTGCGATCCTTCTTAGGACATGCGGGATTTTACAGGCGATTCATAAAGGACTTTAGTCTCCTCTCTCGTCCTTTATGTAATCTTCTTCAAAAGGATGTTCCATACGAGTGGACTGAGCAATGCCAGGAAGCTTTCACCAAGCTTAAAGGCATGTTAACCACTGCACCCATCATGCAGCCACCCGATTGGAGCCTTCCTTTTGAGCTTATGCGCGACGCTTCTGATTATGCTCTTGGAGTGGTTCTAGGCCAGAGAAAAGATAAGAGGCCCTATGTCATCCATTATGCGAGTAGGACTTTAAATCCTGCCCAAGTGAACTACTCGACTATAGAAAAGGAACTCTTAGCTGTAGTGTTCACCTTGGACAAATTTAGGTCCTACCTGATCGGATCCAAGATCATTATCTATACAGATCATGCAGCACTGAAGTATCTTCTTTCTAAGAATGATTCTAAGCCCCGCTTGATACAATGGATCCTTCTACTCCAAGAATTTGATTTGAAAATTAAAGATAAAAGGGAGTAGAGAACGTAGTGGCCGATCACCTTTCTCGCCTTAATACCTTTGATTCCTTTGAGGCGACCCATATCAATGACATATTCCCTGATGAATAACTGTTCAGAGTCTCCCATTCACCTTGGTTCGCTGATATTGCTAATTATCTTGCTACAGGTTCATTACCGACACATTGGACTGCGCAAGATAAGAAGAAAATTTTCACCGAGGTGCGCAACTTCTTCTGGGATGATCCATACTTTTTTAAATATTGTCTAGACCAAATCTTGAGGAGATGTGTGCCAGACGATGAGCATCAGAGTGTCATCTTCTTTTGTCACTCACAGGCTTGTGGTGGTTACTTTTCTACAAAAAAGACCACGGCCAAGATTCTGCAGTGTGGCTTCTATTGGCCCACTATGTTCAGGGACACTCATGAGTTTTGCAAAGCTTGTGAGCGTTGTCAGAAATTGGGAGCATTGTCCTGTCGAAATATGATGCCTTTGAATCCCATTCTTATCATAGAGGCATTTGATTGCTGGGGCATCGATTTCATGGGACCGTTCCCCCAATCTTTTGGGAATTTATATATTTTACTTGCCGTAGACTATGTCACTAAATGGGTCGAAGCGATTCCGTGTCGAACTAATGACCATCGCACAGTCATTAAATTCCTAAAAGAAAACATCCTTTCCCGATTCGGAACGCCTTGAGCCATCATTAGTGATGGGGGCTCACACTTTTGTAATAGGCCATTTGAGAGTTTAATGAAAAAATACGGTATCTCTCATAAGGTGAGCACCCCATACCACCCACAGACAAGGGGGCAAGCTGAGATTTCTAATAGGGAGATCAAGCACATTTTGGAGAAAACGGTTAACCCTGATCGTAAAGATTGGTCAATCCGATTGACCGATGCCTTATGGGCTTACCGTACTGCTTTTAAAATCCCTATTGGAATGTCTCCCTTTAGACTCGTCTATGGGAAGGCTTGCCACTTGCCTGTTGAGTTGGAACATAGAGCCTACTGGGCGATCAAAAATCTGAATTTCAATCTGAACAACACTTGCTTGCTACGTAAACTTCAATTAAATGAACTTGAAGAAATCCGGAACAACGCGTATGAGAACTCGAGAATTTACAAGGACAGGATGAAGGCGTTTCATGACCAACACATTCTACGAAAATCATTCACGCCAGGTCAAAAAGTCCTTTTGTATTCTCGATTACATCTCTTTCCGGGTAAGCTTCGATCTCGTTGAACCGACCCTTACATTGTTGTTACTGCTTATCCTCATGGGGCCGTTGAGATAAGAGATCCCGACAATGGTAAGGAGTTTAAAGTAAATGGACATCGATTAAAACCATTTGTCGAGAAATTTGATTCAGAGGACAATGTCCATGCCTCTGACTGATCCTATTTACTAGGAATGATCTCTTAGTTTGATGGAGGTATAGGTAGGTTTATCGCTTTCATAGGACTAGGGTAGTTGCTTTATTTGTCTGGCTGAAGACGGTAAACTTAGCGCTCCTGGGAGGCAACCTAGCTTTCCATTTCATTTTCCTAGTTCAATGTTTGTGGGTAACATTGCTACAAACCCTCACGAGACTACAACTCGTCCACTAGGGGAACCTAGGGGTTTAAAGGCTTGTTGCATGCGCTAAATACAACCGAGAGCACCTGCGAAAGTGGTATAGTTGGATTTTATTTTTGTTATTTCTGTTTTACTTTCTCTCTTGTGCTGATCCGCTTTTACGTTACTATCCTTGGAAAGTCTTTCTCGATTCATCATCCAGGTACTATCTTCTCATCACTTCTCATTTACTTTCGTTGTCCCATGTGCCTAGCATGCTCATACCTTTTACATTGAGGACAATGTAGATTTTAGGTTGGGGGTGGGAGATTAGGTTACCTAATCAGTGTTTTCTTGGTCTTGAGCAAAAATTGTGAAAATTTTTAAATTTTATCTGGAATTTCTTATGAATTCGAAGTGATTTTCACGATCATCTTTGATTTAGAATTACAAGATAAGTGATGTTGGTAATTTATGACTCTTAGATTCAGTATCTGTTAGATTTCACAGTTAAGTTTGAATAGTTAATCCATTGTTAGAAGTTTTAAACATTGATTGAGTTATGATTTCACATGTCACATCTCGCTTACACATTGAGGTTTCAATTCGATATTGAAAGATTAACTTGGTGATCACTAAGCTTGAAAGGAACCAACCCGAGAAATAGAAAGGATTGGGCGAATGATCTTCACCATAGGTTTGCTCCCTACAGGTGAGGATTTAATTCCCCAAGAATAACAGTCGGGAAGGGCTAGGATAATGGTCTTTACTATAGGTTTGCTCCCTATAGGTGAGGATTTAATTCTCCTACTTAGATATATATATATATATATATATATATATATATATATATATATATATATATATATATATAAAGAGAGAAGAAGAATTGGAATTGATGAGGTAGGCTTTGGTTGCCATAAATCCTCTTGTTGGTTACCAATCATATCATGAAATAACGAATCGAATCTTAATGTCGATAAGCCGAGATTACAGTATACATCAATGGAACTCAATGTTTAGAATTTTTCTGATTGATAGATTAATGCTTCGATCTTGATTATAACGTCTACAGAGCGCTTGAGTATAAGGAAAGTAATGCCCAACATTCATGAATCTTAGACTTCTAATATCTTGATTGTTTTCAAAAATCACTTGAGTTTTTAGAAATTGTCTTGTAACTCTCAACTTATTTTTCGCATGCTTTGCTCGGGACTAGCAAAATGCTGGTTGGGGGTTGTGTTGAGGGTCAAATATTGCATATTAGACCCCATGTACTACCTGGATTTACGGGCATAATAACTGTTTAACGGCCGTTTTAATCACATTCGTAATGTAGGGTGTAACTACAAGCAGGGACTGAAAAATGGTGCTGAAAGCATGAATTTAACGCTCTGATGACACAAAAAGTAAGGAACGGACTCCATGGGACCAAGATTGACGAATTTACATGCCAGAGATCCGAGAAAATTGAAAAAACTGAAGCTCAAGTGGCCCAAAATTGGCTCAGAATGCAAGATCACAGGGTTCCAACCATCTGATTGGCTCAAAAACTTTATACAGGGTCCAAGGATGCTAAATTAACCGCACATGTCAAAATTCGCCCAGTGGATCCCTCTATAAACAACCTAACGGACATATCAGCCCCTTAATGCACTAAGTGGGGCCCACCTGCTACCTGGATACGCTTTAACACTTCCGTTGACAGATTAAAAGCAGTGGCAAAGTGGATGGACGGAGCGGATTTCTAAAAACGTCGAGGTAGGACCCACTTTACATGACGAAAGTGTGCGCATCTCACGTGCACAGGAAGCGCACCAAACTGTAAAAGACGGTCAGCAGCCGCTGACCCGATCTAAATTCGAAAAACCAAATTCACGCACAGGGATTTTTGGTCGACGCCTGGTGGGCCACCATCATCACACATCGTGATGATCCAAGCCGTTCATTGTAATCAGAAGGCCAAACCGATCGCACTCTAACGTGCTTCCAGATTTTCGTGGATAGTACAGGAAGATGAAGGCTTCAACGCAGGTTGGATGGCGCCAAACAAACGTCCAAGAGATACAACGTTTTGAATCCAAAACAGTCCATATCTAAACGGTTTTTCGAGCCGAAAACAATGAACGGAGTGGATTTCTTTGTAAACCCCCGAACATGGACCCCACAGCATCAACGCAAACGGCGATGCGTAAAGGACTTGCGTCCGCTGGTCTCTTTCAGTGGGGCCCACCCATCAGTTGAACCACTGATCCGGACCATCCATATGACTCACGTGGTCCATATTTCCCAAGCCTAGGTGACGAAATAAGATGCGACAGTGAAGATCGGGTTCTGACCGTTCAAGCGGAGGATGGACGGTAGAACGAACGTCTCAGTGGGCCGCACCAAAACAGAAGAAAACCGGTCATTTCCAACCGGTTTCCCGTTCTTATTCTAGTGGACGGAGTGGATTTCGAAATTTCCATCGCTCATGGGCCCCACCGACAGACAGAGCTACCTACGTAAGCTCTGATTACGCGTCCAAAAAAATCGGACGTTTCAGATCGTCTTGGCCCACTGTCCGTGATTGGATCATTGATCCAATCCATCCAGTTGATCAGTCGAGGGGTTCTTACCTTCACCATGCTGGTAGATTTCAAAGAAGGGAAGATTTCGCCTCTCAAGTTCATTCCAAACGCAGTCAGTTTCTGACTTTTCTTACTCATAAGCAGAGTCCCGCAAGAAGTCTGCTGCGAATGAATTTTTGCACTCCAGCCTTCCGCGTCGTACAGACAACAGGACTATATAAAGGTGGGCAGCGGCTGAGAGAGAGGGGGACGATTGGAATTTGGAAGCAGCATCGGAGCTTGGACGTGGATCGGCAGAGAGAGAGAGAGTAACAGTTAGTTTTTTTTATTTTATTTATTTCTACTGGTTTTCCTTATTTATTTTTTTAAAGATGTATAGCCTATCCATGCTAGGCTAAGCCTCTTAGCTAGGGCTAAGAGGTGAAGCTTGTAGTGAGATGAGGGATTTTATTCATTGCCTTTAAGTTGATTTCAATTCATGAACTAAATTTGATTTTTATTTAATTAAAGGAATACTTTCAGTTTTTAATGGTGTGTTGTGACTGAAATTACAATAGATCTGCAATGGCTTTGAGTATTTCCTTTCCTTTTTATGTGTCTGACGTCAGGAAGCCCTGTTGTTCACCATCATCTCCTGGGCATGGTGGGATGTCGGAACCCTTCCTGACTTTCATGGCATGTTGATTGGTTGATAATTAGTTTAATTCCGTTGTTTGCTTTGTCTCCTGGGCATGGTTTGGTGATGGAATCCATTCTAATTCATACTCCTTTCATCTTTTTAAACACTATATCAAATAAGTTCAGTTTAAATTCCATGATTCTTCAAGCAGGCATAAGATCTCCCTGATCTCTACAAGTGGATCCTCTGAATCCCTAGTTTTCTTTCCTCTGAATTTCTCCTAAGTTTTAGATAATAATTTCACAATCATTCCTCAAATTACAAATCAATTTAGATTTCATCTCATTCTAGTTCTACATCTAGTTAGTTTTCAGATTACGTACAGGTTTCAGTCCCTGTGGATTCGACCTCGGTCTTACCGAGTTTATTACTACATCACAACCCTATACTTGGGGAGTGAACAGCACACCTATTTGAGCAGCCAATTAGAACCCTTAGAACCTAATTTAGCTCATAAACTTCTCTAAAACTACAAGAAAAAATAAAATAAAATAAAAATTGCCACCCTGAGCACCTATAGTTATCCTACCCCATTTCATTTCCAAACCATCTTTTTTTTTACACCCCCACTCTTCATTCACTTGAGCCCGTTCATCCACCAAAGAGAGAAGAAGAGTGTAAGAGAGGAAGCCCTTCTAGTCTTAGGTCAGCCTAACCAAGTTCTAGCCTTAGCCATCCGAGTCATCAAAAGGCTGATCTAGTCCACTTGAGTCAATCCTTACGATAACCATTTCACCCACTCGCTCAACTTTGATCAGTTTCATTCATATTTGCATCTACATCATGCATCATCATCTCCACTCCCTACCCACATGCTTGTTTAGTTATTTTGAATGTATGCTCTGCAACTTGCCGGGATACCGAATCTTTCCTATCAAAAACCCGAATTAACTGGACCTTTGACCACTTCTCTAAGTGAGTCCGGATAAGAAAGTTTTTCCACCTATCACTCGAAGTAGGCATTGCATTGCCACACTTCATTTCATACGTTACATTTGCATTACTTGTGCGTAGGAACTAACCTAATCCTTTAGATTTCATTATGTTCTATGAAGTAAAGACCATACATTTATAAGGATAAAAAGAGTGCCTAGTACCTTCCTTCTTTGTCGCAGTTTCCATTACCCTAAATCTCAAGTCGTAGATCAAGAGTTATTTTAAGATAGAATTCTCTAATTCAATGCTTAAGAATTTTATCCGATTTAATTAACAGCAAAAATCTGAGTAACTAGTTAGTAACGACTCTAACTCAAATATATAATATTCAGTCAGAAATGCACAAGAAAACCTACAAAGACTCGCGTGAGCACAATCAGCCCGCGATCCAACGTTTACAATAAGACATACATCACGGTGGCCCCCACAGAGTTTACTCAGTACACTAGACGTTATAGCATACTGAGTTACCTAGTGTACGATCTGCTCCTGCATGTACTTTACAACCCGATCAATAGATGGCTGGGATTGCTTGAAGATGTGGTCCTATCTGTAGGGACTGAGTGGTGTACATGTTGGGAAATGTGGGGGTACACCAATTAGTGTGTACCTGAATCTCTGCTTTTCATGGATGGTGGGTGCGAATCCAAGGCAAACTCAAGTGGGATTTTGAAGAAAACAAAGTCCATTCCTTTTTCTTTGAAATGACAACGGGTACTACAAATGAACGTGACTCCCACTCACCATCATGTTGGGTTTTTTCAAAATAAGAAGAAAAGAAATTGAATAAGAAGAGTTGTGACTTTGGTGATTGTTGGTGTGAATGGTGATGCCTCTTGGTAAAGGAAACATCTTTTGAATTTGAAATGGAGGGATGCCATTGTTGGAAAGACACCACCATTGATGAAAAGACACCATGGAAGAAGATGTCTTTTCATAAAAAGGGAAGATGATGTCTTTTCATGAAAAGGGCCTTAAGCATCTCTTATGATTCTATATAAACCCATCTCTGGGTTAATCCGAATTCACAATTTCCAACAATTTCTTCTCCATCTTCTTCTTCTTCTCCAATTTCGTTTTTGGATGTTCTTTGAAAAATACAGTTTTGGTAGCTAAACTGCAAATAGTTTTTCAGGCAGTAAATTACAAACAGTTTTCGGGGGTAAATTGTAACAGCACAAAAGTCAAGGTTGTCATGCTGTAAAAGTGTGTTCGGGGTGTGGTTTTTTGGTTTTGCAGGCCGAAACCCACATTTCTTCGGTCTTGGAGAAGAGGCTTATTGTATCCTGGAGGCGGATTTGCTGTAACCCTCTTGCAAATTGGTTTAATCACCAGTAGGGTGCGAATATCGCCTTAAAGATAGCGACATCGTAACGCGCCTTAAGCCTATCTTTAAGTGATATATTTTCTAATTTTTCGCCTCAAAAATAACAATTTTAAGGCGATATTATGGTCTTTTCTATGGGTCATCCTGACTTTGTTCGAATTACACCGTTTGATGGCTCAAATTTTCTTCGATGGCAATCAATGGTTCATCTCTTCCTCACATCACTCAAGTTGGATCATGTGCTCACTCAAGATCCTCCTTCACCACCATCTGATGATGATACTTTAGAACAAATTCAAAAGAGACAAAGTTGGGAGCGTAATGACTACCTATGCAAAGGTTATATCTTCAATGCTCTTTCTGATTTATTATACTGCATTTCATGTCAAAAGAAGATCTAGCTAAGGATTTGTGGCGGTACTCACCAAATACACGTCGAGAGGATGAAGGCAACAAAAAATTTCTAGTAAGTCGGTTTTAGAATTCAAAATGTTGGATGAAAAACATATCCTTGATCAAGTACATAAGTTACAGGTCATCATCCAACAACTTATTGCTGATGGCACTAATCTCGACGAATCTTTCCAAGTATCCACCATTATTGCTAAACTTCCACCTAAATGGAAGGATACTAGAAAATCATTGAAACAGAAAAAAGAGAAAATGTCCTTAGAGGACCTCATAATGTTTCTTCGAATAGAAGAAGAATCTAAGGTCCGTGATAAAAATGAAGAACAACAAGAAGCCCTAAATAATGCTAATATAGTCGAGAATAGTGTGAATCGGGAATTAGAGAAGCCACCTTTCAAGAAAGATGATAGGCTCAAAACTAATAACCAAGGGTTCAAAAAGAACACATCCAAGAAGGGTCCATGCTTCTTTTGCAAAATCCATGGTCACTTTAAGAAAGACTGCCGAAAATACAAAAAGAAAATGCAAGAAAAGAAACGACAAGTCAATATGACGGAAGACATAAATCTGGCAGCTGTCGTTTCTGAAGTTAATATGTTGAACGAGGATGTTGAATGGTGGGTAGATTCTGGCGCTACTAGACATGTTTGTAGAAATTACAATATGTTCAATTCCTACGAATTAGTGGGGGATAATCAGGAATTATATATGGGGAATGCCTCCACATGCAAGGTTGTAGGAAAAGGGAAGGTACATCTTAATCTAACTTCCAAAAAAGTCCTTACTCTGAACGATGTGCTGCATGTACCGGATATTAGGAGGAATCTTATTTTAACTAGTCTACTGACTAAGTTTGGATTTAGACTCCTATTTGAATCCGATAAATTGATTGTGTCTAAAAATGGGGTATATGTAGGGAAGGGCTATGTATCCAATGGAATGTTCAAATTGAACCTCATAAATGAAAATTCTTCTTCTGTTTATATGCTCGATTCACATGATGTTTTGCATGCTAGATTAGGACATATTAGTTATCGTAAAATGGATAATATGTCTAATCTTAATCTAATTCCTAAGTATACAAAACCTAAAGACAAATGTAGTATTTGTGTACAATCTAAAATATCTAGAAAACCGTTTCCAAGGGTGGAACGAGAATCACAACTCTTAGACTTAGTTCATAGTGACATATGTGAAATGAGTGGCTTAATAACAAGAGGAGGAAAGAAGTACTTCATAACCTTTATAGATGATTTCTCCCGTTATACCTTAGTATACTTATTGAAGAATAAAGATGAGGCACTACAAAAATTCAAGATATACAAGACAGAAGTTGAGAACCAGTTAGACCGTAAGATTAAAATTCTAAGGTCGGACAGGGGAGGAGAATATCTATCTATAGAATTCTCGGAGTTTTGTAAAACTCATGCTATAATTCACCAAATTACAGCTCCCTATTCACCCCAACAAAATGGGATAGCAGAACGGAAAAACAGGTCTCTCATAGACATGGTAAACTCTATGCTCAATAATGCGTGTTTAAGTTCAGGATTTTGGGGAGACGCTCTATTAACTGCTTGTTATATCTTCAATAGGATACCTCACTCTAAAACTTGTAAGACTCCATATGAACTATGGAAGAATAGGATTCCTAACATCTCATACTTCAAGGTTTGGGGTTATAGAGCCATAGTTAGGCTTACTGATCCTAAAAGGCCCAAGATAGGGTTGAGATCTCTTAAGTGTATTTTCATAGGATATGCACAAAATAGTAAGGCTTATAGGTTTCTAGTTGTAGAATCTAATCATGCTATCCAAATAAACACTATAATAGAATCTAGAGATGCCGAGTTTTATGAAAACTCATTCTCTTCTATAACTAGAAAAGAGACAAAACCTCAAGATCCTAGTATAAGCAGTAGTTCTCAAATACCTGATCAAGGTATCAGCGGTCTCGATAAAGAGGACATAGAACCTAGAAGGATCAAGAGGATCAGAACAGGTACATCTTTTGGACCCGATTTCTACCTTCTGCTAATAGAAGGAGATAAAGATAACATAACAGAGGAAACTATGTTGATATATAACATAGAAAATGATCCAGTAACAATAGATGATGCCCTTAAATCTCAAGATGCTTCTTTTTGGAAGGAAGCTATAAACGATGAGATGGATTCTATATTGCAAAATGGAACATGGAAACTTGTGGATCTACCCCTAGGATCAAAGCCAATAAGCTGTAAATGGCTTTTCAAAAGAAAATTAAGATCAGATGGAACTACAGAAAGGTTTAAGGCCAGATTAGTGGCTAGAGGATTTACACAAAAAGAATGTATTGATTTTTTTGATACTTATGCTCCAGTAGCAAGGATATCAACTATCCGAGTTTTAGTTGCTCTAGCATCCATTCATAAGTTAGAAATTCATCAGATGGATGTAAAGACAGCATTTTTAAATGGTGACCTCGATGAAGAGGTTTACATGGAGCAACCAGAAGGTTTTATAATTCCAGGACAGGAAAATAAAGTGTGTAAATTGATCAAGTCACTATATGGACTTAAACAGGCACCTAAGCAGTGGCATGAAAAATTCGATAAAGTAGTCACCTCATATGGCTTTAAAATTAATGAATCAGATAAGTGTGTATATTCAAAATTCTCTGATAATAAAGGAGTAATTATATGTCTCTATGTAGATGATATGCTAATCTTTGGTACTTGTTTAGAAGTTATAAATAATACTAAAAGATTCTTATCATCTAGTTTTGACATGAAAGATATGGGTGAAGCTAATGTAATTTTAGGTATCAAGATATTAAGAAACAATAATGGTATAACTCTATCTCAATCACATTATATTGAAAAGATACTCAAAAAGTTTGATCACTATGATAAGAACCCAGTTTCTACTCCTTTTGATTCTAATATCAAGTTAATTAAAAATGAAGGTCGTAGTGTATCTCAGTTAGAGTATTCCAAGGTAATTGGCAGTCTTATGTATGCCATGATTTCTACTCGACTTGATATTGCTTTTGCAGTAGGTAAATTGAGTAGGTTTACAAGTAATCCAAGTTTAGATCATTGGAATCTTTGTTTCTAGAGTACTCAGATACTTGAGAAAAACTATTAATTATGGTTTACATTTTTCTGGTTACCCTAGTGTACTTGAAGGGTATAGTGATGCAAGTTGGGTCACTGATTCTAATAAATCCAAGTCTACCAGTGGATGGATTTTTACACTTGGAGGAGCTGCTTTCTTGGGGATCCAAGAAGCAAACTTGCATATCTCACTCTACCATGGAATCAATTCATAGCTTTGGCGACTAGTAGTAAAGAGGTGGAATGGTTAAGAAATCTGTTATTAGAAATACCATTATTGGTAAGGCCTTTACCACCGGTCTCTATCTACTGTGATAGTGAAGCGACACTATCAAAGGCATATAACAAGACTTATAATGGAAAATCTAGACATATTAGTCTAAGGCACAGTTTTGTGCGGCAACTACTTGGTGACGGTGTTATAACAATACAATATGTACGATCTATCCAGAATCTAGCAGACCCGTTCACCAAGGGACTGGCAAGGGATGTTGTCAGTAGAACATCAAGAGGAATGGGACTTAAGCCAATTTCACAGACACCGGATGAGGGAAACCCAACCTAAGTTAATAGGTTCAATGGGCAAAGTACCTCACGAAGTGGTGAAGAAAAAGATCATGCGTTTTCTATCTATCTCATTCCTGGATGTATGTATAGTGCTGGGTACCTGTAATGATAAAAAGGAGGATGAGCTGCTGCTCTTAATGAGTTCTTTCAAGGGTGCTATTGTTACAGGGGCATTCATAAGGACTCACCTATATGAGTATTGGAAGTGGGGCCGCTTCCTGATGTTCGAGAGTTTTTGGTTACTCTCATGAACTCGTGAATCCAGGAAAGAGCACAAGGCCGTGAATGTGCTATAATTTTAGAACACATGACAATTGAAATATATGTGTGTGTAACATGTCCGGTTGTGTCATATAGAATACTTAGTTTAAGACCATAATCACTAAGGATTCTGATTCAACTTTGATTTGTTAACACTAAGTGAAGGTTCAAGTCCATAAGACACCTTCTCCTATGCACATATTTTCCTTACATACCCTGACCTCTGTATTTTGAAAAATAGTGGGGGATTGTTGGGTTTTTTCAAAATAAGAAGAAAAGAAATTGAATAAGAAGAGTTGTGACTTTGGTGATTGTTGGTGTGAATGGTGATGCCTCTTAGTAAAGGAAACATCTTTTGAATTTGAAATGGAGGGATGCCATTGTTGGAAAGACACCACCATTGATGAAAAGACACCATGGAAGAAGATGTCTTTTCATGAAAAGGGCCTTAAGCATCTCTTATGATTCTATATAAACCCATCTCTGGGTTAATCCGAATTCACAATTTCCAACAATCTCTTCTCCATCTTCTTCTTCTTCTCCAATTTCGTTTTTGGATGTTCTTTGAAAAATACAGTTTTCAGGCGCTAAACTGCAAATAGTTTTTCAGGCAGTAAATTACAAACAGTTTTCGGGGGTAAATTGTAACAGCACAGAAGTCAAGGTTGTACGCTGTAAAAGTGTGTTCGGGGTGCGGTTTTTCGGTTTTGCAGGCCGAAACTCACATTTCTTCGGTCTTGGAGAAGAGGCTTATTGTATCCTGGAGGCGGATTTGCTGTAACCCTCTTGCAAATTGGTTTAATCACCAGTAGGGTGCGAATATCGCCTTAAAGATAGCGACATCGTAACGCGCCTTAAGCCTATCTTTAAGTGATTTATTTTCTAATTTTTCGCCTCAAAAATAACACATCATACCGCACACATGTCAGAGCATAGCTGTTCATTATTACATGGGGCCCATTGTGTGAGCTCAGTCCAAGAGTCAAGCCAGTCAATAGTCTCTTGTGTAGGTGGGGCCCACTTGATTAGTTAACCAGTTTTATTTTGGTCCTACGGGGCACATAAGCTATGGGTCCAGCTCCATGGCTCTAGTTGCAAGCTAAGTCTTGCAACTTGAGCTCGGCATGAGATAACTCCACTCAACTCGACTCAACTCAACTCAACTCAACTCGGTTGGAAGTCCAAGTGGGTGAGTCGATCCGAACTGAGTAGACTTCGTCTAATCTGAACTTAAACCAAGTCGAATTGGGGTCACTCAATAACTCAACTCGGCCCAAAATCCAACTCGGTACTGACTCGACTCGATCCGAAATCGACTCCGAATATATATATATATATATATATATATATATATATATATATATATATATATATATATATATATATATATATATATATATATATATATATATATATATATATATAGGAGTGCTCACATGCAAACCTTACGTGAGCACCTTTGCACACATGTTATGGGCATAGAATCTGAACGGTCCATGTGATGCGGCACCCCTTGAAACCTAATGGCCCAACTTTCAGCTCAATACAAAACTCTAGTGGGCCATAGCAAAGAGAAATGCAAATTAAGGGAGGAAGTTGTTTCCTTTTGCCATGGCCGACCAAAGTTCTGTATCAGGCTGAAAGTTAGCCTTATGAGGTTTCAAGGGGTGCCACGTCACCTTGACCTTTTAAATTTTGTGCTTAAGACAAGTGTGCAAATGTGTGTAGGTGAGCCCTATATATATATATATATATGGGAAATGGAACTATGCGGTCGAGCGCATACAACCCTACCATACAGTTGAGTCGAACTGAGTCGAGCTGGCCTAAGCTCGACTCGGCTCAGCCACTAGCTGACCTCAGCTCGAACTCGGCTAGGCTCGGTCCTCGAGCCTGACTAGCCAGCTCGGCTTGGTTTGGTCAGCAGCTCGGGCCAGTTCGAGCCGAGTTCAAGCCAAGATCGAGCCGAGTTCGCCATTGCAGCATTTTCACAAACACCTGGATTGCACCTTCAAAATCTCATTGTATTTGAGATAACAGCAATGGTTTTATAGGTATTTTATCAAACACCTTCTAAGCAACATAAAAATCAAGAAAAAAAGGTGTTGGTTTCATATGCATACCTTCCTTGCCACTAGCCACACTTCTTTGAGTCATTTCATCAAACTCTGGGTGAGCAACATCAATATGAAAGTAACAGAGTCACTGAACTGGTTCGATCCGAGTTTGGTTCGAGTTGGGTTCGATCCGAGTTGAGTCGATCTGGGGCAGCTTGAACTCATTTTCGAGCTCAAAAAATTAGCTCGACTCGGCTCGAGCTTAGCTTCGAATCGAGCTTTTTCGAGTCGAGTCAAGTCGAGCAAGCTAACCAAGCTAGCTCGGTTCGTGTACACCTCCATGTCCCGTCTTCCACCCTTGGATAATAAAATTTGAAAAATATACCCTGTGCATGCCAGCGATGTAAACAAAGGAGTTTTTTCCTACTGTATGCCTCACATTTAAGCCAGCAACCTTATCACGCTCGTCCAAACTTACTATATCAAACTACGCTCTTAGTGTACGAGTGACTTTTCACAGGACCAAAATACCCCTGCCATTCCTTTCGGAACTGGATTGGCTGGTGTGCAAAGACGAGCGTTGATGCTCCTCGAACTCCGAATTGTACGAACGGTTCAAAAGATATCAAAGTTACATGGGCCGCACAATTATGTATTTATTATATCCACAACGTTCATCCACATTTCGAGATCATTTTAGAGCATTGTCCAAAAAAAGAATCATATCTAAAGATCAACTGGACCACACCACAAATAGCAGCGGGGATATTAATTTTCACGGTTAAAATTTTTGTAGAGCCCACCATAATATTTATTTTCCATCCAATCTATTCATAAGGTCACAAAGTCCTGGATGAAGAGGAAAAACAAATTTCATATTGATCCAAAACTTCTAACCCCTAAAAGGGTTTCAATGGTAGACATTCAATACCCCGCTGCTTTTTACAATGTGGTCCACTTGATAGTTAGATCTGTCTTATTTTTCATCTTAAGCCTTAATACGAGCTCGCCAAATGGATGGACGGTTTGGATATAACACATACCTCATGATAAGACCCACAGAACTTGTTGACGTCAATACACCTGTACACCAGCCAATTCACTTCCTGTTTCATGGGCGGCACTACCGCCGGTTCGGTACCAGCCTTCTGAGAAATCTAATGCCTCAAATGAAGGGGAAGTGGGGTATTTATAGGCCCCACACGTGTGAACCCTCGAATCTTGTGCCGTGGGGCCCACTTCATATAATTCGTACACTCCAATCCAAACACCTTAACGATAAGTTGTGTGGACCTGTGCAACTATGATGAGTTACACAGTCTTGCGTAACTTAAGTATTTCGCGTTAACTCTTTGTACCGCGCAACTTGACTTCTTTCAATCCTTTTTTTACTTCAATCTTCTTTCTTTGTTTACTCCTTTTACTTTATTTTTATGCTCCAACACATCTATTGTTCCATCCCCAACTCCAACGACTGCCGAACTTTCTGAACCTCAAGAGGCATCCCCATCTGTTCCTCAATCATATCACCATCTGCTCGTAGAGATTTGTCATCTCTGGCTGTTTATACAGATTCATCATCTCTAGTCACCAGGTCGCAAACTCAAGCTAGATCTTCTGTCTCCCCTATGATTGCTGCCACAGAGGAACCTGTCCGTGCTGATAAGATAAGATCTCCGTGGAAAGGAAAACAGGTGGTAATTGGAGAACCGATTCTGGATTCATCATCAACTTCATCATCAGAGGAGGAGGAAGATGAAGAATCCTCCTCTGGTAGCTCTTCTTCTACCGGGAGTGAATCATCCTGTGGTGACACAAAAGAAGAGGGTGAATTAACAATAGATGAAGAAGAAGAAGAAGGGGAGGTGGACGTCAGTGATGTAGAGCAGGTCATTGCAGCTACTGAAGTGGACGAAGAAATGCCTCAAGATCTTGCAGCTCCTCATACAATTGCTATAGAGGGTGACGAAGAAGAAGAACCTCTTGATTATGGAGAATATGAAGATGTACCCGAGGTTGACTTGAGTATGTCATTAGTAATAATTACTCCCCTCTCCCGCATACAATACTTTCAGGTCTGATAGCCAGTACTGCAACAATTTCAGAGACTCTTCCAGCCTCTACATGTGCAGCTCAAACTGTCATGACTATTCCTGCTTCTAGTACACGTTCTACTAGAACGGCTAAAACATCTCTTGCGTCTTTAGTTAGAACCAGCACAATGGCTCGCGAAATAATCTTCCCAATAGAGCTGATTGATACTACAACTCCGACTATGGTTGCCTCTAGTACTGAGGCTAGAGCGCCATCTTTCGCTGATATGGCTTTGGATGTGCCTGGTCCTTCATCCCTTCCTGAGAGGGTGCAATCTGTAGAGATACCAGCTCCAATTCTAGTAGCTTCGACTGCATGTATATTTATTTAATCTCCTATTTTGCGATGATATTTCATAAATTCCTTTCTAATTCATATTTTATTATATGTATATTTTTGTAGCTCGCCCCATTTTGAGTGGCTCTGCAAGCTCCAATTCTGTTGACATTGTTTCAAATATAATATCTTTAGAGAAGATTCCCCCTCATGCATTGATTCTTTTAAAAGGTTCCTTGTCAGCGGCCGTATATATTTTCAAAGATCCAACACAATGGTCAGATTTGGAAATAGCATTGGCATCTCTAGATAACGCTGCGAGGATGGTGAAAATAAACATTTCTCCTTTATGCGAATCTCTTGCTCATTTTTACGCCACGCTTTGTAAATTGGAGTCTACTCGAGATATGACTATTGCCCCCGAAATACTTGCTCGCCAGAAGAAGTTGCTACAGCTTGAAGATAAGTTTGTGAGGGTGATGACGACAATTTCTAGGTACAATAGAGAATTCAACTCTCTCTACGAACAAGTGAATGCTTCTAAGCATTCTTCGTTGGTAATCGGCAAGAAGATTTTGAGTCTTAAACAACAGATTTCCGATCTTGAGACTCAAGGGCATGAAGCAGATTTAAAGACTAGCAAGCTTGAAGCTGACATTGAAGATATCATGCGAATAACTAATTTGGAACAGTAAAAAATTTCGAAAGATGAAGTAGCCATAGCTTCCTTGAAACAGCTATCCACGCAACTCTAATAGCCTGAATTGCATAGTCACATGGAGGGGATGAATTTTGTTGGCTAACTAATCACTATGTAGGATAAACATGCATTTGATCCACCCCGTCCATCAGTTGGGCCGTCAAATTTTCACTATGAATCCTGGAAATTCAGTGAAATCCAGAATTATAACCAATACCCACCAGTTATTTTTCCATTCCACGATTGCATTATTAGAACAAACAATTCTAGCGACTTTTTGAGACGAAGTTTCCAATTTTGTCAGATTTTGCAAATTTCCAATAAGTGGGACCCGTGAATGGATTAGTTTGGTCTAGATTAAATTGATGTGTTTGGGTTTGTCAAGTCTAGTCTATTACAAGGTTTTATTTTGCACATCTGAGGCTTAATTGGACCATTAAATTAGAGTTGGCAATGGTCTGAGTCTGTTAAGCTCATGGGCCAGATGGCCAGTAGCCGGGCTTAGGTATGCTTATTGTGTTGTGGTTCATTTATAGCCTGAAACTGTTAACTTGGAGATGTGGTGCACAACCACGTGGAGAGAGGGAGGAGGAGAGAATTTGGGTCCACGGTAGCATTGCATAGTCACATGAAGGGGATGAATTTTGATGGCTAACCAATCACTATGTTGTATAAACATGCATTTGATCCACCCTGTCCATCAGTTGGGCGGTCAAAATTTCACTATGACTCCTGGAAATTCGGTGAAATCTAGACTTACATTAGCAACACCATAGGGAATGGTGTAAAATCATTCCTAACAACTTTAAATTCATATAGTTTGGCCAACATGAGTAGCAGAATGTCCTAATTTTTGGCAAATCAATTAGTCCTGGTGTGAAATGTGAGATGAATGGATTGGATGGTATATACACACCACATTGGCACCTAATATAACTTGGACTCTTTTAATGGTGAGACTTCTCATTTCAACTGTTTCTCATGGTTTGTACCACCTTACTTTTAAATCGGCTTAATTTGTTAGCGCTGGTCCAAATAAAGAGTGGCACACCTGATTGGCGGGGTAGATCTCATCCACATGAAGTTATTCTTCTTCATCAAACAAAAGAAATGCTCGGTATCCATATAAGAAACTGCATTTTGGAAATCAGAGAGAAACTCAGGTAGAGAAACTTGTGCGTGTAAAAGATAAGTTGTTGGTTGGCTTTTGTGGATGAAATCTAAGCCTCTATTAGTAGCCACATTTTTTAGTTTCTAAGATAGCCCTACCTTCAATCCAAAGGTTTTGGATTAAATTGATATTTGTGTTTTCCCCTTCAGCTAGGTCTGTGTGACCTAATCAATAGGTCGGATGGCAGAAACATTATAATAGGCCCCAAGAAATTTTTAGTGGTTGGAGTTAAATTGTAGTCATTGAATCACCACTGTTTTCTTTGGTGTGGTCCACCTAAGATTTGGATCTGCCTCAATTTTGGATTCATATCCTAAAATGAGCTGGAAATGTGGATGCATGATGTGGATAAAACAAATACTTCATGGTGGGGGCGCGCAAAGCTTTTTTAGCACTAATTGAGGAATCATTACTGAAACTAATGTCATCTCCCTCTCTCTGTTTTTTTTTTTTTTTTTCTACTTTTTTATTTATTGAAAGCATCAATTTTTCAAAGAGTGGATCCTGTAACCGTATGACTTTAGGATCGGATTTTACTTTTAGAGTCAAGTCTCCTTTTTAACTCTGAGCATCGAGATTCTAAGGAGTGGGCACCGGGATTAGATGAGTTTGGCTCAGATTCTACTATTAAAGTCAAGTCTCCTCTTTTATTGGGTCGATCGAGATTCCAAGCAATGGCCTCGGTACTAGATTGTCATGGGCTCATATTAAGTCTCCTCTTTTGTTGAGAGCATTGAGAATCGAAAGAATGAAGTAGGGATGGGATGGCTTTACTTTTAGAGTCAAGTCTCCTCTATGTTGATGTGATCAATATTTTAAAGAGTGTGGCCTCCAGAGATGGGTTTGGATGTGAATTTTACAGTCAAGTCTCCTTTTTTTTTTGTTAGTGCTGCCAGATTCAAAGTAGTAGGGCCTGGGACTGGATATGGGCCCACAATTTTTACTGTTTTGTTTGAGGTTGGCATGTCAAAATCTAGGTTTTTATTTTGCACAGCCCATGATTAAGTGGAGCAATAAATTAGGCTGGCAATGGGCCTGTGACTGTAGTCAACCCTTTAGCCAACTAGCTAGCTGGCTTGCTTTTAACTTGGGCTCAGGTGTACATATTGAGCTACGCATTGGTTTCAGCCTGAAAATTCAAAGGCGGTTAAAGTAAATGAATCAGGCTATGACTGACTCATTCCTATATCAAAACATTTCTAGGACACGTAACCGTTAACAAAAAGTTCCAAAATTCCCAAATATTAGAAAGTTATTAATGAGCTTGAAATACAAAGCCCTTAAGTATAGGGGTTGAAGGAGTGGTGCTTGGACCTAATAATTTGTTGACAAGTGGGACCATATGTTAAATTTTAAACTAAATTCTAAATCCAATTAGTCATGGGTTGTACTTATGTTTGGGGTTTGAATGGTTGATATGTTTTGGTAGAGGGACACTAACCCCAAACTAGTCCCTCCCTCTCGCCACTCTGCATAAATTGTGTATGTGTTTGTTCTTTGTGGAGGTGATGGATTGAAGCTTGCAACATTGAACTTATAGTTTAAACTATGCCTTAAATTTGAAGAAATGTAGAAGAGAGTGTGAGTCAATTTGCACAACAAGAGAAGAAGAGATTATATAGATGATTCTTGACATGTAATATATGTGATTAGGAAGGCCCAGTATGAAGAACCATTGGCCCAAAAATAGGGCCCTTAACTTATGAGTGGGTCATAGACATGAGAAAATTGATTGTTATAATAACATAACCAACATCCTATATTCGAGGTAACACACTTCATGAGTGGAGCAGCCCCCCCACAACTCTTGAGCGAGGACATGCTAACAGTACACACAGCTCATGAATAGCAAAGATCTTGCATTCATGTCCCTTAGACACGTGTCCTGTCAATCACCTCTTCAATTTCTCTCTAGCACAAATTGCTTTGGCGGTGTTCAGTTAGAGTAGCATCACATAGAAGCAAGGCTAATATTCTTCTGCAATACAGTGGATATCCACTAGTGTGCAACATCATATCAACTGTTTGGTCCACCGAACCATTGATGCTTTGCAAAGTAAAAGAAAACCAACCATTGTCATTGCCTGCGAACTATAGCTGTGAACAGCCTGGGCTTGGGATGGGCTGAGTCCTGTCCATGCTCATCCACAAAGTAGAACCTAGGCTTGAGTGCGGTTTGATCTTATGATAGGCCCAAGTAAACTGACCCAAGCCCAGCCTGCGATTGTAATGCAGGATACCAACCTTGTGATGGTGATTATGCATGACCTCAGCCCAAGCCCGATCCAAACTACCCCCTTTTGTACAAGATTTGGGCTATTCATATAATGCACCCCATCATGCATGATATATAACATAAATTCTCTTGAAAGTCTAAAAGGGTTGGGCCTATCTGATGGGCTCTTGAACAGAGCGTTAGCCCAACCCAATTATCAAACGGGTTAACCTTAAAAGCCCAGACCTGAACCTTGTGCCTAGAGGACCACCCAAAGCCAGGCCTAAAGCGGGCCATCTCAGCTCATTGATAGCCTAACTAAAAACTCTTTAAGCTGCCTATTGCCACCCCTAATGGCGATGTTTTGCAATTATTTGACCAGATAAAAGCGTGGGAATAATTCAATGCAATGAAATGTGTGGAAGTCACTGAACAAGGTGTCTTACAACTACTCGATTAGGGAATCTTAGAAGTGATTGGGAAATTTTTTTTCTCACATTCCAACTGGAATTTTTGTATGGTAACTCCCACTGCAACACTATAGTGCACCATTGCTGGAGAAAATTAGGAAATTGTGAGGAAAACTGAGAGCAATATTAGCTACTAAAAATACTACAACATTAAGGATGTATAAGCAACTAACCTAGTGACATATATCAGTAAGTGCCTGCAAGCATAGTCTAATTGGATGAATTTGGTATCAGCAATTAGAGACATTAGCCTTAAGTTCCGAATTTAATAGAATGTTGTCATTTAACGGGTCTCGATGGACAATTGATGGGATGCAATCATGGAGCATGTGAGATAAAGCATGGGTGATGTAGAGCGGGTCGTGGACAGTTTCATGGCCAAGATGGATCGGAAAAAGCCCGATCGGAAGCGAAAGTGATCTGAACCGTCTTGACCTTAAAACAGACGTATCTAACAAGCTGGAATGAGTTATTCGACGTACCATATATGATTTTGGGGTAGGATGAGCTACTTTAGCCACCCAACCTTGCTATGCTAGGTTACGCACACTGAATTTATGAAATACTATCAGATCGACGGTCGAATTCCTATTTTAATTTCGTTTTTAATATTTATAGTAAGTTTTAGTTTGAGTATAACTCTTTATCCGTTGGGCTTTAGGAGTTGCGCCCAACATGAAAAGTGCTTAGAATAATTAGGAGAATAGCATGGTGAAGTAAAATAGGACACTTTCTATTTTTGGCCGAAAACCATGAGGTCTAGTGGAAATCATGACCGTTTATAAAATAGTAACTTTACTATTTATAGTAAGTCATGATTTCTAGGAGTTTTAGTTGTAGTTTAATTCTGAAACTTCTTCCATGGCTTAGTATCCTTATTTAAAGGGTTGTAAACTCATTTATTTGAATCATCAATCAATTTGCAAATTTTCTAGAATTTATTTCTATTATTTCTTGTTTTTTCCTCATGGATTTGAGAAGTATCTGTGAGGGGCCTAGAGAAGCTTCGTGGATTCAGAGTAGTTATCCTTGAGGAAGATGGTGATCAATCTCATCACGTTTATCCCTGCGTCAATTGATATAAGAGCAAGGACTCCCCATGAGCTGATGGTAAATAATGAAGGTACGAACTAAAATCCTATGAACGATTATCTATGGATTCATTGTCTTTCAGAAAGAATTGAAGCTTTCCACTGGTAGAGTCAGTTGACCATGCAAGGGCTGCAGGTAACCCTCAACCATCTTGCGAATGTGTTACTTCCGCCTTGAGCCCGAGGCAATGCTCAACCGCCTATGATTGTTATATGGCACAACCCCGATTTCCGTAGAGCACTACCAATGGTGAATCGTAGGACTACACCAAATGATTCGAGCTCTAGCGACGAGGATCTTAATGAAGGCTTTGCCCCGATGACCAATCCATGGAGGCGATCGTCTAGATCATGCTAGAAAAGACTATCGAGGTAAGTTCGAACTTACTTATTTTAACAGTTTATTACGCATAAAAGATTTCTTCGATTGGCTAGCTGAAGTAGAATGATATTTTGATTACATGGATGTGCCATAGTATAAAAAGGTAAAATTAGTAGCATTTAAATTAAAATCCGGTGCTTCAGCATGGTGGGAGCAATTACAACTCTCATGTGCCTGATAGAATAAGGCACCGATCTCATCATAACCATGTATGAGGCGCCTTCTTCGATCACAATTCCTTCCTAGTGATTACGAGTAGGTATTGTTCCAGCAATACCAAAACTATCGACTAGGGAATCGAACCGTCTTAGATTAAATTGAAGAATTCAAGCGGTTGGCAACGCCAAACGATCTGTCAGAAACTGAATCACAGAAGGTAGCACGATTTATAGGTGGGTTATGATCGACAATTCAAGACCGAGTTCAGATACACCCAGTCGGGACAGTAAATAAAGCGATTCAGTTGGCAGGTAGGGCAGAAATGCAACTTGCAAGAATTCCTACTTAGCCTTATCCTTCAACTTGAACCCCCCATGAAGGGTCCCACGCAGGATCCAATGCTAGCATAAGGAAAATAACTAGTAAAAGGATGTCCTCAACCTCCTACAACCGCAAACTATGTACGGGGAGCGGCCCATCTAGGCCTCAATGTATAGCACCCACAACAGCAGGCCCGAGTAGGATTCCAAATCCTTACGTTCAGCCAAGGTCAAACAATTGTTATCGCTGTGGCCAATAAGGCTACTTATTAAACACCTGTCCTCAATGCCCCGCAATCTACTTGACCATAAACAAAGGGTACACTGAAGGTGAGGCCGCAGAAGATGACCCTGACTTTGATGAAAATGAACAAGCCACTGAGGAATGAACAAATGGAGAAGAATGGATGGGTGAGGATCTTGGCGAATCTCTAGTCGTGAGACGAGTATTGCATACCCCATGAAAGGAATTACATCCATACCGACACAATATATTCCATATGCGGTGCACCGCCAATGACAAGGTCTGTGATGTAATCATAGACAGTGGTAGTAGCGAGAACATCATATCAAAAGTGATGGTGGAAAAGTTACAGTTACTAATGACAAAACATCCTTCCTCATATTCAATTAGCTAGATAAAAAAGGTAAACGAGACCAAGGTAACTGAATAATGCATTGTCTTATTTTCAATTGGTAAAACTTAAAAGGATCAGATACTTTGTAATGTGGTTGACATTTAAACATGTCATATGTTACTCGGTTCGGACCGTGATGCGACCCACCGAGGACGAGACAATGTTTAAGTCTTCGTCAAGGATGATCGAAAGATAATCATTGCCCCTATGGCACCAAAGAACTACCTTAAAACTTCTAAAGTGGAGGGGAGTTCCCTCCTGACCATTCAGAATTTTATGAAGGAATCTGAGAAAACCGGCAAGGTATACGTCGTAATGAGGAATCAGAGCACTCGAACATTCCTCCAAGTTTAAGGTCATTGTTAAACAAATTCAAAAAAGTTTGGCCCGAAGATTTACTAGATGGATTGCCCCCCATGAGGGACATCCAACATCACATAGACCTCGTCCTTGAGATTAGCCTGTCCAAACGCCCCCATTATCAGATGAGTTCGAAGGAATGTGAGATACTTCAGAGGTAGGTGGAGGAATTGATCAGTAAGAGTCTTTTGAGAGAAAGCATGAGCCCATTTGTCGTGTCATCATTGTTAACACTAAAAAAAGATGGGGGCTAGCGCATGTGTGCCGATGGCCGGGTAATCAATAAAATTATCATCAAATATCGGTTCCCAATACCGCGGTTAGACGACATGCTCGATATGCTAGAACGGTCCAAGGTGTTCTCTAAGTTAGATCTGAGGAACGGGTATCATCAGATTAGTATCCAACCGGGTGATGAGTAGAAAACGACATTCAAGACCAAGGAAGGGTTGTATGAGTGGCTGGTTATGCCCTTTGGTCTATCAAATGCACTAAGCACTTTTATGCGTTTGATTAATTAAGTGCTAAAACTATTAATTGGCCGATTTGTGGTAGTATATTTTTATGACATCCTGATATATAGCCAGGATGAGAAGGAGCACATGAAACATCTCATGCAGGTGCTGCAGGTCTTACAAGTTAACAAGTTGTACCTCAACTTGAAGAAGTGCAGTTTTTTAATGGACAAAATGTTGTTCCTAGGATTTGTTGTCCAAGAGCATCCGTGTGGACGATGAAAAGGTACAAGCCATTAGGGAATGGCCGATCCCAACAAACATTCATGAAGCGAAGAATTTCCACGGCTTGACGACCTTCTATTGTCGATTCGTGCAGAATTTTAACATGATAGTCGCACCTATTACATATTACATGAAAAATAGGTCATTTCAATGGACTGATGAGGCTGACAAGAGCTTTTATGAGATCAAGTATCGGTTGTCCACAACACCTGTCTTGGCTCTGCTCTTCCTAATTTTGATAAAATGTTTGAGGTTGAGTGTGACGCTTCATATGTCAGAATTGAAGGAGTATTATCACAGAAATGCAGGTCGATAGCCTTCTACAGCGAGAAGCTCAGCGAAGCCCGAAAGAAGTGGTCGATATATGAGCTTGAGCTATACACGGTTATTCAGGCGCTGCGACATTGGCGGCACTATTTGATCCAAAGAGAGTATGTTCTGTACACTAACCATCAAGCATTAAAGTTTATTAATAGCCAAGCTAACGTGAAACGTGTGCATACTAGATGAGTTATGTTTTTGTGGGAATTCATGTTCATTTTGAAACACAAGGCAGGGCAGCAGAAAAATGTGGCCAGTGCACTATGCCACCGTGCATCATTACTCGTTACAATAAGCAATGAGGTGGTTGGCTTCAACTACCTTAAGGAGTTGTACGCCGAGGACGAGAACTTCAATGATGCTTAGATGAAATGCCAATAAGGTCAACCTAATGACCTACATATGTAGGACATTTTCATCTTCAAAGAGAATTGATTGTTCATCCCTCAAAGTTCTCTGAGGGAACAAATTATTCGAGAGCGACATGGAGGTAGCTTTGGTGGACACCTTGGGCGAGACAAGTCACGAGCTCTTATGGAGGAGCGGTATTACTGGTCATAATTGGTGCATGATGTGGAAAAAGCAGTGTAACATTATCATGTTTGTCAGATCTTTAAGGGGCAATCTCAGAATACGGGCTTCTACACCTCGTTATCTATGACTGACGACCCTTAGGAGGATTAATCTATGGACTTCGTGCTTGGTCTCCCACGAACACAACACGGCATGGATTCAGTGTTCATGGTGGTAAATCGTTTCTCCAAGATGACACACTTTATTACATATAAGAAGACTCTTGATGCAACACACGTGGTAAATTTATTCTTCAGAGAGGTTGTGCAGCTACACGGGGTTCCCAAGACCATTACTTATGACCACGACACGAAGTTCATTAGCCACTTTTGACAGACTTTGTGGACTCCATACGATACATGATTTCAATTCAGCAGCGCTTACTACCCACAGACTGATTGACAAACTGAAGTTGTGAATTGTATATTGGAAAACCTCCTTCAATGTATTACAAGTGAAAAACCGAAGTAATGAGATTTGGCCTTATCTCAAACGGAATTTGTATTCAACAACATAGTGAACTGCTCGATATGGAAGTCCCTGTTCCAGATTATTTATAGTCAAGTGTCTCGCCACACACTTGACTTGGTCCCTCTGCCCAAGCTCCCAATCATGAGCATTACAACAAAACATATGGCAGACAGGATCACGGGAATTCATGAGGAGGTGCAAACTAAGTTACATGCCTCGAACAAGAAGTACAAGGAGCAAGTCATAGAATGTGTTGTTGTTTAAGGGATGACTGACTAGAATGGGATACTTATAGGAACAAATGAAATTAGGTGAGTCTAAAATGACTTGAGCCCAAGCCCAAACAAAATGAGGTAGATCCAGAGCTCAAGTGGACCACACCATAGGAAACAATAGGAGAGCTATGTCTACCATTGAAACCTTCCTAGGGCCCACTGTAATGTTTAGTTGTCATCAACTTGTTCATAAAGGTACAAAGACCTAGAGGAAGGGAAAGCACAAATATCACCTCGGTCCAAAACTTTTGTGTCCGCTAAGAAGTTTTCAACCCTAACGCCTGTTTGAAACCATGGATTTGGGGGGTTTGAGGGGATTTCCCCTCAAATCCCCTCATATGTTTGGCACCATAAAGTAACTAAGGGTTTCAAATCTCATCTTTTGATGGAGTTTGAAATCTAAGGTGAAAGTTTGGATTACATCTAAAATTCTTCCAAGAGTTGCATGTGTAACATATATTACTAGACTATTAATCTATTGGGCGTGTGTCCCACTGATGATATTCCAAAACAATTAGATTATCAATTGCATCACTATAATTACTTTAATATGATTATATGTGCCGTCCAAACATTGTCCATGTAAATCAACGGTTAAAAATCATTGGTTAGTCACTTGAACGTGATATTGTGCTTGTGGCTCATTAGAGACTTGGAATTTCATCATTTTCAGGCAAAGTATATATTTTAACAGTCTTATTACAACCATTGTGTCAGACATTACATACCTGAGATATTAAAGTTGATTTAGTAATTAAATTCAAATGCTTGTAAATATACTCTCCATAACTACTTTTGGATTAGGGGATTCTGAATCCAGGGTGCCAAACACAATAGGAGGATTTGATATCCACGGGTTTCAAATCCAGGGGTTCCAATTCCACGCTCTCAAACAGGCCCTAAGCTTTCAATCCCTAGTGTTACTTATGGTCTGGTCCATTTGGGCTTTGGATTTGCAACCTCATTTTTGAGCTCCTGCCCTAAAATGAGCTGGAAAATGGATGGACGGTATGGATAAACCACATACTTCATGGTGAAGCCCATGAAGCATTGACACCAGCCATACATACCTTTTGTGCTAGTGCTGAGATGGCGCTCCATGGGCCCCTTCATGATGTATGTGTATTATCCACTCTGTCCATCTATTTCTCCAGATCATTTGAAGGCATCATCCCAAAAATAATACAGATCCAAATCACAAGTGGACCACACCACAAGAAAACAATGGTGATTGAACTCCCACAATTAAAAACTTCCTAGGGCCTACGGTAATGTTTATTTTTCATCTGACCTGTCCAAAACTTTTGTGGTCCCTAATAAGTTTTTAATGGTGAGTGTTCAGTAACAATTGTTTCCTGTGGTATGGTCTACATAAGATTTAGAACTGTCTCATTTTTTGTCTCATGCCCTGAAATAATCTAGAAGAATGGATGTACGACATGGATAAAATATAGTACATCATGGTGGCGCCCCACAGAGCACCGTCCAGTAGCTACTGGCCACTGATAAACGTCACTAGAAAATCCCGTCATAATAGCTGTAGGAATAGGCTCTGTCTCGATTGGTTGGGTGAATAAATCAAGCCGCAACAGCTCTCGAATCCTAGCAATTATTCATTCTACACACTCGAAAATGTTACCAGGAAAATTCCTTCTCTAATCATGTTCTCGATGCAACATTACCGGCAAACTTGATAGAGTTTAATTCATCCATTCAATTATACTATGAGATTCTTCTGTTTACACATTATAACTGCATGGAAAGTCTGCAGAGAGAAAGGTGTTTGACAAGCTCTTGTGCTAAATGTGGCATGGTTGACTGAGATTCTAGATCAGGCCGAATACAAGCAAGTGCCATTGACAATGCAAATACGACTTCCTTTGCAATCTTAGCTGTCGGTTCCAAGAGGTGTGTGTCAAATACATCCTTCTGGAGTATATATATCTTGGCCACCTGAGGAGATGATATCCTCGGGATGCCTTTCCATTATCACTTCAAATGCTACAACTCTCAAGCTATAGAGACGTCGCATTTTTTCAGTCACCTTCGCAGTCACAAGCTCTAGATTGTGGGCCATCTTTTTCAAATGTCCTTTGCTTTGATATGATGGTGGCCCACCTGATGAGCAACCTAATCTTTGTGTGAGGTTATCTGTGTCAGCTACCTTATGTATGATTTAGATGTCCAACAAGCATTCCAGGTTAGATGTGTGGCACAGAGTGTAATGGTGCCTGTGGGGAGGGTACTCAAAAGTGTTGTGGTGCATTTGTAACAAATATTATAGAATAGGGAGCATAGAAAATAGTGAACCAAAATGCTCCTCCCAATAATTTCTATAATATGGTTTTCGATTTTATAAGTGGGGCTTATGGATGAGTCACATATGATCATCATCTAAGCCTTATCCAAATTAATTGGCGTCGGTACATGAATCTTATTTTGTCATTCCACTCTATCCAAGACCAAACCTTTAATTAGATCATAGGTTGTCAAGTCTTTTCTAGCTACTTCCATGTACATCCTTTTGATCCTTTCCTTTACCCTTTTACAGCCTTTAGCACATGCCAATTCACTCCTAACACGTCCAATTCTTGGTCTCCATTGCGTATAACAAAAACCAAACCTTCTGAGTCTACTTTTTCTCATCTTTTTACCTTTTGATACTAAAAGTTTCCCTAATTTTATTTTTTTTTCCTTCTAGAGTTTCTCTCCAAATGCTTTTTTGAAAAATAACTTCCAAAGAAAATACAAATCTCTCCTTTCATTTTCTAATCCCTCATATGGACCCCTTGGAGATTGGAAAATGAAAGAAAAGAGAGTGACATTTCTTTGAAAGCTATTTTCCAAGTAAGCATTTGGAAAGGTGCAAAAAAAATAATAATAAAATAATAAAATTTATGGGATGCTTGAAAATATTTTTTTAGGACTTCTTCTATGAAAAAGATTTCTTAGAAAACGCTTTGCACCAAAATGTGAACTTACAAAAAAGAAAAATGTCATTTTCTTGAAAAATATTTTTCCACCCAAAATACTTTCTTAGCTCCTAGACATGGCCTTTTTTTATATAAAAAAAATCATAGAAGATTTCTTTAAAAAAAATTCCCCTACCCTTTGCTTTTTTTCCTATCTTTCTTGTTACATGGCTTTCAAAGAAATGTCAATTTCTCTCCTTTAACTTTTCAAGCTCCCAAATAGAATCATATTTTACTTTATACAAAAAAGTAAAAATTACTTTTTTACCATCAAATATTAATATTATCTCATATATGGCAAAGCTACAGAAAAAGCGAACCTTAACAATGAAAAGTCAATCATTCTGTTGAAAAAAAATCATCTCAAGTATTTTCAAAGCTCCTTAACAAGTTTTGAAAATGTTGTCAGATGTCTTTAACCTGTACAGGAAACAAGGGTTCAATCGATCAACCACCTTGGTCGATCAATCAAATGTACAAACATGGGTTCGATCGAATAACCACCTTAGTCGATGAATCAAGTGAACCTCAAATTATACAGATTGGCCTTTAAATAAGTTTTGGGCAGTCTCAATCGATCGTACTGTCAGGTCGATTAATCAACAAAATTTGACAAATCCTAATTAACTCTTTTAACTATTTTTGGCATGTTCGATTGATCAAACATGGCTTGTTCGATCGATTGAGGACTATTCAATTGATGTCGATTGATCGGTCGACGGCACGCGCGGTTCTTCGTAAGTGCGTGATCTGTTTCCTATTCTAGACGTTATGTTATATATATTGGGTGTAATCGTGATTACAGTATTCTAAGGGGATTCTAAGACATGACATTCCTAAGGGTTTTAGAGATAAAAAAGCAAGGGTTTTGAAGGGATTCAAAGGGGTTCACATTGGTGTAAGTGCTTCCATATCTTGTAATATTGCTTTTATAATAGATTGCTTGTCTCTCTTGCCATGGATTTTTCCCGTGAGGATTTTTTCACATAAATTCATTTTTTCTCTATGTGCTTTATTGCTTTGATTTCCTCTTGTTTGATTCAAATTCAGGTTTGCTTCCGTGCTATCCCAACAAAAAATACACATCTAAATAAAGAAAACTACACATTTACGTTGAAGTTTTTTAGAGTACGTGATCTTTTAGAAGAAAAAAAAACCTCCATGTCAAAATGAGGTGGCTTATACAATTTATGTGAACTGGGATATATCGATGAAACATAAGGCCCTCTTAATGGTTATTTCAGACCTCTTAACATCATGTTTGAATGTAGAGAAAGGGTCAAGCAACTCTTTATGCCTTTTAGATTGGAGTAGATTTGGTAGACAATTTGGCTTGAGGTTTAATATAATTATCTCAAGTCACATTGCCAGAGTATGAAATTGTCGTTCTTTTCTCTCTCTCTCTCTCTCTCTCTCTCTCTCTCTCTCTCTCTCTCTCTCTCTTCTTCTTCTTCTTCTTCTTTTCCTTTTCAATTAATGAAACCATAATCGACACCTTCACTCACTGATAAATATATTCATTCTTCTCCTAATTATAATACATTAATAGGAAACAAGTATTTCGAAAAAGTATTACATCTCCTAAAAGGTAAATTCTTTGGCTTAAAAGACCTTCAATTAGAAGATAACCATTATACAATTAAAAAAAAAATTATTCTTTCAACATACTTTATTACATTTGGGTTTTTATCACCAATCATAGAAATCTACTTTTTTTTTAAGAGAAAGGTGGGAGCACACCACCTATAACGTTGTTGATATAATAAACATAATGTACAAATATTTGTGTGGGAGCCACAAAGAAAGACAAGGCTTGATGGGGACATCATGTGCATGCGCACGCCCTCCACCCTACGCACGTACTCAAGGAGGAGGAAGGCCCCATTATCGATCTGGATCGACGACGACATCTATGGAAGACCTCTTTGTGAGGGGGCCGTGTTATGAAGATTGAAGTGGACCCGATCATCATAGGAATTCCACCATTGGATCTCATGATTGTGGCCTACTACCCTAGATGACCTAGGATTCTGAGTTTTGGTTATTATCGCTGTTAGAAACATTATGAACAGTTTTAATTGTGTTGATTAGTTGTTATTTTTGTTGCTTTGTCTCTAAGTAATAGTATGCACACATGGCACGACTTTTAGGGTTTAAGGTTTCTTATAAGTAGACAACCCCATAAAGGTTTTTTTTCATTGAAGTTTATGAATAAAATTCTACGTTTTTTCTTCTTCTCTATCTCTCTAAGTTGAAGGATCTAATTGGGTACAAAATCCTCCCTTCCTCTAAGGGCTAACTACCACGGTGCGAAGCCACAACTATCCCAAATCGTCTCCACCTCCTACACCCATATTTTTCATCTCTCATAGCCATCTCATCTTCAAATTTGTCCTTTTTTTAGCAATCAAGTTCTCTTATACAGTATGTTTCTAAATTCTGGCCCACTGGGGAGCTGAAACTTCGGCGGAACACCACACACTTACCGTACATCGGATTAGCGTGATATTTGGCATAAGGGAGGACCACCCCTGGCCGACCAACCCCAAGCTGCCCCTTTTTGGATTCGTGGGCCCCACACATGTGCGAGCAGGATCCCACACACGTGTAACTAGACCCGACCGCTGTCCACATGTGTGGACTATCTCTAGTTTGTCTCTCTCCTCTATTTCACTTCTCTCTCGCCTTATATCCCTAACCCTAACCCTAGATAATCCCAATTCTAATTTTTTTTTTTCCACTTTTGCAAATCCTAGACTTTTCCCAATTTGAAACATAGTGAATCAATCTTACACTCATTTGGGCATTGTTTGGTTTATAATTTTAATTGATCTAGCCCTAAGCATGCATAGGCTTGGACCCCCGTAGATTCCCCTGGTTGAATGTTTGATCGTATGTGAGACGTGAAATTTCGTGATTGTTTAAAACTGGTATGATCTAAAGCTTGAAATCTTGGATGTCATATTTAATTTCATGTCTCGCATCAAGGCTTCACCTGAAAATATATATTTTAGATAAATGTTGATTCCACACAATAAAATTACATATATATCATAACAAGAAAAATACCTTCTCCACATTCAATGATTTTCATACAATAAACATACATAGTAATAATGTTCTTGCCACTACACACCCTCAACTTTGATCATTTTCATCCACCCAACTATACCTTAAGATACATTAATTGATATAATGTAAGTGCATGGAATGGCCCTAGAGAGAAGGAAGACCCACCAATATTAGATAGCTCTTGAGCCACATGGTGCATGGTTGGATCTGGCTGAATGCATTAAATTGCCATGGACACCACAAATATGACTTTGTGTGATACCTTAGAAGTCGAGTCCAAGAGACATTGGTCCAACATATCCTTTAGAAGTATATATTGCCTACTTGGTGATGTCAAAGAGGGGATGAGCTCCCTGGGATGCCTTCCCATCATCACTTCAAGTGACACAATGCCAAATCTATATACGTCATATTTTTCAGTCACCCTCATTGTATATGCAAGCTCTGCAAGAAAGGAGATAGTTTAATCATGATCTTTTCTCCTTATTAATCATTAATAACTAAACTCTATAAGAATGGATGTGGAAAATACGTGTGACTTACCACTATAGCGGGATCACCGACCTAGCTGAGAGCAGCAAGGTACTTCAGGGAGCAAGGTGCTGATGACCAAAGAAAAATCAATACCAAATATTACAACTATGGTTAGTCCTGCATCTAAGCATAGGTAGACAGATTCCTAAGCTAAGATCTTCCTCCAAATCTAACACGCAGACGTAGGTAAAAGGGAATCACAACTACTGACTACAACTAAAAGTTAGTCTAATATGTTCGCATGGACAAACTGAAGCTAGATCTACTGTAAGGATCCGCCGCTGCTAAGCAGTGGAGAACTAAACCTAAATACACAGCGTTATGCTAGGTTGTAGTTTTGGCTTTGGATTCGAGGAGGAATCATTGTTTTAGATATGTTTCTACTATTTTTAGCTTCCAGGAGGGTTGAGAGAACAATCGCTCTTCCATGTAGCGCTTTCACGTGTAATTAGTTGGAAAATGGCGGTTACATTTATTGACTATGATCTTATCTTCGTTGAATTCTCGAAATGTGCTCTAGGGCTGACATGGCTAGAATATTGCTACCCTTATCCGGAGATGACATGTCCTTCAAATCTCGGGCATATGCATCTCAAATATCTTATATGCCACCTCGCTCGATCTGCACCGCTTATTTGATTCGGATGGATCTTGGTACAAACACATATATGACAAAGCTGTAGAAAAAGTGAACTTATAATGAAAAGTAAATCATTTTCTTGAAAAAAGATATTCCCCCCCTATGTTTTAAAAGATCCTTAACAAGCCTTAAAAATACTCATCTAATTATTTTATTGCAGGACCTCAAAATAAGGAAAAAGAAGATAGTTACAACAAGGGTAAGTGGAAGTTCTTTGGAGCTGCTCTTCTAGAAAGAAAATTCCTCTATTCTAAAGCGAGGAGGCTTTTTCAATTAATGTGAAGTTTGGAATATATCAATGAAATATAAGGCCCTCTTGATGATAGTTTTGGACATCTTAACATCAAGGTTGAATGTAGAGAAAGTGATGGGGACATCTCACACACATGCACGCCCCCTACACATGTATGCAAGGAGGAGGAGGGCCCCACCATCGATATGGATCGATGACGACATCCATGGAGGGCCTCCTAATTAGAGGACTGAGTTTTGGTTCCTTGGAGTGGACCCGATCATCATGTGTATCTCACCATATTAGATCTCATGATCGTGGCCCACTACCCTAGATAATCTATGACTTTAAGTTTTGCTTATTCTTGTTATTAGGAACATTATGAATGATTTAGATTGATTTGATTAATTGTTATTTTTGTTACTTCGTCTCTAAGTAATAATGTGCACACATGGCGCGACTTTTGTGTCATAGGATTTTCTTATAAATAGGCAACCCCTTATAGGTTTTTTTTATTGAATATTATGAATAAAATTTTGCGTTTTCCTACTTCTCTAATTCTCTGAGTTGTGGAAATCTAATTGGGTGCGAAACTCTCTATTCTTCGAAGAGCTAAATACCGTGGTGCAAAGCCACATCCATCTCAAATCGTCCCCATTTTCCACCATACATAATCATCATCTCTCACAGCCACCCACTCTTCAAATCTACCTTTATTTTGCAATCAATCCTTATATTCAACAAATTTCTAGAATCAGGCTCTGTGGGAGGGCTGAAACTTCGGCGGAATACCGTGCTCAAACCAGTCATCCATTCGATCTGAAAATTGGTGTGTGGGTGGCCCACCCCTGGCCGACGAACCCCTTGTTGACCCCTTTTCGGTTCATGGGCCCCATACACGTGTGCGCCACAATCCACGCACGTCCTTCAAGCCCACTTGTTGCCCACATGCGTGGACTGATCTCAGGTTCTCTCTTTCCTCTCTTTCACTCATCTCTTACTATATTTCCCTAGCCCTAACCCTAGATTATCCTAAATTTTAATTTCTATTTTCCTTTTTTAACCCTAGGGTTTTCTGAATTGAAACATGTGAGTCCCTTTGATTGGGGAAATAATTAATTGCATGCGTGGATGAATCTACTCTCTTTTGATCATTATTTGGTCTATAAATTTAATTGATTCAGCCCTAGCATGTGTAGGCTTAGACCCTTGTAGATTCCCCTTAATTGAATACTTGACTTTATGTGGGATGTGGAAGTTTTGTGAATGTTTCTAAATTAGTATAATCTAAAGTCTGAAATCTTACATATCATGTTTAATTCCCATGTCTTGCATCAGAAAGGGTCATGTAACTCTTTATGACTTTTAGACTAGAGTGGATTTGGTAGACACTTTGGATTGAGGTTAGTATAATCCTCTTGTCTCACATTGCCAAAGTGTGAAGTCATCCTTCTTTATTTCTCTATTTTTTCTTCTTTTCCATTCCAATTAAAGAAACCACAATTGATACCTTCTCTCGTTGATAAATATATCATTCTTCTTTTCATAATAATATGTTAGTACAAAATTGGTATTTCAAAAAAGTATTATAACTCCTATAAGATAAATTCTTTAGCTTAGAAAACTTTCAGTTAGAACATAACCAGCACACAAGAAAACAGATTTTTTTTTTTTAATATACTTATATTACGTTTGGGTTTTGACACCAATCATAGATATCCACTGTTCTTTTCTTCTTCTTTTTTAAGAGAAAGGTGGGAGAACACCTTCTATAATTTTATTGATATAATAAAAATTATGTAAAAATATTCGGGTGGGAGCCACAAAGAAAGATATAGACCTCATCTGGAAATCTACGTTTTATGTAAACATGGATTCCACACACTGAATTACACACATATCATAGCAAGAAAACACATTCTCTACATTGGCTGATTTTCATACAATAAACACACATAATAATATTGTCCTTGCCACTACAGACCTGCAACTTCAATGATTTTCATCCACCCAATTATACCTTGAGATCCATCAGTTGACATAATGTAAGTGTATGGAATGGCCCTAGAGAGAAGGAAGGCCCACCAATAGATAGCTCTTGAGCCAAGTGCTGCATGGTTGGTCGAAAGTTTGGATCTAGCCGAATGCATGAAAGTGCCATGGACACAACAAATATAACTTCCTGTGCAACCTCAGCCGTCAGATCCGAGAGACGTTGGTCCAACGTATTCTTTAGCAGTGTATCTTGTCTACTTGGTGATGAAAAAGAGGAGACGAGCTCCCCAGGATGCCTTCCTTGTTGGACGTGGGCCAGTGGAGCCCACTGGTGAGCAATCACTAGTAGGTGGGTCCCACGAGCTTTGGCTTCTTACGGCCTTTTTCCTCTTCTGTTATATTTCAAATTCAATTTTGAATTTGATTTATGATAGGAGATAGGGATAAGACCGGATGATGTGGCATTATCCCAATCCCACCCAAACTCTCCTTCTTCTGTTAGGGATGTGATCGGCTCATGTGGCCTTATCACAATCCCACTTAAACTCTTCTTCCTTTGTTATATAAGGAGTGCGCTTCTCTCATGAAATGCAATCGATTCATACGAAACACGGAGAGAATATAGAGAGGAAGAGAGTATCCTATAGTTTGTCTATATTAGCTTGTCCTTAGGACGATCTGGTCCATCCATAGCAATCCGGGGCCACTATATACCGTAGGATTAGAGGTGTGAATAGTTTGATCTGCTCCAGTAGTAGATAGGCGGGCCATTGGAGCACTGTTCTTCAGCTTTGTAAGGGTTCCAAATTTCGTGTAGACCGTCAGATCTTGAGGGCTCATCTTCCGCATTTACCAACAGTGGTATCAAAGCTCATATACGGCGGATCTCCAATTTATACTATCATCTAAAAGAGGTAGGTGGCCTATTTTTTTTACGATAGGTATAATGGCCCACCATTAATATCATCGTCTTTAATATAGCTTCTGCTATACACATGTATACTGGGAAACATCTTACCATATAGCTGATATGCACGTGTATTATATAGCTGCTGTACACATGTGCTCGTGCTGGTTGTTGTACTCATGTACACGTATAATACACGTGCTGGCTAACGTACACAACTAGCTGTTGTTTAAATAACGTATGCAAATAATATAGATGTTGTATTGAAACACACATCAGTTTATACAAAAGTTGTTGTATTCAACTACAACACGTGTACTTGAATGATGTGTACATGTACACATTAGACCCATGTTTACATCTGTACACGTGTTGGTTGATGTCTACATGTTGGCTGATATGCACTTGAATTGCCTGATGACATGTGTTGGCAGCTGTACACGCACTCAGCTATACACACGTGAATTGGCTAATATACAGGCGAATTGGCTGATGTACAAGTGGGCCCATGTGTTATATATGGCTAAACACACGTGTAGGCTGATGTGCATCACATCAGCTACAAGCAATACTTGTTGTATTGTAATACACTACTAATAAATAGCTACCGTGTACGTGAGAGGAGGATTGGTTGATATGCATCATACCAACAATATACAAGTAGTATTGAACTACACCTCTATAATATAGCTGCCGTTTCATCACACCAAATATTTTTTATGACGTCAACCATTCATGTAGGACTGATCACATGGTATAAGTGATATCCAAACCGTCCATCCTCTTGGCGAACTCGGTTTAATGCATTTGAATTTAATAGACTTGAAGTCACATGTGTGAATGATGATAGCCGTTCATCAGATGGTCCCTAATATGGGGATGACATACCTTAAAAATCCCACGGATATAACAATGATGTGGGCCACACATGTAGAAAAAGAAATTCGACCAGGATATAAGGACTGAAGATTTATTTACGTCTAACAGATGTAATGAATAGATGGGCTTGTTTTTTTTTAAGACATGGATCTTCACCGTGGGATTGAGACTCTGGCAGCGTGAAGTGCACGCAGTCTGATCTCACGATCAGCGTGATGTTTTGTAGTCTCACGCTGAATTGATTTTCAGCGTGCTATGCACGCAGTCTGACCGTTAGCATTGCAATCTGATCTTACGCTCTTATCTGATACTCTCTTATGGAGAGTTATCTGATTCTCTTGCAGTGTGATGTACACACAACGTGGTGTTTATAGTCTCATCCACCAGACAATGCTAACGGTTAGAGAAATGGATCCATCTGATTCTTGGGCTAGCACATATATATATATATATTTTTTATTTTTTTTACTGTTTTGATGGATGAATTAGATCTTAAAACTATTGTACATGTGTTGGCTGATGTACACGTGCAGCTACTATGTTTTAGTTTTACTAATTCCACATGAGTAGATCTGTTGAAAGATAAATGCAAATATTTGTTGAATTCATGTTTCCTTTACTATAACTTCTTCACCGTTGATCTATAACTCATTAGTGATTGAAACGATCATCAACCATGATGATTAATGTTGATGATAGGATCAATTATTGGATCCATCTCTAATGGTCATGATCATAGATGAAGATAGAACTCTCCTGATATATTGGCACTTTTCTTTCTGAAGATGATGTTTATATGTGTGAAATAATTAGGCTTGATGTGTTTAGATCTAAGCCTTCCTTATTTTTCATTTGAACATAAAGAAAAACTTAGTGCTAGAATCCTCCCTAAAATTAAAGGTTGTGCATAACCTGAGTGGGAGTTAAATCTCCTCCACCAAATGATGCATGCAACCAAATAATGGAAGGTTGCATGTTATGCAATTATAATTTTATAAAAGTACCAATTTCATCTTAATTTGAGAACTTGATTGTTCTACACCGCCCATTCGGGTATGTGGACTTTCAGATCTCGTTAAGATGTGTTGACTACTTTTATATTATGAAAATTTGTATAACACGTATAAATGCTGATGATTAGTGTCAATACCTTAGATCTTAGCTAAGTAGTGATACTCATGCAATGTAGAAATGGCCACCAAAGCGTTAATCGCTGAACAGCTGAAAGGTCAACATTTCGACAGCAACAACTACGAAGACTGGTCCCGCGCGGTGCGATGCCTTCTAGACGAGGATGATATATCTCACACACTCGATGTAGTTCAAGAGGAACCCATCTTAGCTGAAAACGGAAATTTACAAGAACATAGGGTTGCGATGACTCGCTACAATAAGTGGCGAAAACAAAATCGTTCAGCCCATAATGTTCTTCTTAGCACAATGCACAAAGAACTCATACCTACGTATGAAGTGGATGAAACCGCTAAGGGAATGCGGAAGCAACGACAGATGCCTATCTTGCGAAGTCGATCTGAGAGTTAGGGCAATGGAATTGGAATTCCAAGAGTATAGGATGCCCGTCGGCTGCCCCATCAAAGATCATATCCGTAAGATGGAGCAAATGATAGGTGCCCTTAGGAATGTTGGGTGTAAATTGACTGAAAATCAAAAGATTATAGCCATGCACCGTTCCTTGCCTGAATCTTGGGCCCAAATCAAAAGAATTCTGAACCATACTGATTCTATCACTACGTTCAGAGACTTTTGTGGCCACTTGGTACGTGAGGTTGAAATGAATGCAATTCAGCCAAGTTCGGCCAGGGCCTTTGTAGCAGAGACCCACAAGCGGAAAGCTAATAATAAACGGTCCAAAGCTCGCAAGAAGGCGAAGAAGAATAACCAAGAACAGAAGACCACAACACCTGCTCCAAATCTCAAGAAGGGGAATGGAAAGAAGAAGCAGAAAAAGACAAATGTAGTCTGCTTTGTCTGTGGAAATTCCGGCCATTATGCTCGACAGTGCGCCCATAAAAAGACGGTAATTTCTCAGTCACTAGATACTTTGTATGTAGGCGTTTGTTCTGAAATCCTTTCCGTTGATATCATATCTAACGAGTGGATTTTGGATTCAGGCGCAACAAAGCACGTGACAAGCAGTCGTCGAGGACTCGAGGAATTCCGGCCTGTAGCCAAGGGGAGTTACAAGCTGTACATGGGCAATAATGCTGTTGAAGACGTACAAGGGATTGGCGTTTTCCATCTACGTACGCGCATAAGGCAAACAATCATACTCCGTGATATTCTATATGCACCGGGGATGCGTCGGAATTTAATTTCTGTTTCTAGGTTATTAGCTGATGGTTTTGATATTCGATTTTCAGGGACAAGAGTTTCTTTGAGACAGAATAACCTCATTTTTGCATGGGATAATTTAATTTCAGATTTATTTATTCTAGACGTAGAATGTGATAATGCATCTATTGCTTTGTCTGCTATGTCGAATGAAACTGTAGTATCTGAATCTCAAAAATGGCACGTGAGGTTAGGTCACATTGGAAAGGATCGTATGACAAGACTAGTACGTTCTGGTCTGTTAGACTCCTTATCCAAAGTTGATTTGTCATTTTGTGAACATTGTGTGTCCGGGAAGACTTCGAAGAAACCATTTCCCAAAGCGGCTAGGTCAAAGGGCACACTAGAGATAATCCATTCAGATATCTGTGGACCCTTTAATGTACATACAAGAAACGGATGTCAATACTTTGTCACTTTCATTGACGATTACTCGCGCTATGGATATGTGTATCTCATCTCACACAAATCTGAGGCTTTTGATTGTTTTCTTAAATATAAAGCTGAGGTGGAAAATCAGCTTGAGAAAAAGATTAAAATCCTTTGATCTGATAGAGGTGGCAAGTATTCGTCTGAAACGTTTAAATCATATTGCGAAAATGTTGGCATTGTTCGGCAGTACACAATGGCTTACAAACCACAACAAAATGGTGTTGCAAAGAGAAGGAATAGGACATTATTGGACATGGTTAGATCGATGATGGCTCAAGCCAATCTCTCTACCACATTCTGGGGAGACGACTGCAACGTATAACAATTTGTCTACGTCCTAAATAGAGTCCCATCCAAATCAATTCCTAAGACTCCATATGAGATGTGGTCTGGGAGGATTCCTTCTCTAGCCAACCTACGCCCTTGGGGATCTTTGGGATATGTTTTGCTACCTACTCCGCATAGAGGTAAACTTGATAGTAAGACCATTGAATGCGTATTCATAAGATACCCTTTGCATTCAAAGGGATACGTTCTCGTTTATGAGGACCATGGACGATGGATTGAGATAGAATCCCGAGACGTGACCTTCGTTGAAGATAGATACCCAAGCCGAATGAAGCAAACGGTTCCAAAGACAACTTTTTGAAATACCCGATGTATCTCAGGAGAGTGGGAATTCTGCTTCACAAGACGATGAAACTCCTATAGTTCGTCAGGACAGTGGGAGGACATCTCAGGAGGCTCTGAGTTACGTCGAAGCGAAAGAGGATTGATTCCCAAGATATTTCGATATTGAAGGGCAAACATTCTCTTGCGTTGCAGTTGATGATGATGAACCTGATTTGTATCAGGATGCATTATTATCTTCTAACTCGGCCGATTGGGTAAATGCTATGGACGAAGAGATCGCTTCCATGGAGAAGAATAAAGTCTGGGAACTTGTTGATCTGCCTTCCAATCGCAAAGCGATAGGTAACAAATGGGTACTAAAGATCAAAAGAAAGACAGATGGTACAGTGGACAAGTATAAGGCACGATTAGTTGCTAAAGGTTTTACACAAAAAGATGGCGTTGATTACGAGGAGACCTTTTCACCTGTTGCAAAGTTTTCCTCAATCCGCATGATCTTGTCCATTGTCGCAAGTTTAGACTTAGAGTTATATCAGATGGATGTAAAGACCGCATTCTTAAATGGTGACTTGGATGAAGAAATATACATGCAACAACCCATGGGTTATGTGGACAAAAAGCATCCAAAGAAAGTCTGCAAATTGTTGAAATCTATCTATGGGCTGAAGCAATCTTCAAGACAGTGGTACATGAGGTTCCACTTGGCCATCACCACTTTTGGATTCACGATGAGTGAAGAAGATCATTATGTATACATGAAACGGTCTGGAAGATCTTTTCTGATATTATCTCTATATGTAGACGATATCCTGTTAGCTGGTAATGACATGCAATTGTTGACATTGACTAAAGATTGGCTATTCTCGAACTTTGAGATGAAAGACCTCGGTGAAGCCAACTTTATCCTTGGGGTAAAAATCATCAGGGATCGCCCAAAGAAATTTTTAGGTTTGTCTCAAGCAACCTATATACAAAAGATCTTAGAGCGGTTCAGGATGGAAAATTCAAAAGTTGTTGAAACCCCTATGGATAAAGCTACCAAGTTAGACAGGAAATCGTGTCCCCAGACTGAAGTCGAGAAATTGGCTATGTCCTCAGTACCTTATACAAGCGCAGTAGGGAGCTTAATGTATGCTATACTTTGCACCAGACAAGATATTAGCTATGCAGTTGGCATAGTCAGCCGTTATCAGAGTAACCCGGGACAGTCTCATTGGCAAGCCGTCAAACGTATATTCTGCTATCTCAGAGGAACAAAAGACCTAATGTTGTGTTATGAAGGCACAAGCCTCGAACTCAAAGGATATTCTGATGCTGCTTGGGGTAACGACACCGACGAGGGAAAGTCTACTTCAGGGTATGTCTTCTTACTCGGAGGAGGAGCTATCTCATGGTCGAGTAAGAAACAGACATCCACAGCTCTTTCATCTATGGAGGCCGAGTACATTGCATGTTGCGCTGCAGTTCAGGAGTGTGTATGGGTTCGCAGATTTCTATTGAGTCTGGGTATTGTACCGAGTGTTCGTCAACCTATATCGCTGAAGATAGACAATACTTCTTGCATTGACTTGGCTAAGGACCCTAAACACCACCAGAAATCAAAGCACATTGAGATCAAGTATCATTACGTCCGTGATCAAGTTAGAGACAAGAAGGTCGCCCTCAGTTATATTCCTACTAAGGAGATGATGGCTGATCCCATGACGAAACCTATAGCCAGAGATCTATTTCAGGTTCACGTCAGGCAGATGGGATTAAGGAAAACTTGACTGATGTACTTGTTTTGTAATACCTTTGATCTTTCATGAACAATACATTCCATTTATTCAGTATTGAACACTAATATAACTAGGTATGAAGATCATCAGCATTTACCTTGAGATCATGTAGGATTTCTATTTTTTGTCGGTGTGCTGGCCACCCACTCGCACGGGTTGACCAACCTTGAATGTACAAGAGAGGTACATTTGGGGTCATGTTTATACATTGAGGTATGAACTTTCCTTTATTGTGAATAATAAATGATGAGGATATGAGTGAGTCGTATCCGCCTACAATCCAATAAAAATTTGTAGATGAGACTGATAAAGTCGAATAACATAATCGCACCATTCCTTTACATGCGATCAATGTTATGGCCTGAAATTAAAGCCAGGTTATGGGGTTATGAGATGAGTCGTACCTCATGTAGAATAACCTGCGTATTGTAGACCCGAGATACACCTAGTATTGTCTACTTTACGATGTGGATTGTAGCCACATGCAGGGACCCTTTACCTACAGATTGCTTTGATTCGATCTAATCATTGCAACGTGCGAGTAGCCAGTCCCGTAGGTGACTCTTTGTGTCCTTAGCTACCCTCCTCTTGTGTATATGAGGATGAGATTGAGTGTCGCTACTTTAGTGTACAATGACGAAAGGTCCTTGATTGGCGGACCCTTCTACGCTAGGAAAGCGGCTTGATTAATTCCAAATTACACATTTGCGTGGGGAAGATCCCATGACAGCTACACCAAGTTTCTAGAACTATAAATACGCACTTGAAGACTTATCCGCCGGCAGTATCGAGTTGTTTTTATTAGTCTTTTGCAAACAGTACTTTTCTTAAAAAGCATATATATAAATAAGTATTGCTTTGAATTGGTTTTAATCGAAGTTTGTGAAAAATCAAGTTTTCAGAATAACTCGATAAGTTGGATAAGTGCGTATGTTGGCCGAGTACTCCAGATCGGGAGTTAACTCTATCCGGTGTGGTCATGCGGACTAGGACAGGCATTACAAAGCTTGAGTTATTGAGTACTAGTTAGGTGGTCACTTAGTACTTAAGCACCTGTGAGAAGATTATGGTGATCCAGCTGGTCCCACGCCTCTGATTCTTTTGATCGTGATGTTTGGTATTTGATTGTTATAAGGCAAGTTAGTTGGACAATTTTTTGTGACTATCCCACAATGTGATTGAGTGGGAGATGTTGGACGTGGGCAGTGGAGCCCACTGGTGAGCAATCACTAGTAGGTGGGTCTCACGAGCTTTGGCTTCTTACGGCCTTTTTCCTCTTCTGTTATATTTCAAATTCAATTTTGAATTTGATTTATGATAGGAGATAGGGATAAGACCGGATGATGTGGCCTTATCCCAATCCCACCCAAACTTTCCTTCTTCTGTTAGGGATGTGATCGGCTCATGTGGCCTTATCACAATCCCACTTAAACTCTTCTTCCTCTGTTATATAAGGAGTGCGCTTCTCTCATGAAATGCAATCGATTCATACGAAACACGGAGAGAATATAGAGAGGAAGAGAGTATCCTATAGTCTGTCCATATTAGCTTGTCCTTAGGACGATCTGGTCCATCCATAGCAATCCGGGGCCACTATATACCGTAGGATCAGAGGTGTGAATAGTTCGATCTGCTCCAGTAGTAGATAGGCGGGCCATTGGAGCACTGTTCTTCAGCTTTGTAAGGGTTCCAAATTTCGTGTAGACCGTCAGATCTTGAGGGCTCATCTTCCGCATTTACCAACATTCCCATCATCACTTCAAGTGCCACAACACCAAAGCTATACACGTCGCATTTTTCAGTCACCCTCATTGTAAATGCAAGCTCTGCAAGAAAGAAAATACTTCAATCGTCATCTTTTCTCCTCGTTAATCATTAATAGCTAAACTCTTAATCATATATCAAAGTCACCTGGGTTTCTTAATCAAGTTTTCATATCTTTTAGGTTTTTATGCTTATTATGCCCAAGATATCTTTATAAACTGCGCATATGCCAACTGAGACGTATGTAGCACATCCATGAGGTATTGAAGATGGGCCAAACATGGTGGTGGCCCGTCCAATAAAGAACTTGATTAATCATTGTGTTGGGTGATCTGCATGGTTGGGCGTACCTTTATGTGTGCCTCAGGTGTCCCAAACGCATGAGAAGTTGTCATGTGTACACCAGAGTGCATTGATGTGCCTATAAGTATTGTTGTAGCTATACATTTCATTTGCAAGGATTGGGTGATATGGGCATTGTTTCAAGGATTTTTCCAATCTTGGAACATCTTTTGTTGCATGAGGCATTCATTGTGTGGGACATTACATCAATGGTTTCGATCATAGACGATGCCATATTTCCATAGGCATCATTTTCATATTTACTCGTATGGGACAAAAGCGATTAGCTTTTTCAATCATTTGTTAAATAGCGGTAACTCATCCATCTACACTTGGGTACCTATGTAAATTAATCCAGACCATCTGAAAACATGGCCCCATATTATAGATTGAGCAGATACCAAAAATTACACTTATTAGAGGATTTTATCCATCCCATCCAACTGGTGGCCAACAAATGTACAGTTAAGAAAAATAGTCAGCACCACAAATTTAATATAGAGCTAATAACATATGGTTAAGTTAGTTGGGTAACTTAAATAATCATGGTTAGAATTACCATGCAACCACAATATCTCCACCATGCATAATGTAAAAACGATGGACCACAAGTGTAGCTAAGAGAAAACATTATTCTTACGTTTATCGTCATTTGCATTGTTATATTAGTTTTGACTTTGGGGACTGTAAAATACAAACCCATGTATGTTTCTTTGCAAGGCCTCTTACAGCTGTTGGATTAAGGAATCTTCCAGTTGCCCTAGATTCCAATATTTGACAACAGTATGATCACTTATGCACAAACCTTAGTATGTAATTGCCAACAAATAAATAAATAAAAGGGAAAGCTTATGAAAAATAAAGATCAATTGCTAATAGAACTTTTAAAGCGTGGAGAATGAATTAACAACTAACCTGGAGCAATGTATCCGTAAGTGCCTGCGAGCATAGTCCAATTGGACGAATCAGGTATCAACAATCTTGCAGTGCCGAAGTCAGAGACACAGGCCTCGAGTTCTGAATTCAACAGAATCTTGTTGCTTGATAGGTCTCGATGGACAATTGACTGGCTGCAATCATGGTGCATGTAAGATAATGCATGGGCCACACCTTTAATAACCTTCACCCTTAGAGTCCAGTCCAACTCTGCAGCTCCCCTGTCATCGCTTAGGATGCTAGCCAAGCTTCCCCTTTCCATGTACTCATAGACTAGAAATGAGAATTGAGCATGGGAACAAAAACCATAAAGCTTCACAATGTTGCGATGGCGGATTTCTGTTAATGCTCTAATCTCATTTCTAAAACTTCTTTGATCAGATTGATCCCCACCTTCGAGTGGGTGAAGTTTCTTCACAGCTACTACTTGGCCTGATGGTAGATTTGCTTTGTAAACTTTTCCATACCCTCCAGTTCCGATGCAGTATTTGTCATCGAAACTCTCTGTCGCTTCCACGATCTGTTCAAATGCATCAATCCCATCATAATTCCATATTGAAAATGGATTTCTGCTGCTCCTTTCAGGAACCTCTTTCTCTTTATTTCTTCGTCTTTGGTAATAAATGGAAGAAACGCCGACGACTATAAATAAAAGAAACAAGGCTGCCAAGAGAGGAAGAATAATGAAGATGACAACTTGGCGAGCTTTTCTTGTATCACCATGGCTTGTTGAAGAAGCATTGCAGGGTCTCAAACCTTGCACTTCACCACATAAGGCTTTGTTTTTTATGAATGCCTTTGCAGGAGCCTTCTGAAAGGCTTTGTTGTTGGGAATAGGGCCTTCCAAATCATTGTATGAAAAATCCATGGATTGCAAGCTGAGCATCCCTTCAAAAGATTTTGGAATTGAACCAGACAACATGTTGTGGGAGATGTTTAACATTTCCAGCATCAGCAATTTCCCAATTTGTGGTGATATCTCTCCATTGAGTGAATTATGGCTAAGGTCTAATGCACCTTGTAGGTGTATCAGGTTACCTATCTGAAATGGAATGCTTCCATTCAAATAATTTTCACTCAATTTCAGATACCGTAGTTTGAAGCAATTCCCCAACCGAGGTGGTATTGGACCAGCTAGGTTGTTCATTGATAGGTCCAGAATCTCCAAATTGGACAGTATCCCAATTTCTTGAGGAACCCTATTAGAAAGCTGGTTATCACTTAAATTCAAGATGAACAATGAAGTCAAATTCCCCAATTCCTTTGGAATCTCTCCTACTAGACTGTTTGAAGAAAGACCAAGCACTCCTAGCCGTGTCAACTGCCCAATCTCGCGAAGAATTCTACCAGTGATCATGTTTCCAGAGAATTGTAGCTTCATCAAGTTTCTGCATTCTCCCCAGTTCGGTGAGAGTTCACCAAACAACCTGTTGTTGCTGACATCCATGAAATAGAGATGTGGGTATACACCAAAGACTTCTGATACATTTGCAATGAGCTGGTTTCCGTTGAGTCGAACTCTAGTTAACCTAGTGCAATTTCTGAAGCTTTTTGGGATCTCACCATTTAAATGGTTGTCAGTTGCAATGAAGAGTTCAAGCTTGGTCAAGTTTCCAAAAGTGGAAGGGATAGAACCTGTTAGAAGGTTACTGAACAGCTCAAGCTCATTGAGATTTACCAAATTCCCAATTTCCAGAGGAATTGAACCAGAAATTTGATTGATTGAGAGGTACAAAAATGTAAGGTTTCTCAAATTACCTAAAGCAGGAGGGATTGGACCTGTCAGAGTGTTATTCGACAAGTCCAACACAACCAAATTCTTGAGAATTCCTAATTGTGCAGGAATTGAACCAGAAATTTGATTGCTGAAGAGGTACAAAAGTGTAAGGTTTCTCAAATTACCTAAAGCAGGAGGGATTGGACCTGTCAGATTATTATTCCGCAACAACAACTCAACCAAGTTCTTGAGATTTCCTAATTCTGCAGGAATTGAACCAGAAATTTGATTGTAGAAGAGATACAAAACCGTAAGGTTTGTCAACTTACCTAAAGCAGGAGGGATTGGACCTGTCAGATTGTTATGTGACAACTCCAAGTCAACCAAATTCTTGAGATTTCCTAATTGTGCAGGAATTGAACCAGAAATTTGATTGTAGAGGAGGCACAAAACCATAAGGTTTGTCAACTTACCTAAAGCAGGAGGGATTGAACCTGTCAGATTGTTATGTGACAACTCCAAGTCAACCAAATTCTTGAGATTTCCTAATTGTGCAGGAATTGAACCAGAAATTTGATTGCTGTAGAGGTGCAAAACTGTAAGGTTTCTCAAATTACCTAAAGCAGGAGGGATTGGACCTGTCAGATTGTTATTGAACAATGACAACTCAACCAAATTCTTCAGATTCCCTAATTGTTCAGGAATTGAACCAGAAATTTGATTTCTGTTGAGGTACAAAAGTGTAAGGTTTCTCAAATTACCTAAAGATGGAGGAATTGGCCCACTAAGATGGTTTGAGCGTAAACTTAACTTAATCAGACTCTGCAGATTCCCTATTTCAAGAGGTATTGAACCACTGATTTTATTTCCCCAAAGGCTGAGGATTTGGAGATGTTTAAGTAGGCCGATTTGAGATGGAATTTTCCCACTGAGTTGATTGTTCTGGAATTGAAGGGAGATGAGTTTGGTCCAATTGGTGAAGAAACTTGGAGCTAGTTCACCTATTATTTCATTAGATGAAATGTCAATCACAGAAATGTGTGAGAGGTTAGCCAGTGAAAGAGGTAAAATGCCAGAAATATAATTCATGGAGAGATCAAGGGAAGCAAGTTTTGACAGAGAGCTGATATGAGCTGGGATGGTTCCAGTGAGGAAATTGCCACTGAGATTAAGATGGAGGAGGTTTGGAAATGAGGGGAAGCTCAAGTTATCTAGCTTACCTTGCAAGCCAGCATTAGGTAAGCTTATCTCTGTTACTCTTCCGAGACTGTTGCATATGATCCCAATTCATTTGCATGGAGAGATTGTTATGGTGCTAGCATTAGAGAAAGGAAGCAACCATGAGTGAAGAGCTTGTGATTGCAGGAGGCTGTCTTTCCATTTCATTAGAGTCTCTGCTTCTCTGAAGGTGGATGTTGTAACTGCATTGGAAGAAAGAAAGGCTGACAATATAAGCAGAAGAGAGAGGGAGAAAGATGTTTCAATGGCCATTGCTGTTATAGCTTATGTTGTGATAAAAATGGATATGTTTTATTTATAGTCCGATGTTTGATACTGTTTTTGAGTCAGTCATATGAATGCTTGAAAAGTTAGCAGAAGTCGAGAATATGTAGATTTGGTCTTCCTTTCCTGGCCGGCTTTTCTAGTAGCTATTATAGAATAAGCACATCCTATTATAAATTGTGTTGGACCAACTTTCATTTGTGGGTCCATATCCACGATATAAGGCCCTTCGTGTTCAGCCGGCATTTATAAAAAATCAGACCGATCCAGATCATAGGTGGGCCACACACCACAAGGAACAGTTTTGATGGGGACACCCATTTCTAAATAATTTCAGATTTTGTACGAGTTGTGTTTTGTATATTTCATCCAATCCATTCATAAGTTCAGCCCCACAAGGATGGATGTCGTCCTGAAACTTTAGGTCATTCCAAACTTAGGTTGGCCATACAATGTGATTTTATTGGTTTTAGGCAGGAGTTTTCAGGGTGTGGCCTACCTGAGTTTTGGGTTGAGCTGAGTTTTCAGCGCCAAGAAGGTGATGGGGGGCAGACATGATGGATGACATGGATGTCAAGAAAAGATCATGGGCCCACCATCCATCCATTTTTTTTTTTTCAGATCAAGTTAGGATATGAGCTCAAACATGAGACAGATCCAAAACTCAAGTGGGCTGCATGACTGGAAAAGCGAGGATTGAATGTTCACCATTGAAACATTCCTAGGGCTACAAGTTTTGAGTCAGGCTAATAGTTTTGTATTTTTCAGTTCATCCCTGTAGGGAGGACCTCATGGACGGTATGAATGGAATATAACCCCGAGGTTTCAACAGTAGGCTTTTCCCTGTATACTTTTTTCCGTGACAGCTTACTTGAGTTTTGGAGCATGTTCCAACGCGATTCGGAGAATAGGATGGGCGGAGTGGATTTCTCACTAATATCAGTGTGGACGGGACTTGGACTGGATTGACAGGGCTCGGACTTAAATCTCAGGCCTTTTCTAAATCAGGCTGGGCTTGTACTTAAAAGCCCACAATCCTGTTGGGTTAGCCGGCTGTTGGAGTTTTAAAAAATGCAATTTTAAATTTCTTCCACATCTTACATCAGAGCAGGGAAAGTTTAAAGAGGACGGAAATGTTATTTCACGCATAGGCAAAAGTGTTGCCGGCTAGGATGGCCCCACCTCGTGTTTATGTGAAATTCATCCTGTGTAATTCGGACGCAGATTGCGTCCTACTCCCGCCTGTCTCTGGCCACGAACGGGCAGTTCGCTTGATTTTTGTGCTCACACTTTAAAATGATAAGAAAAAAAGGGATGGATGGCATGGATAAACAGATACATCACAGTGAGATACATCACATTGGGCCTGCCCACAAAACTGCCCATTCGTAGCTAGAGATGGGGGTATGATGCAATCCACGTCCGTGTAATTCCACATTAGGCTCAAGGCCCCAAAAAATCAGCCCAATTCGTGCATTCTAGGTACACCACGTTATTAGAAATAGTGTACAATACAATACTCACTCTTCAAACTGTTTACCTTTGCCCACCTAAATAATGAATGAGCATGATATATGGGCCTTAGGCATAAATTCTGGTGTGGTATTTAATAGGTGGAGTGGATTTTATATAATCATCAAGGTGAGCCCTATAAATATCAAGTGTGGACATCTCTCCCAATTGTTTTTCTTGGTATGGCCCACCAAAATCACGGGTCATCTTGAGTTCTTAGCCACGGGCATAATGTAGGATTACACATTTAATGGTCGGAGTGAATCTTACATACACACCAGGGTGGGTCCCTTAAAACAATGATATGCCTGCAAAGACATATCCATGCACACATCACAGCGGGTAACTGTTGCAGTTTGGGTGGGCTCCACCTCGGTGTTGATCATTTGAAATCCACCCGAACCGTAAAGGTCTACCACACCATGTTAAGCAATGGCCCAAAAAGCTTCATTAGTGGTTGTTTGGCACCATGGATTTGGAGGGGATTCGAGGGGATTTCAAATCCCCTAGTTATTTGGCCCCTAAAGTAATTGGGGGGTTTCAAATCCCCTCAAAAAGGGGGTTTGAAATCCACAATGAGAGCTTGGATTACCTCTAAAATCCATTCAAGAGTTACTTTAATCCGTGGATCTAGATCAATATCCATCTAATCCTCGTATTAGTAGATGGCCCACAGTTCAAAATCACACCAAACGCTATCTTAAAGCTGTACATTAGCCAGCCTTTAAGCAGATTGCCTCTAGCCCCTACAGAACTGACTCGGTATAGGCCCACTGTGATGTATGTGTTTTATCCACGTTGTCTATTTACTTTGATAGATCATTTCATGGAACGAGACCAAAAAGGATGTACACCACAGCTCAAGTGGACCACGCCATATGAAGTTGTGGCGGTTAAGACACCCACCGTTGAAACCTTCCTAGGTCCCACCGTGATGTTTACTTGCCATCCGACTGACTCTTGGAAGCGGATTGCGTGGCAGACCTTGGCAATGTATTGACGTGAGCAAGTTCTGTGAGCCCCGCTATGATATATCTATTATATCTATGTTGTCCATCTATTTCCCGAGATCACTTTGAGCCATGGAAGAAAAAAAAAAAGAGGCAGATCCAAAACTCAAATGGACCACGCCACAGAAAGCAGTGGGGATAATGTAACACCTTGAAATTTGGGAGTCAAGAAACACTCAACTTCCAAGTTCTCGGGTGCCACTTATATCCTAATTATAGTAATTTTTGCATATAATTCAATTAAAATGAGCAATAAAGGAATTAACTAGAACATAAACCACAATCACAACTAATCTACTGAAATGAAAGCAGCTAAGGTATATGAGTCTACAAAAAATATCAAAGGATCGCACAAGGCGTCACCCGACAAAATACATATATGAAATCTCCAAAAGAATAGTGTGCTAAATCCCTTGCTCAATAGCCCATAGTTAGCCCGCTTAGTTTACGGTGACCCGCCCATAAGCTAGAAGTAGGAAAGCTCCTCTTCCTCGTCTATACTCACCCCACTCGGATCGTCGAGCTCTGCATCACCTGCATTTAATCAAGTGTCTGGTTGGTGTTTTAAAACACCGTATCAGAGTGGGAGTGAGTGATCAACTCAGTAGGTGCCATTAGCCATAAGTTACATCAAATATCAATTCTATAATAAATTTAATGAAAATCATATATTCACACATCTATAACTAATCTTGTTAATGCATATGTATAAATTATGGTATGATGCATGACCTCACAACAACACTCTCTTAAGCAACTTCGTCTAACGATCGCGCATGACCAACACTCCCTCATTGCGACCTCAACTACCGAGTTGCCAAACTAACTAATGCAATGCAATCGTGAATATGTTAGCCGAGTTTTTAGTTAATTCCGTTCATCTAGTAGGTTGGGGAAAATGGTATGCCCCAACGATATCAATGTCCTTATCCTTTTTGCGAGGCTAGGGTCCCGCGATCCTTGATTCCATCGGGTTCCTCACCCCTGATTGCAAGCACGTGAGGAGTGCTAGAAAGAGGAATCGCCCACAGATCACTACGAGGAGGCTCGTCACCCCAGCGTAGGCCGACAACTCGGACATAGGGTCATATCCACCATGCCCGGCTCACGAGACTGTGGATCAGTTTCTATCTATTATCAGTGGGCGTCAGTGGGCGAGGGGTGTTGCAGGTTCCAAACAGGCGTGAGCAAATATGGTTAACAAACATTGTTAGTCAGTCAGTGGACTAGGTCTGCCAAACTTAGGCGAGCATGAAGCGTACGACATCGGGTGCAAGCAACTCATGTAGTCCTACTACTGTCGCCCATTCGCATCCACCCAAATCAGTCATTCTAGTCATAGGATGGTCCAACCAACGGGACCACCCTCACAAATCACAGATTCCTGACCAACCCAAATAATGGCTGTATTCAATAACCTCTAAACAGCTAAGAGTTTCATCTTCAAGTACAGATGAGATTAAGCGTACAATATATCAAGCATAAAATTTCAGGATATTAAAATAAATGCAACTACTCTTAACATCATAAGTTAGACGTGTGTGCATGTGGTGTCCGATTATCTAAGAGACAAAATATCACACATCAACCATAGTGCAGGAAAATACAATCATGCATACAACAGGGAAGAATATGCAAAAAATCAAATGCAACACAATTTCATGCCCAAACGATTTGAAGACCAATCAAACATCAATTTATCATTGCATACGTGTTGGGTAGACTTATTGTATAGGTTCCTAATTAGATTTTTCTCAAAATTATGCATACGCATCAATCTAGCATCCGCAATTATTAAATTTATCCTAAAATTGATACTTAGCCACCTAAGGATAATGGTCTGCACCTATGGGTCACTGAGATCTTGCGGAATCGTCTTATGGGCGTCGGATTTGCCGGTCGGTTTGCTGAGGTCCTGAGTCAAATGCATTTGTATGTTAAGATACATGCAAGGTCTAGCTTAACACAATGAGTTTCTAGAGAAGAAGAGTGGTTACCTCCCCAATTAGCTGAGAATTGTTCTTGTAGTTGTGGATGAGGGATTTCCTTGGGGGAAAGGGGGAGGAGCTGCAAGGCTATACCTCTCTTGGGTCCCACCTTCAATTAAAGCTCTCTTCTCTCCCTTCTTCCCCTCTTCTCTTTCTCCTTTCTCTCTTCTCTCTCTTTTCTCTCTTCACTCCCTCTCAGCTATTGGAACTTGCTGTGAAATTGAGTGAGAGAGGGAGTTTAAGATCTTATATCCTGAATTTTTGGGCCAAATGGCCTTAAGTTATATCATTTCCCTTCAATGGCCCTGTGGGACCCGTTTTTTTTTGCTGTTGGGGCTGCCCTGATGCCCCCTGGTCATAAAATTTATAGGATAGGTGCCCCATGGCCCGATGAAGGGCCGTGTAAAGTTTGAAGGTAAACGGATGCAGAGTTTTATCGTACGGGCCCGACCTTCAAATGGCCCTGTGGGGTCTATTTCTGGCTGTTAGGGCTGCTTTGATGCCCAGTAGCGATCAAATTTATAGGAAAGTGCCCCATTGCCCGATGAAGGGTCATACAAAGTTTGAAGGCAAAAAGATGCGGGGTTTTATCGTACGTGTTCGACCTTCAAATGGCCCTGTGGGGTCCATTTCTGGCTGTCGGGGCTGCCCTGATGCCCCCTTGGCCATCAAATTTAGAAGATAGGTGCCCCATGGCCCGGTGAAGGGTCATGCAAAGTTTGAAGGCAAACAGATGCGGAGTTTTACCGCAAAAGGCCAATTTGCAATCAACGGTCACCGTTCCACAATCAGGGTTCAGATTTTGTAGACGGGTGTAAAGAAATTTTTTCGGCCTTCGATGTAAATATAGAAGAGATCCGACGGCTGAAATGCCTCATTTCTCTGTTTCAAACAAGAGGGATATTGATTTAAAATTTTAATCCTTGGGACAAGGCTGGGGTGAGTCGCACTTGGTAAATGTCGACTGGGTAGTACGGATATTTCATTTTTGAGTGCCCTCTGGGTCCGTAATTTATGTCGAACTACAAGCTCAGCGAGGTCCATGGTTTCCCCAAGTTTTAGATTTTTCCGACCTTCCTTAGCCGTTGCACCGCTTGCACAGACAGTTGCCAAATATAATTAGGCGAACTGGCTTTACGGCCCACACTCGGTCTAGCCATAATCAAACTTGACCGCATTAATGGGGAAAACCGAATTAATTTATTGGTGGTATCCCTCACACGAGCGGTCTAATTAAACAGTCCTACGGCAGTTCCCACGTCGATGCCTTAGGACACTGTTATGGTTCAGCCGGGTGTTACAGATAATGACACCCATGGTTGAACCTTCCTAGATTCTACTGGGATTTTTGTTGGACAACTAAACTGTTCATGTAAAAACACAAATATCAGCTTGATCTAGAACTTCCCTTGGCCTCAATAAGTTTTCAATTGATAGGCATTCAACCCTTGATGTTTTCTGTGGTATGTTACATTTGATATCTGGATCTTTTTTAATTTTGTGCCCACGACTTAAAATGATCTCAAAAAATGGATGGACGGTGTGGATAATATTGGATATAACACATACATTATAGTAGAGCCCACGGAACTTAGTGCCGTCAATACACAACCAAGGTAGGTGGCGTGTGGCACACCACGCAATCCGACTTCCCCTGCTCACAAGGTCAGTAGACTAGGATGAAGGGAAACCAAAGTATCATCTTGATCAAAATTTCCTTTGCTCGCGATAAGTTTTGAATGGTAGGCGTTCAATCTCCACTGTGGTCTACTTGAGCATTGGATTTGCCTCTTAAAATGGTCTGGAAATAGACAGACGGTATGGATAAAATACACATACCATGGTGGCCCAGAATCGGCCGGATTCTTTATAACTTGTAAAGAGGACCCACTACTTGGATTCGTTATAACGTATTAACGTGTAAAGAGGATCCACTACTCCGAACGCGGATTGCGTCCTACCCCCGCCCGGACGGTTATCCATCCGGGCAGGGCTCTGTGGGGCCTACCGTGATGTAAGTGTTTCATCCACCCCATTAATCGTTTTTCTCATATCATTTTAACATTTGAGACAAAAATTGAAGCACATCCAGAGCTCCACTTGACCACATAAAAGAAGTTGTAGTGATGATGACACTCACCGTTGAAACCTTTCTAAGGGCCTCCGTGATGTTATTTTTACCATCCAACCTATTAATAAGGTTATGTAGACGTGGATGAAGTGAAAACACAAATATTAGCTTGATCCGAAACTTCTCCAGCTCACATGAAGTTTTTAATGGTGGAAGTTAAATCCCCACTTTATAGTACATGTGTTTCACATGTGTTTCAAAGATGACGTGGACATACATGTGTTTCAAAGATGACGTGGACATACAAATATTAGCTTGATCCGAAACTTCTCCAGCTCACATGTGTTTCAAAGATGACGTGGACATACATCCAAAAGTTAGATGACTCAAAAACCATTGAATGAGTTGGGCCAATACCTTTTGAAAGCTTTGCACAAGATGGTGCAGCCCACTTTGATGTAAGTATTTTACATCTATCATGTCTAAATTGTAGGGAGACTATATTAAAGGAAACAGTGGTGATTGATCATTAAATCATACTGTGAGCTATAAAATTTTTGAATGAAGCTGATATTTAGTTTTTTTTCATTCATCTGTGTTTGCGTGACCTTATCAACAGGTTGGATGGTAACTAAACGTTACCAAAACATTATGGTGAGACCTAGTAAGTTTTTAATGGTGAGGCATTCAATCATCAATGTTTCCTGTAATACAGTCCACTTGAGATTTTGATCATTTCAATTTTGGGTTAAATATCTAAAATGATTTGAAAAAAACGGTTGGACGGCGTGGATATAGAATACATAAATCAAGGTGGGCCCTACAGTGAGGGATGCACCGGTGAGGCCGGGCGGCACCCAATCCGCCAATCCGCTCCCCAGCCTAATGACCTTATCCTTGCTTTATTGACTCGTTTCTTTTGTTGGACGCGGATTAGCTACTGACAGGTTGAGTAGCGAGACTCTAGCTATTGAAGTGACGTCATTAATTCCCATGGCTACTACCCTTATGTATGTATTGTATCCGCACCGATCCATCCATTTGTACATATCATTTTAGGACATGAGACAAAGAATGAGGAAGATTCAAAGTTGTAGTGGACCCACCACAGTTCATTACATTAAAGAAAGGAAAACACAAATATCAGATTGATCGGAAACTTTTGTGGACCTTATAAGTTTTTAATGGTGGGGCGTCACTCTCTCCACTGTTTTCTGTAGTGGGGTCCACTTGAGATTTGGATCTGACTCATTTTTTGGCTTATGCCATGAAATGATCTCTCCAAATGGATAGACGGTGTGGATACAAAACATAAATCATGTTGGGACCCACTAAACTTGGTGACGTCACTTCAGTAGCAAGTCTCGCTACACACCTTTCAGTAGCTAATCCGCGTCCTCTTTTTGCCCTTTTCGCCCTCGTTTTCAAGATGGCGCAATGATCCAGACCGTTCAATGATCGGTTCCGGTCGATGATCCCTTCGATCCAGATCCTTAGGCCATGATTCAGTTCTATTTGATGATCCAAACGGTTTATAATATATAGACGGGCCCGCAGAGAGAGAGAGAGAGAGAGAGTGTGTGTGTTTTTCAAGGTGGCTGCCTTTAAAATCTTCAAGATCGAGAGATCCTAGCCTTTCCATCAGGGGCCCACAAAATGATGGTTGATGAGACTGTCTATATTCAAGGCAAAACAAATCCAATTATAAAATGATTGAAATATTGGGTACCCCATCTAAGTGAGGCCCATCGTACAAATAGTTCGGATCACGGAAACTATCCCCACACCACTAAGGAAAGCTGGAAAACGTACAGAAATTTTCCGCCCTACCCATAGTCCAAAACAAGCGATTTGATGTAACCGTGTTCATGGGCCATGTCGAGACCTTGAGAAGGCCCAGCATATAAATAACCCGTCCCGAGATTGAGCCTTTGTAAAAATAAAAATAAATAAATAAATAGGCCCATGGTTGGCTAAGTTTAATGGTGGACCTGAAAATCCAGGCCCATTTATTGCCCGTGGACCACTCCTTAGCTCAAACCCGCCCAAAAGGGGGCATATAGGACTCTGTTTCATCCCACCATGAATAGGGGTGGGCATTCTGTCAGCAGCCTGCCCCACCCGGCTTTTGACCTGGCTCGGACATTTTTTTTTTCCCTTTTTTTTGGGTTAGCTTATTAGTACAGAAGCCACTGTAAGTACACACTCGACTATTAGCCACCCCCACTGGGACCTATTTAGCTTAACCAGTAGGCCATGTTAGGGCCCAGCATGTCTGGCCTGATCAACTCAATAGTTGGGTTTGGTCTCAAATCATTTATCCCAACTTGACCTGGCCTACTTCACTTGTACACGTGTTTCTATCCTATGGATATACCGTTCCAATCCTTGGTTAAGAAAGGCATATATCTAGCACAAATACTCTTGGTTTCATTTCTCTAAATGCCTATCTCTTTGTGCATGTGTGGCCCACTTGATCAACAGATGAATTAGGGATATTCATGTGGAAATGGAGATGTGGGCTTTTTTAGTCTGTCTTGGGCTTGATGTGCTAGGCCCATGCTAGGATCTCGTATTGGGCCTTACACTGCTTGAATGGGATCCGAACTGGGCTGATAGTAATTCCTAAGCATGGAAACCCTGTACCAAAATCTTAGTAGCTTTACAGTCTGATGTAGAAGGTTGCTGTATTTTTCTTCCTAACCGTCTATCGTTATATACAGATGATCATGCCATGGTCGACCAGATTAACGGTCTGGATGATGCTAACACGGAGCAGATCTGTTTGGGATGTCAGCAGCGATGACTCCTGTACTATCTGGTAAGAACATGAGGTCTTGTAACTAAAACCGCACGGCAATTGTCTAACTAAAACCGCAATGATCCAGACCGTTCAACCTGTCAGTAACATGACTATTATTCCATTGCGTACATGGCCCTCTAATGATGTCTCAAAACAATTAGATTATCAATTGTATCACTATAATTACTTTGATATGATGATCATCACCGTCCAAACATTGTCCATGTAAATCAACGGTTAATAATCGTTGGTTAGTCACTCGGACATGATTTTATGGTTGTGGCCCATCGAAGACTTGTAATTTCATCATTTTCAGGCAAAGCACATATTTCAGCGGGCTTATTGCAACCATTGTGTTAAACATTACATACTTTCACTAATTAGAGATATTAAAGCTGATTTAGTAATTAAATTCAAGCCCCTGTGAATGTGGATTAAAGTTTGATTACCAATACAGGTGCCAAACACAATTAAGAGGATTTCAAATCCTGGGGGTTCCAAATCAAGGCCCCCAAACCGGCTTAAGTATTTAAGGATAATGCTCACCCACAATTTCCCTTAGTGTCGCTGACCTATATCAAGGAGGACTTGATTTTTGCACCCTATGCGTAAATATTGGTGTGGCTGTTAGAGTAGATTTTATATAATCATCGGCAGCGGGCCTTGTAAGAATTAAGGGTGGGCATCTCTCTTTCAATTGTTTCCTCTGATATGGCCCTCCTAAATCACAGCTTAGCCTATTTTTTGGAATTTGCCTAATGTAGGATTACACATCAAATGGTCAGAGTAAATTTGATGTACACATCATGGTGGGCCCCATAAACAATCAAGGGTTTGCTTTTGTTGTTTTCTATTTCTCGAAAAGCATTTAACAACCGAGAGAGGTAGGCCCACCCGGTTTTTTTATGGGCCTACCAAAATATGATAGGTAGAATCCACTTTGACCATTAGATATATAATTTTATGTTATGGCCATAGTTAAAAACTCATGATGACCCGTGATTTAGGTGGGTCACACCAAGGGAAACAGTTAGGAGAGATATGTCCACCCTTGATATTTAGGGGGTCGGCCAGGATGATTATATAAAATTCACTCCAAAACATAGGCCCGGTACCAAAAACTTAGGTCCCATTCATTATTCAGGTGAGTCGCATTAAGGAAATATGGAAATACCTTTACCAATGGACAAGCTATCTTTCAGAATCATGGATCAAACCATCTCATCGGCTGCTCGAAGCAAGTGATTTTTCTGTCCAAGTTCTTATTAAGATTGTTTTTTTTTTTTTTTTTTTTAAACACGCACACATCCCACACACTCACACCATAGTCGGATTACACCATATATGGATATTTGAACCCTTGACTGGGTGTTGAAACTCCTAAGAGTCTACCACCAGAGCAAGAGTAAGGATCCAATTAAGATTGTGTTTGGTTCAGGCACAGAGAAATGTAGTTCTTGATTTTTGGGATTTCTTCTCTTGGTGGAATTTCCTGAAAATCATGACATTTTCCCGTGCAGATGGATACTTAAAATTCTCTTCAAAACCAAAAAATTTAAAAATAGGAAAAAAAAAAAAAAAAAAAAAAAAAAAAAAAAAAAAAAAGAGATTATTGATAGAAAGTACCATGTCTGATGCCTGTACAAAAACTCTATCACTTCAATAGACGAGCATGGTTCATCCCACTACTCGTAAGACATTCTCATTGATTTCATTTTTTTGTCTGAACTTGATTGGTGATATGATTTCATATCTTTTGGAAGCTATCACTAATATCCAATATGTATTTAATCAACTTCTAATTTCCTGTTTAGAACTAGCAAGAGATGCATTGAATTCGGAAGGTTATTGTGTTATCGGAGGCTACATGTCACCTGTGAATGATGCATACAAGAAAAGGGTATGTAGCTTTTTGTTGTACCTCATCAACATATACAAATTGGTTTTTTTCTTTTAAAAAAAAACGCTCAAGCTAGAGCCCTAGTTTTAAAAGTAGGTGCCTCGTCCCTCTTGGTGGGGCAGAAGAAAGGCCTTCAAGGCTGTTCTTGAGGTTTAATTACATGAGGCTTAAGCCTCACGTAGACAATGCTTATGCCTTAGCTTCAAGGCACATGCCTCACATGAGGCGTTTGGGAAAAATCGGCCTTTTTATTCCTGTTTAGTTCTTTTGTTTCTTTTTGGGACAATTTTACTCTTAGTTTTATGAATGGATGACAATGGAAAGGTTCCGGCACAGGTAAACCATGTTAGTGGAGAACCCCACCTCAAGGGCGTGTATATGTGTGGTCCCAAGTTTGTTGAGCTCACAATATTTGCGATGGGTTACATTTGGACACATGGATGGTCCAATTAATGTACTACGCTTTGTACGCTATCTAGCAAAAATCACACAACACGTTATTCTAACCATCTAATCAATGACGTATAAAATTGAAGGTCACAGTTGTTTTTAAAAAATATGTTTGATCATCAATCTGAGTCATTCATTTGGTGGCCCCAACTTGGATTGCTTCTGACTTTTGAGATCACCTCAATCAAACAATCCAAACATCCCAATTGTGTCTTGGAAAACAAGTGAATATACAATAGAAGGTCAATATTTGGATGGAATGACTATTTGATTACCGTGATATTTGTGTGGTAGCCCATGAAGTGTGGACCTGACCTAATGATGTGTCCAAATCAATTGATTGGGTTGCCCGTGTGTCTGTACGCAACTTGATGCACTATAACTTATTGTGCTGTGAGAGGGTTATTCAAGACCTAAGGCATGAGTGGTTTACTACTATTTAGTAATTTGTAAGGTCATGCTTTGTACTTTTTCTTAATTCATTTAGTTTAGTTATTTATTGCATTTGCTTATTCACAATACTAATTTACAATACAATTATAACACAAATCAATCAATTACATTTCAGGTGATAAACTACCCTATTCCGTGTGCCTTGCACGACCATACTTCATTATTTACAATTTATATTTCAGCTGTTTTAATTCTATTCAAAGTTTTCTAATTTTTACTATTTTTTCTTCCAAATATTCTTTTTAATTTTAATTTTTTAATTTTTTTTTTTTTTAATGTTTTTAAGGCTTTTGTATGTCTCGAGTCTTATACCTTGCGTCATAGGGCTCAACTGCCTCAACTATACCCCTCACCTTAAAAGACCTTGATCGCTGGATAGTATGCATATGATGATACATAATTCATTCTTTTGTTATTCCAAGAGAGAATATGAACAGATTTTATCTTAATTTATTTTCATTATCATAGTCATTTTGGAAATATTATGATGGTTACTAGGTATTTCATGAGATACAGGGTACATTCTTTAAGACCCATAAAAGAACTGGTCCTGACAGCGATCATTGATTTGTCAATATGAATTTGAAGCTTGGGTTATTAAATGTGAACTTATAGTGATTGTTTTCTCGAGTATCAGTAATTACTCGAGTTTACAAACCTTTATGCTATTAATAAATTGCTCCGGTTCTGATCCCTTGGTATACATTTAGAGTTGGGTTTGTCCTGGCACAACACTTGCTAACAAAATGCCTGAAGTCCATTTTGGATCGTTCCTTTATGCAGGATAACAGCCTGGTGATGGTGATTATGCTTGACCTCACCCCGAGCGTGATCCAAACTATCCCCTTTTGTACAAGATTTGGGCTATTCATAAAATGCACCCCATCATGCATGATATATGACATAAATTCGCTTGAAATCCTATAAGGGCTGGGTCCGGTTGATGGGCTCTTGAACAGAGCCTTAGCCCAACCCAATTATTAAACAGGTTAACTTTTAAAGCCTAATCCTGAACCTTGTGCCTAGTGGAGTAGGGGGCCACCCCAAGCCATGCCTGAAGGGGGCCACCCGGGCTCATTGATAGCCTGACTAAAAACTCTTTAAACTGATCATTGCATGATACCACCTCTCTAAGCAATGTACCCAAGCCTGCCTATTGCCACCCCTAATGATGATGTTTTGCAATTATTTGACCAGATAAAGGCAGGGGAATAATTCAATGCAATGACATGTGTAGTAGTCACTGAACAGGGCGTCTTACAACTACTGGATTAGGGAATCTTGGAGATTATTGGCGTGGGAGAAGAGAAACCTGTAACCTTTTTCCAACCCAAGCACTCTGATGCTCTCTTTAGCCGTTTATATTTTGGTGTCCAAAGCTCTGTTGGGATTTAGGTCAGGCCCACTTTAGACTCAAATTTGGTTTGTGCTTGGCCGTGTTTGGGCCGGGCCTACACTTATGACACATGACCCGCACCAGCCCCAGCAGAGTAACTCAAACCTGAGCTCGAAAAAGTAGTTAGGCCTGAACTCGATCCTGCCCAGCCCAAATTTGGTAAAATCACTATTTTCCACTTAAATGTTGTTAATATATCCTTTGATCAAGTGGGGCACACATACACAATGAAATAGATGTCCAGAGAAGTCACTACAAGAAAACTGGCCTTTACCGGCGGTTTTAAAGTCACTATAAGATCTTCTCCTGTAACCGGCAATTGCTATCCACTGTCTTTATGGATAGCCAGCTCTTGTTCTTAGTTCTTTTCTTTTGATGAATTTTAGTATTCTATGAAAGAAAAGAAAAGAAAAGAAAAAGGTAATGCAAACCATTATTCTGTGCGAAGATGTGAAGTTAACATTTATGAATTATTGAGACTTTGAAGATGCCTATCAAAGAGATGATGAGACCATTGAAAACGATAATGACAATAACATAAGTTGCATTAGTAATTACTACATCAAAGTTTACTCATACAACAAATAGATTTCACAAAGCAGGACAAACGGATCAACAAATAGATTCCATCAATAGGCCCCAAATGCTGGCCAATTAAGGCCTGTGGCAAAAATCCCATCCAATTGGACCATGGGGCCCACAATCCAATCAACAATCCATCAAATTGCATGCTTGCTTGTGGTACAAACAGAGCCAACTGGATGGATGAAACAATGGACCAACTGGACTTAGGGGGCAACAAGTCCAATCAGCTGGGTATTTTAGAGTTAATACAAACACTATATGCAAAAGTAGGGCTTTTGTACAACCATAAAGCCCCAAAGAGAGCCATTCGGTTGTGGATAAACAGTTTTGAGAGTGTTTGGATCTGTGGATGGGATATTTAATAGCATTTTAACTTTATTAAATGATTTGTAGTAATTGAGGTATTTTAGGAATGTTTTGTTGATGGACCAATAGGCTTTTAGCCTTGGCTTTGGTGAATTCTGGTTGGGACTTGTATCATTGGCTATATAACGAAAATCCAAGTAGTTGGCCTTATTCTAATGTGTGGGGTTCAAACGTACCTCCTCGGGTGGAAGCTCTCTTGTTGGTAAATGCGGAAGATGAGCCCTCAAGATCTGACGGTCTACACGAAATTTGGAACCCTTACAAAGCTGAAGAACAGTGCTCCAATGACCCGCCTATCTACTACTGGAGCAGATCGAACTATTCACACCTCTGATCCTACGGTATATAGTGGCCCCGGATTGCTTTGGATGGACCAGATCGTCCTAAGGACAAGCTAATATGGACAGACTATAGGATACTCTCTTCCTCTCTATATTCTCTCCGTGTTTCGTATGAATCGATTGATTTCAATGAGAGATGCGCACTCCTTATATAACAGAGGAAGGAGAGTTTAAGTGGGATTGTGATATGGCTACATGAGCCGATCACATCCGTAACAGAAGAAGGAGAGTTTGGGTGGGATTGGGATAAGGCCACATCATCCGCTCTTATCCATATCTCCTATCATAAATCAAATTCAAAATTGAATTTGAAATATAACAGAAGAGAAACCCACCCACTAGTGATTGCTCACCAGTGGGCCCCACTGGCCCACGTCCAACATCTCCCACTCAATCACATTGTGGGATAGGCACATAAATCTGTCCAATTAACTTACCTTATAACAATCAAATACCAAACATCGCGATCAAAAGAATCAGAGGCGTGGGACCAGCTAGATCACCATAATCTTCTCACAGGTGTTTTAAGTACTAAGTGACCACCTAACTAGTTCTCAATAACCCAAGCTTTGCAATGCCTGTCCTAGTTCGCATGACCACACCGGATGGAGTTAACTCCCGATCTGGAGTACTCGGCCAACATACGCACTTATCCAACTTATCGAGTTATTCTGAAAACTTGATTTTTCACAAACTTCGACTAAAAGTAATTCAAAGCAATACTTATATATATATATATATATATGCTTTTTAAGAAAAATACTGTTTGCAAAAGTGTAATTAAAAACAACTCGATACTGCCGGCGGATAAGTCTTCAAGTGCGTATTAATAGTTCTAGAAACTTGGTGTAGCTGTCATGGGATCTTCCCCACGCAAATGTGTAATTTGGAATTAATCAAGCCGCTTTCCTAGCGTAACCGAGTCTGGCCAATCAAGGACCTTTCGTCATTGTACACTAAAGTAGCGACACTCAATCTCATCCTCATATACACAAGAGGAGGGTAGCTAAGGACACAAAGAGTCACCTACGGGACTGGCTACTCGCACGTTGCAATGATTAGATTGAATCAAAGCAATCTGTAGGTAAAGGGTCTCTGCATATGGCTACAATTCACATCGTAAAGTAGACAATACTAGGTGTATGTCGGGTCTACAATACGCAGGTTATTCTACATGAGGTACGACTCATCTCATAACCCCATAACCTGGCTTTAATTTCAGGCCATAACATTGATCGCATGTAAAGGAATGGTGCGATTATGTTATTCGACTTTATCAGTCTCATCTACAAATCTTGATAGGATTGTAGGCGGATACGACTCGCTCATATCCTCATCATTTATTATTCACAATAAAGGGAAGTTCATACCTCAATGTATAAACATGACCCCAAATGTACCTCTCTTGTACATTCAAGGTTGGTCAACCCGTGCGAGTGGGTGGCCTGCTGACAAAAAATAGAAATCCTACATGATCTCAAGGTAAATGCTGATGATCTTCATACCTAGTTATATTAGTGTTCAATACTGAATAAATGGAATGTATTGTTCATGAAAGATCAAAGGTATTACAAACAAGTACATCAGTCAAGTTTTCCTCAATCCCATCTGCCTGACGTGAACCTGAAATAGATCTCTGGCTATAGGTTTCGTCATGGGATCAGCCATCATCTCCTTAGTAGGAATATAACTAAGGGCGACCTTCTTGTCTCTAACTTGATCACGGACGTAATGATACTTGATCTCAATGTGCTTTGATTTCTGGTGGTGTTTAGGGTCCTTAGCTAAGTCAATGGCAGAAGTATTGTCTATCTTCAGCGATATAGGCTGACGAACACTCGGTACAATACCCAGACTCAATAGAAATCTGCGAACCCATACACACTCTGAACAATGAAGCATGCAACATGCAATGTACTCGGCCTCCATAGATGAAAGAGCTGTGGATGTCTGTTTCTTACTCGACCATGAGATAGCTCCTGCTCCGAGTAAGAAGACATACCCTGAAGTAGACTTTCCCTCGTCGGTGTCATTACCCCAAGCAGCATCAGAATATCCTTTGAGCTCGAGGCTTGTGCCTTCATAACACAACATTAGGTCTTTTGTTCCTCTGAGATAGCGGAATATACGTTTGACGGCTTGCCAATGAGACTGTCCCGGGTTACTCTGATAACGGCTGACTATGCCAACTGCATAGCTAATATCCGGTCTAGTGCAAAGCATAGCATACATTAAGCTCCCTCTGCGCGCTTGCATAAGGTACGAGGGACATAGCCAATTTCTCGGCTTCAGTCTGGGGACACGATTTCCTGTCTAACTTGGTAGCTTTATCCATAGGGGTTTCAACAGCTTTTGAATTTTCCATCCTGAACCGCTCTAAGATCTTTTGTATATAGGTTGCTTGAGACAAACCTAAAAATTTCTTTGGGCGATCCCTGATGATTTTTACCCCAAGGATAAAGTTGGCTTCACCGAGGTCTTTCATCTCAAAGTTCGAGAATAGCCAATCTTTAGTCAATGTCAACAATTGCATGTCATTACCAGCTAACAGGATATCGTCTACATATAGAGATAATATCAGAAAAGATTTTCCAGACCGTTTCATGTATATACAATGATCTTCTTCACTCATCGTGAATCCAAAAGTGGTGATGGCCAAGTGGAACCGCATGTACCATTGTCTTGAAGATTGCTTCAGCCCATAAATAGATTTCAACAATTTGCAGACTTTCTTTGGATGCTTTTTGTCCACATAACCCATGGGTTGTTGCATGTATATTTCTTCATCCAAGTCACCATTTAAGAATGCGGTCTTTACATCCATCTGATATAACTCTAAGTCTAAACTTGCGACAATGGACAAGATCACGCGGATTGAGGAGAACTTTGCAACAGGTGAAAAGGTCTCCTCGTAATCAACGCCTTCTTTTTGTGTAAAACCTTTAGCAACTAATCGTGCTTTATACTTGTCCACTGTACCATCTGCCTTTCTTTTGATCTTTAGTACCCATTTATTACCTATCGCTTTGCGATTGGAAGACAGATCAACAAGTTCCCAGACTTTATTCTTCTCCATGGAAGCGATCTCTTCGTCCATAGCATTTACCCAATGGGCCGAGTTAGAAGATAATAATGCATCCTGATACGAATCAGGTTCATCATCATCAACTGCAACGCAAAAGAATGTTTGCCCTTCAATATCGAAATATCTTCGGGGAATCAATCCTCTTTCGCTTCGACGTAACTCAGGAGCCTGCTGAGATGTCCTCCCACTGTCCTGACGAACTATAGGAGTATCATCGTCTTGTAAAGCAAAATTCCCACTCTCCTGAGATACATCGGGTATTTAAAAAAGTTGTACTGGAACCTTTTGCTTCATTCGGCTGGGGTATCTATCTTCAACGAAGGTCACGTCTCGGGATTCTATCTCAATCCATCGTCCATGGTCCTCATAAACTAGAACGTATCCCTTTGAATGCATAGGGTATCTTATGAATACGCATTCAATGGTCTTACTATCAAGTTTACCTCTATGCGGAGTAGGTAGCAAAACATATCCCAAAGATCCCCAAGGGCGTAGGTTGGCTAGAGAAGGAATCCTCCCAGACCACATCTCATATGGAGTCTTAGGAATTGATTTGGATGGGACTCTATTTAGGACGTAGACGGTACATTAATAGTGCGTCTCCCGAATGTGGTAGAGAGATTGGCTTGAGCCATCATCGATCTAACCATGTCCAATAATGTCCTATTCCTTCTCTCTGCAACACCATTTCTTTGTGGTGTGTAAGCCATTGTGTCTTCTTTGAACAATGCCAACATTTTCGCAATATGATTTAAACGTTTCGGAGCGAATACTCGCCACCTCTATCAGATCGAAGGATTTTAATCTTTTTCTCAAGCTGATTTTCCACCTCAGCTTTATATTTAAGAAAACAATCAAAAGCCTCAGATTTGTGTGAGATGAGATACACATATCCATAGCGCGAGTAATCGTCAATGAAAGTGACAAAGTATTGACATCCGTTTCTTGCATGTACATTAAAGGGTCCACAGATATCTGAATGGATTATCTCTAGTGTGCCCTTTGACCTAGCCGCTTTGGGAAATGGTTTCTTCGAAGTCTTCCCGACACACAATGTTCACAAAATGGCAAATCAACTTTGGATAAGGAGTCTAACAGACCAGAACGTACTAGTCTTGTCATACGATCCTTTCCAATGTGACCTAACCTCACGTGCCATTTTTGAGATTCAGATACTACAGTTTCATTCGACATAGTAGACAAAGCAATAGATGCATTATCACATTCTACGTCTAGAATAAATAAATCTGAAATTAAATTACCCCATGCAAAAATGAGGTTATTCTGTCTCAAAGAAACTCTTGTCCCAGAAAATCGAATATCAAAACCATCAGCTAATAACCTAGAAACAGAAATTAAATTCCGACGCATCCCCGGTGCATATAGAATATTACGGAGTATGATTGTTCGCCCTATGCGCGTACGTAGATGGAAAATGCCAACCCCTTGTACGTCTTCAACAGCATTATTGCCCATGTATAGCTTGTAACTCCCCTTGGCTACAGGCCGGAATTCCTCGAGTCCTCGACGACTACTTGTCACGTGCTTTGTTGCGCCTGAATCCAAAATCCACTCGTTAGATATAGTATCAACGGAAAGGATTTCAGAACAAACGCCTACATACAAAGTATCTAGTGACTGAGAAATTACCGTCTTTTTATGGGCGCACTGTCGAGCATAATGGCCGAAATTTCCACAAACAAAGCAGACTACATTTGTCTTTTTCTGCTTCTTCTTTCCATTCCCCTTCTTGAGATTTGGAACAGGTGCTGTGGTCTTCTGTTCTTGGTTATTCTTCTTCGCCTTCTTACGAGCTTTGGACCGTTTATTGTTAGCTTTCCGCTTATGGGTTTCTGCTACTAAGGCCCTGGCCGAACTTGGCTGAATAGCATTCATTTCAACCTCTCGTACCAAGTGGCCACAAAAGTCTCTAAATGTAGTGATAGAATCAGTATGGTTCAGAATTCTTTTGATTTGGGCCCATGATTCAGGCAAGGAACGGTGCATGGCTATAATCTTTTGATTTTCAGTCAATTTACACCCAACATTCCTAAGGGCACCTATCATTTGCTCCATCTTACGGATATGATCTTTGATGGGGCGTGACCAGGCATCCTATACTCCTGGAATTCCAATTCCATTGCCCTAACTCTTGCATCGACTTACAGCATAGGCATCTGTCAGTGCTTCCCAGATTCCCTTAGCGGTTTCATGCACTTCATACGTAGGTATGAGTTCTTTGTGTATGGTGCTAAGAAGAACATTACTGGTTTGAACGATTTTGTTTTCGCCACTTATTGTAGCGAGTCATCGCAACCCTATGTTCTTGTAAATTTCCGTTTTCAGCTAAGATGGGTTCCTCTTGAACTACATCGAGTATGTGAGATATATCGTCCTCGTCCAGAAGGCATCGCACCGCGTGGGACCAGTCTTAGTAGTTGTTGCTGTCGAAATGTTGTCCTTTCAACTGTTCAGCGATCAACGCTTTGGTGGCCATCTCTACATTACATGAGTATCACTACTTAGCTAAGATCTAAGGTATTGACACTAATCATCAGCATTTCTACGTGTTATACAAATTATCAGAATATAAAAGTAGTCAACACATCTTAACGAGATCTGAAAGTCCACATACCCGAATGGGCGGTGTAGAACAATCAAGTTCTCAAATTAAGATGAAATTGGTACTTTTATAAAATTATAATTGCATAACATGCAACCTTCCATTATTTGGTTGCAAACATCATTTGGTGGAAGACATTTAACTCTCACTCAGGTTATGCACAACCTTAATTTTAGGGAAGATTCTAGCACTAAGTTTTTCTATATGTTCAAATGAAAAATAAGTAGGGCTTAGATCTAAACATATCATGCCTAATTATTTCACTCATATAAACATCATCATCAGAAAGAAAAAATAAAGTGCTAAGATATTAAGAGAGTACAATCTTCACCTGTGATCATGACCATTAGTGATAGATCCGATCATTACCGTAAATGATCATTGTTGATGATGGATCCTTTCATCAACAGTGATCATCATGGTTGATGATCGTTTCGATCAGTAATGAGTTTAAGATCGACAGTGAAGATAATATCATGAAGAATGGAAACAAAATCATCTCACATATATGATCAAATTCAAAAAGCAAGATAACATATTCAGGTTGTTACTTATTTAAATGTGGGCCACACCATTGATATGTAGATTAATCTTGAATTCATGTTTAACATAGGGCTTGTGGTGTAGTTATAGAACATGTACAGCAATCACGTGTACAACAACTATGTATAGCAATAACGTGTACAGAATGTGTACCTCTGCCTAATCACAGCAATTGTACATCACAGCTAATACATGTACATCACATCCATTATACAACACAGCACTAGTTTTGATTTGTAGTGTTGTATTTCAATTAAAATATAGCTGATTTGTACACACGTGTACATTACAGCAATTGTACACACGTGTACAACTAAAAAAAATAGCTGATTTGTAGTTTTGTATTTCAATACAACAACTAAATGAGGGCTGATCTATATTGTACATGTGGAACAATACAACATCAATCGTACATGTGGAGGGCTGATTTTTAGTTGTAGAGGTGGTTCTAAAACCAGCCTCACGTGTGTGCAAGGGACCCCATCTGCATGTCACCCACATGTCTGCTTGAGCTATGAATCTGCCGCATGTTTGGGAACACGTGTACACGTGCACACAGTTCAGTCAAAAACATCTGAACGGTTAGAGTTTCAGGGTCCTTTTATCCTGGTGGGGCACGCCTTATGAACGGGTTAGATGACATATACACAACATGGTCTACCCTACCCAACTGATGTCCCTCATTGTTCCGTGTGGTGTGGTCCACTTGAGTTTTGGATCGGGATGGATTTTGGTATACAGACCTAACAAGGGGTCTGTTGCATTTCTAAGCCCACACGCATATAATCACACGTGTGAGATCCTTGTGGTATTTTCAGTTACCGGATGTGATGTAATAGAGCCGCTCGAATTTGAAAATATGGTGGAGCTTCCATCCAGTATGTTGTATGTTGCAAATTAGCTAACGTGAGTACAACTACCAAAAAAAATAGCTAACAACCAACATGTGTGGACATCAACACGTGTCCATCTTATATATACATCATCCATCACAACAACCGTTGCTGATTTTTGTAAACAGATTAGTAGCGTAATTGAATACAACAACTATTTATTAGGGTTGTAATACAACACGTTAGCTATATTGCTGGTAGGTGGTATGTTGCACATCAGCCAATCCTGCTTCTCGTAGCAGAATTATAAATAGCTATACATCAAGTGGTATGTAGAACACGTGTTGTAATATAATACATCAGCCAGCGTGTTTGCATCCAACATGTATACAAGAGGTATATAACGTGTTAATTGTAATATAATACAACAACTAGTAAGTTTCACATGGGCTGTTGCATATTACGTGTACAGTACACGTCTCAATGTACAGATCACGTGCTACATGTATACAACAGATTTCACAATGTACAGCAGATTTCACATCATGAAACGTGTACAACTTGTATACAACATGAAACATGTGTAGCTTGTATACAACTTGAAACGTCTCCTTTACAACACCTGTACACACGTGTACAGCAAGAAACGTCTCCTGTACGATATGCTCATCCATACTATTCGAAAGCTATGGATTCCAATTTAAAAAGAAAGTATAGGCTACTTACCTTTTTAGATGAAAATAATCGGAGATCCGCCGTTGACTGCTCTGATACCACTGTTGGTAAATGCGGAAGATGAGCCCTCAAGATCTGACGGTCTACACGAAATTTGGAACCCTTACAAAGCTGAAGAACAGTGCTCCAATGGCCCGCCTATCTACTACTGGAGCAGATCGAACTATTCACACTTCTGATCCTACGGTATATAGTGGCCCCGGATTGCTTTGGATGGACCAGATCGTCCTAAGGACAAGCTAATATGGACAGACTATAGGATACTCTCTTCCTCTCTATATTCTCTCCGTGTTTCGTATGAATCGATTGATTTCAATGAGAGATGTGCACTCCTTATATAACAGAGGAAGGAGAGTTTAAGTGGGATTGTGATATGGCTACATGAGCCGATCACATCCGTAACAGAAGAAGGAGAGTTTGGGTGGGATTGGGATAAGGCCACATCATCCGCTCTTATCTCTATCTCCTATCATAAATCAAATTCAAAATTGAATTTGAAATATAACAGAAGAGAAACCCACCCACTAGTGATTGCTCACCAGTGGGCCCCACTGGCCCACGTCCAACATCTCTATGTTGGAATAGTTTGTTGGAATCTATTATATAAAGATTAAAACAGAAATGTATCAGAAGATAACAGTTTGTGCAAATTATATTAATGTATTGAAAAGGGACGTTGGCATAGTTCACATGATAGAAATACAAACCTGTGAAAAAATTCTATCAACAATCCTGTTTGTGAGAGCATGGTTACCATATCTAATAAGATTCTCTTTATCAATCAAGAAATCATGATCCGTATCCAGCTCTAGAGGGATATCCAGATGTCAGGTGGGCCCTAAATCGCTGATATGTGGGCTGATTTGTCTGTTGGGCCACTTCTAGAGGGATCCAATGGCTGAAAATTAACTTGTACGGTTCATTTATGGTCCTCAGGCCATATATAAAGTTTCTAGCCAAACGGATGGCGGGAATCTTATGTTCTTACATTCAGGACGACTTTCAGGCCTATTTAACCCCAACCACTTGATTTTCTCAGATCGCTGGCGTGTAAATTCTTCGATCTCGGTCCCCTGAGGTCCGTCCCTTGCCTTGGTGACTTTAGAATGTTAAATCCATACTTTTAGTATCATTTTTCAGTCCAGACTCCTAAATACACCTTGCATCACAAATACGATAAAAATATGGCGTTAAACGGTATCATGTTTGTAAATCCAGGTAATAACTGGGGTCTAATATGCAATATTTGACCCTCAACGGTACAAAAGCCAAGAGGAAGGAAAAACTACAGCTCCCTCCAAAACATGTGTGGCCCCAAAAAGTTTCTAACACTACGCTTTCAATCCTTAGTGTTTCCTATGGTTTGGGCTTTGGAGTTGCAACCTCATTTTTGGGCTCATGCTGAAAATGAGGTGAAAAAATGGATGGACGGTATGGATAAAACACATACATCATGGTGAAGCCCATGAAGCATTGACACCAGCCAGCTGGCTGGTGTTGGGATCACTAATGGTATCTACAGTAATGGTGTCTATTGGATGGTGCTCCATGGGCACCTCCATGATGTATATGCTTTATCCACTTTGTCCATCTATTTTTCCATATCATTTGAGGGCATCATCCCAAAAAATAATGCAGTTCCAAATCACAAGTGGACCACACCACAAGAAAACAATGGTGATTGAATGTCCACCATTAAAAACTTTCTAGGGCCTACCGTAATGTTTATTTTCCATCCAACCTCTTGATTATGTCACAAAGACCAAGACGAAGGGAGAACACAAATATCAGATTCGTCCAAAACTTTTGTGGTCTCCAAAAAGTTTTTAATGGTGGGTGTTCAATAACAATTGTTTCCTATGGTATGGTCTACATGAGATTTAGATATGCCTCATATTTTGACTCATGTCCAAAAATGATCAGGAAAAATGGGTGGACAGCATTGATAAAACACAGTACGTCATGGTGGGGTCCACAGAGCACGGTAGAGTAGCTACTGGCCACTGACAACTTCAGTAGCCAATCCCGGTCCCCTTATTATTTCAACAGGTACTACGGTCCAAATTCAAACCAATAGAAACTTTGTACTAAACCTAATGAAAATAAAATCCTAATTAATAGCAATTAACTGTAGGAATAAGCTCTGTCTGGATTGATTGGGTGAAGAAATCAGGCCGCATCAGCTCTCGAATCCAAGAAAAATCCTTCTCAAATCATGTTATCGCTGCAACACTACCAATAAATTAACTTGATGAGTTTCATCCATCCAATTATACTATGAGATTCTTCAGTTAAGGCATTATAACTGCATGGAAAGGCTCTGGAGAGAAAGGCAATTGACTAGCTCTTGTGCTACACGTGGCATGGTTGACTGAGACTCTAGATCAGGCCGAATGCAAGCAAGTTTCATTAACAATGCAAATATCACTTCCTTTGGGGAGGGTACTCAAATTTAAAGTGTTATGGTGCATTTGTCACAAATATTATTGAATGGGAAGCAAATTAGGAAATAGTCAACCAAAATGCTCCACCAGAGAATTTCTATGATATGGTTTTCAATTTTATGAATGGGGCTCATGGATGTGTTACATATCATCATCTAAGCCTTATCCAAATTAATTAGCTTCGGTGGATGAATCTTATTCCATCATTCCACTCTATCCAAGAACAAATCTTCAATTAGATCATAAGCTGTCAAGTCTTTTTCTAGCTACTTTCATCCACATCCTTTTAATCCTTTCTCTTACCCTTTTACATCCTTTAACAAGTGCCAATTCCTGCCTAACACGTGCAATTCTCGGTGTCTGTTGCATATAACAAAAACCAAACCTTCTAAGTCTACTTTCTTTCATATTTTTACCTTTTGATAATAAATGCTTCCCTAAATTTTCTCTCTGTTTTTTTTTTTTTTTTTTTTTTTTTTCTTTTAGAGTTTCTCTAGATGCTTTCTCGAAAAATAACTTCCAAAGAAAATGCATCTCTCCTTTCATTTTCTAATCCCCATTATGGGCCCCTTGGGAGCTTGGAAAATGAAAGAAAAAAAAAAAGTGACATTTCTTTAAAAGCTATTTTCCAAGTAAGCATTTGGGAATGTGCAAAAAATAAATAAATAAATTTACAGGATGCTTGGAAATATTTTTTAGGACTTCTTCTATGAAAAGAATTTCTTAGAAAATGTTTTGCACCGAAATGTGAACTTACAATAAAGGAAAATGTCATTTTCTTGAAAAATATTTTTCCACCCAAAATACTTTCTTAGCTCCTAAACATGGCCTCTTTTTTTGTTGTATATAAAAACTCATAGAAGATTTCTTTTTTAAAAAATTCCCCTACCCTTTCCTTTTTTTTTCCTACTCTCCAAATGCTTTCTTGCTACACTACTTTCAAAGAAATGTTACTTTCTCTCCTTTAACATTTTAAGCTCCCAAATAAAATCATATTTTACTTTATACAAAAAAGTGAAAAAAAAAAAAAATTACCATCAAATATTAATATTATCTCATATATGGCAAAGGTGTAGAAAAAAGGGAACTTAACAGCAAAACGTAAATCATTCTCTTGAAAAAAAAATTCACATCTCAAGTATTTTTGAAGCTCCTTAACAAGTTTTGAAATTGTTGTCAAATGTCTTTAACCTGTACATGAAACAAGGGTTCGATCAATCGACCACCTTGGTCAAGCAATCGAGTGAACAAACATGGGTTCGATCGATTGACCACCTTGGTCGATCCATCGAGTGAACCTCAAATTATACAGACTGGTCTTTGGATAAGTTTTGGACAATCTCAATCGATCGTACTGTCAAGTCGATTGATCGACAGAATTTGAAAAATCCCAATTAACTCTTTCGACTGTTTTTGGCATGTTCGGTTGATTAAACATGGCTTGTTCGATCGATTGAGGACTGCTCGATCGATGTCAAACGATCAATTGATGACGCGCGCGATTCTTCGTAAGTGCGTGATCTGTTTCTTATTTTGGACGTTATGCTATGTATATTAGGGTATTCTATGACATTACTAAGGTTTTTAGAGAGAAAAAACAAGGGTTTTAGAGGGGTTCGAAGGGATTCACATTGGTGTAAGTGCTTCCATCTCTTGTAATATTGATTTTATGGTGGATTGCTTGTCGCTTTGTGCCATTGATTTTTCCTGCGAGGGTTTTTCCATGTAAATTCGTATGTTATCCGTGTGCTTCGATTGCTTTGATTTCCTCTTATTTGATTCGAATTCGGGTTTGCTTCTGTGCTATCCTAACAAAAAATACACATCTAAACGCAAGGAAAAATATACATCTACATTGAAGTTCTTTAGGGCATGTGGTCTTTTAGGGGAAAAAAAAAAAAGTCCCCATACCAAAATGAGGAGGCTTATTCAATTTATGTGAACTGTGATATATCAATGAAACATTAGGCCCTCTTAATGATAATTTTATACCTCTTAACATCAGGTTTGAATGTAGAGAAATGGTCAAGCAACTCTTTATACCTTTTAGATTGGAGTATATTTGGTAGACACTTTGGCTTAACGTATAATACATTTATCTCGAGTTAGATTGCTGGAGTGTGAAGTCACTGTTCTTTTTTTTTCTCTTTTTTCTTCTTCTTTTCCTTTTCAATTAACGAAACCACAATTGATACCTTCTCTCATTGATAAATATACCCATTCTTCTCCTAATAATACATTAGTAGAAAACAAGTATTTCAGAAATGTATTACATCTCCTAAAAGCTAAATTCTTTAGCTAGCTTAGAAGACCTTCAGTTAGAAGATAATCGTCACACAATAAAACATTTTTATTATTTTAACATACTTTTATTACATTTGAGTTTGATCATCAATCATATAAATCTACTTTTTTTTTTTTAGAGAAAGGTGGGAGCACACCACCTATAACTTTGTTGATACAATAAAAATAATGTACAAATATTCATGTGGGAGCCACAAAGGAAGACAAGGCTTCACCTGAAAATCTACGTTTTAGATAAACACTGATTCCACACATTAAAATTACATATATATCATAACAAGAAAAATACCTTATCCACATTCGATGATTTTCATACAATAAACACACGTGGTAATAATTTTCTTGTCACTACACACCCTCAACCTTGATCATCTTCATCCACCCAAATATACCTTAAGATCCATTAGTTGATATAATGTAAGTGCATGGAATGAGCATAGAGAGAAGAAAGATCTACCAATAGACAGCTCTTGAGACACATGGTAAATGGTTGGCCGAAAGTTTGGATCTGGCCAAATGCATGAAATTGTCATGGATATCGCAAATATGACTTCGTGTGCAACCTCAGCCGTTAGGTCGGGGAGACGTTGGTCCAACATATCCTTTAGCAGTATATCTTGTCTTCTAGGTGATGTCAAAGAGGGGATGAGCTCCCCGATATGCCTTCCCATCATCGCTTCAAGTGCCACAACGCCAAAGCTATATACGTCAAATTTTTCACTCACCCTCATTTTATATGCAAGCTCTGCAAGAAGGAAGATAGTCCAATCATGATCTTTTCTCTCCTTGTTAATCATTAATAGCTCAACTCTATAAGAATGGATGTGGAAAAGACATGCGACTTACCACTACAGTGGGATCACCAACATGGCTGAGAGCAACAAGGTACTTTAGGGAGCAACGTGCTGATGACCAAGGCAAAACCAATACCAAAGATTACAACTATGGTCGGTCTTACATCTAAGCGAGGTAGATGAATTCCTAAGCTAAAATCTTCCTCCAGATCTAGAACACAGAACACAGGCGTAGATGGAAGGGAATCACAACTACCGACTACAACTAAGAGTTAGTCCAACATGTTCGCAAGGACAAACTGAAACTAGATCTAGCGCAAGGGTCCGCTGCTGCTGAGCAGTGGAGAACTAAACCAATATACATAGTGTTGTGCTGGGTTGTAGTTTTGACTTTAGATTCGAGGAGGAATCCTCGCTTTAGATATGTTTCTACTATTTTTAGCTTCTAGGAGGATTGAGAGAATAATCTATCGTCCATGTGGCACTTTCACAAGTAACTAGTTGGGAAAGGGCGGTGACATTTATTGACCATGATCTTATCATCATTGAATGCTCGGAATGTGCTCTAGGGCTGGCGTGGCTAGAACATTGCTACTCTTATCCGAAGATAACATAAATATAAAAATCAACCCTACAAAGATGGCTTATCCTTCAAATGATGGGCATATGCTTCTCAAATATCTCATATGCCACATGGCTCGATCTGCACCGCTTATCTGATCCAGATGGATCTTGGTACAAACACATATAGGGCAAAGCTATAGAAAAAGTGAACTTACAACGAAAAGTAAATCATTTTCTTGAAAAAAGATATCCCTCTCCAGTGTTATCAAAGATACTTTTTTTTTCTTTTTTTTTTTTACACACGCACACACACCCCCACAAACTCACGCCACACGCACACACACCCCACACACGCACGCTGTGGGATTTCACCACCATGGGTACTCGAACCCTTGACCTGGTGTTGAAACTCCAAGGAGTCTACCACCCGGGTAAGAGTAAGGACCCAAAAAAGATACTTAACAAGCCTTACAAATACTCATCTAATTATTTTATTGCAGGACTTCAAAATAAGGAAAAAGAAGATAGTTACAACAAGGGCAACTGGAAGTTCATTGGAGCACCTTCTCTTCTAGAAAAATTATTATTATTATTATTATTTATTATTATTATTATTATTATTTTAATCCTCTATTCTAAAGTGAGGAGGCCTTTTCAATTTATGTGAAGTTTGGAATATATCGATGAAATATAAGGCCCTCTTTATGATAGTTTTGGACCTCTTAACATTAGGGTTGAATGTAGAAAAATGGTCACGTAACTCTTTATGCCTTTTGGACTGGAGTAGATTCGGTAGAGTACACTTTCCATTGAGGTTAGTATAATTATCTTGACTCACGTTGCCAAAGTGTGAAGTCGTCATTCTTTATTTCTCTTTTTTTTTTTCTTCTTCTTTTCCCTTCCAATTAAAGAAACCACAATTGATACCTTCTCTTGTTGATAAATGTATCATTCCTCTTTTCCTAATAATATGTTGGTACAAAATTGGTATTTCAAAAAAGTATTATAACTGCTAAAATATAAATTCTTTGGCTTAAAAAAGTTTCAATTAGAAAATAACCGTCACACATGAAAACATTTTTTATTTTTCAACACACTTATATTACATTTGGGTTTTGATCACTAATCATAGAAATGCACTTTTTTTTTTTTCTTTTTTTTTTTTTTTTGGAGAAAGGTGGGAGAACACCATCTATAACTTTATTGATATAATAAAATTTATATACAAACATTCAGGGTGGTAACCACAAAGAAAGATATAGACCTCACCTGGAAATCTAAATTTTCTGTAAACATGGATTCCACACATTGAATTACACGCATATCAGAATAAGAAAAACACCTTCTCTACATTGGATGATTTTCATACATACAATAAACACACATAATAATAATGTCCTTGCCACTACACACCCCCAACCTCAATGATTTTCATCCACCCAACTATACCTTGAGATCCATCAGTTGACGTAATGTAAGTTCGTGGAATGGTCCTAGAGAGAAGGAAGGTCGACCAATAGATATCTCTTGAGCCACGTAGTGCATGGTTGGCCGAGAATTTGGATCTAGCCGAATGCATGAAAGTGCCATGGACACCATAAATAAGACTTCCTGCACAATCTCAGTCGTTGGATCGGAGAGACGTTGGTCCAACATATCCTTTAGCAGTGTATCATGTCCACTTGGTGATGACAAAGAGGAGATGAGTTCCCCAGGATGCCTTCCCATCATCACTTCAAGTGCCACAACACCAAAGCTATATACGTCGCATTTTTCAGTCACCCTCATTGTAAATGCAAGCTCTGCAGGAAAGAAGATACTTCAGTCATGATCTTTTCTCCTCCTTAATCATTAATAGCTAAACTCTTAATCATATATCAAAGTCACCTGGGTTTCTTAATCAAGGTTTCATATCTTTTAATTTTTTGTGCTTATTAAGCCCAAGACATCTTATGAACTGTGCATATGCCAACTGAGAAGTATGTAGCATATCTATGAGGTATTGAAGATGGGCCAAACTTTTGGATGATCTTGCTAAAAAGTTAGGATTGTCCACTCGCCAGCCGTGCTACATGTATACATTGTGTAATGTTGGCATTGTTTCTCCGAAAACTATTCATTGTTTTCACATGGTAGTGGCCCGCCCAATAAAGAACCAGATTAATCAATGTGTTGGGTGATCTGCATGGTTGGGCCTACCTTTACATGTGCCTCAGGTGTCCCAAGTTCATGAGAAGTTGGCACGTGTAAACCAGAGTGCATTGATGTGGGCATTGTTTCAAGGATTTTTCTAATCTTGGAACTTCTTTTGTTGCATGTCGCATTCACTGTGCGGGACATTATATCAACGGTTTCGATCATAGAGCTGTTGAACCCTTGTACAATGAAGGAAAGCCAACCATTCTCAGGGATCTCTTGGCTGAACATTGCAGAGGATGCCATCTTTCCATACACATCATTTTCACATTTACTCGTATGGGATATAAGCAATGAGATTTCTCAATCATTTCTTAAATAGTGATTACTCATCCATCTACACTTGGTGTCCATGTAAATCAATCCAGACCATCTGAAAACATGGCCCATATTGTAGATGGAGCAGATCCCAAAAATTATACTTATTGGAGGATTTTATCCATCCAACTAGTGGCCAACAAATGTACTGTTAAGAAAAATAGATAGTCAGCACCACAAATTTAATAGCTAATAACATATGGTTAAGTTAGCTGGGTAACTTAAATCATGGTTAGACTTACCATGCAACCAAATTATCTCTACCATGCACAATGTAAAAACTATGGACTACAAGTGCAGTTAAGAGAAAACATTATTCTTACTTTTATCTTCATTTGCATTGTTATATTAGTTTTGACGTTGGGGATTGTAAAAATACAAACCCATGTATGTTTCTTTACAAGGCCTCTTACAGCTGTTGGATTAGTTTCCCTAGATTGCAATATTATTTGACAACAGTATGATAACTTATGCACAAACTTTAGTATGTAATTGGCAACAGAAAAAAGAAAAAGAAAAAGAAAATAGAAAATAGGAAAGCTTAAGAAAAATAAAGACCAATTGCTAATAAAACTTTTAAAGCATGGAGAACGAATTAACAGCTAACCTGGAGCGATGTATCCGTAAGTGCCTGCAAGCGTTGTCCAATTGGACGAATCAGGCATCAACAATCTTGCAGTGCCGAAGTCAGAGACACAGGCCCCAAGTTCTGAATTCAGCAGAACATTGTTGCTTGATAGGTCTCGATGGACAATTGGCTGGGTGCAATCATGGTGCATGTAAGATAATGCATGGGCCACACCTTTAATGACCTTCACCCTCAGAGTCCATTCCAACTCTGCAGCTCCTCTGTCGTTGCTTAGGATGCTAGCCAAGCTTCCCCTTTCCATGTACTCATAGATTAGAAATGAGAATTGAGAATGAGAACAAAACCCATAAAGCTTCACAATGTTGCGATGGAGGATTTCTGTTAATGCTCGAATCTCATTTCTAAAACTTCTTTGATCAGATTGATCGCCACCTTCGAGTGGGTGAAGTTTCTTCACAGCTACTACTTGTCCTGATGGTAGATTTGCTTTGTAAACTTTTCCATACCCTCCAGTTCCGATGCAGTATTTGTCGTCGAAACCCTCTGTCGCTTCCAAGATCTGTTCAAATGCATCAATCCCATCATAATTCCATATTGAAAATGGGTTTCTGTTGCTCCTTTCAAGAACATCTTTCTCTTTATTTCTCTTTCTTTGGTAATAAATGGAGGAAACGCCGACAACTGTAAATAAAAGAAACAAGGCTGCCAAGAGAGGAAGAACAATGAATATGACAACTTTGCGACCTTTTCTTGCATCACCATGGCTTGTTGAAGGAGCATTGCAGGGTCTCAAACCTTGCACTTCACCACATAAGCCTTTGTTTTTTATGAATGCCTCTGCAAGAGCCTTCTGAAAGGCTTTGCTGTTGGGAACAGGGCCTTCCAAATCATTGTATGAAAAATCTATGGATTGTAAGCTGAGCATCCCTTCAAAAGATTTTGGAATTGAGCCAGACAACATGTTGTGGGAGAGGTTTAACATTTCCAGCATCTGCAAGTTCCCAATTTGTGATGGTATCTCTCCATTGAGTGAATTATGGCTAAGGTCTAATGCACCCTGTAGGTGTATCAGGTTGCCTATCTGAAATGGAATGCTTCCATTCAAATAATTTTCACTCAATTTCAGATACTGTAGTTTGAAGCAATTCCCCAACTGAGGTGGTATTGGACCAGCTAGGTTGTTCATTGATAGGTCCAGAATCTCCAAATTGGACAGTGTCCCAATTTCTTGAGGAACCCTATGAGAAAGCTGGTTATCACTTAAATCCAAGATGAACAATGAAGTCAACCTCCCCAATTCCTTTGGAATCTCTCCTACCAGACGGTTTGAGGAAAGACCAAGCACTCCTAGCCGCGTCAACCGCCCAATCTCGCGAGGAATTCTACCAGTGATCATGTTTCCAGAGAATTGTAGCTTTGTCAAGTTTCTGCATTCTCCCCAGTTCAGTGAGAGTTCCCCAAACAACCTGTTGTTGCTGACATCCATGTAATAGAGATGTGGGTATACACCAAAGACTTCTGATACATTTGCAATGAGCTGGTTTCTGTGGAGTCGAACTCTAGTTAACCTAGTGCAATTTCTGAAGCTTTTTGGGATCTCACCAGTTAAATGGTTGTCAAATGCAATGAAGTGTTCAAGCTTGGTCAAGTTTCCTAAAGTGGAAGGGATAGAACCTGTTATAAGGTTACTGAACAGCTCAAGCTTATTGAGATTTACCAAATTCCCAATTTCCAGAGGAATTGAACCAGAAATTTGATTTCTTTGGAGGTACAAAATTGTAAGGTTTCTCAAATTACCTAAAGCAGGAGGGATTGGACCTGTCAGATTGTTACCGCCCAACTCCAAATCAACCAAATTCTTGATATTTCCTAATTGTGCAGGAATTGAACCAGAAATTTGATTGCTGTGGAGGTACAAAACTGTAAGGTTTCTCAAATTACCTAAAGCAGGAGGGATTGGACCTGTCAGACTGTTATTCGACAAGTCCAGCTTAACCATATTCTTGAGATTCCCTAATTGTGCAGGAATTGAACCAGAAATTTGATTGCTGTAGAGGTACAAAAGTGTAAGGTTTCTCAAATTACCTAAAGCAGGAGGGATTGGACCTGTCAGATTGTTACTGCCCAACTCCAAATCAACCAAATTCTTGATATTTCCTAATTGTGCAGGAATTGAACCAGAAATTTGATTGTTGTGGAGGTACAAAACTGTAAGGTTTCTCAAATTACCTAAAGCAGGAGGGATTGGACCTGTCAGACTATTATTCGACAAGTCCAGCTTAACCATATTCTCGAGATTCCCTAATTGTGCAGGAATTGAACTAGAAATTTGATTGCTGTAGAGGTACAAAAGTGTAAGGTTTCTCAAATTACCTAAAGCAGGATAGATTGGACCTGTCAGACTATTATTCCACAATGACAACATAACCAAATTCTTGAGATTTCCTAATTGTTCAGGAATTGAACCAGAAATTTGATTGTTATCTAGGTAGAGGATTGTCAGCCTGGTCAAGTTACCTAAAGATGGAGGAATAGGTCCAGTTATTTCATTAGCCGAGATGTTGAGCTCTGAAAGGTGAGAAAGGTTAGCCATTGAAAGAGGTAGAACTCCACAGAGTTTATTCACAGAGATATTGAAGGAGACAAGTCTGGAAAGAGTGCCAATATCAGCTGGGATGGTTCCAGTGAGTGTGTTGTTACTGAGATTGAGACGGAATAGGTTTGGAAATGATGAGAAGCTCAAGTTATCAAGCTTACCTTGCAAGCCTGCACCCGGTAAGCTTATCTCTATAACACTTCCAAGGCCGTTGCAGTAGATCCCATCCCATTTACATGGAGAGATTGTGTTGGCACCAGCATTAGCAGATTGAAGTGACCATGAATGGAGAACTTGTGGTGAGAAGATGCTGGCTTTCCATTCCAAGAGAGCCTCTGCTTCTCCAAGTGTGGATGCTGGTGGTGTTGTAAAGGCATTGGAAGAAAGAAATTCTGATAATAAAAGAAGAAAAGCAAGAGAGAGAGATTTCTGTATGGCCATGGCCGTTCTTGCTTATGCTCTGTTACGAACTTACATGGATGGGTATTTATAGAAGGAGATTGATGCTACTCTGGACAAGAACAGCTTGTCTTACTCTTACGAAAAAGGAAAAGACCAAAAAAAAAAAAAAAGAAAAAAAAAAAAGTTAATTGATACAGGCGCTGAAAAATACGAATTCTCGTGGAAATGCGTGCGCACATGATCTAAACGCTCCAATTTGTGGACCCTAACTTAGATAAGGAATAATAGCTGAAATTAGATCTGTTGGACCGAGGATTGTCAATGGGCCGGATTAGGTCCGGCCGAGCTCTGTCCAAGCCTGGCGTGTAATTATGAACCTAAGCCCAAATCTAGCTTGGCCCCATGACGGGCTGAAATAGTCCAGCTCGAGTCCGGGCCATGACAATTACCCAAAGCCCATCCTGAGTCCGCCAGATCCCAAGCCCTTAATATCTCCGCAGATAAATGATATTTTGATGTGCCTTATGCGTGATAGAGAGGGAGAGAAGAAAGAAAAGGGAGAAAAGTAGGTTTAGAAAAGCTTTTTCGGGCCGGGTCAGGTTTATGGGATTTGGAGAGCAAAAAGTCCGGACTGGTGTGATTGCATGCCCTAGTTGTACCAATCTCACCTCTGTACGGATGCGTATTGCATGCCAAGGACGCTGATTGGCTACTGACGCTGCTACTAGCTACTGGTCGGTGCTCTCTTGGTCCCACCATCATGTATGTGTTTCATCCATGGTGTCTACTAGCTACTGATGCGGCCTTTTTTTTAATATTATTTTTATTTCAGATCATTTTATTGTACGAGCCTACAAACGAGTAGATCCAAATCTTAAGTTAACCATGTCACAGGAAATAGGGTTGATTGAATTGGAAAATTTTTGGATCCAGTTGATATTTGTTTTTTTTTTTTTTTTTTTTTTTTTTTTTTTTTTTTAATTCATCCTGGTCTGTATGTCCTAATCAATAGGTTGGATGTCAAATAAACAATACATTAGCCTTTAGAAAGTTTTTAATGTTGGACATTCAATCACTACTGTTTTCCTGTGATGTGGTCCACCTGAGATTTAGATCTGCCTACTTTTTAAAATCAAGCCCTAAAATAATCTTGAAAAAATAGATGAACAATATGGATAAAACACATGCATCATAGTGGGCCTCAGAGCACCGACCAGCAGCCAACCGCTCCTGAAAGCCTTTACGTGCTACCCGGGTAACAGGGTGTTATCCTTACCGTGGGCCTCACATTGATGATTTTTTGTATATCCACACCATCTATCTGTTTCTCCATACCATTTTAGGATGGGATTACAAAAATTACCAAGATCCAAATCTAAGGTGGACCACTAACAGGAAACAACAGTAATCGAGTACCTCGCCATTAAAATTACCAAAGGGCCCATAGTAAGGTTTTCGTAATGTTAATTTGAAATCTAACATGTTAATAATGTTAGGAAGATCTAAATGAAGGGAAAATATAGAGATCAGCTTGATCCAAAACTTTTGTAGCCCACAAAAAGCTTTTAATGGTCATTCATCACTATTTCTAGTGATACATTGCGCCTGATATTTAGATATTATTAAGGTTTGGGATCGGTCCTAAAATGAGATGGAAAACATATGGACAACATGGATATACAACAAATACATCAAGGTGAGACCCATACCGTTGATCCATGGTTTGTGGACATTTTTATGCACTGTCAATAAATAATCTTGTGGCCCAACTATATGCTATTGTTCCCTGTAGTGTGGCCCATCTGAGTTTTGGATTGGCCTATTCGTTTGCCTCAGGTTGTAACAAGAGGTGGCACAATTGATGAATGGAGTCAATGTCACAAATATGCATGTCACTGTTGCCTTAGGTTGTAACAAGAGCTTGGTACTTGCATGCTCTGCCTACAGCAGATATTGGAGACGATTCTGGTCCCTAGGATGGAAATGGCCCAGTCCTCAATCTCAATTTTGCCAGATCCCCTACACAACCGGTAAGTAGAACGAGAAATGCAGGTTGCTTGCTCACCTGAACTTTGAAACAGCCATCAACCCATGCACAGAAATGAGTCACATATATAAAATCAGATCCACTTATCACAGATGATTGATTGTGTTGTGAGAAAAGTCTTCACCGCCTTCGACCGGTCGTGGGATTGCTCGACCGGTCGTAGGAGCTGCTCGACTGGTCGTGGCTTGCACGACTCGAAGTCCAGCGAGCTCAATTTTTCATGTCCGGACCCTTCAATCAGTCGTAGGGATTGTTCGACCAGTCGTACCTCCCCTTCGACTAGTCATAGGTTACGCAGATTCGTTCTGCGATTTTGCGGATTGCAGAAATCTGTGTCATTTCGCAACTGGGATGCGAAAGGGAAGTTGCCTAAACTATAAGTAGATGTTCCTAGGGCTTTTCTAGGGTATGGGAAAGATGGAAACGGCTTCCTAAAGGTATTCTAAAGGGTTCTAGGGTTATCAAAGCGTGTAGCAAAGGTGAGATTCGGGGTTGTTCGAATCGGGTAAATCCTCTCTCTTTGTAATTTCTATTTCATAGTAGAGATCTGTCGCTTTGTGCCGTGGTTTTTTCCTGCAAGGGTTTTCCACGTTAAATCCGTGTTCTCTTGTGTGTGCTTGGCGCCATTGAATTGCTATCCTAGATCTAGATCTGTCTGATTTTGCAGGCCAAAAATCTGAACAAGTGGTATCAGAGCAATCGTTGGGCACAGATCTGAATCTGAGAGATTAGTAATAATGGCGAGCACCAGGTATGATATTGAGAAGTACTCAAGGAAAAATAATTTTGAGTTATGGAAGATCAAGATGATGAGTTCTTTAATCAAGCAAGGCAAAGATGGTGCTCTTGAGGAGTGAAAGTCTACTATGACTGATGGTGATTGGAATACTCTTGATAAGAAGGCCTTATCATCGATCCGTTTATGTCTCACGGATGAAGTTCTCTACAACGTCATGAGAAAGAAAACTGCGGCTAAGTTATGGGCGAAGTTAGAGGATGTTTATGCGAAAAAATCCTCTGAAAATCACCTGCACTTGAAGCGGCAGTGGTATAACTTCAAGATGGCAGAGGGTGGAGATCTGGAGGCTCACATCAGCAACTTTAATAAATTAGTTTGCAAATTGCTGAATATGGAGGAAGTGATAAAAGATGAAGAACAAGCATGCATGTTACTAAATTCTCTTCTGGCGTCGTATGAGTCATTCAAGGACACTATGTGCAGCATGAATAAAACCCTAAGAGTCGACACTGTTATCTCGGCCCTTCAAGGGAAGGCTATGAGACAGCTAAACAGCAACATGGGGACATCTTCTGATGCACTGTTTACAGTGGGTAGAAATTCTGAACAAGGTACAGGTTCTTCAGGTTCTATATCCAAATCTAAGGGCAAGGGCAAAGGAAAGGTAAAGTGCTGGAACTGTGGAAAGGAAGGACATGTGAAAAAGGATTGTGGAAATTCTAAATCGAAGAGAGAAGATTCTGAGGCTTCATGCAGGGAGGCCAATGCTGCCACATCAGATGGATGTGATGGTGATATTTTATCTGTGTCTTCACTCAGACGGTCATACGATGATCATAAGGACGAGTGGATGCTAGATACAGGGGCATCTTTTCACATGACTCCTCATCGGAGTTGGTTCGCCAGCTATAGGGAGTGCGATGGTGGACAGGTATTTATGGGCAATGACATTGCTTGTAATGTTGTGGCTGTTGGTACGGTGCGCATCAGGATGTTTGATGGGGTGGAGCATACCCTGACTGATGTCAGACACGTTCCTGATTTAAAGAAGAATCTGATTTCTCTTGGTGTGCTTGAAGCAAAAGGATGCAAGTACATAGGTATTGATGGTGCTCTTAAAGTATTTAAGGGGGCACGTATAATCATGAAAGCATAACGACTCGGTAACTTGTACAGGTTGATCGGGAGCACTTCAAACAGTGGAGCTACAGTAGATATAGCAGATTCCACCTCTGCACGTGTATGGCATGTTGGGCATGGCCACATGAGCGGGCAGGGCAGGAAAGCTGAGACTTACGGACAGGGATACAGAGCAGGTGGAACAGCCACCTGTAAGAAGAATCACACGGCATGATCGCAGGATATCAGCGAGGTACATCGACGACTCCAATATCGCAGGGGATTCATCTTCTATTCAGATGGCTCTAGGTGAGCCTGGTGCTGAGAAGTAAAAGGTGACTATGGGCGATGTGATGAATTCGTTGTACCAGACTGATATATGGGAGCAGGTGGAGCTTCCGGTGGGTCAGAGAGTGGTTGGATGCAGGTGGATCTTCAGGAGGATATAACATAGATACAGGGCGAGGTTGGTAGTGAAAGGTTATGCTCAGAGAGAAGGGATCGGCTTCTCAGAGATATTTGCACCGATGGTATAGCAGGTGTCTATTAGATTCGTGATTGGCACTAGTTGGCCAATATGATCTTGAGCTGGAAAGATGGATGTGGAGTTTGCACTTCTGTAAGGGAAAGTGAAGAGCAGATTTACATGAAACAACCAGAGCGGTTAGAAGTTAAAAGGGCTGAGAAAAGACTTTGCAGGAGGTCGTGGTTCGACCTGTCGCCTAGGCAGTGGTTTGATTCCTTCATGGATGAAGGATCGGGGGGCTGCAAAGATGGTTCTTGGCATTGAGACTGAAGGAGGAGTAGGCTTTGGTAATCACAAGAGGAATACCTTGTGTGTAGGTATTGATCAAAGATGTGATGGGCCAGGTAAAGCCAGAGAGTGTTCCCTACGCGTCTCTTCTCAAGTTTTCCTCAGGACATGTCCCAAAACAGATGAGGAAAAGCAGGATATCTCATGAGCCTTATTTGAATGCGGTTGGCAGTGTATGTCATGGTCTGGATTAGACCGGTTATTTCATAAGCTATAAGTGTTGTGAGCAAGTACCCCGGCAAGCAATGTTGGGTAGTAGTGAGATGGTAAGAGACTACGTCTTTCCTTTTAAGAAGACAGGAGCAAAGGTGGTTGAGCTTATGGATTTTGATTCGGCAAACATGCTCACCTAGATCGTTCTTGCAGAGAAGTTCAAGGTCTGTGTAACTTCTCTGGGCTTAGCGATGTCGTAAAAGGAAGACGGAGTGTGCAAGAGAAGCTATGATGGAATACAGAAATAAGAGAAGATATCAAGGAGCTACATGGTTGAAGGTTGAAGACTTGGTGGAGATTGTTATGAGAAAAGTCTTCACTGCCTTCGACCGGTCGTGGGATTGCTCGACCGGTCGTAGGAGTTGCTCAACTGGTCGTGGCTTGCACGACTCGAAGTCCAATGAGCTCAGTTTTTCATGTCTGGGCCCTTCGACCAGTCGTAGGGATTGTTCGACCAGTCATAGCTCCCCTTCGACTAGTCGTAGGTTACGCAGATTCATTCTCTGATTTTGCGGATTGCGGAAATTTGTGTCCTTTCGCAATTGGGATGCGAAAGGGAAGTTGCCTAAACTATAAGTAGGTGTTCCTAGGGCTTTTCTAGGGTATGAGAAAGATGGAAAAGGCTTCCTAAAGGTATTCTAAAGGGTTCTAGGGTTATCAAAGGGTGTAGCAAGGGTGAGATTCGAGGTTGTTCGAATCGGGTAAGTCCTCTCTCTTTGTAATTTCTGTTTCATAATAGAGATCTGTCGCTTTGTGCCGTGGTTTTTTCCCGCAAGGGTTTTCCACGTTAAATCTGTGTTCTCTTGTGTGTGCTTGGCGCCATTGAATTGCTATCCTAGATCTAGATCTGTGTGATTCCGCAAGCCAAAAATCCCAACAGTTTGAAGGTGGTATTGGCATTCTAGATGGCCAATCTTTAATTGAGTCCAGAGAAGCTGTTGTTCCTGATGGAGGGGAATTCTGCTAGTTCTGGTTGTTGTGAGTGCTTCAGTAGTCTCTTTGTTGTCTATTTCAGGTTTTGTGGCGAGTTTTGTTGAAAGCCTCTTTAGCCTTTTCAACACTTGTAGCTCGTTGAAAGCCTCTCGATGCCCGAGTTTTTTGTAATTTTGTTGATGTTATTCAGAGCTTTATATGATAGGTATGGCTCATTTTTTAAACAAAACAAAACTGAAGGATCCTGATCAGATGGTTTATGTGTACTTTGAAAAGAAATAAAAGGGCTCTGGCATTGCTGACACAACATACGTGTCACAGGATTGAATTAGAACCTAACCGGGAAAAAAAAATCCACTTATCACAGGATCATCATTGTGCGAGTTCCATGTATCTAAAATCATGCAAATATGATCATCATGGGAGAACACATCATTTGAACCATTGGACACTTTCTAATAACCATTCATTTCATTTCAATAGGTGTGGCCCACCTGATGATCAATAGGCCATGTTTTTAAGACATGGAAACTAGGTATTGTTAGTATAACCTGAGCAGCTCTAGTCGAGCATGTGTATGGCATGTCTCCATGTGCGAGGTACTCCAATTAGCAAAAGTAAAACAATGCAAATGAAGTCATGCAATGGCAATAAGATGAGCTTCGACGGAAAAAGGTAAAGACAAGTTTTGTTTCTCCCTCAAGTTGTGTAAACTTCCAAAGCAGACTGGACTGGACCTCCCAACATCGCAGGACTTCTAAGGCACGTTTCATAGCTCATAATGCAGTTAATTATAAATAATAAAAACAAAGTATTATAACATAATACATTATATGTTAATAAAAGGCGTTTGGTACACTCATTAAGATGATAATATAAAGGTATTATACATGCTCGATGACTTGTTTTCTTAATTTTTAGAAACCTATAATTGTAATGTTAAGTCATTAATTTTCATGCACTCTCTCCCTCTATCACATTTCTCTCATCTCCCATCTGGCTCATCCAATCCTCAGTGGACCCCACACGATGAGCAGTCCAAACCAGTGATTGGATCTCCATAATTGTAATCAATGCACCTCTCTTATTTTCAATCCACGACCGGAAGGTTAAGACAATCAACTCTAGCGACTTAAGAGTCAAGTCTCCATTTTGTTGGGTTTTGTAAATTTTCAAGCGGTGGGACCATCAATGAATGTATTTGGTCTAGATTTTAAGCTGGTTTGTATGGGCTTGTCAAGCCTATTCTATTACAAGGTTTTATTTTGCATGGCCTACATTGAAAGAGACCATTGAATTAGAGTTGGCAATGTTCTTTGACTCTGTCAGCCCATGGGCGTACTCGGCCACAGGTCATGTATACTGTGTTGTGTTTCTTTTTTTAGCCTGAAACTATTAAGTATGTTAGGAGATGTGGCGTACAGTGCAATGACACAGAGAGAGGTAGGAAAAGAGAATTGGGACTGCAATGGCCTGAATTGCATAGGCACATAGTAGGGATGACATATGCTAGCTAACTAATCACTGTGGGACAAATATGCATCGGATCCACCCTATAGGGAAATCCAATACATACATCAGCCACACCATAGGAAAGAGGGTTTTTCACTACATGGAACAGTGTAAAATCATTCCTAAAAATTTCAAATTCACATGATTTGGCCAACATGACTATCAGAATGCCTTAATTCTTGGAGAATCAATTAATCTTGGTGCGGAATGTCAGGTTAGTGGATTGGACGGGGGATGCACACCAAAGTGGACGCCACATGTAACGTGGACTATTTAAATGATAAGACTTCTTATCTCAGCTATTTTCCATGGTGTGAACTAAGTGTTGAAGCGGCCTAATTTTTGGGCCCTGGTCCAAATAATAGTGGCACACTTGATTGACGGGGTCAATCTCATACGCACGAACTTGGTCCTCGTTAAATAAAAGTAATGCCTCGCATACATAGGAAGTCCCTACTGCATTTTGAAAATCAGGCAGAGAAGATTAGGGAGAGAGACTCGGGTGGAACTACCCACTTCTACTGAACTCGTGTGAACTTTTTGAACGGTCCACGTGGTGAAGCACCCCATGGGCCTTACTTTTACTTTGATGCAAAACTTTAGTGGGCCATGAAAAAAGAAAACAATTTCTTCCCTTGATATGCATCTCTCTTTACTATGGCCCACCAGAGTTTTAGATAAGGATGAAAATTGGTTCCTTAAGGTTTCATGGGATGCCGCATCACATGGAGAGTTCGGATTAGACGCTCATGACACATGTGCAAAGTTGCATACATGCATAGGTGTGCACCTGAGCATGCATATATATATATATATATATATATATATATATATATATATATATATATATATATATATATATATAAAAGAAATGGTTCTATGGTCGAGCTCATGGGAACCTCCCATGAGGTTGAGCTGTGTGAGCCCCATTGTGATGCGTGTCGAACATCAACACCGTGTATTTGATGGGTCTCCTTTAAATTATGGGATATCCTAAAAATCAGCTGTATACGGAACTCAAGTGGGCCATACCATCTAAAATCATGTGAAGACATGCCTAAAACATATAAAAGCACTTGGTGGGGGCTCACCTGAAATTTGGATGCATCTGAAACTGTCTGACACCTCATCCAAGTAGGACACACATAATGGATGGGCTGGATTTGTGAACCACATCTCGGCGGGCTCAATAAATGATTATGAATGTTTTAATGGCGGGTAACCCCTCTCAACTTTTGTATGTGGTGTGGCCCACAGAAGTCACGGATTGACTTAATTTTTAAGCCCTAGGCCCACCATGGAATGGTGCATCTGACTGGTGGGGTAGATGTTCGACACGTATCACAGTAGGGCCCGCACAACTCGACCACATGAGAAGTTCCCATGAGCTCGTCCTTATAGAATCTTTATATATATATATATATATATATATATATATATATATATATATATATATATATATAGGAACACTCAGCTACGCACCGGTTCGCACGTCATTATGTGCGAACCTTCCTATCAACCATAGGATAAGGTAGACGGTTTGGATGAAGGCGCTCTTAGCGCGAGCCTAAAAAAGCGAGTTTTCTTCTCTCGCACGCCTCTTCACCCCCTCTTCGAAGGATGCGGCGAAAGCCTTTTTTACATAAAATTAGTTCGCTGGGATGCTAGGTGGGTCCCACCAAGATGTTAATGATAAATCCACGCCGTCTATACATTTTTAAAAATAATTTTATGATATGAACCCAAAACTGAGGTAGATCAAATTCTCAAGTGAGCCACATAGTGTTGATTGAACTCTCACCAATAAAAACTTCCTAGGACTACCAAATTTTTGGATCAAGCTGATATTTGCTTTTTTTCCATCATCCAGGTCTATATGACCTAATGTATAGGTTGGATGTCAAATAAATATCATGGTGGGCCCTAAAAAATATTTAACGGTGAGAATTATTATCAGCGCTGCTTCCTGTGGTGTGGTCCACTTGAGATTTGGATCTGCCACAGTTTTGGGTTTATGCCCTGAAATGATAAGGAAAAATGGATGGACGGGGTAGATTTCTCAAAAACATCATGGTTGGCCCCACCTAGATTTTCAATGAACTTTACAAATTGCGAGTGTAATTAGGGTGCAGATTTGATTTTACGTTAAAGCCTTTCGCAAGAAGTCTCTGGGCGAGGATGCTGGGTGGGGCCCACCACCATATTTTTGGGAAATATACTCCGTTCATCCGTTTGTCAAGCTCATTTTAAGAAAATCGACCAAAAATGAGGTGGATCTAAAACTAAAGTGGGCCACACTAGAGGAAAAATTGGAGAAAGAAATACCCACCGTTGAAACGTCACAAAGTTTTGTGGGCCCCACAATGATGCATGTGTTGTATCCACACCGTCCATACATTTGGAGAAATCATTTTAGGGCATGATACAAAGAATAAGTCAGATCCAAGGCTAGAGTGGGCCCCACCACAAAAAAACATTGGGGAGCATGATGCCTACCGTTGAAACCTTCCAAAGGTCCACCATGATGTTTATTTGAGATCCAACCTGTTCATGTATTAACTCAGACATAAAAGAAAGGAAAACACAAATTACAACTTGATCAGAAGCTTTTGTTGCCCTTAGAACTTTTTAATGATGGGCGTGGCTCTCTCCACTATTTTGTATGGTGGGGTCCACTCGACATTTGGATCTAACTCATTGTTTGTACCATGCCCAAATATGATCTCTCCAAATGAATGGACAGTGTGGATACAAAACATATATCATGGTGGGGCCCATAGAACTGGGTTACGTCACTTCATAGCGAGTATGGCGGCTCAATTCGCGCACCAAATAGATAACGTGCATTACAAGAAACCTAAATACAATTACGAAATCGGACTGCGTACTCAGTAAGCTCTTATTGTATTGAGTAAACTCTGTTGGGCCCACTATGAATTCATGTGTTTTATCCACGTCGTCCGTCTAATTTTTCAGATCATTTTAGGGGTTCAACCCAAATTTGAAGTATATCTAAAGCTTAAATAGGCCATGAAACAGTGGAATTATTTATTTCCACCGTTGAAACCTTTCTAAGGTCCAGTGATGTTTATTTGTCACCCAAACGGTTCATAAGATCACAATGACATGGATGAAGGGAAAACACGAATATCAGCTTGATCTAAAACTTGTGTTGCCTCTTAAGAAAATTTCAACAGTAGACTTCAATTCTAACTGTTTCCAGTGGTGTGGTCCACTCGAGATTTGGATATGCTCAATATTTGGGTCAAAGCCCTAAATTTACACGATAAAACGGATGGATGAAGTTTATACAATCCATGAATGACAGTGGACCCATAGAGTTTACTCAGTACTGTTAGCGTACATTACTCAGCAGGCAATCCGCTTCCTGCAATTACCTTGATGGGATTCGCGAATTAGCTCCTAGCAGGTGAGTAGCGAAACCGGCTACCAAAGTGACTTCACCAACTTCTGTGGGCCCACCATGATGTATGTTTTGTATCCACACTGTTCATACATTTCGAGAGATCATTTGAGGGCATGATAAAAAGAATGAGACAGATCCAAGGCTGTAGTGGACCCCACCACAGAAAACAGTGGAGAGAGTGACACCTACAGTTGAAACCTTCTGAAGGTCCACCATGATGTTTATTTCAGATCCAACCTGTTCATGTGCTAAAGTAGACATGAAAGAAGGAAAACATAAATATCAGCTTGATCGAAAACTTTCATGGCCCTTAGAAGTTTTAAGTTTTTAATGGTGGGCGTCAATTTCTCCACTGTTTTCTATAGTGGGGTCCACTAGAGCTTTGGATCTGACTAATACTTTGTATTAAGCCCTAATATTATCTCTCCAAATGAATGGACGGTGTGGATACAAAATATACATTATGGTGGGGCCCACATAAGTTGATGACATCACTTCAGTTAAAGACGGAAAAAAAAAAAGAAGCAACGTTTAGAGTTTTTTTTTTTTTTTGGAAAACTCCGTTCCATCCGTTCCATTTGCTGACGTGGCCCACTTGAGATTTTGATCTACCTCAAATTTGGATTCATATCATAAAATTATTTTTAAAAATATATGGACGGCATGGATTTATCATTAACATCTTGGTGGGACCCACCTAGCATCCCAAACAAATTTTATGTGAAAAGGCTTTCGCCGCATCCTTAAGAGAGGGGGTGAAGAGGCGTGCGAGATAAGGAAACTCGCTTTTTTAGGCTCGCGCTAAGAGCGCCTTCATCTAAACCATCTACCTTATCCTACGGTTGATAAGAAGGTTCACACGTAATGATGTGCGAACCGGTGCGCAGCTGAGCATTACTCTCTCTCTCTCTCTCTCTCTCTCTCTCTCTCTCTCTCTATATATATATATATATATATATATATACACACACACGCGCGCGCAGAAACGCTCACCTGCGAACTAGTTCATACGTACTACATACAAACTTTTTTGAGAACCCATCATACGTGATGGGGATCCAAAATCTGAACCGTTCATGTGAAGCAGCATCTCATGAAACCACCCAGGCCCAATTTTTACTTTGATCTAAAACTTTGATGGGCCATAAAAATGAAAACAGTTTCCTCCATTGATTTGCATTTCTCTTTGCTATGGCCTACCAGAATTTTAGATCGGGGTGAAAATTTGTCACATGGGGTTTCATATGATTCCACATCACATGGACCGTTCAAATTAGACACCCATGGCACGTGTGCAAAGGTACGCACATGCGTAGGTGCGCAGGGGAGCATGACTATATATATATGTGTGTGTGTGTGTGTGTGGGCCAAGTTATGGCTTTTACCCATCCGTCAAAAACCACTTCTATGATTGGTTCAGTTCCCAAATCTCGAGAAAAAATCATTAATGCATCACCTAATTAAATGGATCAAAGGGCTTCTACGTAATAATTTATTTGGTGGGGACGTGAGCTTAAATTCTAAGATTAATAAATAGTTGAGGATTGAATCATTGAAGTTGATCGTGGTTCTCTTGCGAGTCCTTTTCGGCGAACTTAATTAGTCTATAAAAGTTGCACATGGCATCAACTGTCATATGTGTATGGCATCCAACCTCTCCTACAGAGCCATTCCATTGGATGCCCCAAAAATAAGCCAATCAACTGTCACATGGGCCCCAACTTAAATTTGGAGGCCTTTAGGTGGTTGACATTGTTTTCAATGGTGTGGCCAGCCTAATGGTTGGATAGGCCAGTTTTTGGGTCATTCCATCATCATGTTGGGTTTTCACTTAATACATGGGTTGGATGGCATTACGCAATATATTCGACCCACACATGCAACAGCGTATAAGCATGTGAATAGGTTTTTAAACACAGGTGAATCATAATAAGTGCATTTCCAGGAGTATTTGGGGCCTTAACTTCCAGATCAGGCTGCTTGAGGGAGATTGATTGCACACCTAGTAATAATTCCAGGATTTTCATAGTCAATTTCATTTTTTGTTGTGTTTTGCAAAATTCCAATAAGGAGGTGTGACTGAATGGCTTTGGGCCCAGATTCGTAGCTGGTATGTTTGGGCAGGCCAAGTACTGTAAAATTTTATTTTTTTGCACGGCAAATGCTTAAGTGGGCCACTAAATTAGGGCTAGAAATGGATCTGTGACTCTGGTATCAAGCAGGTCCAGTAAAAAGATCCATTTGCCCATTAATAGGACCGTACATCAACTCATCAGGTGGGCCATTGACATCAGAAAAATGGATTGTTAAAAATAGAACCTGCATACATGACCCATAAAGGCATGCCCTGTCAATCTATCTGGCTTGAATTGCCTTGGCGGTGTCCATTTGGAGTAGCACCACATATAAGAAAGGGTAAAATCTTTCAATGATCCGGACAGTTCATCTGTTGGGAATCTTCAGACCCATTTAATGGGTGGAACCGCAAAGATCTCTCGCATTGAACGAATATAACCATCAAAATCTAAGCCTGCAAGTTGCAGATAACATTGAAACACAGCCAATGATTTAATGAGAAGGGATTAGGGAATCAGATTGTTGAGGTCAAAATCTGGATCGCCCTCCACTTCGTGCGACGCTCCTTGAATGGACCCTGGTCCTGCATAAAGGGTGAACAAAGGAGACCCTGGCTAGCCGGGGGACCCTCCGATGCCTAAGTCAAGTCAAGGAAATCGGGGTCTTAGTTGTAGAGTGGAGGGAGAGTACGAGATATTGCGTACCTGTAGCAACGAACAGAAGTTCTTTGGCCCAACTGCCTTTTACTTTTTCCAACTTGGTCTTGAGATGATGCTTGATGACCTTATTGATTGCCTCTACTTGTCCGTTCAATTGGGGATGTTGGGGAGAAGAGTATGCATTCGTAATGCCGAGTCCTCGGCACATATTTCGAAATTTGTCGTTATCGAACTGTCGGCCATTGTCTGACACGATAGTTCGCGAAATCCCAAACCGGCAGATGATGTTTTTTCAGACGAAGTCAATCACCTTCTGTTCTATGATTTTAGCGACGGGCTCGGCCTCAGCCCATTTGGTGAAGTAGTCGACAACGACAATGGCGAATTTAACTTGTCCTTTTCCCATGAGTAGGGGACCGATAATGTCGATTCCCCACTGGGTGAACGGCTAGGGGCCGTTCATAGGAGTCATTTCTTCGGCCAGTTGCCTTGGCACGGCCCCGAAGCACTGACACTTATCGCATTTTCGAACATAGTCCTTAGTATCTTCCCTAATAGTCGGCCAAAAGTACCCTTGTCTGAGTATCTTCAGGGCCAAGGCCCGACTACCGAGATGATTTCCGCAGATTCTTTCATGAAGTTCCTGTATGACGTATTCTGCCTTATCGGTCCGGAGACACTTGAGGTAGGGCTGGGAATGTCCTTTCTTGTATAGGATACCATCTAGGATGATGTATCGGGCTGCTCGGACTTTTAGCCGCCTGACTTTCAGCTTGTTTGAAGGAATCTTACCTGTCGTGAGACAATTAAAGATCGGATCCATCCAGCTCGAACTGGATTGACTTCTTTCTCCTCATTGCTGATGCTTGGTTGTTCTATGAATTCGACTAGGATGGTTCGCAGGATTTTTCCTTCCGCGGCTGAGGCGAGCCATGCTAGGGCGTTGGCCCATGAATTTTTCGCTCTCAGGATTTGATGGATAGTGCAATTCCAAAACCTCTCGATCAGTTTTTTCGCCTCGTCGAGATAAGCAATCATCCTTGTTTCCTTAGCCTCGTACTCGGTAGAGATGTGATTTACAACCAACTGAGAATCGCATCGGACCTAAAGCGATTGGACACCCAGACTCGCCGCCAACCTGAGTCCGACCAGTAAAGCTTCGTACTCCGCCTCATTATTTGAGGCCTTGAATCCCAGTCTAATTGCATATTGAATCGTCGTGGAGTCAGGCGCGATTAGGACGATTCCGGCCCCGGCCCCTTTTACATTAGACGACCCGTCCACATAGAAAACCCATCCAGAGTCCGACACCGCTTTTTGGTCACCCGGAGGAGCGGGTGAACTTGCTTCAACTTCAATACTAATCTCTCCAGGGCTCGGAGTAGTGAATTTGGCGATGAAGTCAGCTACGGCTTAGCCTTTGATTGTTGTTTTCGAACGAAACTGAATGTTGAACTCGCCAAGTTCGATGGCTCACTTTGTCATTCGTCCTGACACTTCGGGCCTTTGAAGTATTTGTCTAAGGGGGGAGTCCGTTAACACAATCACAGAATGAGCTTGAAAGTATGGGCGTAACCTCCGAGCTGAAACGACGAAGCTGAGTGCTAACTTCTCCAGGGGTGAGTACCTTGTTTCTGCCGGTACCATAGCCTTGCTTACGTAATAAACGGGGTGTTGTTTACCTTCGACCTCCCTGATCAGGGCCAAGCTGATGGCTGAGGCTGATACCAAGAGGTAGAGGAATAGGAGCTCACCTTCTTCAGGTTTGGATAATAGAGGGGGTGAACCCATATATTGTTTTAGTTGTTGGAAGGCTTGCTCGCACTCCGACGTTCATTCCTCCTTCTTATGACCCTTAAGCTGTTGAAAGAAGGGGAGGCATTTATCTGTCGCTCGGGAAATGAAACATCTGAGTGCCGCAACTCGCCCTATAAGGCATTGGATTTCCTTGACATTCCGAGGCGAACTCATGTCGAGTAGTGCCTTGATCTTGTCGGGGTTTGCCTCGATTTCTCTCTGAATGACTTGAAAACCAAGGAATTTTCCTGAGCCGACTCTGAAGACGCATTTCATCGGATTCAGCTTCATCTGGTATTCTCGGAGGACGGCGAACGTTTCTCTGAGATCTGTCAGGTGATCGGATGCTTTAACACTTTTCACTAACATGTCGTCGATATATACTTCCATGGTGCGCCCGATCTGCTTGGAGAACATCTGATTCACTAACCTTTGATACGTGGCCCCAGCGTTTTTCAGGCCAAACGGCATGACCCGGTAACAGTAGAATCTTTTGTTTATGACAAAGGTAGTCTTCTGCTTGTCTGGGGGGTGCATCACGATCTTATTGTATCTGGAATATGCGTCCAGGAAGGAGAGCAGTTCATGACCCGCCATGCTGTCTACCAGCTGGTCGATCCGAGGCAACGAGAAGCTATCTTTCGGACAAGCTTTATTTAAATCTGAGTAGTCTACGCATACCCGTCATTTCCCGTTAGTTTTCTTCACGAGGACCACGTTTGCGATCCAATTAGGATAATACACCTCTTTTATGAATCCTGCGTCGAGCAGACCGGAGACCTCATCGGCTATTGCTTCGGAGTGCTCAACATCGAATGACCTTCTCTTTTACTTGACAAGTTTGTGATCTGGATCCACATTCAGTCTGTGGACCATGACTTTCAGAGAAATTCAGGGCATATCTTGGTGGGAACATGTAAAGACATCCCTTTATTGTCGCAGAAACGTTAGGACCTCAAGCCGTTGCTCAGGATTCAGTGATGTCCCGAGCTAAACTGTTCTACTCGGTTCAGCTTCATCGAGTGGCACTTTTTCCAGGTCTTCCACGGATGAGCCTTCCGCAGGCCCTCGGGGGTCTAGAACATTGATAGCGAGCGCCTGCTTGACTGACCCATTCTTTACCGCCACTGCATAACATCTCCGAGCCTCTCGTTGATCGCCTCGGAGGTAGCCTATCCCACCCTCGGTGGGGAATTTCATCATCAGGTGATAGGTGGAGATGACTGCTCTCATTGCATTGAAAGAGGGTTTGCCCAAGATGACGTTGTGCACATATGGCACATTGAAAACTAGGAAGTCCACCATATGTGTGGCTTGATGTTGTCCTTCTCCCGCAGTCACGAGGAGGGAAATGGCTCCTTTGGAGATTGCTCTTTCCCCGACAAAATCGTGCAGGGGGGTCTTCACAGGTCTGAAATGAGATCGCAAAATCCTCATTCTTTCAAAAGCTTCGGAGTAGATCACATCGGTTGAACTCCTAGTGTCGACCAAAATGCGTATACTTTGCGACTCATTATAGTCATGGTGACTACTAGAGCATCGTCATGCGGGTGCTGAATCCCGCACGCATCTTCTTCCATGAAGGTCAGACTGTACGGACTGACCCGAAGTTCCTTACTGGGCCGCTTGGTTAAATGAACGAAGTGTTCCAATTCGGACTTCCCAAAGTGAGCCTTTCGCGCCCTATTCGAATCTCCTCCACTAGATGAGCCTCCGAAGATGGTATGGATTTCGACGGGTTCCTCCACAGCGTTATTTGGTTGTTCTCACTCCCTTTCTCCTCTCCGAGCGGCTTTTCCTTCCTTTGTGTATCGATGCAGGTGTCCTTTTCGAATAAGGGCTTCGATCTCATCTTTAAGGTCTACACAGTCATCCGTATTGTGGTCGTGGTCTCGGTGGAAGCGGCAGTACTTGCGCTTGTCTCGATGGTCCGGGTCGGCTCTCATGCAAACAGGCCAATTTAGTAAATTTTCTCTTCGGATGTCCAGTAGGATCTGCTCGGCAGATGTGTTAAGGGGAGTATAGGAACGAAACTTTCCCTCTGGCCTTCGGATCAGATGACGATCGCGAGGAGCGTGGTCGTCGGTCCCTTTGTTAGACATCTGGGATTCCTCGTTCCTAGGCCTCTTCCCCTTACCATTCGGTTTAGTCACCTGGACACTTTTTCGGGCATTGGTGAATTCATCCGCGTTGGTATACTTCTAAGCTCTGGCCACAAGTTCAACCAGTGTCTTGGGCGGGTTCTTCCCAATGAAGAAGGTGAACTTTCCTTCTTTTAGGCCGCTAAACACAGCAGCAAGTGTCATTTTATCATCATAGTCTTCTACCAGTAATGTTTTCTCGTTAAAGCGAGCGATGTAGTCCTTCAGCAACTCCTTCAGCCCTTGCTTGATAGTAAGCAAGTGAGTGTTGGGCTTTCGACTTCTCTTACTGCTGATGATCTGGGTAAGGAAAAGTCAGCTCAACTCTATGAAGGAGCTGATGGAATTTGGCTTAAGCTGTCGGTACCAACTCCGAGCGGATCCTGTGAGTATGATCGAGAACCCCCAGCACATCATAGCAACCGTTGCTGTCTGGATCTGCATCCAAGAGCGGTAGGCTTTCACGTGCTCGGACGGGTCTCTAGACCCAGAGTATTGGATGACGGGAGGTACCCAGAACCTCTGAGGCATCACCTCGCTCATGATTTCTAAGATGAAGGGAGGTTCGGTCTCTTCCATCATAGCTCGAACGACAGCGGGAACCGACGTCGGTTATTGTTTCTTTTCCAAAGCTAAGAACTTGTCATTGAATTCCTCAAACCGCTTCTCCCATGGGTTTTTGTTCTCTGCCACGATTTCTTGGGTATTTTCTATCTCCGGGGTTCTCCTTCCCCTCCTCCGTTCCTGCCGATGGTGAAGATCTGTCGGGGCCGGGGCCAAAGTAACCGATGTATTGGTCGGAGCTTGTGTGACGGTGTTTCGAGCCGAGGGTCAGATCTGAGTCGAAGGAGGATGCTGACCCGACACGGGCACCTGAGGATGCTTGACACCTCAGGTCTTACACTCCTTGGCACGAAGTGAGCTTTCACAACCGGACCGACCGGTTCGGAGACAGGATTCCCCTGAGCCGGATGTAATCACAGCTCATATTGCTGCTTCATCCTATTCACTTCGTCACGTAAGGCTTATATCTCGTCCTGTATGGCGCGATACTTACTCGCTCGATTATGAGAAGGCTGGGAAGGCCCCGAGGCTGACTCTGCGTGGAGTAGTGAGGAAGAGCGAGTTTATTCGTTCGGCTCTGGTTCCGTAACTACTGCTTTCTTCTTTTCTCTAGCCATTATACTCGAGAATAGGAACCTGACTTTTTGTATCAGATTCCCACAGACGGCGCCAAAAATGTTGAGGTCGAAATCTGGATCGCCCTCCACTTCGTTCGATGCTCCTCGAATGAACCCTGGTCCTGCACAAAGGGTGAACAAAGGAGACCCTGGCTAAGCCGGGGGACCCTCCGATGCCTAAGTCAGGTCAAGGGAATCGGGGTCTTAGTTGTAGGGTGGAGGGAGAGTGCGAGATATTGCATACCTGTAGCAATGGGGTCCTCTCGCATTTATACTTGACTGTAGGATGGTTTAGATCCGTCAATCACGGCACGATTTGCTCAATTAGGGAGATTTTCGGATCATGGAGATACTGCGCATAATCTGTCGATAGTGTGATGAGTTGCCCGTATCTGCGGACGAGGTTATCGGCCACGTTTAGTTATGGTTGTTTCCGTGTTTCTGCATTTGGCACATGGAATACCTGCACGTATCGCCTCGGCTCGACTTGATCACCTCGAGTCGGCTTGCTCGACTGTTGTATGCGTTTGTTATCACCTCATTAAGCTGTGACAGTCTTTCGATCCGAGCCGATCTTAGGACCCGCCCCAAAGTGGTAAATCAAACCTCCTGCAATCGACCTCGTGGGATTCACTGCAGTCGACGTCGGGGGACAGATCTTATGTCGCCGTGGAGTTGTCGTGGGGTGATAAGGGGGCAGCTTACATCATCCGATCGGGATGCAGAGACCGTCCCATCTCGCACCCCTAAAATTGTGATGATTACACACCACTCGTCTCCTCCGAGGATGATCATATAAGATCAGACAGTCGTCACCCTGGATGCTCATGTACTTGGTCGAATTAACTTAACATCTCCCCTCGGACCCCGGATAGGCTCAGATCTTCCCATAACATAGATCATAATTGAGATTATGAAAATGGGTAACATGCACACTTCAGCTACACGCATACATATAGACTGTATGTGCCATGATTTATACTTCCATTCTGGGCTTATATAGTCCATCCGCAGTTTGTAACAAGATTTGCACTATCCCACATTTATGACACATACGAGGTCTATGTTCACTAACATGGATGATATCAGCCGTCTATCAATAAAGGCAAGTGGGAAATGCAAATGCTATCTTATGCTGGCCTAACTTCAATCTGGTTGATCTAACGGTGGCTGCCAAATGACACATGGCTCAGATGTGAGACCTGGCTGCGCTCAAGCTTACATCGGTGCTCCTCTAATGAGAAAATTAATTCCTAGCCAGCTGACAAGTTAGAGTCAGTGAGATGGGAATACAGTAAATTCATCTCTCCAGAGTACATGCTGTTAGATCGATAAAGAATCAATTATCTGAACTGTCTATCTAGTTTTCAGACTCATCAGATAAGCTTAGACATCCGATCTAAGGAACTGTTTGAAACAAATATAGTTAACATTCTCGGCATCCAATTGAAGAAAAGTGAAGCACAGGATTTTCCAAATCTGAGGGATTTTTGAAACATAGGCCAGAAACCACACATTGTAATCAAGGTTTTAAGAGACATCTCTGGCTAACTTGCTTGATTCTGAGTTAAGTGGCAACTCAGCTAACTTGGGAGTGAGCTGGATGGGCAAACTGAGTCACCTATATTTTCTGTGCTGACAACCACTCATCTGGATCAGACCCGACTCAGTCCAGGTGGACCCAGTGCAACTGACATAGACGAGTCAATCTAGCTTGGACTCTAATCATATTACCCTGATCCATCATGCCAAGGTCGGGCTTTGTGCCCAGTCTCATAATTTTCTCCACTTTACTTTTACTTCTTCCATACATTTAGTAACTTTCTTCCATCCAATATAAGTTTACTTTTTTATTTTAACAACAAAAAATAATAAACAATCAAGTCGCTGTTTGATGACCCTAGTGGGGCAAGGTATCCCATCTCCACTGGACAATGCATGTGGTGTGTGTTGCGCAGCACGCCAACAACACAGTGAACCGAGATCCAATCTCCGGTCTCACCCATAAACGATAAACAGGAAAAAATATAAACTAGAAACATATCAGAGCAATCCAAACAAACTACAAGACAAGATATACGTGGAAAAACCCCAAACTAGGGTAAAAAACCATGGATGCAAACTTTCACTATGAAGAAAAACGAAGATTACAAGGCAATATACTAACCTCTCCCTTGGAAGTACAGAGAAAATCCCTTGCCCACACCTTAGAAATATTTTCCAATATTCACCTCAACCTTAGAATAGCCCTAGGGACACCTATTTATAGTTTAGGCAACTTCCCTTTCGCACCCTTGCGAAAGGTGACTCAAAAATCCACAGTCCGCATCAAATTCGCAAACGAATCTGCGTAACCACGACCGGTTGAGCGGACTGCACGACCGGTCGAACAGACCCCACGACCAGTCAAGCATGGGCTACGACCGATCGAGCACCTCGGAACAAAAAAAACTGATGCTCGCTGGACTTTGAGTCGAACTAGTCCACGACTGGTCGAGCAAGGGCCACGACCGGTCGTGCAGCCCCCAAATGTGGCTCCACATCTCAACAATCTCTCACTTGGAGACACATCACCATAAACCTTCATCTTCTACATTCGGAGTGCATCACATCCCCGTCTTCAAGCCTGAAGACCAATCAAATCTGAACAGAGCTTCTGCTTCTCCCATGTGATCGCCTTGGTCAACATATTCATAGAATTCTCACTTGTATGAATCTTCTCCAGAGCAATCAATCCATCTTCCAGTAACAAACGTATGAAGTGATATCTGATGGCAATATGCTTGGTCCTTGAATGAAATGCTGAATTCTTAGCCAAGTGTATTACACTCTGACTGTCACTGTACAGTTTGCAATCTGCTTGCTTCTTACCCAACTCTTACATGAAACCTTGCATCCACACCATCTCCTTGCACGCTTCTGTAGCTGCAATATATTCTGCTTCTGTTGTACTGATAGATACTATCTTCTCGAATCGAGAGACCCAATCGATCGCAAAGACTACCCGGAGTAAAGACATAACCTGTAGTGCTTCTTCTGCTGTCGATATCTCCTGCCAAATCTGAATCCACGTAGCCTTGTAGCTTGATTTCCGATCCACCATAGCACAGCCCTACATCGTTAATACCTATCAAGTATCTAAGAATTCACTTCACAGCTTCCCAATATTTCTTTCCGGGGTTGTTCATGAACCTGCTAACAACTCCCACTGCTTGAGCAATGTCTGGCCTCGTGCTCACCATAGCATATACGAGACTCCCAATAGCTGACGCGTATGAGACTTTAGTCATGTAGTCCCGTTCCTCCTACGTCATTGCACCTTGCTCCTTGGATAACTTGAAGTGGTTGGCTAATGGAGTGCTAACTGGCTTAACACCTACCATATTGAATCGATCAAGTACCTTGGCTATGTACTCTGCCTGTGACAAAATCAGTTTCTTGTTTTCCCTGTCACACTTTATCCTCATGCCTAGGATTTATTTTGCAGCTCCCAAATCCTTCATGGCAAATTCTCTAGACAGTTGTCTTTTAAGATTTGAGATGTCCTTCATACTTGAACCGACCACAAGCATATCATCAACGTACAGAAGAAGGATGATGTACGACGTATCAAACTTCTTCAAGTAACAACAGTGGTCTGCATGACATCTTCTAAAACCGTTTCCTGACATGAAACTGTCGAACTTCTTGTACCACTGCCTCAGGGCCTGCTTCAGGCTATATAAACTCTTCTTCAGTCTACACACCTTGTTCTCCTTTCCTGGTGCCACGTATCCGGTCGGCTGATGCATATATATATATATATATATATATATATATATATATTCTTCAAGATCTCCATGAAGAAAGGCTGTTTTAACATCTAGCTGCTCTAGATGTAAGTCCTTTGTAGCCACTATACTTAAGACTACGCGAATCGTAGACATTTTCACTACAGGTGAAAATATTTCGGTGAAATCGATACCTGCATTCTGTTGAAACCCTTTCACAACCAATCTGGCCTTGTACTGTTCGAACTATCGTGCTCCTCCTTCAGTCTGTAAACCCACTTGTTATGAAGAGCTTTCTTACCCTTAGGTAGAGTGACTATCTCACATGTACAATTGGACTCAAAAGAGTCCATCTCCTCATCCATGGCCTGCTCTCACTTAACCAGTGTATTTGACTGTAATGCCTCTTCAAAACATTCTGGTTCACTATTATCCGTCAGCAATAGATAATGTAAGGAGAGTAAGTATCGAACCGTGAGTTTTCTCTCCCGAATAGACCTCCTCACAACTGGTGTATGCAGCTCTGCCTCATAATGCTCCTGTACATGATCATCCTGTGGCGTTGTAACACCGTTTCCAGTAACTCTTCCAACTTTATGAATCCTTTTTTCTTAGCCTTAGTTTCTTGCACATTGTCCTTATGCATCACTTTTTCATTAAAGACTACGTCCTTTCTTCTGATGATTTTCCTGTTTTCTTCAACCCAAAACCTGTAGCCAAAATCATGCTGCCCGTAGCCTATATACGTGCACCACCTGGACTTCACACCTAACTTATTTCTATGCTCTGCATCAATGTGAACATATGAAGTGCAACCAAACACTCTAAGATGTGTAAGGTTCGTTTCTTTCTCAGTCCACATTTCTTCTGGTAGCCCACCATCCAATGGTTCTAAGGGACTTCTATTGATGAGATATGCGGCAGTATTCACGCATCTGTCCAAATGGTCTTGGGCAACCCTGCATGTAACCTCATGCTCCTGGCGCGCTCAAGGATGATCTGTTAATCGTTTTCTGATGTTTGATTCCATTTGTTGCATAATACTCCTCAAATCTCTTATCACAGTACTCTCCCCCCATTATCAGATCTGAGACATTTTACTATTTTACCTGTCTCATTTTCTACCATAACTTTTCACTTCTTAAATACATCAAATACATCAGATTTATGTTTTAAGAAATAAACCCACAGTTTTCTACTAACATCATCAATAAAGGAAACAAAATAACGTGAGTCACCAAGAGATAATACATGCACAGGTCCCCACACATCAGTGTGTACAAGCTCCAAATATGCGTTTTTGGAGCACGTCCCGTCTTCTTAAAACTTACCCTCTTCTGCTTGCCATACACGCAGTCCTCATAGAATTTCAAGTTAATAATAGACTTCAGCCCTGGTAGCTTCCCTTTTGACAATAGTACTTTTATCCCTTTTCTCACTCGTATGTCCCAACCTTAAATGCTATAACTACTCATTCACTCCAGTTGATGCGATTGTGGGTGAACTATACGATCCTGAAGTCACGTACAAAGTACCTTCCTTCTTGCCTTAAGATATCACCAAGGCACTTTTTATGATCTTCCAGGAATCACTGGTGAATGTTGTCACATAACCGGTATCAGCCAACTGGCCCACTGAGATTAGGTTACGTTTCAAACTCGGTACATGTCTGACATCCTTCAATTTCAAAATCGTTCCGTCTTTCTGATTTACATGAACGTCCTCCTTTCCAACAATACTGTATGGCTCATCATCACCCAGGTAGACTCTCCCACAATCACTTGATACATAATAACGTAGAACTTCCTTACATGAAGTGGCATGAAATGAAGCATCCGAGTCTATAACTCAAAACTCATTCTTCGTATCAAGAGACAAGAGCAACACCTCTGTGTCACTCTCCTCAGATAGATTCACTAAATCCTTCTCGCCTTGAGAGCTTCCTTCTTGTTTCTTAAGCGCCCTGCAATCGCGTTTCATGTGCCCCTTCTTACCACAATGCCAATACCCGTTTTTGCCTTTCGGTCCATTGGACTTATTCCTCGACTTAGAATACCCATGTTTATTGTCTCCTTTGTTCAGCGATCTTCCTCTTCCTTCAACGTTTAGATTCTTCACTGAGAATTAGACCGGCCACATCATCAAATTTCAGCTTTGTCGACCCTGAAGAATTGCTCAAAGCAATCACCAAACCATCCCAACTGTCTGACAAACTAGATAAGATCAATAATGCCCTGACCTCATTCTAAAAAACAATGCCAACGGATTCCAACTAGCTCGTGACTGTATTGAACTCGTTTAGATGTTCAGCCACGCTCCCACCATTTGACATCTTCATGTTGAATAGCTGTTTCATAAGATGAACCTTATTGGATGCAAAGGATTTTTCATACATGGTGGCTAGGGCTTCCATAAATTCTTTTGTAGTTTTTACCTTAGATATATTGAAGGCGACGCTCTTAGACAAAGAGAGTCGAATCGTTCCTAAAACCTTCCTATCCAGTAAAAGTCATTCATCATCTGTCATCTTTTCTAGTTTCTTCTCTTTTCCTCCTAGAGGAATATAGAAGTCCTTCTGATACAGATAATCCTCCATCTGCGTCTTCTAAAAGGCAAAGTTTGAACAATCAAACTTCTCAATTATAGTTTTCCCTTCTTCCTTCATCGCTCCCAATATAACTAAACCAATAGCTCTGATACCAGTTGTTGGGCAGCACACCAATAACGCAGTGAACCGAGATCCAATCTCTAGTCTCACCCACAAACGATAAACATGAAGAAATATAAACTAGAAACAGATCAAAGCAATCCAAACAAACCACAAGACAAGATATACGTGGAAAAACCCCAAACAGGAAGAAATATAAACTAGAAATAGATCAAAGCAATTCAAACAAACCACAAGACAAGATATACATGGAAAAACCCCAAACTAGGGTAAAAAACCAGGGATGCAAACTTCCACTATGAAGAAAAACGATGATTACAAGGCAATATACTAACAGTGTGATGTGTACATTAGGCAATTGTTACCATGGCCCTACGATTGTTGTGTGAGCCATATGAAAGTTTTTGATTGTTCTCTTCTCTATCGCAGGAAAATCCTTTGCAACTTTGTAGCCCAAGTAATGACAAATGTGGCTATGCTACATTTAGAAGGCAAAAGATAAGATAAGGACTGCATGAGCACGCTCATTCTAGCATGTTTTTTTCGTTAACTAAGCCATGTGGCTTCATGAGATGAGAAAGAGTATAGTTTTGTAGAATGCTCATGTGGCTTCCTGAGATGAGAAAGAGTTTAGTTTTGTGGAATGCTCAGTAACCTTAATTAGGGTGAGATGATGTATTATATACTCAATAATTATAAAAGTGTTCTTAGGCTGATATATACTTTGTTGTGTATATGTCATATGTATATATACAAATATTAATTCTTGCAAACTAATGATTGCTATGGTGGCATTGGTTTATCTTTGAATAAAAGAAACTGAGATACATCAGTAGAAAAGGGTAGGATCCTAGAAGTATGGCTTGATTCCATGTGAGAGGTGCTCAAATTAGCATTCCAATAAGTAAAACAGATGACAGTGAAGTCATGAACTGACAATAAAATGAGCTTTGATGGAAAGGCAAAGAAAGAACCTTGTTTCTGCCTTGAGTTTTGGGTAAAATTCCAAAGCAGAGACTTGACTGAATCCCTCAATAATTTCAAGAATTCTAGGCCCACTTAATTAGCTTGTTATGTACCTAATTATAAATTTTTAAAATGATGCATTATGCTTAACCGTTTGGAACACACATTAGGATTATAATCATAAGGTATTATGCATGCATCATGACTTCTTTTTATCATTTTTTAAAACTTGAAGTAGAATTATGAGCTTCAAGTCATTTTCACACACACACTCTCTCTCTCTCTCTCTCATCCTCTCCCTGGTGGAACCCACATCATGTTTAGTCCAAACCAGTGATAGGATCTCCCCTGCTGTAACCAATATGTACTGCTCCCTTTTCCTATCCAGGATCGGATGGACAATAAATTTAATAACTTGCTAAATAATCACTGTGTGGACAAATATGCATCAGATCCATCTGATCCATCAGTTGGGCCATCACATTTTCACCATGTATTCTAGAAATTCGGAGAAATTTAAGACTTACATTAGCCGCACCATAGGGAAGGGTGTAAAATCATTCCTAAAAGCTTTAAATTCACATGGTTTAGCCAACAAGAGCATTAGAATGTCCTTATTTTTGGAGAATCAATTAATCATGGTGTGGAATGTGAGATGAGTGGATTAGATGGTATACACACATCACAGCAGACCCCACATATAACTTGCAGCAGTTTAATGACGAGACTTCTCGTCTCAGCTTTTAACCCATAGTGTGTACCACTTGAGTGTTGAATCAACCTGATTTTCAGGCCCTAGTCCAAACAAAGAGTGGCACACTTAATTGATGGGGTGGATATCATCCACATGAAGTCCTTCCATCTTCGTCAAACAAAAGTCTTGATGTCCACACAAATTCACAGGCTACATTTTAGAAATCAGAGAGAGAGAAACTCGGGTGGAAAGACTTTCGCGGGTAGAAGATAAGGTATTAGTTACCTTTTGCTGGTGAAATCTGAGCTGTCATTCGGTTAGCGGCTATATTTTTAAGTTTCTAAAATACCCCTACCTTTAGTTAAAAGTTTTCTTATATCCTTTGTATATTGAAAACCTTGAAACTAATTATAGGAGCAGAAATGTCCAAATGCTTCTCGTGTCATATAAGGGCCAACCTATGGCTTCTCACCTATCCACCTAAAATCACTTCTAGGAATGGTTCAGTCCTAAAAGGAAAAAGCTATTAACGGGCCACTTCAAGTAAATGAATCAAAGAGTGGCACTTGGGCGTAATACTCTGTTTATGAGTGGGAAGCATGCTCTGTTTATGAGTGGGAAGCATGCTTAAGTTCTAAGACTAATTAGTAAATAGGTAAGGATTGGGTCATGGGTCATGAGCTACAACATGGGTAAGAGTTTGAATTGTTGGCCTGTTTGGTAGATAAGTCAGACCCAGGCCAACTTAAGCAGAAACAAATCCCACCCTCTTCCACCAGTTGAAAATGTGTATTTATTTATTTATTTCATTTCATTATAGAGGTGATCAAGAATGCAAGGTTGCAACACTGAGCTTAAGGTTCAAACCAGTGATATAGGACCGGAGCCGCCCATTATCACAATTGGGGCAATATAATACATGCTTTTAGGCTAGAAACTACTAAATTGTCCATGTTTCCTCGTTCTAAAGCCATACCATTCAACCCAGATGGTTTTGGGTGACCTGCCCTTGTAAAATAATAACTTGGAGCAGACCCGACAAGCAAAAGGAAACCAATTCAACATATGGGCCCACGACCCATCCTGTGCTGACTCAGGTTGTGTGGTACCGTCTGATGCTGGAAAAGCTCTGTAAGCCCACCATGATGTATGTGTTTTTTGCACACCACCTATCTATTTTGCCAGCTGGTTTTAAGTTATGGGCCTAACAATAAGGTAGATCCAAAACTATGGTAAACCATACCACAGATAACAATTGTGATTGAACGGCCACCATTAAAAACTTCCTAAGGCTCACTGTAATATTTATTTGCCATCCAACCTTTTGATTAGAGGTCACCCATCTAAGTGGTGGCTGTATCCGTGACTGCACTTAGTCTCATTCTTATTCCTTGCAATCTGCCTTGGAAGTTGGGGGGCAGTTCCTCTACAAGTCCTTGTTGTGCCAGGAGTTTATTCTAGAAAAGTTGCACGTGAGGCCAATTGCCATATGTATATGGCATTCAGCCTGTCCATAAGGGCGTCCCTTTGGACACCCTACAAATCAGGGCCAGCGCAGAGAACATCCCACGCCTGCCTATCATAAACCCCTCGTACCCATATCTGAAACAAAAGGCTACATGCTATGCAGCCCCACTTGAGTGAATAGGCTGGTTTGGTGAAGTGATGCAAGGAAGGACGTGAAGTTGAGCACCGTCTTCCTGGGGGGGGGTTAATTGTTTCAAATTCACGGAAGTTCTATAAACTTCTCACAGAGACACCTCGAATCCACCAGGAAAAGAAAATAGAAATAATTCTAAAATATTCAAAATAATTTAATTGATGATGAAAAATGAGTTCACAACTCTTTAAATAAGGCAATGAACCCTAGGGAGAAGTTTTGAAATCATACTATAACTGAACCTCCAGAAATCATAGTTTACTATAAATATTAAACTTATTATTTGTAAATGGTCATGATTCCTACTAGTGTGCATAGTTTTCGGCCAAAAATAGTAAGTGTCCTATTTGGCCAAACCACGGTGTTCCCCTAACTATTCTAATCACTTTTAATGCTAGGCGCAACTTTTAAAGCCCAACAGATGAAGAGTTATACTCAAACTAAAACTTACTATAAATAGTAAAAAAAAATTAAAACAGGAATTCAACGGTCGATCTGATGGTATTTCACAAATTTGGCATGCACAACCCGACGTTGCTAAAGTAGTTCGTTATAACGCCCTGAAATCCTACTCGACTCTTAGATTCCCGAGTGCCACGTGTACCCTAATGGGCCTCATATGCATGTATATGTGGGCATCATGAAATCAAAGAGGATTAAATCAAACATAAAGCAACTAATCATCAGAGATTTAAGTATAAACCATTCACAAATCCAAGTGCTACTAATAAAATCATAAACCAACGTAAACCCCATAATCCAAATAAATAAAATATCCATTAGGGACCTAGTCTCATCCTCTCATCACTCCCTGGAAAGGATTAGGCCCTAGTCCAGACACGTGATCAACCATTAGTTAGTAGAGTCCGCTAAACGTCTGGAAATACATCCATTCCTCGTCGTTGTCCATACCGACATCTTCCAACATGTCTCGCTCCAAGGTTCCTGCATTTATGCCAGATTCTGATAGTTGTTTTAGAACACCGTCCCAGAGTAGGAGTGAGTAGCTAACTTAGTGAACCATTAGCAATAGATGACGCAAATAATCATGCATAGAATAGATTTACTAAACAACATATATCATAAATTCCTAAATACTCTTGTTAATGAAATGCCTGGTTTGTGAAATGATGCATGCCTCTCACCACAAACACTCCCTCGAGTGACAATATCTAACGATCGCAATGACTAACACTCTCTCAGTGTGACCTCGACTGCCGAATCGCCAAAATAAGTAATGCAATATTATGAACATGTTAACTGAGTTAATTAGTTATGTTCATTCATCCAGCAGGTTGGAGAAACCGGAATACCCTCAGCAGAAATATTGCCCTAACCTGATCGTGCAGCTTAGGGCTGTGGCCGTATGGCTCCCGCGGTCCTTATCCCTCGTGGGTTTGTCAATCCCATAGATCTAAGCTCATACAAAATCAATTAGGACTTCCAGATCCTACTCGTGGTACACCCAGATCCATAGCTCAACTGGCAGACTGAGTGGAGATACCTTGTTTCAACACTTGAGGTCTTGGTATCGATCCCTAGTGGGGGTGGCTGACATGGACTATGTACTGACATAGGTGTGTACTAACAACCTAACAAAAAAAAAAGATCCAACTCGTGGTCACTATGGGGAGGTCGTCACCACGGCATAGGCCGACAGTACGGGCACAGTTTTTCATACCACCCTCCTTGGCTCATGAGTCTTGGTGCTCATTTGTAAGACCCGTATCCTATACCGTATCGTTCCATAGGCTTCCGCGGTCCTTCCGGTCGAATTCCGGCGACCTGCGATCTGTTATCAGCATTTGTGTACAACCCTGAGTTACACGCTGTCAACCCGAGTCGACTCAACCCGAGACTTGTACCTTAGCGACCATGCTGCCACCGCGGTTCCGATGCCGCATTTCGCGCGCCGAGGCGATACCCAGGCCAGGAGATGTAGGCCCGCATTCAGTTCGTGGAAAACGCCGAGCATTGCAAAACCTAAGAGAAATATCTCATCAATTAATCCCATCAATCATACCATCATGTCAAGTACCCATCCCATTCCCAAGTACAACCACCCTCCCCAAAGTCAACACTTTCTTACAACCAAGTACACATCCATTACCCATCACCTATCTCACACCCATCACTCACCTTTTCACCCATCACCTCTCTCTCATCTCTCTCTCATTTTTCAAACCCCACCTCTCCAAGCAACCCATGTCCATGGCTTCCAAGAGGAGAAGCTAGTGTAGCCTACCTTCCTAACTCCCATCTCCACCATCCATGATCCATCTCAACCGTTGAAGTTCGTCCATTGGAGCTCTAGGATGTGTTGATGGAAGAAGAAGTCTAAGAAGATCAAGGTGGGTATTTTTATGATTTGATTTTTTGTGATTTGAGGGCCCACATATGGTGGGACCCATCTTGATCTAAGCATTGTATCATGGAGGAGCTCATAGTGGCGGAGCTCCTCCCACCTCAGCCGATCTCTCTCCCTTTTTTCTATCTCTCTCTCTTGTGATGCATGTGACGCACTAGATCCACAGCGATCGTGGACCCACTATGATGTACATTTTATCCATGTCGTCCGATCGTGAGGCCCACATTGCTGCTGCCCATTTTTGGGCAGATCTTGGGTGAAGGAAAAATATAAATATCAGTTTGATCCAACCCTCGGTGGGCCATCACGCGGGACCGACTTGATGGGTGCGTTGTATCCATGCCACCCATCCCTGGCCAGATGCGGACCCACCTTGATGACGCCTTCCGTCCAGACCGCCCATCCTCTGGACGTCTGGAAGGAGTGGAAGTACAAATATCAGCTAGATTCATAGCTGGTGGGTCCCACACGTGTGGACCCACCATGCTTATGACCCATCTGGGCCGTCCATCTTTTGGACGGCGAGCCACTTGGCTGGCTGTATTGTCGTCAGCAGGCCGAGGGGCCTACCTTTACGATTTGCTGTATATCCCAGCCGTCCAGTGAGTCTGGACGGTGGGTATCCACCTTGACGTTGATCCACCCCGTCCACCTCAGGACGTGGGCCCACCGTGATGTTCCTGTCGTCCACACCGTCCAGATTTCTAGACGGTGGGCCCCTGGTAATGTATATCATCGTCCACCGTCATCTGGACACTGGATTGGACTTCGTGTAATATTATATATTATATATAATATAACATAATATATATTAGATATTATAGCTGGTGGCCCCACGTGGGACCGACCTTGACGTATGGGATTATCCACACCGTCCAGAGAGCTGGACGGTGGAAGCTCACATAGATGTATGTTTTGTATTCCACGCCTTCCGTCCTGGGGCGTGGGACCCACTGTAACACCCCGGATTTTTTCCAACCTGGGACTAGATGTCATTAGGCAATGGATCAATCCTAACACAGGTTTAACTTCTTAAACGCTCAATTAAAGCCTCAAATCCCTTTTCAAACAATTTTCTTCATAAATCCCACCCTTCACTACCTTGTGCTTTCAATTTCTCAAAGCACTTTCGCCCTAGATAATATCTTAAACTAGCTAAGTAGTAAAACTTGGATCACTTTATATACAAACTACAAAGGCCCAGGTACCACCTCAGACAGAAATCACCTAGGATTAAATCCTTTAGAAATTTGACAAAGTTAACTAGGTGTGAAACCAGATTAACTACGAAATCTATTTGAATCGCTTTAAATACGATCTGCAAGACCCAAAACTTGTAGAATCATTGACGCTAGGTTGCCCTAAAATCTAGGATCAAACTCATTTCCCGGCTGCTCTCGGGAATGAAACGAAACTTCGTATTAGGTCTAGATCGCACATCAGAAGTCCGATTAACACGAAGTTAAGGAACTAGGACCGCCTCACTGGGCTTGACTATCATCTCAAAAATCAGGTTCAGCCGATGTCCCACGGCCATTCGTTTGGATCCGGAGCGAGGGAGTGTGAAAAACACTATTCCCTTTGAAAAATAAATATCTGGAATAGTGATCTGGCACCATTCGCTTGCGCATCAGTATTAAGCAACCAGACCGTCAGAATCAGACCAAATTACACCCTCGGATTAAGAAAAATTTCAGGAACATTTACATGAACTTGGAATTTCGGATCGTGGCCCACTGACCGTTGAACTGAAAGTGGTCCGCCACGTGCGATCTGGGAATCCGATCGGGTCGAAAATGTAATCCCACATAGATCCATGTGTGGTGAGCTTAAGTCTGACGTTTGGCTCAAGGGGGGCCACCAGAAACACTCTTTTAAGCTGGAAAAGTGATGAAATACCTATATAAGCAGTAACCATTGAACCTGAGTCTGTTTTGGGAAGGTTTTTGGCTATAAAAGGAGCTTAGAATAGCCCCTCTCATAGCCATACGAATTTGGGATAAAACCCTAGAGAGAGAGAGAGAAAAGGGAGAGAAAGCTTTGGATTTGTGGGATCACCTTCCTCCTACTGCTTTCAATCATCACACGGCCTACACCGCCTCTTTCCAGGCGCTTTTTCGGCGGTATCCATTCCGTTTGAAGGTGAGAAACCCTAACCCTAGGTCTGATTTGAAGTATATAGGTTGTAGGTTGTGAAAAGGCTAACCGATTTCACTCTTTAGCCTAGAAAACGCCCGTATACGGAAGCTCAACAACCCTTGCTGATTTGTTGTGATTCCAAGGGCAAAGGTGAGGACTTTAAGTGTATAAGTTACGGTTTTTAATGCTTTTAATGTCAGATAATGATAGATTCATGATCTGCATGCAATTGCACATGTACAAAATGCTTTCCGTTTTCTGTTTCGATTAGAATTGTAGAATTTGGAAATTCACATACTCTAGGTATTCGTATAAAATACCGTATACATATTTTTTTAGAAATTTGTTTGACATGTTTATTTGACGTATGGATATATGACGTATGGATAAAATACTTATTTGGCGAAAGGATTCGCCTAAATACATGTTTACTAATAAACACTATGTATGTAGAAATACGGTATTGTAAGAAGTACCGTATACATGTATATTTTAGTGATGTGTTTGTCATGATTAATTGTCGTATAAATATATTATGTGCGTATAAAACATTTGCTTGGCGAAGGGAATCGCCGTAATACATGTTTGCTTGTATACACTATGTATGTTGAAAATGTGTATTCTAGAAAATACTGTATATGTATAAATATTAGGAGATGAATTTATCATGATTATTTGCTGTAGTAATATATTATACATGGATAAAATACTCACTTGGCTAAGGGATAGCCCTAATACATGTTTTGCTAACATACACCCTGTATGTTGTAATAGTTTATTCTAAGTGTTTGTGAAAATGATTGAATGAGTACCGAACTCTCATTCGTACTCGCCATGACTAGTTGTCATGGATTCATGATTGTTGTATTGGCGATACCCCTTTGACGAAAGGATTTTCCCTAAATCACGCCACGGCCAATATACACCATATATGCTAAAATGTGTGGCCCAAGTGTTTGTGGAAATGACCAATGAATATGGAACTTGATTCACTGCTTGCCATGACTATCCGTCGTGGGTGTACGCGTGTTATGATTGGGGCAACTCCCTAGGGAAAGGATTTGGCCTAATGCCTATGTGATCGACATATGTCATGTATGTTGATGTATGTTTGTTTAAGTGTTTTTTTGAAATGTCTGAATGAGTAGTAGTTAGCAAATTGTAATGTATAAGGGTGTTGAGATATGATTCTCAACCTCTTTTAACTATGTGTATGATCTCCTTGGATTGTTGTGTGATTAGGAATTGAACATATATAAACTCATGCTTGTGTTGTGATTCATAACATGCTCAACTGCTTTATAATTATAACTATGTAATGCATATGTTTAAATTTATATTTACGTTGTATGATCCATCATGGGTGATGGGGGAGCGGAGCAACGAGTGCGTGTAATGCTGATACAGCGACCCTAAACGGATAATACCATACCTTGATTGTATGAGTAGAATCTTGATCCATTACTGCTTTATCCATCTGCAAGTTATCATGTTTGGGGCTATGATTATAGTCCAGACAATAGGTACCCGAATTGAATTCGTGGCAGCGATTCATTTGCCACGTGAGATGTGTTCGACGAACCCGAGTCGTACTTCGGTTGGCGATAGTGGTTGGCCACGGCGTGCTTATGCACTTCATGTCGTTCAACTTGTTGTGCGCTCGAGCTAGCCGAGCTCGTCAAGTAACCCGATCTGTCTTATGTATGTTCACCATGTTTGGTCGCTACTGCCTAAACCTAGGGTACCAAACTTTCCAGTGAAATCCCTTTTAACCATGGTACCTCGATCCGCTAAGACTCATGAGCCGGGCATGGTGGTATGGGACACCGTGGTCGAGCTGTTGGCCTACGCTGGGGCCACGTGCCTCCCCGTAGTGACCAGTGAGCAACTAGACTCGTGAGCCGATTATGGTGGTATGAGACACTATATTCGAGCTGTCGATACTTACGGCGAGAGCTAAGTACGGTGAGACCTGTACTCGTGCTGACGGGCGACGAGTCCTCTGTAGTATCTTCGAGTATACTCTAAGGTCTGTGATTGGCGACGAGTCTTTCACAGCAACTGGAGTATGAGTTGAGCCGAGTACGGTGAGACCTGTATTCGAGCTGACGGCTAGTGATTGAGCCGAGTACGGTGAGACCTGTACTCGAGCTGACGGTCAGCAATTGAGCCACATACGGTGAGATCTGTATCTGTGCTGACGGGTGACGAGCTCTTTGTGATGCCTTCGCTATGCCTCTCAAACCATAATATCGTATGAGATTAACTAGGACTGACGACCCTAGAATGGATCATGTTTGGGAATGATACAAGGGAGGTACCTTAGTTTTCCAATACTGCTGTTTGAAATGGACTAATAATAACTCGGTAATCATGATCATCATCGCACCGCATGTGCTTAGTAGATGTGGCGCACTGAGGGAGTTAAGCATTCGCGAACGTAAGATGATGTCGCATGAGGGTGGTTTGGCAAGGGCATACAGCATCATGTCATTTCATTCTTGCACTTAATAAGAGTAGTTAGAATTGTTTGATTTGTACTGCTTTATCATTACTGCTTGATTGAATTGATAACATGTTAACCTATGCTTTACTGTTCCACTGAGTTGATCACTCACTCCCATATTACGGGATGGTGTTGTACACACCAACCAGATTTGTTGAATTTCAGATGTTGGCGATGCTTATGAAGCAGAGCCAGACTACTTCTATGGTGATGAGGAGAAGTTCTCCTATCATGTAACTCTCTGACGGGTCTCTGAAGACCTGGTACTGCATTGACGGGGCTATGGTACTTGGGATAGAAGATATTACACTTACACATTTGGTATATTTTAGAACTGTACTTGTACTTATTTAACCTAGTAATGTTATCACACTCTGGGGACTCATCATAGTTTATATATTTTATCTATCTATCATCGTCTTCCGCTTGCAATTTAAATGTCTCTGGAGTATGATATGCTGTTTTGGCTTAATCTCACTCATGTTCAATGCACGAATACAGTCAACATTCAATCATCATTCATTTTGTTACATAAGTGATGTTCTGGAACTCGGGAGTTGAGTTTATGCTCGACCCCTGATTTTCAGGGCGTTACACCCACCCTCTGCATGTGTGGCACCCACACATCCAGCAAGGGACGTGGGACCACACTGTGATGTATGTGCCTTGGTCCACACCATCCAGATGGCTGGACGATGGGCCCCGCATGATGTATATGTTTCTTTTCCACGTTGTCCATCCGTTTCTGCTATGTGGGACCCTCGTGATGCATGTGTTTCATCTATACCGTCCATAACGTGGGACCACCTTGAAGCATGTGTTTTATCCAACCATCCATCTAATGGCACCCCACCATGATGTATTTATTTCATCCACACTGTCCAGACTATGCTGGACGGTGATGGACAATGTTTGGACGGTGCCGTCCAATGTTTGGACAGTGCTGATTTACATAGACAATGTTTGGACGTCTGGATAATGTTGGGCAGGTGCTGATTTACATGAACAATGTTTGTGCGGTGCTGATCATCTTTAGGTTGCCATGTGCCCCATAGTATGATGTGTACAATGATACACATGTTGCACCTACAACTATTGAAATGATTTTAGATGTAATCCAAGTTCCCAATCTGTGAGGAGGCCCACCTTGACGTATTTTTGTGGCCTATTTGTCGGGCCCACTTTGATGTATTTTGTGGCTCATTCGAGAGGCCCACTTTGATAACTTGCGGCCCACTAATGCGGCCCATTGATGCAGCCCACTTGATGTGTATGATGCCCATTAGTGCGGCCCATTAATGCAGCCCACTTAATGTATATGAGGCCCAATGGTGCGGCCCATTGATGTGGCCGACTTGATGTATATGAGGCCCAATGATGCGGTCCATTGATGTGGTCGACTTGATGTATATGAGGCCCAATGATGCAGCCCATTAATGTGGCTGACTTGATGTATATGAGGCCTATTGGAGTGGCCCATTGACGTGACCCAATAAGATGTATTTTCGGCCCGTATGATGGGGCCCATTGTGATGTATTTCCGGCCCATGGATGCGGTCATTGTGATGTGTATTAGGCTCAGATATGTGGCCCATTGCGATGTGTATGGTGATGTATATGAGGCCCATGAATGAGGCCCCCTGTAATGTATATTTAAGGCCCTCTTGCGATTTATTAAGGCCCATGGGTTGTGGCCCATTGTGATGTGTATTAGGCCCTTGTGCGAGACTATGGGCCCACTATATGTTTGGCTTTGACTCTATGTGGGCCACTTGTTGGGGACAATGTTGGTTAGATGTCCACATTAATGGGCAATGATGGTTGAAAGTCCACATTGTGACCCTCCCTTAGGCCTTGATAGGCCCATTCTCATCGATCCCAATTCTCATGGCTGATTGCCGATTTCGATTGACGTGACCAATTTGCCGATTCTGATTATCAATCGATCCTGATTGTCATGGCTAATTGTCGATTTCGATTGACGTGACCGATTTGCCGATTCTAATTATCGATCGATCTCAATTATCGTGGCCGATTGTCGATTCCGATTGTCGTGACCGATTGTCGATTCTGACTGACGTGACCAATTTACCGATTCTGATTATTGATCGATCCTAATTATTGTGGCCGATTGCCCATTCCGATTGACGTGACCGATTTGCCGATTCTGATTATCGATCGATCTCGATTGTCATGGCCGATTGCCGATTCTGATTGGCTTAGCCGATTTGCCGATTCCGATTGTAGAGGCCGATTGTTGATTCCAACTTCGATTATCGAAGCCGATTCCGATTCTAATTTGTCAAGGTCGATTGTATAGGCCGTTTCCGATTGTCGAGGCCGAGTATTGAGGCCGATTCCGAGTGTCGATTTCGATTGTTGAGGCCGACCTCAATTGTCGAGGCTGATTTCAATTGCCAAGGCCGATTGTCGGGACCTATATGATGTACATGTGACCCATAGTTAAGGCCCATTGTGACACGTATTAGGCCCATGATGCATGGTCTATTTGATGTATTCAAGACCTATGTGTAAGGCCCACATGTCATGTATTTGAGGCCCATGGGCAAGGCCCATTGTGATGTATTCATGGCCCATGGGTAAGACTCATTATGATGTATTCATGGCCTATGGGCAAGGCCCATATTGATATGTATTAGGCCCATGAGCAGGGTCCACCTGTCATGTATATGTGGCCCTTGAGTAAGGCCATCGTGTTGTATATAAGGCCTTTGTGTGAGGCCGTGGGCCCATTATATGTTTGGCTCTATGTAGCCATTCCTAGGAGGTAATGTTGGTTAAATGTCCACATTGTGGAGCCCGATTGTTGATGTCGGTTACTGATACCGATTATGAGTATGTAACAGCATAGCATCACAATACATGCTCATACGCATCATCTGTATATTTGTTATGAGATGTGATTGACCATTGTATACGTCATATGGCAGGTTTTTCACAGGGCTCCCTGATAGGCGGAGTTGTCCCACATGAGAGCATGACATGCACAAGATTGATGCATGATTGGACTGTGTGACTCATGCATCTCGCATTTGTGTGACATGACCACCATATGTCCTAACGACATCAGGGCCGAAGCCTCCTCAAATATTTTGTGGATGGCCAGATGGGATATCGAAAATCTATTCTACATGGGGTGTTATAGATATCCTTGGGTGAAAGTCTCAGAACCCTTTTGGTTCCAAAGGTTGCTTCAACGTCTAGACCGAGTGGATGCATGAGCGCATGAGGGTCGTATACCGTTAGGCCGCGTCTTACACTGTGTCGTAGTCGATTAGAAGGGGGTACGGCCTTACCTGCCCGAGAGGAGGAGGCAATGCTAGGCTGAGTCTGACCAGCTCGAGGAATGGGTCCGCTATCGACGAATCGGGCCCGATATTGGCAGGCGGATAATGAGGTTTCTTCCACTCACCTTGTTGCGCGCGATGGGGCGGCAATCTAGACCCCGGTGATTTCTCAAAGAGGAACCACACTGATATGTGAACTTATTGAGTAGGAGTTGTATACTCATTCATTCATTCACTATCCACTCGGGCTGGTGGTGCGTAACTATTTGTTATACGTACCTTCGCAATGGCCAGGATTTCGGTTGGGATGCGTGACTAACCTGAGATCAAGAGTTTACCACATTGAGTCTGACTATCCAAATTTAGGTATAGGACTGGTTTGGATAGAAGTCCCTTGTGATGGACCCCATAGCCTGCGATACTACGTACTATCATCCCGACTTCACAATCCAGCAGGGTCATTACATTTGCACCGCATATTGCATTACATCCGCAGTATCATTACATTTGCACCGCATATTGCACCGCATATTGCAGGGTCATTACATTTTTGGTTACTATGTTTCTGCATTTATACGGCCTAAATACGACTGACGGTATTCGTGGACTCATCAGGATTTGCATAGAATATTGCATCATAGACATCTGATATTTGGCTTGTTGTCTCCGCATTGCATAGCTGATCTACATTGCTTCATCAGTATATAATATTGGTTTATTATATTTTTACATCGCATAGCCTGGATAAGGCTGATGGTATTTATGGGCCTATCAGCATGTCTTCGCATTACTCTGATATTGTATAATTTATGAACTTGCCAGCATTTCTGATATTGTATGATTTATGAGCTTGTTAGTATTTTCGCTTACTCTGATTACTCTGATATTGTTTACTTGGCACTTACCTTGTGCACACACTTTCACTACCCACTAAGCTTTTTATAAGCTTATGCACGATAGATGCGTGCAGGTGGCGTTAGGTATCAGCAGCGTTGAGCTTGGAACGTGCAGCGGTCTCCCAGAGCTTGATGTTCGATTTATGTATTTCTTTTTCATCATTATACTCAAATGATTATATTAGTGGATATGTGATGATGATGTTGCCTTTATGATTGGGTATACTTGTGGTTATGCTATTACGAGATAAATGTACACTGAAAAAAAATCCTCCTTGTAGGATCCCAGGATCAGACTCTGGCGTATAGGCATTGGGAGTCGAGAATGGGGTACTACGGAGGTTGTCGGTATCGGATTCGACGATCGAGGTTCTTGTGAGTCCGATCTCTGGGTTTGGAGCGTGGCATCATTGGTCACTACGGGGAGGCTCGTCACCCCAGCGTAGACTAACAGCATAGGCACACTGTTCCATATCACCGTCCTCGGCTCATGAGTCTTGTGGGCCGAATCTTATAATTAACAGTGGGCACAAAGGTATCGGGGTATCTCGGGTTCCTACATGGGCGTGCAATCATGGTTAACATATAAGGATGGATGATTGTGAGCTAATATGCCCCCATAAGTTGCACCATAAACCGAACGGCCTGAGAACGGTGTCTCGTGTAGTCTAACTACGGCCGTCAATTCACAGCTTAACTGATAGGGCCAAATTTGCCCGTGGGCTGAACTAACAAAAGGGTTTCCCAAAATAACTACAGTTAATCAGCCAATCCATGAAAGGACAGATTCATAAACAGGTAGTATAAGCTCAGTACTTCCAGAGTAACTCTACCAATGTAGAATAAAGTTTAACATTCCAAGTATATAGACATCAACCAAATAATTTCCACGAAATGAGAGAGTCATGTTCATAAATTTCATTGATTCCTACCAAAGGGGCGGCCGTGTACCTAGGCGTGTCAACACGAATTCACATTTTCCAACATAAAACAGAAATTCAGCAATACATTAAAAATTTAGCGCAATTATTTCAGAGATTCAGCAATTCAACTATAATGCACTACTCCTATGCCTAGCATGTTTCACATACAACCGAAATCAACCAGTAAATTCAGCATTTATTCGATAAACTAAGTGCATACACCCTAATTCAACCTGCAACATAGCATTTCATATATTTGGGAATGTTTGGACCTAAACCCCATTTTCCATTTGGAGAAAACCCTAAATTTCACTAATCAACTCAACCAATTTAATTTCAGCAACATGCAGGGAAGTTTTATCAAACATGTTTACTAAAAACCACGCTAGGCACGAAGAGCAGCCATCTAAGGGTAATGGTCCGCACCTATAGTTGACCGGAAGCCTTCGCAAGCGTCCTAACGTTGCCGGGTCCGCAAACTCAACGTGTCGGGGCCCTACGTTGCAAGAAAGCAGCAGTAAGATGCATGCATGTGGCTGATCGCTAAGGGCATGTTTGATTTTCTTGGGTAAATGTAAATGCAATAGAAATTGGAAATAATTATTTCCTTGGTAATTACCTTCGTTGATTTGACTCTTGCTTTTTTCGACACAAAAATCAAGGAGACTGTCAAATATTAGGGGGACCCACCATGATGTATGTGGATTATCCACACTATCCATCCATCATGCCAACTGAATTTAGGAAAGAAGCCAAAAAATGAGGCAGATTCAAAGTTCAAGTGGACCACACTATAGTAAAAATGAAAACGAACACTTACGGTTATGAACTTCTTGGGGCCATTGTTTACTTTGGTGTGGGACACTTGATTGTTAGATTTTTCTCATTTTTTAGCTCATGCCTTAAAATGTTAGGGTAAAACGGAGGGACAATGCAGGCATGTCATATGCATGACGGTGGGGCCCACAAATGTATGCAGTCATTTTGGACTATTTTTCAAAGCAAGAATACCCCGGCATTTTCAAACAGGTGAAATTGTAATAATGGGGTATTTACCCTGCATCTGGAAAATTAAACAGGCCCTAAGAAAGAGTGGATTGAAGTTTGATTCTCACCTTAGATCGGACGTAGCTCGGTTTTATGGCGATCAGGGCGGAATTCTTGGCAATATAGGGATGTGGGTGCGGGGAATTTCAATCCCCAAGCACCACCTTCACTCCTCTCTCTCTCTCTCATTTCAGTTGCTGGAATTTTTAGCAAATGAGAGAGGGTTGACATTAAATACCCCTGGGATTATATCACTTGGCCCTGAATGTCTTAATATGCCACCTATGGCCCTATGGGGCCCATTTTTAGCTATTGGGGCCACCCTGATGGGCCCCTGGGCCATCTAATTCGTAGATCAAGTGCCCATGGCCTAATGAAGGGCCGGGTGGAATTTGATGGCAAACGGACACGAGGTTTTGCCGCAGCGGTCCGATTTGTGATCAACGGTTACTGGCTTTCGATCAACAGTCAGATTTCATGGGTGAGGGCAGGGAAATGTTCCTAGCCTTCGGTGTAAATTTAGAAGAGATCCGACGGCTGAAATGCCCAGATTTTCTGACTCAAGGAATAGGGCCAATTAATTAAATTTTCAGATCTTCCTTCTTTAGGTCTGGCGACTCACGTTTTCCAAGTGTCAGCTAAATGGCACGATTCGCCCATTTTTGGGCACCACCTGAGCCTGATGTCCGCAATGGACCACAAGCCCAGTGAGACCTAAGGCCTACCAGAATTTTAGAATTTTTTTTATTTTTCTTCGAGCGGTACACTACTCGTACGAACAGTCGGCAAGTGTAATTTGGTCGTCTGGCTCTATGACTCGTGTTCGTCCTGAACACCATTTGATCTAATTGCATTAGTGTCTTAATGAGGATTAACTTACTGGTGATAAGCCCACACGTGCGATCGAATTGTACAGTCCTGCGTCAGTTCGCATGTGAGTGCCTCAGAACACTGTTTCAGTTTTGGGCGGGGTGTTACAATCTACCCCCCTTATAAATAAATTTCGTCCTCGAAATTTGTACCTGTTCATACTGCTTGAGTAGGTTTGGGTAATGCTTGCAAATTTCAGCTTCATTGTCACGCCCCAAACTCAAAAATCGGACTCACGAAATTCTCAATCACCGAATTCGGGGCCGACAGCCTCCGTAGTACCCCATTCTCTGCTCCCGACACCTATATACCAGGTTCCAATCCTAGGATCCTATAAGGAGGATTTTTTTTAGCATGAACTTATTTCGTAACAAACATAACCATAAGCATAACCCACGAATAATAACCAAGACACCATCACAAAATCCACTATGATAAAAAACTTTAAGGTATAATGCCCATAAAGGAAAATACAATGATAATAATGATAAAACTCCAGAAGCTCTGCGGCATGCTCCTACTCCTGCTCAGCTACGGCCTAGCATCACTTGCACGCAACGGTCGTGCATAAGCTTGTAGAAATCTTAGAGGGTGGTGAAAGTGTATGCACATGGTAAAAATGCAAGTATGCAATATTAAAGTAATGCGAAAATGCTGGTAAGTCCATAAATGCCATTAGTTATACCAAGGTCATTCGATGCGAGGCATGAATGTTATCGGTCATACCAAGGTCATGCGATGCGAGGTATGAATGTTATCGGCCATACCAAGGCTACGCGATGCATGGCCTACAGGGCCAATATCATATGCGAGGTGCAACTCAAGCATACTAATCTCATATGAATCCTCATATCAATACAGTTTATCTCTGAAATATATATATATATATATATATATATATATATATCACTGGGTCTTGTACACTATACATCATATCGCCGCACACTGAACGCGCAACCATGCAAGTGGAAGAGACCTGATCACTATTCGCCTACCAATTTCAGCCTGACACATCGATAGCGGACTCATTTATGAGTTGGTCAAACTCAGCCTATTTATGCCCTCTACCTTCAGGCGGATAAGGCCACACCCCCTTTTAATCGACCATGACACAGTAAGAGACGTGGCTTACTGGTATACGGCCCTTGTGCGCTCATGTATCCACTCGGTCTCGACGTTGGAGTATCCTCTGGTACCATCGTGTTTAGAAATTTTCACTTAAGGACATCTATGACACCTCGATGCTAGTAGCAGTATTTTCGGTGTCCAATCTTGCCATCCTCGATATGCTTGTGGAGGCTATGGCCCTGATGTCGTTAGGGCGTACAAAAATCATATCACACAAATGCAAGATGAATGAATCATACTATCCAGTTATGCGGCAATCCTGTGTGTACTACGCGCTCATATGGGCATCTCCTCCTATCAGGGAGTCCCGTAATAATCCGCCCAATGGCATGTGCTATGATCAATCACTCCTCATATCAAGCATAAATATGATGCACATGGGCATGGATCGTGAAGTTATACTAAATGATGATGTACTCTCCTCATATCAAGGATGAGCCTAGACGGCCTACTCATATTAAGGATGGGCCTAACGATCATGGGGGCCCAACGGTTTGGGTTAGCCCACTAAGGGGAGGTGAGAATGGGCCTAACAATGGGCCTTAGGGAGAGTTACAATGTGGACATCAAATCATCATTGTTCCCAAGGCATGGCCCATGATAAACATCATTACATACATCATGATGGAATCACACATCACATCAGTCCTCGTATACATTGCTTTGGGCCTCACACATGGGCCTCACATACATTGCATTGGGCCTCACTCATGGGCCTCATGTGCATCACATTGGGCCTCATATACATCGCATTGGGCTACATCCCGTGGGCCTCAAATATATCACGATGGGCCACATCCATGGGCCTCTCATACATCACATCGGGCCTCATCATATGAGCTTCATATACAACACATCGGGCCTCATCATATGGGCCTTATATGCAACATAATGGGCCATAAATTCATCACATTAAGGTGGGCCCTGCACGTTCCAAATGGACCGCAATTACATCACATTGGGCCTCATCAAATGAACGGCATAGATATACAATACATACATCACGGCGGGCCACATAAATGGATAAATAGATAAAACATATACATCAGAGGTGGGTCCCACTGTCCAGCAGCTACTGGACGGTGCAGGATAAGACCTATACATCAAGGTAGGCCCCACATGGCACAAAACAGATGGACGGCATGGCTGCAAAGCACAAACATCGTGGTGCATCCCATAGCACACTGTCCAAGGACGAACAGTGTGGATACAAAATATATACATCAAGGTGGGTCCCACCCCCACACGTGCTACACGCGTGGGGTGGGCCCCACACGTCTTGAAAGAAATGAACAAACGGTGGGATATAACATATACCTTATGATGGAGTCACAGAACTTGCTGACGTCAATGGACAACTGAGGCTGCTGGGACCCACCGTCCAGGGTCTGGACGATGTGGAACTCATTAGGTGGGACCACACGTGTGGGGATCCACACCCCATCAGATTGAACGGTTTAGATATAACGTATGCCTCATGATCAGCACCCATGAGCTGTTGATGTTAACACAACAGCTGGATAGCTGGGGTCCACGGATGGACGACCCAGATGAAAAACAGATGGACGACATGGAATAAAATACATACATCATGCGGGACCCACAGAACTTGCTAACGTCATTCCATCGGCTATATGTTGTTGGGTCCCCACCGTCCAGATGGATGGTGGGCCAAAATACATAAATCACTATGGATCACACCCACGTCCAAATCGCTGGATGATTTAGATCAAATAGATGGACAACTTTGATAAAACACATGCACCACAGTGCAATCCACCGTCCAACAATCTGGACGGTGCGGATATAATAAATAATACATGGTGGGCCCACATCAGCGTGGCCCACCGCTTGGATCAAACTGATATTTGTGTTCTTACTTCATCCAGGTCGTTCTGGAAGGACGGTGTGGATAATACATCATAGTGGGGTTTCCACCATCCATGGTGTGGATCTAATCCATCCTTCAAGGTGGGCCGCAATAGGAAAATTAGAGAGAGGGAGATGTGTGAAGGGGAAGAACCCTGCCACTATGGGCCCCCCTATACTCAATACAATGCATACATCCAGTGGTCCCACCACAAGTGGACCCATAAATAGAAATCAACGGTGAAAATCCTAAGATCACCCACCGATTGCACTCCTTAGTCCCTTGGCTTCCTTAGCTCATTGGCTTTAATTTTGATATAGGATGGTGAGGTATGGATGGCTAAGATGGGAGATTGGGTGGTGGGGAGTGAGCCACACTTGACTTCTCTTGGAGCTTGGACGATTGCTCTCTCTCTCTCTCTCTCTCTCTCTCTCTCTCTCTTGGTTGCTTGGGAGTGAAGAGAGAAATGAGAGAGAGAGAGAGAGGTGATGGGATCAAAAGGGATGGGTGAGTGATGTGTGAGTGATGTTGTGTAAGAGATGGGATGGGTGGAGAGAGAGAGAGAGAGAGAGAGAGAGTTGACTTTGGGAATGGGAGAGGGATGGGTTGTGTACTTGACTAGTGATGTGATTGATGGGATAGTTTAGGTAGAGATTCTTTTAGAATTTCTAAATGCACGGTATTTTCTTCAAAATATACGCGAGCCCACAACTCCTAGCCTGGGTATTGTAATGGTACGCAAGACACGGTGTTGGAACCGCGGTCGCTAGGGTATAAGTTTCGAGTCGAGTCGACATAGATATACAGGATACGACTTAGAGTCACGCGCAAACGCAGATTATAGGTCATGGGTTGCCGAAATTCGATGGTGAGGATTACGGGAGTTTAAAGAACGGTACGGATTAGGATACGGACCTTACATTCAGTCTTCCAAGTGGCTTCTTCTTCTCTGTGGTGTGTCTACAATACCTTAACCAATGAGATTGCTTTGTTTCGCAACACTTGCTCTATCTTGTCTAAGATCTGAGTGGGCCTAAGAATGTATGTGGCATTGTCATTGAGTTCCACGTGTTCCCATCGAATGACACGTGAGGGGTCGGGAACATACTTTTTAAGCATGGTGACATGGAACACATTGTGCACTCCGGCGAGTGGAGTGGGCAATGCCAAGCGATATGCGACCGGCCCTATGCGGTTAAGAATTTGGAAAGACCCAATATATCGCGGGGTAAGTTTTCCTTTTTTACCAAAACATATAACTCCTTTCATTGGCAAAATTCTTAGGAACACATGGTCCCCTGCTTCAAACTCTAGGTCCCTTCACCTTGTGTCTGCATAGCTCTTCTGCCTACACTGGGTTGTTAGGAGACGTCGCCTAATGATTTTAATCTTCTCGGTGGTTGTCGGCACCAAATTAGGTCCCAATAAACTTTTCTCACCAATCTCAGCCCATCAGTGAGGAGCTCGACAAGGGCGCCCATATAAAGCCTGCTAAGGCGCCATACCGATACTAGCTTGGAAGCTATTGTTGTAGGTAGACTCGACATAAGGGAGGCATTCGTCCCAACTGTCCACGAAATCTACTGCACATGTTCTCAATATGTCTTCTAATATCCGATTTACTCGTTCTGTCTACCCATCTGTCTGAGGATGAAAAGCGGTGCTAAAATTCAACTTTACTCTCATCGCCTGTTGTATTCAGGTCCAAAACATTAAAGTGAATCAGGTATCCCGATCCGATACGATCTCCAAGGGAACACCATGGAGCCAAACTATTTCTTTAATGTACAATCTTGCTAAATCGTCGGAAGAATAAGAAGTTCGAATTGGGAGAAAATAAGCCAATTTTATCAACTGATCCACAATCACCCAATCGAATCATGTCCCTTCCTTGTCCTGGGCAACCCGAAATGAAGTCCCATTTCCATTCAGCAAGAGGCATAGGCTGCAAAAGGCTTAGCAATCGGCGATGTTTGGCCTTGACTTGCTAACATATGAGACATCGAGAGACATAGTCGGCTATTTCTCTTTTCATGTTGTTCCACCAATAGTTTTGCTTAAGGTCCCAGTACATATTGGTACTTCCAGGATGCATTGCTAGTTTTGAGTTGTGGGCCTCAACTAGAAGTTCTTCTTTCAATTTGGGATGGTCCAAGACGCAAAGGCGGCCTTAGAATCGTAGACCTCCATGGGAGCCGATTCTCCATTCGGAATCACTCCAGATTTCTGCCAGTTCCCTCATTTTTCTTAACAATTCATTATCGCTTTAGGCCTCGATGACTTGACTGTCAATCATCGGCTAAACATGAACATGTGCAACGACTTCATATGGTTCTTCTATCATCAGCTTCAACTCGAAGTCCCATACAAATTCTACCATACCCCACTCTTCCACCATTAATGGGGCGGCAAATTCTAGCGTCTTCTTTCGGCTTAATGCATCTGCCACTAGATTGGCCTTACCAGGATGGTAGGAGACATCGAACTTGAAGTCCTTTAGCATCTCCATCCAGTGGCGTTGCCTCATATTCAAGTCCCTATGGGTGAAGATGTACTTGAGACTCTTGTGATCGTAAAAAAGCTCAAACTCTTCCCCGTAAAGGTAATGCCTCCATAGCTTCAAGGTGAAGATAACCGCCGCCAGTTCGAGGTCGTGGGTAGGATAATTCTCTTCATGTTTCCTCAACTGTCGTGAGACATTGGCAATAACTATGTCCTTCCGCATAAGGACATAACCCTGCCCTACACGAGAAGAATACGTGTAGATGGTGCACTTGACCCTTTACTCAGGCAGAATAAGCACTGGAGCCGAGGTCAACTTCTCTTTCAATTCTAGGAAGGCCGCTTCTGCCTTGTCATTCCAAGCGAACTTAAGGTCCTTCCTGGTGAGCTAGGATAAAGGTCAGATGATTTTAGAAAAATTCTTAATAAAACGGCGGTAATATCCCGCCAATCCCAAGAAGCTCCTGACTTCCGTAATTGAGCTCGCTTGCTTCCAATCTTTTATCGCCGCTACCTTAGTTAGGTCTACAGCGATGCCTTCCTTGGACACTACGCGGCGAAGGAACTTGACTTCCTCTTTCCAAAAGTCGCACTTTCGAAATTTAGCTTAAAACTTGTTTCGCTTGAGCATTTCCAAAACTACTTGCAAGCGTTCTTCATGTTCCTTATGACTTTTGGAGTATATTAGGATGTCATTAATGAACACGAGAACAAATTGGTACAGAAAATGTCTGAAAACTCTGTTCATCATGTCCATGAATACAGCTGGAGCATTCGTGAGTCCGAAAGGCATAACCAAGAACTCATAGTGCCCGAAGTTGGTTCTAAACGCCGTTTTTGGTATGTCATCTTCTCTAACTCAAAGTTGATGGTACCCGGATTGCAAATCGATCTTCGAGAAGTACTGGGCACCTCTCAGTTGATCGAATAGGTCATCAATTCAAGGTAGTGGGTATTCGTTCTTCACAGTGACTTAGTTCAACCATCGATAATTGATGCACAATCGTAAGGAGTCATCCTTCTTTCTTACAAAAGCAACTGGGGCTCCCCAAGGGGATATACTGGGTCGAATGAAACTTGAGTCTAGCATATCATCTATCTGAATCCGAAGTTCCTCCATTTCACATGGAAGCATTCGGTAGGTTGAAAGAGAAAAGGGCGCGGTACCCGGCACCAATTCTATGGTGAAATCAATCTCCCGTCTAGGAGGGAGTCCTGGTAATTGTTTGAATACATCGACGTAGTCCTTGACCATGGGTGTGTATGTTAATGAAATTTCTTCATCGCCCTCTTCTTACGACACATAACAGAGGACTTGTTGTGGATAGCTAACCTGAACCGAAAACGTAAAAGGAGAGCTACCGTCTTCATAGATTGTCACCGTCCGGTCCTCATAATCGATCTCGGCTCTCATTACGGAGAGCCAGTTCATACCCAAGATCATGTCATAGTGGAAGACCTTTGTGACTATAAGGTCCACGCGTATTCTCTTGTTTCCCATATTAATGGGGCAACCTTAGCAGACAGATGTAGCTTCGGTGAAGGTTTCTGTTGCCATTATGATTCTTACTCCCAACATGGGAGTAGTCGGTAACCTCAAATTCTTGGCGGTTGTATATGATATGAGTGATGTTGTGGACCCAGTGTCCACGAGAAGAAAAACAGTGATACCTTGAATATTAGCAGTGACTTCAAATGCTGACAGTGTGATTATGGCTGCGTCCACACCTTCAGCGGTTAGGGCATTAACACAGGCTTGTTGCGGCCTATTGGGTTGATGCGTAGGCTGAGGCGGCGGCCTAATTTGAGGCGCCGGCAACCTACGAAATTGTTGGGACGGGCCCGCGGCTCGTTGAGGGGGAGTTGGCAACGCTTGTTGGGGCGGTCGACTTGCACGTTGAGGGGGCGTATAACCATGATCTCTCATCTTCGAGAAGCAATACACCTCCAAATGCCCCACTTTTCTGCAATACCTGCAGGTACAATACGGGTGGAGGAGGAGCATGCTGAGGAGGCGGACTTGGTTGCGCCCTTCTTCCGGAGGAGGAGGAAGACTGTCTCCCAAATCTCCCCCGTGACTCGGCTTGGAGGCGCACCCGGGAAACTCGCTCTTTGTCCCACTCCTATCGCAAGGACATCTCCACTAACTCCGCATAGGTCTGAATGTTCACACAACACATCTTGGTGTGGATTCCGGTCCTCAATCCTTCAGCAAAACACCTCATGCAGGTTTCTTCATCAGCAATAATTCGGGGGGCATAGCAAGATAACTTGGTGAACCAGTTTTCATATTCGGCCACCGACATTCCCCCTTGTTGGATTTGTAGAAATTTATTCTCCTTCTCAATTCGGTATGTACATGGGAAGTATTTCTAGAAGAAGCGCATCTCGAAATCCTCCCAAGTCCATACGAAATTTTTGAGGACGGTTCTCAACACGTTATCTCACCATACATCGGCCTCCTTCTCAGTGCTCGGGCCGGCACCAGCATTAAGATTCTTCTTAGATTTTTCGCTTCTTCCCCATAAGAGAAAGAAGCATGGAGATAGAGAAGATGGATGTCACCACCTTAAAGAAAGCCATTGAGGTGAGAATGCTTAGAGAATGTAATGGATTTGAAGGAGTGAGAATAGTGGGAGCCTAAAAGGAGAGTTTTATGCTCAAATGAGTGATAATAAGGGTGCAAGGAAGATTTAGGATGATTAGGATTGAGAGTGGCTCAGGGATGAAGCATGTAAGGAAGAAGATGGACCTAGGAGCTTTGAAATGAAGATTTGGGAGTGAGGAAGGGTTTAGGAGAGGTTTGGAGTGTAGGAAAGGGTCGGGAAGGGTATTTTTGGGCTTAAAAGGGAAAAAGGGACGATCAAAGGGGGGCCCCACAGGTGGGAGGGACCCCACATGGCTGGGCCAGCGGTGGCGCGTCGCCGCCCTCTGGAGCCAGAGGCGGCGCGCCGCCAAAATGGCGGTTTTGCCGTCGTCGCCACTCGACGGTGGCCTGCCACCCTGGGTCCTCTTTCACAGTTTGTGGGACCCATTGGGTCTCCTTAAATGCATTTGTTAGGCCCCTGATTGGTCGGGTCCATTAATCGCGGTCCAAGGATCGTTTCATTACGTTGTTAGGTTCATTTTTGGGCCTTGAAAAATCCTACAAACGATGATTCAGGCGGGTCTAAAGTCCTTTAAGTCAATGCAAGGACTTTCTGTCTCAACTAGGCTGGGAATTTAATGGGATTTTATGTTATATCAAACTGTCAAGTTTGAATATTTAGGCCATTGCAGTCTCGTGAATTACCCACGCGGCTTAGTCCCGACGTGGTAGAATTGAGTGGACTAAATTCATTTATCCTTGATTGGAAGTGACTTGTGTCATTTCATATAGCCTACTCCTTTCTATTTACAAGTCCTAGACTAGCCTACAGGGTTCAGTCTTGCTAGTAGGCAGAATCTGTGGATCCTAATATTGTTTATAAGTTCATTCGCTCCCTCCTAAGTCGGAGTGTGTTGCGATAAACGCGTCACCCCTTGCCCAGTTTAATCCAAACCATACTCTGATACCAAGTTGTAACGCCGCGAAATTTAAGGGCCGAGTAGAAAATCGGCTCTCGGATTCCCGAGTGCCACGTGTACCCTAATGGGCCTCGTATGCATGTAAATGTGGGCATCATGAAATCAAAGAGGATTAAATCAAACATAAAGCAACTGATCATTAGAGATTTAAGTATAAACCATTCACAAATCCAAGTGCTACTAATAAAGTCATAAACCAACGTAAACCCCATAATCCAAAGAAATAAAATATCAATTAGGGACCTAGTCCCATCCTCTCATCACTCCTTGGAAAGGATTGGGCCTTTGCACAAACCCGAGATCATCCATCGAGCTAGTAGAGTCCGTCAAACGTCTGAAAATACGTCTGTTCCTCATCGTCGTCCACACCGACATCTTCCAACATGTCTCGCTCCAAGGTTCCTGCATTTATGCGAGATTCTAGTTGGTGTTTTAGAACACCGTCCCAGAGTGGGAGTGAGTAGCTAACTCAGTGGTACCATTAGCAATAGATGGCACAAATAATCATGCATGGAATGCATTTAGTAAACAACATACATCATAAATTCCTAAATACTCTTGTTAATGAAATGCCTAGTTTGTGAAATGATGCATGCCTCTTACCACCAACACTCCCTCGAACGACAACATCTAACAATCGCAATGACCAACACTCCCTCAGTGCGACCTCGACTACCGAATTACCAAAATAAGTAATGCAATATTATAAACATATTAGCTGAGTTAATTATTTACGTTCATTCATCTAGTGGGTTGGGAAAACCAGAATACCCTTAGCAGAAACATTACCCAAACTTGATCGCGCGGCTCACGACCGTGGCTGTATAGCTCTCGCGGTCCTTAGCCCTCGTGGGTTCGTCAATCCCATAGCTCTGGGCTCATACGAAATCAATTAGAACTTTTAGGTCCTGCTCGTGGTTACTATGGGGAGGTTGTCACCCCAGCATAGGCCAACAACACGGGCACAGTGTCCTATACCACCGTCCCTGGCTCAGGAGTCTTGTGGGCCAAATCTTATAATTAACAGTGGGCGCAAAGGTCTCGGGGTATCTCAAATTCCTACATGGGCGTGCAAATATGGTTAACATATAAGGATGGCCGATTGTAAGCCAATATGCCCCCATAAGTCGCATCATAAACCGAACGGCCTGAGAACGGTGTCTCGTGTAGTCCAACTACGACCATTAATTCACAGCTTAACTAATAGGGCCAGATTTGCCCGTGGGCTGAGCCAATAAAAGGGTTTCCCAAAATAATTATGGGTAATCGGCCAATCCATGAAAGGACAAGTTCATAAACTGGCAGTATAAGTTTAGCATTTCCAGAGTAACTCTACTAATGCAGAATAAAGTTTAACATTCCAAGTACATAGACAACAACCCAATAATTTTCACGAAATGAGAGAGTCATGTTCACATATTTCATCGATTTCTACCAAAGGGGCGGCTATGTACCTAGGCGTGTCAACACGAATTCACATATGCCAACATAAAACAGGAAATTCAGCAATACATCAGAAATTTAGCGCGATTAATTCAGAGATTCAGCAATTCAACTACAAGGCACTACTCCTATGCCTATCATGTCTCACATACAATCGAAATTAACCAGCGAATTCAGCATTTAGTCGATAAACTAAGAGCATACACCCTAATTCAACCTGCAACATAACATTTCATATATTTGGGAATGTTTGGACCTAAACCCCTTTTCCATTTGGGGAAAACCATAAATTTCACAAATTAACTCAACCAATTCAATTTCAACAACATGTAAGGAAGTTTCATCAAACACGTTTACTAAAAACCACGCTAGGGACGAAGATCGGCCATCTAAGGGTAATGGTCTGCACCTATAGTTGACCGGAAGCCTTCCTAAGCATCCTAATGTCACCGGGTCTCCAAACTCGACGTGTCGGGGCCCTGCGTTGCAAGAAAGCGGCGATAAGATGCATGCATGTGGCTAATCACTAAGAATGAGTGGATTGAAGTCCGATTCTCACCTTAGATCGAGTGTAGCTCGGTTCTACGATGATTGGGCTGGAATTCTTGGCAATATAAGGATGTGGGTGTCGGAAATTTCAGTCCCCAAGCACCACTTTTACTCTCTCTCTCTCTATGATTTAAGTTGCTGGAATTTTCAGCAAATGAGAGTGTTGGCATTAAATACCCTGGAATTATATCCCTTGGCCGTGAATTTCTTAATATGCCACTAATGGCTCTGTGGAGCCCTTTTTAGCTATTGGGGCCACCCTGATGGGCGCCTAGCCCATCTAATTGGTGGATCAGGTGCCCCATGGCTTGATGAAGGGTCAGGTGGAATTTGATGGCAATCGGACCCGGGGTTTTGCCGCAGCGGTCCGATTTGTGATCAATGGTTACAAGTTTTCAATCAACAATCAGATTTCATGGGTGAGGGCAGAGAAATGTTCCTAGCCTTTGATGTAAATTTAGAAGAGATCCGATGGCTAAAATGCCCAAATTTTCTGACTCAAGGAATAGAGCCAATTAATTAAATTTTCATATCTTCCTTCTTTAGGCCTGGCGACTCGTGTTTTCCAAGTGCCAGCTAGACGGCACGATTCGCCCATTTCTGGGCACCACCTAAGCCTGATGTAAACGATGGACCACAAGCCCAATGAGACCCATGGTCTACCAGAATTTTGGAATTTTTTTTTTGGTTTTTCTTCGGGCGGTACATGGCTCGTACGAATAGTCGCCAAGTGTAATTTGGTCGTCTAGCTCTACGACCTGTGTTCGGCCTGAACACCATTTGATCTAATTGCATTAGTGGCTTAATTAGGATTAACTTACTGGTAATAAGCCCACACGGGCGATCGAATTGTACGGTCCTGCGTTGGTTCGTACGTGAGCGCCTCAAGACACTGTTCTAGTTTTGGGCGGAGTGTTACACTTGTCCTACCCCAAAATCATATATGGTACGTCCAATAGCTCATCCCGGTTTGTGAGATACGTTCGTCTTAAGTTCTGACGGTCCAGATCACTTCTATCATCGACCGAGCCTTTTCTAATCCATCTTGGCCATGAAAGTGTCAGTGACCAGCTCTACATCACAAAGTCACTCATGTTTTCAATGCTGACAACCACCAAATTGGATTAGACTCAACCTAGTTCACTTGGACCTACACAAGCCCTTAATCTAGCTTGGGCTCAAGTTATATTCACCTGATCCATTCTGCCTAGCCTGGCCTTAGCAAGTGTTTTGTCCTATAAATATACATTCCCATTGTAGGTTAGGCAATGCTTGCATCTTGCACTTAAATAGCTGGCTTTTATTTTTACAAAGTCTATATCACCTTGCATGTGAGACCCTCCTCTCAATGGATGCATTAGGAACATTCGACATCAATTTTTAGGTTGGGTCAGACCGATCCTAGTAAAATTGGGCTTGTGGTGCTAGGCTCATGTCAAGGTCAGGCTTTGTGCCTGATCCAAACTCGACTTATTGACACCCCAAATCACAGCACACGTGTGCAAGATCCAATCATTAGGTAGAGCTAGCAACAATGAATAATCCAGTTAATGAACGGTTTTAATACTTGATTCATCATATGCATAAAAGTACTCAGTACGTTTGATAGACTAAAGGTCATTACCAGCCACTCATATAACCATTCCTTAAGTCTTAAATGTCATTTTCCACTCATCATTGTGCCGAATACGAATATATATATATATATATATATATATATATATGATAATATCTACTCCTCAGATCTAGTTTAAAGAACACCTTAGCACCTTCTATCATATCAAGCATATTGTCTAACTATGGTATTGAAAACCGATATTTAAATGTAATCTTGTTAATTGCCCGGCTGTTGACACGCATGTGCCAGCTCCCATCTTTTTTCAACGTTAATAAAGCTGGTATGATACATGGGCTTATGCTCTCTCTTTCTCAAAAGACACTTTAGGGATCAATTCCTCCACCTGCTCCTGAAGTCTCTCACACTGTTTCAGACTCATTCGATAATGAGGGCAGTTGGGCAAGCTAGCCCCATGAATGATGTTTATGTGATGTTGGATGTCTCGCATGGGGGGCAATTCATTGGATAACTCTTCGAGAAAAATCTCTTTGAATTCGTTTAGCAACGACCTTAAACTTGGAGGAATGTTTAAAAGGGGCTCCAATTCCCCGCCCTTTACCACTATGGAGTACACCTTGTTGGTTTTCTTGAATTCCTCTATGAAATCCCGAATGGTTAGGAGGGAACTCTCCTCTACTTTAGAAGCTTCATGGTGGTTTTCTTATACCATACGGACAACGATTGTATGTTACCCATCATTGACGAAGATGTAAACATGTTCTTATCTTCGGGAAATGATTATGCTTTATCATAGGTAGCTGTATAACTTGTCCACTATCACCTTCAAGATGATGTTCTCGCTACTACTATTATCTATGATTACATCACAGACCTAGCCATTGATGGTACACTACGTACGAAATATATTGTGCCTCTTTGGGTGCACCTCCTTCTTTAAAGTGTATAATAACCACCTCATGACCAATGATTCGCCATGATCTTTGGCCAACCATTCTTTGTCAGTACCTCATTCTTCAGTGGCTTGTTCACTCTCATCAAATCCAAGGCCTTTTCCCGTTACCTCACCTTCAATACCCCCTTCGTTAATAGCCAAGTGAGCTACGGGGTGTTAAGGGCAAGTGTTTGATAAGTGGCCTAGTTGGCCACAACAGTAATAATCGTTCGTCTTTGTTAGACCATAAGGATTTAGAATCCTACTCGAACCCACTATTGTGTGCACCACACGTTGAGGCCTAAATGGACCGCTCTCCGTGTCACAGTTTACAATTGTAGCAGGTTGAGGACGCTTTCCTACTGGTTCATTTCCTTTAGCCAATACTGAATCCTGTGTGGGACCTGTCATAGGGGACCGAGTTGAAGGATAAGGCCGAGTAGAGACTCTTGCAAGCTATGTTCCGCCCACCTGCCAACTGAATCGCTTCATCCACGGTCCCGACCAGGTGTATCTAAACTTGGTCCTAAATTGTTGTTCATAAATCTCCTATGAATTGTGCTACCTTCTACAATTCAGTTTTTGATAAATCATTCCACGTTACCAACTGTTGAAAATCTTTGGTGTAAGCTGTAACGATCTGATTCTCCTGCCGACAATTTTGATATTGTAGAATAATACCTACTTGTAATCACTAGGGAGAAATCGTGATCAAAGAAGGCATCTCATTTGCAGCCATGATCGGATGGACACCTCTTTCTATTAGGCATGTGAGATTTGTAATTGCTTCCACCATGCAAAAGCATCAGATTTCAATTTAAAAGCAACCAACTTTACTTTCTTTTCTTTTAGCACGTCCATATAATTAAAATACCGTTCTACTTTGGCTAACCAATCGAGGAAGTCTTTTACACATAATAAGCCATTAAAACTGAAAAGTTTAGCCTTACCTTAATAGTATCTTTTAGCACGACCTAGTCGATCGTCTTTATGGACTAGTCGTTAGGCAACGACGCCACTGACATCCTCGTCCCTGAAGCTCAATTCATCTGGGATAGCTCTACGATTTACCTTTGGAAGCGCTTTACGGAAATTGGGGTTGTGCTGTATAATGATAATGAGCGGTTAAGCACTGCCTTGGGCTTGGGGCAGAATTAGCGCATTCACAATATGGTCGAGAGTTGCTTGTAACCCTTGCATGGTTAACTGACTTTCTCAATGAAAATCTTCCATTCTTTTTTATAGATAACGAATTCATGGACCACCGTCCACATGATTTTGGTCCATTCTGTCATTAGTTGCAATCGGCCTGAGGGGAGCCCTCACTCTGATATCACTTAACATAGAGAGGGACATGATGAGATCGATCACCATCTTTCTATCAGGGGATATCTACTCCGAATCTGGGGAGCTCTCTGGACTCCTCAGAGAGGTTCCTCGAATCGGCGAGGGATAAAAGTAGAAATAATTTCTCAAAAATTTGAAATAACTTTGATGATAAAAAATGAAATTACAACTCTTTAAATAAGGAACTCTAACTTAGGATAGAGTTTTGGACTTAGACTCCAATTCAAACACCTGACTTACTATAAATAGTCAATTTACTATTTATAGACAACCTCTATTCCTACTAGACTTATGGTTTTTGGCAAAAAAAAATAGTAAGTGTCCAATTTGGCCTAACCACATTATTCTCCTAATTTTTCTAAGCATTTTTTTTTTTTTCATATTGGGTACAACTTCTACAACTTAGAGGATCAAAAGTTATATTCAAATAAAACTTATTATTTATAGTAAAAACAAAATTAAACGAGATTTTTGACCAACCGATGGAATCTTGTAAATCTGGCGTGGGCAACGCGGTGTAGTGCGGTTGGTTGGGTTATGTAGTTCTCCTCCCCAAAATTATGATATATGGAAAAACTAATCCCTTTTTACAAGATAAGATCGTTTGAAAGTATTGACGGTCAGGATTATTTCTGCCTTGGATCGGGCTTTCTCTGGTCCATCTTTGCCATGAAAGTGTCCGCACCCGCTCTAGATCTGAGATACAGTCAGCAACCAGTATGAAAAGGATGGAAAGCAAGAAGCTTCCTCCGCGGTGTTTCAATTTCCTCGACGTCTTTGACTCGCTTAAATTTTCTGGTATAAGCTTCCTTCCGAGCCTGTTTCAATCTCCTCGACGTCTTTGGCTTTGTTTTAAAAGTCAGTGTTGATGGGATGTAAATGGACGAGAATTGCCTTACCTAACCAGTAGCTACTGGATGGTACTATGTAGGCCCCACCATGATGTATGTGATTTATCCCTTCCGTCCATCCATTTTTCCATATCATTTGAGGGGATGATCCCAAAAACGAGGCAGATCCAAATCTCATGTCAACCACACTATAGGAAAGAGTGGTGATTGAAAGGCCACCATTAAAAACTTTTTAGGGCCATAAAAGTTTTGGATGAAGCTGATATTTGGTTTGTCCCTTGATCCATGTCTCTGTGACCTAATAAAAAGGTTGGATGGCAAGTAAAAATTACTGTAGGCCTTAGGAAGTTTTTAATGGTGGGCATTTGATCACCACTGTTTTATTGTGGTCTGGTCCGCTTGAGATTTGGAATTACCTCATTTTTTAGCTTATAACCTACAATAATCTGAAAAAATGAAAAAATAGATAGACAGCATGGATATAATACATACATCATGGTAAGGCACACAGAGCACTGTCCAGTAGCCACCATGATGCTGGCAGCGTCAGTAGGGATGCAAATTCGTGCCTGGCTTGTTTGGGTCGTGCCGACCCTTTCTATGGGGGCAATGACTTCGTGTGAAGGAAATTCGTGCCTGGCTTGTTTGGGACGTGCCTACCGTTTCTAAGGGGGCAATGACTTCGTGTGAAGGAAATTGGTGCCTGACTTGTTTGGGTCGTGCCTACCGTTTCTAAGGGGGCAATGACTTCGTGTGAAGGAAATCCATATCGTCCATTGAGTTGCTGTTCGATGTTTACCTAACTCCAAGAATAATAATGCATGAAAATTCAATCTGTTTGTACCTAATTCTTTTTAGGCCTACAGTAGGTTTAGGGTGGACCCCACTGTGATTCGTTTGAGACATCCATTCCAACCATTATCTGCCTTATTAAAATTTATGCACGGTAATGAAAATTTTATATATATGTACTATTGATGTGACCACACCATATGAAAATGTAGTTATTGAACGCCCACCATTAAAAGAATTTTAAGGGTTACAAAACTCATTTGGGACCACCTTGAATGTATGTGGTCCATCCATGCCGTCCATCCATTTTTTTCATCTAATGTAAGGGGTTGAGCCCAAAATTGAAGCATATCTAAAGATCAGGTGGATCATAGCACAGGAAATGGTGGGGATAATGATTTGCACTATTGAAACCTTTGATGTTTATTTGTCATCCAACCTGATAGTAAGATCTTAAAAACATAGACGAAGGGAAAAAAACAATTATAAGCTTGATCCAAAACTTACGTGGCCTTTTACAATTTTTAATCATAGACGTTCACATGCATAATGGAATCCACGTCCTGCTAGTCTTGCCATCCTATGCCAATAGAATGTGTTGGGGATGCCCACCTTGATGTGTATGTGAAATCCACTCCAGCCATAAGGTGGGTGATAAAAAATTATCAGTAGGGATCAAACATCAACATGATCCCTAATTTAGGTAGGGCACATTAATGGAAATAGTGTGTGAGGATGCTTACCATCCAAATTAATTCACTTGTTGTAACCCATATAAATTATATATGTGCCTAATTTTTTTATAATCATGCATGAATATTCATGAGACAGATAATAGTTGGAATGCATCACGGTGGGGCCCTTTAAAAATTCAACGGTAAGTATTCCCTTCTCCCACTTTTTCCTTTATTGTGGCCCACCTAAATCATGAGTCTAATTGTGTTTTGAATTATGTGGCTAAATTTTCATCAATGACCTTGTGGTCATAGTGGATTTCACGAAATTATTGTGTTGAGCCCACCCCTAGCCTACAAGCTAGCCTCGATGTGTATGAGGTCTCTTACTGCTTACGTGAATGCTTTAGTGCACACGAAATCTCGTGCGGTACTATTCGTAGGAGACCACTGCTAATATATATATATATATATATATATATATATATATATATATATATATATATATATATATATATATATATATATCAGAAATTATCGGTAAAATTTTAAAATTGTGAGAATTCTACAATTCAAGCGTTGATTTAGTGGATTATTGCCTATTACATGTAATCCAAAAACAAAGAGGAAAAATGATGTTTTATTGCTTCTTATAATTTTCAAATTGGTCCACTCCACTTGGGTTCCATCTCACTCAAATTTACACTTTGATTCCCAAAGTTGGTTAAGATTTAGTTTAAAATTAAGCTTCTTGTAGTACGGAATCGAAATGGATCATGCTATGTGTTGATGCAAAAATCTGGTTCGCCCTTGCCGATCTCTAAACACTCGCGCCGATCCCTGTAAGCTTGCACAAGAAAAGGACAAAGGAGATGCTGGCTAGAGCAGGGGACTCTTCGATGCCAAAGTTAGGCTAGGAATCTGGATCTAAGTAGTGTAACTAAGGCTTAGGGTATGAGATATTGCGTCAACATTTTGGCGCCTTCTTTGGGAAACGGATAAAAAGTCTTTGTGACTTTACTAGAAATGGATAAGGCAAAGAAGAAAGCACTTCCAGTAGCAGTAGCAGAACTCGAGCCCACTGGACAATGACACTCATCTTCAGTACTCCATGCTGAACAAATCACTACAACTTTTGGTGACATACCATCTTTTCAATTAGCATGACACTTATATGGGGCATCCGTCGCAAGATTCCAACAAGTGAGCCCCAAATTAGATGCATTTTAGTTTCTACTTTTATAGTCAAGTTTCTAATTTTGTTTGGAGCATCGATAATTCAAGGAGCTGCCCCGGGACCGGATAGTTTTGGGGCAAATTTTATTGTTATAGAAAAGTCTCCATTTTGTTGTGTACTACTGTATTCCAACCAGTGGGCCCCAAAGTAGATATAGTTTAGATTTTAGTTTCAGAGTTAAGTCTATAATTTTGTTTGGAGCATCGATAATTCAAGCAGTGGCCTCGGGATTGGCTAGTTTTGGGCTAGATTCTATTCTTAGAACTAAGTCCCATTTTGTTTAGCACCGTTGTATTACAATGAGTGGGCCCCAAACTATATATGTACATTTTAAATTCTAGTTTTTAGAGTCAAGTCTCTAATTTTTCATGGAGTATCGACAATTCAAGGAGTGGTCCTAGGACTGGATAGTTTTGGGCCAGATTCTACTCTTAGAGTTAAGTCTCCATTTTATTTGGCATTGTTGTATTCCAATGAGTGGGCACCACACTAGATATGTACGTTTTAAATTCTAGTTTTTAGAGTCAAGTCTCTAATTTTTCATGGAGCATCGACAATTCAAAGAGTGGTCCTAGGATTGGATAGTTTTGGGCCAGATTCTACTCTTAGCGTTAAGTCTCCAAGCCTCCATTTTGTTGGGTACTAATATATTCCAATGAGTGGGGCCCATGTATTTATTGATTCATTTGTACTTTTTAGGAGAAAGTCTATTTGAAGTTTCATTTTGCATGGCCCAAGCTTTAGTGGAGCACTAAATTAGGAAAGGCAATGGGCTTGCAACTCAATTTGGTCTGCCCATGGTCCACCTGGTTGGGTCAGCTTCTAAGTCGTCAGGCTCCGGTATACTTACTAAATTATGGCTAATAAAGTAGATAGTTTTTAATTTTATTTTTTTTACCTACTTTTCTTGAAAGATGAGTAAGAGATTGTTGAGGGTCCTTCTGCATGTGGAAATGGGACCCACATGTATGGCCTTAAGTAGTCTTTCCTCTAACTATGTGTATGGGGGTATTTTTATTTTTAGTTTTAGTATTATTTTTTTAAAGCAAGTAAAAGGAGAGAAAAATAATATATATTTTTTCCTATCTAGAGAGACTAGTTGCTATATTTTGATTTTCGTTCTTAGTGATAAAGAGGAGAATAGTTGGTGGAAAAAGATGAGAAAGGTCTCTTATTTCCCAAACTTCTTGTTGACTATAAGAACCAGTTTTTATCTCGGGGTTTGTGAGAGTCCATTCACAACACTAATTTCTTCGATTGTCTTCTTCAAAAGTTGTGTTGGAATTTTGTACAATCCTTATTTGGCGACAAAATTCTTTCTTTTATTGTTGCTGGAAATTCAACTTTTGTGTAATTTATTAGGGCATCTAAGAGAGTTGTTCTCTTGATGATGGAACTTTTATTATCTCTAACATAGTGGTTTTGCACTGAACTGGACCTATAATTTTTTCCTTCACATCAAAGGATTTTCCATGTATAAAATTTGTCTCTTACACCTTATATATTCGATGATTTGCTTGTGTTGGAAGTGATTGTCATCCATTAAATCTCTTATATTATTAATCTCATTAATTTGCACATAGAAGAGAAAGTTGTGTAGTTTCCCAACAGAAATTATATTACCACCCTTAAGCCAATTACAAGCTACATAGGATACAGGAGGAAAAACAAATAGGGCTTAATGGTTTGCCGAAGGTGGCACAACTGATGAATGGAGTCAATGTCACAGACATGTCACAACTGATGACATGACATTGATTGTTGCATGCTCTGCCTGCAACAAGTTTTGCAGAGGATTCTTTGGCAATGGCTCATTCCTCAATTTCAATTTTACTGGATCTCCTACCTAAAACCTCCAAGTAGAATGAGAATGCAGGTTGCAGCTTCTAGGGCCTATTTGGATTGCTAATCATCTACCTAACTATAAATTATAAAAATGATGCATTATAGCATAACGCATATGTTAACAAAATGGGTTCAGAACACTAATTGGTATTATAATGTTATGGTGTTATGCTTGCATAATGATTTATTTTCTTAATTTTTAGAATCCTAATTAAAATTATAAGTTTCAAGTCATTTTCATATACTCTCTCTCATCTCCCATCTCTCGTCTCTCTCATCCTTTCTCCAGTAGACTCCACATCATGTGTAGTCTAATCCAGTGATTGGATCTCCTTTATTGTAACCAATACTCACCACTTCTTTTCCTATCCATGGTTGCATAATTAGAACAAACAATCTAGTGACTTTTAGAGTCAAAGTCTCCATTTTTGTCAGGTTTTGCAAATTTTCAAGAAGTAGAGCCGTGAATGGATGAGTTTGATCTGGATTTAAACTGATTTGTTTGGGCTTGTCAAGCATAGTCTATTACAAGGTTTTATTTTGCTAAGCTGAGGCCTAAGTGGACCATTAAATTAGAGGTGGCAATGGTCTAAGTCTGTTAAGCTCATGGGCTAGATGGCCAATAGTTGGGTTTAGGTATGCTTATTGTGTTGTGGTTCATTTATAGCCTGAAACTGTTAACTTAGAGATGTGGTGCACAACCACATGGAGAGAGGGAGGATGAGAGAAATCGGGTCTACAATAGCCTAAATTGCATAGGCACATGGAGGGGATGAATTTTGCTGGCTAACTAATCACTATGTAGGATAAACGTGCATCTGATCCACACTGTCCATCAGTTTGGCTGTCAAATTTTCACACGAAATCCAGAACTTACATTAGCTACACCATAGGGAATGGTGTAAAATCATTCCTAACAACTTTAAATTCACATAGTTTGGCCAACACGAGTAGTAGTAGAATGTCCTAATTTTCAGCGAATCGATTAATCCGGGCGTGAAATGTGAGAAGAATGGATTGGATGGTATAGACACATCATGGTGGGCACCACATATAACCTGGACTATTTTATTTTTTTACTTTTTTTCAAAACAAGATTTCATTGATGAGGCAAATGTACATAACTAGATTTTTCAGGCAGCAGCCAGGATAGAAAAAAACTTGGACTATTTTAATTGTGAGACTTCTCATCTCAACTGTTTCTCACGGTGTGTACCACCTGACTTTTGAATCAGCTTTATTTGTTAGTGCTGATCCAAATAAAGAGTAGCACACCTGATTGATGGGTTAGATCTTATCCACATGAACTCATTCTTCCTCATCAAACAAAAGTAATGCTCAGCATCCATATCAGAAACTGCATTTTGGATATCAGAGAGAGAAACTCAGGTGAAAAGACTTGTGCAGGTAAAAGATAAGCTGTTGGTTAGCTTTTGCAGATGAAATCTAAGCCACCATTCGGTTAGTAGCCACATTTTTTAAGTTTCTAAGATAACCTTACCTTCAATCGAAAGGTTTTGGATGAAATTGATATTTGTGTTTTCCTTCAGCTAGGTCTGTGTGACCTAATCAATAATAGGTTGGATGGCAGAAACATTACAGCAAGCCCTGGGAAATTTTTTGTGGTGAGAGCTTGCTTCCAACTTGGGCTTAGGTGTACTTATTGGGCTATGCTTTGGTTTTCACCAGAAAACTAATTAAGGTTGTTGAAGTAAATGAATCAAGCTATGGCTGACTCATTCCTATATCAAACCGTTTCTAGGACACACATAAGTATTAACAAAAGGTTTCAATTCCCAAATATAACAAAGGTACTAATGGGCTTGAGTAAATGGGTCAAAAGAGTGGTACTTGGGCCTAATAATTTGTTGAAAAGTGGGACCACATGTTAAATTTTAAACTAAATTCTTAACCCAATTATTAAACGGTTGAGGATTGGGTCATGGGTCCATGGGCTGTGCCTCTGTTTGGGGTTTGAATGGTTGATATGTTTGGTAGCAGGCCACCAACCCCAAACTAGTCCATCCCTCCACCATTTTGCATAAATTGTGGATGTGTTTGTTCTTTGTGGAGGTGATGGATCCAAGCTTACAACATTGAACTTACGGTTCAAACTATGTTGAAATTTAAGGAAATGTAGAAGAGAGTGAGAGTCAATTTGGACAACAAGAGATTGTATAGATGATTCTTGACACGTAATATATGTGATTAGGACGGCCCAGTATGAAGATCCGTTGGCCCAAAAATAGGACCCTCTTATGAGGTGGGCCATAGACATGAGAAAATTGATTGTTATAATAACATAACCAGCAACTTATATTCGAGGTCACACAGCTCATGATCATGCATGCCCTCCTCTTCAATCTTTTTCTGGCACAAATTGCCTTGGCGTGTTCAGTTAGAATAGCATCGCAGACAAGCAAGGCTAATATTCTTATGCAATACAGTAGATATCCACTAGTGTGCAACATCATATCAACTGTTTGGTCCACCAAACCATTGACAATTTACAAAGTAAAAGAAAACCAACCATTGCCATTGCCTGGAAACTATAGCGGTCAACAGCCTGGGCTTGGGCTGGACTGAGTCCTGTCCAACTTACACTGCTAGTAACAAGTTATTACTAGTTGATGCTCTGTAGGCCATCATGATGTATGTGTTTTATCCATGCCATTTACCCTTTTTTAAATATCATTTTATGACATTTCATAGCATGATCCCAGAAATGAAGCAGATCCATAAGAAACTATAGTGTACAAGCATGCACATGTAGATAAACATACATGCATAATTAACCCATATGTATAACAGGCCATACAGGATACAAAGAGAGATACACGATACAAAGAGAGGTACAAAGATGGATTACAAAGTAGGCTATGCATGATACATGAGTACATGTATAGTGGGACCATAGATGGACGATCCCACGTGTACAGTGAATCAGATTAAATATAGATGGATGATACACATAGAGAGAATTGTGGGCCATCATTTTCAACCGTCTGTTGCTTTCATATGGTGGTGGCCTGTCTGATGGCACATGTAGTAATAGTTCTGCTGATCAGAAATCCTAGCCTTTTAATCAGAGGCAAGCAAGTTGATGGTCAGAAAAGAAAATAAAGCAAACAGTCCATATTCAATATCAAAAAAATAAATAAATTGAAATAGATTCAATGGATAGGATCTTCCAATATTGGGATACCTTTTGGTGCATGGCCATCCACTGTGTGCAACATCATATCGACTATTTGGTCCACCAAATCATTGACGCTTTACAAAATAAAAGAGAATCAACCATTGCCATTGGCTAGAAACTACAGCTGTCAATTGCCTGGGCTTGGGCTGGGCGAGTCCTGTCCACGCTCGTCCACAAAGTAGAACCTAGGCCTGAGTGCAGCTTGGTCTTATGATAGGCCCCGGCAAACAGACCCAGGCCCAACTCGCGATATTATGCAGGATACCAACCAAGCCATGGTGATTATGCATGACCTCTGACCAAGGTGGATCCTGACTAACCCCTTTTGTACAAGATTTGGTCTGTTCGTATAATGCATCCCATCATGCATGATATATGACAAAAATTCCCTTGAAATTTTAAAAGGGCAGGGCTCGGCTAATGGGCTCTTGAACGGAGCCTGAGCCTAACCCAATTATTAAACAGGCTTAACTTTTAATGCCCGGATTTGAACCTTATGCCTGCCTAGTGGGCCACTCCAAACCTTATGCCAGCCTATTGCTTATTGCTACCCCTATTGGGGATGTTTTTCGATTACTTGCCAGATGAAGGCAAGGGAATAATTCAATGCAATGAAATATGTGGTAGTCACTGAACAAGGCCTATTTCAACTACTGGATTAGGGAATCTTGGAGGTGATTGAGAATTTTTTTTTAAACGAAAATTTTCTCCCATTCAACGCCATTTTTGTACGGTAACTCATGCTGAAACAATATAGTGCACCATTGCCCAGAGAAAAATTAGAAACTAAGAGGAAAACAGAGAGCAATATAAGCTGCTAAAAATATTACAGTGTTGAGGATGTATTAGCAACTAATCTAGTGACATATATCGGTAAGTGCCTGCAAGTATAGTCCGATTAGATGAATCTGGTATCAGCAATTAGAGACACTAGCCACAAGTTCCAAATTTAATAGAATGTTGTCGCTTGACAGGTCTCGATGTACAATTGGTGGGATGCAATAATGGCACATGTTCGAGAAAGCATGGGCCACACCTTTAGTAACCTTCACCCTTATAATCCAGTCCACGACGTTGTGATGGAGGATTTCTGTTAATGTTTATATCTCATTTCTAAAACTTCTTTGATCAGATCAATTCACACCTTTGAGTAGGTGAAGTTTCTTCATAGCTATTACTTGGCCCATGGTAGATTTGCTTTATAAACTTTCCCTTACCCTCCTGCTCCGATGTAGTATTTGTAGCCAAAACCCTTTGTTACTTTCACGATGTCTTCAAACATGGCAATACCATCGTAATTCCGTATTGAAAATGGATTTGGTTGCTCCTTTCAAGAACCCCTTTCTCTATACTTCTTTGGCAATAAATGGATGAAACGCCAATGATTCAACAAAAAGAAATAAAACTGAGAAGATAAGAATAACGAGGATTACAACTCTATGGCCTCTCCATGCATCACCATGACTTACTGAAGAATCATTGCAGGGTCACAAACCTCGCACTTCATCACATAAGCCTTTGCTTGTTTGCTTTTTATGAATACCCCTAAAAGAGCATTTTGAAAGGTTTTGCTATTGCAAAGAAGACCTTCCAAGCATTGTATGAAAAATCAACATATTGCAAGCCTAAAATCCCTTAAAAGGAAGGCGGGATGGAATTGGGCAACATGTTGGGGGGGGAGAGGTTTAACTTTTCTAGCTTAAGCAATTTTCTGAGTGGTGGTGATATCTCTCCATTGAGGGAGTTTTGACTTAGATCTAGTAAAGTAAGCCTTATAGGTATATTAAGTTACCGATTTGAAAAGGATTGCTTACATTCATAAATTTTTGCTCAATTTCAGATACTCGAGTTTGGAGCAATCCCCTAATCGAGGTGGTAATGGACACTTAGGTGATTCATTGACAAATCAAGAACCTCCAAATTGGATAGTTTTCCAATCTCTTATGTGTTAAGGGTCAAATATTGCATATTAGACTCCAGTTATTACCTGATTTTACGAACATGATACTGTTTAATGTCTCATTTTAATTGTGTTTTTGTTGCAAGGTGAATTTAAAGAGCTTGGATTGAAAAGGGTATTAAAAGCATAGATTTAACGCTCTAAAATCACCAAGGCAAGGGACGGATCTTAGAGGATCGAGAACGAATAATTTACACACCAAAGATCCGATAAAATTAAGTGATTGACGATAAAGAAGCCTGAAAGTCGTCAATAATGCAAGATCACAGGGTTCCGACCATCCGTTCGGCTCGAAACTATATATCTGGCGTGGGGATCCTAAATTAACCGTACAAGGTACAGTCCCTGTGGATTCGACCTTAGTCTTACCGAAATTATTACTACATCGCGACCCTGCACTTGGGGTTGTGAACAAGTTTTTGGCGCCGTTGCGAGGGATTGACGGTTACATTTCTCTAAAATTAACTAGTTTTAGAATTAAAGATTCTAAATTCTAGTAACTTCCTTCTAACTTTCATAAAGTGTTTTCGGTGGCGAATCGTTGGGCTACTCCAAATGAGTCGAGCTCCAATGACGAGGACGTCGGTGGTGTTAATGCCCGACAAGCGGTCCATGGAGATGATCGACTATATCATGCTGAAAGAGACTATCGAAGTACGGCCGAACTTTCTACTTTTAAAGACTTATTGCGTATAAAAGAATTCCTTGATTGGTTAGCCGAAGTAAACTAGTATTTTGATTACATATACGTGCCGGAGCATAAGAAAGTAAAATTAGTTGCATTTAAATTAAATTCTGGTGTTTTTGCATAGTGGCAACAATTACAACTCTCATGTACATGACATAATAAGGCGTTTATCCGATCATGACCACATATGAGACGCCTTCTTCGATCACGATTCCTCCCCAGTGATTACAAGCATGTATTGTTCCAGCAATACCAAAATTTTCAATAGGGGAATCAAACAATCATATATTACAACAAATAATTCCAATGGTTAGTAATAAGGAATGACTTGTCGGATGCCGAATTACAGAAGGTAACACGGTTCATATGCGGTTTACGACCGGCAATTCAGGACAAAGTTCAGATGCACCCGGTCAGGACCATGGATGAAGTAGTTCAGTTGGCATGTAAGGTGAAAATGCAACTTACAAGAGTCTCTAGTCAGCCTTATCCTTCTACTCAACCCTCCATTATAGGTCGCACACAAGATTCAGTGTTGGTTAAAGGAAAGGAACCAATAAGAGGGCGTCTTCAACCTCCTACAACCGCAAATTGTGACACAGAGAGTGGTCCATATAGGCTTCAACGTGCAGTACCCACAATAGCGGGTCCAAGTAATATTCTAAATCCTTTTGGTCAGCCAAATCTGAACAATTGTTATTATTGTGGCCAACCAAGCCACTTATCAAACACCTGCCTTCAACCCCCCACGGTCGACTTGGCTATTAACGAAGAGGGCCCTAAAAGGCATTTGAAACACCGGTTAAGATCATAATCTAAAGGTATTATGCATGCATGATGATTTATTTCCTTAATTTTTAGAAACATAGGAATTGTAAGCTTAAGTCATTTTCATGTACTCTCTTCTTCTCTATCCTTTCTCTCATCTGCCATCTCTTTCTCATCCTCTCCCCAGTGGACCCCACAGTCCAAATCAGTGATTGAATCTTAGAATCAATACGCACAATCAATGCTAACGACTTTTAGAGTCCAGTGTCCTTTTTGTTGTGTGAGCGGGGCCACAAATTCATGGGTGTGAGTTTGATTGTAAGCTGGTTTGTTTGGGCTTTTCAAGCCTAATTTATTACAAGGTTTTATTTTGCATAGCCCACGCTCCAGGAGACCGTTAAATTAGAGCCAGCAATGGTCTTTGACCCTGTCAGCCCATAGGACGGATGGCCAGTACTCGGCATCAGTTCATGCGTTGTGCTTCATTTTTAGCCTAAAACTATTAAGTATGCTAGGAAATATGATGTACATGAATGACGTGGAGAGAGGAAGGAAGAGAGATACTGAAACTATAATGGCCTGAATTGCATGGGCATATGGAAGGGATGACTTGCACTAGCTAACTAATCATTATGGAGGACAAACATGCATCATATCAGCCCCATCCATCAGTTGGGCCGTCACATTCTCACCATAAGTCCTGTAGATTCAGTGAAATCCAGGACTTACATCAGTTGCACCACAGGGAAGAGGGTTTTTCACCATAGGTAATGGTGTAAAATCATTCCTGAATACTTTAAATTCACATGGTTTAGACAACATGACTATTAGAAGAATTTAATATTCTTGGTATGAAACGTCGGATGAGTGGATTGGATGGTCTATACGCACAAAAGTGGACATCACATATAACTTGGAGTATTATAAAAATGAGACTTCTTATATCAGCTATTTCACATGGTGTGTACCTACGGTTGAATCAGCCTGATTTTTTGCTCTGATTCTACTATTAGAGTCAAGTCTAATTTTTCGTTGAGAACATCCAGTTCCAAGCAATGGGCCTCAGGACTAGATTGGCATGGGCCCATTTTCTACTTTATAGTCAAGTCTCCTCTTTGTTGATATGATCTCGAGTTTGGACATGGATTTTAGAGTCAAGTCGGCTTTTTTCATTAATGTTGCCAACTTCTAAGTAGTTGGGCCTGGGACTTGATATCAGCCCACAATTTTTACTGTTTTGTTTGAGCTTGTCATGTCAAAGTCTAAGTTTTTATTTTGCACAGCCCAGTCTTAAGTAGAACAATAAATTAGGCTGGCAATGGGCCTGTGACTCTAGTCAACCCTTTAGCCAACTAACCGAGCTTGCTTCTAACTTGGGCTCAGGTGTACTTATTGGGCTTCGCTTCAACCTGAAAATAAAGGCTATTATGGTAAATAAATCAGGCTATGGCTGACTCATTCCTATATCAAAACGTTTCTAGGATGCACGTAAGTGTTAACAAAAAATTCCAATTCCCAAATATTACAAAGTTATTAATGGGCTTGAAATACCAAGCCCTTAATGGGCTTGAAATACCTCTAGGATTTTGTGTTCAGAACATCTCCCGGGATGGTCAAGATTGGCAGATTTGGGATCCTAATCCTAACTGAAATAGTTACAAAGCTGTCATTTCAGGCTATTTATGGTAGCAGCAGGCCTGACTCAAGTTTCAGACCTCGTTTAGTTTAGTTTAGTTTTATTAATATTATTATCAAATTTGGAAGGTAGTTTCATGGCAAGTTGATTCAGATGATCAATTATCTCACTGATCTGATCTTCTAACTAGCTGATTCATTTACATCAATGGTATGGCTAAAGTGAAAAATAATCAAATTCATCCAAAAACCATAAGAGAAAGAAAAACATATCACATTAAACTCACTTGATCAATGAGGAGCTCCCAGTTTGATTAGCCTCAGCAATGACCAGTGTTTACTTACCTGGAATGGACCAGACTGTTGGATTGGTTGGGATCGAAACTCATCACTGAAACAGGACGGGTTTTCGCTGGGACTGAAACTCCTCGGTGAAACAGGTCGGTTCACTAAAATCACAAGTCAACCATTTTATTAAGAAGATGCAAGTTCACCAGTCAAAGCTGAAACACAACCTGCATTTGTAAGCCAAACATGCTAGAAGAATACTATTGCTAGTTGTTACTAAATAATTTTATCTATAGCAGATTCCTGGGCCAGAATAGGTCAGGAAGTCAAAACATCTGTTAGGAAGTTAATGACCAGGCAACACGTGAACAGCAGATTGATGTTTAACAGCAGCATCAGTTATAACTTGTAAATGCATTAGGTATATAAAAAGTATGTAATGCTGACAAAAATACGAAAAGCGACAACTGGTTAAAGTTCATACAATTTGCAACATCTTGCAGGCCCTAAACCCATGATTTGAGTAGCGAAATGAACGATGATGCATCTAGTTACAAATAAAAACGCAATTCTAAAAATATTAGGTAAGACACAAACTGTCACTGAAGGTTTACCAAGACCGTGAACATTCAACCTAAGACCTGACCAGCAAACCTATTTTTGCTCTTTCTGATTTCTTGGGCATTAGGTCTATCGAAAGGGTCAACAGAAATCCTCCTGCTTGAGCTGGAAAATGCAACTGGCAAATATACGGAAAACGAAAGAATGGTTTATCCCAACATCAAAACTTCATGTTTATACAAAAGAATGGTTTATCCCAATACTAAAACTTCATGCTTATTCGGCAGTTTAAGATGTCAAAAGTCTATTGTCTATAGAAGATAGCAATATCTCCAGTGTAAAAGAACCTAATTGATAAAATTCAACAAAATCCAGATCAAATACAAGAACTGGATGCTTCAGACATGCCCCAAAACTGAAGCAACTCCTCTATGCAGCAGCAGTTGTCTTCCTCGGAGCCGCTTGGGTCCCTAAAAAAGGAGAAAATCAGTCTCAAAATCTATCAAACTGCTAGGCACAATTTTTTTTAAAATAAAAAATAAAAAAATTAAGAAAATAAGTTCAATCTTGACAAAGATGGAAGAAGCAAAGACAGTTACCTTCTCTGAAATTGCTCTTGAACCTTCGAGGCACATGACGTAAATACCTCATCCTTCCCGTTCCGGTTGTCTTCCTCCTAATGGCCTTCACACTCCAGTTACCTGTTTCTTTAAGATAATCAGTAAACAGCATACTTACAGAATCTGCTAAAACTATATACATTACAAGAAGATACACAAAGGAATAAAAAACTGTGACCCATGAAATGGTCCATATGCCAAATGTTCTGAGTTTTGCCCATTGAATGTGGATATTTGCTGCAACCAAAAGACCACAAAATCTGGCTGGCCAAAGACCTGACTACTCCAACCATCCATATTGTCTTGATTGATGATCTATGCCTGATCCAAAGTTTGATGAGATGAAAAGCCAGATATATATTATGGGGCCCATGGAATCAAACAAATGGTCCTCGAATTCATAGGATTTATTTATATAAATTAATTTATAGGGTTAGACTGAGTCCATATTGGTTCAACAAGTTTCCCTTTGGTATTTCGTCACTTTTTGGTGGGCCACTTTCTGGGCATAACAATATTAAAACGTCATGAAATTGGTCACTATCGAGCCAGCTTCAGAATGATCCCATGATCATACAATTCTAATACAGTTTAAGTGAGGTACAACCAGTTTAAGATGAGCCTATGTGTTTGTGGTGAGATTCAAAGGCATTTTGGTCATTTCTTATTGTATTAGGTTTTTTCTTTAGTTGCCAAGGATAACTGCATCTTTGGCTTTGCGTGTGACAGCCCATTGTAGTTATTTTTAATAAAATTTCATGTTTAGAGTTTTCTTGGGTTTAGTGTTTGTTGATTCCCTTTTGGCATGTGTTGCGTCTGGTTGAAACAGTGGAGATTGATTGATCAGTAGTTTCGACCAGTGGGCTGGTGGGAATCATTTCCACAGCGACTTCATCTTTGGAGACTGTTCTACAATATTTCTAGCTCAAGATTTCAAAAGAAGATGGATCCAGATCAGTCCATCACGTACCCATTTGCATTAACAATGCATTGCTTTTTTTTTCTTTTTTTTTTAAAGCAACGAGAGGAATTTATTAAAACAGGAAAAGGAAAACAAAGCAGGGAAAGGAGAGAGGAGACTATCTGCTGAGATAGCAAAAAGACTGTAACCCCCTAAAAAGCAAAAATCAACATCCTTCAAGCCCTTTACATTAGATGCCCATTCCACTATGAGCCTCTTGGCTGCAGTCCCAACTACATTAGCCGAGGAAGAAACATCGTTGAAGCATCTCTCATTCCTTTCTAACCAGACTGACCACCAAATAGCCAAAATTGCCATTCTCCATATGGACGTTCTAGATTTTCCTAGCCTGAATCCATGCCAAGAAGCTAGGAGACTATGGGCCAATTGAGGAATGCACCAGGATATGCTGAACCTTTGACAAAAACCTATCCAGATTTGAGAGATGAAAGGACAATGCACCAGAAGATGATTCACCGATTCCGCATTGTGCATACAGCACAAACAGACGTTAACAAGCTGCATACCTCTCTTTCTGAGATTATCAACGGTTAATATTCTATTACGGTCCGCTAACCATCCAAAACAGACGACTTTTGGAGGAACCGGGAGTCTCCAGATGAATGGGGAAGCAGGGACTAAATAGTTTGGAGGTGGGGAGAGAGCTAAGTAGAAAGATTTGACCGTGAAGCAGCTTGACTTGTGAATATTCCAGATGAGTTTGTCAGGAACTGACAGATGCAGCACTGATTTCAAAATGCAATCGATAAGCTCTGCAAATTCGACAATCTCATTGTCGTTGAGATTTCTTAAACATCTGACATCCCAAACTATTTTACCCGCTGATAGAGAATAGCAACCCGAAATGAATTTGTTCTTATCAGGAGCCAGACGGAAAATATTAGGGAATTGGTTTTTCAGCAACGTATCACCTACCCATGGGTCTTCCCAAAAGCGAACGGCAGTTCCGCTCCCCAACTCAAAACTGATATTTTGGAGGACTGCTTGTTTGGCCTTGAGGATTCCTTTCCACAGGTGGGATGCCTTGTAAAACAATGATTCTTTAGTCCACCAGCCCCCTTGGGATGTGCCATACTTCCCTTTGACTATCCTCGCCCATAATGCCTCTGGATCTACTCCTAATCTCCACGTCCATTTGCCAAGCAATGCAAAGTTCATTCTCCTCAAGTTTTTAACGTTTGCTCCTCATTCACTGTATATCTTACAGATGTCCTTCCAGTCGAGAAGATGAACACCATTCTGATTGTCCTTCCCAGTCCACAAGAAATTTTTTCTAATGGCTTCGATAGCATTCAACACTGAAGAGGGGCATCGGAAGAGAGACATGAAATACAGAGGAAGATTAGACAGAGCCGCATTGATAAGGGTAAGGCGACCTCTGAGAGACAAATACCGGCATTTCCATCTCGCCAGATATTTATGAAATTTGCCTATGATTTTATCCCACATCATTTTGGGAGGGGGGCCCATAGCAAGCGGGAGGCCCACAAAGGAAGTAGGAAAGAAGTCTGCAGGGCATCGAAGAGATGTTGCAAAGCTCAAGAGCTTTTCTGTCGGAACATTAACTCCGAACAGTTTGGATTTTGCCATGTTTATATGAAGGCCAGACACCGCTTCAAAGCAATATAGAGCCATTTGCAAATTAGATATGAAGGTTGAGGAGGCTTCAGAGAAAATTAGCGTATCATCTGCGAATTGAATATGAGTAATGGGGTTGGGCAACCCAGGCATAGTTAGACCTCTTAAGATTCCTTCTTCCTGCCCCTTGGTCATCATTTTGGAGAGAGCTTCAACGATAAGAAGGAAAAGGAGAGGAGACAAGGGGTCCCCCTGGTGCAATCCTCTTGAGCTCTTGAAGAAGCCCTTGGGGAAGCCATTCAGCAAAACGGAAAAATGAGCCGAGCCGACACAAGCCTGAATCCAAGATCTCCATCTGGGCCCGAAACCCATGCGAGAAAGCATATATTGGAGAAAGCCCCAATCAACGTGATCGTAGGCTTTAGCAATGTCCAATTTATAGAAAATACCTTCTCTAGAAGACTTCTGATACGAGTGGAGGACCTCATTGGCTATAAGGGCGCAATCCGTGATCTGTCTGCCCTTTATAAACGCATTTTGATTTGGCGATATCAAATTCCCTATAACCTTGGCAAGGCGAGATGAGAGAACTTTGGCAAGGATCTTGTATGGACTCCCGATCAGACTAATTGGTCTTAAATCTGCAAATGAACTCGCTCCTGCTGTCTTGGGGATGAGGGTGATGAAGGAAGCACCGAGGCCATTGGATAATCTTCCTCTTCTATGGAATTCCTGCACGAAGAGAAGCACGTCTTGGCCAACTACCTCCCAAAAAGTTTGGAAGAATTTAATAGGGAAGCCATCTGGACCGGGATATTTATCACCACCCAATGAGTCAACAGCCTCCTTGATTTCTTCAATTGAGAATTTGGATTCAAGGAGAACATTCTCAGCTGTCTGCAGAGTATTGAATTGAATGTTATCAAGACGAGGTCTGTCCCACGAATCCGCAGATAACAGGCCTTTGAAGTGGTTGATGGCGAGATCTGCGATAGCCTGTTTATCTTCAATCCACTCTCCATTTTCCTTGATGCTGACTAAGGCCTTGGATCGAGCATGCATATTGGCAATGCTGTGAAAATATTTCGTATTTTTGTCCCCCTCGGCGATCCATCTGACTTTAGATTTGATTTTCTAGGAAACCTCGTCCTGGAGAGCACTAGCCGAAAGTGTCTGAATAATTTGAATGCGCCTACGCAAAACCTCGTTTGAAAACTGATTGCCACCCTGGATAGCATCTAAACGTTGGAGTTCTGAGAGAAGAGCTTCCGTTTCAGTTTCTTTAATACGAAACTCCTCCTAAAGCCATACCTTAATCTTTAACTTGAGTAATCTAAGTTTACACAAAAGTCTATGGCCCGCAAATCCGTCCACCTGGAAAGACACCTACCATTCTGAAATCTTCTCCCTGAAGCCATCTATTCTGAGCCAAGAGGAGTTAAATCTGAAAGGTTTTGGACCCCAGTTATCCTATTCCAAAAGAAGCAGCAGAGGACAGTGGTCAGAGGTCGTTCTAGGCAGCGCAATCTGGATAATTGAAGGAAAATTCTCAACCCACTCCGGAGAGACGAGGAATCTATCCAGTCTGGATTGGAGATCTTCAGCCATTCGTCCAAGTAAATTTAGCCCCCAACAGCGGAATGTCTATAAGCCCTTGGGAGAAGCGATACATAGCGGGAGATACCCTTCTTCTCCGGGAGTGATCTTTAGCGAAACAGATGACATTAAAATCCCCAACCACACAAAATGGGCCTGAAAAGGAACGCCTGGCAAGAGTAAGCTCATCCCAAAATTCAGGTCTACCAGAGTCCACAGAAGGGCCGTAAACTACAGATAAGAGACATTGGAAGTTAGAAGACATATCTTTAAGAATTACAAACATTGAAAATGATCCTTTCGAGAAAGATTAAAGATCCCATTTGGAAGATTTCCACGCTACAAGGATATCCCATGAAGATCCTGAGGCGTCGAGCGTAACCGACTTTGCATCCGATGCCCTCCACAAAGAAGTGAGGAGACTGTTTGAAAACCAGCACCTTAGTCTCCTGAAAACAAAGAATATCTAGGTTTTTTCTATTAACGGAGGCTTGAATAAGACTTCGTTTCTGCTTTGAACCCAGCCCCCTTACGTTCCAAGAGAGAATCTTCATGGGGCAACTGAGCTTCCCGATTGCCCTGCCTCCTGTGTTTGGATGAGGAATTCAATTTGAGACTAGGACTAGGTTCCAGCCTCCTGAGTTCGCGATTGCTACCGGATTTAGGAGTCGACTTCACGAGAGAGCGGGATTCTGATAGCGGCCTTCCTTTGTTTTCAATGCATTGAAATAACGCAATGTAATCCTCCATTCTATTCCCAAAAGACAACCCGACAGATCTTCCCACGCACCCAAGAGCTTCTCTGACCCAACGTTTGTTGTGAATCTTGTCCAGAAGGTCGACTCTGTCGTCGTCAAGAGACTTAGTAACAGAGGATTCCTACTGATGCTGTTGGAGGTCCACACAGATCTGGAGAGGTTCTGCAACAATCACTTCGCTTGGGGTTTCTTGGAAAATGGTGATAGGACCCATATCTAGTACGTCCCCTGGAGTAAGATGAGGAGAAGGTGGAGAAGATGGACGGGACTGGAAGTCGGAGCAACTGGACAATTCGCGCCCTGAGAATTCTTCATCTGAAATACATCGCGGGGATTTGTTATTGGGAGATAAGAGGGAGGTCCGGCGTCCAGGTAATAGGTGAGGGATGCTAAGGGCAATTGAGCACCTGAGACGGAGAAGGATAGGCATTAGGTTCAGAAAACTAAGAGCATTCTGGATCCATGCCCGTACCTGAAATGGGAAACCCAATAGCTAGTGAAGGAACCTGCACGTGGGAGGAGTAATTCGGAGGCACGTGCCAAGAGAGAGGGCTCGAGGTGTCACTTTTATGGGACACGCGTCGCAACGAGGAGGGAGAAGAGCCTTTGAAAGGCTAATGTCCAGAGGCTCCTGATAGCTGAGGATGACGTGTCCTCACCAAAGACTCGCGCGATTCACCCACGGGATAAAGAACTGATAGAGTTTCGGACACTACCGCGGTAGATGTAGTAACATCCTTTCCTTTCGAGCGAGAAGACGATTCTCGAAGATCTTCTTCTGCAAGAAGGTAAGATCGATCACCGTCGAAGCTGCCACGTGCCCTGCATCTGATGGAGATAAGGTCATCATCCTCGATGTTAGCTAACGCGCTGACATCTGAAGGTCTGTTGGAGTATGGATGGAGGTCCGGACCACTGGACATTGAGCTGTAATCTAGCGCAATATTGCCACGCGTCGAAGAGAGCTCCAAACCCGCCTGCTCGCACGTCTCTCGAAGGTTTGCTTTAGCAGAAGGGGGCAGGTGAGGGACAGAAAAGGGGACAGGTGTCTCCCGAGCGGCCTGGATGAAGACATTGGTACTGTAGGGTATAGGACGGGAGTCAGAACGATGATCAGGAATACCGCAAGAGCATGGGACTAGTTCTCGAGCTTCGGCCAACAACGCTGGATCCTCCACCGGGGGGGGGGGGGAGGGGACCTTCTCTGGCACGCCAGAGGTCACCCCATCGAGGGTGCAAATCTTCTTGGACTTCTCTGACGACAGGAAATTCCAGGGTACGGTTGTCAACGACCACCCGAACGACAGAGGGCGGTGGGAAACCCTTCTTCCTTCTAACCGGCACTCTGATAACCGCAATTTCCTCTCCTAATTTTGTCTTGGAATCGAGATCAAGGAAGGAACCTAAGAAACCCGCCACCGAGATGAAGAATTCATCAAACCAAAGCTCCAACGGAATTCCCCACACTTGGAACCAAACATTTTCATTGCCGAATATGGAGAAATCCTCCCACTTCATCACCTTAGCCACTGGACCATCAGAATGCAAATGGCCGGCCATAATTAACATTTCCAGATTGAGACCAGGGCAAACCTTAACCCAAAGTTCGTTATAGCCCAGGGGTTTGAGGATGTAGTTTCCCGGTCGAAAACCCATTGATTCTACAATCCAATCTCTTACCTGAGACATGGTTGCACCTTCTTTGCTGATGATGACGATCGTATCCTTGAGGTCTTCTCTGGCCCTGTTAAAGGAGGTCTGGTTGATGTGGATAGCTTTTCGTTCTTCTGATGAAATAGGGTCAGGATTTAAGGGTTTAGGGAGAGGAGTGGGTGAGGGTGGTAGGTGGGGAAATGAGGGTTGATTGGGGTTACGGGACGTTGAGGGTCGGTGTTGAAGAAGGGCTTCTTTGAAAGTGGGAGCAGCCGCGGGATGATTTGGAGCAACCGCGGGATGATTTGGAGCAACCGCGGGATGATCAGGAGGAGGAATGGGTTTAGGTCGGAATTCCTTGGTTGTTTCAAGCTTTTGAGGGGTGATAGAGCCCGGGTTGATCTTCCTGTGTGGAGGCCCAAATCGGGCTCGCTGAACTAACAGAGGGACTCCCCCAAACCGTTTGTCGTGCAACATTTCGATCGCCCTTGCCAGCTCCAATTCGTAGCTCATGCGAACTAGAGCGAAACCTCTGTAGGAGCAGTTACTCCGATCCCTCGGCATAACGACGTCCATAACCGCTCCCGCTCGCCTGAAAATCCTCTCAATATTTAGAGGATACCATACCAATGGATACCCCCTGACAAAGAGGGTAGGGTAAGAGCTCCGCCTTTTAGCCGACGACATAGCAGTCGTATGGCTATCTTTCTTTTTGGACACCAATTTCCAGCCATTGTTGCCGATGCTGTCTGAGTTGCCGATGTCTTCTGAGTTACCGATGTCTTCTTCATTCATTGTTGCCAGTGTTGTCTATCTATAACAATGCATTGTTTTAGCTCAACATGGTGACAAAAATGTCCATATTCAAACCACTGTTGGAATGGCTATCATAAGCTCATCATCTGTATTTTTGTGCTCATAAGTCCTATCCACATGATGGCCCACCAAACCTATGATCCTGATCAATGCACAAAAGTGTCACCTGTGTGGAGTTTTTTTTTTTTTGTTGGTTGGTATTGACATCATGAAATTCTAGGAAGCATGGGAGTCATAGAAAACATTTCTTATACATCTTTGTGGGAAATGGGAAACAGATTTCCTCCTTTGACTTCTTGAATACAATCACCAACAAATGCATATTAAAAAAGTAGAAAAATAAAAATAAAAATCCAAAAGAAAAGGAAAATGTATTTGTCTCGTTAAGCTTGCTAAATTATGCTCTCATGTAAAGCGCGCAAAGTGGCAGACCAATCGATTCACCTGACCTAAATTCTGATTTCACAAGAAAATTGCCATGTCACAAACTCACAAGTAGACAATCAACTTGGCTGCAATTTTTTTTTATTTTTTTTGAAAGCAACTTGGCTGCATTCTAACGAAACAGGAAACCAAAAGGATTGGTTTCTTCGTTGGGCCTGAGTTTTTCAACATCAAACATAGAGCTTGCGAGTCAATTACACTTTGGACATTATGTGCAGGAGTGAATGATAATGAAAAGGGGGAGAGAAAAATGCCATGACAACAGCATAGCCATTCACAAAAGCTAATGCAAGTGTACATGTTCGTGCACTTTTCTATGCATATGCGTTTGAACAGAATATTCAGTCTGTCCAAATTCCTAAACATTAATTCGCAGAGACCTATGTTAACAAAACAGTATGTTATACAGGAAAGAAAGGCCCTATGTCAACAAGGAAAAAGAGGTTATCGAATCCATGCACCATGCATGATGTTATGTGTTAGCTACCACAAAAACTGGATGCAGGTGGACCCAAATGAATTGGCAACGTAAGGAAAATATTACTGGTTGGACAATCTTAGCTGTCCAACTGCCCGCCTACAAATGAGTGGTAGAAAGAAAAAAGAATAAAAAATTGGTGCAAATGGACAGCATTCCTTACGAAATAGTTCAATTGGATAGGTATAGATTCATCTCATCTAGCAAATTTTAGGATATGATCCATCCATGGTGGGTCCATGAGATGAACAGTCCAGATCAAGGACTGGTATGACCTCTCCAATTAGCGTTATTACACCAGATAAGGAAATTAGTGTGCTGCACACAGGTTTCATTTCTCTCATAAGAAAGTGGCACAATAGGAGACATACAGAAAAAAATAAAAATAAAAATACATAACTTAGGGGGTGTTTGGGAACATGGAAACCCTGGAAATGAAATTGCTTTCCGTGGAAAGCCGCTTTTTCTCCATTTGCAAAAAAAAAGTGTTGCAAACTGATTTCCATTTCTAAGATTTTCCTTGAAAAACTATGCAGATTCATCTCTCCCAAAAAAGAGACATTGAGGACTTCTGAGGCAAAGAAGATAACATGAGGTGACAGAACATGGAATCCCTGTAAAATTGGAATCCAAAACAAACAACAGAGAAAAGAGGAAACCATGGTTTCAATTTCCTGATGATTTCAGGTTACTTTTTCATATCCCCATTTTAGTAGTAATCCTTCCATTCAAACACATGAAAAGAAAAGGAAAAATAAAAAATAAAAACTAGAAGCACAACGTGAAATACATATACAAATCTTTCCACAGTATACAGAAACTTTCATTTCTAAAAAGAATGTCCCAATTGTTGAGCGATCCAGACCATTGGTGTGTTGCAGCCCACAGTCAATGAACCATGCACCCCTAGAAAATAAAAAATAAAAAAATCTCCTCGATTAGATGATCCCCCCACTATTAGGCTTGGAACTTGCCATAGTCAGAATGTGAACCGTTGCTGTAATTCACTTCTTAACCGTCTATTTATAGGCCACAAATCTAAAGGTTAGACAATTGAAGAGATTTTCTGGGGATTAATGAATCAGCCGTGGGACACAAAAGACATCCACATCGAATATAGAGATTGCATGAAAACGCATGAAAAATAAAATAAAAATCAAGGAATGATTAAGCAGGGTATCCAAACCCAACTAATGCATAAAAACCGAATCCAGCTTCCAAAATTGGAGAAATATTTAAAAGCGAGGGTAGGATAGATTACGTACACTTGCGGATACAGCTGGCGGGATAAGCGCAAGAAGCTCATCGGCTCTTCTGAAGATGAAAGCTGCGACGCCCGCACCGCACGCAGAGAGTATGTGTCTTGTTCATTCTCTTCCCAAAGCTTCCCGTCCATTTCCCCTTATAAATTAAAATGGAAATTCATTATTTTCTTTATTTCTTTTCTTTTTCCTTACATGAGGAAATGGAAGATGATGAGATAATAGTTAGAGATTAGCGAAATTACCATATCAGGCTTCGATGAAGCTGTGTTCTTCTCGGTCGCGCCTTTGGAGTGGGAGAGGAGAAACCTGCAATCTTTCTCCAACCCAACCACTCCGATGCTCTCTTTAGCCCTTTATATTTTGGTGTCCAAAGCTCTGTTGGGCTTCGGGCTTGGCCCACTTTGGACTCATATTAGGTTTGTAATTAGCCAGGTTTGGGCCGGGCCTACACTTATGATCCACGGCCCGCACCAGCCCTGCAGAGTAACCAAAACCTGAGCCCGAAATTTGGTTAGGCCCGAACTCTATGCTGCCCAGCCCAAATTTGTTAAAATCACTATTTTTCACTTAAATGTTGTTAATCTATCTGTTGATCAGGTGGGGCACACATACACAATGAAATAGATGTCCAGAGAAATGAAACCAGTGGTATGCATTTAAGGAGAATGGGTTGTTGTCTAACGGATGACTAGAATGGAATACTTATAGGAGCGAATGAAATTAGGTGAGTCTAAAATGACTTGAGCCCAGGCCCAAGTCAAAACTGACTGGGCTATGGATGTGAGGCCCAAGATTTTGCCATGAGCCCAGGTAGTGTATTCAAGCTGGATTCAAAGTAGAAATGGGCCCATGGAGCTTCTACGGGTCACCCAGTCCATTACGTGCCTTAATTTAAATACTAGGCTTGTGGTCCAGCATTGTTGTGGAATTATGTCATTCCGGAGTGACGCATGTGTCCTTATTACTTTTACACTTACCTAGCAAAATTTCTAATAAGGTTGCATTACTTTGATGTATATTATCTAAATCATGTACAAATTTAATTAGTTCAAAAGTATATTGAGAAGGTGAGCTGTACATTCAAAAAGTTATCTCTTCATTGAAATGCTATGCTAGATTGGCTGATAAGGCCACGTGGTATTTCTAAATTGGCTGCACATTGCCTGATTACCCAACTTTGTGGTGCCAACATGATGTATGTGTTTTATTGGTATGGTTCGTCTAATTTTCCTGATCAAAGATCAAGTGAACAACATCATAAGAAACAACGGAGATAATAATGCACATAGATGAAGCCTTCTCAAGGCCTTCTTTGATGTTTTTTTGCCATCCAACCTGTTCATATGGTCACACACGCTTGAAGAAAGGAAAACACAAATATCATTTTCATCCAAAACTTCTGTCACCCCTAAGAAACTTTCAATGGTAGGTATTTAATCCTCATTATTTCCTGTGATGTGGTCCATTTGTATACCTCATTATAGGGCTCATGCCCTAAAATGACCTGGCAAAACGGATAGACGGTATCGATAAAACATATTGTGGTAGGCCCTACATACTCAAGTCCTAGGTCATGAGTCAATCCACGTCTTCAAAGTCACTTTTCATAAGAAGAAAAAATAAATAAATCATCAAAAGCTCTTTTAAATGGCACAAACCTTATTACCAACGAGAGCGGATTAGGTATTGCCCTTACAATTAATGACGCCCAACTTAATATATGTATTCTACCATGCATGGCTTTCAAAGAAATGTCACTTTCTCTCTTTTACTTTTCAAGCTCCCAAATAGAATCATATTTTACTTTATACAAAAAAGTAAATTTTATATTTTTTTAACCATCAAATATTAATACTATCTCATATATGGCAAAGCTGCAAAAAAAGGGAAGTTAACAACGAAAAGTAAATCATTCTCTTGAAAAAAAAAAAAATCATCTCAAAGTATTTTCAAAGCTCCTTACCCAGTTTTGAAAATGTTGAAAGATGATTTCAACCTGTACATGAAACAGGGGTTCGATCAGGTCGATCAATCAAATGAACAAACATTCAGGAGGGAACCACAAAGAAAGATATAGCCCTCACCTGGAAATCTAAATTTTCCGTAAACATGGATTCCACACACTGAATTACATGCATATCATAACAAGAAAAATACACCTTCTCTACATTGGATGATTTTCACAATAAACACACATAATAATAATGTCCTTGCCACTACACACCCCCAACCTCAATATATGATTTTCATCCACCCAACTATACCTTGAGATCCATCAGTTGACGTAATGTAAGTGCGTGGAATGGTCCTGGAGAGAAGGAAGGCCGACCAATAGATAGCTCTTGAGCCACGTAGTGCATGGTTGGCCAAGAGTTTGGATCTAGCCGAATGCATGAAAGTGCCATGGACACCACAAATAAGACTTCCTGTGCAATCTCAGCCGTTGGATCCAAGAGACGTTGGTCCAACATATCCTTTAGCAGTGTATCATGTCTACTTGGTGATGACAAAGAGGAGATGAGCTCCCCAGGATGCCTTCCCATCATCACTTCAAGTGCCACAACACCAAAGCTATATACGTCGCATTTTTCAGTCACCCTCATTGTAAATGCAAGCTCTGCAAGAAAGAAGATACTTCAGTCATGATCTTTTCTTTTGGATGATCTTGTGTAATAAAGAACCAAATTAATCATTGCGTTGGGTGATCTGCATGGTTGGGCCTACCTTTATGTGTGCCTCAGGTGTCCCAAACGCATGAGAAGTTGGCATGTGTAAACCAGAGTGCATTGATGTGCCTATAAGTATTGTTGTAGGTACACATTTCATTTGCAAGGATTGGGTGATATGGGCATTGTTTCAAGGATTTTTCCAATCTTGGAACATCTTTTATTGCATGAGGCATTCATTGTGTGGGACATTACATCAATGGTTTCGATCATAGACGATGCCATGTTTCCATAGGCATCATTTTCATATTTACTCGTATGGGACAAAAGCAATGAGCTTTTTCAATCATTTATTAAATAGCGGTAACTCATCCATCTACACTTGGTACCTATGTAAATTAATCCAGACCATCTGAAAACATGGCCCCATATTATAGATTGAGCAGATACCAAAAATTACACTTATTAGAGGATTTTATCCGTCCCATCCAACTGGTGGCCAAGAAATGTACAGTTAAGAAAAATAGTCAGCACCACCAATTTAATAGCTAATAACATATGGTTAAGTTAGTTGGGTAACTTAAATCATGGTTAGAATTACCATGCAACCACAATATCTCCACCATGCATAATGTAAAAACGATGGACCACAAGTGTAGCTAAGAGAAAACATTATTCTTACGTTTATCTTCATCTGCATTGTTTTATATATATATATATATATATATATATATATATATATATATATTAGTTTTGGCTTTGGGGATTGTAAAATACAAACCCATGTATGTTTCTTTACAAGGCCTCTTACAGCTATTGGATTAAGGAATCTTCCAGTTGCCCTAGATTCCAATATTTGACAACAGTATGATAACTTATGCATAAACCTTAGTATGTAATTGCCAACAAAAAATAAAATAAAATAAAAGGGAAATCTTAAGAAAAAATAAAGACCAATTGCTAATAAAACTTTTAAAGCGTGGAGAATGAATTAACAGCTAACCTGGAGCGATGTATCCGTAAGTGCCTGCGAGCGTAGTCCAATTGGATGAATCAGGTATCAACAATCTTGCAGTGCAAGTCAGAGACACAGCCTCAAATTCCGAATTCAGCAGAACGTTGTTGCTTGATAGGTCTCGATGGACAATTGGCTGGGTGCAATCATGGTGCATGTAAGATAATGCATGGGCCACTCCTTTAATAACCTTCACCCTTAGAGTCCAGTCCAACTCTACAGCTCCTCTGTCGTTGCTTAGGATGCTAGCCAAGCTTCCCCTTTCCATGTACTCATAGACTAGAAATGAGAATCGAGCATGGGAACAAAAACCATAAAGTTTCACAATGTTGCGATGGCGGATTTCTGTTAATGCTTGAATCTCATTTCTAAAACTTCTTTGATCGGATTGATCCCCACCTTCGAGTGGGTTAAGTTTCTTCACAGCTACTTGGCCTGACGGTAGATTTGCTTTGTAAACTTTTCCATACCCTCCAATTCCGATGCAGTATTTGTCATCGAAACCCTCTGTCACTTCCACGATCTGTTCAAATGCATCAATCCCATCATAATTCCATATTGAAAATGGATTTTTGTTGCTCCTTTCAAGAACCTCTTTCTCTTTATTTCTTCGTCTTTGATAATAAATGGAAGCAACGCCGATGACTAGAAATAAAAGAAACAAGGCTGCCAAGAGAGGAAGAACAATGAAGATGACAACTTGGCCGCCTTTCCTTGCATCATCATGCCTTATTGAAGGGGTGTTGCAGGGTCTCATACCTTGCACTTCACCACATAAATCTTTATTTTTTATGAATGCCATTGTAGGAGCCTTCTGAAAGTTTTTGCTGTTGGAAGAGGACCTTTCAAAGCATTGTATGAAAAATCAATAGATTGCAAGCTGAACATTGCTTCAAAAGAAGGTGGAATGGAGCCCGACAACATGTTGTGGGAGAGGTTTAACTTTTCCAGCACATGCAATTTCCCAAGTTGTAGTGATATCTCTCCATTGAGCGAGTTATGACTGAGATCTAGTAAATCCTGTAAGTACACCAGGTTACCAATTTGAAATGGAATGCTTCCATTCAAATCATTTTCGCTCAATTTTAGATATCGGAGTTTGGAGCAATCCCCTAATTGAGGTGGTATTGGACCACTTAGGCGATTCATTGACAAGTCAAGAACCTCCAAATTGGAGAGTTTTCCAATCTCTTTCGGCACCTGACCAGAAAGTTTATTATCATTTAAACTCAAGTTGAACAAAGAACTTAGCCTCTCAAATTCCTTTGGAATCTCTCCTTCCAAATGGTTGGAAGAAAGGCCAAGTACTTTTAGCTGCTTCAACCACCCAATCTCAGGAGGAATTCTACCAGTGATCATGTTCCCAGAGAATTGTAGGATCGTCAAGTTTCTGCATTCTCCCCAGTTCGGTGAGAGTTCACCAAATAATCTGTTGTTGCTGACATCCATGAAATCGAGATGTGGGTATACACCAAATGCTTCTGATACATTGGCAATGAGCTGATTTCCTTTGAGTCGAACTCTAGTTAACCTAGTGCAATTTCTGAAGCCTTTTGGGATCTCACCAGTTAAATGGTTGTCAATTGCAGTGAAGATTTCAAGCTTGGTCAAGTTCCCTAAAGCGGAAGGGATAGAACCTGTTAGAAGGTTATAAGACAGGTGAAGAATGTTGAGATTCATTAAATTCCCAACTTCTGGAGGAATTGAACCAGAAATTCGATTGTTGTAGAGGTACAAAGCTGTAAGGTTTCTCAAATTACCTAAAGCAGGAGGGATTGAACCTGTCAGATTGTTATAGGGCAACAACAACTCAACCAAATTCTTGAGATTTCCTAATTGTGCAGGAATTGAACCAGAAATTTGATCGCTGTAGAGGTTCAAAAATGTAAGGTTTCTCAAATTACCTAAAGCAGGAGGGATTGGACCTGTCAGAGTGTTATTCGACAAGTCCAAGTCAGCCAAATTCTTGAGATTTCCTAATCGTGCAGGAATTGAACCAGAAATTTTATTGCCATAGAGGTACAAAAATGTAAGGTTTCTCAAATTACCTAAAGCAGGAGGGATTGGACCTGTCAGATTGTTATAGTTCAACCCCAACTCAACCAAATTCTTGAGATTTCCTAATTGTGCAGGAATTGAACCAGAAATTTGATTGTAGAAGAGGTCCAAAAGTGTAAGGTTTCTCAAATTACCTAAAGCAGGAGGGATTGGACCTGTTAGATTGTTTCGTGAAAATACCAACTTGACCAAATTCTTGAGATTTCCTAATTGTACAGGAATTGAATCAGAAATTTGATTGTTATAGAGGTAGACGATTGTCAGCCTGGTTAAGTTACCTAAAGATGGAGGAATATGCCCAGCTATTTCATTAGACGAGATGTCGAGCTCTGAAAGGTGAGAAAGGCTAGCCATTGAAAGAGGTAGAACTCCAGAGAGATTATTTATGGAGATATTGAGGGAGACCAGTCTGGAAAGAGTGCCAATATCAGCTGGGATGGTTCCAATGAGTGTGTTGTCACTGAGATTGAGACGGAAGAGGTTTGGAAATGACGAGAAGCTCAAGTTATCAAGCTGACCTTGCAAGCCTGCACTCGGTAAGCTTATCTCTATTATGCTTCCAAGGCCGTTGCAGGAGATTCCATACCATTTGCATGGAGAGATTGTGTTGGCACTAGCATTAGCAGATGGAAGTGACCATGAATGGAGAGCTTGTGGTGAGAAGATGCTGGCTTTCCATTCCAAGAGAGCCTCTGCTTCTCCGAGCGTGGATGCCGCTGCTGTTGTAAAGGCATTGGAAGAAAGAAATTCTAAAAATAAAAGAAGAAAAGTAAGAGAGAGAGATTTATGTAAGGCCATGGCTGTTGTTGCTTATGGTCTGTTACGAACTTACGAGGATGGGTATTTATAGAAGGAGGTTGATCCTACTCTTTACAAGAACAGCTTGTCTTACTCTTACGAAAAAAAGAAAAACCAAAAAAAGAAGAAAAAGAGAGTACTTATGGATACTTATGGATGTTGTACTTGATCCAATAAAGAAATTTCCATTGCCCCCTCCTGGTAATATTTAATATTGTTTCATATAACTTGGTAAAATTATAACTTGAAATTTTGCTAAAATGTCATTTGTTTTTATGTAGATAAATATTATCTTGTTGATGCTGCTTACACTCACACAAGAGGATTTATGGCACCATACCGTAATGTTCGGTATTTGTTGGGTGACTTTTGTAGTGGTGGGCGGCCTACTAGTAAAGAGGAGGTTTTTAATCATATGCATGCAAAGTTACGGAATGTAATCGAAAGGTCTTTTGGCGTGTTGAAGACGCATTTTGCAATTTTGAAGCGGATGGCACCATATTCCTTCCCGACGCAAAGAGACATAGTTATTGCATGCATGACACTACACAACTACATCAGAAAAGAATTCATCTCCGATCCACTCTTCCAACAATACAATGATGAAAATGTTCTTTCAGACATGAATATTGAATCAGAGAATGATATGCCTGAAGTGGAAGGAGTATTTGGAAACTTTGAACAAACTATTATGTCCAATATGCGAGAAGAAATTGCCGCCACACTTATACATGTAAATCATTAATTTTTGTATCTGTTTTTATGAATAATGACATTTTAATTTTTTATTAAGTACTTTATAGTTGTTTTGAATTAAATAGAATAATTTTATTTTCATTTAATAAAAAATAGTTTCTTTATAATGTAAAGCATTTCAAAACAGGAGATAGATAGGGGGCAAATGTGTCAAATTAACATATTTCAGACATTTCAGATGTTTGTTAACAAACAGATTGTTTCAAATTCAATACTTAATTTTCAGACTTCAGCCATAGTTACCAAACAAGTTTTTTGACTTCAGATTTCAGATTCAGGCTTTAGACTTCAGATTTAACAAACGGGGCCTTAATTGATACAGGCGCTGATAGTAGAAATGCATGTGCACACGATCTAAACGCCCCCAATTTGTGGACCCTAACTTAGATGAGGAATAATAGCTGAAATTAGATACGCAGGGCCCATATTTCAGACCTCTGTATGGACGCGGACTGCGTGCCAAGGACGTGGATTGGCTACCGATGCTGCTACTGGCTACTGGTCGGTGCTCTGTGGGCCCCACTATGATGGATGTGTTTCATCCATGCCGTCTATTCATTTATTTTTTATTTTTCAGATCATTTTATAGTATGAGCCTACAAATGAGGTAGATCCAAATATTAAGTTGACCGCTTCACAGGAAACATTGTTGATTGAATGCCCACCATTAAAAACTTCTTGGGCCACAAAAGTTTTGGATCCAGCTGATAGTTGTTTTTTCCATTCATCCGTCTCATCCTCTCCCCAGATGACCCCACACCATGTGCAGTCCAAACCAATGATTGGATCTCCTCAATTGTAATCAATGCACCTCTCCTTTTTACAATCCACAACAGAAAGGTTAAGACAATCAACTCTAGCGACTTTCATTCTGGGTTTATAGTCCATCCGCAGTTTGTAACAAGATTTCCACGATCCCACATTTATGACACATATATGATGTCTATGTTCACTAACATGGGTGATATCAGCCGTCTATCAATAAAGACGAGTAGGGAATGCGAATGCTATCTTATGCTAGCCTAACTTCAATCCGGTTGATCTAACGGTGGCTGCCAAATGACACATGCATGGCTCAGATGTGAGTCCTGGCTGTGCTCAAGAGCTTGCATTGGTGCTCCTCTAATGAAAAAATTAATTCCTAGCAAGCTGACAAGGTAGAGCCAGTCAGATGGGAATGCAGTAGATTCATCTCTCCAGAGTACATGCTGTTAGATGAAGAATCAGTTATCAGAACCGTCTATCTAGTTTTCAGACTCATCAGATAAGCTTAGACATCCGATCTAAGGAATTGTTTGAAACAAAGATAGTTAACATTCTCTGCATCCAATTGAAGAAAAGTGAAGCGCAGGATTTTCCAAATCTGTGGGATTTCTGAAACATAGGCCAGAAACCACACATTGTAATTAAGGTTTTAAGAGACATCTCTGGCTGACTTGCTTGATTCTGAGTTAAGTGGCAACTCAGCTGACTTGGGAGTGAATTGGATCGGCAAACCGAGTCACCTATATTTCTGTGCTGACAACCACTCATCTTGATAAGACCCGACTCAGTCGAGGTGGACCCAGGGCAACTGACACAGACAAGTCAATCCAGCTTGGGCTCAAGTTATATTACCCTGATCCATCCTGCCTAGACCAGCCCGGTCTGACTTAATTAGCAAGTATTACCCTGATCCATCATGCCAAGGTCGGGCTTTGTGCCCAGTCTCAACCTAACCCATTACCACCCCAAATCACAGCACACGTGTGCAAGATCCAGTCATTAGGTGGGGACAGCAGAAAGGGATAAGCCAATCCATTAATCAGGTGGGCCAATTTTCAATTCCATAAAGCATCTAAATGCACCATTGAACTTACCATCCAAATCATTTTTCATGCCTGAACAGATCACTACAACTTTGGTGACACACCAACTTTTCGACTAGCATGACAATTGTGCAGGGTATCCATGCCATGAAAAAAAGTATACCCCACCATGAAGATCACCTTTCTCGAAAATCAATTTGATTGACTCATTAGGTGGGCCACACCTAATGTTGAGCCAAACCATCAATTGCATGATGGTACTGATAATGGCTTACCTGATTAGCAGACCCATAATTTTCTCCACTTTACTTTTACTTCTTCCATACATTTAGTAATTTTGTTCCATCCAAGATAAGTTTACAATAGAAAATAATAAACCATCAAGTTGACCCTTGTGGGCAGGGCATCCCGTCTCCACTGGACAATGCATGTGGTGTGACATGTACATTAGGCAATTGTTACCGTGGCCCTACGATTGTTGTGTGGGCCATATGAAAACTTTTGATTGTTCTCATCTCTATCGCGGGAAATTCCTTTTCAACTCATTAGTCCAAATAATGACAAATGTGGCTGTGCTACATTTAGAAGGCAAAAGATAAGATAAGGACTGCATGAGCACGCTCATCCTAGCTTCTTCTTTTTTGCTTTTCCGTTAACTAAGCCATGTGGGTAGAACTTCATGAGATGAGAAAGAGTATAGTTTTGTAGAATGCTCAATAACCTTAATTAGGGTGAGATGATGTATTATATACTCAATAATTATAAAAGTACTCTTGGGCTGATATATACTTTGTTGTGTATATGTCATATGTATATATACAAATATTCTTGCAAACTAATGATTGCTATGGCGGCATTGGTTTATCTTTGAATAAAAGAAACCGAGGAACATCAGTAGAAAAGGTAGGATCCTATAAGTATGGCTTGATTCCATGTGTGAGGTGCTCCAATAATTAGCATTCCTATAAGTAAAACACATGGAGTGTGTGTACTGACATGGGTGTGTACTAACAAAAAAAAAAAAAGAGTCATGAACTGACAATAAAAGAAACTGAGAAACATCAGTAGAAAATGTAGGATCCTATAAGTATGACTTGATTCCATATGCGAGGTGCTCGAATTAGCATTCCTATAAGTAAAACAGATGAGAGTGAAGTCATGAACTGACAATAAAATGAGCTTTGATGGAAAGGCAAAGAAAGAACATTGTTTCTCCCTTGAGTTTTGGGTAAACTTCCAAAGCAGAGACTTGATTGGATCCCTCAATAATTTCAAGAATTCTAGGCCCACTTAGATAGCTTGTTATGTACCTAATTCTAAATTTTAAAAATGATGCATTGTGCTTAACCGTTTGGAACACACATTAGGATTATAATCATAAGGTATTATGCATGCATCATGACTTCTTTTTGTAATTTTTAAAAACCTGAAGTAAAATTCTGAGCTTTAAGTCATTTTTATACTCTCTTCCTCTCTCTCACATCTCTCTCATCCTCTCCCCGGTGGTACCCACATCATGTTTAGTCCAAACGAGTGATAGGATCTCCCCTGTTGTAATCAATATGGACAATCAACTTAACTAACTTTTAAAGTCAAGTCTCGTTTTCTTGTTGGGTTTTGCAAATTTCCAAGGAATGGGGCCTGAGAATGGATGGATTAGGTCTAGATTTTAACTGATTTGTTGGGGCTTGCCTAGTGTATTACAAGGTTTTATTTTGCACAAGCCAAACTCAAGGGGACCATTAAATTAGAGCTGGCAGTGGTCATTGACTCTGGTCAGTCCATGGGCCAGATGGCCAGTAGTTATTCTCAAGTCACGCTTATTGACTTGTGCTTCATTTTTAGCCTTAAACTGTAAGTAAACTAAGAGATGTGTGTGCAACAACATAGAGAGAAGAAGGAAGAGAGAAATCAGGACTACAATAGCCTGAATTGCATAGGCACATGGAGAGGATGGCTTGCACTAGCTAAATAATTAATCACTGTGTGGACAAACATGCATCAGATCCACCCCGTCCATCAGTTGGGCCATCACATTTTCACCATGTATTCTAGAAATTCGGAGAAACTTAAGACTTACATTAGCTGCACTATAGGGAAGGGTGTAAAATCATTACTAAAAGCTTTAAATTCACATGGTTTGGCCAACATGAGCATTAGAATGTCCTTATTTTTTGAGAGTCAATTAATCCTGGTGTGGAATGTGAGATGAGTGGGTTAGATGGTATACACACACCACGGTGGACCCCACATATAACTTGCAGCAGTTTAATGATGAGACTTCTCGTCTCAACTTTTTCCCGGTAGTGTGTACCACTTGAATGTTGAATCAACCTGATTTTCGGCCCCTAGTCCAAACAAAGAGTGGCACACTTAATTGATGGGGTGGATATCATCCACATGAAGTCCTTCCATCTTCGTCAAACAAAAGTCTTGATGTCCACAGAAATTTACAGGTTGCATTTTAGAAATCAGAAAGAGACTCGGGTGAAAAGACTTTCGCCGGTAGAAGATAAGGTATTAGTTAGCTTTTGCCGGTGAAATCTGAGCTGTCATTCGGTTAGCAGCTATATTTTTAAGTTTTTAAAATACCCCTACCTTTAATTAAAAAGTTTTCTTATATCCTTTGTATATTGAAACCCCTGAACTAATTATAAGAGCAGAAATGTCCAAAACTAATTATAGTATAGAAGGGCCAACCTATGGCTTCTCACCTATCCACCTAAAACCATTTCTAGGAATGGTTCAGTCCTAAAAAGAAAAAATCATTAATGGGCCACTTGAGTAAATGAATCAAAGAGTGACGCTTGGGCGTAATACTCTGTTTATGAGTGGGAAACACACTTAAGTTCTAAGGCTAATTAGTAAATAGGTGAGGATTTGAGTAAATGAATCAAAGAGTTTGAATTGTTGGCCTGTTTGGTAGATAAGTCAGACCCGGGCCAACTTAACCAGAAACAAATCCCACCCTCTTCCACAATTGAATGTGTGTTTTTTATTTTTTCATTTCATTATAGAGGTGATCAAGAATGCAAGGTTGCAACACTAAGCTTAAGGTTCAAACCAGTGATATAGGACAGGAGCCGCCCATTATCACAATTGGGGCCATATCATACATGCTTTTAGGCTAGAACCGACTAAATTGTCCATGTTTTCTCGTTCTAAAGCCATACCATTCAACCCGGATGGTTTTGAGTGACCTGCCCTTGTAAAATAATAACTTGGACCAGACCCGACAAGCAAAAGCAAACCAATTCAACATATGGGCCCACAACCCATCCTGTGCTGACTCGGGTTGTGTGGTACTGTCTGCTGCTGGAAAAACTCTGTAAGCCCACCATGATGTATGTGTTTTTTGCACACCATCTATCTATTTTGCCAGCTGGTTTTAGGGTATGGGCCTAAAAATAAGGCAGATCCAAAACTCAGGTGAACCACACCACAGAAAACAATTGTGATTGAACGGTTACCATTAAAAACTTCCTAAGGCCCACAGTAATATTTATTTGCCATCCAACCTTTTGATTAGAGGTCACATATCCAAGTGGTGGGTGTATCTGTGACTGAACTCAATCTCATTCTTATTCCTTGCAATCTGCCTTGGAAGTTGGGGGGCAGTTCCTCTACAAGTCCTTGTCCCAAGAGCTTATTCTAGAAAAGTTGCACGTGAGGCCAACTGCCATATGTATATGGCATTCAGCCTGTCCATCAGGGCGTCCCTTTGGACACCTTAAAAATCAGGGCCAGCACAGAGAACATCCCACGCCTGCCTATCATAAACCCCTCAAACCCAAATCTGAAACAAAAGGCTACATGCTACCCAGCCCCACTTGAGTGAATAGGCTGGTCTGGTGAAGTCACCCATGTTTTCAGTGCTGACAACCACCGAATTGGATCAGACTCAACCTAGTTCACTTGGACCTAGACAAGCCATTAATCCAGCTTGGGCTCAAGTCATATTGGCCTGATCCATTCTGCCTAGCCTGGCCTTAGCAAGTGTTTTATCCTATAAATATACATTCCCATGCCATCGCATGTTAGGCAATGCATGCATATTGCACCTAAATAGCTGGTTTTTATTTTTACAATGTCTGTATCACCATGCATGTGAGACCCTCCTCTCAAGAGATGCATTAGGAACATTCGGCATCAATTTTCAGGATGGGTCGGACCGATCCTAGTAAAATTGGGATTTTGCTACTAGGCTCATGTCAGGGTCAGGCTTTGTGCCCGGTCCAAATTTGACTTATTGACACCCCAAATCACAACACGTGTGCAAGATCCAATCATCAGGTAGAGCTAGCAGCAAGGAATAATCCAACCCATTAATCAGGTGGGCATACATTCAATATCACAAAGCATCCAAATGCACCATTGAATTACTTACCATCCAAATCATTTTTCACACTAGAACAGATCACTACAACTTTTGGTGACATGCCATCTTTTCAATTAGCATGACACTTATATGGGGCATCCGTCACTGATGCTGCTACTGGCTACTGGTTCGGTGCTCTGTGGGCCCCACCATGATGTATGTGTTTCATTCATGCCGTCCATTCATTTTATTTTATTTTTTTCACATCATTTTATGGTATGAGCCTACAAATGAGGTAGATCCAAATATTAAGTTGCCACTTCACAGGAAACAGTGTTGATTGAATGCCCACCATTAAAAACTTCTTGAGCCACAAAAGTTTTGGATCCAGCTGATATTTGTTTTTTTCCATTCATCCAGGTCTGTATGACCTAATCAATAGGTTGGATGTCAAATAAACAATACAGCGGGCCTTAGAAGGTTTTTAATGGTGGACATTAAATCACTACTGTTTTCCTGTAATATGGTCCACCTGAGATTTAGATCTGCCTAATTTTTTGAATCAAGCTCTAAAATAATTTTGAAAAAATGGATAAACAGCATGGATAAAACACATACATCATGATGGGGCCTCAGAGCACCCACAAGTTGCCAACTGGCTACAAGCAGCATATCCTGCCAACATTGATGATTTTTTATATATCCACGCCATCCATCTGTTTCTTCGTACGATTTTAAGATGGGATTATAAAAATTATCAAGATCCAAATCTCAGGTGAACGACTCAAAAACAGCGGTGACTGAGTGCCTCACCGTTAAAATTACCAAAGGCACATCGTAAGGTTTTTATGATGTTTATTTGAAATCTAACTTGTTAATAATGTCATGAAGATCCGGATGATGGGAAGTATAGAGATCAGCTTGATCCAAAACCTTTTTGGCCCACAAAAAGCTTTTTGTGATCATTCATAACTATTTCTAATGATATGGTCCACCTGAGATTTGGATCTTCTTAAGGCTTGGGATTGGGTCCTAAAATGAGATGAAAAACAGGTGGACGACATGAATATACAAAAAATCTATCAAGGTGGGACCCACATGGTTGATTCATGGATCGTTTGGCTTGAAAGCCAAAACCTTTAATTGAGTCCTGAGGGGCTGCTGTTCCTGATGGAGGGGGGGTTCTGCTGGGTCTGGTTGTTGTGAGTGCTTCAATAGCCTCTTTGTTGTCTGTTTAATGTTTCACGGCCAAGTTTTGTCAAAAGCTTTTTTAGCCTATTCAGCACTTGGAATATTGCATCCATATTTTAGGTGATACTTTCTTTTTTGTAATTTTGTTCATGCTACTCAGAGATCTACATGATAGGTGAGGCCCATTTTTTGCAGGGCCCAACCTAATGGTTAAAAAAATAAAAAATGAAGGATCCTGATCAGATGGTTTACATATACTTCAGGGAAAAGAAAAAAAAAAAAAAAAAAAAAAAAAAAGGGCTCTAGCATGGCTGACATAGCACACATGTCACATGATTGAATTCAAGCGTGACAAAAAAAAAAAAAAAACCCCACTTATCACAGGATCATCATTGTGTGAGTTCCATGTATCTAAAATCATGCAAATATGATCATCACAGGAGAACACATGATTTTAACCATTGGACACTTTCTAATAACCATTCATTTCATTTCAATAAGTGTGGCCCACCTGATGATAAATAGGCCATGTTTTTAAGACATGGAAACTAGGTATTCTTAGGACAACCTGAGGAGTAGCTCTAGTGTGGCATGAGTATGGGTTGTTTCTATGCATGAGGTACTCGAATTGCTCAGTGAAGTCATGCAATGTGGAAATAAGATGAGCTTTGATGGAAAGAGGTAAAGACCACTTTTAATTCTGATCCCTTGAGTTGTGTAAACTTCCAAAGTAGACTGGACTGGACCTCCCATATCTCAAGACTTCTAATGGACATTTCGATAGCTCATAATGTAGTTAATTATAAATAATAAAAACAAAGTATGATAGCATAATACATTATGTTAATAAAAGGTGTTTGGAACACTCATTAAGATAATAATCTAAAGGTATTATACATGCTTGATGATTTGTTTTCTTAATTTTTAGAAACCTAGAATTGTAAGTTTAAGTCATTTCATGCACTCTCTCCCTCTCTCACATTTCTCTCATCTCCCATCTGTCTCATCCTCTCCCCAGTGGACCCCACACCATGTGGGGTCCAAACCAGTGATTGGATCTCCTCAATTGTAATCAATGCACCTCTCCTTTTTCCAATCCATGACTGGATGATTATGACAATCACACTTCTATGATTGGTTCAGTTCCCAAACCTTGAGAAAAAAATCATTAATGCATCACCTAACTAAATGGATCAAAGAGCGGCTTTTAGACGTAATAATTTATTTATTGGTGGGGACATGAGCTTAAATTCTAAGATTAATACATAGTTGAGGATTGAGTCATGGAAGTTGACCGTGGTTATTCTGCAAGTCCTTTCCCACGAACTTAGTCTATAAAAGTTGCACATGTCATCAACTGTCATATGTGTATGGCATCCAACCTCTCCTACAGAGCCATTCCATTGGACACCCCAAAAATAATCCAATCAACTGTCAGGTGGGCCATCACTTAAATTTGGAGGCCTTTAGAAGGTTGAAATTGTTTTCCATAGTGTGGCCAGCCTAATGGTTGGATAGGCCTGTTTTCAGGGGCATTCCAGTAGTCATGGTGATTTTCACTTAATACATGGGTTGGATGGCATTACGCAATATATTTGACCCTGAAATGCAACAGTATACAAACATATCAATAGGATTTTAAACAGAGGTGAATCATAATATAAGAAAGGGTAATCTTTCGGTGATCCAGACAGTTCATCTGTTGGGAATCTTGGGACCCATTTAATGGGTGGCATTGAACGAATATAACCATCTAAATCTAAGCCCTGCAAGTTGCAGATAACATTGAAATACAGCCAATGATTTAATGAGAACAGGTCTGGGAATCAGATCATAATTGAGATTGTAAAAGTGGATAACATGCACATTTCAGCTACACACATACATATAGACTGGATGTGCCATGATCTAGACTTCCATTCTGGGCTTATAGTCTATCCGCATGCAGTTTGTAACAAGATTTCCACGATCCCACATATATGACATACATATGATGTCTATGTTCACTAACATGGATGATATCAGCCGTCTATCAATAAAGATGAGTGGGGTATGCGAATGCTATCTTATGCTAGCAAGCTGACACGGTAGAGCTAGTGACATGGGAATACAGTAGATTCATCTCTCCACAGTACTATTTCTTGAGGGCTGGTGGTACTGGTAACGGCTCAATCTGATTTGCAGACCCATAATTTTATCTACTTCACCTTTTCTTCTTCCATACATCTAGTAATTTTGTTCCATCCAAAATAAGTTTACTTCTTGATGTTAAGAATAGAAAATAATAAACCATCGAGTTTGTTAGACATAGGGTTGGCAATCACTAGTGGGTGAGTCTGTTAGAAGATGGATTTCAAATTCAAATTTGAATGAGGATTTATATGAGGAGATAGGGATAAGACCGGATAATTTTTGGTCTCATCCAAACTAGGATGGGGCTCTCTCGTGAAAATACATTAACGATTAAGAGAAGTAAAAAGAGAAAAAGTGACATATTGAAATCTGTCCTTTTAGCTTGTCCTTGGGACGATCTAAGCCATATATCATAATTTGGGGCCATCTATACCGTAGAATCAGATGGGTGATTAGATCAATCTGCTCCAGTAGTGGTTAGGCGGACTGCTAGATCTGGACAGTTCATCTTCGACTTTGTGAAGGTTTCATATCGTGTAGACCATCAGATCTTGAGGGCTCACTCTTCCGCACATACTTTCAAAGTTCCGTCTGACCACCCTAGGAGACAGGGTATCCCGTCTCCACTGGACATCGCATGTGGTGTGATGTGTATGTTAGGCAATTGTTACTGTGCCCCTACGATTGTTGTGTGGGCCATACAAAAGCTTTTGATTGTTCTCATCTCAATCGCAGGAAAATCCTTTTCAACTCAGTAGTCCAAATAATGACAAATGTGGTTGTGCTACATTTAGAAGGCAAAAGATAAGGACTGCATGAGTACGCTCATCCAAGCATTTTTTTTTTTTTCGTTAACTAAGCCATGTGAGTAGAACTTCATGAGATGAGAAAGAGTATAGTTTTGTAGAATGCTCAATAACCTAAATTAGGGTGAGATGATGTATTATATATACTCAATAATTATAAAAGTGCTCTTAGGCTGATATATACTTTGTTGTGTATATGTCCTATGTATATATACAAATATTCTTTTAAACTAATGATTGCTATGGTGGCATTGATTTATCTTTGAATAAAAGAAACTAAGAAACATCAGTAGAAAATGTAGGATCCTATAAGTATGTCTTGATTCCATGTGCGAGGTGCTCAAATTAGCATTAATTCCTATAAGTAAAACAGATGTCATTTTCATACTCTTTTCCTCTCTCTCACATCTCTCTCATCGTCTCCCTGGTGGTACCCACACCATGTTTAGTCCAAACGAGTGATAGGATCTCCCCTGTTGTAATCAATATGTACTGCTCCTTTTTCCTATCCAGGATCAGATGGACAACCAACTTTAGTAACTTTTAAAGTCAAGTCTCGTTTCTTTTGTTGCGTTTTGCAAATTTCCAAGGAATGGGGCTCGAGAATGGATAAATTAGGTCTAGATTTTAACTGATTTGTTTGGGCTTGCCTAGTCTATTACAATGTTTTATTTTGCACAACCCAAACTCAAGGGGACCATTAAATTAGAGCTGGCAGTGGTCATTGACTCTGGTCAGTCCATGGGCCAGATGGCCAGTTATTCTCAAGTCACGCTTATTGACTTGTACTTCATTTTTAGCCTTAAACTATATGTAAACTAAGAGATGTGCGTGCAACAACATGGAGAGAAGAAGGAAGAGAGAAATCAGGACTACAAAAGCCTGAATTGCATAGGCACATGGAGAGGATAGCTTGCACTAGCTAAATAATTAATCACTATGTGTGGACAAACATGCATCAGATCCACCCGGTCCATCAGTTAGGCCATAACATTTTTACCATGGTTTCTAGAAATTCGGAGAAATTTAAGACTTACATTACCCGCACTATAGGGAAGGGTGTAAAATCATTACTAAAAGCTTTAAATTCACATGGTTTGGCCAACATGAGCAGTAGAATGTCCTTATTTTTGGAGAATCAATTAATCCTGGTGTGGAATGTGAGATGAGTGGATTAGATGGTATACACACACCACGGTGGACCCCACATATAACTTGCAGCAGTTTAATGATGAGACTTCTCATCTCAACTTTTTCCCCGTAGTTTTGGGGCAAATTTTATTGTTATAATTTTGGGCCAAATTTTACTGTTATAGAAAAGTCTCCATTTTGTTGGGTACTATTGTATTCCAACAAGTGGGCCCCAAACTAGATACACATTTTAGATTTTAGTGTTAGAATTAAGTCTATAATCTTGTTTGGAGCATCGACAATTCAAGAAGTGGCCTCGGGAACTAAGATACATTTTAAATTTTAGTTTTAGAGTTGTCTATAATTTTGTTTGGAGCATCAACAATTCAAGGAGTGACCTTGGGACGGGATAGTTTTGGCTCAGATTCTACTATTAGAGAAAAGTCTCCATTTTGTTTGGTATTGATGTATTCCAACGAGTGGGCCCCAAACTAGATACATTTTAGATTTTAGTTTTAGAGACAAGTCTATAATTTTGTTTGGAGCATCGACAATTCAAGGAGGCCCCGGGACTGGATAGTTTTCGGCCAAATTTTACTGTTATAGAAATGTCTCCATTTTGTTGGGTACTGCTGTATTCCAACAAGTGGGCCCCAAACTAGATACATTTTAGATTTTAGTGTTAGAATTAAGTCTATAATTTTCTTTGGAGCATCGACAATTCAAGGAGTGGCCTCAGGACTGGATAGTTTTAGGCCAAATTTTACTGTTATAGAAAAGTCTCCATTTTGTTGGGTACTGTTGTATTCCAACAAGTGGGCCCCAAACTAGATACATTTTAGATTTTAGTGTCAGAATCAAGTCTATATATAATTTTGTTTGGATCATCGACAATTCAAGGAGTGGCCTCGGGACTTGATAGTTTTGGCCCAGATTCTACTCTTAGAGAAAAATCTCCATTTTGTTTAGTACTAATGTATTCCAACAAGTGGGCCCCAAACTAAGATTCATTTTAGATTTTAGTTTTAGAGTCAAGTATATAATTTTGTTTGGACCATCAACAATTCAAGGAGTGACCTTGGGAGGGGATAGTTTTGGCTTAGATTCTACTCTTAGATAAAAGTCTCCATTTTGTTTGGTATTGATGTATTCCAACGAGTGGGCCCCAAATTAGATACATTTTAGATTTTAGTTTTAGAGTCAAGTCTATAATTTTGTTTGGAGCATCGACAATTCAAGGAGTGGCCCTGGGACTGGATAGTCTTGGGCCAAATTTTACTCTTATAGAAAAGTCTCCATTTTGTTGGGTACTGTATTATTCCAACAAGTGGGCCCCAAACTAGATACATTTTAGATTTTAGTGTTAGAATTAAGTCTATAATTTTGTTTGGAGCATCGACAATTCAAGGAGTGGCCTTAGGACTGGATAGTTTTGGGCCAAATTTTACTGTTATAGAAAAGTTTCCATTTTATTGGGTACTGTTGTATTCCAACAAGTGGGCCCCAAACTAGATACATTTTAGATTTTAGTGTTAGAATCAAGTCTATAATTTTGTTTGGAGCATCGACAATTCAAGGAGTGGCCTCGGGACTGGATAGTTTTGGCCCAGATTCTACTCTTAGAGAAATCTCCATTTTGTTTGGTACTGATGTATTCCAACAAGTGGGCCCCAAACTAAAATACATTTTAGATTTTAGTTTTAGAGTCAAGTCTATAATTTTGTTTGGAGCATCAACAATTCAACGAGTGACCTTAAGACGGGATAGTTTTGGCTTAGATTCTACTCTTAGAGAAAAATCTCCATTTTGTTTGGTATTGATGTATTCCAACAAGTGGACCCCAAACTAGATAGATTTTAGATTTTAGTTTTAGAGTCAAGTCTATAATTCTGTTTGGAGCATCGACAATTCAAGGAGTGGCCCCGGGACTGGATAGTTTTGGGCCAAATTTTACTGTTATAAAAAAGTCTCCATTTTGTTGGGTACTGCTGTATTCCAACGAGTGTGCCCCAAACTAGATATATTTTAGATTTTAGTAAGTCTATAATTTTCTTTGGAGCATCGACAATTCAAGGAGTGGCTTCAAGACTGGATAGTTTTGGCCCATATTCTACTCTTAGAGTTAAGTCTCCAATTTGTTTGGTACTGTTGTATTCTAATGAGTGAGCCCCAAACTAGATACATTTTAGATGTTACTTTTAGAGCCTAGTCTATAATTTTTTTTGGAGCATCGACAATTCAAGAAGTAGCCTCGGGACTGGATAGTTTTGGCCCAAATTCTACTCTTAGAATTAAGTCTCTAGTTTGGTACCGTTGTATTCCAATGAGTGGGCCCCAAAGTAGATACATCTTATATATTACTTTTAGAGTGAAGTTTATAATTTGGTTTGGAGTATTAGCAACTCAAGGAGTGACCTCGGAGTCGGGACTGGATATTTTTGGCCCAGATTCTACTCTTAGAGTTAAGTCTCCATTTTGTTTGGCACTGTTGTATTCCAATGAGTGGGCCCCAAACTAGATATGTACGTTTTAGATTCTAGTTTCTTTAGTGAAGTCTCTAATTTTTCATGGAGCATCGACAATTCAACGAGTGGTCCTGGAACTGGATAGTTTTGGGCCAGATTCTACTCTTAGGGTTAAGTCTCCAAGGCTCCATTTTATTGGGTACTACTATATTTCAATGAGTGGGGCCCATGTATTTTTTGATTCATTTGTACTTTTCGGGAGAAAGTCTATTTGAAGTTTCATTTTGCATGGCCCGGGCTTTAGTGGAGCACTAAATTAGGAAAGGAAATGGGCCTGCAACTCAATTTGGTTAGCCCATGGGCCACCTGGTTGGGTCAACTTCTAAGTCAAGCTCAAGTATACTAAGTTGTGGCTGATAAAGTAAATGAGTTCGGCTATGACTCTTGTTTCAAACTGTTTCTAATATGCACCTAAGTATTAGCAAAAGGTTTCATTTCCCAAATCTCACAAATGTTACTAGTGGGCTTGAAATCAAAGCCCTTAAGGAAATGGATTGAAGGAGTGTTGCTTGAGCCAATTAATTTGTTGATGGGTGGGATCATGTGTTAAAATTGTAAACCCAATTAGTAAATGAATGACTTTTGGGTCAGGGGTCCATGGGTTGTGACTCGGGTTGGGGTTTGAATGGTCCATCTGTTTTGTATTAGGCCAATGTCCCCATACTAGTCCCATACTCGCTGCCATTCTACCTTAATAGTGGAGGCAGAGGAAATGTCTCAATATAACAATAGCATTATATCAAATATTAGTAGCCAACTTGCCATACCATTGGATGTGTTGTAATGGTTTTTAATTCCTTTTTTTCCCCTACTTTTCTTGAAAGATGAATAAAAGATAGTCGAGGGTCCTTCTGCATGTGGAAATGGGACCCAAATGTATAGCCTTAAGTAGTCTTTCCTCTAACCACCTGTGTGTGGGGGTATTTTTATTTTCAGTATTATTATTATTATTTTGAAGCAAGTGAAAGGAGAGAAAAATAATATTTTTTTCCTATCTAGAGAGACTTGTTGTTATATTTTGGTTTTCACTCTCAGTGATAAAGAGGAAAATAGTTGGTGGAGAAAGATGAGCAAGGTGTCTTCTTTCTTCAAACTTCTTGTTGACTATAAGGTTGTGTAGGAATTTTGTACAATCCTTAGTTGGCGAGAAAATTGTTTCTTTTATTGTTTCTGGAAATTCAACTTTTAGGTAATTTATTTGGGCGTCTAAGAGAGTTGTTCTCTTGATGATGGTACTTCTATTATCTAACATAGTGGCTTTGCACCGAACTGGGTCCTGTAATTTTTTCCTTCACATCAAAGGATTTTCTATGTATAAAATTTGTCTCTTGCACTTTACATATACGATGATTTGCTTGCTTGTGTTGGAAGTGATTATCATCCATTAAATCTCATATATTATTAATCTCATTGATTTGCACATAAAAGAGAAAGTTGTGTAATTTCCCAACAGAGATTATATTACCATCCAATGACCCTCAAGCCAATTACAAGCTATGTAGGATATAGGAGGAAAAACAAATAGGGCCTAATGGTTTGCCAAAGGTGGCACAACTGATGAATGGAGTCAATGTCACAAACATGTCACAACTGATGACATGACATCGATTGTTGCATGTTCTGCCTGCAACAAATGTTGCAGAGGATTCTGACCCCTTCTATGGCAATGGCTCATTCCTCAATCTCAAATTTACAGGATCCGCTACCAAAAACCTCCAAGTAAAATGAGAAATGCAAGTTGCAGCTGCTCGCCTGAACTTTGAAACTGCCCCCTACTCGTGCACAGAAACAGGTCACCTATGTAAAATCTGATCCACTTATCACAGGTCATCACTGTGTGAGTACCATGCATCTAAAATCATGCACATATGTTCATCATGGAGGGCACATTATTGGAACCATTGGTCTTTTTCTAATAACCATTCATTTACTTTCAACAGGTGTGGCCCACCTGATGATCAGATAGGCAAGTTTTCAAGACATGGAAACTATGCATTGTAAGGTCAATCTGACGAGCAGCGCGGGTCTCACATGCGTGTCTTGTTTCTATGCGCGTGGTACTCAAATTACAATCCTAAAGTAAAACAGAAACAAGTGAAGTCATGCAATGACAATAAGATGAGCTGTGATGGAAAGAGGCGAAGACAGACTTTTGTTTCTCCCTTGAGTTGGATAAACGTCCAAAGTAAACTTGACTGGAAAAACCAATAATCTAACTTCTAGGGGCCGTTTGGATTGCTAATCATCTGCCTAACTATGAATTATAAAAATGATGCATTATAGCATAACGCATTATGTTAATAAAATGGGTTTGGAACACTAATTGGTATTATAATGTTATGGTGTTATGCTTGCATAATGATTTATTTTCTTGATTTTTAGAATCCTAATTAGAATTACAAGTTTCAAGTCATTTTCATATACTCTCTCTCATCTCCCATCTCTCTCGTCTCCTGTCTCTCTCATCCTTTCCCCAGTAGACTCCACATCATGTGTAGTCTAATCCAGTTATTGGATCTCCTTTATTGTAACCAATAGGCACCACTTCTTTTTCCTATCCATGGTTGCATAATTAGAACAAACAATCTAGTGACTTTTAGAGTCAAAATCTCCATTTTTGTCCGGTTTTGCAAATTTCCAAGAAGTGGGGCCGTGAGTGGATGGGTTTGGTCTGGATTTAAACTGATTTGTTTAGGCTTGTCAAGCCTAGTCTATTACAAGGTTTTATTTTTCACAGCTGAGGCTTAAGTGGACCATTAATTAAATTAGAGCTGGCAATGTTCTGAGTCTGTTAAGCTCATGGGCCAGATTGCCAGTAGGCGGGCTTAGGTATGCTTAATCGTGTTGAGGTTCATTTGTAGCCTGAAACTGTTAACTTGGAGATGTGGTGCACAACCACATGGAGAGAGGAAGGAAGAGAGAATTGGGGTCTACAATAGCCTGAACTGCATAGGCACATGGAGGGGATGAATTTTGCTAGCTAATTAACTAATCTCTATGTGGGATAAACGTGCATCTGATCCACCCTGTCCATCAGTTGGGCCATCAATTTTTCACTATGAATCCTGGAAATTCAGAGCTTACATGAGCTACACCATAGGGAATGGTGTAAAATCATTCCTAACAACTTTAAATTCACATAGTTTGCCCAACACGAGTAGTAGTAGAATGTCCTAATTTTTGGCGAATCAATTAATCCTGGTATGAAATGTGAGATGAATGGATTGGATGGTATACACACATCATGGTGGGGCACCACGTATAACTTGGACTATTTTAATGGTGAGACTTCTCATCTCAACTGTTTCTCATGGTGTGTACCACTTGATTTGTTAGTGCTGATCCAAATAAAGAGCGACACACCTTATTGATGGGGTAGATCTCATCCACATGAAGTTATTCTTCCTCATCAAACAAAAGTAATTCCCGCAACCATATCAGAAACTGCATTTTGGAAATCAGAGAGAGAAACTCAGGTGGAAAGACTTGTGCGGGTAAAAGATAAGCTGTTGGTTGGCTTTTGCAGATGAAATCTAAGCCATCATTCGGTCAGTAGCCACATTTTTTAGTTTCGAAGATAACCTTACCATCAATTGAAAGGTTTTGGATGAAATTGATATTTGTGTTTTCCTTTAGCTAGGTTTGTGTGACCTAATCAATAGGTTGGATGGCAGAAACATTATAGCAGGCCCTAGGAAATTTTTAATGGTGAGAGCTTGCTTCTAACTTGGGCTTAGGTGTACTTATTGGGCTATGCTTTGGTTTTCACCAGAAAACAAAGGTTGTTTAAAGTAAATGAATCAAGCTATGGCTGACTCATTCCTAATATCAAACCGTTTCTAGCACGCACACAAGTATTAACAAAAAAGTTTCAATTCCCAAATATAACAAAGTTACTAATGGGCTTGAAATACGAGCCCTTAAGTAAATGGGTCGAAAGAGTGGTGCTTGGTCCTAATAATTTGTTGAAAAGTGGGACCACATATTAAATTTTAAACTAAATTCTTAACCCAATTAGTAAACGGTTGAGGATCAGGCCACGGGTCCATGGGCTGTGCCTCTGTTTGGGGTTTGAATGGTTGACCACTAACCCCAAACTAGTCCCTCCCTCTGCCACTTTGCATAAATTGTGGATGTGTTTGTTCTTTGTGTAGGTGATGGATCCAAGCTTACAACATTGAACTTATGGTTCAAATTATGCCTGAAATTTGAGGAAATGTAGAAGAGAGTAAGAGTCAATTTGCACAAGAAGAGATTGTATAGATGATTCTTGACACGAAATATATGTGATTAGGAAGGCCCAATATGATGATCCATTGGCCCAAAAATAGGACCCTCTTACGAGGTGGGCCATAAACATGAGAAAATTGATTGTTATAATAACATAACCAGCAACCTATATTCGAGGTAACACAGCTCATGAATAGCAAAGATCTTGCATGCCCTCCTCTTCAATATTTCTCTGGCACAAATTGCCATGGCGGTGTTCAGTTAATATCGTCACGTACAAGCAAGGCTAATACAGTAGATATCCACTAGTGTGCAACATCATATCAACTGTTTGGTCCACCGAACCATTGACACTTTACAAAGTAAAAGAAAACCAAACATTGCCATTGCCTGGAAGCTATAGCTGTCAACAGCCTGAGCTTGGGCTGGGCTGAGTCCTGTCCAACTTACGCTGCTAGCAACGAGTTATTACTAGTTGATGCTCCATGGGCCATCATGATGTATGTGTTTTATCCTCGCCATCTATCCATGTTTTCATATCAGTTTATGGCATTTCATAGCAAGATCCCAGAAATGAAGCAGATCCATAAGAAACAGGGGTAAACAGGGGTAATTGAGCGCCCACCCATAAAAATTTCCTGGAGGCTACAGAAGTTTTGTATAAGCTTATATTTGTGTTCTCCATTCATCCAGTTATGTGTGACCTGATCAATAGGTTGGATGTCAAATAAGCATTACGGTGGGCCATGGTGGATGTTCAATTACCACTATTTTCCTATTTTCCTGTGGTGTGGTACACTTGAGATCACGGAGATTGGAGAAGGGGAGTCGTCATTAGGCTCTGCATCACCAGTAGAAGGATTTTCCACCCAAAAAATGGGTATTTTCTCTCTGTTTTGTGTCTATGCAGTAGATGCCTTCTTTTGTAATCTGTTTACTACATGTGTAAGGTGTTTAGTTTGCCTTATTTAGCTTTTAAGCTGTAATCTATTTACAGTAAACTTGTCTACATATGAATAACTTGTTAATTATTTACCACTTGTAATTCAGTATTCACACATGATAGAGCTTGGAGTGGTACATCCTTTAAAAATCATCAAATGACATAAAAAGTCATCATTTAAGATGGATTATTGAGATAAGCCCACTCAATAAAGCTATAACATTTGTAAGAAATATTATAATTTGGGAAGCATAGGAAATAGTGAACCAAAATGCTTCACTTGAGAATTTCTACACTAGGGTTTTTAATTTTATGAATGGGGCTCAGAGATATGTCGTCACCATCATCATCTAAGCCTTATCCTAGTTAATCAGGGGCAGCTACTTGAATCCTATTCCACCATTCCATTCTATCAAAGGTACCTTCAACTAGCTCATTGGTTACCAAGCTTTTCTAACTCTCTCTATCCACGTCCTCTTGGGTACCTGCTCAGAGCTTCCAACATGTGCCCACTCACTCCTAACAGGAGCAATTATCGGTCTCCATTACATATAATTAACCAAACTATCTAAGTCTATTTTCCTTCATCTTATTACCTATTGATGCTACTCCCAAGTTTTCCCAAATACATTCATTTTTAATTCCATCCTTCCCTATCTTGTCACTCATCCATATCAGCATCCTCATTTTAACTATAATCATCCTATGAACATGTTGTTTTAAACATTCTATCCCAAAAAGCATACTGAACTTATGGTTATCCAATAAAATTTCCCTTTTAGTTTGAGTGGGTCTATAAATATGAAACAAAAAGAATGATATAATGGCCCTAATGTGGATGGCGCATGTATTAATAATTCTGTTGATCAGAAATCCTAGCCTTTTAATCAATGGCAAGCAAGTAGATGGTCAGGAAATAAAATAAAGCAACAGTCCATATTCAATGAAAAAATGCAATAGATTCAATGGATAGGATTTTCCAATATTGGGTTATCTTATGGTGCAGGGCCATCCACTGTGTGCAACATCACATCAACTATTTGGTGCACCAAATCATTGACACTTTACAAAATAAAAGAGAACCAACCATTGCCATTGCCTAGAAACTACAGTTGTCAACGGCCTGGGCTTGGGCTGGGCAGAGGCCTGTCCACGCTCATCCACAAAGTAGAACTTAGGCCTAAGTGCAGCTTGGTCTTATGATAGGCCTGAAGAAACAGACCAAAACCCAGCCTGCGATTATCATGCTGGATACCAACCAAGTCATGGTGATTATGCATGACCTCAGACCAAGGTAGATGCCGACTACCCCTTTTGTACAAGATTTGGTTTGTTCATGTAATGCACCCCATCATGCATGATATATGACAAAAATTCACTTGAAACTCTAAAAGGGCTGAACTCGGCTGAGGCGAGGCTCTTGAACAGAGCCCGAGCCCAACCCAATTATTAAACAGGCTTAACTTTTAAGGCCCGGACCTGAACCTCGTGCCTGGTGGGCCACCCCAGGCCAGGCCTTAAGTGGACCAGCCAGTCTCATTGATAGCTCTACTAAACTCTTAAGCGGAGCATTGCATGATACCACCTCTCTAAGCAGTATACCCAACCCTGCCTATTGCATATAATGGCAACCAAGTCGGTGCCCATCTTGCACTCAATTTGAGATGATAGTTTCAAAATTGTGGTAGTATGGTTGCAAGTTTCTTATGCAAACAACTTACTCCAAAGTTTATAATTGTGCAATCCACTTCCCTAATGACGTGCTTGTTTGTTTTCTTTCTTCCGTAAAATAAAAACTAGGGCACAGATTTGTGTTGCTTTGGTATTGAGCGGAAGTTTCAATCCTCCTACATATATGCACCTGCGCATGTTTGGTAAGTTGTACTCTGCTATCCGTTAAGTGTATATTATTGGTAGAGTGGTATGTTTGAATTTTCAGTGGAGACCTATATTGGTAATTTGTAACTTGGTGCTTTGTACTTTTTCTTAATTCATTTAGTTTAGTTATTTATAGCATTTGCTTATTCACAATACTATTATAACACAAATCAGTCAATAACATTTCAGGTGATAAACTACCCTATTCTGTGTGCCTTGCACGACCATACTTCATTATTTACAATTTATATTTCAGCCGTTTTAATTCTATTCAAAGTTTCTTAATTTTACTACTTTTCCTTCTTCCAAATATTCTTTTTTGATTTATGTTTTTAAGGCTTTTGTATGTCACAAGTCTTATACCTTGCATCATAGGGTTCAACTGCCTCAACTATACCCCGCACCTTAAAAGACCTTGATAGCAGGATAGTTTGCATATAATGATACATAATTCATTCTTTTGTTATTTCAAGAGAGAATATGAGCAGATTTTATCTTAATTTATTTTCATTATCATAGTCATTTTGGAAATATTATGATGATTACGTCTTTCATGAGATACGGGATAAATTCTTTAAGACCCATAAAAAAAAAAACTGGTCCCACAGCTATCATTGATTTGTCAATATGAATTTGAAGCTTGGTTATTAAATGTGAACTTATAGTGATTGTTTTCTCGAATATCAGTAATTACTCGAGTTTACAGACCTTTATGCTATTAATAAATGGCTCCGGTTCTGATCCCTTGGTATTCATTTAGAGTTGGGTTTCTCTTGGCACAACACTGTGTTGCTAACGAAATGCCTGAAGTCCATTTTGGATTGTTCCATTATGCAAGAGACCAGCCTGGCATTGGTGATTATGCATGACCTCACCCCGAGCCCTGATCCAAACTACCCCTTTTCGACAAGATTTGAGTTATTCATATAATGCACCCCATCATGCATGACATAAATTCCCTTGAAATCCTAAAAGGGATGGGCTCTTGAACAGAGCCTTATCGCAACCCAATTATTAAACAGGATAACTTTTAAAGCCCAAGCCTGAACCTTGTGGCTAGTGGACCACCCCAAGCGAGGCCTGAAGCGGGCCACCCGGGCTCATTGATGGCCTCACTAAAAACTCTTTAAGCCAAGCATTGCATGATACCACCTCTCTAAGTAGTGTACCCAACCCGGCCTATTGCCACCCCTAATGATGATGTTTTGCAATTATTTGACCAGATAAAGGCAGGGGAATAATTCAATGCAATGAAATGTGTAGTAGTCACTGAACAAGGCGTCTTACAACTATTGAATTAGGGAATCTTGGAGGTGATTGGGAAATTTTTTACATTGAAAATTTTTCTCACATTCCAACTAGCATTTTTATATGGTAACTCCCACTGCAACACTATAGTGCATCATTGCCTAGAGAAAAATAGAAATTTGTGATGAAAACAGAAATCAATATAAGCTACTAAAAATACTACAGCATTGAAGATGTATTAGCAACTAACCTAATGACATATATCGGTAAGTGACCACAAGCATAGTTCAATTGGATGAATTTGGTATCAGCAATTAGAGATACTATAGCCTTAAGTTTTGAATTTAATAGAATGTTGTCACTTGACGGGTCTCGATGGACAATTGGTTGGATGCAATCATGGAGCATGTGAGATAAAGCATGGGCCACACCTTTAGTAACCTTCACCTTCATAATCCAGTCCAACTATGCACCTCCTTTATTGTTGCTTTGGATGCTAGCTATAAAGTTTCACAAAGTTGTATTGGCAGATTTTTGTTGATTCTTGCATCTCATTTCTAAAACTTCTTTGATTAGATTGATCCCCACCTTTAAGTGGGTAGATTTACTTTATAAACTGTCTCTTGCCCTGCCGTTAGATGCAACATTTGTCGTCAAAACCCTATCTCTTCCACAATGCCTTCAAACATGACAATACCATCATACTTTCATATTGAAAATGGATTTCCATTGCCCTTGTCAAGAACCCCTTTCTCAATACTTCATCTTTGGTAATAAATGGATGAACCGCAGACAACAAGACTAAAAGAAACAAAACTGAGAAGAGAAGAATAATGAAGACTACAACTTTGCAGCCTTTCCTTGCATCACCATGACTTATTGAAGAGACGTTATAGAGTAACAAACCTTGCAATTCAATAAGAGACGTTATAGAGTAACAAACCTTGCAATTCCTTATATGAGCCTTTGCTTTTATGAATACCCTTAAAAGAACCTTTTGAAAAGGTTTTGTTGGCTTTGATGAGATTGTCTTCTTCTCGGTCGCGTCTTTGGAGTGGGAGAAGAGAAACCTGTTGGGCTTCGGGCCATGCCCACTTTAGACTCAAATTTGGCTTGTAGCCTGGCCTGGTTTGGGCCGGGCCTACACTTATGACCCATGGCCCGCACCAGCCCTAGCAGAGTAACTCAAACCTGAGCTCGAAAACTAGCTAGGCCCAAACTCGATCCTGCCCAGCCCAAATTTGGTAAAATCACTATTTTCCACTTACATGTTGTTAATATATCCTTTGATCAAGTGGGGCACACATACACAATGAAATAGATGTTCTGAGAAGTGAAACCAGTGGTATGCATTCACGGAGAATGGGTTGCTGTCTACCGGATGACTAGAAGGGGATGTTTATAGGAGCAATGAAATTAGGTGAGTCTAAAATGACTTGAGCCCAGGCCCAAACCAAAATCTGAAAGGCCCAAACTTTGCCCACGGGCCAAGCTAGTATTTTCAAGCTGGATTCAAAGAAGAAATGGGCTCATGGAACTTATGCAGGTCACCCAAATATTACAAAGTTATTAATGGACTTGAAATACAATCCCTTAAATAAATGGGTTGAAGGAGTGGTGCTTGGGCCTAATAATTTGGTGACAAGTGGGACCGCATGTTAAATTTTAAACTAAATTCTAAATCCAATTAGTAAACGGGTCATGGATCCATGGGTTGGATCTGTTTGGGGTTTGATCAATGGTTGATATGTTTCGTAGAGGGCCACTAACCCCAAACTAGTCCCTCCCTCCACGACTCCGCATAAATTGTGGATGTGTTTGATCTTTGTAGAGGTGATGGTGATGATGACAAAGAGGAGATGAGCTCCCCAGGATGCCTTTCCATCATCACTTCAAGTACCACGACACCCAAGCTATATACATCGCATTTTTCGGTCACCCTCATTGTAATGCAAGCTCTGCAAGGAAGACAGTTTAGTCATGTTCTTTCTCTTTGTTAATCATCAATAGCTAAACTCTTAAGCATATATCAAACTCACAGGGGGTTTCTTAATCTAATCTTCTAGGTTATTTTGCTTCTTAACCCCAAGGCATATCTTCTAGGCTATTTTGCTTGTTAACCCCAAGGCATCTCTACAAATTGTGCATATGACAACTGCCATGTGTGTGGCACATATGGGAGTTGCATAAGATGGGCTAAACTTTTGGATGATCTTGCTGGAAAGGTAGGATGGTCTACTTATCAGGCATGCCACATGCATACTTTGATTGTGTACTATTGGCATTTTTTTCTCAAAACTATCCATTGTTTTCATGAGTTGGTGGCCTGCCTGATAAGAGGACCAGATTAATCATTGTGTTGGGTCATCTGCATGGTTAGGCCTACCTTTGTGTATGCCTCATATATCCCAAACACATGAGAAGTTGGCATGTGTAATCTTAGAGTGTATTGATGCGTCTATAGGTATGGTTGTATCTACACATTTCATTGGCAAGGATTGGGTGATATGGGCGTGTTTCAAGAATTTCCAATCTTGGAACTTCTTTTGTTTGTGTGGGGCATTCACTGTGTGAGACATCACATCAACGGTTTGGATCATAGGGATGTCTAACCCTTGTGCAACGGAGTAACCCAGCCCTTATGCATCATTTTCACATTTACTCGTATGGGCTAGAAGCAATGAACTTTTTCAATCATTTATTAAATAGTGATGACTCATCCATCTATACTTGTTATCCATGTAAATCTATCCAGACCATCTGAAAATATGGTCCGAGCATATCCCAAAATTACACTTATTGGAGGATTCTATCCATCCAATTGGTGGCCAACAAATGGACAGCTATGGAAAATGGAGAGCGCCACAAATTTAATAGCTGATGACATATGGTTAAGTTGGTTGGGTAAGAATCCTGGTCAATCTTACAATGCAGCAACATTACTTCCATCGTGCATAATGTAAAAATGATGGACCTCAAGTGTGGCAAAGGAAAAACATTCTTAACAGTATCTTCATTTGCATTGGTTATATGTTAGTTATAAATATTCACAGATGCTTTACAATTTTTTAGTTAAACAAAGTTGGGGATTCGAACAATACAATCCCTTTTATGTTTCTTTGCAATGCCTCTTATGACTGTTGGATTAAGGAATCTTCCAATTGCCCTAGAGTGCCACATTTGACAACAGTATGATAACTCATGCACAAACTTGAGTATGTAATTTCCAACAAAAAAAAATAGAAAATCATATGAAAAATAAAAGACCAGTTGCTAATAAAACTATTAAAGCATGGAGAATGAATTAGCAACTAAACTGGATCAATTTATCCATAACTGCCTGCGAGCGTGGTCCAATTGAACGAATCAGGTATCAACAATCTGGCAGTGAAGTGTCAGGGACACAGGCCTCAAGTTGAACGTTATTGCTTCATAGCTCTTGATCGACAATTGGCCGAGTGCAATCATGGTGCATGTAAGATAATGCATGGGCGACACCTTTAATAACCTTCACCCTTATAGTCCAGTCCAACTGTGCAGCTCCTTCGTCGTTGCTTAGGATGTTAGCCAAGCTTCCCCTTTCCATATAATCATAGACTAGAAATAAGAATTGAGCATGGGAACAAAAACCATAAAGCTTCACAATGTTGTGAAGGCTGATTTCTGTTAATGCTCAAATCTCATTTCTAAAACTACTTTGATCAATTTGATCTGCACCTTTGAAGGGATGATGTTTCTTCACGGCTACTTCCTGGCCGATGGTAGATTTGCTTTGTAAACCTTTCCATACCCTCTAGTTCCGATGCAGTATTTGTCGTGAAAACCCTCCGTCGCTTCCACGATGTCTTCAAACATTGCAATCCCATCATAATTCCATATTGAAAATGGAATTCTGCTGCTCCTTTCAAGAACCCCTCTTTCTATTTTTCTTCTTCTTTGATAATAAATAGAAGAAAAGCTGACAATTACAAATAAAAGAAACAAGACCACCAAGAGAGGAAGAACAATGAAGATGACAACTTGGCGGCCTTTTCTTGCATCACCATGGCTTGTTGAAGGAGCATTGCAGGGTCTCAAATCTTGTACTTCACCACATAAGCCTTTGTTTCTTATGAATGCCTCTGCGGGAGCCTTCTGAAAGGACTTTCCAGGGTTCTGCTGCTTCTTCTTCTTCTTCTTCTTTTCTTAATTTATCCAAGGCACGTAAGAGGATTGACATAGATGCGCAACAACTGATTGGGCTTTTCAATTATCCAAGGCAACCAAATTATATTCTTAATACCCTCCATTTTAAGTGGTCAAGGGTCAGGATTTTGTGTTCAGAACATCTCTCAGGATGGTGAAGATTGGCAGATTTGGGATCCTAATCCTAACTGAAATAGTTACAAAGCTGTCATTTCAGGATATTTATGGTAGCAGCAGGCCTGACTCAAGTTTCAGACCTCCTTTAGTTTAGTTTAGTTCTGTTAAATATTATTATCAATTTTGGAAGGTAGTTTCATGGCAAGTTGATTCAGATGATCAATTATCTCACTGATCTGATGTTCTAACTAGCTGATTCATTTACATCAATTGTATGGCTAAAGTGAAAAATAATCAAATTCATCCAGAAACCATAAGAGGAAGAAAAAATATCACATTAAACTAACTTGATCAATGAGGAGCTCCCAGTTTGATTAGCCTCAGCAATGACCGGTGTTTACTTACCTGGAATGGACCAGACTGTCGGATTGGTTGGGATCGGAACTCATCACTGAAACAGGACGGGTTTTGGCTGGGACTGAAACTCCTCGGTGAAACGGGTCAGTTCACTAAAAACACAAGTCAAACATTTTATTAAGAACATGCAAGTTCACCAGTCAAAGCTGAAGCACAACCTGCATTTGTAAGCCAAACATGCTAGAAGAATAATATTGCTAGTTGTTACTAAATAATTTTATCTATAGCAGATTCCTGGGCCAGAATGGGTCAGGAAGTCAAAACATCTGTTAGGAAGTTAAAAACCAGGCAACACGTGAACAGAAGATTGATGTTTAACAGCAGCATCAGTTATAACTTGTAAATGCATTAGGGATATAAAAAGTGTGTAATGCTGACAAAAAGATGAAAAGCGATAACTGGTTAAAGTTCATACAATTTGCAACATCTTGTGGGCCCTAAACCCATGATTTGAGTAGCAAAATGAAAGATGATGCATCTAGTTACAAATAAAAACTCAATTCTAAAAATATTACGTAAGACACTAACTGTAACTGAAGGTTTACCAAGACCATGAACATTCAACATAAGACCAGCAAACCTATTTTTGCTCTTTCTGATTTCTTGGGCATTAGGTCTATCAAAAGGGTCAACAGAAATCCTCCTGCTTGAGCTGGAAAATGCAACCGGCAAATATACAGAAAACGAAAGAATGGTTTATCCCAACATCAAAACTTCATGTTTATACCAAAGAATGGTTTATCCCAATACTAAAACGTCATGCTTATTCAGCAATTTAAGATGTCAAAAGGTCTATTCTCTATAGAAGATGGCAATATCTCCGGTGTAAAAGAAGATAATTGATAAAATTCAACAAGATCAAATACAGGAACTGGAAACTTGAGACATGCCCCAAAACTGAAGCAATTCCTCTATGCAGCAGCAGTTGTCTTCCTCGGAGCCGCTTGGGTCCCTAAAAAAGGAGAAAATCAAAAGCTATCGAACTGCTAGGCACAAAAAAAAAAAAAAAAAAATTAATTAATTAATTAATTAATTTTATAAAAAAAATATATCTTGACAAAGATGGAAGAAGCAAAGACTACCTTCTCTGAAATTGCTCTTGAACCTTCGAGGCACATGACGTAAATACCTCATCCTTCCCGTTCCGGTTGTCTTCCTCCTAATGGCCTTCACACTCCAGTTATCTGTTTCTTTAAGATAATCAGTAAACAGCATACTTACAGAATCTGCTAAACTATATACATTACAAGAAGATAAACAAAGGAATAAAAAACTGTGACCCATGAAATGGTCCATATGCCAAATGTTCTGAGTTTTACCCATTGAATGTGGACATTTGCTGCACCCAAAAGGCCACAAAATCTGGCTGACCAAAGACCTGACTACTCCAACCATCCATACTGTCTTGATTGATGATCTATGTCTGATCCAAAGTTTGATGAGATGAACAGCCAGATATATATTATGGGGCCCATGCAATCAAACAAATGGTCCTCAAATTCATAGGATTTATTTATTTAAAATAATTTTTAGGGTTAGACTGAGTCAGTATTGGTTCAACAAGTTTCCCTTTGGTATTTTGTCACTTTTTGGCAGGCCACTTTCTGGGTATAACAATATTAGAACATCATGAAATTGGTCACTATTGAGCCAGATTCAGAATGATCCCATGATCATACAATTCTGATACAGTTTATGTGAGGTACAACCAGTTTAAGATAAGCCTATATGTTTGTGATGACATTCAAGGGCATTTTGGTGATTTCTTACTATATTAGGTTTTTCTTTAGTTGCCAAAGGATAACTGCCTCTTTGGCTTTGCGTGTAACAGCACATTGTGGTTACTTTAATAAAATTTTGAGTTTAGCGTGTTGATTCCCTTTTGGCATGTGTTGCCTCTGGTTGAAACAGAGGAGATTGATTGATCGGTAGTTTTGACCAGCAGGCTGGTGGGAATCATTTCCACAGCGGCTTCATCCTTGGAGACTATTCTACAACATTTCTAGCTAAAGATTTCAAAAGAATATGGATCCAGATCAGTCCATCACGTACGCATTTGCATTAACAAATGCATAGTTTTAGCTCAACATGGTGACAAAATTGTTCATATTCAGACCACTGTTGGAATGGCTATCATAATCTTGTCATTAGGATTTTTGTGCTCATAAGTCCTATCCACATGATGGCCCACCAAATCTACGATCCTGATCAATGCACAAAAGTGTCACCCGTGTGATGCAGTTTTTTGTTTTTTGGTTGGTATTGACATCATGAAATTCCAGGAAGCATGGATGTCATAGAAAACATTTCTCATACATCTTTGTGGGAAATGGGAAACAGAATTCTTCCTTTGACTTCTCGAATACAATCACCAACAAATGCATATTAAAAAAGTAGAAAAAAAAAAAAAAAAAAAAGATACAAAAGAAAAGGCAAATATAATTGTCTCATTAAACTTGCTAAATTATGCTCTCGTGTAAAGCGCACAAAGTGGCGGACCAATCAACTCGCCTGACCTAAATTTTGATTTCACAAGAAAATTGCCATGTCACAAGTAGACAATCAACTTTGCTGCATTTTTTTTTTCAAAAGCAACTTGGCTGCATTTTAGCAAAACTGGAAACCAAAAGGATTGCTTTCTTCATTGGGCCTGAGTTTTTCAACATCAAACATAGTGCTCGTGAATCAATTACACTTTGGACATTATGTGCAGGAGTAAATGATAATGAAAAAGGAGAGAAAAAAATCCCATCTAAGCAATGACAACAGCATAGCCATTCATAAAAGCTAATGCATGTGTGCATGTTTGTGCACTCTAATATTCAGTCTGTCCAAATTCCTAAACATTAATTCAGAGAGACGTAAGTTAACAAAACAGTTAATATGTTAAACAGGAAAGAAAGGCCTATGTCAACAAGGAAAAAGAGGTTATCGAATCCATGCACCATGCATGATGTTACGTGTCAGCTACCACAAAAACTTGATGCGGGTGGACCCAAATGGATTGGTGATGTAAGAAAAATATTATTGGTTGGACAATCTTAGCTGTCCGACTGCCCACCTACAAATGAATGGTAGAAAAATATGGTGGAAATGGCCAGCACTCCATATGAATTAGTTCAATTGGATAGGTATAGATTCATCTTGTCTGTCAAATTTTAGGATATGATCCATCCATGGTGGGTCCATGAGATGAACAGTCCAGATCAAGGACTGGTATGACCTCTCCAATTAGTGTTTCTACACCAGATAAGGAAATTAGTGTGCTGCACACAGGTTTCATTTCTCCCATAAGAAAGTGGCACAAGAGGAGACATACAAATAAAATAAAAATAAAAATACATTACTTAGGGGGTGTTTGGGAACATGGAAACCCTGGAAATGAAACTCCCATTTGCAAACTGATTTCCATTTCTCAGATTTTCCTTGAAAAACTGTGCAGATTCATCTCTCCCAAAAAAGTGACATTGATGACTTCTGAGGCAAAGAAGATAACATGAGGTGACAGAACATCGAATCCCTGTAAAATTGGAATTCAAAACAAACAACGGATAAAAGAGGAAACCATAGTTTCAATTTCCTGATGATTTCAGGTTACTTTTTCATATCCCCATTTTAGTAGTTTTCCTTCCATTCAAACACATGAAAAGAAAAGGAAAACAAATAAAAACTAGAAGCATAACATGAAATACGAGACAAATCTTTCCACAGTATACAGAAACTTTCATTTCTAAAAACAATGTCCCAATTGTTCAGCAATCTAGACCTAGACAATTGACGATATTTTCTGGGGATTAATCAATCAGCCGTGGGACACAAAAGAGTAGTGGTCTGATAACCAAACGGTACGTGTTACTATTGAAATATGCAGATTACAAATCACCTAATTCCTATAAAAACTAATCCACATCGAATGTAGAGATTGCCCGAAAACGTATGGAAAAAAAAAAAAAAAATCATCAAAGAATGATTGAACAGAGTATCCAAAAACAACAAATGCATAAAAACCGAATTGAGCTTTCAAAATTGGAGAAATATTAAAAAAGCGAGGGTAGTATAGATTACGTAGACTTGCGGATACGGCTGGCGGGATAAGCGCGAGAAGCGCATCGGCTCTTCTGAAGATGAAAGCTGCGGCGCCCGCACCGCACGCACAGAGTGTTTGTCTTGTTCTTTCTCTTCCCAAAGCTTCCCGTCCCTTTCCCCTTATAAATTAAAATGGAAATTCATTATCTTCTTTCTTTCTTTTCTTTTTTCCTTACATGAAGAAATGGAAGAGGATGAGATTAGGGTTAGAGATTAGCGAAATTACCATATTAGGCTTTGATGAGGCTGTGTTCTTCTCGGTCGCCCCATTGGAGAGAGAGGAGAAACCTGCAACCTTTCTCCAACCCAAGCACCCCGATGCTCTCTTTAGCTGTTTATATTTTGGTGTCCAAAGCTCTGTTGGGCTTGGGGCTTGGCCCACTTTGGACTCTGAATAGGTTCATAATTGGCCAGGTTAACGCCGGGCCTACATTTATCACCCATGGCCCGCACCAGCCCCAACAGAGTAGCCAAAGCCTGAGCCCGAAAATTGGTTAGGCCCGAACTCTATCCTGCACTGCCCAAATTTGATAAAATCACTATTTTCAATTTAAATGTTGTTAATCTATGCATTGATTAAGTGGGGCAAAGATACACAATGAAATAGATGTCCAGAGAAATGACATCAATGGTATGCATTCACGGAGAATGTGTTGTTCTCTAACGGATGACTTGAATGGGATACTTGTAGGAGCAAATGAAATTAGGTGAGTGTAAAATGACTTGAGCCCATGCTCAACCAAAATAGACTGGGCTATGGATGTAAGGCCCAATCTTTGCGCATAGGCCAACCTAGTATTTTCAAGAGGGATTTAAAGTAGAGATGGGCCCATGGAACTTAGGCAAGTCACCCAGACTCAAAATCATGTAGAAATTTTATTAGTTCCAAAGTAAATTTAAAAAGTGAGCTCTATATTAAAATATTGTACTAGAGTACATTCAGAAAGTTATCTCTTCATTGAAATGCTACGCTAGAGCCTTGACAGCACAAATAAGATGATGTGGTATTTTGAAATTAGATGCAGATCGCCTGACCCAACTTTGTGTATGTTTTTTATTTACATGGTCCATCTGTTTTGCGTATCAAAGATCAAGCGAACCATACCATAAGAGATAATGGAAACGATGATGCCCATTGATGAAACCTTCGTATGGCTTACTTTGATGTTTATTAGACACTTGGATGAAAGGAAAACACAATTATCAGTTTCATCCAAAACTTTTTTTACCCATGGGAAATTTTTAATGGTAGGTATTTAATCCTCATTATTTACTGTGGTGTGGTCCATTTAAGCTTTGGATCTGCCTCATTACAGGGCTCATGCCCTATAATGACCTGCCAAAATAGATTGCATGGATAAAACAAACATAGTACGCCCCACATACTCAAGTCCTTGAGTCGTGAGCCACTCCAGGTCCTTCAAAGTCACTTTTCATAAGAAAAAGAAAACCGTCAAGAGCTATTTTAAATGCTACAAACTTTATTACGGAAGGGAGTGGATTATGTGTGGCCCTTTCAATGATTCCCACCTTAATGTATGTATTTTATATCTTGACGTCCATCCATTGTTCCTGGCCATTTTAGGACATGATCCCTAAAAATGAATCAAATCCATTCCTCAGCTCAAACATAACTTACGGAACAGTGGTGGTTGACCATTAAAGGCCACAAAAGTTTTGGATCAAGCATATATTTGTCGTTTTCTTCATTCATGTTCATGTAATCTTATTAACAGGGTAGATGGCAAATAAAAATTAGTAAAACATTACAGTGATCCCTTGGAAGTTTTTAATGGTAAGTGGTTCAATCACCGGTGTTTCATATAGTATGGTGCACCTGAGATTTGGATCTTCTTTATTTTTGAGCTCATGACGTAAAAGAATTTAAAAAATGAATGTACAAAGTAGATATGGAATACATTCATCGAGGTGGCCCCATTGTAACGGCTGCACAGTGAAGCTTGGACCGCACCTAATCCAAGGGATTGGCTGCTAACCCTGCTAGTAGGGACAGGTTTGGCTAGCGACCCCAACAGCCAACTAGCCGGAAGTAGATTGGCCTCTGTCCCAGCCTGGAAAATAATCCCACCAGGCAAGGGGTCTACCATAATGTATGTATTTTACTCACGCTATCTTTTCATCTTCTTCTTTTTTTTTCCTTTTTTTTCAAATCATTGCAGGGTATTAGCCCAAAAATGATGCTGATCCCAAGTACAAGGGGACCACACAATAGGAAGCAGAGGTGATAGTGACAACTTGAAACCTTTTAGGAGGCCACAGTGATGTTTATTTGCCTTCCAACCTGTTCATAAGGTCATATAATTATGGATGAATGGAAAATACAAATATCAGCCTGATTATTTATTTGCCTTCCAACCTGTTCATAAGGTCATATAATTATGGATGAATGGAAAATACAAATATCAGCTTGATCTAGAACTTTCCGCAGCTCCTAAGCAGCTTTTAACGGTCAGGTTCAATCCCCACTGTGTGGTTCACTTAAGCTTTGGATCTACCTAATTTTTGGGTACATACCCTAAACTGATATTCTAAAATGGATGGATGGCATGGATAAAATCTCTACATGGTGGGCCCAGAGAGCCATGCCTGGACAAATTATCATCTGGGCTGGGTAGGACGCAATCCGCTTCCCGGCTAGCTAGTGTCAAAGCTCTGTAGGCCCCACTATGATGTATGTGTTTTATCCATGCTATCCATCCATTTTTTCAGCTCATTTTAGGGCATGAGCAAAAAAAAATGAGGCAAATTCAAAGCTCAAGTGGACCAAACCATAGGAAATAATAGAGAGAGCTATGTCTACCACCCAAACCTTCCTGAGACCCACTATAATGTTTATTTGTCATCAACCTATTCATAAAGGTACACGGCCAAACTACCACAATGTATGTGTTTTATCTATGTCATCCATTCATTTTTCCAGCTCATTTTAGGGCATGAGCTAAAAAAATGAGGCAGATTCAAAGCTCCAATGGACCACACCATAGGAAACAATGGGGAGAACTATGTCTTCCATTGAAACCTCCCTAAGGTCCATGGTAATATTAATTTGTCATCAACATGTTTATAAAAGTACACAACCCATGACAAAAACACCATGATGTATGTGGTTTATACATTGCATCAATCTATTTTTCCAGCTCATTTTAAGGCATGAGCAAAAAAATGAGGCAAATCCAAAGCTAAAGTAGACCACATCAATGGTAACAATGGGGAGAACTATGTCTACCATTGAAACCTTCCTGAGGCTCATAGTAATGTTTATTTGTCATCAACCTGTTTATAAATGTACATAGGCAATGTATGTGTTTTATCCATGCCATCCATCCATTTCCGGCTCATTTTAGAACGTGAAAAACAAAATGAGGTAGATCCAAAGCTCGAGTGGACCACACCATAGAAAACAATGGGGAGAGATATGTCTACCATTGAAACCTTCCTAGGACCTACTGTAATATATGTTTATTTGTCATCAACTTATTCATAAAGGTACAAAGACCTAGAGGAAGGGAAAGCACAAACATCAGCTCGGTCCAAAACTTTTGTGTCCACCAAGAAGTTTTCAACCCCAACAGGCCATTTGAAACCATGGATTTGGGGGATTTTAGGGGATATGTTTGGTACCATAAAGTAAGGAAGGGTTTCAAATTCCCTCTTTTGATGGAGTTTGAAATCTAAGGTGAAAGTTTGGATTACATCTAAAATCCTTCCAAGAGTTGCATGTGTAACATGTATCACAAGACTATTAATCTATTGGGCACGTGGCCCACTGATGACATTCCGAAACAATTAAATTATCAATTGCATCACTATAATTACTTTAATATGATTATTTGTGCCATCCAAACCTTGTCCATGTAAATCAATGGTTAAAAACAATTGGTTAGTCACTCGGATGTAATCTTGTGCTTGTGGCTCATTAGTGACTTGGAATTTCATCATATTCGGGCAAAGTATATATTTCAACGGGCTTATTACAACCATTGTGTTGGACATTACATGCATGAGATATTAAAGTTGATTTAGTAATTAAATTCAAATGCTTGTAAATATACTCTCCATGGTTACTTTTGGATTAGGGGATTCTGAATCCAAGGTGCCAAACACAACAGGAGGATTTGATATCCACGAGTTTCAAATCCAGGGATTCCAAGTCCATGCTATCAAACAGGCCTAAGCTTTCAACCCCTAGTGTTTCTTATGGTCTAGTCCATTTGGGCTTTGGATTTGCAACCTCATTTTGGGCTCCTGCCCTAAAATGAGCTGGAAAAGATGGACGGTATGGATAAACCACATACATCATGGTGAAGCCCATGAAGCATTGACACCAGCTAGCTGGCTGGTATTGAGTCCTCATCCATAACTTTTCTGCTAATACTGAGGTGGCTACTGGATGGTCCTCCATGGGCCCCTCCATGATGTATGTGTATTATCCACTCTGTCCATCTATTTCTCCATATCATTTGAGGGCATTATCCCAAAAAATTATACAGATCCAAATCATAAGTGGAACACACCACAAGAAAACAATGGTGATTGAACTCCCATACTTAAAAACTTCCTAGGGCCTACAGTAATGTTTATTTGTCATCTGACCTATTGATTATGTCACAAAGACTTGGATGAAGGGAAAACACAAATATCAAATTCATCCAAAATTTTTGTGGTGCCTAATAAGTTTTTAATGGTGGGTGTTCAATAACAATTGTTTCCTGTGGTATGGTCTACATGAGATTTAGATCTACCTCATTTTTGGTCTTATGCCCTGAAATAATCGGGAAGAATGGATGTACGGCATGGATAAAATATAGTATATCATGGTGGTGCCCACAGAGCACCGTCCAGTAGCTACTGGCCACTGATAAACGTCACTAGGCAATCCCCGTCATAATAGCTGTAGGAATAGGCTGTCTCGATTGGTTGGGTGAATAAATCAAGCCGCATCAGCTCTCGAATCCTAGCAATTATTCTACACACTTGAAAATGTTACCAGGAAAATTCCTTCTCTAATCATGTTCTCGATGCAACATTACCGGCAAACTTGATAGAGTTTAATTCATCCATTCAATTATACTATGAGATTCTTCTGTTCAAGCATTATAACTGCATGGAAAGTCCGCGGAGAGAAAGGTGTTTGACAAGCTCTTGTGCTACATGTGGCATGGTTGACTGTGATTCTATATGAGGCCGAATACAAGTAAGTGCCATCGACAATGCAAATACGACTTCCTTTGCAATCTTACATCCTTCTGGAGTATATCTTGGCCACCTGAGTAGATGATATCCTCGGGATGCCTTTCCATTGTCACTTCAAATGCTACAACTCTCGAGCTATAGAGACGTCTCACTTTTCAGTCACCTTCGCAGTCACAAGCTGTAGATTGTGGGCCATCCTTTTCAAATGTCCTTTGATTTGATATGGTGGTGGCCCACCTGATGAGCAGCCTAATCTTTGTGTGAGGTCATCTGTGTCGGCTACCTTATGTATGATTTAGATGTCCAACAAGCATTCCAGGTTCGATGTGTGACACAGAGTGTAATGGTGCCTGTGGGGAGGTTACTCAAAAGTGTTATGTTGCATTTGTAAGAAATATTATAAAATGGGAAGCATAGGAAATAGTGAACCAAAATGCTCCACCTGAGAATTTCTATGATATGGTTTTCAATTTTATAAGTGGGGCTTATGGATGTGTCACATATCATCATCTAAGCCTTATCCAAATTAATTGGCATTGGTGGATGAATCTTATTCTGTCATTCCACTCTATCCAAGACCAAACCTTTAATTAGATCATAGGTTGTCAAGTCTTTTCTAGCAACTTCCATTCACATCCTTTTGATCCTTTACCCTTCTAAGGCCTTTAACATGTGCTAATTCACTCCTAACACATGCAAGTCTTGGTCTCCATTGCATATAACAAAAACCAAACCTTCTAAGTCTACTTTTTCTCATCTTTTTAACTTTTGATACTAAAGTTTCCCTATTTTTTTTTTCTTTTTTTCCTTTTAGAGTTTCTCTCCAAATATTGCTTTTTTGAAAAATAACTTTCAAAGAAAATGCAAATCTCTACTTGTTACGTAGCACGTCAACAACGCAGTGAGCCTAGATCCAATCTCAGGCCTCACACACAAACGATAAACAGGAAGAAATATAAACTAGAAAGGAATAAAAACATTCAAACAAACCACAAGACAAGATATACGTGGAAAAACTCCAAACTAGGGTAAAAAACCACGGATGCAAAATTCCACTATGAAGAGAAATGAAAATTACAAGGCAATATACTAACCTCTCCCTTGGAAGTATAGAGAAAATCTCTTACCCACACCTTAGAATAATTTCTCAATATTCACCTTTTTTTTTTCTTAGAATAGCCCTAGGGACCCTAATTTATAGTTTTGGCAACTTTCCTTTCGCATCCCAGTTGCGAAAGGACTTGTGACACGAAATCCGTGCATGTGGCTCCACTTCTCAACAATCTCCCACTTGGAGACACATCGTCATAAACCTTTGTCTTCTTCATCCGGAGTGCACCACCTCCCCATCTTCAAACCTGAAGACCAATCAAAGCTGAACAGAGCTTCAGCTTCTCCCTTGTGACCGCCTTGGTCAGCATATCCGCAGGATTCTCACTTGTATGAATCTTCTCTAGAGCAATCGATTCATCTTCTAGTAACGAACGTATGAAGTGATATCTGATAGCAATATGCTTGGTCCTTGAATGAAAGGCTGAATTCTTAGCCAAGTGTATTGCACTCGATCACATCGTGCATGCAAATTGCACCTGCTTGCTTCTTACCCAACTCTTCCATAAAACCTTGCATCCACACCATCTCCTTACATGCTTCTATAGCCGCAACATATTTTGCTTCTGTCGTACTGATAGATACTATCTTTTGTAACTGAGAGACCCAACTGACTGCAGTACTACCCAGAGTAAAAACATAACTTATAGTGCTTCTTCTGTTGTCGATATCTCCTGCCAAATCTGAATCTACGTAGCCTTGTAACTTGATTTTTGATCCACCATAACACAGCCCTACGTCCTTAGTACCTACCAAGTACCTAAGGATCCACTTCACAGCTTCTCAATGTTCCTTCCCGGGGTTGTTCATGAACCTGCTAACAACTCCCACTGCTTGAGCAATGTCTGGCCTCGTGCTCACCATAACATACATGAGACTCCCAATAGCTGACGCGTATGGAACTTTAGCCATGTAGTCCTGTTCCTCCTGCATCTTTGCACCTTGCTCCTTAGATAGCTTGAAGTGGTTGGCTAATGGAGTGTTAACCGGCTTAGCACCTCCCATATTGAATCAATCAAGTACCTTGGCTATGTACTCTGCCTGTGACAAAACTAATTTCTTATTTTCTCTGTCACGCTTTATCCTCATGCTTAGGATTTGTTTTGCAGCTCCTAAATCCTTCATGGCAAATTCTCTAGACAATTGTCTTTTGAAATCTAAGATGTCTTTCATACTTGAACCGGCCATAAGCATATCATCAACGTACAGAAGAAGGATGATGTAAGACGTATCAAACTTCTTCAAGTAACAATAGTGGTCTGCATGACATCTCCTAAAACTGTTTTCCGACATGAAACTGTCGAACTTCTTGTACCACTGCCTCGAGGCCTGCTTCAGGCCATATAGACTCTTCTTCAGTCTGCACACCTTGTTCTCATTACTTGGTGCTACGTATCCTGTCGGCTGATGCATATATATCTCTTCTTCAAGGTCCCCATGAAGAAAGGTTGTCTTAACATCTAGCTGTTCTAGATGTAAGTCCTCTGAAGCCACTATACTCAAAATCATGCGAATCATAGACATTTTCACTACCGGTGAAAATATTTCAATGAAATCGATACTTGCCTTTTGTTGAAACCCTTTCACAACCAATCTGGCCTTGTACCGTTTTGAACCATCGTGCTCCTTCTTCAGTCTGTAAACTCACTTGTTATGAAGAGCGTTCTTACCCTTGGGTAGAGTGACTAGCTCCCATGTACGATTAGACTCAAAAGAGTCCATCTCATCGTCCATGGCCTGCTCCCACTTAACCCGTATATCTGACTGTAACGCCTCTTCAAAACACTCTGGCTCACCATTACCTGTCAGTAGTAGATAATGTAAGGAGGGTGAGTATTGGACCGTGGGTCTCCTCTCCCGAGTAGACCTCCTCACAACCGGTGTATGCGGCTCTGCCTCATCCTGTGGCGCTGTAACACCCATGTCCGGTAACTCTTCCAACTCTACGAATTCCTTTTTCTTGGCCTTATTTTCCTGCACACTATCCTTATACATCACTTTTTCATTAAATATTACGTCCTTGCTTCTGATGATTTTTCTGTTTTCTGCATCCCAGAACCTGTAGCCAAAATCATGCTGCCTGTAGCCTATAAACGTGCACCTCCTGGACTTCGCATCCAGCTTGTTTTTATGCTCTGCATCAACGTGAACATATGAAGTGCAACCGAACACTCTGAGATGTGCAAGGTTCACTTCCTTCTCAGTCCACACTTCTTCTGGTAGCCCACCATCCAATGGTATTGAGGGACTTCTATTAATGAGATATGCGGCAGTATTCACAACATCTGCCCAAAAGGTCTTGGGCAACCCTGCATGTAACCTCATGCTCCTAGCGCGCTCAAGGATGGTCCTGTTAATGCGCTTAGCCACACCATTCTGCTGTGGTGTCCCTGGAATCATTTTCTGATGTTTGATTCTATTTGCTACACAATACTCCTCAAACCTCTTATCATAATACTCTCCCCCATTGTCAGATTTGAGACACTTTACTGTTTTACCTGTCTCATTTTCTACCATAACTTTTCACTTCTTAAATACATCAAATACATCAGATTTATGTTTTAAGAAGTAGACCCACAGTTTTCTACTAGCATCATCAATAAAGGTAACAAAATAACGTGAGCCACCAAGAGATAATACCTGTGCCGGTCCCCACACATCAGTGTGTACAAGCTCCAACGGATGTGTCTTTGGAGCCCGTCCCGTCTTCTTGAAGCTTACCCTCTTCTGCTTACCATACACGCAGTCCTCGCGGAATTCCAAGTCAATAGACTTCAGCCCTGGTAGCTTCTCTTTTGACAATAGCACTTTCATCCCTTTCTCACTCATATGTCCCAGCCTCTGATGCCATAACTGCCCATTCACTCCAGTTGATGCGACTGCCAGTGAATTATACGATCCTGAAGTCACGTACAAAGTACCTTCCTTTTTGCCTCGAGATATTATCAAGGCACCTTTTGTGATCTTCCAGGAGTCACTGGTGAATGTCGTCACATAATCGGTATCGGCTAACTATCCCACTGAGATCAGATTACATTTCAAACTCGATACATGTCTGACATCCTTCAATTTCAAGACCGTTCCGTCTTTCTGATTTACATGAACATCCCCCTTTCCAACAATATTGCACGGCTCATCATCACCCAGGTAGACTCTCCCAAAGTCACCTGACACATAATCACGCAGAACTTCCTTACACGAAGTGGCATGAAACGAAGCACCCGAGTCTATAACCCAAGACTCATTCTTCGCATTTAGAGACAAGATCAACGCCTCTGTGTCGCTCTCCTCAGACAGATTCACTGAATCCTTCCCGCCTTGAGAGCTTCCTTCTTGTTTCTTGAGCGCCCTGCAATCACGTTTCATGTGCCCCTTCTTGCCGCAATGCCAACACCTGTCTTTGTTTTTCGGTCCCTTGGACTTCTTCCTCGACTTAGAACGCCCGTGTTTATTGCCTCCTTTGTTCAGCGATCTTCCTCTTCCTTCAACGTTTAGAGCATTCCCTGAGTCCCCTGAAACTCCTGATGCCTTCCTTTTAGATTCTTCGCTGAGAATTAGACCGGCCACATCATCAAATTTCAACTTTGTCGTTCCTGAAGAATTGTTTACAGCAATCACCAAACCATCCCAACTGTCTAGTAAACTGGATAAGATCAATAATGCCCTGACCTCATCCTCAAAAGCAATGCCAACGGATTCCAACTGGCTCGTGACTGTATTGAACTCGTTTAGATGTTCTGTCACGCTCCCACCATCTGACATCTTCATGTTGAATAACTGTTTCATAAGATGAACCTTGTTGGATGCTGAGGACTTTTCATACATGGTGGCTAGGGCTTCCATTAATTCTTTTGTCGTTTTTACTTTGGATATATTGAAGGCGACGCTCTTAGACAAAGAGAGTCGGATCGTCCCTAAAGCCTTCATATCCAGTAAAAATCATTCATCATCCGTCATCTTTTCTGGTTTCTTCTCTTTTCCTCCTAGAGGAATATAGAGGTCCTTCTGATATAGATAATCCTCCATCTCCATCTTCCAGAAGGCAAAGTTTGAACCATCAAACTTCTCAATTCTAGTTTTCTCATCTTCCGCCATCGCTCCCAATAGAACTAAACCAATAGCCCTGATACCAGTTGTTGCATAGCACGCCAACAACGCAGTAAGCCTAGATCCAATCTCAGGCCTCACCCACAAACGATAAACAGGAAAAAATATAAACTAGAAATGAATAAAAGCATTCAAACAAACCACAAGATAAGATATACGTGGAAAAAATCCAAACTAGGGTAAAAAAACCACGGATGCAAAATTCCACTATGAAGAGAAACGAAAATTACAAGGCAATATACTAACCTCTCCCTTGGAAGTACAAAGAAAATCTCTTGCCCACACCTTAGAATAATTTCTCAATATTCACCTTTTTTTTTTCTTAGAATAGCCCTAGGGACCCTAATTTATAGTTTTGTCTCCTTTCATTTTCTAATCCCTCATATGGACCTCTTGGGAGCTTGGAAAATGAAAGAAAAAAGAGTGACATTTCTTTGAAAGCTATTTTCCAAGTAAGCATTTGGAAAGGTGCCAAAAAATAATAATAATAATAATAATAATAATTATGGGATGCTTGGAAATATTTTGTTAGACTTCTTCCAAGAGAAAGATTTCTTAGAAAATGTTCTGCACCAAAATGTGAACTTATAATAAAGGAAAATGCCATTTTCTTGAAAAAAAAAATTCCACCCAAAATACTTTCTTAGCTCCTAAACATGGCCTTTTTTTGATAAAAAAATCATAGAAGATTTCTTTTAAAAAATTCCCTTACCCTTTGCTTTTTTCCTATCTTTCTTGTTACATAGCTTTCAAAGAAATGTCAATTTCTCTCCTTCAATTTTTCAAGCTCCCAAATAGAATCATATTTACTTTATACAAAAAAGTGAAAATTACTTTTTTACCATCAAATATTAATATTATCTCATATATGGCAAAGCTGCAGAAAAAGTGAACCTTAACAGTGAAAAGTAAATCATTCTCTTGAAAAAAAAAAAAAAAATCATCTCAAGTATTTTCAAAGCTCCTAAACAAGTTTTGAAAATGTTGTCAAATGTCTTTAACCTGTACATGAAACAGGGGTTCAATCGATCGACCACCTTAGTCGATCAATCAAATGTACAAACATGGGTTCGATCGATCGACCACCTTGGTCGATCAATCGAGTGAACCTTAAATTATACAGATTGGCCTTTAGATAAGTTTTGGACAGTCTCAATCAATTGTATTGTCAGGTCGATTGATTGACAAAAATTGGCAAATCCTAATTAACTCTTTCAATTGTTTTTGGCATGTTTAATTGATCAAACATGGCTTGTTCGATCGATTGCGGACTACTCAATTGATGTCGATTGATCGGTCAACGGCGCGTGCAGTTCTTCGTAAGTGCATGATCTGTTTCTTATTCTGGACATTATGTTATATATATTGGGTGTAATCGAGATTAGAGTATTCTAAGGGGATTCTAAGACATTCCTAAGGGTTTTAGAGAGAAAAAGAAAGGGTTTTGAAGGGATTCGAAGGGGTTTACATCGGTGTAAGTGCTTCCATCTCTTGTAATATTGCTTTTATAGTAGATTGCTTGTCGCTTTGTGCTATGGATTTTTCCTGCGAGGGTTTTTCCGCATAAATTCGTTTCTTCTCTGTGTGCTTTGATTTCCTCTTGTTTGATTCGAATTCAAGTTTGCTTCCGTACTATCCCAACAAAAAATACACATCTAGACAAGGAAAACTACACATTTATGTTGAAGTTTTTTAGAGCGCATGATCTTTTAGAAAAAAAAAAAAAAAAAAAAAAAAAAAAAAAAAAAAAAAAAACCTCCATATCAAAATGAGGAGGTTTATTCAATTTATGTGAACTGGGATATATTGATGAAACATAAGGCCCTCTTAATAATAATTTCGGACCTCTTAACATCAGGTTTGAATGTAGAGAAAGGGTCAAGCAACTCTTTATGCCTTTTAGATTGGAGTAGATTTGGTAGACACTTTGGCTTGAGGTTTAATATAATTATCTCAAGTCACATGCCAGAGTATGAAGTTGTCGTTCTTTTTTCTCTCTTTTCTTCTTTTCATTTTCAATTAATGAAACCATTATTGATACCTTTCCTCATTGATAAATATACCCATTATTCTCCTAATAATACATTAGATGAAAACAAGTATTTCGGAAAAGTATTACATCTCCTAAAAGGTAAATTCTTTGGATTAGAAGACCTTCAATTAGAAGATAACCATCATACAATAAAACATTTTTATTCTTTCAACATATATACTTTATTACATTTGGGTTTTCATCACCAATCATAGAAATCTACTTTTTTTTTTTTTACGAGAAATGTGGGAGCACACCACCTATAACTTTGTTGATACATTAATAAACATAATGTACAAATATTCGTGTGGGAGCCACAAAGAATGACAAAGCTTCACCTGAAAATATACATTTTAGATAAATGTTGATTCCACACACTAAAATTATGTATATATCATAACAAGAAAAATACCTTCTCCACATTCAATGATTTTCATACAATAAACATACATAGTAATAATGTTCTTGCCACTACACACCCTCAACCTTGATCATTTTCATCCACCCAACTATACCTTAAGATACATTAGTTGATATAATGTAAGTGCATGGAATGGCCCTAGAGAGAAGAAGACCCACCAACAGACAGCTCTTGAGCCACATGGTGCATAGTTGGCTAAGAGTTTGGATCTGGCCGAATGCATGAAATGCCATGGACACCACAAATATGACTTCGTTTGCAACCTCAGAAATCAGGTCCAAGAGACGTTGGTCCAACATATCCTTTAGAAATATATATTGTCTACTTGGTGATGTCAAAGAGGGGATGAGCTCCCTGGGATGCCTTCCCATCATCGCTTCGAGTTCCACAATGCTAAATCTATATACGTCACATTTTTTCAATCATCCTCATTGTATATGCAAGCTATGCAAGAAGGGAGATAGTTTAATCATGATCTTTTCTCCTTGTTAATCATTAATAGCTAAACTCTATAAGAATGGATGTGGAAAAGACGTGTGACTTACCACTACGGCGGGATCACTAACCTAGCTAAGAGCAGCAAGGTACTTCAGGGAGCAACGTGCTGATGACTGAGGCAAAATCAATACCAAAGATTACAACTATGGTTAGTCCTACATCTAAGCATAGGTAGACAGATTCCTAAGCTAAGATCTTCCTCCAGATCTAGCAAACAGACATAGATGGAAGGGAATCACAACTACTGACTACAACTAAAAGTTAGTCTAATATGTTCACATGGACAAACTAAAACTAGATTTATTGTAAGGGTCCACTGCTGCTAAGCAGTGGAGAACTAAACCTAAATACACAGCATTGTGTTGGGTTGTAGTTTTGACTTTGGATTCGAGGAGGAATCCTTGTTTTAGACATGTTTCTACTATTTATAGCTTCCAGGAGGATTGAGAGAACAATCGCTCTTCCATGTGGTGCTTTCACGTGTAACCACCTGGGAAATGGCGGTTACATTTATTTATTTTTATTTTTTTAAGGAATGCTTCTCATCATATATATCATCAACATTTACAATTTCGGGTTTCCCAGAAGGAAAAGGATCTGGGGAGAACCTATCATAACCGAAAAAAAAAAAAACCAAAAAACAAACCAAAATAGAGACTATAGAACCCGACGGGATAGCAGCTCCTCGGGGCTAGCCTTACTGAGATCCCCAATTTAACCGGCTTTAATTGCTCCTAATCCCACCTTATCTAGGAAGATGAGACCCCTAACCTGGAGATGGAGAGCCGATAAACCGTCTGTGAATAATGAAGCTTGACTACCGCTACCCAAGCGAGCCATGGCATCTGCTGGAGCGTTCCCCTCCCTGAAAATGTGGGAGAACACCACCTGACCCCTAAACATTATTAAATGAATCTTGAGTAGCCAGGATCTCCATTTCCAGCTTGGACTTGCTGCACCTAACAAGAAATTGGCTACCAATTGGGAGTCCGATTCAACAATTACCTTCTTCAGCCCTTACTAAGGCATAAACACAATCCGTCATGGATGGCCCTGAGCTCAGCCTGTATGTTCGAACCTATACCATAGCCTTCAGCAAAAGCAAAGAGAAATTTCCCTTTTTCTCCTCTACAAATTCCCCCTCCACCTAATAAACCTGGGTTCCCTATTGCAGACCTGTCCACATTGGTTTTAACCCAGCCTCTACCATATGACAACCATCTCAGGAAAACAGAAGTGGGCTAATCTAGATGACTCGCGAGGGGCTGAAGGATCAAAGGCGCCTGAAGACGAGGGGCCCCCGATTGGCGCTAGTTGTTGCTCGACTGCCGGGGCACTCACGATGGAGGGGAGGGGCCTGGAAAGCTTTGTCTTACCTTGGCTCCTAATGTAGCCAATCCACCAATTGACACAGGCGATCATCTTGAATAGCGATGGCTTGATCCCCTCGAAGACCGCTGCATTCCTGGCCTTCCAAGTTTCCTAGAGAACAAAATAAGGGACCAGCTTCTGGGCAACGGACTGTTGCTTCCTTGCAGCAGGGACAGACCAACATTGGGCCAACCTCTGTTGCACCGACGAGGCATCTTGCACGTTGATTTTGAACCTTCTCCTGACGTAGTCCCAGGCAGCTTTCGCTAAGTTTCCATCAAGGAACAAGTGTAGAATAGACTCTTTATCATGGCCTGCCCGACCCTGAGACAAACTGCCTTCACAACAAACACATTTGGAAGCCAATTGGATGCCCCTAGCTTGCACCGCGACATCAACCGGCACTGGCTTCATCAGGATTTTCCAGACCAACAGTGAGATTTTTGGGAGGTCTACATGCAGTTACATTTATTGACCATGATCTTATCTTCGTTGAATTCTCAGAATGTGCTCTAGGGTTGACATGGTTAGAACTTTGCTACCCTTATCTGGAGATGACATTTCCTTCAAATCTCGGGCATATGCATCTCAAATATCTTATATGCCACCTCACTTGATCCGCACCGCTTATCTAATCCGGATGGATCTTGGTACAAACACATATATGGCAAAGCTATAGAAAAAGTGAACTTACAATGAAAAGTAAATCATTTTCTTGAAAAAAGACATGCCTCCCCAGTGTTTTAAAAGATCCTTAACAAGCCTTAAAAATACTCATATTATGATTTTATTGCAGGACTTCAAAATAAGGAAAAAGAAGATAGTTACAATAAGGGCAACTGGAAGTTCTTTGGAGCTACTCTTCTAAAAGGAAAATTCCTCTATTCCAAAGTGAGGAGGCTTTTCAATTTATGTGAAGTTTGGAATATATCAATGAAATATAACGCCCTCCTGATGATAGTTTTGGACCTCTTAACATCAGGGTTGAATGTAGAGAAAGGGTCACGTAACTCTTTATGCCTTTTAGACTAGAGTGGATTTGGTAGACACCTTGAATTAAGGTTAGTATAATCATCTTGTCTCACATTGCCAAAGTGTGAAGTCATCCTTCTTTATTTCTATATTTTTTTCTGCTTTTCCCTTCCAATTAAAGAAACCACAATTGATTCCTTCTCTCGCTGATAAATGTATCATTCTTCTTTTCATAATAATATGTTAGTGCAAAATTGGTATTTCAATAAAGTATTATAACTCCTAAAAGAAAATTCTTTGGCTTAGAAAAATTTTCAGTTAGATCATAACCGGCACACAAGAAAACTTTTTTGTTTTTTCAATATACTTATATTACGTTTGGGTTTTGACACCAATCATAGATATCCACTCACTATGCCAAAACAGTGAAAAAAGGACAGCTGAAAACCGTCTCAAATTTCAATAAATTATAGTTTTGAACCGTTGTATGCGGTCCTATTTTGCTGCATCGTATTAGTTAAAGGACGGTCATGGACCGTCATTAAAGATGGACGTTAAAAGGACGGTTATAGACCGTCTGTAAAGAAGGACGGTCATGGACTGTCATTAAAGATAGACAATAAAACGCCTGTTATGGACCACAGAAAATTATGTACAAACATTCGGCTGGGAACCACAAAGAAAGATGTAGACCTCATTTGAAAATCTACATTTTATGTAAACATGGATTCCACACACTGAATTACACGCATATCATAACAAGGAAAACACCTCTACATTGGATGATTTTCATGCAATAAACACATAATAATAATGTCCTTGCCACTACAGACTTGCAACTTCAATGATTTTCATCCACCTAACTATACCTTGAGATCTATCAATTGACATAATGTAAGTGTATGGAATGGCCCTAGAGGGAAGGAAGGCCCACCGATAGATAGCTCTTGAGCCACGTGTTGCATGGTTGGTCGAAAGTTTGGATCTAGCCGAATGCATGAAAGTGTCATGGACACAACAAATATAACTTCCTGTGCAACCTTAGCTGTCGGATCCGAGCGACGTTGGTCCAACGTATTCTTTAGCAGTGTATCTTGTCTACTTGGTGATGAAAAAGAGGAGACGAGCTCCCCAGGATGCCTTCCCATCATCACTTCAAGTGCCACAACACCAAAGCTATATATGTCGCATTTTTCAGTAACCTTCATTGTAAATGCAAGCTCTGCAAGAAAGAAGATACTTCAATCGTCATCTTTATTCCTCGTTATTAATAGCTAAACTCTTAATTTTCATTTCTTTTAGGTTTTTATGCTTGTTAAGCCCAAGACATCTTTATAAAATGCACATATGCCCACTGAGACGTATGTAGCACATCCATATGAGGTATTGAAGATGGGCCAAACATGGTGGTGGCCCGCCCAATAAAGAACCAGATTAATCATTGTGTTGGGTGATTTGCATGGTTGGGCCTACCTTTACGTGTGCCTCAGGTGTCCCAAACGCATGAGAAGTTGGCACGTATAAACCAGAGTGCATTGATGTGCCTATAAGTATTAATTGTTGTAGCTACACATTTCATTTGCAAGGATTGGGTGATATGAGCATTGTTTCGAGGATTTTTCCAATCTTGGAACATCTTTTGCTGCCTGAGGCATTCACTGTGTGGGACATTACATCAACGGTTTCAATCATAGACGATGCCATATTTCCATAGGCATCATTTTCATATTCACTCGTATGGGACAAAAGCAATGAGCTTTTTCAATCATTTATTAAATAGCGGTAACTCATCCATCTACACTTGGTACCTATGTAAATTAATCCAGACCATCTGAAAACATGGCCCCATATTATAGATTGAGCAGATACCAAAAATTACACTTATCAGAGGATTTTATCCATCCCATCCAACTGGTGGCCAACAAATGTACAGTTAAGAAAAATAGTCAGCACCACAAATTTAATAGGTAAAAACATATGGCTAAGTTAGTTGGGTAACTTAAATCATGGTTAGAATTACCATGCAACCACAATATCTCCACCATGCATAATGTAAAAATGATGGACCACAAGTGTAGCTAAGAGAAAACATTATTCTTACGTTTATCTTCATTTGCATTGTTATATTAGTTTTGACTTTGGGGATTGTAAAATACAAACCCAGATCCTCTCTCTCATTGAGGTCCCTCGGGAGATTAGAGGCCTCATTTTCCTGGATAGGGTGGGCCTGGGTGCCCTGAGATTTTAACTCTGTCGGGGTCTACTTGCTTAGTCTCTTTTTGCTTTGTACAGTGGATAGTCATATGATAGATTCTGGCAGGTTTTTTTGTAACTGCTGAACCTGAAATGTATAGAACCTCTTGTAGCCTCTGTCCAAGGAATGAAAATTTCACTATAAAATAATTTAAAAAAAAAAAAAAAAAAAGTTTCTTTACAAGGCCTCTTACGGCTGTTGGATTAAGGAATCTTCCAATTGCCCTAGATTCCAATATTTGACAACAGTATGATCACTTATGCACAAACCTTAGTATGTAATTGCCAACAAATAAATAAATAAAAGGGAAAGCTTATGAAAAATAAAGATCAATTGCTAATAAAACTTTTAAAGCGTGGAGAATGAATTAACAGCTAACCTGGAGCGATGTATCCGTAAGTGCCTACGAGCATGGTTCAATTGGACGAATCAGGTATCAACAATCTTGCAGTGCCGAAGTCAGAGACACAGGCCTCAAGTTCTGAATTCAGCAGAACGTTGTTGCTTGATAGGTCTCGATGGACAATTGGCTGGGTGCAATCATGGTGCATGTAAGAAATGCATGGGCCACACCTTTAATAACCTTCACCCTTAGAGTCCAATCCAACTCTGCAGCTCCTCTGTCATTGCTTAGGATGCTAGCCAACCTTCCACTTTCCATGTACTCATAGACTAGAAATGAGAATTGAGCATGGGAACAAAAACCATAAAGCTTTACGATGTTGCGATGACGGATTTCTCTTAATGCTCGAATCTCATTTCTAAAACTTCTTTGATCAGATTGATCATCACCTTCGAGTGGGCGAAGTTTCTTCACAGCTACTACTTGGCCTGATGGTAGATTTGCTTTGTAAACTTTTCCATACCCTCCAGTTCCAATGCAATATTTGTCATTGAAACCCTTTGTTGCTTCCAAGATCGATCTGTTCAAATGCACCAATCTCATCATAATTCCATATTGAAAATGGATTTCTTCTGCTACTTTCATGAACCTCCTTCTCTTTATTTCTTCGTCTTTGGTAATAAATGGAAGAAACACCAACGACTATAAATAAAAGAAACAAGGCTGCCAAGAGAGGAATAACAATGAAGATGACAACTTGGCGACCTTTTCTTGCATCACCATGGCTTGTTGAAGGAGCATTGCAGGGTCTCAAACCTTGCACTTCACCACATAAGCCTTTGTTTTTTATGAATACCTCTGTAAAAGCCTTCTGAAAGGCTTTGCTGTTGGGAATAGGGCCTTCCAAATCATTGTCTGAAAAATCTATGGATTGTAAGTTGAGCATCCCTTCAAAAGATTTTGGAATTGAGCCAGACAACATGTTGTGGGAGAGGTTTAACATTTCCAGCATCTGCAAGTTCCCAATTTGTGATGATATCTCTCCATTGAGTGAATTATGGCTAAGGTCTAATGCACCCTGTAGGTGTATTAGGTTGCCTATCTGAAATGGAATGCTTCCTTCAAATAATTTTCACTCAATTTCAGATACCGTAGTTTGAAGCAATTCCCCAACTGAGGTGGTATTGGACCAGCTAGGCTGTTCATTGATATGTCCAGAATCTCCAAATTGGATAGTCTCCCAATTTCTTGAGGATCCCTATGAGAAAGCTGGTTATCACTTAAATTCAAGATGAACAATGAAGTCAACCTCCCCAATTCCTTTGGAATCTCTCCTACCAGACGGTTTGAAGAAAGACCAAGCACTCCTAGCCGCGTTAACCACCCAATCTCGTGAGGAATTCTACCAGTGATCATGTTCCCAGAGAATTGTAGCATCGTCAAGTTTCTGCAATCTCCCCAGTTCGGTGAGAGTTCACCAAACAACCTGTTGTTGCTGACATCCATGAAATAGGATGTGGGTATACACCAAAGACTTCTAATACATTTGCAATGAGCTGGTTTCTGTCGAGTCGAACTCTAGTTAACCTAGTGCAATATCTGAAGCTTTTTGGGATCTCACCAGTTAAATGGTTGTAAAATGCAATGAAGAATTCACGCTTGGTCAAGTTTCCGAAAGTGGAAGGGATAGAACCTGTTAGAAGGCTACTGGACAGATCAAGCACATTGAGTTTTACCAAATTCCCAATTTCCAGAGGAATTGAACCAGAAATTTGATTGCTAGAGGTAAAAATATGTAAGATTTCTCAAATTACCTAAAGCAGGAGGGATTGGACCTGTCAGATTGTTATTGTGCAATGACAACTGAACCAAATTCTTGAGATTTCCTAATTGTGCAGGAATTGAACCAGAAATTTGATTGCTGTAGAGGTACAAAACTGTAAGGTTTATCAAATTACCCAAAGCAGGAGGGATTAGACCTGTCAGATTATTATTCTGCAATGACAACTCGACCAAATTCTTGAGATTTCCTAATTGTGCAGGAATTGAACCAGAAATTTGATTGTCAGAGAGGTAGAGGATTGTCAGCCTGGTCAAGTTACCTAAAGATGGAGGAATAGGCCCAGTTATTTCATTGGATGAGATGTCGAGCTCTGAAAGGTGAGAAAGGTTAGCCATTGAAAGAGGTAGAACTCCATAGAGATTATTCAAGGAGATATCGATGGAGAAGAGTATGGAAAGAATTCCAATATCAGCTGGGATGGTTCCAGTGAGTGTGTTGTCACTGAGATTGAGACGAGGAGGTTAATTTGGAATTGACGAGAAGCTCAAGTTATCAAGCTTACCTTGCAAGCCTGCACTCGGTAAGCTTATCTCTATTACGCTTCCAAGGCCATTGCGGGAGATCCCATACCATTTGCATGGAGAGATTGTGTTGGCACTAGCATTAATAGCAGATGGAAGTGACCATGAATGGAGAGCTTGTGGTGACAAGATGCTGGATTTCCATTCCAAGAGAGCCTCTGCTTCTCCGAGTGCGGATGCTGGTGCTGTTGTAAAGGCATTGGAAGAAAGAAATTCTAATAATAAAAGAAGAATAGTAAGAGAGAGATTTCTGTATGGCCATGGTTGTTGTTGCTTATGGTCTGTTACGAACTTACGATGGATGGGTATTTATAGAAGGAGGTTGATGCTACTCTGGACAAGAACAACTTGTCTTGCTCTTACGACAAGGAAAAGAAAAGAATAAAGAAAAAAAAAAAACGAGTTAATTGATACAGGCGCAAATATGAATTCCCGTAGAAATGCGTGCGCACACACGATCTAAACGCTCCAATTTGTGGACCCTTACTTAGATAAGGAACAATAGGTAGATTTGGTATACCTTTCCAGGCCGGATTTTCTACTAACTATTATAGAATATAAGCATATGCTATTATAAATTGTGTTGGCCAACTTTCATTTGTGGGTCCATATCCACAATATAAGGCCCTTCGTGTTCAGCCGGCATCTATAGAAAATCATACGGATCCTGACCATAGGTGGGCCACACCACAGGGAACAGTTGTGATGTGGACACCCATTTCTAAATATTTTCAGATTTTGTACTAGGCTCCTGTGTTTTGTATGTGTCATTCAATACCTTCATAAGATGAGCCCCACAAGGATGGATGTTGTCATGAAACTTTAGGTCATTCCAAACGTTGGTGAGCCACACAATGTGACTTTATTGGTTTTAGGCAGGAGTTTACAGGGTGTGCATGGCTACCTGAGTTTTGGGTTGAGCTGAGTTTTCAGCGCCATGAACGTGATGGGCAGACATGATGGATAGCGTGGATGTCAAGAAAAGATTATGGGGCCCACAGTGATGTTTGTGAGAAATCTATACCATCCATTTGTTTTTCCAGATCAACTTCGGATATGAGCCCAAACATAAGGCAGATTCAAAACTCAAGTGGGCTGCACGACTGGAAAAGTGAGGATAGAATGTCCACCATTGAAACATTCCTGGGGCACAGGTTTTGAATCAGGCTAATATAGTTTTGTATTTTTCAGTTCTTAACCGTAGGGAGGACCTCATGAACGGTATGAATGGGGTTTTAACGGCAGGCATTTTTTGGAGCATGTTCCAACACGATCCAGGGAATAGGATGGACAGAGTGGATTTCTCACTAATATCAGTGTGGATCGGGCCTGGACTCGAGTGATCGGGCTCGGACTTAAATTTCATGCCTTTTTCTAAATCAGGCTGGACTTGACTTGAACGTCCACAAGCCTGTCGGATTAGCCGGTCCTTGAGTTTTAAAAATGCAATTTGAAATTTCTTCCACATCTTACATCAGAGCAGGGAAAGTTTAAAGACGACAAGAAATGTCAATTCACGCATGGACGCGGATTGCGTCCTACCCCCGCCCGGACTGTAATCCGTCCGGGCAGGGCTCTGTGGGGCCCACCGTGATGTAAGTATTTTATCCATACCGTTAATCGTTTTTATATGATTATTTTAAAGTATAAGCAAAAAATTGAAGTAGTTTCAGGCTTAAGTGGATCACAAATTGTGGATTAAACTTCCACCATTAAAAACTTCCTAGGAGCTGGAGAAGTGTCGGATCAAGATGAAATTTGTGTTTTCACTTCATCCAAGTCTGCATGACCTTATTAATAGGTTGGGTGGTAAAAAAAACATCACGGTGGCCCTTAGAAATGTTTCAACGGTGGGTGTCATTATCACTGCAGCTTCCTTTGATGTGGTCCACTGGATCTGTGTATCTGCTTCATTTTTTGTATGATATCTTAAAATGATACGAGAAAAGCAATTAACGGTGTAGATAAAATACTTACACTACGGTGGGCCCCACAGAGCCCTGCCCGGACGGATTACCGTCCCGGCGGGGGTAGGACGCAATCCGCATCCTTTCACGCATAGGCAAAAGTGTTGCCAGCTAGGATGGCCCCACCTCGTGTTTGTGTGAAATTCGGGAACGGATTGGCTACTCCCCCTTACACCAGCCAATGGCTGATGGTCGGTGCTCTGTGGGCCCCATCATGATGTATGTGTTTCATCCATGCCATCCATCTATTTTTCTAGATCATTTTATGATACGAGACAAAAAATTAGATATATCACAATATCAAGTGGACCACATTACAGGAAACAGTGTTGAATGAACGTCGACCATTAAAAAAATTTTGGGGGCCATAAAAGTTTCCGATTAAGTTGATATTTATTTTTTCCCCTTCATCGGGGTCTTTATGACCTACTCAATATATTGGATGACAAATAAACAGTACAGTGGGCCTTAGGAGGATTTTAATGGTGGATGAGGATTTTAATGGTGGATATCAAATCACTATTATTTTCCTGTGGTGTGGTCCACCTGAAATTTATATTCCTCTAATTTTTGGTCTCATGTTCTAAAATGATCTAGAAATATAGGTGGACTGCATGATGAAAGACATACATCACGGTGGGATCCCCATAGCACCGACCACCAGCCACTGGGCCGGTGGCAGGGGGAGTAGCCAATCCATTTCCGTGAAATTCACACTCCCTAATTCTAGGTTAGGCTCAGGGCCCGAAAAATCAGCCCCATCCGTTTTTTTAGGTACACACTAGTAGAAACAGTGTACAGGACAACACTTACCCTCCAAACTATTTACCTTTATATGGCCTACCTCAATAATAAATGGGTATGATATTTGGGCCTTAGGTATTTATTTAGGTGTGGTATTTAATGATTGGAGTGGATTTTATATAATCATTGTGGTGGTCCCTGTAAATATCAAGTGTGGACATCTCTCTCCCAATTGTATTCCTTTGTGTGGCCCACCAAAATCACAGGTCATCTAGAGTTTTTAGCCATGAGCATAATGTAAGATTACACATCTAATGGTCAGAGTGAATCTTACATACACATCAAGGTAAGTCCTCTAAAAAAATGATGGGCCCTGAAAGGTACTTCCGTAGACACATCACTGCGGTTGGGTGTCTCAAGGATATGCTTTCATATGATTTTCCGAAAGCTGGTCGTAGCTTGGGTGGGCTCCACCTTGTTGTTGATTTCACTAACGTAAGTGTGCTACACCATGTTGAGCCATGGCCCAAAATACTCCATCATTATTTCAAGTGGGCCACATGATTTGAAATAGTATAGAGGACAATGCTCACCCATAGTTTCCCTTAGTTTGGCTCACCTGTGTCATGGATGTAGGTGATTTTTGCACCCCATGCCTAAATATTGGTGTGGCAGTTAAGAGTGGATTTTATATGATCATCATGATACTCTTTGTAAGAATCAAGGGTGGACATCTCCCGTGCAATTGTTTTCTCTAGTGTGGCCCACCTGAAACACAAGTTAGCCTGGGCTTTTTTGGCCTTAGCCTAATGTAGGATGAGTAGATATTACATACACATCATGGTGGCCCCATAAAAATCTGCTTTTGTTGTGTTTCTATAAGTGAAAAAGCTTGAAGAGGTAGGCCCACCCGATTTTTTATGGAGCCTACTACCATAACATGGTACGTAGAATCCACTTCTACTATTAGAGGTATAATTATACATTATGACGATGGTTAAAAACTCAGGATGACCCTTGATTAGACAGGTCACACCAAGGAAAACAGTTAAGAGAGAGATGTCCACCCTCACCATGATTATATAAAATTCACTCCAAAACTTAGGCCTGTGCCCAAACACTAGGCCCATTCATTATTTAGTGGGTCACACAGAAGGAAACCGTTTAGAGGGTAAGGCCCTGTTTGTTAAATCTAAAGTCTAAAGACCAAATATGAAATATGAAGCCTGAATTTGAAATTTGAAACTTGAATCTGAAATCTAAAGTGAAAAAACTTGTTTGATAATCATGGCTGAAGTCTAAAAATTAAGTACTGAATTTGAAATAAATTGTTTGTTAACAAACATTGTAAATGTCTGAAATATGTTAATTTGACACATTTGCCCCTATCTCTCGTCTGGAAATGTTTTACATTATAAAGAAATTATTTTATATTAAATGAAAATAAAATTATTATATTTAATTCAAATAAACTAAATTACTTAATAAAAAACTAAAATATCATAATAAGGCCCTCAATTCCTGTTATGAGAAGGTTGTTACCATGTGTTGTATAAGGTTGAACACCAGTGACAACAAAACCTTCAAATAAGGCCCACTTTATATTTATATGCAATCCAACCAGTTTATAAGGTCATTTTCAATTGGATGAAGTGAAAACATATTGATCTAAAACTTCCATAGCCTATTTAAGTTTATTTTCCATCTAATATGTTCATAAGGTCACAAATACCTATATGAAGAGTGAAAAAATAAAATCATATTGATCCAAAACTTCTATGACCCTAAAAAGGATTTTAATGGTAGATGTTCAACCCCCCGCTATTTTTTGTGGCTTAGTTTTTGTCTCAAACTTGAATAAGAGCTGGCCAAATGGATGGATAGTTTGGATATAACACATACCTCATAATGAGAATCATAGAATTTACTGACGTCAATACAACAGCTATATAGGTACCAACTGAAAGAGGTTCCGTAGGCAGTATGTTTTGTATCCACACCTCCCATCCATTTGAAGGGATCATTTTAGGGCGAGAATATAAATCCAAAGCTCCAGTGGACTCCGAGACAGAAAACAATGGGACAGTGACACCCACCATTCAAACTTCTAAAGGGCATGAAAGTTTTAGATCAAGTTGATATTTGTGTTTTCCCTTATTTCATGTCTTCTTTTTTTTTTTTTTTTTTTTTCTTTTTCTTTTTTTACTTTTGAACTGGTTGGATTTCAAATAAACATTAGGATGGGCCTTAGGATAGTTTCAATAGTGGGAATCACTCTCCCCACTGCTTTCTTTGGTGGAGTCCACTACAAATTTTTATTTGCCTCATTCTTTGGTTTATACCTTAAAATGATATCTAAAAATGGATGGACGGTGTGGATATAACACATACATCATAGTGGGTCTACAGAACTTAGTGGTCACTTCAGTAGCCGACTCTCTACTCAACCTTTGAGTGCCGATTCAGTATCCAAACGGCACGCGGATTTCCGGCCAAAGCATCTCGCATGAGGTTCCTGCGCTGAAAACTTAGGTGAGGCCAATGTTATGTTTTCCATGAATCTATTCCATCCATCCATTTTGTTTGTTCATTTTAGAGAGTATGCTAAAATCGAGTAGGATCCAAGACTTAACTGGACCGTACTAAAGGAAAAAGTGATTGGGGAAATTTCTACCATTGAAACCTCACTAGGTTCTGAAATGATGCTTACATGCAATCCATACCGGTAATAACGTCACTCCTACTGGGAAGAACTAAAAACACAAATATTAGCATGATTCAAAACTTCTGTGACCCCATGAATATTTCAACTGTAGACATTCAATTACCACTTTTCCGGCCCACTTCAGCATTGGATACGGTTTATTTTTTGCCTCATTTCTTAAAAGTAACTCACAAAACAGATGAACGGGGATGATTCCTCACAAACATAACAGTGGGTCCCACCTGGGTTCCCAGCGCACCAACTTCTTGGGAAGGAGGGGTTCACTAAGTTCCATGGGCCCCACCATGATGTATGTTTTGTATCCACACCTTCCATCCATTTGGAGAGATCATTTTAGGGCAATATCCAAATAATGAGTTAAATCCAAAGCTCCAGTTGACCCCAACACAGGAAACAGTGGGAACAGTGACGCTCACCATTAAAAACTTCTAAAGGTCACAAAAGTTTTAGATCAAACTGGTATTTGTGTTTTCCCTTATTTTATGTCTTATTTAACTTTTGAACAGGTTGGATTTCAAATAAACATTATGGTAGGGCTTAGGATTGTTTCAACTGTGAGAATCACTCTCCCCTTTATGTGGTGGGGTCTACTGTATCTTTTAATCTACCTCATTAAATGGCTATTGCCCTAAATTAATATCTCAAAATGGATGGACGGTATGTACAGAACATATACATCCCACGGATAGCCGACTCGCTACTCAACCTGTCAGTATCAAATCCAGGCCCGGAAGTCCGCATCCGCATCCGCATCCTGCTTGCACGCGGATTAGATATGACTAGGGGTGTACACGGGTCGGGCCGAGTCGAACTGGCCTCAGCCCGTCCAGGCCCGTTCAACAGCCACACAAGGCCCGAACCGGACCGGGCCGAGTTACCGGGCCAACATCTCCAGCCTGAACCGGGCCCGACGCGAGTTCGGGCCGAGTTCGGGCCAGTTTCAAACCTTCGAGTTCGGGCCTGTTTCAAACATGACTTCGGGCCAGTTTCGAACCTTACAGGAAGTTCATGGGAAGGGCTTTTGCAGGTAATCCGCGTCCCATTACAAGGCGCTCATTCAACGGTTTAGATAGTTAAACTATAGACTCCACAAAAAATCTAACTAGTCAGGACATTTACATACATTTGACAAATCATAAAATAAAACATTTTATACAAATTAAATACAGTCATATACTGGCCGGGCCGGGGCGAGTCGAATTTCGGACCGAGTCGGGCCGAACTGGGAGGTATCCGAACTCGGCTTGAACTTACTTTCGGGCCTAGAAAATTGGCCCGTCCTGACCCGAACTCAGTTTCGGGTCGGGCCGAGTCGGGCTTTTTCGGACCGGGTCGAGCGAGCTAACCGGGCTAGCCCAGTTTGTGTACACCCCTAGATATGACGGGTTGAAAAGCGAGATTCCTAGCAAAGTGACGTCATCAAGTTCTATGGCCCACTATGATGTATTTGCGCCCACTATGATTTATGTGTTTTATCTACACCATCCATTTATTTGGATATTTAATTTTAGAGGATGAATTAAAGAATGATGCAGATCCAAATATGTAGTTGACCCACCACAAAAAGGAGTGGTGAGATATTGATGCCTACGATTGAAACCTTCCTCATGCTCAAAAAACAGTAGCCAACCATTAAAACTTTTCGGGGGCTGATCTTTGAATTTTCCATTCGTCCAGGTCTATATGATCTAATCAACAGGTTGGATGTCAACTAAACGGTACATTGGGCCTTCGGAGAATTTTAATGGTAGATATCCAATTACTATTGTTTTTCCTTTGGTATGGTCCACCTGAGATTTATATTCCTCTCATTTTCTGTATTAAGCCCTAGAATGATCTTTAAAAATGAATGAATGGAATAGATGAAACCCATACACCATGGTGGGGCATAAAGAAGCTTCACATGTTAAAAGTTGATTCTGTGATATGCGGTAGTTATTTGAAAAGGGGTAATTTTGAAAGCAAAATGTTTTGTTTAATGAGAAATTCATTGAGCATATTCCGCATTCAAGAATTCAGTGAAAAACTACTTAGCACTTTCCTTCTTCCGCTTTAACGACACGTTAACAAACACCATTGCAAAAATTCAGCGTTGTACACGGTTTCAATCATGTGATCCAAAAAATTTTTGAGATAGGCTTATTCAAAATTTTGATTTTACGTCACCAATATAGAATTCTATCATGTGTGGTAATTTTTCTGGTTTTCTCCAAAACCTATCATAATATAATTAGAATAGATGATCTAAGAAAATCAAATCTAGTGTTCATTGCAATTTGATCATTATCTGGTAGTAAGTCCTTTTTTGAATTTTGTAGTTTCCTTTTAATGTTCGTGGGTGTTGTATATTCATACGGATCCTTCCTAACATGACAGAGATAACTAAGAAACCTTAGGGCCCGTTTGGCCGGTTGGATTGGAAGGGATTGGATGGTAAATCCCGGGAATGGCCGGGCGTGCCAAACAGTGTAGGTGATCTGATCCAAATCCGATGGATCTTCAGACAATCCACTGACTACACCATCATTACCTTTAAATCCTATCCAATCCACCCTAATCCATTCAAATTAGCCTGCGACATGTTTGGTTCGTAGGATTGGAAGGGATCGGAAGCTTTAATCTCCGGATTGGTCGGGCGTGCCAAACGGACTGGATGTATCAATCCAGGGATATAGCAATCCCATGGATCTCAAGACAATCCGCTGATAACACCATCATTACCTAAAAATCCACGCCATCCACCCCAATACCATTCACTCCCTTCCAATCCACCCGGCCAAACGGGCCCTTAAAGAAGTGTACAGAGTAGGATTTTGAAAAGTCAAAGTCGGGTATGAATTTCCAAGAATACCTGGCATGCGTAATAAAAAATGGATTTTGAACCGTAGGGATTTAGATCCAAAAGTCTAAATGGGTCACACCATATGAAAAGTAGGTACAAAAAGGCTATCATTGGACCTAACATCATGGCTATCAACCGGTCAGGCTCCGCGGCTTCGGCCTGGATTTGAACTTTTTGGGATGGGCTTATTCAAAATTTTGATTTTGCCTTGCCGGCTTATTGATGGCCAGATCACTATGATATGGTTATATTCCATCCAATCCATTCATTACATTACTCCCAGAAAGATGATGAAAGGAAAACGCAAATCAGCCTCAGACAACTTTTGTAGGCCTTGGAGAAGGTTTAGATGGTAGGCATTCAATCCATCTTTTTTGTGTGACCAATTTAAGGTTTGGATTTGTCTCATTTTTTAGCCCACCTATAATAACATGAGATGAAGAAACTAATGAATGGAGGGTGTCACACAAATATCCTTTAGCCCATGATGCTTTGGGTTACATGGCTCCGTGTAAAAAGGATGACCCCGTAGCAAGAAACACGCCTCCAAGTAGCCAAGCTGGCATGGAGGGCTGTTGGTCATGGTCTACCTTGGGGGCTGGGGTATAATCGCAAGGGTTAGGGTCGGGCTTAAAATTCAGGCCCTTTATCACTTTGGCCCGTGTACAATCTAGCCAAATCTAGCCCGACCCAGCATATTACTAATTGTAATGGCAATCTTGTGATATAAAAGTAACTCTCCAGCCAACCCCAACCAGCTTAAAAATTAGCGATATATCATTAGTTAATTAATGCTAATAAAAATGAGGGAAAAAGGTAAAGGTCCCACCTCAAGTGAGTATACAACGAAATCTACCCCAACCACTAGGTGTGTCATCCTATATTAGACCCAAGACCCAAAAATCAGCCCCATCAGTTATTAGGTGGACCACACAATTAGCAACAACAAATAAGTCAACTTTCACCTTACAAATTATTTCCTTTGTGTGCCCACTTGAATCATATATGGGCATAATTTTGGAGCCTAGGGCCTAAGTTTTGGTGTGACATTGTAGATTTTATATAATCATTATGGTGGGCCTTGTCAACATCAAGGTAGGTGTCTCTCTCCCAATTATTTCCGTTGGTGGGCCCACCTTACTTACAAGTCGGCTTGGTTTTTTGGCCCCGTGTCTAACATTAGATTACACATGCATCTAATGCTCCGAATAGATCTCACTTGTAGATAACGGTGGACCCCATAAAAATCAAGGTTCTGTATACAGTAATTTTTAATACATCTTTTGCAGACACAGGCATAACCAGGAGTTTTTAGGGGGCCGACCATAATGTATGTGAAATCGGCTCCGACCATTCAATGTGTTACTGCAAGTTAGATCTAGGGCAAAGACTCTGGCTGATTAGCGATTAAGGTGGTCCACAACAAAGGAAACTGTTGGGAGAGAGACATCCACTCTTGATTTTTACAAGGTCCACCATCATAATTATATATGAATTCCGCTACAACCAACATATGATATACCAAAACTTGAACTAAGATCCAAAAAATCAAGCGCACACGTGATTTGGGTGGGCTACACCAAGGGAAATAATTTGGAGGGTGAGCATTACCTTATATATTGTTTCTAATTATTTGGCTCACTTGAATCACGGATGGAGCTTATCTTTGGTCCTTAGTCCTAACATGGGGTGACATACCTAATGGTCGGGGTGGATTTAACATAAATACCATGGTGGGGCCAACTTGAGCCTATGACCCCTTCTCCTCCCCCCCCCCCCCCCCCTGAACAACCCACTCCTTTCACGACTCTCTCCAACAACGGTCCAGCGATGTAAATGGGGCGTGTGCGGTTCGTTGGGCTTTCAAAACTAACTGGCCTTGGGCTAGACTTGGGTGGAGTATTAGGTCAAATGGCTAGGTTGGGCTTGGGCGTTAACATTAAGCTGCTCGGCTGGGCTTGGGCTTAAAAATTAAGCTGGTTATCAATCGGCTGGCTTGGGCCATAAACAAAACTCTGAGTTGGCCAGAATTCAGCCCACCTAGCTCATTAGGGTTGCGTTGGCAGGTGAATTCACAAAAACTACAATAATTTTCAGAAGACTTACTAAAGATGAGTGACCGCCTACTCACGTCAGCATTACTTAGGAAAGATGAGTGATCGCCTACTCACGTCAGCCTTATACTGTAATGTTTACGTGAAATTCACGTTGACTGCGAGTTGCTTCACCTCGCCCAACTCTCAAATATCAGCCCCATCCTTACATAAATACGCCACACATTAAAAATTAATGTAAAGCACAGTACTTACTCTCCATCACGTGAATTGCTCATGGGCTTGGTTTTCGACAATATACCTAAATTTTAGTTTGATATCCAATGGTTAGAGTAGATTTATATAATCATCACGTGGTCCATGTAAAAATTACGTGTAGAAATCTCTTTTTTTTAATCATTTCTTTTGATGTGCTGGAATTATAAGTTAGCTTGATTCTTTAGCCCCGAGCCGCCTAACATGAGTATACACATTTAATGGTTGAAGTAGAATTCAAATACAAATCACTGTGGGCGTGTCGAAAATCAAAGGTGTGTACTCTTTCAACTATTAAAAGGGATATTTCAACATTTTATGCGATACTACTTTTGATTTTTACGGTTGTGATATGTGCATGAAATCTACTCCAACCATTAGATATGTAATCCTAAGTAAGTTATGAACAGAACTATAAAATCAGGCTGACTCATGATTCATGTGGGCCATACTAAAACAGGTCCACGTCTCTCTCTCTCTCTCTCTCCGATCTGAAAATGCAAATTGGATTTCCATAACTCGATTTGGCGTTTTTTTCTTCATAAATTTTGGTTCTATCGTGAGTATATTTCATTTTCTGTACTAGGAAATATGGAAATACCATTACCAATGGACAAGCTATCTTTCGGAATCATGGATCAAGCCTTCTCATCGACTGCTCTAAGCAAGTAAGTGATTTTTCTGTCCAAGTTCTTTTTAAGATTGTGTTAGGTTCAAGCAGAGAGAAATGAAGTTCTTAATTTTTGGAATTTCTTCTCTTGGTAGAATTTCCCGAAAATCATGAGATCTTTCACGAGCAGATGGATACTTAAAATTCTCTTCAAAACCAGAATATTTTAAAATAGAAAAAAAAAAAAAAAAAAAAAAAAAAAAAAACCATCGGTCATGACTTTTCTCTTTGTTAATCATATATCAGCTTTAGATTTGGTTTAGCAGAATCATAGCTTTGAATCTCTCTGAGGTTTGCTTACCTTTGCAAGAGCTGCATGTGCCAAGTCAATATGTTCGTGGAATTCTGACCCCTGCAAAAGATGGACCCGAACTATGCGATGTGACGGCAAGAATGTCAGCACATTCTACTTATCAGTTACCAGGAAAGACAAGCGTGTACATTGAATATGGATTGTGGGCCATCATTTTCAAATGTCCTTTGCTTTCATACAGTTGTGGCCCGCCTGATGAGCAGCCCAATCTTTGTGTGAGGTCATCTGTGTAGGCTACCTTATGTATGATGTAGATGTCCAACAAGCATTCCAGGTTGGATGTGTGAACCAGAGTGAACACACGATAAAGGAAAATGTCATTTTCTTGAAAAGTATTTTTCCACCCAAAATAGTTTCTTAGCTCCTAAGCATGGCATTTAAAAAAATTAAAAAAAAAAAAATAATAATAATAATAATATATAAAAAAAAAAATCATAGAAGAAGTCTTGAAAAAATCTCTCACGTACCCTTTCTTTTCTTTCCCACTCTCCAAATGCTTTCTTGGTACATGGCTTTCAAAGAAATTTCACACTCTCCTTTAACTTTTCAAGCTCCCAAATAGAATCATATTTTACTTTATAAAAAAATTGAAATTTATTTATTTTTCCATCTAATATTAATATTATGTCATATATGGCAAAGTTGTAGAAAAAGTGAACTTAACAAGGAAAAGTAAATCATTGGCTTGAAAAGAAAATCATCCCAAGTATTTTCAAAGCTCCTAAAGAAGTCTTGAAAATTTTGTCAGAGCAGGGTTCAATCGATCGACTACCCTAGTCGATTAATCGAGTGAACAAACAGGGGTTCAATTAATCTACTACCATGGTTGATCAATGAGTGAACATCCAATTATATAGATATTCTCTTGATAAGTTTTGGATAGTCTTGATCGATCAAACTGTCGAGTTGATTGATCGGTAAAATTCAGAAAATCTCAATTAACTCTTTCGACTGTTTTTGGCATGTTCGATTGATCAAACATGGCCTACTCGATCGATGTCGATCGATCGGTTGACGGTGTGTGCAATTCTTCGTAAGCGCATGATCTATTTCTTATTTCGGGCATTATGCTATATATATTGGGTGTAATCATGATTAGGGTATTCTAAGGGGAAGGAGTTCTCATCAGTGTAAGTGCTTTCATCTATTGTAATATTGCTTTTTATAGTGGATTGCTTGTTGCTTTGTGCTGTTAATTTTTCCAGCAAGGGTTTTTCCACGTAAATTCGTGTATTCTCTGAGTGCTTTGATTAATTTGATTACTTTCATTTTCTCTTGTTTGATTCTAATTCGGATTTGCTTTTGCACTATCCCAACAAAAAATACACATCTAAACAAGGAAAAATACATATATAAGTCGAAGTTCTTTAAAGCACCTGGTCTTTTAGAAAGAAACAAAAACCTCCGCACCAAAATGAGGAGGCTTATTCAATTTATGTGAACTAGGATATATCAATGAAATATAACAGCCTCTTAATGATAGTTTTAAACCTCTTAACATCAAGTTTGAATGTAGAGAAAGGGTCAAGCAACTCTTTATGCCTTTTAGACTGGAGTAGATTTGGAAAACACTTTGGATTGAGGTTAGTATAATCATCTTGACTCACATTGCCAAAGCGTGAAGTCGTCATTCTTTATTTCTCTTTTTTTTTTTTTCTTCTTTTCCCTTCCAATTAAAGAAATCACAATTGATACCTTCTCTCGTTGATAAATGTATCAGTCTTATTTTCCTAATCATATGTTAGTACAAAATTGGTATTTCAAAAAATTATTATAACTCCTAAAATATAAATCCTTTGGCTTAGAAGACTTTCAGTTAGAACATAACTGTCACAAAAGAAAACATTTTTTATTTTTCAACTATATTGCATTTGGGTTTTGATCACTAATCATAGAAATCTTTTTTTTTTTCTTTTTTTTTTTTTAAGAGAAAGGTGGGAGAACACCATCTATAACTTTATTGATATAATAAAAATTATGTACAAACATCCAAGGTGGGAACCAGAAAGAAAGATATAGACCTCACTTGGAAATCTATATTTTCCGTAAACATGGATTCCACACACTGAATTGCATGCATATCATAACAAGAAAAACACCTTATCTACATTGAATGATCTTCATACAATAAACACACATAATAATAATGTCCTTGTCACTACACACCCCCAACCTCAATATATGATTTTCATCCACCCAACTATACCTTGAGATCCATCAGTTGACGTAATGTGCGTGGAATCGTCCTGGAGAGAAGGAAGGCCGACCAATAGATAGCTCTTGACCCACATAGTGCATGGTTGGCCGAGAGTTTGGATCTAGCCAAATGCATGAAAGTGCCATGCACACCTCAAATAAGACTTCCTGTGCAATCTCAGCCGTTGGATCCAAGAGATGTTGGTCCAACATATCCTTTAGCAGCGTATCATGTCTACTTGGTGATGACAAAGAGGAGATGAGCTCCCCAGGATGCCTTCCCATCATCACTTCAAGCGCGACCACACCAAAGCTATATACGTCTCATTTTTCAGTCACCCTCATTGTAAATGCAAGCTCTGCAAGAAAGAAGATACTTCAGTCATGATCTTTTCTCCTCCATAATCATTAATAGCTAAACTCTTAATCATGTATCAAAGTCACCGGGGTTTCTTAATCAAGGTTTCATATCTTTTAGTTTTTTGTGCTTGTTAAGCCCAAGACATCTTCATAAACTGTGCATATGCCAACTGAGAAGTATGTAGTACATCTGTGAGGTATTGAAGATGGGCCAAACTTTTGGATGATCTTGCTAAAAAGTCAAGATAGTTCACTCGCCAGCCATGCTACATGTATACATTGTGTAATGTTGGCATTGATTTTTTCGAAAACTATCCATTGTTTTCACATGGTAGCAGCCCGCCTAAAAAGAACCAAATTAATCATTGTGTTGGGTGATCTGCATGGTTGGGCCTACCTTTACGTGTGCCTCGGGTGTCCCAAACGCATGAGAAGTTGGCATGTATAAACCAGAGTGGATTGATGTGTCTATAAGTATTGTTGTAGCTACACATTTCATTTGCAAGGATTGGGTGATATGAGCATTGTTTCAAGAAAATTTCCAATATTGGAACTTCTTTTGTTGCATGAGGCATTCACTGTGCTCAGGGATCTCTTGGCTGAACATTGCAGAGGATGCCATATTTCCATATGCATCGTTTTCACATTCACTCGTATGGGCCAGAAGCAATGAGCTTTTTCAATAATTTCTTAAATAGTGTAACTCATCCATGGTACCCATGTAAATCAACCCAGACCATCTGAAAACATGGCCCCATATTGTAGATGGAGCAGATCTCAAAAATTACACTTATCGGAGGATTTTATCCATCCCATCCAACTGGTGGCCAACTAATGTACAGTTAAGAAAAATAGTCAGCACCACAAATTTAATAGCTAATAATGTATGGTTAAGTTAGTTGGGTAACTTCAATCATGGTTAGACTTACCATGCTGCCAGATTATCTCCACCATGCATAATGTAAAAAAACGATGGACTACAAGTGCATCTAAGAGAAAACATTATTCTTACTTTTATCTTCATTTGCATTGTTATATTAGTTTTGACATTGGGGATTGTAAAAATAGAAACCCATGTATGTTTATTTACAAGGCCTCTTACAGTTGTTAGATTAAGGAATCTTCCAGTTGCCCTAGATTGCAATATTTGACAACAATATGATAACTTATGCACAAACTTTAGTATGTAATGGCCAACAAAAAGAAAAAAGGAAAGCTTAAGAAAAATAAAAGACCAATTGCTAATAAAACTTTTAAAGCGTGGAGAATGAATTAACAGCTAACCTGGAGCGATGTATCCGTAAGTGCCTGCGAGCGTAGTCCAATTGGATGAATCAGGTATCAACAATCTTGCAGTGCCGAAGTCAGAGACACAGGCCTCAAATTCCGAATTCAGCAGAACGTTGTTGCTTGATAGGTCTCGATGGACAATTGGCTGGGTGCAATCATGGTGCATGTAAGATAATGCATGGGCCACACCTTTAATAACCTTCACCCTTAGAGTCCAATCCAACTCTGCAGCTCCTCTGTCATTGCTTAGGATGCTAGCCAAGCTTCCCCTTTCCATGTACTCATTGACTAGAAATGAGAATTGAGCATGGGAACAAAAACCATAAAGCCTCACAATGTTGCGATGGCAGATTTCTGTTAATGCTCGAATCTCATTTCTATAACTTCTTTGATCAGATTGATCGTCACCTTCGAATGGGTGAAGTTTCATCACAGCTACTACTTGGCCTGATGATAGATTTGCTTTCTAAACTTTTCCATACCCTCCAGTTCCGATGAGGTATTTGTCGTCGAAACCCCTCTGTCGCTTCCACAATCTGTTCAAATGCATAAATCCCACCATAATTCCATATTGAAAATGGATTTCTGCTGCTCCTTTCAAGAACCACTTTCTCTTTATTTCTTCGTCTTTGGTAATAAATGGAAGAAACGCTGACGACTATAAATAAAAGAAACAAGGCTGCCAAGAGAGGAAGAACAATGAAGATGACAACTTTGCGACCTTTTCTTGCATCACCATGGCTTGTTGAAGGAGCATTGCAGGGTCTCAAACCTTGCACTTCACCACATAAGCCTTTGTTTTTTATGAATACCTTTGCAAGAGCCTTCTGAAAGGCTTTGCTGTTGGGAATAGGGCCTTCCGAATCATTGTATGAAAAATCTACAGATTGTAAGCTGAGCATCCCTTCAAAAGATTTTGGAATTGAGCCAGACAACATGTTGTGGGAGAGGTTTAACATTTCCAGCATCTGCAAGTTCCCAATTTGTGATGATATCTCTCCATTGAGTGAATTATAGCTAAGGTCTAATGCACCCTGTAGGTGTATCAGGTTGCCTATCTGAAATGGAATGCTTCCATTCAAATAATTTTCACTCAATTTCAGATACCGTAGTTTGAAGCAATTCCCCAACTGAGGTGGTATTGGACCAGCTATGTTGTTCATTGATATGTCCAGAATCTCCAAATTGGACAGTCTCCCAATTTCTTGAGAACCCTATGAGAAAGCTGGTTATCACTTAAATTCAAGATGAACAATAAGTCAACCTCCCCAATTCCTTTGGAATCTCTCCTACCAGACGGTTTGAAGAAAGACCAAGCACTCCTAGCCGCGTTAACCACCCAATCTCGTGAGGAATTCTACCAGTGATCATGTTTCCAGAGAATTGTAGCATCGTCAAGTTTCTGCATTCTCCCCAGTTCGGTGAGAGTTCACCAAACAACCTGTTGTTGCTGACATCCATGAAATAGAGATGTGGGTATACACCAAAGACTTCTGATACATTTGCAATGAGCTGGTTTCCATCGAGTCGAACTCTAGTTAACCTAGTGCAATTTCTGAAGCTTTTTGGGATCTCACCAGTTAAATGGTTGTAAAATGCAATGAAGAATTCAAGCTTGGTCAAGTTTCCGAAAGTGGAAGGGATAGAACCTGTTAGAAGGTTACTGGACAGATCAAGCACATTGAGTTTTACCAAATTCCCAATTTCCAGAGGAATTGAACAAGAAATTTGATTGCTAGAGAGGTAAACATGTGTAAGGTTTCTCAAATTGCCTAAAGCAGGAGGGATTGGACCTGTCAGATTGTTATCGCTCAACTCCAAATCAACCAAATTCTTGAGATTTCCTAATTGTGCAGGAATTGAACCAGAAATTTGATTGCTGTAGAGGTACAAAAGTGTAAGGTTTCTCAAATTACCTAAAGCAGGAGGGATTGGACCTGTCAGACTATTATTCCACAACGACAACTCAACCAAATTCTTGAGATTTCCTAATTGTGCAGGAATTGAACCAGAAATTTGATTACTGTGGAGGTACAAAAGTGTAAGGTTTCTCAAATTACCTAAAGCAGGAGGGATTGAACCTGTCAAACTATTATTCCACAACGACAACCCAACCAAATTCTTGAGATTTCCTAATTGTGCAGGAATTGAACCAGAAATTTGATTGTCAAAAAGGTACGAAACTGTAAGGTTTCTCAAATTACCTAAAGCAGGTGGGATTGGACCTGTTAGATTGTTATTTGACAACTCTTAAGTCAACCAAATTCTTGAGATTTCCTAATTGTGCAGGAATTGAACCAGAAATTTGATTGTTGTAAAGGTACAAAAGTGTAAGGTTTCTCAAATTACCTAAAGCAAGAGGGATTGGACCTGTCAGATTGTTATAGCTCAACTCCAAATCAACCAAATTCTTGAGATTTCCTAATTGTGCAGGAATTGAACCAGAAATTTGATTGCGGTAGAGGTACAAAAGTTTAAGGTTTCTCAAATTACCTAAAGTAGGAGGGATTGGACCGGTCAGATTGTTATTGTACAACGCCAACTCAACCAAATTCTTCAGATTTCCTAATTGTGTGGGGATCGAACCAGAATTTGATTGCTGTAGAGGTACAAAGCTGTAATGTTTCTCAAATTACCTAAAGCAGGAGGGATTGGACCTGTCAGATTGTTATTGGACAATGCCAACCCAACCACATTCTTGAGACTTCCTAATTGTGCAGGAATTGAACCAGAAATTTGATTGCTGTAGAGGTACAAAGCTGTAAGCTTTCTCAAATTACCTAAAGCAGGAGGGATTTGACCTGTCAGATTGTTATTGTACAACGCCAACTCAACCAAATTCTTCAGATTCCCTAATTGTGTGGGGATAGAACCAGAAATTTGATTGTCAAAGAGGTAGAGGTTCATCAGCTCGGTCAAGTTACCTAAAGGAGGAATTGGCCCACTAAGATGGTTTGAGTGTAACCTTAACTGAATCAGACTCTGCAGATTCCCTATTTCAAGAGGTATTAAACCACTGATTTTATTTCCCGAGAGGTCTAGGATTTGGAGATGTTTAAGTAGGCCGATTTGAGACAGAATTTTCCCACTGAATTGATTGTTCTGGAATTGAAGGGAGATGAGTTTGGCCCAATTGGTGAAGAAACTTGGAGCTAGTTCACCTATTTTTTCATTATATGAAATGTCAATCACAGAAATGTGAGTGAGGTTAGCCAGTGAAAGAGGTAAAATACCAGAAATATAATTCATGGAGAGATCAAGGGAAGCAAGTTTTGAAAGAGAGCAGATATGAGCTGGGATGGTTCCAGTGAGGAAGTTGCCACTGAGATTAAGATGGAAGAGGTTTGGAAATGAGGGGAAGCTCAAGTTATCTAGCTTACCTTGCAAGCCGGCATTAGGTAAGCTTATCTCTGTTACACTTCCGAGACTGTTGCATGAAATCCCAATCCATTTGCATGGAGAGATTGTTACGGTGCTAGCATTAGTGGAAGGAAGCAACCATGAATGGAGAGCTTGTGATTGTAGGAGGCTGTCTTTCCATTTCATTAGAGCCTCTCCTTCTCCAAAGGTGGATGTTGTAACTGCATTGGAAGAAAGAAAGGCTGCTAATATAAGCAGAAGAGAGGGAGAAAGTTGTTTCAATGGCCATTGCTGTTATAGCTTATGTTGTGATAAAAATGGATTTGTTTTATTTATAGTCGAAGGTTTGATACTGTTTGAGTCAGTCATATGAATGCTTGAAAAGTTCAACAGAAGTTGACAATAGGTAGATTTGGTCTTCCTTTCCAGGCCGGCTTTTCTACTAACTATTATAGAATATAAGCATATCCTATTATAAATTGTGTTGGACCAACTTTCATTTGTGGGTCCACATCCACAATATAAGGTCCTTCGTGTTCAGCCGGCATCTATAGAAAATCATACCGATCCTGACCATAGGTGGGCCACACACCACAGGGAACAATTGTGATGTGGACACCCATTTCTAAATATTTTCAGATTTTGTACTAGGCTCCCGTGTTTCGTATATGTCATCCAATCCCTTCATAAGATGAGCCCCACAAGGATGGATGTTGTCATGAAACTTTAGGTCATTCCAAACTTAGGTGGGCCACACAATGTGATTTTATTGGTTTTAGGCAGGAGTTTACAGGATGTGGCCTACCTAAGTTTTGGGCTGAGGTGAGTTTTCAGCGCCAAGAAGGTGATGGGGGCAGACATGATGGATGGTGTGGATGTCAAGAAAAGATCATGGGGCCTGGCCACCTTGATGTTTGTGAGAAATCCACCCCATCCATCTGTTTTTTCAGATCAAGTTGGGATATGAGCCCAAACATGAGGCAGATCCAAAACTCAAGTGGGCTGCACGACTGGAAAAGTGAGGATAGAATGTCCACCATTGAAACATTCCTGGGGCACAATCAGGCTAATAGTTTTGTATTTTTCAGCTCATAACCATAGGGAAGACCTCATGAACGGTATGAATGGGGTTTTAACGGCAGGCATTTTTTGGAGCATGTTCCAACAGGATTCGGGGAATAGGATGGACGAGTGGATTTCTCACTAATATCAGTGTGGATCGGGCTTGGACTAGAGTGATCGGGCTCGGACTTAAATTTCATGCCTTCTTCTAAATCAGGCTGGACTTTACTTGAACACCCACAAGCCTGTCGGATTAGCCGGCCATTGGAGTTTAAAATATCCAATTTGAAATTTCTTCCACATCTATTAAGTCCTTACTGTTTTCTTAGTAAATGGCCAAAAATGAGGTAGACCAAAGCTCAAGTGAGCCACATGACAGGAAATAGTGAGATTGAACGTCCACCCTTGAAACATCCTAGAGCCATTGTGAATTTCAGATCTGCCTCATTTTTGGGCCCATTCCCTCAGATTTGACCGAAAAATGGATGGACGGAATATTGGACTTCTCACGAACATTAAGGTAGGCCCCAAGTACAGTTTGAGATAGGATGGCAACATTAATCAATGGGCCAGCCAGAGATCCAGTGGACATTTAAGCATATAGGGTGGGGTTTGCCTGACCATACAATGATTTTGGTGACAAATCCACTTTATCCATCTATTTTCCTCCTCATTTTAAGGCATGGACCCAAAAATGAGGCCGATCTAAAGTTCAAGTAGGCAAAACGACTATGAAAGTATGGGAATTAAACGTCCTGCCAATGAAATAATCATAGAGTCGCACGATGTTTTTGACAAATCTGCGAGTCCATCTATTTTGGCAGCTCATTTTATCGCATGGCTGAGGATGTTACCAATCTCCTGTGGGCCCACGATAAGAAACGGTGGTATGGAATGCTCACCATTGAAACATCTTGAGGCATCCTCGGCCCATTTTCAGTTTTTGATCTGCCACATTTTTAGGCCCATGACCTGAATGAGCTGGAAAAATAGATGTACCAGTCAATTTCTCACAAACATTAAAGTGGCCCCATGTACGATCAAGACTAGGTTAACACGACAATCAATGTGAGAGCAAGAGATTGGTGGACATTTAAGTTGGAGGGTGAGAGTTTCTTGACTATAGGTGTGGTCTACAATGATGTTTGTGACAAATCTGTTCAATCTGTCTATTTTGCCACTTCATTTTGGGGCAAGGGACCAAAAACGAGGCTGATCCAAATCACAAGTGGGCCAAACGTACATGGAATATGCTCGGATTTTACTTTTAGATTCAAATCTCCTCTTTTGCAGGGAGCATCGAGATTTCAAATAGTGAGCCCTAGGACCATATGAGTTTTGGCTCAGATTCTATTATTAGAGTCAAATCTCATCTTTTGTTGAGAACATCGAGTTCCAAGAAATGGGCCTCGGGACTGGACTGGCATGGGCCAATTTTCTACTTTATAGTCAAGTCTCCTCTTTGTTGATATGATTTGGAGTTTCAACATGGATTTTAGAGTCAAGCCTGTTTTTTTCATTAATGTTGCCAAATTCTAAGTAGTTGGGCGTGGGACTTGATATGAGCCTACAATTTTTACTGTTTTGTTTGAGCTTGTCATGTCAAAGTCTTAAGTTTTTATTTTGCACAGACCAGTCTTAAGTAGAACACTAAATTAGGCTGGCAGTGAGCCTGTGACTCTAGTCAACCCTTTAGCCAACTAACCAAGCTTGCTTCTAATTTGGGCTCAAGTGTACTTATTGGGCTATGCTTTGGTTTCAGCCTGAAAACAAAGGCTATTAAGGTAAATAAATCAGGCTATGGCTGACTCATTCCTTTATCAAACCGTTTCTAGGATGCACGTAAGCGTTAACAAAAGGTTCCAATTCCCAAATATTACAAAGTTATTAATGGGCTTGAAATACAAGCCCTTAAGTAAATGGGTTGAAGGAGTGGTGCTTGGGCCTAATAATTTGTTGACAAGTGGGACCACATGTTAAATTTTAAACAAAATTCTAAATCCAATTGGTAAACGGGTGATGATCGGGTCACGGGTCCATGGGTTGTACCTCTGTTTGGGGTTTGAATGGTTGATATGTTTCGTAGAGGGCCACTAACCCCAAACTAGTCCCTCCCTCAGCCACTCCGCATAAATTGTGGATGTGTTTGATCTTTGTAGAGGTGATGGTGATGATGACAAAGAGGAGATGAGCTTCCCAGGATGCCTTCCCATCATCGCTTCAAGTACTATACGTCGCATTTTTCAGTCACCCTCATCGTATATGCAAGCTCTGCAAGAAGGAAGACAGTTTAGTCATGTTCTTTCTCTTTGTTAATTATCAATAGCTAAACTCTTAAGCATATATCAAACTCACAGGGGTTTCTTAATCTAGGTTTCATATCTTCTAAGTTATTTTGCTTGTTAACCCCAAGGCATCTCTACAAATTGTGCATATGCCAACTGCCATGTGTGTGGCACATCTGAGAGTTGCATAAGTTGGGCTAAACTTTTGGATGATCTTGCTTGAAAGTTAGGATGGTCTACTTATCAGGCATGCCACATGCATACATTGAGTGTGTACTATTGGCATTTTTTCTCAAAACTATCCATTGTTTTCATGTGTTGGTGGCCTGCCTGATAAGAGGACCAGATTAATCATTGTGTTGGGTCATCTGCATGGTTAGGCCTACCTTTATGTATGCCTCATATATCCCAAACACATAAGAAATTGGCATGTGTAATCTTGTAAATATTCACAGATGCTTTACAATTTTTTAGTTAAACAAAGTTGGGGATTTGAACAATACAATCCCTTTTATGTTTCTTTGCAAGGCCTCTTACGACTGTTGGATTAAGGAATCTTCCAGTTTCCCTAGAGTGCCACATTTGACAACAGCATGATAACTCATGCACAAACTTTACTATGTAATTTCCAACAAAAAATAGAAAATTTTACGAAAAATAAAAGACCAGTTGCTAATAAAACTATTAAAACATGGAGAATGAATTAGCAACTAACCTGGAGCAATGTATCTGTAACTGCCTGCAAGCGTGGTCCAATTGGACGAATTGGGTATCAACAATCTGGCAGTGCCGAAGTCAGGGACACAGGCCTTAAGTTTTGAATTCAACCAAACGTTATTGCTTCATAGGTCTCGATGGACAATTGGCCGAGTGCAATCATGGTCCATGTAAGATAATGCATGGGCCACACCTTTAATAACCTTCACCCTTATAGTCTAGTCCAACTGTGCAGCTCCTTCGTCGTTGCTTAGGATGTAAGCCAAGCTTCCCCTTTCCATGTAATCATAGACTAGAAATGAGAATTGAGCATGGGAACAAAAACCATAAAGCTTCACAATGTTGCGAAAGCCGATTTCTGTTAATGCTCGAATCTCATTTCTAAAATTTCTTTGATCAATTTGATCTGCACCTTTAAAGGGATGATGTTTCTTCACGGCTACTTCCTGGCCCGATGGTAGATTTGCTTTGTAAACTTTTCTATACCCTCCAGTTCCGACGCAGTATTTGTCGTCAAAACCCTCCGTCGTTGTTCACTCCCCAAGTATAGGGTTGTGATGTAGTAATAAACTCGGTGAGACCGAGGTCGAATCCACAGGGACTGAAACCTGTACGTAATCTGAAACTAACCAGAACTATAACTAAAATAAGATGCAATCTAAATCAGGGGTAAAGATGAGAATAATGATGAAGATATTAATCTAAAACTTGTAAAATTTAAAGGTAGGAAACTAGGGATTCAAAGGATCCACTTGTAGAGATCAGGGAGATCTTATGCTTGCATCAAAAATCAAACTGAACTTCTTTTGATATAGTTTTCAAGAGATGAAAGGTATATGAATTAGAATGGATTCCATCACAAATCCATGCCCATTAGACAAGGTAAACAACAGAACTAAAACCAATCCATAACCAATCAGAAGATGTATGAATGTTATGAAGGATTCTGTCATCCAACCATGTCCAAGGGGCAATGGTGAACAACAGGTTTCCTAACACCACAATAAAGGAAAAGGAGTTACTCAAGCCATCACAGATCTACTGTAATTTCAGTCATAACAAATCATTAATAACTAGAAAAATTCCTTAAAATCAAACTAACATCAACATAGGTTCAGTCTAACATAAATCAGAGCCGTAGAATAACTCCCATCACACCACAAGCTTCACCTCTTAGCCCTAGCTAAGAGGTTTAGCCAACCATGATTGGCTGGATCTCTCAACAATAAGGAGAAGAAAACAGTAAAAACAAAAGAACAATTCTCTCTCTCTCTTCTTCACTGCCGTCCGTCCAAAGCTCCCAGCTCTCTCTTTTTGTAGCAGGGGGCTCTCGGTCCTGTGTGAGGCTGGAGTCGGTGGAGGACTTCCGCAAGAAGTTATACACCAATAGGGATTTGCGGATTGAAAAGATGCAGTCGACTTGCGTACCCGAAAACGAATCCTTTCGGCGTCAGTGGGGTACGTGAACGGAGCTATCAAGGAAATCCACTCCGTTCATTGTCTTCGCCTCGAGATTTCTGTCGGGAATGGAGTGATTCCATTCAGATTCGGTGTAGTCCACGGAGTTCTTCTTGCACCGTCCATCTTCCTTCTGAACGGCTGAAATCGGATCCTCACTGCTTCTTTGAAACTCTCCACCTAGACCTTGGTAAGAAGGACCTCGGGGTTCTAATTGACGGTGTGGATCACCCTTTTGGACGATGAGTGGGGCCCACAACTGCAACCAGGCATCTGCTTCACGGACGCTGTTTCAAAAACGGAAGTTTCCATTTTCTGCTGAGGTTGGTGGGGCCCATTATTGAATTCGAGGGAGGAATCCACGCCGGATTAGATGCGTGACGAAAAAATGGTCGGAGATGAACGCTTTTGATTGTCCATTGATGCGTCCAAACGAAGAAATCACGCTAAACTCCTTTTGAACGTCACGGGACAGCCCGCTTATGGCCTCTGTATTTCTCTCGCGTGTATGCATGGGTGCCAAAGGTCAGCAAGGTTTTGTAGTGTTCGATGCTCTCTACAAAATGGATGGCTTGGATCAGCCGTACGGGACGTGTGGGGCCCACAATCGTCCGAAAAACGGACTCGTCCGTCCGTTACATGGACGCTGGAAACGAAAACTTCCGTTTTAAAGGAGATACGGGTCAGTAGGCGCTGACCCGCCTTGGCCGGTTCGGTGTTCGTCTGTGCATACATGCACTGTGTACACACTCCACGGTGCGGGGTCCACTGTGATGTTTTTCAGATATCCAATCCGTCCATCCTGTTTCTCATATTATTTAATCCGTCGAGACCAATTTTGAAGCATATCCAGATAGCATGTGGGCCCCGCTTAGTGAATTAAGGGGCTGATCTGTCCGTTGGCCCACTTCCACAGGTGTTCAATGGCTGAAAATTGACGTGTACGGTTAATTCATGGTCCTCAGGTCATGTATGAAGTTTTGAGTCTATCAGATGGTGAGAACCCTGTGATCTTGTATTCTGGTTGGTTTTCGGGCCCGTTAAATGCGAACGGCTTGATTTCCTCTGATCTCTGGTGTGCAAATCCATCAATTTTGGTCCTCTGGAGTCCGTCCCTTGCTGTGGTGATTTCAGAGCATCAAATACACCTTTTAGCACCTTTTTGTAGTCCACACTTGCAAATGTACCTTGCATCACAAACACGATTAAATTGGGCTTTAAAACGGTGGCATGTTCATAAATCCGGTAATAACTAAGGTCTAATATGCAATATTTGACCCTCAACAGTCGCTTCCACGATGTCTTCAAACATAGCAATCCCATCATAATTCCATATTGAAAATGGATTTCCGCTGCTCCTTTCAAGAACCCCTCTTTCTATTTTTCTTCTTCTTTGATAATAAATGCAAGAAAAGCTGACGATTAAAAATAAAAGAAACAAGACCACCAAGAGAGGAAGAACATTGAAGATGACAACTTGGTGGCCTTTTCTTGCATCACCATGGCTTGTTGAAGGAGCATTGCAGGGTCTCGAACCTTGCACTTCACCACATAAGCCTTTGTTTCTTATGAATGCCCCTGTGGGAGCCTTCTGAAAGGACTTTCCAGGGTTCTACTGCTGCTGCTTCTTCTTCTTCTTCTTCTTCTTCTTCTTTTCTTAATTTATCCAAGGCACATAAGAGGATTGACATAGATGCGCAACGACTGATCGGGCTTTCCAATTATCCAAGGCAACTAAATTATATTCATAATACCCTCCATTTTAAGTGGTTAAGGGTCAGGATGTTGTGTTCAGAACATCGCTTGGGATGGTGAAGATTGGCAGATTTGGGATCCTAATCCTAACTGAAATAGTTACAAAGCTGTCATTTCAGGATATTTATGGTAGCAGCAGGCCTGACTCAAGTTTCAGACCTCATTTAGTTTAGTTTAGTTTTATTAATATTATTATCAATTTTGGAAGGTAGTTTCATGGCAAGTTGATTTAGATGATCAATTATCTCACTGATCTGATGTTCTAACTAGCTGATTCATTTACATCAATTGTATGGCTAAAGTGAAAATTAATCAAATTCATCCAGAAACCATAAGAGGAAGAAAAAATATCACATTAAACTCACTTGATCAATGAGGAGCTCGCAGTTTGATTAGTAATGACCGGTGCTTACTTACCTGGAATGGACCAGACTGTCGGATTGGTTGTGATCGGAACTCATCACTGAAACAGGATGGGTTTTGGCTGGGACTGAAACTCCTCGGTGAAACGGGTCAGTTCACTAAAAACACAAGTCAACCATTTTATTAAGAACATGCAAGTTCACCAGTCAAAGCTGAAACACAACCTGCATTTGTAAGCCAAACATGCTAGAAGGATAATATTGCTAGTTGTTACTAAATAATTTTATCAATAGCAGATTCCTGGGCCAGAATAGGTCAGGAAGTAAAAACATCTGTTAGGAAGTTAATAACCAGGCAACACGTGAACAGGAGATTTATGTTTACAGCAGCATCAGTTATAACTTGTAAATGCATTAGGTATATAAAAAGTATGTAACGCTGACAAAAAGACGAAAAGCGACAACTGGTTAAAGTTCATACAATTTGCAACATCTTGCAGGCCCTAAACCCATGATTTGAGTAGCCAAATGGAAGATGATGCATCTAGTTACAAATAAAAACTCAATTCTAAAAAATATTAGGTAAGACACTAACCGCCACTGAAGGTTTACCAAGACCGTGAACATTCAACATAAGACCAGCAAACCTATTTTTCCTCTTTCTGATTTCTTGGGCATTAGGTCTTTCGAAAGGGTCAACAGAAATCCTCCTGCTTGAGCTGGAAAATGCAACTGGCAAATATACAGAAAACGAAAGAATGGTTTATCCCGACATCAAAACTTCATGTTTATATGAATGAATGGTTTATCCCAATACTAAAACTTCATGCTTATTTGGCAATTTAAGATGTCAAAAAGTACATTGTCTATAGGGCTGAAAGTCGGGAGGGTTGGGTCGGGTTGGTGCTCAACCCTAGCCCAACCCAACCCAACCCAACCTCGGGTTGGGAATTCTCAACCCAAACCCAACCCAAGCGGGCTCGGCCGGGTTGGTCGGGTAGATATATGTTAATATTTTCATTATTACATTAGTCCATTATATTTTCAATTCACGTCTTATTTTTGTACCTATAATTTTATTAATTATATATGTAGTTAATTATCGTAAAGAAGTTCATTTTTTTCTAAACAAACAAGCTAAAATATAATACCACCACTCCTTTAAAAGTCGTATTGTGTATCAAGCAATCTATTTGGGAGAGATAAATCCAGCATATCTTGTTAGCTTGAGTCATAGGAAATGACGTGGACCAATGAAACCCAACGGCATTGGAATTTCATGTGCCTTCAACACAGACGATCCGCCCTCAATTATAATTAATTTATAAGGAACTTATATATTGATCGGGTTTGGGTTAGGTCGGGCAACCCGAGGCCAACTCAAGTTTTATCAGGTTGGTGTTTGTATGGCCCAAGCCCGAGGCCAAACTCGATACATTCTGCCCAAGCCCGACCCAATGTCGGGTCAGTCACGGGTCAGTCGGGTTGAACCCGCCTAACTTTCAACCCTAATTCTCTATAGAAGATAGCAATATCTCCAGTGTAAAAGAACCTAATTGATAAAATTACACAAAATCCAGCTCAAATACAGGAACAGGATGCTTCAGACATGCCCCAAAACTGAAGTAATTCCTCTATGCAGGGGCGGCTCTAAGGGGTAGGCAGGTGAGGCAATTGCCTAAGGCCCCCCAGTTATGAAGGCCCTGTGTTATAGGAACAGGCTTTTAATACTCTGACAGCGTTTGATAATCTATACACATGCACTGAGAAATTGCAACCTTTGAATATTTTTAAATTAAATTAAACAGATATAAAAGTGGGTCCCAATTTAGATGGTTCATGAAAAACAAAAACAAAAACACACAATAGCTGGATCTCCTAACTGGTTGATTCTTGTACACTAAACAAATTATTTGAATTCAACATACAAATTCCCACTAATTGGAAGATAGAATAGTTAAATCAATGGATTTTTTGTAATTTAGCCTCTCTAGAATGGATCACCTAATTTGGACGGTTTGGATAGAGTCAAAATATGCTATATTAACAATCTAGGAGTGCCTATTTATTAACTATAACACTACTAGGGTACTATACAATTCTAAATTCATTATTCTCACAATAGATGCGGATTGCGGATTGCGTGCAGACCACTTTAGGGATTCCTGCAGCCCTGAGCTCTGAAGGGTCCATATTATTATATGTGTTATATCTATTCCGTTGATCCGTTTTTTCATCCCATTTTAGAATATTAGAAAAAACATGAAGCAGAACCACAGCTCAAGTGTACCACAACACAGAAAAAAAGTGGATATTGAATGCTCACCATTAAAAACTTTAGGGCAGCGGCAAAAATTTTGGATAAGCTGATATTTATGTTTTCCTTTCATCCATCTAGGATTCACCTTATGAACGGTTTAGCAATTTTATCTATCGAAACTGATTTATTGGGTAAACTTGAATACAAAAGTTTAATTAGTAATTTTGCATCTAAAAAGACAAGAAGCAAATTTATGATTTAATTTTGAATTTATTAATTTTTTTTATTTTTTAAATTAAAAAGCCTCATTTTTATGACTTGCCTAAGGCCCCCAAAAATGTTGAGCCGCCCCTGCCTCTATGCAGCAGCAATTGTCTTCCTCAAAGCCACTTGGGTCCCTAAAAAAAGGGGGAAAATCAGTCTCAAAAGCTATCAAACTGCTAGGCACAAAATTTTAAAAAAAAAAAAAAGAAAGAAAAAATAATAATAATAAAAAAATAAGTTCAATCTTTACAAAGATGGAAGAAGCAAAGACGGCTGGTTACCGTCTCTGAAATTGCTCTTGAACCTTCAAGGCACATGACGTAAATACCTCATCCTTCCCGTTCTGGTTGTCTTCCTCCTAATGGCCTTCACACTCAGTTATCTGTTTCTTTAAGATAATCAGTAAACAGCATACTTACATAATCTGTTAAAAATATATACATTACAAGAAGATAAACAAAGGAATAAAAAACTGTGACCCATGAAATGGTCCATATGCCAAATGTTCTGAGTTTTGCCCATTGAATGTGGATGTTTGCTGCACCCAAAAGGCCACAAAATCTGGCCAACCAAAGACCTGACTACTCCAACCATCCATATTGTCTTGATTGATGATCTATGTCTGATCCCATGATCATACAATTCTGATACAGTTTATGTAAGGAACAACCAGTTTAAGATAAGCCTATATGTTTGTGATGAGATTCAAGGGCATTTTGGTCATTTCTTATTATATTAGGTTTTTCTTTAGTTGCCAAAGGATAACTGCCTCTTTGGCTTTACACGTAACAGCACATTGTGGTTACTTTTAATAAAATTTCGTGTTTAGCATGTTGATTCCCTTTTGGCATGTGTTGCCTTTGGTTGAAACAGAGGAGATTGATTGATCAGTAGTTTTGACCAGTGGGCTGGTGGGAATCATTTCCACAGTGACTTCATCTTTGGAGACTATTCTACAACATTTCTAGCTAAAGGTTTCAAAAGAATATGGATCCAGATCAGTCCATCATGTATCCATTTGCATTAACAAATGCATAGTTTTAGCTCAACATGGTGACAAAATTGTCCATATTGAGACCACTGTTGGAATGGCTATCATAATCTTGTCATCAGGATTTTTGTCCTCGTAAGTCCTATCCACATGATGGCCCACCAAATCTATGATCCTGATCAATCCACAAAAGTGTCAAAAGCGTGATGGAGTTTTTTTTTTTTTTTTTTTTTTCGGTTGGTATTGACATCATGAAATTCCAGGAAGCATGGGTGTCATAGAAAACATTTCTCATACATCTGTGGGAAATGGGAAACATAATTCCTCCTTTGACTTCTTGAATACAATCACCAACAAATGCATATTAAAAAAGTAGAAAAAAAAAAAAAGGATCCAAAAGAAAAGGAAAATATAGTTGTCTCATTAAACTTGCTAAATTATGCTCTTGTGTAAAGCGCACAAAGTGGAGGACCAATCAACTCGCCTGACCTAAATTTTGATTTCACAAGAAAATTGCCATGTCACAAGTAGACAATCAACTTGGCTGCATGTTTTTTTTTTTTCAAAAGCAACTGGGCTGCATTTTAATGAAACTGGAAACCAAAAGGATTGCATTCTTCATTGGGCCTGAGTTTTTCAATATCAAACATGGTGCTTGCGAATCAATTACACTTTGGACATTATGTGCAGGAGTGAATGATAATGAAAAAGGGGAGAGAAAAAATCCCATCTAAGAAATGACAACAGCATAGCCATTCATAAAAGATAATGCATATGTACATGTTCGTGCACTCTTCTATGCATATGCGTTTGAACAGAATATTCAGTCTGTCCAAATTCCTAAACATTAATTCCCAGAGACCTATGTTAAGAAAACAGTTAATATGTTAAACAGGAAAGAAAGGCCCTATGTCAACAAGGAAAAAGAGGTTATCGAATCCATGCACCATGCATGATGTTACGTGTTCGCTACCACAAAAACTGGAGGGCAGGTGGACCCAAATGGATTGGCAACGTAAGAAAAATATTACTGGTTGGACGATCTTAGTTGTCCGACTGCCCACCTACAAATGAATGGTAGAAAAAAATGGTGGAAATGGCCGGCACTCCATACAAAATAGTTCAATTGGATAGGTATAGATTCATCTCGTCTTGCAAATTTTAGGATATGATCCTTCCATGGTGAGTCATGAGATGAACAGTCCAGATCAAGTACAGGTATGACCTCTCCGATTAGTGTTATTACACCAGATAAGGAAATTAGTGTGCTGCGCACTAATGGGAGTGCCCCTAAACATTTCCTAGGTGGGATATAAGGGTTCGGATCTTTTAAGGTGGTCCATTTTAGGGCTGATCGGTCCATTGCATCAACGGTTAGGATGATCGTATCATGGCCCCACGTAATGCATCAGGACCCTACAATTCCTCTTGTGTGAAGGGTTTTTTGAGTTGGTTACTCTGTTTAGAAAGCTTGTTAGTATTGCATCACTCCATCCTATCGCCATCGCTGCCACTTCTGATTAGGGAAGAACAATGGACGAATACACGATTACAAATTTTTTTTAGCAAAATTTTTCAACATATCTAATTAGGGACCAAGTATTCTAACTAGGCAGCAATTAGGTGTTGTGAAATTCTGGATTAAACAATTTCTTACTAAATCCACATTGCAATTAAGGATTAACAATTTCAAAAAATTCACAATTAGGGATTTCAAATTCCAAAAATCCACATTTAGAACCAATTTCGAAAATCCCAATTGCGGATAGAAATTTCAAGAATCCTCAATTAGGGATTTGAAATTTCAAATCCGAAAATAGATTTTTACAATTTTCTAAAATTATTAAACCGTAATGGTTAATCCTTAAGTAGAAGAAGATAGGGAAGAGGAATAGGAGAATTACCTATGAAATTTTGAAGTTGGGGGAAGCATGCCACTATCATCCCACAGCCGGAGGGTTGTAGATCACGAGAGAGAGAGAGAGAGAGAGAGAGAGACGAAAAGAGAGAATGTGAGTGAGAGAGAGAGAGATGGCAAGATAAAAGTAGAGAGAGAGAGAGAGAGAGAGAATATGAGGGTTAGGGTGTTTTCAGCGCAACAAATGGGAGAAAATGGATTCCGTGGGCTGGGGCACGTAGATATTATTGAGTCGTTAGGGCAATGTGGGGTCCACCGAGAAGCTCCTAATCAAATCCACACCGTCTATCTATTTTAAAATATAATAATAATATAAAATTCAAAAGATTAGGAATATCCAAAACTTGAGTGGGACACACCAACAAAAAAGTGGAAATAGCAATGTTGGCCATTAAAGTAGTTACAAATTTTAAAACGGATTAAAACCGTTTTTAAACCAAAATCCTAGCCGTTCCAATTTCACGATTTTGGTGTAGTGTTGGGACTAGCAAGGGGAGCAAAACTCCCAGTGGCGCAATGTGACAGACTACTTACATGGGTTGATTGCAATCTATAGCTATCTAATAGTCTATTACATAGGTTGAATAGTGTCAATGAGTTGATTACATCAATGAGTATAAAATACAATCAGTCGTATAAAATCATTTTAAAAAAATTGTTAACATGTCAACTAATTTGGCAACTGTGCTAACTAGGGACAGATGTATGTCATGGCCCAAAAGATACATGTTAATCAGCTACGCTGGCAGTCGGACGTAACAATGAATTCCCATAGAATAATACAATCAGTCGTATAAAATCATTAAAAAAAAATTGTTAACATGTAAACTGATTTGGCAACTGTGCTAACTAGGGACAGATTGTGTATGTCATAGCCCAAAAGATACATGGCAGTCAGATGTAACAATGAATTCCCACAGAAAATTACTTGGAGTAGGTAAAAATTTATGAATGCAGAAATTTTATTAATTTGTAAATCAAAGAATTAACAGGTAGGAAAACACAGAAAACTGCAGTCAAAATGCATTGTTTGGCATGGTGTACACAGGCAGGGAGGAAGTAGAAAACTAGCAGTATGAACAAATCATTTTGTTTTACAGCACTTGGAAGGTTCAATATTTCCCTGCCTACAAAATCAAAAAGAAGACCATATTTCATATGCAGGTTTTATTTAGTTCAACAAGTGATCCAACAAAAGATCTTTACTAATAGTGAGGGCAAGATAGATAAACAACTGTCGTTGTCATCGTTCATGGTACCACAAGGAATAATCAAACTCTGATATGGCTCCATAATTCAAATTTCTATTCCCACATATGCTTCTATTTATTCTTGGGCACGAGCAGTTTCTTAGAAACTAAAACTGTAAATTTTATATGACCAAGACATACAATTTAAGATTTCAAAGTTAGTTTCCATTAGTGCACGGTAAAATATCAATCATATCGGCTGATAGCATGGGGCAGATGTGATATACAGGGGAGTCATTAAATTTCCCTGTATCACACAAAATATCACAATGGATCACCGAAAATATCACATTGCATCATTATAAACTGAAGTTTTAGAGAAAATTTCCATCATTTTCCAATATTTCCCTCAAGCAGCAATACATGACATGATACATGTGACATTTCCCATGTGATACTAATATGTTTCCGTATCCCAACGGTGTGATATGTGCGTCGATACCGATATTTAAATCACTGAGTGCACCAGATATATATATATATATATATATATATATATATATATATATATATATATATATATATATATGGCTTAGCATACAACCAACATGCAAATATCATCGACAAGATACTGAAAATTAAAATCACATACCAAAGGCGTCTCTTGTCCAGAAAACTTGTCATCAGGAACTTCCCTGTCCTGTACCACCTCCAGTAGAAGATCTCTGGAAGGAGTACCCTCTGTAAGTAAAGAATTGGAAATCCTGGGTTCTGTAGGACAGTTGATGCTCTCTGCTTTGGGTGTTGAAGGTGTGGTAGCTGATTTTGTCTCGCTTGACTTATCCCCATCAATGCTAGTCAATGTTGACGAGACACTCTCGCGTCTTTGGAGATGGAATTCTAAAATTAAAAAATTGCCAACAAAAAAGAACGCCTACAGCACCAATAAGATGATCGTATTAATGCATCACTATTTTACTACAACCATTTCTAGCTCCCTCTGTTCGTACTTCTTGACACATTGGACAGACTATCAAGAATCTTGAATATTAATGGAACATAACTAATGAGGAGAACCATTAGTCATAGAAATGGAGGAACATCAAGCAAATTTATGATGATGTATCTCCCCTTGATATTGGGGTTCAGTGAGCATAAAAGCATGAGTACCACGCTGAAATAACTCAAAAGTAATAACATTTACAGTGAATTCTGGTTCTGGTCTGAGAGGAAAACCATCCATCAGAAAGTCAGGTCTACTGAGCACAGGGTAATCATGAGAAGCAGATTAAAAACTATAACAAATTAGTTAAGTTATATATTATAGAGATTACGCACATGTGAGCACAGAGAAGGAACCACATATGGCTGGGACACACGCATGCACACACAGCACACGCATAAATATGAAAATAGATACCATACCTGCAAGCTCAGTAGAATGTAAGAGATGTATTCAAATGCAAAATCTCAAATGATTTCCCCAAGATCAACAAATCAAAAATCATACTGTAGACACCATACCTAATACACGGTTTTCCAGACTATGTACCCAGTCAATACTCAAGGTGGGTCTCGTACAAACTGTCTTAGACTTGCAGAATTAACAGTTCCCCCACCCAATTCAACCCAAACCTCACAGAAAACCCCTCTAAACCTAAAAAGTATTGGACCCAGGACCATTCAAGAGTTGTTGGACACAGCCTGGCCTAGTTCTAGGCCCACACCCCTTATTTTTTGGAGGTCTCCATGGGACGTGGAGAAGCTTTCTCCATGTTCCAGGGGGTTTCTTTAAAAAAAAAATGTGCTCCCTGGAGCACAGAAACTCTCCGCATCCCAGAGAGCTCCCATTGATTGTATGCATTGACCTCTAGTTCAACCTTCAATTGCTTGGGTCTTCCATGTCCAATTCCCTCGTCTACCAGTCCATTTTGAAGCCATTCAAATTATCTTTCCAATGAGTCTAATTTCAGCCCAATCCAATTTCTGGGCACCAAATTATGAGTAGAAAATCAGAAAATGCACAGATATTTGATTGACCATGATTTGACCCCACTTGCAGATGCCATTTCTCTCTCACCTCTAGGAATTTCAACCTAAACCAAAACATCTAGTTAGCCTTTGGGCCAACTCTCCAACAGGCCATGGATGACCCAAATCCAATGTCTAAGGGTCAAGATCCACAAAGAACTGAGAGCCGAAAGCTGATTTTCATGCAGGAAACAATTTGAAAATGATTAATGTCCTATGCAGAAATCAAAAACCCAAATTCCATTTTCCTACAACTCTCTGACCCTTTGTTTTTTTTTCTCAAAACACACTTAGGAATCTTAGTTTTACCCTAAGCCATCATCTTTTTTACAAATGTAACCTTCTAGCTACTTGGATTGAGAAAACCCAAAACTACGCCTCCCAAGCTCTACGGTCCTTGCAAGTGGCTAAATCACATCCGTTTAATCCCAAAGCCTCTAGAAGCCTCCTAGGACCTTCCTTCAAGCTTAATCAACCCTACATTGTCTTCAATCTAGGAATCACTTAATCAACATTCCATTTTACACCACTTGTCAACAATCTAGGAGTTCTACCCTTTAGGTAACCATCTACTTCTTCCTAATTGCAGGCCTACCAGAAAACCTCTAACAAATAGACTCCTCTTTTTTTTCTAAGGGGTCTTGACTCTTGAAAATTCTCAGTCCTCAAATCCCTCCCCTGATTAACAAATACTCTAACACTTCAGAAATTCTGCAAGAATTTAGAACTTAGATCAATGAAGGAGAAAATGAGCTTGGCATTAAGAGCTTGGGAAGCTCATTTCTTAAAGGCTAATGAGTACAGCTCTACTTGTAGAGAGTGATGGCTCTGATAACCTTAGGGCGTGTTTGGATCGCTGACTACCGCAGTAATGTGGTGGAAAATTTACATCATTACACCTTACCATTGATTGGATATACCCAGCTATCAAATCATGGTAATCCTTCAGAATCACTGTAGAGACTTGGATTGAAAAAGGTGTGTTGGCGTGGCATACTTCCATGGGCCCCACCATGATGTATGTGTTATATCCAAGCTGTCCAACCATCTTGCGAGATCATTTTATGGATACTCAAAAAAAATTAAGGCAGATCCAAAGCGGAAATGGACCACAGCACATAAAGCAGTGGGGATTGAACTACAGTCATTGAAAACTTCATGGGGACCACAGAAGTCTTGGATCAAGCTGATATTTGTGTTTTCCCTTCATCCAGGTCAGTGTGACCTTATGAACAGGTTGGATAGCAAATAAACATCCTGGTGGGCCTTTAGAACGATTCAACAATGGGCGTCATTGTCCCCACTGTTTTCTGTGGTGTGATCCACTTGAGCTTTGGATCTTCCTTATTTTTGGGGTCATGCCCTAAAATGATATAGCAAAATAGATAGACAGTGTGAGTGGATGATGCACCAAAGTGCCACAATGGTCTCTTGCTAAGAAGCAAAAAACACCATGAATCTAGGCAATGCCATTCCGAGCCAATCTCAGCCGTCCATCTCTCCTCCGCTCTCACTTCTCTTCCCTTTCATTTCCAGAAACGCCCACATCTCTCTTTGGCTCGACAACACCAGGCTTCGCCATCCTACGCACTACCATCTTGTCCAAATCCCTCTGCCTCAGACAATGCACACACGCTCACATTATAGTATCCGACCTCACTCCCGACCGCTTCCTCACCAACAACCTCATCAACATGTATTGCAAATGCGGGTCTCTTACCTCCCCATGACACCTGTTCAACAAAATTCCCGACCAAGACCTCGTTACATAGAACTCGATCCTCGCAGGCTATGCTCTCTCCCATGACACAGCCCAGCAAGGCCTTCTCCGTTTCCTCCTTATGCGCAGATCCGCAGTCTCCCCAAGCCGACTCATGTTAGCTCTAGTCCTTAAGATATGCTTGCACTCAGGTTTGCTCGATATGTCAGAAACTGTCCATTCTTATGCTGTGAAGATTGGTTTGGATTGCGACGTCTTCGTCTCGGCTGCTCTTGTCAATATATATTCGAAATTCAGACGGATCGAGGACGCTCGATACCTCTTTGATGAAATGTCTGAGAGAGATGTTGTGCTGTGAAATATAATGATTAAGGCGTACTCGCAATTGGGTCTCGAGAATGAAGTTATTTCTCTGTTCTCGGCATTGCACCGGTGCGGGCTAGGCCCGGATGATGTTAGTGTTCAGTCCATCCTCGCAGGGGTTTCGAGAAGGAGAATGTCGAGCAGGTTCGGGCGTATGCGATTAAGGCATGTTTGTTTGAAGAGAACTCGGACATAATTAGCTGGAATAAAACCATGACTGGGTTTTTACAAGGCGACGAGAATGGGGCTGTGATCGAATGCTTTATGGAGATTATGAGATTTAATCTAGGATATGACAAAGTGACGTTTGTGATTGTTCTCAGTGCAATCGCAGGTGCTAGTGATTTGAAAGCTGGGGAACAGATCCATAGTGTGGTTATAAAAACCAGGTTAAGTTTGGATGTTGCCGTCATGAATAATCTCATTAACGTGTATGCGAAGACCGACTGTTTGGATTATGCGAGGAAGGTGTTTGACGAGACAGAAGAATTGGATTTGGTTTCATGGAATTCAATGATATCAGGTGATGTGCAAAGTGGTTTGGCGGAAGAATCCGTTGCCCTTTTCTTGGGTCTTTTGCGGGACGGTGCAATCCTTGATCAGTTTACACTGGCAAGCATTCTTCGGGCCTCTTCGACTCTTGCTTGGCTGTGTTAGAGCAGGGGAGGCAAATCCATGCGAACGCTATTAAGTTAGACTGTGCATTAGACACCTTCGTGGGGACTTTGATCATCGACATGTATGCGAAATGTGGGTGCATCAAGGACTCGTACCGTGTGTTCAAGAAGATGGGCGTAAAGAATGTCGCATCTTGGAATACAATGCTTGTGGGTTTTACTCAACATAGCAACGGTGACAAAGCCCTCGATCTCTTTAGAAAGATGAAGTGTTAGGGCATTCGACCTAATTGGATTACTTTCATTGGAGTTCTATCAGCTTGTAGTCATGCCAGTGGCTTAGTATCTAAAGCTCACATGTACTTCAATTCGATGAGTAAGGACTATGGCATTGAGCCGAGAATATAGCATTATTCTTGCCTAGTTGATGTTCTCGTCGAATCAATGCCTTTTGATCCTTCCGCGTCGATGTGTAGAGCATTGCTTGGTGCTTGTAGAGTTAAAGGGGACACAGAGGTGGGAAAGCGGGTGGCGGCCCGGCTTTTGGATTTGGAGCCATCTGATTCAGCCGCTTATGTTCTCATGTTAAACATCTACGCCTCAGCTAGCCGATGAGGTGATGCGGCGGATGCTAGGAAGACAATGAGATTGAAGAATACGAAAAAGGACTCGGGTTATAGCTGGATTGAAGTGAAGAGCATGGTCCATCTGTTCGTAGCGGGTGATATGTCAACATTTGCTTGCTCATGCTCATGTGTGATATTTTGTACAACTGGGATTATTGGACAATCCTTTGTGTCATGGTTTGCACCACCACAAATGCTACAAAAATTACCTAAAGAAGTGTTTTCTTTAACCATATCAACCTTCCTAATTTCCAAGGCTTCGACCTTTCTAGCCAATGCAGCGAATTTTGCATTAAGGTCGTCTTCCTCTCTTAGGACATACGTCCCTGCTTTCTTTCTAGGAATGGGTCTAGTTTGGTCTGGTTTAGCAGAGACATCCCATGTCTGCGTATTCTCTGCTAACATGTCTAGAAAATCCTAAGCATCATTATGATCTTTGTCAAGAAAGGTTCCACCACACATCATCTCTGTGAACTGACGGGTATCCATGGTGAGCCCCTTTCGGAACGCATCAATCACGTGTCATGGTTTATAACCATGATATGGACAAGTAGAATATCTTTGAAGCGCTCCCAAGCTTGGAAAACAGTTCATTCCCCTTTTGGGAGAACGACATGATTTCCTGTTTAGGTGCATTTGTTTTGTACTCGGGAAAGAATTTTTTCAAAACCTCTCTACTTAAGGCTTGCCATGTAGTGATGGTATTAGGTCTTAGAGAATTGAGTCATCAGTCATGCTTTGGCCCGATCCTTTAGAGAAAATGAGAACAACCTAAGCTTAAGTGCATCCCTATTGCCATTGTTTACTTATAATGTTGCAATTACTTCCTCAAAGTCCTTGAGGTGCAAGTATGGGCTTTCAGAATCCAAGCCATGAAATTTAGGAATCAATGGAATGACACCTGGTTTAAAATCAATGTTCCCTGTGTGAGCAGAGAACACTATGCAAGATGGTAAAGTTGATCTCTCAGGGTGTAAACGTTCACGTAAAGTCCGTGGTTAGTTTAACACATTCCTATGAACTTCATTCTTGGATTTGGATTATCAACTGGGTCTGTCATGGAATCCAAGTGATGTTGAGTACCTCTTCTAAGTGAATGATCAAGGCCTAGAACTAGTCTACCTTCGAAGGAGGGTCGATTGTTTTGATCTCTACTCCAACGGGACATAAACTATCCACACCACAGAACAAATACCACTAATTCAGATAGCAAATATGATACTTAAAATAAAAATAAAAATTTAACCAACAACCCAGGCGGCAGGGCCGATCATGACGGTTTAATCCGCAAAGCAAAATAAATCACCACTCAGGCGGCAGAGCCGACCATAAGGATTCAAAACACAAAGCAAAAATAAAAAATAAATCAACAAAAGTAAAACTAATGTAGAAATTAAACTATGATAATCTGGAAAATGATGATCTTTGTGATCAAACAACAACTGTAGGACAACCATAGCACTTGGGTGATAAAATTCCAAGCAGGGCAACCTTATGTCACATTTAGTGCTAAAAAGACCCAACTGAATTTACTTTCAAAGAAAAACAAAAAATCTACAGAAATTTTGGAAGATTTAGAAGAGAACTTACCTTAGAAAATAACTTACCTTAGCGATCTTGCACATATCTAATTTATCTCAGTCTTTCCCCGGCAACGGCGCCAAACACTTGTTTGCTTGCGTCCAAGTGCAGAGGTTCGTAAGTAGTATCTCGTGAATACAGGGTCGATCCCACAGGGAGATGAATTGCGAGAAGGAGAAAATCAAATGCAAAACAAACTAGGTAATAAAAACTAAGCTGATGATTTGATTTTGGGAGTTTGAATGGATGTAATTCAACTGAATTAAAACAACACCCAAGCTTCAAAGTTCCACACATAGGTTAATGTTCCAAAATCATGATGACTTAGATAGCACAACTAGGATTCGAGCACTATAGTCGGCCTAATCGAAAAATAAAACAATTTAAACATTTTAAATAAATGATATAAAAGATTAAAAAATCATGGATTTGCACCATTAATATATATTCTCAAGCGCCAGTGATAATGAATCACAGAAATGTAGCAGGTTGAGAACCTCTCCTATCTAAGAAATCTAATTGATCCAGGGTAAGCCTATCCATCAATGTGGATCTCATATGAAGGAAACATATGGATCTCACATTAGGATAAAAAATTAAACATAAACAATAGATAACATGCATACACCATTCTTCTCATAATTAAAATAATCAATCATCATAACTATGAAAACATTAAACCAATGTGCTTCCCTTCTAGCTTGGGCTAGAGGGAACTTAGAAAAACATAATTAAATTGCAAAATAGAAAAGCAAAAAAAAAAAAAAAAAAAAAAAGCTTGCAGAAAAAAACAAATTAAAATTATGAAACTTTACAAAAATCCTAGATAGAACTCTCTAAAAACCCTATATCTTGCTTTGGAATGCCTTGAATGATGCTTAGGAATGCTTTGGGAAGCCTTATTTATAAGTGGGGAACTCCAACTTTCGCACGAAGTTGGAAAACTCTAGAAACCGCTTCAAATTTACACAGTTTGCTAAAATAGACTTCACTCTGCGCAATTTTCCAAAACAGATTTCAGAGTTTCAGAATACGCTTTTTCAGGAGGATTTCAGGATTCCTTTTCTTTACTTCAAATCTTTGATTCTCTTCATTCCTCACTTGGTTTTCTTGGATCTTTGGCATGTGAATTCTTCAATCCTGATCTCCTAAGATCCATCTCTTGCCTTGGTGATTCTTAAGCAACAAATCCATGCTTTTAACACCCTTTTCAATCCAAGCTCTTAAATTCACCTTGCAACACAAACACGAGAAAAATAGAACATTAAGCTGATTCATGTTCATAAAACCAAGATATAAATGAGGGAAATTATGCAATACTTGAGTCTCAACACCATCCAAGAGTCTCATTCTTCTGATAGTTTAGACTAGTAGGCGGTTGGGATTATCCCATGGTCCACTAAGCAAACTAGTTCTAAAACTCGCTCACTCGAGTCAAAACTCAGCTGAATCAACTCACTGTGGACTCAGCAAACCATAATTCTAAAGCTTGCTCTCAATTTGCGAATCAACTCTACGCGCAAGGTTTTAAGTCAATACACCAACTTGATGTTTAGTGAAAATGTATCTATTCTTTGGTTACTTGTACTATTTCTATGTGTTTTACTTATAATTATATACATAATACTTTTAATTATAATTATTAAATATCGAGTTGAGTCGGGTCGAGTCTTTCAGTCAACCCGACCGGCTGAACATCGAGTCGAGTTCTTGGATTTTCAAACTATGCAGCAAACATCTAGCTAGTTAGCAAAAACAATCGCATCGATGCTTGCATTTAGAACAACTAGAAATAATGTAGAAGAACTAACATACAAAATTTCCAGTTTGAATGCTTACCAGTAATCTCCACAAGAGCAGCTTCCATCCTGAAAGCAATGAAAGCGATTTGCGTCTCTCAACACGATCTCGCGGCCTACAACCTTGGATATGTACTTGATCGCATTGTGGCAATCACCACAGATGCGGAGGTTCTTTATTATTCGAATCCTCATTGGAGGTGGTGTACTTATCAGCGCATACGCAATCGCCAGCTTCTCGCTGTGATAGTAAAGGGCCCACTCTTTTTCCTCCTCGTCTACATCGAGCAGCACGAAATCGGTATCAGCCACGTATCCCATATCTCCAATGCTTCTCATCAGATCTTCCACCTTATCATATATAGCAATCACTTCTGGGTGGGACCTATCACCCGCTACGAACAAATGGACCATGTTCTTCACTTCAATCCAGCTATAACCCGGGTCCTTTTTCACATTCTTCAATCTCATTGTCTTCCTAGCATCCGCCGCATCACCCCATCGGTTGACTGAGGCGTAGATGTTTGACATGAGAACATAAGCGGCTGAATCAGATGGCTCCAAATCCAAAAGACGGGCCGCCACCCGCTTTCCCACCTCTGCATCCCCTTTAACTCTACAAGCACCAAGCAACGCTCTACACATCGAGGCAGAAGGATCAAAAGGCATTGATTCGACGAGCTTTTCCGCTTCTTTCACAAGCCCCATGCGGCCAAGAACATCAACTAGGCAAGAATAATGTTCTGTTCTCGGCTCAATGCCATAGTCCTTACTCATCGAATTGAAGTACATGTGAGCTTCAGATACTAAGCCACCGGCATGACTACAAGCTGAAAGAACTCCAATGAAAGTAATCCAATCAGGTCGAATGCCCCAACACTTCATCTTTCTAAAGAGATCAAGGGCTTCGTCACCATTGCCATGTTGAGCAAAACCCACAAGCATTGCATTCCAAGATGCGACATTCTTCGCGCCCAGCTTCTTGAACACGCGGTACGAGTCCTTGATGCACCCACATTTCGCATACATGTCGATGATCGAAGTCCCCACGAAGGTGTCTAATGCACAGTCTGACTTAATAGCATTCGCATGGATTTGCCTCCCCTGCTCTAACACAGCCAAGCACGAGCATGCTTTGATGAGTGTAGCAAATGTGAATTCGTCAGGCAGGACCCCTAAGCGCCTCATTCGTTGGTAGAGCTGCAGAGCATGGTCATCGTCTCCATTCTCCACACATCCCGAGATCATGGCCGTCCAAGCGACCTCATCGGGTTCAGGTATGTCATCGAAAACAAGAACCGCGTCTCTCATGTCTCCACACTTAATGTACATGTCCATTATCCCACTACTAACACATAAATCCGAATCGAACCCAAGCTTTATTGCATGTGCATGGATTTGCTTCCCTTGTTCAATAGCAACCAAGCAACTACAGGCCTTAATGGCTGTTGCTAACGTGAACTGGTTCAATCTCTCACCATGCTTCCAAATTAAAGAGATAAGATTCAATGCCCTAATACTGTCATTGTTCATTACATACCCCGCAATCATAGCATTCCAAGAACCCAAATCAAATCCATTCAGGTTGCAAAAAATGACTTCTGCTTCTTCCATCTCGCCATTCTTAGCATAAGCATCGATGAGCGACGTCAAAACAAAGACGTCTGTGAAATGACCACTTTTCACTACAAGAACATGAACTTGTTTACCCAAAATGGAGCCTCCGGCAATAGTTGAAGAGGCCCGAAGAATGCTTGCCAGTGTAAACTGATCAGGGATTGCACCGTCCCACAAAAGACCCAAGAAAAGGGCAACGGATTCTTCCGCCAAACCACTTTGCACATAACCTGATATCATTGAATTCCATGAAACCAGATCCAATTCTTCCATCTCGTCAAACACCTTCCTTGCATAATCCAAACAGCCGGTCTTCCCATACACGTTGATGAGATTATTCATGACGGCAACATCCAAACTTAACCCAGTTTTTACAACCACGCTATGGATCTGCTCCCCAGCTTTTAAATCACTAGCACCTGCGATTGCACTGAGAACAATCACAAACGTCACTTTGTCATATCCTAGATTGAATCTCATAATCTCCATAAAGCATTCGATCACAGCCCCATTCTCGCCGCCTTGTAAAAACCCAGTCATGGTTTTATTCCAGCCAATTATGTCCAAGTTCTCTTCAAACAAACATGCCTTAATCGCATACGCCCGAACCTGCTCGACATTCTCCTTCTCAGAAACCCTGCTGAGGATGGACTGAACACTAACATCATCCGGGTCCAACACGCACCGGTGCAATGCCGAGAATAGAGAAATAGCTTCATTCTCGAGACCCAATTGCGAGTACGCCTTAATCATTATATTCCACAACACAACATCTCTCTCAGACATTTCATCAAACAGGTATCGAGCGTCCTCGATCCGTCCGAATTTCGAATATATATTGACAAGAGCAGCCGAGACAAAGACGTCGCAATCCAAACCAATCTTCACAGCATAAGAATGGACAGTTTCTGACGTATCGAGCAAACCCGAGTGCAAGCATATCTTAAGGACTGGAGCTAACGTGAGCCGGCTGGGGGAGACTGCGGATCTGCGCATAAGGAGGAAAAGGAGAAGGCCTTGCTGGGCTGTGTCATGGGAGAGAGCATAGCCTGCAAGTATCGAGTTCCATGTAACGAGGTCTCGATCGGGAATTTTGTCGAACAGGTGTCGTGCGGAGGTAAGAGATCCGCATTTGCAATACATGTTGATGAGGTTGTTGGTGAGGAAGCGATCGGGAGTGAGGCCGGATACTATAATGCGAGCGTGTGTGCATTGTCCGAGGCGGAGGGATTTGGACGAGATGGCAGTGCGTAGGATGGCGAAGCATGGTGTTGTCGATGCGGAGAGAGATGTGGGCGTTTCTGGAAATGGAAGGGAAGAGAAGTGAGAGCGGAGGAGAGATGGACGGCTGAGATTGGCTCGGAATGGCATTGCCTAGATTCATGGTGTTTTTTGCTTCTTAGCAAGAGACCATTGTGGCACTTTGGTGCATCATCCACTCATCTATTGAGGGTTGAGAACCGCTCTTCCCTGCACTTGTTGAACACGGCACCGTCCTCGACGAACGCCGTTACCGTTACTCCGTCTAAGACCGCTACGCTCATTTCGTCAGAAGCTGAGATTATCGTCAGACGCTGAGATTATCGTCTTTGATTTTTACTCTGCGGTGGTGGGTGCGCTTATATAGAGGTTGGGGTTTGCTTTTCTTGAGAGGTCTTCGGTTCGCGTGTGGTTTTCTTTTTGTTGCACGCGGCCAGTTCTTGCGGTATATATGCGTTTGCTCTTTTCATGTGCCACGTGGATTTTTGTGGTTGGAAGGGTGGTTTATACACGCATATTCCCTGGTTTCGGTATATGTTCTTTTCACACTGGCGAGGTTCTTCTAGCCGAGTTCTGGGTTGAGTTTTTTATATACTCGGCTTGCACGCGCGAAATGGTATACTTAAAGCGGACGGGGATTGGATACTACCCCCTCCCACGTTATGGACGGACAGGGGCTACTGTGATGTATGGTTTTTATCCACACCGTCCATCCACTTTTAGGGCAAAACCCAAAAATGAGGTAGTTACAAGACTCAGGTGGACCACACTGGGGATTAAAAAATTACCGTTGAAAACATTTTAAGTGCTACGAAGTTTTGGATCAATCTGATATTTATATTTTCCCTTCATCCTGGTGTATTTGATCTTATGAAATGGTTGGATAGAAATTAACCATCACGGAGGGCCCTAAAAAGGTTTCAACGGTGGGTGTCATTATCACCGCTGTTTCCTATGGTGTGGACCAGTTGAGCCTTGGATCTTCCTATTTTTGGGGTTAAGGACCTAAAATGATTTGGAAAAAAATGAATGGACCACATTACAGGAACAGTGTTGAATAAACATCGAAGATTAAAAACTTTTTGGGGCGATAAAAGTTTTGGATCAATCTTATCTTTGTTTTTTTACCTTCATCTAGGTCTGTATGACCTAATCAACAGATTGGATGTCAAATAAACAGTACAGTGGGCCTTAAGAGGAATTTAATGGTGGATATCCAATCACTATTGTTTTCCTGTGGTGTGGTCACCTGAGATTTATATCCCTATCATTTTTGGGATCAAACCATAAAATGATATGTAAAAATGGATGAACGGCATGGATGAAACACATACATAATGGTGGGGTCCACGGAGCACTGACCACAAGCCACTGCGCTGGTGGCAGGGGGAGTAGCCAATCCGTTTCCGACGTTGCGTGGGAGAGAAGATTTGATGATCTGACGGAGTGCTATGTACGATACACGGGCACTTAGAATTTGCGCACGTGTCATACTTCGAGTCAAATTAAACCGTCATAATTGCAAATTCCATCTTGGAACGTGTCATGCATTAAAAACATACGGTTATTTGATTATGCTACTATCAGATTGGTGGACATTTATTGGTCAGTCAAAAATTAAATTATGCAACGGTCCCATTTCAATCAACAAGTGTCCATGAATCTAAGGTTATGATTGTTCAAACAGTCATATTTTGGGCTTGTGACTTAGCTACAGCAAGCTCCACGATTTAATCGGTTTAATTTGAAATAAGGCAGGCCAAGTGTACAGGGGCCTGCAGATGAAGAGTATCATATAACTGATTGACAGAAGACCTTTCCCCACCTTCACACCGACCGTTACTTCTGTAAAAAGTACAATCAAAGCTTAGGAATTATGAAAAGGATGGTCGTCGGAACCATCCATCACACAAACCTCCAAATTCACCACACGTGACAAGGACCTCAAACGCACCTCTAGATGCCGCCGTAAGTTACATGGCCCAAAATTAGGGTAGTCGACAACTCATAGGTGGGCCACACATACCCAAAAAAGAATTGACAGTCCAAAAGTTCGGCCCATTCGTCCACATTTGATGTTCACGTTATTGACCCACTGGTAAGTGACCATACTTGACTTCTGGACCCGGTCATCTTCACAGTGTCCCACGTGATACATGGTTTGGATTTCATATCTGCACACGAGCTAAGATGCCACGTGTGACTGCATGTATAAACACTTGTCGAGAGGTGCGTGCGGTCTTGGCGTGCGTAAAAACGAAGGGTTCACGAGGTACACAAGGTTGGGACGCGGTTTGGCTTGCGACGCTGACACTAACCAGGTGGCTAGTGGTCGGTGCTCTGTGGGATCACCATGATGCATGTGTTTTATCTATACCGTCCATTCATTTTTAAAGATCATTTTAGTAGTTAATTTCAAAAATGAGCCAGATCTAAAACTCATGTCGACCACACCACCAGAAAACAGCAGTGATTGAATGTCCATCGTTATAAACCTCCTAGGGCCCACTGTAATGTTTATTTGACATCCAACCTGTTGATTATGTCGTACAGACTTTCATCTGATCCAAAACTTTGGTGACCCGTAAGAAGTTTTTAATGCTGGGCGTTCAATCAACACTGTGTCCTCCACTTGAGATCTGGACCTACCTTATTGTTGGGCTTATATCATAAAATGATATGGAAAAATGGACGGATGGCATGGATGAGACACATACATCATGGTGGGCCCACATAGCACCGACCACTAGCCAGGGTCGCTAGCCAATCCGTTTCCACAGGGTTGCAACGGGCGCCGATTAGGTACTAGCCCTACCACGACCTAGTTAAAGACGGGCGGTCCTGGCAGGGCTCTGTGGCTCGCACCATGATGTATGTGTTTTGTCCACTCTGTCCATCCATTTTTACATATTATTTTCGGGGCAGGATCCTAAAAAGGAGGCAGATTAAAAATTCATGTGGATCACACCAAAGGAAGCATTGGTGACAATGACGCCCACTATTGAAACCCTCCTAGGGCCCACCGTGATGTTTATTTGTCATCCAATCTTTTCATAAGGTCATGTGAACATGGAAGAAGGGAAAACATAATTATCAGCTTGATCCAAAACTTCTTCGGCCCTAGGAAGTTTTCAACGGTGAGCCTTTAATCCCCACTGTTTCATTTGGTGTGGTCCATTTGAGCCTTCAATCTGCTTATTTTTTTCTTTTCCATGACTTATTAGGTAAAATGATCTGTCAAAATAGATGAATGGCATGTATAAAACACACACATCACAGGGGCCCCACAGAGCCCCTAACAGGACCGTCTGTGTCTAGCTAGGTCCTGCTGGGGGTGGTGCTGGTACCCAATCCGCGTCCGGTTGCAACTTGGGTCGGGTCGGTTGAGTCCTCGGGCAACCCAACCCCCGACTTGGCCGCAACTCCACATATAGCTTTTAGAAAATTTTACAATTGTAAACTCCACCTTTTATATCCAGCGGATTTTTTGAAGCAATACAAACTTAAAATACGCACTTGGACCTCCTCGTACGGAATCAGAGTTTCAGGACGAAAATACCCCTCCTTTTAACGGAAACGGATTCGGTACTCCCCCTGCCACACCAGCTAATGGCGAACAATCGGTGGTCTGTGGGCCCCACCATGATGTATGCTTTTCATCCATGTCGTCCATATATTTTTCCAAATCATTTTATGGTATAAGACCAAAAATGAGGTATATCCAAATCTCAAGTGTACCACATTACAGGAAACAGTGTTGAATGAGCGTCGACCATTAAAAAATTTTGGGTGCCCAATGTGATGTTTGTGAGAAATCCTCCACGTCTAAGTTCATTCATAGGGTCACAACGACCTAGATGAAGAGGAAAAACAAATTTCATAATGATTCAAAACTTCTGTAACCCCTAAAAGGGTTTCAGTGGTAGACGTTCAATTCCCCACTGCCTTTTACAGTGTGGTCCACTTGATAGTTAGATCTATCTTATTTTTCGTCTCAAGCCTTAATATGAGTTCGCCAAATAGATGGACGGTTTGGATATAACACATACCTCATAAAAGGACCCACAAAAAGGGGTGCGAATTACAACAGGAAAAAAAAAAAAAACCCAGGAACCTATGGCTACGGATTATGGCCGTAGCGACACTGTAATCCGTAAACATTTATGAAATTTTATTTTTTTTCCTGTTGCGGTTGATGCCAGATCGGGTACGGTACCTATTTCTACGATTATAATCCGCAGTCATAGGTCTGCGGTAATTACTTGATTTAAGTTATTGATACTATCGATCATGTCTCGATATTATTGATGACTTATGCTCGATACTATCGAACATATCTCGATAATATCGAAAATTCATCCATTTTTAAAGTTTTGTTATTGTACAATTTGGCATTCATCTTCGATATTATCGAACTACGGTCGATATTATCGACAATCTATGGCTACGGTTATAATCCGTAGCCATAGGTCTACAGTCATTTTTTCCTCTCTTTTTCCCACAAGTACTATTACTTTATCAACTTTCTTCTTCACACCTGATGCAAAAATAAATAAATAAAATAAAAAATAGAGAAACAAAGCATTAGGACACCGTAGAGAATGTAACCTTAAAAGGCAATGTTTTGCCCGTCTGAGCTTCATGGGCAACATCTTCCTACAACATGAGAAGGCTTAAATTATGAAAGTAGCAAGTATCACCAGGATTCTTGTCCTATTCTAGAATAGCACGGTGCAGTGATGAGAATGCAATCAGACCAATATTTGAATTACAATATAATATATTTTATAATATAACTCATGTAATCTGAAGTCTGGCTCAGTTTCTGACTTCCATCTGCCTGGCTTCAATAAATGCCCAATGTGATGAATGTTGCTCTGGTTGCTTTGGTAGTTCACATGGTTGGAGTTGGTTATAAAGAGTGCTCCATGTAGAAACCTCTGCCATGTACTTCCTAAAAGCTAATCCAAATTCTTAGGAGAAGACTAAGATAATAATGGTGATGATGATGCATTTGTAAATTCATACACATATACAAACATACATACTTATAGAAATATAGAGATATGCATATGCACATACAGATACAGATACAGGCATATGGTTTTGATTGTATATGGCGATCACACAATGCAATTCTTGAGATTCCGGAGAAGTCCATCTTTTTCATCGCCAACAATTATGGCCAGCTAAGACCTATTACTTGCCATGAAAGAGAAAAAGTCGTCAATTTATTTTCAAAATTGCAACAAACCCAAGACATCATTTCAGTAGCAATAGTGTAGGATACCATGTAAAGTAAAAACCCACTACACCTCGTGAATCAATGTAATTTTAAAATGAAATTACGCATGCATATAAGACTGTTTTAGATAGTGGACTCAATCCAATTCCAAACAACACATTTCATCCAATTCCATTACAAAATTCTTTTAAAAAATTTCGAATCAAGTTGAGAAGTATTAACAATATCCACTAATCAATGCAAAAATGATACATATCAAGTTGAGATGTGACATGCCAAAGTATGCATATTACACCATAACTCTTTCAAGTTATTTTGAATTTTCAGTAACATTCCTCCATATTATCATGCAACAAGAAAGGCTTATTATTTGATTAGTTGCTCTTGAATTTAACAGGGACTCAACATTTTAATCATTTTATGAACATGTTTGATAACAAACAAACATCACTGTTGGGCTTAATATGGTTTCAACTGTGCAAATCATTATGCCCACTATTTCTCCTGGTATGATCCACTTGATCTTTTTGATATGCTTCAATTTGGGGCTTAACCCTTTAAATTAGATAGAAAAACGGATGGACAACGTGGATATACTACATACATTCAATGTGGGCCCAACTGAGTTTACTCAGTACGATGGGAGCTTACTGACTAACTCAGTACGCAATCCAATTAAGCTTGCTACTCAGCGGGACAAACTAGAAATTGAGCGGCGCAAACTGGAAATTGAGAGGGTCAAACTTGAATTTTAGCAGGGCAAACATGAAATTGAGTGGGGCAAACATGAAATTCAGTGGGGCGAATTGGAAAATGAGTGGGACAAACATAAAATTCAGCAGGGCAAACATGAAATTCAACGGGGCAAACTGAAAATTGATCTGGTCAAACTAGAAATTGAGCAGGGCAAACTGAAAATTCAGCGGGGCAAACATGAAATTGAGTGGTTATATATATATATATATATATATATATATATATATATAAAAACTGAAAATTCAGCGAGAGTAACATGAATTTCAATGAATTTGAAATGCAATTGAACTAGCATAACATGAATTTCAATAAACTTGAAATGCGATTGAACTAGACAAACATCAAATTTTAAGGTCATTACTCAGGGAATTCAACCAATCATGAATCGAGAATGTCAGCGACAACTCGATCATATTGCTTGGAAATTGAGCAGGGCAAGCATGAAATTCAATGGGGCAACCTAGAAATTGAGTGGGGGCAAACTGGAAATTGAGCGGGGCAAACATGAAATTGAGTGGGGCAAAATTCCAAATTTATGTCATAGAGATTTTTAATCTGGAGTTTGAAGCTCTAGTTGCCTATGTAAATGGAAAAACGCCAAAAAATTACCTTTACAACAACTTTTTTGCCATCATGCATGTGAGCAACATGAACCTTTACGAGGAAGACACTTGCTAGTGGAACAAGATCAAACTCAACAAAAATCTGTTTCATAAAAATATTACTTTATTCAGTTGGCAAGTTTTACACTAATTGAGCATTTAATCAATCTATAAAACTACTCTTCACAACAAAAAAGAAGGAAAAAAATTAGCAGGGCAAACTATAAACTCAGAGGGGCAAACTATAGATTCAGCAGGGCAAATCATTAAATTCAGCGGGGCAAACAGAAAAATCAGCGGGGCAAACTGGAAGATCAGCGGGGCAAACTGGAAGATCAACGGGGCAAACTGGAAAATCAACGGGGCAAACTGAAAAATCAGCGGGAGAAACTACAAGATCAGCGAGGCAAACTAGAAGATCAGCGGGGGAAATTGGAAAATCAACGGGGCAAACTAGAAAATCAACGGGGCAAACTAGAAAATCAGAGGGGGAAAATAGAAAATCAGCTGGGCAAACTGAAAAATCAGCGGGGCAAACTAGGATATCAGCGGAGCAAACATGAAAATGAGCGGAGCAAACTTAACAAATAATTTCGTAGCTTGAGCCAAAAAATATAAACATATCCAATGTTTAAATGGATCACACCATATGAAATTTTGAGTTGAACTTCTAATGTTGATAATTTCTTAGGGGCCACAGAAGTTTTGGATCAAGCTTATAATTGTGTTTTCTATTAATCCATATCTGTATGATCTTATGAATATGTTTGATAACAAACAAACATCACTGTTGGGTAGACTATGGTTTCAGCGGTGAAAATCATTATGCCCACTGTTTTCCGTGGTATGATCCACTTGATCTTTTGATATGCTTCAATTTGGGGGCTAAACCCCTTAAAATAAATGGAAAAACGGATGGACGGCGTGGATATACTACATACATTCAATGTGCGCCCAACTGAGTTTGCTTAGTACAATGAGAGCGTACTGACTAACTCAGTACGCAATCCGATTACGCTTATTACGCCCCACAATGGTGTTCTATTTGTAATACATCATGTTCATCGGATTATGTAATACCCCTCCATTTTCATCACAATATGTATACACCAAAACCCCATATGTGGAGGGGAACCTAGACATTGAGGGAGGGAATCTAGACATTCAGCGGGACAAACATGAAATTGAATGGGACAAACATGAAATTCAGCGGGGGAGACATTAAATTCAGCGGGGAAAACATGAAATTCAGTGGGGAAAACATGAAATTGATCGGGGTAAACTTGATATTCAGCGAGGAGAAACATGAGATTCAGCAGGGCAAATCATTAAATTCAGCGGGGTAAACTGGAAAATCAGCGGGGCAAACTAGGAAATCAGAGGAGCAGACTAGGAAATCAGCGGGACAAACTGGAAAATCAGCAGGGGAAACTGAAAAATCAGCGGGGCAAACTAGAAAATCAACGGGGCAAACTAGAAAATCAGCGGGGCAAACTAAAAAATTAGCTGGGGAAACTAGAAAATCAACGGGGCAAACTGAAAAATTAGCGGGACAAACTAGAATATCAGCGGGGCAAACTTAACAAATAATTTTATGGCTTGAGCCGAAAAATCTAAACATATCCAATATTCAAATGGACCACACCATATAAAATTTTAAATTGAACTTCTAATGTTGATCATTTCTTAGGGGCCACAGAAGTTTTGGATCAAGCTTATAATTGTGTTTTCTATTAATCCATATCTGTATGATCTTATGAATATGTTTGATAACAAACAAACATAACTGTTGGGCAGACTATGGTTTCAGCGGTGGAAATCATTATGCCCATTGTTTTCTGTGGTATAATCCACTTGATCTTTTGATATGCTTCAATTTGGGGGCTAAACCCCTTAAAATAAATGGAAAAACGGATGGACGGCGTGGATATACTACATACATTCAATGTGGGCCCAACCGAGTTTACTTAGTACAATGAGAGCGTACTGACTAACTCAGTACACAATCCGATTACGCTTGTTACGCCCCACAATGGTGTTTTATTTGTAATACATTATGTTCATCGGATTATGTAATACCCCTCCATTTTCATCGTAATATGTATACACCAAAACTCCATATGTGGAAGGGAACCTAGACATTAAGGGAGGGAACCTAGACATTTAGCGGGACAAACATGAAATTGAATGGGACAAACATGAAATTCAGCGGGGGAGACATTAAATTTAGCGGGGAAAACATGAAATTCAATGGGGAAAACAAGAAATTGATCGAGGTAAACTTGATATTCAGCAGAGGAAACATGAGATTCAGCAGGGCAAATCATTAAATTCAGCAGGGCAAACTGAAAAATCGACGGGGGAAACTAGAAGATCAGCGGGGCAAACTAGGAAATCAACGGGGGAAACTAAAAAATCAGCGGGGCAAATTGAAAAATCAGCGAGGCAAACTAGGATATCAGTGGGACAAACATGAAAATGAGCGGGACAAACATGAAAATCATTCTGCCTACTGTTTCTCATAGTATGATCCACTTGATCTTTTGATATGCTTCAATTTGGGGCTCAACCCCTTAAAAAAATGGAAAAACAGATGGATGACGTGGATATACTATATACATTCAATGTGGGCCCAACTGAGTTTAAAATATACTTGTGCTGGGGTCCTTACTCTTGCTCGGGTGGTAAACTCTCAGGAGTTTCAACTCCCGGTCAAGGGTTTGAGTGCCATAGGTGGTGAAATTCCACCAGTGTGAGTGTGTGGGGTATGTGTGCAGCGTGAGTGTGTGGGGTGTGTGTCTGTGTGTAATAATAATTAAATAATATATATACATATACCTGTCCTGTGTGCTTTCTTCGCTGGACCCACCATTTTAGGAAGAAAAGATAAAATGCTGATAAGGGGCCGACAAAAAGGGTGTTTTTTTTTTGTCTTTCTACCGAGAAAATGGGGGGTGAAAGCAACGGTAGCGAAAGCGGCAGTAGAAAAGGAGAGGAAAAGCAAAGAGAGGAAATGGAGAGGAAAAGCCGTTTTTGTCAGGAGGAGGGGTAATTTCGTCCTGAAAATCCGACCTGTACAAAGAGGTCTAAGTGGGTATTGTAAGTTTGTATTGCTTCCAAAAAACCGCTGGATAAAAGGTGGGGTCCACAGTACTAAATTTCTCCAGCTTTTATCACATCCAACGGTCCTATTTCAGTGAACAAGTGTCCACTAATCGGATGATAGGATATACGTAGCATATGGGTGAAATATCCAAGCCATCCATCACGTGGACCTCACCGTGTAGATGCTATTGCAGAAAGAAAAAGGTGGTCCACTTACCAGATGTGCCACAATATTAGAAAAAAAAAAAGAAGAAAAGGATGGGTTAGAAAACTTCCGCCAATTGCTTCAGAACCGTGCATTTGTACAGTTAAGCGTGGCCCACCTGAACAGTGGACCAACCTGATTCTTGGGAAAAGAAATCTACACAGTGGAATCCTTCTGATGGATGGCTTGGGTATTGCACCCGTGTGGCACAATGACACATAATTTAGAGTGGTCCATTGGGGTTCTTGATCATGGACACTTCCAAACAGATGCCATTGGGATTGCCACGTCAAAGATTTATGCTGCATCATGTCGGACGCGGATTTCCTGTGCAAGGATTCTGGGTGGGGCCACTGCAATGTTTGTTTGAAATCCAACATGTTCATCCGTTTTTAGAGCTCATTTTAGGAAATTTGACCAAAAATAATGTGGATCCAAAATTCAAATGGGCCACACGAGAGGAAAAAGTGAGGATTTAGTGACCACCGTTGAAATATTTATATGGCCACAAAAGTTGCGTATGAGTCTAAGTTTCTGGTGTTTTCACTTTATCCCAGTGAAAATGACCTTATAAACGGTTTGGATGGCATATAAACATCAAGGTGGAGCTTAGGAAGATTTCAACGGTAGGAATCCTTTCCCCACTGTTTCATCTTGTATGGCCCAATTGACTTTTGGATAATCCTCATTTTTGGTCGCACGTCCTAAAATAACCTCGAAAAATGGATGGACGGGTTGGATTTCTCACAAACATCGCAGTGGGCCCCACCCAGAATCCCTTCGCAGGAACTTCCTCACAAGGCCAGGGGCTTCTGGCTGGACTGGAAAATTCCTGCACACGAGCAGGACCTGGGGCCAAGTTCGGCAGCTTTTGCTACAGAGACCCAACCACAGCCCAGATCCAGACCCATTAGTGGATGCATTGGGGTGGGCCTGTTCTAGACCGTCTATCAAACACGGTCTTTCGCGACATGCCCGAGTTGAGGGTAAATCTGAATTGAGTCGGGGTCAGACCCTGTTACAACACGGAGGTCATGGGATCGAGTAGCCATGTGGGACTTGGGCCTCACCGACATGGTCAACTACAAAATACTTTGATCTCCACCTTTAAATATGCTGGCCTTTCTGGGCTACCTTATTGGGCCATGAGACCAATAAAAGCTCATGTCCAAACCAACAACCCAGTACATAATTACAATTCTAAAGCAACCATAGTCCCCGTCTTCATATCTGGTTCACATTGAATAGAGGTCTATGGGCTCATATAGTTGGTTGTCCCTATTTTATTCATGAACCACTACGAGTAATTCATCAACTTGGTTAGATATAAAATAATAACATTTGAAAATTCTTAATCCATTAATGGTAGGGAGGGATTTATGTCACAACAAACAGAGACTAGAGCAAGCTTTGGATTCAAAGCTAGTGTTAAAGAGAATAAATAAACTTAATATAAAATCCATCCCCTGCTCCATTCCATGGTCAATGTGACAGCCAAATTGGGTTGGACCATGGTTTTAAGTCTCGCCGACTTGGATTCGAAACACCCACCTGACTTGGCCAAGTTGAGCAAAGTCATGCCCTATTTTGAAAATCTCGCAATAATATCGCAAAAATACATTGCACCATATTATCACAATAATTCAAAATCTTGACAGACTTTTATAATATTGCGTTTTTATCCTAATATTATCGCAGTATTAACTTGAAATGTAGTAAAAACCTTCAAATTTTGCTATATAAATATTTATTTAAATTTTAAATTGATTCATTAATTTACAATACTTACCAACCAACAACAAGGTATCAATACCTATGATGGGATCGAAATGAGCAACCATACTTATATCCATTAAAGTTTCGGGTACCCATCTACAGTTTGAAACTTTTCATAAAATAAAGTGATGAGTACCGACCTGTACCACTATCACTATAAACCACCGTTGGATATCAACCATCAGTGGATCACACTCGTTGGAGAACCAAAGCATTTCTCTTCCACTCTTCAGCTTCCTTTTTGGGCACTTTTTGTGAGGGGCCCACTATAGTGTGTGTAGGCTATCTAACCCAAGCATTAAGTGAGCCCCGACATGATATTAGGTGCTACGGATGGACCACACCATAGAAAAAAAAAATAGACAATCGCCCAGGAAACTACTTCCAAATTCACTCAATGGTCCACGTGATGGTGGGATCGGCTAGAACCATAGAGCACCCATCCCACTTTCTTCACGGGTGACCCTGTCAGATGGGTCGGATAGCATACATTTGCACAAATCACAGTGGGCCCCACATACAAAGTGTTGTACAATAAACTTATTCTACAATGTTGCGACGACCCATCATCTTTTTTCTATAGTTTTGAGAATTTTAAAAAAATGCTAATCACTATTAAATATTAATAATTATTGTTTAAAATTAATTGGAAAATGGGTCATACATATATAATATATAATACAATCAGGTTTGAACCGAATTCAAGTATAGGCAACGAAGTACCTACACTCAAACCCAATTATTAATCAGGACCCAAATATGCATAAAGGCTTTTTCAAGAGCTCTCGGGCGTTGAGGCAATGGGATCCGCTCTCACTTTTTTTGTTTGTGATTGTTGCTGAGGTGGATGAATGAAACTTACGCCTATACCTTTTTTCCTACTTCCATACCCGGCCCATGTCGGGCCAGGCTCAGATACCCATCGGGCATGTTACGTGTCAATGGGCCGGGCCGAAGCCTAAAAATCAGAATTGGGCCGGCCCAGCCCTAAACAGGTCAAACGGGCCGAGACCTACCCTAGGCCGGGCCCGTTGACAGCCCAAGGAATGTACCCAGCCCATTGCCACCACTGCTCTCAAGCTCACAGAATTTTTTATTTTTTTATTTGGATACTCTGGAAGAGTGTGATGGATGATACGCATGCACTTAGACAGTGCAGAAATTGCATAATAAAATTCAACTAAAATTAAACTGTCTAAATTATGGGTTCCAGTTTAGACATATCATGAAACACTAACAAATGGTTATTTGATCATCCGACCATCAGATCGGTGGACAATTGATGGATGGTTACATGCTCCTATTTCAAGAAACGAGTGCCCACCAATCAGAGGTTAGGACTGTTCAGCCAATCTGATTTTCATGGGAGCGGATTAGGTGAGACCCCGGAACTACCGAGGTCGGTGGGACCCTGACTGTGTGTCTTACACGGATGTATGTGCCCTAAATCCACACCATCCAACCATTTTGAAATCTCATTTTAGGGCATGATCCCAAAAATGAAGCTGACTCAAATCTTAGGTGAACCACACCACAGGAAACAGCCATGATTGAATCTCCACCATTAAAGACTTCATGGATTCCACAGGAATGTTTATTTGCCATCTAACCTGTTGATAAGGTCACAAACGCATAGATGAAGAGACCCCATAAATATCATCTTGATCCAAAGCTTTTGTGGCCCACAAGATGTTTTCAATGGTCAATCACCACTGTTTCCTGTACTATGGTCCATTTCGGATGTGGAACTGCTTTTTTTTTTTTTTTTTTTTTTTTTAAAATTTTATCATGCCCAAAATAAGCTTTCAATACAGATGGATGGCATGGATGTAGTCACGTACATCACAGTAGGGTGGATCCGGGGTCTCACCTGATCCGCTTCCGAGTTTCAAATCCGGTACAGGTTGGGTCCACATTAAATAAATGGGGTTTATATGTTGGGCCCACCTAAATGGATGGATTAGATCACATGGGCTCTCTTATATGTGTATTTGGACCTATTGGTTAATAAACCTCGTTATGTTGCAAAAATAATTAATATAAACACACATATACTGTCACTGCCAAAGTAAACTCGACCCGACCCCATTTCTAACCAGGTCCAAGTAGGCAGACCCGACGCAGATTCAACAAGACTCTTTTAACGGGTCCAGAATCCGGGAATTTGAAAACGTTAAAACCGGTTCACATCTATGATGTACCCACGGGTCCAGCTACCCGCTGACAGCCCCACCGGGTATACACGAATCCGAGTAACAATAGATACGCAACCAACATTTGAGAGGACCAATTGAAATGGTAGACACATGGACCACCAAACAAATAGATTTGAGTAGTTTCACACGCACAACCACACGCATTGTCTTGGAAGTATTGGATTCCGTTTCAACCCTTAAAAAAAAGAAGAAATTACCAGAAATGCCCTCCGTCATTTGGAATTAGGGAAAGGGGGCAATCTTAGCACGGCTTCCTCCGTCTCAATCGGATCCGATCGCAGAATCTGCCAAACACAATCACAAAAAATCTCATCGCAGAGAGAGAGAGAGAGAGAGAGAGAGAGAGAGAGAGAGAGAGACTGTACGGACGGGGTCGCGGAGGAATGGCTTTGTGTCGTCTTTAGCGAGTCTGAAAAGGGGTTTCTGGATCGAACCAGAGCTCTCTCCTCCTTCGCTCTTTTGGGTTTTTTCCTCGACCTCGCTGCCTTTCACCATCGGCTTCTCCCAAGCTTTCCTCATTTTCTCGCAAGGGCTTTTTCCCCTCTCAGGCTCCGCCTGTTTGGATTTTGGTCGTAGATGAGGGTATTTTGGTCATTTTGTTACATGATACTGGGGATCGGATTAGGTGAGTCCGGGGTAACAAGTCGGTGGGTGAGTTCCTGACCGTGGGGCCCACCTTGATGTATTTTCTGTATATCCACTCTATCCATCGGTTTTTCCATCACATTTTTGGTTATACTTTCAAAATTGAAGTAGATACAAATCTATAGTGGACCACACCACAGGAAACAGTGGTGATTGAACGTCCACCGTTCAAAAATTCCTAGTGCCCACCATAATGTTTATTTACCATCCAAGCTGTTGATGAGATCACGCAGAACTGAATGAAGGGAAAACACAAATATCAGCTATATGGGTGCATATGGTGCGTTCGATTTTAACGGTGGAACATGGAGCGTATGGAATTAGCATTCTTGTTCTGTTGGAATAGAGTCCTGATGAGCACAGTCCAATATGGTATGCCGCTAATTCAGTGATCCATACCGTTGATTTGAGTCATCTGACGGGAGATGCCCTATCATCTCTGTAGAATAACTCCGACTAACTGGACCGCTGGGATGTGGATAACTTCCACAATGGTTTTGAAAAAGGCAAAGATCCAATCTCTAAGATCTTTCAATATTGAAGTTTTTTGCCCCATCCTTCATTCACTGCCGGGTCCATTGTATCCAATGGTCTGGATCTGCCTAAAGGCCCACCTTGGAAAATTAAACACTGGAGGGCTGAGTATACGGAAGTGGGCCCACTAAGCCCAGATTAAGTAACGAGGTGGGCCGATCATTTTTTGATGGGCTTGGTATGGATTATCTGAAACACTATCTCCAGTCCTGCTGCAATTGGAAGTGTAGTATAGGTAACTGATTGGATTATCAGAACCGTCCAATTGAAGGACTTGTGACAGCTAGACGTGGGTTTCATTTTATATTTCAGTGACCATTTGCAGGCAATCGGATGGGATGATTACACGGTTCCACCGATTTGATTTTTGTGCCATGGACCCCGCATGGTAGACCCTAGTCGTGAATGGTCTGGATCTCGCCATGTGCATGGCTCTGAATCAAGCAGAGATGTAATTAGTAGTGCAGCTGGGACAACTCGGGTCAACCCAGGCCGAGCCCAACCTCAAGAGGAGCAAGCCCAGATGCTCGACCCAAGGGAGCCAGATCTAGAGCATTGAACGCTCCCAACCCAAACTCGGGTTGGGTAGGGCTGCCAATATCCTGCCTTCTCGTTTCATGGCCTTTATCTAGGCTGTCCATTTTAATAAATCCAACCACTCACAGTCCATTCCACAGAGTTTTTTTTTCATATATACATGTGGTGTTTCTGGTCTAACTTGAGTCGGGCAAATGCTGAGTCGAGTTTGGGGAAGTGACCGAGAGTAGGCATATATATGAGCTAAGCTAGTTCGAAAAGCTTGCTTGGCTTGGCTTGATATAATTCAGCTTGAACGACCACTCAAAGCGAGCCAAGCTTCATACAACCCGGTTCATTTTGAAAACGAGCCGAGGCAAGCAAATCAGTGGAGCTTGATTTGGCTCGACTCGAACTCAGCCGAATCAAAGCTTGAGCTTGGCTCGACTCGAATATATATCACACACACACGCGCGCACACACACACACACATATATATATATAATTTAAAATTAATAAAACTTAAAAACTTAAAACCATGTCCTACCCATCCATCCATTTCTTTCCTTTCATTACCCAACTTGTTGCGCCCAAGCTCCTCTCTCTCTCTCTCTCTCTCTCTCTCTCTCTCTCTCTCTCTCTCTCTCTCTCTCTCTCTCTCTCTCTCTACTCACGTATGTCTAACCATCTCAGTTGTACGGCCCACACTCGTGCACTCTCTCTCTCTCTCTCTCTCAATGGCAAGGCACTTCTATCTAAATCTAATATTTTAATTTTTTATTTATGTAATTGAAAAACCTAAATTCTAAAATTAAGATATAGAGTTTTGAATTTTGATTTGGAGGTTGGGTTGGATGGCTGGGTTTAGTTGGGCATGGGTGTTAGTCTGCTAGGTTAGGTGCTAGGTTGGGTCAAGTGTGGGCATTGGGTCGGGTTGAGTAGGTGTTGGCCGCTTGGCTGGGTTGGGTGTTGGGTCGAGCTGGGTTAGGGTTTGATGTTGGGTTGGGTTGGGTCGGGTGTTGGGTCAAATTGGGTGTTAGGTTGAGTCGAGTTGGATGTTGGGGTCGGGTTGGGTGCTAGATTGTATAAGTTTTTGTATTTCGTAATATATTTTCTCTTTTTGGACTTAATGTTATTGACTTTTAATTTGTATTATATACCAAAAAATATAATAAATTGAGGTAAGAGTAGGCTCGAGAAGAACCACACGACATGATCGCAGAATATCGGTGAGGTACATGGATGACTCCAATATCGCGGGAAATTCATCTTTTATTCAGATGGCTCTAGGTGAGCCTGGTGCTGAGAAGTGAAAGGTGACTATGGGCGATGTGATGGATTCGTTGTACCAGACCGACATATGGGAGCTGGTGGAGCTTCTAGTGGGCCGAAAAGCGGTTGGATGCAGGTGGATCTTCAGGAGGATACAATATAGATACAGGGCGAGGTTGGTAGCGAAGGGTTATGCTCAGAGAGAAGGGATCGACTTCTCAGAGATATTCGCACCGACAGTATAACAGGTGTCTATTAGATCCATGATTGGTGCTGGTTGGCTAATGTGATCTTGAGCTGTAAGGATGAATGTGGAGTCTGCACTTCTGTAAGGGAAAGTGAAGATCAGAACTACATGAAGCAACCAGAGCGGTTCGAAGTTAAAGGGGCTGAGAAAAGGCTTTGCAGGAGGTCGTGGTTCAACCTGTCGCCTAGGCAATGGTTTGATTCCTTCATAGTGAGTCAGGAATTGATGACATGTAGATCGCCAATTATGATATATTTGAAATCAATATACTGAAGACTCGGTTAAGTGGGACATTCAGGATGAAGGATCGGGGGGCTGCAAAGATGGTTCTCGGCATTGAGATTGAAGGAGTAGGCTTTGGTAATCACAGGAGGAATATCTTGTGTGTAGATATTGATCAAGGATGTGATGGGCCAGGTAAAGCCGGAGAGCGTTCCCTATATGTCTCTCCTCAAGTTTTCTTCAGGATATGTCCTAAAACAGATGAGAAAAAGTAGGATATCTCATGAGCCTTATTCGAATGCGGTTGGCAGTATATGCCATGGTCTGGATTAGACCGGTTATTTCACAATCTATCAGTGTTGTGAGCAAGTACCCCGACAAGCAATATTGGGTAATGGTGAGATAGTAAGAAGACTACGTCTTTCCTTTTGAGAAGATAGGAGCAAAGATAGTTAGGCACGTGGATTTTGATCCGACGGGCATGCTCTCTTAGATCGTTCCTGTAGAGAAGTTCAAGGTCTGTAAAACTTCTCTGGGCTTGGCGATGACGTAAAAGGAAGATGGAGTGTGCAAGAGAAGCCATGATGTGATGCAGAAATAAGAGAAGAGGTCAAGAAGCTACACGGTTGAAGATTGAAGATATGGTAGATATTGTTGCGAGATGTCTTAAATCTGAGTCCTTTTGCAACTGGGATGCGAAAGGGAAATTTCCTAAACTATAAATAGGGGTCCCTAGGAGTATTCTAATAGTAAATTTCTAAGGCTTCCTAAAGGTATTTTAAAGGGTTCTAAGGTTATCAAAGGGTGTAGCAAGGGTGAGATTCGAGGTTGTTCGAATCGGGTAAGTCCTCTCTCTTTGTAATTTCTATTTTCATAGTGAAGATCTGTCGCTTTGTGCCGTGGTTTTTTTCCGCAAGGGTTTTCCACGTTAAATCTATGTTCTCTTGTGTGTGCTTGGTGTCATTGGATTGCTATCCTAGATTTAGATCTGTGTGATTCTGCAAGGCAAAATTCCCAACAGGAAGTGATTATCATCCATTAAATCACATATATTATTAATCTCATTGATTTGCACATAAAAGAGAAAGTTGAGTAGTTTCCCAAAAGAGATTATATTACCATCCAATGACCCTCAAGCCAATTACAAGCCACGTAGGATATAAGAGGAAAAACAAATAGGGCCTAATGGTTTGCCGAAGGTGGCACAACTGATTAATGGAGTCAATGTCACAAACATGTCACAACTGACGACATGACATCGATTGTTGCATGCCTGCAACAAATGTTGCAGAGGATTCTGATCTCTTATGTGGCAATGGTTCATTCCTCAATCCTAATTTTACCGGATCCCCTACCCAAAACCTCCAAGTAAAATGAGAAATGCGGGTTGCAGCTGCTCGCCTGAACTTTGAAACTGCCCCCTACTCGTGCATAGAAATAGGTTACCTATGTAAAATCTGATCCACTTATCACAGGTCATCACTGTGTGAGTACCATGCATCTAAAATCATGCACATATGTTCATCATGGAAGGCACAAGATTTGAACCATTGGTCTTTTTCTAATAACCATTCATTTACTTTCAATAGGTGTGGCCCACCTGATGATCAGATAGGCAAGTTTTTCAAGACATGAAAACTACCTATTGTAAGGACTATCTGATGAGCCGCGCCAGTCTCCCATGCGTATGTCTTGTTTCTATGTGCGTAGTACTCGAATTACAATCCTAAAGTAAAACAGACACGAGTGAAGTCATGCAATGACAATAAGATGAGCTGTGATGGAAAGAGGTGAAGACAGACTTTTGTTTCTCCCTTGAGTAGGATAAACGTCCAGAGCAGACGATTGGAAAAACCAATAATCTCATACTTTTAGGGCCCATTTGGATTGCTAATCATCTACCTAACTATAAATTATAAAAATGATGCATTATAGCATAATGCATTATGTTAATAAAATGCGTTTGGAACTCTAATTGGTATTATAATCTTAAGGTGTTATGCATGTATAATGATTTATTTTCCTAATTTTGAGAATTCTAATTAGAATTATAAGTTTTAAGTCATTTTCATACACTCTCTCTCATCCTTTCCCTAATAGACTCCACATCATGTGTAGTCTAATCCAGTGATTGGATCTCCTTTACTGTAACCAATACGCACCACTTCTTTTTCCTATCCATGGATGCATAATTAGAACAAACAATCTAGTGACTTTTAGAGTCAAAGTCTTTGTTTTTGTTCGGTTTTGCAAATTTCCAAGAAGTGGGGCCGTGAATGGATGGGTTTGATCTGGATTTAAACTGACTTGTTTGGGCCATGAACAAATTTCCTAGTCTATTACACGGTTTTATTTTTCACAGCTGAGGCTTAAATGGACCATTAAATTAGAGCTGGCAATGGTATTAGTCTGTTAAGCTCATGGGCCAGATGGCCATCAGTCGGGCTTAGGCATGCTTATTGTGTTGTGGTTCATTTATAGCCTGAAACCGTTAACTTGGAGATATGGTGAACAACCACATGGAGAGAGGAAGGAAGAAAGAATCGGGGCCTACAATAGCCTGAATTGCATAGGCACATAGAGGGGATGACTTTTGCTAGCTAACTAATCATTATGTGGGATAAACATAAATCTGATCCACCCTGTCCATCAGTTGGGCCGTCAAATTTTCAGTATGAATCCTGAAAATTCAGAACTTACAATATCTACACCATAGGGAATGGTGTAAAATCATTCCAAACAACTTTAAATTCACATAGTTTGGCCAACATTAGTAGGATGTCCTAATTTTCTGCGAATCAATTAATCCTGGCATGAAATGTCAGATGAAAGGATTGGATGATATATAATCACCATGGTGGCCAGGCACCACATATAACTTGGACAATTTTAATGGTGAGACTTCTCATCTAAACTGTTTGTCATGGTGTGTAACACCTGAGTTTTGAATCAGCTTGATTTGTTAGTGCTGATCCAAATAAAGAGCGGCACACCTGATTGATGGGGTAGATCTCATCCACATGAAGTTATTCTTCCTCATGAAACAAAAGTAATGCACAACATCCATATCAGAAACTGCATTTTGGATACCAGAGAGAGAGACTCAGGTGGAAAGACTTGTGCGGGTAAAAGATAAGCTGTTGGTTGGCTTTTGCGGATGAAATCTACGCCATCATTCAGTTAGTAGCCACATGTTTTAGTTTCTAAGATAACCTTACCTTCAATTGAAAGGTTTTGGATGGCAGAAACATTATAGCAGGCCTGGGAAATTTTTAGTGGTGAGAGCTTGCTTCTAACTTGGGCTTAGGTGTACTTATTGGGCTATGCTTTGGTTTTCACCAGAGTAAATGAATCAGGCTATGGCTGACTCATTCCTATATCAAACCGTTTCTAGGACGCACATAAATATTAACAAAAAGTTTCAATTCCCAAATATGACAAAGTTACTAAATGGGCTTGAAATACGAACCCTTAAAGTAAATGGGTTGAAAGAGTAGTGCTTGGGCCTAGTAATTTGTTGAAAAGTGGGACCACATGTTAAATTTTAAACTAAATTCTTAACCCAATTAGTAAACAGTTGAGGCTCGGGCCACGGGTCCATGTGCTGTGCCTCTGTTTGGGGTTTGAATGGTTGATATGTTTCGTAGCGGGCCATTAACTCTTCAATCTTTCTCTAGCACAAATTGCCTTGGTGGTGTTCAGTTATTAGAATGAAGGTACATGAAATGCCATTTAGGTTCGATGTAGATATCCAAGCTGCTGCAATGTAGATATCCACTAGTAGCAAAGCATACATCGCTCTTCAACTCTTTGGTCCACCGAACCACTGACGCTTTACAAAGTAAAAGAAAACTAACCATTGCCCTTTCCTGTAAACCATATCTGTCAACAGCCTGGGCTTGGGCTGGGCTGAGTCTTGTCCAACTTACGCTGCAAGTAACGAGTTATTACTAGTTGATGCTCCGTGGGCCTCATGATGTATGTGTTTTATCCATGCCATCTATCTTTTTTTTTTTTTCATATCATTTTATGGCATTTCATAGCATGATCCCAGAAATGAAGCAGATACATAAGAAACAGTGGTAATTGAGTGCCCACCCATAAAAATTTCCTGGAGGCTACAAAAGTTTTGTATCAGCTGATATTAGTGTTTTCCATTCATCCAGTAATGTGTGACCTGATCGATAGGTTGGATGGAAAATAAGCATTACGGTGGGCCATGGTGGATGTTTAATTACCACTATTTTCCTGTGGTGTGGTACACTTGAGATCACGGAGATCGGAGAAGGGGAGTCGTCGTATTATGTCTACGCAGTAAAAGGATTTTCCACCCAAAAAATGGGTATTTTCTCTCTGTTTTATGTCTATGCAGTAGATGCCTTCTTTTGTAATCTGATTACTACATGTGTAAGTTGTTTATATTTTGTCTTATTTGTCTTTTAAGGTGTAATCTATTTACAGTAAACTTTTCTACATATGAATAACTTGTAATTGAGTATTCACAAATGAAACATGATAGAGCTTGGAGTGATACATACATCCTTTAAAAATCATCAAATGACATAAAAAGTCTTCATTTAAGATGGATCATTGAGATAAGCCCACTCAATAAAGCCATAGCTGATCCTTGTGATAAATTAATCATTTGATGGGACATAGAAGCACTAATTCAAATTCCCTTTTATAACAAGAAACTGTTGAATGTAAACAATCAACTATTAATTTACATGCACATGTAGTGTACGCGCAATGTGTACAGTGGCCCCCTATATATGTTGGCCATGCGTACATGGCCATATGTGTGAGATAGACATACATGCATAATTAACCCATGTGTATAACAGGAAGTACGCTAGGCATGATACAAAGCACCGTTGGGCTTCAGGCCATGCCCACTTTAGACTCAAATTTGGTTTGTGCATGGCCGTGTTTGGGCCGGGCCTACACTTATGACCCATGGCCCACACCAGCCCCAGCAGAGTAACTCAAACCTGAGCTCGCAAAACTAGTTGGGCTTGAACTCGATCCTGCCCAGCCCAAATTTGGTAAAATCACTATTTTCCACTTACATGTTGCTAATACATCCTTTGATCAAGTGGGGCACACATACACAATGAAATAGGTGTCCAGAGAAGTGAAACCAGTGAGAATGGGTTGCTGTCTAACGGATGACTAGAATGGGATATTTATAGGAGCAGATGAAATTGGGTGAGTCTAAAATGACTTGAGCCCAGGCCCAAACCAAAATCTGCAAGGCCCAAGCTTTGCTCATGGGCCAAGCTAGTATTTTCAAGCTGGATTCAAAGTAGTAATGGGCTCATGGAGTGACTTTTAGAGTCAAGTGTCCTTTTTGTTGGGTGAGTGGGGCATGAATTTATGGGTTTGATTTTAATTGTAAGCTGGTTTGTTTGGGCTTTTCAAGCCTAGTACATCACAAGGTTTTATTTTGCATAGCCCACGCATATTAAAATTAGAGCCAGCAACGGTCTTTGACTTGCACTAGCTAACTAATCATTATGTGGGACAATCATGCATCATATCCGCCCCATCCATCAGTTGGGCCGTCACATTCTCACCATAGGTACTGTAGATTCAGTGAAATCCAAGACTTACATCAGCTGCACCACATGGAAGAGGGTTTAGTATGGGAATTAAACGTCCGGCCGATGAAATGGTCATACAGTCGCATGATGTTTTTGACAAATCTGCCGAGTCCATCTACTTTGGCTGCTCATTTTATCGCATGGCTCAAAAATGAGGACGATACCTATCTCCAGTGGGCCCATTATAAGAAACGGTGGTATGGAATACTCACCATTGAAACATCTTGAGGCATCCACTGCCCATTTTCAGTTTTTGATCTGCCACATTTTTAGGCCCACGACCTAAATGAGCTGGAAAAATAGATGTACCAGTCAATTTCTCACAAACATTAAAGTGGCCCCATGTACGATCAAGACTAGGTTAACACGACAATCAATGTGAGAACGAGAGATTGGTGGACATTTAAGTTGGAGGATGAGAGTTGCTTGACTATAGGTGTGGTCTACAATGATGTTCGTGACAAATCTGTTCAATCTATCTATTTAATTTGCCACCTCATTTTGGGGCATGGGACCAAAAACAAGGCTGATCCGAATCTCAAGTGAGCCAAACGAACATGGAATATGCTCGGATTTTACTTTTAGATTCAAGTCTCCTCTTTTATGAGGAGCATCGAGATTTCAAAGAGTGAGCCCTGGGACCATATGAGTTTTGGCTCAGATTCTACTATTAGAGTCGAGTATCATCTTTTGTTGAGAACATCCAGTTCCAAGCAATGGGCTTGTCATGTCAAAGTCTAAGTTTTTATTTTGCACAGCCCAATCTCAAGTAGAACAATAAATTAGGCTGGCAATGAACCTGTGACTCTAGTCAACCCTTCAGCCAACTAACCAAGCTTGCTTATAACTTGGGCTCAGGTGTACTTATTGGGCTATGTTTCGGTTTCAGCATGAAAACAAAGGCTATTAAGGTAAATAAATCAGGCTATGGCTGACTCATTCCTATATCAATCCGTTTCTTGGATTCACGTATGTGCTAACAAAAAGTTCCAATTCCCAAATCTTACAAAGTTATTAATGGGCTTGAAATACAAGCCCTTAAGTAAATGGGTTGAAGAAGTGGTGCTTGGGCCTAATAATTTGTTTACAAGTGGGACCACATGTTAAATTCTAAACCCAATTAATAAACGGGTGAGGATCGGGTCACAGGTCCATGGGTTGTACCTCTGTTTGGGGTTTGATCAATGGTTGATATGTTTCATAGAGGGCCACTAACCCCAAACTAGTCCCTCCCTCCGCCACTCCGGATAAATTGTGGATGTGTTTGATCTTTGTAGAGGTGATGGTGATGATGACAAAGAGGAGATGAGCTCCCCAGGATGCCTTTCCATCATCACTTCAAGTACCACGACACCCAAGCCATATACGTCGCATTTTTTAATTTTTTCAATTTTTCAGTCACCCTCATGTTATATGCAAGCTCTGCAAAAAGGAAGACAGTTTAGTCATGTTCTTTCTCTTTGTTAATCATCAATAGCTAAACTCTTAAGCATATATCAAACTAACAGGGGTTTCTTGATCTAGGTTTCATATCTTCTAGGTTATTTTGCTTGTTAACCCCAAGGCATCTCTACAAATTGTGCATATGCCAATTGCCATGTGTGTGGCACATCTGGGAGTTGCATAAGATGTGCTAAACTTTTAGATGATCTTCCTAGTAAGTTAGGATGGTCTACTAATAAGGCATGCCACATGCATACATTGAGTGTGTACAATTGGCATTTTTTCTCAAAACTATCCATTGTTTTCATGTGTTGGCTGCCTGCCTGATAAGAGGACCAGATTAATCATTGTGTTGGGTGCATGGTTAGGCCTACCTTTATGCATGCCTCGTATATCCCAAACACATGAGAAGTTGGCATGTGTAATCTAGAGTGTTTTGATGCGTCTATAGGTATCGTTGTATCTACACATTTCATTGGCAAGGATTGGGTGATATGGGCATGTTTCAAGAATTTCCAATCTTGGAACTTCTTTTGTTTGTGTGGGGCATTCACTGTGTGAGACATCACATCAACGGTTTGGATCATAGAGATGTCTAACCCCTGTGCAAGGGAGCAACCCAGCCCTTGTGCATCATTTTCACATTTACTCGTATGGGCTAGAAGCAATGAACTTTTTCAATCATTTATTAAATAGTGATGACTCATCCATCTATACTTGGTATCCATGTAAATCTATCCAGACCATCCGAAAATATGGCCCGAGCATATCCCAAAATTACACTTATTGGAGGATTCTATACATCCAATTGGTGGCCAACAAATGGACAGCAATGGAAAATGGAGAGCGCCACGAATTTAATAGCTGATAACATATGGTTAAGTTGGTTGGGTAACATGAATCCTGGTCAGTCTAACCGTGCAGCCACATTACTTCCATCATGCATAATGTAAAAAATGATGGACATCAAGTGCGGCAAAGGAAAAACATTATTAACAGTATCTTCATTTGCATGGTTATATATTAGTTTTAAATACTCACAGATGCTTTACAATTTTTTAGTTAAACAAAGTTGGGGATTTGAACAATACAATCCCTTTTGTTTCTTTGCAAGGCCTCTTATGACTGTTGGATTAAGGAATCTTCCAGTTTCCCTAGAGTGCCACATTTGACAACAGTATGATAACTCATGCACAAACTTTACTATGTAATTTCCAACAAAAAATAGAAAATCTTACGAAAAATAAAAGACCAGTTGCTAATAAAACTATTAAAGCATGGAGAATGAATTAGCAACTAACCTGGAGCGATGTATCCATAACTGCCTGCGAGCGTGGTCCAATTGGACAAATCGGGCATCAACAATCTGGCAGTGCCGAAGACAGGGACACAGGCCTCAAGTTCTGAATTCAACAGAACGTTATTGCATCATAGGTCGTGATGGACAATTGGCCGAGTGCAATCATGGTACATGTAAGATAATGCATGGGTGACACCTTTAATAACCTTCACCCTTATATTCCAGTCCAACTGTGCAGCTCATTCATCATTGCTTAGGATGTTAGCCAAGCTTTCCCTTTCCATGTAATCATAAACTAGAACTGAGAATTGAGCATGGGAAAAAAAAAACCATAAATCTTCACAATGTTGCGATGACAGATTTGTCGTCAAAACCCTCTGTCGCTTCCACGATGTATTCAAACATAGCAATCCCATCATATTGAAAATGGATTTCCGCTTCTCCTTTCAAGAACCCCTCTTTCTATTTTTCTTCTTATTTGATAATAAATGGAAGAAAAGCTGATGATTACAAATAAAAGAAACAAGACCACCAAGAGAGGAAGAACAATGAAGATGACAACTTGGTGGACTTTTCTTGCATCACCATGGCTTGTTGAAGGAGCATTGCAGGGTCTCAAACCTTGCACTTCACCACATAAGCCTTTGTTTCTTATGAATGCCTCTGCGAGAGCCTTCTAAAAGGACTTTCCAGTGTTCTGCTGCTGCTGCTGCTGCTGCTGCTTCTTCTTCTTCTTCTTCTTCTTCTTCTTCTTCTTCTTCTTCTTTTCTTAATTTATCCAAGGCACGTAAGAGGATTGACATAGATGCGCAACGACTGATCGGGCTTTTCAAGTATCGAAGGCAACTAAATTATATTCTTAATACCCTCCATTTTAAGTGGTCAAGGGTCAGGATTTTGTGTTCAAAACATCTCTCAGGATGGTGAAGATTGCCAGATTTGGGATGCTAATCCTAACTGAAATAGTTACAAAGCTGTCATTTCAGGATATTTATGGTAGCAGCAGGCCTGACTCAAGTTTCAGACCTCATTTAGTTTAGTTTAGTTTTATTAATATTATTATCAATTTTGGAAGGTAGTTTCATGGAAAGTTGATTCAGATGATCAATTATCTCACTGATCTGATGTTCTAACTAGCTGATTCATTTACATCAATTCTATGGCTAACGTGAAAAATAATCAAATTCATCCAGAAACCATAAGAGGAAGAAAAAAATATCACATGAAACTCACTTGATCAATGAGGAGCTCCCAGTTTGATTAGCCTCAGCAATGACCGGTGTTTACTTACCTGGAATGGACCAGACTGTTGGATTGGTTGGGATCAGAACTCATCACTGAAACAGGACAGGTTTTGGCTGGGACTGAAACTCCTCGGTGAAACGGGTCAGTTCACTAAAAACACAAGTCAACCATTTTATTAAGAACATGCAAGTTCACCAGTCAAAGCTGAAACACAACCTGCATTTGTAAGCCAAACATGCTAGAAGGATAATATTGCTAGTTGTTACTAAATAATTTTATCTATAGCAGATTCCTAGGCCAGAATAGGTCAGGAAGTCAAAACATCTATTAGGAAGTTAATAACCAGGCAACACGTGAACATCAGATTGATGTTTAACAGCAGCATCAGTAATAACTTGTAAATGCATTAGGTATATTTTAAATATGTAACGCTGACAAAAAGACGAAAAGCGACAACTGGTTAAAGTTCATACAATTTGCAACATCTTGCAGGCCCTAAACCCATGATTTGAGTAGCGAAATGAAAGATGATGCATCTAGTTACAAATGAAAACTCAATTTCTAAAAATGTGGTAAGACACAAACTGTCACTGAAGGTTTACCAAGATTGTGAACATTCAACATAAGACCAGCAAACATATTTTTGCTCTTTCTGATTTCTTGGGCATTAGGTCTATCGAAAGGGTCAACAGAAATCCTCCTGCTTGAGCTGGAAAATGCAACTGGCAAATATACAGAAAAGGAAAGAATGGTCTATCCCAACATTGAAACTTCATGTTTATACCAAAGAATGGTTTATCCCAATACAAAAACTTCATGCTTATTCGGCAATTTAAGATGTCGAAAGTCTATTCTCTATAGAAGATAGCAATATCTCCAGTGTAAAAGAACCTAATTGATAAAATTCAACAAGATCAAATACAGGAACTGGATACTTGAGACATGCCCCAAAACTGAAGCAATTCCTCTATGCAGCAGCAGTTGTCTTCCTCGGAGCCACTTGGGTCCCTAAAAAAGGAGAAAATCAGTCTCAAAAGCTATCAAACTGCTAGACAAAAAAAAAAAAAAAAAAAAGAGAGAGAGAGAGAGAGAGAGAGAGAGAGAGAGAGAGAGAGAGAGAGAGAGAGAGAGAGAGAGAGAGAGAGAGAGAGAGAGGTTCAATCTTGACAAAGATGGAAGAAGCAAAGACTACCTTCTCTGAAATTGCACTTGAACCTTTGAGGCACATGATGTAAATACATCATCCTTCCTATTCCGGTTGTCTTCCTCGTAATGGCCTTCACACTCCAGTTATCTGTTTCTTTAAGATAATCAGTAAACAACATACTTACAGAATCTGCTAAAACTATATACATTACAAGAAGATAAACAAAGGAATAAAAAACTGTGACCCATGAAATGGTCCATATGCCAAATGTTCTGAGTTTTGCCCATTGAATGTGGACATTTGCTGCACCCAAAAGGCCACAAAATCTGGCTGACCAAAGACCTGACTACTCCAACCATCCATATTGTCTTGATTGATGATCTATGTCTGATCCAAAGTTTGATGAGATGAACAGCCAGATATATATTATGGGGCCCATGCGATCAAACAAATGGTCCTTGAATTCATAGGATTTATTTATTTAAATTAATTTTTAGGGTTAGACTGAGTCAGTATTGGTTCAACAAGTTTCCCTTTGGTATTTCGTCACTCTTTGGTGGGCCACTTTCTGGGCATAACAATATTAGAACGTCATGAAATTGGTCACTATCGAGCCAGCTTCAGAATGATCCCATGATCATACAATTCTGATACAGTTTATGTGAGGTAAAACCAGTTTAAGATAAGCCTATATGTTTGTGATGAGATTCAAGGGCATTTTGGTCATTTCTTATTATATTAGGTTTTTCTTTAGTTGCCAAAGGATAACTGCCTCTTTGGCTTTGTGTGTAACAGCACATTGTGGTTACTTTTTATAAAATTTCGTGTTTAGCGTGTTGATTCCCTTTTGGCATGTGTTGCCTCTGGTTGAAACATAGGAGATTGATTGATCAGTAGTTTTGACCAGTGGGCTGGTGGGAATCATTTCCACAGCGACTTCATCTTTGGAGACTATTCTACCACATTTCTAGCTAAAGATTTCAAAAGAATATGGATCCAGATCAGTCCATCACGTACGCATTTGCATTAACAAATGCATAGTTTTAGCTCAACATGGTGACAAAATTGTCCATATTCAGACCACTGTTGGAATGGCTATCATAATCTTGTCATCAGGATTTTTGTGCTCATAAGTCCTATCCACATGATGGCCCACCAAATCTATGATCCTGATCAATGCACAAAAGTAGTTTGGGAACATTAGGAGACATAAATAAATAAATAACATAACTTAGGGGGTGTTTGGGAACATTTTAACCCTGGAAATGAAATTGCTTTCCATGGAAACCCGCTTTTTCTCCATTTGCAAAAAAAAAAAAAAAACTAGTGTTGCAGACTGATTTCCATTTCTCTGATTTTCCTTGAAAAACTGTGCAGATTCATCTCTCCCAAAAAAGAGACGTTGATGACTTCTAAGGCAAAGAAGATAACATGAGGTGACAGAACATGGAATCCCTGTAAAATTGGAATCCAAAAGAAACAACGGAGAAAAGAGGAAACCATGGTTTCAATTTCCTGATGATTTCAGGTTACTTTTGTTGGGGATTTTGACCTGCGAAATCACGCAGATCTAGATCTAGGATAGCAATTCAATGGCACCAAGCACATACAAGAGAACACACAGATTTTACGTGGAAAACCCTCTCGGGAAAAAACCACGGCACAAAGCGACAGATCTCCACTATGAAAAATAGAAATTACAAAGAGAGAGAACTTATCCGATTCGAACAACCTCGAATCTAACCCTTGCTACACCCTTTTGGAAACCCTTAGAATACTTTCCCATGCCCTAGAAAAACCCTAGGAACACTTATTTATAGTTTAGGCAACTTTCCTTCCGCATCACACTTGCGAAAGGACACAGATTTCCACAATCTGCAAAATCGCGGAACGAATCTGCATAACCTACGACTAGTCGAAGAGGAGCTACGACTAGTCGAAGCTACGACTGATCGAACAAACCCTACGACTAGTCGAAGGCGGTCCGGACATGAAAAACATAGCCGCTGGACTTTGAGTCGAACGGGCTACGACCAGTCAACCAGCTTCTACGACCAGTCGTGGCTGACCCACGACCAGTCGCACGACACCCAAAAAAACAGATTTAAGACTTTTTTCTCAACAACTTTTTCATATCCCCATTTTAGTAGTCATCCTTCCATTCAAACACATGAAAAGAAAAGGAAAAATAAAAAATAAAAACTAGAAGCATAACGTGAAATACAGACACAAATCTTTCCACATTATACAGAAACTTTCATTTATAAAAAGATTGTCCCAATTGTTCAGCGATCTATAGACCATTGGTGTGTTGCAACCCACAGTCAATGGACCGTTGCTGTAATTCACTTCTTAACCGTCTATTTATAGCTCACAAATCTCTAATCCACATCGAATGTAGAGATTGCACGAAAACGCATGAAAAAAAAAAAAAAAACATCAAAGAATGATTAAGCAGAGTATCCAAACCCAACTAATGCATAAAAACCGAATTGAGCTTCCAAAATTGGAGAAATATTAAAAAAGCGGGGGTCGGTAGATTACGTACACTTGCGGATACGGCTAGTGGGATAAGCGCAAGAAGCGCATCGGCTCTTCTGAAGATGAAAGCTACAGCGCCCGCACCGCACGCAGAGAGTGTGTGTCTTGTTCCTTCTCTTCCCAAAGCTTCCCGTCCCTTTCCCTTATAAATTAAAATGGAAATTCATTATTTTCTTTCTTTCTTTTCTTTTTCCTTACATGAGGAAATGGAAGAGGATGAGATTAGAGTTAGAGATTAGTGAAATTACCATATTAGGCTTCCATGAGACTGTGTTCTTCTCGGTCGCCCCTATGGAGTGGGAGAGGAGAAACCTGCAACCTTTCTCCAACCCAACCACTCCAATGCTCTCTTTAGCCGTTTATATTTTGGTGTCCAAAGCTCTGTTGGGCTTTGGGCCAGGCCCACTTTCGACTCATATTTGGTTTGTCTTGGCCGGGTTTGGGCCGGGCCTAGACGACCCATGGCCCGTACCAGCCCAGTAGAATAACCAAAATCTGAGCCCGAAAATTGGTTAGGCCCGAACTCGATCCTGCCCAGCCCAAATTTGATAAAATCACTATTTTGCATTTAAATGTTGTTAATCTATCTGTTGATCAAGTGGGGCACACATACACAATGAAATAGATGTCCAAAGAAGCGAAATCAGCTGTATGCATTCATGGAGAATGGGTTGTTGTCTAGGGGATGACTAGGATGGGATACTTATAGGAGCAAATGAAATTAGGTGAGTCTAAAATGACTTGAGCCCAGGCCCAAACCAAAAACTGAAAGGCCCAAGCTTTGCCCATGGGCCAAGCTAGTATTTTCAAGCTGGATTCAAAGTAGAAATGGGCTCATGGAGCTTATGCAAGTCACCTTAATTTAAATATTAGGAATGTGGTCCATCTTTGTTGTGAAATTATGTTATTCCTGAGTGACTCATGTGTCCTTATCACTTTTCATAATGGGTGAAGAAAGCAGGCCACATCAGCTCTCCAATCCTACCAATTATTCATGGAGTAGATTTAGTAGACACTTTGACTTCAGGTATAGTATAATTATCTTGAGTCACATTGCCGGAGCGTGAAGTTGTTACTCTTTTTTCTCTCTCTTTTCTTCTTTTACTTTTCAATTAACAAAACCACAATTGGTACCTTCTCCCGCTAATAAATATACCCATTCTTCTCCTAATAATACGTTAGTAGAAAACCATTATTTCAAAAAAGTATAACATCTCCTAAAAGGTAAATTCTTTGGTTTAGAAGACATTCAATTAGAAGATAACCATCACACATACAATGAAACATTTTTATTCTTTCAACATAACCTTTATAACATTTGGGTTTTGATCACCAATCCTAGAAATCTACTATTTTTTAAGAGAAAGGTAGGAGCACACCACCTGTAACTTTATTGATACAATAAAAACGATATACAAACATTCAAGTGGGAGCCACAAAGAAAGAGAAGCTTCACCTGAAAATCTACATTTTAGATAAACACCAATTCCACACACTAAAACTACGTACATATCATAGCAAGAAAAATACCTTCTCCACATTCGATGATTTTCATACAATAAACACACAGTAATAATGTTCTTGCCACTACACACCCTCAACCTTGATGATTTTAATCCACCCAACTATACCTTAAGATCCATGAGTTGATGTAATGTAAGTGCATGGAATGGCCCTGGAGAAAAGGAAGACCCACCAATAGACAACTCTTGAGCCACGTGGTGCATGGTTGGCCGAGAGTTTGGATCTAGCCGAATGCATGAAAGTGCCATGGACACCACAAATATGACTTCGTGTGCAACCACAGCTGTCGGGTCCGGGAGACGTCGGTCCAACATATCCTTTAGCAGTGTATCTTGTCTACTTGGTGGTGTCAGAGAGGAGATGAGCTCCCCAGGATGCCTTCCCATCATCGCTTCAAGTGCCACAACGCCAAAGCTATATACGTCGCATTTTTCAGTTACCCTCATTGTATATGCAAGCTCTGCAAGAAGGAAGATGGTTCAGTCATGATCATTTCTCATTCTTAATCGTTAATAGCTAAACTCTTAATCATATATCAAACCTACCTCTATTTCTTATTCTAGATTTCATATCTTCTAAGTTTTTGTGCTTGTTAACCACAAGACATCTCTATAAACTGCGCATATGCCAAATAAGACATACTCAGCACATCTGAGAGGTGCAGAGAATTGGCCAAAGTTCTGGATGATCTTGCGAAAAAGTCTGGATGGTCCATTGTTTCCTATACATTGTGTACTATTGGCAATTATAGTTATTGGAGGATCCTATCCATCCAATTGGTTGCCAACAAATGTACGGTTAAGAAAAATGGTCAGCATCACAAATTTAATAGCTGATAAAATATGAATAAGTTAGTTGGGTAATTCTTGAACTATGGTTAGTCTTACCATGCAACCACGTTATCTCTACCATGCATAATGTAAAATGATGGACCACAAGTGTAGCAAAGAAAATACATTCTTACGTTTATCTTCATTTGCATTATTATATTAGTTTTGACTTTGGAGATTGTAAAAATACAAACCTATGTATGTTTCTTTACAAGGCCTCTTATAGCTGTTGGATTAAGGAATCTTACAATTGCCCTAGATTGCAATATTTGACAACAGTATGTTAACTTATGCACAATCCTTAGTATGTAATTGCAAATAAAAAATAAAATAAAATAAAAGGGAAAGCTTAAGAAAAAATAAAGACCAATTGCTAATAAAACTTTTAAAGTGTGGAGAATGAATTAACAGCTAACCTGGAGCGATGTATCCGTAAGTGCCGGCGAGCATAGTCCAATTGGACGAATCAGGTATCAACAATCTTGCAGTGCCAAAGTCAGAGACACAGGCCTCAAGTTCCGAATTCAGCAGAACGTTGTTGCTTGATAGGTCTCGATGGACAATTGGCTGGGTGCAATCATGGTGCATGTAAGATAATGCATGGGCCACACCTTTAATAACCTTCACCCTTAGAATCCAGTCCAACTCTGCAGCTCCTCTGTCGTTGCTTAGGATGCTAGCCAAGCTTCCCCTTTCCATGTACGCATACACTAGAAATGAGAATTGAGCATGGGAACAAAAACCATAAAGCTTCACAATGTTGCGATGGCGGATTTCTGTTAATACTCGAATCTCATTTCTAAAACTTCTTTGATCGGATTGATCCCCACCTTCGAGTGGGTGAAGTTTCTTCACAGCTACTACTTGGCCTGATGATAGATTTGCTTTGTAAACTTTTCCATACCCTCCAGTTCCGATGCAGTATTTGTCGTCGAAACCCTCTGTCGCTTCCACGATCTGTTCAAATGCATCAATCCCATCATAATTCCATATTGAAAATGGATTTCTGCTGCTCCTTTCAAGAACCACCTTCTCTTTATTTCTTCGTCTTTGGGAATAAATGGAAGAAACGCCGACGACTATAAATAAAAGAAACAAGGCTGCCAAGAGAGGAAGAACAATGAAGATGACAACTTGGCGACCTTTCCTTGCATCACCATGCCTTATTGAAGGGGCGTTGCAGGGTTTCAAACCTTGCACTTCACCACATAAACCTTTGTTTTTTATGAATGCCATTGCAGGAGCCTTCTGAAAGTTTTTGCTGTTAGGAAGAGGACCTTCCAAAGCATTGTATGATAAATCAATAGATTGCAAGCTGAACATTTCTTCAAAAGAAGATGGAATGGAGCCCGACAACATGTTGTAGGAGAGGTTTAAATTTTCCAGCACATGCAATTTCCCAAGTTGTGGTGATATCTCTCCATTGAGCGAGTTATGACTGAGATCTAGTAAATCCTGTAAGTATACCAGGTTACCAATTTGAAATGGAATGCTTCCATTCAAATCATTTTCGCTCAATTTCAGATATCGGAGTTTGGAGCAATCCCCTAATTGAGGTGGTATTGGACCACTTAGGCGATTCATTGACAAGTCAAGAACCTCCAAATTGGAGAGTTTTCCAATCTCTTTTGGTACCTGACCAGAAAGTTGGTTATCATTTAAACTCAAGTTGAACAAAGAAGTTAGCCTCTCAAATTCCTTTGGAATCTCTCCTTCTAGATGGTTCAAAGAAAGACCAAGTACTCGTAGCTGCTTCAACTGCCCAATCTCAGGAGGAATTCTACCTGTGATCTTGTTCCCAGATAACTGTAGCCTTGTCAAATTTCGGCATTCTCCCCAGTTAGGTGAGAGTTCACCAAACAACCCATTGTAGCTGACATCCATGTATGTGAGATGTGGGTATACACCAAAGGCTTCCGATACATTTCCAATGAGTTGATTTCCTTCAAGTCGCACAGTGATTAACCTAGTGCAATTTTTTAGGCTTTTCGGGATCTCACCAGTTAAATGGTTGTCAAATGCTTGAAAGAATTCAAGCTTGGTCAAGTTCCCTAAAGTGGGAGGGATAAAACCTATTAGAAGGTTACTAAACAGGTCAAGCATGATGAGATTTACCAAATTCCCAATTTCTGGAGGAATCAAACCAGAGATTCGATTATTGAAGAGGTACATACCTTTAAGGTTTCTCAAATTTCCTAAAGTGGGAGGAATTGGACCAGTCAAACTGTTAATTGACAATGACAACTCAACTAAATTCTTGAGATTTCCTAATTGTGTAGGAATTGAACCAGAAATTTGATTGTAGTGTAGGTACAAAAGTGCAAGATTGCTCAAATTACCAAAAGCAGGAGGGATTGGACCACTCAGATTGTTCTTGTTCAACTCCAACTCAACCAAATTCTTGAGATTTCCTAATTGTGCAGGAATTGAACCAGAAATTTGATTGCTGGAGAGGTACAAAAATGTAAGGTTTCTCAAATTACCTAAAGCAAGAGGGATTGGACCTGTCAGACTATTATTCCACAATGACAACTCAACCAAATTCTTGAGATTTCCTAATTGTACAGGAATTGAATCAGAAATTTGATTGTTGTAGAGGTTCAAAAGTGTAAGGTTTCTCAAATTACCTAAAGCAGGAGGGATTGGACCACTCAGATTGTTATTGTTCAACTCCAACTCAACTAAATTCTTGAGATTTCCTAATTGTGCAGGAATTGAACCAAAAATTTGATTGCTGGAGAGGTACAAAAATGTAAGGTTTCTCAAATTACCTAAAGCAGGAGGGATTGGACCTGTCAGACTATTATTCCACAACGACAACTCAACCAAATTCTTGAGATTTCCTAATTGTGCAGGAATTGAACCAGAAATTTGATTGCTGGAGAGGTACAAAAATGTAAGGTTTCTCAAATTACCTAAAGCAGGAGGGATTGGACCTGTCAGATTGTTTTGTGGCAATGCCAACTTGACCAAATTCTTGAGATTTCCTAATTGTGCAGGAATTGAACCAGAAATTTGATTGTTGTAGAGGTACAAAAGTGTAAGGTTTCTCAAATTACCTAAAGCAGGAGGGATTGGACCTGTTAGATTGTTATTTGACAACTCCAAGTCAACCAAATTCTTGAGATTTCCTAATTGTGCAGGAATTGAACCAGAAATTTGATTGCTGTACAGGTGCAAAAGTGTAAGGTTTCTCAAATTACCTAAAGCTGGAGGGATTGGACCTGTCAGACTATTATTCCACAATGACAACTCAACCAAATTCTTGAGATTTCCTAACTGTGCAGGAATTGAATCAGAAATTTGATTGTTGTAGAGGTACAAAAGTGTAAGGTTTCTCAAATTACCTAAAGCAGGAGGGATTGGACCACTCAGATTGTTATTGTTCAACTCCAACTCAACTAAATTCTTGAGATTTCCTAATTGTGCAGGAATTGAACCAGAAATTTGATTGCTGGAGAGGTACAAAAATGTAAGGTTTCTCAAATTACCTAAAGCAGGAGGGATTGGACCTGTCAGATTGTTTTGTGACAATGCCAACTTGACCAAATTCTTGAGATTTCCTAATTGTGCAGGAATTGAACCAGAAATTTGATTATTGTAGAGGTACAAAAGTGTAAGGTTTCTCAAATTACCTAAAGCAGGAGGGATTGGACCTGTTAGATTGTTATTTGACAACTCCAAGTCAACCAAATTCTTGAGATTTCCTAATTGTGCAGGAATTGAACCAGAAATTTGATTGCTGTAGAGGTACAAAAGTGTAAGGTTTCTCAAATTACCTAAAGCAGGAGGGATTGGACCTGTTAGATTGTTATTTGACAACTCCAAGTCAACCAAATTCTTGAGATTTCCTAATTGTGCAGGAATTGAACCAGAAATTTGATTGCTGTAGAGGTACAAAAGTGTAAGGTTTCTCAAATTACCTAAAGCAGGAGGGATTGGACTTGTCAGATTGTTTTGTGACAATGCCAACTTGACCAAATTCTTGAGATTTCCTAATTGTGCAGGAATTGAACCAGAAATTTGATTGTTGGAGAGGTACAAAACTGTAAGGTTTCTCAAATTACCTAAAGCCGGAGGGATTAGACCTGTCAGACTATTATTCCACAACGACAACTCAACCAAATTCTTGAGATTTCCTAGTTGTGCAGGAATTGAACCAGAAATTTGATTGCTGTAGAGGAAGAGGATTGTTAGCCTGGTCAAGTTACCTAAAGATGGAGGAATAGGCTCAGTTATTTCATTAGATGAGATGTCGAGCTCTGAAAGTTGAGAAAGGCTAGCCATTGAAAGAGGTAGAACTCCGGAGAGATTATTCATAGAGATATTGAGGGAGACGAGTTTGGAAAGAGTGCCAATATCAGCTGGGATAGTTCCAATGAGTGCGTTGTCACTGAGATTGAGACGGAGGAGGTTTGGAAATGACGAGAAGCTCAAGTTATCAAGCTTACCTTGCAAGCCTGCACTCGGTAAGCTTATCTCTACTACGCTTCCAAGGCCATTGCAGAAGATCCCATCCCATTTGCATGGAGAGATTGTGTGGGCACTAGCATTAGAAGCTGGAAGTGACCATGAATGGAGAGCTTGTGGTGACGAGATGCTGGCTTTCCATTCCAAGAGAGCCTCTGCTTCTCCAAGTGTGGATGCTGGTGCTATTGTAAAGGCATTGGAAGAAAGAAATTCTAAAAATAAAAGAAGAAAAGCAAGAGAGAGAGATTTCTGTATGGCCATGGCTGTTGTTGGTCTGTTACGAACTTACGAGGATGGGCATTTATCGAAGGAGGTTGATGTTACTCTGGACAAGAACAGCTTGTCTTATTCTTACCAAAAAAGAAAATAAAAGAAAGAAAAAAGAAAAAGAAACAAGAGAGAGTTAATTGATACAGGCGCTGAAAAAAATGAGTGCTGGTACAAAATGCATGCGCACACGATCTAAACACCCCAATTTGGTGGACCCTAACTTAGATAAGGAATAATAGCTGAAATTTGATCCGTTGGACCTAGGGTTGTCAGTGGGACGGATTAGGTCCGGGCCAAGCTCTGTCCAAGCCCAGCATGTAATTATGAACCTAAGCCCAAATCTAGCTCAGGCCCATGAGGGGCTGAAAATTGTCGTGCTCGCGTACAGTCCGGGACATTTACACAAAGCCTGACCTGAGCCTGCCTGAGCCCAAGCCCTGAATATCTCTAGGGATAAATGATATTTTGGTGTGCCTCATGTTTGAGAGAGAAGGAGAGAATGAAAGAAAAGAAAGAAAAGTAGGTATTGACAAGATTTATAGGGCTGGGAGGGTTAATGGGATTTTGAGAGCTAAGCCTGAGACCGGCATGATTTATAATTGGGCTCTTGATTTAAGCCCGAGTCCGACTATCAGGCCTGATACACCACCCAAACCCGGCCCTTACGGGCCAAGCCCAAAAGCCCGTCAGGTTCACCCGGCCCATTGACAGCCCTAGTTGGACCTGTCTCACCTCTGTATGGATGCCGATTGCCTGCCAAATGACGCGGATTGGCTACTGACGCTGCTACTTGCTACTGCTCGGTGCTCTCTGGGCCCCACCATGATGTATGTGTTTCATCTATGCTGTTTATTTATTTTTATTTTTTTTTCAAGATCATTTTATCGTACCAGCCTACAAATGAGTAGATCCAAATCTTAAGTTGACCACATTAGATGAAACAGTGTTGATTGAATGCCCACCATTAAAGACTTCTTAGGGCCGCAAAATTTTTGGATCAAACTGGTATTTGCTTTTTTCCATTCATCCATGTATGCAAAAACTGCGTCCGCCTACTACCGGGTAACAAAGGTGTTACCCTTACCGTGGGTCCCACATTGATGATTTTTTGTATATCCATGCCATCCATCCCTTTCTCCATACCATTTTAGGATGGGATTACAAAAATTAACAGGATCCAAATCTCAGCTGGACCACTCAAAGGAAACAGCGGTGATTGAGTGCCTCACCATTTAAAATTACCAAAGGGCCCATAGTAAGGTTTTCGTAATGTTTTTTTTTTTTTTTTTTTTTTTTTTGAAATCTAATATGTTAATAATGTCAGGAAGATCTGGATGAAGGGAAAATATAGAGATCAGCTTGATCCAAAACTTTTGTGGCCCACAAAAGGCTTTTAATGCTCATTCATCACTATTTCTACTGATACAGTCCACCTAAGATTTGGATCTTCTTAAGGTTTGGGATCGGCCCTAAAATGAGATAGAAAACATATGGACAGCATGGATATACAACAAATATATTAAGGTGAGACCCACACGGTTGATCCATGGATCGTATGGCTTGAAAGCCAAAACCTATACTGATATGATTTGCTACCTGAATGGTTGGTGGACATTTTATGGACTGTCGATAAATAATCTTGTAGCCCAACTATATCCCATTGTTCCCTGTAGTGTGGCCCATCTGAGTTTTGGATTGGCCTAATCGGTTGAATCATGTTGTAACATGAGGTGGCACAATTGATGAATGGAGTCAATAACACGAACATGTCACTGTGGACTCACAGAGCTTGATAGTTGCATGCTCTGCCTACAACAGGTATTGGAGAGGATTCTGGTTCCTAGGATGGCAAGAGCCATCCTCAATCTCAATTTTGCCAGATCCCCTACACAAAACCCATAAGTAGAATGAGAAATGCCATCCTCAAATCTCAATTTTGCCAGATCCCCTACACAAAACCCGCAAGTAGAATGAGAAATGCAGGCTGCTGCCCGCTCACCTGAACTTTGAAACTGCCACCAACTCGTGCACATGAATGGGTCACATATATAAAATCAGATCCACTTATCACAGATGGTTGATTAAAGGTGCATTCTAGATGACCCATTTTTAATTGAGTCCAGAGGAGCTGCTGTTCCTGATGGAGGGTGATTCTGCTAGTTCTGGTTGTTGTGAGTGCTTCAGTAGCCTCTTGTTGTCTGTTTCAGATTTTGTGGCTTGAGTTTTGTTGAAAGCCTCTTTAGCCTGTTCAGCACTTGGAAGATTGCATCCACATTTCAGGTGCTAATTTCTTTTTTGTAATTTTGTTGATGCTATTCAGAGGTCTATATGATAGGTAAGACTCGTTTTTTTTTTTTTTTTTTTTTGTGGGGGGGGGGGGGGGGAACAAAAAAAAACTGACGGATCGTGATCAGAAATGGTTTGTGTACTTTGAAAAGAAATAAAAGGGCTCTGGCACCGACACAGCACACATGTGTCACATAATTGAATTCGAGCCTAGCCGAAAAAAAAAAATAAAAAATTCCACTTATCACAGGATCATCATTGTGCGAGTTCCATGCATCTAAAATCATGCAAGTGTGATCATGATAGGATAACACATGATTCGAACCATTAGACACTTTCTAATAACCATTCATTTCATTTCAATAGGTGTGGCCCACCTGATGATCAATAGGCCATGTTTTGAAGACATGGAAACTAGGTATTGTTAGTATAACATAAAGAGCAGCTCTAGTTTGGCATGAGTATGGCTTGTCTCCATGACGCGAGGTACTCAAATTAGAAAAAGTAAAACAATGCAAGTGAAGTCATGCAATGGCAATAAGATGAGCTTTGATGAAAGAGGTGAAGACAACTTTTGTTTCTACCTTATAATTGTGTAAACTTCCAAAGCAGACTGGACTGGACCTCCCAATATCGCAGGACTTCTAAGGTACGTTTTGATAGCTCATAATGTAGTTAATTATAAATAATAAAAAAAACGAAGTATTATAACATAATACATTATCTTAATAAAAGGCATTTGGAACACTCATTAAGATAATATTCTAAAGTTATTACCTTATACATGCTTGATGATTTGTTTTCTTAATTTTTAGAAACTTAGAATTGTAAGCTTAAGTCATTTCATGCACTCTTTCCCTCTCCCACATTTCTCTCATCTCCCATCTGTTCACTCCCCAAGTATAGGGTTGTGATGTAGTAATAAACTCAGTAAGACCGAGATCGAATCCCAAGGGACTGAAACCTGTACGTTATCTAAAATTTACCAGAACTAGAACTAGACTAAGATGAATTCTAAATCAGATGAATTTTGAGGAATAATAGTGAAATAGTAATGTAAAACTTAAGAAAATTCAGAGAAGGGAAACTAGGGATTCAGAGGATCCACTTGTAGAGATCAGGGAGAACTATACTTGATTCATGAAAATCAACTGAACTTCCTTTGATGTAGTTTTAAAGAGATGAAAGGTATATGAATTAGAATGGATTCCATTACCAAACCATGCCCAGGAGACAAAGCAAACAACAGAATTAAACTAATTACCAACCAATCAACAGTGTATGAAGGCTAGGAAGGGTACCGACATCCAACCATGCCCAGGAGACGATGGTGAACAACAGGGCTTCCTAACGTCATAAACATAAAAGGGAGAAGAACATGCTCAAAGCCATTGCAGACCCATTGTAATTTTAGTCACAACAGACCATTAAAGACTAAAAACATTCCCAGAATAAAATTAAATCAAAATCAATTTAGTCTAAACAGAAGACACAAGCATAGAATCATCCCATCACGCTACAAGCTTCACCTCTTGGCCCTAGCTAAGAGGTTTAGCTCATAAACATGATTAGGCTAAACTTCATCCAAATTCATAAAAAAATAACATAAACAAAAATAAAAATATCCAAACTCTTTCTCTCTCTGCTTCCCTTCACGTCTCCACGTCTTCCAGCTTCCTCTTCTCTGCTGCTCCAAGCCCAGCCGTCCCAAGCTCCAAGCTCAGCTTTCTCTTATATAGAACCCAGCGAGTGCGTAGTAGGTTACGCACTCCCTGTTGTAGTGGGAGACAAAAGGACTTACACTGGTGCTCTCGATGACCCATTCTTGAGTTCCGACGGAAGATCCACTCCGTTCATCAGCTTCAGTTCGAGAAACCAGTCGGAAATGACCGTTTTTCTTCGGTTTGAGTGTGGCCCGCTGAGATCTGTTGTAGTACTGTCTGTCCTTTGATTGGATAGAAAAGAATCTATCCTTGTTGTTGCATCTTACTTTGTCACCTAGGCTTTGGCAATAGGGACCTTAGGATTCTGATGAATGGTCCAGATTAATCATCTGGACTATCATGGTGGCCCACAACATGAATCAGCGTTTGGTTCTCACGGACGTTGCGAAGCAGAGGTTATGCTCCTGTGCTGATGAGTTCGGTGGGCCCACCTTGATGTTTTTGATAAGATCCACTCCGTCCATTGGATCGACGTTAAAAAACCGTCCGGAAAAGCATATTTTTGGAGAAAAATTGGTGCGGCCCACAAAGTTTTCATTCACCGTCCATCTTGCCTTCGAACGGACGAAAAGAAGATTTCCATTGTCTTCCGAGATTCTGCCACCTTGACAGTGGTAATAGGGACCACGTGGAGCTAATGGACGGTCCGGATCATACTTTTGATGTACGGTGGTGGCCCACAAAAATCCACCCGTAGGCTTTGTTCGAGTTTCCGCAGACGAGGAAGATGAATTCAAAATTTCTTTTTGGAAATTTCGGTCAACAGTCTATTGAACGATTCTGCCAGTTCGGTGCACTGCAAGTGCACAGCTAGTGTGCGTTCCCACTCACTCAAAGTGGGTCCCACCTCGATGTATGTGAGAAATCTGATCCCTCCACCCGTTTTGTCATCTCATTTAAACGGTTGAGACCGAGATAGAGGCATATCCAGAGATCATGTGGGTCCCAAATCGACGATTTATGAGCTGATCTGTATGTTGGCCCACTTCCGTAGGGAGTCAGGTGCTGAAATTTTGTATACGGCTCATTTGTGGTCCTCAGGTCCTGTATGAGGTTTCGAGCCGATCGGATGGTGGGAACCTTGTGATCTTGCAATCTAGCTGACTTTCAAGCCCATTAAATGTGAACGGCTTGGTTTTTCCAGATCTATGGCGTGCAAACTCATTGATTTCAGTCCCTTGGGGTCTCGTACATTGCCTTGGTGATTCTCAAGCATTAAATCTGTGCTTTTAGTACCCTTTTCAGTCCTTGCTTATGAATCCAACCTGCAACATAAATACGATTAAAATAGACCATTAAGCAGTGTCATGTTTGTAAATCTATGTAGTAATTGGGGTCTAATATGCAATATTTGACCCTCAACACAACCCCCAACCAGCATTTTGCTAGTCCCGAGCAAAATATGCAAAAATTAAGTTGAGAATTACGAGACAATTCTTGTGAAGCCGAGTGATATTTTGAAAAACAATCCAGATATGAGAAATCTTAAGATTCATGAATGTTGATTATCAATTTCTCCTGGCCTCTCATGCACGGTGAATTTCATAATCAAGTTCAAATATTAATCCATTAATTAGAATAATTCTAAACATTGAGTTCCATGTATAGTATAATCTCACTTACCATCATTAAGAGATCCAATCGTCACTTTCCATGATATCATTGGTAACAAACAAGAGAAATCGTGATAACAAAAACTTGCCTCACAGATCATCTTTCCATTCCTTTAGATTTCCATTAATAGTAATACCAAGAAGGGGAATTAAATCCTCACCTATAGGGAGCAAACCTATGATGAAGACTGTATACCCAAACCTTTTCTCATATTATCCATGGGGAATGAAATCCACACCTATAGGGAGCAAACCTATGGTGAAGGTTCTTCGCCCACCCCTTTCCAAAGGCATTTGTATTTTCTTTTTCTTCAATTGATCATGACTGACAATTTTTCAGGCTGGTTCCTTCCATGTTTAGTGATTACCAAGTTAAACCTTCAATATTAAACTGAAACCTCAATGGGTAAGCGAGATGTGATATGTGAAATCATGACTCAATCAATGTTTACAACTTGTAATCATGGATTAATAATTCAAACTTAACTGTGAAATCTACTAGACAACTGAATCCAAGAGTCATGAATTAACAACATTATGTATCTTGAAATTTTAAATCCAAGATAGTCGTCAAAATCACTTCAAATTCATAAGAATTTCCAGAAAAAATTTAAAAAAATTTCACAATTTTTACTCAAGATAATGAAAATACTGATTAGGTTACCTAATCTCCCACCCCCAACCTAAAATCTACATTGTCCTCAATGTAAAAGATGTAAACATGCAATGCACATGGGACAATGAAAAGAAAAGAGGAGTGATCAGAAAATAGTACCTGGACAGAGAATCAAGAGGCTTTCCAAAAGATCGCAGCATGGAATCCAATCAGCACGAGAGAGAAAGCAACACAAAACTAACAAAAATAAGATTCTACCTATACCACTTTCGCAGGTGCTCTCGATTGCATTTAGCGCATGCAACAAGCCTTTAAACCCCTAGGTTGCCCCTAGTGGACGAGTTGTAGTCTCGTGAAGGTTTGTAGTAATGTTACCCACAAACATTGAACTAACTAAGAAAATGAAATAAATTGAAAAGCTGGGTTGCCTCCCAGGAGCGCTAAGTTTATCGTCTTCAGCCAGACAAATAAAGCAACTACCCCAGTCCTAAGGAAGCGATAAACCTACCTATACCTCCATCAGACTAGGAGATCAGTCTTGGTAGACAGGATCATTCAGAGGCGTGGACATGTCCTCTGAATCAAATTTCTCGACAAATGGTTTTAATCGATGTCCATTTACTTTGAATTCCTTACCATTGTCGAGATCTCTTATCTCAACGGCCCCATGAGGATAAGCAGTAACAACAATGTAAGGGTCGGTCCAACGAGATCGAAGCTTACCCGGAAAGAGATGTAATCGAGAATTATACAAAAGGACTTTCTGGCCTGGCGTGAATGATTTTCGTAGAATATGTTGGTCATGAAACGCCTTCATCCTGTCCTTATAAATTCTCGAGTTCTCGTATGCGTCGTTCCGGATTTCTTCAAGTTCATTTAATTGAAGTTTGCGTAGCGAGCCAGCGTTGTCCAGATTGAAATTCAGATTTTTGATTGCCCAGTAGGCTCTATGTTCCAACTCCACAGGTAAGTGGCAAGCTTTCCCATAGACGAGTCTAAAGGGAGACATTCTAATAGGAGTTTTAAAAGCAGTACGATACGCCCATAAGGCATCGGTCAATCGAATTGACCAATCCTTACGGTCAGGGTTAACCGTTTTCTCCAAAATGTGCTTGATCTCCCTATTAGAAATCTCAGCTTGCCCACTTGTCTGTGGGTGGTATGGGGTGCTCACCTTATGAGAGATACCGTATTTCTTCATTAAACTCTCGAATGGCCTATTACAAAAGTGTGAGCCCCCATCACTAATGATGGCTCGAGGCGTTCCGAATTGGGAAAGGATGTTTTCTTTCAGGAATTTAATGACCGTGAGATGGTCATTAGTTCGACACGGAATCGCTTCGACCCATTTAGTGATATAGTCTACGGCAAGCAAAATATATAAATTCCCATAAGATTGGGGGAATGGTCTCATGAAATCGATGCCCCAGCAATCAAATGCCTCTATGATAAGAATGAGATTCAAGGGCATCATATTTCGACGGGACAATGCTCCCAATTTCTGACAATGCTCACAGGCTTTGCAAAACTCATGAGTGTCCCTGAATATAGTGGGCCAATAGAAGCCACACTGCAGAATCTTGGCCGTGGTCTTTTTTACAGAAAAGTGACCACCACAGGCCTATGAGTGACAGAAGGAGATGACACTCTGATGCTCATCGTCTGGTACACATCTCCTCAAGATTTGGTCTGGGCAATATTTAAACAAGTATGGATCATCCCAGAAGAATTTGTGCACCTCGGTGAAAAATTTCTTCTTATCTTGCGCAGTCCAATGTGTTGGTATGGAACCTGTAGCAAGATAATTAGCAATATCAGCGAACCAAGGTGAATGGGAGATTTTAAACAGTTGTTCATCAGGGAACATGTCGTTGATATGGGTCGCCTCAAGGGAATCAGAGGTATTAAGGCGAGAAAGGTGATCGGCCACTACGTTCTCTACTCCCTTTTTATCTTTAATTCCAAATCAAATTCTTGGAGTAGAAGGATCCATCGTATCAAGCGGGGCTTAGAATCATTCTTAGAAAGAAGATACTTCAGTGCCGCATGATCTGTATAGATAATGATCTTGGATCCGATCATGTAAGACCTAAATTTGTCCAAGGCGAACACTACGACTAAGAGTTCCTTTTCTGTAGTCGAGTAGTTCACTTGGGCAGGATTTAAAGTCCTACTCGCGTAATGGATGACGTAGGGCCTCTTATCTTTTCTCTGGCCTAGCACCGCTCCAAGAGCATAATCAGAAGCGTCGCACATAAGCTCAAAAGGAAGGCTCCAGTCGGGTGGCTGCATGATGGGTGCAGTGGTTAACATGCCTTTAAGCTTGGTGAAAGCTTCCTGGCATTGCTCAGTCCACTCGTATGGAACATCCTTTTGAAGAAGATTACATAGAGGACGAGAGAGGAGACTAAAGTCCTTTATGAATCGCCTGTAAAATCCTGCGTGTCCTAAGAAGGATCGCACGTCCCTGATGTTCTTGGGTGGAGGTAGGTTAGAGATAAGATCGATTTTTGCCTTATCTACCTCAATTCCCTTGGACGAGATGATATGTCCAAGGACAATCCCCTTATGAACCATGAAATGACACTTCTCCCAATTAAGTACCAGATTCTTTTCTTCATATCTTTTCAGTACACATCTAAGACTTTCCAAGCACTTGCTGAAAGATGAACCATAGACAGAGAAATCGTCCATGAAGACCTCTGGATATTGCCCTACCATATCAGAAAAGATACTCAGCATACATCGCTGAAAGGTGGCAGGGGCATTACATAGTCCAAATGGCATCCTTCAGTAAGCAAAGGTGCCATAGGGACATATAAATGTGGTCTTTTCCTAGTCCTCAGGGGCGATTTCAATCTGATTGTAGCCCGAATACCCGTCAAGGAAACAGTAATAGGAATGACCAGCTAGCCTTTCCAAGATTTGATCGATGAAGGGCAAAGGAAAGTGATCCTTCCTTATGACGGTATTCAACTTTCTGTAGTCAATGCACATTCTCCAACCAGTAGTGACTCTAGTTGGCACGAGTTCATTATTAACATTGGCTACGATGGTGATTCCGGACTTCTTAGGAACCACCTGAGTTGGACTCACCCATTGACTATCAGATATAGGGTATATGATACCCACATCCAATAGTTTAAGAACCTCGGCCTTAACCACTTCCTTCATGTTTGGATTTAGTCTACGTTGTGGTTGCCGAGCGGTCTTCGCATTATCCTCAAGATATATGTGGTGAGTACAAATCGAGGGGTCGATTCCCTTGAGGTCCGTGATCGTCCATCCTAGGGCTCCTTTATGCTCAATGAGAGTAGATATGAGCATACTCTCCTGTTCTTTCTCCAGGTGGGCAGAGATCACCACCGGGTATGTCTCATCTTGACCTAAATAGGCATATTTCAAATCAGAGGGCAAAGGTTTTAGGTCAAGCTTCGGTGCCTTAAGGTTAGACAGTAGAGGCACTACATCAGTTTGTGGCAATTCTTCAAATTGTGGCCTCCACTGGTTAACTTCAAGTACCGGTGCAGTATCAAGTAAGGCACACGTCTCCCTAATCATATCATCATCAAACTCATGGGAGTGGGCCAAGCACGTCTCTAGAGGATCAGAGGATAAGGTAAGGGGTGTCTTATCTTCCACGAAAGTATCGATCATGTTAATGTCGTGGACATCGTCATCATCCTCTGAGTTGCTGTCGTTATTGAAAAAGATGTTTGACTCCAATGTCAAATTTTCAAAAGACATAGTCATGACACCATTCCTGCAATTGATGATTGCATTTGACGTGGCAAGGAATGGGCGACCAAGAATGACGGGAATCTGAGTGCTCATGTTGTTGATGGGTTCGGTGTCCAGGATGATAAAATCTACAGGGTAGTAAAATCTATCGACTTGGACTAACACATCCTCAATAATCCCTCTTGGTACACGAACAGTTCGATCGGCAAGTTGTAGTGTGGTTAGGGTGGGTTTTAACTCACCCAACCCTAACTGTTTGTATACCAAGTAGGGAATTAGATTGACGCTCGCTCCTAAGTCAAGAAGTGCGTGATCAATTCGATGGTTCCCGATTACACATGATATGGTTGGGCTACCGGGATCCTTGAATTTCTGCGGCACGTCTTGCTTCAGGATGGCACTCACTTTCTCAGTCAAGAAGATCTTCCTTTGAATGCTTTGCCGTCTTTTGGTCGTGCATAGGTCTTTCAGAAATTTTGCATATATAGGAACCTGTTTTACGACATCAAGTAGAGGAATGTTGACTTTCACTTGTTTCAACACCTCCAGAATATCCTGAGAGTTAGAAAGACATTTTGGTGCAACCAACCGTTGGGGGAACGGAGCAACTGGCTTCTCTAGAAGTTCCGGTTCTAATTTTTGTGGGACATCACTAGATCTATCATTATTGTCTTCTTCTGGTTCTTGAGGCTTTTCGGGCCTAACCGGAAGGGTTTTATCAATGATCTTCCCACTCCTAAGAGTGGTGATGGATTTAGCGTGCCCTATTTGATTTGAAGAGCTGGGATCATTTATCTCGTATTGCGGTTTAGGATTGGGGAGCGGTTGTGCAGGGAGCATCCCCTTTTCTATAACCGTCATACGAGAATCTATCTTTTGCATAAAGTCCCGCATTGTCTGGGCCAGCTCTTGCATGAAATTTTGAACCGGTTCTGCTTGAGGTTTCCCCTGATTTGGATTTTGATTAAAGAAACTTTGAGGGGTAGCAGTTTGTCCATTCCTCCAACTAAAATTTGAATGATTTCTCCAACCAGGATTATATGTGTTGGAGGTAGATCCATTGAAAGGTCTTTGATAGTTATTTACGGCATTAGCTTGCTCATTTAACACGCCTCGAAAAGCAGATATTGTAGGACAATTTTCAGTTGTGTGAATGTTGCAATCACAGATGCCGCAAACAATTTCATTAACCTTATCCTTCTTTCCTTCCATGGCCTCGACTCTTCGCATGAAATTAGTCACTTTAAAATTTACATCATCTTCTTCTTTCAGGAGATATACTCCACCTTTCTCCTTAGATTGAGTTGGCCTAGGCATGGTGTTTAATTTTGGGTAATGGTCCCATGATTGTGCATTTTCGGCAAGTTTATCGAGGTAATCCCATACCTCATCGACCTCTTTATTCATGAACTCTCCATTACACATTGTCTCGACCAGTTGGCGCATAGAAGATGTCAGTCCATCATAGAAAAAATATGTAATGCGCCACATTTCAAAACCGTGTTGTGGGCATGAACTGACAAGATCCTTGAACCTTTCCCAACATTGGTAGAATGTTTCATCTTCCTTTTGGACGAAGTTCATGATTGCTTTTCTGAGGGTAATCGTTTTATGGTGTGAGAAAATTTTCTTTATGAATTCCCTCTGCATATCATTCCATGTGCCAATGGATCTAGGACGCAGTGAATGTAACCACGTCTTAGCCTTCTTTTCAAGGAAAAAGGAAAGAGTTTCAGCCTGATTGTATCCTCGGATACATTGGGAAAGTATAAGGTGGCTATAATCTAATCGAACTCTTTCAAATGTAAGTATGGACTTTCTGATTCAAGCCCATGGAATTTAGGAAGGAGTTGGATAACTCCTGGCTTGATGTCCATCTGTCCTGTGTTTTTAGGAAAAATCATGCATGAGGGCGTGCTCACCCCCGCCGGTTGTAAATAATCCAGTAAAGTACGAGGCGGGGGTGCTTGATGCACCTCATTCTCATCATGTACTTCCTCATCCATATGTTGAGGTAGTGCTTGAGGTTGATTTGCAGCCATAACCTCAATTAACTCAGGGGAATTCGAGCGGTGTCTAGTCCTGTGATGGACAGTCAACCCCTCAACTAATCCTCCTTCAGTCAAGAGACGTCGAGTGTCGTCACGGGCCCACTTGGGCATGAAACACTTGCAGCCCTCAATCAAATCCTAAACCTAATTCTAAGAAAGAAAATATGAATCTAGAAAGAAAGAGGGGTTTGGAAAGAAATTACCAAATTGGAGCTCTAAGCTAACGACCTGCAAAATAAAACAAAATAAGTTAGTTTTTAGAATAGACGAAGTTCCTAAAGCAAACCAAATCTAAAGAGTTAGAGAATCTAGAAAATCAGAAAGAGTTTACCAAATTAGAAGTTCTATCTTAACAACCTACAGAATAGGAAATAGGTTAGTTCTATAAATCAAATAGAAAGCAAAATCAAAAATCAAAAATTAAAATTAGAAAAATCATAATCTTAGACTAACTCTAAATCCAATTAATTTCAGAAAATCGTAGCCGTCAGTCCCCGGCAACGGCGCCAAAAACTTGTTCACTCCCCAAGTATAGGGTTGTGATGTAGTAATAAACTCGGTAAGACCGAGGTCGAATCCCAAGGGACTGAAACCTGTACGTTATCTAAAATTTACCAAAACTGGAACTAGACTAAGATGAATTCTAAATCAGATGAATTTTGAGGAATAATAGTGAAATAGTAATGTAAAACTTAAGAAAATTCAGAGAAGGGAAACTAGGGATTCAGAGGATCCACTTGTAGAGATCAGGGAGAACTATACTTGATTCATGAAAATCAACTGAACTTCCTTTGATGTAGTTTTAAAGAGATGAAAGGTATATGAATTAGAATGGATTCCATCACCAAACCATGCCCAGGAGACAAAGCAAACAACAGAATTAAACTAATTACCAACCAATCAACAGTGTATGAAGGCTAGGAAGGGTACCGACATCCAACCATGCCCAGGAGACGATGGTGAACAACAGGGCTTCCTGACGTCATAAACATAAAAGGGAGAAGAACATGCTCAAAGCCATTGCAGACCCATTGTAATTTCAGTCACAACAGACCATTAAAGACTAAAAACATTCCCAAAATAAAATTAAATCAAAATCAATTTAGTCTAAACAGAATGCACAAGCATAGAATCATCCCATCACGCTACAAGCTTCACCTCTTGGCCTTAGCTAAGAGGTTTAGCTCATAAACATGATTAGGCTAAACTTCATCCAAATTCATAAAAAAATAACATAAACAAAAATAAAAATATCCAAACTCTTTCTCTCTCTGCTTCCCTTCACGTCGCCACGTCTTCCAGCCTCCTCTTCTCTGCTGCTCCAAGCCCAGCCGTCCCAAGCTCCAAGCTCAGCTTTCTCTTATATAGAACCCAGTGAGTGCGTAGCACGTTACGCACTCCCTGTTGTAGTGGGAGACAAAAGGACTTATGCTGGTGCTCTCGATGACCCATTCTTGAGTTTCGACGGAAGATCCACTCCGTTCATCAGCTTCAGTTCGAGAAACCGGTCGGAAATGACCGTTTTTCTTCGGTTTGAGTGTGGCCCACTGAGATCTGTTGTAGTACCGTCTGTCCTTTGATTGGATAGAAAAGAATCTATCCTTGTTGTTGCATCTTACTTTGTCACCTAGGCTTTGGCAATAGGGACCTTAGGATTCTGATGAACGGTCCAGATTAATCATCTGGACTATCATGGTGGCCCACAACATGAATCAACGTCCGGTTCTCGCGGATGCTGCGAAGCAGAGGTTATGCTCCTGTGCTGATGAGTTCGGTGGGCCCCACCTTGATGTTTTTGATAAGATCCACTCCGTTCATTGGATCGACGTTAAAAAATTGTCTGGGAAAGCATATTTTTGGAGAAAAATTGGTGCGGCCCACAAAGTTTTCATTCACCATCCATCTTGCCTTCGAACGGACGAAAAGAAGATCTCCATTGTCTTCCGAGATTCTGCCACCTTGACAGTGGTAATAGGGACCACGTGGAGCTAATGGACGGTCCGGATCATACTTTTGATGTACGGTGGTGGCCCACAAAAATCCACCCGTAGGCTTTGTTCGAGTTTCCGCAGACGAGGAAGATGAATTCAAAATTTCTTTTTGGAAATTTCGGTCAATAGTCTGTTGAACGATTCTGCCAGTTCGGTGCACTGCAAGTGCACAGCTAGTGTGCGTTCCAACTCACTCAAAGTGGGTCCCACCTTAATGTATGTGAGAAATCTGATCCCTCCACCCATTTTTTCATCTCATTTAAACGGTTGAGACCGAGATAGAGGCATATCCAGAGATCATGTAGGTCCCAAATCGACGATTTATGAGCTGATCTGTATGTTGGCCCACTTCCATAGGGAGTCAGGTGCTGAAATTTTATGTGTACGGCTCATTTGTGGTCCTCAGGTCCTGTATGAGGTTTCGAGTCGATCGGATGGTGGGAACCTTGTGATCTTGCAATCTAGCTGACTTTCAGGCCCATTAAATGTGAACGGCTTGGTTTTTCCAGATCTATGGCATGCAAACTCATTGATTTCAGTCCCTTGGGGTCTCGTACATTGCCTTGGTGATTCTCAAGCATTAAATCTGCGCTTTTAGTACCCTTTTCAGTCATTTCTTATGAATCCAACCTGCAACATAAACACGATTAAAATAGACCATTAAGCAGTGTCATGTTTGTAAATCTATGTAGTAATTGGGGTCTAATATGCAATATTTGACCCTCAACACCATCTGTCTCATCCTCTCCCCAGATGACCCCACACCATGTGCAGTCCAAACTAGTGATTGGATCTCCTCAATCATAATCAATGCACCTCTCCTTTTTCCAATCCATGACTGGATGGTTATGACAATCAACTCCAGCGACTTAAAAGTCAAGTCTCCATTTTGTTGGGTTTTGCAAAATTTCAAGTAGTAGGCCCATCAATGGATGTATTTGGTCTAGATTTTAAGCTGGTTTGTTTGGGCTTATCAAGCCTAGTCTATTGCAAGGTTTTATTTTGCATGGCCCACATTGAAAGAGACCATTGAATTAGAGCTGACAATATTCTTTGACTCTGTCAGCCCATGGGCGGGATGGCCAGTACTCGGCCTTAGGTCATGCATATTGTATTGTGCTTCGTTTTTAGCCTGAAACTATTAAGTAGGTTAGAAGATGTGGCGTGCAATGACATGGAGAGAGAAAGGAAGAGAGAAATTGGGACTGCAATGGCCTGAATTGCATAAGCACATGGAACGGATGACATGTGCCAGCTAACTAATCATTATGGGACAAACATACATTAGATCCACACTATAGGGAAATCCAAGACTTACATCAGCCGCACCATAGGGAAGAGGGTTCTTCACCACAGGGAAGAGTGTTAAATCATTCCTAAAAATTTTAAATTTACGTGGTTTGGCCAACATGAGTATTAGAATGACCTGATTCTTGGAGAATCAATTAATGTTGGTGTGGAATGTCAGGTGAGTGGATTGGATGGTGGATGCACACCAAAGTGGACACCACATTGAACGTGGACTATTTAAATGATGAGACTTCTTATCTCAGCAATTTTCCATAGTGTGTACTAAGTGTTGAATCAGCCTGATTTTTGGGGCCTTGGTCCAAATAAGAGTGGCACACTTGATTGACAGGGTGGATCTCATCCACATGAACTTGGTCCTCATTAAATAAAAGTAATGCATCGAATACATACGAAGTCTTGGACTGCATTTTGGAATTCAGGCAGAGAAGATTGGAGAGAGAAACTGGGGTGGAACTACTTACTCGGGGTAAAGAATGAGCCATTGGTTGGTTTTTGCAGGTAAAATTCTTAGCCATCATTCAGTTAGTAGCCACATTTTTTAGTTTCTAAAATACCCCTACATTCAATTAAAAAGTTTTCTTATATCCCTTTGAATATTAAAACCACTGAAACTAATAGTGAGGGTAGAAATGTCCAAATGCTTCTTGCGTTGAATATATAGTATATATGGGCCCAGCTATGGCTTCTACCCATCCGTCTAAAACCACTTCTATGATTGGAATAAAGTAGATTCATCTCTCCATAGCACATGCCGTTAGATGAAGAATCAATTAGAACCGTCTATCTAGTTTTCCGTGCTCTATATGATTCAAAACACACACCCACAAGATAATTTTAGATATCTAATCGATGGCTTTCAAAGCGATTGTTTGAAAGAAAGATAATTGACATCCACTGCATCTAATTAAAGAAAAGTACAGAATTTTCTAAATCTATGGGATTTCTAGAACATAGGCCTGAAACAACGTACTGTAATCACAGTTTTAAGGGACAAACTCTAGCTGACTCGCTTGATTTTGAATCGAAGTTGCAACTCAGAGGACTTGGTAGTGAATTGCCTGGTCAGGCCAAGTCACCAATATTTTCTGTGCAGACAATTGCTGAACTGAATCAGAGATTAAGGGCCACCCAGCCAAGTCGTCAAGCCAACCTGGACATTTTATGGACCATGCCTAAATAATCGTGTTGTCCAATTAACGTTTTCCATTGTTCCCTGTAATGTAGCCAACTGAGTTTTGGATTGGCAAAATTGTTTGCCAAGGATCATAACACGAAGAGGCATGATTGATGAACGTGAATCAAGGTCACAAACATGTCACTGTGGACTTACTGAGCACGATAGTTTCATGCTCTGCCTACAACAGGTGTTGCATCGGATTTTAGTCCCTTGGATGGCAATGCCCCAGTCCTCAATCTCAATTTTGCAGGATCGATCCCTTACCCAAAATCCCCTAGTAAAATGAGAAATGAAGGTTGCATCAGCTCAACTGAGGTTTGAAACTGCCCCCAATTCATGCATAGAAGTGGGTCACATGTGTAAAATCAGATCCACTTACCAGCATGTGCAGTGCAATCCCGGGGAGTTCAACTTGCGTCGAAGTGTGTTTGTTGCGACAGCCTTTCCTTTAACACCGAATCTCTGCTTCACCTCTTCGTAAAAAGCAGGCTGGCGCAGACCGTTTGGCCGGCCATTGGCAGTCAGATTTGTATCAACGTCATGACTGCAATATCGATTGAAGCGAGGTTTGGTCAATGGTGGGTAGCTGTTAATGTCATGCATCGACAATCGGTAAAGCTCATGTTGCTTCCTTGCTTAATTATCTGGGAATTGTGGAAAGCCCGCAATGCAGCAATTTTTGAGGGTCGATCGGTGTCCCCTGATAGAGTCGTTGCTAAAATCAGATGGTGGGAGTCTTTGCTAAACGATACTCATAACGGTGGAGGTGCGACAGGGTTGCGGGCACCTCATAGTTTCTCCCTATGAACTGTCAATCCCGACGGCAGAACAGAGGTGGTAAGGTGGACAAGGCCAAAGCCTGGTTAGATCAAAATTAACGTGGATGGTTCTACAAGGGAGAATCCCAGGAGGTCGGGTGGAGGTGGACTTGTAGAGGGGAGAGGAGTGATTTCATGATTTTTGCCTTTTCACATGGTTATGGTTTTGGAACCAACACGGTTGTCGAACTGCGAGCGGTGCATGATGGCCTTCTTAGCAGTATTCAGACGGGATTTGATCATATTATTATTGAGTCAGATTCGAGACTCGTAGTTGACCTGATTAATGGGCTGGTGTAGCCAGGCTGGAAATGGAAAGCATGGCTGTTTAGGATAAGTCAGTTGAGGCGGCGGGTTTCGGTTATGGTGGTGCACGTCCAAAGGGAAGGGAACTTGCCGGCAGATTTCTTGGCTCGTTTTGGTAGTGCTTCTCAGTCTCATGTTTCTTTTGACAATCTTTCGGATCTTCCCCTTTAGGTTCGAGGTAACATTTTTCTAGACAGTGGGTTTGGGTGTGATCAAAATGATCTGACCACTAATAGGTGTTTTTTTGTAATTATTTCATCGGCTTTTTTTTTCAGGATGGGTCTCCTGTTTTATGTAAAGGAGTTCCCAGTTGTATAGGTTCTTTTGAGATAATCAAGGATATATTTTTGAAAAAAAAGAAGAAAAGAAGATCCACTTACCACAAGATCTTCACTGTGTGAGATCCATGTATCTAAAATTATGAAAATATTTGATCATCATGGGGGAACACATGATTTGAACCATTGGACTTTTTCTAATAACCATTCAATATTTCATTTCAATGGTATAACCCACCTGACGATCAATAGGCTATGTTTTTAAGACATGGAAACCACGTATTGTTAGGACAACCTCAGGAGTATAGCTACAGTCTCACATGAGTATCACTTGTTTCCATGTGTGATGTAACTAAAACAGATACGAGTGAAGTCATGAAATGGCAATAAGAGGAGCTTTGATAGAAAGAGGCAAAGACAACTTTTGTTTTTCCCTCATGTTGGGTATGTTGGGAGTCTTGCACAAAACCTTAGGATCTAGCCCTCCAGAACAAACCAGATTTATGGATAATAAAGTAATGAAAACAATTAATGCATCAATCACACACCACACAAGAGATTTTTACGTGGAAAACCCTCAAAGAGGTAAAAACCATAGGACCTCGTCCAGATCAACAATCCACTATGAAGCAGAACGTTACAACCTTCTTCACTCACACAGGAGTGGATAGACAATAAGAGAAATAGAGAAAACGGAGAGATCTAACCGATTATGAGGACATAGAAGCGCTGAGATATAGATTGCACAGTAGATAATCTCCACGAGCAGAACCTCCCTTCTATAAGCTTCCTCTCTCTCTCTCTCTCACCTTTGATAGCCCTAAACCCTTTAGAAAATCCCTTGTAAAGCTTTAGGAAACCCTCTTGCATACCTAGAAAAGTCCTAGGAACCCCTTTTTATAGTTTTAGGAAACTCCTTTCCGCATCCCAGTTACGAAAGGACTTGTGAAACGAAATCTGCGCAAAATAGCGGAAGAATCTGCGTAACTTCAACTGGTCGTGAGGAGGCCACGACCGGTCGAGAGCCACCTACGACTGGTCGTGGACCACCTACGACCGGTCGAACACCCAGGAGAAAACTTACCCAAAGTCGCTGGACTTTGAGTCATGCCACGACTCGAACCTATGATTGGTCGTGCACATCCTTCGACCGGTCGAGTAGGGCTCACGACCGGTCAAAGACGGGTCAAAAAAATTCATCAAATCTCTCCCTTTTTAACCCAGGAGGGATCCACCTTCTTCAAGCAAGCCAGGTTTTTACAAACCTCAAACTTGCCCTTCAGCAAAGCCTTGGTCATCATGTCTGACCCATTATCGTCCGTGTGGACTTTTTCAAGCTGTAATACCTTCTGTTCCAAAGTATCCTTGATCCAGTGATACCAAATCTCTATGTGCTTCGACTTAGAATGTTGACTTGGATTCTTGCTCAAGTGTATAGCACTCTGACTATCGCAATAGACCACGTGCTCCTCCTGCTTCAGGCTAAGTTCCTGTAGGAACCTCTTCATCCAAAGCATCTCTATACATGCCTCTGTGACTGCAATGTACTCGGCCTCTATCGTCGATAATGCTATGACCTTCTGTAGCTTGCTTTGCCAAGAAACCGCTCCCCCTGCAAACGTGAATATGAACCCCGATATAGACTTCCTGGAGTCTATGTCACCTGCCATATCTGCATCTGTGTAGCCCTCTAACACAGGTTTACCGTCACCATAGCATAGGCTCAACCTGGATGAGCCTCTTAGATACCGCAGTATCCACTTCACCGCTGCCCAATGCTCTTTGCCAGGATTGACAAGATACCGGCTGACAACATCAAAAGCATATGCTATGTCTGGGTGTGTACACACCATAGCATACATCAAACTTCTTACCGCTGACGCGTAGGGTATCTTCTGCATCTCTTCCACCTCTGCCTTTGTCTTGGGACACTGTTTGTCGCTCAATCTGAAGTGACCATCTAGTGGAGTACTGAACGGCTTCGCTGTATTCATATTGAACCACTCTAGGACTTTCTCAATATACCGCTCTTGTGACACCCAGAGCTTCCTGTTGCTTCTGTCACGGGTTATCTCCATCCCTAGGATCTGTCTAGCCGGGCCCAAGTCTTTCATCGCAAAAGACTTGCCCAACTCCTGTTTCAGCTTGTCGATCTTCTTGATGTCTTTTCCCATGATGAGCATGTCATCAACGTATAAGAGTAGAACTAGAAAATCACCATCTGAAAACTTGCGCGTGAACACACAGTGGTCGGACTCCGTTATGTCATACCTAAGTTTCAACATAAACGAGTCAAACTTCTTGTACCATTGCCGTAGAGCTTGTTTTAGCCCATACAAGCTCTTCCTCAGCCTACACACCATATGCTCCTCGCCCTTGACTTCGAACCCCTCTGGTTGGTGCATGTAGATCTCTTCTTCCAGGTCACCATGGAGAAAGGCAGTTTTAGCATCTAACTGCTCTATCTCCAGATCCATGCTAGCCGCCAACTCAAGCAACACCCGTATGGATGTCATCTTCACCACTGGTGAGAATATCTCCTCGAAGTCTATGCCTTTCCTCTGACCAAAACCTTTCACCACAAGTCTGGCCTTGAACTTCGTCTGTGAATTCTTCTGCTCAATCTTCTTTTTGAACACCCACTTGTTGCTCAAAGCTTTTGTAACACTCCAAAAATCGAAGGTCGAGTAGTAACTCAACTCTCGAGTTTCAGAACATCACTTATGCAACAAAATGAATGATGATTGAATGTTGTCTGTATTAGTGTAATGAACATGAGTGAGATTAAGCCAAAATAACATATCATACTCCAGAGACAGTTAAATTGTAAGCGGAAGACTGTGATAGATATAAAAAAAATATATAAACTATAGTAAGTCTCCAGAGTGTGATAAGGTTACCAGGTTAATGAATTACAAGTATAATTTCAAAATATACCAAGTTGTAGAAGTGTAAAGTCTTCTATCCCAAATACCATATAGCCCCGTCAATGCCATTTCAGGTCTTCATAGACCACTCCCCCATCACCTCTTTAACAATTCATCACTATACAGAAACAGGCCTAGTTTATACTCTGTTACTACGGGAAGGTTCATCGCCTCACCGCAGATTTAGAGTATGCTCGAGGTCACTCCACTAATGTCCTACCAACTGGCAGTCTATTTTCAAAGCCCGACCAGTCCACTTATTGACAATGGGACCCGGATGCAACCCGACTGGGGACCACAACCAGGCTACGCCAGTGTAGGCCGGCAGCTCGAATATAGTGTCCCATACCACCATAATTGGCTCATGAGTCTGGTTGCTCAATGGTCACTACGGGGAGGCACATGACCCCAGCGTAGGCCGATAGCTCGACCACGGTGTCCCATACCACCATGCCCGGCTCATGAGTCTTAGCGGATCGAGGTACCATGGTTAATGGGATTCCACTGGTAAGTTTGGTACCCTAGGTTCAAGCAGTAGCGACCAAATATGGTGAACATACATTAGACATATCGGGTTACTTGACGAGCCTGACTAGCTCGAGCGCACAATCAATTGAACGACATGAAGTGTATAAGCACTTCGCATGGCCTAACCACTGTCGCCAACTGAAGTACGACTCGAGTTCGTCAAACACATCTTACGTGGCGACATGAATCTCAACCACGATCTCAAGTCTGGTATCGATTGTCTGGACTATAGACATAGTCCCAAACTCAATCAATCCTTATTCATAGCATGTGGAGTAAAGCATAATAAACAAAGTAATTCAAGCATGTTAAGAAGTATGTCATAAAGCACGTTATAAAGCATGTTATAAAGCACTGCATAAATAGGAATACAAACACATATATTGCACAAGTAAGCGGTTTAAGTAAACAACCTCATGGAGAAAATCATACATGTATCTAAGGTAGTTGAGAATCCCATCTCGACACCCACCTAAGGCATCATCATCCAAACACTTACTCACACAAGCATTTTCACAAACACTTAGCATACACTATTTCAACATACATAGTGTATGTTAGCCAAACATGTATTAGAGTGAATCCTTTCGCCAAATAAGTATTTTATCCATACATCATATATTCATACAACAAATAATCATGTCAAACACATTTCCAAAATATATACATATACGGTATTTTCTACAATACACTATTTCTACATACATGGTTTATATTAGCATAACATGTATTAGGGTGAATCCTTTCACCAAATAAGTATTTTATCCAAGTATCATATATTCATAAAACAAACAATCATGTTAAACACATTTCCAAAATATATACGTATACGGTATTTTCTACAATACACTATTTCTACATACACGGTGTATATTAGCATAACATGTATTAGGGCGAATCCTTTCGCCAAATAAGTATTTTATCCAAGTATCATATATTCATACAACAAATAATCATGTCAAACACATTTTCAAAATATATACGTATACGGTATTTTCTACAATACACTATTTCTACATACATGGTGTATATTAGCATAACATATATTAGGGCGAATCCTTTCGCCAAATAAGTATTTTATCCAAGTATCATATATTCATACAACAAATAATCATGTCAAACACATTTCCAAAATATATACGTATACGGTATTTTCTACAATACACTATTTCTACATACACGGTGTATATTAACATAACATGTATTAGGGCGAATCCTTTCGCCAAATAAGTATTTTATCCAAGTATCATATATTCATACAACAAATAATCATGTCAAACACATTTTCAAAATATATACGTATACGGTATTTTCTACGAATACCTAGAATATGTAAAATTCCATATTCTACGTCTTTAATCGAAACAGAAATCAAAAAACACTTTGTACATGTGCAATTGCATGCAGATCATGAATCTATCATTATCTGACATTGAAAGCGTTGAAAACCGTAACTTATACACCTAAAGTCCTCACCTTTTGTTGTAGAATCGTAACGAAGTCGATAGGTTTGCCAAGCTTCCGTATTCGGCAGTTTGGTAACCTATAAAATGAAATAGGTTAGCTATTTCATAACCTACAACTGTCTAAACCCCAAAACAGATTAGGGTTAGGGTTTCTTACCTAGAAACGGAGCCGAAATCGCCGGGAAAGTGATTAGATCGGAGTGGTTGGACACGTATAGCAGCAGGGAAGAGTGGTAGGGAGATTCTCCCACCGCTCCCACACATTCTCTCTCTTTTCTCTCTTCTCTCTCTAGGGTTTCTCTCAAATTCGTATGGCTATGAGAGAGAGGGTTCTAAGGTCTTTATATGGCCTAAATGTCCCCAAAATAGACTTAAGGTCAAGATATACTTAGGTTATAACCAAAGCGAGCTGGTTTCAGCTCAACGGAGGACTTCTGGCGGGCCTCCTTGAGCCAAAGGTCAGACTTAAGCTCACAGACATTGAATCTAGGTCGAGTTAAGTTTTTGTTTCGGTCGGATTCCCATATCATGCTTAACAGACCAGTTTCAGTTCAACGGTCATGGATCTCGATCGGAGATTTCGAGTACATGGATATGTTTATGAAATTTTTTCTGATCTGAGGGTGTATTTGGGTCGGTCGACGGTCGGGTTGCTATCTTGACCGACTCAAGCGACAAGTCTCAGATTACTATTTGAGATATTTATTTGTAAAGAAAACAAGTGTTTTCTCACTCTCTCGCTCCGGACTCAAGCGAACAGCCGTGGGACACTGTCTGGATTTGATTTCCGAGATGGTTGTCAAGCCCAGCAAGGCGGTCCTAATTCCTTAACTTCGTGTTATTCGGACTTCCGACATGCGGTCCAGATCTGATACGGAGTTTCGGGATGCTCCCGAGAGCAGCCAGGTAATGAGTTTGATCCTAAATTTTTGGGTAACCTAGCGTCAATGATTCTACAAGTTTTAGGTCTTGCAGATCGTATTTAAAGTGGATCAAGTAGATTTCGTAGCTAATCTAGTTTAACACTTTGTTACTTTGTCTAATTTCTAAAGGATTTAGTCCTATAAGATTTCTGTCTGAGATGGTACCTAGGCCTTTGTAGTTTGTACATAAGGTGATCCAAGCTATAATACTTGGCTAGTTTAAGATAGTGTCTAGGGTGAAAGTACTTGGAATAATTGAAAGATCAAGGTGGTGAAGGGTGAGATTTGTGAAGGAAACGGGTTAAGAAGCTATTTTAGACTGTGGGATTGAGTTCTGACAAGTTAATAAGGCGTTAGGAGCGACCCATTGCCTAAGGACGTCTAATCTCAGGTTGGCAAAAATTCGAGATGTTACAGCTTTCTTGCCCTTAAGCAATTTCACCATATCATAGGTGCGGTTCTTATGCAAGGATTTTATCTCCTCTTGCATAGCTTTCAACCACTCCCCCTTATGCTCGTCGGCTAGGGCCTCAGAATAATCTTCTGGCTCTCCCCCATCAGTCAGCATAATGTACTCATGTGGCGAGTACCTGTTGAATGGCTATCTGTCCCTAGATGACCTCCTCACCTATGGCTCAACAGGTGGATCAAGTGGGGGCCGCTCCCCTGGTCCATCTTCTGAAGGAACTCCCTCGTCCTCTACACCTTGCTGTACTCCCCCATCATCAGGCACCACGGGAGGAGTAACCGGATCCATGTCCTCTAGTTCACCTGAACTAGGCTGGTTCTTCTCAGGCTTACCAATGTCTTCTATACACTGATCTTCAAAGAAAACCACATCTTTGCTCTTGACGAGCTTCCTCTCGGTCGGATCCCACAACTTGTAACCGAATTTTTTATTACCATACCCTAAGAACACACACTGCCTGATCTTCATATTGAGTTTGGACTTCTTATCCTTTGGTATGTGAACGGATGCCCTGCATCCAAACACCCTGAGATGACTGTACGATGGATCCTGTCCAGTCCACACCTTCTCATCTACTTCTCCATTCAACGGGGTCAATGGAGACCTGTTTATCAAATACACTGCCGTGTGCATTGCTTCTCCCCAGAACGTCTTGGGCAATTTCGCATGGGATAACATGCATCTGATTCTCTCAACAATGGTGTGATTCATTCGCTCAGCTACACCATTATGCTGGGGGTCTTGGGAACCGTCTATTCATGACGTATACCCAGAGACTTACAGTACTCGTGAAAGTCGCCAATGTATTCACCACCATTGTCAGTGCGGATGCACTTCAATGGTTTACCTGTCTCTCTCTCGACCATAGCATGAAACAATTTAAACACACTAAAGACCTCGTCCTTGGATTTCAAAGTATAAACCCAAACCCTTCTAGATACATCATCTATAAAAGTAACAAAATACAATGCCCCACCCAAGGTTTTTGTCCTCATAGGACCACAAACATCAGAATAAACCAAATCTAATGCATGCACTTTATTAACATGAGAAGCAGATTTAACAAATGAAACTCTATGCTGTTTCCCTGATAAACAATCAAGACAGGTTTTGAGAGGTGTACCTGTCACGTCTGGAACGAGTCGCTTCCTTGCTAGTAGTTGAAGCCCTTTTTCACTCATGTGGCCTAGACGCCTGTGCCACATGTCAATAGTTGAATCTTCCGCTGCGTTCAACCCACCCTTGCACATACCGACACTTGCCTTGTAAAGGGTGCAACACTTCTTCCCTCTGTCCATGATCAACGAACCCTTGATGAGCTTCCATCGCCCACCAGCAAACCGGCTTTCATAGTCATCATCATTCAACCTTCTCGTCGACATCAAGTTGAGGCAAAGGTCTGGGATATGTTTCACATCCCTGAGAACCAATGTGCAACCCACATCGGTCTTCACACAAATATCACCGACTCCCACGATTTTTTATATGCCAGAATTTTTCATCTTCACAGTCCCATAGTCACCTGACTTATAGCTTGTGAAGGAGTCCCTGTGTGAAGTCGCATGAAAAGAAGCTCCCGAGTCTATCACCCAGTCGATGTCCTGACTCGTAGCCGTGAGACATACATCATGATCTGCAGAAAGAATAACTACAACGTCGCCATCCGAAGCGACCGTAGTGGAATCTGATTCATCTTCCTTCTCTTTTCCTTTCTTGTCGTTCTTTTTACTAGGACATTCATGCTTATAGTGGCCCTTCTTGCCACAATTCCAGCAATCAACATCTTTTCTGTTACTCGACTTGCCTCTTGATTTATCTCGGGCCTTCCCGCCCTTCCTGTTCTTTCCTCTCCTCTGTTCCTGTGTCACAAGGGCCTCTTGCTGAGTAGACCCCTGAGACTTCCTCATTGTCTTCTCATTGAAGAGACAACTGGTTACTTGTTTCATGGATATCTTTCCGTCTGGCGCGGAGTTACTTAGAGACACCACCAATGTCTCCCAACTGTCAGGTAATGAACTAAGCAATAGTAAAGCCTGCAATTCATCATCTAGGACCATCTTCATAGAGGTGAGTTAGTTCACTATATTGCTGACCCCATTCATGTGCTCGGCTACAAAACCACCATCTTTGAATTTGAGATTCACAAGTCGTCTTATCAGAAAGATTTTATTACCGGCTGTCTTCCTCTCATACAGCCCTTGTAATTTCAGCCATAGGCTAGTAGCTGAGGTTTCCGTAGATACATGGTGGAACACTGAATCATCCAACCATTGTCTAATAAACCCTACCGCCTTCCGGTCCATCTTCTTCTAATCATCATCAGTCATATTCTTGGATTTTACTGATATGCCTAAAATTAGAGAATATAGGTCTTTGCAATAAAGCAAGTCCTCCATCTTAGCCTTCCATATGGTCCAGTTAGAACCATTGAGGCTGATCATCCTTGATGAGCCACCTTCCATAATTCCAAACTGATCCTACCCGTTCAATGAACTTAGCTTTGATACCACTTTGTTGGGGGCCTTGCACAAAACCTTAGGATCTAGCCCTCCAGAACAAACCATAATTATGGATAATAAAGCAATGAAAACAATCAATGCATCAATCACACACCACACAAGAGATTTTTACGTGGAAAACCCTCAAAGAGGTAAAAACCACGGGACCTCGTCCAGATCAACAATCCACTATGAAGTAGAATGTTACAAACTTCTTCACTCACACAGGAGTGGATAAACAATAAGAGAAATAGAGAAAACGGAGAGATCTAACTGATTACGAGGACATAGAAGGGCTGAGATATAGATTGCACAGTAGATAACCTCCACGAGCAGAACCTCCCTTCTATAAGCTTCCTCTCTCTCTTCCTCTCTCTCTCTCTCACCTTTTGATAGCCCTAAACCCTTTAACAAATCCCTCGTAAAGCTTTAGAAAACCCTCTTGCATTCCCTAGCCCTAGGCAACCCCTTTTATAGTTTAGGAAACTCCTTTCCGCATCCCAGTTGTGAAAGGACTTGCGAAACGAAATCCGCGCAAAATCGCAGAAGAATCTGCGTAACTTCGACTGGTCGTGAGGAGGCCACGACCGGTCGAGAGCCACCTACGACCGGTCATGGACCACCTACGACCAGTCGAGCACCCCGGAGAAAACTTACTCAAAGTCGCTGGACTTTGAGTTGTGCCACGACTTGAACCTACGACTGGTCATGCACATCCTTCGACCGGTCGAGCAGGGCTCACGACCGGTCGAAGACGGGTAAAAAAAAACCCATCAGGGTACACCTCCGAAGGAGACTTAACTGGACCTCCCAATATCTCAAGACTTTTGGTGCTCATTTGGATAGCTCACTATGACCTTAATTATAAATTATAAAAAATTTGCATTATAGCATAATGCGTTATGTTAATAAGGGAGCGTTTGGATAATAAGTTGGTTAAAATAAGCTATTTATTGCACAGGTAACTTATTTTAGTTTCTACTATGTTTGGCAAACAACATACTAGCCTTTTTTTTTTTTTTTTTTTTTTTTTTTTTTTACACACGCACACACACCGCACACACTCAACGCTAGTGTAATTTCACCACCAATGGATACTTGAACCCTTTACCGGGTGTTGAAACTCCTCAGAGTCTACCACCCGTGCAAGAGTAAGGATCCAAACAACATACTAGCTTCTCCTCTCCTTTGTCCGTCTCCGTCCCCTCTCTTCAGTCCAAATCAGTGATTGAATCTTAGAATCCTCACGCACCTCTCTTTTTTCCTCATCCACTAATCGGATGGTTAAGACAATCAATGCCAGCGACTTTTAGAGTCTAGTGTCCTTTTTATTGGGTGAGTGGGCCCATAAATTTATGGGTTTGATTCTGGTTATAAGCTAATTTGTTTGGACTTTTCAAGCCTAGTTTATTAAAAGGTTTTATTTTGCCTAGCCCACGCTCAAGGAGACCATTAAATTAGAGACAGCAATGGTCTTTGACTTTGTCAAGCCATAGGACGGATGACCAGTACTCAGCCTCAGGTCATGCATATTGCGTTGTTCTTCCGTTAAGTAGGCTAGGAAATGTGATGCACAATGACGCAGATAGAGAGAGGAAGGAAGATAGAAATCGGGACTACAATGGCCTGAATTGCATGGGCACATGGAAGGGATGACTTGCACTAGCTAACTAATCACTACGTGGGACAATCATGCATCATATCCACCCCATCCATCAGTTGGGCCGTCACGTACCATTAGTCCTGTAGATTCATGTGAAATCCAAGACTTACATCAGCTGCACCATAGGGAAGAGGGTTTTTCACCATAAGTAAAGGTGTAAAATCATTCTGAAAACTTCAAATTCACACTGTTTAGACAACATGAGTAATAGGAGAATTTACTAATCCTGGTATGAAACCACATATAAGTGGATTGCATGGTCAGATGAGTGGATTGGACGGTCTATATAGACAAAAGTGGACACCACGTGCGTAACTTGGAGTATTATAACAATGAGACTAATTATCTCAGCTATTTCCCATGATACCGACCGTTGAATCAGCCTGATTTTTTGCCATGGTCCAAATAAAGAGCGGCACACTTGATTGACGGATTGGATCTCATCCACATGAGCTTGAGCCAACCAACGGGAAAGAGTCTTGAAACATTCACAAGGCCGGGGGGGTGTTCGTGACAAATCTATTCAGTCCATCTATTTTCTTTGTGAATGGCTCATAAATGAGGCCGACCTGAAGCTCAAGTGAGCCACATGACAGGAAACAGTGAGATTTAACGTCCACCCTTGAAACATTCGGGGGCCATTTTGAGCTTTCGATCTGCCTCATTTTTTGGCCCATTCCCTCATATTGACTGGAAAATAGATAGATGGAATGGATTTCTCATGAACATTAAGGTAAGCCCCAAGTACAGTTTGAGTTAGGATGGTGATGCAGGGAAGGACGTGAGGTCGAGTAGAGTCTTCCTAAGGGGATGAGACTCTCCTAACTTTTCTAAGCACTTTTTCGTGTTTTACTATTTATAGTAAAAACTGAATTAAAACAGGGAAACAAGCGTCGATCTGATGGTATTTCACAAATTGGCTAATTAAGTAGCTTGTCATACCCTAAAATCATATATTTTAGGTCCAATAACTCATTCTGGTTTGCAAGATACGTCTGTTTTAAGTTCTAACGGTCCGGATCACTCTGTCTCCGATCGGGCCTCTTTTGATCCATCCTTGCCATGAAATTATCTGCAACCTGCTCTACATCATATGGCAACGTCAATTAATGGGTGAGCCAAAAGTCCGGTGGGCATTTAAGCATAGGGGGTGGGTTGCTCGACCGATGGTGGGGCAAACAATGACATTGGTGACAAATACACTCTATCTAGTTTTCCACCTCATTCCAAAAAATGAGGCCCGTCTAGAGCTCAAGTAGACAAAACGAATATGAATGTAAGGGAATATAATTAATGTGAGAACAAGAGGTAGGTGGACATTTAAGTATGAGGATGAAAGTTGCTGGACAATAGGTAGGGTCCACAGTAATGTTTGTGACAAATCTGTTCAATCTATCTATTTTGCTACCTCATTTTGAGGTGCGGGGAAAAATAAGGCTGATCCAATGCTCAAGTGGGCTAAACAAACATCGAATAGTAGAGTAAAACTACCGCCATTGAAATATTGGTGGGGCCACACCATAAAAACAGCTAGCTGATGGAATGCTTACCATTAAAACATCTTGGAGGCATCTTGGGCCCACTTCGAGCTTTTGATCTGCCTCATTTTTAAGCCTATGACTTAAAGTGGTCCTATAGACTATCAAAGTTAGGTTAGAAAGGAAAGCCATGCCAATCAATGTGAGAGCTAAAGGTAAGTGGACATTTAAACTGGAGGGTGGGAGTTGCTCGACCATAAGTGTGGTCCACAATGAAGCTTGTGACAAATCCGCTCCATCCATATATTTTGCCACATTTTTTTAAAGCCTGGGACAAAAAACGATGCAAATCCAAACTTCGAGTAAGCCAAATGAACATGGAATAGTGGAGTTAAACAGCCACCATTGAAACATTAGCGGGACAACACGATAAGAAACAGTAGATGGAACGCTCATCATTGAAACATCTCGGGGACATCATGGGATCCACCTTGAGCTTTGATCTACCTCATTTTTAGGCTTTTGACCTAAAATAAGCTGGAAAAACGGATGTATGGGTCCATTTCTCACAAACATGCCCCACATACGGTCGTTAGGTTAGCACCACAATCAATATCTATCAATGTGAAAGCCAAAGGTCCTTTGTGGACATTTAGGCCAAAGTTGCTCAACCATAGGTAGTGTCTGTGGTGATGTTTGTGATAAATTCGATCAGTCCATTTGTTTTGCCAATTCATTTCAGGGCATGTGACAAAAATTGAAGCTAATACAAATCTCAAGTGGGCCAAACGAACATGGAACAGCGGGGTTAAATGGCCACCGTTGAAATATTAGGGGGGACCATAGGATGTTTGTGACCAAGTCACCCGGTCCATCCATTTTTTTCCGGCTCATTTTATAGCATGGGCCCAAAAATGAGGCCAATATCAAGCTCCAGTGGACCAAACGATAGTAAACAGTGGGGAATGAACAGCCACCGTTGAAAAATCTTTGGGCTTTCATAGGCCCACTTTGAGCTTTGATCTGCCTCATTTTTTGGCCCGCACCCTATAATGAGCTGTCAAAACAGATGGATTAAGTGAATTTCTCACAATCAACAAGGTGGTATGCCAATGAATCCAATGTAATGTGAGGTAAAGATAATAAAATACCAAAAACCAATCAGCAAGCGGTTTAGTGTTTAATGGTGAAAACTATAGCTGCGTTTCAGGATATAGTTTAAAGGGTTCCAATCCATAATCGAAAAGGCAGGAGGCCATATGGAAAAATCCCAGTTCTCACGCCCTTTGAATATTGGCATCCCTAAAACTAATAATGGGACAAAAATGTCCAAATGATTCTATGCATTATGTATAGTATTGATGTGCCAAGCTATGTTTCTACCCATCCATTTAAAACTTTCACGAACAGTTCAGTCTCCAAACCTAAAGAAGAAGTCACTAACGGATCACCCAAGTAAATAGATCAAAGAGCAGCGCTTGGGCGTAATAATCTTTTTGTCTGGAGACACATGCTTAAATTCTACTATTAGTTAGTGACTGGATGGCATTGGCCCAAATTCTTCTCTCTCTCGTTTGGTTAGGCCAAGTCTATCAATTTTGCGGCCCATGTTCAAGTGGACCACTTAATTAGGGCTAGAAATGGGTCTGCGACTCTAGTATCAGGCAGGTGCAGTATGAAGATCCATTTGGCCAGTAATAGGACCGTCAACTCATCAGATAGACAGTTGACAACATACCGCATTTCAGGAGTAGAGCAGCCCAACTCTCGAGAGAAGGCATTCTAACATTGGACACAGCTCATGAATGGTAGAGATCTTGCACACATGACCTATAGACACCCTGCCCTGTCAATCTCCCCAAAAATAATCTCTGGCCTGAATTGCCTTAGCAGTGTTCATTAATTTGGAGTAGCATCACGTACAAGAAATTATGGCTAATCTTTCAGGGATCCATACAGTTCATCTATTGGGAGTTTTGGGACCCAATGAATGGGTGAAACTGCAAGGAACTCTGGTATTGAACGGATATGAGCATATATCCAAATCTAAGCCTGAAAGTTGCGGTTAACATTGAAATACAGCCATGGGTAATATGCATGCTTCTGTGATACGCATACGTATGGACTCCATGTGCCATGATCTAGACTGTCATTCTAGGCTTATGGACTATCTGCAGTTTGTAACAGGATTTCCAAGATTGACTTATCCCAGTTCATCACTGTGTGAGTTCCATGCATCAAAAATCATGCAAATATGATCATCATGGAGGGCATGTGATTTGAATCTTTGGTCTTTTTCCACAACCATTCATTCCCTTTCAACAGGTGGCCCACCTGATGATCATCTGGGCTAGTTTTTCAGGACATGGAAAATGGGTATTGTTAGGACAATCTGACGAGCAGCGCCTGTCTCACATAAGTATGTTTTGTTTCCATGAGCGAGGTACTAAAATTACTAATCCGAAAGTAAAACAGACCCGAGTGTAGTCATGCAATGATGATAAGATGAGCTGTGATGGAAAGAGGCAAAGAAACACTTTTGTTTCTCCCTTGAATTGGATAAACGTCCAAAGCAGACTTGACTAGAGACCTGATGTAGAGCGGGTTGCAGGCACTTTCATGGCAAAGATGGAGCAGAAAAGGCATGATCGGAGGTGGAAATTAATGATCAGGACCATCAGAACCTTAAAACAGTCGTATTTTGCAAATCGGAATAAGTTTTTCGACATATCATGTATGATTTTGGGTTGAAGAAGCTACTTTAGCCAACAAACTCTGCTATGTTGGGTTGCCAATACCGGATTTAAGAGATTTCATCATATCGATAGTCAAAAGTCATTTTCTTTTTGGTCTTACTATAAATAATAAGTTTTAATTCGATCATAACTTTTAATCCTTTGGGTTTTAGGAGTCGTGCCCAACATAAAAAGGGCTTACAAAAATTAGGAGAATAATGTGATTAGGCTAAATTGGACACTTATTATTTTTGGTCGAAAACCATAAAGTCTAGTAGGAATGATGAATAAATAGTAAACTTACTATTTATAGTAAGTCATTGTGGTTGAGTTAGAGTTAGAGTCTAAAGTTCATCTTAGGGTTGGGCTCATTATTTAAAGGACTGTAATTTCTTTCTTTCTTTCTTTCTTTTCTTTTTAAATCATTGTGAATCAATTTATTTTTGAATTTATTAGAAATTATTTCTGTTTTATCCCTCATGGATTCGAGAAAACTCTATAAGGAATCTAAAGAGCTCAATGGATTCGGAGTAGTTATCCTTGAGGAAGATGGCGATCAATGTCATCACGTCCTTTCATGCATCAATTGGTATCAGAGCAAAGACTAGACTTGGGCTGATGGCAACTAACGATGATATGGACCAAAAACCAAAATCTTGTGGTAGGTGATTCAAGGATTTATTATCTATTGGGAAGAATGAAATCTTTCCACCAGGAGAGTCAATGCCCCAGTCCTCAATCTCAAGTATGTTTTGTTTCCATGGGCTAGGCAAAATAAAACCTTGTAATAGACTAGGCTTGAAAAGTCCAAACAAATTAGCTTATAATCAGAATCAAACCCATAAATTCATGGCCCCACTAACCCAATAAAAAGGACACTTGACTCTAAAAGTCGCTGGCATCGAATCTGATTATAAGCTAATTTGTTTGGACTTTTCAAGCCTAGTCTAATACAAAGTTTTATTTTGCCTAACCCATGGAAACGAAACATACTTGGATAAAAAGTTGGTTAAGATAGGCTATTTATTGCACTAGTAACTTATTTTCGTTTCTGCTATGTTTGGCAAACAACGTACGAGCTTCTCCTCTCCGTCGTCTCTCTCCATCACCTCGCTTCAGTCCAAATCAGTGATTGAATCTTAGAATCATCACGCACCTCTCCTTTTTAGTCATCCACAGATCGGATGGTTAAGACAATCAATGCCAGTGACTTTTAGAGTCAAGTGTCCTTTTTATTGGGTTAGTGGGGCCATGAATTTATGGGTTTGATTCTGATTGGACTTTTCAAGCCTAGTCTATTACAAGGTTTTATTTTCTAGCCTGAAACTATTAAGTAGGCTAGGAAATGTGATGCAAAATGCAGTTTAATGATGAGACATCTCGTCTCAACTTTTTCCCTGTAGTGTGTACCACTTGAGTGTTGAATCAACCTGATTTTCGGCCCCTAGTCCAAAGAAAGAGTGGCACACTTAATTGATGGGGTGGATATCATCCACATGAAGTCCTTCCATCTTCGTCAAACAAAAGTCTTGATGTCCACACAAATTCACAGGCTGCATTTTAGAAATGAGAGAGAGAGACTCGGGTGGAAAGACTTTCGCGGGTAGAAGATAAGCTATTGGTTAGCTTTTGCTGGTGAAATCTGAGCTGTCATTCAGTTAGTAGCTATATTTTTAAGTTTTTAAAATACCCCTACCTTTAATTAAAAAGTTTTCTTATATCCTTTGTATATTGAAACCCCTGAAACTAATTATATGAGCAGAAATGTCCAAATGCTTCTAATGTCATAAATAGTATAGATGGGCCAACCTATGGCTTCTCACCTATCCACCTAAAACCACTTCTAGGAATTGTTCAGTCCTAAAAAGAAAAAAATCATTAATGGGGCCACTTAAGTAAATGAATCAAAGAGTGACGCTTGGGCGTAATACTCTGTTTATGAGTGGGAAACACACGTAAAGTTCTAAGGCTAACTAGTAAATAGGTGAGGATTGGGTCATGGGTCATGAGCTACAACATGGGTAAGAGTTTGAATTGTTGGCCTGTTTGGTAGATAAGTCAGACCCAGGCCAACTTAACCAGAAACAAATCGCACCCACTTTCACCCATTGAAAACGTGTGTTTTTTTTTTTTGTTTTTTTTTTTTAATTTCATTATAGAGGTGATCATGAATGCAAGGTTGCAACACTGAGCTTAAGGTTCAAACCAGTGATATAGGACGGGAGCAGCCCATTATCACAACTGGGGCCATATAATACATGCTTTTAGGTTAGAACCGACTAAATTGTCCATGTTTTCTCGTTCTAAAGCCATACCATTCAACCCGGATGGTTTCAAGTGACCTGCCCTTGTAAAATAATAACTTGGACCAGACCCGGCAAGCAAAAGCAAACCAATTCAACATATGGGCCCACAACCCATCCTGTGCTGACTCAGGTTGTGTAGTACCGTCTGCAGCTGGAAAAGCTCTGTAAGCCAACCATGATGTATGTGTTTTTTGCACACCATCTATCTATTTTGCCAGCTGGTTTTAGGGTATGGGCCTAAAAATAAGGTAGATCCAAAACTCAGGTGAACCACACCACAAATAACAATTGTGATTGGACGCCCACCATTAAAAACTTCCTAAGGCCCACTGTAATATTTATTTGTCATCCAACCTTTTGATTAGAGGTCACACATCCAAGTGGTGGGTGTATCCGTGATTGCACTCAATCTCATTCTTATTCCTTGCAATCTGCCTTGGAAGTTGGGGGCAGTTCCTCTACAAGTCCTTGTCCCAAGAGCTTATTCTAGAAAAGTTTCACGTGGGGCCAACTGTCATATGTATATGGCATTCAGCCTGTCCATCAGGACGTCCCTTTGGACACCCTAAAAATCAGGGCCACCGCAGAGAACATCCCACTCCTGCCTATCATAAACCCCTCGGACCCGAATTTGAAACAAAATGTTACATGCTACCAGGCCCACTTGAGTGAATAGGCTGGTCTGGTGAAGTGACGCAAGGAAGGACGTGAAGTCGAGCACCATCTTCCTCGGGGGATAATTGTTTCAAATTCACAGAACTTCTTTAGACTTCTCATAGAGACATTGAATCCACGAGAAAAAGAAAATAGAAATAATTCTAAAATATTTGAAATAATTTTATTGATGATGAAAAATGAGTTTCCACCTCTTTAAATCAGGCAACGAATCCTAGGGAGAAGTTTCAGAATCATACTATAACTGAAACTCCCAGAAATCGTAATTTACTATAAATAGTAAACTTACTATTTATAGATGGTCATGATTCATACCAGTGTGCATGGTTTTTGGCTAAAAATAGTGAGTGTTCTATTTGGCCGAACCGAGATGTTCCCCTAACTATTCTAATCACTTTTAATGTTGAGTGCTACTTCTAAACCCCAACAGATGAAGAGGTATATTTAAACTAAAACTTACTATAAATAGTAAAAACAAAAGTAAAACAGAAATTCAACAGTCGATCCGATGGTATTTCACAAATTTGGCATGCACAACCTAGAGTTGCTAAAGTAGCTCGTCCTACCCCAAAATCATATATGGTATGTCCAATAGCTCATCCTAGTTTGCAAGATACGTCCGTCTTAAGTTCTGACAGTCCGGATCACTTCTATCGTGGATTGGGCCTTTTTTTATCCATCTTGGCCATGAAAGTGTCCGTGACCCGCTCTACATCACAAAGTCACCCATGTTTTCAGTGCTGACAACCACCAAATTAGATCTGACTCAACCTAGTTCACTTGGACCTACACAAGACCTTAATTCAGCTTGGGCTCAAGTCGTATTTGCCTGATCCGTTCTGCCTAGCCTGGCCTTAGCAAGTGTTTTGTCCTATAAATATACATTCCCATTGCAAGTTAGGCAATGCTTGCATCTTGCACCTAAATAGCTGGTTTTTATTTTTACAGTGTGTATATCACCTTGCATGTGAGACCCTCCTCTCAACGGATGCATTAGGAACATTTGGAATCAATTTTTAGGTTGGGTCAGACTGATCCTAGTAAAATTGGGCTTGTGGTGCTAGGCTCATGTTAGGGTCAGGCTTTGTGCCCGGTCCAAACTCGACTTATTGACACCCCAAATCACAGCACACGTGTGCAAGATCCAATCATTAGGTAGAGCTAGCAGTAAGGAATAATCCAATCCATTAATCAGGTGGGCATACGTTCAATATCATAATGCATCCAAATGCACCATTAAATTACTTACCATCCAAATCATTTTTTCACACTAGAACAGATCACTACAACTTTTGGTGACATACCATCTTTTCAATTAGCATGACACTTATATGGGGTATCCGTCGCAAGATTCCAACAAGTGGGTCCCAAATTAGATGCGTTTTAGGTTCTACTTTTAGAGTCAAGTTTCTAATTTTGTTTGGAGCATCGACAATTCAAAGAGTGGCCCCTGGACTGGATAGTTTTGGGCCAAATTTTACTGTTATAGAAAAGTCTCCATTTTGTTAGGTATTGCTACATTCCAATGAGTGGGCCCCAAACTAGATACAAATTAGATTTTAGTTTTAAAGTCAAGTCTATAATTTCGTTTGGAGCATCGACAATTCAAGAAGTGGCCTTGGGATTGGATAATTTTGGGCTAGATTCTATTCTAATAGTTAAGTCTCTATTTTGTTTGGTACTGTTGTATTCTAATGAGTGGGCCCTAAACTAGATACATTTTAGAGTTACTTTTAGAGTCAAGTCTATAATTTTGTTTGGAGCATCGACAATTCAAGGAGTGGCCTCGAGATGGGATAGTTTTGACCCAGATTCTTCTCTTAGAAGTCTCCAATTTGTTTGGTACTATTGTTTTCCAATGAGTGGGCCCCAAACTAGATACATTTTAGATGTTACTTTTAGATTCAAGTCTATAATTTTGTTTGGAGCATCGACAATTCAAGGAGTGGCATCGGGACAGGATAGTTTTGGCCTAGATTCTACTCTTGGAGTTAAGTCTCCAATTTGTTTGGTATTGTTGTATTCCAATAAGTGGGCCCCGAACTAGTTACATTTTAGATGTTACTTTTAGAGTCAAGTCTATAATTTTGTTTGGAGCCTTGACGATTCAAAGAGTGGTCTCGGGATTTGATATTTTGGTCCGGATTCTACTCTTAGGGTTAAGTCTCCATTTTGTTTGGCACCGTAGTATTCCAATGAGTGGGCCCTAAACTAGATATATAAGTTTTAAATTGTAGTTTTTAGAGTCAAGTCTCTAATTTTTCATGGAGCACCAACAATTCAAAGAGTGGTCCTAGGATTGGATAGTTTTGGGCCAGATTCTACTCATAGCGTTAAGTCTCAGTCTCCATTTTGTTGGGTACTACTATATTCCAATGAGTGGGGCCCATGTATTTATTGATTCATTTGTACTTTTCATTAGAAAGTCTATTTGAAGTTTCATTTTGCATGGCCCGGGCTTTAGTGGAGCACTAGATTAGGAAAGGCAATGGGCTTGCAACTCAATTTGGTCAGCCCACGGGCCACCTGGTTAGGTCAGCTTCTAAGTCAGGCTCAGGTATACTTACAAAGTTGTGGCTAATAAAGTAAATGAGTTAGGCTATGACTCGCTCCTGTTTCAAACTGTTTCTAGAATGCACCTGAGTATTAGCAAAAGGTTTCATTTCCCGAATCTCACAAATGTTACTAGTGGGCTTGAAATCAGAGCCCTTAAGTAAATGGATTGAAGGAGTGTTGCTCGAGCCAATTAATTTGTTCATGGGTGGGATCATGTGTTAAAATCATAAACCCAATTAGCAAATGAATGGGTTCTGGGTCAAGGGTCCATGGGCTGTGACTCTGGGTTGGGGTTTAAATGGTCCATTTCTTTTGTATTGGGACAATGACCCCAAACTAATCCCATACCCTCTGCCATTCTGCTTCAATAGTGGATGCAGAGGAAATATGTCAATATAACAGTAGCATTATCAAATATCAGTAGCCAACTTGCCATACCATTGGATACATTGAAATGGTTTTTAATTCTTTTCTTTTTTTTTCCCAACTTTTCTTGAAAGATGAGTAAGAGATTGTTGAGGGTCCTTCTGCATGTGGAAATGGGACCCACATGTATGGCCTTGAGTAGTCTTTCCTCTAACCACGTGTGGGGGGGTATTTTTATTTTCAGTTTTATTATTATTTTTTTAAAAGCAAATAAAAGGAGAGGAAAATAATATATATTTTTTCCTACCTAGAGAGACTTGTTGCTGTATTTTGGTTTTCATTCCTAGTGATAAAGAGGAGAATAGTTGGTGGAAAAAGATGAGCAAGGTCTCTTATTTCTCCAAACTTCTTGTTGACTATAAGAAAGAGTTTTTATCTCAGGGTTTGTGAGAGTCCATTCACAACACCAATTTCTTTGATTATCTAGGTTGTGTTGGAATTTTGTATAATCCTTAGTTAGCGAGAAAATTCTTTCTTTTATTGTTGCTGGAAATTCAACTTTTGGGTAATTTATTTGGGCATCTAAGAGAGTTGTTCTCTTGATGATGGTACTTTTATTATATCTAACATAGTGGCTTTGCACCGAAATGGGTCCCATAATATTTTCCTTCACATCAAAGGATTTTCCATGTATAAAATTTGTCTCTTGCACTTTACATATTCGATGATTTGCTAGCTTGTGTTGGAAGTGATTATCATTCATTAAATCTCATATATTATTAATCTCATTGATTTGTACATAGAAGAGAAAGTTGTGTAGTTTCCCAACAGAGATTATATTACCATCCAATGGCCGTCAAGCCAATTACAACTATGTAGGATATAGGAGGAAAAACAAAGAGGGCCTAATGGTTTGCCAAAGGTGGCACAACTGATGAATGGAGTCAATGTCACAGACACGTCACAACTGATGACATGACATCGATTGTTGCATGCTCTGCCTGCAACAAGTGTTGCAGAGGATTCTGATCCTTCTATGGCAATGGCTCATTCCTCATCTCAATTTTACCAGATACCCTACCCAAAAACTCCAAGTAAATTGAGAAATGCAGGTTGCAGCTGCTCGCTTGAACTTTGAAACTGGCCCCTACTCGTGCATAGAAATAGGTTACCTATGTAAAATCTGATCCACTTATCACAGGTCATCACTGTGTGAGTACCATGCATCTAAAATCATCCCCATATGTTCATCATGGAGGGCACATGATTTGAACCATTCGTCTTTTTTCTAATAACCATTCATTTACTTTCAACAGGTGTGGCCCACCTGATGATAAGATAGGCAAGTTTTCCAAGACATGGAAACTACCTATTGTAAGGACTAACTGATGAGCAGCACCAGTCTCGCATGCGAATGTCTTGTTTCTATGCGCATAGTACTCAAATTACAATCCTAAAGTAAAACAGACACGAAGTGAAGTCATGTAATGACAATAAGATGAGCTGTGATGGAAAGAGGCAAAGACAGACTTTTGTTTCTCCCTTGAGTTGGATAAACGTCCAAAGTGGACTTGACTGGAAAAACCAAAAATCTAACTTCTAGGGCCCATTTGGATTGCTAATCATCTACCTAACTTTAAATTATAAAAATGATGCATTATAGCATAACGCATTATGTTAATAATATGGGTTCGGAACGCTAATTGGTATTATAATGTTATGGTGTTATGCTTGCATAATGATTTATTTTCTTGATTTTTAGAATCCTAATTAGAAATATAAGTTTCAAGTCATTTTCATATACTCTCTCTCATCTCCCATCTCTCTCGTCTCCTGTCTCTCTCATCCTTTCCCCAGTAGACTCCACATCATGTGTAGTCTAATCCAGTGATTGGATCTCCTTTACTGTAACCAATACACACCACTTCTTTTTCCTATCCATGGTTGCATAATTAGAATAAACAATCTAGTGACTTTTAGAGACAGTCTCCGTTTTTGTCGGGTTTTGCAAATTTCCAAGAAGTGGGGCTGTGAATGGATGGGTTTGATCTGGATTTAAACTGATTAGTTTGGGCTTGTCAAGCCTAGTCTATTACAAGGTTTTATTTTGCAAAGCTGAGGCCTAAGTGGACCATTAAATTAGAGCTGGCAATGGTCTGAGTCTGTTAAGCTCATGGGCTTGATGGCCAGTAGTCGGGCTTAGGTATGCTTATTGTGTTGTGGTTCATTTATAGCCTGAAACTGTTAACTTGGAGATGTGGTGCATAACCACATGGAGAGAGGGAGGATGAGATCAATCGGATCTACAATAGACCTGAATTGCATAGGCACATGGGGGGGATGAATTTTTCTGGCTAACTAATCACTATATATGTGGGATAAACGTGCATCTGATCCACACTGTCCATCAGGTTGGCCGTCAAATTATCACTACGAATCCTGGAAATTCAGCGAAATCCAGAACTTACATTAGCTAGGCCATAGGGAATGGTGTAAAATCATTCCTAACAACTTTAAATTCACATAGTTTGGCCAACACGAGTAGTAGTAGAATGTCCTAATTTTCGGCGAATTGATTAATCCTCGTGTGAAATTTGAGATGAATGGATTGGATGGTATATACACATCACGGTGGGCACCAAGGACTATATTGATTTATTTTTTATTTTTTTTCAAAACAAGATTTCATTGATGAGGCAAATTTACAGAACTAGATTTTTCGGGCAGCAGCCAGGATAAAAAAAAAAAACTTGGACCATTTTAATGGTGAGACTTCTCATCTCAACTGTTTCTCACGGTGTGTACCACCTGACTTTTGAATCAGCTTTATTTGTTAGTGCTGATCGAAATAAAGAGCAGCACACGGGATTGATGGGTTAGATCTTATCCACATGAAGTTATTCTTCCTCATCAAACAAAAGTAATGCTCAGCATCCATATCAGAAACTGCATTTTGGATATCAGAGAGTGAAACTCAGGTGAAAAGACTTGTGCGGGTAAAAGATAAGCTGTTGGTTAGCTTTTATAGATGAAATCTAAGCCATCATTCGGTTAATAGCCACATTTTTTTAGTTTCTAAGATAACCTTACCTTCAATTGAAAGGTTTTGGATGAAATTGATATTTGTGTTTTCATTCAGCTAGGTCTGTGTAACCTAATCAATAATAGGTTGGATGGCATAAACATTATAGTAGGCCCTAGGAAATTTTTGGTGGTGAGAGCTTGCTTCTAACTTAGGGTTAGGTGTACTTATTGGGCTATGCTTTTCACCAGAAAACAATGGTTGTTTAAAGTAAATGAATCAAGCTATGGCTGACTCATTCCTATATCAAACCGTTTCTAGGATGCACATAAGTATTAACAAAAAATTTCAATTCCCAAATATAACAAAGTTACTAATGGGCTTGAAATACGAGCCCTTAAGTAAATGGGTTGAAAGAGTGGTGCTTGGTCCTAATAATTTGTTGAAAAGTGGGACCACATATTAAAATTTAAACTAAATTCTTAACCCAATTAGTAAACGGTTGAGGATCGGGCCACGGGTCCATGGGCTGTGCCTCTGTTTGGGATTTGAATGGTTGATATGTTTTGTAGCGGACCACTAACCCCAAACTAGTCCCTCCCTCTGCCACTTTGCATAAATTGTGGATGTGTTTGTTCTTTGTGTAGGTGATGGATCCAAGCTTACAACATTGAACTTATGGTTCAAACTATGCCTGAAATTTGAGGAAATGTATAAGAGAGTGCAAGTCAAATTGTACAACAAGAGATTGTATAGATGATTCTTTACACGTAATATATGAGATTAGGAAGGCCTAGTATGAAGATCCATTGGCCCAAAAATAGGACCCTTAACTTATGAGGCGGGCCACAGACATGAGAAAATTAATTGTTATAATAACATAACCAGCAACCTATATTCGAGGTAACACAGCTCATGAATAGCAAAGATCTTACATGCATGTCCCGTAAACACCTGTCCTGTCAATCACCTCTTCAATCTTTCTCTGGCACAAATTGCCTTGGCAGTGTTCAGTTAATATCATCACATACCAGCAAGGCTAATATTATTCAGCAATACAGTAGATATCCACTAGTGTGTAACATCATATCAACTGTTTGGTCCACCGAACCATTGATGCTTTACAAAGTAAAAGAAAACCAGCCATTGCCATTGCCTGGAAACTATATCTGTCAACAGCATGGGTGGGGCTGGGCTGAGTCCTGTCCAACTTACGCTGCTAGTAATGAGTTATTATTAGTTGATGCTCTGTGGGCCATCATGATGTATGTGTTTTATCCACGCCATCTATCCACTTTTTTTCATATTATTTTATGGCATTTCATGGCATGATCCCAGAAATGAAGCAGATCCATAAGAAACAGTGGTAATTGAGCGCCCACCATAAAAAATTCCTGGAAGCTATAAAAGTTTTGTATAAGATGATATTTGTGTTTTCCATTCATCCAGTAATGTGCGACCTGATCAATCGGTTGGATGGCAAATAAGCATTACGGTGGGCCATGGTGGATGTCCAATTACCACTATTTTCCTGTGGTGTGGTCCACTTGAGATTGTGGAGATTGGTGATCGAAGATCGGAGAAGGGGAGTCGCTGTTAGGCTCTGCATTGCCAGTAGAAGGATTTTCCACTCAAAAAATGGGTATTTTCTCTCTGTTTTACGTCTATGCATTTGCCATGAAGCTCGTAGATGCCTTCTTTTGTAATCATTACTACATGTGTAAAGTATTTATAGTTTGTCTTATTTAGCTTTTAAGCTGTAATCTACTTACAGAATAACATTTTAATTATTTACCGCTTGTAATTGAGTATTCACACACGATAGAACTTGGAGTGATATATCCTTCAAATTTTATCAAATGACATAAAAAGTCTTCATTTAAGATGTATTGTTGGGATAAGCCTACTCAAGATACAAAGAGATACATGATGCAAAGAGAGGTACAAAGATGGATTACAAAGTAGGCTAGGCATGATACATGAGTAAGTGTACAGTGGGACCATAGATGGATGATCCCACGTTTACAGTGAGTTAGATTAAACATAGATGGATGATACACAGAGAGAGGATTGTGGGCCATCATTTTCAACTGTCTGTTGCTTTCATATGGTGGTGGCCTGTCTGATGAGCAACCCAATCATTGTGTATGGTCACCTGCATGGTATGGCTACCTTATGTCTGCCTCAGATGTTTGACACGCATGCCAGGTTAATTAGCATGTGTGACCCAGAGTGTAACGGTGCCTGTGGAGGGGGTACTCAAAAAGTGTTATGGTGCATCCGTAAGAAATATTACAGTATGGGAAGCATAGGAAATAGTGAACCAAAATGCTTCACTTGAGAATTTCTACACCAGGGTTTTTTATTTTATGAATGGGGCTCAGAGATATGTCATTACCATCATCATCTAAGCCTTATCCTAATTAATTGGGCCAGCTACTTGAATCCTATTCCACTATTCCATGCTATCAAAGGTTACCAAGCTTTTCTAACTATCTCTATCCACATCCTTTTGGGCATTCCTCTTACCTGCTTAAAACCTCCAACATGTGCCCACTTGCTCCTCCTAATAGGCGCAATTATCAGTCACCATTACATATATATAACCAAACTATCCCAGTCTATTTTACTTCCTCTTATTACCTATTGATATTACTCCCAAGTTTTCCCAAATACATTCATTTTTAATTTTATTTATACTTCCCTATCTTGTCATCCATATCAACATCCTCATTTTAGCTATAATCATCCTATGAATATGTTGTTTTAAACATTCTATCCCATAAAAGCAGACTGAACTTATGGTTATCCAATAAAATTTCCCTTTTTAGTTTGAGTGGGTATATAAATTTGAAACAAAAAGAATGATATAATGGCTCTAATGATGACACATGTATTAATAATTCTGCTGATCAGAAATCCGAGCATTTTAATCAATGGCAAGCATGTAGATGGTCAAGAAATAAAATAAAGCAACAGTCCATATTCAATGAAAAAATGCAATAGATTCAATGGATAGGATTTTCCAATATTGGGTTATCTTTTGGTGCATGGCCATCCACTGTGTGCAACATCATATCAACTATTTGGTCCACCAAATCATTGACACTTTACAAAATAAAAGAGAACCGACCATTGCCATTGCCTAGAAACTACAGTTGTCAATGGCCTGGGCTTGGGCTGGGCTAAGGCCTGTCGACACTCATCCACAGAGTAGAACTTAGGCCTGAGTGCAGCTTGGTCTTATGATAGGCCTGAAGAAACAGACGCAAGCCCATCCCACGATTATCATGCAGGATACCAACCAAGTCATGGTGATTATGCATGACCTGAGACCAAGGTAGATCACGACTACCCCTTTTTTACAAGATATCATATAATGCAGCCCATCATGCACGATATATGACAAAATTCCCTTGAAAGTCTAAAAGGGCTGAGCTCGGCTATGGCTCTTGAACAGAGCCTGAGCCCAACCCAATTATTAAACAGGCTTAACTTTTAAGGCCTGGACCTGAACCTTGTGCCTAGTGGGCCACCCCAAGCAAGGCCTTAAGTGGACCAGCCAGGCTCATTGATAGCTCTACTAAACTCTTAAGCTGAGCATTGCATTATACCACCTCTCTAAGCAGTGTACCCAACCATGCCTATTGCCATCCCCATTGGGGATGTTTTTCCATTACTTGACCAGATAAAGGCAGGGGAATAATTCAATACAATGAAATGTATAGTAGTCACTGAACAAGGCCTCTTTTAACTAGACTTCTGGTTTTCAGCAAAAATAAAAATAAAAATTGTGAGTATCCAATTTGGCCTAACCACATTAATTTTTCTAGCTATATATATATATATATATATATATATATATATATATATATATATATATATATATATATATATATATATATATATATAGGGAAAAGGTACTATGCGCTCGAGCGTAAAGCGGTCGTCCGTACGGTCGAGCTGATGTGGGCCCCACCGTGATGCCGTTCGAAAATCTACCCCCTCAGTCAGATGCACCATTCCATAGGGGGCCCACACGGCTGAAAATCAAGTCAATCCGTGACTTTTGTGGGCCACACCATGTACAGAAGTTGAGAGGGGCCGTGCACCATTGAAACATTCAAAACCATTTGTGGGGACCTTTCGAGACGTTTTTTGATGATCAACACCGTCCATCATGTGTGTCCCACTTGGCTGTAATTTTAGACCAAGTTTCAGGTGGTATCCACAACTCATGTGGGGCCCACCAAGTGCTTTTACATGTTTTTGCGTGTATAATTATGTTTTCCGATGGTATGTCCCACCTGAGTTACGTGGACCCCTGATTTTGGGCCGTGTGGGCCCAACCTGGGCTTGTGCATCTGGTGGACGGTGTGGATCTTCGAACAGCATCACGGTGGAGCCCACACAGCTCGACCTCACGGACGACCGCTTTACGCTCGAGCGTATAGTACCTTTTCCATATATATATATATATATATATATATATATATATACACATGTTGGGTACAACTTCTACAACTTAGACGATAAAAGGTTATACTCCAACTAAAACTTATTATTTACAGAAAAAATGAAATTAAAGGAGATTTTTGACCAACTGAAGGAATCTCGTAAATCTAGCGTGGGCAACACGGTGTAGCGGGGTTGGTTGGGTTAAGTAGTTCTCCTCCTCAAAATCATATATAATATATGGAAAAACTCATCCCTTGTTACAAGATAAGATCGTTTTAAAGTATTGACGGCCAGGATTATTTCTGCCTCCGATCGAGCTTTCTCTTGTCCATCTTTGCCATAAAAGTGTCTGCACCCGCTCTAGATCAAAGATACAGTCAGCAACCAGTATGAAAAGGATGGGAAAGGAAGAAGCTTCCTCCGCGACTGTTTCAATTTCCTGGACATCTTTGACTCGCTAAAATTTTCTGATATAAGCTTCCTTCCGAGCCTGTTTCAATTTCCTCGACGTCTTTGGCTTTGTTTTAAAAGTCAGTGTTGATAGGATGTAAATGGACGAGAATTGCCTGACGTAGCCAGTAGCTACTAGGCGGTACTATGTAAGCCCCACCATGATATATGTGATTTATCCCTTCCGTCTATCCATTTTTCCATATCATTTTAGGGCATGATCCCAAAAACGAGGCAGATCCAAATCTCATGTCAACCACACTATAGGAAAGAGTGGTGATTGAAAGGCCACCATTAAAAACCTTTTTGGGCCATAAAAGTTTTGGATGAAGCTGATATTTATTTTTTCCCTTGACCCATGTCTCTTGGACCTAATAAAAAGGTTGGATGGCAATAAAAATTACTGTTGGCCCTAGGAAGTTTTTAATGGTGGGCATTTGATCACCACTGTTTTATTGTGGTGTGGTCCACTTGAGATTTGGAACTACCTCATTTTTGAGCTTATAACCTACAATAATCTGAAAAAAATAGATAGACAGCATGGATATAATGCATACATCATGGCAGGGTCCACAAAGCACTGTCCAGTAGCCACCATGATGCTGGCAGCGTCAGCAGGGATGAAAATTGGTGCCTGGCTTGTTTGGGTCGTGCCTACCGTTTCTAAGGGGGCAATGACTTCGTGTGAAGGAGATCCACATCGTCCATCGAGTTGCCGTTCGATGTTTACCTAACTCCAAGAATAATAATGCATGACGATTCAATCTTTTAATACCTAATGCGAGTAGGAATTCTTTTCAGGCCCGTGCCGTACTATATCAGCTTGTTGGCGGAAATGATACGTCTTCACATGGGTCACATATATATATATATATAAAATTATCGGCAAATTTTCAAAATTGTGAGAATTCTACAGTTCAAGCGATTTAGTGGATTATTGCCCGTTACATGTAATCCAAAAACAAAGAAGAAAATTGATGTTTTATTGCTTCTTATAATTTTCAAATTGGTCCACTCCACTTAGGTTCTATCTCACTCAAATTTACATTTTGATTCTCAAAGTAGGTTAAGATTTAGTTTAAAATTAAGCTTCCTGTAGTACGGAATTGAAATGGATCATGCTATATGTTGATGCAAAAATCTGATTCACCCTTGCCAAGTTCCAAACACTCATGTCGAGCCCTGTAAGCCTGCACAGGAGAAGGACAAAGGAAACTCTGGCTAGATCAGGGGACCCTCCAATGCCAAAGTCAGGCTTGGAATCTGAGTCTAAGTAGTGTAGCTAGGGTTTAGAGTATGAGATATTGCGTCAACATTTTGGTGCTTTCTGTGGGAAACGAATAAAAAGTCTTTACGATTTTACTAGAAATGGCTAAGGGAAAGAAGAAAATACTTCCAGTAGCAGTAGTAGAACTCGAGCTCATTGGACAATGACACTCATCTTTAGTACTCCATTCTGAACCAGTCACTACAACTTTTGGTGACATACCATCTTTTAAATTAGCATGACACTTATATGGGGCATCCGTCGCAAGATTCCAACAAGTGAGCCCCAAATTAGATGCGTTTTAGGTTCTACTTTTACCGACAAGTTTTTAATTTTGTTTGGAGCATCGATAATTCAAGGAGTGGCCCCGAACTGGATAGTTTTGGGGCAAATTTTATTGTTACAGAAAAGTCTATCTCCTTTTATTAGTAAATAGTTACACTAGGCTTTGGGAGTCCTTAACGGTGGGCGTTCAATAACCACTGTTTCTTGTGATGTGGTCCACTTGAAATTTTGATCTATTTCATTTTTAAGACCGTATCAAAAAATGTAGAAAAACCGATGGACCGCATGGATCTACAACAAATGTGTCAAGGTGGGCAGGCAACACCCACTAACGTGTTACCCTGGCAAAATTAACCTAACCCCACACCCGATGGGACAGGGATTGTCAAGGTACGGTGCAACCGATCTAGTTCCCTTCCGCGGTAGAGTGTGGAAATATAGCAAGATGTAATTGGTGGGGCCACTCGCTCTTCAAGTTGGGGCTCAGTCCATGCCTCGTGCCTACTGAAAACTTAAAAAAACGGTCCATGTTCATCCCTAACAACAACCCACCCGTCTTCTCACCACGTCACTACACTGCCAGGGATAGTGTGGGCCTACTCTAATTTTGTATATTTGTGAGCTATAGTTTAAAAGTTGTTAGATTATTAGACTGCTAGAAGCCAGCGTACATGACTAAGCCCATCACCCAATCAAATACCACCTGTCACGTCACATGATATATTTTCATCTTGCAATGCAATAATTACGTCGAATCATCCGTATCACTTAATTATTGCATCGTTTCTTGCATGGACGTTTTTAGCGAGAAAACTGAAGATGGCTGCCAAATGAAGATGTATCGACACCGTTCATCTTATATGTCAGCCTCATTTAGCTGTGAACCAAAAAAATGAGGCAGATCCAAAGCTCCAGTAGACTACATCACAGGAAATAGTAGAAATTGGATGCTTATTATATAAAAATTTATGTAGCACTCAAATGTTTTGGATGAAGCTTATATTTATGTTTACCCCCTTATCAATGTTTTTATGACTTGGTGAACAGATTAGATGACAAATAAACATTAATGTGAGCCTAATAAATAAAATAACTTTCAATAGCAGACCTTGAAGGCCATTGTTTCCTGTTGTATGGGCTACTTGAGCATTGCATTTGTTTCAATTTTGGACATAGGCCCTAAAATCTTAGGATCAAACAGATGTACGGTGTGGATATGTCATGCACTTCATAGTAAGGTCTATAAATGTAAGTCAGATTTTTTGGACAATTTCATGGACGAAAATGCATTTGAAATTTCAAACGCGGTAAAAAGGTAACAACGATCTTTTTCAAGGGTATTTCCCTTATACCTAAAAATCAAACACGTTTTTGGCTTATGGCACTGGGAAGAATTAGGTGTGAGGAGATTTTAAAAATATAATTATTACACATGACAGGAGTTTTCCTCGGATACATGGGATAAGTTTAATTTTATGCTATGTTTGTAATACGGTAGTACATTGAATGGATATACCCACCATCATTTGAAATTATCGAGAATAACGCATGTGTTATATCCAAATCGTTTATTTGTTTTGTAACCTCATTTTATGGCATGGGCCTAATAATGAGACAGATCCAAAACTTATGTGGCCTCAAAGAAGTTTTCGACTGTAGGTATTCAATCTCCATTGCCTTCTACGGTGGGGTCCACTTGAGCTTTAGATCTACCTGATTTTTTGGCCCATGCTCTAAAATGATCTTGAAAAATGGGTGGACGGTGTGGACATAGCCCATACATCATGATGGGATGTACACAACTTGCTAACATTGAGTAGAATAAGCATGGACCAAATGCAATTCCATCTCACCTAATCCCATCTAATACCATGCTCCAAACGCCCCCTAAAACTCGATGGATGGAAATGGCCGCATGATTGCCTACTGAAGTAACCGTAGCTACGGGATGGAACTATGTAGGCCCCACCATGATGTATGTTATTTATCCCTTCCATCCATATCATTTTAGGGCATGAGCCCTGAAATGAGGCAGATCCAAATCTCACGTCAACTACACTATAGCAAAAGAGTGGTGATTGAAAGGCCACAGTTAAAAACTTTTTAGGGCCATAAAAGTTTTGGATGAAGCTAATATTTGGTTTTTTCCCTTGATCCATGTCTCTACGACCTAATAAAAAGGTTGGATGGCAAGTAAAAATTGCCGTAGGCCATAGGAAGTTTTTAATGGTGGGCATTTGATCACCACTCTTTTATTAATGTGGTGTGGTCCACTTGAGATTTGGAACTACCTCGTTTTTTATCTTAACACCTAAAATAATCTGAAAAAATAGATGGACAGCATGGATGGAATACATACATCATGGTAGGGCTCACAAAGCACTGTCCAGTAGCCACCATGATGCTGGCAGCGTCCGTAAGGATGAAAATTCTTGCCTGGCTTGTTTGGGTGCTGCCTACCGTTTCTAAGGGGCAATGACTTGGTGTGAAGGAGTTCCGCATCGTCAATCCAGTTGTTTACCTAACTCGAAGAATAATAATGCATGATAATTCAATCTTTTAATAATACCTAATGCCAGTAGGAATTCTTTTCAGGCTTGTGCCGTACCATATCAGCTTGTTGGCGGAAATGATACGGCTTCACATGGGTCATATATATATATATATATATATATATATATATATATATATATATATATATATATATATATATATATATATATAAATCAGAAATTATTGGTAAAATATTAAAATTGAGAGATTTCTACAATTTAAGCGTTGATGTAGTGGATTATTGCCCGTTACATGTAATCCAAAAACAAAGAGGAAAAATGATGTTTTATTGCTTCTTATAATTTTCATATTGGTCCACTCCACTTGGGTTCCATCTCACTCAAATTTAGACTTTGATTCCCAAAGTAGTTTAAGATTTAGTTTAAAATTAATCATCCTATAGTACGGAATTGAAATGGATCATGCTATGTGTTGATGCAAAAATCTGGTTTGCCCTTGCCGTGCTCCGAACACTTGCGTTGAGCCCTGCAAGCCTGCACAGGAGAAGGACAAAGGAGATGCTGGCTAGATCAAGGGACCCTCCGATGCCAAAGGCAAGCTAGGAATTTGGGTCTAAGTAGTGTAGATAGGGCTTGGGGTTTCAGATATTGCGTCAACATTTTGACGCCTTCTATGGAATATGGATAAAAAGTCTTTGTGACTTTACTGGAAATGGATAAGGGAAAGAAGAAAACACTTCCAATAGTAGTAGCAGAACTAGAGCCCATTGGACAATGACGCTCATCTTCAATACTCCATGTTGATCAGATCACTACAACTTTCGGTGACATACCATCTTTTCAATTAGCATGACACTTATATGGGGCATCCGTCGCAAGATTCCAACAAGTGGGCCCCAAATTAGATGTATTTTAGGTTCTACTTTTACAGTCAAGTTTCTAATTTTGTTTGGAGCATCGATAATTCAAGGAGTGGCCTCGGGACTGGATAGTTTTGAGGCAAATTTTATTGTTATAGAAAAGTCTCCATTTTGTTGTGTACTGCTGTATTCCAACCAGTGGGCCCCAAAGTAGATACAGTTTAGATTTTAGTTTTAGAGTTAAGTCTATAATTTTGTTTAGAGCATTGATAGTTCAAGCAGTGGGCTCAAGATTGACTAGTTTTGGGCCAGATTCTATTCTTAGAACTAAGTCTCCATTTTGTTTAGCACCATTGTATTCCAATGAGTGGGCCTCGTACTATATATGTACGTTTTAAATTCTAGTTTTTAGAGTCAAGTCTCTAATTTTTCATAGAGTATCGACAATTGAAGGAGTGGTCCTAGGACTGGATAGTTTTGGGCCAGATTCTACTCTTAGGGTTAAGTCTCCATTTTGTTTGGCACTGTTGTATTCCAATGAGTGGGCACCACGCTAGATACGTACGTTTTAAATTCTAATTTTTAGAGTCAAGTCTCTAATTTTTCATGGAGCATCGACAATTTAGGGAGTTGTAAGATCTGTATCCTATTCCGTACTATTCCGTCGATTCATGCGATCCTTCTAGTCGAATTCCAGTAACCTACGACCGATAATCGATGTTTGCGCGCGACCCTAAGTCATATTTTATAGGTTTGAGTTGGCTTAATCTGAGACTTGTAACATTGCGACCGCACCGTCGCCGTGGTTCCAACGCCACGTCTTGCGCACCGATCCGATACCCTGGCCAGGAGATGTGGGCCGACATTTATTTCGAAGAAACACCGTGCATTTGCAATCCCAAGAGAATCTCTCTACAATATGTCCCATCAATCAATTAATCAATGTTTTCTTCCTCCCCAAGTCAAGCAACCATCAAGTCAACTCTTTCTCACCATCTCTCTTACACACTTATATATGTCAAGTACAACATCACCTCACATTCATCACTCACATCTATTACCTCTCTTACAACCACCCCTCTCTCTCTCTCTCTCTCTCTCAACACATTTTCCAAGCAACCAAGCAAAGAGAGAGCGGTGGACGTCCATGCATTTTAAGGAAAGAACGTGCATGTTGTGTGGCCCACTTCCCCACCCCAAATCTATCATCCTAGCCGTTGAAACCTCATCACCCTTCATCAAAGAGAAGCATAAGGAGATCGGCTTTCAAACGGACCAAGAAGATCAACGGTGGGTGCTTATATAGCCTACATTTCATGTTTTTTTATGATGGCCCAAGTGAGGCCTACCGATTGATGATATGGATCTCACTTTGGACCCTAGATGTGGTCGATGGCCCACCTTGATTATCATGATCATTCCATGATGGGGCCATTCTCCATGGACCCCATCATGATGTTTATTTTTCCTTGCATGGATAGGGTCATCTAGACCTTGCATTTCGATAGAGAAAGGATCTCCACCGTTGATTTTGATCGGTGGGCCCACATGTATTGGAACCCACTTGATGTATGTTGTGAGGTATGAAAGGGAGGGCCCATAGTGTCAGGGTCCCTCCATCGCACGTGTCTCCTTCTTTCTCCCTTTCCCCATCTCTTTCATTTTTATTATTGTTGTGTGTGATGATGTAGTTGTGTGACCCACCCGGATAGACCCCACTATGAAGCATGTATTTGATCCAAGCCATTTGTAGGTGGGGCCCAATTTATATTTGTGTTGTATCCACACCATCCGTGCATTTGTTGGTCCGCCTGAGCAAGGCCCACCCTAAATGCATGTGTTATGGCCAAGTCGTCCAGCGTCCAAAGACGCTGGCCATGAAATGAAAACCAAAAATATTGGCTTGGTTTAAGCCTTAGAGTGGGTCGCTCATGTAGGCCCCACCTCGATGTATAAGTTTAATCTAAGCCGTCCATCCCATTTCCCAAATCATTTTAGGCGTTGAGCCGAAAACTGAATCTGATCCAATTTTCTAGCGGGCCATACCTTTGAAAATATTGATTTTCACCATTTAAATTCACTTTAATTTTTCTACACACCGAAACACGTCGAATATAGGACTCGTATCTTGAGCCGTAGAGTGCAATGGCTGGAGTGGATTCTTCCGATGTGGGCCCCATGTACGAAAAACTGCAATAAAACTCCGTTTTCAAAATAATAATAATAATAATAATAATAATAATAATAATAATAAGATATGCGAAGACCTTCTGCTCTTCGCCAGAGCCTTGACGGCCCAATGCTTCGCATTTGGACGATAGGGCCAGGGACCACGGGTCCAGCTGTGGGCCCCACGTGATGTGTATTAAAAATCAACACCATGCATTTGATGGCCCCTTAGGGCAGTGGGCCCCACCCCAAAAATCGGCCCTATCTGGAACTCAGGTGGCCCACACGGCAGGAAACAGTGGGGTTAAACGTCTGCCATTGAAACCCTTTTATGGGTCACAGAAGTTTTGGATCACCATGAAATTTGTTTTTCCTATGTATCCAGGTCTGTGTGACCTTATGAACAGATTGGATGGAAAGTAAACATTATGGTGGGCCCCACGTGGGACCCACTGATGCATGTATTGTAACCCACATTGTCCCTGGGTGGGATGGCTGGTGTACCTCACTCCAGCAGCCTACTGGAGTGGCGTCACTAAGCTCTGTGGGTCCCCCCCCTGTATCATCCACGCCGTCCATCTATGGACCCCACCATGATGCTTGTTCTGCATCCAAACCGTCCATCCATTTTTAAAGCTCATTTCATGGCGTGAACTAAAGAATGAGTCAGATCCATAGTTCATGTGGACCCCCGCCATGATGCATGCATGTGTTGCATCCAATCTGTCCAACCATTTTGAAAGCTTATTTTAAGGCTTGAGGCTAAAAATGAGACAGATCTAGGATTAGGTGGACCATACTACAGAAAACAGTGGGTTTGAACCTCCACCATTAAAACCCCTTTCAGGTCAGTGTGACCTCATGATCAGATTGGATGGGAAATAAATGTTATCATGGGCCTTAGGAATTTTAATGGTGGAAATCCTTATCACCACCTATATTTGGGTGTGGCCCATTTGATATACATATGGGCCGTGTGATGTGGCCCGCTTGCCATATTTATGGCCCATTGTTGAGGCCCACTTGATATATAAGGCCCACGTGATGAGGCCCACCTGAGGCATGTAATTCTCATGTGCGAGGCCCGTCGTTACGGCCCACCTTGATATATATATATATATATATATATATATATATATATATATATATATACACACATATATATATACACGCCGTCCATTTGGACGGTGCTATATGGGCCAACCATGATGTATGTGCTTTGCAATAACACCATCCATCTGTTTTGTGGGACGGTGGGCCCCTTGATGCATGCATTCTATACCCAGCCGTCCATTTGTTTTGTCGTAGGACGGGTAGGGCCCACCTTGAGATGTGTTGTATATTCACACCGTCCATCCACGTGGCCCCCACGTGACATACGTGCTTGATCCAAGCGGCCCGACGTGATGTATAAGGCCCATTGATGCAGCCCATTGCGATGGGTAAGACCCATACGATGTGTCCCACTTAATGTATATGATGCCCATGTTTGAGGCCAAATATGATGTGTACTCGGCCCATGTGTTAGGGCCCGATGCGATGTATTTATGGCCCATCTATAGGGCCCAGCTGTTGTGTATTTATGGCCCATTTAGCGAGGCCCATTGTGATGTATTCACGGCCCAAATGACGAGGCCCATTGTAATGTATTTTTGACCCATTTAGTAAGGCCCATTATGATGTATAAGGGCTCGTGGGTTGAGGCCCATTGTGATGTATTTGGGGCTTATGGGTTGAAGCCCATTGTGATGTATTCAAGGTCCGTTATTGAGGCCCACCTTGATGTGTATGAGGCCCGTTACTGAGGGCCACCGTGATGTGTATGAGGCCCGTTATTGAGGGTCACCGTGATGTGCATGAGGCCCGTTGTTTTGGCCCACCTTGACATATATGAGGACCATATGTGAGGCCCATTTGATGTATTTGAGGCCCATGGGTCGAGGCCCAATGGAATGTATACAAGGTCTATTGCATTGTGTGATTCCACCATGGGTTATGTAATGACATTTATGGCGGGCCATGCCTTGGAAGCAATGTTGGTTTGACGTCCAAAATGTAAGAATAATGTTAGTTAAATGTCCGCATTATAACTCTCCTTAGGGCCCATTGATAGGCCCATACTGGTTACGTGTAGGCCATCTAGGCCCATCTTCGGTGTAAGGATAGTTCATTTCTTTATAACATGCTTAGTACACTTTCATGATTCATGCGCATACGCATCATATGTATACCTGATATGAGGAATGTTTGATCATAGCATATGCCATTGGGCAGACCATTTACAAGACTCCTTATGAGACAGAGTGTCCCACATTGTCAAGCAGTACGCGCAGGATTGCTGCATGACTGGATAGTGTGACTCATGCATCTCACATATGTGTGACTTGATCATTGTACACCCTAACGACATCAAGGTCGTGGCCTCCACAGGCACATCGTAGATAGCTAGCACTATGGGCACTTAGAATGTCCTCGGGTGAAAATCCTAGAACCTCCGAGGCTAGGAGAAGCCCCAACATCTAGACCGAGTGGAACATGAGCTCCCGAGTGCCGAATACCAATAGGTCGCGTCTCCCAATGTGTTGTGGTCGATTGGGAAGGGGTGTGACCATATCCACTCGAGTGAAGGGGCTATAAGATAGGCTAAGTATGACCAGCTCGTAAATAGGTCCGCTATCGACGAGCCGAGTTGGTATTGGCAGACTCCTGGCTAGGCAGATAGTGAGGTCTCTTCCACTCGCTGGGCTGTGCAGCTAGGGAGAAGGCAGTCGGTGTCGAGTGTAATAGACCCCGATGATTTTTTCCAGAGAGCAACCATACTGATATGTGGACTTATTGAGCAAGAATTACATATCCATTCATTCATTCATTCACTATCCACTCGGGCTGGTGGTGCGTAACTATTCGTTACATGTACCTTCGCATGGCCAGGATTTCGGTTGGGCGCGCGACTAACCTGAGATCAGGAGTTTACCACATTGAGTCGGACTATCCAAATTTACGTATGGTACTGGTTTGGATAGAAGTCCCTTGTGGTGGACCCCGTAGCCTGCGATACTACGTACTATCATCCCGACTTCACGTTCCTACATGGTCATTTCATTCGCACCACATATTACATTGCATCCGCAGTACTTAGCATTTTGGGTTACTATGTTTTTGCACTTATATGGCCTAGATGAGGTTGATGGTATTTGTAGCTCGTCAGGATTTCATTATTGCATTGCATCCTCAGCATTTGTTATTGTCTTATTATATTTTGCATCGCATAACCTTGGTACGGCTGATAGCAATCATGGACTTACCAGTATACTTCCTCTTACTCTGATGTCGTATGATTCATGATCTTGTTAGTATTTTCGCTTATCTCGATGATTTATGATTTATGTACTTTATTGTATACTTAGCACTTACCTTACACACAGCTTCACCACTCTTTAAGCTTTCTATAAGCTTATGCACGATAGATGTTGCAGGTGGCGTTAGGTTGCAGTAGCGTTGAGCTTGGAGCATGCAGCTGTCTTCTGGAGCTTTGATTTTGATACATATGTATTTCCCTTTTAGCATTGTATTCAACTGTTTATATTAGTGGATATGTGATGATGATGTTGCCTTTGTGATTTAGGTAAACTTGTGGTTATGCTTATTACAAAAAAAAAAAAAAAATTATACTGAAAATCCTCATTGTAAAATCCCAGGATCGGAATCTGGCGTATGGGCGCTGGGAGCTGAGAATGAGGTACTACGGAGGCTGTCGGCGCCGGATTCGGTGATCAGGAATTTTGTGAGCCCATTTTTCGAGTTTGGGACGTGACAGGAGTGGTCCTAGGATTGGATAGTTTTGGGCCAGATTCTACTCTTAGCGTTAAGTCTCCAAGTCTCCATTTTGTTGGGTACTACTATATTCCAATGAATGGGGCCCATATATTTATTAATTTATTTGTACTTTTTAGGAGAAAGTCTATTTGAAGTTTCATTTTGCATGGCCCACGCTTTAGTGGAGCACTAAATTAGGAAAGGCAATGGGCTTGCAACTCAAGTTGGTCAGCCCATGGTCCACTTGGTTGGGTCAGCTTCTAAGTCTGGCTCTGATATACTTACTAAGTTGCGGCTGATAAAGTAGATAGTTTTTAATTTTATTTTTTTTACCTACTTTTCTTGAAAGATGAGTAAGAGATTGTTGAGGGTCCTTCTACATGTGGAAATGGGACCCACATGTATGGCCTTAAGTAGTCTTTCCTCTAACCACTTGTATGGGGGTATTTTTATTTTCAGTTTTATTATTATTTTTTTAAAGCAAGTAAAAGGAGAAAAATAATATATATTTTTTCCTATCTAGAGAGACTTGTTGCTATATTTTGATTTTCATTCTTAGTGATAAAGAGGAGAATATATAGTTGGTGGAAAAAGATGAGCAAGGTCTCTTATTTCTCCAAACTTCTTGTTGACTATAAGAATGAGTTTTTATCTCAGGGTTTGTGAGAGTCCATTCACAACACTAATTTATTCGATTGTCTTCTTCAAAAGTTGTGTTGGAATTTTGTACAATCCTTATTTGGTGACAAAATTCTTTCTTTTATTGTTGCTGTAAATTCAACTTTTGGGTAATTTATAAGTCATCTAAGAGAGTTGTTCTCTTGATGATGGAACTTTTATTATCTCTAACATAGTGGTTTTACACCAAACTGGTCCGTAATTTTTTCCTTCACATCAAAGGATTTTCCATGTATAAAATTTGTCTCTCGCACTTTACATATTCGATGATTTGCTTGTGTTGGAAGTGATTATCATCCATTAAATCTCATATATTATTAATCTCATTAATTTGCACATAGAAGAGAAAGTTGTGTAGTTTCCCAATAGAAATTATATTACCATCCAATGACCCTCAAGCCAATTACAAGCTACGTAGGATATAGGAGGAAAACCAAATAGGGCTTAATGGTTTGCCGAAGGTGACACAATTGATGAATGGAGTCAATGTCACAGACATGTCACAACTGATGACATGACATCGATTGTTGCATGCTCTCCTGTAACAAGTGTTGTAGAGGATTCTTTAGCAATGGCTCATTCCTCAATTTCAATTTTACCAGATCCCCTACTTAAAACCTCCAAGTAAAATGAGAATGCAGGTTGCAACTTCTAGGGCCCATTTAGATTGCTAATCATCTACCTAACTATAAATTATAAAAATGATGCATTATAGCATAACGCATTATGTTAATAAAATGGATTCAGAACACTAATTGGTACTATAATGTTATGGTGTTATGCTTGCATAATGATTTATTTTCTTAATTTTTAGAATCCTAATTAGAATTATAAGTTTCAAGTCATTTTCATATACTCTCTCTCATCTCCCATCTCTCGTCTCTCTCATCCTTTGCTCGGTAGACTCCACATCATGTGTAGTCTCATCCAGTGATTGGATCTCCTTTATTGTAACCAATACGCACCACTTCTTTTTTCTATCCATGGTTGCATAATTAGAACAAACAATCTAGTGACTTTTAAAGTCAAAGTCTCCATCTTTGTCAGGTTTTAAAAATTCCCAAGAAGTGGGGCCGTGAATGGATGGGTTTGATCTGGATTTAAACTGATTTGTTTGGGCTTGTCAAGCCTAGTCTATTACAAGGTTTTATTTTGCAAAGTTGGGGCCTAAGTGGACCATTAAATTAGAGCTGCAATGGTCTGAGTCTGTTAAGCTCATGGGCTAGATGGCTAGTACTCAGGTTTAGGTATGGTTATTGTGTTGTGGTTCATTTATAGCCTGAAATTGTTAACTAGGAGATGTGGTGCACAACCACATGGAGAGAGGGAGGATGAGAGAAATCGGGTCCACAATAGCCTGAATTGCATAGGCACATGGAGGGGATGAATTTTGCTGGCTAGGTAATCACTATGTGGGATAAACGTGCATCTGATCCACACTGTCCATCAGTTTGGCCGTCAAATTTTCACTACGAATCCTGGAAATTCAGTGAAATCCAGAACTTACATTTGCTGCACTATAAGGTGTTGGGGACCTTGCACAAAACCTTAGGATCTAGCCCTCCAGAACAAACCAGAATTATGGATAATAGAGCAATGAAATAAATCAAAGCATCAATCACACACCACATAAGAGATTTTTACGTGGAAAACCCTCAAAGAGGTAAAAACCACGGGACCTCGTCCAGATCAATAATCCACTATGAAGTAGAACGTTACAATCTTCTTCACTCACGCAGGAGTTGATAAACAAAAAGAGAAATAGAGAAAAATGAGAGATCTAACCGATTACGAGGACATAGAAGCGCTGAGATATAGATTGCAAAGTAGAAAACCTCCACGAGCAGAACCTCCCTTCTATAAGCTTCCTCTCTCTCTTTCTCCCTCTCTCTCACCTTTAATAGCCCTAAACCCTTTAGTAAATCCCTTGTAAAGCTTTAGAAAACCGTCTTGCTGTTACCTAGAAAACCCTAGGTAACCCCTTTTATAGTTTTGGGAAACTCCTTTCCGCATCCCAGTTGCGAAAGGACTCAAATCCGCAGTTTCGCGCAAAATCGCGGAACAAACTGCGTAACCTTCGACTAGTCGAACCTAGTCTTCGACTAGTCGTAGGACCCCTTCAACTAGTCGAGCATCCCTTCGACCAGTCGTAGCTATAGTAAAAAACAGCAACAATACTCGTTGGACTTTGAGTCAAAGTCACGACTCGAATCTTCGACTGGTCGACCACCAGCCTTCGACCAATCGAGCAGGGCTCTCAACCGGTCGAAGATGGGTAAAAAAAAAACCCATCAAATTTTCCCCCTTTTGACCCAGGAGGGATCCACCTTCTTCAAGCCAGCCAGGTTTCTACAAACCTCAAACTTGCCCTTGAACAAAGCCTTGGTCATCCCGTCTGACACATTATCGTCCGTGTGGACTTTCTCAAGCTATAACATCTTCTGTTCCAAAGTATCCCTTATCCAGTGATACCGAATCTCTATGTGCTTCGACTTAAAATGCTGACTTGGATTCTTGCTCAAGTGTATAGCACTCTGACTATCGCAATAGACCATGTTCTCCTCTTGCTTTAGGCTAAGTTCCTGTAGGAACCTTTTCATCAAAAGCATCTCTTTACATGCTTCTGTGACTGCAATGTATTCGGCCTCTGTCGTCGACAATGCTACGACTTTCTGTAGCTTGCTCTGCCAAGAAACCGCTCCCCCTGCAAACGTGAACATGAACCCCGATGTAGACTTCCTGGAGTCTATGTCACCTGCCATATCTGTATCTGTGTAGCCCTCTAACATAAGTTTTTCGTCACCATAGCATAGGCTCAACCTGGATAAGCCTCTTAGATACCGTAGTATCCATTTCACCGCTGCCCAATGCTCTTTGCCAGGATTGGCAAGGTACCGGCTGACAACACCAACTGCATATGCTATGTCTGGGCGTGTACACACCACAACATACATCAAACTTCCTATAGCTGACACGTAGGGTATTTTCTGCATCTCTTCCACCTTTGCCTTCGTCTTGGGACAATGCCTATTGCTCAATCTGAAGTGACCATCCAGTGGAGTACTGACCGGCTTCACTGCATTCATATTGAACCGCTCTAGGACTTTCTCAATATACCACTCTTGTGACAGCCAAAGCTTCCTACTTCTTCTGTCACGGGTTATCTCCATTCCTAGAATCTGTCTAGCCGGGCCCAAGTCTTTCATCGCAAAAGACTTGCCCAACTCCTGTTTCAACCTGTCAATCTTCTTGATGTCTTTTCCCATGATGAGCATGTCATCAACATATAACAGCAGAACTAAGAAATCACCATATGAGAACTTGCGCGTGAACACACAGTGGTCCGACTCTGTTCTGTCATACCCATGTTTCAACATAAATGAGTCGAACTTCTTGTACCATTGTCGTGGAGCTTGTTTCAGCCCATACAAGCTCTTCCTCAGCCTACACACCATATGCTCCTTGCCCTTGACTTTGAACCCCTCTGGTTGGTGCATGTAAATCTCTTCTTCCAGGTTACCATGGAGAAAGGCAGTTTTAACATCTAACTGCTCTATCTCCAGATCCATGCTAGCCGCCAACCCAAGCAACACTCGTATGGATGTCATCTTCACCACTGGTGAGAATATCTCCTCGAAGTCTATGCCTTTCCTCTGACCAAACCCTTTCACCATAAGTCTGGCCTTGAACCTCGTCTGTGAATTCTTCTGCTCAATCTTCTTTCTGAACACCCACTTGTTGCTCAAAACTTTCTTGCCCTTAGGCAATTTCACCATATCATAGGTGTGGTTCTTATGCAAGGATTCTATCTCCTCTTGCATAGCTTTCAACCACTCCCCCTTATGCTCGTCGGCTAGGGCCTCAAAATAATCTTCTAGCTCTCCCCCATCGGTTAGTATAATGTACTCGTGCGGCGAGTACCTCTTGGACGGCTGTCTGTCCCTAGATGACCTCCTCACTTATGACTCAACAAGTGGATCAAGTGGGGGCTGATCCCCTGGTCCATCTTCTGAAGGAACTCCCTCGTCCTCGACACCTTGCTGTACTCCCCCGTTATCAGGCACTACGGGAGGAATAACCGGATCCATGTCCTCTAGCTCACCTGAACTAGGCTGATTCTTCTCTGGCTTATCAATGTCTTCTATACACTGATCTTCAAAGAAAATCACATCTCTGCTCCTGACGAGCTTCTTCTCGGTCGGATCGCATAACCTGTAACCGAATTTTTCATCACCGTACCCTAAGAACACACACTGCCTGATCTTCATATCGAACTTGGACCTCTCGTCCTTTGGTACGTGAACGGATGTCCTGCATCCAAACACCCTGGATGACTGTACGATGGATCCTGTCCAGTCCACACCTTCTCAAGTACTTCTCCATTCAACGGGGCTGATGGAGACCTGTTTATCAAATACACCGCCGTGCGCATTGCTTCTCCCCAGAACGTCTTGGGCAACTTCGCATGGGATAACATGCATCTGATTCTCTCAACAATGGTGCGATTCATTCGCTCAGCTACACCATTATGCTGGGGGGTCTTGGGAACCGTCTGTTCATGCAGTATACCCAGGGACTTGCAGTACTCATGAAAGTCGCCAATGTATTCACCACCATTGTCAGTGCGGATGCACTTCAATGATCTACCTGTCTCTCTCTCGACCATAGCATGAAACAATTTAAACGCACCAAAGACCTCGTCCTTGGATTTCAAAGCATAAACCCAAACCCTCCTAAATGCATCATCTATAAAAGTGACAAAATACAATGCCCCACCCAAGGTTTTTGTCCTCATAGGACCACAAACATCAGAATAAACTAAATCTAATGCATGCACTTTATTAACATGAGAAGCAGTTTTAATAAATGAACCTGATAAACAATCAAGACAGGTTTTGAGAGGTATACTTGTCACGTCTGGAAGGAGCTGCTTCCTCGCTAGTAGCTGAAGCCCTTTTTCACTCATGTGGCCTAGACGCCTGTGCCACATGTCAATAGCTGAATTTTCCGCTGCATTCAACTCACCCTTACACATACTGATACTTGCCTTGTACAGGGTGCAACACTTCTTTCCTCTAACCACGATCAACGAACCCTTGATGAGCTTCCATCGCCCACCAGCAAACCGGCTTTCATAGCCATCATCATCCAGTCTTCCCGTCGACATCAAGTTGAGGCGAAGGTCTGGGATATGCCTCACATCCCTGAGAACCAATGTGCAGCCCACATCGGTCTTCACACAAATATCACTGACTCCCACTATCTTTGATACGCCAGAATTTCCCATCTTCACAGTCCCATAATCACCTGACTTGTAGCTTGTGAAGGAGTCCCTGTGTGGAGTCGCATGAAAAGAAGCTCCCGATTCTATCACCCAGTCGGTGTCCTGACTCGTAGCCGTGAGACATACATCGTGATCTGCAGAAAGAATAACTACCATGTCGCCAACTGAAGTGACCGCAGTGGAATCTAATTCATCTTCCTTCCCTTTTCCTTTCTTGTCGTTCTTCTTACCACGACATTTATGCTTGTAGTGGCCCTTCTTGCCACAATTCCAGCACTCAACATCTTTTCTGTTACTCGACTTGCCTCTTTATTTATTTCGGGCCTTCCCGCCCTTCCTGTTCTTTCCTCTCCCCCGTTCCTGCGTCACAAGAGCCTCTTGCTGAGTAAACCCCTGAGACTTCCTCCTTGTCTCCTCATTGAAGAGACAACTGGTTACCTGTTCCATGAATATCTTTCCATCTGGCGCGGAATTACTTAGAGACACCACCAATGTCTCCCAACTGTCAGGCAATGAACTAAGCAATAGTAAAGCCTGCAATTCATCATCCAGGACCATCTTCATAGAAGTGAGTTGGTTCACTATATTGCTGACCTCATTCATGTGCTCGGCCACAGAACCACCATCCTTGAACTTGAGATTCACAAGTCACCTTATCAGAAATATCTTATTACCAGCTGTCTTCCTCTCATACAGCCCTTGTAATTTTAGTCATAGGCTTGCGGCTGAGGTTTCCGTAGACATATGGTGGAACACAGAATCATCCAACCATTGTCTAATAAATCCCACCGCCTTTCAATCCGTCTTCTTCCAATCATCATCAGTCATATCCTTGGATTTTGCTGATATGCCTAAGATTGGAGAATATAGGTCCTTGCAATAAAGCAAGTCCTCCATCTTAGCCTTCCATATGGTCCAGTTAGAACCATTGAGGCTGATCATCCTTGAGCCACCTTCCATAATTCAAAACCGATCCTACCCGTTCAATGAACTTAGCTTTGATACCACTTTGTTGGGGGCCTTGCACAAAACCTTAGGATCTATCCCTCTAGAACAAACCAGAATTATGGATAATAAAGCAATGAAATAAATCAAAGCATCAATCACACACCACACAAGAGATTTTTACGTGGAAAACCCTCAAAGAGGTAAAAACCACGGGACCTCGTTCAGATCAACAATCCACTATGAAGTAGAACGTTACAATCTTCTTCACTCACGCAGGAGTTAATAAACAAAAAGAGAAATAGAGAAAACGGAGAGATCTAACCGATTACGAGGACATAGAAGTGTTGAGATATAGATTGCAAAGTAGAAAACCTCCACAAGCAGAACCTCCCTTCTATAAGCTTCTTCTCTCTCTTTCTCCCTCTCTCTCACCTTTGATAGCTCTAAACCCTTTAGCAAATCCCTTGTAAAGCTTTAGGAAACCCTCTTGTTGTTACCTAAAAAACCCTAGGCAACCTCTTTTATAGTTTTGGGAAACTCCTTTCCGCATCCTAGTTGCGAAAGGACTCAAATCCGCAGTTTCGCGCAAAATCGCGGAACAAACTGCATAACCTTCGACTAGTCGAACCTAGTCTTCGACTAGTCGTAGGACCCCTTCGACTAGTCGAGCATCCCTTCGACTACTCGTAGCTACAGTAAAAAACAGCAACAATACTTGCTGGACTTTGAGTCGAAGCCACGACTCGAATCTTCGACTGGTCGACCACCAGCCTTCGACCAGTCGAGCAGGGCTCTCGACCGGTCAAAGATGGGTCAAAAAAAAAAAAACCCATCATAGGGAATGGTGAAAAATCATTCCTAACAACTTTAAATTCACATAATTTGGCCAACACAAGTAGTAGTAGAATGTCCTAATTTTCCGCAAATTGATTAATCCTGGTGTGAAATGTGAGATGAATGGATTGGATGGTATATACACATCACGGTGGGCACCACATATAACTTGGACTATTTTATTTTTTTTACTCTTTTTTTCTTTCAAAACAAGATTTCATTGATGAGGCAAATGTACAGAACTAGATTTTTCAGGCAGCAGCTAGGATAAAAAAAGACTTGGACTATTTTAATTGTGAGACTTCTCATCTCAACTGTTTCTCACGGTGTGTACCACCTGACTTTTGAATCAACTTTATTTGTTAGTGCTGATCCAAATAAAGAGTAGCACACCTGATTGATGGGTTAGATCTTATCCACATGAAGTCATTCTTCCTCATCAAACAAAAGTAATGCTCAGCATCCATATCAGAAACTGCATTTTGGAAATCAGAGAAACTCAGGTGAAGAGACTTGTGCGGGTGTAAGATAAGCTGTTGGTTAGCTTTTGCATATGAAATCTAAGCCATCATTCGGTTAGTAGCCACATTTTTTTAGTTTCTAAGATAACCTTACCTTCAATTGAAAGGTTTTGGATGAAATTGATATTTGTGTTTTCCTTCAGCTAGGTCTGTGTGACCTAATCAATAATAGGTTGGATGGCAGAAACATTATAGCAGGCCCTGGGAAATTTTTAGTGGTGAGAGCTTGCTTCTAACTTGGGCTTAAGTGTACTTATTGGGCTATGCTTTGGTTTTCGCCAGAAAACAAATTAAGTTTGTTAAAGTAAATGAATCAAGCTATGGCTGACTCATTCCTATATCAAACCGTTTCTAGGACGCACATAAGTATTAACAAAAGGTTTCAAACCGTTTGTGTAAGTGTAGTGTATGAGCAATGTGTACAGTGTGCTCCACATGTAGAATGCCCCTATATATGTTGGCCATGTGTACATGGCCATATGTGCGCAGATAGACATACATGCATAATTAACCCCTATGTATAACAGGCCATACAAGATACAAAGAGAGATACACGATGCACAGAGAGGTACAAAGATGGATTACAAAGTAGGCTAGGCATGATACATGAGTACATGTATAGTGCGACCATAGATGGATGATCCCACGTGTACAGTGAATTAGATTAAATGTAGATGGATCATACATATAGAGAGAATTGTGGGCCATCATTTTCAACTGTCTGTTGCTTTCATATGGTGGTGGCCTGTCTGATGGCACATGTAGTAATAATTCTGCTGATCAGAAATCCTAGCCTTTTAATCAGAGGCAAGCAAGTAGATGGTCAGAAAAGAAAATAAAGCAAACAGTCCATATTCAATATCAAAAATAAATAAATAAAATGAAATAGATTCAATGGATAAGATCTTCCAATATTGGGATATCTTTTGGTGCATGGCCATCCACTGTGTGCAACATCATATCGACTATTTGGTCCACCAAATCATTGACGCTTTACAAAATAAAAGAGAATCAACCATTGCCATTGGCTAGAAACTACAGCTGTCAATAGCCTGGGCTTGGGCTGGGCAGAGTCCTGTCCACGCTCGTCCTCAAAGTAGAACCTAGGCCTGAGTGCAGCTTGGTCTTATGATAGGCCCCATCAAACAGACCCAGGCCCAACTCGCCATATTATGCAGGATACCAACCAAGCCATGGTGATTATGCATGACCTCTGACCAAGGTGGATCCTGACTAACCCCTTTTGTACAAGATTTGGTCTGTTCGTATAATGCATCCCATCATGCATGATATATGACAAAAATTCCCTTGAAATTCTAAAAGGGCAGGGCTCGGCTAATGGGCTCTTGAACAGAGCCTGAGCCTAACCCAATTATTAAACAGGCTTAACTTTTAATGCCCGGATTTGAACCTTATGCCTGCCTAGTAGGCGACTTCAAACCAGGCCTTAAGTGGACCAGCTAGGCTCATGGATAGCTCTACTAAACTCTTAAGCCGAGCATTGCATGATACCACCTATCTAAGCAGTATACCCAACCATGCCTATTGCTTATTGCTACTCCTATTGGGGATGTTTTTCGATTACTTGACCAGATAAAGGCAAGGGAATAATTCAATGCAATGAAATATGTGTAGTCACTGAACAAGGCCTATTTCAACTACTGGATTAGGGAATCTTGGAGGTGATTGAGAATTTTTTTAAAACGAAAATTTTCTCACATTCAACCCCATTTTTGTACAGTAACTCATGCTGAAACAAAATAGAGCACCATTGCCCAGAGAAAAATTGGATACTAAGAGGAAAACAGAGAGCAATATAAGCTGCTAAAAATATTACAGTGTTGAGGATGTATTAGCAACTAATCTAGTGACATATATCGCTAAAATAACCCTTTCTCTATACTTCTTTGGTAATAAATGGATGAAACGCCAATGATTCAACAAAAAGAAATAAAACTGAGAAGATAAGAATAACGAGGATTACAACTTTGTGGCCTTTCCATGCATCACCATGACTTACTGAAGAGTCATTGCAGGGTCACAAACCTCGCGCTTCATCACATAAGCCTTTGCTTGTTTGCTTTTTATGAATACCCCTAAAAGAGCATTTTGAAAGGTTTTGCTATTGCAAAGAAGACCTTCCAAGCATTGTATGAAAAATCAACAGATTGCAAGCCTAAAATCCCTTAAAAGGAAGGCGGGATGGAATTGGGCAACATGTTGAGGGGAGAGGTTTAACTTTTCTAGCCTAAGCAATTTTTTGAGTGGTGGTGATATCTCTCCATTGAGGGAGTTTTGACTTAGATCTAGTAAAGTAAGTCTTATGGGTATATTAAGTTACTGATTTGAAAAGGATTGCTTCCATTCATAAATTTTCGCTCAACTTCAGATACTCGAGTTTGGAGCAATCCCCTAATCGAGGTGGTAATGGACACTTAGGTGATTCATTAACAAATCAAGAACCTCCAAATTGGATAGTTTTACAATCTCTTATGTGTTGAGGGTCAAATATTGCATATTAGACCCCAATTATTACCTGATTTTACGAACATGATACTGTTTAACGCTTCATTTTAATCGTCTTTTTGTTGCAGGGTGAATTTAAAGAGCTTGGACTGAAAATGGTATTAAAAGCATAGATTTAATACTCTAAAATCACCAAGGCAATGGACGGATCTTAGGGGATCGAGAACGAAAAATTTACACGCCAAAGATCCGAGAAAATCAAGTGATCAACGATAAAGAGGCCTGAAAGTCGTCCATAATGCAAAATCACAGGGTTTCCACCATCCGTTCGGCTCGAAACTATATATCTGGCCGGAGGATCTTAAATTAACCGTACAAGGTATAGTCTCTGTGGATTCGACATTGGTCTTACCAAAATTATTACTACATTGCGACCTGCACTTGGGGTTGTGAACAAGTTTTTGGCGCTGTTGCCAGGGATTGACGGTTGCGTTTTTCTGAGATTAACTAGTTTTAGAATTAGATATCCTAAATTTTGGTAACTTCCTTCTAACTTTTATAGAGTGTTTTCAAAGGCGAATCGTTGGGCTACTCCAAATGAGTCGAGCTCCAACGACGAGGACGTCGGTGGTGTCGATGCCCGACAAGTGGTCCATGGAGATGATCAACTACATCATGCTGAAAGAGAATATTGAGGTATGACCGAACTTTCTACTTTTAAAGACTTATTGCGTATAGAATAATTCCTTGATTGGTTAGCCGAAGTAAACTGGTATTTTGATTACATAGACGTGCCGGAGCATAAGAAAGTAAAATTATTTGCATTTAAATTAAATTCTGGTGTTTTTGCATAGTGGCAGCAATTACAACTCTCATGTACACAACATAATAAGGCGTTTATCCGATCATGACCACATATGAGACGCCGTATTCGATCACGATTTCTCCCCAGTGATTACAAGCATGTATTGTTCCAGCAATACTAAAATTTTCAATACGGGAATCAAACTATCATATATTACACCAAAGAATTCCAATGGTTAGTAATAAGGAATGACTTATCGGAGGCCAAATTACAGAAGGTAACACGGTTCATATGCAGTTTACGACCGGCAGTTCAGGACAAAGTTCAGATGCACCCAATCAGGATCACAGATGAAGTAGTTCAGTTGGCATGTAAGGTGAAAATGCAGCTTACAAGAGTCTCTAGTCAGCCTTATTCTTCGACTCAACCTTCCATTACAGGTCGCACACAAGATTCAGTGTTGGCTAAAGGAAAGGAACTAATAGGAGGGCGTCTTCAACCTCCTACAACCGCAAATTGTGACACAGGGAGTGGTCTATATAGGCTTCAACATGCAGTACCCACAATAGCGGGTTCGAGTAATATTCTAAATCCTTATGGTCGGCCAAATCTAAACAATTGTTATTATTGTTGCTAACCAAGCCACTAATCAAACACCTGCCTTCAACCCCCCGCAGTCCACTTGGCTATTAACGAAGAGGGCCCTAAAAAGCATTTGAAACACCGGTTAAGATCATAATATAAAGGTATTATGCATGCATGATGATTTATTTCCTTAATTTTTAGAAACATAGGAATTGTAAGCTTAAGTCATTTTCATGTACTCTCCTTCTCTATCGTTTCTCTCGTCTCCCATCTCTCTCTCATCCTCTCCCCAGTGGACCCCACAGTCCAAATCAGTGATTGAATCTTAGAATCAATACGCACAATCAATGCTAACGACTTTTAGAGTCAAGTGTCCTTTTTGTTGGGTGAGCGGGGCCACGAATTCATGGGTTTGAGTTTGATTGTAAGCTGGTTTGTTTGGGCTTTCCAAGCCTAATATATTACAAGGTTTTATTTTGCATAGACACGCTCCAGGAGACCGTTAAATTAGAGCCAGCAATGGTCTTTGACCCTGTCAGCCCATAGGACGGATGGCCAGTACTCGGCCTCAGGTCATGCATATTGCGTTGTGCTTCGTTTTTAGCCTGAAACTATGATGCACATGAATGACGTAGAAAGAGGAAGGGCGAGAGATATTGAAACTATAATGGCCTGAATTGCATGAGCATATGGAAGGGATGACTTGCACTAGCTAACTAATCATCATGGAGGACAAACATGCATCATATCAGCCCCATCTATCAGTTGGGCCGTCACATTCTCACTGTAAGTCCTGTAGATTCAGTGAAATCCAGGACTTACATCAGTTGCACCACAGGGAAGAGGGTTTTTCACCATAGGTAATGGTGTAAAATCATTCCTGAATACTTTAAATTCACATGGTTTAGACGACATGAGTATTAGGAGAATCTAATAATCTTGGTATGAAACGTCGGATGAGTGGATTGGATGGTCTATACGCACAAAAGTGGATATCACATATAACTTGGGAGTATTATAAAAATGACACTTCTTATCAGCTATTTCACATGGTGTGCACCTACGGTTGAATCAGCCTGATTTTTGGCTCTGATTCTACTATTAGAGTCAAGTCTATCTCTTGTCGAGAACATCGAGCTCCAAGCAATGGGCCTCAGGACTGGTTTGTCATGGGCCCATTTTCTACTTTATAGTCAAGTCTCCTCTTTGTTGATATGATCTGGAGTTTGGACATTTGCCAAATTCTAAGTAGTTGGGCCTGGGACTTGATATGAGCCCACAATTTTTACTGTTTTGTTTGAGCTTGTCATGTCAAAGTCTTAAGTATTTATTTTGCACAGCCCAGTCTTAAGTAGAACAATAAATTAGGCTGGCAATGGGACTGTGACTCTAGTCAACCCTTTAGCCAACTAACTGAGCTTGCTTCGAACTTGGGAAATGGACAGCACTCCTTACGAAATAGTTCAATTGGATAGGTATAGATTCATCTCATCTAGCAAATTTTAGGATATGATCCATCCATGGTGGGTCCATGAGATGAACAGTCCACATCAAGGACTGGTATGACCTCTCCAATTAGCGTTATTACACCAGATAAGGAAATTAGTGTGCTGCACACACGTTTCATTTCTCTCATAAGAAAGTGGCACAATAGGAGACATACAGAAAAAAATAAAAATAAAAATACATAACTTAGGGGGTGTTTGGGAACATGGAAACCCGCTTTTTCTCCATTTGCAAAAAAAAGTAGTGTTGCAAACTGATATCCATTTCTAAGATTTCCCTTGAAAAACTGTGCAGATTCATCACTCCCAAAAAAGAGACATTGATGACTTCTGAGGCAAAGAAGATAACATGAGGTGACAGAACATGGAATCCCTGCAAATTTGAAATCCAAAACAAACAACAGAGAAAAGAGGAGACCATGGTTTCAATTTCCTGATGATTTCAGTTACTTTTTCATATCCCCATTTTAGTAGTAATCCTTCCATTCAAACACATGAAAAGAAAAGGAAAAATAAAAAATAAAAACTAGAAGCATAACGTGAAATACAGATACAAATCTTTCTACAGTATACAGAAACTTTCATTTCTAAAAAGAATGTCCCAATTGTTGAGCGATCCAGACCATTGGTGTGTTGCAGCCCACAGTCGATGAACCATGCACCCCTAGAAAATAAAAAATAAAAAAATCACCTCGATTAGATGATTCCCCCCACTATTAGGCTTGGAACTTGCCATAGTCAGAATGTGAACCGTTGCTGTAATTCACTTCTTAACCGTCTATTTATAGGCCACATATCTAACGGTTAGACAATTGAAGAGATTTTCGGGGGATTAATCAATCAGCCGTGGGACACAAAAGACATCCACATCGAATATAGAGATTGCATGAAAACGCATGAAAAATAAAATAAAAATCAAGGAATGATTAAGCAGGGTATCCAAACCCAACTAATGCATAAAAACCGAATCGAGCTTCCAAAATTGGAGAAATAATAAAAAAGCGAGGGTAGGATAACTACGTACACTTGCGGATACAGCTGGCGGGATAAGCGCAAGAAGCTCATCGGCTCTTCTGAAGATGAAAGCTGCGACGCCCGCACCGCACGCAGAGAGTATGTGTCTTGTTCATTCTTTTCCCAAAGCTTCCCGTCCCTTTCCCCTTATAAATTAAAATGGAAATTCATTATTTTCTTTATTTCTTTTCTTTTTCCTTACATGAGGAAATGGAAGATGATGAGATAATAGTTAGAGATTAGCGAAATTACCATATTAGGCTTCGATGAAGCTGTGTTCTTCTCGGTCGCCCCTTTGGAGTGGGAGAGGAGAAACCTGCAATCTTTCTCCAACCCAACCACTCCGATGCTCTCTTTAGCCCTTTTTATTTTGGTGTCCAAAGATCTGTTGGGCTTCGGGCTTGGCCCACTTTGGACTCATATTAGGTTTGTAATTGGCCAGGTTTGGGCCGGGCCTACACTTATGATCCACGGCCCGCACCAGCCCTGCAGAGTAACCAAAACCTGAGCCCGAAATTTGGTTGGGGCCGAACTCTATCCTGCCCAGCCCAAATATGTTAAAATCACTATTTTTCACTTAAATGTTGTTAATCTATCTGTTGATCAAGTGGGGCACACATACACAATGAAATAGATGTCCAAAGAAGCGAAACCAGCTGTATGTATTCATGGAGAATGGGTTGTTGTCTAGGGGATGACTAGAATGGGATACTTATAGGAGCAAATGAAATTAGGTGAGTCTAAAATGACTTGAGCCCAGGCCCAATCCAAAACTGACTGGGCTATGCATGTCAGGCCCCAAGCTTCTGCTATGAGCCAAGGTAGTGTATTCAAGCTGGATTCAAAGTAGAAATGGGGCCATGGAGCTTCTACGGGTCACGCAGTCCATTACTAGCCTTAATTTAAATACTAGGCATGTGGTCTAGCTTCGTTGTGGAATTATGTCATTCCTGAGTGACTCATGTGTCCTTATTACTTTACACTTACCTAGCAAAATTTCTAATAAGGTTGCATTACTTTGATGTGTATTATCTAAATCATGTACAAATTTAATTAGTTCAAAAGTATATTGAGAAGGTGAGCTGTATATTAAAATGTTATATTAGAGTACATTCAAAAAGTTATCTCTTCATTGAAATGCTATGCTAGAGCATTGAGGGCACTAATAAGGTCACGTGGTATTTCTAAATTGGCTGCAGATTGCCAACATGATGTGTGTGTTTTATTGGTATGGGTCGTCTAATTTGCCTGATAAAAGATCAAGTGAACCACGTCATAAGAAACAATGGAGATAATAATGCCCATAGATGAAGCCTTCTTAAGGCCTACTTTGATGTTTATTTGCCATCCAACCTGTTCATATGGTCACACACGCTTGAAGAAAGGAAAACACAAATATCGTTTTCATCCAAAACTTCTGCCACCCCTAAGAAACTTTCAATGGTAGGTATTTAATCCTCATTATTTCCTGTGATGTGGTCCATTTGAGGTTTGATATACCTCATTATAGGGCTCATGCCCTAAAATGACCTGGCAAAACGGATACACGGTATCGATAAAACATAGTGGTAGGCCCTACATACCTAGTCCTAGGTCATGAGTCAATCCACGTCCTTCAAAGTCACTTTTCATAAGAAGAAAAAATAAATCAATCATCGAAAGCTCTTTTAAATGCCACAAACCTTATTACCGACGGGAGCGGATTAGGTGTTGCCCTTACAATTAATGACGCCCAACTTAATATATGTATTCTACCGTGCATGGCTTTCAAAGAAATGTCACTTTCTCTTCTTTAACTTTTCAAGCTCCCAAATAGAATTATATTTTACTTTATACGAAAAAGTAAATTTTATATTTTTTTACCATCAAATAGTAATATTATCTCATATATGGCAAAGCTGCAAAAAAAAAGGGAAGTTAACAACGAAAAGTAAATCATTCTCTTGTATAAAAAATAATAATAATAAAAATAAAAAATAAAAAAATCATCTCAAGTATTTTCAAAGCTCCTTAACAAGTTTTGAAAATGTTGTAAGATGTTTTTAACCTGTACATGAAACAGGGGTTTGATCGGGTCGAACAATCAAATGAACAAACATTCAGGGTGGGAACCACAAAGAAAGATATAGACCTCACCTGGAAATCTAAATTTTCCGTAAACATGATTCCACGCAATGAATTACATGCATAACATAACAAGAAAAACACACCTTCTCTACATTGGATGATTTTCATACAATAAACACACATAATAATAATGTACTTACCTCTACACATCCCCAACCTTAATGATTTTCATCCACCCAACTATACCTTGAGATCCATCAGTTGACGTAATGTAAGTGTGTGGAATGGTCCTAGAGAGAAGGAAGGCCGACTAATAGATAACTCTTGAACCACGTAGTGCATGGTTGGCCTAGAGTTTGGATCTAGTCGAATGCATGAAAGTGTGATGGACACCACAAATAAGACTTCCTGTGCTATCTCAGCCGTTGGATCCAAGAGACGTTGGTCCAACACATCCTTTAGCAGTGTATCATGTCTACTTGGCGATGACAAAGAGGAGATGAGCTCCCAGGATGCCTTCCCATCATCACTTCAAGTGCCACAACACCAAAGCTATATACGTCGCATTTTTCAGTCACCCTCATTGTAAATGCAAGCTCTGCAAGAAAGAAGATACTTCAGTCATGATCTTTTCTCCTCCTTAATCATTAATAGCTAAATTCTTAATCATATATCAAAGTCACCCGGGTTTCTTAATCAAGGTTTCATATTTTTTAGGTTTTTATGCTTGTTAAGCCCAAGGCATCTTTATAAACTGCGCATATGCCAACTGAGATGTGTGTAACGTTAACACATCTGTGTGAGGTGTGATCTTGCTAAAAAGTCAGAATTCTCCACTCGCCAGCCATCCTACATGTATAAATTGTGTACTGTTGGCATTGTTTTTCCGAAAACTATCCATTGTTTTCACATGGTAGTGGCCCGCCTAATAAAGAACCAGATTAATCATTGTGTTGGGTGGTCTGCATGGTTGGGCCTACCTTAACATGTGCCTCAGGTGTCCCAAACGTATGAGAAGTTGGCACGTGTGAACCAGAGTGCACTGATGTGTCTATAAGTATTACTGATGTGCCTTTAAGTATTGTTGTAGCTACACATTTCATTGCAAGGATTGGGTGATATGGGCATTGTTTGAAGGATTTTTCCAATCTTGGAACATCTTTTGTTGCATGAGGCATTCATTGTGTGGGACATTACATCAACGGTTTCGATCATAGACGATGCCATATTTCCATAGGCATCATTTTCAAATTTACTCGTATGGGACAAAAGCATTGAGCTCTTTCAATCATTTAATAAATAACGGTAACTCATCCATCCACACTTGGTACCTATGTAAATCAATCCAGACCATCTGAAAACACGGCCCCATATTATAGATTGAGTAGATACCAAACATTACACTTATTAGAGGATTTTATCCATCCCATCCAACTGGTGGCCAACAAATGTACAGTTAAGAAAAATAGTCAGCACCACAAATTTAATAGCTAATAACATATGGTTAAGTTAGTTGGGTAACTTAAATCATGGTTAGAATTATCATGCAACCACAATATCTCCACCATGCATAATGTAAAAACGATGGACCACAAGTGTAGCTAAGAGATAACATTATTCTTACGTTTATCTTCATTTGCATTGTTATATATATTAGTTTTGACTTTGGGGATTGTAAAATACAAACCCATGTATGTTTCTTTACATAGCCTCTTACAGTTGTTTGATTAAGGAATCTTCCAGTTGCCCTATATTCCAATATTTGACATCAGTATGATAACTTATGCACAAACCTTAGTATGTAATTTCCAACAAATAAATAAAAGGGGAAGCTTATGAAAAATAAAGACCAATTGCTAATAAAACGTTTAAAGCGTGGAGAATGAATTAACGGCCAACCTGGAGCAATGTATCCGTAGGTGCCTGCGAGCATAGTCCTATTGGACGAATCAGGTATCAACAATCTTGCAGTGCCGAAGTCAGAGACACAGGCCTCAAGTTCTGAATTCAACAGAATGTTGTTGCTTGATAGGTCTCGATGGACAATGGGCTGGGTGCAGTCATGGTGCATATAAGATAATGCATGGGCCACACCTTTAATAACCTTCACCCTTAGAGTCCAATCCAACTCTGCAGCTCCTCTGTCATCGCTTAGGATGCTAGCTAAGCTTCCCCTTTCCATGTACTCATAGACTAGAAATGAGAATTGAGCATGAGAACAAAAACCATAAAGCTTCACAATGTTGCGATGGCGGATTTCTGTTAATGCTCGAATCTCATTTCTGAAACTTCTTTGATCAGATTGACCCCCACTTTCGAGTGGGTGAAGTTTCTTCACAGCTACTACTTGGCCTGATGGTAGATTTGCTTTGTAAACTTTTCCATACCCTCCAATTCCGATGCAGAATTTGTCATCAAAACCCTCTGTCGCTTCCACGATCTGTTCAAATGCATCAATCCCATCATAATTCCATATTGAAAATGGATTTCTTCTGCTCCTTTCAAGAACCTCTTTCTCTTTATTTCTTCGTCTTTGGTAAAAAATGGAAGAAACGCCGACAACGATAAATAAAAGAAACAAGGCTGCCAAGAGAGGAAGAACAATGAAGATGACAACTTAGTGACCTTTTCTTGCATCACCATGGCTTGTTGAAGGAGCATTGCAGGGTCTCAAACCTTGCACTTCACCACATAAGGCTTTGATTTTATGAATGCCTCTGCAGGAGCCTTTTGAAAGGCTTTGTTGTTGGGAATAGGGCCTTCCAAATCATTGTATGAAAAATCTACGAATTGCAAGCTAAGCATCCCTTCAAAAGATTTTGGAATTGAGCCAGACAACATGTTGTGGGAGAGGTTTAACATTTCCAGCATCTGCAAGTTCCCAATTTGTGATGATATCTCTCCATTGAGTGAATTATGGCTAAGGTCTAATGCACCCTGTAGGTGTATCAGGTTGCCTATCTGAAATGGAATGCTTCCATTCAAATAATTTTCACTCAATTTCAGATACCGTAGTTTGAAGCAATTCCCCAACTGAGGTGGTATTGGACCAGCTAGGTTGTTCATTGATAGGTCCAGAATCTCCAAATTGGACAGTCCCCCAATTTCTTGAGGAACCCGATTAGAAAGCTGGTTATCACTTAAATTCAAGTTGAACAATGAAGTCAACCTCCCCAATTCCTTTGGAATCTCTCCTACCAGACGGTTTGAAGAAAGACCAAGCACTCCTAGCCGCGTCAACCGCCCAATCTCGCGAGGAATTCTACCAGTGATCATGTTTCCAGAGAATTATAGCCTCGTCAAGTTTCTGCATTCTCCCCAGTTCGGTGAGAGTTCACCAAACAACCTGTTGTTGCTGACATCCATAAAATAGAGATGTGGGTATACACCAAAGACTTCTGATACATTGCAATGAGCTGATTTCCTTCGAGTCGAACTCTAGTTAACCTAGTGCAATTTCTGAAGCCTTTTGGGATCTCACCAGTTAAATGGTTGTCAAATGCAATGAAGAGCTTAAGCTTGGTCCAGTTTCCTAAATTGAAAGGGATAGAACCCGTTAGATGGTTACTGAACAGCTCAAGATTATTGAGATTTACCAAATTCCCAATTTCCAGAGGAATTGAACTAGAAATTTGATTGCTAGAGAGGTACAAAAGTGTAAGGTTTCTCAAATTACCTAAAGTAAGAGGGATTGGACCCGTCAGATAGTTTTCGTTCAACTGCAAATCTACCAAATTCTTGAGATTTCCTAATTGTGTAGGAATTGAACCAGAAATTTGATTGCTGTCGAGGAACAAAACTGTAAGGTTTCTCAAATTACCTAAAGCAAGAGGGATTGGACCCATCAGATTGTTTTCGCTCAACTGCAACTCTACCAAATTCTTGAGATTTCCTAACTGTGTAGGAATTGAACCAGAAATTTGATTGCTGTAGAGGTACAAAACTGTAAGGTTTCTCAAATTACCTAAAGCAGGAGGGATTGGACATATCATACTATTATTCCACAATGACAACTTGACCAAATTCTTGAGATTTCCTAATTGTGCAGGAATTGAACCAGAAATTTGATTGCTGTAGAGGTACAAATGTGTAAGGTTTCTCAAATTACCTAAAGCGGGAGGGATTGGACCTGTCAGATTGTTTTTGTACAATGCCAACCCAACCAAATTCTTTAGTTCCCTAATTGTGCAGGAATTGAAGCAGAAATTTGATTGTCAAAGAGGTAGAGGATCTGGAGATGTTTACACAGGCCGATTTGAGATGGAATTTTCCCAGTGAGTTTATTGATCTGGAACTAAAGGGAGATGAGTTTGGTCCAGTTGGTGCAGAAACTTGGATCTAGTTCACCACTTATTTCATTAGCTGAGATGTCAAGCTCTGAAAGGTGAGAAAGGTTAGCTATTGAAAGAGGTAGAACTCCAGAGAGATTATTCGTGGAGATATCGAGGGAGACGATTCTAAAAAGAGTGCCAATATCAGCTGGGATGGTTCCAGTGAGTGTGTTGCCACTGAGATTGAGACGGAGGAGGTTTGGAAATGACGAGAAGCTCAAGTTATCAAGCTTACCTTGCAAGCCTGCACTCGGTAAGCTTATCTCTATTATGCTTCCAAGGCCATTGCAGGAGATCCCATACCATTTGCATGGAGAGATTGTGTTGGCACTAGAATTAGCAGATGGAAGTGACCATGAATGGAGAGCTTGTGGTGAGAAGATGCTGGCTTTCCATTCCAAGAGAGCTTCTGCTTCTCCGAGTGTGGATGCTGGTGCTGTTGTAAAGGCATTGGAAGAAAGAAATTCTAATAATAAAAGAAGAAAAGCAAGAGAGAGAGATTTCTATATGGCCATGGCTGTTGTTGCTTATGCTCTGTTACGAACTTACGATGGATGGGTATTTACAGAAAGAGGTTGATGTTACTCTGGACAAGAGCAACTTTTCTTTCTCTTGCGAAAAAAGAAAAGAAAGAAAAGAAAAGAAAAAAAAAAAAAAAGAGTTAATACAGGCGCTGAAAAATATGAATGCTCGTAGAAATGCATGCACACACGATCTAAACGCTCCAATTTGTGGACCCTAACTTAGATAAGGAATAATAGCTGAAATTAGATCCGTTGGACCGAGGGTTGTCAATGGGCCGGATTAGGTCCGGGCCGAGATCTGTCCAAGCCTGGCCTGTAATTATGAACCTAAGCCCAAATCTAGCTTGGCCCTTTGACGGGGTGAAATAGTCCAGCTGAGTCCGGCCCAGGACATTTACCCAAAGCCCGTCCTGAGTCTGCCAGAGCCCAAGCCCTGAATATCTCTGCAGATAAATGATATTTTGGTGTGCCTCATGTGTGAGAGAGAGGGAGAGAATGAAAGAAAAGGGAGAAAAGTAGGTTTAGAAAAGATTTTTTGGGCCGGGTCAGGTTTATGGGATTTCGAGAGCTAAAAGCCCAGACCGGTGTGATTTATAATATGGATAAAACACATATATCATAGTGGGCCTGAGAGCACCGACCAGCAGCCAACCGCTGCTAATACGTGCTACCCGGGTAACAGGGTGTTATCCTTACCTTGAGGCTCACATTGATGATTTTTTGTATTTCCACACCATCCATCCGTTTCTCCATACCATTTTAGGATTGGATTACAAAAATTACCAAGATCCAAATCTAAGGTGGACCACTCACAGGAAACAGCGGTAATTGAATACCTCGCCATTAAAATTACCAAAGGGCCCATAGTAAGGTTTTCGTAATGTTTATTTGAAATCTAACATGTTAATAATGTCAGGAAGATCTGAATGAAGGGAAAATATAGAGATCAGCTTGATCCAAAACTTTTGTAGCCTACAAAAAGCTTTTAATGTTCATTCATCACTATTTCTAGTGATACAGTCCACCTGATATTTAGATATTATTAAGGTTTGGGATCGGTCCTAAAATGAGATGGAAAACATATGGACAACATGGATATACAACAAATACATCAAGGTGAGACCCATACCGTTGATCCATGATTGGTGGACATTTTATGGACTGTCAATAAATAATCTTGTAGCCCAACTATATCCTATTGTTCCCTGTAGTGTGGCCCATCTGAGTTTTGGATTAGCCTAATCGTTTGCCTCATGTTGTAACATGAGGTGGCACATTCGATGAATGGAGTCAATGTCACAAACATGCATGTCACTGTTGACTCACAGAGCTTGGTAGTTGCATGCTCTGCCTACAACAGATATTGTCCCTAGGATGGCAATGGCCCAGTCCTCAATCTCAATTTTGCCAGATCCCCTACACAACCCCCAAGTAGAACGAGGAATGCAGGTTGCCTGCTCACCTGAACTTTGAAACAGCCACCAACCCGTGCACAGAAATGAGTCACATATATAAAATCAGACCCACTTATCACAGATGGCTGATTGAAGGTGGTATTGGCCTTCTAGATGGCCTATCTTTAATTGAGTCCAGAGGAGCTGCTGTTTCTGATGGAGGGGGATTCTGCTAGTTCTGGTTGTTGCGAGTGCTTCGGTAGCCCCTTTGTTGTCTGTTTCAGGTTTTGTGGCCGAGTTTTGTTGAAAGCCTCTTAGCCTTTTCAGCACTTGTGGCCGAGTTTCGTTGAAAGCCTCTAGATGGCCGAGTTTTTTGTAATTTTGTTGATGCTATTGAGAGCTTTATATGATAGGTATGGCTCATTTTTTAAACAAAACAAAACTGAAGGATCCTGATCGGATGGTTTATGTGTACTTTGAAAAGAAATAAAAGGGCTCTGGCATTGCCGACACAACACACGTGTCACAGGATTGAATTCGAGCCTAACCGGGAAAATGAAATAAAATCCACTTATCACAGGATCATCATTGTGTGAGTTCCATGTATCTAAAATCATGTAAATATGATCATCATGGGATAACACATCATTTGAACATTGGACACTTTCTAATAACCATTCACTTCATTTCAATAGGTGTGGCCCACCTGATGATCAATAGGCCATGTTTTTAAGACATGGAAACTATGTATTGTTCGTATAACCTAAGGAGCACCTCTAGTCTGGCATGAATATGGCTTGTCTCCATGTGCGAGGTACTCGAATTAGCAAAAGTAAAACAATGCAAATGAAGTCATGCAATGGCAAAAAGATGAGCTTTGATGGAAAGAGGTAAAGACAACTTTTGTTTCTCCCTTAAGTTGTGTAAACTTCCAAAGTAGACTGGACTGGACCTCCCAATATCACAAGACTTCTAAGGCACGTTTCGATAGCTCATAATGTAGTTAATTATAAATAATAAAAACAAATTATTATAGCATAATACACTATGTTAATAAAAGGTGTTTGGAACACTCATTAAGATAATAATCTAAAGGTATTATACAAGCTTGATGACTTGTTTTGTTAATTTTTAGAAACCTAGAATTGTAAGGTTAAGTCATTTCATGCACTCTCTCCCTCCCTCACATTTCTCTCATCTCCCATCTAACTCATCCTCCCCAGTGGACCCCACACCATGTGGGGTCCAAACCAGTGATTGGATCTCCTCAATTGTAATCAATGCATCTCTCCTTTTTCCAATCCATGACTGGATGGTCATGACAATCAACTCTAGCGACTTAGAGTCAAGTCTCCATTTTGTTGGGTTTTACAAACTTTTAAGTAGTAGGCCCATCGATGGATGTATTTGGTCTAGATTTTAAGTTTTGGGCTTATCAAGCCTAGACTATTACAAGGTTTTATTTTGCATGGCCCACATTGAAAGAGACCATTGAATTAGAGCTGGCAATATTCTTTGACTCTGTCAGCCCATGGGCGGGATGGACAGTACTCGGCCTCATGTCATGGATATTGTGTTGTGCTTCATTTTTAGCCTGAAACTATTAAGTAGGTTAGAAGATGTGGCGTGCAATGACATGGAGAGAGAAAGGAAGAGAGAAATTGTGTAACATCCGGGATTTTTGCCAACCTGGGATTAGACGTCCTTAGGCGATGGGTCGATCCTAACACCTTATTAACTTGTCAGAACTGAATCCCACAGTCTAAAATCTATCCTTAACCCATTTCCTTCACAAATCCCACCCTTCACTACCTTGTTCTTTCAATTTTTCAAAACACTTTCGCCCTAAACACTATCTTAAACTAGCTAAGTAGTATAACTTGGATCACTTTAGATACAAACTGCAAAGGACTAAATACTACCTCAGACGGAAATCACTTAGGATTAAATCCTTTAGAAATGAGACAAAGTAACTAAGTGCGAAACCAGATTAGCTACGAAATCCGTTTGAATCGCTTTAAATACAATCTGTAAGACCCAGAACTTGTAGAATCATTGACGCTAGGTTACCCTAAAATCTAGGATCAATCTCATTACCCGGCTGCTCTCGGGAGCATCTCGAAACTCCGTATCAGATCTGGACCGCACGTCGGAAGTCCGAATAACACGAAGTTAAGGACTTAGGACCGCCTTGCTGGGCTTGACTACCATCTCGGAAATCAAATCCAACCAGTGTTCCACGGCTGTTCGCTTGAGTCCGGAGCGAGAGAGTGTGAAAACACTTAGTTCTTTACAAAATAAATATCTTGAATAGTAATCTGGCATCTCTCGTTTGCGGATCAGTTTTAAGCAACCAGACAGTCAGAATCAGACCGAATTACACCCTCGGATCAGGAGAAATTTCATACACATTTACATGTACTCGGAATCTCCGATCGAGATCCGCTGACCGTTGAACTGAAACTGGTCCGCCACGCGTGATCTGAGAACCCTACTGGAACGAAAACTTAATAGAACCTAGATCCATAGTTTGTGAGCTTAAGTCCGACCTTTGGCTCAAGGAGGCCCGCTAGAAGTCCTCCGTTGAGCTGGAAAAGGTCCGCTTTGGCTATAACCTAAGTAAACCTTGTCCAGAAGTCTGTTTTGGTGAGGTTTGGGGTTATTTAAGGACCTTAAACCCTCTCCTATTCCAGCCATACAAATTTGGATTTGAGAGAGAGAAAAGAGAGAGAAAGTGTGGGAGATGTGAGAGGAACTCCCTGCTGCTATTCCCTGCCGCTATTCGGGCTCCACCGCCTAATTCTCATCGCTTTTCCGGCAATTTCAGCTCCGTTTCTAAGTAAGAAACCCTAACCCTAACCTGATTTGGAGCTTGGGTGGTTGTAGGTTATGAAATAGCTAACCTATTTTGTTCTCTAGGTTGCCAAACTCTCGTATACGGAAGCTTAGCGAACCTATCAACTCCATTACGATTCTACGACAAAAGGCGCGGACTTTAGGTGTATAGGTTATAGTTTTCAACGCTTTCAATGTCAGATAATGATAGATTCATGATCTGCATGCAATTGCACATGTACAAAGTGCTTTCCGTTTTCTGTTTCGATTAAAGTTGTAGAATATGGAATTTTACATATTCTAGGTATTCGTAGAAAATACCGTATACGTATTTTTTTTGGAAATGTGTTTGACATGATTAATTGTTGTATGAATATACGATATATGGATAAAATACTTATTTGGCGAAAGGATTCGCCCAAATACATGTTTTACTAATATACACTATGTATGTACAAATACTGTATTGTAGAAAGTACCGTATACATGTATATTTTAGAGATGTGTTTGCCATGATTAATTGTTGTATAAATATATTATGTATGCGTAAAATACTTGCTTGGCGAAAGGACTCGCCCTAATACATGTTTGTTAACATACACTAAGTATGTTGAAATAGTGTATGTTAAGTGCTTGTGGAAATGCTTGTGTGAGTAAGTGTTTGGATGTTGATGCCTTAGGAGGGTTTGAGATGGGATTCTCAACTACTCTAGATATATGTATGATTACCTCCATGAGGTTGTCTACTTAAACCGCTTACTTGTAATATATGTGTTTGTATTCCTGGTTTTATAGTGCTTCATAACATGCTTATAACATGCTTTATAATATGCTTTATGATATGCTTGATAACATGCTCAACTGATTGTATGATTTTAATTATGTAATGCGAATGTTTAAATTCATAATTACGTTGTATGATCCGTCATGGGTGGTGGGGGAGTGGAGCAACGAGTGCGTGCAACAGCCCTAGCAGCCCTAAACGGATACTACTAGACTTGATTGTATGATTTGAATCTTGATCCATTACTGCTTTATCTATTTGCAATTGAATGTGATTGGGGCTATTGTATGGTCGAGGCAATCGGTAATGGATTTGTAAGCGTGGTTGTGATTCATATACCACGTGAGATGTGTTTGACGAATCCGAGTCGTACTTCGGTTGGCGATACTAGTTGGCCACATGAAGTGCTTATGCACTTCATGTCGTCCAATTGATTGTGCGCTCGAGCTAGTCAGGCTCGTCGAGTAACCCGATCTGTCTAATGTTTGTTCACCATGTTTGGACGCAATTGCTTGAACCTAGGGTACCAAACTTACCAGTGAAATCCCTTTTAACCATGGTACCTCGATCCGCTAAGACTCATGAGCCGGGCATGGTGGTATGGGACACCGTGGTCGAGCTGTCGGCCTACGCTGGGGCCACGTGCCTCCCCGTAGTGACCAGTGAGCAACCAAACTCGTGAGCCGATTATGGTGGTATGGGACACTATATTCGAGCTGTCGACACCTACGGCGAGAGCCGAGTACGGTGAGACCTGTACTCGTGCTGACGGGCGACGAGTCCTCTGTAGTGTCTTCGAGCATACTCTAAGGTCTGTGATTGGCGACGAGCCCTTCACAGCAACTAGAGCAGGAGTTGGGCCGAGTACGGTGAGATCTGTATTCGAGCTGACGGCTAGCGATTGAGCCGAGTACGGTGAGACCTGTATTCGAGCTGACGGCCAGCAATTGAGCCGCATACGGTGAGATCTGTATCCGTGCTGACGGGTGACGAGCCCTTTGTGATGCCTTCGCTACGCCTCTCAAACCATAATATCGTATGAGATTAACTAGGACTGACAACCCTAGAATGGATCATGTTTGGGAATGATACAAGGGAGGTACCTTAGTTTCCCAATACTGCTGTTTGAAATGAACTAATAATTACTCGGTAATCATGCTCATCATCGCACTGCATGTGCCTGGTAGATGTGGAGCACTGAGGGATGGACGCATTCGCGAACGTAAGATGATGTCGTATGAGGGTGGTTTGGCAAGGGCATTCATCATGTCATTTCATACTTACATTAATAAGAGTACTTAGAATTGTTTGATTGTACTGCTTTATCATTACTGCTTGACTGAATTGATAACATGTTAACCTATGCTTTACTGTTCCACTGAGTTGATCACTCACTCCCACGTTACGGGACGGTGTTGTACACACCAACCAGATTTGTTGAGTTTCGGTGATGGCAATGCTTATGAAGCAGAACCGGACTACTTCTATGGTGATGAGGAGGAATTCTCCTATCTGTATCTCTCCGCGGTCTATGAAGACCGATATTGTATGAGACGGGCTATGGTACTTGGTATAGAAGACATTACACTTCCTCGCCTTAGGTATATTTTAGAATTGTACTTGTAATTAACTAACACAGTAACTTTATCACACTCTGGAGACTCACCACCGTTTTTATATTATATATATCTATCATGATCTTCCGCTTGCAATTTAATTGTCTCTGGAGTATGATATCTTTGTTTTGGCTTAATCTCACTCATATTCAATGCACAAATACAGTCAATATTCAATCATCATTCATTTTGTTGCATAAGTGATGTTCGAACGCGGAGTTGAGTTTATGCTCGACCCCCGATTTTCGGGACATTACAGATGGTATCAGAGCATGATTTGGATTAAACCGGACCTGGGTTATGGTCACACGACGCACACTGACGCACTCTGACTTAGGAGGGAGCGACGGAATGTAGACACAGTCTTAGGCATCCCTGTTCCGTCCAACGGCTGGTTCGCTGAAAACGAACGCCGAAATCGAGTCTGTATTCAACCATGGTCGCACGGGTCGACCTTAAAACATTCCTAGCCGTCTATTAATGAGTCTAGATTACAATCCACCTCACCCCAACCGATGACAATCGGTAGATTATAGGATAGGCGTGATGAGGATAACTACTCCGAATTCTCGGAGCTTCTCTGGACTCCTCATAGAGACTTCTCGAATCCATGAGGAAAGAAAGCAGAAACTAGAAATAAATTCTAATAAATCCAAAATTGATTAATGAATGACTAAAAATGAGTTCACAACCCTTTAAATAGGGATACCAAGCAATGGGAAAGAAATCGGAAACAAACTACAACTAAAACTCCTAGAATTCGCGACTTACCATAAGGTGGTGATGTCTACTAGTGCGCAAAGTTTTCGGCCAAAAATAATAAGTGTCCTATTTGGCTTCACCAAAACGTTCTCCTAATTATTCTAAGCTCTTTTCACAATGAGCGTAACCCCTAAAGCCCAACAGATGAAGAATAATTAAACTAAAACTACTATTTTAGTAAAACAAAATTGAAACGGGGAAACGATCGTCAATCGGAGGGTTTTTTTTGCAATTCCGGGCTGCGCAACCCGGCATAGCTGGGTTGGTTGGCTTCATTAGCTCGTTCTACCCCAAATTCATTATATTATACGTCAGATAACTCATTCCAGATTGCAAGATACATCCGATTTCACCCGAAATGACTCGAAATGGAGTCGGGGGCCACACGCATCAATCCGGGGGGGAACCAAGTAGACCCAGGGTGCATTTGGCACCTTGGGAGGTTGGGGAACATCACCCAACTGCGGCGGCAGTACGCCGACCAAAGTGGACCACGGTGGAACCGCGGTCACCACGGCCCGCCGCGGTCAGGTTAGGCCGGGCTGGTCGGGCCAGTGCTGGTCTTGGTCGGCCCGACCCCTAGGCACGTGTGGTGCGTGCAGAATTGTTGGGGGACTCCTATTTTAGGTCTATTTGCCCCCATTTTTCTCATTTCACCCTTTAAGCCCCTTTTCCCTTTTCAACTTGTTGTTTTCTCTCTCAAACCTTCCCTCTAATCACTCATTTCATCATTTCCTGCCCAACTCATCCTCTTCTAACGTTTACAACATAATCTACTCCCTACCCTCTCCATTCTCTTTCTTTTGATCACTTACATGCCCCATTTGGAGCTCAAATTCGGGTAAGCTCTCAACCCATCCCATCTATTCATTTTCCTTCTTCAAACCCTATCTATTGGGCCTCTACGACGTCTGTTGAGACTCCAATTCGTGGAGAACCAAAAACTCCAACCCCCCATTTCCCCATATTCTCATTTTCCATGGCTCTATCCGAGCGTGTACGGCCATTTTCTTGGAGGCCTAACCATCCATACTATGTTTGGGATGTAGGCAGTTGAACGTAAATCCCGTGTTTTCCTTTCAAATTACACTTAGAAATTCATCATCATGGGGTTTGGAAATCTCATCTCACACTTTTCCGACACAAGGCTCATTTCCCAAAGCCTATACCATTAAAATTAATCCCCACCCACCCTCCTACCAAACATATCATTCCCAATCCTGAGGTAGGATTAGCAATACAGTCCCATTTAATACAACCTAAGACCACTGGCCCAGGATCGAAACTGTGTTCGTTGAATACGAACATTATAGAAGCCCTAGCAAGTTCTACTATGAGAAACCATTTTATGATCATCTAGTAAGATTTGATTCACTACTTCCTTGGACATAGATAATATCAAGGCTTCTCTTAGACTAAGACCTAAAGGGTAACCTTAGACATAGACAATTTGAGCTTTTCAATGATGGACATTTCCCTATGTTTTTAGAGTCATCAGACTATGGAGTTACTGAAATATACAACTGCGAAACATTCGCGGCTTGACCCAATTCTCAATCCTGAGCGACTACCAACGGACTCACTGCTTGACCGAGCAGAAGACCAGGATTCACCAGGATCCGGAAGGGATACGATGAGCCTTCTACCCTGGTCAGGTAGATGATCGATGTATCGGGATCAAGCCAACTATTACCGTCTCTCCGTGTTGGTCAAACAATGAAAACAACTATCTTACTCTAAATTGTGAGAATTTTCGTCGAGACTCCAAATAGGTAGAGAAATAAATTGTAACAAACAATCAGAGTATGAGAAATGGATAAAGAAATAAGTTTTAAGGGGGGTAGACTAAAATGAACCAGGCTTGTATATACCCTACTACGCGTAGGAACTCGAAATCAATAAGTCTTAGGCAAATGAAATAATAGAAATCTTTCCTTATTACCCTTAGGCAATTTCGGGGACGAAATTTTGTTTTAAGGGGGGTAGATTGTAACATCCCGGATTTTTGTCAACCTGGGATTAGACGTTCTTAGGCGATGGGTCAATCCTAACACCTTATTAACTTGTCAGAACTGAATCCCACAGTCTAAAATCTCTCCTTAACCCATTTCCTTCACAAATCCCACCCTTCACTACCTTGTTCTTTCAATTTTTCAAAACACTTTCGCCCTAGACACTATCTTAAACTAGCTAAGTAGTATAACTTGGATCACTTTAGATACAAACTGCAAAGGACTAAATACTACCTCAGACGGAAATCACTTAGGATTAAATCCTTTAGAAATGAAACAAAGTAACTAAGTGCGAAACCAGATTAGCTACGAAATCCGTTTGAATCGCTTTAAATACAATCTGTAAGACCCAGAACTTGTAGAATCATTGACGCTAGGTTACCCTAAAATCTAGGATCAATCTCATTACCCGGCTGCTCTCGGGAGCATCTCGAAACTCCGTATCAGATCTGGACCGCACGTCGTAAGTCCGAATAACACGAAGTTAAGGACTTAGGACCGCCTTGCTGGGCTTGACTACCATCTCGGAAATCAAATCCAACCAGTGTTCCACGGCTATTCGCTTGAGTCCGGAGCGAGAGAGTGTGAAAACACTTATTTCTTTACAAAATAGATATCTTGAATAGTAATCTGGCATCTCTCGTTTGCGGATCAGTTTTAAGCAACCAGACCGTCAGAATCAGACCAAATTACACCCTCGGATCAGGAGAAATTTCATACACATTTACATGTACTCGGAATCTCCGATCGAGATCCGCTGACCGTTGAACTGAAACTGGTCCGCCACGCGTGATCTGAGAACCCTATTGAAACGAAAACTTAATAGAACCTAGATCCATAGTTTGTGAGCTTAAGTCCGACCTTTGGCTCAAGGAGGCCCACTAGAAGTCCTCCGTTGAGCTGGAAAAGGTCCGCTTTGGCTATAATCTAAGTAAACCTTGTCCAGAAGTCTGTTTTGGTGAGGTTTGGGGTTATTTAAGGACCTTAAACCCTCTCCCATTCCAGCCATACAAATTTGGATTTGAGAGAGAGAAAAGAGAGAGAAAGTGTGGGAGATGTGGGAGGAACTCCCTGCTGCTGTTCCCTGCCGCTATTCGGGCTCCACCGCCTAATCCTCATCGCTTTCCCGGCGATTTCAGCTCCGTTTCTAAGTAAGAAACCCTAACCCTAACCTGATTTGGGGCTTGGGTGGTTGTAGGTTATGAAATAGCTAACCTATTTTGTTCTCTAGGTTGCCAAACTCCCGTATACGGAAGCTTAGCGAACCTATCAACTCCGTTACGATTCTACGACAAAAGGCACGGACTTTAGGTGTATAGGTTATGGTTTTCAACGCTTTCAATGTCAGATAATGATAGATTCATGATCTGCATGCAATTGCACATGTACAAAGTGCTTTCCGTTTTCTGTTTCGATTAAAGTTGTAGAATATGGAATTTTACATATTCTAGGTATTCGTAGAAAATACCGTATACGTATTTTTTTTGGAAATGTGTTTGACATGATTAATTGTTGTATGAATATACGATATATGGATAAAATACTTATTTGGCGAAAGGATTCGCCCAAATACATGTTTTACTAATATACACTATGTATGTACAAATACTGTATTGTAGAAAGTACCGTATACATGTATATTTTAGAGATGTGTTTGCCATGATTAATTGTTGTATAAATATATTATGTATGCGTAAAATACTTGCTTGGCGAAAGGACTCGCCCTAATACATGTTTGTTAACATACACTAAGTATGTTGAAATAGTGTATGTTAAGTACTTGTGGAAATGCTTGTGTGAGTAAGTGTTTGGATGTTGATGCCTTAGGAGGGTTTGAGATTGGATTCTCAACTACCCTAGATACATGTATGATTACCTCCATGAGGTTGTCTACTTAAACCGCTTACTTGTAATATATGTGTTTGTATTCCTGGTTTTATAGTGCTTCATAACATGCTTATATCATGCTTTATAATATGCTTTATGATATGCTTGATAACATGCTCAACTGATTGTATGATTTTAATTATGTAATGCGAATGTTTAAATTCATAATTACGTTTTATGATCCGTAATGGGTGATGGGGGAGTGGAGCAACGAGTGCGTGCAACAGCCCTAGCAGCCCTAAACGGATAATACTAGACTTGATTGTATGATTTGAATCTTGATCCATTACTGCTTTATCTATTTGCAATTGAATGTGATTGGGGCTATTGTATGGTCCAGGCAATCGGTAATGGATTTGAAAGCGTGGTTGTGATTCATATACCACGTGAGATGTGTTTGACGAACCCGAGTCGTACTTCGGTTGGCGATAGTGGTTGGCCACATGAAGTGCTTATGCACTTCATGTCGTCCAATTGATTGTGCGCTCGAGCTAGTCAGGCTCGTCGAGTAACCCGATCTGTCTAATGTTTGTTCACCATGTTTGGACGCAATTGCTTGAACCTAGGGTACCAAACTTACCAGTGAAATCCCTTTTAACCATGGTACCTCGATCCGCTAAGACTTATTAGTCGGGCATGGTGGTATGGGACACCGTGGTCGAGCTGTCCGCCTACGCTGGGGCCACGTGCCTCCCCGTAGTGACCAGTGAGCAACCAAACTCGTGAGCCGATTATGGTGGTATGGGACACTATATTCGAGCTGTCGACACCTACGGCGAGAGCCGAGTACGGTGAGACCTGTACTCGTGCTGATGGGCGACGAGTCCTCTGTAGTGTCTTCGAGCATACTCTAAGGTCTGTGATTGGCGACTAACCCTTCACAGCAACTAGAGCAGGAGTTGGGCCGAGTACGGTGAGATCTGTATTCGAGCTGACGACTAGCGATTCAGCCGAGTACGGTGAGACTGTATTCGAGCTGACGGTCAGCAATTGAGCCGCATACGGTGAGATCTGTATCCGTGCTGACGGGTGACGAGCCCTTTGTGATGCCTTCGCTACGCCTCTCAAACCATAATATCGTATGAGATTAACTAGGACTGACAACCCTAGAATGGATCATGTTTGGGAATGATACAAGGGAGGTACCTTAGTTTCCCAATACTGCTGTTTGAAATGAACTAATAATTACTCGGTAATCATGCTCATCATCGCACTGCATGTGCCTGGTAGATGTGGAGCACTGAGGAATGGACGCATTCGCGAACGTAAGATGATGTCGCATGAGGATGGTTTGGCAAGGGCATTCATCATGTCATTTCATACTTACATTAATAAGAGTACTTAGAATTGTTTGATTGTACTGCTTTATCATTACTGCTTGACTGAATTGATAACATGTTAACCTATGCTTTACTGTTCCACTGAGTTGATCACTCACTCCCACGTTACGGGACGGTGTTGTACACACCAACCAAATTTGTTGAGTTTCAGGTGATGGCAATGCTTATGAAGCAGAGCCGGACTACTTCTATGGTGATGAGGAGGAGTTCTCCTATCTGTATCTCTCTCTGCAGGTCTATGAAGACCTCGATATTGTATTGACGGGCTATGGTACTTGGTATAGAAGACATTACACTTCCTCGCCTTAGGTATATTTTAGAATTGTACTTGTAATTAACTAACCCTGGTAACTTTATCACACTCGGAGACTCACCACCGTTTTTATATTATATATATCTATCACAGTCTTCCGCTTGCAATTTAATTGTCTCTGGAGTATGATATGCTGTTTTGGCTTAATCTCACTCACGTTCAATGCACAAATACAGTCAATATTCAATCATCATTCATTTTGTTGCATAAGTGATGTTCTGGAACTCGGGAGTTGAGTTTATGCTCGACCCCCGATTTTCGGGACATTACAGATGGTATCAGAGCATGATTTGGATTAAACCGGACCTGGGTTATGGTCACACGACGCACACTGACGCACTCTGACTTAGGAGGGAGCGACGGAATGTAGACACAGTCTTAGGCATCCCTGTTCCGTCCAACGGCTGGTTCGCTGAAAACGAACGCCGAAATCGAGTCTGTATTCAACCATGGTCGCACGGGTCGACCTTAAAACATTCCTAGCCGTCTATTAATGAGTCTAGATTACAATCCACCTCACCCCAACCGATGACAATCGGTAGATTACAGGATAGGCGTGATGAGGATAACTACTCCGAATTCTCGGAGCTTCTCTGGACTCCTCACAGAGACTTCTCGAATCCATGAGGAAAGAAAGCAGAATCTAGAAATAAATTCTAATAAATCCAAAATTGATTAATGAATGACTAAAAATGAGTTCACAACCCTTTAAATAGGGATACCAAGCAATGGGAAAGAAATCGGAAACAAACTACAACTAAAACTCCTAGAATTCGCGACTTACCATAAGGTGGCGATGTCTACTAGTGCGCAAAGTTTTCGGCCAAAAATAATAAGTGTCCTATTTGGCTTCACCAAAACGTTCTCCTAATTATTCTAAGCTCTTTTCACAATGAGCGTCACGCCTAAAGCCCAACAGATGAAGAATAATTAAACTAAAACTACTATTTTAGTAAAACAAAATTGAAACGGGGAAACGATCGTCAATCGGAGGGTTTTTTTTGCAATTTCGGGCTGCGCAACCCGGCATATCTGGGTTGGTTGGCTTCATTAGCTCGTTCTACCCCAAATTCATTATATTATACGTCAGATAACTCATTCCAGATTGCAAGATACATCCGATTTCACCCGAAATGACTCGAAACAGAGTCGGGGGCCACACGCATCAATTCGGGGGGGAACCAAGTAGACCCAGGGTGCATTTGGCACCTTGGGAGGTTGGGGAACATCACCCAACTGCGGCGGCAGTACGCCGACCAAAGTGGACCGCGGTGGAACCGCGGTCACCACGGCGCGCCGCGGTCAGGTTGGGTCGGGCTGGTCGGGCCAGTGCTGGTCTTGGTCGGCCAGACCCCTAAGCACGTGTGGTGCGTGCGGAATTGCTGGGGGACTCCTATTTTAGGTCCATTTACCCCCATTTTTCTCATTTCACCCTTTAAGCCCCTTTTCCCTTTTCAACTTGTTGTTTTCTCTCTCAAACCTTCCCTCTAATCACTCATTTCATCATTTCCTGCCCAACTCATCCTCTTCTAACGTTTACAACATAACCTACTCCCTACCCTCTCCATTCTCTTTCTTTTGATCACTTACATGCCCCATTTGGAGCTCAAATTCGGGTAAGCTCTCAACCCATCCCATCTATTCATTTTCCTTCTTCAAACCATATCTATTGGGCCTCTACGACGTCTGCTGAGACTCCAATTCTTGGAGAACCAAAAACTCCAACCCCCCATTTCCCCTTATTCTCATTTTCCATGGCTCTATCCGAGCGTGTACGGCCATTTTTTTGGAGGCCTAACCATCCATACTATGTTTGGGATGTAGGCAGTTGAACGTAAATCCCGTGTTTTCCTTTCAAATTACACTTAGAAATTCATCATCATGGGGTTTGGAAATCCCATCTCACACTTTTTCGACACAAGGCTCATTTCCCAAAGCCTATACCATTAAAATTAATCCCCACCCACCCTCCTACCAAACATGTCATTCCCAATCCTGAGGTAGGATTAGCAATACAGTCCCATTTAATACAACCTAAGACCACTGGCCCAGGATCGAAACTGTGTTCGTTGAATACGAACATTATAGAAGCCCTAGCAAGTTCTACTATGAGAAACCATTTTATGATCATCTAGTAAGATTTGATTCACTACTTCCTTGGACATAGATAATATCAAGGCTTCTCTTAGACTAAGACCTAAAGGGTAACCTTAGACATAGACAATTTGAGCTTTTCAATAATGGACATTTCCCTACGTTTTTAGAGTCATCGGACTATGGAGTTACTGAAATATACAACTGCGAAACATTCGCGGCTTGACCCAATTCTCAATCCTGAGCGACTACCAACGGACTCACTGCTTGACCGAGCAGAAGACCAGGATTCACCAGGATCCGGAAGGGATACGATGAGCCTTCTACCCTGGTCAGGTAGATGATCGATGTATCGGGATCAAGCCAACTATTACCGTCTCTCCGTGTTGGTCAAACAATAAAAACAACTATCTTACTCTAAATTGTGGAAATTTTCGTCGAGACTCCAAATAGGTAGAGAAATAAATTGTAACAAACAATCAGAGTATGAGAAATGGATAAAGAAATAAGTTTTAAGGGGGGTAGACTAAAATGAACCAGGCTTGTATATACCCTACTACGCGTAGGAACTCGAAATCAATAAGTCTTAGGCAAATGAAATAATAGAAATCTTTCCTTATTACCCTTAGGCAATTTCGGGGACGAAATTTTGTTTTAAGGGGGGTAGATTGTAACATCCGGGATTTTTGCCAACCTGGGATTAGACGTCCTTAGGCGATGGGTCAATCCTAACACCTTATTAACTTGTCAGAACTGAATCCCACAGTCTAAAATCTCTCCTTAACCCATTTCCTTCACAAATCTCACCCTTCACTACCTTGTTCTTTCAATTTTTCAAAACACTTTCGCCCTAGAAACTATCTTAAACTAGCTAAGTAGTATAACTTGGATCACTTTAGATACAAACTGCAAAGGACTAAATACTACCTCAGACGGAAATCACTTAGGATTAAATCCTTTAGAAATGAGACAAAGTAACTAAGTGCGAAACCAGATTAGCTACGAAATCCGTTTGAATCGCTTTAAATACGATCTGTAAGACCCAGAACTTGTAGAATCATTGACGCTAGGTTACCCTAAAATCTAGGATCAATCTCATTACCCGGCTGCTCTCGGGAGCATCTCGAAACTCCGTATCAGATCTGGACCGCACGTCGGAAGTCCGAATAACACGAAGTTAAGGACTTAGGACCGCCTTGCTGGACTTGACTACCATCTTGGAAATCAAATCCAACCAGTGTTCCACGACTGTTCGCTTGAGTCCGGAGCGAGAGAGTGTGAAAACACTTATTTCTTTACAAAATAAATATCTTGAATAGTAATCTGGCATCTCTCGTTTGCGGATCAGTTTTAAGCAACCAGACCGTCAGAATCAGACCAAATTACACTATCGGATCAGGAGAAATTTCATACACATTTACATGTACTCGGAATCTCCGATCGAGATCCGCTGACCGTTGAACTGAAACTGGTCCGCCACGCGTAATCTGAGAACCCTACTGGAACGAAAACTTAATAGAACCTAGATCCATAGTTTGTGAGCTTAAGTCCGACCTTTGGCTCAAGGAGGCCCGCTAGAAGTCCTCCGTTGAGCTGGAAAAGGTCCGCTTTGGCTATAACCTAAGTAAACGTTGTCCAGAAGTCTATTTTGGTGAGGTTTGGGGTTATTTGAGGACCTTAAACCCTCTCTCATTCCAGCCATACAAATTTGGATTTGAGAGAGAGAAAAGAGAGAGAAAGTGTGGGAGATGTGGGAGGAACTCCCTGCTGCTATTCCCTGCTGCTATTCGGGCTCCACCGCCTAATTCTCATCGCTTTCCCGGCGATTCCAGCTCCGTTTCTAAGTAAGAAACCCTAACCCTAACCTGATTTGGGGCTTGGGTGGTTGTAGGTTATAAAATATCTAACCTGTTTTGTTCTCTAGGTTGCCAAACTCCCGTATACGGAAGCTTAGCGAACCTATCAACTCCGTTACGATTCTATGACAAAAGGTGCGGACTTTAGGTGTATAGGTTATGGTTTTCAACGCTTTCAATGTCAGATAATGATAGATTCATGATCTGCATGCAATTACACATGTACAAAGTGCTTTCCGTTTTCTGTTTCGATTAAAGTTGTAGAATATGGAATTTTACATATTCTAGGTATTCGTAGAAAATACCGTATACGTATTTTTTTTGGAAATGTGTTTGACATGATTAATTGTTGTATGAATATACGATATATGGATAAAATACTTATTTGGCGAAAGGATTCGCCCAAATACATGTTTTACTAATATACACTATGTATGTACAAATACTGTATTGTAAAAAGTACCGTATACATGTATATTTTAGAGATGTGTTTGCCATGATTAATTGTTGTATAAATATATTATGTATGCGTAAAATACTTGCTTGGCGAAAGGACTCGCCCTAATACATGTTTGTTAACATACACTAAGTATGTTGAAATAGTGTATGTTAAGTGCTTGTGGAAATGCTTGTGTGAGTAAGTGTTTGGATGTTGATGCCTTAGGAGGGTTTGAGATGGGATTCTCAACTACCCTAGATACATGTATGATTACCTCCATGAGGTTGTCTACTTAAACCGCTTACTTGTAATATATGTGTTTGTATTCCTGGTTTTATAGTGCTTCATAACATGTTTATAACATGCTTTATAATATGCTTTATGATATGCTTGATAGCATGCTCAACTGATTGTATGATTTTAATTATGTAATGCGAATGTTTAAATTCATAATTACGTTGTATGATCCGTCATGGGTGATGGGGGAGTGGAGCAACGAGTGCGTGCAACAGCCCTAGCAGCCCTAAACGGATAATACTAGACTTGATTGTATGATTTGAATCTTGATCCATTACTGCTTTATCTATTTACAATTGAATGTGATTGGGGCTATTGTATGGTCCAGGCAATCGGTAATGGATTTGAAAGCGTGGTTGTGATTCATATACCACGTGAGATGTGTTTGACGAACCCGAGTCGTACTTCGGTTGGCGATAGTGGTTGGCCACACGAAGTGGTTATGCACTTCATGTCGTCCAATTGATTGTGCGCTCGAGCTAGTCAGGCTCGTCAAGTAAACCGATCTGTCTAATGTTTGTTCACCATGTTTGGACGCAATTGCTTGAACCTAGGGTACCAAACTTACCAGTAAAATCCCTTTTAACCATGGTACCTCGATCCGCTAAGACTCATGAGCCGGGCATGGTGGTATGGGACACCGTGGTCGAGCTGTCGGCCTACGCTGTGGCCACGTGCCTCCCCGTAGTGACCAGTGAGCAACCAAACTCGTGAGCCGATTATGTGTTGAGGGTCAAATATTACATATTAGACCCCATTTATTGTCTGGATTTATGAACTTATACTGTTTAATGGACCCATTTAATCATGTTTGTGATGCAGGATGTATTTAGGAGCTTGAATTGAAAATGGGTATTAGAAGCACGGTTTTAGCGCTCAAGATTCACCAAGGCAAGGAACGGACTCCATGGGATCAAAATCAACGGAATTACACGCCAGAGACCCGAGAAAATCATAAAACTGAAGTTCAAGTGGCCTGAAAGTCAGCCAAGATGCAAGATCACAGTGTTCCCACCATCCGCCTGGCCCAAAACTCCATACACGGCTTCAGGACCATAAATTAACCGTACACGTTGAATTTTGGCCATTGGATCCTTGTGGAAGCACCCCAATGGACAGATCAACCTACAAATCACTCATCTAGGGCCCGCCTGATATCCGGATATACTTCAATTTCACTGTCAACGTCTTAAATTGGATGGGGAAAAGGATGGACGGTACGGATTTCTCAGAACATCGCTGTGGGACCCACTCATACAGAACATGTACACGGTGCACAGGCGCACCGGCCGTGCACCGAACAAGACGAAGTCGGTCAGCGCAACGCTGACCGACGATGTTTCTCAAAAAAATCAGAAGACGAACAGCGTCTTCAAAAACCGACGCCGGGTCTTGCTTGTGGGCCCCACGCGTCATTCTTCTGGAAGATCAGAGCCGTCTACTCGATCCGTAGGATGGCCTGGACCCTCTCCAAGGTCGCCTTTCGACCCCGTATGCACGTACATACATCTTCAACCATCCAACGCAGGACGGACGGTGGAAATACATGAGATGGTGGACCACGTTAAACGTAAGAAAAATACACGTTTCTCAGTGGTTTTTCGTCGCGAGGAGAATGGATGGTGTGGATTTTCATCTCGTGATCAACAGTGGGCCACCGTAATTTCAGAGTCGATGTACGTCGGCTCTGTTCGCAGACAGAACCTGCGGCTGAAGCTTGTGGGCCCCACGAACTCTCCGGTACGATGATCCGAACCGTTCAATGGTTTCATAAGGAGGGTATTACTCTCACCTAGGCATCTATTTGCTACCATGCGAGTTAGTGCAAGATCCCAGGCGTTAAACGAAAGACGAACGGTGGGTTTAAAATCCTGTGGGCCACCACAAATATGATCCAAAACTTTGTATCTCCGACTGAATTTTTATTCTTCATCCAGTGGACGGAGGGGATTTCTCAGAAAAAGAGTGGAATGGGACCACAGACTTCACAGCGGAAGGTTTCCGCGGTCCCTGTTCTACGACCGAACCCAACCCGATTTTTTTCAAGCTGTGGGTGGTCTCGGTGGTGATCGGAGGTGAGATCTGATCCGTCCATAGTGTTGGCCACTCGAAAACGCCCTAAGGGACGTTGTTCCTTTACATTGAATCTTCTGAAGGAGCAAGATTAGAGGCTCCGATCTTCTGAAGGGACGTTGTCTTCCTGCGTACGAGAACAGCTACGTAAACAGCTGTTCCTGTTATGTTTCGCAGCCGACTCCATCTGGGACTCTTACAGCTCTCCACTTGCTCTATAAAAGAAAGGGAAGGAAGAAGAGAAAAAAAAAAAACCATCGGCTGGAAGCTGGGAGTTCAGGAGACTGGACGTGAAGAGAGAGAGAAAAGGGGGAGTAGATTTTCTTTTATTTTTTTATTTTCTTTTGTTTAAGAGACCTAGTCCACTCATGTGTGGCTAAACCTCTTAGCTAGGGCTAAGAGGTGAAGCTTGTAGCGTGATGGGAGGTCTCCTTGCTTGTGCCTTTGTTTAGACTGAATTGATGTTGATTTGAGTTTTATTAAGGGAATGTTTTCAGTCTTTAATGGTCTGTTGTGATTGAAATTACAATGGGTCTGCAATGGCTTTGAGCATGTTTTTTTTCCTCTTGATGTTTATGACGTCAGGAAGCCCTGTTGTTCACCATCGTCTCCTGGGCATGGTTGGATGTCGGTACCCTTCCTAACCTTCATAAACATGTTGATTGGTTGGTAATTAGATTAATTCTGTTGTTTGCTTTGTCTCCTGGGCATGGTTTGGTGATGGAATCCATTCTAATTCATATACTTTTCATCTCTTGAAAACTAAATCGAAGGCAGTTCAGTTAATTTCCCTGATTTATAATACAGGCATAAGATCTCCCTGATCTCTACAAGTGGATCCTCTGAATCCCTAGTTTCCCTTCTTCTGATTTTTCCTAAGTTTTAGATTAATTATTTCACCATTATTCCTCAAATCAAAATTGGTTTAGATTTCATCTTAGCCTAGTTCTAGATCTGGTTATTTTTAGAAAGTGTACAGGTTTCAGTCCCTGTGGATTCGACCTCGGTCTTACCGAGATTATTACTACATCACAACCCTGCACTTAGGCTGTGAACAAGTTTTTGGCGCCGTTGCCGGGGACTGACGGCTACGATTTTCTGAAATTAATTGGATTTAGAATTAGTTAAGATTAGGATTTTACTAATTTTAATTTTATTTTCTATTTGATTCATAGAACTAACATATTTCTTATTCTGTAGGTTGTTAGGATAGAACTTCTAATTTGGTAAACTTTTTCTAATTTTCTAAATTTTTTAGATTTGGTTTACTTCTGAAACTAACTTATTTTGTTTTGTTTTGCAGGTCTTTAGCTTAAGGACTCCAAATTGGTAATCTCCTTCCAACCCTCTTTTCTTTCTAGATTCAGATTTTCTTTCTTAGGATTAGGTTTAGAATTTAACTGAGGGCTGCGAGTGTTTCATGCCCAAGTGGGCCCGTGACGACACTCGACGTCTTTTGACTGAAGGAGGATTAGTTGAGGGGTTGACTGTCCATCGCAGGATTAGACACCGCTCGAATTCCCCTGAGTTAATTGAGGTTATGGCTGAAAATCAACCTCAAGCACTACCTCAACAGATAGATGAGGAAGTACATGATGAGAATGAGGTGCTTCAAGCACCCCCGCCTCGTACCTTACGAGATTATTTACAACCGGCGGGGGTGAGCACGCCCTCATGCATGATTTTTCCTGAAAACACAGGGACATATGGACATCAAGCCGGGAGTTATCCAACTCCTTCCTAAATTCCATGGGCTTGAATCGAAAGTCCATACTTACATTTGAAAGAGTTCGATGAGATTATAGCCACCTTATACTTTCCCAATGTATCCGAGGATACAATCAGTGAAACTCTTTCCGTTTTCCTTGAAAGAGAAGGCTAAGACGTGGTTACATTCACCGCGTCCTAGATCCATTGGCACATGGAATGATTTGCGAGAGGAATTCATAAAGAAATTTTTCCCACACCATAAAACGATTACCCTCAGAAAAGCAATCATGAACTTCGCCCAAAAGGAAGATGAAACATTCTACCAATGTTGGGAAAGGTTCAAGGATCTTGTCAGTTCATGCCCACAACACGGTTTTGAAATGTGGCGCATTACAAATTTCTTCTATGATGGACTGACATCTTCCATGCGCCAATTGGTCGAGACAATGTGTAATGGAGAATTCATGAATAAAGAGGTCGACGAGGTATGGGATTACCTCGATAGACTTGCCGAGAATGCACAATCATGGGACCATTACCCAAAATCAAACACCACGCCTAGGCCAACTCAATCTAAGGAGAAAGGTGGAGTATATCTCCTGAAAGAAGAGGATGATGTAAATTTTAAAGTGACTAATCTCACTCGAAGAGTCGAGGCCATGGAAGGAAAGAAGGAGAAGGTTAATGAAATTGTTTGCGGCATCTGTGATTGCAACATTCACACAACTGAAAATTGTCCTACCATATCTGCCTTTCGAGGAGTGTTGAATGAGCAAGCTAATGCCGTAAATAACTATCAAAGACCTTTCAATGGATCTACCTCCAATACATACAATCCTGGTTGGAGAAATCATCCAAATTTTAGTTGGAGGAATGGACAAACTGCTACCCCTCAAAGTTTCTTCAATCAAAATCCAAATCAGGGGAAACCTCAAGAAGAACCGGTTCAAAATTCCATACAAGAGCTGACTCAGGCAGTGCGTGGACTTACAGACTTTATGCAGAAAATAGATTCACGTATGACGGTTATAGAAAAGGGGATGCTTCCTGCACAACCGCTCCCCAATCCTAAACCGCAATACAAGATAAATGATCCCAGCTCTTCAAATCAAATGGGACACGTTAAATCCATCACCACTCTTAGGAGTGGGAAGATCATTGATAAAACCCTTCCGGTTAGGCCCGAAAAGCCTCAAGAACCAGAAGAGGACAAGAATGATGGATCTCGTGATGTCCCACAAAATTTAGAACCAGAACTTCTAGAGAAGCCAGTTGCTCCATTCCCCCAACGGTTGGTTGCACCAAAACGTCTTTCTAACTCTCAGGATATTCTGGAGGTGTTGAAACAAGTGAAAGTCAATATTCCTCTACTTGATGTCGTAAAACAGATTCCTTCATATGCCAAATTTCTGAAAGACCTATGTACAACCAAAAGACGGCAGAGTATTCAAAAGAAGATTTTCTTAACTGAGAAAGTGAGTGCCATCTTGAAGCAAGACGTGCCGCAGAAATTCAAGGATCCCGGTAGCCCAACCATATCATGTGTAATCGGGAACCATCGAATTGATCACGCACTTCTTGACTTGGGAGCGAGCGTCAATCTAATCCCCTACTCGGTATACAAACAGTTAGGATTGGGTGAGTTAAAACCTACCCTAACCACACTACAACTTGCCGATCGAACTGTTCGTGTACCAAGAGGGATTATTGAGGATGTGTTAGTCCAAGTCGATAGATTTTACTACCCTGTAGATTTTATCATCTTGGACACCGAACCCATCAACAACATGAGCACTCAGATTCCCGTCATTCTTGGTCGCCCATTCCTTGCCACGTCAAATGCAATCATCAATTGCAGGAATGGTGTCATGACTATGTCTTTTGGAAATTTGACATTGGAGTCAAATATCTTTTTCAATAACGGCGACAACGAACGAGAGGGATGATGACGATGTCCACGACATTAACATGATCGATACTTTCGTGGAAGATAGGACACCCTTTACCTTATCCTCGATCCTCTGAGACGTGCACGGCCCACTCCCATGAGTTTGATGATGATATGATTAGGGAGACGTGTGCCTTGCTTGATCTCGCACCGTGCTGAAGTTAACCGTGGAGGCCACAATTTGAAGAATTGCCACAACCGATGTAGTGCCTCTACCGTCTAACCTCAAGGCACCGAAGCTTGACCTAAAACCTTTGCCCTCTGATTTGAAATATGCCTATTTAGGTCAAGATGAAACATACCCGGTGGTGATCTCTGCCCACCTGGAGAAAGAACAGGAGAGTATGCTCATATCTACTCTCATTGAGCATAAAGGAGCCCTAGGATGGACGATAGCAGACCTCAAGGGAATCGACTCCTCGATTTGTACTCACCACATATATCTTGAGGAAAATGCGAAAACCGCTCGGCAACCACAACGTAGACTAAATCCAAACATGAAGGAAGTGGTCAAGGCCGAGGTTCTCAAACTATTGGATGTGGGTATCATATACCCTATATCTGATAGTCAATGGGTGAGTCCAACTCAGGTGGTTCCTAAGAAGTCTGGAATCACCATCGTAGCCAATGCGAATAATGAACTCGTGCCAACTAGAGTCACTACTGGTTGGAGAATGTGCATTGACTACAGAAAGTTGAATACCGTCACAAGGAAGGATCACTTTCCTCTGCCCTTCATCGATCAAATCTTGGAAAGGCTAGCTGGTCATTCCTATTACTGTTTCCTTGACGGGTATTCGGGCTACAATCAGATTGAAATCGCCCCTGAGGACCAGGAAAAGACCACATTTACATGTCCCTACGGCACCTTTGCTTACCGAAGGATGCCATTTGGACTATGTAATGCCCCTGCCACCTTTCAGCGATGTATGTTGAGTATCTTTTCTGATATGGTGGGGCAATATCTTGAGGTCTTCATGGACGATTTCTCTGTCTATGGTTCATCTTTCAGCAAGTGCTTGGAAAGTCTCAAATGTGTGCTGAAAAGATGTGAAGAAAAGAACCTGGTACTTAATTGGGAGAAGTGCCATTTCATGGTTCATAAGGGAATTGTCCTTGGACATATCATCTCGTCTAAGGGAATTGAGGTAGATAAGGCAAAAATCGATCTGATCTCTAACCTACCTCCACCCAAGAACATCAGAGACGTGCGATCCTTCTTAGGACACGCAGGATTTTACAGGCGATTCATAAAGGACTTTAGTCTCCTCTCTCGTCCTTTATGTAATCTTCTTCAAAAGGATGTTCCATACGAGTGGGTGAGCCATGCCGCCAGGAAGCTTTCACCAAGCTTAAAGGCATGTTAACCATCGCACCTATCATGCGACCACACCGACGGAGCCTTCCTTTTGAGCTTATGTGCGACACCTCTGATTATGCTCTTGGAGCGGTTCTAGGCCAGAGAAAAGATAAGAGGCCCTACGTCATCCATTACGCGAGTAGGACTTTAAATCCTGCCCAAGTGAACTACTCGACTACGGAAAAAGAACTCTTAGCCGTAGTGTTCGCTTTGGACAAATTTAGGTCTTACCTGATCGGATCCAAGATCATTATCTATACAGATCATGCGGCACTGAAGTATCTTCTTTCTAAGAATGATTCTAAGCCCCGCTTGATACGATGGATCCTTCTACTCCAAGAATTTGATTTGGAAATTAAAGATAAAAAGGGAGTAGAGAACGTAGTGGCCGATCACCTTTCCCGTCTTAATACCTCTGATTCCCTTGAGACGACACATATCAATGACATGTTCCCTGATGAACAACTGTTCAGAGTCTCCCATTCACCTTGGTTCGCTGATATTGCTAATTATCTTGCCATAGGTTCCATACCGACACATTGGACTGCGCAAGATAAGAAGAAATTTTTCACCGAGGTGCGCAAATTCTTCTGGGATGATCCATACTTGTTTAAATATTGCCCAGACCAAATCTTGAGGAGATGTGTGCCAGACGACGAGCATCAGAGTGTCATCTCCTTTTGTCACTCACAGGCCTGTGGTGGTCACTTTTCTACAAAAAAAACCACGGCCAAGATTCTGCAGTGTGGCTTCTATTGGCCCACTATGTTCAGGGACACTCATGAGTTTTGCAAAGCTTGTGAGCGTTGTCAGAAATTGGGAGCATTGTCCCGTCGAAATATGATGCCCTTGAATCCCATTCTTATCATAGAGGCATTTGATTGTTGGGGCATCGATTTCATGGGGCCATTCCCCCAATCCTTTGGAAATTTATATATTTTGCTTGCCGTAGACTATGTCACTAAATGGGTCGAAGCGATTCCATGTCGGAATAATGACCATCGCACGGTCATTAAATTCCTAAAAGAGAACATCCTTTCCCGATTCGGAACGCCTCGAGCCATCATTAGTGATGGGGGCTCACACTTTTGTAATAGACCATTCGAGAGTTTAATGAAGAAATACGGTATCTCTCATAAGGTGAGCACCCCATACCACCCACAGACAAGTGGGCAAGCTGAGATTTCTAATAGGGAGATCAAACACATTTTGGAGAAAACGGTTAACCCTGACCGTAAGGATTGGTCAATTCGATTGACCGATGCCTTATGGGCGTACCGTACTGCTTTTAAAACTCCTATTGGAATGTCTCCCTTTAGACTCGTCTATGGGAAGGCTTGCCACTTACCTGTAAAGTTGGAACATAGAGCCTACTAGGCAATCAAAAATTTAAATTTCAATCTGAACAACGCTGGCTCGCTACGCAAACTTCAGTTGAATGAACTTGAAGAAATTCGGAACGATGCGTACGAGAATTCGAGAATTTACAAGGAGAGGATGAAGGCGTTTCATGACCAACATATTCTACGAAAATCATTCACGTCAGGCCAGAAAGTCCTTTTGTATAATTCTCGATTACATCTCTTTCCAGGTAAGCTTCGATCTCGTTGGACCGGCCCTTACATTGTTGTTACTGCTTATCCTCATGGGGCCGTCGAGATAAGAGATCCCGACAATGGCAAGGAGTTTAAAGTAAATGGACATCGCTTAAAGCCATTTGTTGAGAAATTTGATTCAGAGGACATGTCCATGCCTCTGACTGATCCTGTTTACCAGGATTGATCTCCTAGTCTGATGGAGGTATAGGTAGGTTTATCGCTTTCATAGGATTATGGTAGTTTCTTTGGTCTGGCTGAAGACGTTAAACTTAGCGCTCCTGGGAGGCAACCCAGCTTTTCCATTTATTTCATTTTCCTAGATAGTTCAATGTTTGTGGGTAACATTACTGCAAACCCTCACGAGACTACAACTCGTCCACTAGGGGCAACCTAGGGGTTTAAAGGCTTGTTGCATATGCTAAATGCAATCGAGAGCACCTGCGAAAGTGGTATAGATAGGATTTTATTTCTTGTTATTTTTTGTGTTGCTTTTTCTCTCGTGCTCACCCGCTCTCATGTTGAGATCTCTTGGAAAGTCTCTCACGATTCATCATTCAGGTACTATCTTCCCATCACTTCTCTTTTACTTTCGTTGTCCCGTCTGCATTCCATGCTCATATCTTTTACATTGAGGACAATGTAGATTTTAGGTTGGGGGTGGGAGATTAGGTAACCTAATCAGTGTTTTCTACGTCTTGAGCAAAAATTGTGAAAATTTTTAAATTTTTTCTGAAATTCTTATGAATTTGAAGTGATTTTGACAACTATCTTGGATTTAGAATTGCAAGATACGTAATGTTGGTAATTCATGACTTTTGGATTCAGTTGTCCGTTAGATTTCACAGTTAAGTTTGAATTGTTAATCCATTATTAGAAGTTGTAAACATTGATTGAGTCATGATTTCACATACCACATCTCACTTACACATTGAGGTTTCAAATTGTTATTGAATGATTAACTTGGTAATCACTGAGCATGAAAGAAACTAACCTAAAAGATTTGGCCATCAGGGTATAAATAAGAATTGCACCATAGGTTTGCTCCCTATAGGTGTGGATTTGATTTTCTATGATTAACAGTTAGACAGAGTTGGGCGATTATTTTCACCATAGGTTTGCTCCCTATAAGTGAAAATTTGATTCCCATGGTTTTTATTATAAAAAAAAAAAAAAAAAAAAAAAAAAAAAAAAAAAAAAAAAACTAGAAAAATGAAAGAATGATCTGTGAGGTAAGTTTTGGTTATCATGAATTCTCTTGTTGATTACCAACGAAATCCTGAAATAAAGAATTGAATCTCTTAATGATGGTAAGCCGAGATTTCACTATACACCCATGGAACTCAATGTTTAGAATTATTCTAGTTTATGGATTAATATTTGAACTTGATTATGAAATTCACCGTGCATGAGAGGCCAGGAGAAATTGATAATCACCATTCATGAATCTTAAGATTTTTCATATCTGGATTGTTTTTCAAAATTTCACTCGGCTTCATAAGAATTGTCTCGTAATTCTCAACTTAATTTTCGCATATTTTGCTCGGGACTAGCAAAATGCTGGTTGGGGGTTGTGTTGAGGGTCAAATATTACATATTAGACCCCATTTATTGTCTGGATTTATGAACTTATACTGTTTAATGGACCCATTTAATCGTGTTTGTGATGCAGGATGTATTTAGGAGCTTGAATTGAAAATGGGTATTAGAAGCACGGTTTTAGCGCTCAAGATTCACCAAGGCAAGGAACGGACTCCATGGGATCAAAATCAACGGAATTACACGCCAGAGACCCGAGAAAATCACAAAACTGAAGTTCAAGTGGCCTGAAAGTCAGCCAAGATGCAAGATCACAGTGTTCCCACCATCCGCCTGGCCCAAAACTCCATACACGGCTTCAGGACCATAAATTAACCGTACACGTTGAATTTTGGCCATTGGATCCTTGTGGAAGCACCCCAACGGATAGATTAGCCTACAAATCACTCATCTAGGGCCCGCCTGATATCCGGATATACTTCAATTTCACTGTCAACGTCTTAAATTGGATGGGGAAAAGGATGGACGGTACGGATTTCTCAGAACATCGCTGTGGGACCCACTCATACAGAACATGTACACGGTGCACAGGCGCACGTGCACCGTGCACCGAACAAGACGAAGTCGGTCGGTCAGCAACGCCCCGACCGATGATGTTTCTCAAAAAAAAAAAGAAGACGAACAGCGTCTTCAAAAACCGACGCCGGGTCTTGCTTGTGGGCCCCACGCGTCATTCTTCTGGAAGATCAGAGCCGTCTACTCGATCCGTAGGATGGCCTGGACCCTCTCCAAGGTCGCCTTTCGACCCCGTATGCACGTACATACATCTTCAACCATCCAACGCAGGACGGACGGTGGAAATACATGAGATGGTGGACCACGTTAAACGTAAGAAAAATACACGTTTCTCAGTGGTTTTTCGTCGCGAGGAGAATGGATGGTGTGGATTTTCATCTCGTGATCAACAGTGGGCCACCGTAATTTCAGAGTCGATGTACGTCGGCTCTGTTCGCAGACAGAACCTGCGGCTGAAGCTTGTGGGCCCCACGAACTCTCCGGTACGATGATCCGAACTGTTCAATGGTTTCATAATGAGGGTATTACTCTCACCTAGGCATCTATTTGCTACCATGCGAGTTAGTGCAAGATCCCAGGCGTTAAACGAAAGACGAACGGTGGGTTTAAAATCCTGTGGGCCACGACAAATATGATCCAAAACTTTGTATCTCCGACTGAATTTTTATTCTTCATCCAGTGGACGGAGGGGATTTCTCGAGAAAAGAGTGGAATGGGACCACAGACTTCACGGCGGAAGGTTTCCGCGGTCCACGTTTCTACGACCGAACCCAACCCGATTTTTTTCAAGTCAGGGTGGTCTCGGTGGTGATCGGAGGTGAGATCTGATCCGTCCATAGTGTTGGCCACTCGAAAACGCCCTAAGGGACGTTGTTCCTTTACATTGAATCTTCTGAAGGAGCAAGATTAGAGGCTCCGATCTTCTGAAGGGACGTTGTCTTCCTGCGTACGAGAACAGCTACGTAAACAAATTTGTTCCTGTTATGTTTCGCAGCCGACTCCATCTGGGACTCTTACAGCTCTCCACTTGCTCTATAAAAGAAAGGGAAGGAAGAAGAAAAAAAAAAAACCATTGGCTGGAAGCTGGGAGTTCAGGAGACTGGACGTGAAGAGAGAGAGAAAAGGGGGAGTAGATTTTCTTTTATTTTTTTATTTTCTTTTGTTTAAGAGACCTAGTCCACTCATGTGTGGCTAAACCTCTTAGCTAGGGCTAAGAGGTGAAGCTTGTAGCGTGATGGGAGGTCTCCTTGCTTGTGCCTTTGTTTAGACTGAATTGATGTTGATTTGAGTTTTATTAAGGGAATGTTTTCAGTCTTTAATGGTCTGTTGTGACTGAAATTACAATGGGTCTGCAATGGCTTTGAGCATGTTTTTTTTCCTCTTGATGTTTATGACGTCAGGAAGCCCTGTTGTTCACCATCGTCTCCTGGGCATGGTTGGATGTCGGTACCCTTCCTAACCTTCATAAACATGTTGATTGGTTGGTAATTAGATTAATTCTGTTGTTTGCTTTGTCTCACAGGCATGGTTTGGTGATGGAATCCATTCTAATTCATATACTTTTCATCTCTTGAAAACTAAATCGAAAGCGATTCGGTTAATTTCCCGATTTATAATACAGGCATAAGATCTCCCTGATCTCTACAAGTGGATCCTCTGAATCCCTAGTTTCCCTTCTTCTGATTTTTCCTAAGTTTTAGATTAATTATTTCACCATTATTCCTCAAATCAAAATTGGTTTAGATTTCATCTTAGCCTAGTTCTAGATCTGGTTATTTTTAGAAAGTGTACAGGTTTCAGTCCCTGTGGATTCGACCTCGGTCTTACCGAGATTATTACTACATCACAACCCTGCACTTGGGGTGTGAACATTATGGTGGTATGAGACACTATATTCGAGCTGTCGACACCTACGGCGAGAGCCGAGTACGGTGAGACCTGTACTCGTGCTGACGGGCGACGAGTCCTCTGTAGTGTCTTCGAGCATACTCTAAGGTCTGTGATTGGCGACGAGCCCTTCACAAAGAACTAGAGAGTTGGTAGCCGAGTACGGTGAGATCTGTATTTGAGCTTACGGCTAGCGATTGAGCCGAGTACGGTGAGACTTGTATTCGAACTGACGGCCAGCAATTGAGCCGCATACGGTGAGATCTGTATCCGTGCTGACGGGTGACGAGCCCTTTGTGATGCCTTCACTACGCCTCTCAAACCATAATATCGTATGAGATTAACTAGGACTGACAACCCTAGAATGGATCATGTTTGGGAATGATACAAGGGAGGTACCTTAGTTTCCCAATACTGCTGTTTGAAATGAACTAATAATTACTCGGTAATCATGCTCATCATCGCACTGCATGTGCCTGGTAGATGTGGAGCACTGAGGGATGGACGCATTCGCGAACGTAAGATGATGTCGCATGAGGGTGGTTTGGCAAGAGCATTTATCATGTCATTTCATACTTACATTAATAAGAGTACTTAGAATTGTTTGATTGTACTGCTTTATCATTACTGCTTGACTGAATTGATAACATGTTAACCTATGCTTTACTGTTCCACTGAGTTGATCACTCACTCCCACGTTACGGGACGGTGTTGTACACACCAACCAGATTTGTTGAGTTTCAGGTGATGGCAATGCTTATGAAGCAGAGCCGGACTACTTCTATGGTGATGAGGAGGAGTTCTCCTATCTGTATCTCTCTGGCAGGTCTATGAAGACCTGATATTGTATTGACGGGGCTATGGTACTTGGTATAGAAGACATTACACTTCCTCGCCTTAGGTATATTTTAGAATTGTACTTGTAATTAACTAACCTGGTAACTTTATCACACTCTGGAGACTCACCACTGTTTTTATATTATATATATCTATCACAGTCTTCCGCTTGCAATTTAATTGTCTCTGGAGTATGATATGCTGTTTTGGCTTAATCTCACTCATGTTCAATGCACAAATACAGTCAATATTCAATCATCATTCATTTTGTTGCATAAGTGATGTTCTGGAACTCGGGAGTTGAGTTTATGCTCGACCCCCGATTTTTGGGACGTTACAAATTGGGACTGCAATGCCCTAAATTGCATAGGCACATGGAAAGGATGACATGTGCCAGCTAACTAATCATTATGGGACAAACATGCATCAGATCCACACTATAAGGAAATCCAAGACTTACATCAGCCGCACCATAGGGAAGAGGGTTTTTCACCACGGGGAAGAGTGTTAAATCATTCCTAAAAATTTTTAATTTACATGGTTTGGCTAACATGAGTATTAGAATGCCCTGATTCTTGGAGAATCAATTAATTAATCTTGGTGTGGAATGTCAGGTGAGTGGATTGGATGATGGATGCATACCAAAGTGGACACCACGTGTAACGTGGACTATTTAAATGATAAGACTTCTTATCTCAGCTATTTTCCATGGTGTGTACTAAGTGTTGAATCAGCCTGATTTTTGGTCCCCGGTTCAAATAAGAGTGGCACACTTGATTGATGGGGTGGATCTCATCCACATGAACTTGGTCCTCATTAAATAAAAGCAATGCATCGAATACATATGCAAGTCTTGGACTGCATTTTGGAATTCAAGCAGAGAAGATTGGAGAGAGACTGGGGTGGAACTACTTACTCGGGGTAAAGAGTGAGCGGGGTAGAAATGACCAATTGCTTCTTGTGTGTGTGTGGGCCAAGATACGGCTTCTACCCATCTGTCTAAAACCACTTCTATGATTGGTTCAGTTCCCAAACCTTGAGAAAAAAAATCATTAATGCATCACCTAACTAAATGGATCAAAGAGCGGCTTAGACGTAATAATTTATTTATTGGTGGGGGCATGAGCTTAAATTCTAAGATTAATAAATAGTTGAGGATTGAGTCGTGGAAGTTGATCGTGGTTATTATGCGAGTCCTTTCCCACGAACTTAGTCTATAAAAGTTGCACATGTCATCAACTGTCATATGTGTATAGCATCCAACCTCTACTACAGAGCCATTCCATTAGACGCCCTAAAAATAATCCAATCAACTGTCAGGTGGGCCACCACTTAAATTTGGAGGCCTTTAGGTGGTTGAAATTGTTTTCCATAGTGTGGCCAGCCTAATGGTTGGATAGGCCTGTTTTCAGGGGCATTCCAGTAGTCATGGTGATTTTCACTTAATACATGGGTTGGATGGCATTACGCAATATATTTGACCCTGAAATGCAACAGTATACAAACATATCAATAGGTTTTTAAACAGAGGTGAATCATGATATAAGAAAGGGTAATCTTTCAGTGATCCAGACAGTTCATCTGTTGGGAATCTTGGGACCCATTTAATGGGTGGCATTGAACGAACATAACCATCTAAATCTAAGCCCTGCAAGTTGCAGATAACATTGAAATACAGCCAATGATTTAACGAGAACGGGTCTGGGAATCAGATCATAATTGAGATTGTAAAAGTGGATAACATGCACATTTCAGCTACACACATACATATAGACTGCATGTGCCATGATCTAGACTTCCATTCTGGGCTTATAGTCCATCCGCATGCAGTTTGTAACAAGATTTCCACGATCCCACATTTATGACACACATATGATGTCTATGTTCACTAACATGGATGATATCAGCCGTCTATCAATAAAGATGAGTGGGGAATGCGAATGCTATCTTATGCTAGCAAGCTGACACGGTAGAGCTAGTGACATGGGAATACAGTAGATTCATCTCTCCACAGTACTTTTTCTTGAGGGCTGGTGGTACTGGTAACGGCTTAATCTGATTAGCAGACCCATAATTTTATCTACTTCACCTTTTCTTCTTCCATACATTTAGTAATTTTGTTCCATCCAAAATAAGTTTACTTCTTGATGTTAAGAATAGAAAATAATAAACCATCGAGTTTGTTAGACATAGGGTCGGCAATCACTAGTGGGTGAGTCCCATGAGGTTAAGCCTCTTCCTCTTCAGTTAGAAGATGGATTTCAAATTCAAATTTGAATGAGGATTTAGATGAGGAGATAGGGATAAGACCGGATAATTTCTGGTCTCATCCAAACTCCCAAGGCTCTCTCGTGAAAATACATTAACGATTAAGACGAGTAAAAAGAGAAAAAGTGACATATTGAAATATGCTTTTAGCTTGTCCTTGGGACAATCTAAACCATAGATTGTAATCCGGGGCCATCTATACCGTAGAATCAGATGGGTGATTAGATTAATCTGCTCCAGTAGTGGTTAGGCGGACTACTAGATCTGGACAGTTCATCTTCGACTTTGTGAAGGTTTCATATTGTGTAGACCATCAGATCTTGAGGGCTCACTCTTCCGCACATACTTTCAAAGTTGCCGTCTGACCACCCTACGAGACAGGGTATCCCGTCTCCACTGGACATTGCATGTGGTGTGATGTGTATGTTAGGCAATTGTTACTGTGCCCCTACGATTGCTGTGTGGGCCATGCGAAAGCTTTTGATTGTTCTCATCTCTATCGCAGGAAAATCCTTTTCAACTCAGTAGTCCAAATAATGACAAATGTGGCTATGCTACATTTAGAAGGCAAAAGATAAGGACTGCATGAGTACGCTCATCCTAGCATTTTTTTTTTTTTTTTCGTTAACTAAGCCATGTGAGTAGAACTTCATGAGATGACAAAGAGTATAGTTTTGTAGAATGCTCAATAACCTTAATTAGGGTGAGATGATGTATTATATATACTCAATAATTATAAAAGTGCTCTTAGGCTGATATATACTTTGTTGTGTATATGAATATATGTATATATACAAATATTCTTTTAAACTAATGATTGCTATGGTGGCATTGGTTTATCTTTGAATAAAAGAAACTGAGAAACATCAGTAGAAAATGTAGGATCCTATAAGTATGTCTTGATTCCATGTGCGAGGTGCTCAAATTTGCATTAATTCCTATAAGTAAAACAGATGTCATTTTCATACTCTTTTCCTCTCTCTCACATCTCTCTCATCCTCTCCCCGGTGGTACCCACACCATGTTTAGTCCAAACGAGTGATAGGATCTCCCCTGTTGTAATCAATATGTACTGCTCCTTTTTCCTATGCAGGATCAGATGGACAACCAACTTTAGTAACTTTTAAAGTCAAGTCTCGTTTCTTTTGTTGCGTTTTGCAAATTTCCAAGGGATGGGGCCCGAGAATGGATAGATTAGGTCTAGATTTTAACTGATTTGTTTGGGCTTGCCTAGTCTATTACAAGGTTTTATTTTGCACAACCCAAACTCAAGGGGACCATTAAATTAGAGCTGGCAGTGGTCCTTGACTCTGGTCAGTCCATGGGCCAGATGGCCAGTAGTTATTCTCAAGTCACGCTTATTGACTTGTGCTTCATTTTTAGCCTTAAACTGTAAGTAAACTAAGAGATGTGCGTGTAGCAACATGGAGAGAAGAAAGAGAGAAATCAGGACTACAATAGCCTGAATTGCATAGGCACATGGAGAGGATGGCTTGCACTAGCTAAATAATTAATCACTATGTGTGGACAAACATGCATCAGATCCACCCGGTCCATTAGTTAGGCCATAACATTTTTACCATGTTTTCTAGAAATTCAGAGAAATTTAAGACTTACATTACCCGCACTATAGGGAAGGGTGTAAAATCATTACTAAAAGCTTTAAATTCACATGGTTTGGCTAACATGAGCATTAGAATGTCCTTATTTTTGGAGAATCAATTAATCCTGGTGTGGAATGTGATATGAGTGGATTAGATGGTATACACACACCATGGTGGACCCCACATATAACTTGCAGCAGTTTAATGATGAGACTTCTCACCTCAACTTTTTCCCCGTAGTTTTGGGCCAAATTTTACTGTTATAATTTTGGGCTAAATTTTACTGTTATAGAAAAGTCTCCATTTTGTTGGGTACTGTTGTATTCCAACAAGTGGGCCCCAAACTAGATACATTTTAGATTTTAGTGTTAGAATTAAGTCTATAATTTTGTTTGGAGCATCGACAATTCAAGGAGTGGCCTCGGGACTGGATAGTTTTGGGCCAAATTTTACTGTTATAGAAAAGTCTCCATTTTGTTGGGTACTGTTGTATTCCAACAAGTGGGCCCCAAACTAGATACATTTTAGATTTTGGTGTCAGAATCAAGTCTATAATTTTATTTGGAGCATCGACAATTAAAGGAGTGGCCTTGGGACTGGATACTTTTGGCCCAGATTCTACTCTTAGAGAAAAATCTCCATTTTGTTTGGTACTGATGTATTCCAACAAGTGGGCCCCAAACTAAGATACATTTTAGATTTTAGTTTTAGAGTCGTCTATAATTTTGTTTGGAGCATCAACAATTCAAGGAATGACCTTAGGACGGGATAGTTTTTGGCTCAGATTCTATTATTAGAGAAAAGTCTCCATTTTGTTTGGTATTGATGTATTCCAACGAGTGGGCCCCAAACTAGATACATTTTAGATTTTAGTTTTAGAGTCTAGTTTATAATTTTGTTTGGAGCATTGACAATTCAAGGAGTGGCCCCGGGACTAGATAGTTTTGGGCCAAATTTTACTGTTATAGAAATGTCTCCATTTTGTTGGGTACTGTTGTATTCCAACAAGTGGGCCCCAAACTAGATACATTTTAGATTTTAGTGTTAGAATTAAGTCTATAATTTTATTTGGAGCATCGACAATTCAGGGAGTGGCCTCGGGACTGGATAGTTTTGGGCCAAATTTTACTGTTATAGAAAAGTCTCCATTTTGTTGGGTACTGTTGTATTCCAACAAGTGGGCCCCAAACTAGATACATTTTAGATTTTAGGGTCAGAATCAAGTCTATATATAATTTTGTTTGGAGCATCGACAATTCAAGGAGTGGCCTCGGGACTTGATAGTTTTGGCCCAGATTCTACTCTTAGAGAAAAATCTCCATTTTGTTTGGTACTGATGTATTCCAACAAGTGGGCCCCAAACTAAGATACATTTTAGATTTTAGTTTTAGAGTCAAGTATATAATTTTGTTTGGACCATCAACCATTCAAGGAGTGACCATGGGAGGGGATAGTTTTGGCTTAGATTCTACTCTTAGATAAAAGTGTCCATTTTGTTTGGTAATGATGTATTCCAACGAGTGGGCCCCAAATTAGATACATTTTAAATTTTAGTTTTAGAGTCAAGTCTATAATTTTGTTTGGAGCATCGACAATTCAAGGAGTGGCCCCGGGACTAGATAGTCTTGGGCCAAATTTTACTCTTATAGAAAAGTCTCCATTTTGTTGGGTACTGTGTTATTCCAACAAGTGGGCCCCAAACTAGATACATTTTAGATTTTAGTGTTTGAATTAAGTCTATAATTTTGTTTGGAGCATCGACAATTCAAGGAGTGGCCTCGGGACTGGATAGTTTTGGGCCAAATTTTACTGTTATAGAAAAGTCTCCATTTTGTTGGGTACTGTTGTATTCCAACAAGTGGGCCCCAAACTAGATACATTTTAGATTTTAGTGTTAGAATCAAGTCTATAATTTTTTTTGGAGCATCGACAATTCAAGGAGTGGCCTCGGGACTGGATAGTTTTGGCCCAAATTCTACTCTTAGAGAAATCTCCATTTTGTTTGGTACTGATGTATTCCAACAAGTGGACCCCAAACTAAAATACATTTTAGATTTTAGTTTTAGAGTCAAGTCTATAATTTTGTTTGGAGCATCAACAATTCAACGAGTGACCTTAGGACGGGATAGTTTTGGCTCAGATTCTACTCTTAGAGAAAAATCTCCATTTTATTTGGTATTGATGTATTCCAACGAGTGGGCCCCAAACTAGATAGATTTTAGATTTTAGTTTTAGAGTTAAGTCTATAATTCTGTTTGGAGCATCGACAATTCAAGGAGTGGCTTCGGGACTGGATAGTTTTGGGCCAAATTTTATTGTTATAAAAAAGTCTCCATTTTGTTGGGTACTGCTATATTCCAACAAGTGTGCCCCAAACTAGATACATTTTAAATTTTAGTTTTAGAGTCAAGTCTATAATTTTCTTTGGAGCATCGACAATTCAAGGAGTGGCTTCGAGACTGGATAGTTTTGGCCCATATTCTACTCTTAGAGTTAAGTCTCCAATTTATTTGGTACTGTTGTATTCCAATGAGTGGGCCCCAAACTAGATACATTTTAGATGTTACTTTTAGAGCCTAGTCTATAATTTTGTTTGGAGCATCGACAATTCAAGAAGTAGCCTCGGGACTGGATAGTTTTGACCCAAATTCTACTCTTAGAATTAAGTCTCTAATTTGTTTGGTACCGTTGTATTCCAATGAGTGGGCCCCAAAGTTGATACATCTTAGATATTACTTTTAGAGTGAAGTTTATAATTTTGTTTGGAGCATCAGCAACTCAAGTAGTGACCTCGGAGTCAGGACTGGATATTTTTGGCCCAGATTCTACTCTTAGAGTTAAGTCTCCATTTTGTTTGGCACTGTTGTATTCCAATGAGTGGGCCCCAAACTAGATATGTACGTTTTAGATTCTAGTTTTTGAGTGAAGTCTCTAATTTTTCATGGAGCATCGACAATTCAACGAGTGGTCCTGGAACTGGATAGTTTTGGGCCAGATTCTACTCTTAGGGTTAAGTCTCCAAGGCTCCATTTTATTGGGTACTACTATATTTCAATGAGTGGGGCCCATGTATTTTTTGATTCATTTGTACTTTTTGGGAGAAAGTCTATTTGAAGTTTCATTTTGCATGGCCCGGGCTTTAGTGGAGCACTAAATTAGGAAAGGAAATGGGCCTGTAACTCAATTTGGTTAGCCCATGGGCCACCTGGTTGGGTCAACTTCTAAGTCAAGCTCAAGTATACTAAGTTGTGGCTGATAAAGTAAATGAGTTCGGCTATGACTCTTGTTTCAAACTGTTTCTAATATGCACCTAAGTATTAGCAAAAGGTTTCATTTCCCAAATCTCACAAATGTTACTAGTGGGCTTGAAATCAAAGCCCTTAAGGAAATGGATTGAAGGAGTGTTGCTTGAGCCAATTAATTTGTTGATGGGTGGGATCATGTGTTAAAATTGTAAACCCAATTAGTAAATGAATGACTTTTGGGTCATGGGTCCATGGGTTGTGACTCGGGTTGGGGTTTGAATGGTCCATCTGTTTTGTATTAGGCCAATGACCCCATACTAATCCCATACTCGTTGCCATTCTGCCTTAATAGTGGAGGCAGAGGAAATGTCTCAATATAACAATAGCATTCTATCAAATATTAGTAGCCAACTTGCCATACCATTGGATATGTTGTAATGTTTTTTAATTCCTTTTTTTCCCCTACTTTTCTTGAAAGATGAATAAAAGATTGTTGAGGGTCCTTCTGCATGTGGAAATGGGACCCACATGTATAGCCTTAAGTAGTCTTTCCTCTAACCACCTGTGTGTGGGGGTATTTTTATTTTCAGTATTATTATTATTATTTTAAAGCAAGTGAAAGGAGAGAAAATTAATATTTTTTTTCCTATCTAGAGAGACTTGTTGTTATATTTTGGTTTTCACTCTCAGTGATAAAGAGGAGAATAGTTGGTGGAGAAAGATGAGCAAGGTGTCTTCTTTCTTCAAACTTCTTGTTGACTATAAGGTTGTGTAGGAATTTTGTACAATCCTTAGTTGGCGAGAAAATTGTTTCTTTTATTGTTTCTGGAAATTCAACTTTTAGGTAATTTATTTGGGCATCTAAGAGAGTTGTTCTCTTGATGATGGTACTTTTATTATCTAACATAGGGGCTTTGCATCGAACTGGTCCTGTAATTTTTTCCTTCACATCAAAGGATTTTCTATGTATAAAATTTGTCTCTTGCACTTTACATATACGATGATTTGCTTGCTTGTGTTGGAAGTGATTATCATCCATTAAATCTCATATATTATTAATCTCATTGATTTGCACATAAAAGAGAAAGTTGTGCAATTTCCCAATAGAGATTATATTACCATCCAATGACCCTCAAGCCAATTACAAGCTATGTAGGATATAGGAGGAAAAACAAATAGGGCCTAATGGCTTGCCAAAGGTGGCACAACTGATGAATGGAGTCAATGTCACAAACATGTCACAACTGATGACATGACATCGATTGTTGCATGTTCTGCCTGCAACAAATGTTGCAGAGGATTCTGTCTATGGCAATGGCTCATTCCTCAATCTCAAATTTACCGGATCCGCTACCAAAAACCTCCAAGTAAAATGAGAAATGCAAGTTGCAGCTGCTCACCTGAACTTTGAAACTGCCCCCTACTCGTGCATAGAAATAGGTCACCTATGTAAAATCTGATCCACTTATCACAGGTCATCACTGTGTGAGTACCATGCATCTAAAATCATGCACATATGTTCATCATGGAGGGCACATTATTTGAACCATTGGTCTTTTTCTAATAACCATTCATTTACTTTCAACAGGTGTGGCCCACCTGATGATCAGATAGGCAAGTTTTTCAAGACATGGAAACTACGCATTGTAAGGTCAATCTGACGAGCAGCGCCGGTCTCACATGCGTGTGTCTTGTTTCTATGCACGTGGTACTCAAATTACAATCCTAAAGTAAAACAGAAACAAGTGAAGTCATGCAATGACAATAAGATGAGTTGTGATGGAAAGAGGTGAAGACAGACTTTTGTTTCTCCCTTGAGTTGGATAAACGTCCAAAGCAGACTTGACTGGAAAAACCAATAATCTAACTTCTAGGGCCCATTTGGATTGCTAATCATCTACCTAACTATAAATTATAAAAATGATGCATTATAGCATAACGCATTATGTTAATAAAATTGGTTCGGAACACTAATTGGTATTATAATGTTATGGTGTTATGCTTGCAAAATGATTTATTTTCTTGATTTTTAGAATCCTAATTAGAATTATAAGTTTCAAGTCATTTTCATATATAATCTCCCATCTCTCTCGTCTCCTGTCTCTCTCATCCTTTTCCCAGTAAACTCCACATCATGTGTAGTCTAATCCAGTGATTGGATCTCCTTTATTGTAACCAATAGGCACTACTTCTTTTTCCTATCCATGGTTGCATAATTAGAACAAACAATCTAGTGACTTTTAGAGTCAAAATCTCCATTTTTGTCCGGTTTTGCAAATTTCCTAGAAGTGGGGCCGTCAATGGATGGGTTTGGTCTGGATTTAAACTGATTTGTTTAGGCTCGTCAAGCCTAGTCTATTACAAGGTTTCATTTTTCACAGCTGAGGCTTAAGTGGACCATTAATTAAATTAGAGCTGGCAATGTTCTAAGTCTGTTAAGCTCATGGGCCAGATTGCCAGTAGGCGGGCTTAGGTATGCTTAATTGTGTTGAGGTTCATTTGTAGCCTAAAACTGTTAACTTGGAGATGTGGTGCACAACCACATGGAGAGAGGAAGGAAGAGAGAATTGGGGTCTACAATAGCCTGAATTGCATAGGCACATGGAGGGGATGAATTTTGCTAGCTAATTAACTAATCACTATGTGGGATAAACGTGCATCTGATCCACCCTGTCCATCAGTTGGGCCGTCAAATTTTCACTATGAATCCTGGAAATTCAGAGCTTACATTAGCTACACCATAGGGAATGGCGAAAATCATTACTAACAACTTTAAATTCACATAGTTTGGCCAACACGAGTAGTAGTAGAATGTCCTAATTATCGGCGAATCAATTAATCCTGGTATGAAATGTGAGATGAATGGATTGGATGGTATACACACATCACGGTGGGCACCACGTATAACTTGGACTATTTTAATGGTGAGACTTCTCATCTCAACTGTTTCTCATGGTGTGTACCACTTGATTTGTTAGTGCTGATCCAAATAAAGAGGGGCACACCTTATTGATGGGGTAGATCTCATCCACATGAAGTTATTCTTCCTCATCAAACAAAAGTAATTCCCAGCATCCATATCAGAAACCGCATTTTGGAAATCAGAGAAAGAAACTCAGGTGGAAAGACTTGTGTGGGTAAAAGATAAGCTGTTGGTTGGCTTTTGCGGATGAAATCTAAGCCATCATTCGGTCAGTAGCCACATTTTTTAATTTCTAAGATAACCTTACCATCGATTGAAAGGTTTTGGATGTTTTCCTTTAGCTAGGTTTGTGTGACCTAATCAATAGGTTGGATGGCAGAAACATTATAGCAGGCCCCAGGAAATTTTTAACGGTGAGAGCTTGCTTCTAACTTGGGCTTAGGTGTACTTATTGGGCTATGCTTTGGTTTTCACCAGAAAACAAAGGCTGTTAAAGTAAATGAATCAAGCTATGGCTGACTCATTCCTAATATCAAACCGTTTCTAGCACGCACACAAGTATTAACAAAAAGTTTCAATTCCCAAATATAACAAAGTTACTAACGGGCTTGAAATACGAGCCCTTAAGTAAATGGGTCGAAAGAGTGGTGCTTGGTCCTAATAATTTGTTGAAAAGTGGGACCACACATTAAATTTTAAACTAAATTCTTAACCCAATTAGTAAACGGTTGAGGATCAGGCCACGGGTCCATGGGCTGTGCCTCTGTTTGGGGTTTGAATGGTTGATATGTTTCGTAGCGGACCACTAACCCCAAACTAGTCCCTCCCTCTGCCACTTTGCATAAATTGTGGATGTGTTTGTTCTTTGTGTAGGTGATGGATCCAAGCTTACAACATTGAACTTATGGTTCAAATTATGCCTGAAATTTGAGGAAATGTAGAAGAGAGTAAGAGTCAATTTGCACAAGAAGAGATTGTATAGATGATTCTTGACACGTAATATATGTGATTAGGAAGGCCCAATATGATGATCCATTGGCCCAAACATAGGACCCTCTTACGAGGTGGGCCATAAACATGAGAAAATTGATTGTTATAATAACATAACCAGCAACCTATATTCGAGGTAACACAGCTCATGAATAGCAAAGATCTTGCATGCCCTCCTCTTCAATCTTTCTCTGGCACAAATTGCCATGGCGGTGTTCAGTTAATATCGTCACGTACAAGCAAGGCTAATACAGTAGATATCCACTAGTGTGCAACATCATATCAACTGTTTGGTCCACCGAACTATTGACACTTTACAAAGTAAAAGAAAACCAAACATTGCCATTGCCTGGAAGCTATAGCTGTCAACAGCCTGGGCTTGGGCTGGGCTGAGTCCTGTCCAACTTACTCTGCTAGCAACGAGTTATTACTAGTTGATGCTCCATGGGCCATCATGATGTATGTGTTTTATCCTCGCCATCTATCCATTTTTTCATATCAGTTTATGGCATTTCATAGCAAGATCCCAGAAATGAAGCAGATCCATAAGAAACAGGGGTAAACAGGGGTAATTGAGAGCCCACCCATAAATATTTCTTGTAGGCTACAAAAGTTTTGTATAAGCTTATATTTGTGTTCTCCATTCATCCAGTTATGTGTGACCTGATCAATAGGTTGGATGTCAAATAAACATTATGGTGGGCCATGGTGGATGTTCAGTTACCACTATTTTCCTGTGGTGTGGTACACTTGAGATCACGGAGATTGGAGAAGGGGAGTCATCATTAGGCTCTGCATCGCCAGTAGAAGGATTTTCCACCCAAAAAATGGGTATTTTCTCTCTGTTTTATGTCTATGCAGTAGATGCTTTCTTTTGTAATCTGTTTACTACATGTGTAAGGTGTTTATAGTTTGTCTTATTTAGCTTTTAAGCTGTAATCTATTTACAGTAAACTTGTCTACATATGAATAACTTGTGAATTATTTACCACTTGTAATTGAGTATTCACACATGATACAGCTTGGAGTGGTACATCCTTTAAAAATCATCAAATGACATAAAAGTCTTCATTTAAGATGGATTATTGAGATAAGCCCACTCAATAAAGCTATAACATCTGTAAGAAATATTATAATTTGGGAAGCATAGGAAATAGTGAACCAAAATGCTTCACTTGAGAATTTCTACACTAGGGTTTTTAATTTTATGAATGGGGCTCAGGGATATGTCGTCACCATCATCATCTAAGCCCTATCCTAGTTAACCAGGGGCAACTACTTGAATCCTATTCCACTATTCCATTCTATCAAAGGTTGTACCTTCAACTAGATCATTGGTTACCAAGCTTTTCTAACTATCTCTATCCACGTCCTCTTGGGCCTTCCTCTTACCTGCTTAGATCCTCCAACATGTGCCCACTCACTCCTCCTAACAGGAGCAATTATCAGTCTCCATTACATATAACCAAACTATCTATGTCTATTTTCCTTCGTCTTATTACCTATTGATACTACTCCCAAGTTTTCCCAAATACATTCATTTTTAATTCCATCCTTCCCTATCTTGTCACTCATCCATATCAGCATCCTCATTTTAACTATAATCATCCTATGAACATGTTTTAAACATTCTATCCCAAAAAGCAGACTGAACTTATGGTTATCCAATAAAATTTCCCTTTTAGTTTGAGTGGGTCTATAAATATGAAACAAAAAGAATGATATAATGGCCCTAATGTGGATGGCACATGTATTAATAATTCTGTTGATCAGAAATCCTAGCCTTCTAATCAATGGCAAGCAAGTAGATGGTCAGGAAATAAAATAAAGCAACAGTCCATATTCAATGAAAAAATGCAATAGATTCAATGGATACGATTTTCCAATATTGGGTAATCTTTTGGTGCATGGCCATCCACTGTGTGCAACATCATATCAACTATTTGGTGCACCAAATCATTGACACTTTACAAAATAAAAGAGAACCAATTGCCATTGCCTAGAAACTACAGTTGTCAACGGCCTGGGCTTGGGCTGGGCTGATGCCTGTCCACGCTCATCCACAAAGTAGAACTTAGGCCTAACTGCAGCTTGGTCTTATGATAGGCCTGAAGAAACAGACCAAAACCCAGCCTGCGATTATCATGCTGGATACCAACCAAGTCATGGTGATTATGCATGACCTCAGACCAAGGTAGATGCCGACTACCCCTTTTGTACAAGATTTGGTTTATTCATGTAATGCACCCCATCATGCATGATATATGACAAAAATTCGCTTGAAACTCTAAAAGGGCTGAACTCGGCTGAGGCGAGGCTCTTGAACAGAGCCTGAGCCCAACCCAATTATTAAACAGGCTTAACTTTTAAGGCCCGGACCTGAACCTCGTGCCTAGTGGGCCACCCCAGACCAGGCCTTAAGTGGACCTCCCAGGCTCATTGATAGCTCTACTAAACTCTTGAGCGGAGCATTGCATGATACCACCTCTCTAAGCAGTATACCCAACCCTGCCTATTGCCATATAATGGCAACCAAGTCGGTGCCCATCTTGCACTCAATTTGAGATGATAGTTTCAAAATTGTGGTAGTATGGTTGCAATTTTCTTATGCAACCAACTTACTCCAAAGTTTATAATTGTGCAATCCACTTCCCTAATGACGTGCTTGTTTGTTTTCTTTCTTCCGTAAAATAAAAACTAGGGAACAGATTTGTGTTGCTTTGGTATTGAGCGGAAGTTTCAATCCTCCTACATATATGCACCTGCGCATGTTTGGTAAGTTGTACTCTGCTATCCGTTAAGCGTATTATTGGTAGAGTGGTATGTTTGAATTTTCAGTGGAGACCTATATTGGTAATTTGTAACTTGGTGCTTTGTACTTTTTCTTAATTCATTTAGTTTAGTTATTTATTGCATTTGCTTATTCACAATACTATTATAACACAAATCAATCAATTACATTTCAGGTGATAAAACACCCTATTCTGTGTGCCTTGCACGACCGTACTTCATTATTTACAATTTATATTTCAATCGTTTTAATTCTATTCAAAGTTTTTTAATTTTACTATTTTTCCTTCTTCCAAATATTCTTTTTTTATTTATGTTTTTAAGGCTTTTGTATGTCACGAGTCTTATACCTTGCATCATAGGGCTCAACTGCCTCAACTATACCCCGCACCTTAAAAGACCTTGATAGCAGGATAGTTTGCATATAATGATACATAATTCATTCTTTTGTTATTTCAAGAGAGAATATGAGCAGATTTTATCTTAATTTATTTTCATTATCATAGTCATTTTGGAAATATTATGATGATTACGTCTTTCATGAGATACGGGATAAATTCTTTAAGACCCATTAAAAAAAAAAACTGGTCCCACAGCGATCATTGATTTGTCAATATGAATTTGAAGCTTGGGTCATTAAATGTGAACTTATAGTGATTGTTTTCTCAAATATCAGTAATTACCTTTATGCTATTAATAAATGGCTCCGGTTCTGATCCCTTGGTATTCATTTAGAGTTGGGTTTCTCTTGGCACAACACTGTGTTGCTAACGAAATGCCTGAAGTCCATTTTGGATTGTTCCATTATGCAAGATACAAGATACCAGCCAGGCAATGGTGATTATGCATGACCTCACCCCGAGCCCCGATCCAAACTACCCCTTTTGTACAAGATTTGCGCTATTCATATAATGCACCCCATCATGCATGATATATGACATAAATTCCCTTGAAATCCTAAAAGGGCTGGGCCTGGTTGATGGGCTCTTGAACAGAGCCTTAGCCCAACCCAATTATTAAACAGGTTAACTTTTAAAGCCTAATCCTGAACCTTGTGCCTAGTGGAGTAGGGGGCCACCCCAAGCCAGGCCTGAAGGGGGCCACCCGGGCTCATTGATAGCCTGACTAAAAACTCTTTAAACTGATCGTTGCATGATACCACCTCTCTAAGCAATGTACCCAAGCCTGCCTATTGCCACCCCTAATGATGATGTTTTGCAATTATTTGACCAGATAAAGGCAGGGGAATAATTCAATGCAATGAAATGTGTAGTAGTCACTGAACAAGGCGTCTTACAACTATTGAATTAGGGAATCTTGGAGGTGATTGGGAAATTTTTTACATTGAAATTTTTTCTCACATTCCAACTAGCATTTTTATATGGTAACTCCCACCGCAACACTATAGTGCATCATTGCCTAGAGAAAAATAGAAATTTGTGATGAAAACAGAAAGCAATATATGCTACTAAAAATACTACAGCATTGAAGATGTATTAGCAACTAACCTAATGACATATATCGGGAAGTGACCACAAGCATAGTTCAATTGGATGAATTTGGTATCAGCAATTAGAGATACTAGCCTTAAGTTTTGAATTTAATAGAATGTTGTCACTTGATGGGTCTCGATGGACAATTGGTTGGATGCAATCATGGAGCATGTGAGATAAAGCATGGGCCACACCTTTAGTAACCTTCACCTTCATAATCCAGTCCAACTATACACCTCCTTTATTGTTGCTTTGGATGCTAGCTATAAAGTTTCACAACGTTGTATGGCAGATTTTTGTTAATTCTTGCATCTCATTTCTAAAACTTCTTTGATTAGATTGATCCCCACCTTTAAGTGGGTAAAGTTTCTTCATAACTATTACCTGGCCCATTGGTAGATTTGCTTTATAAACTTTCCCTTGCCCTGCCGTTAGATGCAACATTTGTCGTCAAAACCCTATCTCTTCCACAATGCCTTCAAACATGACAATACCATCATAATTTCATATTGAAAATGGATTTCCATTTCCCTTTTCAAGAACCCCTTTCTCAATACTTCATCTTTGGTAATAAATGGATGAACCGCAGACAATAAGACTAAAAGAAACAAAACTGAGAAGAGAAGAATAATGAAGATTACAACTTTGCAGCCTTTCCTTGCATCACCATGACTTATTGAAGAGACGTTATAGAGTAACAAACCTTGCAAATAGAGTAACAAACCTTGCAATTCATCATATGAGCCTTTGCTTTTATGAATACCCTTAAAAGAACCTTTTGAAAAGGTTTTGCTGGCTTCGATGAGATTGTCTTCTTCTCGGTCGCCTCTTTGGAGTGGGAGAAGAGAAACCTGTTGGGCTTCGGGCCATGCCCACTTTAGACTCATTTGGCTTGTGCTTGGCCTGGTTTGGGCCAGGCCTACACTTATGACCCATGGCCCGCACCAGCCCCAACAGAGTAACTCAAACCTGAGCTCGAAAAACTAGTTAGGCCTGAACTCAATCCTGCCCAGCCCAAATTTGGTAAAATCACTATTTTCCACTTACATGTTGTTAATATATCCTTTGATCAAGTGGGGCACACATACACAATGAAATAGGAAGTGAAACCAGTGGTATGCATTCAAGGAGAATGGGTTGCTGTCTAACGGATGACTAGAATGGGATGTTTATAGGAGCAATGAAATTAGGTGAGTCTAAAATGACTTGAGCCCAGGCCCAAACCAAAATATGAAAGGCCCAAAATTTGCCCATGGGCCAAGCTAGTATTTTCAAGCTGGATTCAAAGAAGAAATGGGCTCATGGAACTTATGCAGGTCACCCAAATATTACAAAGTTATTAATGGACGTGAAATACAATCCCTTAAATAAATGGGTTGAAGGAGTGGTGCTTGGGCCTAATAATTTGTTGACAAGTGGGACCACATGTTAAATTTTAAACTAAATTCTAAATCCAATTAGTAAACGGGTCATGGGTCCATGGGTTGGATCTGTTTGGGGTTTGATCAATGGTTGATATGTTTCGTAGAGGGCCACTAACCCCAAACTAGCCCCTCCCTCCACCACTCCGCATAAATTGTGGATGTGTTCGATCTTTGTAGAGGTGATGGTGATGATGAGAAAGAGGAGATGAGCTCCCCAGGATGCCTTCCCATCATCACTTCAAGTACCACGACACCCAAGCTATATAGGTCACATTTTTCAGTCACCCTCATGGTATATGCAAGCTCTGCAAGAAGGAAGACAGTTTAGTCATGTTCTTTCTCTTTGTTAATCATCAATAGCTAAACTCTTAAGCATATATCAAACTCACAGGGGTTTCTTAATCTAGGTTTCATATCTTCTAGGTTATTTTGCTTCTTAACCCCAAGGCATATCTTCTAGGCTATTTTGCTTGTTAACCCCAAGGCATCTCTACAAATTGTGCATATGACAACTGCCATGTGTGTGGCACATATGGGAGTTGCATAAGATGGGCTAAACTTTTGGATGATCTTGCTGGAAAGGTAGGATGGTCTACTTATCAGGCATGCCACATGCATACTTTGAGTGTGTACTATTGGCATTTTTTTCTCAAAACTATCCATTGTTTTCATGAGTTGGTGGGCTGCCTGATAAGAGGACCAGATTAATAATTGTGTTGGGTCATCTGCATGGTTAGGCCTACCCTTATGTATGCCTCATATATCCCAAACACATGAGAAGTTGGCATGTGTAATCTTAGAGTGTATTGATGCGTCTGTAGGTATGGTTGTATCTACACATTTCATTGGCAAGGATTGGGTGATATGGGCATGTTTCAAGAATTTCCAATCTTGGAACTTCTTTTGTTTGTGTAGGGCATTCACTGTGTGAGACATCACATCAACGGTTTGGATCATAGAGATGTATAACCCTTGTGCAACGGAGTAACCCAGCCCTTGTGCATCATTTTCACATTTACTCGTACGGGCTAGAAGCAATGAACTTTTTCAATCATTTATTAAATAGTGATGACTCATCCATCTATACTTGGTATCCATGTAAATCTATCCAGACCATCTGAAAATATGGCCTGAGCATATCCCAAAATTACACTTATTGGAGGATTCTATCCATCCAATTGGTGGCCAACAAATGGACAGCTATGGAAAATGGAGAGAGCCACAAATTTAATAGCTGATAACATATGATTAAGTTGGTTGGGTAAGAATCCTGGTCGATCTTACAATGCAGCAACATTACTTCCATCGTGCATAATGTAAAAATGATGGACCTCAAGTGTGGCAAAGGAAAAACATTCTTAACACTATCTTCATTTGCATTGGTTATATATTAGTTATAAATATTCACAGATGCTTTACAATTTTTTAGTTAAACAAAGTTGGGGATTTGAACAATACAATCCCTTTTATGTTTCTTTGCAAGGCCTCTCATGACTGTTGGATTAAGGAATCTTCCAATTGCCCTAGACTACCACATTTGACAACAGTATGATAACTCATGCACAAACTTGAGTATGTACTTTCCAACAAAAAATAGAAAATCATACGAAAAATAAAAGACCAGTTGCTAATAAAACTATTAAAGCATGGAGAATGAATTAGCAACTAAACTGGGGCGATGTATCCATAACTGCCTGCGAGCGTCAATCTGGCAGTGCCGAAGTCAGGGACACAGGCCTTAAGTTCTGAATTCAACAGAACGTTATTGCTTCATATCTCTCAATCGACAATTGGCCAAGTGCAATCATGGTGCATGTAAGATAATGCATGGGCAACAGCTTTAATAACCTTCACCCTTATAGTCCAGTCCAACTGTGCAGCTCCTTCGTCGTTGCTTAGGATGTTAGTCAAGCTTCCCCTTTCCATGTAATCATAGACTAGAAATGAGAATTGAGCATGGGAACAAAAACCATAAAGCTTCACAATGTTGTGAAGGCCGATTTCTGTTAATGCTCGAATCTCATTTCTAAAACTTCTTTGATCAATTTGATCTGCACCTTTGAAGGGATGATGTTTCTTCATGGCTACTTCCTAGCCCGATGGTAGATTTGCTTTGTAAACTTTTCCATACCCTCTAGTTCCGATGCAGTATTTGTCGTCAAAACCCTCCGTCGCTTCCATGATGTCTTCAAACATTGCAATCCCATCATAATTCCATATCGAAAATGAATTTCTGCTGCTCCTTTCAAGAACCCCTCTTTCTATTTTTCTTCTTCTTTGATAATAAATGGACGAAAAGCTGACAATTACAAGTAAAAGAAACAAGACCACCAAGAGAGGAAGAACAATGAAGATGACAACTTGGCGGCCTTTTCTTGCATCACCATGGCTTATTGAAGGAGCATTGCAGGGTCTCAAATCTTGTACTTCACCACATAAGCCTTTGTTTCTTATGAATGCCTCTGCGGGAGCCTTCTGAAAGGACTTTCCATGGTTATGCTGCTGCTGCTGCTGCTGCTGCTGCTTCTTCTTCTTCTTCTTCTTCTTCTTCTTCTTCTTCTTCTTCTTCTTCTTCTTCTTAATTTATCCAAGGCACGTTAGAGGATTGACATAGATGCGCTACGACTGATCAGGCTTTTCAATTATCCAAGGCAACCAAATTATATTCTTAATACCCTCCATTTTAAGTGGTCAAGGGTCAGGATTTTGTGTTCAGAACATCTCTCGGGATGGAGAAGATTGGCAGATTTGGGATCCTAATCCTAACTGAAATAGTTACAAAGCTGTCATTTCAGGATATTTACGGTAGCAGCAGGCCTGACTCAAGTTTCAGACCTCCTTTAGTTTAGTTTAGTTTTGTTAAATATTATTATCAATTTTGGAAGGTAGTTTCATGGCAAGTTGATTCAGATGATCAATTATCTCACTGATCTGATGTTCTAACTGGCTGATTCATTTACATGAATTGTATGGCTAAAGTGAAAAATAATCAAATTCATCCAGAAACCATAAGAGGAAGAAAAAATATCACATTAAACTCACTTGATCAATGAGGAGCTCCCAGTTTGATTAGCCTCAACAATGACCGGTGTTTACTTACCTGGAATGGACCAGACTGTCGGATTGGTTGGGATCGGAACTCATCACTGAAACAGGACAGGTTTTGGCTGGGACTGAAACTCCTCGGTGAAATGGGTCAGTTCACGAAAAACACAAGTCAATCATTTTATTAAGAGCACGCAAGTTCACCAGTCAAAGCTAAAGCACAACCTGCATTTGTAAGCCAAACATGCTTGAAGGATAATATTGCTAGTTGTTACTAAATAATTTTATCTATAGCAGATTCCTGGGCCAGAATAGGTCAGGAAGTAAAAACATCTGTTAGGAAGTTAATAACCAGACAACACGTGAACAGGAGATTGATGTTTAACAGCAGCATCAGTTATAACTTGTAAATGCATTAGGTATATAAAAAGTATGTAACGCTAACAAAAGATGAAAAGCGACAACTGGTTAACGTTCATACAATTTGCAACATCTTGCAGGCCCTAAACCCATGATTTGAGTAGCCAAATGGAAGATGATGCATCTAGTTACAAATAAAAACTCAATTCTAAAAAATATTAGGTAAGAGACTAACCGTCACTGAAGGTTTACCAAGACCGTGAACATTCAACATAAGACCAGCAAACCTATTTTTCCTCTTTCTGATTTCTTGGGCATTAGGTCTATCGAAAGGGTCAACAGAAATCCTCCTGCTTGAGCTGGAAAATGCAACTGGCAAATATACAGAAAACAAAAGAATGGTTTATCCCAACATCAAAACTTCATGTTTATATGAATGAATGGTTTATCCCAATACTAAAACTTCATGCTTATTTGGCAATTTAAGATGTCAAAAAGTCCATTCTCTATAGGGCTGAAAGTCGGGCGGGTTGGGTCGGGTTGGTGCTCAACCCTAGCCCAACCCAACCCAACCTCGGGTTGGGAATTCTCAACCCAAGCCCAACCCAAGCGGGCTCGGCCGGGTTGGTCGGGTAGATATATGCTGATATTTTCATTATTACATTAGTCTATTATATTTTCAATACACGTCTTATTTTTGTACCTATAATTTTATTAATTATATATGTAGTTAATTATCGTAAAGAAGTTCATTTTTTCTAAACAAACAAGCTAAAATATAATACCACTACTCTAAAAGTCGTATTGTGTATCAAGCAATCTATTTGGGAGAGATAAATCCGGCATATCTTGTTAGCTTGAGTCATAGGAAATGACGTGGACCAATGAAACCCAACGGCATTGGAATTTCATGTGCCTTCAACACAGACGATCCGCACTTAATTATAATTAATTTATAAGGAACTTATATATTGATCGGGTTTGGGTTGGGTCGGGCAACCCGAGACCAACTCAAGTTTTATCAGGTTGGTGTTTGTATGGCCCAAGCCCGAGACCAAACTCGATACATTCTGCCCAAGCCCAACCCAATGTCAGGTCAGTCACGGGCTGGTCGGGTTGAACCCGCCCAACTTTCAGCCCTAATTCTCTATAGAAGATAGCAATATCTCCAGTGTAAAAGAACCTAATTGATAAAATTACACAAAATCCAGCTCAAATACAGGAACAGGATGCTTCAGACATGCCCCAAAACTGAAGTAATTCCTCTATTCAGCAGCAATTGTCTTCCTCGGAGCCACTTGGGTCCCTAAAAAAAGGGAGAAAATCAGTCTCAAAAGCTATCAAACTGCTAGGCACAAATTTTAAGAAAAAAAAAAAAGAAGAAGAAAAGAAAATAAGTTCAATCTTTACAAAGATGGAAGAAGCAAAGACGGTTGGTTCCTGTCTCTGAAATTGCTCTTGAACCTTCGAGGCACATGATGTAAATACCTCATCCTTCCTGTTCCGGTTGTCTTCCTCCTAATGGCCTTCACACTCCAGTTATCTGTTTCTTTAAGATAATCAGTAAACAGCATACTTACATAATCTGTTAAAAATATATACATTACAAGAAGATAAACAAAGGAATAAAAAACTATGACCCATGAAATGGTCCATATGCCAAATGTTCTGAGTTTTGCCCATTGAATGTGGACATTTGCTGCACCCAAAAGGCCACAAAATCTGGCCAACCAAAGACCTGACTACTCCAACCATCCATGTTGTCTTGATTGATGATCTATGTCTGATCCAAAGTTTGATGAGATGAACAACCAGATATATATTATGGGGCCCATGCAATCAAAAAAATGGTCCTTGAATTCATAGGATTTATTTATTTAAATTAATTTTTCGGGTTAGACTGAGTCAGTATTGGTTCAACAAGTTTCCCTTTGGTATTTCGTCACTTTTTGGTGGGCCACTTTCTGGGCATAACAATATTAGAACGTCATGAAATTGGTCACTATCGAGCCAGCTTCAGAATGATCCCATGATCATACAATTCTGATACAGTTTATGTAAGGAACAACCAGTTTAAGATAAGCCTATATGTTTGTGATGAGATTCAAGGGCATTTTGGTCATTTCTTATTATATTAGGTTTTTCTTTAGTTGCCAAAGGATAACTGCCTCTTTGGCTTTGCATGTAACAGAACATTGTGGTTACTTTTAATAAAATTTCGTGTTTAGCGTGTTGATTCCCTTTTGGCATGTGTTGCCTTTGGTTGAAACAGAGGAGATTGATTGATCAGTAGTTTTGACCAGTGGGCTGGTGGGAACCATTTCCACAGTGACTTCATCTTTGGAGACTATTCTACAACATTTCTAGCTAAAGATTTCAAAAGAATATGGATCCTGATCAGTCCATCATGTATCCATTTGCATTAACAAATGCATAGTTTTAGCTCAACATGGTGACAAAATTGTCCATATCGAGACCACTGATGGAATGGCTATCATAATCTTGTCATCAGGATTTTTGTCCTCATAAGTCCTATCCACATGATGGCCCACCAAATCTATGATCCTGATCAATCCACGAAAGTGTCACAAGCGTGGAGTTTTTTTTTTTTTTCGGTTGGTATTGACATCATGAAATTCCAGGAAGCATGGGTGTCATAGAAAATATTTCTCATACATCTGTGGGAAATGGGAAACAGAATTCCTCCTTTGACTTCTCGAATACAATCACCAACAAATGCATATTAAAACAGTAAGAAAAAAAAAAAAAAAAAAACGGATCCAAAAGAAAAGGAAAATATAGTTGTTCTCATTAAACTTGCTAAATTATGCTCGTGTAAAGCGCACAAAGTGGAGGACCAATCAACTCGCCTGACCTAAATTTTGATTTCGCAAGAAAATTGCCATGTCACAAGTAGACAATCAACTTGGCTGCATGTTTTTTTTTTTTTTAATTCAAAAGCAACTGAGCTGCATTTTAATGAAACTGGAAACCAAAAGGATTGCATTCTTCATTGGGCCTGAGTTTTTCAATATCAAACATGTTGCTCGCGAATCAATTACACTTTGGACATTATGTGCAGGAGTGAATGATAATGAAAAAGGGGAGAGAAAAAATCCCATCTAAGACATGACAACAGCATAGCTATTCATAACAGATAATGCATATGTACATGTTCGTGCACTCTTCTATGCATATGCGTTTGAACAGAATATTCAGTCTGTCCAAATTCCTAAACATTATTTCGTAGAGACCTATGTTAAGAAAACAGTTAATATGTTAAACAGGAAAGAAAGGCCCTCTGTCAACAAGGAAAAAGAGGTTATTGAATCCATGCACCATGCATGATGTTACGTGTTTGCTACCACAAAAACTGGAGGGCAGGTGGACCCAAATGGATTGGCAACGTTAGAAAAATATTACTGGTTGGACGATCTTACCTGTCCGACTGCCCACCTACAAATGAGTGGTAGAAAAAAATGGTGGAAATGGCCAGCACTCCATACGAAATAGTTCAATTGGATAGGTATAGATTCATCTCATCCTGCAAATTTTAGGATATGATCCTTCCATGGTGAGTCATGAGATGAACAGTCCAGATCAAGTACTAGTATGACCTCTCCAATTAGTGTTATTACACCAGATAAGGAAATTAGTGTGTTGCGCACTAATGGGAGTGCCCCTAAACATTTCCTAGGTGGGATATAAGGGTTCGGATCTTTTAAGGTGGTCCATTTTAGGGCCGATCGGTCCCATTGCATCAATGGTTAGGATGATCATATCATGTCCCCATGTAATGCATCAGGACCCTACAATTCCTGTGTGAAGGGTTTTTTGAGTTGGTTACTCTGTTTAGAAAGCTTGTTGGTATTGCATCACTCCATCCTACCGCCATCGCTGCCACTTCCAATTAGGGAAGAACAATGGACGAATACACGATTAGAAATTTTTTTAAGCAAAATTTTTCAACATATCCAATTAGGGATTAAGTATTCTAACTAGGCAGCAATTAGGTGTTGTGAAATTCTGGATTAAACAATTTCATACTAAATCCACATCGCAATTAGGTATTAACAATTTCAAAAAATTCACAATTAGGGATTTCAAATTTCAAAAATCCACAATTAGAACCAATTTCGAAAATCCCAATTGCGGATTGAAATTTCAAGAATCCTCAATCAGGGATTTGAAATTTCAAATCCCCAAATAGATTTTTATAATTTTCTGAAATTATTAAACCGTAATGGTTAATCCTTAAGAAGAAGAAGATATGGAAGAGGAATAGGAGAATTACCCATGAAATTTCGAAGTTGGGGGAAGCGTGCCACTATCATCCCACTGCCGGAGGGTTGTAGATCACGAGAGAGAAAGAGAGAGAGAGAGAGAGAGAGAGAGAGAGAGAGAGAGAGAGAGAGAGAGAGAGAGACGAAAAGAGAATGTGAGAGTGTGTGTGTGTGTGAGAGAGAGAGAGAGAGAGAGAGAGAGAGAGAGAGAGACGAAAAGAGAATGTGAGTGTGTGTGTGAGAGAGAGAGAGAGAGAGAGATGGCAAGATAAAAGTAGAGAGAGAAAGAGAGAATATGAGGGTTAGGGCATTTTCAGCGCAACAAATGGGAGAAAATAGATTCCGTGGGCTGGGGCACGTAGATATTACTGAGCCGTTAGGGGAATGTGGGGTCCACCGAGAAGCTCTTAATCAAATCCACACCGTCTATCTATTTTAAAATATAATAATAATATAAAATTCAAAAGATTAGGAATATCCAAAACTTAAGTGGGACACACCAACAAAAAAGTGGAAATAGCAATGTTGGTCATTATAGTTACAAATTTTAAAACGGTTTAAAACTGTTTCAAATTAGAAATGGTTTAAAACTGTTTTTAAACCAAAATCCTAGCCGTTCCAATTTCCCGATTTTGGTGTGTGTTGGGACTCGTGAGGAGAGAACTACTCCCAGTGGCACAATGTAATAGACTATTTACATGGGTTGATTGCAATCTAGAGCTATCTAATAGTCTATTACATAGGTTGAATAGAGTCAATGAGTTGATTACATCAATGAGTATAAAATACAATCAGTCGTATAAAATCATTAAAAAAAATTGTTAACATGTAAACTGATTTGGCAACTGTGATAACTAGGGACAGATTGTGTATGTCATGGCCCAAAAGATACATGTTTAATCAGCTATGCTGGCAGTCAGACGTAACAATGAATTCCCACAGAAAAATACAATCAGTTGTATAAAATCATTAAAAAAAATTGTTAACATGTAAACTGATTTGGCAACTGTGCTAACTAGGGACAGATTGTGTATGTCATAGCCCAAAAGATACATGGCAGTCAGACGTAACAATGAATTCCCACAGAAAATTACTTGGAGTAGGTAAAAATTTATGAATGCAGAAATTTTATTAGTTTGTAAATCAAAGAATTAACAGGTAGGAAAACACGAAGAAAACTACAGTCAAAATGCATTGTTTGGCATGGTGTACACAGGCAGGGAGGAAGTAGAAAACTAGCAGTATGAGCAAAGCATTTTGTTTTACAGCACTTGGAAGGTTCAATATTTCCCTGCCTAGAAAATCAAAAAGAAGACCATACTTCATATGCAGGTTTTATTAGTTCAACGAGTGATCCAACAAAAGATCTTTACTAATAGTCCCAACTGTCAAGAGGGCAACATAGATAAACAACTGTCGTTGTCATCGTTCATGGTACCATAAGGAATAATGAAACTCTGATATAGCTCCATAATTCAAATTTCTATTCCCACATATGCTTCTATTTATTCTTGGGCACGAGCAGTTTCTTAGAAACTAAAACTGTAATTTTTATATGATCAAGACATACAATTTAAGATTTCAAAGTTAGTTTCCATTAGTGCACAGTGAAATATCAATCGTATTGGCTGATAGCATGTGGCAGATGTGATATACAGGGGGAGTCATTAAATTTCCCTGTATCACACAAAATATCACAATGGATCACCGAAAATATCACATTGCATCATTATAAACTGAAGTTTTAGAGAAAATTTCCATCATTTTCCAATATTTCCCTCAAGCAGCAATACATGACATGATACATGCGATATTTCCCATGCAATACTAATATGTTTCTGTATCCCAACGGTGTGATATGTGCATCGATACTGATATTTAAATCACTGAGTGCACCAGAAATATATATATATATATATATATATATATATATATATATATATATATATATATATATATATATATATATATATATAGAGTTGGCTTAGCATACAGCCGAGTTGATAGTTGTTGATGTGTGTGAGGATATCCCAACATGCAAATATAATCGAAAAGATACCGAAAATTAAAATCACATACCAAAGGCGTCTCTTGTCCAGAAAACTTGTCATCAGGAACTTCCCCGTCCTGTACCACCTCCAGTAGAAGATCTCTGGAAGGAGTACCCTCTGTAAGTAAAGAATTAGAAATCCTGGGTTCTGTAGGACAGTTGATGCTCTCTGCTTTGGGTGTTGAAGGTGTGGTAGCTGATTTTGTCTCGCTTGACTTATCCCCATCAATGCTAGTCAATGTTGACGAGCCACTCTCGCGTCTCTGGAGATGGAATTCTAAAATTAAAAAATTGCCAACAAAAAAGAACACCTACAGCACCAGTAAGATTATCATATTAATGCATCACTATTTTACTACAACCATTTCTAGCTCCCTCTGTACATACTTCTTGACACATGTGACAGACTATCAAGAATCATGAATATTAATGGAACATAACTAATGAGGAGAACCATTAGCCATAGAAATGGAGGAACATCAAGCAAATTTATGATGATGTTATCTCCCCTTGATATTGGGGTTCAGTGAGCATAAAAGCATGAGTACCACACTGAAAGAACTCAAAAGTAATAACATTTACAGTGAATTCTGGTTCTGGTCTGAGAGGAAAACCATCCATCAGAAAGTCAGGTCTACTGAGCACAGGGTAATCATGAGAAGCAGATTAAAAACTATAACAAATTAGTTAAGTTATATATTATGGAGATTACACACATGTGAGCACAGAGAAGGAACCACATATGGCTGGGACACGCATGCACACACGGCACACACATAAATATGAAAATAGATACCATACCTGCAAGCTCAGTAGAATGTAAGAGATGTATTCAAATGCAAAATCTCAAGTGATTTCCCCAAGATCGACAAATCAAAAATCATACTGTAGATACCATACCTAATACACAGTTTTCCAGACTAATGTACCCAGTCAATACTCAAGGTTGGTCTCATACAAACTGTCTTAGACTTGCAGAATTAACAGTTCCCCCACCCAATTCAACCCAAACCTCACCAGAAAACCCCTCTAAACCTAAAAAGTATTGGACCCAGGACCATTCAAGAGTTGTCGGACACAGCCTGGCTTAGTTCTAGGCCCACACCCCTTATTTTTTGGAGTCTCCATGGGACATGGAGAAGCTCTCTATGTTCCAGGGGGTTTCTTTTTTAAAAAAAATGTGCTCCCTGGAGCACAGAAACTCTCTGCATCCCAAAGAGCTCCCATTGATTGTATGCATTGACCTCTACTTCGACCTTCAATTGCTTGGGTCTTCCATATCCAATTCCCTTGTCTACCAGTCCATTTTGAAGCCATTCAAATTATCTTTCCAATGAGTCTAATTTCAGCCCAATCCAATTTCTGGGCACCAAATTATGAGTGGAAAATAAGAAAATGCACAGAAATTTGATTGACCATGATTTGACCCCACTTGCAGATGCCATTTCTCTCTCACCTCTAGGAATTTCAACCTAAACCAAAACATCTAGTTAGCCTTTGGGCCAACTCTCCAACAGGCCATGGATGACCCCAAATCCAATGTCTAAGGGTCAAGATCCACAAAGAACTGAGAGCCGAAAGCTGATTTTCATGCAGGAAACAATTTGAAAATGATTTGTCTTGTGCAGAAATCAAAAACCCAAATTCCATTTTCCTACAACTCTCCGACCCTTTTTTTTTTCTCAAAACACACTTAGGAATCTTAGTTTTACCCTAAGCCATCATCTTTTTTACAAATGTAACCTTCTAGCTACTTGGATTGAGAAAACCGAAAACTACGCCTCCCAAGCTCTACGGTCCTTACAAGTGGCTAAATCACATCCATTTAATCCCAAAGCCTATAGAAGCCTCCTAGGACCTTCCTTCAAACTTAATTAACCCTACATTGTCTTCAATCTAGGAATCACTTAATCAACATTCCATTTTACACCACTTGTCAACAATCTAGGAGTTCTACCATTTAGGTAACCATCTACTTCTTCCTAATTGCAGGCCTACCCAGAAAACCTCTAACAAATAGACTCCTCTTTTTTTTCCAAGGGGTCTTTGACTCTTGACGAATCCCTCCCCTGATGAGCTAATACTCTAACACTTCAGAAATTCTGCAAGAATTTAGAACTTAGATCAATGAAGAAGAAAATGAGCTTCGCACTAAGAGCTTGGGAAGCTCGTTTCTTAAAGGCTAATGAGTACAGCTCTACTTGTAGAGAGTGATGGCTCCGATAACCTTAGGGCGTGTTTGGATCGCTTACTACCACAGTAATGTGGTGGAAAATTTACATCATTACACCTTACCATTGATTGGATATACCCAGCTATCAAATCATGGTAATCCTTCAGAATCACCATAGAGACTTGGATTGGCAAAGGTGTGTTGGCGTGGCATACTTCCATGGGCCCCACCATGATGTATGTGTTATATCCAAGCCGTCCAACCATCTTGCGAGATCATTTTATGGATGACTCAAAAAAAAAAAAAAAAAAAGGCAGATCCAAAGCGGAAATGGACCACAACACAAAGCGGTGGGGATTAAACTACAGTCATTGAAAACTTCATGGGACCTACAGAAGTCTTGGATCAAGCTGATATTTGTGTTTTCCCTTCATCCAGGTCAGTGTGACCTTATGAACAGGTTGGATAGCAAATAAACATCCTGGTGGGCCTTTTGAACGATTCAACAGTGGGCATCATTGTCCCCACTGCTTTCTGTGGTGTGATCCCTGATCAGTTTACACTGGCAAGCATTCTTCGGGCCTCTTCGGCTCTTGCTTGGCTATGTTAGAGCAGGGGAGGCAAATCCATGCGAACGCTATTAAGTCAGACTGTGCATTAAACACCTTCATGGAGACTTCGATCATCGACATGTATGCGAAATGTGGGTGCATCAAGGACTCGTACCGCGTATTCAAGAAGATGGGTGCGAAGAATGTCACATCTTGGAATGCAATGCTTGTGGGTTTTGCTCAACATAGCAACGGTGACAAAGCCCTCGATCTTTTTAGAAAGATGAAGTGTTGGGGCATTCAACCCGATTGGATTACTTTCATTGGAGTTCTTTCAGCTTGTAGTCATGCTGGTGGCTTAGTATCTAAAGCTCACATGTACTTCAATTCGATGAGTAAGGACTATGGCATTGAGCCGAGAATAGAGCATTATTCTTGCCTAGTTGATGTTCTTGGCCGCGCGGGGCTCGTGAAAGAAGCAGAAAAGCTCGTCGAATCAATGTCTTTTGATCCTTCTGCGTCGATGTGTAGAGAGTTGCTTGGTGCTTGTAAAGTTAAAGGGGACACAGAGGTGGGAAAGCGGGTGGCGGCCCGGCTTTTGGATATGGAGCCAGTTGATTCAGCCGCTTATGTTCTCATGTCAAACATCTACGCCTCAGCCAGCCAATGGGGTGATGCGGCGGATGCTAGGAAGACAATGAGATTGAAGAATGTGAAAAAGGACCCGGGTTATAGCTGGATTGAAGTGAAGAACATGGTCCATCCGTTCGTAGCGGGTGATATGTCAACATTTGCTTGCTCATGCTCATGCGTGATATTTTGTACAACTGGGATTATTGAACAATCCTTTGTGTCATGGTCTGCACCACCACAAATGCTACAAAAATTACCTAATGAAGTGTTTTCTTTTACCATATCAACCTTCCTAATTTACAAGGCTTTGACCTTTCAAGCCAATGCAGCGAATTTTGCATTAAGGTCGTCTTCCTCTCTTAGGACATACATCCCCGCTTTCTTTCTAGGAATGGGTCTAGTTTGGTCTGGTTTAGCAGAGGCATCCCATGTCTGCGTATTCTCTGCTAACATGTCTAGAAAATCCTAAGCCTCATTATGATCTTTGTCAAGAAAGGTTCCACCACATATCATCTCTATGAACTGATGGGTATCCATGGTGAGCCCCTTTCGGAACGCATCAATTACATGTCATGGTTCATAACCATGATGTGGACAAGTAAAAGATCTTTGAAGCGCTCCCAAGCTTGGAAAAACAGTTCATTCCCCTTTTGGGAGAATGACATGATTTCCTGTTTAAGTGTATTTGTTTTGTGCTTGGGAAAGAATTTTTTCAAAATCTCTCTACTTAAGGCTTGCCATGTAGTGATGGTATTAGGTCTTAGAGAGTTGAGCCATGCTTTGGCCCGATCCTTTAGAGAAAATGAGAATAACCTAGGTTTAAGTGCATCCCTATTGCCATTGTTTACTTATAATGTTGCAATTACTTCCTCAAAGTCCTTGAGGTGCAAATAGGGGCTTTCAGAATCCAAGCCATGAAATTTAGGAATCAATTGAATCACACCTGGTTTAAAATCAATATTCCCTGTGTGAGCAGAGAACACTATACAAGATGGTAAAGTTGATCTCTTAGGGTGTAGATGTTTACATAAAGTCCGTGGTTGGTTTAACACATTCCTATGAACTTCATTCTCATCCTCAAGAATAGGATTACATTGATTTTCTCTGTTTTGACTTATAATTGGATCTGGCATATTTGGATTTAGATTATCAACTGGGTCTACCATGGAATCCAAGTGATGTTGAGTACCTCTTCTAAGTGAATGATCAAGGCCAGGAAGTAGTCTACCTTCGAAGGAGAGTCGATTGTTTTGATCTTTACTCCAACGGGACATAAACCATCCACACCACACAACAAATACCACTAATTCAAATAGCAAGTATGATACTTAAAATAAAAATAAAAACTTAACCAACAACCCAGGCGGCAAAGCCGATCATGACAGTTCAATCCACAAAGCAAAATAAATCAACAACCCAGGCTGCAGAGCCGACCATGAGGGTTCAAACTACAAAGCAAAAATAAAAAATAAATCAACATAAGTAAAACTAATGCAGAAATTAAACTATGTTAATCTGGAAAATAGATTCAGCGGATGATCTTTGTGATCAAACAACAACTGTAGGACAACCATAGCACTTGGGTGATAAAATCCCAAGCAGGACAACCTTATGTCACAGTTAGTGCTTGAAAGACCCAACGGAATTTACTTTCAAAGAAAAACAAAAAATCTACAAAAATTTTGAAAGATTTAAAAAAGAACTTACCTTAGAAAAGAACTTACCTTAGTTTATCTTGCACATATCTAATTTATCTCAGTCTCTCCCCGGCAATGGCGCCAAAAACTTGTTTGCTTGCCTCCAAGTGCAGAGGTTCGTAAGTAGTATCTCGTGAATACAGGGTCGATCCCACAAGGAGATGAATTGCAAGAAGGAGAAAATCAAATACAAAACAAACTAAGTAATAAAAACTAAGCTGATGATTTGATTTTGGGAGTTTTGAATGGATGTAATTCAACTGAATTAAAACAACACCCAAGCTTCAAAGTTCCACACATAGGTTAATGTTCCAAAATCATGATTTGGATAGCACAACTAGGATCCGAGCACTATGGTCGACCTAATCGGAAAATAAAACAATTTAAACATTTTAAATAAATGATATAAAAGATTAAAAAATCATGGATTTGCACCATTGATATATATTCTCAAGTGTCAGTGATAATGAATCAAAGAAATGTAGCAGGTTAAGAACCTCTCCTATCTAGGAAATCTAATTGATCTAGGGTAAGCCTATCCATCAATGTGGATCTCATATGATGGAAACATATGGATCTCACATTAGGATAAAAAAATTAAACATAAACAATAGATAACATGCATGCACCATTCTTCTTATAATTAAATAATCAATCATCATAACTATGAAAACATTAAACCAATGTGCTTCCCTTCTAGATTGGGCTAGAAGGAACTTAGAAAAACATAATTAAATTGCAAAATAGAAAAGCAACAAGAAAAAAATAAAAAGCTTGTAAAGAAAAACAAATTAAAACTATAAAACTTTCCAAAAATCCTATATAAAACTCTCTAAAAACCCTATATCTTGCTTTGGAATGCCTTAAATGATGCTTAGAAATATCCTGGGAAGCCCTATTTATAAGTGGGGAACTCTAACTTTCGCACCAAGCTGGAAAACTTTAGAAACTACTTCAAATTTACACAGTTTGCTAAAATAGACTTCACTCTGCGCAATTTCCCAAAATAGATTTCAAAGTTTCAGAATACGCTTTTTCAGAACGATTTCAGGATTCTTTTTCTTCACTTCAAATCTTTGATTATCTTCATTCCTCACTTAGTTTTCTTGGATCTTTGGCATATGAATTCTTCAATCTTGGTCTCCTAAGATCCATCCCTTGCTTTGGTGATTCTTGAGCAGCAAATCCATGCTTTTAACACCTTTTTTAATCCAAGCTCTTAAATTCACCTTGTAACACAAACATGAGAAAAATAGAACATTAAGTTGATTCATGTTCATAAAACCAAGATATAAATAAGGAAAATTATGCAATATTTAAGTCTCAACACCATCCAAGAGTCTCATTCTTCTGATAGTTTAGACTAGTAGGCGGTTGGGATCATCCCATAGTCCATTGAGCAAACTAGTTCTAAAACTCGCTCACTCGACTCAAAACTCAGCTGAATCAACTCACTATGGACTCAACAAACCATAATTCTAAAGCTTGCTCTCGATTTGTGAATCAACTCTACGCGCAATGTTTTGAGTCAATACACTAACTTGATGTTTAGTGAAAATGTATCTATTCTTTGGTTACTTGTACTATTTCTATCTGTTTTACTTACAATTATATACATAATACTTTTAATTATAATTATTAAATATTGAGTTAAGTCAGATCGAGTCTTTCAGTCAACCCGACCGGCTGAACATCGAGTCGAGTTTTTGGGTTTTCAAACTATGCAGCAAACATCTAGCTAGTTAGCAAAAACAATCGCATCGATGCTTGCATTTAGAACAACTAGAAATAATGCAGAAGAACTAACATACAAAATTTCCAGTTTGAATGCTTACCAGTAATCTCCACAAGAGCAACTTCCATCCCTAAAGCAATGAAAGCGATTTGTGTCTCTCAACACGATCTCGCGGCCTACAACCTTCGATATGTACTTGATCGCATTGTGGCAATCACCACAGATGCGGAGGTTCTTTATTATTCGAATCCTCATTGGAGGTGGTGTACTTATCAGCGCATAAGCAATCGCTAGCTTCTCGCTGTGATAGTAAAGGGCCCGCTCTTTGTCCTCCTCCTCTACATCGAGCAGCACGAAATCGGTATCAGCCATGTATCCCATATCTCCAATGCTTCTCATCAGATCTTCCACCTTATCATATATAGCAGTCACTTCTGGGTGGGACCTATCACCCGCTACGAACAAATGGACCCTGTTCTTCACTTCAATCCAGCTATAACCCGGGTCCTTTTTTATATTCTTCAATCTCATTATCTTCCTAGCATCCGCCGCATCACCCCATCGGCTGGCTGAGGCGTAGATGTTTGACATGAGAACATAAGCGGCTGAATCAAATGGCTCCAAATCCAAAAGACGAGCTGCCACCCGCTTTCCCACCTCTGTGTCCCCTTTAACTCTACAAGCACCAAGCAACGCTCTACACATCGAGGCAGAAGGATCAAAAGGCATTGATTCGACGAGCTTTTCCGCTTCTTTCACAAGCCCCGCGCGGCCAAGAACATCAACTAGGCAAGAATAATGCTCTATTCTCGGCTCAATGCCATAGTCCTTACTCATCGAATTGAAGTACATGTGAGCTTCAGATACTAAGCCACCGGCATGACTACAAGCTGAAAGAACTCCAATGAAAGTAATCCAATCAGGTCGAATGCCCCAACACTTCATCTTTCTAAAGAGATCGAGGGCTTCGTCACTGCTACCATGTTGAGCAAAACCCACAAGCATTGCATTCCAAGATGCGACATTCTTTGCGCCCATCTTCTTGAACACGCGGCACGAGTCCTCTATGCACCCACATTTCGCATACATGTCGATGATCGAAGTCCCTACGAAGGTGTCTAATGCACAGTCTGACTTAATAGCGTTCACATGGATTTGCCTCCCCTGCTCTAACACAGCCAAGCACGAGCATGCTTTAATGAGTGTAGCGAATGTGAATTCATCGGGCAGGACCCCCAAGCGCCTCATTCGTTGGTAGAGCTGCAGAGCATGGTCATCATCTCCATTCTCCACACATCCCGAGATCATGGCCGTCCAAGCGACCTCATCGGGCTCAGGTATGTCATCGAAAACAACAATCGCATCTCTCATGTCTCCACACTTAATGTACATGTCCATGATCCCACTACTAACGCATAAATCCGAATCGAACCCAAGCTTTATTGCATGCGCATGGATTTGCTTCCCTTGTTCAATAGAAACCAAGCAACTACAGGCCTTAATGGCCGTTGCTAACGTGAACTGGTTCAATCTCTCACCATGCTTCCAAATCAAAGAGATAAGATTCAATGCCCTAATACTGTCATTGTTCATTACATACCCCGCAATCATAGCATTCCAAGAACCCAAATCAAATCCATTCAGGTTGTAAAAAATGACTTCTGCTTCTTCCATCTCGCCATTCTTAGCATAAGCATCGATGAGTGATGTCAAAACAAAGACGTCTGTGAAATGACCACTTTTCACTGCAAGAACATGAACTTGTTTACCCAAAATGGAGCCTCTAGCAAGAGCTGAAGAGGCCCGAAGAATGCTTGCCAGTGTAAACTGATCAGGGATTGCACCTTCCCGCAAAAGACGCAAGAAAAGGGCAACGGATTCTTCCGCCAAACCACTCTGCACATAACCTGATATCATTGAATTCCATGAAACCAGATCCAATTCTTCCATCTCGTCAAATACCTTCCTCGCATAATCCAAACAGCCGGTCTTCGCGTACACGTTGATGAGATTATTCATGACGGCAACATCCAAACTTAACCCGGTTTTTACAACCACACTATGGATCTGCTCCCCAGCTTTCAAATCACTAGCACCTGCGATTGCACTAAGAACAATCACAAACGTCACTTTGTCATATCCTACATTGAATCTCATAATCTCCATAAAGCATTCGATCACAACCCCATTCTCGCCGCCTTGTAAAAACCTAGTCATGGTTTTATTCCAGCTAATTATGCCCAAGTTCTCTTCAAACAAACATGCCTTAATCGCATACGCCCGAACCTGCTCGACATTCTCCTTCTCAGAAACCCTGCTGAGGATGGATTGAACACTAACATCATCCGGGCCCAGCCCGCACCAGTGCAATGCCGAGAACAGAGAAATAGCTTCATTCTCAAGACCCAATTGCGAGTACGCCTTAATCATTATATTCCACAACACAACATCTCTCTCAGACATTTCATCAAACAGGTATCGAGCATCCTCGATCTGTCCGAATTTTGAATATATATTGACAAGAGCAGCCGAGACGAAGACGTCGCAATCCAAACCAATCTTCACAGCATAAGAATGGACAGTTTCTGACATATCGAGCAAACCCGAGTGCAAGCATATCTTAAGGACTGGAGCTAACGTGAGCCGGCTGGGGGAGACTGCGGATCTTCGCATAAGGAGGAAAAGGAGAAGGCCTTGCTGGGCTGTGTCATGAGAGAGAGCATAGCCCGCGAGGATTGAGTTCCATGTAACGAGGTCTCGGTCGGGAATTTTGTCGAACAGGTGTCTTGCGGAGGTAAGAGGCCCGCATTTGCAATACATGTTGATGAGGTTGTTGGTGAGGAAGCGATCGGGAGCGAGGCCGGATACTATAATGCGAGCATGTGTGCATTGTCCGAGGCGAAGGGATTTGGATGAGATGGCAGTGCGTAGGATGGCGAAGCATGGTGTTGTCGAGGCGGAGAGAGATGTGGGCGTTTCTGGAAATGGAAGGGAAGAGAAGTGAGAGCGTAGGAGAGATGGACGGCTGAGATTGGCTCGCAATGGCATTGCCTAGATTCATGGTGTTTTTGCTTCTTAGCAAGAGACCATTGTGGCACTTTGGTGCATCATCCACTCATCTGTCGAGGGTTGAGAACCGCTCTTCCATGCACTTGTTGAACGCGGCACCGTCCTCGACGAACGCCGTTACCGTTACTCTGTTTACGACCGCTACGCTCATATCGTCAGAAGCTGAGATTATCGTCAGACGCTGAGATTATCGTCTTTGATTTTTACTCTGCTGTGGTGGGTGCGCTTATATAGAGGTTGGGGTTTGCTTCTCTTGAGAGGTCTTCGGCTCGCGTGTGGTTTTCCTTTCATGTGCCACGTGGCTTTTTGTGGTTGGAAGGGTGGTTTATACACGCATATTCCCTGGTTTCGATATATGTCCTTTTCACGCTGGCGATGTTCTTCTAGCAGAGTTCTGGGTTGAGTTTTTTATATACTCGGATTGCACGCGCGAAATGGTATACTTAAAGCGGACCGGGATTGGATACTACCCCCTCCCACGTCATGGACGGGCAGGGGCCACTGTGATGTATGGGTTTTATCCACACTGTCCATCCACTTTTACATATCATTTTAGGGTAAAAACCCAAAAATGAGGCAGTTACAAAACTCAGGTGGACCACACTGGTGATTAAAAAATTACCGTTGAAAACATTTTAAGTGCTACGGAAGTTTTGGATCAAGCTGATATTTATATTTTACCTTCATCCTGGTGTATTTGATCTTATGAAAAGGTTGGATAGAAATTAACCATCACGGAGGGCCCTAAAAAGGTTTCAACGGTGGGTGTCATTATCACCGCTGCTTCCTATGGTGTGGACCAGTTGAGCCTTGGATCTTCCTATTTTTGGGGCTTAGGACCTAAAATGATATGGAAAAATGAATGGACGGTGTGGATAAAACCCATACATTACGGTGGCACCGTTTCTTACTATGGTGTGGTCGACTTGATCTTTTGCACGGTGTGGATAAAAACCCATACATTACGGTTGCCTCTCAGAGCGCTCCGTTCCTAGCTAGGGGCGGTTGAGGGTAGTACCCAATCCGCTCCCACTTATGGATCGAATCAAAACGTCCAAATCGTGGCCCACTTTTGATCGATGATATGTTTTCGATTGGAATGGACTGATGTCCTAACAGGCAGTGGGCTTGTAATGGACGGTTGAATGGGAAAATCGATTAATCTGGATTTTTATTAAACGGCTATGGAAAATGTATACTAGGATTTGGACGGTTTATTTTTATTTAGACGTTTGCGATGTATACAGTTTACAAGTGCGTGTTTATGTACTATCGTACTCTTCGGTACGAATCAATTCTTCGTGTAATTTTTGTCGTGTACGATGTGACGTTGCAGGAAACGGATTGGCTACTTCCCCTGCCACCAGCCAATGGCTGATGGTCAGTGCTTTGTGGGCCCCACCATGATGTATGTCTTTCATCCATGCCGTCCATCTATTTTTCTAGATCATTTTGGGCATGAGACAAAAAATGAGGTATATTTCAATCTCAATGGACCACATTACAGGAATGACCATCTAGGTCTGTATGACCTAATCAACAGATTGGATGTCAAATAAACAGTACAATGGGCCTTAATAGGAATTTAATGGTGGATATCCAATCACTATTTTTTTCCTGTGGTGTGGTCCACCTGAGATTTATATCCCTATAATTTTTGGGATCAAACCATAAAATTATCTGTAAAAATGGATGAACGGCATGGATGAAACACGTACATAATGTTGGGGTCCACAGAGCACTGACCACCAGCCGCGCTCATCGCAGGGCGAGTAGCCAATCCGTTTCCGACGTTGCGTGCGAGAGAAGATTTGGTAATCTGACGGAGTGCTATGGACGATACACGGGCACTTGGAATTTGCACACGTTTCATACTTCGAGTCAAATTAAACCGTCATAATTGCAAATTCCATCTTGGAACGTATCATGCATTAAAAACATACGGTTATTTGATTACGCTACTATCAGATTGGTGGACATTTATTGGTCGATCAAAAATTAAATTATGCAACGGTCCCATTTCAGTCAACAAGTGTCCACAGAGCACTGACCACCAGCCACGGGGCTGGTGGCAGGGGAGTAGCCAATCCGTTTCCGAGAGAAATTTATGACCGTGGACCCCACCTTTTATCCAATGGATGTTCTTGAAGCAATACAGACTTAACTTCCGAACTTAGACACCAAAATTGAGGATGAAAATACCCCTGCTTTTCAAGTAAGCCGGTTCATGAAGATATCGCGGCCCTCTATAGCTACGGATTATAAACGTAGTCATATGCACAGTAGTCGATCAGCCAACCCCCTTAAATGTCTTGTCCCACGGTCAGGGTTGGCTGGAGATCGGCTACTGTACCTACGGCTACGGTTATAATCCGTAACCATATGTCTACGAGCATTCCTCAATATTACTTATCAATATTGTTATAGGAAGATCCGAGCCGATGATAGTTGGAGAGATAGACGATCCACTAGTCTGGGTGGAGAGTCCGAGCCTCGGCATAATGCTAGGAAGAAGGGTTAAGATGGGCGAAGCTCCCATTCGTGACCGCCTTCTTTCCAAGGGCAGTCGAAAGGGAAAACATTTAAGCCGCACGATCAACCTTGAACGAAGTTCTATCATAATACCGAGGATGACCAACTGCATTACTTACGAACGGACCAAGGTTCGGCTCGGGATTGGCACAGTCAATCCTCAGCTCAGAGCGGTGCTGTCATCCTCGATCTAGCCGAGCCGAGGTATCTCCGAGGATAAAGGTTACGTGCACTAAGTAGGGAAACTGCCATGTATGGACGTGTCCTATTATCTCGTTCGTACATACGCACGCCGTAACATATGATCCCCGGATTCTGGGCAGTATCTCCATGATCTGTAAATCACACTGATCGTGCCGAGATTATCGAATGCGAATCAAGCGATGAAGAGGTATAAATATCACATCGTCTCATGAGAACAGGTACGCAACATCTGGCACTCTCCCTTTCCTCCCCAATTTAGACCCAGATTCCATTGTCCTGACTTAGGCATCAGAGGGTCCCCCGGCTTAGCCAGGGTCTCCATTGCTCACGGTTTATGTGCAAGGAACCAGATCCTTCATCTATTCAGAACATGTGAAGAGGGAAGAGGGCTGACCAGATTTTGACCTCAACATTTTTGGCGCCATCTGTGGGATACTGATACAAAAAGTCAGGTTCCTGTTCTTGAAAGCTATGGCCAGAGGGAAGAAGAAGGCAATGGTAGTGGAACCGGAGCAGACCCGCTCTTCGTCATCACTTCATGCGGAATCTGCTCCGGGCCCTTCCCAACGATCTCGTAATCGTTCCAACAAATACCGCGCCTTACAAGGTGAAGTACAGGCCTTGCGCGATGAGGTGGAACGGATGAGGAAGGAGCGTGAGTCCCAGTAACAACCCGAGCGGAGGAGTCCAGAAGCTGTCGGGCCAGTCATTCAAGCCCATTCAGTGACAAGGCGTGGGACATCTCCGCAGCGATCTACCTGAGCACCAGTTTCGACTCAAAATCCTCCCCCAGCTTCAGTGCGAGCCCCTACCAGGAATGCGACGACTCGGGCCCCGGCGGATGTCCCAGCCGCCTCGGCTTTGGCTCTAACGGACCTTCGTCACACCCTGGAGAGGAGAAGGGAAAGGAGAACGCCCAAGCCGGAGAACACTCTGGAGGTAGTGGCGGAAAACAGGGATCCCTGGGAGTCACAATTCGTAGACCTGACTAACCAAGTTCTGATGTTACGGAAGCAACAACAGTCATCATTTACCCCGGCTGCTGTTAAAGCTATGATGGAAGAGACCGAGCCTCCGTTCACTTCAGAAATCATAAACGAAGTGATGCCTCAGAGATTTCGGATTCCTCCTGTCATCCAGTACTCCGAGTCGGGCGACCCATCCGAACACGTAGAAGCTTATCGTTCGTGGATGCAGATACAGACTGCAACTGATGCAATGATGTGCAGAGGATTCTCGATTACTCTGGCCGGATCCGCTCGGAGTTGGTATCGGCAACTCAAGCCTGGATCCATATCTTCATTCGAAGAACTGGCTCGGTCATTCCTTACCCAATTCATAAGTGGTAAGAGAAGCCGGAAACCTAATACCCACCTACTTACCATCAAACAAGGACCGAAAGAGTCCTTGAAGGATTACATTGCTCAATTCAACGAGGAAGCATTGCAGGTGGAAGACTATGACGACAAGATGGCTCTCGCCGTAGTATGTAGCGGCTTGAGGGAAGGAAGGTTCGCCTTCCCTATAGGAAAGAATCTGGCGAAGACGTTAGCCGAGCTTATTGCTAGAGCCCAGAAATATGTCCACGCCGAGGAGTTCTCTGCTACTCGCAAGAACATCCAAATAACCGAGCCGAACGGGAAAGGAAAGAGGCCAAGGAACAAGGAACCCCAAGCCCAGAGAAAAAACTCGGATGATCACTCTTCTCGTGATCGCAGACCGAGCAGGAAGCCAGAAGGGAGATTCCGTTCCTATACACCTCTCAACACTACCGCCGAGCAGATCTTTCTAGATATCCGCAGCGAGAAACTTCTCAACTGGCCAGTCTGCATGCGGGCAGACCCGGAACTTCGCGACAGGCGTAAGTATTGCCGCTTCCATTGAGATCATGGCCACAATACCGATAAGTGTGTAGATCTCAAGGATGAGATTGAATCCCTCATTCAGAAGGGACACTTACGTCGGTACACCAAGCAAGAGAAAACTACTCGGAAAGAGGAGCGAGTAAGAGAGCGCCCCAAAAATCCACCCGAAGAACCTGTGGAGATCCGCACCATCTTCAGAGGTACATCAGGCGGAGGAGACTCAAACAGAGCCTGAAAAGCTCATTTCCGAAGGAGCCCAGAGCATTACGTCAATCTTACCGGCCTAACAAAGAACCACGAGTCAATCCCTGTAGCCTCACCTTCACGGAAGATGACGCTCGAGGGATCCAACATCCACACGATGACGCCTTGGTGGTCACTATGACCATAGCCAATCATAAGGTGTACCGGGTTCTCGTTGACACTGGAAGTTCAGCCGACGTGATCTACTCTGAGGCCTTCGGAAGGATGAGGATTCCACAGTCTCGTCTCAGGCCTGTGAAGACCCCCTTACACGGCTTTGCCGGAGAGAGAGTAATCTCTGAAGGAGCTATTTCTCTCCCAGTGACTGCGGGAGAGGGGCAACATCAAGTCACCTTGATGGTGGACTTCCTTGTTGTCAATGTACCATCAGTACATAATGTGATTATGGGCAGGCCCTCCCTCAATGCAATGCGGGCGGTCGTGTCTACTTATCACCTAATGATGAAATTTCCCGCCGAAGGCAGAACAGGTTACCTCCGAGGCGATCAACGCGAGGCTCGACGATGTTATGCCATTGCGGTTCAAAAAGGGTCTGTAAAGCAAACACTCACTGTCAACATCTTAGATCCGCGCAGACCTACCAAGAATAAGTCGCTTGAAGATCTAAAGAAGATACCACTTGACGAAGCCGATCCTAGCAAGACGGTTCATTTCGGAACATCGCTTAGGCCTGAGCAACGCTCCGAGCTGTTAACTTTTCTGCGACGACACAGGGACGTATTCACCTGGTCGCACGCGGATATGCCAGGAATCTCTCCAGACATTTTGGTCCATCGGCTGAACGTGGATCCCGACCACAAGCCTGTGAAGCAAAAGAGGAGACCGTTTGATGCCGAGCGATGTGAAGCCATTGCGGAAGAAGTCACAGTCCTGTCGGACGCCGGCTTCATAGAAGAAGTATATTATCCAGAGTGGATCGCAAACGTGGTGCTGGTTAAGAAGGCAAATGGCAAATGGAGAGTTTGCGTGGACTACTCAGACCTGAACAAAGCATGTCCGAAAGACAGTTTCTCATTACCTCGGATCAATCAATTAGTAGATAGCACAGCGGGACACGAACTACTTTCCTTTCTGGACGCCTACTCTGGTTACAATCAGATCGCGATGCATCCCCCAGATAGGTAGAAGACTACCTTTGTCACGGACAGGGGGCTCTACTATTACCGGGTCATGCCATTTGGCCTGAAAAACGCTGGGGCCACATACCAGAGGCTAGTCAACCAGATGTTCGCAAGACAGATCGGGCGCACGATGGAAGTTTACGTCGATGACATGTTGGTAAAAAGTGTCAAGGCATCCGATCACTTGGTGGACCTCAGAGAGACCTTCGCAGTCCTTCAAAAATATCAAATGAAGCTAAACCCAGCCAAGTGCGCTTTCGGAGTCAGTTCAGGAAGATTCCTTGGATTCCAAGTCAGCCAGAGAGGTATCGAAGCCAACCCCGATAAGATTAAAGCACTCCTCGACATGAGTTCGCCTCGGACTGTCAAGGAAATACAATGCCTCACTGGTCGGGTAGCAGCGCTCGGACGCTTCATATCCCGACCCACTGATAAATGCCTCCCCTTCTTTCAGCAATTGAAGGGTCATAAGAAAGCCGAGTGGACGCCGGAATGTGAGCAAGCTTTCCAGTAGTTGAAACAATATCTGGGCTCACCACCTCTGCTATCAAAACCAGAAGACGGCGAATCTTTGTTCCTGTATCTCGCAGTCTCAGCCTCAGCAGTTAGCTCGGCCCTGATAAGGAAAGTGGGGAATAAACAGCATCCAGTATACTATGTGAGCAAAGTCATGGTACCAGCAGAAACGAGATACCCCGCTCTGGAGAAGCTTGCGCTCAGCTTAGTCGTTTCGGCTCGGAGGTTGCGTCCATATTTCCAAGCTCATTCAATCATCGTGTTAACCGACTCCCTCCTCAGGCAGATTCTCCAAAAGCCAGAGGTCTCGGGACGGCTGACCAAATGGGCGATCGAACTTGGAGAATTTGACATTGCTTTCCGGCCGAGGACAGCAAAGAAAGGCCAAGCAGTGGCTGATTTCATCGCAGAATTCACTGTTCTAAGTGGAGGGCAGGTCAACAACGAGGTTGAGATGACCCCGCATGACCTCCCAAACAGTTCACAGGGCATTCCAGAAGCCGGATGGGTCCTCTACGTGGACGGATCATCTAACTCAAAACGAGCCGGGGCAGGGATCGTCTTGATCGCCCCTGACTCCACAATTATCCAATATGCCATCCGACTCGGCTTCAAAGCTTCCAACAATGAGGCGGAGTATGAGGCACTATTAGCTGGGCTCAGATTGGCCGCCAGCCTCGGGGTCCAATCTATACAAGTTCGATGCGACTCTCAGCTGGTCGTGAATCACATCTCCACCGATTATGAAGCCAAAGAAAACAGAATGATTGCTTACCTAGACGAGGCCAGAAAGATGATCGAGAAATTTTGGAACTGTACGATCCACCAGATTCCGAGGACAGAAAATGCATAGGCTGACGCCCTGGCAAAGCTGGCATCGGTCTCAGAGGGAAAGATTTCGCGGATTATTCCGGTAGAGTTTATTGAACATCCCAGCATCGATCAAATAGAGAAGAAGACGGTTAATCCGGTAAATAACAGCCCGAGCTGGATGGACCCAATTTTTGGCTACCTCGAGTCAAGGGAGGTTCCCTCGGACAGACAGGAAACTAGACGTCTGAGAGTCCGAGCAGCAAGATATGTTATTCTGAACGGAACTCTTTATAAGAAGGGGTATTCTCAGCCATATCTCAGGTGTCTTCGACCCAAGGAAGCGGAATATGTCATCCGGGAGATTCACGAAGGGATCTGTGGAAATCATTCAGGCAGTCGAGCCCTGGCCCTAAAGGTACTTCGGAAGGGATACTTTTGGCCGACCCTCAAAGAAGATGCCAAGAAGTATGTCAGAAAATGTGACAAATGTCAGCGTTTTGCGGCCGTGCCTAGGTAACCGGCAGAAGAAATGACTCCCATGAGCGGTCCGTGGCCTTTCGCTCAGTGGGGAATCGACATCATCGGCCCTCTGCCGACGGGAAAAGGACAAGTCAAATTTGCCATCGTCGCTGTCGACTACTTCACGAAGTGGGCTGAGGCCGAACCCGTCGCAAAGATTACCGAACAAAAAATAATTGACTTCGTCTGGAAGAACATAGTCTGCAGATTTGGAGTTCCGAATACAATCGTCTCGAGACAATGGCGGCCTATTCGACAATGACAATTTCAGAGGTATGTGCCGAGGGCTCGGTATCAGGAACGCTTACGCATCGCCTCGGCATCCACAGTCCAATGGGCAGGTGGAGGCTGTAAACAAGGTCATCAAGCACCACCTCAAGAAGAAACTGGAAAAAGCAAAGGGTAACTGGCCGGAAGAGCTTCCATTCGTCCTCTGGGCATACAGAACCACAGCTCAATCTTCCACTGGAGAAACTCCATTCTCTCTTTCCTATGGGTCGGAGGCAATAGTGCCCGTTGAAGTCGGCCTCCCTACGGCTCGGGTGGAAAATTACTGTGAGAATCAAAATGCCGAGCAAATCGCAGCCAATTTGGATCTTCTTGAAGAAATCCGAGAAGTTTCGAAGCTCCGAGCCGCTGCCCGACATCAACAAGTAGCCAGATTCTACAATTCTAAAGTGAAGGTTAGACGATTTCGGCCAGGGGATTTGGTTCTTCGACGAGTCTTTCAGAACACGACCAAGCCAGGAACCGGAGCACTCGGACCTAACTGGGAAGGACCATACCGAGTGGTCCGATCGACTAAGTCCGGATCCTACCACTTGGAGGATCTTGAAAGCCGGCAACTCCCCCACCCGTGGAATGCTGAGCATCTGAAAGTTTACTATCCTTAATGAGGCGCTCCGAGCAGCCTACTGATCTTTGAGGTTGTTCAATAAATGTACGTCCCCAAGCGACAAGCCTTTAAGGCTACGAATAAAAACACATCTGATCGGCTTATTGTTGTCATCTACAAAGATTAAACGGACTAAATTCTACGAAGGCATCTCCTCCTAACCAAGGAGAAAAAGCCACGAGGCGATCTGACTCCCTAGTAAGGAAGTCAGACTAATTTCTACAAAGGTATCCCCACTTAACCGGGAGGGCAAAGCCAATGGGTAACCCGACTCCCCAGTAAGGGAGTCGGCCCCACCTACGCGGAAGGCCCTTCGCTGAAAGCGAAACGAGTTGATCCTTTTAAGGATCAAACCGAGGCCTAAACAACATTCAAACGAATCAAGGACTCAATTCGACTGCATAATCGAGTAAGCAAGTACATCAGCCATACGAAAGGACGACCGATAAAAAAGGGAGGTGATCCAAAATTGGTTATGTCATTAAATGCTCTAAATGCGAATGACATAATTAAAAAAAAAAACAACAACAAAGTACAAATAAAAGAAGCGGAGTCTTCAAGGGGCCGGAGGAGCTTGGGAACCGGGGGCTTGATCCTGGTTGGTCGCCTCGGCAGTAGTATCAGCAGGGTCTTCAAGCAGGAGGAGATCAAGGTCAAGGTCCGGGTACAACTTTTAGACCTCGACAAGGCACTCGTCAAAGCCACGGTCATAAAACTTGGCGGCCTCGTCATTCCTCTCCTTCGAGGTCTTGTACGAATCTATTGTCGCAGCAACTGCCGCTGCCAAGGAGGCCTCGGCCTCGGCCCTCTGAATCTCCAGAGCCGCGGCAACGACCCTATTTTTCTCTTCTGCAGCTTCGGCCTTGATCTTCTCCTGGTCCTCGCTCAATCGGGCAGTCTCCTCGGCCAAGGTATCAACGCGGGCCCTGACATGATCCAACTCGGCTACTGCTGCATCACGTCGTGCCTTTAGGTCCTTCGCGACCCTTTGAAGCTGAAGCAGTTCAGATCTGCTGCTCTCAAGCTGATGACACAGATCACTCCGCTCCAACTGAAGGATAGAAACCTTGTCCCGTAAGACTCCCGCTTCCGCCTTGACAACCTTCGTCTCCGCCCGGAGGGCTCCCACCTCACTCCTGAGGGTTTCGACCTCAGCGTCAATTTTTCGACGCTCTCGGACCCTCTCCCAGCATAAGAGGATCCTCGGAACAGACTGATCCAAGGCAAGAAAATGAGGAAAAAATAATAATACAAAAACGACTACAACTTTTTCAAGAGAAGAGGCAGGAAGTACCTGATAGAAGACTCCAGCCAAGTCTTCCAAGAAGCAGTCGTCCGGTTTATCAAGAAGGTGCGAAATTGATTCCTCCATAACATGTTTCGCCGCCCAGTCTATCAAACAAGACATGTGATAACCTGGCTCGAACCTGCCTCTGCTCGTGCCAACCTGAGCCGAGCCCGTTGCCTCCTCAGCTCCCGTCCGACTACCAGCCGAGGGCTGAGCCTCACCCTCGACATCGCGTATAGCCTCCCCCTCATTACCCAGTTGGGTAATCATGTCATCGGCTATCCGAACGGCTTCTTCCCTCTCGGAAGATGATAGAACAACTATCAATGGAGGATTGTACCGTGCTCCCTCGGTGGGGGGAACGGCGATGGATGGAGGGGGAGTTGCCCCTGTTACCGAAGCGGGGGCGAGGTTAGGGCCGCCCAAAGGTACGACCATATCAACACCTACCAGGGTCACCGTGGCTGCACCTGGTAGTATTGGAATTGGAGGAACAATTGCAGATGCAGATGGTCCCTCAACCAAAGGTGCTGCGGCAGGAAATTGAGCTGTATCCCGAACCAAGATGTTCGGGATAGGGGGGAGGTGCCGCCCTCCAAGCCGTGACCCTTGAGGCAGAACCTGAAGGACGAACTCCTTGAACGACCTTTTTCCTCCGAACTACCTTCGCCGGGGGCTCGGCTCTCAACATCTCCTCTGCAGTCAGCGCAGCTTTCCTCCTCCGAGAACCAGATGCCTCGGCTATGCCTGTGCGGGAGAATAATAAGAATAGCGTTACCTCGGACCAATAAAAATACACTGACTGAAAATAAGGACACTCACTGAGCGAAGTAGGGAGCGGCCTCGTCTTGCAAAGCCCCGATCGGTGAAGGTTCACAGCCGTGATCAGATCTGACCAGCAGCGACGCTCCTCTGAATATGTCCTCGCTTTGGCTATCTGGTTCCTTTGGTCCAAGGTGATGAAGGGCACGCCCCTCGCGAAACCTGCAAAACAAAAGGAAATTCTTTTGTAAGCATAACTGAAGCAAGAGGCGATATATATAAAAAATTTCGGTCCGACCTGGCATCGTAAAGCAGGTGGGGACCAGAGTCGCAAGAGCCCCGATCTCCGCTGCCGGCGCCTCCCATTCGCCTGCGGCCCAAAACCACTTGTTCTTCCAGTCCTTATTCGAGGACGGAAGACCCAAGACGAGCCCTGACCCCTTGCTACCTCTGGTCGCGAAGTAGTACCATGGATCTTTGCCTTCGTGCTTGACCAGGTACAGGCTCATCAGCTCGGCGGGTGTTAACTCCGAGTTCCCGACTTAGTGCCATATGATGTAAGCGAAAATCAGCACCCTCCAAGCATTAGGCGCAAGTTGCCCAGGCGCGAGCCCTAAGTAAGCGGTCAGAGCTCGGATGAAGGGGTGCATCGGGAGGCGGAGCCCGCATAGTAGGCCGCATAAAAATATAGCTATCTCCCCGACCGCGGGATTGCCAGCAGCATCGGTGGGCTCGGGGGCTCTGATCCGAACGAAGCGTGGTATGTCAAACTCCGTACGGATCCATTCAATTTGGGACTCTGTTATTACGGAGCCCCCTGGAACCAATTACAACGCCCGTCCGCCAGGAGGCATCTCTGGAACATCAGCGACTGCGGCTCTGGGGGCTCGTGTTGTCCCTTTCTTACTGGCCTTCTTGCTGACCTGGCGAGTCCGAGTCTTCGCCACCGTCTACTTCTGGGGCCGGGGATATAAAGGCACAGCCTCGAAGGGACCTTTAGAAGCCTCCCTTCCATTATCGGAACTTCCCAACTCAGAGTCATCATTGTAGCCTCTAGCTGATTCCATATCGGAAGACATCTCGAAACAGAGGTGTTGAGAATCGAACTCACCAGACAATCGCCGGAGATTGCTTCAGCGAGTTTAAAAACTATGCCGGAAATCACCTCCTCCGATAGACAAATACAAACGATGGAAGCTGAATGAAGACCCCGGATGGACCTTTTATAGACTGAGGAAACCCCGCATTAAATGGCTTGCAGTAATGGCTATTTCGGAATCATTGCAGGCCGACTCCGAGTCCGATGTGGCGTCATGTTATTGGTCCAAGACCTGCCAAAGGTAGTGCCATCCGCCTCGATTGTTGTGCATGAAATAATCAACACGACGCCCGAGCGTAGAAAAGAGTGCTCGACACGACGCCCCGATCGCACGTGGCGATCGCTCACAGGTTGGAAACGATTCGAAATCCCAACCGTCGCCACGTGTTAGCTCACAGTTAACCCGAAGTCGCTAAATCCCGAGGATGTAATGTTTCACACGAGAACCATAAATGCACCGAAGAGCCGAGGCGACTGATCTTCCGATTAATTACTCTCCGAGCTCATGAATGACCTCAGAGAGTAGGGGGCTTCTGTTATAGGAAGATCCGAGCCGATGATAGTTGGAGAGATAGACGATCCACTAGTCCAGGTGGAGAGTCCGAGCCTCGGCATAATGCTAGGAAGGAGGGTTAAGATGGGCGAAGCTCCCATTCGTGACCGCCTTCTTTCCAAGGGCAGTCGGAAGGGAAAACATTTAAGCCGCACGATCAACCTTGAACGAAGTTCCATCATAATACCGAGGATGACCAGCTGCATTACTTACGAACAGACCAAGGTTCGGCTCAGGATTGGCATAGTCAATCCTCAGCTCGGAGCGGTGCTGTCATCCTCTATCTAGCCGAGCCGAGGTATCTCCGAGGATAAATGTTACGTGCACTAAGTAGGGAAACTGCCATGTATGGACGTGTCCTATTATCTCGTCCGTAGATACGCACGCCGTAACACATGATCTCCGGATTCTGGGCAGTGTCTCCATGATCTGTAAATCACACTGATCGTGCCCAGATTATCGAATGCGAATCAAGCGATGAAGAGGTATAAATATTACATCGTCCCATGAGAACAGGTGCGCAACATCTGGCACTCCCCTTTCCTCCCCAATTTAGACCCAGATTCCATTGCCCTGACTTAGGCATCGGAGGGTCCCCCGGCTTAGCCAGGGTCTCCATTGCTCACGGTTTATGTGCAGGGAACCAGATCCTTCATCTATTCAGAACATGTGAAGAGGGAAGAGGGCTGACCAGATTTTGACCTCAACAAATATTATCGATGACTTACTTATGCTCAATACTATCGAACCATTCTCGATAATATCGAAACAATTTGGCATTCATCTTTGATATTATTGAATTATGGTCGATACCATCGACAATCTATGGCTACGGTTATAATCCGTAGCTATAGTTTTACGGTCATTTTCTCCTCTCTTTTCTCCACAAGTATTGTTACTTTATCAACTTTCTCTTTCACACCTGATATAAAAATAAATAAATAAAATAAAATAAAATAAAATAAAAAAACAAAAGCATTAGGACACCATAGATAATAAAACACCTTTAAAAACTTGCTAGGAACACACTTGAATTTGAGACATACAGTTCAGTCAGTGGAAGTTTATATCACACCAATCATTGGATCAAAGTGACTCTTCAGATATATTAACATCCAGAGGCTAGGTCCACTGGTTGGACCATCTAGTATTTCCTTTTGGACATATTCATATAAAACATGAAATTCAACGGGGCAAACTAGAAATTGAGCAGGGCAAACATGAAATTGAGCGGAGCAAACTGAAAATTCATCAGGGCCAACATGAAATTCAGCGAGGCAAACTTGAATTTCAGTTGGGCAAACTAGAAATTTAGCGGGGCAAACTAGATAATTGAGCAGGGCAAGTTAAAAATTTGAGCGGGGCAAACTAGATATTCAGCGGGGCAAATTGACCATTCAGCGGGGGGCAAGCATGAATCTCAGCGGGGCAAACTAGAAATTCAGTGGGGCAAACTGAAAATTAAGTGGGAGAAACATGAAATTCAGTGAGGCAGACATGAAATTGAGCGGGGCAAGCTTGAAATTCAGCAGGGTAAACTAGAAAATCAGCGGTGCAAATATGTAATTGAGAGGAGCAAACTAGAAAATCAGTGGGATAAACTTAACCAATAGTTTCATGGCTTGAGCTCAAAAATCTGAACATATCCAGTGTTCAAATGGACCACACCACATGATAATTTTGAATTGAACTTCTACTGTTGATCATTTCTTAGGGGCCACGGAAGTTTTGGATCAAGCTTATAATTATGTTTTCTATTAATCCATGTTTGTATGATCTTATGAACATGTTTGATAACAAACAAACATCACTGTTGGGCCTACTGTGGTTTCAACGGTGGAAATCATTATCCACACTGTTTCCCATGGTATGATCCACTTTGACCTTTTCATATGCTTCAATTTGGGGCTCAACCCCTTAAATTAGATAGATAAACAGATGGACAACGTGGATATACTACATACATACAATGTGGGCCCAACAGAGTTTAAAATATACCTGTGCTTCGTGCTTTCTTCATTGGACCCACCATTTTCGGAAGAGGGGTGTGATTGCTGATGTACAGGGAGGATGCACTCCAATCTGTTAAGAAACCGACAGTGAAACCAGCAGTGGAAAGGAGTGAAACGAGGGGTATTTCATCCTAGAATTCGTTGTTCGTACCAGGGGATCTAAGTTCGGAAGTTAAGGGCCCGTTTAGCCGGTTGGATTGGAAGGGATTAGATGGTAGTGGAAGGGATTGGATGGTAAATCCCGGGAATGGCTGGGCGTGCCAAACAATGTAGGTGATCTGATCCAAATCTGATGGATCTTCAGACAATCCACTGACAACACCATCATTACCTTTAAATCCCATCCAATCCATCCTAATCTGTTCAAATTAGCCTGTGACGTGTTTGGTTCATGGGATTGGAAGGGATCGGAAGCTTTAATCTCCGGATTGGCCGGGCGTGCCAAACGGACTGGATGTATCAATCCAGGGATATAACAATCCCATGGATCTCAAGACAATCCGCTGACAACACCATCATTACCTAGAAATCCACGCCATCCACCCTAATACCATTCACTCCCTTCCAATCCACCCGGCCAAACGGGCCCTAAGTTTGTATTGCTTCAAGAATATCTAATGGATAAAAGGTGGGTCCACAGTCGTAAATTTCTCCCATTTCCGACGCTGCGTGCGAGAGAAGATTTGATAATCTGACGGAGTGCTATGGATGATACACGGGCACTTAGAATTTGCACACGTGTTATACTTTAAGTCAAATTAAACCGTCATAATTGCAAATTCCATCTTGGAACGTGTCATGCATTAAAAACGTATGGTTATTTGATTATGCTACTATCAGATTGGTGGACATTTATTGGTCGGTCAAAAATTAAATTATGCAACGGTCCCATTTTAATCAACAAGTGTCCATGAATCAAAGGTTATGATGGTTCAACCAGTCATATTTTGGGCTTGTGACTTAGCTACAGCGAGCTCCACGATTTAATCGGTTTAATTTGAAATAAGGCATGCCAAGTGCACAGGCGCCTGCATATCAAGAGTATCAGATAACTGATCGACAGAGCACAAATTAGGTGGGAATGGGTTGTATTAGGGTGGATTGCACGGCTTCTAATGTCATAAATGAGTTTGACAGTGGATTACATGCAATCCCACTGGATTGCTATATCCATCGGCCCATCTACTGCCATGTTTGGACGAGTAGACGGGATGAGATTTCAAAAGCATAGTGCGTTTGGGTGGGCATGGGCCAGTGTTCGCACTGGGTCCCGCTGGGACGTGTAATGGGCCACCATCACAGACGGTTCGATGATCGGAACCGTCCAATGCATCCAAGAGGTGGGGCCGACCGTACCCATGGGGACCTTATCCTCTCATGCATAGGCACACACGATTTCCACCGTCAAACGCAAGACGGACGGCGAAGTAAAAGATTCTATGGGCTACACCATATTCAATCCAAAACCAAACATTCCAACTAGTTTTTGGACGTACATTCAGTGGACGGAGTGGATTTCCTTGAAGACATCAATCATGGGTCCCACCATCAGCATAGCGCAAGAAATTGCCCAAGTCCCTGCGCCGTGAAAACCGACTTCGGTGGGCCATTATGCGATTTTGGTGGTGATCGGATAAGCAATCCAAACCGTCCATAATCTCCAAAAGGGGTTCACAACCCTTCCCATGAAGTCAGAATGGACGGTGTGGATACTCCCTTCGCCAAAACTCGTTTCAAACACGACTGTTTCCGCGCCTTCGCTGCACAACGTGCGTAAACAGAGTCGTTTTGTGCGGCTCCAAACCGTTCTCCTCCAGTCGACGAGATTCGCAATCCACCGGATCCTCTCCCGAATCTAGAGACCACTCCCATCCGCTGTCAATACCGCCCGCCCAAACAGAAATGCAGGAGGACAGGGTGGGATTTCAAAACCCTATCCCACCTACTCCACTCTACTCCTACCTAATCTGCGCGTCCAAACACGCCCTTAGGAATTACAAAAAGGATGGTTGTCGGAACCATCCATCACACAGACCTCCAAATTCACCACACGTGACAAGGACCTTCAATAAGGGAATGGGATTGTGTACTGAGTAACTCAGTACGATAAGGGGTACTAAGTTGACGTGACACATCACGAGCTTATTGGATCTAAGATGTGGGGCCGCTTCCCTCCTCCAAATGCTAAAACAAACATAGTTTACCTTCTCTTTCTTTCTCTTCCATGTAAGGAGGAAATGTAGAAGGATCTGCCGTTGCTTAGAGAGGTTTCAATAGTACTGAGTAAACTCTATTGGGCCCACTATAAATAGATGTAGTCTATCCACGCCGTCCATCCGTTTTTCAAGCACATTTTAATGGTTGAGATCAAAATTGAATCATTTTCAATGCTCAAGTGGACCATGGAATAGGAAACCTTGGGAATAATAATTTCCACCGTTGAAACATCGCAATGGCCCTTAGAGAGGTTTAAATGGTGGATGTTATTATCACCGCTGCTACCTTTTGTGTGGTCCACTGGAGATTTGAATCTACTTACTTTTCTAGATCATGCAGTAAAATTATCTGAGAAAAGTTATTAACGGCGTGAATAAAATCCTTAAATCATGATGGACCTCATAGAGCCCTACCCAGACAGATTATCGTCCGGGCGGGGGTAGGATGCAATCCACTTCAATTGCATACAGGGTAACGCATTAGGCTTAGTGTGATGATTAAATTATGTGACGTTCATCATGATTTATGTATCTTATCCACTTCGTTTATCTATTTTACCATATAATTTCAACGCTTGCGCTAAAAAATGAATCATATATAAAGTTCAAATGGACCACACCACAGAAACAGTGTGAATTGAATGTCTATTGTTGAAAAATTCTTAGGGCAACAAAAGTTTTGGATCAAGCTTATATCTGTGTTTTCCCTTCATCCATGTCTTCATGATATCATGAACAAGTTGGATGACAAATAAAAATCACTGTAGGGCCTAACAAGGTTTCAACGGTGGAGATCATTACTCCTACTATTTCCGGTAGTATGATCCACTTGATCTTTGGATATGCTTAAATTTTGAGCTGAACACCTTAAATTATCTGTAAAAACTAATGGACGGCATGGATAGACCACAAACATTCAAGGTGGGACCAACTAAGTTTACTCTGTACGATAAAAACGCTGCACAGTAACTCGGTTAACAATTCGATTTCTGCTGAGAATGGAGGAGCGATACATGAGAAGCTAAGTGTTTGGCGGAGGGAAGCGCCACACATTTTAGGGAAGCGGATTGCGTACTGAGTAAACTCTGTGGGGTTCACCATGATCTATGTATTTTATCCACTCCGTCCATCTATTTTATTAGATAATTTTATGGCATGGCTCAAAATTGAAGGATATCCAAAGCTCAAATGCACCACACCATATGAAACAGTGTGAATTGAACTTGTACCATTGCAAAATTCTTTGAGTGTCACAGAATTTTTGTATTAGGCTTATATTTGTTTTTTTTTCCCTTCATCCATGTCTTTGTGATATTATTAACAGCTTGGATGACAAATAGACATCGCTGTAGGGCCTAGAAGGTTTCAACGGTAGAAATCATTATTCCTACTGTTTCCAGTGGTATGATCCACTTGAGAGTTGGATATACTTCAACTTTGCGCTAAACCCCTTAAATGAGCTGAAAAAACGTATGGACGGTGTGGATAAACCACTTATTTTTATGGTGGGCCCAACTGAGTTTACTCAGTACGATGAGAGCGTACTGAGTTACTCAGTATGAAATCCGATTAGCCTAATCTCGTGACACATCAACTCAGTACCCTTTAGCGTACTGAGTTACTCAGTACACAATCCGATTCCTCAAACAAATTATGTGGCAGACCTCAAACGCACCTCTAGATGCCGCCGTAAGTTACATGGCCCAAAATTAGGCTAGTCGACAACTCATAGGTGGGCCACACATAACCAAAAAAGAATTGACGGTCCAAAAGTCCGGGCCATTCGTCCACATTTGATGTTCACGTTATTGACCCACTGGTAAGTGACCATACTTGACTTTTGGACCCGGTCATCTTCACAGTGTCCCACGTGATACATGGTTTGGATTTCATATCTGCACACGCTAAGATGCCACGTGTGACTGCACGTATAAACACGTGTAGAGAGGTGCGTACGGTCTTGGCATGCGTAAAAGAAGGTTTCACGTAGTACACAAGGTTGAGACGCGGTTTGGCTTGCGACGCTGACAGTAACCAGGTGGCTAGTGATCGGTGCTCTGTGGGCCCACCATGATGCATGTGTTTTATCTATACAGTCCATTCATTTTTAAAGATCATTTTAATAGTTAATTTCAAAAATGAGCCACATGTATAACTCATGTCGACCACACCACCAGAAAACAGCAGTGATTGAATGTCCATCATTATAAACCTCCTATGGCCCACTGTAATGTTTATTTGACATCCAACCTGTTGATTATGTCGTACAGACCTGGATGAAGGGAAAAAATAAATATCAGCTTGATCCAAAACTTTGGTGACCAGCAAGAAGTTTTTAATGGTGGGAGTTCAATCAATACTGTGTGTTCCACTTGAGATTTGGATCTACCTCATTGTTGGGCTCATACCATAAAATGATATGAAAAAATGGACGGATGGCATGGATGAAACACATACATCATGGTGGGCCCACATAGCCTCGACCACTAGCCATTGGCTAGTGGCAGGGTCACTAGTCAATCCGTTTCCACAAAGTTGCAACGGGCGCGGATTGGGTACTAGCCCTACCACGACCTAGTTAAAGACGGACGGTCCTGGCAGGGCTCTGTGGGTCCCACCATGATGTATGTGTTTTGTCCACTCTGTCCATCCATTTTTATGGATTATCTTTGGGCGGGCAGATCAAAGAGTCATGTGGATCACACCAAAGGAAGCATTGGTGTCAATGACGCCCACTATTGAAACCCTCTTAGGGCCCATCGTGATGTTTATTTGCCATCAAATCTATTTATAAGGTCATGTGAACGTGGAAGAAAGGGAAAACATAAATATCAGCTTGATCCAAAACTTCATCGGCCCCTAGAAAGTTTTCAATAGTGAGCCTTCAATTCCCACTGTTGCATGTGGTGTGGTCCATTTGAACCTTCAATCTGCCTTTTTTTTTTTTTTTTTTTTTTTTTCCTTTGACTCGTTAGCTAAAATGATCTGTCAAAATGAATGAATGGCATGTATAAAACACACACATCACAGTGGCCCCACAGAGCCCATAACAGGACCGTCCGTGTCTAGTTAGGTCCTGCTGGGGGTGGTACTGGTACCCAATCCGTTTTTAGAGCTCATTTTAGGAAATTTGACCAAAAATAATGTGAATCCAAAATTCAAATGGACCACACGAGAAGAAAAGGTGGGGATTTAGCGACTGCCGTTGAAATATTTATATGGCCACAAAAGTTGCGTATGAGTCTTAAGTTTCGGGTGTTTTCACTTCATCTCGTATGGCCCAATTGAGTTTTGGATAATCCTCATTTTTGGTTACACGTCTTAAAATAACCTTGAAAAATGGATGGACACATTGGATTTCTTACAAACATCACAGTGGGCCCCACCCAGAAACCTTTGGCAGGAACTTCCTCACAAGGCCAGGGGCTTCTGGTTGGGCTGGACTTAGTTTTCCAGCCAGCACATGAGCAGGACCTGGGCCCAAGTACGGCAGCTTTTGCTACAGAGGCCCAACCACAGCCCAGATCCAGACCCATTAGTGGATGCACTGGGGTGGGCTGTTCCAGACCGTCTATCAAATACGGTCTTTCGCGACATGCTTGAGTTGAGGGTAAATCTGAATTGAGTCGGGGTCAGACCCTGTTACAACAAGGAGGACATGGGATCAAGTAGCCACGTGGAACTTGAGCCTCACCAACATGGTCAACTACAAAATACTTTGATCTCCACCTTTAAATATGCTGGCCCTTTCTAGGCTACCTTATTGGGCCATGAGACCAATAAAAGCTCATGTCCAAACCAATAACCCAATACGTAATTACAATGGAAACAGCAACCATAGTTGCCATCTTCATATCTGGTTCACATTTAATAAAGGTCTATGGGCTCATATCGTTGCTGGTCTCTATTTTTATTCATGAACCATTACGAGTAATTCATCGAATTAGCTAGATATAAAATAATAACATTTGAAAATTCTTAATCCATTAATAGTAGGGAGGGATTTATGTCACAAAAAACAGAGACTAGAGCAAGCTTTGGATTCAAAGCTGGTGCTAAAGAGTATAAATTAACTTAATATAAAATCCATCCCCTGCTCCATTCCATGGTCAATGTGACAGCCAAATCGGGTTGGACCATGGTTTTAAGACTCGCCCACTCAAATTCGAAACACCCACCTGACTTGGCCAAGTTGAGCAAAGTCCTGCCCTATTTTTAATTAAAATTTTGAAAATCTCGCAAAAAATACATTACACCATATTATCACAATAATTCAAAATCTTGACAGACTTTTATAATATTGTGTTTTTATTCCGATATTATCGCAGTATTAACTTGAAATGTAGTAAAAACCTTCGAATTTTGTTATATAAATATTTATTAAAGTTTTAAATTGATTCATTAATTTACAATACCTACCAACCAACAACAAGGTATCAATACCTATGATGGGATCGAAATGAGCACGCATACTAATATCCATTAAAGTTTCGGGTACTCATCTACAGTTTGAAACTTTTCATAAAATAAAGTGATGAGTACCGACCTGTACCACTATCACTATAAACCACCGTTGGATATCAACCATCAGTGGATCACACTCGTTGGAGAACCAAAGCATTTCTCTTCCACTCTTCAGCTTCCTTTTTAGGCACTTTTTGTGAGGGGCCCACTATAGTGTGTGTAGGCCATCAAACCCAAGCATTAAGTGAGCCCCGACATGAAATTAGGTGCTCCGGATGGACCCCACCATTAAAAAAAATGGACAACCGCCCAGGAAACTACTTCCAAATTCACTCGATGGTCCACGTGATGGTGGGATCGGCTAGAACCATAGAGCACCCATCCCACTTTCTTTTAAGGTGATCCTGTCGGATGGGTTGGATAGCATACATTTGCACAAATCACAGTGGGCCCCACATACAAAGTGTTGTACAATAAACTTATTCTACAATGTTGCGACGACCCGTCATCTTTTTTCTATAGTTTTGAGAATTTTTAAAAAATGCTAATCACTATTAAATATTAATAATTATTGTTTTAAATTAATTGGAAAATGGGTCATACATATATAATATATAATACAATCAGGTTTGAACCGAATTCAAGTATAGGCAACGAATTACCTACACTCAAACCCAATTATTAATCAGGACCCAAATATGCATAAAGGCTTTTTCAAGAGCTCTCGGGCGTTGAGGCAATGGGATCCGCTCTCACTTTTTTTGTTTGTGATTGTTGCTGAGGTGGATGAATGAAACTTACGCCTATAACTATTTTACTACTTCCATACCCGGCCCATGTCGGGCCAGGCTCAGATACCCATCGGGCATGTTACGTGTCAATGGGCCGGGCCGAAGCCTAAAAATCAGAATTTTGAATTGGGCCGGCCCGCCCTAAACAGGTCAGACCGGGCCGAGACCTACCCTAGGCCGGGCCCGTTGACAGCCCAAGGAATGTACCCAGCCCATTCCCACCACTGCTCTCAAGCTCACAGAATTTTTTATTTTTTTATTTGGATACTCTGGAAGAGTGTGATGGATGATACGCATGCACTTAGACAGTGCAGAAATTGCATAATAAAATTCAACTAAAATTAAACTGTCTAAATTATGGGTTCCAGTTTAGACATATCATGAAACACTAACAAATGGTTATTTGATCATCCGACCATCAGATGTTAGGATCGTTCAGCCAATCTGATTTTCATGGGAGCGGATTAGGTGAGACCCCGGAACTACCGAGGTGGGTGGGACCCTGACTGTGCGTCTTACACTGATGTATGTGCCCTAAATCCACACCATCCAACCATTTTGAAATCTCATTTTAGGGCATGATCCCAAAAAATGAAGCTGACTCAAATCTTAGGTGAACCACACCACAGGAAACAGCCATGATTGAATCTCCACCATTAAAGACTTCATGGATTCCATAGGAATGTTTATTTGCCATCTAACCTGTTGATAAGGTCACAAACGCATAGATGAAGAGACACCATAAATATCATCTTGATCCAAAGCTTTTGTGGCCCATAAGAAGTTTTCAATGGTCAATCACCATTGTTTCCTGTACTATGGTCTATTTCGGATGTGGAACTGCTTTGTTTTTTTTTTTTTTTTTTAAAATAAAATAAAAAATTTTTATCATTCCCAAAATGAGCTTTCAATACAGATGGACGGCATGGATGTAGTCACGCACATCACAGTACAGTCCCACCCATATGGGTGGATCCGGGGTCTCACCTGATCCGCTCCCGAGTTTCAAGGCTGGTCCAGGTTGGTCCACATTAAATAAATGGGGTTTATATGTTGGGCCCACCTAAATGGATGGATTAGATCACATGGGCTATCTTACATGTGAATATGGACCTATTGGTTAATAAACCTCCTTATGTTGCAAAAATAATTAATATAAACACACATATATTGTCACTGCCAAAGTAAACTCGACCCGACGCCATTTCTAACCAGGTCCAAGTAGGCAGACCCGACGCAGATTCAGCAAAGACCCTTTAACGGGTCCAGAATCCGGGAATTTGAAAACGTTAAAACCGGTTCACATCTATGATGTACCCACGGGTCCAGCTACCCGCTGACAGCCCCACCGGGTATACACGAATCCGAGTAACAATAGATACGCAACCAACATTTGAGAGGACCAATTGAAATGGTAGACACATGGACCACTAAACAAATAGATTTGAGTAGTTTCACACGCACAACCACACGCATTGTCTTGGAAGTGTTCGATTCCGTTTCAACCCTTAAAAAAAGAAGAAATTACCAGAAATGCCCTCCGTCATTTGGAATTGAGAAAATGACCGCTGTAGACAAACCCTTTTACCCAGCGGTTTCTATGAAAGAATACAAACCTTAGTTACCAATCTAGATTAGCACGTGCGGACAGCGACGTTGAGGACGAAACTACCCCTCCTTTTCGCTGCGAAGACGTGCGCTGACGCTCCTCCAACTGAGAGTTGTACGAACGGCTTAAAAGGATTGGGGTCGGTGGTCTGTGGGCCCACCATGATGTATGCTATTCATCCATGCCGTCCATATATTTTTCCATATCATTTTATGGTATACGACCAAAAATGAGGTATATGCAAATCTCAAGTGTACCACATTACAAGAAACAGTGTTGAATGAGCGTCAACCATTAAAAACTTTTTGGGGCCGACTGTGATGTTCGTGAGAAATCCTCCCCGTCTAAGTTCATTCATAGGTCACAAAGACCTGGATGAAGAAGAAAAACAAATTTCATAATGATCTAAAACTTCTATAACCCCTAAAAGGGTTTCAATGGTAGACGTTAAATTCCCCATTGCCTTTTACAGTGTGATCTAGTTGATAGTTAGATCTATCTTATTTTTAGTCTCAAGCCTGAATATGAGCTCGCCAAATAGATGGACGGTTTGGATATAACACATATCTCATAATAGGACCCACGAAAAGTGGTGGAATTACAACAGCAAAAAAAAAAAAAAAAAAAAAAAAAAAAAAACCAACGTCGATATATCGACTAACAGTCGATATATCGAAAATGGTCCAGTGAGTTTTCCTCAAAAATCTTACAATTTTCGATATATCGAAAAAGGTGTTTTACCTTTAGCTACGGATTATAACTCAGTAGCCATAATCAGTAGCCTGTGCCATCTATGAAATTTTTTATTTATTTATTTTTATTTTTATTTTTTTACATGGAGAAATTTATTCTACCTACAATTTTCTTTAATACATATTTATATAAATAGGTATATATAAGTATATAAAATTTTTTTCCCTTTTTTTTTTTTCATTTATTTTTTTAATCATTTAACAAGAATATCTTCTAAACCAAAATTAGTTACTTGACGTACCACATATGATTTTGGGGTAAGAGAAGCTACTTTAGCCAACCAACCTAGTTATTTTCCAAGATTCCATCAGGTCGATGGTTGAGCGAGGCAACGTAGAAATTGAGCGAGGCAACGTAGAAAACGAGCGAGGGAACCTACGATTTGAGCTAGGCAACCTAGGAATTGAGCGAGGGAAGCTATAAATTGAGCGAGGCAACGTAGAAATTGAGCGAGGGAAGCTAGAAATTGAGTGAGGCAACGTAGGAATTGAGCGAGGGAAGCTAGAAATTGAGCGAAGCGAAGAAATTGAGCGAGGAAGCTAAATTGAGCGAGGCAACGTAGGAATTGAGCGAGGAAGCTAGAAATTGAGCGAGGAAGCCGAAAATTGAAATGAGAGGAAGGTCGAAATTGAGCGAGGAACCTGAAATGAGCTGCAGCGCGGCGAAATCGAGGTGGCGAGGAAGGTAGAAATTGAGCGAGGCGCAACCTGTAAATGAAATTGCGAGGTAAGGTAGAAATTGAGCGCAAGCTCGAAATTGAGCGAGGAAGCTAGAAATTGAGCGAGGAAGCTAGAAATTGAGCGAGGCAACCTAGAAATTGAAGCGAGGAAGGTAGAAATTGAGCGAGGCAAGCTCGAAATTGAGCGAGGAAGCTAGAAATTGAGCGAGGAACGTAGGAATTGAGCGAGGAAGCTAGTAAATTGAGCGGGAAGCGGAAAATGAGCGAGGAACCTAGAAATTGAGCGAGGAAGCCAGAAATTGAGCGAGGCAAGCTCAAAATTGAGCGAGGGAAGCTAGAAATTGAGCGAGGAAGGTAGAAATTGTGGCGGGTAACCTAGAAATTGAGCGAGGAAGGTAGAAATTGAGCGAGGAACTGAAATTGAGCGAGGAAGGTAGAAATGAGCGAGGCAAGCGTGAGAAATTGAGCGAGGCAACGTAGGAATTGAGCGAGGAAGTAGAAATTGAGCGAGGAAGCGAGAAAAATGAGCGAGGAACCAGAAATTGAGCGAGGAAGGTAGAAATTGAGGCGAGGCAAAGCTCGAAAATTTGAAGCGAGGAAGCTAGAAATTGAAATCGAGCGAGGAAGGTAGCATTGATTGAGGAACGCAGGAACCGTGAAATTGAGCGAGGCAACGTAGGAATTGAGCGAGGAAGGTAGAAATGAGCGAGGCAACGTAGAATTGAGCGAGGAAGCTAGTAATTGCGAGCGAATACGTAAAATTGAAGCGAGGAGCTTGGAAGCGAAATTGAAATTGAGTAAGCTGAGAAATTGAGTAGGGAAATTAGAAATTAGCGAGGAAGAGAAATTGAAGCGAGGAAGCCAGAAATTGAGCGAGGAAGCTAGAAATTGAAAGCGAGCATCGTCGAATTGAATGCGAGAGTTAGAAATTGAATGCGGTAAAATGAAATGAGCGAGGCAACATAGAAATTGAAGCGATGGAAGCGAAGCGAGAAAGGAAGCTAGAAAATGAGTTGACAGGCAACGTAAATTGAGCGAGAGAAGCTAAAATTAGAAATGAAGCAGAAATTGAGCGAGGAAGAAAGAAATCGAGCGAGGAAGGTAAAAAATTAATGAGAAATCGATAATTTGAGCGAGGTAACTAGGAATTGAGTGAGGTAAGTTAAAAATTTAGCGAGGAAGCCAGAATTGACAAGGAACTTAGAAATTCAAATGAGGCAACATAGGATTTGAGCGGAAGCTAGAAATTGAGCGAGGTAACCTAGGATTTGAGTGAGGCACGTAGGAATTGTGCGAGGAACCTATGTTGCCTCGCTCAATTTCTGGCTTCCTTCTACTCAATTCTGCTTCCTCGCTAAATTTAAATTTTTCGCTCAATTTCTACTTCCCGCACTCGATTTCTGGCTTCCTCGCTCACTCGATTTCGGCTTCCTCGCTCAATTTCTACCTTCCTCGCTCAATTTCTACCTTCCTAAGCTCAATTTCTGGTTCCTCGCTCATTTCTACCTTCCTCACACCTCGAAACCCTCGCTCATTTCTACCTTCCTCGCTTTCTACCTTCCTCGCTCATTTCTGGTTGCCTCGATCAATTTCTGGCTTCCTCGCTCAATTTCTACCTTCCTGGCTCGATTTCTGGTTCCTCGCTCATTTTCTCCGGCTTCCTCGCTCAATTTCTACCTTCCTCGCTTCAATTTCTAGGTTGCCTCGCTCAATTTCTACCTTCCCTCGCTCAATTTCTAAATTCCTCGCTCCATTTCGGGTTGCTCGCTCATTTCTAACTTCCTCTCAATTTCTGGTTGCCTCACTCAATTTCTACAGCTTCCTCGCTCAATTTCTGGTTGCCTCACTCATTTCTGCTTCCTACTCGCTCATTTCTGGCTACTCCCTCGATTTCGACTTGCACTTGCTAATTTCTACCTTCCCTCGCCACTCAGTTGTAGGTTTTGCGCTTTCAATTTCTCCTTCCTCGCTCAATTTCTAGCTTCCTCGCTTCGATTTCGAGCTTGCTCGCTCAATTTCTACCTTCCCACGCTCAATTTCGAGCTTCCTCGCTCATTTCTACCTTCCTCGCTCACTTCTGGTTCCTCGCTCATTTTCCGGCTTCCCGCTCAATTTCTGGCTTCCTCGCTCAATTCCTACGTTGCCTCGCTCGATTTCTAGCTTCCTCGCTCAATTTATACCTTCCTCGCTCAATTTCGAGCTTCCTCGCTCAATTTATACCTTCCTCGCTCAATTTCGAGCTTCCCTCGCTCAATTTCTACCTTCCCTCGCTCAATTTCTAGGTTCCTCGCTCAATTTCTAGCTTCCCTCGCTCAATTTCTACCTTCCCTCGCTCAATTTCGAGCTTCCCTCGCTCAATTTCTACCTTCCCTCGTTCAATTTCTAGGTTCCCTCGCTCAATTTCGAGCTTCCCTCGCTCAATTTCTACCTTCCCTCGTTCAATTTCTAGGTTGCCTCGCTCAATTTCTACCTTCCCTCGCTCAATTTCTAGGTTGCCTCGCTCAATTTCTACCTTCCCTCGCTCAATTTCTAGATTCCCTCGCTCAATTTCGAGCTTCCCTCGCTCAATTTCTAGGTTCCCTCGCTCAATTTCTACCTTCCCTCGCTCAATTTCGAGCTTCCCTCCCTCAATTTCGACCTTCCCTGGCTCAATTTCTAGGTTCCCTGGCTCAATTTCTAGGTTCCCTCGCTCAATTTCTAGGTTGCCTCGCTCAATTTCTACCTTCCCTCGCTCAATTTCTAGCTTCCCTCGCTCCATTTCGAGGTTGCCTCGCTCAATTTCTAGGTTCCCTCGCTCAATTTCTAGGTTACCTCACTCAATTTCTAGGTTCCCTCGCTCAATTTCTAGCTTCCCTCGCTCAATTTCGAGCTTGCCTCGCTCAATTTCTACCTTCCCTCGCTCAATTTCTACCTTCCCTCGCTCAATTTCTAGGTTCCCTCGCTCAATTTCGAGCTTCCCTCGCTCAATTTCTACCTTCCTCGCTTTCATTTCGAGCTTCCTCGCTCAATTTCTAGGTTCCTCGCTCGATTTAAACTTCCGCTGCGCTCAATTTCTACCTTCCTCTCGCTCAATTTATACCTTCCTCGCTCAATTTCTACCTTCCTCGTTCAATTTCTGGGTTGCCTCGCTTTCGATTTCTACCTTCCTCGCTCAATTTCTAGGTTCCTCGCTCATTTTCGCTTCCTCGCTCAATTTCTAAATTTCCTTCTTTCCTGATTTTTCTAGGTTCCTCGCTCATTTTTCGGCTTCCTCGCTCAATTTCTAGCTTCCTCGCTCAATTCCTACGTTGTCTCGCTCAATTTCTAACTTCCCTCGCTCAATTTCGAGCTTGCCTCGGTCAATTTCTACCTTCCCTCGCTCAATTTCTAGCTTCCCTCGCTCAATTTCGAGGGTTGCCTCGCCTCATTTCTATTTCTTCTTCCTCGCTCAATTTCTGGGTTCCTCGCTCATTTAAGGCTTCCTCGCTCAATTTTCTAGGTTCCTCGCTCAATTTCGGCTTCGCTCAATTTCGAGCTTCTTCCTTCAATTTCTTTGACTTCCTCGCTCAATTTCGAGCTTGCTTGCGCTCAATTTCCACCTTCCTCGCTCAATTTCTGCTTTCCGCTCAATTCCTACGTTGCCTCGCTCAATTTCTAGCTTCCTCGCTCAATTTCTACGTTGCCCGCTCATTTGTAGCTTCCTCGCTCAATTCTGGGTTGCTAGCTTAAATCGTAGGTTCCTCGCTGCTTTTCTACGTTGCCTCGCTCAATTTCTACGTTGCCGCTCGCTCAACCATCGACCGATGGAATCTTGAAAATAACTAGGTTGGTTGGCTAAAGTAGCTTCTCTTACCCCAAAATCATATGTGGTACGTCAAGTAACTAATTTTGGTTTAGAAGATATTCTTGTTAAATGATTAAAAAAATAAATGAAAAAAAAGAGGGAAAATTTTTTTATATACTTATATATACCTATTTATATAAATATGTATTAAAGAAACTTGTAGGTAGAATAAATTTTTCCATGTAAAAAAATAAAAATAAAAATAAATAAATAAAAAATTTTATAGACTGGCACAAACTACAGTTATGGCTACGGTTATAATCCGTAGCTAAAGGTAAAACACCTTTTTCGATATATCGACCGACAGTCGATATATCGAATATTGTAAGATTTTTGAAAAAAACTCACTGAATAGCGCTGGACCATTTTCGATATATCGACTGTTAGTCGATACATCGACGTTGGTTTTTTTTTTTTTTTTTTTTTTTTTTTTTTTTTTGTTGCTGTTGTAATTCCACCACTTTTTGTGGGTCCTATTATGAGGTATGTGTTATATCCAAACCGTCCATCTATTTGGCGAGCTCATATTCAGGCTTGAGACTAAAAATAAGATAGATCTAACTATCAAGTAGACCACACTGTAAAAGGCAACGGGGAATTGGACGTCTACCATTGAAACCCTTTTAGGGGTTATAGAAGTTTTAGTTCATTATGAAATTTGTTTTTCTTCTTCATCCAGGTCTTTGTGACCTATGAATGAACTTAGACGGGGAGGATTTCTCACGAACATCACAGTGGGCCCCAAAAAGTTTTTAATGGTCGACGCTCATTCAACACTGTTTCCTGTAATGTGGTACACTTGAGATTTGCATATACCTCATTTTTTGTCGTATACCATAAAATGATATGGAAAAATATATGGACGGCATGGATGAATAGCATACATCATAGTGGGGCCCACAGACCACCGACCCCAATCCTTTTAAGCCGTTCGTACAACTCTCAGTTCGAGGAGCGTCAGCGCACGTCTTCGCGGCGAAAAGGAGGGGTAGTTTCGTCCTCAACGTCGCTGTCCGCACGTGCTAATCTAGATTGGTAACTAAGGTTTGTATTCTTTCATAGAAACCGCTGGGTAAAAGGGTTTGTCTACAGTGGTCATTTTCTCTTTGGAATTAGGGAAAGGGGGAAATCTTAGCACGGCTTCCTCTGTCTCAATCGGATCCGATCGCAGAATCTACCAAACACAACCCAAACACAATCACAAAAAATCTCATCGCAGAGAGAGAGAGAGAGAGAGAGAGAGACTGTACGGACGGGGTCGCGGAGGAATGGCTTCGTGTCGTCTTTAGCGAGTCTGAAAAGGCGTTTCTGGATCGAACCAGAGCTCTCTCCTCCTTCGCTCTTTTGGGTTTTTTCCTCGACCTCGCTGCCTTTCACCATCGGCTTCTCCCAAGCTTTCCTCATTTTCTCGCAAGGGCTTTTTCCCCTCTCAGGCTCCGCCTGTTTGGATTTTGGTCGTAGATGAGGGTATTTTGGTCATTTTGTTACATGATAGTGGGGATCGGATTAGGTGAGTCCGGGGTAACAAGTTGGTGGGTGAGTTCCTGACCGTGGGGCCCACCTTGATGTATTTTCTGTATATCCACTCCATCCATCAGTTTTTCCATCACATTTTTGGTCATACTTTCAAAAATGAAGCAGAACAAATCTATAGTGGACCACACCACAGGAAACAGTGGTGATTGAACGTCCACCGTTCAAAAATTCCTAGTGCCCACCATAATGTTTATTTACCATCCAAGCTGTTGATGAGATCACGCAGAACGGAATGAAGGGAAAACACAAATATCAGCTATATGGGTGCATATGGTGCGTTCGATTTTAACGGTGGAACATGGAGCGTATGGAATTAGCATTCTTGTTCTGTTGGAATAGAGTCCTGATGAGCACAGTCCAATATGGTATGCCGCTAATTCAGTGATCCATACCGTTGATTTGAGTCATCTGACGGGAGATGCCCTATCATCTCTGTAGAATAACTCCGACTAACTGGACCGCTGGGATGTGGATAACTTCCACAATGGTTTTGAAAAAGGCAAAGATCCAATCGCTAAGATCTTTCAATATTGAAGTTTTTTGCCCCATCCTTCATTCACTGCCGGGTCCATTGTATCCAATGGTCTGGATCTGCCTAAAGGCCCACCTTGGAAAATTAAACACTGGAGGGCTGAGTATACGGAAGTGGGCCCACTAAGCCCAGATTAAGTTACGAGGTGGGCCGATCATTTTTTGATGGGCTTGGGCTGGATTATCTGAAACACTATCTCCAGTCCTGCTGCAATTGGAAGTGTAGTATAGGTAACTGATTGGATTATCAGAACCGTCCAATTGAAGGACTTGTGACAGCTAGACGTGGGTTTCATTTTATATTTCAGTGACCATTTGCAGGCAATCGGATGGGATGATTACACGGTTCCACCGATTTGATTTTTGTGCCATGGACCCCGCATGGTAGACCCTAGTCGTGAATGGTCTGGATCTCGCCATGTGCATGGCTCTGAATCAAGCAGAGATGTAATTAGTAGTGCAGCTGGGACAACTCGGGTCAACCCAGGCCGAGCCCAACCTCAAGAGGAGCAAGCCCATATGCTCGACCCAAGGGAGCCAGATCTAGAGCATTGAACGCTCCCAACCCAAACTGGGGTTGGGTAGGGCTGCCAATATCCTGCCTTCTCGTTTCATGGCCTTTATCTAGGCTGTCCATTTTAAGAAATCCAACCACTCACAGTCCATTCCACAGAGTTTTTTTTCATATATACATGTGGTGTTTCTGGTCTAACTTGAGTCGGGCAAATGCTAAGTCGAGTTTGGGGAAGTGACCGAGAGTAGGCATATACATGAGCTAAGCTAGTTCGAAAAGCTTGCTTGGCTCGGCTTGATATAATTCAGCTCGAATGACCACTCAAAGCGAGCCAAGCTTCATACAACCCGGTTCGTTTTGAAAACGAGCCGAGGGAAGCAAATCAGTGGAGCTTGATTTGGCTCGACTCAAACTCGGCCGAATCAAAGCTTGAGCTTGGCTCGACTCGAATATATATCACACACACGCGTGCACACACACACACACACATATATATATATATATATATAATTTAAAAATAATAAAACTTAAAAACTTAAAACCATGTCCTGCCCATTCATCCATTTCTTTCCTTTCATTACCCAACTTGTTGCGCCCAAGCTTCTCTCTCTCTCTCTCTCTCTCTCTCTCTCTCTCTCAATGGCAAGGCACTTCTATCTAAATCTAATATTTTAATTTTTTATTTATGTAATTGAAAATCCTAAATTCTAAAATTAAGATATAGAGTTTTGAATTTTGATTTGGAGGTTGGGTTGGATGGCTGGGTTTAGTTGGGCATGGGTGTTAGTCTGCTAGGTTAGGTGCTAGGTTGGGTCAAGTGTGGGCATTGGGTCGGGTTGAGTGGGTGTTGGCCGCTTGGTTGGGTTGGGTGTTGGGTCGAGCTGGGTTAAGGTTTGATGTTGGGTTGGGTTGGGTTGGGTCGGGTGTTGGGTCAAATTGGGTGTTAGGTTGAGTCGAGTTGGATGTTGGGGTCGAGTTGGGTGCTAGATTGTATAAGTTTTTGTATTTCGTAATATATTTTCTCTTTTTGGACTTAATGTTATTGACTTTTAATTTGTATTATATACCAAAAAATATAATAAATTGAGGTAAGAGTAAGCTCGAGAAGAACCACACGACATGATCGCAGGATATCGGTGAGGTACATGGATGACTCCAATATCGTGGGAAATTCATCTTTTATTCAGATGGCTCTAGGTGAGCCTGGTGCTGAGAAGTGAAAGGTGACTATGGGCGATGTGATGAATTCGTTGTACCAGACCGACATATGGGAGCTGGTGGAGCTTCTAGTGGGCCGAAAAGTGGTTGGATGCAGGTGGATCTTCAGGAGGATACAATATAGATACAGGGCGAGGTAGGTAGCGAAGAGTTATGCTCAGAGAGAAGGGATCAACTTCTCAGAGATATTCGCACCGACAGTATAACAGGTGTCTATTAGATCCATGATTGGTGCTGGTTGGCTAATGTGATCTTGAGCTGTAAGGATGAATGTGGAGTCTGCACTTCTGTAAGGGAAAGTGAAGATCAGAACTACATGAAGCAACCAGAGCGGTTCGAAGTTAAAGGGGCTGAGAAAAGGCTTTGCAGGAGGTCGTGGTTCAACCTGTCGCCTAGGCAATGGTTTGATTCCTTCATGGTGAGTCAGGAATTGATGACATGTAGATCGCCAATTATGATATGTTTGAAATCAATGTACTGAAGATTCGGTTAAGTGAGACATTCAGGATGAAGGATCGGGGGGCTGCAAAGATGGTTCTCGGCATTGAGATTGAAGGAGTAGGCTTTGGTAATCACAGGAGGAATACCTTGTGTGTAGGTATTGATCAAGGATGTGATGGGCCAGGTAAAGCCGGAGAACATTCCCTACATGTCTCTCCTCAAGTTTTCCTCAGGATATGTCCCAAAACAGATGAGAAAAAGTAGGATATCTCATGAGCCTTATTCGAATGCGGTTGACAGTATATGCCATGGTCTGGATTAGACCGGTTATTTCACAGTCTATCAGTGTTGTGAGGAAGTACCCCGACAAGCAATATTGGGTAAGGTGAGATGGTAAGAAGACTACGTCTTTCCTTTTGAGAAGATATGAGCAAAGATAGTTAGGCACGTGGATTCTGATCCGACGGGCATGCTCTCTTAGATCGTTCCTGTAGAGAAGTTCAAGGTCTGTAAAACTTCTCTGGGCTTGGCGATGACGTAAAAGGAAGATGGAGTGTGCAAGAGAAGCCATGATGTGATGCAGAAATAAGAGAAGAGGTCAAGAAGCTACACAGTTGAAGATTGAAGACATGGTGGATATTGTTGCGAGATGTCTTAAATCTGAGTCATTTTGCAACTGAGATGCGAAAGAGAAATTTCCTAAACTATAAATAGGGGTCCCTAGGAGTATTCTAATAGTAAATTTCTAAGGCTTCCTAAAGGTATTTTAAAGGGTTCTAAGGTTATCAAAGGGTGTGGCAAGGGTGAGATTCGAGGTTGTTTGAATCGGGTAAGTCCTCTCTCTTTGTAATTTCTATTTTCATAGTGAAGATCTGTCGCTTTGTGCCGTGGTTTTTTTCCGCAAGGGTTTTCCATGTTAAATCTATGTTCTCTTGTGTGTGCTTGGTGTCATTAGATTGCTATCCTAGATTTAGATCTGTGTGATTCTGCAGGGCAAAATTCCCAACGGGAAGTGATTATCATCCATTAAATCTCATATATTATTAATCTCATTGATTTGCACATAAAAGAGAAAGTTGAGTAGTTTCCCAAAAGAGATTATATTACCATCCAATGACCCTCAAGCCAATTACAAGCCACCTAGGATATAGGAGGAAAAACAAATAGGGCCTAATGGTTTGACAAAGGTGGCACAACTGATTAATGGAGTCAATGTCACAAACATGTCACAACTGACGACATGACATCGATTGTTGCATGCTATGCCTGCAACAAATGTTGCAGAGGATTCTGATCCCTTATGTGGCAATGGTTCATTCCTCAATCCTAATTTTACCGGATCCCCTACCCAAAACCTCCAAGTAAAATGAGAAATGCGGGTTGCAGCTGCTCGCCTGAACTTTGAAACTGCCCCCTACTCGTGCATAAAAATAGGTTACCTATGTAAAATCTGATCCACTTATCACAGGTCATCACTGTGTGAGTACCATGCATCTAAAATCATGCACATATGTTCATCATGGAAGGCACATGATTTGAACCATTGGTCTTTTTCTAATAACCATTCATTTACTTTCAATAGGTGTAGCCCACCGGATGATCAGATAGGCAAGTTTTTCAAGACATGAAAACTACCTATTGTAAGGACTATCTGATGAGCCGCGCCAGTCTCCCATGCGTATGTCTTGTTTCTATGTGCGTAGTACTCAAATTACAATCCTAAAGTAAAACAGACACGAGTGAAGTCATGCAATGACAATAAGATGAGTTGTGATGGAAAGAGGTGAAGACAGACTTTTGTTTCTCGCTTGATCGAGTAGGATAAACGTCCAAAGCAGACGACTGGAAAAACCAATAATCTCATACTTCTAGGGCCCATTTGGATTGCTAATCATCTACCTAACTATAAATTATAAAAATGATGCATTATAGCATAATGCATTATGTTAATAAAATGCGTTTGGAACTCTAATTGGTATTATAATCTTAAGGTGTTATGCATGTATAATGATTTATTTTCCTAATTTTGAGAATCCTAATTAGAATTATAAGTTTTAAGTCATTTTCATACACTCTCTCTCATCCTTTCCCTAATAGACTCCACATCATGTGTAGTCTAATCCAGTGATTGGATCTCCTTTACTGTAACCAATACGCACCACTTCTTTTTCCTCTCCATGGTTGCATAACTAGAACAAACAATCTAGTGACTTTTAGAGTCAAAGTCTTTGTTTTTGTTCGGTTTTGCAAATTTCCAAGAAGTGGGGCCGTGAATGGATGGGTTTGATCTGGATTTAAACTGATTTGTTTGGGCCATGAACAAATTTCCTAGTCTATTACACGGTTTTATTTTTCACAGCTGAAGCTTAAGTGGACCATTAAATTAGAGCTGGCAATGGTATTAGTCTGTTAAGCTCATGGGCCAGATGGCCATCAGTCGGGCTTAGGCATGCTTATTGTGTTGTGGTTCATTTATAGCCTGAAACTGTTAACTTGGAGATATGGTGAACAACCACATGGAGAGAGGAAGGAAGAAAGAATCGGGGCCTACAATAGCCTGAATTGCATAGGCACATAGAGGGGATGACTTTTGCTAGCTAACTAATCATTATGTGGGATAAACATAAATCTGATCCACCCTGTCCATCAGTTGGGCTGTCAAATTTTCAGTATGAATCCTGAAAATTCAGAACTTACAATATCTACACCATAGGGAATGGTGTAAAATCATTCCAAACAACTTTAAATTCACATAGTTTGGCCAACATTAGTAGGATGTCCTAATTTTCTGCGAATCAATTAATCCTGGCATGAAATGTCAGATGAAAGGATTGGATGATATATAATCACCATGGTGGCCAGGCACCACATATAACTTAGACAATTTTAATGGTGAGACTTCTCATCTAAACTGTTTGTCATGGTGTGTAACACCTGACTTTTGAATCAGCTTGATTTGTTAGTGCTGATCCAAATAAAGAGCGGCACACCTGATTGATGGGGTAGATCTCATCCACATGAAGTTATTCTTCCTCATGAAACAAAAGTAAAGCACAACATCCATATCAGAAACTGCATTTTGGATACCAGAGAGAGAGACTCAGGTGGAAAGGCTTGTGCGGGTAAAAGATAAGCTGTTGGTTGGCTTTTGCAGATGAAATCTAAGCCATCATTCGGTTAGTAGCCACATTTTTTAGTTTCTAAGATAACCTTACCTTCAATTGAAAGGTTTTGGATGGCAGAAACATTATAGCAGGCCTGGGAAATTTTTAGTGGTGAGAGCTTGCTTCTAACTTGGGCTTAGGTGTACTAATTGGGCTATGCTTTGGTTTTCACCAGAGTAATAAATGAATCAAGCTATGGCTGACTCATTCCTATATCAAACCATTTCTAGGACGCACATAAATATTAACAAAAAGTTTCAATTCCCAAATATGACAAAGTTACTAAATGGGCTTGAAATACGAGCCCTTAAGTAAATGGGTCGAAAGAGTAGTGCTTGGGCCTAATAATTTGTTGCAAAGTCGGACCACATGTTAAATTTTAAACTAAATTCTTAACCCAATTAGTAAACGGTTGAGGATCAGGTCATGGGTCTATGGGCTGTGCCTCTGTTTGGGGTTTGAATGGTTGATATGTTTCGTAGCGGGCCGTTAACTCTTCAATCTTTCTCTAGCACAAATTGCCTTGGTGGTGTTCAGTTATTAGAATGAAGGTACATGAAATGCCATTTAGGTTCGATGTAGATATCCAAGCTGTTGCAATGTAGACATACACTAGTAGCAAAGCATACATCGCTCTTCAACTCTTTGGTCCACCGAACCACTGACGCTTTACAAAGTAAAAGAAAACCAACCATTGCCCTTTCCTGGAAACTATATCTGTCAACGGCCTGGGCTTGGGCTGGGCTGAGTCTTGTCCAACTTACGCTGCAAGTAACGAGTTATTACCAGTTGATGCTCCGTGAGCCATCATGATGTATGTGTTTTATCCATGCCATCTATCTTTTTTTTTTTTCATATCATTTTATGGCATTTCATAGCATGATCCCAGAAATGAAGCAGATACATAAGAAACAGCAGTAATTGAGTGCCCACCCATAAAAATTTCCTAGAGGCTACAAAAGTTTTGTATAAGCTGATATTTGTGTTTTCCATTCATCCAGTAATGTGTGACCTGATCAATAGGTTGGATGGAAAATAAGCATTACGGTGGGCCATGGTGGATGTTCAATTACCACTAGTTTCCTGTGGTGTGGTACACTTGAGACAAGGGAGATTGGAGAAGGAGAGTCGTTGTTAGGCTCTGCATCGCCAGTAGAAGGGTTTTCCACCTAAAAAATGGGTATTTTCTCTCTGTTTCATGTCTATGCAGTGGATGCCTTCTTTTGTAATCTGATTACTACATGTGTAAGGTGTTTATAGTTTGTCTTATTTGGCTTTTAAGCTGTAATCTGTTTACAGTAAACTTGTCTACATATGAATAACTTGTTAATTATTTACTGCTTGTAATTAAGTATTCACGCTTAGAGTGATACATACATCCTTTAAAAATCATAATGACATAAAAAGTCTTCATTTAAGATGAATTATTGAGATAAGCCCACTCAATAAAGCTATAGCTGATCCTTGTGATAAATTGATCATTTGATGGGATATATAAGCGAGCCCACTAATTCAAATTCTCTTTTATAACAAGAAACTGTTGAATGTAAACAATCAACTATTAATTTACATGTACATGTAGTGTACGAGCAATGTGTACAGTATGCTCCACATGTACAGTGGCCCCTATATATGTTGGCCATGCGTACATGGCCATATGTGTGAGATAGACGTACATGCATAATTAACCCATGTGTATAACAGGCCATATAAGATACAAAGAGAGGTACAAAGATGGATTACAAAGTAGGCTAGGCATGATACATGAGTACATGTATAGTGGGACCATAGATGGATGATCCCACGTGTACAGAACTTACCCATGCTAATAATACTCACTCGCTTGAGATTGATTGCGTTCTTCGCTGAAGATATTCGAAAATGGAATACATTTGTAACATCCTCACAATTAATTATTTATACAAGCATTGATAATGCCATATATCGAAATCCAGGTCGGTCGCATTAATAAGTGGGCCACATCTATATGAAAATTTTGACCGTTGGAAGATATGACTAATGGACCGGATCTCCGTCATCTTGAGTGTCTCAAAGTCTGACCTCTGATTCATCGGAAAATCAAGATCGTTCACATCTTATGAATGTCCCTGATCTCTCTCTCATACATATGTTAAACTAGTATATGTACCACGAAGAACATGCGCAAGCTCACGCGAGCTCTTCTCACTTGTAAAGATCGGAAGAATCAGACCGTTAGTATTCCTAGCACTTGTACACGTGTACCTTCAATTCAAATTTGAAAATGAGAAACGATCAGATACAGCGGCTGTATCGTAAGTTATTCTACATCCATTATTTACTCACAACGTGTAATATATTTGATTATCCTATCCGTTAAAAAAAGTTGGGCAAAACATGTTAATCAGCAGATATGAAAATCAGGCCGATAAATGATAGAATGGAAAATATTAATGGAATATTAAAAATTCATCTCTTTGGAAAAAAGGAGCATTGGATGCCCCTTCAATCACATAAATATAGAAATCCTTCTCCTTTGTTGTCCGTACTCACATTTTATAACCTTTGGCCGGCCACTCTCCCATGTGAGTGCATCGTGATACGTTCATGATTGCAATGTAATTGAGATATTTGGATATTCCAATCGATCAATCTGAACCGTTGCAAGATCTGCAACATAATATTTTAAGGGCTACTATATATTAAAATTGAGCAGATGAATGAAGCATTCCATAAATTTTATTTCTCTTATCTAGCCGTAAAAAGGAAAAAAAAAAAAAAAAACCGTTGATGGAATGGATGGGATTGCCTGATAAAAGAAGTACTTTAAAACAATATGTAATCCATGATTTTTTTTCCTAACAAATGAGATGGCTTGTAGATTGGACTTATTTATGTGCTAACAATATGAAATTTTCTGATTTTTGTACACCTTTTAGAACTAACCCAAAGCCCCGGCTGATCGATTGTATTGTACAAGTAACCTGACTGTTCGTTCTAACTAACATGTGGGGCCATGGTTTGGTACTGCAGACCCAGACCGTTTGAATTCTTTTGATTATTCTCTTCAAAACAACTCTAGATTGAATACTGTAATCACTTGTTTATAAAAGGTAATCTTGGGAGCTAGTGATTTTTTGGCCATCTCCCAACAAGACTGGGGCCACTATATCAACGATCTGGAACAAGGAACCGTCCGTCCACGTGTTCTGACATTTCTTGTTTCTAGGGAACTTTAAGAGCTATGGTTGTTCCATTCATGTTGGGGCCCAACCTTCCAACGATCTCAATCACTAAACAATAGGTCCCCACTCCGGTATCCTCATCAAGGATCATACGTAGTGTATGTGCATGACATCGTAGCCGTCCAGCAGGTAATCCCAAACATGATGATCATGAAAAAAAAAAAAACTCACCACCCAAAAACAATATAGACCACCACCCAAAAACTCCAAATTTAAGTGTGGCCCACATGATGAACGGACTAGCTTGATTTTTGTTTCTATGTTTTATTGGGACAATTAAACAATATTCCAATTGATTGATCCAGACCATCCATTAGGTCTAAAATGGATTGCATGTGCTACCGTGCAAATATTACATCATACGACAATTGTAACTTCATTGATTATTGGGTTTAATTGCATGGGGTTCTAATATATGCACTTTTCAATTGAACTAATGCAAGTATATTCAAAGTCTATTCATATAATTTATAAACGTAATAAGATATGCATAGAAACACAAGCAATATATTTAAAAGTAAAAGAAGAATCAATAGATCGGGTTACATACATGTTTAATTTTGCATTCGGATACAAAAATTGCAACTGGATGATGAGAAATTGAGGAATTTTGATTTTTTTTCAATTTTTCACAACTTGATCCATCTCTCCCAAATCTCAAAATCGAATTTCCAAATTTATAATTTGTTGTGGAAAACGTAAAGATTTGTATATTTGTAACCATTTGATACGAGTTTAATGTGATTTACAAAAGAAAACATAGATCGAAAGTTAAAAAGTGTTCACTGGATTAAATAAGTAGAATATATCGGCACCGCATGTACGTTTCTCATCGCCCAGGTAAGATACACGGTATATAATATACAGTGGGATATATTGGCTATACGGTGGATATTTAAAACAAAGGCCGATTTTTGTGTCTGTGTTAACTTATAAACAGGTTGGATCTCAAATAAACATTGTGGTGGGCCTAGGAAGCAAACAGTCCATATTCAATATTCTAAAAAAAAAAAACTAAAAAAAAAAATAAAATGAAATAGATTCAATTGATAGGATCTTCCAATATTGGGTTATCTTTTGGTGCATGGCCATCCACTGTTTGCAACATCATATCGACTATTTGGTCCACCAAATCATTGACGCTTTAAAAAATAAAAGAGAATCACCCATTGCCATTGGCTAGAAACTACAGCTGTCAATGGCCTAGGCTTGGGCTGGGCAGAGTCCTGTCCACGCTCCACAAAGTAGAACCTAGGCCTGAGTGCAGCTTGGTCTTATGAAAGACCCGAGAAAACAGATTCAAGCCCAGCCTGCGATATTATGCAGGATACCAACCAAGCCATGGTGATTATGCATGACCTCATCCCAAGGTGGATCCCGACTACCCCCTTTTGTACAAGATTTGGTATGTTCGTATAATGCATCTCATCATGCATTATATATGACAAAAATTCCCTTGAAATTCTAAAAGGGCTGGGCTCGGCTAATGGGCTCTTGAACAGAGCTTGAGCCCGCCCAATTATTAAACAGGTTTAACTTTTAAGGCCCAGACCTGAACCTTATGCCTAGTGGGCCACCCCAAGCCAGGCCATAAGTGGACCAGCCAGGCTCATTGATAGCTCTACTAAACTCTTAAGCCGAGCATTGCATGATACCACCTCTCTAAGCAGTGTACCCAACCATGCCTATTGCTATCCCTGTTGGGGATGTTTTTGGATTACTAGACCAGATAAAGGCAGGGAAATAATTCAATGCAATGAAATGTGTAGTAGTCACTGAACAAGGCGTCTTACAACCACTGGATTAGGGAATCTTGGAGATGATTGGAGTGGGAGAAGAGAAACCTGCAACCTTTCTCCAACCCAACCACTCCAATGCTCTCTTTAGCAGTTTATATTGGTGTCCAAAGCACCGTTGGGCTTCAGGCCATGCCCACTTTAGACTCAAATTTGGTTTGTGCATGGCTGTGTATGGGCTGGGCCTATACTTATTACCCATGGCCCACACCGGCCCCAACAGAGTAACTCAAACCTGAGCTCGAAAAACTAGTTAGGCCCGACTCGATCCTGCCAGCCCAAATTTGGTAAAATCACTATTTTCCACTTACATGTTGTTAATATATCCTTTGATCAGGTGGGGCACACATACACAATGAAATAGATGTCCAGAGAAGTGAAACCAGTGGCATGCATTCACGGAGAATGGATTGCTGTCTAACGGATTACTAAAATGGGATACTTACAGGAGCAAATGAAATTAAGTGAGTCTAAAATGACTTGAGCCCAGGCCCAAACCAAAATCTGAAAGGCCCAAGCTTTGCCCATGGGCCAAGCTAGTATTTTCAAGCTGGATTCAAAGTAGAAATGGGCTCATGGAGTGACTTTTAGAGTCAAGTGTCCTTTTTGTTGGGTGAGTGGGGCATGAATTTATGGGTTTGATTTTAATTGTAAGCTGGTTTGTTTGGGCTTTTCAAGCCTAGTACGTCACAAGGTTTTATTTTGCATAGCCCACGCATATTAAATTAGAGCCAGCAATGGTCTTTGACCCTGTCAGCCCATAGGACGGATGACCAGTACTCGAAATATGGGCACATGGAAGGGATGACTTGCACTAGCTAACTAATCATTTTGTGGGACAATCATGCATCATATCCACCCCATCCATCAGTTGGGCCGTCACATTCTCACCATAAGTACTGTAGATTCAGTGAAATCCAAGACTTACATTAGCTGCACCACATGGAAGAGGGTTTTTCACCATAGGTAATGGTGTGTACCTACGGTTGAATCAGCCTGATTTTTGGCCCAGGTCCAAATAAAGAGCAGCACACCTGATTAACGGGGTGGATCTCATCCACATGAGCTTGAGCCAACCAACAGGAAAGAGTGGAGATTGAACATCTACTGTTGAAACATTCATGATGAGGACACAGGGTGTTCATGACAAATCTATTCAGTCCATCTGTTTTCTTAGTGAATGGCCAAAAATGAGGAAGACCGTAGCTCAAGTGAGCCACATGACAGGAAATAGTGAGATTGAACATCCACCCTTGAAACATCCTCGAGCCATTGTCAACTTCAGATCTGCCTCATTTTTGGGCCCATTCCCTCAGATTGACTGAAAAATGGATGGGCGGAATATTGGACTTCTCACGAACATTAAGGTAGGCCCCAAGTACAGTTTGAGATAAGATGGCAACATTAATCAATGGGCCAGCCAGAGGTCCGGTGGACATTTAAGCATATAGGGTGGGGGTTGCTTGACCGTACAATGATGTTGGTGACAAATCCACTTTATCCATCTATTTCCACCTCATTTTAAGGCATGGACCCAAAAATGAGGCCGATTGAAAGTTCCAGTAGGCTAAACGTACGACTATGAAAGTATGGGAATTAAACGTCCTGCCGATGAAATAGTCATAGAGTCGAATGATGTTTTTGACAAATCTGCCGAGTCCATCTATTTTGGCTGCTCATTTTATCGCATGGCCCATTTTCAGTTTTTGATCTGCCACCTAAATGAGCTGAAAAAATAGATGTACCAGTCAATTTCTCACAAACATTAAAGTGGCCCATGTACGATCAAGACTAGGTCAACACCACGATCAATGTGAGAGCAAGAGATTGGTGGACATTTAAGTTGGAGGGTGAGAGTTGCTTGACTATAGGTGTGGTCTACAATGATGTTTGTGACAAATCTGTTCAATCTATCTATTTAATTTGCCACCTCATTTTGGAGCATGGGACCAAAAACAAGGCTGATCCGAATCTCTAGTGGGCCAAACGAAAATGGAATATGCTTGGATTTTACTTTTAGATTCAAGTCTCCTCTTTCGCGAGGAGCATCGAGATTTCAAAGAGTGAGCCCTGGGACAATATGAGTTTTGGCTCAGATTCTACTATTAGAGTCGAGTATCATCTTTTGTTGAGAACATCCAGTTCCAAGCAATGGGCTTGTCATGTCAAAGTCTAAGTTTTTATTTTGCACAGACCAATCTCAAGTAGAACAACAAATTAGGCTGGCAATGGGCCTGTGACTCTAGTCCACCCTTTAGCCAACTAACCAAACTTGCTTATAACTTGGGCTCAGGTGTACTTATTGGGCTATGTTTCGGTTTCAGCATGAAAACAAAGGCTATTAAGGTAAATAAATCAGGCTATGGCTGACTCATTCCTATATCAATCCGTTTCTAGGATTCACGTAAGTGTTAACAAAAAGTTCCAATTCCCAAATATTACAAAGTTATTAATGGACTTGAAATACAAGCCCTTAAGTAAATGGGTTGAAGGAGTGGTGCTTGGGCCTAATAATTTGTTATCAAGTGGGACTACATGTTAAATTGTAAACCCAATTAATAAACGGGTGAGGATCGGGTCATGGGTCCATGGGTTGTACCTCTGTTTGGGGTTTGAATGGTTAATATGTTTCGTAGAGGGGCACTAACCCCAAACTAGTCCCTCCCTCCGCCACTCCGCATAAATTGTGGATGTGTTTGATCTTTGTAGAGGTGATGGTGATGATGACAAAGAGGAGATGAGCTCCCCAGGATGCCTTTCCATCATCACTTCAAGTACCATGACACCCAAGCCTTATACGTCGCATTTTTCAAATTTTCAGTCACCTTCATCATATATGCAAGCTCTGCAAAAAGGAAGACAGTTTAGTCATGTTCTTTCTCTTTGCTAATCATCAATAGCTAAACTCTTAAGCATATATCAAACTCACAGGGGTTTCTTAATCTAGGTTTCATATCTTCTAGGTTATTTTGCTTGTTAACCCCAAGGGATCTCTACAAACTGTGCATATGCCAATTGCCATGTGTGTGGCACATCTGGGAGTTGCATAAGATGTGCTAAACTTTTAGATGATCTTGTTAGTAAGTTAGGATGGTCTACTAATAAGGCATGCCACATGCATACATTGAGTGTGTACAATTGGCATTTTTTCTCAGAACTATCCATTGTTTTCATGTGTTGGTGGCCTGCCTGATAAGAGGACTAGATTAATCATTGTGTTGGGTCATTTGCATGGTTAGGCCTACCTTTATGTATGCCTCATATATCCCAAACACATGAGAAGTTAGCATGTGTAATCTAGAGTGTGTTGATGCGTCTATAGGTATCGTTGTATCTACACATTTCATTGGCAAGGATTGGGTGATATGGGCATGTTTCAAGAATTTCCAATCTTGGAACTTCTTTGTTTGTTTGTGGGGGCATTCACTGTGTGCGGCATCACATCAACAGTTTGGATCATAGAGATGTCTAACCCTTGTGCAACGGAGTAACCCAGCCCTTATGCATCATTTTCACATTTACTTGTATGGGCTAGGAGCAATGAACTTTTTCAATCATTTATTAAATAGTGATGACTCATCCATCTATACTTGGTATCCATGTAAATCTATCCAGACCATCTGAAAATACAGCCTGAGCATATCCCAAAATTACACTTATTGGAGGATTCTATACATCCGATTGGTGGCCAACAAATGGACAGCTATGGAAAATGGAGAGCACCACGAATTTAATAGCTGATAACATATGGTTAAGTTGGTTGGGTAACATGAATCCTGGTCAGTCTAACCATGCAGCCACATTACTTCCATCATGCATAATGTAAAAAATGATGGACATCAGGTGCAGCAAAGGAAAAACATTATTAACAGTATCTTCATTTGCATGGTTATATATTAGTTTTAAATACTCACAGATGCTTTACAATTTTTTAGTTAAACAAAGTTGGGGATTTGAACAATACAATCCCTTTTGTTTCTTTGCAAGGCCTCTTACGACTGTTGGATTAAGGAATCTTCCAGTTTCCCTAGAGTGCCACATTTGACAACAGTATGATAACTCATGCACAAACTTTACTATGTAATTTCCAACAAAAAATTGAAAATCTTACGAAAAATAAAAGACCAGTTATTAATAAAACTATTAAAGCATGGAGAATGAATTAGCAACTAACCTGGAGCGATGTATCCATAACTGCCTGCGAGCGTGGTCCAATTGGACGAATCGGGCATCAACAATCTGGCAGTGCCGAAGTCAGGGACACAGGCCTCGAATTCTGAATTCAACAGAATGCTATTGCATCATAGGTCTCGATGGACAATTGGCCGAGTGCAATCATGGTACATGTAAGATAATGCATGGGTGACATCTTTAATAACCTTCACCCTTCATCATTGCTTAGGATGTTAGCCAAGCTTTCCCTTTCCATGTAATCATAAACTAGAAATGAGAATTGAGCATGGGAAAAAAAACCGTAAATCTTCACAATGTTGCGATGACAGATTTGTCGTTAAAACCCTCTGTTGCTTCCACGATGTATTCAAACATGGCAATCCCATCGTATTGAAAATGGATTTTCGCTTCTCCTTTCAAGAACCTCTCTTTCTATTTTTCTTCTTATTTGATAATAAATGGAAGAAATGCTGATGATTACAAATAAAAGAAACAAGACCACCAAGAGAGGAGGAACAATGAAGATGACAACTTGGCGGACTTTTCTTGCATCACCATGGCTTGTTGAAGGAGCATTGCAGGGTCTCAAACCTTGCACTTCACCACATAAGCCTTTGTTTCTTATGAATGCCTCTGGGAGAGCCTTCTGAAAGGACTTTCCAGTGTTCTGCTGCTGCCGCTGCTTCTTCTTCTTCTTTTCTTAATTTATCCAAGGCACATAAGAGGATTGACATAGATGTGCAACGACTGATCGGGCTTTTCAATTATCCAAGGCAACTAAATTATATTCTTAATACCCTCCATTTTAAGTGGTCAAGGGTCAGGATTTTGTGTTCAGAACATCTCTCAGGATGGTGAAGATTGGCAGATTTGGGATGCTAATCCTAACTGAAATAGTTACAAAGCTGTCATTTCAGGATATTTATAGTAGCAGCAGGCCTGATTCAAGTTTCAGACCTTGTTTAGTTTAGTTTAGTTTAGTTTTATTAATATTATTATCAATTTTGGAAGGTAGTTTCATGGAAAGTTGATTCAATTGATCAATTATCTCACTGATCTGATGTTCTAACTAGCTGATTCATTTACATCAATTGTATGGCTAAAGTGAAAAATAATCAAATTCATCCAGAAACCATAAGATGAAGAAAAAATATCAAATGAAACTCACTTGATCAATGAGGAGCTCCCAGTTTGATTAGCCTCAGCAATGACCGGTGTTTACTTACCTGGAATGGACCAGACTGTTGGATTGGTTGGGATCAGAAATCATCACTGAAACAGGACGGGTTTTGGCTGGGACTGAAACTCCTCGGTGAGACGGGTCAGTTCACTAAAAACACAAGTCAACCATTTTATTAAGAACATGCAAGTTCACCAGTCAAAGCTGAAACACAACCTGCATTTGTAACCCAAACATGCTAGAAGGATAATATTGCTAGTTGTTACTAAATAATTTTATCTATAATAGCAGATTCCTAGGCCAGAATAGGTCAGGAAGTCAAAACATCTATTAGGAAGTTAATAACCAGGCAACACGTGAACATTAGATTGATGTTTAACAGCAGCATCAGTAATAACTTGTAAATGCATTAGGTATATAAAAAATATATAATGCTGACAAATAGACGAAAAGCGACAACTGGTTAAAGTTCATACAATTTGCAACATCTTGCAGGCCCTAAACCCATGATTTGAGTAGCGAAATGAAAGATGATGCATCTAGTTACAAATGAAAACTCAATTTCTAAAAATATTAGGTAAGACACAAACTGTTACTGAAGGTTTACCAAGATTGTGAACATTCAACATAAGACCAGCAAACCTATTTTTGCTCTTTCTGATTTCTTGGGCATTAGGTCTATCAAAAGGGTCAACAGAAATCCTCCTGCTTGAGCTGGAAAGTGCAACTGGCAAATATACAGAAAAGGAAAGAATGGTTTATCCCAACATCAAAACTTCATGTTTATACCAAAGAATGGTTTATGCCAATACAAAAACTTCATGCTTATTCGGCAATTTAAGATGTCGAAAAGTCTATTCTCTATAGAAGATAGCAATATCTCCAGTGTAAAAGAACCTAAAAAAAAAAAAAAAAAAAAAAAAAAAAAAAAACTGAGAGAGAGAGAGAGAGAGAGAGAGAGAGAGAGAGAGAGAGAGAGAGAGAGAGAGAGAGAGAGAGAGAGAGAGAGAGAGAGAGAGAGAGAGGGAGGGAAAAAGAAAAAATAAAATAAAATTGAGAGAGAGAGAGAGAGAGAGAAGCAAAGACACAAAGACTACCTTCTCTGAAATAACACTTCAACCTTTGAGGTACATGACGTAAATACCTCATCCTTCCCATTCCAGTTGTCTTCCTCGTAATGGCCTTCACACTCCAGTTATCTGTTTCTTTAAGATAATCAGTAAACAACAAACTTACAGAAATCTGCTAAAACTATATACATTACAAGAAGATAAAGAAAGGAATAAAAAACTGTGACCCATGAAATGGTCCATATGCCAAATGTTCTGAGTTTTTCTCATTGAATGTGGACATTTGCTGCACCCACAAGGCCACAAAATCTGGCTGACCAAAGACCTGACTACTCCAACCATCCATATTGTCTTGATTGATGATCTATGTCTGATCCAAAGTTTGATGAGATGAACAGCCAGATATATATTTTGGGGCCCATGCGATCGAACAAATGGTCCTTGAATTCATAGGATTTATTTATTTAAATTAATTTTTAGGGTTAGACTGAGTCAGTATTGGTTCAACAAGTTTCCCTTTGGTATTTCGTCACTTTTTGGTGGGCCACTTTCTGGGCATAACAATATTAGAACGTCATGAAATTGGTCACTATCGAGCCAGCTTCAGAATGATCCCATGATCATACAATTCTGATACAGTTTATGTGAGGTACAACCAGTTTAAGATAAGCCTATATGTTTGTGATGAGATTCAAGGGCATTTTGGTCATTTCTTATTATATTAGGTTTTTCTTTAGTTGCCAAAGGATAACTGCCTCTTTGCTTTGTGTGTAACAACACATTGTGGTTACTTTTAATAAAATTTCGTGTTTAGCGTGTTGATTCCCTTTTGGCATGTGTTGCCTCTGGTTGAAACATAGGAGATTGATTTATCAGTAGTTTTGACCAGTAGGCTGGTGGGAATCATTTCCACAGCGACTTCATCTTTGGAGACTATTCTACAACATTTCTAGCTAAAGATTTCAAAAGAATATGGATCCAGATCAGTCCATCATGTACGCATTTGCATTAACCAATGCATAGTTTTAGCTCAACATGGTGACAAAATTGTCCATATTCAGACCACTGTTGGAATGGCTATCATAATCTTGTCATCAGGATTTTTGTGCTCATAAGTCCTATCCACATGATGGCCCACCAAATCTATGATCCTGATCAATGCACAAAAGTATCAAAAGTGTGATGGAGTTTTTTGTTTTTTTTTTGGTTGGTATTGACATCATGAAATTCCAGGAAGCATGGATGTCATAGAAAACATTTCCCATACATCTTTGTGGGAAATGGGAAACAGAATTCCTCCTTTGACTTCTCGAATACAATCACCAACAAATGCATATTAAAAAAGTAGGGGAAAAAAAAAAGATCCAAAAGAAAAGGAAAAATGTAGTTGTCTCATTAAGCTTGCTAAATTATGCTCTAATGTAAAGAGCACAACGTGGTGGACCAATCGACTCGCCTGACCTTAATTCTGATTTCACAAGAAAATTGCCATGTCACAAGTAGACAATCAACTTGGCCGCATTATTTTATTTTTTTCGAAAGCAACTTGGCTGCATTTTAACGAAACTGGAAACCAAAAGGATTGGTTTCTTCGTTGGGCCTGAGTTTTTCAACATCAAACATAGGGCTTGCGAGTCAATTACACTTTGGACATTATGTGCAGGAGTGAATGATAATGACAGGGGGGAGACAAAAATGCCATGACAACAGCATAGCCATTCATAAAAGCTAATGCATGTGTACATGTTCGTGCACTTTTCTATGCATGTGTTTGAACAGAATATTCAGTCTGTCCAAATTCCTAAACATTAATTTGCAGAGACACAAAACAGTTAATATGTTAAACAGGAAAGAAAGGCCCTATGTCAACAAGGAAAAAGAGGTTATTGAATCCACGCACAATGCATGATGTTATGTGTTAGGCTGTTAGCTACCCAAAAAAACTGGATGCAGGTGGACCCAAATGGATTGGAAATGTAACAAAAATATTACTGGTTGGACAATCTTAGCTGTCCAACTGCCCACCTACAAATGAGAGGTAGAAAAAAAAAATGGTGTAAATGGACAGCACTCCTTACGAAATAGTTCAATTGGAAAGGTATAGATTCATCTCGTCTAGCAAATTTTAGGCTATGATCCTTCCATGGTGGGTCCATGAGATGAACAGTCCAGATCAAGGACTGGTATGACCTCTCCAATTAGCGTCATTACACCAGATAAGGAAATTAGTGTGCTGCACACAGGTTTCATTTCTCCCATAAGAAAGTGGCACAATAGGAGACATACGAAATAAAATAAAAAAACATAACTTAGGGGGTGTTTGGGAACATGGAAACCCTGGAAATGAAATTGCTTTCAGTGGAAACCCGCTTTTTCTCCATTTGCAAAAAAAAAAAAAAAAAGTAGCGTTGCAAACTAATTTCCATTTCTCAGATTTTCCTTGAAAAACTGTGCCGATTCATCTCTCCCAAAAAAGAGACATTGCTGACTTCTGAGTTAAAGAAGATAACATGAGGTGACAGAACATCGAATCGCTGTAAAATTGGAATCCAAAACAAACAAGGGAGAAAAGAGGAAACCATGGTTTCAATTTCTTGATGATTTTCAGGTTACATTTTCATACCCCCCTTTTAATAGTTATCCTTCCATTCAAACACATGAAAAGAAAAGGAAAACAAATAAAAACTAAAAGCTAACATGAACACGAGACAAATATTTCCACACTATAAAGAAACTTTCATTTCTAAAAACAATGTCCCAATTGTTCGGCGATCTAGACCATTGGTGTGGTGCAGCCCACAGTCAATGGCCCATGCACCCCTAGAAGAAAAAAAAATAACTCCTCGATTAGATTATCCCCCACTATTAGGCTTGGAAGATGCCTTAGTCAGAATGTGAACCGTTGCTGTAAATCACTTCTTAACCGTCTATTTATAGCTCACAAATCTCTAATCCACATCGAATGTAGAGATTGCACGAAAATGCATGGAAAAAAAAAAAATCATCAAAGAATGATTAAGCAGAGTATCCAAACCCAACTAATGCATAAAAACCGAATTGAGCTTCCAAAATTGCAGAAATATTAAAAAAGCGGGGGGTCGGTAGATTACGTACACTTGCGGATACGGCTAGCGGGATAAGCGCATCGGCTCTTCTGAAGATGAAAGCTACGGCGCCCGCACCGCACGCAGAGAGTGTGTCTTGTTCCTTCTCTTCCCAAAGCTTCCCGTCCCTTTCCCCTTATAAATTAAAATGGAAATTCATTATTTTCTTTCTTTCTTTTCTTTTTCCTTGCATGGGGAAATGGAAGAGGATGAGATTAGAGTTAGAGACTGGTGAAATTACCATATTAGGCTTCCATGAGATGCTCTCTTTAGCCGTTTATATTTTGGTGTCCAAAGCTCTGTTGGGCTTCAGGCCAGGCCCACTTTCGACTCAAATTTGGTTTGTCTTGTCTTGTCTGGGTTTGGGCCGGGCCTATACTTATGACCCATGGCCCGTACCAGCCCAGCAGAGTAACCAAAATCTGAGCTCGAAAATTGGTTAGGCCCGAACTCGATCCTGCCCAGCCCAAATTTGATAAAATCACTATTTTGCACAATGAAATAGATGTCCAAAGAAGCGAAACCAGCTGTATGCATTCATGGAGAATGGGTTGTCGTCTAGGGGATGACTAGAATGGGATGCTTATAAGAGCAAATGAAATTAGGTGAGTCTAAAATGACTTGAGCCCAGGCCCAAACCAAAAACTGAAAGGCCCAAGCTTTGCCCATGGGCCAAGCTAGTATTTTAAAGCTGGATTCAAAGTAGAAATGGGCTCATGGAGCTTATGCAAGTCACCTTAATTTAAATATTAGAAATGTGGTCCATCTTTGTTGTGAAATTATGTTATTCCTGAATCCTGAGTGACTCATGTGTCCTTATCACTTTACATAATGGGTGAAGAAAGCAGGCCGCATCAGCTCTCCAATCCTACCAATTATTCATGGAGTAGATTTAGTAGACACTTTGACTTCAGGTATAGTACAATTATCTTGAGTCACATTGCCGGAGTGTGAAGTCGTTGCTCTTTTTTCTTTCTCTTTTCTTCTTTTCCTTTGCAATTAACAAAACCACAATTGGTACCTTCTCTTGCTAATAAATATCCCCATTCTTCTCCTAATAATAGGTTAGTAGAAAACTATTATTTCAAAAAAGTATAACATCTCCTAAAAGGTAAATTCTTTGGTTTAGAAGACATTCAGTTAGAAGATGACCATCACACATACAATGAAACATTTTTATTCTTTCAACATGCCTTTATAACATTTGGGTTATGATCACCAATCCTAGTATCTACTATTTTTTAAGAGAGGTAGGAGCACACCACCTGTAAATTTATTGATACAATAAAAACGATATACAAAACATTCAAGTGGGAGCCACAAAGAAAGAGAAGCTTCACCTGAAAATCTACATTTTAGATAAACACCAATTCCACACGCTGAAGTTATGTACATATCATAGCAAGAAAAATACCTTCTTCACATACGATGATTTTTCATACAATAAACACATGGTAATAATGTTCTTGCCACCACTCACCCTCAACCTTGATGATTTTCATCCACCCAACTATACCTTAAGATCCATGAGTTGATGTAATGTAAGTGCGTGGAATGGCCCTAGAGAAAAGGAAGACCCACCAATAGACAACTCTTGAGCTACGTGGTGCATGGTTGGCCGAGAGTTCGGATCTGGCCGAATGCATGAAAGTGCCACGGACACCACAAATATGACTTCGTGTGCAACCACAGCCGTCGGGTCCGGGAGACGTTGGTCCAACATATCCTTTAGCAGTGTATCTTGTCTACTTGGTGGTGTCAGAGAGGAGATGAGCTCCCCAGGATGCCTTCCCATCATCACCTCAAGTGCCACAACGCCAAAGCTATATACGTCGCATTTTTCAGTTACCCTCATTGTATATGCAAGCTCTGCAACAAGGAAGATGGTTAAGTCATGATTATTTCTCATTCTTAATCGTTAATAGCTAAACTCTTAATCATATATCAAACATACCTCTATTTCTTAATCTAGATTTCATATCTTCTAAGTTTTTGTGCTTGTTAACCCCAAGACATCTCTATAAACTGCGCATATGCCAAATAAGACATACTCAGCACATCTGAGAGGTGCAGAGAATTGGCCAAAGTTTTGGATGATCTATCGAAAAAGTCTGGATGGTCCATTGTTTCGTATACATTGTGTACTGTTGGCAATTTTTTCTAAAACTATCCATCGTTTTCACATGGTAGTGGCCCGCTCAATAAAAGAACCAGATTAATCATTGTGTTGGGTCATCTGCATGTTTGGGATTACCTTTATGTGTGCCTCGGAAATCCCAAACGCATGAGTAGTTGGCACGTGTAAACCAAGTCATTGATGTGTATGTAGGCATCAAGGACTACTTTTTTTTTGTGTGGGGCATTCACTATGTGGGACATCACATCAACGGTTTGGACCATAGAGCTGTCGAACCCTTGTGCAATGGAGGAAACCCAACCATCCTCTGGGATCTCTTGGCCGAGCATTGAAGGATGCCTTATTTCCGTATGCATCATTTCCACATTTATTTCCTTACACATCATTTTCACATTTACTCGTTATGGGCCAGAAGTAACGAGTTTTTTCAATCATTTCTTAAACAGTGATAACACATCCACCTATATACTTGGAATATCCATGTAAATATATCCAGACCATCTAAAAGCATGGCCCATATTGTAGATGGAATAGGTTCCAAAAATTATAGTTATTGGAGGATTCTATCCATCTAATTGGTGGCCAACAAATGTACAGTTAAGAAAAATGGTCAGCATCACAAATTTAATAGCTGATAAAATATGCATAAGTTAGTTGGGTAACTTGAACTATGGTTAGTCTTACCACATTATCTCTATCATGCATAATGTAAAATGATGGACCACAAGTGTAGCAAAGAAAATACATTCTTACATTTATCTTCATTTGCATTATTATATTAGTTTTGACTTTGGGGATTGTAAAAATACAAACCCATGTATGTTTCTTTACAAGGCCTCTTACAGCTGTTGGATTAAGGAATCTTCCAATTGCCCTAGATTGCAATATTTGACAACAGTATGTTAACTTATGCACAATCCTTAGTATGTAATTGCCAACAAAAAATAAAATAAAATAAAAGGGAAAGCTTAAGAAAAAATAAAGACCAATTGCTAATAAAACTTTTAAAGTGTGGAGAATGAATTAACAGCTAACCTGGAGCAATGTAGCCGTAAGTGCCGGCGAGCGTAGTCCAATTGGACGAATCAGGTATCAACAATCTTGCAGTGCCAAAGTCAGAGACACAAGCCTCAAGTTCCGAATTCAGTAGAACGTTGTTGCTTGATAGGTCTCGATGGACAATTGGTTGAGTGCAATCATGGTGCATGTAAGATAATGCATGGGCCACACCTTTAATAACCTTCACCCTTAGAGTCCAGTCCAACTCTGCAGCTCCTTTGTCGTTGCTTAGGATGCTAGCCAAGCTTCCCCTTTCCATGTACTCATAAACTAGAAATGAGAACTGAGCATGGGAACAAAAACCATAAAGCTTCACAATGTTGCGATGACGGATTTCTGTTAATGCTCGAATCTCATTTCTAAAACTTCTTTGATCGGATTGATCCCCACCTTCGAGTGGGTGAAGTTTCTTCACAGCTACTACTTGGCTTGATGGTAGATTTGCTTTGTAAACTTTTCCATACCCTCCAATTCCGATGAAGTATTTGTCGTCGAAACCCTCTGTTGCATCCACGATCTGTTCAAATGCATCAATCCCATCATAATTCCATATTGAAAATGGATTTCTGCTGCTCCTTTCAAGAACCACCTTCTCTTTATTTCTTCGTCTTTGGTAATAAATGGAAGAAACGCCGACGACTATAAATAAAAGAAACAAGGCTGCCAATAGGGGAAGAACAATGAAGATGACAACTTGGCAGCCTTTCCTTGCATCACCATGCCTTATTGAAGGGGCGTTGCAGGGTCTCAAACCCTGCACTTCACCACATAAACCTTTGTTTTTTATGAATGCCATTGTGGGAGCCTTCTGAAAGTTTTTGCTGTTGGGAAGACGACCTTCCAAAGCATTGTATGAAAAATCAATAGATTGCAAGCTGAACATTGCTTCAAAAGAAGGTGGAATGGAGCCCGACAACATGTTGTGGGAGAGGTTTAACTTTTCCAGCACATGCAATTTCCCAAGTTGTGGTGATATCTCTCCATTGAGCGAGTTATGACTTAGATCTAGTAAATCCTGTAAGTATACCAGGTTACCAATTTGAAATGGAATGCTTCCATTCAAATCATTTTCGCTCAATTTGAGATACCGGAGTTTGGAGCAATCCCCTAATTGAGGTGGTATTGGACCACTTAGGCGATTCATTGACAAGTCAAGAACCTCCAAATCGAAGAGTTTTCCAATCTCTTTTGGTACCTGACCAGAAAGTTGGTTATCATTTAAACTCAAATTGAACAAAGAAGTTAGCCTCTCAAATTCCTTTGGAATCTCTCCTTCTAGAAGGTTCGAAGAAAGACCAAGTACTCGTAGCTGCTTCAACTGCCCAATCTCGGGAGGAATTTTACCAGTGATCCTATTCCCAGATAACTGTAGCCTCGTCAAGTTTTTGCATTCTCCCCAGTTCGGTGAAGAGTTCACCAAACAACATGTTGTTGCTGACATCCATGAAAGAGAGATGTGGGTATACACCAAAGACTTCTGATACATTTGCAATGAGCTGGTTTCCCTCCAGTCGAACTCTAGTTAACCTAGTGCAATTTCTAAAGCTTTTTGGGATCTCACCATTTAAATGGTTGTCAAATGCAGTGAAGCGTTCAAGCTTGGTAAAGTTTCCTAAAGAGGAAGGGATAGAACCTGTTAGAAGGTTACTAGCAAGCTCAAGCCCATTGAGATTTACTAAATTCCCAATTTCTAGAGGAATTGAACCAGAAATTTGATTTCTTTGGAGTTGGAGGTTCATCAGTTTTGTCAAGTTCCCTAAAGTGGAAGGAATAGAACCTGTTAGAAGGTTGTCTGACAGCTCAAGATGGTTCAGATTCATTAAATTCCCAACTTCTGGTGGAATTGAACCAGAAATTTGATTGCTGTAGAGGTACAAAAGTGTAAGGTTTCTCAAATTACCTAAAGCAGGAGGGATTTGACCTGTCAGACTATTATTCGACAACTCCAACTTAGCCAAATTCTTGAGATTTCCTAATTGTGCAGGAATTGAATCAGAAATTTGATTGTCAAAGAGGTAGAGGATTGTCAGTCTGGTCAAGTTACCTAAAGATGGAGGAATAGGCCCAGTTATTTCATTAGACGAGATGTTGAGATCTGAAAGGTGAGAAAGGTTAGCCATTGAAAGAGGTAGGACTCCAGAGAGATTATTCATGGAGATATCGAGGGAGACGAGTCTGGAAAGAGTGCCAATATCAGCTGGGATGGTTCCAGTGAGTGTGTTGTCACTGAGATTGAGACAGAGGAGGTTTGGAAATGACGAGAAGCTCAAGTTATCAAGCTTACCTTGCAAGCCTGCACTCGGTAAGCTTATCTCTATTATGCTTCCAAGGCCATTGCAGGAGATCCCATACCATTTGCATGGAGAGATTGTGTTGGCACTAGCATTAGCAGATGGAAGTGACCATGAATGGAGAGCTTGTGGTGAGAAGATGCTAGCTTTCCATTCCAAGAGAGCCTCTGCTTCTTCGAGTGTGGATGCTGGTGCTGTTGTAAAGGCATTGGAAGAAAGAAATTCTAATAATAAAAGAAGAAAAGCAAGAGAGAGAGATTTCTGTATGGCCATGGCTGTTGTTGCTTACGCTCTGTTACGAACTTACGAGGATGGGTAGTTATAGGAGGTTGATGTTACTCTGGACAAGAACAGCTTGTCTTACTCTTACGGAAAAAAAGAAAAAAGAAAAAAAGAGTTAATTGACACAGGCGTTGAAAAATATGAATGCTAGTAGAAATGCATCTGCACACAATCTAAATGCCCCAATTTGTGGACCCGAACTTATATAAGGAATAATAGCTGAAATTAGATCTGTTAGACCGAGGGTTGTCAATGGGCCGGGTTAGGTCCGGGCGAGTTCTGTCCAACCCGTCTGCAATTATGAACCTAAGCCCGAATCCAGCTCCGGCCCGAGACAGCCTGAAGTAGTCCAGCTCGAGTCTCACCCGGGACATTTACTAGTCCGCCCTAGCCTAAGCCCTAAATATCTATGTGGATAAATGATATTTTGGAGTGCCTCATGTGTGAGAGAGGGAGAGAATGAAAGAAAAGGGAGAAAAGCAGGTTTAGAAAAGTTTTATTGGGTCGTGCTGGGTTTATGGGATTTGGAGAGCTAAGCCTAAGACCGGCTTGATTTACAATTGGGCTCTTGATTTAAGCCTGAGCCTGTCGGTCCTGATACACCACTCCAAACCCAGCCCAATACCGGCCAAAACCAAAGGCCCGTCAGGTTTACCCGGCCCATTGACAGCCCTGGTTGGACCTATCTCACCTCTGTATGGATGCGGATTGCCTGCCAAGGACGCCGATTGGCTTCTGACGCTGCTACTTGCTACTGCTCGGGGCTCACCGTGCCCCACCATGATGTATGTGTTTCATCTACGCCGTTTATTTTATTTATTTATTTTTTTCGGATCATTTCATGGTACCAGCCTACAAATAAGTAGATCCAAATCTGAAGTTGACCACATTAGAGGAAACAGTGTTGATTGAATGGCCACCATTAAAGAATTTTTAGGGCCGCAGAAATTTTGGATCCAGCTGATATTTGCTTTTTTACATTCATCCAGGTCTGTATGACCTAATCAATATAGGTTGGATATCAAATAAACAATACAATGGGCCTAAGAAGGTTTTTAATAGTGAACATTCAATCACTACTATTTTCCTGTGATATGGTCCACCTGAGATTTAGAACTGCCTCAGTTTTGGGATCAAGCCCTAAAATAATCTTGGAAAAATAAATGGACGGCATGGATAAAACACAAACATTATAGTGGACCTCAAATCACCGACCAGTAGCCAACTTGCTACAAGCACCGTACCCAGCAAAAACTGCGTCCGCCTGCGAAAGCCTTTCCAGAGCGCATCGGATTACTGCTACCCAGGTAACAGGGTGTTAAACTTAACGTGGAGCCCACATAGATGATTTTTTGTATATCCATGCCATCCAACCGTTTCTCCATACTATTTTAGGATGGAATTACAAAAATGACCAGAATCCAAAATTCAGGTGGACCACACAGGGGAAACAGCGGTGATTGAGTGCCTCAACATTAAAATTACCAAAGGGCCTATCGTACGGTTTTCATAATGTTTTTTTTTTTTTTAAAAAAAAAAATCTAACATGTTAATAATGTCTGGAAGATCTGGATGAAGGGAAAATATAAAGATCAGCTTGATCCAAAACTTTTGTGGGCCAAAAAAAAGAAGCTTTTAATGGTCATTCATCATTATTTCTAGTGATACAGTCCACCTTAGATTTGGATGTTATTAAGGTTTGGGATCGGGTCTTAAATGAGATGGAAAACATATGGACAACATCGATATAAAACAAATACATCAAGGTGAGATCCACACCGCTGATACATGGATGGCTTGAAAGCCAAAACCTACACTGATCTGATTTGCTACCTGAATGGTTGGTGGACATTTTATGGACTGTCGTAAATAATCTTGTAGCCCAACCATAACCCATTGTTCCCTGTAGTATGGCCCATCTGAGTTTTGGATTGGCCTAATCGGTTGCCTCAGGTTGTAACATGAGGTAGCACAATTGATGAATGGAGAGTCAACGTCACAAATATGTCACTGTTGTCTCACAGAGCTTGGTAGTTGCATGCTCTGCCTACAACGGGTATTGGAGAGGATTCTGGTCCCTAGGATGATGTAAGACCTGTATCCTAGTTCGTACTGTTCCGATGAATCCTGCAATCATTTCCGTCGAAGTTCGGCAATCCGTGACTGATAATCAACGTTGCGATCGATCGTAAGTCGTATCCTTTAGATTCGAGTCGGTTTAATCCGAGACCTGTATCATTGCGACCGCACCGTCGCCGCGATTCCAACGCCGTGACTCACGCACCGATCCGATACCCTGACCAGAAGATGTGAGTCGGTGTTTATTTCGAAGAAATGCCGCGCTTTTTCAATCCCAAGAGAATCTCTACACAATGTCAAATCAATCCCATCAATCAATCAATCACATCAATCAATCCATCATTTTATGTCAAGTACAAAGCACCCATGCTTTCTTTTTCCACAAGTAAAGCCACCACCAAAAGTCAACCAATCCATCCCTTCACCCATCACTCACATCCATTACTCACCTCACATCACTCTCTCTCCTTATCTCTCTCTTTCTCTACACTATTTTTCAAGCAACACTAAGAGCAAAGAGAGCTCCCACGTCCAAGCCTTCCATGGAAAAAATGACCTTGTGTGGCCCACCTTTCCCTTCCCAAAACCTCTCATCCTAGCCCTTGATTTCTCATCTCCACCGTCAAAGAGGAGCACAAGAAGGTTGGCGTTCCAACAGACCGAAGAAGATCGACGGTGGGTGTTTCCATAGGCTAGATTTCATAAATTTTGTGATGGGCTAAGTGAGGCCTACCGATCAATGGTATGGATCTCACTTGGGACCCTAAGATGTGGCCGATGGCCCATCTTGATTATCATTTTATGTACGATTGGATGCAAGGGAGGGCCCATAGTGTCGGGGTCCCTCCATTACACGTGTGTCCCACTTTTCTCTCCCACTCTCTTTCTCTCTCTCCCTCTCTCATTCCATCTCTCAACTCCCAAGCTCCATACGTCCCAACATTTCTAAGCAATCTCAAAGGCCAAGTGTGGCCCACTTTCCCTTACTCTCACATCTCCCATTTCAACCGTTGGATCATTATCAACCACCATTGAAAGTGGAGGCTAGGAGCTAAGGAGGCTAAGGGAGCAAGAAAAAGGCTAATAAGGTGGGTGATCCACCGTTATTTCTTATTTTAGGGCCCACTTGTTGGTGGGACCCATTTGATGTATGTGATTTAACCAAGAGGGCCCATAGTGGCGGGGTCCCTCTATCTCACCGTGTATCTCTCTCTCTCTCTCTCTCTCTCTCTCTCTCTCTCTCTCTCTCTCTCTTTCCCTAGAATGAAGTGGGCCCCACCAAATCATGTTAAATTCACCCCATTCATCAAATGGTGTGGCCCACCACATTTTAGGCGAAATCCACCGTCCGGTGAAAAGTCTTCATATAATATAACACATAATATTTATTTTATATTAATATTATACTATATATGTATATGTATGCATGGTGGGCCACGTGCATGTGGGACCCACCATGAGGCCTGTGTGTATACTGTCCAGCGTCCAGAGACGCTGAACGTGATGGTAGGCTAACATGGAGTACGTGTGCTGACATGGTGGTGTACTTACGAGCTAACAAAAAGAAAAAGGTGGTTTTGGGGTGGGCCGCTCATGCAGGCCCCACCTTGATGTATGTAGATGATCCACGCCGTCCATTCTATTCTCTAGCCCATTTTAGGCGTTGAACCAAAAGATGAGGCTGATCCGATAATCGAGTGGGCCTTACCATAGGAAACAGTGGTTTTTGCCGTTAAAACTTTGAAAAATGATTGCTGGGGTTCACGTAAACCACCTGAAATTTGGTTTGGACGCCTAATTTTGTGGGACACATATAATGGACGGGGTAGATCTGGTTAGTGTGGGTCCCACCTAGGGTAACAATATTTTTACATATGAGAAAAAGGTGGCAGGAACCTTGCTGCCATGACGTACACAAAAAGGTGGTCCCCATTGGCCCTAGTTGTGGACTCCACCATGATGTATATTTTGTATCCACACCGTCCATGAGGTGGACCACCCTCTGAGGTGGGTCCCTTCCAAAGATCAGCTCGATCCAGCGCTCAGGTGGCCCACACCACAAGAAACAGCGGTGATTGAACTCTACCATTGAAACCTTTCCTGGACCCACTGAAGTTTTGGATCAATCTGAAATTATTTTTCCTCTTCATTCAGGTCTACGTGTGACCTCATGAACGGATTGGATGGCGTATAAATATTAAGGTGGGTTCCACATGGTACCCACTGTGATGTTTTTGTTTCAAAACCCACCGTCCAGGGAACGGTGGGCGTGTGGGGTGTGCACGTGTGTGTGCATACGTGTGGGGTGTGCACGTGCGTGTGTGCATGCGTGTGTGAGTGTGCACGTGTGTGTGCATAGGTGTGTGAGTGCATGTGTGTGTGTGTGTGTATATATATATATTATATTTTATACAATATATCTGATGGTGGGCCTCTATGGGCCCTACCATGATGCATGTGTTGCATCCAACCCGTCCACCCATTCTGAAAGCTCATTTTATGCCATGAATTACAGAATGAATTAGATCCATAGTTCATTGGACCCACCATGATGCATGTGTTGCATCCAAGTCATTCAACTATTTATGGCCGTTGTTGAGGCCCACTTCAATGTGTACTTGTGGCCGTTGTTGAGGCCCACCTTGATGTGTAATTGTGGCCTTTATTGAGGCCCACCTTGATATGTAATTGTGGCCGTTATTGAGGCCCACCTTGATGTGTATTTGTGGCCGTTGTTGAGGCCCACCTTGATGTATATATGGCCCATGTGTTTAGGCCCATTCAATGTAATTGTGGCCCATGTTACGAGGCCCATTATGATTTTTTCAAAGGCCCATGGGTTATGGCCCATTGCAATGTACATAAGGCCCATTGATGTGGCCCACTTGATGAATGTAAGGCCCATGCGATATGGTCCATTTGATGTATTTAAGGCCCAATGGGATGTCCTTAGGGTCCATTGCAATGTGTGATTCCTCCATGGTCTGTGTAATGATACTTTATGGCGGGCTATGCCTTGGGAACAATGTTGGTTTGACGTCCACATTGTAAGGATAATGTTGGTTAAATGTCCGCATTGTCACACTCCTTAAGGCTCACTGATAGGTTCATATTTGTACTCTGCAGTCCGTTTAGGCCTATCTTCACTTTGAGCAACCCCCATTATCATACCATAAGTATAGTGCTGCCCCATGATTCATGATCATACGCATCATATGCATGTTTGAGATGAGGGGTGGCTAATCATAGCATATGCTTTCGGGTGCGGTATTACGGGCTCCCGATAGGCGGAGTTGCCTGCATGAGCGCATGGTTTACGCAGGGTTGATGGTAGTGTGACTCATGCACTTGCATTGCGTGATTGTAGTTATTGTATGCCCTAGCGACACCAGGGCCATAGCCTCCACAGACACATCGTGGGTGGTGGATTGAATACTGAAAATGTTTGGTTCTAGCATACGGGCGCCATAGATGTCCCTGGGTGAAAATCCCTAAACCCGATGGTACCAGAGGATGACTCCAACGTCGAGACCGAGTGGATGTACGAGCGCATGAGGGCCGAATACCAGGAGGTCGCGTCTCCCACTGTGTCGTGGTCGGTTGGAAAGGGGTGTGACCTTACCCGCCTGAGTGAGGGGGCAATTTCTAGGTTGAGTTTGACCAGCTTGAGGAATCGGTCCGCTATCGACGAGCCGGGCCCGATATTGGCAGGCGGATAGTGAGGTCTCTTCCACTCTCCCAGTTGTGCGTTCGGATAGGGGCGGCAAGCTGGCTTGAGTGTACTAGACCCCGGTGATTATCCAGACTGATAACTGTATTGACGGGAGGATTGACATGCTTGAGCTGCATTCTGCATCGCATGGCCTTGATATAGCCGATATCATTTATATTATGTACCGCATAGCCTTGCTACGGCTGACTGCATTCATGTACTCATTGGCACGATTCCGCATTACTCTGACCCTGCATTCCGAGCACGCTCATATTGCGCACACACTTACACCACCCTCTAAGCTTTCCATAAGCTTATGCACGATTGATGCGTGCAGGTGACGCCAGGACGCAGCCGTAGTCTCGTCGCAGTCGGAGCGTGCAGCCGAGCTTTTGGAGTTTTTGTCATTTTCAGTATCTTGTACTTCCTTTTATATACCTTGTACTCAAAGTTTTTGATTATAGTGGATTTTGTGATGGTGTTCTTGTGGTTATTGTTCGTGGGTTATGCTTGTGGTTATGCTCATTACAAATCAAATTGATTATTAGAAATCCTCCTTGTAGCATCCCAGGATCGGAACCTGGCGTATGGGTGCTGGGAGCCGAGAATGGGGTTCTACGGAGGCTGTCGGCGCCGGATTCGGCGATCGGGAATTTTGTGAGCCCGGTTTCCGAGTTTGGGGTGTGACAGATGACAATGGCCCCAGTCCTCAATCTCAATTTTGCCAGATCCCCAACACAACCCGTAAGTAGTACGAGAAATGCAGGTTGCCTGCTCACCTGAACTTTGAATTACAGCAACCAACCCGTGCACAAAAATGAGTCACATATATAAAATCAGATCCACTTATCACAGATGGTTGATTAAAGGTGCATTCTAGATGGCCATCTTTAATTGAGTCCAGAGGAAGTGTTGTTCCTGATGGAGGGGGATTCTACTAGCTCTGGTTGTTGTGAGTGCTTCAGTAGCCTCTCTGTTGTCTGTTTCAGGTTTTGTGCCTTGAGTTTTGTTGAAAGCCTCTTTAGCCTTTTCAGCACTTGGAAGATTACATCCACATTTCAGGTGCTACTTTCTTTTTTGTAATTTTGTTGATGCTATTCAGAGGTTTATATGATAGGTAAGGCTCATTTTTTTTTGTGGGCTCACCCTAATGATTTCAAAAAAAAATAAAAATAAAATGACGGATCCTGATTAGAGATAGTTTGTGTACTTTGAAAAGAAATAAAAGGGCTCTGGCACCGACATAGCACACGTGTCACACGATTGAATTCGAGCCTAACCAAAAATAAAAAGTAAAAAATCTGCTTATCACAGGATCATCATTGTGTGAGTTCCATGCATCTAAAATCATGCAAATATGATCATCATGGGAGAACACATGATTTGAACCATTGGACACTTGCTAATAACCATTCATTTCATTTCAATAGGTGTGCCCACCTGATGATCAATAGGCCATGTTTTTAAAGACATGGAAACTAGGTATTGTTAGTATAACATAAAGAGCAGCTCTAGTTAATTTGGCATGAGTATGGCTTGTCACCGAGGTACTCAAATTAGCAAAAGTAAAACAATGCAAGTGAAGTCATGCAATGGCAATAAGATGAGCTTTGATGGAAAGAGGTGAAGACAACTTTTTTTTTTCTCCCGTATAGTTGTGTAAATTTCCAAAGCAGACTGGACTGGACCTCCCAATATCGCAGGACTTCTAAGGTACGTTTCTATAGCTGATAATGTAGTTAATTATAAATAATAAAAACAAAGTATTATAACATAATACATTATATTAATAAAAGGCGTTTGGAACACTCATTAAGATTATATTCTAAAGGTATTATACATGCTTGATTGCTTGTTTTCTTAATTTTTAGAAACCTAGAATTGTAAGCTTAAGTCATTTCATGCACCACTCCCCCTCTCACATTTCTCTCATCTCCTATCTGTCTCATCCTCTCCCCATTGGACCCCACACCATGTGGGGTCCAAACCAGTGATTGGATCTCCTCAATTGTAATCAATGCACCTCTCCTTTTTCCAATCCATAACTGGATGGTTATGACAATCAACTCTAGCGACTTAAGAGTCAAGTCTCCATTTTGTTGGGTTTTGCAAATTTTCAAGTAGTAGGCCTATCAATGGATGTGTTTGGTCTAGATTTTAAGCTGGTTTGTTTGGGCTTATCAAGCCTAGTCTATTACAAGGTTTTATTTTGCATGGCCCACATTGAAAGAGACCACTGAATTAGAGCTGGCAATATTCTTTGACTCTGTCAACCCATGGGCGGGATGGCCAGTACTCGGCCTCAGGTCATGCATATTATATTGTGCTTCATTTTTTGCCTAAAACTATTAAGTAGGTTAGAAGATGTGGTGTGCAATGACATGGAGAGAGAAAGGAAGAGAGAAATTGGGAGTGCAATGGCCTGAATTGCATAGGCACATGAAAAGGATGACATGTGCAAGCTAACTAATCATTATGGGACAAACATGCATCAGATCCACACTATAAGGAAATCCAAGACTTACATCAGCCGCACCATAGGGAAGAGGGTTTTTCACCACAGGGAAGAGTGTTAAATCATTCCTAAAAATTTTAAATTTACGTGGTTTGGCCAACATGAGTATTAGAATGCCCTGATTCTTGTAGAATCAATTAATCTTGGTGTGGAATGTCAGGTGAGTGGATTGGATGGTGGATGCACACCAAAGTGGACACCACATGTAAGGTGGACTATTTAAATTATGAGACTTCTTATCTCAGCTATTTTCCATGGGTGTGTACTTAGTGTTGAATCAGCCTGATTTTTGGGCCCTAGTTCAAATAAGTGTGGCACACTTGATTGACGGGGTGGATCTCATCCACATGAACTTGGTCCTCATTAAATAAAAGTAATGCATGGAATACATACGAAGTCTTGGACTGCAATTTGGAATTCAGGCAGAGAAGATTGGAGAGAGACACTCGGGTGGAACTACTTACTCGGGATAAAGAATGAGCCATTGGTTGGCTTTTGCAGGTAAAACTCTTAGCCATCATTCAGTTAGCAGCCACATTTTTAAGTTTTTAAAATACCCCTATATTCAATTAAAAAGTTTTCTTATATCCCTTTGAATATTAAAACCACTGAAACTAATAGCGAGTGTAGAAATGTCCAAATGCTTCTTGCGTTGTATATATAGTATATATGGGGCAAGCTATGGCTTCTACCCATCCGTCTAAAACCACTTCTATGATGGGAAGAAAAAGTCACTAACGCATCACTAAGTAAATGGATGAAAGAGTGGGTTGGATGTAATAATCTATTTATGCGTGGAGACATGAGCTTAAATTCTAAGACTAATTAGTAAATAAGTGAGGATCGAGTCATGGAAGTTGATCGTGCTTTCACTGCAAGTCCTTTCCTGAGAACTTAGTCAATAAAAGTTGCACATGGCATCAACTGTAGTATATATATGGCATCCAAGCTGGCCTCTCCTACAGGGCCATTCCATTGGACGCCCCAAAAATAAGGCAATCAACTGTCAGGTGGGCCACCACTTAAATTTGGAGGCCTTTAGGTGGTTGACATTGTTTCCATGGTATGGCCAGCATAATGGTTGGATAGGCCTGTTTTATGGGGCATTCCATCATCATGTTGGTTTTCACTTAATACATGGGTTGGATGGCATTATACAATATATTTGACCCACACATACAGCAGTGTACAAGCATGTAAATAGGTTTTTAAACACAGGTGAATTATAATATGTGCATTTCTATGAGCATTTGAGGCGTCAACTTCCAGATCAGGCTGCTTGAGGGAAATTGATTGCACACCTAGGAATAATTCCAGGACTTTCACAGTCAATTCCATTTTTTGTTGGGTTTTGCAAAATTCCAATAAGGAACCTGTGACTGTGGTATCAATCAGGTCCAGTATGAAGATCCATTTGCCCATTGATAGGTCAACTCATCGAGTGGGTAATCTTTGGCAGTGTCCATTTGGAGTAGCACCACATAAAAGAAAAGGTGATCTTTGAGTGATCCAGACAGTTCATCTGTTGGGAATCTTGGGACCCATTTAATGGGTGGAACTGCAGAGAACTCTGGCATTGAATGAATATAACCATCAAAATCAAAGCCTGCAAGTTGCAGATAACATTGAAATACAGCCAATGATTTAATGAGAAAGGGTCGGGGAATCAGATCATAATTGAGATTGTAAAAATGGGTAACATGCAGACTTCAACTACGTACACACATACATATAGTCTGCATGTGCCATGATCTAGACTTTCATTCTGGGCTTATAGTCTATCCGCAGTTTGTAACAAGATTTCCACTATCCCACATTTATGACACATATATGATGTCTATGTTCACTAACATGGATGATTTCAGCCAGTCTATCAATTAATACGAGTGGGGAATGTGAATGTTATCTTTTGCTGGCCTAACTTCAATCCGGTTGATCTAACAGTGGCTGCCAAATGATACATGGCTAAGATGTGAGTTCTGCCTGCGCTCGATCTTGCATTTGTGCTCCTCTAATGAGAAAATTAATTCCTAGCAAGCTGACAGGGTAGAGCCAGTGACATGGGAATACAGTAGATTCATCTATCCAGTGCACATGCTGTTAGATGAATAATCAATTAGAACCGTCTATCTAGTTTTCCGTGCTCTATATGATTCAAAACACACACCCATCAGATAATTTTAGATATCTAATCGATGGCTTTCAAAGAGATTGTTTAAAAGAAAGATAATTGACATCCACTGCATCTAATTAATGAAAAGTGACACACAGGGAAGCAAACGGGCCAGCCGATGGTTTGGCCAAAGAGGGGAGTAAGACGCAATCTGACAGGTTCTTCTCGGGCGTCCCTCTCCTCCCTCGCTTGATTAGGGGCATTTTCTTTTGGACAAAACTGGCCTTGTCTCTATTAGGAATCTCAAAAAATCTCCAGTTGTATAGGATATGATAGGTGGGGCAGCTAAAATGTTGCTGGCCCGCCCGAAATTAGCCTAAGATGTAATATTTCCATTATCTATGAAGCTGGTGGGTCCTCTTCTGGGCTGCGCTTTTTCCAAAAAAAAAATACACGGAATTTTCTAAACCTGTGGGATTTCTAGAACATAGGCCTGAAACCACGTACTTTAATCACGGTTTTAAGGGACAAACTCTAGCTGACTCGCTTGATTTCGAATTGAAGTTGCAACTCAGAGGACTTGGTAGTGAATTGGCTGGTCAGGCCAAGTCACCAATATTTTCTGTGCAGACAACTGCTGAACTGAATCAAACGCGACCCAGCGGATCAAGTCCACCCAGCCAAGTCGTCAAGCCAACCTGCACATTTTATGGACCATGCATAAATAATCGTGTTGTCCAATCGTATTCCATTGTTCCCTGTAATGTAGCCACATGAGTTTTGGATTGGCATAATTGTTTGTCCCGGATCATAACACGAAGAGGCATGATTGATGAACGTGAATCAAGGTAATCAAGGTCACAAACATGTCACTGTGGACTTACTGAGCATGATAGTTTCATGCTCTGCCTACAACAGGTGTTGCACAGGATTTTAGTCACTTGGATGGCAATGCCTCAGTCCTCAATCTCAATTTTGCAGGATCCCTAACCCAAAATCCCCAAGTAAAATGAGAAATGAAGGTTGCACCTGCTCAACTGAGGTTTGAAACTGTCCCCAATTCATGAGGAGTAGCTACAGTCTCACATGAGTATCACTTGTTTCCATGTGTGAGGTAACTAAAACAGATACGAGTGAAGTCATGAAATGGAAATAAGATGAGCTTTGATGGAAAGAGGCAAAGAGACAGCAACGGTCTTTGACTTTGTCAAGCCATAGGACGGATGGCCAGTACTCGGCCTCAGGTCATGCATATTGCGTTGTTCTTCCATTTTAGCCTGAAACTATTAAGTAGGCTAGGAAATGTGATGCACAATGACGCAGAGAGAGAGAGAGAGAGAGAGAGAGAGAGAGAGAGAGAGATCGGGACTACAATGGCCTGAATTGAAAGGGCAGATGGAAGGGATGACTTGCACTAGCTAACTAATCACTATGTGGGACAATCATGCATCATATCCGCCCCATCCATCAGTTGGGCCGTCATGTACCGGAGTCCTGTAGATTCATTTGAAATCCAAGACTTACATCAGCTGCACCATAGGGAAGAGGGTTTTTCACCATAAGGTGTAAAATCATTCTGAAAACTTCAAATTCTCACTGTTTAGACAACATGAGTAATAGGAGAATTTACTAATCCTAGTATGAAACCACATATGAGTCGATTGCATGGTCAGATGAGTGGATTGGATGGTCATATAGACAAAAGTGAACACCACGTAACTTGGGAGTATTATAATAATGAGACTAATTATCTCAGCTATTTCCCATGGTATGTACCGACCGTTGAATCAGCCTGATTTTTGGCCATGGTCCAAATAAAGAGCGGCACACTTGATTGACGGATTCGATCTTATCCACGTGAGCTTGAGCCAACCAACAGGAAAGAGTCTTGAAATATTCACAGGGACACTGGGTGTTTCATGACGAATCTATTCAGCCCATCTATTTTCTTAGTGAATGGCTCAAAAATGAGGCCGACTTGAAGCTCAAGTGAGCTACATGACAGGAAACAGTGAGATTCAACGTCCACCCTTGAAACATTTGGGGGCCATTTTGAGCTTCCGATCTGCCTCATTTTTGGGCCCATTCCCTCATATTGACAGGAAAATGGGTGGATGGAATGGATTTCTCATGAAATTTAAGGTAGGCCCCAATTAATTTATTTGGTGGGGACATGAGCTTAAATTCTAAGACTAATAATTAGTTGAGGATTGAGTCATGGAAGTTGATCGTGGTTCTTCTGCAAGTCCTTTCCCACGAGCTTTGTCTATAAAAGTTGCACATGGCATCAACTGACATATGTGTATGGCATCCAACCTCTCCTACAGAGCCATTCCATTGGATGCCCCAAAAATAAGCCAATCGACTGTCACATGGGCCCCAACTTAAATTTGGAGGCCTTTAGGTGGTTGACATTGTTTTCCATGGTGTGGCCAGCCAAATGGTTGGATAGGCCTATTTTATGGGGCATTCCATCATCATGTTGGTTTTCACTTAATACATGGGTTGGATGGCATTACGAAATATATTTGACCCACACATGCAACAGTGTACAAGCATGTGAATAGGTTTTTAAACACAGGTGAATCATAATAAGTGCATTTCCACAAGCATTTGGGGCCTCAACTTCCAGATCAGGCTGCTTGAGGGAGATTGATTGCACACCTAGTAATAATTCTAGGATTTTCACAGTCAATTTCATTTTTTGTTGTGTTTTGCAAAATTCAATTAAGGAGCTGTGACTGAATGGCTTTGTGCCCAGATTCTTAGCTGGTTTGTTTGGGAAGGCCAAGTGTAAATTGTTTTAATTTTTATTTTGCTCGGCAAATGCTTAAGTGGACCACTAAATTAGGGCTAGAAATGGATCTGTGACTCTGGTATCAAGCAGGTCCAATAAGAAGATCCATTTGTGATGTAGGGATGAACGTGATGAGGATAACTACTCCGAATCCACGGAGCTTCTCTGGACTCCTCACAGAGACTTCTCAAATCCACGAGGAAAGAAAGCAGAAAAATAGAAATAAATTCTAAGAAATTCGAAATTGATTAATTGATTCTTAAAAATGAGTTCACAACCCTTTAAATAGGGGTACTAAGCAATGAAAAAGAAATTAGAATCAAACTACAACTAAAACTCCTAGAATCTGCAACTTACTATAAATAGTAATACTATTTATAGACGGTTGTGATGTCTACTAGTGCGTAAGGTTTTCAGCCAAAAATAGTAAGTGTCCTATTTGGCATCACCAAACCATTCTCCTAATTATTCTAAGCTCTTTTCACGTTGGGCGCAACTCTTAAAGCCCGACGGATGAAGAGTTATAATCAAACTAAAACTTACTATTTATAGTAAAAATGAAATTAAAACGGGGAAACGACCATCGATCCAGGGGTTTTTCGCAATTCCGGGCACCACAACCTGGCGTAGCGGGGTTGGTTAGCTAAAGTAGCTCGTTCTACCCCAAAATCATATATTTTACGTCATCTAACTCATTCCGGATTGCGAGATATGCTCGATCTAAGGTCCGACGACGGTCCGGATCACTTCTGTCGTCGACCGGGCCTTTTCTGATCCATCTTGGCCATGAAACTGTACGCGACCTGCTCTACATCAATTTGCCCATAAATAGGACCGTCAACTCATCAGGTGGGCCATTGACATCAGAAAAATGGATTGTTAAAAATAGAACCTGCATACATGACCCATAAACGCATGCCCTGTCAATCCCCTTAAAATATCTGGCCTGAATTGCCTTGGCAGTGTCCATTTGGAGTAGCACCACATATAAGAAAGGGTATAATCTTTCAATGATCCAGACAGTTCATCTGTTGGGAATCTTGGGACCCATTTAATGGGTGGAACCGCAAAGATCTCTGGCATTGAATGAATATAACCATCCAAATCTAAGCCTGCAATAGGTTGCAGATGACATTGAAATACAGCCAATGATTTAATGACAACGGGTCTGGGAATCAGATCATAATTGAGATTGTAAAAATGTGCCATGATCCCACATTTATGACACATATATGATGTCTATGTTCACTGACATGGATGATATCAGCCGTCTATCAATAAAGACAAGTGGGGAATGCGAATGCTATCTTATGCTGGCCTAATTTCAATCCAGTTGATCTAACGGTGGCTGCCAAATGACACATGGCTCAGTGTGAGTCCTGGCTGCGCTCAAGCTTGCATTGGTGCTCCTCTAATGAGAAAATTAATTCCTAGCAAGCTGACAAGGTAGAGTCAGTGAGATGGGAATACTTTAGATTCATCTCTCCAGAGTACATGCTGTTAGATGAAGAATCAGTTATCAGAACCGTCTATCTAGTTTTCAGACTCATCAGATAAGATTAGACATCCGATCTAAGGAATTGTTTGAAACAAAGATAGTTACCATTCTCTGCATCCAATTGAAGAAAAGTGAAGCACAGGATTTTCCAAATCCGTGGGATTTCTGAAACATAGGCCAGAAACCACACATTGTAATCAAGGTTTTAAGAGACATCTCTGGCTGACTTGCTTGATTCTGAGTTAAGTAGCAACTCAGCTGACTTGGGAGTGAATTGGATGGGATGGGCAAACCGAGTCACCCATATTTTCTGTGCTGACAACCACTCATCTGGATCAGACCCGACTCAGTCCAGGTCGACCCAGTGCAACTGACACAGACGAGTCAATCCAGCTTGGGCTCAAGTCATATTACCCTGATCCATCATGCCAAGGTCGGGCTTTGTGCCCAGTCTCATGATTTTATCTACTTTACTTCTTCCATATATTTAGTAATTTTGTTCCATCCAAGATAAGTTTACTTTTTGATGTTAACAATAGAAAATAATAAACCATCAAGTTGCTGTCTGACCACCCTTGTGGGCAGGGTATTTCCCGTCTCCACTGGACAATGCATGTGGTGTGATGTGTACATTAGGCAATTGTTACCATGGCCCTACGATTGCTGTGTGGACCATATGAAAGCTTTTGATTGTTCTCATCTCTATCGCAGGAAAATCCTTTTCAACTCAGTAGTCCAAATAATGACAAATGTGGCTGTGCTTCATTTAGAAGGCTAAAGATAAGGACTCATCCTAGCTTCTTTTTTTCGTTAACTAAGCCATGTGGCTTCATGAGATGAGAAAGAGTATAGTTTTGTAGAATGCTCAGTAACCTTAATTAGGGTGAGATGATGTATTATATACTCAATAATTATAAAAGTTTTCTTAGGCTGATATATACTTTGTTGTTTATATGTCATATGTATATATACAAATATTAATTCTTGCAAACTAATGATTGCTATGGTGGCATTGGTTTATCTTTGAATAAAAGAAACTGAGGAACATCAGTAGAAAAGGTAGGATCCTAAGTATGGCTTGATTCCATGTGTGAGGTGCTCAAATTAGCATTCCTATAAGTAAAACAGATGAGGGTGAAGTCATGAACTGTCAATAAAATGAGCTTTGATGGAAAGGCAAAGAAAGAACCTTGTTTCTCCCTTTAGTTTTGGGTAAACTTCCAAAGCAGAGACTTGAATGGATCCCTCGGTAATTTCAAGAATTCTAGGTCCACTTAGATAGCTTGTTATGTACCAAATTATAAATTTTAAAAATGATGCATTATGTTTAACCGTTTGGAACACACATTAGGATTATAATCATAAGGTATTATGCATGCATCATGACTTCTTTTTGTAATTTTTAAAAACCTGAAGTAAAATTCTGAGCTTTAAGTCATTTTCATACTCTCTTCCTCTCTCTCACATCTCTCTCATCCTCTCCCCCGAGATACCCACGCCATGTTTAGTCCAAACGAGTGATAGGATCTCCCCTGTTGTAATCAATATGTACTGCTCCTTTTTCCTATCCAGGATCGGATGGACAATCAACTTTACTAACTTTTAAAGTCAAGTCTCGTTTTTTTGTTGGGTTTTGCAAATTTCCAAGGAATGGGGCCCGAGTATGGATGGATTAGGTCTAGATTTTAACTGATTTGTTTGGGCTTGCACTAGCTAAATAATTAATCACTATGTGTGGACAAACATGCATCGGATCCACCTGGTCCATCAGTTGGGCCATCACGTTTTCACCATGTATTCTAGAAATTCGGAGAAATTTAAGACTTACATTAGCTGCACTATAGGGAAGGGTGTAAAATCATTACTAAAAGCTTTAAATTCACATGGTTTGGCCAACATGAGCATTAGAATGTCCTTATTTTTGGAGAATCAATTAATCCGGGTGTGGAATGTGAGATGAGTGGATTAGATGGTATACACACACCACGGTGGACCCCACATATAACTTGCAGCCGTTTAATGATGAGACTTCTCGTCTCAACTTTTTCCCCATAGTGTGTACCACTTGAGTGTTGAATCAACCTGATTTTCGGCCCCTAGTCCAAACAAAGAGTGGCACACTTAATTGATGGGGTGGATCTCATGCACATGAAGTCCTTCCATCTTCGTCAAACAAAAGTCTTGATGTTCACACAAATTCACAGGCAGCATTTTGGCAATCAGAGAGAGAGAGAGACTCGGGTGGAAAGACTTTCGCGAGTAGAAGATAAGCTATTGGTTAGCTTTTGCTGGTGAAATCTGAGCTGTCATTCGGTTAGCAGCTATATTTTTAAGTTTCTAAAATACCCTTACATTTAATTAAAAAGTTTTCTTATATCCTTCGTATAATGAAACCCCTGAAACTAATTATAAGAGTAGAAATGTCCAAATGCTTCTAATGTCATATATAGTATAGATGGGCCAACCTATGGCTTCTCACCTATCCACCTAAAACCACTTCTAGGAATAGTTCAGTCCTAAAAAGAAAAAGTCATTAACGGGCCACATAAGTAAATGAATCAAAGAGTGGCAGTTGGGCGTAATACTCTGTTTATGAGTGGAAAACATGCTTAAGTTCTAAAACTAATTAGTAAATAGGTGAGGATTGGGTCATGGGTCATGAGCTACAACATGGGATAAGAGTTTGAATTGTTGGCCTGTTTGGAAGATAAGTCACCCATGTTTTCAGTGCTGACAACCACCAAATTAAATCAGACTCAACCTAGTTCACTTGGACCTACACAAGACCTTAATCCAGCTTGGGATCAAGTCATATTCGCCTGATCCATTCTGCCTAGCCTGGCCTTAGCAAGTGTTTTGTCCTATAAATATACATTCTCATTGTGGGTTAGGCAATGCTTGCATCTTGCACCTAAATAGCTGGTTTATATTTTTACAATGTCTATATCACCTTGCATGTGAGACCCTCCTCTCAACGGATGCATACGGATGCATTAGGAACATTCGGCATCAATTTTTAGGTTGGGTGAGACCGATCCTAGTAAAATTTGGCTTGTGGTGCTTGGCTCATGTCAGGGTCAGGCTTTGTGCCTGGTCCAAACTCGACTTATTGACACCCCAAATTACAGCACACGTATGCAAGATCCAATCATTAGGTAGAGCTAGCAGCAAAGAATAATCCAATCCATTAATCAGGTGGGCATACCTTCAATATCATAACACATCCAAATGCACCATTGAATTACGTACCATCCAAATCATTTTTTCACACTAGAACATATCACTACAACTTTTGGTGACATACTATCTTTTCAATTAGCATGACACTCATATGGGGCATCCGTCGCAAGATTCCAACAAGTGGGCCCCAAATCAGATGCGTTTTAGGTTCTACTTTTACAGTCAAGTTTTTAATTTTGTTTGGAGCATTGATAATTCAAGGAGTGGCCCCGGGACCGGATAGTTTTGGGCCAAATTTTATTGTTATAGAAAAGTCTCCATTTTGTTGGGTAATGCTGTATTCCAACCAGTGGGCCCCAAAGTAGATACAGTTTAGATTTTAGTTTTAGAGTTAAGTCTATAATTTTGTTTGGAGCATCGACAATTCAAGCAGTGGCCTCAGGATTGGATAGTTTTGGGCCAGATTCTATTCTCAGAGCTAAGTCTCCATTTTGTTTGGCACCGTTGTATTCCGATGAGTGGGCCCCAAACTAGACATGCGCGTTTTAAATTCTAGTTTTTAGAGTCATGTCTCTAATTTTTCATGGAGCATCAACAATTCAAAGAGTGGTCCTAGGATTGGATAGTTTTGGGCCAGATTCTACTCTTAGCGTTAAGTCTCGGTCTCCATTTTGTTGGGTACTACTATATTCCAATGAGTGGGGCCCATGTATTTATTGATTCATTTGTACTTTTCAGGAGAAAGTCTATTTAAAGTTGGCTTTAGTGGAGCACTAAATTAGGAAAGGCAATGGGCTGGCAACTCAATTTGGTCAGCCCATGGGCCACCTTGTTGGGTCAGCTTCTAAGTCAGGCTCCGGTATACTTACTAAATTGTGGCTGATAAAGTAATGAGTTAGGCTATGACTCACTCCTGTTTCAAACTGTTTCTAGCATGCACCTAAGTATTAGCAAAAGATTTCATTGCCCAAATCTCACAAATGTTACTAGTGGGCTTGAAATCAGAGCCCTTAAGTAAATGGATTAAAGGAGTGTTGCTCGAGCCAATTAATTTGTTGATGGGTGGGATCGTGTGTTAAAATCGTAAACCCAATTAGCAAATGAATGATTTTTGGGTCCATGGGCCGTGTCTCTGGGTTGGGGTTTAAATGGTCCGTTTCTTTTGTATTGGGCCAATGACCCCAAACTTATCCCATACCCTCTGCCATTCTGCGTCAATAGTGGATGCAGAGGAAATGTGTCAATATAACAGTAGCATTATCAAATATTAGTAGCCAACTTGCCATACCATTGGATACGTTGAAATGGTTTTTAGTTCTTCTTTTTTTTTTTCCCTACTTTTCTTGAAAGATGAGTAAGAGATTGTTGAGGGTCCTTCTGCATGTGAAAATGGGACCCACATGTATGGCCTTAAGTACTCTTTCCTCTAACCATGTGTGTGGGGGTATTTTTATTTTCAGTTTTATTATTATTTTTTTTAAGCAAGTAAAAGGAGAGAAAAATAATATATTTTTTTCCTATCTAGAGAGGCTTGTTGTTATATATTCTATTGGTTTGGTTTTCATTCTTAGTGATAAAGAGGAGAATAGTTGGTGGAAAAAAATGAGCATTTCTTCAAACTTCTTGTGGACTATAAGAAAGAGTTTTGATCTCAGGCTTTGTGAGAGTCCATTCACAATACCAGTTTCTTGGATTGTCTTCTTCACAGGTTGTGTTGGAATTTTGTACAATCCTAAGTTGGCGAGAAAATTCTTTCTTTTATTGTTGCTGGAAATTCAACTTTTGGGTAATTTATTTGGGCATCTAAGAGACCTGTTCTCTTGATAATGGTACTTTTATTATCTCTAACATAGTGGTTTTGCACCGAACTGGTTCGTAATTTTTTCCTTCACATCAGAGGATTTTCCATATATAAAATTTGTCTCTTGCACTGTACATATTCGATGATTTGCTTGCTTGTGTTAGAAGTGATTATCATCGATTAAATCTCATATATTATTAATCTCATTGATTTGCACATAAAGGAGAAAGTTGAGTAGTTTCCCAACAGAGATTATATTACCATCAAATGACCCTCAAGCCAATTGCAAGCTACGTAGGATATAGGAGGAAAAACAAATAGGGCCTAATGGTTTGCCAAAGTTGGCACAACTGATTAATGGAGTCGATGCCACAGACATGTCACAACTAATGACATTAATTCGATTGTTGCATGCTCTGCCTGCGACAAGTGTTGCAGAGGATTCTTTGGCAATGGCTCATTCCTCAATTTCAATTTTGCGGGATCCGCTACCCAAAACCTCCAAGTAAAATGAGAATGCAGGTTGCAGCTACTAGCCTGAACTTTGAAACTGCCCCCTACTCGTGCATAGAAATAGGTTACCTATGTAAAATCTGATCCACTTATCACAGGTCATCACTGTGTGGGTACCATGCCTCGAAAATCATCCACATGTTCATTATGGAGGGCACATGATTTGAACCATCGGTCTTTTTCTAATAACCATTAATTTACTTTCAACAGGTGTGGCCCACCTGATGATCAGATAGGCAAGTTTTTCAAGACATGGAAACTACCTATTGTAAGGACTATCTGATGAGCCGCGCCAGGCTCGCATGCGTATGTCTTGTTTCTATGTGCGTAGTACTCAAATTACAATCCTAAAGTAAAACAGACACGAGTGACGTTGTGCAATTACAATAAGATGAGCTGTGATGGAAAGAGGCGAAGACGGACTTTTGTTTCTCCCTTGAGTAGGATAAATGTCCAAAGCAGACGACTGGAAAAACCAATAATCTCGTACTTCTAAGGCCCATTTGGATTGCTAATCATCTACCTAACTATAAATTATAAAAATGATGCATTATAGCATAATGCATTATGTTAATAAAATGCGTTCGGAACTCTAATTGGTATTATAATCTTAAGGTGTTATGCATGCATAGTGGTTTATTTTCTTAATTTTGAGAATCCCAATTAGAATTATAAGTTTTAAGTCATTTTCATATACTCTCTCTAATCTCCCATCTCTCTCATCCTTTCCCAAGTAGACTCCACATCATGTGTAGTCTAATCCAGTGATTGGATCTCCTTTACTGTAACCAATACGCACCACTTCTTTTTCCTATCCATGGTTGCATAATTAGAACAAACAATCTAGTGACTTTTAGAGTCAAAGTCTTTGTTTTTGTTGGGTTTTGCAAATTTCCAAGAAGTGGACCCAAAAATGAGGCTGATCTAAAGTTCAAGTAGGCAAAACGTACGACTATGAAAGTATAGGAGTTAAATGTCCGGCCGATGAAATAGTCATACAGTTGCATGATGTTTTTGACAAATCTGCCGAGTCCATCTATTTTGGCTGCTCATTTTATCGCATGGCCCATTTTCAGTTTTTGATCTGCCATCTAAATGAGCTGGAAAAATAGATGTACCAGTCAATTTCTCACAAAAATTAAAGTGGCCCCATGTACGATCAAGACTAGGTCAACACGACAATCAATGTAAGAGCAAGAGATTGGCGGACATTTAAGTTGGAGGGTGAGAGTTGCTTGACTATAGGTGTGGTCTACAATGATGTTTGTGACAAATCTGTTCAATCTATCTAATTAATTTGCCACCTCATTTTGGGGCATGGGGACCAAAAACAAGGCTGATCCGAATCTCAAGTGGGCCAAACGAACATGGAATATGCTCGGATTTTACTTTTAGATTCAAGTCTCCTCTTTTGCGAGGAGCATCGAGATTTCAAAGAGTGAGCCCCGGGACCATATGAGTTTTGGCTCAGATTCTACTATTAGAGTCGAGCATCATCTTTTGTTGAGAACATCCAGTTCCAAGCAATGGGCTTGTCATGTCAAAGTCTAAGTTTTTATTTTGCACAGCCCAATCTCAAGTAGAACAGTAAATTAGGTTGTCAATGGGCCTGTGACTACTCTAGTCAACCCTTTAGCCAACTAACCAAGCTTGGTTATAACTTGGGCTCAGGTGTACTTATTGGGCTATGTTTTGGTTTCAGCATGAAAACAAAGGCTATTAAGGTAAATAGATCAGGCTATGGCTGACTCATTCCTATATCAAACCGTTTCTAGGATGCATGTAAGTGTTAACAAGAAGTTCCAATTCCCAAATACTACAAAGTTATTAATGGGCTTGAAATACAAGCCCTTAAGTAAATGGGTTGAAGGAGTGGTGCTTGGGCCTAATAATTTGTTATCAAGTGGGACTACATGTTAAATTCTAAACCCAATTAATAAACGGGTGAGGATCGGGTCACGGGTCCATGGGTTGTACCCCAAACTAGTCCCTCCCTCCGCCACTCCGCATAAATTGTGGGTGTTTTTGATCTTTGTAGAGGTGATGGTGATGATGACAAAGAGGAGATGAGCTCCCCAGGATGCCTTTCCATCATCACTTCAAGTACCACGACACCCAAGCCATATACGTCGCATTTTTCAATTATTCAGTCACCCTCATCGTATATGCAAGCTCTGCAAAAAGGAAGACAGTTTAGTCATGTTCTTTCTCTTTGTTAATCATCAATAGCTAAACTCTTAAGCATATATCAAACTCACAGGGGTTTCTTAATCTAGGTTTCATATCTTCTAGGTTATTTTGCTTGTTAACCCCAAGGCATCTCTACAAATTGTGCATATGCCAATTGCCATGTGTGTGGCACATCTGGGAGTTGCATACGATGTGCTAAACTTTTAGATGATCTTGCTAGTAAGATAGGATGGTCTACTTATAAGGCATGCCACATGCATACATTGAGTGTGTACTATTGGCATTTTTTCTCAAAACTATCCATTGTTTTCATGTGTTGGTGGCCTGCCTGATAAGAGGACCAGATTAATCATTGTGTTGGGTCTACCTTTATGTATGCCTCATATATCCCAAACACATGAGAAGTTGGCATGTGTAATCTAGAGTGTATTGATGCCTCTATAGGTATCGTTGTATCTACACATTTCATTGGCAAGGATTGGGTGATATGGGCATGTTTCAAGAATTTCCAATCTTGGAACTTCTTTTGTTTGTGTGGGGCATTCACTGTGTGCGGCATCACATCAACAGTTAGATCATAGAGATGTCTAACCCTTGTGCAACGGAGTAACCCAGCCATTATGCATCATTTTCACATTTACTTGTATGGGCTAGAAGCAATGAACTTTTTCAATCATTTATTAAATAGTGATGACTCATCCATCTATACTTGGTATCCATGTAAATCTATCCAGACCATCTGAAAATATGGCCCGAGCATATCCCAAAATTACACTTATTGGAGGATTCTATACATCCAATTGGTGGCCAAAAAATGGACAGCTATGGAAAATGGAGAGCGCCACGAATTTAATAGCTGATAACATATGGTTAAGTTGGTTGGGTAACATGAATCCTGGTCAGTCTAACCATGCAGCCACATTACTTCCATCATGCATAATGTAAAAAATGATGGACATCAAGTGCGGTAAAGGAAAAACATTATTAACAGTATCTTCATTTGCATGGTTATATATTAGTTTTAAATACTCACAGATGCTTTACAATTTTTTAGTTAAACAAAGTTGGGGATTTGAACAATACAATCCCTTTTGTTTCTTTGCAAGGGCTCTTACGACTGTTGGATTAAGGAATCTTCCAGTTTCCCTAGAGTGCTGCATTTGACAACAGTTTGATAACTCATGCACAAACTTTACTATGTAATTTCCAACAAAAAAATAGAAAATCTTATGAAAAATAAAAGACCAGTTGCTAATAAAACTATTAAAGCATGGAGAATGAATTAGCAACTAACCTGGAGCGATGTATCCATAACTGCCTGCGAGCGTGGTCCAATTGGACGAATCGGGCATCAACAATCTGGCAGTGCTGAAGCCAGGGACATAGGCCTCAAATTCTGAATTCAACAGAATGTTATTGCATCATAGGTCTCGATAGACAATTGGCTGAGTGCAATCTTGGTACATGTAAGATAATGCATGGGTGACACCTTTAATAACCTTCACCCTTATATTCCAGTCCAACTGTGCAGCTCATTCATCATTGCTTAAGATGTTAGCCAAGCTTTCCCTTTCCATGTAATCATAAACTAGAAATGAGAATTGAGCATGGGAAAAAAAAAAAAAACCATAAATCTTCACAATGTTGTAATGGCAGATTTGTCATCAAAACCCTCTGTCGCTTCCACGATGTATTCATAAACATAGCAATCCCATCATAATTCCATATTGAAAATGGATTTCCGCTTCTCCTTTCAAGAACCCCTCTTTCTATTTTTCTTCTTATTTGATAATAAATGGAAGAAAAGCTGATGATTACAAATAAAAGAAACAAGACCACCAAGAGTGGAAGAACAATGAAGATGACAACTTGGCAGACTTTTCTTGCATCACCATGGCTTGTTGAAGGAGCATTGCAGGGTCTCAAACCTTGCACTTCACCACATAAGCCTTTGTTTCTTATGAATGCCTCTGCGAGAGCCTTCTGAAAGGACTTTCCAGTGTTCTGCTGCTGCTGTTGCTTCTTCTTCTTCTTCTTTTCTTAATTTATCTAAGGCACGTAAGAGGATTTGCATAGATGCGCAACGACTGATCGGGCTTTTCAATTATCCAAGGCAACTAAATTATATTCTTAATACCCTCCATTTTAAGTGGTCAAGGGTCAGGATTTTGTGTTCAGAACATCTCTCAGGATGGTGAAGATTGGCAGATTTGGGATGCTAATCCTAACTGAAATAGTTACAAAGCTGTCATTTCAGGATATTTATGGTAGCAGCAGGCCTGACTCAAGTTTCAGACCTCGTTTAGTTTAGCTTAGTTTTATTAATATTATTATCAATTTTGGAAGGTAGTTTCATGGAAAGTTGATTCAGATGATCAATTATCTCACTGATCTGATGTTCTAACTAGCTGATTCATTTACATCAATTGTATGGCTAAAGTGAAAAATAATCAAATTCATCCAGAAACCATAAGAGGAAGAAAAAATATCAAATGAAACTCACTTGATCAATGAGGAGCTCCCAGTTTGATTAGCCTCAGCAATGACCAGTGTTTACTTACCTGGAATGGACCAGACTGTTGGATTGGTTGGGATCAGAACTCATCACTGAAACAGGACGGGTTTTGGCTGGGACTGAAACGCCTCGGTGAAACGAGTCAGTTCACTAAAAACACAAGTCAAACATTTTATTAAGAACATGCAAGTTCACCAGTCAAAGCTGAAACACAACCTGCATTTGTAAGCCAAACATGCTAGAAGGATAAGATTGCTAGTTGTTACTAAATAATTTTATCTATAGCAGATTCCTAGGCCAGAATAGGTCAGGAAGTCAAAACATCTATTAGGAAGTTAATAACCAGGCAACACGTGAACATCAGATTGATGTTTAACAGCAGCATCAGTAATAACTTGTAAATGCATTAGGTATATAAAAAATATGTAATGCTGACAAAAAGACGAAAAGCGACAACTGGTTAAAGTTCATACAATTTGCAACATCTTGCAGGCCCTAAACCCATGATTTGAGTAGCAAAATGGAAGATGATGCATCTAGTTATAAATGAAAACTCAATTTCTAAAAATATTAGGTAAGACACAAACTGTCACTGAAGGTTTACCAAGATTGTGAACATTCAACATAAGACCAGCAAACCTATTTTTGCTGTTTCTGATTTCTTGGGCATTAGGTCTATCGAAAGGGTCAACAGAAATCCTCCTGCTTGAGCTGGAAAATGCAACTGGCAAATATACAGAAAAGGGAAGAATGGTTTATCCCAACATCAAAACTTCATGTTTATACCAAAGAATGGTTTATCCCAATACAAAAACTTCATGCTTATTTGGCAATTTAAGATGTCAAAAAGTCTATTCTCTATAGAAGATAGCAATATCTCCAGTGTAAAAGAACCTAATTGATAAAATTCAACAAGATCAAATACAGGAACTGGATACTTGAGACATGCCCCAAAACTGAAGCAATTCCTCTATGCAGCAGCAGTTGTCTTCCTCGGAGCTGCTTTCCCTAAAAAAGGAGAAAATCAGTCTCAAAAGCTATCAAACTGCTAGGCACCAAAAAAAGAAAAAAAAAAAGAAAAAAAAGAAGTTCAATCTTGACAAAGATGGAAGAAGCAAAGACTACCTTCTCTGACAAAGATGGAAGAAGCAAAGACTACCTTCTCTGAAATTGCACTTGAACCTTTGAGGCACATGACGTAATACCTCATCCTTCCCGTTCCGGTTGTCTTCCTCGTAATGGCCTTCACACTCCAGTTTTCTGTTTCTTTAAGATAATCAGTAAACAACATACTTACAGAATCTGCTAAAACTATGTACATTACAAGAAGATAAAGAAAGGAATAAAGAACTGTGACCCATGAAATGGTCCATATGCCAAATGTTCTGAGTTTTTCCCAATGAATGTGGACATTTGCTGCACCCACAAGGCCACAAAATCTGGCTGACCAAAGACCTGACTACAACCATCCATATTGTCTTGATTGATGATCTATGTCTGATCCAAAGTTTGATGAGATGAACAGCCAGATATATATTATGGGGCCCATGCGATCAAACAAATGGTCCTTGAATTCATAGGATTTATTTATTTAAATTGATTTTTAGGGTTAGACTGAGTCAGTATTGGTTCAACAAGCTTCCCTTTGGTATTTCGTCACTTTTTGGTGGGCCACTTTCTGGGCATAACATTATTAGAACGTCATGACATTGGTCACTATCGAGCCAGCTTCAGAATGATCCCATGATCATACAATTCTGATACAGTTTATGTGAGGTACAACCAGTTTAAGATAAGCCTATATGTTTGTGATGAGATTCAAGGGCATTTTGGTCATTTCTTATTATATTAGGTTTTTCTTTAGTTGCCAAAGGATAACTGCCTCTTTGGCTTTGTGTGTAACAGCACATTGTAGTTACTTTTAATAAAATTTCGTGTTAGCGTGTTGATTCCCTTTTGGCATGTGTTGCCTCTGGTTGAAACATAGGAGATTGATTGATTAGTAGTTTTGACCAGTGGGCTGGTGGGAATCATTTCCACAGCGAATTCATCATTGGAGAGTATTCTACAACATTTCTTGCTAAGGATTTCAAAAGAATATGGATCCAGATCAGTCCATCCCGTATGCATTTGCATTAACAAATGCATAGTTTTAGCTCAACATGGTGACGACAGACCATTGTTGGAATGGCTATCATAATCTTGTCATCCGGATTTTTGTGCTCATAAGTTCTATCCACAGGAGGACCCACCAAATCTATGATCCTGACCAATGCACAAAAGTGTCACAAGTGTGATGGAGTTTTTTTTTTTTTTTTTTTGGTTGGTATTGACATCATGAAATTCCAGGAAGCATGGATGTCATAGAAAACATTTCTCATACATCTTTGTGGTAAATGGGAAACAGAATTCCTCCTTTGACTTCTCGAATACAATCACCAACAAATGCATATTAAAAAAGTACGGAAAAAAAAAAAAAAGATCCAAAAGAAAAGGAAAATGTAGTTGTCTCATTAAGCTTGCTAAATTATGCTCTCATGTAAAGCGCACAAAGTGGCGGCCCAATCGACTCGCCTGACCTAAATTCTGATTTCACAAGAAAATTGCCATGTCACAAGTAGACAATCAACTTGGCTGCATTAAATTATTATTTTTTTCGAAAGCAACTTGGCTGCATTTTAACGAAACTGGAAACCAAAAGGATTGCTTTCTTCATTGGGCCTGAGTTTTTCAACATCAAACATAGAGCTTGTGAGTCAATTACACTTTGGACATTATGTGCAGGAGTGAATGATAATGACAGAGGGGAGAGAAAAATGCCATGACAACAGCATAGCCATTCATAAAAGCTAATGCATGTGTACATGTTGTGCACTTTTCTATGCATATGCATTTGAACAGAATATTCAGTCTGTCCAAATTCCTAAACATTAATTCGCAGAGACACAAAACAGTTAATACGTTAAACAGGAAAGAAAGGCCCTACATCAACAAGGAAAAAGAGGTTATCGAATCCATGAACCATGCATGATGTTATGTGTTGGGCTGTTAGCTACCAAAAAAACTGGATGCAGGTGGACCCAAATGGATTGGCAACGTAACAAAAATATTACTGGTTGGACAATCTTAGCGGTCCAACTGCCCACCTACAAATGAGTGGTAGAAAAAAAAAATGGTGGAAATGGACAGCACTCCTTACGAAATAGTTCAATTGGAAAGGTATAGATTCATCTCATCTAGCAAATTTTAGGATATGATCCATCCATGGTGGGTCCATGAGATGAACAGTCCACATCAAGGAAAGGACTGGTATGACCTCTCCAATTAGCGTTATTACACCAGATAAGGAAATTAGTGTGCTGCACACAGGTTCATTTCTCCCATAAGAAAGTGGCACAATAGTACACACACACAAAAAAAAAAAAAAAAACCCCATAACTTAGGGCGAGTTATGGGAACATTTTAACGCTGGAAATGAAATTGCTTTCCATGGAAACCCGCTTTTTCTCCATTTGCCAAAAAAAAAAAGAAAAAAGTAGCGTTGCAAACTGATTTCCATTTCTCAGATTTTCCTTGAAAAACTGTGCAGATTCATCTCTCCCAAAAAAGAGACGTTGATGACTTCTAAGGCAAAGAAGATAACATGAAGTGACAGAACATGAAAAGAAAAGGAAAAATAAAAAATAAAAACTAGAAGCATAACGTGAAATGCAGACACAAATCGGGGGTCGGTAGATTACGTACACTTGCCGATACGGCTAGCGGGATAAGCGCAAGAAGCGCATCGGCTCTTCTGAAGATGAAAGCTACGGCGCCCGCACCGCACGCAGAGAGTGTGTGTCTTCTTCCTTCTCTTCCCAAAGCTTCTCGTCCCTTTCCCTTATAAATTAAAATGGAAATTCATTATTTTCTTTCTTTCTTTTCTTTTTCCTTACATGAGGAAATGGAAGATGATGAGATTAGAGTTAGAGATTAGTGAAATTACCATATTAGGCTTCGATGAAACTGTGTTCTTCTCGGTCGCCCCTTTGGAGTGGGAGAGGAGAAACCTGCAACCTTTCTTCAACCCAACCACTCCGATGCTCTCTTTAGCCGTTTATATTTTGGTGTCCAAAGCTCTGTTGGGCTTCGGGACAGGCCCACTTTCTACTCAAATTTGGTTTGTCTTGGCTGGATTTGGGCCGGGCCTATACTAATGACCCATGGCCCGTACTAGCCCAGCAGAGTAACCAAAATCTGAGCTCGAAAATTGGTTAGGCCCGAACTCGATCCAGCCCAGCCCAAATATGATAAAATCACTATTTCGCATTTAAATGTTGTTAATCTATCTGTTGATCAAGTGGGGCACACATACACAATGAAATAGATGTCCAAAGAAGCGAAACCAGCTGTATGCATTCATGGAGAATGGGTTGTTGTCTAGGGGATGACTAGAATGGGATACTTTAGGAGCAAATGAAATTAGGTGAGTCAATTACTTGAGCCCAGGCCCAAACCAAAAACTGAAATGCCCAAGCTTTGCCCATGGGCCAAGCTAGTATTTGCAAGCTGGATTCAAGGTAGAAATGGGCTCATGGAGCTTATGCAAGTCACCTTAATTTAAATATTAGGAATGTGGTCCATCTTTGTTGTGAAATTATGTTATTCCTGAGTGACTCATGTGTCCTTATTACTTTACATAATGGGTGAAGAAAGCAGGCCGCATCAGCTCTTATTCATGGAGTAGATTTAGTAGACACTTTGACTTGAGGTATAGTATAATTAGCTTGATCAGTCACATTGCCGGAGTGTGAAGTCGTTGCTCTTTTTTCTTTCTCTTTTCTTCTTTTCCTTTTCAATTAACAAAACCACAATTGGTACCTTCTCTCGCTAATAAATATTCACATTCTTCTCCTAATAATACATTAGTAGAAAACTATTATTTCAAATAAGTATAACATCTCGTAAAAGGTAAATTCTTTGGTTTAGAAGACATTCAGTTAGAAGATAACCATCACACACACAATGAAACATTTTTATTCTTTCAACATACCTTTATAACATTTGGGTTTTGATCACCAATCCTAGAAATCTACTATTTTTTAGGAGAAAGGTAGGAGCACACCACCTGTAACTTTATTGATACAATAAAAACGATATACAAACATTCAAGTGGGAGCCACAAAGAAAGAGAAGCTTCACCTGAAAATCTACATTTTAGATAAACGCCACACTAAAATTACGTACATATCATAGCAAGAAAAATACCTTCTCCACATACGATGATTTTCATACATTAATAAACACACAGTAATAATGTTCTTGCCACTACACACCCTCAACCTTGATGATTTTCATCCACCCAACTATACCTTAAGATCCATGAGTTGATGTAATGTAAGTGTTGGGGGCCTTGCACAAAATCTTAGGATCTAGCCCTCCAGAACAAACCAGAATTATGGATAAAGCAATGAAATAAATCAAAGCATCAATCACACACCACACAAGAGATTTTTACGTGGAAAACCCTCAAAGAGGTAAAAACCACGGGACCTCGTCCAGATCAACAATCCACTATGAAGCAGAACGTTTACAACCTTCTTCACTCACGCAGGAGTGGATAAACAATAAGAGAAATAGAGAAACGGAGAGATCTAACCGATTACGAGGACATAGAAGCGCTGAGATGTAGATTGCAAAGTAGAGAACCTCCACGAGCGTAACCTCCCTTCTATAAGCTTCCTCTCTCTCTTTCTCCCTCTCTCTCACCTTTGATAGCCCTAAACCCTTTAGCAAATCCTCTTGCAAAGCTTTAGGAAACCCTCTTGCTATTTTGTGATACCTAGAAAACCCTAGGCAACCCCTTTTATAGTTTTGGGAAACTCCTTTCCGCATCCCGATTCGAAAGGACTCAAATCCGCAGTTTCGCGCAAAATCGCGGAACAATCTGCGTAACCTACGACTAGTCCTGGCCCTCCTACGACCGGTCGTAGACCACCTACGACTGGTCGTAGCTCTCCACGACCAGTCCTAGCTACAGTAAAAAACAGCACAAACTTGCTGGACTTCGAGTCGTGCCAGGGCTCGAACCCACGACCGGTCGAGCACCTCCCACGACCGGTCGAGCGGGACTCAGGACCGGTCGTAGACGGGGCAAAAAACCACATCAAATCTCCCCCTTTTTGACCCGGGAGGGATCTACCTTCTTCAAGCCAGCTAGGTTTCTACAAACCTCAAACTTGCCCTTGAGCAAAGCCTTGGTCATCATGTCTGACCCATTATCGTCCGTGTGGACCTTCTCAAGCTGTAACACCTTTTGTTCCAAGGTATCCCTGATCCAGTGATATCGAATCTCTATGTGCTTCGACTTGGAATGCTGACTTGGATTCTTGCTCAAGTGTATAGCACTCTGACTATCGCAATAGACCACGTGCTCCTCCTGCTTTAGGCTAAGTTCCTGTAGGAACCTTTTCATCCAAAGCATCTCTTTACATGCTTCTGTGACTGCAATGTATTCGGCTTCGTCGTCGACAATGCTACGACCTTCTGTAGCTTGCTCTGCCAAGAAACCGCTCCCCCGCAAACGTGAACATGAACCCCGATGTAGACTTCCCGGAGTCTATGTCACCTGCCATATCTGCATCCGTGTAGCCCTCTAACACAAGGTTTTCCGTCACCATAGCATAGGCTCAACTGGATGAGCCTCTTAGATACCGTAGTATCCATTTCACCGCTGCCCAATGCTCTTTGCCAGGATTGGCAAGATACCGGCTGACTACACCAACCGCATATGCTATGTCTGGGCGTGTACACACCATAGCATACATCAAACTTCCTACTGCTGACGCGTAGGGTATTTTCTGCATCTCTTCCACCTCTGCCTTCGTCTTGGGACACTGTCTGTCGCTCAATCTGAAGTGACCATCTAGTGGAGTACTGACCGGCTTCGCTGCATTCATATTGAACCGCTCTAGGACTTTCTCAATATACCGCTCTTATGACAGCCAAAGCTTCTTCTTTGCTTCGTCACGGGTTATCTCCATTCCTAGGATGCTGTTAGCCGGCCCAAGTCTTTCATCGCAAAGACTTGCCCAACTCCTGTTTCACTGTCAATCTTCTTGATGTCTTTTCCCATGATGAGCATGTCATCAACATATAATAGCAGAACTAAGAAATCACCATCCGAGAACTTACGCGTGAACACACAAGTCCGACTCCGTTCTGTCATACCCATGCTGTAACATGAATGAATCGAACTTCTTGTACCATTGCCGTGGAGCTTGTTTCAGCCCATACAAGCTCTTCCTCAGCCTACACACCATATGCTCCTTGCCCTTGACTTCGAACCCCTCTGGTTGGTGCATGTAGATCTCTTCTTCCAGTCACCATGGAGAAAGGCGCTTTAACATCTAACTGCTCTATCTCCAGATCCATGCTAGCCGCCAACCCAAGCAACACCCGTATGGATGTCATCTTCACCACTGGTGAGAATATCTCCTCGAAGTCTATACCTTTCCTCTGACCAAACCCTTTAACCACAAGTCTGGCCTTGAACCTCATCTGTGAATTCTTCTGCTCAATCTTCTTTCTGAACACCCACTTGTTGCTCAGAGCTTTCTTGCCCTTAGGCAGTTTCACCATATCATAGGTGTGGTTCTTATGCAAGGATTCCATCTCCTCTTGCATAGCTTTCAACCACTCCTCCTTATGCTCGTCGGCTAGGGCCTCAGAATAATCTTCTGGCTCTCCCCCATCGGTTAGCATAATGTACTCGTGCGGTGAGTACCTCTTGGACGGCTGTCTGTCCCTAGATGACCTCCTCACCTGTGGCTCAACAGTGGATCAAGTGGGGCCGCTCCCGGTCCATCTTCTAAAGGAACTCCCTCGTCCTCTCGCACTTCTTGTACTCCCCGTCATCGGGCACCACGGGAGGAGTAATCGGATCCATGTCCTCTAGCTCACCACGAACTAGGCCGGTTCTTCTCTCGCTTACTAATGTCTTCGATACACCGATCTTCAAAGAAAACCACATCTCTCGCTTCGACGAGCTTCTTCTCGGTCGGATCCCATAACCTCAGTAACCGAATTTTTCATCACCGTACCCTAAGAACACACACCGCCCGATCTTCATATCGAGCTTGGACCTCTCGTCCTTTGGTACGTGAACGGATGTCCCGCATCCAAACACCCCGAGATGACCGTACGATGGATCCCGTCCGGTCCCACACCTTCTCGGGTACTTCTCCATTCAACGGGCCGATGGAGACCCGTTTATCAAATACACCGCCGTGCGCATTGCTTCTCCCCGAACGTCTTGGGCAACTTCGCATGGGATAACATGCATCCGATTCTCTCAACAATGGTGCGATTCATTCGCTCGCCTACACCATTATCTTTGGGGGTCTTGGGAACCGTCTGTTCATGCCGTATACCCCAGGACTTGCGGTACTCATGAAAGTCGCCAATGTATTCACCACCATTGTCGGTGCGGATGCACTTCAATGATCTACCTCGTCTCTCTCTCGACCATAGCATGAAACAATTTAAACACACCAAAGACCTCGTCCTTGGATTTCAAAGCATAAACCCAAACCCTCCTAGATGCATCATCTATAAAAGTAACAAAATACAATGCCCCACCCAAGGTTTTTGTCCTCATAGGACCACAAACATCGAATAAACCAAATCTAATGCATGCACTTTATTAACATGAGAAGCGCTTTTAATAAATGAAACTCTATCTTTGTTTCCCGATAAACAATCAAGACAGGGTTTTGAGAGGCATACCATCACGTCCTGGAAGGAGTCGCTTCCTCGCTAGTACCCTTTTTCACTCATGTGGCCTGAGACGCAGTGCCACATGTCAATAGCCGAATCTTCCGCCGCGTTCAACCCACCCTTGCACATACCGACACTTGCCTTGTACAGGTGCAACACTTCTTTCCTCTAGCCACGATCAACGAACCCTTGATGAGCTTCCATCGCCCACCAAAGAAACCGGCTTTCATAGCCATCATCATCCACCTTCCCGTCGACATCAAGTTGAGGCGAAGGTCCGGATATGCCTCACATCCTCGAGAACCAATGTGCGGCCCACATCGGTCTTCACACAAATATCACCGACTCCCACGATCTTTGATATGCCGAGAATTTTCCATCTTCACAGTCCATAGTCACCGACTTGTAGCTTGTGAAGGAGTCCCCTGTGGAGTCGCATGAAAAGAAGCTCCCGAGTCTATCACCCGGTCGGTGTCCCGACTCGTGGCCGTGAGACATGCATCGTGATCCGTAGAAAGAATAACTACCATGTCGCCATCCGAAGCGACCGCAGATGGAATCGATTCTTCTTCCTTCCCTTTTACTTTCTTGTCGTTTTTCTTACCACGACATTCATGCTTGTAGTGGCCCTTCTTGCCACAATTCCAAAGATTCAACCTCTTTTCGTTACTCGACTTGCCTCTTGATTTATCTCGGCCTTCCCGCCCTTCCCGTTCTTTCCTCTCCCCGTTCTCGTGTCACAAGGGCCTCTTGCTGAGTAGACCCCTGAGACTTCCTCCTCGTCTCTTTATTGAAGAGATAACTGGTTACCTGTTCTATGAAAATCTTTCCGTCTGGCGCGTAGTTACTTAGAGACACCACCAAGTCTCCCAACTGTCAGGCAATGAACTAAGTAATAATAAAGTCTCGCAATTCATCATCCAGGACCATCTTCATAGAGGTGAGTTGGTTCACTATATTGCTTGACCTCATTCATATGCTCGGCCACGTAACCACCATCCTTGAACTTGAGATTTACAAGTCGCCTTATCGAAATATCTTATTACCTACTGTCTTCCTCTCATACACCCTTGTAATTTTAGCCATAAAGCTTTGCGGTGAGGTTTCGTAGACACATGGTGAAACACGAATCATCCAACCATTGTCCGATAAACCCCACCGCCTTTCTGGTCCATCTTCTTCCAATCATCATCGGTCCATATCCTTGGATTTTGCTTTGATATGCCCGAGATTGGAGAATATAGTCCTCGCAATAAAGCAAGTCCTCCATCTTAGCCTTCCATATGGTCCAGTTAGAACCATTGAGGCTGATCATCCTTGAGCCACCTTCCATAATTCAAACCGATCCTACCCGTTCAATGAACTTAGCTCTGATACCACTTTGTTGGGGGCCTTGCACAAAATCTTAGGATCTAGCCCTCCAGAACAAACCAGAATTATGGATAAAGCAATGAAATAAATCAAAGCATCAATCACACACCACACAAGAGATTTTTACGTGGAAAACCCTCAAAGAGGTAAAAACCACGGGACCTCGTCCAGATCAACAATCCACTATGAAGCAGAACGTTTACAACCTTCTTCACTCACGCAGGAGTGGATAAACAATAAGAGAAATAGAGAAACGGAGAGATCTAACCGATTACGAGGACATAGAAGCGCTGAGATGTAGATTGCAAAGTAGAGAACCTCCACGAGCAGAACCTCCCTTCTATAAGCTTCTCTCTCTCTTTCTCCCTCTCTCTCACCTTTGATAGCCCTAAACCCTTTAGCAAATCCTTGCAAAGCTTTAGAAACCCTCTTGCTATTTTGTGATACCTAGAAAAACCCTAGGCAACCCCTTTTATAGTTTTGGGAAACTCCTTTCCGCATCCCAGTTGCGAAAGGACTCAAATCCGCAGTTTCGCGCAAAATCGCGGAACAATCTGCGTAACCTACGACTAGTCCTGGCCCTCCTACGACCGGTCGTAGACCACCTACGACTGGTCGTAGCTCTCCACGACCAGTCCTAGCTACAGTAAAAAACAGCACGAACTCGCTGGACTTCGAGTCGTGCCAGGGCTCGAACCCACGACCGGTCGAGCGGGACTCAGGACCGGTCGTAGACGGGGCAAAAAACCCCATCAGTAAGTGTGTGGAATGGCCCTAGAGAAAAGGAAGACCCACCAATAGACAACTCTTGAGCCACGTGGTGCATGGTTGGCCGAGAGTTTGGATCCGGCCGAATGCATGAAAGTGCCATGGACACCACGAATATGACTTCGTGTGCAACCACAGCTGTGGGGTCTGGGAGACGTTGGTCCAACATATCCTTTAGCACTGTATCTTGTCTACTTGGTGGTGTCAAAGACGAGATGAGCTCCCCAGGATGCCTTCCCATCATCGCTTCAAGTGCCACAACGCCAAAGCTATATACGTCGCATTTTTCAGTTACCCTCATTTTATATGCAAGCTCTGCAAGAAGGAAGATGGTTCAGTCATGATCATTTCTCATTCTTAATCATTAATAGCTAAACTCTTACTCATATATCAAACCTACCTCTATTTCTTAATCTAGATTTCATATTTTCTAAGATTTTGTGCTTGTTAACCCCAAGACATCTCTATAAACTTCGCATATGCCAAATAAGACATACTCAGCACATCTGAGAGGTGCAGAGAATTGGCCAAAGTTTTGGATGATCTTGCGAAAAAGTATGGATGGTCCATTGTTTCGTATACATTGTGTACTGTTGGCAATTTTTTCTAAAACTATCCATTGTTTTCACATGGTAGTGGCCCGCTCAATATATCCAGACCATCTAAAAGCATGGCCCATATTGTAGATGGAATAGGTTCCAAAAATTATAGTTATTGGAGGATTCTATCCATCTAATTGGTGGCCAACAAATGTACAGTTAAGAAAAAATGGTCAGCATCACAAATTTAATAGCTGATAAAATATGCATAAGTTAGTTGGGTAACTTGAACTATGGTTAGTCTTACCATGCAACCACATTATCTCTATCATGCATAATGTAAAATGATGGACCACAAGTGTAGCAAAGAAAATACATTCTTACGTTTATCTTCATTTGCATTATTATATTAGTTTTGACTTTGGGGATTGTAAAAAGACAAATTCATGCATGTTTCTTTACAAGGCCTCTGACAGCTGTTGGATTAAGGAATCTTCCAGTTGCCCTAGATTGCAATATTTGACAACAGTATGTTAACTTATGCCCAATCTTAGTATGTAATTGCCAACAAAAAATAAAATAAAATAAAAGGGAAAGCTTAAGAAAAAATAAAGACCAATTGCTAATAAAACTTTTAAAGTGTGGAGAATGAATTAACAGCTAACCTGGAGCGATGTATCCGTAAGTGCCGGCGAGCATAGTCCAATTGGATGAATCAGGTATCAACAATCTTGCAGTGTCAAAGTCAGAGACACAGGCCTCAAGTTCCGAATTCAGCAGAACGTTGTTGCTTGATAGGTCTCGATGGACAATTGGTTGGGTGCAATCATGGTGCATGTAAGATAATGCATGGGCCACACCTTTAATAACCTTCACCCTTAGAGTCCAGTCCAACTCTGCAGCTCCTCTGTCGTTGCTTAGGATGCTAGTCAAGCTTCCCCTTTCCATGTACTCATAGACTAGAAATGAGAATTGAGCATGGGAACAAAAACCATAAAGCTTCACAATGTTGCGATGACGGATTTCTGTTAATGCTCGAATCTCATTTCTAAAACTTCTTTGATCGGATAGATCCCCACCTTCGAGTGGGTGAAGTTTCTTCACAGCTACTACTTGGCCTGATGGTAGATTTGCTTTGTAAACTTTTCCATACCCTCCAATTCCGATGCAGTATTTGTCGTCGAAACCCTCTGTCGCTTCCACGATCTGTCCAAATGCATCAATCCCATCATAATTCCATATTGAAAATGGATTTCTGCTGCTCCTTTCAAGAACCACCTTCTCTTTATTTCTTCGTCTTTGGGAATAAATGGAAGAAATGCCGACGACTATAAATAAAAGAAACAAGGTTGCCAACAGAGGAAGAACAATGAAGATGACAACTTGGCAGCCTTTCCTTGCATCACCATGCCTTATTGAAGGGGCGTTGCAGGGTCTCAAACCCTGCACTTCACCACATAAACCTTTGTTTTTTATGAATGCCATTGCAGGAGCCTTCTGAAAGTTTTTGCTGTTGGGAAGAGGACCTTCCAAAGCATTGTATGAAATATCAATAGATTGCAAGCTGAACATTGCTTCAAAAGAAGGTGGAACGGAGCCCGACAACATGTTGTGGGAGAGGTTTAACTTTTCCAGCACATGCAATTTCCCAAGTTGTGGTGATATCTCTCCATTGAGCGAGTTATGACTTAGATCTAGTAAATCCTGTAAGTATACCAGGTTACCAATTTGAAATGGAATGCTTCCATTCAAATCATTTTCGCTCAATTTGAGATACCGGAGTTTGGAGCAATCCCCTAATTGAGGTGGTATTGGACCACTTAGGCGATTCATTGACAAGTCAAGAACCTCCAAATCGAAGAGTTTTCCAATCTCTTTTGGTACCTGACCAGAAAGTTGGTTATCATTTAAACTCAAATTGAACAAAGAAGTTAGCCTCTCATCTCTCCTTCTAGAAGGTTCGAAGAAAGACCAAGTACTCGTAGCTGCTTCAACTGCCCAATCTCGGGAGGAATTTTACCAGTGATCCTATTCCCAGATAACTGTAGCCTCGTCAAGTTTTTGCATTCTCCCCAGTTCGGTGAGAGTTCACCAAACAACCTGTTGTTGCTGACATCCATGAAATAGAGATGTGGGTATACACCAAAGGCTTTTGATACATTTGCAAAGAGCTGATTTCCTTCGAGTCGCACTCTAGTTAACCTAGTGCAGTTTCTGAAGCTTTTTGGGATCTCACCAGTTAAATGGTTGTCAAATGCAGTGAATGCTTTAAGAGATCCACCGTGGCATAACTGAGGTAAATAGCCTGAGAAGTTGTTGCCATTCAAGTAGAGTTCAGAAAGATTTGTCAAGTTTGACAATTCTTGAGGCAATGAACCAAATAATTGATTATCATAGAGGGATAAAATTACAAGGCTGCTCAAATTACCTAAAGTAGGAGGGATTGGACCTGTCAGATTGTTATCGTTCAACGACAACTGAACCAAATTCTTGAGATTTCCTAATTGTGCAGGAATTGAACCAGAAATTTGATTGCTGTAGAGGTACAAAAGTGTAAGGTTTCTCAAATTACCTAAAGCAGGAGGGATTGGACCTGTCAGATTGTTATCGTTCAACGACAACTGAACCAAATTCTTGAGATTTCCTAATTGTGCAGGAATTGAACCAGAAATTTGATTGCTGTGGAGGTACAAAAATGTAAGGTTTCTCAAATTACCTAAAGCAGGAGGGATTGGACCTGTCAGATTGTTATAGCTCAACTCCAAATCAACCAAATTTTTGAGATTTCCAAATTGTGCAGGAATTGAACCAGAAATTTGATTCCGGAAGAGAGACAAAACTGTAAGGTTTCTCAAATTACCTAAGTAGGAGGAATTGGACCCATCAGATTGTTATTTGACAACTTCAACTCAATCAAATTCTTGAGATTTCCTAATTGTGCAGGAATTGAACCAGAAATTTGATTGTCAAAGAGGTAGAGGATTGTTAGCCTGGTCAAGTTACCTAAAGATGGAGGAATAGGCCCAGTTATTTCATTGGATGAGATGTCGAGCTTTGAAAGGTGAGAAAGGTTAGCCATTGAAAGAGGTAGAACTCCAGAGAGATTATTCAAGGAGATATCGAGGGAGACGAGTATGGAAAGAATTCCAATATCAGCTGGGATTGTTCCAATGAGTGTGTTGTTACTGACATTGAGACGGAGGAGGTTTGGAAATGACGAGAAGCTCAAGTTATGAAGCTTACCTTGTAAGCCTGCACTGGGTAAGCTTATCTCTATTACGCTTCCAAGGCCGTTGCAGGAGATCCCATACCATTTGCATGGAGAGATTGTGTTGGCACTAGCATTAGCAGATGGAAGTGACCATGAATGGAGAGCTTGTGGTGAGAAGATGCTGGCTTTCCATTCCAAGAGAGCCTCTGCTTCTCCAAGTGCGGTTGCTGGTGCTGTTGTAAAGGCATTGGAAGAAAGAAATTCTAATAATAAAAGAAGAAAAGCAAGAGAGAGAGATTTCTGTATGGCCATGGCCGTTGTTGCTTATGCTCTGTTACGAACTTACGAGGATGGGTATTTATAGACGGAGGTTGATGTTACTCTGGACAAGAACAGCTTATCTTACTCTTACGGGAAAAAAAGAGAAATTTGCGACTGTACGACCCATTTATGGCCCATTTGCGAGATCACGCTCACCTCATTTTACCTTACGAGAATAAGCCCCGGCTGTACGGACGCCTTGCCAAAGGTCGAAAATGCCCCTGCTTTTTCCTCCAAGTGGATCGGCTGGTGCTCGAAGACCAGCGTTGACGCTCCTCGAACTCCTACGAACGGTTCAAAAGAGATCAACGTTACATGGACCCCACAGTTATATATTTATTATATCCACAACGTTCATCATATTTTGAGATCTTTTCCGAGCATTATCAAAAAAAAAAAAAAAAATCATATCCAGAGATCAACTGGACCACACCACAAAGAGCAGCAGAAAATTGAATTTTACCGTTGAAAATTTTGTAGGGCCCACCGTAACATTTATTTTCCATCCAATATATTCATAAGGTCACAAAGACCTGGATTAAGAGGAAAAACAAATTTCATAATGATCCAAAACTTCTGTGACCCTAAAAGGGTTTCAATGGTAAACGTTCAATCCTCCACAGCTTTTAACGGTGTCCGCTTGATAGCTAGATCTGTCTTATTTTTCGTCTCAAGTCTTAATACGAGTTTTCCAAAAAGATGGACGGTTTGGATATAACACATACCTCATAATAGGACCCAAAAATAGCGGTGGGATAACAACAGCAAAAAATAAAAGAATAATAAAAAATAAATAAATAAACCAGGTACTTTTCGCTACGGGTCGTTCTATTGCTACGGATAATAACCGTAGCCATAGTCCTAACCCATGCCATTTCGATTTGTCTTTTTATATGTATCGAAGGTCTTTCGATTAATTGATAAAGGTCCAAAACACTCCAGTGAGTTTGCCTCAAATTTCCTGAAATTTTCAATCAATCGAATGTCTTTCGTTTATTCGAAAAAGGTATTTTATCTTCAGCTACGAATTATAACCATAGCCATAATTGTAGTAGTTTGTGTCAATCTATGAATTTTTTTTTTTTTTTTTACATGGAGAACTTTATTCTATCTACAATTTTCTCAAATACATATTTATATAAATATGTATATATAGGCATATAAAAAAAAAATTCTCTCTTTTTTTCATTTCTTTCTTTATTCATTTAACAAGAATATCTTCTAAACCAAACTTAGTTACTTGATGTACCCTATATGATTTTGGGGTAGAAGAAGCTACTTTAGCCAACTAACCAAGTTATTTTCCAAGATTCCATCATGTCGATGGTCGAAAATCCATTTCATTCACTTTCCGGTCAATTTCATTCACGGAAATTCACGGTCATTTCCGTGCATTTCACTTCACGGTCACTTCCGTGCATTTCGCGGTCCAATCGTTTCACTTTACCCCCATTTCCATGCATATCATGGTCATTCTCGCATATTTCGTGTTGATTCACGGTCATTTCGACGCATTTCACGGTCATGCCCCTTTACTTCACGGTCATTTTTGCGCATTTCGCGGTCCAATCGCCTGACTCCATGGTCATTTCCATGCATATCACGGTCATTTCCGCATATTCCGTGTTGATTCACGGTCATTTCAGCGGATTTCACGGTCATGCCCCTTCACTTCACAGTCATTTCCGAGCATTTTACGGTCCAATCGTTACACTTCACCGTGAAATGCGTCGAAATGACCGTGAATCAACATGGAATAGGCGGGAATGACTGTGAAATGCATGAGAATGATTGTGAAGTGAAGCGAATTGGCCGTAAAATGGGCGGAAATGACCATGAAGTGCAGGGGTATGACCATGAAATGCGTCGAAATGATCGTGAATCAACACGGAATAGGCGGGAATGACCGTGATATGTATGGAAATCACGGTCATTCTCGCCTATTCTGTGTTGATTCATGGTCATTTCGGTGCATTTCACGGTCATGCCCCTTCACTTCACGATCATTTCCGCGCATTTCATGGTCCAACCGCCTCACTTCACAGTCATTTCCATGCATATCACGGTCATTTTCGCATATTCCGTGTTGATTCACGGTCATTTCTGCGCATTTTATGGTCCAATTGCTACACTTCATGATCATTTCCATGCATTTCAGGGTCATTCCCGCATATTCCGTGTTGATTCACGGTCATTTCGATGCATTTCACGGTCATACCCCTTCACTTCACGATCATTTCGACACATTTTATGGTCAATTCGCTTCACTTCACGATCATTTCCATGCATTTCACGATCATTCCCATATATTCCGTGTTGATTCACGGTCATTTCGATGCATTTCACGGTCATACCCCTTCACTTCACGGTCATTTCCACGCATTTTACGGTAAATTCGCTTCACTTCACAACCATTTCCATGCATTTCACGGTCATTCCTGCATATTTCGTGTTGATTCACGGTCATTTCGACGCATTTCATGGTCATTTTCGCGCATTTCACAGTAAATTCGCTTCACTTCACGATCATTTTCATGCATTTTACGGTCATTCCCGCATATTCCATGTTGATTCACGGTCATTTCGATGCATTTCATGGTCATACCCCTTCACTTCACGGTTATTTTCGCACATTTCACGGTCAATTCGCTTCATTTCACGATCATTTCCATGCATTTCACGGTCATTCCCACATATTCCGTGTTGATTCACGGTCATTTCAATGCATTTCACAGTCATACCCCTTCACTTCACGGTCATTTCTGCGCATTTCACGGGCAATTTGCTTCAATTCACGATCATTTCCATGCATTTCGCGGTCATTCTCGCATATTCCGTGCTGATTCACGGTCATTTTGACGCATTTCACGGTCATACCCCTTCACTTCACGGTCATGCCCCTTTACTTCACGGTCATTTTCGCACATTTCACGGTCAATTCGCCTCACTTCACGGTCATTTCCATGCATATCACGGTCATTCCCGCCTATTCCGTGTTGATTCACGGTCATTTCGGCACAATTCACGGTCATGCCCCTTCACTTCACGGTCATTTCTGTGCATTTTGCAGTCCAATCGCTTCACTTCACGATCATTTCCATCCATTTCACGGTCATTCCCGCCTATTTCGTGTTGATTCACGATCATTTTGACGTACTTCACGGTCAATTCACTTCACTTCACGGCCATTTCTAAGCATTTCACAGTCAATTCTCTTCACTTCACGGCCATTTCCATGCATTTCACGGTCATATCCGGCAATTCCGTTTACATTCACAGTCATTTCGACGCACTTCACAGTCAATTCACTTTACTTCATGGCCATTTCCACACACTTCACCGTCATTTCCATGCATTTCACGGTCATTCCTGGCAATTCTGTGTTCATTCACGATCAATTCGACGCACTTCATGGTCAATTCACTTCACTTCACGGCCATTTCCATGCACTTCACGGTCAATTCACTTCACTTCACCATCATTTCTAAGCATTTCACGGTCATTCCCGGCAATTCCATGTTCATTCATGGTCAATTCGACGTTCTTCACGGTTAATTCACTTCACTTCATGGCCATTTTCAAGGACTTCACGGTCAATTCTCTTCACTTCAAGACCATTTCCATGCATTTCACGATCATATCCAGCAATTCCGTTTACATTCATGGTCATTTTGACGCACTTCACGGTCAATTCACTTCACTTCACGGCCATTTCCAAGCATTTCACGATCAATTCTCTTCACTTCACGACCATTTCCATGCATTTCACGATCATATCCGACAATTCCGTTTACATTCACGGTCATTTCGATGCACTTCACGGTCAAGTCACTTCACTTCACGACCATTTCGATGCACTTCACGGTCATTTCCAAGGACTTCATGGTCATGCCCCTTCATACCACGACGTTTAATCGATATATCGAATCTTCGATATATCGACGGAGTATCGATATTATCGATAATTCATTTCAGAAGAGCAGTGTGTCTTTGGACAATTAAGGAACATTTTCGATATATCGAAATTTAGTCGATATATCGAAATTTAGTCGATATATCGTTCCTTCGAATATCGAAATGTTGTCGATATTATCAACAATTCCTTTTAAAAAAGCATTTTATCTCTGGACATATTCTGACCATTTTCGATAAATTGAAATATAGTCGATATATCGACGCTTGACATTGATTTCAAGGCGATGTATCGTTCCGTTGTAACGATGACTTAGTTTGAATACATCGACTAGAGTTCGATGTTATCGACAACTTAAGCTCGATGTCATCGATTAGATTTCGATAACATCGAAGCGTACTTTTGTTTTTTCCTTACAAAAATTCAATAGATTCTGTTTTTATAAATGAGTGTTTTTCGATTGATATCGAAATTTTTTCCTTCGATTGATCGAAACTATCTCGATATAATCGAAAAATTGTTTTAAAACATCATTTCGTTGTTGGATAGTTTTGGACTAATTTCGATATATCGTCTGACATTCGATATATCGAAATGCAGCAAATGTCGATATATCTTGTACTGTTCGATATATCGAAGGGTAATTTTTACTCCTTTTTTTTTCTAAAGTTTTTTTTTTTGTTTTTCTTTTTTAGGTTAGCTTGTTAGTACACAGCCATGTCGGTACACACTCCATGTTATCCACCCCTACTACGGATCGATACGAAGACCTCAAATCGTGTAAATGAACATAAGTTCTTTAGAGACTTGTGGACCTTTTTCGATATATCTAATCCTACCTTGTTGCACTCTCTCGTTCATTAACATCTCCTGCACCCCCATCTGTATGTAAACCGGGCTCCTTGCTAGGCAGATGGTGGCCCACCTCCTCCACGTGGAATCCTTCACCAGAACATGATGGTGACCCTTTATCTTTGAATCGATGGAGTAACATACCCTCTCAGTTGGAAGATGGTGGCCCACCTCCTCCACTTCAGATCCTCCACCAGAGGATATTGAAAAATGACGATTGATGAGTTCCATCGTACTTTTAAGATATCGAACGGTCTCTCAATTAGGCAATTCTAGTCCAATTTGGAAGCTTGACAAGTTACCATTCCATGACCTGAAATAGTTTAAATTGACCGTGAAGTGAAGGGAATTGACCGTGAAATGCATGGAAATGACCGTGAATCAACACGGAATTGTTTGGAATGACCGTGAAATACATGGAAATGACCGTGAAGAGAAGAAATTGGACCACGAAATGTGCGGAAATGACCGTGAAATGCACCAAAATGACCGTGAATCAACACGGAATAGGCGGGAATGACCGTGGTATGCATGGAAATGATCGTGAAGTGAATCGATTGAACTGCAAAATGCGCGGAAATGACCGTGAAGTGAATGGGCATGACCGTGAAATGCGCCGAAAATGACCGTGAATCAACACGGAATAGGCGGGAATGACCGTGGTATGCATGGAAATGGCCTTGAAGTGAGGCGATTGGACCGCGAAATATGCGGAAATGACCGTGAAGTGAAGGGGCATGACCGTGAAATGCGCTGAAATGACCGTGAATCAACATGGAATAGGCTGGAATGACCGTAGTATGCATGGAAATGACTGTGAAGTGAGTCGATTAGACCGCGATATGCGCAGAAATGACCGTGAAGTGAAGGGGCATGACCGTGAAATGCGCCGAAATGACCGTGAATCAACACGGAATAGGCGGGAATGACCGTGGTATCCATGGAAATGACCGTGAAGTGAATCGAATTGACTGTGAAATGCATGGAAATGACCGTGAAGTGAAGGGAATTGACCGTGAAATGCGCCGAAATGACCGTGAATCAACACGAAATAGGCGGGAATGACCGTGATTTCCATGCATATCACGGTCATTCCCGCCTATTCCGTGTTGATTCATGGTCATTTCGACGCATTTCACGGTCAATTCCTTTCATTTCACAGTCATTTTCATGCATTTCACGGTCAATTCGCTTCACTTCACGGTCATTTCCATGCATTCCACGGTCATTCCCGCCTATTTCGTGTTGATTCAGGGTCATTTCGACGCATTTCACGGTGAAGTGTAGCAATTGGACCGTGAAATGCACGGAAATGACCGTGAAGTGAAGGGGCATGACCGTGAAATACGTTGAAATGACCGTGAATCAACACAGAATAGGCGGGAATGACTGTGATATGCATGGAAATGACCGTGAAGTGAGGCGAATGGACCATAAAGTGCACAGAAATAACCGTTAAGTGAAAGGGCATTACCGTGAAATGCGTCGAAATGACCGTGAATCAACATGGAATAGGTGGGAATGACCGTGAAATGCGTGGAAATGACCGTGAAGTGAAGCGAATTGACTGTGAAATGCATGGAAATGACCGTGAAATGAAGGGAATTGACTGTGAAATGCGCCGAAATGACCGTGAATCAACATGGAATAGGCGGGAATGACCGTGAAATGCATGGAAATGATCGTTAAGTGAAGCGATTGGATCGCGAGATGCGCAGAAATGACCGTGAAGTGAAGGGGCATGACCGTGAATCAACACGGAATAGGCGGGAATAACCGTGATATGTATGGAAATGACCGTGAAGTGAGGCGAATTGACCGTGAAATGCGCGGAAATGACAGTGAAGTGAAGGGGTATGACCGTAAAATGCGTCGAAATGACCGTGAATCAACACGGAATATGTGGGAATGACCGTGAAATGCATGGAAATGATCGTGAAGTGAAGCGAAATGACTGTGAAATGCGTCGAAATGACCGTGAAGTGAAGGGGTATGACCGTGAAATGCGTTGAAATGACCGTAAATCAACACGAAATATGCAGGAATGACCGTGAAATGCATGGAAATGATGGTGAATTGAAGTGAATTGACCGTGAAATGCGCGGAAATGACCGTGAAGTGAAGGGGTATGACTGTGAAATGCATCGAAATGATCGTGAATCAACACAGAATATGTGGTAATGACCGTGAAATGCATTAAAATGATCGTGAAATGAAGCGAATTGACCGTGAAATGCGCTAAAATGACCGTGAAGTGAAGGGGTATGACCGTGAAATGCGTCGAAATGACCGTGAATCAATACGAAATATGCGGGAATGACCGTGAAATGCATGGAAATGATCGTGAAGTGAAGCGAATTGACCGTGAAATGCGTCGAAATGACCGTGAAGTGAACGGATATGACCGTGAAATGCGTCGAAATGACTGTGAATCAACACGGAATATGCGGGAATGACTGTGAAATGCATAGAAATGATCGTGAAGTGAAGTGAATTGATTGTGAAATGCGCGGAAATGACCGTGAAGTGAAAGGGTTTGACCGTGAAATGCGTCAAAATGACCGTGAATCAACACGGAATATGTGGGAATGACCGTGAAATGCATGGAAATGATCGTGAAGTGAAGCGAAGTGACCGTGAAATGCGCGAAAATGACCGTGAAGTGAAGGGGTATGACCGTGAAATGTGTCGAAATGACCATGAATCAACACGGAATATGTGGGAATGACAGTGAAATGCATGAAAATGATCGTGAAATGAAGCGAATTGACCGTGAAATGCGCGAAAATGACCGTGAATTGAATGAGTATGACCGTGAAATGCATCGAAATGCCCGTGAATCAACACGGAATATGCGGGAATGACCGTGAAATGCATGAAAATGATCGTGAAGTGAAACGAATTGACCGCGAAATGTGTCGTAATGACCGTGAAGTGAAGGGGTATGACCGTGAAGTGCGTCGAAATGACTGTGAATCAACACGGAATATGCAGGAATGACCGTGAAATGCATGAAAATGATCATGAAGTGAAGCGAATTGACCGTAAAATGTGCGAAAATGACCGTGAAGTGAAGGGGTATGACCGTGAAATGCGTCGAAATGACCGTAAATCAACACGGAATATGTGGGAATGACCGTGAAATGCATGAAAATGATCGTGAAGTGAAGCGAATTGACTGTGAAATGCGTCGTAATGACCGTGAAGTGAAGGGGTATGACCGTGAAGTGCGTCGAAATGACTGTGAATCAACACGGAATATGCAGGAATGACCGTGAAATGCATGAAAATGATCGTGAAGTGAAGTGAATTGACCGTGAAATGCGCGGAAATGACCGTGCAGTGAAGGGGTATGACCGTAAAATGCGTCGAAATGACCGTGAATCAACACGGAATATGTGGGAATGACCGTGATATGCATGGAAATGATCGTGAAGTGAAGCGAATTGACCGTGAATTGCGTCGAAATGACTGTGAAGTAAAGGGGTATGACCGTGAAATGCATCGAAATGACCGTGAATCAATACGGAATAGGCGGGAATGACCGTGATATGCATGGAAATGACCGTGAAGTGCAGCGATTGGACCGTGAAATGAATGAAAATGACCACAAACTTATTGAAATTGTCCGCGAAGTGAATGAAATGGATTTTCGATCATCTACCTGATGGAATCTTGGAAAATAACAAGGTTAGTTGGCTAAAATAGCTTCTCCTACCCCAAAATCATATATGGTACGTCAAGTAACTAATTTTGGTTTAGAAGATATTCTTGTTAAATGAATAAAGAAATAAATGAAAAAAAAAAGAGGGAAAAAAAAATTTATATGCTTATATATACATATTTATATAAATATGTATTAGAGAAAATTGTAGGTAGAATAAATTTCTCCATGTAAAAAATAAAAATAAAAAACTAAAAAAAAATTTGTATAGACTTTTAAGGGCTACAATTATGGCTATACACTTCCATATATACCGAAAATTGCAGGATTTTTTAGGCAAACTCGTTGGACTGTTATGGACCTTTTTCGATTAATCAAAAGGCCTTCGATACATTTAAAAGGACTTATTGAAATGGCAGGGCTACGTATATGGCTACGGGTATAATCCGTAGCTAGAAGTTCCGGTTTTTTTTTATTTATTATTATTATTTTTTTATTTTGCTGTTGTAATCCCACCGCATTTTGTGGGTCCTATTGTGAGGTATGTGTTATATCCAAACCGTCCATCATCTATTTTGCAAACTTGTATTAAGGTTTGAGGCGAAAAATAAGACAGATTTAGCTATCAAGTGGACCACACTGTAAAAGGCTTTGGAGGATTGAACATCTACCGTTGAAACCCTTTCAGGGGTCACGGAAGTTTTGGATCATTATGAAATTTGTTTTTCCTGTTCATCCAGGTCTTTTTGACCCTATGAATAGATTGGATGGAAAATAAATGTTATGGTGGGCCCTACAAAAGTTTCAAAGTTGAAAATCAATTTTCTGCTGTTCTTTGTGGTGTGGTCCAGTTGATCTTTGGATATGATTTTTTTTTTTAAGATAATGGTCCGAAATGATCTCGAAATATGGATGAACGTTGTGGATATAATAAATACATAACTGTGGGCCCATGTAACTTTGATATCTTTTGAACCGTTCGTACAACTCGGAGTTCGAGGAGCGTCAGCGCTCGTCTTCCCGCTTGAAGGAAAAAGCAGGGGCATTTTCGACCTTTGGGAAGGAGTCCGTACAGCTGGGGCTTATTTTTGCAAGGTAAAATGAGGTGGGCTTCGTCTCGTAAATGGGCCATAAATGGGCCGTACAGTCGCAAATTTCTCGGAAAAAAAAGAGCCAATTGATACAGGCGTTGAAAAATATGAATGCTTCGTAGATATGCATGTGCACACAATCTAAATGTCCCAATTTGTGGACCCTAACTTATATAAGGAATAATAGCTGAAATTAGATCTGTTGGACCCAGGGTTGTCAATGGGCCGGGTTAGGTCCGGGCGAGTTCTGTCCAACCCGTCTGCAATTATGAACCTAAGCCCAAATTCAGCTCGGGCCCGTGACAGGTTGAAGTAGGCCAGCTCGAGTCCCACCCGGGACATTTACTATAAACCCGACCTGAGTCCGCCCGAGCCCAAGCCCTAAATATCCATGTGGATAAATGATATTTTGGAGTGCCTCATGTGTCAGAGAGGGAGAGAATGAAAGAAAAGGGAGAAAAGTAGGTTTAGAAAAGATTTATTGGGCCGTGCTGGGTTTATTGGATTTGGAGAGCTAAGCCTAAGACCGGCTTGATTTACAATTGGGCTCTTGATTTAAGCCTGAGCCCGACTGTCGGTCCTGATACACCGCTCCAAACCCAGCCAAATACGGGCAAAACCCAAAGGCCCATCAGGTTTACCCGGCCCATTGACAGCCATGGTTGGACCTATCTCACCTCTGTATGGATGCGGATTGCCTGCCAAGGACGCCGATTGGCTACTGACGCTGCTACTTGCTACGGCTCGGTGCTCCCCGTGCCCCACCATGATGTATGTGTTTCATCTATGCCGTTTATTCTTCTTCTTCTTCTTCTTTTATGTTATTTTATTTTATTTTATTGTATCAGATCATTTCACGGTACCAGCCTACAAATAAGTAGATCCAAATCTGAAGTTGACCATATTAGAGGAAACAGTGTTGATTGACTGGCCACCATTAAAGAATTCATAGGGCTGCAGAAATTTCGGATCCAGCTGATATTTGCTTTTTTCCATTCATCCAGGTCTGTATGACCTAATCAATATAGGTTGGATATCAAATAAACAATACAATGGGCCTTAGAAGGTTTTTAATGGTGGACATTCAATCACTACTGTTTTCCTGTGATATGGTCCACCTGAGATTTAGAACTGCCTCATTTTTGGGATCAAGGCCTAAACTAATCTTGGAAAAATAAATGGACGGCATGGATAAAACACAAACGTTATAGTGGACCTCAAATCACCGACCAGTAGCCAACTTGCTACAAGCACCGTACCCAGCAAAAACTGCGTCCTCCTGCGAAAGCCTTTCCAGAGTGCATCGGATTACTGCTAGCCGGGTCACAGGGTGTTAACCTTAACGTGGAGCCCACATAGATGATTTTTTTGTATATCCATGCCATCCAACCGTTTCTCCATACTATTTTAGGATGGAATTACAAAAATGACCAGAATCCAATATTCAGGTGGACCACTCACAGGAAACAGCGGTGATTGAGTGCCTCAACATTAAAATTACCAAAGGGATCCTTGCTCTTGCTCGGGTGGCAGACTCCTTGGAGTTTCAACACCCTGTCAAGGGTTCGAGTATCCATAGGTGGTGAAATCCCACTACGGTGTGAGTGTGTGGGGGTGTGTGTGCGTGTGTTAAAAAAAAAAAAAAAAAAAACAAAAAAATTACCGAAGGGCCTATCGTACGGTTTTCATAATGTTTTTTTTTTTTTTTTTAAATTGAAATCTAACGTGTTAATAATGTCAGGAAGATCTGGATGAAGGGAAAATATAAAGATCAGCTTGATCCAAAACTTTTGTGGCCCAAGAAAAGCTTTTCATGGTCATTCATCATTATTTCCAGTTATACAGTCCACCTTAGATTTGGATATTATTAAGGTTTGGGATCGGTCCTAAATGAGATGGAAAACATATGGACAACATGGATATACAACAAATACATCAAGGTGAGACCCACACCGTTGATCCATGGATGGCTTGAAAGCCAAAAGCTACACTGATATGATTTGCTACCTGAATGGGTGGTGGACATTTTATGGACTGTCGATAAATAATCTTGTAGCCCAACCATATCCCATTGTTCCCTGTAGTATGGCCCATCTGAGTTTTGGATTGGCCTAATCGGTTGCCTCAGGTTGTAACATGAGGTAGCACAATTGATGAATAGAGAGTTAATGTCACAAACATGTCACTGTTGACTTACAGAGCTTGGTAGTTGCATGCTCTGCCTACAACGGTATTGGAGAGGATTCTGGTCCCTAGGATGACAATGGCCCAGTCCTCAATCTCAATTTTGTCAGATACCCAACACAACCCGTAAGTAGAACGAGAAATGCAGGTTGCCTGCTCACCTGAACTTTGAAACAGCAACCAACCCGTGCACAGAAATGAGTCACATATATAAAATCAGATCCACTTATCACAGATGGTTGATTAAAGGTGCATTCGAGATGGCCCATCTCTAATTGAGTCCAGAGGAAGTGTTGTTCCTGACGGAGGGAGATTCTGCTAGTTCTGGTTGCTGTGAGCGCTTCTGTAGCCTCTTTGTTGTCTGTTTCAGGTTTTGTGCCTTGAGTTTTGTTGAAAGCCTCTTTAGCCTTTTCAGCGCTTGGAAGATTGCATCCACATTTCAGGTGTTACTTTCTTTTTTGTAATTTTGTTGACGCTATTCAGAGGTTTATATGATAGGTAAGGCTCATTATTTATTTATTTATTTATTATTATTATTATTATTATTATTATTATTTTTTTGGGGCTCACCCTAATGATTTCAAAAACAAAAAAAAACTGACGGATTTTGATCAGAGATAGTTTGTGTACTTTGAAAAGAAATAAAAGGGCTCTGGCACGACACAGCACACGTGTCACACGATTGAATTCAAGCCTAACCAAAAATAAAAAAAATAAAAAATCCACTTATCACAGGATCATCATTGTGTGAGTTCCATGCATCTAAAATCATGCAAATATGATCATCACGGGATAACACATGATTTGAACCATTGGACACTTTCTATTAACCATTCATTTCATTTCAATAGGTGTGGCCCACCTGATGATCAATAGGCCATGTTTTTAAAGACATGGAAACTAGGTATCGTTAGTATAACATAAAGAGCAGCTCTAGTTAATTTAGCATGAGTATGGCTTGTCTCCATGCGCGAGGTACTCAAATTAGCAAAAGTAAAACAATGCAAGTGAAGTCATGCAATGGCAATAAGATGAGCTTTGATGGAAAAAGGTGAAGACATCTTTTTATTTTTATTTTTTCCCTTATAGTTGTGTAAACTTCCAAAGCAGACTGGACTAGACCTCCCAATATTGCAGGACTTCTAAGGTACGTTTTGATAGCTGATAATGTAGTTAATTATAAATAATAAAAACAAAATATTATAACATAATACATTATATTAATAAAAGGCGTTTGGAACACTCATTAAGATTATATTCTAAAGGTATTATACATGCTTGATTGCTTGTTTTCTTAATTTTTAAAAACCTAGAATTGTAAACTTAAGTCATTTCATGCACCACTCCCTCTCTCACATGTCTCTCATCTCCTATCTGTCTCATCCTCTCCCCATTGGACCCCACACCATGTGGGGTCCAAACTAGTGATTGGATCTCCTCAATTGTAATCAATGCATCTCTCTTTTTTCCAATCCATGACTAGATGGTTATGACAATCAACTCTAGCGACTTAAGAGTCAAGTCTCCATTTTGTTGGGATTTGCAAATTTTCAAGTAGTAGGCCCATCAATGGATGTGTTTGGTCTAGATTTTAAGCTGGTTTGTTTGGGCTTATCAAGCGTAGTCTATTACAAGGTTTTATTTTGCATGGCCCACATTGAAAGAGACCATTGAATTAGAGCTGGCAATATTCTTTGACTCTATTAGCCCATGGGTGGGATGGCCAGTACTCGGCCTCAGGTCATGCATATTGTGCTGTGCTTCGTTTTTAGCCTGAAACTATTAAGTAGGTTAGAAGATGTGGTGTGCAATGACATGGAGAGATAAAGGAAGAGAGAAATTGGGAGTGTTGCGCAACACGCCAACAACGCAGTGAGCCTAGATCCAATCTCAGGCCTCACCCACAAACGATAAACAGGAAGAAATATAAACTAGAAATATATCGAAGCATTCAAAACCAACCACAAGACAAGATATATGTGGAAAAACTCCAAACTATGGTAAAAAACCACGGATGCAAACTTCCACTATGAAGAACGAAGATTACAAGGCAATGTACTAACCTCTCCCTTGGAAGAACATAGAAAACCCTTTGCCCACACCTTAGAATTATTTTTCCAATATTCCAATACTCCTAGAAAAGCCCTAGGAACACCTATATATAGTTTAGGCAACTTCCCTTTCACACCCTTGCGAAAGGCGACATCAAAATCCGCAGTCCGCATCGGATTCGGAAACGAATTTGCGTAACCTACGACTAGTCGAGTAGACTGCTAGACCGGTCGAGCGAACCTTACGACCGGTTGTGCATGGGCCACGACCAGTCGAGCACCTCAGAACCAAAATTCGATGCTCGCTGGACTTTGAGTCGAACCGATCCACGACCGGTCGAGTGGGCCCCTACGATCGGTCGAGCATGGGCCACGATCGGTCGAAGGCGGCCCCAGATGTGGCTCCATATCTCAACAATCTTCCACTTTGAGACACATCGCCATAAACCTTCGTCTTCTTCATCCGGAGTGCACCACCTCCCTGTCTTCAAGCCTGAAGACCAATCAAAGCTGAACAGAGTTTCAGCTTCTCCCGTGTGACCGCCTTAGTCAACATATCCGTAGGATTCTCATTTGTATGAATCTTCTCCAGAGCAATCGATCCATCTTTCAGTAACGAATGTATGAAGTGATATCTGATGGCAATATGCTTGGTCCTTGAATGAAAGACTGAATTCTTAGCAAAGTGTATTGCACTCTGACTGTCACTGTAAGCTTGCAATCTGCTTGCTTCTTATCCAACTCTTCCATAAATCTTGCATCCACACCATCTCCTTACATGCTTCTGTAGCCGCAACATATTCTGTTTTTGTCATACTAATAGATACTATCTTCTATAATTGAGAAACTCAACTAACTGAGGCACTACCCAGAGTAAAGACATAACCTGTAGTGCTTCTTCTGCCGTCGATATCTCCTGCCAAATCTGAATCCACATAGCCTTGTAGCTTGATTTCCGATCCACCATAGCACAGCCCTATATCCTTAGTACTTACCAAGTATCTAAGGATCCACTTCACAACTTCCCAATGTTCCTTCCCGGGGTTGTTCATGAACCTGCTAACAACTCCCACTGCTTGAGTAATGTTTGGTCTCGTGCTCACCATAGCATATATGAGACTCCCAATAGCTGACGCGTATGGGACTTTGGCCATGTAGTCCCGTTCCTCATGCGTCTTTACACCTTGCTCTTTAGATAGCTTGAAGTGGTTGGCTAATGGAGTGCTAACCGGCTTAGCACTTCCCATATTGAATCGATCAAGTACCTTGGCTATGTACTCTGCCTATGACAAAACTAGTTTCTTATTTTCTCTATCATGTTTTATCCTCATGCCTAGAATTTGTTTTGCACCTCCTAAATCCTTCATGGCGAATTCTCTAGACAACTGTCTTTTGAGATATGAAATGTCCTTCATGTTTGAACCAGCCACAAGTATATCATCAACGTACAAAAGAAGGATGATGTATGACGTATCAAACTTCTTCAAGTAGCAACAGTGGTTAGCATGACACCTCCTATAACCGTTTTCCGACATGAAACTGTCAAACTTCTTATATCACTACCTCGGGGCCTGCTTTAGGCTATATAGACTCTTCTTCAGTCTGCACACCTTGTTCTCATTACCTGGTGCCACGTATCCTGTCGGCTGATGCATATATATCTCTTCTTCAAGATCCCCATGAAGAAAGGCTGTCTTAACATCTAGCTGATCTAGATGTAAGTCCTCCAAAGCCACTATACTCAAGACAATGCGAATTATACACATTTTCACCACAGGTGAAAATATTTCAGTGAAATCGATACCTGTCTTTTGTTGAAACCCTTTCACAACCAATCTGGCCTTGTACCATTTCGAACCATTATACTCCTCCTTCAGTCTGTAAACTCACTTGTTATGAAGAGTTTTCTTACCCTTAAGTAGAGTGACTAGCTCCCATGTATGATTAGACTCAAGAGAGTTCATCTCATCATCCATGGCCTGCTCCCACTTAACCCGTGTATCTGACTGTAATACCTCTTCAAAATAGTCTGACTCACCATTATCTGTTAGCAGTAGATAATGTAAGGAGGGTGAGTATCGGACCATGGGCCTCCTCTCTCGGGTAGACCTCCTCACAACCGGTGTCTGTAGCTTTGCCTCATAATGCTCCTGTGCATGATCATCCTGTGGCGCTATAACACCCGTGTCTGGTAACTCTTTTAACTCTATGAATCCGTTTTTCTTGGCCTTAGTTTCTTGTACACTGTCCTTATGCATCATTTTTTCATTGAAGACTACGTCCTTGCTTCTAATGATTTTCCTATTTTCTGCATCCCAAAATCTATAGCCAATATCATGCTGCCTGTAGCCTATAAATGTGCACCTTCTGGACTTCGCATCCAGCTTGTTTCTGTGCTCTGCATCAATGTGAACATATTAAGTGCAATCGAACACTTTGAGATGTGTAAGGTTCACTTCTTTTCCAGTTCACATTTCTTCTGGTAGCCCACCATCCAATGGTGCTGAGGGACTTTTATTGATGAGATATGCGGCAGTATTCACAGCATCTGCCCAAAAGGTCTTGGGTAACCCTGCATGTAACCTCATACTCCTGGCGCGCTCAAGGATGGTCCTATTAATGCACTCAGCCACACTATTCTGTTGTGGTGTCCTTGGAATCGTTTTATGATGTTTGATTCCATTTGTTGCACAATACTCCTCAAACCACTTATCACAATACTCTCCCCCATTGTCAGATTTGAGACACTTTATTGTTTTACCTGTCTCATTTTCTACCATAACTTTCCACTTCTTAAATACATCAAACACATCAGATTTATGTTTTAAGAAATAGACCCACAATTTTCTACTGGCATTATCAATAAAAGTAACAAAATAACGTGAGCCACCAAGAGATGATACCTGTGCCGGTCCCCACACATCAGTGTGTACAAGATCCAACAGATGCGTCTTTGGAGCACGTCCCGTCTTCTTAAAGCTTACCCTCTTCTGCTTGCCATACCGCAGTTCTCACAGAATTCCAAGTCAATAGACTTTAGCCCTGGTAACTTTCCTTTAGACAATAGCACTTTCATCCATTTCTCACTCATATGTTTCAACATTTGATGTCATAACTGCACATTCACTCCAGTTGATGCGACTGCGAGTGAACTATATGATCCTGAAGTCACGTACAAAGTACCTTCCTTTTTGCCTTGAGATATCACCAAGGCATCTTTTGTGATCTTCCAGGAATCACTGGTGAATGTCGTCACATAATCGGTATCGGCCAACTGTCCCACTGAGATTAAGTTACGTTTCAAACTCGGTACATGTCTGACATCCTTCAATTTTAAGACCGTTTCGTCTTTCTGATTTACATAAACATCCCCCTTTCTAACAATACTGCACGGCTCATCATCACCCAGGTAGACTCTCCCAAAGTCACCTGATACATAATTACGTAAAACTTCCTTACATGAAGTGGCATGAAACGAAGCATCCGAGTCTATAACCCAAGACTCATTCATCGCATCAAGAGACAAGATCAACACCTCTGTGTCACTCTCCTCAGATAGATTCACTGAATCATTCCCACCTTGAGAGCTTCCTTCTTGTTTTTTGAGCGCCCTGCAATCACGTTTCATATGCCCCTTCTTGCCGCAATGCCAACACCCGTCTTTGTCTTTTGGTCCCTTGGACTTCTTCCTTGACTTAGAACGCCCGTGTTTATTGCCTCCTTTGTTCAGCGATCTTCCTCTTCCTTCAACGTTTAGAGCATTTCATGAATCCCCTGAAACTCCTGATGCCTTTCTTCTAGATTCTTCACTGAGAATTAGACTGGCCACATCATCAAATTTCAGTTTTGTCGACCTTGAAGAATTGCTCACAGCAATCACCAAACCATCCCAATTATCTGACAAACTGGATAAGATCAATAACGCCCTGACCTCATCCTAAAAAATAATGCCAACGGATTTCAACTGGCTCGTGACTGTATTAAACTCGTTTAGATGTTCAGTCACGCTCCCACCATCTGACATCTTCATGTTGAATAGTTGTTTCATAAGATGAACCTTGTTGGACATTGAGGGTTGTTCATACATGGTGGCTAGGGCTTCCATTAATTCTTTTGTATTTTTCACTTTGGATATATTGAAGGCGACGCTCTTAGACAAAGAGAGTCGGATCGTTCCTAAAGCCTTCCTATCCAGTAAAAACCATTCATCATCTGTTATCTTTTCTGGTTTCTTCTCTTTTCCTCCTAGAGGAATATAGAGGTCTTTCTGATACAGATAATCCTCCATCTGCATCTTCCAGAAGGCAAAGTTTGAACCATCAAACTTCTCAATTATAGTTTTCCCTTCTTCCATCATCGCTCCCAATAGAACTAAACCAATAGCTTTGATACCAGTTGTTGCGTAGCACGCTAGCAACGCAGTGAGCCTAGATTCAATCTCAGGCCTCACCCACAAACGATAAACAGAAAGAAATATAAACTAGAAATAGATCAAAGCATTCAAAATCAACCACAAGACAAGATATACGTGGAAAAACCCCAAACTAGGGTAAAAAACCACGGATGCAAACTTCCACTATGAAGAACGAAGATTATAAGGCAATATACTAACCTCTCCCTTCGAAGAACATAGAAAACTCTTTGCCCACACCTTAGAATTATTTCCCCAATATTCCAATACTCCTAGAAAAGCCCTAGGAACACTTATATATAGTTTAGGCAACTTCCCTTTCGCACCCTTGCGAAAGGCGACACCAAAATCCGCAGTCCGCATCAGATTCGGAAACTAATCTGCGTAACCTACGACTGGTCGAGCGAACCCTACGACCGGTTGTGCATGGGCCACGACCGGTCGAGCACCTCAGAACCAAAATTCGATGCTCGCTGGACTTTGAGTCGAACCGATCCACGACCGGTCGAACAGGCCCCTACGATTGGTCGAGCATGGGTCACGACCGGTCGAAGGCGGCCCCAGATGTGGCTCCATATCTCAACAGGGAGTGCAATGGCCCGAATTGCATAGGCACATGGAAAGGATAACATGTGCAAGCTAACTAATCATTATGGGACAAACATGCATCAGATCCACACTATGAGGAAATACAAGACTTACATCAGCCGCACCATAGGGAAGAGGGTTTTTCACCACAGGGAAGAGTGTTAAATCATTCCTAAAAATTTTAAATTTACGTGGTTTGGCCAACATGAGTATTAGAATGCCCTGATTCTTGTAGAATCAATTAATCTTGGTGTGGAATGTCAGGTGAGTGGATTGGACGGTGGATGCACACCAAAGTGGACACCACATGTAAGGTGGACTATTTAAATTATGAGACTTCTTATCTCAGCTATTTTCCATGGGTGTGTACTTAGTGTTGAATCAGCCTGATTTTTGGGCCCTAGTTCAAATAAGTGTGGCACACTTGATTGACGGGGTGGATCTCATCCACATGAACTTGGTCCTCATTAAATAAAAGTAATGCATGGAATACATACGAAGTCTTGGACTGCAATTTGGAATTCAGGCAGAGAAGATTGGAGAGAGACACTCGGGTGGAACTACTTACTCGGGATAAAGAATGAGCCATTGGTTGGCTTTTGCAGGTAAAACTCTTAGCCATCATTCAGTTAGCAGCCACATTTTTAAGTTTCTAAAATACCCCTATATTCAATTAAAAAGTTTTCTTATATCCCTTTGAATATTAAAACCACTGAAACTAATAGCGAGTGTAGAAATGTCCAAATGCTTCTTGCATTGTATATATAGTATATATGGGGCAAGCTATGGCTTCTACCCATCCGTCTAAAACCACTTCTATGATGGGAAGAAAAAGTCACTAACGCATTACTAAGTAAATGGATGAAAGAGTGGCTTGGATGTAATAATCTATTTATGCGTGGAGACATGAGCTTAAATTCTAAGACTAATTAGTAAATAAGTGAGGATCGAGTCATGGAAGTTGATCGTGCTTTCACTGCAAGTCCTTTCCTGAGAACTTAGTCAATAAAAGTTGCACATGGCATCAACTGTAGTATATATATGGCATCCAAGCTGGCCTCTCCTACAGGGCCATTCCATTGGACGCCCCAAAAATAAGGCAATCAACTGTCAGGTGGGCCACCACTTAAATTTGGAGGCCTTTAGGTGGTTGACATTGTTTTCCATGGTATGGCCAGCATAATGGTTGGATAGGCCTGTTTTATGGGGCATTCCATCATCATGTTGGTTTTCACTTAATACATGGGTTGGATGGCATTATACAATATATTTTGACCCACACATACAGCAGTGTACAAGCATGTAAATAGGTTTTTAAACAGAGGTGAATCATAATATGTGCATTTCTATGAGCATTTGAGGCGTCAACTTCCAGATCAGGCTGCTTGAGGGAAATTGATTGCACAACTAGCAATAATTCCAGGACTTTCACAGTCAATTCCATTTTTTGTTGGGTTTTGCAAAATTCCAACAAGGAACCTGTGACTGTGGTATCAAGCACGTCCAGTAGGAAGATCCATTTGCCCATTGATAGGACCGTCAACTCATCAAGTGGGTAATCTTTGGCAGTGTCCATTTGGAGTAGCACCACATATAAGTAAGGGTGATCTTTGAGTGATCCAGACAGTTCATCTCTTGGGAATCTTGGGACCCATTTAATGGGTGGAACCGCAGAGAACTCTGGCATTGAACGAATATAACCATCAAAATCAAAGCCTGCAAGTTGCAGATAACATTGAAATACAGCCAATGATTTAATGAGAAAGGGTCTGGGAATCAGATCATAATTGAGATTGTAAAAATGGGTAACATGCACACTTCAACTACGTACACGCATACATATAGTCTGCATGTGCCATGATCTAGACATTCATTCTGGGCTTATAGTCCATCCGCAGTTTGTAACAAGATTTCCACTATCCCACATTTATGACACATATATGATGTCTATGTTCACTAACATGGATGATTTCAGCCAGTCTATCAATAAATACGAGTGGGGAATGTGAATGTTATCTTATGCTGGCCTCACTTCAATCCGGTTGATCTAACAGTGGCTGCCAAATGATACATGGCTAAGATGTGAGTTCTGCCTGTGCTCAATCTTGCATTTGTGCTCCTCTAATGTGAAAATTAATTCCTAGCAAGCTGACAGGGTAGAGCCAGTGACATGGTAATACAGTAGATTCATCTCTCCATAGCACATGCTGTTAGATGAAGAATCAATTAGAACCATCTATCTAGCTAGTTTTCCATGCTCTATATGATTCAAAACACACCCATCAGATAATTTTAGATATCTAATCGATGGCTTTCAAAGAGATTGTTTGAAAGAACGATAATTGACATCCACTGCATCTAATTAAAGAAAAGTGATACACAGGGAAGCAAACGGGCCAGCCGATGGTTTGGCCAAAGAGGGGAGTAAGATGCAATCTAACAGGTTCTTCTCGGGTGTCCCTCTCCTCCCTCACTTGATTAGGAGCCATTTTCTTTTGGACAAAATTGGCCTTGGCTCTATTATGAATCTCAAAAAATCTCCGGTTGTATAGGATATGATAGGTGGGGCAGCTAAAATGTTGCAGGCCCACCCGAAATTAGCCTAAGATGTAATATTTCCATTATCTATGAAGCTGGTAGGCCCTCTTCTGGGCTGCACTTTTTCCAAAAAAAAAAAATACACAGAATTTTCTAAATCTGTGGGATTTCTAGAACATAGGCCTGAAACCATGTACTGTAATCACGGTTTTTAAGGGACAAACTCTAGCTGACTCGCTTGATTTCGAATCGAAGTTGCAACTCAGAGGACTTGGTAGTGAATTGGCTGGTCAGGCCAAGTCACCAATATTTTCTGTGCAGACAACTGCTGAACTGAATCAGACGCGACCCAGTGGATCAAGTCCACCCAGCCAAGTCGTCAAGCCAACCTGCACATTTTATGGACCATGCATAAATAATTGTGTTGTCCAATCGTATTCCATTGTTCCCTGTAATGTCGCCACATGAGTTTTGGATTGGCATAATTGTTTGCCTCGGAGGCATGATTGATGAACGTGAATCAAGGTCACAAACATGTCTTTGTGAACTTACTGAGCATGATAGTTTCATGCTCTGCCTACAACAGGTGTTGCACAGGATTTTAGTCACTTGGATGGCAATGCCCCAGTCCTCAATCTCAATTTTGCAGGTTCCCTTACCCAAAATCCCCAAGTAAAATGAGAAATGAAGGTTGCACCTGCTCAACTGAGGTTTGAAACTGTCCCCAATTCATGCATAGAAGTGGGTTACATGTGTAAAATCAGATCCACTTACCACAAGATCATCACTGTGTGAGTTCCATGCATCTAAAATTATGAAAATATATGATCATCATGGGGGAACATATGATTTGAACCATTGGACTTTTTATAATAACCATTCATTTCATTTCCACGGTACAACCCACCTGATGATCAATAGGCCATGTTTTTAAGACATGGAAACCACGTATTGTTAGGACAACCTGAGGAGTAGCTACAGTCTCTCATGAGTATCACTTGTTTCCATGTGTGAGGTAACTAAAACAGATACGAGTGAAGTCATGAAATGGAAATAAGATGAGCTTTGATGGAAAGAGGCAAAGATAACTTTTGTTTTTCCCTCGTGTTGGGTACACCTCCGAAGGAGACTTAACTGGACCTCCCAATATCTCAAGACTTCTGGGACTCGTTTGGATAGCTCACTATGACCTTAATTATAAATTATAAAAATGATGCATTATGTTAATAAGGGAGCGTTTGGATAATAAGTTGGTTAAGATAAGCTATTTATTGCACAACTTCTTTTGGTTTCTACTATGTTTGGCAAATTACATACTAGCTTCTCCTCTCCATCGTCTCTCTCCATCTTCTCTCTTCAATCCAAATCAGTGATTGAATCTTAGAATCATCACGCACCTCTCCTATTTCCTCATCCACAGATCGGATGGTTAAGACAATCAATGCCAGCGACTTTTAGAGTCAAGTGTCCTTTTTATTGGGTTAGTGGGGCCATGAATTTATGGGTTTGATTCTGATTATAAGCTAATTTGTTTGGACTTTTCAAGCCTAGTCTATTACAAGGTTTTATTTAATTTGCATAACCCACGCTTAAGGAAACCATTAAATTAGAGACAGCAACGGTCTTTGACTTTGTCAAGCCATAGGACGGATGGCCAGTACTCGGCCTCATATTGCATTGTTCTTCCATTTTAGCCTGAAACTATTAAGTAGGCTAGGAAATGTGATGCACAATGACGCAGAGAGAGAGAGAGAGAGAGAGAGAGAGAGAGAGAGAGAGAGAGAGAGAGAGAGATCGGGACTACAATGGCCTGAATTGAATGGGCACATGGAAGGGATGACTTGCACTAGCTAACTAATCATTATGTGGGACAATCATGCATCATATCCGCCCCATCCATCAGTTGGGCCGTCATGTACCGGAGTCCTGTAGATTCATGTGAAATCCAAGACTTACATCAGCTGCACCATAGGGAAGAGGGTTTTTCACCATAAGGTGTAAAATCCTTCTGAAAACTTCAAATTCACACTGTTTAGACAACATGAGTAATAGGAGAATTTACTAATCATAGTATGAAACCACATATGAGTCGATTGCATGGTCAGATGAGTGGATTGGATGGTCTATATAGACAAAAGTGAACACCACATAACTTGGAGTATTATAATAATGAGACTAATTATCTCAGCTATTTCCCATGGTATGTACCGACCGTTGAATCAGCCTGATTTTTGGCCATGGTCCAAATAAAGAGCGGCACACTTGATTGACGGATTCGATCTTATCCACGTGAGCTTGAGCCAACCAACAGGAAAGAGTCTTGAAATATTCACAGGGACACTGGGTGTTTCATGACGAATCTATTCAGCCCATCTATTTTCTTAGTGAATGGCTCAAAAATGAGGCCGACTTGAAGCTCAAGTGAGCCACATGACAGGAAACAGTGAGATTTAACGTCCACTCTTGAAACATTTGGGGGCCATTTTGAGCTTCCGATCTGCCTCATTTTTGGGCCCATTCCCTCGTATTAAAATGGATGGATGGAATGGATTTCTCATGAACATTAAGGTAGGCCCCAAGTAATTTATTTGGTGGGGACGTGAGCTTAAATTCTAAGACTAATAAATAGTTGAGGATTGAGTCATGGAAGTTGATCGTGGTTCTTCTGCAAGTCCTTTCCCACAAACTTAGTCTATAAAAGTTGCACATGGCATCAACTGACATATGTGTATGGCATCCAACCTCTCCTACAGAGCCATTCCATTGGATGCCCCAAAAATAAGCCAATCGACTGTCACATGGGCCCCAACTTAAATTTGGAGGCCTTTAGGTGGTTGACATTGTTTTCCATGGTGTGGCCAGCCAAATGGTTGGATAGGCCTGTTTTATGGGGCATTCCATCATCATGTTGGTTTTCACTTAATACATGGGTTGGATGGCATTACGAAATATATTTGACCCACACATGCAACAGTGTACAAGCATGTGAATAGGTTTTTAAACACAGGTGAATCATAATAAGTGCATTTCCACGAGCATTTGGGGCCTCAACTTCCAGATCAGGCTGCTTGAGGGAGATTGATTGCACACCTAGTAATAATTCTAGGATTTTCACGGTCAATTTCATTTTTTGTTGTGTTTTGCAAAATTCAATTAAGGAGCTGTGACTGAATGGCTTTGGGCTCAGATTCTTAGCTGGTTTGTTTGGGAAGGCCAAGTGTAAATTTTTTTAAATTTTATTTTGCTCGGCAAATGCTTAAGTGGACCACTAAATTAGGGCTAGAAATGGATCTGTGACTCTGGTATCAAGCAGGTCCAATAAGAAGATCCATTTGTGATGCAAGGATGAACGTGATGAGGATAACTACTCCGAATCCACGGAGCTTTTCTGGACTCCTCACAGAGACTTCTCGAATCCACGAGGAAAGAAAGCAGAAAAATAGAAATAAATTCTAAGAAATTCGAAATTGATTAATTGATTCTTAAAAACGAGTTCACAACCCTTTAAATAGGGGTACTAAGCAATGGAAAAGAAATCAGAATCAAACTACAACAAAAACTCCTAGAATCCGTGACTTACTATAAATAGTAAACTTAACTATTTATAGACGGTCGTGATGTCTACTAGTGCGTAAGGTTTTCGGCCAAAAATAGTAAGTATCCTATTTGGCATCACCAAACCGTTCTCCTAATTATTCTAAGCTCTTTTCACGTTGGGTGCAACTCCTAAAGCCCGACGGATGAAGAGTTATAATCAAACTAAAACTTACTATTTATAGTAAAAACGAAATTAAAACGGGAAACCACCGTCGATCCAGGGGTTTTTCGCAATTCCGGGCACCGCAACCTGGCGTAGCGGGGTTGGTTGGCTAAAGTAGCTCGTTCTACCCTAAAATCATATATTTTATGTCAGCTAACTCATTCCGGATTGCGAGATACGCTCAATCTAAAGTCCGACGGTCCGGATCACTTCTGTCGTCGACCGGGCCTTTTCTGATCCATCTTGGCCATGAAACTGTACGCGACCTGCTCTACATCAATTTGCCCATAAATAGGACCGTCAACTCATCAGGTGGGCCATTGACATCAGAAAAATGGAATGTTAAAAATAGAACCTGCATACAAGACCCATAGACGCATGCCCTGTCAATCCCCTTAAAATAAGGAGCTGTGACTGAATGGCTTTGGGCCCAGATTCTTAGCTGGTTTGTTTGGGAAGGCCAAGTGTAAATTTTTTTAATTTTTATTTTGCTCGGCAAATTCTTTATCTTTTGCTTGGCAAATGCTTAAGTGGACCACTAAATTAGGGCTAGAAATGGATCTGTGACTCTGGTATCAAGCACGTCCATAAGAAGATCCATTTGCCCATTAATAGGACCGTACATCAACTTGTCAGGTGGGCCATTGACATCAGAAAAATGGATAGTTAAAAATAGAACCTGCATACATGACCCATAAACGCATGCCCTGTCAATCTCCTTAAAATATCTGGCGTGAATTGCCTTGGCAGTGTCCATTTGGAGTAGCACCACATATAAGAAAGGGTATAATCTTTCAATGATGCAGACAGTTCATCTGTTGGGAATCTTGGGACCCATTTAATGGGTGGAACCGCAAAGATCTCTGGCATTGAACGAATATAACCATCCAAATCTAAGCCTGCAATAGGTTGCAGATGACATTGAAATACAGCCAATGATTTAATGACAACGGGTCTGGTAATCAGATCATAATTGAGATTGTAAAAATGGGTAACATGCACACTTCAGCTACACGCATACATATAGACTGCATGTGCCATGATCCCACATTTATGACACATATATGATGTCTATGTTCACTGACATAGGTTTTTAAACATGGCTCAGATGTGAGTCCTGGCTGCGCTCAAGCTTGTATTGGTGCTCCTCTAATGAGAAAATTAATTCCTAGCAAGCTGACAAGGTAGAGTCAGTGAGATGGGAATACTGTAGATTCATCTCTCCAGAGTACATGCTGTTAGATAAAGAATCAGTTATCAGAACCGTCTATCTAGTTTTCAGACTCATCAGATAAGCTTAGACATCCGATCTAAGGAATTGTTTGAAACAAGGATAGTTAACATTCTCTGCATACAACTGAAGAAAAGTGAAGCACAGGATTTTCCAAATCTGTGGGATTTCTGAAATATAGGCCAGAAACCACACATTGTAATCAAGGTTTTAAGAGACATCTCTGGCTGACTTACTTGATTCTGCGTTAAGTGGGAACTCAGCTAACTTGGGAATGAACTGGATGGGCAAACTGAGTCACCTATATTTTCTGTGCTGACAACCACTCATCTGGATCAGACCCAACTCAGTCCAGGTGGACCCAGTGCAACTGACACAGACGAGTCAATCCAGCTTGGGCTCTAGTCATATTACCCTGATCCATCATGCCAAGGTCGGGTTTTGTGCCCAGTCTCATAATTTTATCTACTTTACTTCTTCCATATATTTAGTAATTTTGTTCCATCCAAGATAAGTTTACTTTTTGATGTTAACAATAGAAAATAATAAACCATCAAGTTGCTGTCTGACCACCCTTGTGGGCAGGGTATTTCCCATCTCCACTGGACAATGCATGTGGTGTGATGTGTACATTAGGCAATTGTTACCATGGCCCTACAATTGCTGTGTGGACCATATGAAAGCTTTTGATTGTTCTCATCTCTATCGCAGGAAAATCCTTTTCAACTCAGTAGTCCAAATAATGACAAATGTGGCTGTGCTCATTTAGAAGGCAAAAGATAAGATAAGGACTGCATGAGCACGCTCATCCTAGCTTCTTTTTTTCGTTAACTAAGCCATGTGGCTTCATGAGATGAGAAAGAGTATAGTTTTGTAGAATGCTCAGTAACCTTAATTAGGGTGAGATGATGTATTATATACTCAATAATTATAAAAGTGTTCTTAGGCTGATATATACTTTGTTGTGTATATGTCATATGTATATATACAAATATTAATTCTTGCAAACTAATGATTGCTATGGTGGCATTGGTTTATCTTTGAATAAAAGAAACTGAGGAACATCAGTAGAAAAGGTAGGATCCTAAGTATGGCTTGATTCCATGTGTGAGGTGCTCAAATTAGCATTCCTATAAGTAAAACAGATGAGAGTGAAGTCATGAACTGACAATAAAATGAGCTTTGATGGAAAGGCAAAGAAAGAACCTTGTTTCTCCCTTTAGTTTTGGGTAAACTTCCAAAGCAGAGACTTGAATGGATCCCTCGGTAATTTCAAGAATTCTAGGCCCACTTAGATAGCTTGTTATGTACCAAATTATAAATTTTAAAAATGATGCATTATGTTTAACCGTTTGGAACACACATTAGGATTACAATCATAAGGTATTATGCATGCATCATGACTTCTTTTTGTAATTTTTAAAAACCTGAAGTAAAATTCTGAGCTTTAAGTCATTTTCATACTCGCTTCCTCTCTCTCACATCTCTCTCATCCTCTCCCCGGTGATACCCACACCATGTTTAGTCCAAACGAGTGATAGGATCTCCCCTGTTGTAATCAATATGTACTGCTCCTTTTTCCTATCCAGGATCGGATGGACAATCAACTTTACTAACTTTTAAAGTCAAGTCTCGTTTTTTTGTTGGGTTTTGCAAATTTCCAAGGAATGGGGCCCGAGAATGGATGGATTAGGTCTAGATTTTAACTGATTTGTTTGGGCTTGCACTAGCTAAATAATTAATCACTATGTGTGGACAAACATGCATCGGATCCACCTGGTCCATCAGTTGGGCTATCACGTTTTCACCATGTATTCTAGAAATTTGGAGAAATTTAAGACTTACATTAGCTGCACTATAGGGAAGTGTGTAAAATCATTACTAAAAGCTTTAAATTCACATGGTTTGGCCAACATGAGCATTAGAATGTCCTTATTTTTGGAGAATCAATTAATCCGGGTGTGGAATGTGAGATGAGTGGATTAGATGGTATACACACACCACGGTGGACCCCACATATAACTTGCAGCAGTTTAATGATGAGACTTCTCGTCACAACTTTTTCCCCGTAGTGTACCTCTTGAGTGTTGAATCAACCTGATTTTCGGCCCCTAGTCCAAACAAAGAGTGGCACACTTAATTGATGGGGTGGATCTCATCCACATGAAGTCCTTCCATCTTCGTCAAACAAAAGTCTTGATGTTCACACAAATTCACAGGCAGCATTTTAGCAATCAGAGAGAGAGAGAATCGGGTGGAAAGACTTTCGCGGGTAGAAGATAAGCTATTGGTTAGCTTTTGCTGGTGAAATCTGAGCTGTCATTCGGTTAGCAGCTATATTTTTAAGTTTCTAAAATACCCTTACATTTAATTAAAAAGTTTTCTTATATCCTTCGTATAATGAAACCCCTGAAACTAATTATAAGAGTAGAAATGTCCAAATGCTTCTAATGTCATATATAGTATAGATGGGCCAACCTATGGCTTCTCACCTATCCACCTAAAACCACTTCTAGGAATAGTTCAGTCCTAAAAAGAAAAAGTCATTAACGGGCCACTTAAGTAAATGAATCAAAGAGTGGCAGTTGGGCGTAATACTCTGTTTATGAGTGGAAAACATGCTTAAGTTCTAAAACTAATTAGTAAATAGGTGAGGATTGGGTCATGGGTCATGAGCTACAATATGGGATAAGAGTTTGAATTGTTGGCCTGTTTGGAAGATAAGTCACCCATGTTTTCAGTGCTGACAACCACCAAATTAAATCAGACTCAACCTAGTTCACTTGGACCTACACAAGACCTTAATCCAGCTTGGGATCAAGTCATATTCGCCTGATCCATTCTGCCTAGCTTGGCCTTAGCAAGTGTTTTGTCCTATAAATATACATTCTCATTGTGGGTTAGGCAATGCTTGCATCTTGCACCTAAATAGCTGGTTTATATTTTTACAATGTCTATATCTCCTTGCATGTGAGACCCTCCTCTCAACGGATGCATTAGGAACATTCGGCATCAATTTTTAGGTTGGGTGAGACCGATCCTAGTAAAATTTGGCTTGTGGTGCTAGGCTCATGTCAGGGTCAGGCTTTGTGCCTGGTCCAAACTCGACTTATTGACACCCCAAATCACAGCACACGTATGCAAGATCCAATCATTAGGTAGAGTTAGCAGCAAAGAATAATCCAATCCATTAATCAGGTGGGCATACCTTCAATATCATAACACATCCAAATGCACCATTGAATTACGTACCATCCAAATAATTTTTTCACACTAGAACATATCACTACAACTTTCGGTGACATACTATCTTTTCAATTAGCATGACACTCATATGGGGCATCCCTCGCAAGATTCCAACAAGTGGGCCCCAAATCAGATGCGTTTTAGGTTCTACTTTTACAGTCAAGTTTTTAATTTTGTTTGGAGCATTGATAATTCAAGGAGTGGCCCCGGGACTGGATAGTTTTGGGCCAAAATTTATTGTTATAGAAAAGTCTCCATTTTGTTGGGTAATGCTGTATTCCAACCAGTGGGCCCCAAAGTAGATACAGTTTAGATTTTAGTTTTAGAGTTAAGTCTATAATTTTGTTTGGAGCATCGACAATTCAAGCAGTGGCCTCAGGATTGGATAGTTTTGGGCCAGATTCTATTCTCAGAGCTAAGTCTCCATTTTGTTTGGCACCGTTGTATTCCGATGAGTGGGCCCCAAACTAGACATGTGCGTTTTAAATTCTAGTTTTTAGAGTCATGTCTCTAATTTTTCATGGAGCATCAACAATTCAAAGAGTGGTCCTAGGATTGGATAGTTTTGGGCCAGATTCTACTCTTAGCGTTGAGTCTCAGTCTCCATTTTGTTGGGTACTACTATATTCCAATGAGTGGGGCCCATGTATTTATTGATTCATTTGTACTTTTCAGGAGAAAGTCTATTTAAAGTTTCGTTTTGCATGGCCCAGGCTTTAGTGGAGCACTAAATTAGGAAAGGCAATGGGCCGGCAACTCAATTTGGTCAGCCCATGGGCCACCTTGTTAGGTCAGCCTCTAAGTCAGGCTCCGGTATACTTACTAAATTGTGGCTGATAAAGTAATGAGTTAGGCTATGACTCACTCCTGTTTCAAACTGTTTCTAGCATGCACCTAAGTATTAGCAAAAGGTTTCATTTCCCAAATCTCCGAAATGTTACTAGTGGGCTTGAAATCAGAGCCCTTAAGTAAATGGATTAAAGGAGTGTTGCTCGAGCCAATTAATTTGTTGATGGGTGGGATCGTGTGTTAAAATCGTAAACCCAATTAGCAAATGAATGAGTTTTGGGTCAAGGGTCCATGGGCTGTGACTCTGGGTTGGGGTTTAAATGGTCCATTTCTTTTGTATTGGGCCAATGACCCCAAACTAATCCCATACCCTCTGCCATTCTGCGTCAATAGTGGATGCAGAGGAAATGTGTCAATATAACAGTAGCATTATCAAATATTAGTAGCCAACTTGCCATACCATTGGATACATTGAAATGGTTTTTAGTTCTTTTTTTTTTTTTTTCCCTACTTTTCTTGAAAGATGAGTAAGAGATTGTTCAGGGTCCTTCTGCATGTGAAAATGGGACCCACATGTATGGCCTTAAGTACTCTTTCCTCTAACCATGTGTGTGGGGGTATTTTTATTTTCAGTTTTTATTTTTATTTTTTTTAAGCAAGTAAAAGGAGAGAAACATAATATATTTTTTTCCTATCTAGAGAGGCTTGTTGTTATATATTCTATTGGTTTGGTTTTCATTCTTAGTGATAAAGAGGAGAATAGTTGGTGGATAAAAATGAGCATTTCTTCAAACTTCTTGTGGAGTATAAGAAAGAGTTTTGATCTCAGGCTTTGTGAGAGTCCATTCACAATACCAGTTTCTTCGATTGTCTTCTTCACAGGTTGTGTTGGAATTTTGTACAATCCTAAGTTGGCGAGAAAATTCTTTCTTTTATTGTTGCTGGAAATTCAACTTTTGGGTAATTTATTTGGGCATCTAAGAGACCTGTTCTCTTGATAATGGTACTTTTATTATCTCTAACATAGTGGTTTTGCACCGAACTGGTCCGTAATTTTTTCCTTCACATCAGAGGATTTTCCATATATAAAATTTGTCTCTTGCACTTTACATATTCGATGATTTGCTTGCTTGTGTTAGAAGTGATTATCATCCATTAAATCTCATATATTATTAATCTCATTGATTTGCACATAAAGGAGAAAGTTGAGTAGTTTCCCAACAGAGATTATATTACCATCAAATGACCCTCAAGCCAATTGCAAGCTATGTAGGATATAGGAGGAAAAACAAATAGGGCCTAATGGTTTGCCAAAGGTGGCACAACTGATGAATGGAGTCGATGTCACAGACATGTCACAACTGATGACATGACATCGATTGTTGCATGCTCTGCCTGCAACAAGTGTTGCAGAGGATTCTTTGGCAATGGCTCATTCCTCAATTTCAATTTTGCGGGATCAGCTACCCAAAACCTCCAAGTAAAATGAGAATGCAGGTTGCAGCTGCTAGCCTTAACTTTGAAATTGCCGCCTACTCGTGCATAGAAATAGGTTACCTATGTAAAATCTGATCCACTTATCACAGGTCATCACTGTGTGGGTACCATGCATCTAAAATCATCCACATATGTTCATTATGGAGGGCACATGATTTGAACCATCGGTCTTTTTCTAATAACCATTCATTTACTTTCAACAGGTGTGGCCCACGTGATGATAAGATAGGCAAGTTTTTCAAGACATGGAAACTACCTATTGTAAGGACTATCTGATGAGCCGCGCCAGGCTCGCATGCGTATGTCTTGTTTCTATGTGCGTAGTACTCAAATTACAATCCTAAAGTAAAACAGAGACGAGTGAAGTCGTGCAATTACAATAAGATGAGCTGTGATGGAAAGAGGCGAAGACAGACTTTTGTTTCTCCCTTGAGTAGGATAAATGTCCAAAGCAGACGATTGGAAAAACCAATAATCTCGTACTTCTAAGGCCCATTTGGATTGCTAATCATCTACCTAACTATAAATTATAAAAATGATGCATTATAGCATAATGCATTATGTTAACAAAATGCATTCGGAACTCTAATTGGTATTATAATCTTAAGGTGTTGTGCATGCATAATGGTTTATTTTCTTAATTTTGAGAATCCTAATTAGAGTTATAAGTTTTAAGTCATTTTCATATACTCTCTTTCATCTCCCATCTCTCTCATCCTTTCCCCAGTAGACTCCACATCATGTGTAGTCTAATCCAGTGATTGGATCTCCTTTACTGTAACCAATACGAACCTCTACTTTTTCCTATCCATGGTTGCATAATTAGAACAAACAATCTAGTGACTTTTAGAGTCAAAGTCTTTGTGTTTGTTGGGTTTTGCAAATTTCCAAGAAGTGGACCCAAAAATGAGGCCAATCTAAAGTTCAAGTAGGCAAAACGTACGACTATGAAAGTATAGGAGTTAAATGTCCGGCCGATGAAATAGTCATACAGTTGCATGATGTTTTTGACAAATCTGCCGAGTCCATCTATTTTGGCTGCTCGTTTTATCGCATGGCCCATTTTCAGTTTTTGATCTGCCACCTAAATGAGCTGGAAACATAGATATACCAGTCAATTTCTCACAAAAATTAAAGTGGCCCCATGTACGATCAAGACTAGGTTAACACGACAATCAATGTGAGAGCAAGAGATTGGTGGGCATTTAAGTTGGAGGGTGAGAGTTGCTTGACTATAGGTGTGGTCTACAATGATGTTTGTGACAAATCTGTTCAATCTATCTATTTAATTTGCCACCTCATTTTGGGGCATGGGGACCAAAAACAAGGCTGATCCGAATCTCAAGTGGGCCAAACGAACATGGAATATGCTCGGATTTTACTTTTAGATTCAAGTCTCCTCTTTTGCGAGGAGCATCGAGATTTCAAAGAGTGAGCCCTGGGACCATATGAGTTTTGGCTCAGATTCTACTATTAGAGTCGAGCATCATCTTTTGTTGAGAACATCCAGTTCCAAGCAATGGGCTTGTCATGTCAAAGTCTAAGTTTTTATTTTGCACAGCCCAATCTCAAGTAGAACAGTAAATTAGGTTGGCAATGGGCCTGTGACTACTCTAGTCAACCCTTTAGCCAACTAACCAAGCTTGGTTATAACTTGGGCTCAGGTGTACTTATTGGGCTATGTTTTGGTTTCAGCATGAAAACAAAGGCTATTAAGGTAAATAGATCAGGCTACGGCTGACTCATTCCTATATCAAACCGTTTCTAGGATGCACGTAAGTGTTAACAAAAAGTTCCAATTCCCAAATATTACAAAGTTATTAATGGGCTTGAAATACAAGCCCTTAAGTAAATGGGCTGAAGGAGTGGTGCTTGGGCCTAATAATTTGTTATCAAGTGGGACTACATGTTAAATTCTAAACCCAATTAATAAACGGGTGAGGATCAGGTCACGGGTCCATGGGTTGTACCCCAAACTAGTCCCTCCCTCCGGCACTCCGCATAAATTGTGGGTGTGTTTGATCTTTGTAGAGGTGATGGTGATGATGACAAAGAGGAAATGAGCTCCCCAGGATGCCTTTCCATCATCACTTCAAGTACCACGACACCCAAGCCATATACGTCACATTTTTCAATTTTTCAGTCACCCTCATCGTATATGCAAGCTCTGCAAAAAGGAAGACAGTTTAGTCATGTTCTTTCTCTTTGTTAATCATCAATAGCTAAACTCTTAAGCATATATCAAACTCACTGGGGTTTCTTAATCTAGGTTTCATATCTTCTAGGTTATTTTGCTTGTTAACCCCAAGGCATCTCTACAAATTGTGCATATGCCAATTGCCATGTGTGTGGCACATCTGGAGTTGCATAAGATGTGCTAAACTTTTAGATGATCTTGCTAGTAAGTTAGGATGGTCTACTTATAAGGCATGCCACATGCATACATTGAGTGTGTACTATTGGCAATTTTTCCCAAAACTATCCATTGTTTTCATGTGTTGGTGGCCTGCCTGATAAGAGGACCAGATTAATCATTGTGTTGGGTCTACCTTTATGTATGCCTCATATATCCCAAACACATGAGAAGTTGGCATGTGTAATCTAGAGTGTATTGATGCCTCTATAGGTATCGTTGTATCTACACATTTCATTGGCAAGGATTGGGTGATATGGGCATGTTTCAAGAATTTCCAATCTTGGAACTTCTTTTGTTTGTGTGGGGCATTCACTGTGTGTGGCATCACATCAACAGTTGGATAATAGAGATGTCTAACCCTTGTGCAACGGAGTAACCCAGCCCTTATGCATCATTTTCACATTTACTTGTATGGGCTAGAAGCAATGAACTTTTTCAATCATTTATTAAATAGTGATGACTCATCCATCTATACTTGGTATCCATGTAAATCTATCCAGACCATCTGAAAATATGGCCCGAGCATATCCCAAAATTACACTTATTGGAGGATTCTATACATCCAATTGGTGGCCAACAAATGGACAGCTATGGAAAATGGAGAGCGCCACGAATTTAATAGCTGATAACATATGGTTAAGTTGGTTGGGTAACATGAATCCTGGTCAGTCTAACCATGCAGCCACATTACTTCCATCATGCATAATGTAAAAAATGATGGACATCAAGTGCGGCAAAGGAAAAACATTATTAACAGTATCTTCATTAGCATGGTTATATATTAGTTTTAAATACTCACAGATGCTTTACAATTTTTTAGTTAAACAAAGTTGGGGATTTGAACAATACAATCCCTTTTGTTTCTTTGCAAGGCCTCTTACGACTGTTGGATTAAGGAATCTTCCAGTTTCCCTAGAGTGCTGCATTTGACAACAGTTTGATAACCCATGCACAAACTTTACTATGTAATTTCCAACAAAAAATAGAAAATCTTACGAAAAATAAAAGACCAGTTGCTAATAAAACTATTAAAGCATGGAGAATGAACTAGCAACTAACCTGGAGCGATGTATCCATAACTGCCTGCGAGCGTGGTCCAATTGGACGAATCGGGCATCAACAATCTGGCAGTGCTGAAGTCAGGGACATAGGCCTCAAATTCTGAATTCAACAGAACGTTATTGCATCATAGGTCTCGATGGACAATTGGCTGAGTGCAATCATGGTACATGTAAGATAATGCATGGGTGACACCTTTAATAACCTTCACCCTTATATTCCAGTCCAACTGTGCAGCTCATTCATCATTGCTTAAGATGTTAGCCAAGCTTTCCCTTTCCATGTAATCATAAACTAGAAATGAGAATTGAGCATGGGAAAAAAAAAAAAAAAAAAAACCATAAATCTTCACAATGTTGTAATGGCAGATTTGTCGTCAAAACCCTCTGTCGCTTCCACGATGTATTCATAAACATAGCAATCCCATCATAATTCCATATTGAAAATGGATTTCCGCTTCTCCTTCAAGAACCCCTCTTTCAATTTTTCTTCTTATTTGATAATAAATGGAAGAAAAGCTGATGATTATAAATAAAAGAAACAAGACCACCAAGAGAGGAAGAACAATGAAGATGACACTTGGCAGACTTTTCTTGCATCACCATGGCTTGTTGAAGGAGCATTGCAGGGTCTCAAACCTTGCACTTCACCACATAAGCCTTTGTTTCTTATGAATGCCTCTGCGAGAGCCTTCTGAAAGGACTTTCCAGTGTTCTGCTGCTGCTGCTGCTTCTTCTTCTTCTTCTTTTCTTAATTTATCCAAGGCACGTAAGAGGATTGACATAGATGCGCAACGACTGATCGGGCTTTTCAATTATCCAAGGCAACTAAATTATATTCTTAATACCCTCCATTTTAAGTAGTCAAGGGTCAGGATTTTGTGTTCAGAACATCTCTCAGGATGGTGAAGATTGGCAGATTTGGGATGCTAATCCTAACTGAAATAGTTACAAAGCTGTCATTTCAGGATATTTATGGTAGCAGCAGGCTTGACTCAAGTTTCAGACCTCGTTTAGTTTAGCTTAGTTTTATTAATATTATTATCAATTTTGGAAGGTAGTTTCATGGAAAGTTGATTCAGATGATCAATTATCTCACTGATCTGATGTTCTAACTAGCCGATTCATTTACATCAATTGTATGGCTAAAGTTAAAAATAATCAAATTCATCCAGAAACCATAAGAGGAAGAAAAAATATCACATGAAACTCACTTGATCAATGAGGAGCTCCCAGTTTGATTAGCCTCAGCAATGACCAGTGTTTACTTACCTGGAATGGACCAGACTGTTGGATTGGTTGGGATCAGAACTCATCACTGAAACAGGACGGGTTTTGGCTGGGACTGAAACTCCTCGGTGAAACGGGTCAGTTCACTAAAAACACAAGTCAAACATTTTATTAAGAACATGCAAGTTCACCAGTTAAAGCTGAAACACAACCTGCATTTGTAAGCCAAACATGCTAGAAGGATAAGATTGCTAGTTGTTACTAAATAATTTTATCTATAGCAGATTCCTAGGCCAGAATAGGTCAGGAAGTCAAAACATCTACTAGGAAGTTAATAACCAGGCAACACGTGAACATCAGATTGATGTTTAACAGCAGCATCAGTAATAACTTGTAAATGCATTAGGTATATAAAAAATATGTAATGCTGAAAAAAAGACGAAAAGCGACAACTGGTTAAAGTTCATACAATTTGCAACATCTTGCAGGCCCTAAACCCATGATTTGAGTAGCGAAATGAAAGATGATGCATCTAGTTACAAATGAAAACTCAATTTCTAAAAATATTAGGTAAGACACAAACTGTCACTGAAGCTTTACCAAGATTGAGAACATTCAACATAAGACCAGCAAACCTATTTTTGCTCTTTCTGATTTCTTGGGCATTAGGTCTATCGAAAGGGTCAACAGAAATCCTCCTGCTTGAGCTGGAAAATGCAACTGGCAAATATACAGAAAAGGGAAGAATGGTTTATCCCAACATCAAAACTTCATGTTTATACCAAAGAATGGTTTATCCCAATACAAAAACTTCATGCTTATTTGGCAATTTAAGATGTCAAAAAGTCTATTCTCTATAGAAGATAGCAATATCTCCAGTGTAAAAGAACCTAATTGATAAAATTCAACAAGATCAAATACAGGAACTGGATACTTGAGACATGCCCCAAAACTAGAGCTGGGCAAAAAGGGACCGATCCGGCGGATCCGACCCGATCCGCCCCGATCCGCCCCGAACAGATCCTAACCGAAGGCCATGATCGGGTCTGATCGAGGTGGGCCAGCAAGATCCGACCATTAATCGGATCGATTTCGGATCAATGGTCAACCCGGACAGACCCGATCCGTAATCCGATCCGAATGGATCCGATCCGATTCGATTCGATTCGACCCGCACATATATTGTTTATCATTTTTCCTGTAATGTTGTCCACTTGAGATGGGGATATATCTCTTTTTTTTTTTTTTTTTTAAATACCATAAAATGATATAGAAAAATATATGGACGGCATGGATGAAGTAAATACATCATGGTGGGGCCCACAGAGCACTGACTTACCATCATTTAAGTAATATTATGCGGAGTACCAATACACATCTCTCACACGGCTCGATGTTCCTCGAGCAGAGCTCCCTGACGACGTGGAACCTATCACTTCTTTGCTTGGGATGTTAGGTGGGTCCCACCTTGATGTTTGTGATAAATCCACACCGTCCATTCGTTTTGGGAGCTCATTTTAATATATACGGTCAAAAATGAAGTATAATCCAAGACTCAAGTGGCCCCTACGAGAGAAAAGAGTATAGATTTAATGACTACCTTTCTCTGTTTTCTCTCTCGTCCAGCACACTTGAACTTTGGATCCACCTATTTTTTTGATATCATGTCATAAAATGAGCCTTCAAAACTGGACGGACGGTGTGGATTTCTTACAAATGTTACTGTGGCCCACATAACATAAAATTCACGTCCCAAGGAAAATCCTTGGGATGCGGATCAGCAGGTGTACGATTGTACCAGCAGCGTGTTTTTGGCGGGTTGGCATGAGCAAGTTTTGTGGGTCCTATCATGGGTATTTGTTATATCTAAACCGTCCATCCACTCGGCAGCTCGTCTTAAGGCTTGACTCGAAAAATAAGATAGATCTAAAGATCTAGTGGACCACACTGCAAAAACAAGTGGGATTGAACGTTTACCATTGAAACTTTCCATGCTAAGAATATCGGATCTGAAACTTATATAATTTGATCCGACTCGTTTTTTTAGACCGAGTCAGAATCGGTTCGGCTAAGGAAAACAGTACAACGGTTCTGATCGAGTAATTAGACCCAAACTCGGTCTTGGATCTGATCGAATTCGGGTAAGAGGTTAAAAACTTCGGACCTGGTCGAGTTAGGCCGAATCCGCTCCGACTCGACTCGATGCCCACCTCTACCCAAAACTGCAGCAATTCCTCTATGCAGCAGCAGTTGTCTTCCTCGGAGCTGCTTTCCCTAAAAAAGGAGAAAATCAGTCTCAAAAGTTATCAAACTGCTAGGCACCAAAAAAAAAAAAAAAAAAAAAAAAAAAAAAAAAAAAAAGTTCAATCTTGACAAAGATGGAAGAAGCAAAGACTACCTTCTCTGAAATTGCACTTGAACCTTTGAGGCACATGACGTAAATACCTCATCCTTCCCGTTCCGGTTGTCTTCCTCGTAATGGCCTTCACACTCCAGTTTTCTGTTTCTTTAAGATAATCAGTAAACAACGTTCTTACAGAATCTGCTAAAACTATATACATTACAAGAAGATAAAGAAAGGAATAAAGAACTATGACCCATGAAATGGTCCATATGCCAAATGTTCTGAAGTTTTCCCATTGAATGTGGACATTTGCTGCACCCACAAGGCCACAAAATCTGGCTGACCAAAGACCTGACTACAACCATCCATATTGTCTTGATTGATGATCTGTGTCTGATCCAAAGTTTGATGAGATGAACAGCCAGATATATATTATGGGGCCCATGCGATCAAACAAATGGTCCTTAAATTCATAGGATTTATTTATTTAGATTGATTTTTAGGGTTAGACTGAGTCAGTATTGGTTCAACAAGCTTCCCTTTGGTATTTCGTCACTTTTTGGTGGGCAACTTTCTGGGCATAACATTATTAGAACGTCATGACATTGGTCACTATCGAGCCAGCTTCAGAATGATCCCATGATCATACAATTCTGATACAGTTTATGTGAGGTACAACCAGTTTAAGATAAGCCTATATGTTTGTGATGAGATTCAAGGGCATTTTGGTCATTTCTTATTATATTAGGTTTTTCTTTAGTTGCCAAAGGATAACTGCCTCTTTGGCTTTGTGTGTAACAGCACATTGTGGTTACTTTTAATAAAATTTCGTGTTTAGCGTGTTGATTCCCTTTTGGCATGTGTTGCCTCCGGTTGAAACATAGGAGATTGATTGATTAATAGTTTTGACCAGTGGGCTGGTGGGAATCATTTCCACAGCGACTTCATCTTTGGAGAGTATTCTACAACATTTCTTGCTAAGGATTTCAAAAGAATATGGATCCAGATCAGTCCATCACGTATGCATTTGCATTAATAAATGCATAGTTTTAGCTCAACATGGTGACGACAGACCACTGTTGGAATGGCTATCATAATCTTGTCATCTGGATTTTTGTGCTCATAAGTTCTATCCACATGAGGACCCACCAAATCATTGATCCTGACCAATGCACAAAAGTGTCACAAGTGTGATGGAGTTTTTTTTTTTGGTTGGTATTGACATCATGAAATTCCAGGAAGCATGGATGTCATAGAAAACATTTCTCATACATCTTTGTGGGAAATGGGAAACAGAATTCCTCCTTTGACTTCTCGAATACAATCACCAACAAATGCATATTAAAAAAGTACGGAAAAAAAAAAAAAAAAAAAAAAAAGAGATCCAAAAGAAAAGGAAAATGTAGTTGTCTCATTAAGCTTGCTAAATTATGCTCTCATGTAAAGCGCACAAAGTGGCGGCCCAATCGACTCGCCTGACCTAAATTCTGATTTCACAAGAAAATTGCCATGTCACAAGTAGACAATCAACTTGGCTGCATTAAATTATTATTTTTTTCGAAAGCAACTTGGCTGCATTTTAACGAAACTGGAAACCAAAAGGATTGGTTTCTTCGTTGGGCCTGAGTTTTTCAACATCAAACATAGAGCTTGCGAGTCAATTACACTTTGGACATTATGTGCAGGAGTGAATGATAATGGCAGAGGGGAGAGAAAAATGCCATGACAACAACATAGCCATTCATAAAAGCTAATGCATGTGTACATGTTCGTGCACTTTTCTATGCATATGCGTTTGAACAGAATATTCAGTCTGTCCAAATTCCTAAACATTAATTCGCAGAGACACAAAACAGTTAATACGTTAAACAGGAAAGAAAGGCCCTACATCAACAAGGAAAAAGAGGTTATCGAATCCATGAACCATGCATGATGTTATGTGTTAGGCTGTTAGCTACCAAAAAAACTGGATGCAGGTGGACCCAAATTTGGCAACGTAACAAAAATATTACTGGTTGGACAATCTTAGCTGTCCAACTGCCCACCTACAAATGAGTGGTAGAAAAAAAAATGGTGGAAATGGACAGCACTCCTTACGAAATAGTTCAATTGGAAAGGTATAGATTCATCTCATCTAGCAAATTTTAGGATATGATCCATCCATGGTGGGTCCATAAGATGAACAGTCCAGATCAAGGACTGGTATGACCTCCAATTAGAGTTATTACACCAGATAAGGAAATTAGTGTGCTGCACACAGGTTTCATTCCTCCCATAAGAAAGTGGCACAATAGTACACACAATAAAAAAAAAAAAAAAAAAACAAAAAAAAACCCATAACTTAGGGCGAGTTATGGGAACATTTTAACGCTGGAAATGAAATTGCTTTCCATGGAAACCAGCTTTTTCTCCATTTGCCAAAAAAAAAAAAAGTAGCGTTGCAAACTGATTTCCATTTCTCAGATTTTCCTTGAAAAACTGTGCAGATTCATCTCTCCCAAAAAAGAGACGTTGATGACTCCTGAAGATGAGGTGACAGAACATGAAAAGAAAAGGAAAAATAAAAAATAAATACGTGAAATACAGACACAAATCGGGGGTCGGTAGATTACGTACACTTGCGGATACGGCTAGCGGGATAAGCGCAAGAAGCGCATCGGCTCTTCTGAAGATGAAAGCTACGGCGCCCGCACGCAGAGAGTGTGTGTCTTCTTCCTTCTCTTCCCAAAGCTTCTCGTCCCTTTCCCTTATAAATTAAAATGGAAATTCATTATTTTCTTTCTTTCTTTTCTTTTTCCTTACATGAGGAAATGGGAGATGATGAGATTAGAGTTAGAGATTAGTGAAATTACCATATTAGGCTTCGATGAAACTGTGTTCTTCTCCGTCGCCCCTTTGGAGTGGGAGAGGAGAAACCTGCAACCTTTCTTCAACCCAACCACTCCGATGCTCTCTTTAGCCGTTTATATTTTGGTGTCCAAAGCACTGTTGGGCTTCGGGACAGGCCCACTTTCTACTGAAATAGGGTTTGTCTTGGCTGGATTTGGGCGGGCCTATCCTTATGACCCATGGCCCGTACCAGCCCAGCAGAGTTACCAAAATCTGAGCTCGAAAATTGGTTAGGCCCGAACTCGATCCTGCCCAGCCCAAATTTGATAAAATCAGTATTTTGCATTTAAATGTTGTTAATCTATCTGTTGATCAAGTGGGGCACACATACACAATGAAATAGATGTCCAAAGAAGCGAAACCAGCTGTATGCATTCATGGAGAATGGGTTGTTGTCTAGGGGATGACTAGAATGGGATACTTTAGGAGCAAATGAAATTAGGTGAGTCAATTACTTGAGCCCAGGCCCAAACCAAAAACTGAAATGCCCAAGCTTTGCCCATGGGCCAAGCTAGTATTTTCAAGCTGGATTCAAGGTAGAAATGGGCTCATGGAGCTTATGCAAGTCACCTTAATTTAAATATTAGGAATGTGGTCCATCTTTGTTGTGAAATTATGTTATTCCTGAGTGACTCATGTGTCCTTATTACTTTACATAATGGGTGAAGAAAGCAGGCCGCATCAGCTCTTATTCATGGAGTAGATTTAGTAGACACTTTGATGACTTGAGGTATAGTATAATTATCTTGAGTCACATTGCCGGAGTGTGAAGTCGTTGCTCTTTTTTCTTTCTCTTTTCTTCTTTTCCTTTTCAATTAACAAAACCACAATTGGTACCTTCTCTCGCTAATAAATATTCCCATTCTTCTCCTAATAATACATTAGTAGAAAACTATTATTTCAAATAAGTATAACATCTCCTAAAAGGTAAATTCTTTGGTTTAGAAGACATTCAGTTAGAAGATAACCATCACACATACAATGAAACATTTTTATTCTTTCGACATACCTTTATAACATTTGGGTTTTGATCACCGATCCTAGAAGTCTACTATTTTTTAAGAGAAATGTAGGAGCACACCACCTGTAACTTTATTGATACAATAAAAACGATATACAAACATTCAAGTGGGAGCCACAAAGAAAGAGAAGCTTCACCTGAAAATCTACATTTTAGATAAACACCAATTCCACACACTAAAATTATGTACATATCGTAACAAGAAAAATACCTTCTCTACATACAATGATTTTCATACATTAATAAACACACAGTAATAATGTTCTTGCCACTACACACCCTCAACCTTGATGATTTTCATCCACCCAACTATACCTTAAGATCCATGAGTTGATGTAATGTAAGTGTGTGGAATGGCCCTAGAGAAAAGGAAGACCCACCAATAGACAACTCTTGAGCCACGTGGTGCATGGTTGGCCGAGAGTTTGGATCCGGCTGAATGCATGAAAGTGCCATGGACACCACAAATATGACTTCGCGTGCAACCACAGCTGTGGGGTCTGGGAGACGTTGGTCCAACATATCCTTTAGCAGTGTATCTTGTTTACTTGGTGGTGTCAGAGAGGAGATGAGCTCCCCAGGATGCCTTCCCATCATCGCTTCAAGTGCCACAACGCCAAAGCTATATACGTCGCATTTTTCAGTTACCCTCATTATATATGCAAGCTCTGCAAGAAGGAAGATGGTTCAGTCATGATCATTTCTCATTCTTAATCATTAATAGCTAAACTCTTACTCATATATCAAACCTACCTCTATTTCTTAATCTAGATTTCATATTTTCTAAGATTTTGTGCTTGTTAACCCCAAGACATCTCTATAAACTTCGCATATGCCAAATAAGATATACTCAGCACATCTGAGAGGTGCAGAGAATTGGCCAAAGTTTTGGATGATCTTGCCAAAAAGTCTGAATGGTCCATTGTTTCGTATACATTGTGTACTGATTGTGTACTGTTGGCAAATTTTTCAAAAACTATCCATTGTTTTCACATGGTAGTGGCCCGCTCAATATATCCAGACCATCTAAAAGCATGGCCCATATTGTAGATGGAATAGGTTCCAAAAATTATAGTTATTGGAGGATTCTATCCATCTAATTGGTGGCCAACAACTGTACAGTTAAGAAAAAATGGTCAGCATCACAAATTTAATAGCTGATAAAATATGCATAAGTTAGTTGGGTAACTTGAACTATGGTTAGTCTTACCATGCAACCACATTATCTCTATCATGCATAATGTAAAATGATGGACCACAAGTGTAGCAAAGAAAATACATTCTTACGTTTATCTTCATTTGCATTATTATATTAGTTTTGACTTTGGGGATTGTAAAAATACAAACCCATGTATGTTTCTTTACAAGGCCTCTTACAGCTGTTGGATTAAGGAATCTTCCAGTTGCCCTAGATTGCAATATTTGACAGCAGTATGTTAACTTATGCACAATCCTTAGTATGTAATTGCCAACAAAAAATAAAATAAAATAAAAGGGAAAGCTTAAGAAAAAATCAAGACCAATTGCTAATAAAACTTTTAAAGTGTGGAGAATGAATTAACAGCTAACCTGGAGCGATGTATCCGTAAGTGCCGGCGAGCATAGTCCAATTGGACGAATCAGGTATCAACAATCTTGCAGTGCCAAAGTCAGAGACACAGGCCTCAAGTTCCGAATTCAGCAGAACATTGTTGCTTGATAGGTCTCGATGGACAATTGGTTGGGTGCAATCATGGTGCATGTAAGATAATGCGTGGGCCACACCTTTAATAACCTTCACCCTTAGAGTCCAGTCCAACTCTGCAGCTCCTCTGTCGTTGCTTAGGATGCTAGTCAAGCTTCCCCTTTCCATGTACTCATAGACTAGAAATGAGAATTGAGCATGGGAACAAAAACCATAAAGCTTCACAATGTTGCGATGACGGATTTCTGTTAATGCTCGAATCTCATTTCTAAAACTTCTTTGATCGGATAGATCCCCACCTTCGAGTGGGTGAAGTTTCTTCACAGCTACTACTTGGCCTGATGGTAGATTTGCTTTGTAAACTTTTCCATACCCTCCAATTCCGATGCAGTATTTGTCGTCGAAACCCTCTGTCGCTTCCACGATCTGTTCAAATGCATCAATCCCATCATAATTCCATATTGAAAATGGATTTCTGCTGCTCCTTTCAAGAACCACCTTCTCTTTATTTCTTCGTCTTTGGGAATAAATGGAAGAAACGCCGACGACTATAAATAAAAGAAACAAGGCTGCCAAGAGAGGAAGAACAATGAAGATGACAACTTGGCAGCCTTTCCTTGCATCACCGTGCCTTATTGAAGGGGCGTTGCAGGGTCTCAAACCTTGCACTTCACCACATAAACCTTTGTTTTTTATGAATGCCATTGCAGGAGCCTTCTGAAAGTTTTTGCTGTTGGGAAGAGGACCTTCCAAAGCATTGTATGAAATATCAATAGATTGCAAGCTGAACATTGCTTCAAAAGAAGGTGGAATGGAGCCCGACAACATGTTGTGGGAGAGGTTTAACTTTTCCAGCACATGCAATTTCCCAAGTTGTGGTGATATCTCTCCATTGAGCAAGTTATGACTGAGATCTAGTAAATCCTGTAAGTATACCAAGTTACCAATTTGAAATGGAATGCTTCCATTCAAATCATTTTCGCTCAATTTCAGATATCGGAGTTTGGAGCAATCCCCTAATTGAGGTGGTATTGGACCACTTAGGTGATTCATTGACAAGTCAAGAACCTCCAAATTGGAGAGTTTTCCAATCTCTTTTGGTACCTGACCAGAAAGTTGGTTATCATTTAAACTCAAATTGAACAAAGAAGTTAGCCTCTCAATTTCCTTAGGAATCTCTCCTTCTAGATGGTTCGAAGAAAGATCAAGTACTCGTAGCTGCTTCAACTGCCCAATCTCGCGAGGAATTCTACCAGTGATCATGTTCCCAGATAACTGTAGCCTCGTCAAGTTTTTGCATTCTCCCCAGTTCGGTGAGAGTTCACCAAACAACATGTTGTTGCTGACATCCATGAAATAGAGATGTGGGTATACACCAAAGGCTTCTGATACATTTGCAATGAGCTGATTTCCTTCGAGTCGAACTCTAGTTAAACTAGTGCAATTTCTGAAGCTTTTTGGGATCTCACCAGTTAAATGGTTGTCAAATGCATTGAAGAGTTCAAGCTTGGTCAAGTTTCCTAAAGTGGAAGGGATAGAACCTGTTAGAAGGTTACTCTCAAGCTCAAGCTTATTGAGATTTACCAAATTCCCAATTTCTAGAGGAATTGAACCAGAAATTTGATTGCTGTGGAGGTACAAAAGTGTAAGGTTTCTCAAATTACCTAAAGCAGGAGGGATTGGACCTGTCAGATTGTTAGTGTGCAACGATAACTTAACCAAATTCTTGAGATTTCCTAATTGTGCAGGAATTGAACCATAAATTTGATTTCTGTAGAGGTACAAAAGTGTAAGGTTTCTCAAATTGCCTAAAGCAGGAGGGATTGGACCTGTCAGACTATTATTCTGCAATGACAACTCAACCAAATTCTTGAGATTTCCTAATTGTGCAGGAATTGAACCAGAAATTTGATTGCCGAAGAGGTACAAAACTGCAAGGTTTCTCAAATTTCCCAAAGCAGGAGGGATTACACCTGTCAGATTATTATTCTGCAATGACAACTCAGCCAAGTTCTTGAGATTTCCTAATTGTGCAGGAATTGAACCAGAAATTTGATTGTTAGAGAGGTAGAGGACTGTCAGCCTGGTCAAGTTACCTAAAGATGGAGGAATAGGCCCAGTTATTTCATTAGACCAGATGTCGAGCTCTGAAAGGTGAGAAAGGTTAGCCATTGAAAGAGGTAGAACTCCAGAGAGATTATTCATGGAGATATTGAGGGAGACGAGTCTGGAAAGAGTGCCGATATCAGCTGGGATGGTTCCAGTGAGTGTGTTGTCACTGAGATTGAGACGGAGGAGGTTTGGAAATGACGAGAAACTCAAGTTATGAAGCTTACCTTGTAAGCCTGCACTCAGTAAGCTTATCTCTATTACGCTTCCGAGGCCGTTGCAGGAGATCCCATACCATTTGCATGGAGAGATTGTGTTGGCACTAGCATTAGCAGCTGGAAGTGACCATGAATGGAGAGCTCGTGGTGAGAAGATGCTGGCTTTCCATTCCAAGAGAGCCTCTGCTTCTCCGAGTGTGGAAGCTGCTGCTGCTGTTGTAAAGGCATTGGAAGAAAGAAATTCTAATAATAAAAGAAGAAAAGCAAGAGAGAGAGATTTCTGTATGGCCATGGCTGTTGTTGCTTATGGTCTGTTATGAACTTACGAGGATAGGTATTTATAGAAGGAGGTTGATGTTACTATGGACAAGGACACCATGTCTTACTCTAACGAAAAAAAAAAAGAAAAAGAAAAAAGAAAAAAAGAAGAGTTAATTGATACAGGCGCTGATCGTAGAAATGCATGTCCACACGATCTAAACGCCCCCATTTGTGGACCCCAACTTAGATGAGAAATAATAGCTGAAATTAGATCCGTTGGACCTATCTCACCTCTGTATGGACGCGGATTGCCTGCCAAGGACTCGGATTGGCTACTGACGACTGCTACTGGCTACTGGTCGGTGCTCTGTGGGCCCCACCACGATGTATGTGTATCATCCATGTCGTACATTCTTTTTTTTTTTTTAATTTTTTTTCAGATCATCATTTTATGGTATGAGCCTACAAATGATGACTTGTTTTCTTAATATTTAGAAACCTCGAATTGTAAGCTCAAGTCATTTCATGCACTCTCTCCCTCTCTCACATTTCTCTCATCTCCCATCTGTCTCATTCTCTCCCCAGTGGACCCCACACCATGTGGGGTCCAAACCAGTGATTGGATCTCCTCAATTGCAATCAATGCACCTCTCTTTTTTCCAATCCATGACTGGATGGTTATGACTATCAACCCTAGCGACTTAGAGTCAAGTCTCCATTTTGTTGGGTATTGCAAATTTTCAAGTAGTAGGCCCATCAATGCATGTATTTGGTCTAGATTTTAAGCTGGTTTATTTGGGCTTATCAAGCCTGGTCTATTACAAGGTTTTATTTTGCATGGCCCACATTAAAAGAGACCATTAAATTAGAGCTGGCAATATTCTTTGACTCTGTCAGCCCACGGCTGGATGGCCAATACTCGGCCTCAGGTCATGCATATTGTTTTGTGCTTCGTTTTTAGCCTGAAACTACTAAGTAGGTTAGAAGATGTGGCGTGCAATGACATGGACAGAGAAAGGAAGAGAGAAATTGGGACTGCAATGGCCTGAATTGCATAGGCACATGGAACGGATGACATGTGCCAGCTAACTAATCATTATGGGACAAACATGCATCAGATCTATACTATAGGGAAATCCAAGACTTACATCAGCCACACCATAGGGAAGAAGGTTTTTCGCTACATGGAACAGTGTAAAATCATTCCTAAAAAATTTTAAATTCACATGGTTTGGCCAACATGACTATCCGAAAGCCTTAATTCCTGGGTGTGGAACGTCAGGTGAGTGGATTGGATGATGGATGCACACCAAAGTGGACACCACATGTAACGTGGACTATTTAAATAATGAGACTTTTTTTTATCCTAGTGGTGTGTACTAAGTGTTGAATCAGCCTGATTTTTGGGCCCTGGTCCAAATAAGAGTGGCACACTTGATTGACAGGGTGGATCTCATCCACATGAACTTGGTCCTCATTAAATAAAAGTAATGCATCGATTACATACGAATTCGATTGTGGACTGCATTTTGGAATTCAGGCTGAGAAGATTGGAGACAGAGAGACTGGGGTGAAACTACTTACTCTGGATAAAGAATGAGCCATTCGTTGGCTTTTGCAGGTAAAATTCTTAGCCATCGTTCAGTTAGCAGCCACATTTTTAAGTTTCTAAAATACCCCTACATTCAATTAAAAAGTTTTCTCATATCCCTTTGAATATTAAAACCACTGGAACTAATAGTGAGGGTAGAAATGTCCAAATGCTTGGATGTAATAATCTATTTATGCGTGGAGACATAAGCTTAAATTCTAAGACTAGTTAGTAAATAAGTGAGGATCGAGTCCTTTCCTGAGAACTTAGTCAATAAAAGTTGCACATGGCATCAACTGTAGTATATATATGGCATCCAAGCTGGCCTCTCCTGCAGGGTCATTCCATTGGTCGCCCCAAAAATAAGCCAATCAACTGTCACGTGGGCCACCACTTAAATTTGGAGGCCTTTAGGTGGTTGACATTGTTTTCCATGGTTGGATAGGCCTGTTTTATGGGGCATTCCATCATCATGTTGGTTTTCACTTAATACATGAGTTGGATGGCCTTATACAAGATATTTGACCCACACATGCAGCAGTGTACAAGCATGTAAATAGGTTTTTAAACAGAGGTGAATCATAATACGTGCATTTCTACGAGCATTTGAGGCGTCAACTTCCAGATCAGGCTGCTTGAGGGAAATTGATTTTACACCTAGCAATAATTCCAGGACTTTCACAGTCAATTCCATTTTTTGTTGGTTGAGGGCCCAGATTCTTAGCTGATTTGTTTGGGCAAGCGAAGTGTAATTTTTATTTTTATATTGCACGGCCAATATTGCTTAAGTGGACCACTAAAATATTAGGGCTAGTAATGTATCTGTGACTGTGGTATCAAGCAGGTCCAGTATGAAGATCCATTTGCCCATTGATAGGACCGTCAACTCATCAGGTGGGTAATCTTCGGCAGTGTCCATTTGGAGTAGCACCACATATCAGAAAGGGTATAATCTTTCAATGATCCAGACAGTTCATCTGTTGGGAATCTTGGGACCCATTTAATGGGTGGAACCGCATAGAACTCTGGCATTGAACGAATATAACCATCCAAATCAAAGCCTGCAAGTTACAGATAACATTGAAATACAGCCAATGATTTAATGAGAAAGGGTCTGGGAATCAGATTATAATTGAAATTGTAAAAATGGGTAACACGCAGACTTCAGCTACGTACACACATACATGTAGACTGCATGTGCCATGATCTAGACTTTCATGCTGGGCTTATAATCCATCTGCAGTTTGTAACAAGATTTCGACTATCCCACATTTATGACACATATATGATGCCTATGTTCACTAACATGGATGATTTCAGCCGTCTATCAATGAATACAAGTGGGGAATGTGAATGTTAATTATCTTATGCTGGCCTAACTTCAATATCCGGTTGATCTAACAGTGGTTGCCAAATGATACATGGCTAAGATGTGAGATCTGCCTGCGCTCAATCTTGCATTTGTGCTCCTCTAATGAGAAAATTAATTCCTAGCAAGCTGACAGGGTAGAGCCAGTGACATGGGAATACAGTAGATTCATCTCTCCATAGCACATGCTGTTAGATGAAGAATCAATTAGAACAGTCTATCTAGTTTTCCGTGCTATATATGATTCAAAACACACACCCATCAGATAATTTTAGATATCTAATCGTTGGCTTTCAGAGCGATTGTTTGAAAGAAAGATAATTGACATCCACTGCATCTAATTAAAGAAAAGTGATACACAGAATTTTCTAAATCTGTGGGATTTCTAGAACATAGGCCGGAAACCACGTACTGTAATTAATCACGGTTTTAAGGGACAGACTCTAGCTGACTCGCTTGATTTTGAATCGAAGTTGCAACTCAGAGGACTTGGTAGTGAATTGGCAGGTCAGGCCAAATCACCAATATTTTCTGTGCAGACAACTGCTGAACTGAATCAGACGCGACCCAGCGGATCAAGTCCACCCAGCCAAGTCGTCAAGCCAACCTGGACATTTTATGGACCATGCATAAATAATCCTGTTGTCCAATTGTATTCCATTGTTCCCTGTATTTGATGGGGTTTTTTGCCCCGTCTACGACCGGTCCTGAGTCCCGCTCGACCGGTCGTGGGAGGTGCTCGACCGGTCGTGGGTTCGAGCCCTGGCACGACTCGAAGTCCAGCGAGTTCGTGCTTTTTTTTCCTGTAGCTAGGACCGGTCGTGGGAGAGCTACGACCAGTCGTAGGTGGTCTACGACCGGTCGTAGGAGAGCCGAGACTAGTCGTAGGTTACGCAGATTGTTCCGCGATTTTGCGCTAAACTGGATTTGAGTCCTTTCATGCCCCTGATGCGGAAAGGAGTTTTCCAAAACTATAAAAGGGGTTGCCTAGGGTTTTCTAGGTATCACAAAATAGCAAGAGGGTTTCCTAAAGCTTTGCAAGGATTTGCTAAAGGGTTTAGGGCTATTAAAGGTGAGAGAGAGGGAGAAAGAGAGAGAGGAAGCTTATAGAAGGGAGGTTCGCTGCGTGGAGGTTCTCTACTTTGCAATCTACATCTCGCCGCTTCTATGTCCTCGTAATCGGTTAGATCTCTCCGTTTTCTCTATTTCTCTTATTGTTTATCCACTCTGCGTGAGTGAAGAAGATTGTAACGTTCTATTTCATAGTGGATTGTTGATCTGGACGAGGTCCCGTGGTTTTTACCTCTTTGAGGGTTTTCCACGTAAAAATCTCTTGTGTAGTGTGTGATTGATGCTTTGATTTATTTCATTGCTTTATCCATAATACTGGTTTGTTACTCGGAGGGCTAGATCCTAAGGTTTTGTGCAAGGCCCCCAACAAAGTGGTATCAGAGCTAAGTTCATTGAACGGGTAGGATCGGTTTGAATTATGGAAGGTGGCTCAAGGATGATCAGCCTCAATGGTTCTAACTGGACCATATGGAAGGCTAAGATGGAGGACTTGCTTTATTGCAAGGACCTATATTCTCCAATCTTAGGCATATCAGAAAAATCCAAGGATATGACTAATGATGATTGGAAGAAGATGGACCGAAAGGCGGTGGGGTTTATTAGACAATGGTTGGATGACTCTGTGTTCCACCATACAGAAACCTCAGCCGAAAGCCTATGGCTAAAATTACAAGGGCTGTATGAGAGGAAGACAGCCGGTAATAAGATATTTCTGATAAGGCGACTTGTAAATCTCAAGTTCAAGGATGGTGGTTCTGTGGCCGAGCATATGAATGAGGTCAGCAATATAGTGAACCAACTCACCTCTATGAAGATGGTCCTGGATGATGAATTGCAGGCTTTACTATTACTTAGTTCATTGCACTCGACAGTTGGGAGACATTGGTGGTGTCTCTAAGTAACTCCGCGCCGGACGGAAAGATATCCATGGAACAGGTAACCGTTGTCTCTTCAATGAGGAGACAAGGAGGAAGTCTCGAGGGTCTACACAAAGAAGAGGCCCTTGTGACACGAGAACGGGGAGAGGAAAGAACGGGAAGGGCGGGAAGGCCCGAGATAAATCAAGAGGTAAGTCGAGTAACGAAAAGAGGTTGAATCTTTGGAATTGTGGCAAGAAGGGCCACTACAAGCATGAATGTCGTGGTAAGAAAAACGACAAGAAAGTAAAAGGGAAGGAAGAAGAATCGATTCCACTTTGCGGTCGCTTCGGATGGCGACATGGTAGTTATTCTTTCTACGGATCACGATGCATGTCTCACGGCTACGAGTCGGGACACCGACGGGTGATAGACTCGGGAGCTTCTTTCATGCGACTCCACACGGGACTCCTTCACAAGCTACAAGTCGTGACTATGGACCGTGAAGATGGGAAATTCTCGCGTATCAAAGATCGTGGGAGTCGGTGATATTTGTGTGAAGACCGATGTGGGCTGCACATTGGTTCTCAGGGATGTGAGGCATATCCCAGACCTTCGCCTCAACTTGATGTCGACGGGAAGGCCGGATGATGATGGCTATGAAAGCCGGTTTCTTTGGTGGGCGATGGAAGCTCATCAGGGTTCGTTGATCGTGGCTAGAGGAAAGAAGTGTTGCACCTGTACAAGGCAAGTGTCGGTATGTGCAAGGGTGGGTTGAATGCGGCGGAAGATTCGGCTATTGACATGTGGCACAAAGGCGTCTAGGCCACATGAGTGAAAAAGGGCTTCGGCTACTAGCGAGGAAGCGCTCCTTCCAGACGTGTGCAGTGTATGCCTCTCAAAACCCGTCTTTGATTGTTTATCGAGGAAACAACATAGAGTTTCATTTATTAAAACACTTCTCATGTTAATAAAGTGCATGCATTAGATTTGGTTTATTCGATGTTTGTGGTCCTATGAGGACAAAAACCTTGGGTGGGGCATTGTATTTTGTTACTTTTATAGATGATGCATCTAGGAGGGTTTGGGTTTATGCTTTGAAATCCAAGGACGAGGTCTTTGGTGTGTTTAAGCTGTTTCATGCCATGGTCGAGAGAGAGACAGGTAGATCATTGAAGTGCATCCGCACTGACAATGGTGGTGAATACATTGGCGACTTTCACGAGTGCTTGCAAGTCCCGGGGTATACGGCATGAACAGACGGTTCCCAAGACCCCCATAATGGTGTAGCTGAGCGAATGAATCGCACCATTGTTGAGAGAATCGGATGCATGTTATCCCATGCGAAGTTGCCTAAGACGTTCTGGGGAGAAGCAATGCGCACAGCGGTGTATTTGATAAACAGGTCTCCATCAGCCCGTTGAATGGAGAAGTACCTGAGAAGGTGTGGACTGGATAGGATCCATCGTACGGTCATCTCGGGGTGTTTGGATGCGGGGCATCCGTTCACGTACCAAAGGACGAGAGGTCCAAGCTCGATATGAAGATCGGGCGGTGTGTGTTCTTAGGGTGCGGTGATGAAAAATTCGGTTACGAGGTTATGGGATCCGACCGAGAAGAAGCTCGTCGGGAGCGAGAGATGTGGTTTTCTTTGAAGATCGGTGTATCGAAGACATTGGTAAGCCGAGAGAAGAACCGGCACTAGTTCGGTGAGCTAGAGGACATGGATCCGATTACTCCTCCCGTGGTGCCCGATGACGGGGGAGTACAAAGAAGGTGCGAGGGACGAGGGAGTTCCTTCGGAAGATGGACCGGGGGCGGCCCCTACTTGATCCACTGTTGAGCCATAGGTGAGGAGGTCATCTAGGGACGGACGCAGCCGTCCAAGAGGTACTCACCGCACGAGTACATTATGCTAACCGATGGGGAGAGCCGAAGATTATTCGAGGCCCTAGCCGACGAGCATAAGGAGGAGTGGTTGAAAGCTATGCAAGAGGAGATGGAATCCTTGCATAAGAACCACACCTATGATATGGTGAAACGCCTAAGGGCAAGAAAGCTCGAGCAACAAGTGGGTGTTGAGAAAGAAGATTGAGCGAGAAGAATTCACGGATGAGGTTCAAGGCCAGACTTGTGGTGAAAGGGTTTGGTCAGAGGAAAGGCATAGACTTCGAGGAGATATTCTCACCAGTGGTGAAGATGACATCCATACGGGTGTTGCTTGGGTTGGCGGCTAGCATGGATCTGGAGATAGAGCAGTTAGATGTTAAAACTGCCTTTCTCCATGGTGACCTGGAAGAAGAGATCTACATGCACCAACCAGAGGGTTCGAAGTCAAGGGCAAAGAGCATATGGTGTGTAGGCTGAGGAAGAGCTTGTATGGGCTGAAACAAGCTCCACGGCAATGGTACAAGAAGTTCGATTCGTTCATGTTACAACATGGGTATGACAGAACGGAGTCGGACCACTGTGTGTTCACGCGCAAGTTCTCAGATGGTGATTTCTTAGTTCTGCTATTATACGTTGATGACATGCTCATCATGGGAAAAGACATCAAGAAGATTGTGGTGAAAGCAGGAGTTGGGCAAGTCTTTGCGATGAAAGACTTGGGCCCGGCTAGACAGATCCTAGGAATGGAGATAACCCGTGATGATGAAGCGAGGAAGCTTTGGGCATCACAAGAGCGGTATATTGAGAAAGTCCTAGAGCGGTTCAATATGAATGCTGTGAAGCCGGTCGGTACTCCACTAGATGGTCACTTGATTGAGCGACGGGCGGTGTCCCAAGACGAAGGCGAGGTGGAAGAGATGCGAGAAGATACCCTACGCGTCGGTGTAGGAAGTTTGATGTATGTTATGGTGTGTACACGCCCGGACATAGCATATGCGGTTGGTGTTGTCGGCGGTATCTTGCCAATCCCGGCAAAGAACATTGGCGGCGGTAAAATGGATACTACAAGATCTAAGAGGCTCATCCAGGTTGAGCCTATGCTATGGTGACGGAAAACCCGTGTGTTAGAGGGCTACACGGATGCGGATATGGCGGTGACATAGATTCCGGGAAGTCTACATCGGGGTTCATGTTCACGTTTGCGGGGGAGCGGTTTCTTGGCGGAGGAAGCTACGAAGGTCGTAGCATTGTCGACGACGAGGCCGAATACATTGCGGTCACGAAGCATGTAAAGAGATGCTTTGGATGAAAAGGTTCCTACAGGAACTTAGCCTGAAGCAGGAGGAGCACGTGGTCTATTGCGATAGTCAGAGTGCTATACACTTGAGCAAGAATCCAAGTCAGCATTCCAAGTCGAAGCACATAGAGATTCGGTATCACTTGGATCGTGGATACTTTGGAACAAAAAGTGTTACAGCTTGAGAAGGTCCACACGGACGATAATGGGTCAGACATGATGACCAAGGCTTTGCTCAAGGGCAAGTTTGAGGTTTGTAGAAACCTGGCTGGCTTGAAGAAGGTGGATCCCTCCCGGGTCAAAAAGGGGGAGATTTGATGGGGTTTTTGCCCCGTCTACGACCGGTCCTGAGTCCCGCTCGACCGGTCGTGGGAGGTGCTCGACCGGTCGTGGGTTCGAGCCCTGGCACGACTCGAAGTCCAGCGAGTTCGTCTTTGTTTTTACTGTAGCTAGGACCGGTCGTGGGAGAGCTACGACCAGGTCGTAGGTGGTCTACGACCGGTCGTAGGAGAGCCGGACTAGTCGTAGGTTACGCAGATTGTTCCGCGATTTTGCGCGAAACTGCGGATTTGAGTCCTTTCGCAACTGGGATGCGGAAAGGAGTTTCCCAAAACTATAAAAGGGGTTGCCTAGGGTTTTTCTAGGTATCACAAAATAGCAAGAGGGTTTCCTAAAGCTTTGCAAGGGATTTGCTAAAGGGTTTAGGGCTATTAAAGGTGAGAGAGAGGGAGAAAGAGAGAGAGGAAGCTCATAGAAGGGAGGTTCTGCTCGTGGAGGTTCTCTACTTTGCAATCTACATCTCAGCGCTTCTATGTCCTCGTAATCGGTTAGATCTCTCCGTTTTCTCTATTTCTCTTATTGTTTATCCACTCCTGCGTGAGTGAAGAAGATTGTAACGTTCTATTTCATAGTGGATTGTTGATCTGGACGAGGTCCCGTGGTTTTTACCTCTTTGAGGGTTTTCCACGTAAAAATCTCTTGTGTAGTGTGTGATTGATGCTTTGATTTATTTCATTGCTTTATCCATAATTCTGGTTTGTTCTGGAGGGCTAGATCCTAAGGTTTTGTGCAAGGCCCCCAACAGTATTGTAGCCACCTGAGTTTTGGATTCGCATAAATGTTTGCCTCGGATCATAACACGAAGAGTCATGATTGATGAACGTGAATCAAGGTCACAAACATGTCACCGTGGACTTACTGAGCATGATAGTTGCATGCTCTACCTACAACAGGTGTTGCACAGGACTTTAGTCCATTGGATGGCAATGCCTCAGTCCTCCATCTGTAGGATCCCTTACCCAAAATCCCCCCAAGTAAAATGAGAAATGAAGGTTGCACCTGCTCAACTGAGGTTTGAAACTGCCCCTAATTCATGCATAGAAGTGGGTCACATGTGTAAAATCAGATCCACTTACCAGTACAAGATCATCACTGTGTGAGTTCCATGCATCTAAAATTATGAAAATATATGATCATCATGGGGGAACACATTATTTGAACATTGGACTTTTTCTAATCACCATTAAATATTTCATTTCAACGGTATAACCCACCTGATGATCAATAGGCCATGTTTTTAAGACATGGAAACCATGCATTGTTAGGACAACCTCCGGATTAGCTACAGTCTCACATGAGTATCACTTGTTTCCATGTGCGAGGTAACTAAATTAAAATAGATACAAGTGAAGTCATGAAATGGCAATAAGATAAGCTTTGATGGAAAGAGGCAAAGATAACTTTTGTTTTTCCCTAGTGTTGGGTACACCTCTGAAGGAGACTTAACTGGGCCTCCCAATATCTCTAGACTTCTGGGGCTCGTAATAAATTATAAAAATGATGCATTATAGCATAATGCATTATGTTAATAAGGGAGCGTTTGGATAATAAGTTGGTTAAGATAAGCTATTTATTGCACAAGTAACTTATTTTAGTTTCTACTATGTTTGGCATACTAGCTTCTCCTCTCTGATCGTCTCTCTCCATCTCCTCTCTTCAGTCCAAATCAATGATTAAATCTTAGAATCATCACGCACCTGACGCAGGGGAGGACGTGAGGTCGAGCACCGTCTTCCTCAAGAGGATAACTATTCCGAATCCACGGAACTTCTCTGGACTCCTCACAGAGACTTCTCGAATCCACGAGGAAAGAAAGAAGAAAATAAGAATAAATTCGAAATTGATTAATGAATGAATAAAAACGAGTTCGCAACCCTTTAAATAGGGGTACCAAGCAATGGGAAAGAAATCAGAATCAAACTACAACTAAAACTCCTAGAAATCGCGACTTACTATAAATAGTAAACTTACTATTTATAGGCGTGATGTCTACTAGTCTTATGAGTTTTCACCAAAAATAGTAAGTGTCCTATTTGGCTTCACCAAACCGTTCTCCTCCTAATTATTCTGCTCTTTTCACGTTGGGCGCAACTCCTAAAGCCCAATGGATGAAAAGTTATAAACAAACAAAAACTTACTATTTATAGTAAAAACGAAATTAAAACAGGAAACGACCATCGATCCAGGGGTTTCTCGCAATTTCGGGCGTCGCAACCTAGTATAGAGGGGTTGGTTGGCTAAAGTAGCTCGTTCTACCCCAAAATCATATATTTTGCGTCAGATAACTCATTCCGGATTGTGAGATACGCCCGATCTAAGGTCTAACGGTCCGGATCACTTCTGTCGTCGACCGGGCCTTTTCTGATCCATCTTGGCCATGAAACTATCCGCAACCTGCTCTACATCGGCACTTCTCCTTTTTCCTCATCCACTGATCAGATGGTTAAGACAATCAATGCCAGCGACTTTTAGAGTCAAGTGTCCTTTTTTTTTGGGTGAGTGGGCCCAGGAATTTATGGGTTTGATTCTGATTATAGGCTAATTTGTTTGGACTTTTCAAGCCTAAGTTTATTACAAGGTTTTATTTTACTGAGCCCATGGTTAAGGAGACCATTAAATTAGAGACAGCAATGGTTTTTGACTTTGTCAAGCCACAGGACAGATGATCATTACTCGGCCTCAGGTCATGCATATTAGCGTTGTTCTTCCTTTCTAGCCTGAAGCTATTAAGTAGGCTAGGAAATGTGATGCGCAAGGAGAGAGAGCGAGGGAGATAGAAATACGGACTACAATGGCGTGATCATGGGCACATGGAAGGGATGACTTGCACTAGCTAACTAATCACTATGTGGGATAATCATGCATCATATCCGCCCCATCCATCAGTTGGGCCGTCACATACCATGAGTCCTAGATTCATGTGTAATCCAAGACTTACATCAGCTGCACCATAGGGAAGAGGGTTTTTCACCATAAGTAAAGGTGTAAAATCATTCTGAAAACTTCAAATTCACACTGTTTAGACAACATGAGTAATGGGAGAATTTACTAATCCTGGTATGAAACCATATATGAGTGGATTGCATGGTCAGATGAGTGGATTGGATGGTCTATATAGACAAAAGTGGACACCACGTAACTGGGAGTATTATAATAATGAGACTAATTATCTCAGCTATTTCCCATGGTATGTACCGACCGTTGAATCAGCCTGATTTTTGGCCATGGTCCAAATAAAGAGCGGCACAATTGATTGACGGATTGGATCTCATCCACATGAGCTTGAGTCAACCAACAGGAAAGAGTCTTGAAACATTCACAGGGACACAGGGTGTTCATGACAAATCTATTCAGTCCATCTATATTCTTAGTGAATGGCTCAAAAATGAGGCCGACCTGAAGCTCAAGAGAGCCACATGACAGGAAACAGTGAGATTTAGCGTCCACCCTTGGAACAATTTTGGGCCCATTCCCTCGTATTAACTGGAAAATGGATGGATGGAATTGATTTCTCATGAACAATAATATAGGCCCATAATTTTCTCTGATTTAACGTTGAGGGCCGTTCCTCTGCGAGTCTTTTACCACCAGCATAGTCTATGAAAGTTGCACATCGGGTCTACTCTCGTATGTTTATTGCATCGAATCTGTCCAGAAGGGACATTCCATTGGATGCCCCAAAAATAGGCTGATCAACTGTCACGTGGTCCCCAACTTAAATTTGGAGGCCTTTAGGTGGTTGACATTGTTTTCCATGGTGTGGCCAGCCAAATGGTTGGATAGGCCTGTTTTATGGGGCATTCCATCATCATGTTGGTTTTCACTTAACACATGGGTTGGATGGCATTACGAAATATATTTGACCCACACATGCAACGGTGTACAAGCATGTGAATATTTTTAAACACGGGCGAATCATAATAAACGCATTTCTACGAGCATTTGGGGCCACAACTTCCATATGAGGCTGCTTGAGGGAGATTGATTGCACACCTAGTAATAATTCCAGGATTAATTTTCACAGTCAATTTCATTTTTTGTTGTTTTGAAAAATTAGGGCTAGAAATGGATCTGTGACTCTGGTATCAAGCAGGTCCAATAAGAAGATCCATTTGCAGATAAATAGGACCGTCAACTCATCAGGTGGGCCATTGACATCAGAAAAATGGATTGTTAAAAATAGAACCTGCATACATGACCCATAAACGCATGCCCTGTCAATCCCCTTAAAATATCTGGCGTGAATTGTCTTGGCAGTGTCCATTTGGAGTAGCACCACATATAAGAAAGGGTATAATCTTTCAATGATCCAGACAGTTCATCTGTTGGGAATCTTGGGACCCATTTAATGGGTGGAACCGCAAAGATCTCTGGCATTGAACGAATATAACCATCCAAATCTAAGCCTGCAATAGGTTGCAGATGACATTGAAATACAGCCAATGATTTAATGACAACGGGTCTGGGAATCAGATCATAATTGAGATTGTAAAAATGTGCCATGATCCCACATTTATGACACATATATGATGTCTATGTTCACTGACATGGATGATATCAGCCGTCTATCAATAAAGACAAGTGGGGAATGCGAATGCTATCTTATACTGGCCTAACTTCAATCCTGTTGATCTAACGGTGGCTGCCAGTGTGAGTCCTGGCTGCGCTCAAGCTTGCATTGGTGCTCCTCTAATGAAAAAATTAATTCCTAGCAAGCTGACAAGGTAGAGTCAGTGAGATGGGAATACTGTAGATTCATCTCTCCAGAGTACATGCTGTTAGATGAAGAATCAGTTATCAGAACCGTCTATCTAGCTTTCAGACTCATCAGATAAGCTTAGACATCCGATCTAAGGAATTGTTTGAAACAAAGATAGTTAACATTCTCTGCATCCAATTGAAGAAAAGTGAAGCACAGGATTTTCCAAATCTGTGGGATTTCTGAAACATAGGCCAGAAACCACACATTGTAATCAAGGTTTTAAGAGACATCTCTGGCTGACTTGCTTGATTCTGAGTTAAGTAGTAACTCAGCTGACTTGGGAGTGAATTGGATGGGCAAACCGAGTCACCTATATTTTCTGTGCTGACAACCACTCATCTGGATCAGACCCGACACAGTCCAGGTGGACCCAGTGCAACTGACACAGACAAGTCAATCCAGCTTGGGCTCAAGTCATATTACCCTGATCCATCCTGCCTAGCCCAGCCCGGTCTGACTTAATTAGCAAGTATTACCCTGATCCATCATGCCAAGGTCGGGCTTTGTGCCCAGTCTCAACCTGACCCATTACCACCCCAAATCACAGCACACGTGTGCAAGATCCAATCATTGGGTGGGGCCAGCAGAAAGGGATAAGCCAATCCATTAATCAGGTGGGCAAATCTTCAATTCCATAAAGCATCTAAATGCACCATTGAACTTACCATCCAAATCATTTTTCATGTCTGAATAGATCACTACAACTTTGGTGACATACCAACTTTTCAACTAGCATGACAATTGTGCAGGGTATCTATGCCATGAAAAAAAGTAGACCCCGCCATGAAGATCACCCTTCTCGAAAATCAATTTGATTGACTCATTAGGTGGGCCACACCTAATGTTGAGCCGAACCATTAATTGCCTGATGGTACTGATAATGGCTTACCTGATTAGAAGACCCATAATTTTCTCCACTTTACTTTTACTTCTTCCATACGTTTAGTAATTTTGTTCCATCCAAGATAAGTTTACCTTTTGATGTTAACAATAGAAAAAAACAAACCATGAAGTTGCTGTCTGACCACCCTAGCGGGCAGGGTATATCCCGTCTCCACTGGACAATGCATGTGGTGTGATGTGTACATTAGGCAACTGTTACCATGGCCCTACGATTGCTGTGTGGACCATATGAAAGCTTTTGATTGTTCAAATAATAACAAATGTGGCTGTGCTACATTTAGAAGGCAAAAGATAAGATAAGGACTGCATGAGCACCCTCATCCTGGTGGTTTTTTTTTTTTTTTTTTTTTTTTTTTTTTTTCGTTAACTAAGCCATGTGGGAAGAACTTCTTGAGATGAGAAAGAGTATAGTTTTGTAGAATGCTCAATAACCTTAATTAGGGTGAGATGATGTATTATATACTCAATAATTATAAAAGTACTCTTAGGCTGATATATACTTTGTTGTGTATATGTCATATGTATATACAAATATTCTTGCAAACTAATGATTGCTATGGTGGCATTGGTTTATCTTTGAATAAAAGAAACTTAGAAACATCAGTAGAAAAGGTAGGATCCTATAAGTATGGCTTGATTCCATGTGTGAGGTGCTCAAATTAGCATTCCTATAAGTAAAACAGATGAGAGTGAAGTGAACTGACATTCTGACAATAAAATGAGCTTTGACGGAAAGGCAAAGAAAGAACATTGTTTCTCCGTTGAGTTTTGGGTAAACTTCCAAAGCAGAGACTTGACTGGATCCCTCAATAATTTCAAGAATTCTAGGCCCACTTAGATAGCTTGTTATGTACCTAATTATAACATTTTAAAATGATGCATTATGCTTAACCGTTTGGAACACACATTAGGATTATAATCATAAGGTATTATGCATGCATCATGACTTCTTTTTGTAATTTTTAAAAACCTGAAGTAAAATTCTGAGCTTCAAGTCATTTTCATACTCTCTTCCTCTCTCTCACATCTCTCTCATCCTCTCCCTGGTGGTACCCACATCATGTTTAGTCCAATCGAGTGATAGGATCTCCCCTGTTGTAATCAATATGTACTGCTCCTTTTTCCTATCCAGGATCGGATGGACAATCAACTTTAGTAACTTTTAAAGTCAAGTCTCCTTTTTTTTGTTGGGTTTTGCAATTTTCCATGAAATGGGCCCGAGAATGGATGAATTAGGTCTAGATTTTAACTGATTTGTTTGGGCTTGCCTGGTCTATTACAAGGTTTTATTTTGCACAACCCAAACTCGAGGGGACCATTAAATTAGAGCTGGCAGTGGTCATTGACTCTGGCCAGTCCATGGGCCAGATGGCCAGTAGTTATTCTCAAGTCACGCTTATTGACTTGTGCTTCATTTTTAGCCTTAACTGTATGTAAACTAAGAGATGTGCGTGCAACAACATGGAGAGAAGAAGGAAGAGAGAAATCAGGACTACAATTGCCTGAATTGCATAGGCACATGGAGAGGATGGCTTGCACTAGCTAAATAATTAATCACTATGTGTGGACAAACATGCATTAGATCCACCCGGTCCATCAGTTGGGCCATCACATTTTCACCATGTATTCTAGAAATTCGGAGAAATTTAAGACTTACATTGGTGGCACTCTAGGGACGGTGTAAAATCATTACTAAAAGCTTTAAATTCACATGGTTTGGCCAACATGAGCATTAGAATGTCCTTATTTTTGGAGAATCAATTAATCCTGGTGTGGAATGTGAGATGAGTGGATTAGATGGTATACACACACCACGGTGGACCCCACATGTAACTTGAAGCAGTTTAATGATGAGACTTTTCTTCTCAACTTTTTCCCTGTAGTGTGTACCACTGGAGTGTTGAATCAACCTGATTTTCGGCCCCTAGTCCAAAGAAAGAGTGGCACACTTAATTGATGGGGTGGATATCATCCACATGAACTCCTTCCATCTTCGTCGAACAAAAGTCTTGATGTCCACACAAATTCACAGGCTGCATTTTAGAAATCAGAGAGAGAGAGACTCGGGTGGAAAGACTTTCGCGGGTAGAAGACACGGTATTAGTTAGCTTTTGCTGGTGAAATCTGAGCTGTCATTCGGTTAGCGGCTATATTTTTAAGTTTCTAAAATAGTCCTACCTTTAATTAAAAAGTTTTCTTATATCCTTTGTACATTGAAACCCCTGAAACTAATTATAGGAGCAGAAATGTCCAAATGCTTCTCATGTCATATATAGTATAGATGGGCCAACCTATGGCTTCTCACCTATCCATCTAAAACCACTTCTAGGAATGGTTCAGTCCTAAAAAGAAAAAGTCACTAACGAGGCACTTAAGTAAATGAATCAAAGAGTGGCAGTTGGGCGTAATACTCTGTTTATGAGTGGAAAACATGCTTAAGTTCTAAAACTAATTAGTAAATAGGTGAGGATTGGGTCATGGGTCATGAGCTACAACATGGGGTAAGAGTTTGAATTGTTGGCCTGTTTGGAAGATAAGTCACCCATGTTTTCAGTGCTGACAACCACCAAATTAGATCAGACTCAACTTAGTTCACTTGGACCTACACAAGACCTTAATCCAACTTGGGCTCAAGTCATATTCACCTGATCCATTCTGCCTAGCCTGGCCTTAGCAAGTGTTTTGTCCTATAAATATACATTCCCATTACAGGTTAGGCAATGCTTGCATCTTGCACCTAAATAGCTAGTTTTTATTTTTATAATGTCTATATCACCGTGCATGTGAGACCCTCCTCTCAACGGATGCATTAGGAACATTAGGCATCAATTTTTAGGTTGGGTGAGACCGAGCCTAGTAAAATTGGGCTTGTGGTGCTAGGCTCATGTCAGGGTCAGGCTTTGTGCCTGGTCCAAACTCGACTTATTGACACCCCAAATCACAGCACATCGTATGCAAGATCCAATCATTAGGTAGAGCTAGCAGCAAAGAATAATCCAATCCATTAATCAGGTGGGCATACCTTCAATATCATAACACATCCAAATGCACCATTGAATTACGTACCATCCAAATAATTTTTTCACACTAGAACATATCACTACAACTTTTGGTGACATATTATCTTTTCAATTAGCATGACACTCATACGGCACATCCGTCGCAAGAATCCAACAAGCGGGCCCCAAATTAGATGCGTTTTAGGTTCTACTTTTACAGTCAAGTTTCTAATTTTGTTTGGAGCATTGATAATTCAAGGAGTGGCCCAGGGACCAGATAGTTCTGGGCCAAATTTTATTGTTATAGAAAAGTCTCCATTTTGTTGGGTACTGCTGTATTCCAACCAGTAGGCCCCAAAGTAGATACAGTTTAGATTTAGTTTTAGAGTTAAGTCTATAATTTTGTTTGGAGCATCGACAATTCAAGCAGTGGCCTCAGGATTGGATAGTTTTGGGCCAGATTCTATTCTCAGAGCTAAGTCTCCATTTTGTTTGGCACCGTTGTATTCCGATGAGTGGGCCCCAAACTAGACATGTGCGTTTTAAATTCTAGTTTTTAGAGTCATGTCTCTAATTTTTCATGGAGCATCAACAATTCAAAGAGTGGTCCTAGGATTGGATAGTTTTGGGCCAGATTCTACTCTTAGCGTTGAGTCTCAGTCTCCATTTTGTTGGGTACTACTATATTCCAATGAGTGGGGCCCATGTATTTATTGATTCATTTGTACTTTTCAGGAGAAAGTCTATTTAAAGTTTCGTTTTGCATGGCCCAGGCTTTAGTTGAGCACTAAATTAGGAAAGGCAATGGGCTGGCAACTCAATTTGGTCAGCCCATGGGCCACCTTGTTGGGTCAGCTTCTAAGTCAGGCTCCGGTATACTTACTAAATTTTGGCTGATAAAGTAATGAGTTAGGCTATCACTCACTCCTGTTTCAAACTGTTTCTAGCATGCACCTAAGTATTAGCAAAAGGTTTCATTGCCCAAATCTCACAAATGTTACTAGTGGGCATGAAATTAGAGCCCTTAAGTAAATGGATTAAAGGAGTGTTGCTTAAGCAAATTAATTTGTTGATGGGTGGGATCGTGTGTTAAAATCGTAAACCCAATTAGCAAATGAATGAGTTTTGGGTCAAGGGTCCATGGGCTGTGACTCTGGGTTGGGGTTTAAATGGTCCATTTCTTTTGTATTGGGCCAATGACCCCAAACTAATCCCATACGCTCTGCCATTCTGCGTCAATAGTGGATGCAGAGGAAATGTGTCAATATAACAGTAGCATTATCAAATATTAGTAGCCAACTTGCCATACCATTGGATACGTTGAAATGGTTTTTAATTCTTCTTTTTTTTTTTTTTCCCTACTTTTTTTGAAAGATGAGTAAGAGATTGTTGAGGGTCCTTCTGCATGTGAAAATGGGACCCACATGTATGGCCTTAAGTACTCTTTCCTCTAACCACGTGTGTGGGGGTATTTTTATTTTCAGCTTTATTATTTTTTTTTTTAAGCAAGTAAAGGGAGAGAAATAATATTTTTTTTCCTATCTAGAGAGGCTTGTTGTTATATATTCTATTGGTTTGGTTTTCATTCTTAGTGATAATGAGGAGAATAGTTGGTGGAAAAAGATGAGCATTTCTTCAAACTTCTTGTTGACTATAAGAAAGAGTTTTTATCTCAGGCTTTGTGAGAGTCCATTCACAATACCAGTTTCTTCGATTGCCTTCTTCACAGGTTGTGTTGGAATTTTGTACAATCCTTAGTTGGCAAGAAAATTCTTTCTTTTATTGTTGCTGGAAATTCAACTTTTGGGTAATTTATTTGGGTATCTAAGAGAGCTGTTCTCTTGATGATTGTACTTTTATTATCTCTAACATAGTGGTTTTGCACCGAACTTGTCCGTAATTTTTTCCTTCACATCAGAGGATTTTCCATGTATAAAATTTGTCTCTTGCACTCTACATATTGGATGATTTGCTTGCTTGTGTTGGAAGCGATTATCATCCATTAAATCTCATATATTATTAATCTCATTGATTTGCACATAAAAGAGAAAGTTGAGTAGTTTCCCAACAGAGATTATATTACCATCCAATGACCCTCAAGCCAATTACAAGCCATGGAGGATATAGGAGGAAAAACAAATAGGGCCTAATGGTTTGCCAAAGGTGGCACAACTGATGAATGGAGTCAATGTCACAAACATGTCACAACTGACGACATGACATCGATTGTTGCATGCTATGCCTGCAACAAATGTTGCAGAGGATTCTGATCCCTTATGTGGCAATGGTTCATTCCTCAATCCTAATTTTACTGGATCCCCAACCCAAAACCTCCATGTAAAATGAGAAATGCGGGTTGCAGCTGCTCACCTGAACTTTGAAACTGCCCCCTACTCGTGCATAGAAATAGGTTACCTATGTAAAATCTGATCCACTTATCACAGGTCATCACTGTGTGAGTACCATGCATCTAAAATCATGACATATGTTCATCATGGAGGGCACATGATTTGAACCGTTGGTCTTTTTCTAATAACCATTCATTTACTTTCAACAGGTGTGGCCCACCTGATGATCAGATAGGCAAGTTTTTCAAGACATGGAAACTACCTATTGTAAGGACTATCTGATGAGCCGCGCTAGTCTCACATGCGTATGTCTAGTTTCTATGTGCGTAGTACTCAATTTACAATCCTAAAGTAAAACAGACATAAGTGAAGTCATGCAATGACAATAAGATGAGCTGTAATGGAAAGAGGCGAAGACAGACTTTTGTTTCTCCCTTGAGTAGGATAAACGTCCAAAGCAGACGACTGGAAAAACCAATAATCTCGTACTTCTAGGGCCCATTTGGATTGTTAATCATCTGCCTAACTATAAATTATAAAAATGATTCATTATAGCATAATGCATTATGTTAATAAAATGCATTTGGAACTCTAATTGGTATTATAATCTTACGGTGTTATGCATGCATAATGATTTATTTTCTTAATTTTGAGAATCCTAATTAGAATTATAAGTTTTAAGTCATTTTCATATACTCTCTCTCATCTCCCATCTCTCTCATCCTTTTCCCAGTAGACTCCACATCATGTGCAGTCTAATCCAGTGATTGGATCTCCTTTACTGTAACCAATACGCACCACTTCTTTTTCCTATCCACAGTTGCATAATTAGAACAAACAATCTAGTGACTTTTAGAGTCAAAGTCTCTGTTTTTGTTGGGTTTTGCAAATTTCCAAGAAGTGGGGCCGTGAATGGATGGGTTTGATCTGGATTTAAACTGATTTGTTTGGGTGTGAACAAATTTCCTAGTCTATTACACGGTTTTATTTTTCACAGCTGAGGCTTAAGTGTACCATTGAATTAGAGCTGGCAATGGTATGAGTCTGTTAAGCTCATGGGCCAGATGGCCATCAGTTGGGCTTAGGTATGCTTATTGTGTTGTGGTTCATTTATAGCCTGAAACTGTTAACTTGAAGATATGGTGAACAACCACAAGGAGAGGGGAAGGAAGAAAGAATCGGGGTCTACAATAGCCTGAATTGCATAGGCACATAGAGGGGATGACTTTTGCTAGCTAACTAATCATTATGTGGGATAAACATGCATATGATCCACCCTGTCCATCAGTTGGGCCGTCAAATTTTCAGTATGAATCCTGAAAATTCACAACTTACAATAGCTACACCATAGGGAATAGTGTAAAATCATTCCAAACAACTTTAAATTCACATAGTTTGGCCAACATGAGTAGTAGGATGTCCTAATTTTCGGCGAATCAATTAATCCTGGTGTGAAATGTGAGATGAATGGATTGGATGGTATATAATCACCATGGTGGCCGGGCACCACATATAACTTGGACAATTTTAATGGTGAGACTTCTCATCTAAACTGTTTCTCGTGGTGTGTAACACCTGACTTTTGAATCAGCTTGATTTGTTAGTGCTGATCCAAATAAAGAGCGGCACAACTGATTGATGGGGTAGATCTCATCCACATGAAGTTATTCTTCCTCATGAAACAAAAGTAATGCACAACATCCATATCAGAAACTGCATTTTGGATACCAGAGAGAGAAACTCAGGTGGAAAGACTTGTGCGGGTAAAAGATAAGCTGTTGGTTGGATTTTGCGGATGAAATCTAAGCCATCATTCGGTTAGTAGCCACATTTTTTAGTTTCTAAGATAACCTTACCTTCAATTGAAAGGTTTTGGATGGCAGAAACATTATAGCAGGCCTGGGAAATTTTTAGTGGTGAGAGCTTGCTTCTAACTTGGGCTTAGGTGTACTTATTGGGGTTTGAATGGTTGATATGTTTCGTAGCGGGCCATTAACTCTTCAATCTTTCTCTAGCACAAATTGCCTTGGTGGTGTTCAGTTATTAGATTGAAGGTACATGAAATGCCATTTAGGTTCGATGTAGATATCCAAGCTGCTGCAATGTAGATATCCACTAATAGCAAAGCATACATCGCTCTTCAACTCTTTGGTCCACCGAACCACTGACGCTTTACAAAGTAAAAGAAAACCAACCATTGCCCTTTCCTGGAAACTATATCTGTCAACAGCCTGGGCTTGGGCTGGGCTGAGACTTGTCCAACTTACGCTGCAAGTAACGAGTTATTACTAGTTGATTCTCCGTGGGCCATCATGATGTATGTGTTTTATCCATGCCATCTATCTTTTTTTTTTTTTTTTCATATCATTTTATGGCATTTCATAGCATGATCCCAGAAATGAAGCAGATACATAAGAAACAGCGGTAATTGAGTGCCCACCCATAAAAATTTCCTAGAGGCTACAAAAGTTTTGTATAAGCTGATATTTGTGTTTTCCATTCATCCAGTAATGTGTGACCTGATCAATAGGTTGGATGGAAAATAAGCATTAAGGTGGGCCATGGTGGATGTTCAATTACCACTAGTTTCCTGTGGTGTGGTACACTTGAGACAAGGGAGATTGGAGAAGGAGAGTCGTTGTTGGGCTCTGCATTGCCAGTAGAAGGGCTTTCCACCTAAAAAATGGGTATTCTCTCTCTGTTTCATGTCTATGCAGTAGATGCCTTTTTTTGTAATCTGATTACTACATGTGTAAGGTGTTTATAGTTTGTCTTATTAGGCTTTTAAGCTGTAATCTATTTACAGTAAACTTGTCTACATATGAATAACTTGTTAATTATTTACTGCTTGTAATTGAGTATTCACACATGATAGAGCTTAGAGTGATACATACATCCTTTAAAAATCACAATGGCATAAAAAGTCTTCTTTTAAGATGAATTATTGAGATAAGCCCACTCAATAAAGCTATAGCTGATCCTTGTGATAAATTGATCATTTGATGGGATATATAAGCGAGCCCACTAATTCAAATTCCCTTTTATAACAAGAAACTGTTGATTGTAAACAATCAACTATTAATTTACATGTACATGTAGTGTACAAGCAATGTGTACAGTATGCTCCACATGTACAGTGGCCCCTATATATGTTGGCCATGCGTACATGGCCATATGTGTGAGATAGACATACATGCATAATTAACCCATGTGTATAACAGGCCAAATAAGATACAAAGAGAGGTACAAAGATGGATTACAAAGTAGGCTAGGCATGATACATGAGTACATGTATAGTGGGACCATAGATGGATGATCCCACGTGTACAGAACTTATCCATGCTAATAATACTCGCTCGCTTGAGATTGATTGCGTTCTTCGCTGAAGATATTCGAAAATGGAATACATTTGTAACATCCTCACAATTAATTATTTATACAAGCATTGATAATGCCATATATCGAAATCCAGGTCGGTCGCATTAATAAGTGGGCCACATCTATATGAAAATTTTGACCGTTGGAAGATATGACTAATGGACCGGATCTCCGTCATCTTGAGTGTCTCAAAGTCTGACCTCTGATTCATGGGAAAATCAAGATCGTTCACATCTTATGAATGTCCCTGATCTCTCTCTCATACATATGTTAAACTATATGTACCACGAAGAACATGCGCAAGCTCACGCGAGCTCTTCTCACTTGTAAAGATCGGAAGAATCAGACCGTTAGTATTCCTAGCACTTGTACTCGTGTACCTTCAATTCAAATTTGAAAATGAGAAACGATCAGATACAGCGGCTGCATCGTAAGTTATTCTACATCCATTATTTACTCACAACGTGTAATATATTTGATTATCCTATCCGTTAAAAAAAGTTGGGCAAAACATGTTAATCAGCAGATATGAAAATCAGGCCGATAAATGATAGAATGGAAAATATTAATGGAATATTAAAAATTCATCTCTTTGGAAAAAAGGAGCATTGGATGCCCCTTCAATCACATAAATATAGAAATCCTTCTCCTTTGTTGTCCTTACTCACATTTTATAACCTTTGGCCGGCCACTCTCCCATGTGAGTGCATCGTGATATGTTCATGATTGCAATGTAATTGAGATATTTGGATATTCCAATCGATCAATCTGAACCGTTGCAAGATCTGCAACATAATATTTTAAGGGCTACTATATATTAAAATTGAGCAGATGAATGAAGCATTCCATAAATTTTATCTCTTAGCTAGCCGTAAAAAGGAAAAAAAAAATAAAAAAAAAAATACCGTTGATGGAATGGATGGGATTGCCTGATAAAAGAAGTACTTTAAAACAATATGTAATCCATGATTTTTTTTCCTAACAAATGAGATGGCTTGTAGATTGGACTTATTTATGTGCTAACAATATGAAATTTTCTGATTTTTGTACACCTTTTAGAACTAACCCAAAGCCCTGGCTGATCGATTGTATTGTACAAGTAACCTGACTGTTGGTTCTAACTAACATGTGGGGCCATGGTTTGGTACTGCAGACCTAGACCGTTTGGATTCTTTTGATCATTCTCTTCAAAACAACTCTAGATTGAATACTGTAATCACTTGTTTATAAAAGGTAATCTTGGGAGCTAGTGATTTTTTGGCCATCTCCCATCAAGACTGGGGCCACTATATCAACGATCTGGAACAAGGAACCGTCCGTCCACGTGTTCTGACATTTCTTGTTTCTAGGGAACTTTAAGAGCTATGATTGTTCCATTCATGTTGGGGCCCAACCTTCCAACGATCTCAATCACTAAACAATAGGTCCCCACTCCGGTATCCTCATCAAGGATCATACGTAGTGTATGTGCATGACATCGTAGCCGTCCAGCAGGTAATCCCAACCATGATGATCATGAAAAAAAAAAAAAAAACTCATCACCCAAAAACAATATAGACCACCACCCAAAAACTCCAAATTTAAGTGTGGCCCACATGATGAACGGACTAGCTTGATTTTTGTTTCATATGTTTTATTGGGACAATTAAACAATCCAATTGATTGATCCAGACCATCCATTAGGTCTAAAATAGATTACATGTGCTACCATGCAAATATTACATCATACCACAATTGTAACTTCATTGATTATTGGGTTCAATTGCATGGGGTTCTAATATATGCACTTTTCAATTGAACTAATGCAAGTATATTCAAAGTCTATTCATATAATTTATAAACGTAATAAGATATGCATAGAAACACAAGCAATATATTTAAAAGTAAAAGAAGAATCAATAGATCGGGTTACATACATATTTAATTTTGCATTCGGATACAAAGATTGCAATTGGATGATGAGAAATTGAGGAATTTTGATTTTTTTTCAATTTTTCACAACTTGATCCATCTCCCTCAAATCTCAAAATCAAATTTCCAAATTTATAATTTTTTGTGGAAAACATAAAGAATCGTATATTTGTAACCATTTGATACTAGTTTAACATGATTTACAAAAGAAAACATAGATCGAAAGATAAAAAGTGTTCACTGGATTAAATAAGTAGAATATATCGGCACCGCATGTACGTTTCTCATCGCCCAGGTAAGATACACGGTATATAATATACAGTGGGATATATTGGCTATACGGTGGATATTTAAAACAAAGGCCGATTTTTGTGTCTGTGTTAACTTATAAACAGGTTGGATCTCAAATAAACATTGTGGTGGGCCCTAGGAAGCAAACAGTCCATATTCAATATTCTAAAAAAAAAAAACTAAAAAAAAAATAAAATGAAATAGATTCAATTGATAGGATCTTCCAATATTGGGTTATCTTTTAGTGCATGGCCATCCACTGTTCGCAACATCATATCGACTATTTGGTCCACCAAATCATTGACGCTTTACAAAATAAAAGAGAATCACCCATTGCCATTGGCTGGAAACTACAGCTGTCAATGGCCTGGGCTTGGGCTGGGCAGAGTCCTGTCCACGCTCCACAAAGCAGAACCTAGGCCTGAGTGCAGCTTGGTCTTATGAAAGGCCCGTGAAAACAGATTCAAGCCCAGCCTGCGATATTATGCAGGATACCAACCAAGCCATGGTGATTATGCATGACCTCATCCCAAGGTGGATTCCGACTACCCCCTTTTGTACAAGATTTGGTATGTTCGTATAATGCATCTCATCATGCATGATATATGACAAAATTTCCCTTGAAATTCTAAAAGGGCTGGGCTCGGCTAATGGGCTCTTGAAGAGAGCTTGAGCCCGACCCAATTATTAAACAGGTTTAACTTTTAAGGCCCAGACCTGAACCTTATGCCTAGTGGGCCACCCCAAGCCAGGCCTTAAGTGGACCAGCCAGGCTCATTGATAGCTCTACTAAACTCTTAAGCCGAGCATTGCATGATACCACCTCTCTAAGCAGTGTACCCAACCATGCCTATTGCTATCCCTGTTGGGGATGTTTTTGGATTACTTGACCAGATAAAGGCAGGGAAATAATTCAATGCAATGAAATGTGTAGTAGTCACTGAACAAGGCGTCTTACAACCACTGGATTAGGTAATCTTGGAGATGATTGGAGTGGGAGAAGAGAAACCTGCAACCTTTCTCCAACCCAACCACTCCAATGCTCTCTTTAGCAGTTTATATTGGTGTCCAAAGCACCGTTGGGATTCAGGCCATGCCCACTTTAGACTCAAATTTGGTTTGTGCATGGCCGTGTTTGGGCCGGGCCTATACTTATGACCCATGGCCCACACTGGCCCCAACAGATTAACTCAAACCTGAGCTCGAAAAACTAGTTAGGCCCGAACTCGATCCTGCCCAGCCCAAATTTGGTAAAATCACTATTTTCCGCTTACATGTTGTTAATATATCCTTTGATCAGGTGGGGCACACATACACAATGAAATAGATGTCCAGAGAAGTGAAACCAGTGGCATGCATTCACGGAGAATGGATTGCTGTCTAACGGATTACTAGAATGGGATACTTATAGGAACAAATGAAATTAGGTGAGTCTAAAATGACTTGAGCCCAGGCCCAAACCAAAATCTGAAAGCCCAAGATTTGCCCATGGGCCAAGCTAGTATTTTCAAGCTGGATTCAAAGTAGAAATGGGCTCATGGAGTGACTTTTAGAGTCAAGTGTCCATTTTGTTGGGTGAGTGGGGCATGAATTTATGGGTTTGATTTTAATTGTAAGCTGGTTTGTTTGGGCTTTTCAAGCCTAGTACATCACAAGGTTTTATTTTGCATAGCCCACGCATATTAAATTAGAGCCAGCAATGGTCTTTGACCCTGTCAGCCCATAGGACGGATGACCAGTACTCGAAATATGGGCACATGGAAGGGATGACTTGCACTAGCTAACTAATCATTATGTGGGATAATCATGCATCATATCCACCCCATCCATCAGTTGGGCCGTCACATTCTCATCATAAGTACTGTAGATTCAGTGAAATCCAAGCCTTACATCAGCTGCACCACATGGAAGAGGGTTTTTCACCATAGGTAATGGTGTAAAATCATTCCTGAAAACTTTAAATTCACGTGGTTTAAACAACATGAGTATTAGAAGAATTTAATAATCTTGGTATGAAACGTCAGATGAGTTGATTGGATGGTCCATACGCACAAAAGTGGACATCAAATATAACTTGGGAGTATTATAAAAATGAGACTTCTTATCTCAGCTATTTCACATGGTGTGTACCTACGGTTGAATCAGCCTGATTTTTGGCCCGGGTCCAAATAAAGAGCAGCACACCTGATTAACGGGGTGGATCTCATCCACATGAGCTTGAGCCAACCAACAGGAAAGAGTGGAGATTGAACATCTACTGTTGAAACATTCATGATGAGGACACGGTGTTCATGACAAATCTATTCAGTCCATCTGTTTTCTTAGTGAATGGCCAAAAATGAGGAAGACCGAAGCTCAAGTGAGCCACATGACAGGAAATAGTGAGATTGAACATCCACCCTTGAAACATCCTAGAGCCATTGTCAACTTCAGATCTGCCTCATTTTTGGGCCCATTACCTCAGATTGACTGAAAAATGGATAGACGGAATATTGGACTTCTCACGAACATCAAGGTAGGCCCCAAGTACAGTTTGAGATAGGATGGCAACATTAATCAATGAGCCAACTAGAGGTCCGGTGGACATTTAAGCATATAGGGTCGGGGTTGCTTGACCGTACAATGATGTTGGTGACAAATCCACTTTATCCATCTATTTCCACCTCATTTTAAGGCATGGACCCAAAAATGAGGCCGATCGAAAGTTCCAGTAGGCTAAACGTACGACTATGAAAGTATGGGAATTAAACGTCCGGCCAATGAAATAGTCATAGAGTCGAATGATGTTTTTGACAAATCTGCAGAGTCCATCTATATTGGCTGCTCATTTTATCGCATGGCCCATTTTCAGTTTTTGATCTGCCACCTAAATGAGCTGAAAAAATAGATGCACCAGTCAATTTCTCACAAACATTAAAGTGGCCCATGTACGATCAAGACTAGGTCAACACCACGATCAATGTGAGAGCAAGAGATTGGTGGACATTTAAGTTGGAGGGTGAGAGTTGCTTGACTATAGGTGTGGTCTACAATGATGTTTGTGACAAATCTGTTCAATCTATCTATTTAATTTGCCACCTCATTTTGGAGCATGGGACCAAAAACAAGGCTGATCCGAATCTCTAGTGGGCCAAACGAAAATGGAATATGCTTGGATTTTACTTTTAGATTCAAGTCTCCTCTTTTGCGAGGAGCATGGAGATTTCAAAGAGTGAGCCCTAGGACAATATGAGTTTTGGCTCAGATTCTACTATTAGAGTCGAGTATCATCTTTTGTTGAGAACATCCAGTTCCAAGCAATGGGCTTGTCATGTCAAAGTCTAAGTTTTTATTTTGCACAGACCAATCTCAAGTAGAACAACAAATTAGGCTGGCAATGGGCCTGTGACTCTAGTCCACCCTTTAGCCAACTAACCAAACTTGCTTATAACTTGGGCTCAGGTGTACTTATTGGGCTATGTTTCGGTTTCAGCATGAAAACAAAGGCTATTAAGGTAAATAAATCAGGCTATGGCTGACTCATTCCTATATCAATCCGTTTCTAGGATTCACGTAAGTGTTAACAAAAAGTTCCAATTCCCAAATATTACAAAGTTATTAATGGACTTGAAATACAAGCCCTTAAGTAAATGGGTTGAAGGAGTGGTGCTTGGGCCTAATAATTTGTTATCAAGTGGGACTACATGTTAAATTGTAAACCCAATTAATAAACGGGTGAGGATCGGGTCATGGGTCCATGGGTTGTACCTCTGTTTGGGGTTTGAATGGTTAATATGTTTCGTAGAGGGGCACTAACCCCAAACTAGTCCCTCCCTCCGCCACTCCGCATAAATTGTGGATGTGTTTGATCTTTGTAGAGGTGATGGTGATGATGACAAAGAGGAGATGAGCTCCCCAGGATGCCTTTCCATCATCACTTCAAGTACCATGACACCCAAGCCTTATACGTCGCATTTTTCAATTTTTCAGTCACCGTCATCATATATGCAAGCTCTGCAAAAAGGAAGACAGTTTAGTCATGTTCTTTCTCTTTGTTAATCATCAATAGCTAAACTCTTAAGCATATATCAAACTCACAGGGGTTTCTTAATCTAGGTTTCATATCTTCTAGGTTATTTTGCTTGTTAACCCCAAGGGATCTCTACAAACTGTGCATATGCCAATTGCCATGTGTGTGGCACATCTGGGAGTTGCATAAGATGTGCTAAACTTTTAGATGATCTTGTTAGTAAGTTAGGATGGTCTACTAATAAGGCATGCCACATGCATACATTGAGTGTGTACAATTGGCATTTTTTCTCAGAACTATCCATTGTTTTCATGTGTTGGTGGCCTGCCTGATAAGAGGACTAGATTAATCATTGTGTTGGGTCATTTGCATGGTTAGGCCTACCTTTATGTATGCCTCATATATCCCAAACACATGAGAAGTTAGCATGTGTAATCTAGAGTGTATTGATGCGTCTATAGGTATCGTTGTATCTACACATTTCATTGGCAAGGATTGGGTGATATGGGCATGTTTCAAGAATTTCCAATCTTGGAACTTCTTTTGTTTGTGTGGGGCATTCACTGTGTGCGGCATCACATCAACAGTTTGGATCATAGAGATGTCTAACCCTTGTGCAACGGAGTAACCCAGCCCTTATGCATCATTTTCACATTTACTTGTATGGGCTAGGAGCAATGAACTTTTTCAATCATTTATTAAATAGTGATGACTCATCCATCTATACTTGGTATCCATGTAAATCTATCCAGACCATCTGAAAATACAGCCTGAGCATATCCCAAAATTACACTTATTGGAGGATTCTATACATCCGATTGGTGGCCAACAAATGGACAGCTATGGAAAATGGAGAGCACCACGAATTTAATAGCTGATAACATATGGTTAAGTTGGTTGGGTAACATGAATCCTGGTCAGTCTAACCATGCAGCCACATTACTTCCATCATGCATAATGTAAAAAATGATGGACATCAAGTCGACAAAGGAAAAACATTATTAACAGTATCTTCATTTGCATGGTTATATATTAGTTTTAAATACTCACAGATGCTTTACAATTTTTTAGTTAAACAAAGTTGGGGATTTGAACAATACAATCCCTTTTGTTTCTTTGCAAGGCCTCTTACGACTGTTGGATTAAGGAATCTTCCAGTTTCCCTAGAGTGCCACATTTGACAACAGTATGATAACTCATGCACAAACTTTACTATGTAATTTCCAACAAAAAATTGAAAATCTTACGAAAAATAAAAGACCAGTTATTAATAAAACTATTAAAGCATGGAGAATGAATTAGCAACTAACCTGGAGCGATGTATCCATAACTGCCTGCGAGCGTGGTCCAATTGGACGAATCGGGCATCAACAATCTGGCAGTGCCGAAGTCAGGGACACAGGCCTCGAATTCTGAATTCAACAGAATGCTATTGCATCATAGGTCTCGATGGACAATTGGCCGAGTGCAATCATGGTACATGTAAGATAATGCATGGGTGACATCTTTAATAACCTTCACCCTTATATTCCAGTCCAACTGTGCAGCTCATTCATCATTGCTTAGGATGTTAGCCAAGCTTTCCCTTTCCATGTAATCATAAACTAGAAATGAGAATTGAGCATGGGAAAAAAAACCGTAAATCTTCACAATGTTGCGATGACAGATTTGTCGTTAAAACCCTCTGTTGCTTCCACGATGTATTCAAACATGGCAATCCCATCATATTGAAAATGGATTTTCGCTTCTCCTTTCAAGAACCCCTCTTTCTATTTTTCTTCTTATTTGATAATAAATGGAAGAAATGCTGATGATTACAAATAAAAGAAACAAGACCACCAAGAGAGGAGGAACAATGAAGATGACAACTTGGCGGACTTTTCTTGCATCACCATGGCTTGTTGAAGGAGCATTGCAGGGTCTCAAACCTTGCACTTCACCACATAAGCCTTTGTTTCTTATGAATGCCTCTGGGAGAGCCTTCTGAAAGGACTTTCCAGTGTTCTGCTGCTGCCGCTGCTTCTTCTTCTTCTTTTCTTAATTTATCCAAGGCACATAAGAGGATTGACATAGATGCGCAACGACTGATCGGGCTTTTCAATTATCCAAGGCAACTAAATTATATTCTTAATACCCTCCATTTTAAGTGGTCAAGGGTCAGGATTTTGTGTTCAGAACATCTCTCAGGATGGTGAAGATTGGCAGATTTGGGATGCTAATCCTAACTGAAATAGTTACAAAGCTGTCATTTCAGGATATTTATGGTAGCAGCAGGCCTGATTCAAGTTTCAGACCTTGTTTAGTTTAGTTTAGTTTAGTTTTATTAATATTATTATCAATTTTGGAAGGTAGTTTCATGGAAAGTTGATTCAATTGATCAATTATCTCACTGATCTGATGTTCTAACTAGCTGATTCATTTACATCAATTGTATGGCTAAAGTGAAAAATAATCAAATTCATCCAGAAACCATAAGATGAAGAAAAAATATCAAATGAAACTCACTTGATCAATGAGGAGCTCCCAGTTTGATTAGCCTCAGCAATGACCGGTGTTTACTTACCTGGAATGGACCAGACTGTTGGATTGGTTGGGATCAGAAATCATCACTGAAACAGGACGGGTTTTGGCTGGGACTGAAACTCCTCGGTGAGACGGGTCAGTTCACTAAAAACACAAGTCAACCATTTTATTAAGAACATGCAAGTTCACCAGTCAAAGCTGAAACACAACCTGCATTTGTAACCCAAACATGCTAGAAGGATAATATTGCTAGTTGTTACTAAATAATTTTATCTATAATAGCAGATTCCTAGGCCAGAATAGGTCAGGAAGTCAAAACATCTATTAGGAAGTTAATAACCAGGCAACACGTGAACATTAGATTGATGTTTAACAGCAGCATCAGTAATAACTTGTAAATGCATTAGGTATATAAAAAAATATGTAATGCTGACAAATAGACGAAAAGCGACAACTGGTTAAAGTTCATACAATTTGCAACATCTTGCAGGCCCTAAACCCATGATTTGAGTAGCGAAATGAAAGATGATGCATCTAGTTACAAATGAAAACTCAATTTCTAAAAATATTAGGTAAGACACAAACTGTTACTGAAGGTTTACCAAGATTGTGAACATTCAACATAAGACCAGCAAACCTATTTTTGCTCTTTCTGATTTCTTGGGCATTAGGTCCATCAAAAGGGTCAACAGAAATCCTCCTGCTTGAGCTGGAAAGTGCAACTGGCAAATATACAGAAAAGGAAAGAATGGTTTATCCCAACATCAAAACTTCATGTTTATACCAAAGAATGGTTTATGCCAATACAAAAACTTCATGCTTATTCGGCAATTTAAGATGTCGAAAAGTCTATTCTCTATAGAAGATAGCAATATCTCCAGTGTAAAAGAACCTAAAAAAAAAAAAAAAAAAAAAAAAAAAAGAGAGAGAGAGAGAGAGAGAGAGAGAGAGAGAGAGAGAGAGAGAGAGAGAGAGAGAGAGAGAAGCAAAGACGCAAAGACTACCTTCTCTGAAATAACACTTCAACCTTTGAGGTACATGACGTAAATACCTCATCCTTCCCATTCCAGTTGTCTTCCTCGTAATGGCCTTCACACTCCAGTTATCTGTTTCTTTAAGATAATCAGTAAACAACAAACTTACAGAAATCTGCTAAAACTATATACATTACAAGAAGATAAAGAAAGGAATAAAAAACTGTGACCCATGAAATGGTCCATATGCCAAATGTTCTGAGTTTTTCTCATTGAATGTGGACATTTGCTGCACCCACAAGGCCACAAAATCTGGCTGACCAAAGACCTGACTACTCCAACCATCCATATTGTCTTGATTGATGATCTATGTCTGATCCAAAGTTTGATGAGATGAACAGCCAGATATATATTTTGGGGCCCATGCGATCGAACAAATGGTCCTTGAATTCATAGGATTTATTTATTTAAATTAATTTTTAGGGTTAGACTGAGTCAGTATTGGTTCAACAAGTTTCCCTTTGGTATTTCGTCACTTTTTGGTGGGCCACTTTCTGGGCATAACAATATTAGAACGTCATGAAATTGGTCACTATCGAGCCAGCTTCAGAATGATCCCATGATCATACAATTCTGATACAGTTTATGTGAGGTACAACCAGTTTAAGATAAGCCTATATGTTTGTGATGAGATTCAAGGGCATTTTGGTCATTTCTTATTATATTAGGTTTTTCTTTAGTTGCCAAAGGATAACTGCCTCTTTGCTTTGTGTGTAACAACACATTGTGGTTACTTTTAATAAAATTTCGTGTTTAGCGTGTTGATTCCCTTTTGGCATGTGTTGCCTCCGGTTGAAACATAGGAGATTGATTTATCAGTAGTTTTGACCAGTAGGCTGGTGGGAATCATTTCCACAGCGACTTCATCTTTGGAGACTATTCTACAACATTTCTAGCTAAAGATTTCAAAAGAATATGGATCCAGATCAGTCCATCACGTACGCATTTGCATTAACAAATGCATAGTTTTAGCTCAACATGGTGACAAAATTGTCCATATTCAGACCACTGTTGGAATGGCTATCATAATCTTGTCATCAGGATTTTTGTGCTCATAAGTCCTATCCACATGATGGCCCACCAAATCTATGATCCTGATCAATGCACAAAAGTATCAAAAGTGTGATGGAGTTTTTTGTTTTTTTTTTGGTTGGTATTGACATCATGAAATTCCAGGAAGCATGGATGTCATAGAAAACATTTCCCATACATCTTTGTGGGAAATGGGAAACAGAATTCCTCCTTTGACTTCTCGAATACAATCACCAACAAATGCATATTAAAAAAGTAGGGGAAAAAAAAAAGATCCAAAAGAAAAGGAAAATGTAGTTGTCTCATTAAGCTTGCTAAATTATGCTCTAATGTAAAGAGCACAACGTGGTGGACCAATCGACTCGCCTGACCTTAATTCTGATTTCACAAGAAAATTGCCATGTCACAAGTAGACAATCAACTTGGCCGCATTATTTTATTTTTTTCGAAAGCAACTTGGCTGCATTTTAACGAAACTGGAAACCAAAAGGATTGGTTTCTTCGTTGGGCCTGAGTTTTTCAACATCAAACATAGGGCTTGCGAGTCAATTACACTTTGGACATTATGTGCAGGAGTGAATGATAATGACAGGGGGGAGACAAAAATGCCATGACAACAGCATAGCCATTCATAAAAGCTAATGCATGTGTACATGTTCGTGCACTTTTCTATGCATATGTGTTTGAACAGAATATTCAGTCTGTCCAAATTCCTAAACATTAATTTGCAGAGACACAAAACAGTTAATATGTTAAACAGGAAAGAAAGGCCCTATGTCAACAAGGAAAAAGAGGTTATTGAATCCACGCACAATGCATGATGTTACGTGTTAGGCTGTTAGCTACCCAAAAAAACTGGATGCAGGTGGACCCAAATGGATTGGAAATGTAACAAAAATATTACTGGTTGGACAATCTTAGCTGTCCAACTGCCCACCTACAAATGAGAGGTAGAAAAAAATTGGTGTAAATGGACAGCACTCCTTACGAAATATTTCAATTGGAAAGGTATAGATTCATCTCGTCTAGCAAATTTTAGGCTATGATCCTTCCATGGTGGGTCCATGAGATGAACAGTCCAGATCAAGGACTGGTATGACCTCTCCAATTAGCGTCATTACACCAGATAAGGAAATTAGTGTGCTGCACACAGGTTTCATTTCTCCCATAAGAAAGTGGCACAATAGGAGACATGCGAAATAAAATAAAAAAACATAACTTAGGGGGTGTTTGGGAACATGGAAACCCTGGAAATGAAATTGCTTTCCGTGGAAACCCGCTTTTTCTCCATTTGCAAAAAAAAAAAAAAAGTAGCGTTGCAAACTAATTTCCATTTCTCAGATTTTCCTTGAAAAACTGTGCCGATTCATCTCTCCCAAAAAAGAGACATTGCTGACTTCTGAGTTAAAGAAGATAACATGAGGTGACAGAACATCGAATCGCTGTAAAATTGGAATCCAAAACAAACAAGGGAGAAAAGAGGAAACCATGGTTTCAATTTCTTGATGATTTTCAGGTTACATTTTCATACCCCCCTTTTAATAGTTATCCTTCCATTCAAACACATGAAAAGAAAAGGAAAACAAATAAAAACTAAAAGCTAACATGAAAACGAGACACAAATATTTCCACACTATAAAGAAACTTTCATTTCTAAAAACAATGTCCCAATTGTTCGGCGATCTAGACCATTGGTGTGGTGCAGCCCACAGTCAATGGACCATGCACCCCTAGAAGAAAAAAAAATAACTCCTCGATTAGATTATCCCCCACTATTAGGCTTGGAAGATGCCTTAGTCAGAATGTGAACCGTTGCTGTAAATCACTTCTTAACCGTCTATTTATAGCTCACAAATCTCTAATCCACATCGAATGTAGAGATTGCACGAAAATGCATGGAAAAAAAAAAAAATCATCAAAGAATGATTAAGCAGAGTATCCAAACCCAACTAATGCATAAAAACCGAATTGAGCTTCCAAAATTGCAGAAATATTAAAAAAGCGGGGGGTCGGTAGATTACGTACACTTGCGGATACGGCTACCGGGATAAGCGCATCGGCTCTTCTGAAGATGAAAGCTACGGCGCCCGCACCGCACGCAGAGAGTGTGTCTTGTTCCTTCTCTTCCCAAAGCTTCCCGTCCCTTTCCCCTTATAAATTAAAATGGAAATTCATTATTTTCTTTCTCTCTTTTCTTTTTCCTTGCATGAGGAAATGGAAGAGGATGAGATTAGAGTTAGAGACTGGTGAAATTACCATATTAGGCTTCCATGAGATGCTCTCTTTAGCCGTTTATATTTTGGTGTCCAAAGCTCTGTTGGGCTTCAGGCCAGGCCCACTTTCGACTCAAATTTGGTTTGTCTTGGCTGGGTTTGGGTCGGGCCTATACTTATGACCCATGGCCCGTACCAGCCCAGCAGAGTAACCAAAATCTGAGCTCGAAAATTGGTTAGGCCCGAACTCGATCCTGCCCAGCCCAAATTTGATAAAATCACTATTTTGCACAATGAAATAGATGTCCAAAGAAGCGAAACCAGCTGTATGCATTCATGGAGAATGGGTTGTTGTCTAGGGGATGACTAGAATGGGATGCTTATAAGAGCAAATGAAATTAGGTGAGTCTAAAATGACTTGAGCCCAGGCCCAAACCAAAAACTGAAAGGCCCAAGCTTTGCCCATGGGCCAAGCTAGTATTTTAAAGCTGGATTCAAAGTAGAAATGGGCTCATGGAGCTTATGCAAGTCACCTTAATTTAAATATTAGGAATGTGGTCCATCTTTGTTGTGAAATTATGTTATTCCTGAATCCTGAGTGACTCATGTGTCCTTATCACTTTACATAATGGGTGAAGAAAGCAGGCCGCATCAGCTCTCCAATCCTACCAATTATTCATGGAGTAGATTTAGTAGACACTTTGACTTCAGGTATAGTACAATTATCTTGAGTCACATTGCCGGAGTGTGAAGTCGTTGCTCTTTTTTCTCTCTCTTTTCTTCTTTTCCTTTTCAATTAACAAAACCACAATTGGTACCTTCTCTCGCTAATAAATATCCCCATTCTTCTCCTAATAATAGGTTAGTAGAAAACTATTATTTCAAAAAAGTATAACATCTCCTAAAAGGTAAATTCTTTGGTTTAGAAGACATTCAGTTAGAAGATGACCATCACACATACAATGAAACATTTTTATTCTTTCAACATACCTTTATAACATTTGGGTTATGATCACCAATCCTAGTATCTACTATTTTTTAAGAGAAAGGTAGCAGCACACCACCTATAAATTTATTGATACAATAAAAACGATATACAAAACATTCAAGTGGGAGCCACAAAGAAAGAGAAGCTTCACCTGAAAATCTACATTTTAGATAAACACCAATTCCACACGCTGAAGTTATGTACATATCATAGCAAGAAAAATACCTTCTTCACATACGATGATTTTTCATACAATAAACACATGGTAATAATGTTCTTGCCACCACACACCCTCAACCTTGATGATTTTCATCCACCCAACTATACCTTAAGATCCATGAGTTGATGTAATGTAAGTGCGTGGAATGGCCCTAGAGAAAAGGAAGACCCACCAATAGACAACTCTTGAGCCACGTGGTGCATGGTTGGCCGAGAGTTCGGATCTGGCCGAATGCATGAAAGTGCCATGGACACCACAAATATGACTTCGTGTGCAACCACAACCGTCGGGTCCGGGAGACGTTGGTCCAACATATCCTTTAGCAGTGTATCTTGTCTACTTGGTGGTGTCAGAGAGGAGATGAGCTCCCCAGGATGCCTTCCCATCATCACTTCAAGTGCCACAACGCCAAAGCTATATACGTCGCATTTTTCAGTTACCCTCATTGTATATGCAAGCTCTGCAACAAGGAAGATGGTTACGTCATGATTATTTCTCATTCTTAATCGTTAATAGCTAAACTCTTAATCATATATCAAACCTACCTCTATTTCTTAATCTAGATTTCATATCTTCTAAGTTTTTGTGCTTGTTAACCCCAAGACATCTCTATAAACTGCGCATATGCCAAATAAGACATACTCAGCACATCTGAGAGGTGCAGAGAATTGGCCAAAGTTTTGGATGATCTATCGAAAAAGTCTGGATGGTCCATTGTTTCGTATACATTGCGTACTGTTGGCAATTTTTTCTAAAACTATCCATCGTTTTCACATGGTAGTGGCCCGCTCAATAAAAGAACCAGATTATGTTGGACGTAGGCCAGTGGGGCCCACTGGTGAGCAATCACTAGTGGGTGGGTCCCACGAGTTTTAGTTTCTTCCGGCCTTTTTCCTCTTCTGTTATATTTCAAATTCAACTTTGAATTTGATTTATGATAGGAGATAGGGATAAGACCGGATGATGTGGCCTTATCCCAATCCCACCCAAACTCTCCTTCCTCTGTTATAAAAAGGAGTGCGCTTCTCTCATGGAACGCATCGAATCATACGAAACACCAAGAGTATACAGAGAGAAATAGAGTGCGCTATAGTCTGTCCATCTTAGCTTGTCCTTGGGACAATCTGATCCATGATCGCAATCCGGGGCCACTATATACCATAGGATCAGAGGTGTGAATAGTTCCATCTGCTCCAGTAGTAGATAGACGGGCCGTTGGAACACCGTCCTTCTGCTTTGTGAGGGTCCCAATCATCGTGTAGACCGTCAGATCTTGAGAGCTCATCTTCCGCGCTTCCCTACAGATTAATCATTGTGTTGGGTCATCTGCATGTTTGGGATTACCTTTATGTGTGCCTCGGAAATCCCAAACGCATGAGTAGTTGGCACGTGTAAACCAAGTCATTGATGTGTATGTAGGCATCAAGGACTACTTTTTTTTGTGTGGGGCATTCACTATGTGGGACATCACATCAACGGTTTGGACCATAGAGCTGTCGAACCCTTGTGCAATGGAGGAAACCCAACCATCCTTTGGGATCTCTTGGCCGAGCATTGAAGGATGCCTTATTTCCGTATGCATCATTTCCACATTTATTTCCTTACACATCATTTTCACATTTACTCGTTATGGGCCAGAAGTAACGAGTTTTTTCAATCATTTCTTAAACAGTGATAACACATCCACCTATATACTTGGAATATCCATGTAAATATATCCAGACCATCTAAAAGCATGGCCCATATTGTAGATGGAATAGGTTCCAAAAATTATAGTTATTGGAGGATTCTATCCATCTAATTGGTGGCCAACAAATGTACAGTTAAGAAAAATGGTCAGCATCACAAATTTAATAGCTGATAAAATATGCATAAGTTAGTTGGGTAACTTGAACTATGGTTAGTCTTACCACATTATCTCTATCATGCATAATGTAAAATGATGGACCACAAGTGTAGCAAAGAAAATACATTCTTACATTTATCTTCATTTGCATTATTATATTAGTTTTGACTTTGGGGATTGTAAAAATACAAACCCATGTATGTTTCTTTACAAGGCCTCTTACAGCTGTTGGATTAAGGAATCTTCCAATTGCCCTAGATTGCAATATTTGACAACAGTATGTTAACTTATGCACAATCCTTAGTATGTAATTGCCAACAAAAAATAAAATAAAATAAAAGGGAAAGCTTAAGAAAAAATAAAGACCAATTGCTAATAAAACTTTTAAAGTGTGGAGAATGAATTAACAGCTAACCTGGAGCAATGTAGCCGTAAGTGCCGGCGAGCGTAGTCCAATTGGACGAATCAGGTATCAACAATCTTGCAGTGCCAAAGTCAGAGACACAAGCCTCAAGTTCCGAATTCAGCAGAACGTTGTTGCTTGATAGGTCTCGATGGACAATTGGTTGGGTGCAATCATGGTGCATGTAAGATAATGCATGGGCCACACCTTTAATAACCTTCACCCTTAGAGTCCAGTCCAACTCTGCAGCTCCTCTGTCGTTGCTTAGGATGCTAGCCAAGCTTCCCCTTTCCATGTACTCATAAACTAGAAATGAGAATTGAGCATGGGAACAAAAACCATAAAGCTTCACAATGTTGCGATGACGGATTTCTGTTAATGCTTGAATCTCATTTCTAAAACTTCTTTGATCGGATTGATCCCCACCTTCAAGTGGGTGAAGTTTCTTCACAGCTACTACTTGGCCTGATGGTAGATTTGCTTTGTAAACTTTTCCATACCCTCCAATTCCGATGCAGTATTTGTCGTCGAAACCCTCTGTTGCATCCACGATCTGTTCAAATGCATCAATCCCATCATAAGTCCATATTGAAAATGGATTTCTGCTACTCCTTTCAAGAACCACCTTCTCTTTATTTCTTCGTCTTTGGTAATAAATGGAAGAAACGCCGACAACTATAAATAAAAGAAACAAGGCTGCCAATAGAGGAAGAACAATGAATATGACAACTTGGCAGCCTTTCTTTGCATCACCATGCCTTATTGAAGGGGCGTTGCAGGGTCTCAAACCCTGCACTTCACCACATAAACCTTTGTTTTTTATGAATGTCATTGCAGGAGCCTTCTGAAAGTTTTTGCTGTTGGGAAGAGGACCTTCCAAAGCATTGTATGAAAAATCAATAGATTGCAAGCTGAACATTGCTTCAAAAGAAGGTGGAATGGAGCCCGACAACATGTTGTGGGAGAGGTTTAACTTTTCCAGCACATGCAATTTCCCAAGTTGTGGTGATATCTCTCCATTGAGCGAGTTATGACTTAGATCTAGTAAATCCTGTAAGTATACCAGGTTACCAATTTGAAATGGAATGCTTCCATTCAAATCATTTTCGCTCAATTTGAGATACCGGAGTTTGGAGCAATCCCCTAATTGAGGTGGTATTGGACCACTTAGGCGATTCATTGACAAGTCAAGAACCTCCAAATCGAAGAGTTTTCCAATCTCTTTTGGTACCTGACCAGAAAGTTGGTTATCATTTAAACTCAAATTGAACAAAGAAGTTAGCCTCTCAAATTCCTTTGGAATCTCTCCTTCTAGAAGGTTCGAAGAAAGACCAAGTACTCGTAGCTGCTTCAACTGCCCAATCTCGGGAGGAATTTTACCAGTGATCCTATTCCCAGATAACTGTAGCCTCGTCAAGTTTTTGCATTCTCCCCAGTTCGGTGAGAGTTCACCAAACAACCTGTTGTTGCTGACATCCATGAAATAGAGATGTGGGTATACACCAAAGGCTTCTGATACATTTGCAAAGAGCTGATTTCCTTCGAGTCGCACTCTAGTTAACCTAGTGCAGTTTCTGAAGCTTTTTGGGATCTCACCAGTTAAATGGTTGTCAAATGCAGTGAATGCTTTAAGAGATCCACCGTGGCATAACTGAGGTAAATAGCCTGAGAAGTTGTTGCCATTCAAGTAGAGTTCAGAAAGATTTGTCATGTTTGACAATTCTTGAGGCAACGAACCAAATAATTGATTATCATAGAGGGATAAAATTACAAGGCTGCTCAAATTACCTAAAGTAGGAGGTATTGGACCTGTCAGATTGTTATCGTACAACTCCAACTCAACCAAATTCTTGAGATTTCCTAATTGTGCAGGAATTGAACCAGAAATTTGATTGCTGCAGAGGTACAAAAGTGTAAGGTTTCTCAAATTACCTAAAGCAGGAGGGATTGGACCTGTCAGATTATTATTCTGCAACCACAACCCAGCCAAATTCTTGAGATTTCCTAATTGTGCAGGAATTGAACCAGAAATTTGATTGCTGAAGAGGTACAAAAGTGTAAGGTTTCTCAAATTACCTAAAGCAGGAGGGATTGGACCTGTCAGATTATTATTCTGCAACCACAACCCAGCCAAATTCTTGAGATTTCCTAATTGTGCAGGAATTGAACCAGAAATTTGATTGCTGTAGAGGTACAAAAGTGTAAGGTTTCTCAAATTACCTAAAGCAGGAGGGATTGGACCTGTCAGATTATTATTCTGCAACCACAACCCAGCCAAATTCTTGAGATTTCCTAATTGTGCAGGAATTGAACCAGAAATTTGATTGCTGTTGAGGTACAAAACTGTATGGTTACGAAAATTACCAAAAGCAGGAGGAATTGGACCTGTCAGATTGTTATTCGACAAGTCCAACTCAACCAAATTCTTGAGATTTCCTAATTGTGCAGGAATTGAACCAGAAATTTGATTGTTGTGGAGGTACAAAATCATAAGGCTTCTCAAATTACCTAAAGCAGGAGGGATAGGACCTGTCAGATTGTTATGTGACAACTCCAAATCAACCAAATTCTTGAGATTTCCTAATTGTGCAGGAATTGAACCAGAAATTTGATTGTTGTGGAGGTACAAAATCGTAAGGCTTCTCAAGTTACCTAAAGCAGGAGGGATAGGACCTGTCAGATTGTTATGTGACAACTCCAAATCAACCAAATTCTTGAGATTTCCTAATTGTGCAGGAATTGAACCAGAAATTTGATTGTGAAAGAGGTAGAGGAATGTCAGCCTGGTCAAGTTACCTAAAGATGGAGGAATAGGCCCAGTTATTTCATTAGAGTAGATGTCGAGCTCTGAAAGGTGAGAAAGGTTAGCCATTGAAAGAGGTAGAAGTCCAGAGAGATTATTCATGGAGATATTGAGTGAGACGAGTCTGGAAAGAGTGCCAATATCAGCTGGGATGGTTCCAGTGAGTGTGTTGTCACTGAGATTGAGACGGAGGAGGTTTGGAAATGACGAGAAGCTCAAGTTATCAAGCTTACCTTGCAAGCCTGCACTCGGTAAGCTTATATCGATTACACTTCCAAGGCCGTTGCAGGAGATCCCATACCATTTGCATGGAGAGATTGTGTTGGCACTAGCATTAGCAGATGGAAGTGACCATGAATGGAGAGCTTGTGGTGAGAAGATGCTGGCTTTCCATTCCAAGAGAGCCTCTGCTTCTCCGAGTGTGGATGCTGGTGCTGTTGTAAAGGCATTGGAAGAAAGAAATTCTGATAAGAAAAGAAGAAAAGCAAGAGAGAGAGATTTCTGTATGGCCATGGCTGTTGTTGCTTATGCTCTGTTACGAACTTACGAGGATGGGTATTTATAGAAGGAGGTTGATGCTACTCTGGACAAGAACAGCTTAGTCTTACTCTTACGAAAAAAAAAAAAAAACAGAGAGAGTTAATTGATACAGGTGCTGAAAAATATGAATTCCCGTAGAAATGCGTCCGCACACGATCTAAACGCTCCAATTTGTGGACCCTAACTTAGATAAGGAATAATAGCCGAAATTAGATCCGTTGGACCTAGTGTTTTCAATGGGCCGGATTAGGTCCAGGCCGGGCTCTGTCCAAGCTGGCCTGTAATTATGAAACTAAGCCCAAATCTAGCTTGGGCCCATAACTGGCTGAAATAGTCTAGCTCGAGTCCGGCCCAGGACAATTACATTAAGCTCGTCCTGAGTCCGCCCGAGCCCAAGTAGAGAATAGGTAGATTTGGTCTTCCTTTCCAGGCCGGCTTTTCTACTAACTATTATAAAATAAGCATATCCTATTATAATTTGTGTTGGACCAACTTTCATTTGTAGGTCCATATCCACAATATAAGGCCCTTTGTGTTCGGCCGGCATCTATAAAAAATCAGACCGATCCAGACCATAGGTGGGCCACACACTACCGGGAACAGTTGTGATGGGGACACCCACTTCTAAATAATTTCAGATTTTGTACAAGGATTGTATATGTCATCCAATCCATTCATAAGATGAACCCCACAAGGATGAATGTTGTCATGAAACTTTAGATCATTCCAAACTTAGGTGGGCCTCACAATGTGATTTTATTGGTTTTAGGCAGGAGTTTACAGGGTGTGGCCTACCTGAGTTTTGGGTTGAGTCGAGTTTTCAGCGCCATGAACGTCATGGGGGCAGACATGATGGATGGCGTGGATGTCAAGAAAAGATTATGGGGCCCACCTTGGTGTTTGTGAGAAATCGACCCCATCCATCTGTTTTTCCAGATGAACTTCGGATATGAGCCCAAACATAAGGCAAAACTAAAATGGGCTGCACGACTGGAAAAGTGAGGATTGAATGTCGACCATCGAAACATTCGTGGGGCCACAAGTTTTGAATCAGGCAAATAGTTTTGTGTTTTTCCGTTCATACCCGTAGGGAGGACCTCATAAACGGTATGAATGGGGTTTTAACTGCAGGCGTTTTTTTTGAAGCATGTTCCAACACGATTTCTCACTAATAGGATGGACGGAGTGGATTTCTCACTAATATCAGTGTGGATCGGGCTTGGACTCGAGTGATCGGGCTCGGACTTAAATTTCGTGCCTTTTCTAATTCAGGCTGGACTTGACTTGAACGTCCGCAAGCCTGTCGTATTAGCCGGCCGTTGGAGGTTTTAAAAATGCAATTTGAAATTTTTTTTTTCCACATCTTACATCAGAGCAGGGGAAAGTGTTAAAGAGGATGGAAATATTATTTCACGCATAGCAAGCTAGGATGGGCCCCACTTCATGTTTATGTGAAATTCACACTGCCTAATTCTAGGTTAGGCTCAGGACCCGAAAAATCAGCCCCATCCGTTTTTTAGGGACACCTGTATAGGACAACACTTACCCTCCAAACTATTTACTTTTGTATGGCCTACCTCAATAATAAATGGGTATGATATTATTTATGTTGGGGTTTTCAGCCTGCGGAATCACACAGATCTAGATCTAGGATGGTAATCCAATGGCACGAAGCACACACAAGAAAAAGAGAATACACAGATTTAACGTGGAAAACTCTTGCGGGAAAAAACCATGGCACAAAGCGACAGATCACCACTATGAAAGCATCAATTACAAAGAGAAAGGACTTACCCGATTCGAACAACCTCGAATCTCACCCTTGCTAAACCCTTTAGAAAACCCTGGAACCCCTTTAGAAAGCTTTTGCATACATTATCATTGCCTAGAAAAACCCTAGGAACACCTATTTATAGTTTAGGAAACTTCCCTTCCGCATCCCAGTTGCGAAAGGACTCAAATCCGCAGTTTTGCCCAAAATTGAGAACAAACTGCGTAACCTATGACTAGTTGTAGCTCTCCTACGACTGGTCGTAGCCCACCTTCGACTAGTCGTAGCTGAACTTCGACCAGTCCTAGCTACAGTAAAAAACAACAAAAACTCGCTGGACTTTGAGTCATGCCAGGGCTCGAACCTACGACCGGTCGAGCACCTCTCACGACCAGTCGAAGCTTCCCACGACCTGTCGAACGACCTCAAAACCTTTCGATTTAAGACTTTTCTCAACAATCTCCACCAAGTCTTCAATCTTCAATCGTGTAGCTCCTTGACCTCTTCTCTTATCTCTGCTTCACATCATAGCTCAAGATCACACTCTGTCCTTCTTTTCCGCCATCGCCGAGCCCAGAGAAGTTTCACAGAACTTGAACTTCTCTACAGGAATTTCTTGTTGATCATGTCTGCCGAATCTAAATCCACATGCTCAACCACCTTTGCTCATGTCTTCACAAGAGAATGACGTAGTCTTCTTACCATCTCACCGCTACCCAATATTGCTTGCCGGGGTACTTGCTCACAACACTGATAGCCTGTGAAATAACCGGTCTAATCCAGACCATGGCATACACTACCCACTGCATTCGAATAAGGCTCATGAGATATCCTGCTTTTCCTCAACTGTTTTGGGACATGTCTTGAGGAAAACTTGAGGAGAGATGCGTAGGGAACGCTCTCCAGCTTTACTTGGCCCATCACATCCTGGATCAATACCTACACACAAGGTATTCCTCTTGTGATTACTAAAGCTTACTCCTCCTTCAGTCTCAATGCCGAGAACCATCTTTGCAGCCCCCTGATCCTTCATCCTGAATATCCCACCATGAAGGAATCAAACCACTGCCTAGGCGACAGGTCAAACCACAACCTCCTGCAAAGTCTTTTCTCAGCCCCTTTAACTTCGAACCGCTCTAGTTGCTTCATATAGATCTGCTCTTCACTTTCCCTTACAGAAGTGCAGACTCCACATCCATCCTTCCAGCTCAAGATCACGTTGGCCAACCAGCGCCAAATACAGATCTAATAGACACTTGCTATACCGTCGGCGTGAATATCTCTGAGAAGCCGATCCCTTCTCTCTGAGCATAACCCTTCACTACCAACATCGCCATGTATCTATGCTGTATCCTCCTGAAGATCCACCTGCATCCAACCGCTCTCCGACCCACTGGAAGCTCCTCCCGCTCCCATATGTCGGTCTGGTACAACGAATCCATCACATCGCCCATAGTCACCTTCCACTTTTCAGCACCAGGCTCACCTAGAGCCATCTGAATAGAAGATGAATCCTCCTGCGATATTAGAGTTGTCCATGTACCACGCCGATATCCTGCTATCATGCCGTATGGTTCTTCACATAGGTGGCTGCTCCACCTGCTCTGTATCCCTGTCCGCACGTCTCAGTCTTCCTGCCCTGCCCGCTCATGTGGTCATACCCAACATGTCACACACGTGCAGAAGTGGAATCCGCTACATCCACTGTAGCTCTACCTTTTGAAGTGCTCCCGATCAACCTGTAACATGATCGAGTCGTTGCGCTTTCATGATTACTCGTGCCCCCTTGGATACTGTAAGAGCACCATCAATACCTATGTACTTGCATCCTTTTGCCTTAAGCACACCAAGAGAAATCAGATTCTGCTTCAAATCAGGAACGTGCCTGACATCAGTCAGGGTACGCTCCACCCCATCAAATATCTTGATGCACACAGAACCAACAGCCACAACATTACAAGCAATATCATTGCCCATAAATACCTGTCCACCATCGCACTCCCTATAGCTGGTGAACCAACTCCGATGAGGAGTCATGTGAAAAGATGCCCCTGTGTCTAGCATCCACTCATCCTTACGATCATCGTATGACCGTCTGAGTGTAGACACAGATAAAACATCACCATCACATCCACTCGATCCATCTGACGTGGCAACATTGGCCTCCCTGCATGAAGCCTCAAAATCTTCTCTCTTCGAATTAGGATTTCCACAATCCTTCTTCACATGTCCTTCCTTCCCACAATTCCAGCACTTTACCTTTCCTTTGCCCTTGCCTCTGGATTTGGATCTAGAACTAGAAGAACCTGTACCTTGTTCAAAATTCCTACCCACTGTAAACAGTGCATCAGAAGACGTCCCCATGTCGCTATTTAGTTGTCTCATAGCCTTCCCTTGAAGAGCTGAGATAACTATATCAACACTCAGGGTTTTATTCGTGCTGCACATAGTGTCCTTGAATGCCTCAAAAGACACCGGGAGAGAATTCAGCAACATACATACCTGTTCTTCATCTTTCATCACTTCCTCCATATCCAGCAATTTGCAAACCAATTTATTAAAGTTGCTGATGTGAGCCTCCAGATCTCCACCCTCTACCATCTTGAAGTTATACCACTGCCGCTTCAAGTGCAGGCGATTTTCAGAGGATTTCTTCGCATAAACATCCTCTAACTTCGCCCATAACTTAGCTGCAGTTTTCTCCCTCATGACGTTGTAGAGAACCTCATCCGTGAGACATAAACGGATCGATGATAATGCCTTCTTATCAAGAGTATTCCATTCATCATCAGTCATAGTGGACTTCCGCTCCTCAAGAGCACCATCCTCGCCTTGCTTGGTTAACAGGCTAATCATCTTAACCTTCCATAACTCAAAATTATTTTTCTCAAGAGCACCATCCTCGCCTTGCTTGTCATTATTACTAATCCCTCAAATTCAGATCTGTACCCCAACCGATTGCTCTGATACCACTTGTTGGGGTTTTCAGCTTGCAGAATCACACAGATCTAGATCTAGGATGGTAATCCAATGGCACCAAGCACACACAAGAAAAAGAGAATACACAAATTTAACGTGGAAAACCCTTGCGGGAAAAAACCACGGCACAAAGCGACAAATCACCACTATGAAAGCATCAATTACAAAGAGAAAGGACTTACCCGATTCAAACAACCTCGAATCTCACCCTTGCTACACTCTTTAGAAAACCCTGAAACCCCTTTAGAAAGCTTTTGCATACATTACCATTGCCTAGAAAAACCCTAGGAACACCTATTTATAGTTTAGGAAACTTCCCTTCCGCATCCCAGTTGCGAAAGGACTCAAATCCGCAGTTTCGCGCAAAATCGCGGAACAAACTGCGTAACCTACGACTAGTCGTAGCTCTCCTACGACTGGTCGTAGCCCACCTTCGACCAGTCGTAGCTGACCTTCGACCAGTCCTAGCTACAGTAAAAAACAGCAAAAACTCGCTGGACTTTGAGTCGTGCCAGGGCTCGAACCTACGACCGGTCGAGCGCCTCCCACGACCAGTCGAAGCTTCCCACGACCGGTCGAACGACCTCAAAACCTTCCGATTTAAGACTTTTCTCAACAATTTAATGGTTGGAGTGGATTTTATATAATCAGCATGGTGGGCCCTGTAAATATCAAGTTTGGACATCTCTCTTTCGATTGTTTTCCTTTGTGTGGCCAACCAAAATCACTGGTCAACTAGAGTTTTTAGCAATGAGTATAACGTAAGATTATACATCTAATGGATGGAGTGGATCTTACATACACATCACTGCAGTTGGGTGTCTCAAGGATATTCTTGCATATGATTTTCCAAAAGCTGGTCATAGCTTGGGTGGGCTCCACTTTGTTGTTGATTTGAAATCCACTAACGTGTGCTACACCATGTTGAGCCATGGCCCAAAAACTCCATCATTATTTGAAGTGGGCCACATGATTTGAAATAGTAAAGAGGACAATGCTCACCCATAGTTTCCCTTAGTTTGGTTCACCTGTGTCACGGATGGAGGTGATTTTTGCACCCTATGCCTAAATCTTGGTGTGGCAGTTAGAGTGGATTTTATATGATCATCATGATAGTCCTTGTAAGAATCAAGGATGGACATCTCACTTGCAATTGTTTTCTCTGGTACTGTTACCCACCAGAAACATAGGTTAGCCTGTTTTTTTTTTTTTTTTTTTGGCCTTAGCCTAATGTGGGATTGTACATCAAATGGTTGCAGTCCGATATTCCATACACATCGTGGTGGGCCCCATAAAAATCTGCTTTTGTTGTGTTTTTATTAGTGAAAAAGCTTGGAGAGGTTGGTGCACCTGATTTTTTATGGGGCCTACTACCATAACATGGTAGGTAGAATCCACTTTAACTATTAGATGTATAATTCTACATTATGACCAAGGTTAAAAACTCATGATGACCCTTGATTCAGACTGGTCACACTAAGGAAAACAGTTAGGAGAGAGACATCCACCCTCACCATGATTATATAAAATTCACTCCAAAACTTAGGCCCGTGCCCAAACACTAAGCCCATTCATTATTTAGTGGGTCACACAATAGGAAACAATTTAGAGGATAAGTGTTACCTTGTACATGGTTTCCAATCATGTGATCCACCAAAAACATGAACTAAGTTGATTTTTGAGCCCTAACCCTAACATATGGTGACACACCTAATCGTGAGGGTGGATTTCCCATAAAAACCATAGTTAGGCTCACCCAAGCCAAAAATCTCCGTGGGTTCTGACTTTCTTATTAAAAGAAATACCTAAAATATGGTGATTCCACCATTCCTCCTCTGATCCACGTTTCCCATCTCCTCAACCATCTCCCTTTGTCTCTCTCTCATCCAACCCACTCCTCCCATCTCTCTTCTGCGCTCCAATGGACCACACCCTTACCACCATTGCACAAGGTGTGAGCCCACCCAAACCATCCTTTATTTTACAAAAATTCTTGAGGGCTCCGCCAGGCCATTCTGTAATGGGATTATAGGATCTCATGGTATTTGGCTTGCCTAAAGAGCTTCTTGTTATAGATACAAAAATATTATACAACAGGCTCCGAATGTGAGAGAATTGTACATGACTTTTCAATTTGAAGCCATCTCAATTACTTGGAATATATATTAAAATATAAATAAGGTGTGTTGCTTCCATAGCATAGTGGTAGTGAGTTTGCTTTGTATGGGAGCTTTATACTTCATATTTTCACTCTCTATTTTATTTTATTTTCATATCTCATTTTTTTCCTTACAATCTTAATTGCATTCAACTAATATAGATATACTTATATATAATTATTTCAAATGTAATGACCAGGAGGATCTCCTTATAATCTTAATTGCATTCAACTAATATATGACTATAGTTATATATAATTATTTCAAATGTAATGATTAGGAGGATCTCTTAATGCCTTCTTACATAATATAACCGAGAGTTTAATGTTGCGTTTGGACAAAAATAAATGCTCCTAAAAGAGAATTTATTGATTCCCTCCAAACTGGGTCCCACCAAAATTTTGAAGATTTCTTTTTCATTTCACAATCCTGCTTCTCGATATTATTAATCATGTTTGGTGGCAACTCTTTTTTTTATGCATTTCTTTAGAAAAATATCCATTCTTGCACAGTACAACACAGTTTAATGTTGTGTTTGGAAAGGATGAATCACTCTTTAAATAAATAAATAAATAATCCTTTTTACTCTCTTAGTTAGCTCCTGTCAAAATTTTCACCTTTTTTTTTTATCATTTCAGTTCCATTTTTTATTTTTCTTAGGCATGTTTGGTGGTCACTCTTAATTTTTTTTCATGCATGTTTCTTTATGAAAACTTACTTTCATAAATTTGATTTTATTTTGAAAGGTTGTTTGGCTGGCATGGTCTGTTTTTCCATTTTCATAGTCATTGCTCAGTATTGGCGAATCAAAATGTTTATTTATATGTTTTCTGTTAAGAAATAGAAATCAAAGATGATACCTACAAGATAGATTATTTGGATCACTAATTGGACTTATTATGATCAAAATGGACCGTCCATTTTCAGTGTATGATTGGATTCGTAGGATTATCAAGTGTTATAGGAAAGTCACGTCCCTCCTGAATCCAAATGATCCCATAATGAATCAGCTAATTTAGATTCAACAACGTGGAGCGCCCGTTGCTGCTGTTCCATCAAGCATGATCTAGGTCGTTAATATGTAAAAGGTACCACTTCTACAAGAATTTTAATGGCCTCTGTCTATATAAATGTGAGTTAGGAATAACAGTTGAGATTTTAAAACACAAGCGTGCACACACATATATAGTATATAGTGAAGATGATATTAATCACTGATAGATTAGTCACTAGAATGATTTAGGTTGGGATCTGAAAAATGAGAGACATGTGCGTGCGCGAGTGCACACACACACACACAATGGAGGGATATACCCCCTCACCTGTTTATATTATATTTGTATCATTGTTTATAATGTATTTTCTCTTTTATTCATTGGTCTTATGCTGAGTGGCTTTATTTATATAGGAGTGTTTTTGTACATTATTTTCTTTTTAGGGTTGATATGTATTATTGTTTTCTTTAAAATTTTGACATTAAAGTAAATCTTCTCAATTTAGAGTTTTATCATGTGTAGTGATTTCTCTTGGTTTTCGACAAAACCTATCATAATATTAGAAGGGACGATTTAAGAAGATCGAATCTACTATTCTTTGCGATTTGATCATTATATGGTGATAGGTCTTTTTTTCGAATTTCGTAGTTACCTTTTGATGTTCTCGAATGCTGTATATTCATATGGATCTCCCAACAGGTTAGAAATAGAGCTAAGAAACCTCAAACAAGTATATATAATAGGATTTTGGAAAGGCACTTGTGAATTTCCTTGACATGCGTAACAAAAATGGGATCTTGAACGGTGGGGATTTAGGTCCAAAACTCTAAATGGGCCACACCACATGAAAAGTAGGGATGAAAAGGCTATGATTGGGCCTACCATTAGGGTTATCAATCGGTCAGGCCTGGGGTTGGCTTCAGCCAGGATTTTGAACTATTTGGGATGAGTTTATTCAAAATTCTGATTTTGCCTGGCCCAGGCTCATTAATTTTTCCGATCACTATGATGGTTATATTCCATCCAATCCGATCATTACATGACTCCCATAAAGATGATGAAAGTAAAACAAATATCAGCCTCAGGCAACTTTTTTAGGCCTCGAGAAGGTTTGGATGGTGGGCATTCAATCCATCTTTTTGGTGCGACCATTTGAGGTTTGGATTTGTCTCATTTTTTTGCCCCCCTAATAACATGAGATGGAGAAATCGATGAATGGAGGGGTGTCATACAAATCTCATTGGGCCCATGATGCTTTAGGTTACATGGCTCTGCCTAAAAAAATGACCCCATGGTGACAGATGCACTTACACATAGCTAAGTTGGCACTACGCCTAAATTGCAAAATTGCGACGGATTTGGTTCGTTACAAAAGTAACTTAGTTTAACAACAAATTTAATCCGTCGCTATAGGAAAATGTCCATCGCTGACACCGTCTCTAAATTCAGGTCTTGAGTCGCGGAATTTAGCAACGGACCAAAATCCATCGCTAAAGTCAATTTTGCGACAGATTTTCATCCGTCGCAGATTTATATTTTGCGAGCAAATTACTGACGGATTTTAGTTGCATTTGCGACGGTTCATGGTCCGTCGTAAATGACTTTTCCCCAAAACCTCTGCTTTTTTTCTTGTTTTTTTAGAATATGGTGGAAATTTCTGTTTTACTGTATTCTAAGAATTATTTTTTAATAGAATTGCAGTATTTAATTGAACATGTTTGTATCTACGAATATTTTTTATCAATTGATTGAATGCAATGAATTTTTTATTTTGTTTATATATAAAATGAGTGGAAATTATTATTATCTTTTTTAAAGAAAACTATTATTTAAATGATTTGTAACATCCCATGAAAGAATATTGAGAAGATTAAAATTTTTAACAATGTTTGAAAAAAATCGAGATTTTGAAAAAGAAAAACGTTGATTTAATAAAAATCTATTTTTTGGAAAAGAAAAGGAATATTTAATAATTAAAGTAGATAATTTTGAAAAAAAAAAAAAGAATTTGACTTCGAGAAAAAAAAAATGATATCCTGAAAAAAAAATTATAAAGATTAAAAAATGTGAAAATTTTGATAAGTTTGAAAATTTTAAATATTTTGAAAAAGAAAATGAGAGTTTGTATTTTGAAAAAAAAAATTGAGAAGTTCGATAAGAATTGACAAGATCTTAAAAAATAATAATAATAAATAAATAAATAAATAAATGGAAACGTTTGAAAGAAATTGAGATTTTCAAGATAAAATGAGATTAAAATATCGATACTTTAACAAAAAAAAAATCTGACATTTTGAAAAGGAAGATAAAGAAGTTGAAAAAATGTGATATTAAAAAATAATTGAAAATGTTTGAAAATTGAAATAAAAAGAAAAAGTGATTTATAAAAAAACATCGAGATTTTGAAAAAAAAAAAGTATCATTTTGAAAAAGAAAATTAAAAAGTTGAAAACAAAATGGTGCTTTTGAAGTAAAAAATCGGCATCTTGAAATTTTTGAGGAAAAAAACAAATTTTGAGTAATTTTTTGAGATTTCTGAAATAAAAATTCAGAATTTGTATTTTCAATTGTTTTTTGAAATGTTTGATAATAAAAATGATATTTTGTTAAAATTTTTTAAAGAAAAATTAATAGTAAAAAAATATACATTTTGCAAAAAAAAAATGTGATTTTTAAATGGAAATTGAGATTTATCTGTGAAAAAAAAAACATTTTTTACTAAATTATTAGGCATATCCACTAATTGAATATTTAACCGTTTGTGAGCATAAAGATTCACCCGTGAAAAAAAAAATGATAAACCAAGTTTAATGAAGTGTAATTAAGATGTGCTAATTTTGATATGAATAGTAAAGTATGTTTGAAATGTACGTGCTAATTAGGATAGAGACAAAAAATCGGCTTAATATAACTTGAAATGACTTGAAACAAATTGGATGCATTTAAAACACTCTCTAAATGGGAATGATCAGTTTGTCTAGATCTAGACTGATTTTGGACAATCTAAACTGACCTTAAACTCAAATCTAACCATTGGATGGCAAGATATGTCCCATCACAATGTTGATCAATCTCGTCCACCCAATATCTTTCTCATCTGAAACCCGATCATGGCGAGTGACTAGTTAAATCAAAGTTTAAATATAATAAAATTTGCATTTTCAAAAAATTGAGAAGTTTCAATAAATTGAGATTTTGAAAAAAAAAAAATGAAATTTAAAATTGATAATGATTGAGAAAGATTCAGATTTTGAAAAACAAAATGAGATTTTAAAAAATATGAGATTTTTGGCAAAAATTAGACATTTTGAAAATGAAAATTGGGAAGTTTTAAAAATAAAATAATGATTACCGAAAAAAAGTTCAAATTTTTGAAGAAATTCTGACGATGTAAAAAATAAAGTGATTTTGAAAAAATAAAATGATATATATTTTGAAGATAATTGAAAATTTTGGTAAAAAATTGAGATTTTGCAAGAATAACTTATAATGACAAGATTCATCTAATTCTATTATAAAGTCATCTAAAGTTAATTTGAAGGGCATAGTCATATGTATTCATAACATGCTAAATAGGATGTACTACAAAATTCAGCCTATTATGACTTCAAACTAATCATATTAGTCCAAAACACTTTTTTAATGGGAAACGAACAATTTGTCAAGATCTTAATCAAATTTTGGACAATCTAAACAATGCAGGTTGAAGAGTAAATAACTTCATATGTTTAATTTAAATTTCACTCAAATCTAACTATTAGTTCGGAAAATATATATGGCCCATTATATCGTTGATCAATCTTGTATGCCTAATATCTTTCTCATATGTAACCTAATCGAGGCGAGTAACTAGTTAAATTATTTATTAGTAAAGCAGATTAAATGGATCAGACATTTGAAATGGGCCAAATATTCAGGTCAAATTTGTGGCCCAACTTATTGACCTCGTGAAAACCTAAAAATTGATGTTAATAAGTTTTGTAGGCTCCATTATGATGTGTGTTGAACATCAACACTGTGCATTTGATTTGTCCTCTTTAGGTTATGAGATTATCTAAAAAATCATCTGTATACGAAACTCAGGTGAGCCATACCATCTAAAATATGTGAAGACATCTTAAAAAATATAAAAGCACTTAGTGGGTCCCACATGAGTTTTGGATGCGGCTGAAACTTGGTCTGACCCCTGATCCAAGTGGGACACACATAATGAATGGTTTGGATCTGTGAATCACATTTAGGTGGGCCCAATATCTAATTTTGAAAGTTTCAAGGAGTTAAAAATCCCTCTCGACTATATTATGTGGTGTGGCCCACCCAAGTTATGGATTGACTTTCTCCATACTGTTCAACACTTTTCTCAGATCATTTTAAGATATTAATAAAAAAATGGGGCAGGTCCAAGGCTTAGGTGGACCACAAAGTAGGGATTGAATGTCCACTGTTAAAAACTTACGGGACGCAGAGAAGTTTTAGATGAAGCTAATATCTGTGTTTTCACTTCATCCATGTCTGCATGACCTTATGAATAGGTTGGATGGTAAAAAAACATCACTCTGGCCCTTATAAATGGTAGAGTATGCACTGATTTAGTCAATGATCAGTCGCGAGAATCAGGTGATCAGTTACAAGAATCAAGATAGTTCAGCAAATATGCAGCTGGCACTGATTATGTTGCAACACCTGAACCATCTGCACATTCTTCTCATTCTGTTAAACCATAATCTGATTGTATTCATTAAAATTCTCCAGTTTGTTGTATGTAATATTCTATATGTTACGATTGAATACAAAGTAAAAAGTAAGCAAATCAGTTCATAATATCTTCTCTCTGCTTTACTTCCTCCGCTTTATAATTATTACACGGTATCAAAGCGTAACAAGGCAAACGCCTGATCCTGTACGCTTCCGCTTTCCCCAACATACTTCTTCAACAATGGCCTCAAATTCTACTTCCTCCAATGACCATACCCTTCTTCCCCACCCTACTGTTCAAACCAATTCCCAACCTGTTTCTCAAAAATTGGTCGACAATAAAGGTTTCAATGGTGGGTGTCATTATCACCACAGCTTCCTTTGGTGTGGTCCATTTGAGCCCTTTATCTACCTCATATTTTTGCTCATACCTTAAAATGAACCGAGAAAAACGATGAATGGCATGGATAAAACACTTACATCACGGTAGGCTCCACAGAGCCTTGCAACGGATTACCATCCAGGCGCGGCATCACTCGGAAGGAAGCCGATTGCGTTATGAGTAGCTTACCAACGTACCGAGTAAACTCTGTGGGTCCCACAATGCATTCATGCACACTCAGTCCATTCATTTTGCAGATAAGTTGAGGTCTTTATCAGTAAAGCATATCTGAAGCTCAAATGGACCACACCACCGAAAAGAGTGTAAATTGAACACCTACCATTAAAAATTTGGTGGGGCCACAAAAGTTTTAGATCAATTTGATATTCGTGTTTTCACTTCATCCATATCTTTGTGATATTATGGACAGGTTGGATGACAGATAAACCCCAATGTGGGCCATACAGGTTTCAACGGTGGAAATCAATTATTCCCACGGTTTCCTGTGGTATGGTCCACTTGAGCTTTAGATATACCTCAATTTTAAGCTCAACCACTAAAATGATTTGAAAACATGGATGGATAGAGTGGATAAGACGAATACATTCACGGTGGGCCAACTGAGTTTACTTAGTACGCAATCCGATTTCCAGTTGGAACGTGGTTCGGGCCAGCGCCGGTCCTAACGGAAACGGATAGGCTACTCCCCTGCCACCAGCCAATGGCTGGAGGTCGTTGCTCTCTGGGATCCACCATGATGTATGTGTTTCATCCATGCCGTCCACCTATTTTTAAATATAATTTTATAGTATTAGAAAAAAAATTAGGTATATCCCTATTTCAAGTGGACCACATTACAGGAAACAGTGTTTAATGAATTTCGACCATTAACCTTTTAGGGTTCATAAAAGTTTTGGATCAAGCTGATATTTTTTATTTCCCTTCATCTGGACCTGTATGACCTAATCAACAGATTGGATGTCAAATAAACAGTACCGTGGGCCTAGAGAGGATTTTAATGGTGGATATCCAATCGCTATTGTTTTCCTCTGGTGTGATCCACCTGAGATTTATATCCATCTCATTTTTGAATCAAGTCTAAAATGATCTGTAAAAATGGATGAAAGGAATGGATGGTACAAATACTTCATGGTGGGGCCCACGGAGCACCGACCACCAGCCAACGGGCTGGTGGAAGGGGGAGTAGCCAATCCGTTTCCGGCCCTAACCAGTCTCTGTTTCCCGCTCTCATCCTGAGTCCCCTCTCTCCTCTCTCTCTTCATACAGATCTCTCCCTCCTCTCTCTCTCTTCCTGTCGATCTCTCTCCCTCCTCTCTCTTCCTTGCTCGATCTCTCTTCCCACTGTCTGTCTCTATCCCCACCGAAGATCCTGTTGCCGACGGCCCTACCCACGCACGCCATCTCTGAATCTGTGGTTGAAGGCTCAAATCTCCAGGAACGTTGAGGTATCTCTCTCTCTCTCTCTCTCAATTTCTCTCAATCTCAATGCCGATTTAGGGTTTTTCGGATTTTAGGGTGGAATGCCCATTTATGTTGTTAATATCAACTGATTTTGCCCATTTAATAATCTGATTTTGCCCATTTAATAATCTGTATTATCTCTTTTCATTTGAATAACGGCCGTCTCCTTAACCACAGTTGAGTGATTAAATGGTTTGGATCACTGTTTCAGAGCAGTGGAGCATGTAGTTGAGTGATCCAAACTATTGAAATGATTGGCCCAATTTGGATGCATGCTAGAACTCACCAATGCTTCAAGTCTTTGAGATGTGCAATCCCTAAAGCAGAAAAATAGTACTGGAAGCCCTACCAGACCTAAAATGTAAAGAAATTGCTTCTTATTTCAGTTTTCAACTAACATATTACAGGTAAAACAATGCATACATTGAAATAAGTCAAACATTAATGAACAATTTCCCCAAATTAAAATGCAGAGCATGTAACAAATATTAGTGCATTTCAAGCTTAAAATAGAGAAATTTTTAGGTTGCAGGAATATTATTGACACGAACACATTTCAAGCTTAAAATGTGCAATTAGTATTCTCATCCAATATGGGCTTCAAAGCATGAATAGAATGCAAACAAATGCAAATGAATTAGCTCCTCAATGAGTTCTCTATATAAAACAAAAATTACACTACTGCAATTGAACATTATACATGTTGTAACACCAACTACCATATGATACTACTAAATTACTAAAAAAAATCATATCAAGTTAACATAAAACAGAGGCTGAGCCCACAAGCATGTGGAATTATGACCATCCACATGCGGCCACACACGCTAATATGGAACGTTTGTTTTAGAACCCAATTTTCCATTAGATGAGCCTTGCACAAGAATCTAGTTTTTTTTTTTTTTTTTCTCTTGAAGTTGGGCACAATATACCAAAAAAAAAAAAAAAAAAAGAATGGCTAATATAGCTCTTTCGAACATCCATTTGTTTCGTACGGTCCACTTGAGGAAGGAAACACTTGATTTTTAAGCCAAAAATTCTAAAAAGTGTGACCCACTTAATGGAAAGCGTGCATGTGGCTGCATTTGGTTGGGCAATGCTTCACACACATGTTAGGAAAACTTACCCAAAACTTATGCTTGGTCCAAGAATCAGGTTGGATGAGCAGCTTGATGAGTGGTGGTCATGCATATGTGTAAACTCTCTCATCAATCGCCTGAAACATGCAAGCAGCATCACCTATAAAATCTAGAGAGTACAAATTAAATCTCTAGTTAAAGCCTAAAAATGATGTGCAATTATTCATAGTAAAGTAATTCATCAACAAAATAGAAATACATAAATGCAAAAACTGTAATGATGCACTCATTCAAAAGATGGTCTTGGTTGAATCATTTTTTCAAACAAGTAGCATGCAGATTTGTATATTACAGACAGCCATAGATAATGCATGCACCAAAAGTAAACTGAAAGAATAGGCACAAGTGTACTGTATACTTCATACATGTTGAGTTCATGTTTCTTTTACTACATTCTGTAGACTGTTAGTTTGATGGACTTCTTATGTTATTCAATGTCATGCTCTGAGTTCCGTTTAACTGTTTATGTATGGAGAACAGGTGGTGCTGGTTATCTGGTGAGACTGGTTGCGGGAAAACAACTCAGGTTACCAGTTCTTTGCTTTGTCTTGTTTATGGTATCTGTAATGTATTCTGCATGAAAAATTAATGCTTGAAAGGATTTGCAAATGGTATACTTACAAATGCACCATGAACTGCCTCCTAATTTAGATTTTAAATGGTTAGACAAATTCTAATCTCGTGGTTTCGTATATGTACAATTTTCAGCATGGGTGAATGTGAATGAAAATAAACAACTTATATATATATATATATATATATATATATATATATATATATATATATATATATATATATATATATATATATATATATATATATATGTTATCAATGGAGGATACCTTGTTTTGGGGGACATGAAATTCTTGTAGCTTATGGTATGGTACCCCAATATTGGTTGTATGTTACTAGTATGTAGTAGATAATACTAGAGTACGTGAAACAAAATTCAAATTGGTCATTTCAGCTCAGCACATCCACTAGGACCTAGGTCCACGTGGCTTGTTTTTTCAAAACATTATACATATACTGTCATTTAATTTAAATTATCCTGGCTGATTGTTCGACCATTAAAACACTTCTTCTTTCTTACCACCCCATAATATTTGGATTGGTCACTAATCAAGTGCTTCATATGTTGGAATGGACCAGTGATTCTTTAATTTTTAATTTTTAATTTTTTTTAATTTTTTCTGACCATCCACACGTGGCCCACCTAGTATAGACCACTGGCCTTATCCTTGGGGGTAGGCCATGCTCATATGGGATACACCCGATAAGAGGCCTACATTAATTGGCCATGATAACTTCTTGAAAGTTTAAGATTTTTTATTTTCATCCGAGCATTCATAACCATTTATCAGTAACTCATCTTTTGGACACATTTGATTTATGCATATTCCTGACTATTCAAATTGTGGGCCCAATTATGGATGGTGAGTACGGTTTCCGCGTGTCTCATCCAAGGTAAATATTGCATGCATTTGTGGTAACATTGACTGTCCATACCCTGGGCCCCACCGTGGAGGAACATAGACATTGCTCGCTGAAATCAGATTGCTGACCATCCAATTGATAGCAAATAACTGGATGGTTCGGATTGTCTAATCAATGTGATATGTTCTCTATGCTCCATCAACAATGAGCCCTATTAATTTTGGACCATCATTTTTGCATGCCACGAAGGTGGAAAATCACTCCAAGACAAGAATCATTGTTTAGCTAAAAAAAATAAAAAATAAAATAAAAAATCAAAGTCTCCACATTGGAATCCATCATGCTTGTGGTAAGTATTGCTATTTTTATATACATGGTTGTGGGGTTTAAAACTCATCATTAATTTGCAAAGGTGTTTTCAATTACAACGTTTTTTCCTTCTTTAAATCACTGTTACCAAATGGATTAGTAATGTGGATGGTGTTAATTGGCTTTTGTGTATGATGTGTATGATGGATGAGTAGCCACAGTCCACAGGATGGTGGCCAATGGGAGATTCCATTTTGTCTTTCAAAGAATATGGTGTTTTTCTATAGACCATTTCCCAATTACTGTCTGTCAAAATGTCAGATATTGAAAAGCTAGGATGGGTGTGCTTATAAGATTTAATAATATCTATGCAATTTTAGGACATTCACAAAGTCTTATGCGGGGATCATTTAACTACTACAGGAATGAAAATGAGCTATTAACAGTCTCACACACCTTATATATGGGTATGAGTTCCTTGTGCATGGTACTCAACAAAATGTTATGAGATGTATGGTTATTCATCTACAATTTTAGATAGTGGCCAAAGGCATCCCTTGCAGTGGTTGAGTTGTCTTGCAAATTAGGGTCCTCTAAACTAATTCTAAACTGTATGCTATGTCATTCTAATATAAGAAGATTCTCATAGCGCCGGATCATCCTTCCTAATAATTACAATTGAATTTTTTCACCTCTAAACAATTCTACAACTAATACTTTAGTAGTCATCTTCACATTGCAGAAATATCACCACTTCATTAAAATTGTGTTAATACTTATTAATTAATCTTATATGAGATCTAAAAGGCCATGTACTTGAAGTGGTTGTGTACAATAATCAAGTTTTCAAATTAAGAAGAATGAGATGCCTTTGCAATAACTATTTGTATAAGTCAGTCAAATCATCCTCAGTTTTTCCTCGAACGACAAAACAAAGGCCGAATCGAGCACAAGCTATTTTGTATGAATGCTTGAAAAGTTCAGCAGAAGTTGACAATAGGTAGATTTGGTCTTCCTTTCCAGGCCTGCTTTTCTACTAACTATTATAGAATATAAGCATATCCTATTATAAATTGTGTTGGACCAACTTTCATTTGTGGGTCCATATCCATAATATAAGGCCCTTCATGTTCAGCCGACATCTAAAAAAAATCAGACCGATCCAGGCCACACACTACAGGGAACAGTTGTGATGGGGACACCCACTTCTAAATACTTTCAGATTTTGTACGAGGATCCTGTGTTTTGTATATGTCATTCAATCCATTCATAAGATGAGCCCCACAAGGATGGATGTCGTCCTGAAACTTTAGGTCATACCAAACTTTAGGTCTAAAAAAATGATGTACCAAGTATTTCCGTGAGCGGTAAGCATCTCGAGGATATATTTTTATTTTCATATGATTTTTGGAAAGCCAGTCATAGCTTGGGTGGGCTCTAGAACTTAGGCTTGAGGACTAAAATTAAGGCTCATACGTATTCAGGTGGTTCACACCGAGAGAGTTTACAGGCTTGAGTGTTGGCCTACGTCCCCTCATTTTCTAAGCTCAAAACCCGCGCCGCGCATCTTCCAAACTCCAGCCTACACCTGACTCTCTCTCTCTCTCTCTCTCTCTCTCTCTCTCTCTCTCACACACACACACACACACACACACACACACACACACACACACCTTACAAGCTCATCAGATCATTGCCGCTGGCTAAACTGCCGAATTTTCTCAGGGATCCGCTCCTAAAACAGGTCTGCGTCTCTCTCTCTCTCTCTCTGATCTGAAAATGCAAATCGGACCAACCACTCAATGGCAGATTTCCATAACTCCTCGATTTGGTGTTTTTTCTTCATAAATTTTGGTTTTATCGTGATTATAGTTCATTTTCTTTACTAGGAAATATGGAAATTCCATTACCAACGGACAAGCTATCTTTCAAAATCATGGATCAAACTATCTCATCGACTGCTCTAAGCAAGTAAGTGATTTTTCTGTCCAAGTTCTTTTTAAGTTTGTGTTTGGTTCGGGCAGAGAGAAATGTAGTTCTAAGATTTTTGGGATTTCTTCTCTTGGTAGAATTTCCTGAAAATCATGAGATTTTCCCGTGCAGATGGATACTTAAAATTCTCTTCAAAACCAAAAATTTTAAAAATAGAAAAAAGGAGATTATTGATAGAAAGTACCATGTCTGATGCCTGTACAAAAACTCTATCACTTCAATAGACAAGAGCATGGTTCATCCCACTACTCGTAAGACATTCTCATTGAGGTTTTCTTTGGTACTCCTTCAGTTCGGTACTCCCCGCTCTCATTGGCAGTGCAGTTGGAGAAAGGCCCATGAAAATTCTTCCATGTTTTTATCCATATACACATGCTTTTTTTTTGTTTTATATATTTGTTTATTTGAGAGGACGATTTCCCTATTCTTAGTTCTGGTTCAAATGACAAATGGGCTGGGTAGGCCAAGCTTAGCCCAAGTACGCTATGCCAAGTTTGGACTGAGTCTTGAGGTCAGTGGGCTGGACCTGGGTTTATGGCATTGCCTGATTTGCAATGCATCGACCCGACAATGTGTCATATGATGGAAGAAAATAGAGGAATGAGGGTGATTCAGATCATCACGTGCACTGTTGTATGTTTTCTTAGACATATTAATAGCTTTTCACCTTCTGGCCGGTGCCCATCTTGCACTCAATTTGAGATAATAGTTTTGAAACTGTGGTAGTATTACTGCAATTTTCTTTTGCAACCAACTTACTCCAAAGTTTATAATTGTGCAATCCAATTCCCTAATGACGTGCTTGGTTGTTGTCTTTCTTCTGTAAAATAAAAACTAGGGAACAGATTTGTGTTGTTTTGGTATTGAGCGGAAGTTTCAATCCTCCTACATATATGCACCTGCGCATGTTTGGTAAGTTGTACTCTGCTATCTGTTAAGCGTATTATTGGTATGTTTGAATTTTCAGTGGAGACCCATATGAGTCAGTTACTCATCATCATTGTTGCTGTCAATCATCATCATCATCATCATCATCTAGTAGCATTCTCCCAATTAACCTGTATGGATTACTTCAGCAGGACATTTTTACTAAAATTGCTTCGTTGATAATTTATGTGTGGTCCTGCAACCTCTGTTTCCACATGTTTTTTATTCTGCATATAATGTTTCTAGCACAAGCTGCACAACTGTTATAAAAGGTGAAATACGGGACAGGGTGTAGGTCTTGATATGGTGGACGTGTTGACATAGAACTCGAAGAAAATATAACATTGAAAAATAGAAAAAATTATGGAGACGCACCTAATAAATAACACATCAAAATATTAAATTACAATTTAAAATCCAGATATGCGATCGAATTTCAAATCTAGAGCTTGAGAAACATTTTTGGAGCAGTCAAAACTTATTTCAAAGTATAACTAGCCAAATAACAAAGTGACAAGCATAACAAACCAGGTTACTTACTAATGTTAAGGCCATATGTAAATTGATTTGAGCCAGTTGATGCAAGATGCCTACATTTCAAGAGAAAATTATAACACAACTACGTTTACAAAGCCCATTTGTAGTAAGCAAACCACTAATTAGATGAGAAGCTTCTAGAAGTTCATAAAAATAATCCTTCTTCACAAAAAGTTCCTTTATGGGTGCATCATGTGTTTGAGAAATGCTGAAACCATGAATCACTCATTTATCCATTTTGAGTTCGCAACAATGATATAGAGAAGTTTTTGAGATTATTTGAGATGGCTTGGTTGATGCATGGGATGATCAGAAAATGTTCCTAGTTTGGTATTCAGGAATCTAATAATTGAAGAAGATTCTCAAAACATCTGTACATAGGCATCATTGAAAGAAAGCAAGCCTGGAGACTGTCCTTTATCGTTGATGAGATTTGAGACTAAGCATCATCTTGGTTAAACATCTCATGTTGTTAATTAGAAGGAGAAGCAGATGAATTTGCTGATATTCTAGTTGAAATGGGTGTGTAGAGATCAATTTATTCTTAAACCCTACCATGAGGTACTCTCTTATATGATTCAATGAATGTTCATGTTAATTATTCAAGAAAAAAAAATGCTTTTCACAAGCTAGAGCATTGTTTTTCAAATTCCTCAGAGCGGCTATATTTTAAGTTTAGTGAATTTAGCAACAAAAATGTTGTTTTAGATTTCATTTTATTTATTTGTTATTATTATTATTATTATTTTCTTTTGAAAATTTTCAATTAAATCATGATTCATGAATATTGACGTGGATTACCAAACATGCAACAAAGTTTAGAAAAATTGATTTGAAGACTCAATATAGTGATTGTGTTGGTAACAATTTTTTCAATCCCTTTTTGTTTCTATTATTAGTGTTTTGTGATTCCTAGGTAAGAAATTCATTTGGCAATTGATGGCCCTTATGACTAGACTGATTTGTGAATTGATCTCATGTTTTTATGATAAAAAACTATAGATGTTTTTTTGAGAATTTTTAGCTATGTCATCATTCATTTTTTGTTTGAACTTGATTGGTAATATGATTTCATATCTTTTGGAAGCTATCACTAATATCCAACATGTATTTAATCAACTTCTCATTTCATGCTTAGAACTTGCAAGAGACAAATTGAATTCGGAAGGTTATTGTGTTATTGGAGGCTACATGTCACCAGCGAATGATGCATACAAGAAAAGGGTATGTAGCTTTTTGTTGTACCTTGTCAATACATACAAATTGGTTAAAAAAAAGGCTCAATCGAGAGCCCTAGTTTTAAAGGTAGGCATCTCACACCTCCTGGCGGGGCAGAAGAAAGGCCTTCGAGGCTATTCTTGAGGCTGTGTTTTAAATATCGATGATATCGGCCAATATATCCCTCGATATATCTTGTATCCCACCTATGAGATATGAAATGCACAGGTAGTGCCGATCAGTTTTCGAAGTACCAGTATCACTACAAGTTTCGTTGGCTAGGGATACGAAAACAATATCGAAATTGCCAATAATATCACTGATAATCGGAAATGTGGAGAAACATGGGAAAAACGGTGGAAATTTTGGCGAAACTTTAGGAGATGTTAAAATGTACATATTTGCATATTTAGAAATAAAAAATTTGCAAACTGAATGCATACATAACAAGTTTCCATTTAATGGGCCTTAAAAGCATATGATGTTGTAAGAAATCAGTCCAACCATCCCATCCGACTTATTTAACCATCCAACCTTCCATCCAAACATCCATCAATATTGCAAAATATCAACAACACATGATATTTCACCAAGAAATCATCAACAATTGTAATGGAAACGAAAGATTGTGGTCTCAATATCGTACATGTTGCAATATTGATAATATCGAGATATTATCAATATTATCAATGACAAATTGAACACTACATACAACCATGTGCCTATGAAAAATTTATATATATATATATATATATTCTAATAAACAAAATTTTGATGATATGAATATGTTGCCGATATTATTGAAATATCGTCGATACACTTATGATACAAGCATTACCTAGAATTTACATAGTTGAAAATATTGGTGATACATTGGCGATATTGATGCTTTGGCAATACAAGTGATACCAAAAATTTACATAGTTGAAAATATTGGCGATTACGTTAGCGATATTGATACGTTGGCGATACTTAGCGATACGTTGCTAATACCTGGAATTTCTAATACTACGAGCGTTATTGATATCGCTACCAGTGTTATCGGTATCGCTGAGCTGGAGATAAAGATAATATCAGAGATATTTCGATAATATCGAAGATAATTCGAACACTGGTGCCTATATATCTCACCAATTCGATCCAGTGAGTATTTTCAATTTTTGATCCATGTTTTTGTTGTAAATCATGTTAAACCACAGTTACAAATTTATGATACTTAATGTTTTTCATGAAAAATCATGGATTTGGAACTTCGATTTCGAAATTTGCGGAGATGGGTCAAGTTGTGGAAATTTGAGAAAAATCAAAATTTCTCAATTTCTTACAAATGAGTTGCAATGTTTGTATCCAAATACAAAATCAAACATGTATGTAACCTGATCGAGTGATTCTTCTTTTGCTTTTGAATGTATTGCTTGTGTTTCCATACATGTCTTCTTACGTTTATAAATTATATGAATAAACTTTGAATATACTTGCATTAGTTCAGTTGGAAAGTACATATATTAAGACCCCATACAAAGAAAACCCTTATTATGTGTACTTTTTTTGTAATGTTTTAATTTCTAAGTGTGTATTGATGTCTTTTTCAACAATCCCTAGAGTTTCATTGAAAAATTCGACCAATTTCCCAAAGTTCCCATGTTTCCCAACAATAGCGATACATTACGCGATACAACCGATATATCCCATGCGATAACCAATATTTATACGTATCCAAAGGGTGCGATACTTTACGCGATAACGATATTTAAAACAGTGTCTTGATGTTTAATTACATGAGGCTTAAGCCTCATATAGACAATGCTTATGCCGTAGCCTCAAGGCACATGCCTCACATGAGGCATTTGGGAAAAATCGGCCTTTTCTTCTTCTTTACTTATTTTGTTTCTTTTTGGGACAATTTTACTCTTAGTCTTATGGATGCATGACAATGGATCAGTAAGTTTTCTATTTTTTACTATTTTCCTTCTTCCAAATATTCTTTTTTATTTATGTTTTTAAGGCTTTACGTCTCGAGGCTTATACCTTGTGTCATAGGGCTCAACTGCCTCAACTATACCCCACACCTTAAAAGCCGGATAATATGCATATAATGATTAACCTTAAAAGCCGGATAATATGCATATAATGATACATAATTCATTCTTTTGTTATTCCAGGAGAGAATATGAACAGATTTTATCTTAATTTATTTTCATCATCATAGTCATTTTGGAAATATTACGATGATTACTAGGTCTTTCATGAGATATGGGATGCATTCTTTAAGATCCTTAAAAAAAAAAAAAAAAAAAAAAAAAAAAAAAAAAAAAAAAACTGGTCCCGACAGGGATCATTGATTTGTCAATATGAATTTGAAGCTTTGGTTATTAAATGTGAACTTATAGTGATTGTTTTCTCGAATATCAGCAATTACTCAAGTTTACAAACCTTTATGCTATTAATAAATGGCTCTGGTTCTGATCCCTTGGTATACATTTAGAATTGGGTTTGTCTTGGCACAACACTGTTGCTAACAAAATGCCTGAAGTCCATTTTGGATTGTTCCATTATACCGTCTTATCTGACAAAATAATTACAGATTTTGGGTAAAATCCACATGGTCTTCATATACATGGTTGAAGCATCTGCTTTACTCAATGTAGTCATAAGCAATGTGAGTTGTGTTGTATCAAATGCAGGCTGTGGGTTGGTCTGGCAGCGGGCGGGCATGGGCCAGGCAAACTATTTTGAATAGGCCTGGTCTGGTTGGCCCTGCCCTAGACCAGTTCAAAATCCAGGCCTGAACCAACCCCAGACCTGCCGGTTGTCAGGCCTGGTTGTGTTATATTTTTCGCTTCAAAGAAAGAATAAATCTTGAATCTTAATCCTGGAAAACTTTCCTCTTAAAGTCGTTTATCCTTTTGTATTAATTTGGTTCATACGATATGTTCTGTCTCAGTTGCCACATTGCATTTATTGTGCTTCTTGTAAGCTTTAGGATAAATTCCGTATGTGAGTTTACATGCTTGATGCTACTCACAGTGGCCATTGCATTTTTTGTTTGTAAAAGATGGGAAACCTCTAACTAAAGTGTATTCCTAGTTCTTCTGTACATTTTCTTTTCATGTCTAAAATTATCAGGGTGACAAATAATAGGATCAGTGGCTCTCTTTAGGGCCTGTTATCTTCCGAACATCGAATCCGGATGTGCGAACTTGCTTGCAAAAGCTCTTCTCTCATAATGGTGGATCCATGGGAGGTAATTGATTACGTCACTTGCATTTTTTTTCCTCAAAGTTTATCAAACCCTACCCATTTTAGACGTTGATACCCAGAACCCAACTGAGCATCAGGTATTGCCCAAAACCTACCTAATCTTGAAAATATTAACCGAAACCGATTTGTTGCTTATGGTTTTCTTTGGAAATTGAAAATATTTTTACCCTTCAGCTGTTACCTTCAGTTGTGGTTAATATTAGCAGGTATAGTTAATACTTGGCTGTTGCAGTGTTAATCGCAGAGACCAATTTTAGCTGTAACAACTAAGTTTAGTCATCAACCACAAGAAGATTTTGACACACACACATTCTAAATCAGTTAGGTGTTGGGCAATACATGATTCTCAGGTAGGTTTTAGGCATCAAAGTCCAAAATGCATAGGTTTTGATTTTCTCTTTCTTGAGTAATGAGAGTTTTATTTGTTAAATTCATTTTAGTATCCTAGTTTTCGTGTAAATCTCCATCTATGTGTTTATCAAACATTAAATAGATGGAGATATTAGCTATGAAGTTTGCAATAGGGTTGAAAGAATAATCTTTCTCTAGCTTCATTGAAGAGAGAAAAAGGTATATTCAAAATGCAGTTATCACAATGACGAAGCTAACCTTCAATACAACAAATGAATAAACTACTCTTAAATAGACAAATGACTAAACTATCCTTATAGACAATGTCACGTAACAAGCTTTTGGCTCATCATCTCTGCAGAAAATTATTAGATGAAGGGTTGATTTGTCAATTGAGCTTATGGATGGTTTAGAAATGCTCGATATTCCTAACAAGGTGGTGTTTAGGAGGGTGTGGAACAGATACAAAAGAGTTTTCTTTGTCCGGTCCTTCTACAGATTCTTGATAGTTGGAGTGAGTTGTTGAGTTAGGGAAGGATGTGAAATAATGAGAAGAAGATCACCGTCTTCCTCAAGTAGGCAAAACCTTGAATTTGCAAGGTAATTCAAAGGATTCTCAGCACGATTAGGATTACTTTCTAAAAAAGACGAAAATCCTAAAACTCAAAAATAAAGAGATACGACAAGAATAGAAATTGCTAAAAATAATAATTTTTCTCTAAAATCATAATTATGAACTGGAATGATTCGTTTTCTTGCAAAACGGTATTGTGAGTTGGTTGATCCTGTATAGCCCACTACATAAAGATCGATAGGTTGTGCGTTCTGTGATGATACTCAAAGCAAAAGTTGCACCTAATTTATGGTCCGGACTTCGAACGACAATTTCTCCCTACCTAGATTAAATTTCTTCAATCCGAACACACATGAGACCCATTTACATCATGCACTACGTAGGATTGGGCCCAAATTTGATAGACTACTTCTGCTTTCGTTTAGGCTTCTTTTGGTCCAGCTGTGTCATGAATGTGTATGTGACCTGCTTTACATTAGTCCTCTCCACTTGGAAAGAACTTGTCCCTGAGTTCAACAGACTTGGCTCATGATACTCATACAGATCTGTCATATTGAACGTTCGTGAGATCTCTAGGCCCTCGAGAAGATCAACAACATGCGTTATGATTGAGTTTCTTGATTATCGGAACAAGACCTCTCTTCTTATTTCAAAGCTTGAAATATGTTCCAGATGGAAACCTTTCCTTGTGTAGGTGAACCAACATGTTTTCACCCACTTTAAACACCTTTTAGCATCGATGTTTATCAGCTTCTTCCTTGTACTTTGTATTAGACTCCTGTAAAAAAAAATAATAATAATAATAATAACATCGGCATGCATATCACTTCCCCTGGGTTGCGGAATGAAGTCCCAATGGAAGCAGGTAGAGGGTGATTGCCCCTTCTGCCGATCACGGCCCTTGCCTTAAGTGCCTATGGACGGTTGGGATTCTGCCGTAGATCGAGTTCTGGATGGGACAAAAACATGGTTTTAAGGTTAAATCACATGAAGGGCTCTTCTAGGTAAGTGAAGCGTACCTAGCACCTTGTCGGCTGCCTCTCCTCCATACAGGGTAGCCCTCAATGTCAATCATGTATCCTGTGTGGGCTCTTAGTTCCTCGGAGAGTTTGAAAGAAGGACCTAAGGTGACCTCAGTGCAGGAACCAGTGAATGGTTCCCCAAGAGGCTTTCCTAGAAGGTTGTGATCCGGTCTACCATATTTTCTGCAATAAGACTCATACCCAATAACCTAGGTCTGGACCGATTCTACATGTTGTTGAAGGCAAACTTTGTTTGAGCGAGAGCAATATCCCATTGCCTGGGCTTATCACCAAAGATACAAAGTATGAGGTTTTCGAGCTTGCTATTCACCACTTTTGTCTGTCCATCCATCTGGGGGCAGTAAGCGCTGGTAAACTGCAAGGTGGTATCAAATCACCGCCATAAAGTCCTCCAAAAGTGACTGAGGAACTTGTTATCATGATCTAAGGTAATAGTCTTAGGGACACTGTGTAGTCACACGACCTCTCTGAAGAATAGATTAGCAGCGTGGGTCACATCTAGGGTCTTCTTACACGGGATGAAATGGGTCATCTTAGAGAACCTGTCGACCACCACAAATACCGAATCCATACCTCGCTGGGTTCGTAGAAGGCCTAGCACGAAGTCCATGAACAAGTCCTTTCAAGGGTCATTAGGTACAGGTAAAGGAGTGTAAAGGTCTATGTTTTGTGACCACCCTTTAGATATTTGACATGTATGACACCTCTGCACCGCATTCCTAACATCTCTCTTCAACTGTGGTAAAAAATATCGCTCCTCCAAAAGGGTTATCATCTTACCTCACCCTAAATGACCGTTAAGGCCACCGCCATGTAACTCTTGAATGGCGTGCTCTCACAACTAAATCCGTGGAATGCATAACCAGTTTTCCTTAAAGAGAAAACCATCATGGATATGCAAGTTGCTCAATTGACCCGCCTGGCATCTGGCCCACGCGTCCTTGAAGTTGTCGTCATCGTCATCATCTGCATATAATTCTTCGAGTCACTTGAACCTCACGACCTCATCAGTCATGGTAACCAGTTAGGTCGCTCGTGTACTAAGTGCATTAGCAACCTTGTTCTCCTACCCTGCCTTATGCGTCAACATGAACTTGAATTCCTGCAAGAAAGAAATCCATCTGGCATACACACAATTGACATTAGCTTCATTGTTAATATATTTGAGGGCCTGATGGTCTGCATAGAGGATAAACTCCCTCTTGATCAAATAGTGTCTCCAATGACGCAGGGCCTTGACGACTGCATATAACTCTAGGTCGCATGTCGACACTTCTTATGAACCTCACTTGGCTTCTCATTGTAGAATGCTATAGGTTTGTCCTCTTCAGACAACATGCCTCCAATACTCACATAAGAAGCATCACACTCTATCTCGAATAGCTTGTTAAAGTTAGGGAGCACCATGACCGAGGTGGTAGACAATTGCTCCTTAATTTCTGCAAAGTTTCAATCTACCTCTTTAGTCCATTGAAATTGTCCTTTTTTCACGTAATCAGTAATAGGGGCCACGATGGCATTAAAATTCATCATGAATCGACAATCAAAAGTCGCCAACCCGTGGAAACTTCGCTCTTCATGAATATTTTTCGGAACCAAACACTCTTTGATGGCTCTCACCTTTTCCTAGTCTACATGGATCCCCATGGATGTCACCACATCACCATAAAGCCCAAAAACAAGAGGTTATCTATCAGAAAACTACACTTCTTCAGATTGAGGCATAATTTGTTTTTTATGAGCACCTCAAGTACTTGCCTAAGATGCTTCACATGATCTGCCTCACCATGGCTGTAAACTTGAATATCATTGAAATAGACTACTACGAATCACCCAATAAATGATTTCAGAACCTGGTTCATCAACTACATAAACATTCTAGGCACATTCGAGAATACAAATGGCATGACCAACCACTCATATAGACCCTATTTGGTCTTGAATGTCGTTTTCTACTTGTCGCCCAATCGAATACAAATTTGATGGTGGCCACTCCTCAGATCCAGTTCGAAAAATATCTTTGCCCCTTCCAGCATGTCTAATGTGTCACCCAACTGTGATATAGGAAACTGATACTTCACAATTATTTTATTTATGGCTCAGTCGTTAATACAAATGTGCCAACTCTCATCCTTCTTAGGCGTCAACAGGGTTGGCACAATACATGGAATCATACTTTCACTTACTAGACCCTTGCAGATCAGTTTCTCCACTTTTCCCTATAAGATCTCTCACTCCTTCGGAATCATCCCAAAATAAGTGCAATTGGGCAAGTCTGCCCCTAGGATAAGGTCAATGCGGTGCTGCATAACTCGCATGGGGGGCAACCCATCGGGAAGTTCATCAGGTATGATCGCCTTAAATTCCTACAATATTGGTTTTAACTTTTCTAGAATATTCATGGGCTCTACTTCCTCCCCCTTTACGACCAGTGCATATATATCTCCCGTCTCCTTGGATTCTTTTACAAAATCTCGTGTTGTTAAGAGGGACCGCCCCTCCACTTTATAAGTCTTGGATTGGTTCTCTGTTCTCATATAGATGAGGATAATGTTTCTACCATCTTTGACAAAAATAAATATATTATCCCGGCCTCTATGCATGGCATCAACATCATACTATTATGATCAACCAAGTAACATGTGACAAGCTTCCATATTAACTATGTCACACATTACTTCGTCCTTATAATATTTACTAATGGAGAAGGAAATACAACATCGTTCGGTTACCTTTGTCTCGCCGACCTTCTTAATCCATCCATACAATTAGGGATGTTTTTCTGTCTTTAGTTGAAGCGTTTCTATCATAATCTTTAACATGATATTCTTACTACTACCGTCATCTATGATCAGATCACTAGTTTTTTGTTCACGGTGCACCTCATTTGAAAGATGTTGTGCTGCTACGGATCTACTTCCTTCAGCGTGTACAAAAACCTCCTCATGATCAAAGACATTGTGATTTTCGTGAGTCCATTCGTCTCCTATTCCTTCATCCTCGGCATGTTGAACGTCATTGACTTCCGGCTCATCCTCTCCATCTTCTGCTCTCCCATCGATAATGGCCAGATTAGCCATCTACCTCTAAGGACACACATTAGATTGATGAGCACGTTGGCAACATCGGTAGCACTTGTCTAGTTGAGGTGGAGCGTAGGGGTTAGGGTTTCTACTTAGACCAATAGCAGCAGTTTTTGCCCTCTGGGGTCTAACTTGACCGCTCTTCGAATCTCAATTTGCAGTTGGAGGAGGTTAAGGACGCCCCCCTCATCGGATCCTTTCCCCAGGATTGTGCCGCATCCCGTGAAGGCTCAAAAGTGGTTATCCTGTTCAGAGCATAGTTTCATGCCTTGGGACGTTCCAATTTTGTCTCCACTGGGGTGGCCAATTTGACTTCCTCGTTCATTGTCCAGATGAGCTGCATCTGGATCCGATCTTGGATCGTCGTACGTAACCCATGAATCTGGCGACCTATTGTGACTCAATCTCGACCAAATCGTTTCTCATGGACAGGCGATAGAATTCATTTGTGTAATCCCTCATGGATTGGCTATCCTGTCGGCAATTTTGGTATTGCTGGAACAATATCTGGTCATAGTTGCTCTGTAGGAATAAATGATTGGTGATTTTCCTTTTATATTAAAGGGCATCTTGGTTTTACTTTGGCATAAAGAGATTTTTGGTCTTAGGGAAAAGGAGATGGATAAGATACTCTCCAACATTCAAGTTCTGGACATCAAAGAAGAGGTGAGCCAACTGTCAGACAAAGATTCTATGCTTAGAGATAATTTTCTATCTGACTATAATGCTAGGCTTAGGGAGGAAGAAATTAAGTGGCGTCAACGATCCCGAACATTTTGGCTTCAGGAGAGATAGGAATACTAAAAAAATTTCACAGTATAACTAGTGCTCAGCCGTGTGCTAATCCTATTTCTTCCCTTCTAATCAACGGAGAGATTATTTTTGCTAAGGATAAAATCTGTAATGAGATTGTCCACTTTTATTCTTCTCTTCTTTTGGATGTGGGCTTTGATCATCCTAGACCTAACAATTTGAATTTTGAATCCCTATCTCAGGAGGAATCTGAATATCTCAAAAGCTCGATTTCTCTTGATGAAATTAAAGAAACCGTTTTAACTCTTGAAAAGGATAAAGCATCGGGACCTGATGGTTGCCCCATTTCTTTCTTTCATGCTTTTTGGGATTTGATGAAAAATGATTTGCTTAGATGTGTCGATGAATTTTTTCTTCTTGTGCTCTTTAACCCCTAAGTTGGGTTGTACTTTCATAGTCCTCATCCCAAAACTAGAGGGTATTGTCAACTTAGGATTTCCATCTCATCAGCCTGATTACTAGCCCTTACAAAATTATTGCAAAAATCCTCAGTCAACGATTGCGTAAGGTCATTCCGAAAATTATATCCCTTTTCCAGAGTGGATTTGTTGCAGGCTGACAGATTCTGGATAGTGTTCTAATTATAAATGAGTGCCTTGACTTGTGTTTTAGAGCTAACGGATCTGGTATTGTCTGCAAATTGGACTGTGAGAAAGCATATGACCATGTGCATTAGTCGTTTTTGGATTATATGCTCTCCCGTTTGGGATTTGGTAGGAAATGAAGATCTTGGATCCATGCGTGCATCTCTTTGGCAAGATTCTCCATTTTAATCAATGGATCTCCTTTCCGTTCTCCGTGGTTAGGAAGTTGGTTTGTTTAATGGTTTTTTGGTTGATAACTTTCCTTACCGTATTTCTCATCTTCAGTTTGCTGCTGACACACTCTTGTTTTGTGAAGCAGAAGGTTACATGGTAGACTTTCTTAGCATGACTAACTGCTGGTTTGAGCCTATATCAGGACTGAAAAGTAAACAAATCCAAGTGTGAATTATTCGGAATTCATCTTCCTCTTTGTGTGGGAAAGCTTGCTTTGTACCTTTGGGATAGATTTCTCAAAAGAATCGAGAGGAAGCTCTCCTCTTGGAAGAGTAATCTGCTTTCTCTCATTGACAGGCTAACCTTAATTAAGGACTCTTTGGCTAACCTCCCTGTATACTACATGTCCATATTCCAATGCCTGAAATCAATTATTGCCAGAATTGATAATATGCATAGAGATTTTCTTTGGTAGAGGGGATCTTCTTCTTTAAAATTCCCCTTGTTAAACTAGAAGGAGGTATGTACTCCTTATTCGCAAGGAGGAGTCATAATTAAGGACCTGGATTTGGTTAATTCGATGCTTTGGGGCAAGTGGGTTTGGAGGTTCTCTATAGAGGAATCGGCCCTTTGGAGATCTCTAGTCGCTGCAAAATATGGTCTTTCCCCAATGGGATGGTGGACGAAACCTACTTCACGCTATCGTTCATCCTATATTTGAAAAGGCATAAACCAGGTGGTTGAAACTGTATTTAAAGGTCTAGAATTCTTGATTGGTAACGGAACAAGGGTGAGGTTTTGGTTAGATCCTTGGCTGGGGGAGCAGCCTCTAATTTCCTAGTTCCCGGACTTAGCTTCTATCAACACTGATATCAATGTTCCTGTGGCCCAGCACTTTTCAGGAAGAGGCACGGAAGCCCTTTGGCTTCCTCCATTTAGGAGGAACTATGAAATTGTCAGCTTTCCTGCTTGCAGGGATCCTTTATTCCTTAGGAGGAGAACAACTCATCGGTTTAGAAGCCAAAAGTGCTGGGTTCCTTCACAGTCTGTTCCTTCTTCAAGCTTCTCTTCAAGCCAGCGGTCCAGGTCCGCATAGTTCTTCCAGCTTCATGTGGACGTTGTCCTCCCCAAGATCATGGTATTTGCATGGCTAGCGGGAAGGGGAATGATCTTACCGAACATGTGCCTCCTATGTGAAAGAGAAACAAAGTCCGTTGCCCATCTTTTTCCCCACTGCCCAATCTTGACAGTCATTTGGTCCAGGATGCTTTCTTTAGCTAACATCTGTTGGGCCATGCCTGTTTCCATAGGAGATTTTTTGCTCATTTGGTACACAGCAGATGGAGGAACATTGGGCAGGGAGAGACGGAGGCTCAATCTTCTAGCATTCTTTTGGGTTATCTGGGGAGAGAAACAACTGGTGTTTTCGCGACAAAAGTCTCTCGTGCTAAAAACGTGTTTAATTGAGTGCTTCTGCTATTCAGGGATTGGGCCCCTTTGTGTGCCTAGTGTACCTTTTGGCCTATTCCAGGTTCTTGTGTGGCCTCGGGGGCTGCTTTTGTTGTACTTTTGTTTTATTAGCCTAGGTTTGCTTTCTCCTGTTTTGTTCTCTTTTCCTTGCTTCTTTTTTTTTTTTTTTTTCAGCTTTGGTCAAATAAAATTGCACCTTTCATCACACACACACACACACACACACACACACACACACAGAGAGCTTTTCTAGATCGTTTCATGCAGTGGCTGATGTGGACATGGATCACCAGCTTAATGCTTGGTCATTGAGCTTCCCCTCTAAGCATGCATCCTATGGAGAATTCTCATACCAGTCATTTTTTGAGGCTTTGGAAAGAAACATTATTTTTATAAATGAAGCCAAATGTCCAATTAGTTTTGGAGTGACGATTAAAAAAATATCTGATTTAAGGGATTATGTTTTGTTAGAGTTTAAAGTCAGAAGGGTGACAAACATTTTTGGGGATGAGAAATAAGTGCCGTACAGTGAGATCAATATTCTCAAGACCTTGGAGATATGGAAGCCTTTTGAGGAATTGATGGGGACATCTCGCGCACGGGCACGCCCTCCACCTACGCATATACGCAAGGAGGAGGAAGGCCCCATTATCGATTTGGATCGACGACGACCTCTTAGTTAGGGGGCTATGCTATGGAGCATTGGAGTGGACCCGATCATCATAGGGATTCCACCATTAGATCTCATGATCATGGCCCATTACCCTAGATGATCTAGGATTTTGAGTTTTGGTTATTATTGTTATTAGGAACATCATGAACAGTTTTGATTGCGTTGATTAGTTGTTATTTTTGTTACTTCGTCTCTAAGTAATAGTGTGTGCACATGGCGCGACTTTTGGGGTTTATGGTTTTTCTTATAAATAGGCAACCCCATGTAAGTTTTTTTATTTATTTATTGAAGTTTATGAATAAAACTCTGCGTTTTTTTCTTCTCTAGTTCTCTGAGTTGAAGAATCTAATTGGGCGCGAAACCCTCCCTTCTTTGAAGGGCTAATTACCGTGGTGCGAAGCCACAATTATCCCAAATTGTCCCCACATCCCTCACCTCCCACAAGCCATCCCTCTTCAAATACACCCCTTTCTGTATCCAAATCTTCCTCTACAACGGCGCTCCAGGAGACTGAAACTTCGGCGGAGCACCGCGCACACATCGGACTGCGGATCGACATGAAACTTGGTGTGAGGGTGGACCTCCCCTGGCCACCCAACCCCTAGCCGGCCGATTCCAATTTCGTGGGCCCCACACACATGCGGACAGGAACCCACACACTTGCGTCTGGGCTGGGCTAGGCTGGGCTGGGCTGTTGTCCACACGTGTGGACTGTCTCAGGTTATTCTCTCTCCCCTATTTCACTCCTCTCTCGCCTTAAATTCCAAACCTTAACCCTAGAAAATCTCAGATTTTAAGTATTTTTAACTTTTGCAAACCCTAGGTTTTCCCCTATTTGAAACATGGTGAATCTATTGAATTGGGGAACAGTCCTTGTAGGATTGGATGAATCTACATTCCATTGGGTATTGTTTGGTTTATAATTTTACTTGATCCAGCCTAAACGTGTGTAGGCTTGGACCCCCGTAGATTCCCCTTATTGAATGTTTGAACGTATGTGGGACGTGATTTTTTTGTGATTGTTTAGAAATTGGTATGATCTAAAGCTTGAAATCTTGCACCTCATATTTAATTTCATGTCCTGCAACAAATTTGGTATCAAAGCTTAGGTTTTTCACAGGGGAATGCATTGCATGTTTAGGGTTTAGTCTACTTACGTCTATTTTGCATCAAGTCTCATCATATAGGGCTGTTTAGGACCCATCATTCACAACATGGACTGCTGAATTTTCTGTTGTCAGAAAATCCCCAATTTTCATGGCTGAATTTTCTGTTAACAAACTATTTGGGTAGTTATGTTGCTGAAATTTTAGTAGTGTTGTGTAGTTTCCCTCATATAGTCCTATAGGATCATTTAGTACCATTTAGATGCATATAGTTGCATTAGAGGATCTTTGAGTGAGTGGTTGTATGCCCACGCGTACTAGTCGTAGTTTTGGTTTGCACCCTACACTAAACATGGAGCAATTGCAAGAATCTGTGAACGACCTAACCCGACAGTTTAAGTCTTTGGGTAGGCATTTGGAACTACGTATTGACCAACGCTTGGATCAACTTAATGTGCACATTATCCAACTAGAGACCACCATTGAGGAAGATGCCCAATCGCAAGCAAGTGGTCAAGAGGATTAGACCAAGGAATGGAGGTGGCCAAAGAAGCGGTCATGGGCGCGCAACCGTTCACCCACCCCGCGAGGGACATCATGATCATTGTGACCCAGATGCGCAACTCCTCAAGGGAGTTAAAGTAGATGTCCCTACGTTTGATGGCCACTTGGACCCTAAAGCTTTTCTAGATTGGTTGGCGGATATGGACCACTATTTTGAGTGGTATGACATGTCGGATGCTCGTTGGGTCTAATTCACCAAGATGAAGCTTATGGGCTAAGCAAAGAGGTTTTGGGCTACTATCGAGCGAAAGAAAGAAAGGTCGAGGAAGCCCCCAATAGTCCATTAGGGAGAAATGAAAGAAACTCCTAAGGAGAAGTACCTCCCTTTCTCTTATCACTTGAGGTTGGTTGAGAAATGACAATCTCTTCGACAAAGTTCCATGAGTATGGCGGAATACATTGAGAAGTTCAAAGAGCACTTGATCAAGTGTGAAGTTGATGAGGATCCCGTACTCACTCTTGCTCGATTTAAGACGGGCCTCCGTTACATTAGGAGAGAATTGCTCGCCAAGGACAGAGACACTCTTGAACAGGTATATCAAGTGGTGTTGGAGGTCGAGCAATACCTCAAAGCATCTGTGGGAAGGCAGTTCGAGTCTTGTGATTCTGGCGCTAAAGTCAACTCGTCTGGGGATAAACCTGGCACTGGATATCAGTACAAGCCTTCCAATAGATCTCAGTCTAGGCCCAAGGATGATAAGGGTAAAGAAGTTGTCAAATCTAGATCGTGCAGAAGTGATGCGACTAAGTGTTTTAGGTGTCAGGGGTTTGGTCACTTTGCCCACCAGTGTGGCACGAAAGAGAGCACCAAGGTGTTTCTTATTAAGGAGCAAGTAGAAGTGGTGTCCCCAGAAAGTAACGGTGAGGAGGAAGAATATGAGCCAGCAGAAACCCCTAGTGATGAGGAAGATGGAGCGTAAGAGTCCGCGACCCTTGCAGTTGTGCGTTGCGCCTTTACACAAGCAAAAAATACCGACGATTGGCGTCGCAACACGATTTTCGATACTTATACAAAATGTGGTGATAAGAGTTGCAAGATGATCGTGGATAGCGATAATTGTGCCAACGTGGCATCAACTGGCATTGTGAGCCGTATGAGTTTGAAGCTTGAAGCCCATTCTCAACCCTATAGAGTGTCTTGGATTGATGAAACTTTCATTCCAGTCTCGCACCGTTGTCTTGCTTCTATTCAGTTCGGATCGTATAAAGACACTGGTCTGATGTTGTTCCTATTTAGTTTGGGACATAAACCTAGGAAGCCTATTGATCTTGTCCCTATGTCCATCCCATAGGCCATCAGAGTCCTTTGCACATCACATTCATTCATTGCATCAAGAAATCAGATAAAAGATCAATACTAGTAATGAACATTACAAAATTTCTGCAGACCAACATAAAGGAGTTCAATGTAGGGGACTGTGATGGCCAGAGCGGTACCCTCAGGGAGCCGTTCGTAAATTACACGCGTGTAGCGCTGGACCATTCAAAATTATAAAACGAAACGGTCTCAATGCGTATGTGGTAGATCTTCCACCTTTCTTGGGAATTAGTTCCACATTCAATGTGGATGATCTAGTTGCCTTTCATGGGACCACGGATAACTTGTCCAACCTTTCGCCGAACCATCCTTATTCCTCAGACCTTTTCCTTGATCCATGGCCCATTCTCAACCCATCTTCCTAGCCTCTACCTCCAATACCTATCCTTCCCGCACCCAGAGAGGAGATAGAGGATATCCTGGACCATCAGATAGTATCGACGTCGGACGGTGGATTTCAAAAGTTCCTGGTTAAGTGGAAGTCACGCTTAGCTTCAGATTGTACGTGGCTCACTGAGAGGGAGCTTCAGAGACTTGATCCTAACATCTTGAAGCGGTTTAGGAGTTTCGTTTCGCCAGTGGCGAAACCTTTACAGCCAGGGAGAGTTGATGGGGACATCTCACGCACGCACACGCCTCTCACCCTACGCACATACGCAAGGAGGAGGAAAGCCCCACTATCGATCTGGATCGACAACGACCTCTATGGAGGACCTCTTAGTTAGGGAGTTGTGCTATGAAGCATTGGAGTGAACCCGATCATCATAGGGATTCCACCATTGGATCTCATTATCGTGGCCCACTACCTTAGGTGATCTAGGATTTTGAGTTTTGGTTTTTATCGTTATTAGGAGCATCATGAACGGTTTTGATTGCGTTGATTAGTTGTTATTTTTGTTACTTCGTCCCTAAGTAATAGTGTGCGCACATAGCGCGACTTTTAGGGTTTAGGGTTTTTCTTATAAATAGGCAACCCCATGTAGGTTTTTTTCATTAAAGTTTATAAATAAAATTCTGTGTTTTTTTCTTCTCTAGTTCTCTGAGTTGAAGAATCTAATTGGGTATGAAACCTTCTCTTCTTCGAAAGGCTAACTACCGTGGTGCGAAGATACAACTATCATAAATCGTCCCCACCTCCTACACCCCACATGCCTCATCTCCCACAAGCCATCCCTCTTCAAATCCACCCTTTTTTGTATCCAAATCTTCCTCTACAGTAGATTTGTAGATTCTGGCCCCCTAGGAGGGCTGAAACTTTGGCGGAGCACTGCGCACACACCGGACCACTGATCGACGTGAAACTTGGCATGAGGGTGGACCTCCCCTGACCGACCAACCCTTAGCTGGCCGATTCCAGTTTCGTGGGCTCCACACACGTGCGGACAGGAACCCACGCACGTGTGTCTGGGCTGGGTTGGGCTGGGCTGGGCTGGGCTGCTGTCTACACATGTGGACTGTCTCAGGTTATTCTCTCTCCCCTATTTCACTCCTCTCTCACCTTAAATTCCAAACCCTAACCTTAGAAAATCCCAGATTTTAAGTATTTCCAACTTTTGCAAACCCTAGGTTTTCCCCTATTTGAAACATGGTGAATCTCTTGAATTGAGGAACAGTTCTTTGCAGGATTGGATGAATCTACACTCCATTGGGTATTGTTTGGTTTATAATTTTACTTGATCTAACCCTAAACGTGTGTAGTCTTGGACCCCCGTAGATTCCCCTAGTTGAATATTTGAACGTATGTGGGACGTGATTTTTTTGTGATTGTTTAGAAATTGGTATGATCTAAAGCTTGAAATCTTGCACCTCATATTTAATTTCATGTCCTGCATCAGGAATGCTGAAATTAACTTCTATGATTTCATCTCTCCAAAAAAAAAAAATTATAATTTCTTGGTGGCACCCTCGATCTAGTGGGAGTTTGTTTGGAAGTTTATTTGAGATGATAGCAATTTTACAAGAAACCCTGCTTGCAATGGAAAAGACTAAAATAACCCCGACGCTTGCTTATTTCCCAATGAACATGACAGGGTACTTTGGACAATTCTAGCTTCTAAATAACTGGAAGCAAAAGCAACTACTAACAGGCATGTGATGAAAGGGGACCCATGCGACAAGCGTGTGCCATGGATTGTGGACCCACAGATGTGATTAGGTGGGGCCAATTCTTGATATTTTATGATTCCCTTTTGAAGAGAGCCTGATTGCATCACCTCCCGTCATCTGGGACTCTGATAATGGTTCACTGGAGGAACCCCAAAGTATTCTTGGTTTCCTTCTCTGGTCGCTATGGAGGGATACTATTAACATATTATTAGGTGGGTTGATTTGACTTGCGAGCTGTGACAGTCCTATGCATTGGTGACTCACATTACTTGTGAACGGATCCATGATGTATAATCCTCTTGAGATGCCATTTTTTACTCTTCCAATAGGAAGCAAATGAGGACGCTGATTCTTCGGCCAAAGATGGTCTCTATAGATCATTTCTAAGTTGTAGATCGAGCTTCTTGTTCTATATGTAATTCCTTTAAATTTTATCAAAATTCATAAATAAATAAATAAAACAAAGGGGCCAAGGATAGCCATGGCAAAGGGAAACAAGGATGATCCGTTTTATACATGTGTTCCAATTGAATGAGAATCCAGAAAACAGCATGACTACAGTCCCATATATTCTTCATCACCATATTTCAGCATGCTCTTTTCCTATATTTTTCATGTTGTATATATTTTATGTCAAGCATCAGGACTTCTGTAATGCTATGGTCCTTGGGTTTACATCATTACATTGCTTAAAGTTAATGACTCTAAACTTATGTTGCAGGCAAGGCAGAGCAGCTATCAACGTACCCTGACTGTTTTGGCTAGAATTCGGAGTTCATTGTGTGAGAGTGGATTGGTTTCTGGAGGTATGAAGTCCCATGCATTTGAGTTACATACTGAAATGCATCTACTCCATTTAGCATTATGTTAGCTACCATAAGGATGTCTTTTGTTTATGTGATAAGGGTAATCGAATGTTCAAACTTTTCTCAATTTAGGGTATGCGAAGTGATAAGACAATGCAATTTAGCTTAAAGTGTCTAATTTTGTTAGCATCCATGAAGATCTTTGATTATCCTTTTTTACCTTTATGTTGTTTCTGTCATGCTCACCATTCTAATTACTTTTTAATGGAGAACTTACATTGTTAACATTTACAATGAAATTGATGCAGATTTGGGACTCTGATGAATGCCTTCTAAACGTTCTCTGTCCTTTGTAATTAGCAATGGAAATAAAAGGGAAATTCTCACATTCAACCGGTTGGACAACAAGTTACTGTCCAATCAGTGTATAACTTCCAAACTTTTGTGTGTGTGTGTCAAATCCAACCCCTCCAACGGGTTGATCCGACCATGATGATTGCCTGGTGAAAATATCAACCCATTCCACATATTAGGTGGGCCATACTGTAGAAAAATGGATATCTATTGATATAATTAAGATATATTGGTGTGGCACAAAAAATGGATGGATTAGGACGATTTTTGCATAAGATGATTCTCATGGTGGGGTCAACCTTTTGGACGGGTTGGACATCACAAAAACATCATAGTATGAAAAATATCTGCTGGTTGGATGGCAAATCAGCGGTCCAACTGGTTGGATATGAGCATACGTAACATTACATTATCACTTTGAAAAATGTCAATCTGTGCAAGATTGTGCTTTGGAAGTTAGATTAGCCATCACCTTTTGGTTGTTAGAACACGTTCTCGAACATTTTGGCTTCCAACTTTTTGGGATTGTCAACTTTCATCGTGTGGAAGCTATACATTGTTATCCTTTAACCCACCCAAAGGATATTAGAAAGTTCTGAACTTCATGCATGTTCATTTACTAATGGCGTGCATGTTTTACTGAAGAACCTGAACATCTGTTTCTTCTTCAAATATTACTATATAGTATATACACACTAAACATTTAAAGGTGCATAAAATGGCAATCATTTTGTTTCAGACCATTTTTGCATATGTTGGAAGCAAGAATTTTACTTCTCTTTGGTGTTATATTCCTGGAAAGTGGGTTCTTAATTCTCTGTTCCAAAGAAGTTATTCAGATTAAGAAAGCAAAAGCTGGACAACACTTTAGTTGCAATAAGCAGTAGCGGTGCGGTGGCTGCTCTCAATAAATTTGGTAAGCGGTAGTGCCTTAGAAATCACTATTTAAGATTAAGATAATATGATAGACTTAAAATCTATATCTGTATTAATAAATACAGGAAGCAACTAGGTGGTTGTATCTATTTTGCACTCTCTCTCAAAAAATAAAATAAAATAAAATTCTGCAGATACTCTTGTGATCTATATCATTTTTATATCTGAAAAATGACAAAAACTATGAGTAGCATACAATTTATTTTGGCAAACATGGTTCTGATGGAGTCATGGTAGTGCTAGGTGGTGATAGTAGAAAGGGTAGGTTCTAGAGCTGGAGCGGTAGCAAGATTTCAAAGTGCCAATAGCATATTACATGGAAGTTCCCTGCAAACGAGGACAGCATCTCAGGCATTATTATCCACTACAGGATAAAGAACATCTATTGCTAACCTTAACCTTTGCCAATAAAAGAAAAGGAAAAATATGGCTGAGAAATACCTCCCAGTGCATGTGGAAGGCCTTTCAGATATGAGGGTGAAAATCCATAAACAAACTTAAAATTTGGTTCTGGAGCTAAGGAGGAGAATCTACCAATTGATTATATACAAGAATCACCTTCAATGGATAGGGAAAGGAAATTCAGAAGCAGGAGTGGTTTGATAGAAGCTTTTACGGCCTGGAGTTCATGAAACTTCCTAGATTCCAAACTGGGACCGGCTTCCTATCTAGAAGAATCCTACGATATGAGGCAACCCACAAATCTGGGTGGACAAGGGGAAGATCACCTGTGGAAATTGCATGTGTTAGAATATGTTTATTGAAGTCGAAACTTGAGCCTAGGTTTTTTATTATCACTTTTATGTGTCCATTGTTCACTTGAAACCCACAGTCTGGAGTGATTTGTGATCCCTGAGCTCCTACCTGAAGAGGCTCATTGTTGTCATGTTGCAGAATCCAAGGTTCTTAAATTTCGTACTTAATCACTATATTGCCTCAGCCTCTCTGTTTGCTATATAAGATTGACTCTGTTCATTTACTTATCTTTTGTAAAATTCTACTAATATTTTACATGATGTTAGCGCATCATGCTCCATTGTTCGTTTCATTGTTTCTTTAATATTCCCGACGCACACACTTCCTACCTCACCCTGTGCTTTTTCATGGCAAGTTCGAAACTGATAACTTCATTCAGTTATCTCAGTTGAGTGTTACATATGATTATCAAAATAACGAAGGTTGTGATTAGGGAGTGAGTGATTCATTAAGGTTTTTCTTATTAATGAAAACCAGGGATTACATAATAGCACCAATAGTGACAAAAAGATTATCATAGCTATTTTTCCAATTTACCTGACCTGGCCTTTGTTTTCAATATCTGGTTTGGTTATGCCAAAACTCTGGGGATTCTGAGTGGTAGTTTGTGTCAGCATTTTTTGTTCAGCAGTCAACTGACAGTAGTGTTGTTTATTAGTTCAGTCGACTTCTAATTTTCAGGTTAGTCCATGTGCGATATGACATTCTATATTTCTGTCTGTTGTGAACTATAAAGTGATCTCTAGCTAGAAAGGGCCCCCACTCTGTAACTTACATCCATGGGATATTCATTGCAAATTTCATTCTCTTGACGTCATGTGAGTTTTAGTTTTAACAGTTCACTTACATTTTCCATGCAAGTATAGTTTATTTAGCGTTTCTTTTGAGGATAATTTGAAAGGTTGCTTTTTTCTTGATGTAGAATCCCTCAACGTTATGCTTGTTTGCGGTTCTGATCTACTTGAATCTTTTAGTGTCCCTGGAGTTTGGATTCCAGAGCAGGTATATATCCCGCCTTGCCATAATAATTTTTCTAATCTAGGGAAGACAATCTCTCCATTTCATTTACTGATCTTCTTTGTGATGGATTCAGAACTGAACATGATTTGATTATGTTATTTCTGTACTGCCGTATTTTGATCAATCATATCTTCTGGTAGGCTGGTCCATCGGTCCATGTTGTTACTCAAAGCACTAAATACACCATGACACTTGCATGCGGTGTTTTAAAATCTGGAACCAACCAGGTGGTTTGGACATTACCCACCCACCGCAATGGACCAAGTCGCTAAAAGCGCATTTTGGGAATGAAATTGTTCAAACTGCCCAAGTTAACCTGGTGCAACCATACAGGTGGGGTAGTTCTTCTGGTACAACAGCCTGGGTCAACTGGTGTAACCTTAATTTATATTTTTTACTCATTCAAGATCTCATGTTGATGTCTGGGTTGGGCTCAACCCATCACAAAAACAGGTGGTGGTCCAGGTTGGGGTTTTTCTTTTGGGATTGTGGTTGATTTGGAAAGAGCAATAACAGTACATATGGGAAGGAAACCATTCAAACTGTCCAAGTTAACCTGGTGCAACCATCGAGATCGGGTAGTTCTTCTCGTACAACAGCCAGGGTCAATTGCTGTGACCTTTACCTTTATTTATATATTTTTTATTCATTCAAGATCTCATGTTGATGTCAGGGTTGGGTTGGTTCAGCTCAACTCATCCACAAAAACAGGTCATAGTCCGGGTTGGGGTTTTACTTGTGGGATTGTGCTCGATTTGGAAGGAGCATAACAGTACGTATGGGAAGGAAACTGTTCAAACTGTCCAAGTTAACCTGGTGCAACCATCCAGGTCGGGTAGTTTTTCTGGTGTGACCTTTATATATATAATTTTTAATTCATTCATGATCTCATGTTGATGTCAGGGTTGGGTCGTGGTCTAGGTTGGGGTTTTTCTTTTGGGATTGTGGTCGATTTGGAAGAAGCTCAATAACAGAACATTTTGTACCAAAGCCAAATCGTATCCGGGCAATGATCAAAGCACTAGGAGTAGGAGCAGGGTTGTCCATTGCATTCTGGGCTTAATGTCTTTGAAGGCTGTAACAGGAGTCTCTTGATGTATCATGTACCTTGGGGGTGGCATCATTGGCCTTTGTCTTAGCTAGATGATCTCTCATCATCTATGCTCCTCTGTCTGGTTGCGTGGGCCTCTTTGGTTTTCCATTTTTTTTTAATAACATTATAATATCCATTCAAGAATATTTTAAAAAAGAAAAAACAAAACTACATCTCTATTTCCATTATGAACTGATTGTTTGCTGAAGAAATGAACATTGGTAGATGGACGCCACCTGTAGTGCGTATTGCACTTGCTGTTATAGTGTCATGACAGAGTGACAAAGGAAAGGACTTTACTGGAAATGCCTCACATGCCAATTTCTGTTCAGGTCAGAGCCATCTGCAGAGACTATGGTGTGATCTGCATTCGCAGAGAAGGGAAAGATATTGAGAACACAATATCCACTGATGACATTTTGTATGAGAACAAGGTTATGAATTAACAGACATCCCCAATATCTTTTCCTTCTAGTGTTCATTTTAATTCCTGAAAATTGATTATAATATGAAAACATTAATACTTGGCAAGATCTAGTCCACCTACTTCTGCCATCTTTCTATTCATACAAGTGGCATTGGTCTAGATGATCCAAATCAGTATATTCATTTTAGTGGCATTGGCCTATGATGATCCAAATCAGTCATTCATCATATGACTATAAATGGTCCATAAGACCAAAAATTACAATTATCAGACAATCTTAACAATATTAATGTCATACAGAAGTTGACCAAAGTTTAGTGATTTTTGTTCAACACTCTTTAAATGGTTGGGGATTTCCTTGCCAATGTCATTTTTGGCACATGACCCATTAACGGTATTCTGTGGTGAATGAGGAGTTTGGATCATCTTGCACATGCACGTGTGGTATAGGAAGTCAGAGCGATCCAGACCTTCACCCTACTTAACCTACTCACAGATAGTGCTTCCTCTTGAATGACATTTGTAAATGTTTATTTCAGAGTAACATCAGAGTGGTGGATGAGCTAGTACCAAATCAAATCAGTTCAACAAGAATAAGGTAAAGCGATTTTCAGTTGCTAAATGTATGTGAATGGCTATTGGTTTCTTCTCGTCGGAAGTAACGTGAAAGAAATGAACATCCTTTTGTTATGTTTGAACTTACTGCAGGGAGTGCATAGCAAGAGGACTATCGGTGAAATATCTGACTGCGGATGAAGTGATTGATTATATCCATCAGCACCACCTCTACTTGAATTCAGATGACAAGTGATCCTGTGAGACTAACATAATTTAAAGTGTAACTTTGGTCTTTTTATTATAAGAAATAGGAAACTACATGCATATGTTAATTGTTAGCACTAATCTAACAATAGCTCATTTGTGGATGTCGGGTCATATGGGCTTAGATACATCGATGCTGGACAGAGTAAAAGAAGATTAGATGATGCTAATGTATAAATGTTGATGTGCCCAGTGAGTGTTGGGCTGCTGGGGTATTATTTTGAAAGCCAGCAGGAGTGAAAAACTGGATGCGTTATTCATATTTAGGCGTGTTTGGAACATTTTAACATCTGCTGACTGGAAGTTTTCTAAGCCCATAAAACCATCTCTGAGCTACGCAACATGCCAACGGAATCCAACCTGTCAGGTGGCCCCGACCGTGTGGATAGCCTGGCCTGAAGTAGTCAACCATCTGATGGCCAACATATTTACAGAAACAGGAATGATTTAAAACAAAGGGGCCCATATTTGAATTCAATGTAGTCATGTGCCCCTCCTCATGAATAGATCAGCCTATTTTTCTTGACCATCTTCATGGTGGGCCCCTGATGCACACTCAAGGAAAAAGGTTGGCTGCATCCTGTCACTCAGAACAGGCTCACAAGACGCTTTTTCTGGGCAGGCGGGTGCTAAGCTGGGATATTTTCTTTTTTAAAAATTCAATGAACTGACACCTGGCCCAATCATACCGAATGCATCGATGACCTCTAGATAGTGCAGAAATGTCAAGATCACAGCTTTTGATCGACTGCGAACCCAATCAGACACAAAGATGCATGCGCAATGAAAGAAGCCCACTTGTCAGTTCGTCAAGTAGACAAGTCAAGAAGCGTAGATTAGTAATCAATTATGTAAGGATTATGGAGATAATCCTTTGCTTCAAGTTTCGACGTACACTATAGTTAGGAATAACCACCATTTTAAGAGAATGTTGGTACTTTCTTCAAGTTGTCATCTGCAGGTCTCTCTGTCCCTATCCGGCATAAATGCTGCTATGTGACTGGAATGGCCCAGAAAGTAAATATGATTGCGTTTCGGTGTGCTTGATGCCTGGAACCTGGAATATTTTCGACGACGAATTGCACTATGCTAGAACACGATCCTTGGCCCAAGTCGGATGAATTTGTGCAGAGACGGGACACATCCGTAGCTTTGTTTGACTGAAATTCGCTAAAATTGATGGTGATAGTCGCTTTCTGGAAGGGAATTGAGATGATTTGTGAAGTGATCTCGAACTTAATCATGAGAATTTGACCCTGTAAGGATAGGCAAGAACTTAATCATTTTAAGTGGAGGGAGATAGACCCACTTGCATTAGCCCCACAATGTGTTGGATAACGGTTGAGATTGAAAGGTGGAAATCAATCTTGTGGGGGGCGGTTGCTGTTAATGGCTAAGAATCTCATGTACTGGTCGATTGATGTAAAGCTACCTAAGTAAGACTTTTCAATTTTCGAGGATTCATGGGTAACAGCTCTTCCTTTTGCAGGAGCTTTTAATTTAAGAATTGTACTCAAGAAAGAAAAAAAAAAAAGGATTTCTGACTCGTTTGACTTGACTCGGACTCAATTCAGGCGAGTCCAGACTTAAAACAGGAGAAACTAGTCAGTCCGAGTCGCCGAGTCTTCAATCCATGCTGAGAAATGCTATGTGACTCGGGAAAAGAGATTTAAGAGGCAATTTCCATAACTCGTTCGAATTCAAGATCAGGATCGTTCAGTACGTAGGGCCGTCCGTGAATTTGAACTCGCCTGAAATTCAGGAAGATCCACCAAAATGTCCCCCTATACGGTATACAGAAATGATAAAATGCGAAACAACCACAGCCAAATCTTACCATGAGTGAGTCTTTGATCAAAGAGAACGATGGTGCAAAAGCGGGCCCCCTTTTTTGAACTTTTTATATGGGTCCAGTAAAGTTGGGACCGTTTTCATCCTCATCCAGCCATGATCAGATGAACGGCTCTTGCTTCTTTGCATATACAGGTATTTTCACTTTGGACTGTAATAATTATTTCCGTAATCCAGACCACTGGTGTACTGTCAAGAAATTGAAATTAATGGTTCTACGTCTGCTTATTCTCCCCTCTTCAATTCCGGGTGGATGGGGACGCGAGTCTCTTACCACTCCATTATAATAATAAAAAGCCTGTGTAACTAAAACTTCTATGGGCCATTATGATGTCTTTGTTATATTCACTCAATATATCTGTTACGCCTTTATATTAGGACATGAGTTTAAAAATCAAATAACGTACTGCGCCTCTATATTAGGACACGAGTTTAAAAATCAAATAACTTACTGCGCCTTTATATTAGGACATGAGTTTCGAAATCTAACATAACCAACAGCGCCTTTATATTAGGACATGAGTTTAGAAATCAAACAGATTCAAAACTCAAATAACCTACACCACATGAAAGTAGGGATTGAACAGACATTGCTGAAACCTTTTTAAGCCAAGAAAACTGTTGGATCAGCTGATTTTTGTGTTGTCCCGTCATCCTATTGAGAATCATTGTCTCAGGAATTCAATCTTCACTGCTTTATGTGGTATGGTCCACTTGAGGCTTTGATCTGCTTCCTCGTTGGGCTCATTTTCAGAAATGATTTATCAAAATGGACGGACTGCATACTTTAAACATATACATCAATGTGGGCCCCACAGATCCCCCTACAGTCACCGAACCATGGGTCTCACTTATCAAAATTCGAAACACGTGTGAAGACTATTCAAAGATGCGAGTTGCCGTATCATACGGTCCTCTTCCTCGTAAACCTATCCTAAAAATACAGTACTGCTTCGTGTACCAACTTTAGCTAATTTCGCCTGTCATTTTCGTAATGGGGAGTTGTTTTATACTCTGGCAGAGTACAACGCCTCATACTCAGCCACTCATGAATTGTACGCTTAGGATACACTAACTAAAATTAAACAGACTAAATAGTGGGGTTAGGATTCCCAATCTCAGATCTGTGCACACTTGTTCTTTGAAATAGTACCATTGGATCATTTTTCATTGTACACTGTCCAATAAAGATCTACCAATCTGATGATATTCAGATAATCAAATAAACTTAGCTTTTCATTCACGACATATCTAAACTGAGAACCATACTTTAGTGAGTCTAATTTGGATCACACACATGCCACGCATGCAATTTCTAACTAATTTATAAGTGCCTGCGTATCATCGATCCCACTGTGACGGAGTATGAAAGTTATTTATCCGCCAAAGAAATTATCGCTCTGTTCAACGGAGAGACAGTGCCCAGTATATAAATTTCCTAAAAATACAGTGAAGGGTCGTTCTATTTTCTGCTCGACCGTTCAAACAACCGAAGCCAATAAAAGCACTTGGAATCGGTGGTGCCAGGTCGGACGCGTTGTACACGTGTCACGACCACGTGGTTGATAAGGAGACCCAAACGCTCGCGGCTGCCCGTTAACGGCGGAAACACCCTGTGCTGACGGCGAAGTACGGAAACGCCGTTATTCGCTCAGAAAGGTATATAAATGAATTATCCCGCCCTCCACCATACCTCCATCCTTAGATTTTTCGAGTTTCTAAGAGAGAGAGAGAGAGAATGAAATGAACAGTGCGCTTGTTTGGTGAAAGGAATTTCGACGGTCGAGATAGCTTGAATTCTTGCAATGGAAATGTTGTTACAGGACGCAATTCATCCGACGGAGCAACAGCTTCAGCTCGTAATAATTCTCTCTCTCTCTCTCTCTCTCTCTCTCTCTCGGAAACTTGTGATTGAATTTCAGTTTCTTGTTTCTTACCTGAATTTTCAACCTCTGGGGTTTTCTGTACTTTTTTAATCTTTTCTATAGCATATTCCCATTGCAGAAAGCGCCCTGGTTTTTTCTCAAGCGACCCGAAACAGCCTCCCAAGGCCATTAACATTCAATGCATTTAAAAGAGGAATTCTAGAATGCGGGTCCATGTATGCAAGTTCTATGCATTCTCTCCTTTCTGTGCATGTGGCAAACATATCTAGCAATCACGACCGTTGTTTTAGTGGGCCACCATGTGGATTAGCATTACCCAAGAAAAAAAGGGGAGTGAACGGTTAGAACACCGGTCCACATTCAATCAGAAGAACCGCTAGCAAATGGATGGTCAGGGTTGTCTAGTCTCTTCTATAATTGGGCCGTACGAAATCCATATGGTGGCCCACCAGAGCAGTAGTCACCGTCACCTCACATCAGAAAACTCCTCCATATGTACCGTGAGGAGGGAGCTGCATAGAAACTCTTCTATCAAACTCGCTGCATTGTAGCATCTCAATTTTTGTTGTGGGGCAGTCGATCGCGGCTCTCTTCGTTTACACATTCGCGGCCATATTTTACGTGAGCCATTGAGAACTCGTGCAATTCTCAGTTTTCTAAATATTTAATATTAAAAATATAAATAATACATAAATGAGAGCTTTGCTAAGTGCACACGTGTGTACAATGAAGCTCATGAACATGCCACACACATGTGGGTGCACAATCCTATTCCTATCCATCCACTGAGTTGGTTTGTCCTTTTACATGTTTTCCGGAAGGAAAAAAAAAACATGGATGGCCTAGCATGTTGCCCTAATATAGGAAACAGGTGGATGGGTTAGAAAACTTCAACTAGAGCCGTACATTTAATATGCTTATGGCTTATTTGATTTAATGGGTGTGCTAGATATGGGACCTATATTCACGCATGCATATAAGCTTTATTTTAAATGCACGTGAGCCTAACAAAGCTCTCTAAATAATGTCTAGTCATGCATATAAGTTTTACTGAGTTTCTTTGGAATGATTTTTTCAAGAGTTTTGAACGAACTCGTGATTAACTGGTTAAGTTGCGTCGGTGTTAATTCTTTGGAGTTTTTTAATATATTTTTCGGCATAGTCCCGAATGCTCTGATTTAAGCATTCATCTATAAATTTATTTTCACATGACTTTCATTCATATTTTGAAGCCATGTTTAAGGTTTAATCATAATGAGTAGACTTGGCAGTCAATCCAGACTGTCCAAGCCACGGGCCCACTTGTGGACGGGCCATATCGCATGAATGATAAGATGATCATAATCATCTAATTCAACAATTGAATTGAGACGACTTCTTATTATTATTATTATTATTATTTAACGAGTATGAATTTGGTAAATGTTACATCCACATGCGGGGCCCACATTTTGATTAATGTGGATTGAATCAAATGTATGGCATGTGTAGGTGGATGGGTCACGGCCATCTTAATGGAATATGATGCTTTTAAGCTTTCTATTGAAGATCTCCATCCCTTAATTAGACAGCTAAAAATCTCTCATCACTTTCTCGTCGTTTTCATGCTTTTTATCCTCTTTCCCGTGTCATGACCAACCACTTCACTTTCTTCAGTGGAGTTCCCTAATCATGTTCCTCTACTTGTTGATTTTTATTATTATGTTCTTCATTTCGCATGAAGGTGCGTATTACGCACCCCCAAAAGATGGTGAGACTATAGAAATATAGAGAATATTTGGCTTTTTACTTGCTTGTCAGCAAAATACCTAGGATGGGTGTGTATTGGACGCCGACTGTGGGGCCCACCGTAATGTATCTGTATTATATCCATGCCGTCCATCTGTTTCAGCAGAACAATTTATGATATGAGCCCAAAAACGTAGCAGACCCAATTCTCAAGTGGACCACACAACAGGAAACAGTGGTGATTGAGCGCCTACCATTAAAAACTTCTTAGGGGCCACTGGAATGTGGTCCACAGAATTAGTTCTCAGCCATGCATTGGGGGTGTATTATGTGCTACTGAACTATATAGTTATTTATTTAAAGAAAAGGTTCAGTCCAAGCGGCTTTGCTAGTTCCAGAAACGTGCATCATGGAACACGTGTAAGAAGGCTGAGCTTTCCATCAGGTGGGCCTACACGGTTTAGATCCTCTCATGTTAAAATCAAGCTATTTCACACCTCATGTGGGCCATCAGTTCACTTTTTACACTGGGGACACACCAAAGGAGTGAAACGGGCAGATTTTTCACTCGAAGAACTAAGCATTGTGTCCAACCAGATGGAAAGTTCAGATCTCACACACGTGTTCCATATTAGCACGTAGGCCTACTTGTGTATGGGCAGGCTGACACGCTTGTGGAGCTTGCAAACCTGACCTCTCTGAGCTAACCTGGCCCACTTATAAATCAGGACTAGCAAAACCCAAATGCAACCCGGAGTGGGCTTGGGCTAGTCCATCGGGCCCACTTTAAATCCTACTTCTCCAGCATCTCCACCGTACATCTGACGAACGTCCAAGGCAATCCGACCCCTTAATATATTGGACTACCATGTGATACTTATCTAGAGAAATTCAAAGCATCCAAAATCAAAGCAATTTCTCTTTGGGATGCTTTCTTCCATTTGCTCCCCCCCTAGATCAATGGTTCAGATTGCACTCTAGAAGCTTATCACTTGTGTGGTGGAGATGCTTGCAAAAGCTTTAAAAATATGATAACACAAGCAAAACCAAGATTTGAATTGAAAAGGTTTTGTTGATTACAGGAGGGTATTTCAAGCCCCATTACAGCTCAAATGTTCGATTTCTCCAGCCATGATTTCTTCCCTGAAACCTTCCAACCCTCCCAAGTCTCTTCCTCTTCAGCCTGCTGCTTCGATGAAAACTCCTATCTTACTGACCTTACCTTTCCTTCATTCACATCCGACGACATAACAAAGTTCAGCAACAACAGCAGCAGCAGCAGCAACAACAACATTAGTACTGACGATCAAACCAACAACAACAATGAAGAAAACAACTACAACTACAACTATAACGAAGACGACAACCTCACCTTTTTCCTCGATTCCCAACAAGAGACCGAACCTGATGCCTCCGCCACCTTAACGATGCTTTCCGTTCCTCCTCCTCTTCCTCCTCCCCATGAAAACGAAAACGAGCAATTCGACATCTCAACGTTAGAATCTCAAATCCCATTAACGGATGTCATTAGCATTAACGGTGATTGCTCTGAAGTTGCACCACCACCGCTGTTGCTGCCTTCTTTTGAAGAGGAGTGCCCGCCACCATTGCAGTCTTATGTGAATCTGGATCCGGCATTGGCACCATGTTCTGTTCTTGATAATTCTGGTATGGTCCCTTACTTCGCGGGAAATTCAAATGGGATATCCATGGAAGGTTCTGGAATGTTTCCAGGAAGTTCTATTTTAGAGTTGCAGACACAGGAATTGGATTTTCAGGGAGAGAATGGGAGCATCTATTGTTCGGAATCAGTTTACAGCTGTGAAGAAATACAGGTACAGAAAATATTTATTTAATAAATGTTTAGCTAACCTTTCATTTGCAACACTTGCTGAGCGGTGCATGCTCTCGTGCATGGCTTTAGGACTCGGATTCAGTCCCCTCTCTGGGCAACTTGGGTGGATATACAATCCCCCCGACTCGACTCGAGATTGAATGAGCCCATCTGAATCGGCGAGTCCAGACACCATGTGTCTACGTTATATAAAACTACACTGGAAGTTTTGAGGAACGTAAGAATTTAGAAAATGAATTTTCAAGAAAATAGTTGTCCAAATGCATAAAACAGTGGCATAAACCCTATACGTATGGAAGTTTAGATGATTGGATAGCATAATTCTGTAAGAAATATGGCATAAACACATATTTACGAACACTGGAAGTAGCTAAAAAGAATGCCTTGTGAACCATGGTTTATTTATGTTGTCTATCCATTTTCTAGATCATTTAAGGGCATGAGCCCAACATTAAGGCAAGAACCATATAAGAGAACTGTGGTGATTGAACACCTACCATTTAAAACTTCTTAGAGCCACATAAGTTTTGAATTGAGTAAATGTTTTTATTGGTATGTGTTCAATCATCTCTTTTTTTTCCAGTAGTGTGGTCCACTTGATATTTGAATCTGCCTTATTTTTTAGATCATGCCTTATAATAATGATAAAAAAATGGATGAATGGTGTGGATAAAACGCATACATCATTATGTAGCCTATAGAGCACCGTCCAAAAGTAACAATCCCACGGGCTATGTCAGTACACAATTTTACTTGCCGTCCAATCATATTTGGCCATGTCACACGAGTGGAGGACGAAGGGAGTACGGTTGTGGATATTACCCTATCCATGTCCGCGCCAAAGATGCCCAAGCAGCCTACTTCCCACGCATCACGTGCGTGTGCGTGTGGAATAATAATCCTTGTGCGTACTTCAACCATAGTCTTTAGTGACAATAACACTTTATCAACGGCTCACTTTGGGAAGCGGATTGAGTCCGAACCCTGGTCAGACAATCAGCCGTCCGACCAGACCTGTGGGTCCCACAGTATGAATAAAAAAATGAAGCAGATCCAACGCTCAATTGGACCACACCAAATAGTAAGCTTGGGTGCATTAAATGCAAGAATCATCTCTGGTGTGGTCCGCTTGAGCGTTCTGTCTTTCTCATTATTTAGCTCATACATTAAAATGATCTAAAAAAATGAATGGACAGCATGGATAATCAGATACATAACTGTGGGCCCCATAGAAGCCCTGGTCGGACGGTTTACTTTCCAACATTGACGCAATCCGCTTCCCTCAATTTGGAAAAATAAAAAATAAAAAATCGTAGAAAATACTTTTATCCAATACATAAAAAGAATTCTTTTGTTAAAAAGTGGGAGAAGTAAAAATTTCAATTGAAAAGAAGTCTTTTCTGATTCGAAAGAGCACCTTATTTTTAACAGATAATATATAGAGAATGTTATTTTCATTTTGAAAATATCCAACGGTTCATCAGCTGTGGATGATGTTCCATATCGCTGTTTAGGAGACTTTTGTGCCACGACCGTACTATAAACTCTTAAAGAATCATTTTTATAGTGAATTAAAAATGTCGGAGACATCTTATCCATACAAAGCTCAGGTGGGCCATACCAACAAAACAGTACGAACAGCAATGTTCACCGTTGAAACTACTGGAGCTGACCATGATGTTTATATGCCATCCAAACCGTTCATAGAATTTTTACTGCTCAAATAAACCGTAGGAACAAACATGGTCGCATTCAATCCCTAACTGTTTCCTGGCATGGCCTACATGAGTTTTGAATTTGTCTGGTTTTTAAAATCCACCTATACTACTGTGGTCTTTTAAAACATATGGACGTGAATTTGTTATCATATCCTACTGTTGTCTTTCAAAATAGATGGACGTGAATTTGTTACGGATATCTATATGAGGCAGTGCCCGGGGTCACAGGCAGGAAGCGGATTGGCTGGTGTACCACACACCACCGACTTAGGTGGATTCAGTTGCGTTGCATACTTAATAAATTCCATGGGGCCCACCATGATGTATGTGAATTATCCAGCCATCCATCCATTTTTTACATCTAATTTTAGGGCCGGAGACCTGATTTGAAGCATATTCAAAGCTCAAGTGGACCACACCACAGGAAACAGTGGGAATTGAACGCCTACCATTGAAAACTCCCCGAGGGCTATAGAAGTTTTGGATCAAACTGATAGTTGTGCTTTCCCTTTATGTATGTTCGTGTGACCTTATGAACAGGTTGGATGGCAAATAAACATCCCTATGGCCCTATAAAGGTTTCAACGGTGGATGTCATAATCTCCACTGTTTCCATTGGTGCCGTCCACTTGCGATTTAGATATGCTTCAATTTTGGCATAATACCCTAAAATTAGCTGATAAAAAGGATCAACCGCATGGATAAGATGCATTCAACATGGTGGGCCCCATAGAGAGTTATTCGGTACGCAATCCTCTCTCTACTTTTTACAGGTATTCCATAAAAAGGTCATTTTCGTTTTTAAAATATCCAACAGTCCATCCACAGTGGATGTTGTTCCACATCACTGTCCAGTAGACTTTTGTGCCACGACCCTAATATAAAACTTTCAAATTATTTTTTGAAATGAACTAGAAATGTCGGAGACATCTAAGCCATACAAAAGATGGGAACCATAAAGAAGATCACAGGGCGCAGATGGTCAGGCCAATCCACTCATCGGACAGGGCACATTTGTAAATTGCTTCAGATAATTAGCTGTTGGTTTATTTCAACAGTGGTCAGCAACTGATGAGTGGACCTGCCCCATTTATGCACTAACTGATGTTCATGATGGCCCACCTTTTGCATGGTGTGGATGTCCTGAGGGTTTTATGTGATCATTCCTCGTAATTAAATTGAAGGGTTGTTTTTTTTTTTTTTTCAATTTCCTGGTCGTTGATTTTGGAAGGCCATTAATGAAAAGCATCAGCAGCTGGTGGTGAGCGGGTGTGGAAGTCCAGCGCACCTTACATCCGAACTGTCTACCTTTGACGAGCCCGCGTTCAAAGTAAAGAGACTCTCGGTTGAAGAAAGAAAAGAGAAGATTCATAGATACCTCAAGAAGAGGAATGAGAGGAATTTCACTAAAAAGATCAAGGTATCTCTCTCACTCTCTCTCCATGTTTGTTATTTTTGGGTTTGAACTGTACAATAATATGAAAAAATGGATGGATGGTGTGGATAAAATCCGTACATCATGTTGGCCTCTCAGAGCCCGTCCGTTCCCATCATCATCAGATGTGGGTCCAGTGGCCCAGGGTTTCAGTATGTCCCTGCTCACTGGGCCCACATCTGACGATGATGGGAACGGTCCATGTTGTGGAATCTATGCTTTATGGACCACCTACTGCTGAGCGGATGGTTGGGACCATTACTGTCTGTTGTTTATTAATAACATTCAAAAGATAAATTTTCAATACGTCGCATTCAATTCTAAAATCAAAGGTTAGGATCATTGCTGAACTGTGAACATAGGATAAATAAAACCTGGACGGTTCAAATCATCAGACCATCTGAGCGTGTGGGCCCTAATAGATGGTGATGTAGACTGGGTCGCAAACAGCTTCATGGCTAAGATGGATCAGAAAAGGCCCAGTCAACAATACAAGTGATCTGGACTGTCAAACATAAAATGAATGTATCTCGCAATCCAAAATGAGTTACAAGACATAAAATATATGATTTTGGGGTATAACAAGCTACTTTAGCCACCCAACCACACTATGCTGGGTTGCGCAAGTTGGATTTGCGAAATACCACTAGATTGACAGTCATTTCCTTATTTTAATTCTTTTTTACTATAAATACTAAGTTTTAATTTGATTATAACTCTTTATACCTTTAGAATCGGTGAAGCCATATAGGACACTTACTGTATTTGACCGAAAACATTGCGCACTAATCTATTAAAGTTTTAGTTGTAATATGATTCTGTAATTTCTGTCATTTCTTTCTATCCCTATTTAAAGGGTATTTAATTATTTATTTCATTCATCAAACAAATTACAAATTTTATAGAATTTATATCTATTTTGATTCTTTTTTTTTTTTTTTTGGATTCAAAAAGTCTATATAAGGAGTCCAAGAAACCCAATAGATTTAGAGTAATTATCCTTGAGGAAGATGGTGATGGACCTGGGGACGTTCATCTTGTCAGATGGCCACACAATGGAGGCAAAACGTACCCGCCTACTATAGCCCATCCTGCAATAAACAAGCATTAAATAGTTGGGAGCCCAACTACATATGGGTCTACAGGCAGTTGATTTAGATCTAGACCGTCGGCCTGGTGGGCCCTTCACAGGATCCCCATGGTATGGAAACATGCCGAACATACAATCCAAGAGGTGTACCCCACCACGAAAATGGGACGCCCAAAACTCAAGTGAACCCAATCATCAAAGGGACCATGACATGATTTTTATGGCCAATCCAACCGCCAAGACCTTTTGATGGTTTGGCCCACCTGATGATCAAACCGCTCTTTTTTAAGCCCAAACCATTTATTTTTAGGCCAATGAACCAAGGATTACAATTGTCTATTCTGGTTGGCTTCTTAGGATTCACCCATCCATTGTGGTTTCCTTCAGATAAACGGCCCTGATCTCAGATCGATGGGCCCCACATGTACTAATTGCCTTCTCAGGATACTGCAATTCATCCCTTTACTAATTTCTGAGAAATGGAATGACTACTTGCCATCTGAGCCATCGGAAACCACACTCAGCCGATATCGGAGAAAGAGGGATATGTGTGCAAGATCATCGCCGTTCATTCAGTGGGCCTCCTAGAGTATGCATCTTGATCTAAAAATCAGGCCTGTACGGTCATCACGTGGGCCACATGTACGAAGTCAACGTTTAACAAACACGACCAACGGTCGACATTAATCAACATACACACGTGGCCCACCTGATATTCGTGCCACGCACACACCACCTGACGAACTTTGCCTGTCCTGGTGCACACGTGCCACATTTGCTCGTGTGGGGAGACATGCCTAGCATGTATCACGTGAATGTCTGAAATTCAAAGTCAATTCATTTCATTTTAATGTTAGGAGTGGAATGTGAATTGCGTGTTTCTCTTCTAAGTTTTAACAATGCAATAAAAATTGCAGTATGCATGCCGGAAGACGCTAGCCGACAGCCGTCCACGTGTCAGGGGAAGATTCGCAAAGAGCGACGAATTTGGAGAGGTGGCGAGGCCCAGCTACAGCAATCATGAAGATGAAGATGACGATGAAGTAAGCTTTATTTTCCAAAATGCCATAGTTTCAAGTGAACGGTCACATGCCTAATACTAACTACCATACATTGAGCTGTGGGACCCACCCATATGTTTTTCCTTAGAATCCAAACCGTTCATCTGGTGGGCCTGCTAGGTGGGACAAACCACAACGGCCTAACACCAATATATTCGTGTGGTGTGGCCCACCTGAATGTTTTACAGCTGGCCTGATTTTTTGCATGTCCTTTTGGCCCACCTGATGAATGGATTGGATGGCATATGATCCATCTGGAAATTAATTTCTCTGGCGAGGGCTCCACACAACTCAAATGTATGTGATCATTCCTCTAATTTCATTGAAGTTTTCTGATCTACATATATGCAGCAATCCATGCTAATATAGCACATGTTTATTTAGATCCAAGCTGTTCATCACATCCGTCCATCTGCTTACCCAAGCACAAAAGTAGGCCAGTTCACGCATCAGGTAAGCCCGGCCAACAGTCCACATTCAAAGTACATATATATCCTACCTGATAAGTGGACCGCTTTGGTTTTAAACCAATCACTTGTATAGTGCACTTGATGGGCGGCTTGGATTTCTCACCCATATGCCACGTAAGCACTTGAAGAAAATTTACATTTTTTTTTAATACTCATGTAGGTAGGGGTGAAAGAAGAAGAGGAGATGCTTGATTGCTCAGAAATCTTTGCCCATATCAGTGGAGTGAATTCCTTCATGTGCAACTACCCTATCCAATCTTGGATGTGAACCCTCCATCAAGATGACGATTTTGTACTCTTTAAAAAAAAAAAAAAAACCCTCCATTTCCATGTAACCGGTCCTCATCTAGCATCTGATATGATGAATGGCGGGGATAGATTCTCGTTTTAGAATGTAATGGCCATTCTGTGACACCTGCTGAATTGGCAGGATCGTAGCCGCTCATCATAAGCAGGCACCATGAACATACCTTACCTTCTCCCAAAAAAACAATAACCACACATCAGGTGGGCCACAACTGTACATCAAAATATATGGCATGTCCCACTTGATGATTTGATAGGTCTGATTTTTGTGATGAATGGAGTTGATCTCACACGTCCATACCAACTTGGAGCAGTGTGTGGTGAATAGCCTGGCACTTCTAATAAGTGAGATGGTATTGCAAAAAAGCAATGTATAAATTTTTGTAGACTACTTTATTTAAAGATTAGAAGTTGTATTTATTTGTGCAAAGTTTCCAATTGCAGCAGATAGAATAAGAAGGAATGGCTCTTTGAAAGTAGTAAATTGAAGCATTGCAGAGATGCCTGTATATATTTCATTGGCGGGCTTTTTTTTATGCTTGATTGAGTTAAATTGTAATGATCCAATCCAACATGAAAGAAACCCCAAATTAGGAGTAGTGATGCTATTTTAATTCATAACTACGACCAACTCCTATGCAATTTCATCCATTTGAAATCCAACGTATGAAGTTATTGTGATTGTTATTGGTGGCATGGTTAGCAATGGCAATATCATTCATGGCAATACTATACTTACCGAGCAATACCTAAGGGGTCGTTTGGCACCGTGAATTTGAGGGGGTTTGAAGGAATTTTAAATTCTCTATGTGTTTCACACCATAAAGTAATTGGTGGTTTCAAATCCTCTCTAAGAGAGATTGAAATACAAGGTGAATTACATCTAAAATCTTTTCCAGAGTTGCATGTGTTGCGCAACACGCCAACAACGCAGTGAACCGAGATCCAATCTCAAGTCTCACCCACAAACGATAAACAAGAAGAAATATAAACTATAAAAAGAATCAAACCATTCCAAACAAACCACGGAATAAGATATACGTGAAAAACCCCAACAATGATAAAAAACTACGAATGCAAACTTTCACTATGAAGAAAAATGAAGATTAGAAAGCAATATACTAACCTCTCCCTTGGAAGTACATAGAAAACCCTTTGCCTACACTTTAGAATTATTTCTCATCCCTAGAAAAGCCCTAGGGACGCCTATTTATAGTTTAGACAACTTCTATAAGAATTGTCGTACCATAAGGTATAGGCTTTGTCCATGCCGTCTATCCCTATGGGACCCACCATGATGCATGTGTTGCATCGAAACCGTCCAACCATTTTGACAGATAATTTTAAGGCTTGAGATCAAAATAAGACAGATCTAGGATCAGGTGGACCACATTATAGAAAACAGTGGGTTTGAATGTCCACCATTAAACCTTTGGGAATTTTTATGGTGGAAATCCTTACCGCCACTTATATTTAAGTGTGGGCCATCTGATATACATATGGCCCATGTGATGTGGCCCACTTGCCATATTTATGGCCCATTGTTGAGGCCCACCTTAATGTATATGAGGCCCATTGTTGAGGCCCACCTTGATGTGTATGAGGTCTATTGTTGAGGCCCACCTTGATGTGTATGAGGCCGTTCTTGAGGCCCACCTTAATTATATGAGGCCCATGTTATGAGGCCTATTGTGATGTATGCAAGGCCCATAGGTTATGGCCTATTGCAATGTATGTAAGGCCCAATTGGTGCGGCCTATTCGATATATATATATAGGCCCATCTTGATGTATTTGTGGCCCGTCCATCTTGATGTATTTGTGGCCCATCCATTGAAGCCCACCTGTTGTATATATTTGAGGCCCATGTGTAGGGCCCACCTATTGTGTATTTAAATCCCATGAGTTGTGGCTCATAGTGATGTATATTAAGCCCATGTGATGTAGCCCATAGTGATATATATTAGGCCCATATGATGTAGCCCATAGTGATGTGTATTAGGCCCAGGTATGTGGCCCACCTGTGAAGTATATCTGAGGCCCACTTGCGATGTATTCGAGGCCCAATGTGATGTATTCAAGGCCCAGGGGCAAGGCCTGATGTGATGTATATGTAGCTCATTGAGATTGTATGAGGCCCGTGTGACGAGGCCCATGGGCGCGGCCCATCGAGATGTATCTGAGGCCCATGGGCGTGGCCCATTGTGATACGTTTGAGGCCCTTGTAGGAAGCCCAACACAATATATGAGAGGACCATGAATGAGGCCCAATGTGATGTATGTGTGGCCGTTACATTGTGTATGAATCTCTTATGTAGTTCACTCCTTGGGAGCAATGTTGGTTGGATGTCCACATTGATGTGCAATGATGGTTAGATGTCTTCATTGTGACCTTCCCGTAGGCTTTGTTAGGCCCATTCGCACCATTCTTTAAGTGGGTTAACCCAAATAAGTGGGCCTCATTCATCATAGACGGATGGCTCCGTACCATCAAATTTGATATAACCACTGCCGTGGGCCGATCTTTATATTACGGCTGATCAGCTGTCTATCTATGGACCCCGCCTTGTTTATATACTGATTGTCGGTGCCGATTATCGATGCCGATTGTCGAGGCTGATTGTTGAGGTTGATTCCGATTGCCGAGGCCTATTGTGATGTATTCGAGGCCCATGGGACGTGACCCATTGGGATAAATTTTCGACCCATATGATGAGGCCCGACTTGATGTATGTTAAGCCCGTGTGAGCGGCCCATTGCGATGTATATTAGACTCGTGAGATGCGACCCACTTGATGTATATGTGGCACATGAGCGAGGCCCATCATGATGTGTATTAAACTCTTGATTGAGGCCCATGGTGTTATATATTTGGCCCTTGTGGGAGGCCATGAGTCTACTGTATGTTAGTCTCTATATGGGTCATTCCTTGGGGGTAATGTTGGTTAAATGTTCACATTGTCGAGGTTGATTGTCGATGCCGGTTATTGATACCGATTATAAGTATCTGACAGCATAGCATCATGATACATGCTCATACGCATCATCTGCATGTTTGTTATAAGATGTGGTTGACCATTACATATGTCATTGGGCAGGTTGTTATGAGACTCCCTAATAGGTGGAGGTTATCTCACAAGAGCGCACGGTATGCGAAGGATTGATGCATGACTGGATTGTATGACTCATGCATCTTGCATTGTGTGTTGTGATTACTGTACGCTTTAGCGACATCAGGGCCATAGCCTCCACAGGCATATCGTGGATGGCCAGATGGGACACCGAAAATGTTTAGTTTGAGTCTTGGGTTGCCATAGATGGCCCTGGGTGAAAATTTCTAAAACTTTCTTGGTACCAAAGAACGCCCCTACATCGAGACCGAGTGGATATATATGAGCGCTCGAGTGCCGGATACCAGGAGGCCGCGCCTCCCACTGTGTCTTGGTCAGTTGGGAGGGGGTGTGGCCTTACCATCCCGAGGGAGTAGGCATAGCTAGGCTGAGTTTGACCAGCTTGAGGAATGGGTCCGCTATCGACGATCCGGGTAGGCATTAGCAGACTACTGGCTAGGCGGATAGTGAGGTCTTTTCCACTTACTCAGTTATGCGCTTGATGGGGCGACATGTGGCGTAGAGTGTATTAGACCCCGGTGATAATCCCAGAGAGGAACCGTACTGATATGTGGATTTATTGAGCAGGAATTGCATATTCATTCATTCACTGCCCACTCAGGCTGGTGGTGCGCAACTATTTGTTACGTGTATCTTCATAATGGTCAGGATTTCGGTTGGGGCACGCGACTAACCTGAGATCAGGAGTTTACCACATTGTGTCTGACTATCCAAATTTAGGTATAGGACTGGTTTAGATAGAAGTCCCTTGTGGTGGACCCCACAGCTTGCGATACTACGTACTATCATCCCGACCTCACACTCCAGCTTGGTCATTTCATTCGCATCACATATTGCATTCGCATTCATATGACATTTTGGGTCATTATGTTTTCTATACTTATATGGCCTAGACAGACTTAGCAAGATTTACATATTGCAATGTACCATCGGCATCTGATATTTGGCTCTCTATGACTCATCATTTACATAACTGATCTATATTGCGTATTCTAATATTATATTATTCATGATCTTGTCAGTATTTCCGCTAATCTCGATAATGTATGAATTATGGGTTTTTTTTTTAAAAAAAACTTGGCACTTATCTTATGCACACACTTTCACCACCCTCTAAGTTTTCTATAAGCTTATGCACGATAGATGCGTACAGGTGGCGTTAGGTTGCAGCGGCGTTGAGCTTGGAGCATGCAGCTGTCTTCTGGAGCTTTGATTTCGATATATATATTGCCCTTTCAGCATTGTATTCAAATTATTATATTAGTGGATATGTGATGATGATGTTGCCTTTATGATTTGGGTATACTTGTGGTTATGCTTCTTATGATACAAATGTACGTTGAAAAATCCTCCTTGTAGAATCTCAGGATCTAAACCTAGCGTATGGACGCTGGGAGCCGAGAACGAGGTACTATGGAGGCTGTCAGCACCGGGTTCGACAATCAGGATTCCTGTGAATCTGATTTCCAGGTTTGGGACGTGACAATGGCCCACTGATGATATCTCAAAACAATTAGTTTATCAATTACATCACTATAATTAGTTTAAAATAATGATCCTATCTATACATTGTCCATGTAAATCAACAATTAAAAATAATTGGTTAGTTACTCAGATGTGATCTTGTGCTTGTGGCTCATCCAAGACTTGAAATTTCATCATTCTCAGAGAAAGTATGTATTTCAACATACTTATTACAATCATTATATTAAACATTACACATACACTGATTAGATATATTAAAGTTGATTTATTAATTAAATCGAACCCCTATAAATATACTATGCATAGCTACTTTTGAATTACAGGAGATTCTAAATTAAGAGGGTTTCAAATTCAAGGATTTTCAAATTCAGGGGGTTCCAAATCCAAGCTCCCAAACAGGCCCTAACGGTTTTAGACAATATGTCAAGCTATGATTGGGGGCTAATCCGAAAGTGGCTAGCTTAGCAATAATAATGCACGCATCTCATTAATTTAGGCCCAAAGGTTTGGTGTATCGTCCAATACCAGTACACTGAAAAATCGAGCCCGTGGAATTGGATAATTAATCAGATCAGGCAAATGGAAACTATTGCTCACTAAAATGATTATTATTTAATAGTTCTTAGTGCGGCGCCTATTCCATGTTATTGATTTTGAGTTATTGCAATTCAATTGGATCATCCAAAGGCGAGCAAGCAAGATGCATTACTTTCATCTAAAATTTTCACCACCATTAATTAATTGCACAACTAGGATTGTTTAACTACAATAAATTCATGCATTTTACTTGTATACCATATAATCCTTCAGGCAAATGGTCTGGATCACATATGTGCAAGCAACCATCTGGGCACCATCATAAGATTGGACAAGTGAACAATCTTCCTTACCTAGGGATCAAAATCCACCTCTTTCTAATAATTTCTCTAGATTCACAACAGTTAAGTTCTCCCTTTTCATCCTCCTAAACATGCACTTCACAATCTCATTAAGACCGCGGTATCGACAGTAACTTCGAATTCTCAATTTAAAGTAAGCTTTAATTGGGGATGAAATCAACCATTGAGCATTTTCCCAATTCTATCTCTAACACGTGTGAAAACAAATAATTATGTATTTACCTCTTTTCATCAGTCATTACAAGAAGTGGGAAAGAAATGGTTGTATCTAATCATTTCTTAATTTTCTTTTACTTTTCATGATTCTTTTTTCTTACATGGAGAAAAGGTAAATGCATCTGGCGCTAAAGTCAAATATCTAAATATCATCATCTACTCATAGGCACACATTTACAAGATCCAAACCGTTCATTTCGGCCCTGATGTGGACTTGGAATATCCCAAGAAATTCACTGTTTGAGTGATCCTAGCCATCCATCGTACGTTTCCGTGATTTTCATCGAGTGGTTGGGAAGACTCGAAGCAATGGACAATACTCATGCCTTCTAATTGACGGCCAAGATGATCTGATCTTTTGTGATTTTGGGTGAAGTACTTGAAAGGATTTTTCTGGCATCTATAAATAAGTGGATTTTTTAAGAGCCAAAATACAATAGAAATTAGAAAATTTGTGAATGTGATTGGGTTTATCTAATTGCTTTTGCTGGTTTACACTGCGACTGTGAACATCACCTATGAGTCAGGTCTACAATCCTCAATGTGGCCCACAAAATTGGACGTTCTGGATTTCGTCCTATGCATGCTTTACGGTGGATCCGGGCAAGCATCTAGCAATTCGATTGTTGGAGAAGCTAGTGTCTCTATCTATAAGAGAATCCATGCTTTCGGAAAAAAGGACTTGGGATTCCCTAAAAAGGGCCAACAAACGCTTCTCCACCTCTCATTTTCTACCTGCTCTTTTGGAATAACCACATTGTCCAAATGACTATAATCGCTCAATCCCAACATAAATCTACTTGTGAAATGCCAAAAGTAGAGAGCGGATTGCCTGTGACCACGGGCAACCCTAGATATTCATGTGCCTGGGGCTGTGTGGGACTCACAGAGATGTCCTTGACATATCCAATCCGTCCATCTGTTTTGCAAGACTACATTAGGACAAAAATTTTAAAATGGGAAGATTCAAAACTTAGGTGGGCCACACCAAATGAAACGGTGGGAAAGGAAACGTCCACTGTTAAAACCTTTTTTAGCTGACCATGATGTTTATATTCCATCCAAACCGTTCATAAGGTTATTACCACTCAGATAAACTGTAGTCGTAAATATCAACCTGATACAAAATTAATTTTTGACACCCCACGGCATTCAATCCCCACTCATTCGTTTGGGATGGCCCACCTGAGTTTTGGATCTACCTGATTTTGAGAGCCGTCCTGCTGTGGTCTTTAAAAACAGATGGTCGGAGTGGATTTGTCAAGGACATCTCTGCCGGCCCCACACAGTTATAACCCTTCACCCGGTGTTCTTTTTACCACAATTCACTAAATTTTGTCAACTCTTAACTGGCATCCATGAACACCAATCCAAACCGTCCAAGTGGTGGGCCACCTTGAGGATGGAACATAAGCTGAAAATCAAGGTGATTGCTCGATGTTAACTATATGTTGGCTGTTGATAAATGGACGGTTCGAAAGATATTTCTCATCAGTCAAAATCCAGTGGTAAAAAAAAAAAAAAAAAAGAATAGATGATTATGACTGCCCAAATCCGTATGATTTTGGGGCTTTGGCAAACAAACTGTGGGCCCATTGTAAATGAACCACGCCACCTCTAGTTGTAAGGGGTCTGGATAGAACATACATGAGATCTACACTGTCCATTCGGTGCACCGCCTGTATATTCGCTTCAGAAACCAAAAATTGGACCAGAAAAAAACTCAGGTAGGCCACACCATAAGAAGATCAGTTGGGATGGGATGCCCACCGTTAGTTGTATATGGGACCAACTAACGGTGGCTTGTATAGCGTGGAATACCTCCCTTGAACATAGAGGCTCTAGGCAGATTTTACAATATTGAATGGAATGGTGAGGCCCACCTGAGTTTTGGATCAATATCATGTGGCCTGACATTAGGTGGTGCACCTGACGGACCTACAGACAGTCGTCCAACCATGTCAACAAATACTCAGATCTGTCGTCACAAGATCAGTATGATTTTTGTGGTATGTCCCATCTGCAATGGTCCAAGATTCCAATGATCTGTTTTCAACATGCATGCATGCATGCCATAGACTCACATATGGTGATGAAAGGTAAAAGAATAGTGGTCCACCATGCCACTAAATCAGCCAAATCTAACGGCCTATTTTCTCTCTGTCTCAAGGCTTCATGTTGACTTTGCCAAGCCTCGAGATCCGTCATGTCCACACCATCCACTAAGGTGCAAATGGTCTAATGATTAGAACTGTCCGATTACTACCATATAAAGGCCACTATCACATAATCACAATTCAATGATGATCATTAACCTTTGGTTGTTGTTGAACGTGAGCCACTAAAGTCTTCCTTAATTTTCATTCTTGTACGATCATGAAGTGAGCTGTATTGTGAAACCTTGAGAAGTAATGATTCAGCAAAGACTAAGAAATCAAACAACTACCTCTGAAAATTAGTTTCATTTCACTTCGGGGAGATTAACCACTGAAACTTTTTAACTACCTAGGCAATCAATGAAGAAAAATAGGGGCAAGGAGAGAATCTCTGCATGGTTTTTCTTGACTGGGAGAAAGCTTAAGTTTGAGTCTCCACATAGGTGTTGATCACATAAGTTTTGAGAGGACGGTTGTTAGCGGGCTAAGCCTAGGGTAGGTCTCAGCCTAGATTTTTAACTTTTTAGGCTGGGTTTTCGAGCCAGGCCTATTAAAATTCTTATTTTTCATGCTCAAGCCTGGCCGTTGACATCCTAAGAAGATATATATCAATATGATTTAGGATATACATGAGGGAGCAAGAAAACAGGTAAGAACCAAGTGGGGAGACAAGTATGTTCTCAATTATTGCAGGCTTGCATTAGGGATTGATATTATACTTATACATTTTTTAATTGATTATAAACGAGTTAACAAGGCATTTGCAAGAAGCGATCCTATGATTTATGTTGTTTGCCTATGACTTACGGCTTTTGTTGTTGCAGAAATCTGACACACCCGCTCCGAGCACCAAGCTCGGGTTCTGACCTCTGCTACCTGCACAAAGGAATGACAAAGAAGACCCTAGACAGAACAAGGGACCCTTCGATGCCTAAGTCAGGCTAGGAATCTGGGTCTAAGTTGCGTATAGTAGGGATTTGGGTGAGAGATTTTGCGTACTTGTTCTTGTGTTTTCGACTGCTATTTATACCTTTCAATTGGGGTGGATGTGTCTGCAAAACTCAGCGTGATCTTAGCCACTAACTACAACCGAAGGATGCACGGATATCGGAGGTTATACAGTTATTCAGTTGATCGTGCGACAACAAGGCACAGTAATATTGCTCCACTCTTCCCTGTTGCTCCAATTCTTCCGATTTCATTCGAGGTCATTCCTCGGTGTTAATATTACACTAAGCATGACCTCCTGAAGTTTCATCTCTCGGATGTCTTCCTGAGGTTAAGTTGTCTGAGAGACAGTACGAGTCTCTCCCACTCAGAGGCTCGCCTCGTTTACACTGCTCGGTTATTTATCATCACCTCGGTCCTCATCAGACCCTTCGAATCTCTGAGCATTTCAGATTTTCCCATAACAGTTTTTATTGGCAAGAGAATAAAGAACATAAAGACAAATAGATATAAGGATGGGTGTTTTAAAAACTAAATATTTTTAAATTGAATTAAAATAGAGTATATAGAGTATAATTTTAATAATAATATATAGTAGTGGAAATTAAAAGGAGAATTGTTTAAGATTGCTAACCAGTAGAGATGTGATAAGGATGTTAGGGAGATTAAGAAGAATGTTGCCCATATAACGCAAGCAGGTTGGAAGAAATGGAAATGTAGCTTTAGAGTTTTATGTGCTCATCATGTATCATTCAAATTAAAAGGAAACCTTTACAAGATAGCTACAAAACCAATTTTTATAGTATAAGCATGGGTGAAATAAGCATGTTAAGATGGATAAGTGGCAAGACAAGAAAAAATATTTAAAATGAGTAAGTCCAAATGACTTATGAATAATACCAATATGTAATAAAAACAGAAAAATAGTCTTAGTATAAATCGGTTATATGCAACAAAGTTTAAGAACTACGCTGATTAGGAGTGAGTTGATGCAAAGTTTAAGGTTTTAAAAAGATAAAAATATATCCAAAAGAATATAAATGGAGGTAATAAGAAAAGACTTGATAATATTTGATCTAACTAAAATTATGACTGTTGATAGCATAAAATAATATAAAAGGATTCATATCGTCGACTCCAGTAGTAAAGATAAAGATTAGATTAGGTGAGGATGATGACGATGATTGTTATATATTTAACTATAGATAATGATTGTTACTATAGATAATGATTGTTAAAATCATCTAGTCAAGCCTGATTTTTGGATAGGTTAGGTAGGGATGAGGGTAAACCTGACCTCAACAGGACCAAACCTGACCCAAATACATGTGATTTACTAGCTCGATCAATCTCACCTAACAAAAAATTGCTAAACACACACAACCCAATTTCAAATGGGCTGGGAGTTTTCCAGCCTTAACCCAAACCAAGGACCCTGAGTACCTGCCGTGAACTTGGGGTTGAGTCAATTGGGTTCAGTCAAATGCATGAAAGTCTACGTTTGCAACAGCCATCATTCGAGTGCCACAATACATAACGTCCACCATAACCCTGTAGGGTTGTCGTACGTGAGATAACTACTCCTTACGTAAAATCCTGGGCCACGCATTACAAAGAAATGAACGGTCTGAAAATGACAACAATTGTCAACATTCAACGTAGATGGTGTCCCGGCCTTATTTTAAGGGTATTCCACATGCAATTAGAAGACCATCTGATCGGATGGATGTCTTACCCTTTGATGGGCACATCCAAAAATCACGCCCATGATTGAATGCTAATATCTGACCATGCGGTTTGATGACTTTTGAGTAAAGAAGAGAAAAATACATAAATAAATAGAAAGGATTCAGCTAATCCGGTCATGATCGAGCTGTATGTTTCCGGATTTACTGGTATTAACAAAGGAGGGTTGAACTTCCACGTCTTCTACTGTAAGTTATCTTGACCTGTGTGGCCCACTCAAAAGCGGAACAGGCGTGTTTTTTGGGATGCATGTTCTCCACAGGGCTCATGGGACCTTGTTACCCTTTAAAGGAAAAGATGAAGAATTTAATATATCTCTCACACGTGTGCCGCTTTACCACGTGTGGGAAAATCATACTTGGCTATCTACAGAACATTCTCCCTGCCTATCTACACACAACCACGTGTCCCAAAGCTTCGCGTCAGGTAGTTCCGCTCCTTTCACAAGAGCTTCGAAGCTCTTATGCATGCCATACGTGCATGGTACATACGTGCGAGATCTAATCCATCCATCAGGTTGGTCCGACCTCCTATCCATCCATCCGTACGTGTGAAATCTAATCCACCCATCAGGTTGGTCCGATTTATCCATCCATCCATACGTGCGAGATCCATTCCACCCATCAGGTTGGTCCGACTTATCCGTCCATCCATACGTAGGAGATCTATTCCATCTGTTAGAGGTCACAGGCGACTCCTGTAACTCAGTTGCAAATCGGATTGTGGTGAGTCGCCATATACACGAAGCCTTACATGGGCAGTGCATTTTGGTCATGTAAGCATGCAAATTGTTGACATTCGGGTTTTTTTTTTTTTTTTTTTGTTTTGTCGCTTGTGGTGTGTGTGGCGAATTTTGACCCTAAACACTAAGGGCTGTTTGGATTCACGTATACTATTGTATTGTAATTGAGTATTGTTCATGTATACATTGACGGTTTTGAGAATACACCTAAATCAGCATGTCATTGTTCAATGTTTAGATATGACATACTGTTCGGGTAAGTATACAATTTCTTGTACTATGTAATGTTTGGATACGATATATTGAGCCTGTGTATTGTATTGTCGTACAATATCTGGAGGGTTATTACCTCCATGGAGGAGCAGCAGTGACCTCAATCTAGGCCGTTCAATTTGTTGGCCTTCCGACGGATTCGGGTTTTTTCTTTTTCTCTCCAAGAGCAAAAATGATATATATATATATATATATATATATATATATATATATATATATATATATATATCACAAATCTAAGAGAGCTCTCCTCGTATGTGAGTTTCTACAATGTCTCTTTCCCATCATCAAGATCAGGCGTTATTGCTTTCACCACATGAATATAAAAAATTTTGGCATTCTCAATCTCTTTCTGCAAGGCTTCGATCACAACAGCCGTTTCAGCCAGCTTCTTGTCAAGGTTCCTGCCCATTTCAGGATCAAATTCTTTCTTCAAAGACTCCAATTTCATCTGGGTTTCTTGTATCGCATGTCTTGCGCTATGCCGCTCAGCATCTTTTTTTGATAGGATCTTTGCATGCTCTTCTTGGGCTTACACAAAGGCCAGCTTCACATGCACTAACGACTCCTGCACAGCTGCAATCTCTTTGGAGAACTTGCCTATCCTCTCCTTATTAGCTTCTGTCGCATGCTTGGCATTTTCTTCTTGGTGGAAGGCAAGAAGTGTTGAATGGAAGCAGGGATCTAGATCCCTGAGAGAGAAAATGCCATGATGGAGCAGGATATCTCCGTTCTCCACAGTTGAAATGTATAATATCCAAAAAGATAAACACCGCCCGATAATACTAGGTGTTGGGAGAAAAATACGTCAAGTCCGGAGTCTCGGATAGGGAATGAGTCGATTGTGCTCACACTGCCCAAATCGTCCGAGGCAACAGTTATGGCCGAGACAGTAAGGTGCAAAGCCAACAAGCAAACAAATTGGACGGTTTAAGTTAACTCGGTATACGAGCTAGCAACGCCCTCCTAAGTCCAGTAAGACCAAAAAGCTATAAGCCACCTGACCGACAGATAAAACCGACTCAACAAGTTGGTTATGTCGGCTACGGGGTAAGGAAGCATGACGGATAAAAATCGAGACTATTTCCGCCCGATAGAAGGAAGAAAGCTTATCCTCGAGAGCCAGCTGAGACTCATCCATCACATGAGTCGGAATCGGCCGAGCCGAGTGAGAGAGACGGTGTATATTCAAATACCGTCCCGAAAATCCAGAAAATAGATGTCCGATCCCGAAGATCTCGGGATCGGATGAAATCTGTTAAAGATATCAAATCTCCGAAGAAACAGGGAGAGAATCTCTACACGGCAGGGCTTCCTCACGCCTATAAGAACCCATCTCCATCGTGGTGAAAGGTATGCCACAGAAAACCCTAAAAGCCTCTGTCTTTATTCTCAAGAACTGACTTAGGCATCGGAGGTTCTCCTGCTTTAGCCAGGGTCCCCTTTGTGTTAAAGATTGTGCAGGTTAAAGACGACGGAGGCGACGGGTCCATCAGAAAAACACATCAACAGTTTGGCGTCGTCTGTGGGAAACGGACAAAAAGCCGTTTTTCATATTCTACCTAAAAATTCGTAAGACAAGTTCTAATGGTGAGGACTAGAAGAACAGATCAGGACGATGCAAACGAGACCGCCGCCAGCGCAGAATTAGGAGCTCCACCAATGGTCCCACCAGCCGCGTTACCGGTGGCGCCAACCGTATCCAATAATCAGCGGAACCGGGGGAACGCGCAATCGAGTCGGGAGGTTCAAGAGATTCGATCCGATATGAATGTCATGAAGTAAATGTTGGAACAGATGTACAACCAGCAGATGTTACTGCATCATCAAGGATAAACATCGTGTGTTCCCCCACCTGCGTCCAGCCCTCTGCCTGCTGCTCAGCCCGCAGCTCCGCGAACGTCCCATCAGCCGAGTCAACACCAGTGCCCGACTGAACCAGCACCAGCTCGTTCGGTCACAGCCGCATTACCTCCCTCTGATTTACGACACAGAATAGATCAAAAGAGGCGCAGTCGGCCTCCCGCTGAGAAAACGACAGAAAGTGAAGAACCCTGGAAAGCGAACATCCAGGACTTCAAGAAAGATATTCGGGAGGAAATAACGAAAGAAATGGCAGATATGAAACAGCGTCAGAATACATATCCAGCTCAATTTGAGGCTAAAGCGTCCCCTTTTATAGATGAAGTGATGCAGGCTCAGTTATCGGAAAGGTTTCACTTACCGCAAATCGTCCTCTTCACTGGGAAAACCGACCCAACTAAGCACATCAAATGCTTCAAAACTTATATGGAGTTGCACGATGCCTCGAAAGCAGTTATGTGCCGAGTCTTCTCTCTCACACTAACCGACATGGCTCGGCTTTGGTTTAAACAACTGAAACTGAAATCTATCGGTTCATTCGCCGAACTCAGCGACGCCTTCCTCGCCAATTTTATTGGTGGAAAAAAAAAAGAAACCGAAGCCACCTGCACATCTGAATAACATAGTTCAGAAGGCAAGAGAGCTACTGAAAGATTATATCAGACGTTTCAACTTTGAATCTCTTCAGGTTCGAAAACACTCGGAAGAAACAGCACTCAACGCGCTCATGCAAGGGGTCAGAGACAAGCCATTTCTAGCATCTCTGGATAAAAACCGCTGGAGACTCTGGCCGAGTTTATGGCTCGATCGGACAAATACGCAGATGCCGAAGAAACGCGACTCCTACGCAAGACAACCCAGAACGCAAAATCCTCGGCCAAAGAGTCGGTTAAAAAATGGGACCGACTCGGCTGAAGGGAAAAAGCGTAAGAATGATCGAGTACATGATGATCAAAAGTCAAGAAAGTGACCCGACCGAAGATTTTTCACATACACCCCCTAAATAAAACTCAGGAACAGGTGTTAATGGAAATCAAAAGTGAAGGTTTCGTCAACTGGCCCAATAAACTGCGGGGCAATGCCAACCGACGGAGTAAGAACAAATACTACCACTATCATCGTGATCACGGGCACAATACGAGTGATTGTTATCACCTGAAAGAAAAAAATCGAACGACTCATCAGGGAAGGCCGACTTGGAGAACATGTGGAAAGGGTCGTGTCCGTGGAAGAACGCCCGAACGAAAATCGAGTCACGGAAGAAATCCAAACAATCGTCGGTGGTCATCAAGGCGGGGGCGACTCTAATAATGCACAAAAGAATCACGCCAGAAGCATTAGTCAGCCCGAGTTCGAAATTCTCCTATTGTGTCGGCCTCTGAAGGAAAAGAAACGAGAGAAGTATTGCATCTCGTTCACTGAAGACGATGCTCGAGGCGTCCATCATCCCCATGATGATGCGCTAGTCATCACTCTCACCATCGCTAACAGAAAAGTTTTCTGTATACTCGTAGACATTGGATCGTCTGCAGATGTGCTATTCACTCAGGCGTTCGACAAAATGAAAATCGAGCAATCAGCGTTACGTCCAGTTCGAACACCGTTGATCGAATTCTCGGGAGGACAGATACTCCCAGAAGGGATTGCCTCACTACCGCTCACTGCTGGAAATCCCCCGCATCAGACGACAGTAATGGTAGATTTCCTGATCGTTAACCAAACATCTGTCTACAATGCTATACTCGATCGACCTACTTTGTATCTCTTACAAGCGGTGATATCCACATACCACCTTTCCATGAAATTCCCGACTGAGTCAAGAGTCGGAATCGTAAAAGGAGATCAGCAAGATGCTCGACGCTGCTATGCCACTGCAGTAAAAGTTCCGGTTGAAATATCAGTAATTGGATCGCTAGATCCCAGGGTCGAAACTCACGAACGAGGGTAACCGATGGAAGATCTTATATCAGTACCCTTGGTCGAGGCAGAGGAGTCGAATGTTGTACGAATCGGTTCATCCCTAAAGTCACTACTCAAAGACAATCTAATAGCTCTGCTTAGATGATATGCTGACATATTCGCATGGAGCCATGAAGATATGCCTGGGATCGATCCCTCGGTCATGATGCACCGACTCAACATCGATCCGACCTACCAACCGATCCAACAAAAAAGACCTCCTCTTGGCCCAGAAAGGTACGCTATCATTGAAGAGGAAGTTGGCAAGCTCCTCAAGGTAAAATTCATAGAAGAAGTATACTATCCGGAATTGATAGCTAATGTAGTACTTATGAAAAAAGTCAATGGGAAGTGGTGCATCTATATTGACTATACAGATCTGAATAAAGCCTACCCCAAGGATAGCTTTTCTCTCTTGAGAATCAATCAGTTGGTAGACAGCACTGCTAGCTATGAATTACTTAGTTTCATGGATGCATATTCGAGGTATAATCAAAATATAATGCATCAATCTGATAAATCTAAGACCACCTTTGTCACTGACAAAGGACTTTATTGTTACCGAGTGATACCATTTGGTTTGAAAAATGTCGGCGCAATATATCAAAGGTTGGTGAACAAAATGTTCGCTCGGCAGATCGGCCGGACCATAGAAGTATACATAGATGACATGCTCGTCAAAAGTATACTCGCGGCCGACCATATAGCCGACCTAGAAGAAACGTTCCTGACCTTACGCAAATACAAGATGAAGTTAAATCCAAGCAACTGTGCTTTTAGTGTAAGCTCGGGAAAGTTTCTCAGATTTCTGGTCAGTCAGTGAAGAATCGAAGCAAATCCCGAGAAAATCAAAGCTTTACTCGATATGGAATCCCCCAAAATTATTAAAGACATACAAAGGCTGACCGGACGAGTAGCCGCACTTAACCGCTTCCTTTCTAGAGCCACCGATAGATGTCTCCTGTTCTTCAAACAGTTGAAGAGACGACAATCAATGGAATGGACGGAAGAATGTGAAGCGGCGTTTCAGCAATTAAAGTCTTACCTTGGGTCTCCGCCTCTCCTATCAAAACCTGAGCCAGGAGAAGCTCTGCTGTTATACCTGGCTATGTTCGACGCATCGATTAGTTCGACACTGATATGAGAATACGACGGAAAATAACTGCCGGTCTATTATGTCAGTAAAGTGCTCCTACTGGCAGAAATGAGGTACCCATTGATGGAAAAGGTGGCCCTGGCTCTAGTTATCTCCTCGCGACTGTGACGGCCGTATTTCTCAGCACATACTATTGTCGTTATGACCGATCATCTGTTGCGTCAGATTCTATAGAAACCGAAAGCTTCCGGTCGACTTACGAAATGGGCGATCGAACTCAGCGAGTTCGATCTTCAATATAAACCGAGGATGGTGATCAAGGGACAAGCCGTGGCTAACTTCATCGCTGAAGTTACACCGTAACTTGTTACAGACGCTACTGAGCCCGTGAAAATGCCGACGGTCGCTTCACCCGGCTCATTACCCTCCCCACTTCCCTGGAAGTTGTATGTCGACGGCTCTTCCAACTCTAAGGCAAGCGGGGCAAGAGTAGTGCTGAAAACTCCCGATCAAACATATATGTAATATGCCTTGAGACTTAGATTTCAAGTGTCGAACAATACAGTGGAATACGAAGAACTATTACTCGGCCTCCGACTCGCAGCCAGTTTAAGAGTAACGCATCTCCACGTTTTCAGCGACTCCCAGCTGGTCGTCAATTAAGTCACCAATGTATACCAAACACGGAAAGAACAATTGAAAGCGTATATGGAAAAAGCTAAGGAATTGATCAGCGGATTTCGGCAATGTGAAGTAACTCGAATCCCCAGGACTGAGAATACCAAGGCCGACATATTAGCAAAACTGGCCTCGGCCAACGAAGACGACATACTCAGGTCAGTTTCGATCGAATATGTGGCAAAGCCGAGTATCGAGGAACTGCTCAACTCACCCATACACGCCATTGAGTCGGAACCTACCTGGCTCGACCCTATCGTCCAATATCTCAATGAAGGGATTTTACCTCAAGATCGCACCTGATGTGTTATTTAAACCAACATGATTTAAATGATATTTAAACTCGCAAGTATACGAAGCAGATATATATATATGGTACGTATTACGAGATCGTTCCCACGAGGACTGGTCGTCACAATTCAAATCTATGATTCTCCTTAACTAATCCAACAAAGAATGGAGCGAATTACTAAGCACAATTCTATGAATAAAACAATTGAGAATAGGGAAGAAAATTCAATCAGAGAAAGAGCACTAGGACTTTCGAATCCACCCCTAATTATCCTAACCCCTGTTTTGTCTGTTGATTCACCTTAATCTAGATTGATACCACTTATATAGAGAAAGTACAATCTGTGTCCTTCATCGGGCATACAGAATGTCTAATTCCTTTAAGCAATGCCATGAATAACATATCCCATGTCCTTGGTCGAGCACATGGAATGTACAGTTCATTAAAGCACCCTGTTTCTTCCTCTATAGGAAACCTGTTCTTGATCAGACACAAGCACCTATAATAAGCATCCAAACAACATCCATATATATACTTTGGTCAATTTCTTAGATGGAGAAGTATAGAATTTAAACCAATCAAGCCCACTTAGAGAAAGAAACACACCAATCAAATCAAAGTAAAATCAAAATATAACAAGAGTATTCAAATTAGGGGCTTCATCTCAAATTTCTAGTTTGAAAGATTAGCAATCCATAAAATTAATTAGGAAAGAAGGAAAAATAAATATGAAAAATAGGAACATCTCCCTTCTTCCTTCCTCTCTCTCTCCTTTCTTCTTCTCACTGGATCTGTTATTTTCCTCTGGATCTGGAATTCTCTAATTTTTGAATCCTCTTCCTCATGTTTTGTAACTCTTTTTATAGCTGATGGAGTGGCTGGAGTGGTGAAAATCGATTTGGGAAGCTATCGCACCGCAGCAAAAGCCTTTTGGCAGCCAAGTTTGGGGCCTCGAAACACTATACTTTCCTTGCTCAAATTCCAAAAAATACCATCCCTTAGGACTTTCTTAGGTCCTCTATATGATGTACGGTTCAGATCTACCATATGTCAAAGATGGTGGCCCACATTGCCTGGAAAAATCGGATTTCTTAATATGTGCGAAACTTTCGCACCCTTTCGCTGTCGTGATCGGTGGGCCACACAGAAGTATTTTCTGGAAAATCCACCCCATCCATTGCATTCAGAACAAAATTTCAGTCAAGAATGGGTGGTTTTGAATGTCCATTGACGGGGCCCAGAAAAGAAATCACGAAGAGATCAGTTTTGAACATTGCAGAGCAGTCCGTTTGTGGCCTCTGTACCGCACATGTGTGTATGCATGGGAGCAGAATATCAGCATGGTTTTGAAGCTCTCGAAGCCCTCTACACGGTGGACGGCTTGGATCAGCCGTACAGGTGACGGGTGGGGTCCACAACTTCCGCAAAAATCGACCAGCGTCCGTTTTTATGGAATTTGGAAACTTGGCGATTCTGTTTTTAAGAAGACAATGCGCGGCCCAGCCATGGCCGTCTGCTGCATTTACACTGGTGCGGCTGGTGCGAGTGTGTACTCGATGTACACACGTCGTACATACAAAATGTCCTGACCAAGTGATGTTTACGAGAAATCAGGTGGGCCCCAAATTGATGATTAGTGGGCTGATTTGATTGTTGGCCCACTTCCACAGGTGTTCAATGGTTAAAAATTGACGTGTATGGTTAATTCATGGTCCTCAGGTCATGTATGAAGTTTTGAGTCTATCAGATGGTGGGAACCCTGTGATCTTGCATTCTGGTTGGTTTTCGGGCCCGTTAAATGTGAACGGCTTGATTTCCTCTGATCTCTGGCGTGTACATCCATCGATCTTAGTCCCCTGGAATCCGTCCCTTACCTTGGTGTCTTCAGATCATTAAATCCATGCTTTTATCATCCTTTCCAGTCATATGTTCTCAAATACACCCTGCATCACAAACACAGTTAAAATCAGGCGTTAAACAGTATCATGCTCGTAAATCCAGGTAATAAATGGGGTCTAATATGTAATATTCGACCCTCAACACAACCCCAACCAGCATTTTGCTAGTCCCGAGCAAAACATGCGAAAAATAATTTCAGAAACAAAAGACAATTCTTGTAAACTCAAATGACTTGCGAACAGATAGTTGAGATGTGAAAATTCTAAGATTCATGAATGGTGAAAAGATTTTTCTCCTGAAATCAAGCTTACAGTAAACTTCATAATCAAGTTCAAAATATTAATCCATTAATTAGAACAATTTGAAACATTGAGTTCCATGAGTGTATAGTGTAATCTCGGCTTACAATCATTAAAAGATCCAATTGTCAATTTCATGATATCATTAGTAATTCGTGACAACCAACCTGAAACCAACACTAGCATTTTAGATCATCTTTTCGTTCTATCAGCCTTTGATTTCCTTTATAAACGGTGGTGCCAAGGAGGGGAATCAAATCTGCACCTATAGGGAGCAAACCTATGGTGAAAACTTGTCGCCTCACTCTTTTCTCATGCCAACTATGGGGAATCGAATCTTCATCTATAGGGAGCAAACCTATGATGACGATTATGCGACTTGCTCTTTCAATTCTTCTTTATAAACTGATGCTAAAAATTTTGTTTTTCAGGCTGGTTCCTTTCAAGCTTAGTGATTACCAAGTAAATCATTCAATTTTCGAACCGGAACCGTAATGTGTAAGTGAGATGTGATATGTGAAATCATGACTCAATCAATGTGTACAACTTCTAATCACGGGTTAACAATTCAAACTTAACTGTGAAATCTACCAGACAACTGAATCCAAGAGTCATAAATTACTCACATTCTGTATCTTGTAATTTTAAAATCACAACTATCCCTCAAAATCACTTCGAATTCAACAGAAATTTGTGAAAAAATGTTAAAATTTTCACAAATTTTGCTCAAGACCAAGAAAATACTGATTAGGTAACCTAATCTCCCACCCCTAACCTAAAATCTACATTGTCCTCAATGTAAAAGAAATAAGCATGCAATGCACATTAGACAACGAAAAAAAAAAAGAGGAGTGAGGGAAAGATAATACCTGGACGGAGAATTAAGAGGCTTTCTCAAAAATATCAACATAAAAGCGAGTTAGCACAAGAGAGACATCAACAAAAGCAAAAATAATCAAAAAGAAAAACAAAAGAAGATCTTACCTATACCACTTTCGCAGGTGCTCTCAATTGCATTTAGCGTATGCAACAAGCCTTTAAACCCCTAGGTTACCCCTAGTGGACGAGTTGTAGTCTCGTGAGGGTTTGCAGTAATGTTACCCACAAACATTGAAGTAACTAACTAGGAAAAAGCAATACAATAAAACAAAAGGCTGGGTTGCCTCCCAGGAGCGCTAAGTTTAACGTCTTCAGCCAGACAAGAACGGACCATGAATTAACTAATCTTTATAACTAGGGTCCGCCAAAGAAATTACCTCACTACCTTGATTAACCAATCCCAGACAAGTGATGTGAGTTCCCATGAACTGTGCTATTTGAAATGAGGTAACTGATATTGTCGTCAAATAATTTAAGGACTTCTGCTCGAACGACTTCTTCCATGTTAGGATCACGCTTCCTTTGCATTTCACGCGACATTTCCACAGCATGATCCATACATACAGTGGGGCATACTCCCCGTATTTCCGTTATCTTCCGTTCAATTGCTGCCTTATATGTGCTAAGAACATTAAGCAGCCTGCTCGCCTTTGCCTTCTCAGAGTTAGAAACTATGCTGTCAGGAAGAGTCTCAGAGGGATGAAGAGGTTCCACTTTCGCTCTCCATTTTGCAGTCTCCAATATAGGAGTAGAGTCGAGCAGTGCATTGACTTCGTGGATGAGACTATCTATGTCAAAGTCCATGCCATATTGTGCTAAGCAGGTCTCAAGTGGATCTTCAAAGGATTTACGGAAGGAGTCCTGCACTAGACTCTCGATCATGTCCACTTCGAATATGTCATCCAAATCTGCGGATTGTTGTCCTACATTAGAGACATTGAGTTTAATATTCATGTTACCAAAGGACAACTTCATAACTCCATTCCGGCAATTTATAATAGCATTAGATGTGGCCAAAAATGGACGACCCAAGATGACTGGGATCTGACTATGAGGATTCTGGACAGGCTGAGTATCTATAACTATGAAATCCACTGGAAAATAAAATTTATCAACCTGGATTAACACATCTTCAATAACACCCCGGGGCACCTTGACAGATCTATCAGCTAGTTGTAATGTTATTTTAGTCGGTTTCAACTCACCAAGTCCTAGCTGCTCATAAACCGAATATGGTAACAAATTGACGCTCGCCCTTAAATCAAGCAATGCCTTCCCGATCTTATGATCTCCTATGCCGCAAGAAATGGTCGGAGCTCCTGGATCCTTAAATTTAGGAGGGGTGTTATGTTGGATCATGGAGCTGAGTTGCTTTGCAAGGAAGACTTTCTTATGAACATTCTGCTTACGCTTTTGAGTGCATAAATCTTTAAGAAACTTAGCGTACGCAGGGACTTGCTTGATGGCATCAAGTAACGGAATGTTGACTAGCACTTTTTTAAACACATCCAGGATTTCATCAAAGTTGTTTCTTTTCTTCATTGGTGCCAAACGTTGAGGAAAAGGTGCTTTGGGCATATAGGGTGGCACATTAGTGTCTCTTGGAGAGTCAGAGAGCTTTTGGACTTTGGATGCATTAGTGTGTCTCTCTGCTTCATCTTGATCTTCTGCTTTAGAATTTGATTCATCCCTAGGCATCTCTATTCTGTTATCAATCTGTTTGCCTGACCTAAGGGTAGTGATCGATTTGGCTTGCTCATGATATTGCCCTTGGTTGAAATTAGAGTCAATCTCATACTGTCCCTTTGGATTAGCCACAGGTTGGCTAGGGAACTTGCCCTTCTCTCTCTCACTCAATGTGGCAGCTAGTTGACCCATTTGTACTTCCAGCTTGGCAATGGATTGCGCATTCGCATGTAAGCTTTCTTTGGTTGGCTAGTAAGGTTTGTTGGGTGTCTTTTTGGAATTGAAGAGAACTCGCATAAAAAGATTGAGTGTATCCTCAAGAGATGGTTTCCTTGATTGTGCGAGCGCGCTTGTTGATATTGCGGAAACTGTTGAAATTGTTGACTACCAACTTGGGAGTGCGGTTGCATGGGAGGATTTCCAGATGGTCCTCCTTGTTGTGGTCCTTTTGCCCAAGAGAAATTTGGATGCCTACCCCAACCTGGGTTGTAAGTTTCTGAGTAAGGATTATTCTCAGGTCTTTGAAAAGTGTTCATTGCATGTACTTGTTCAGAAAGAAGTTCTGGGGATGCTGCACCCGATGGACAAGACTGCGTAGGATGGGCAGGACTAGAACATATGGCACATGCCTCGACTTGAGCTGTTTGTGGAGGTCCATTATTTAATACCAGAGCATCAACTTTCTTTGTCAGGTTATCAAGCTTGGCGCACAGATCTGGCATGACTCCTATCTTATATATACCACCTCTCTTCTGTGGTTGGGAACTTCTGTCACCTCTATTTGAATAGTCCCATTGCTGGGAATTTTCACACAAGGTTTCAAAGAAGTTTCATGCTTCAACATCACTTTTGGTCATGAATGACCCTCCACTGGTGGCATCAACCATGCGATGGTTCTGGGGTGTCAAACCGTCATAGAAGTATTGAACCTGTTGCCACTTTTCAAAACCATGGTGTGGACATTTAAGAAGTAAGTCCTTCCATCTTTCCCAACGTTCATGAAAGTGCTCTCCCTCTTTTTGTGTGAAATTGGTAATTTCCCTACGGAGAGCATTAGTTTTGTAAACAGGGAAGAACTTGTTTAAGAACTTCCTAGACAATTGGTCCCATGTAGTGATAGACCCAACTTCTAAAGAATTCAACCATGCTTTCGCCTTATCCTTCAAAGAAAAAGGAAAAAGGCGCAAACGGATCGAATCGTCTGAAAAGTTTTGAAACCTAAAGGTAGAGCAAATGTCTAGGAATTCTTTCACATGATGATATGGGTCCTCCTTGTTTAAACCGTAAAAGGAAGGCAACAAATGTATGACCCCAGTCTTGAGTTCAAAGTGTGCTGCCGTGGTGGTGGGCAATACTATGCATGAAGGCGCATTGAATTGGACAGGAGCTGAATAATCTCTAAGAGCTTTAGTTCCATTCTCATCCGCCATTTCAAATAGGATGTTTCTAAATCTTCTACGAAAAGTTCTGTCTATTTCAGGATCAAAAGGTGCTAGTTCTATGTTCAGAGATCTACGTCCTAGCATAAACTATGTTATTGCAATGTAAGAAAGAAAACTAAACTAAGAAGCAACCTAAGAGAAATAAAACTAGAACTAGAAACTATGAGATTCTAAAACAAGTTAAAACTATGTAAATAAGAATGGGAAGAAAGAACCAGGAAAAGGAGATGATTGATGGCAGAAGATTTAAGAAGCTCCTCCTTCACTTAGTAGCTTCCTTCCTCAATTCCTGTAAATAAAAACAAAAACAAATCAAGTTTCCTAAAATAATGATAGAAAAATCCTAAGCAACGGTTAATTTCTAAAAAAAAAAAGTTTCTAAAACTAGAAAATAGAAAGTTTCTAAATCCAAAGTTAGAAAATAGAAAATTCCTAAAAAATAACAACCTAATTCTCAAAATAGAAAGTAGAGGAGTGGAGAATTTAGAAAGATGTTACCAATTTGGAGATCTATGTTAGAATCCTGCAAAAGAAAACAAAACAAGTTAGTTTCTAAAACAGAAAATCTAAAATTAGAAATTTTCTAAAGAACAAAAAAGAAGAGTTAGTTTCTAAAAAGAAAAGAAATCCTAGAATTAGAAAGTTACTAAAAATAAAAAAAACTAAGTTAGTTTCTAAAAAAAAAAAAAAAAAAAAAAAAAAAAAAAAAAAAAAAATTCTAAAACTAGAAAATAGAAAGTTACTTAAAAGAAGAATCCAAATCTAAAAATAGAAAATTCAAAAATTCAAAAAAAGAAGTTCTAGAATTGAAAAATTTCTAAAAAAAGAAATCCTAATTCTAAAAATAAAAATTAGAAAAAGTAAAGAATTTATAAAGGGATTACCAAATTAGAAGTTTATATCAGGACCCTACAAATCAGGAAATAGGTTAATTTCTAAACTAAAGAAAAGAACTCTAAGTTAGTAAAATCCTAAGCTATGAATTATGATAAGAGAGAATCCTAAATTCAATTTGGAACGAAACAATCCCCAGCAACGGCGCCAAAAAACTTGATGTGTTATTTAAACCAACATGATTTAAATGATATTTAAACTCGCAAGTATATGAATCAGATATAGATATGGTACGTATTACGAGATCGTTCCCACGAGGACTGGTCGTCACAATTCAAATCTATGATTCTCCTTAACTAATCCAACAAAGAATGGAGCGAATTACTAAGCACAATTCTATGAATAAAACAATTGAGAATAGGGAAGAAAATTCAATCAGAGAAAGAGCACTAGGACTTTCGAATCCACCCCTAATTATCCTAACCCCTGTTTTGTCTGTTGATTCACCTTAATCTAGATTGATACCACTTATATAGAGAAAGCACAATCTGTGTCCTTCATCGGGCATACAGAATGTCTAATTCCTTTAAGCAATGCCATGAATAACATATCCCATGTCCTTGGTCTCCGCACATGGAATGTACAGTTCATTAAAGCACCATGTTTCTTCCTCTATAGGAAACCTGTTCTTGATCAGACACAAGCACCTATAATAAGCATCCAAACAACATCCATATATATACTTTGGTCAAGTTCTTAGATGGAGAAGTATAGAATTTAAACCAATCAAGCCGACTTAGAGAAAGAAACACAACAATCAAATTAAAGTAAAATCAAAATATAACAAGAGTATTCAAATTAGGGGCTTCATATCAGCCCTAGCTGAAAGATTAGCAATCCATAAAATTAATTAGGAAAGAAGGAAAAATAAATATGAAAAATAGGAACATCTCCCTTCTTCCTTCCTCTCTCTCTCCTTTCTTCTTCTCACTGGATCTGCTATTTTCCTCTGGATCTGGAATTTTCTAATTTTTGAATCCTCTTCCTCATGTTTTGCAACTCTTTTTATAGCTGATGGAGTGGCTGGAGTGGTGAAAATCGGATTTGGGAAGCTATCGCATGCGCAGCAAAAGCCTTTTCGCAGCCAAGTTCGGGGCCTCGAAACACCATACTTTCCTTGCTCAAATTTCAAAAAATATCATCTCTTAGGACTTTCTTGGGTCCTCTACATGATGTACGGTTCAGATCTACCATATGATCAAAGATGGTGGCCCACACTGCCTGGAAAAATCAGATTTCTTAATATGTGCGAAACTTTCGCACCCTTTTGCTGTCGTGATCGGTGGGCCACACAGAAGTATTTTCTGAAAAATCCACCCCATCCATTACATTCAGAACGAAATTTCAGTCAAGAATGGGTGGTTTTGAATGTCCATTGACGGGGCCCAGAGAAGAAATCACGAAGAGATCAGTTTTGAACATTACAGAAAGCAAATGTGGCCTGGCCTCTCGCACGCACATGTGTGTATGCATGGGAGCAGAATATCAGCATGGTTTTGAAGCTCTCGAAGCCCTCTACACGGTGGATGGCTTGGATCAGCCGTACAGGTGACGGGTGGGGTCCACAACTTCTGCAAAAATCGGCCAGTGTCCGTTTTTACAGAATTTGGAAACGGCAGTTGCCGTTTTTAAGAAGACGCTACGTCAGCGGCAGCGGCCGGCACCGTTCTGCGCATCTTTGGTGCGGCACAGGTGCGCGAGTGTACTCGGTGTACACACGCTGTACATACAGCCCACCGTGATGTTTACGAGAAATCTACACCATCCATCCTCTTTCTCATGTAATTTTAGCCATCAATACCAAAGTTGAGGCAGTTCCAGATATCAGGTGGGCCCCAAATTGATGATTAGTGGGCTGATTTGACTGTTGGCCCACTTCCACAGGTGTTCAATGGTTGAAAATTGACGTGTACGGTTAATTCATGGTCCTCAGGTCATGTATGAAGTTTTGAGTCTATCAGATGGTGGGAACCCTGTGATCTTGCATTCTGGTTGGTTTTCGGGCCCGTTAAATGTGAACGGCTTGATTTTCTCTGATCTCTGGCGTGTACATCCGTCGATCTTAGTCCCCTGGAATCCGTCCCTTGCCTTGGTGTCTTCAGATCATTAAATCCATGCTTTTATCATCCTTTCCAGTCATATGTTCTCAAATACACCCTGCATCACAAACACAGTTAAAATCAGGCGTTAAACAGTATCATGCTCTTAAATTCAGGTAATAAATGGGGTCTAATATGTAATATTCGACCCTCAACAGCATCGAGGCCCGGCGACTAAAGACCCGAGCGTCATGCTACACCATATTAAATAGGGTGCTATATAAGAAAGGCTTTTACGCTCCCCTACTGCGGTGTCTGAATCCCCTTAAAGATGACTACGTGTTACGGGAGATACATGAAGGAATTTGTGGAAATCACTCGGGCGAGCGATCCCTCGCACAGAAATTTTTACGTCAGGGATATTACTGGCCGACAATCCATCAAGATGCCTGCAAGTTCGTCCAGAAATGTGACAAATGTCAGAGGTTCGCGACCATCCCTAGACAACCACCTGAGGAGTTAACTCCCATGACCGGTCCTTGACCCTTTGCGCAGTGGGGAATTGACATTATTGGACCTCTCCCTATGGGGAAAGGCCAAACTAAGTTCGCAGTCGTGGCAGTAGACTACTTCACAAAGTGGACCGAGGCAGAGCCCTTGGCAAAAATAACCGAACAGAAGATTACCGATTTCGTATGAAAAAACGTCATATGTCGGTTCGGGATACCTCGAACCATTATCACTGACAATGGGTGACAGTTCGACAATAGACAATTTCGCAATATGTGTAGTAATCTCGGGATCCGAAACGTGTACGCTTCACCTCATCACCCTTAGACTAATGGGCAAGTCGAGGCTGTCAACAAGATCATCAAGCAGCATCTTCGAAAGAAGTTCGACCGAGCCAAGGGAGCATGGGCTGAGGAACTCCCGAAGATACTGTGGGCTTACCAAACCACTGCTTGAACAGCTACAGGAGAAACTCCTTTCTCCCTCAGTTATGGCTCGGAGGCAGTTACCCCTGTTGAGATTGGGATACATTCTGCCCTAGTCGATTCGTACAATGAGCAAGATAATGAAGAACTCTTATCGCTCAGGCTCAACCTACTAGAAGATAAAAGAAAAGAATCTCGTTTGCAAATGATGGCTCAGCAGAGACAAGTAGCTCGGTTCTTTAACGCCCGAGTCAAAACTAGGCGGTTCTGAGCCGAGGACATGGTCCTCCGGAGAACGTTCCCAAATACAAAGAAAGTTGGTGCAGGCACACTGGGACCCAATTGGGAAGGACCCTATGTCGTCTCAAGTACCATCCAACCTGAAACTTATCTATTGGAAAGCCTAAACGGGCAATTACTACCTCACCCCTGGAACGCCGAGCATCTCAAAATCTATTATCCTAAGGTTGGTCATGAAAGAGCCTGCTCCTTGGCCTCTATGGCCCGTGCGGCTTCCTCTTCAGCCTGCTGGATAAGCGTCACGGCCTCAGCTTTGGCCCGAGCTAAGGTGTCTTTGTAAGCACCATGAACTTGACGAAGATGTCGATACTCTTCCTCGGTCTTCGCCAGGAGCGACGTAAGACGGGCACTCCCGGCCTTCGTAACCTCGAGAGCTCCCTTCGCTTCCTCAGCTGCCTTTCTAACGAGCGCCAGGTCACTAGTCACAACGCCGACCCGACTCTCGGCAGCCTCGTGACGTCCCTCTACCTCAGCTACAAGCTTCTGAGCTGCAACCAGCTCCGAGTAAGCCTTGACTAAGTAGGGGGCCAACCGCAAGCGATAAAAGCTGAGTTAGGATAAGAATTTGAAACCAAGAATAACAGAAAAACGAAAGGAAGAGATTTCACCTCGAGAAGTGCCTTTGCCGCATGGCCGAGGGTCTGCGTTGTGGGAGCATTATAAAGACTTGAAAAGTCCTCACTCCTGTGAGCAAGGGCCCAAGGAATCATCCCCGATATAAAGTTTTAAAAGGGCAATGGCTCCTTCTGAGTCACTCCCCTCTTAAAGAATCTCCACTCAACCCTTCTTTTGGCCTCAGGACCTCCTCTGCAGCAGATCTCGGCTCAGGTGACGCAACCACCTCCTCCGCCCTATCATCAGGGTCAGAGAGCACGACCACAGTAGGAGCGGCCGAGGTAGAAGAAGCTGAGGCAACCGGCTCCTTGGTTTTTGGAGCTATCTTCGGCTGTTTTGAGGGCCGAGTCCCTGATAAAAGCGCTAACCTAAGAGGAGCCTTCACTTGAGAAATTGGCTTAAGGGCGGGTCGAGATTCGGCCATATCCGTGGAAGCTGGTTTAAGAATGGGCTGAGCTTCAGGAAGATCTGAGACAAAAACAAGATAGGTCAGATGAAGTTCAAAGAAGACTTAATAACAAGGAAAAAATTACCTGATACAGCCGAATCTAAACCTACGATATAAAGTCGCTCAGGCTGCAATAGTACCTTATAGGACCGATCTTCCAGACTTAGCTTTCTCAGGTCCCTGATTCGAGCTAAGTCGTTGGCTCCGACCTTTCCTCTTTTCTTCTGGATATCTGCAAAGTATAAGTAAGTTAGAATCTATGCTCTGCGATGCAGAAAGACAGACAACGATGTACTGAGTCACCTGCTTTTCGAAATGTCTGAGAGACCGTAGATACAAAAGGCACAGATTCGGTCGTCTCCCAGCGACCACACGCCCAGAACCATCTTTCTTTCCAGTGCTTGTTGGAAGTTGGTGGGTCGGTGATAATAGAGCCGCTTTTGCCTCGCAAGGCGCCTAGAAAATAAAAGGCGAAAAAGTTTGGATTCGGCCGTACTTGATACAAGTAGAGGAATTCATCGACCATCAGTGGGGGTTGTTCTAGCTCAACTCACAACACCGCGCACCCAAACAAGTTCCTCCACCCGTTCGGGATTATTTGTCCGGGAGCAAGCCAGATACGAGACAGGAAGTCTCGAGCAATGGACTGAAGGGGTAACCGTAAGCCATATTGCATCGAGACTTGAAAAATTATGACCATCCCCGCAGGAGGATGGTCGGGTAACTCGTCCGGACAAGAAAGACGAATAATAACTGAGTCCGGGACATGATACCCGGCTCGAATTCGGATCAAATCTGACTTAGTCAAAATTGAGGGAACAGGACCGCTCAGATCATCTTCAGCCCCCTCTCCTTCGGAAGACGACTCGGAAGCCTGCGCCGGCTGAGTTATGGGAGCAGACTCAGAGGCTCCCTCTGCGATTCTTGTTTCTCCCTCCTCCTCCAATAAATCCATCGCAAGATTGGGTCTCCCCAGCCGGGTTACCAGAGACGACCCACTGTGCAAAGGACCGGCCAGAACGGGACACTTTGCCTGCGATCTAGCAGTCCTCTCAAAAAGGAAAGCGGCATTAGCATCAACCGCAATCTCCGCCAGCAAGGAGGGTGATTCTACAACGTTCCAGAAACGCTGCGTTTCACCCTCGTCGCCGGAAATTCCCTCCCCGGGGCTCTGGGAGCCTTGCATTGCCATTAATGTCAACAGAAAGGGAGGAAAAAACTCACCGGAGAAAGCAACGATGATCGAAAGGAAGATAACTGAGGAGGAAACGGTAAGGGTAGAAGCCCAACACAAGGACAGTAGGGAACAGGGAAGAAACAGAGAAAAAAAGAAGAAGAAAGGAAGAAAACGAAAATGAGGAGCGGGAGTGAGGCAACAGCCTTTTTTATAGTCCTACCACGTGGCAGGGGCAATTAATGAGCAGACGAAATGACACCTGCCTCGACTCCCTCGCTCGATACGTGGCACACACCGACTGACAACGGCGACATTCTCGCCACGCGTCCAGGGCCCATACGCAAGAAAGGCGACTTTACGGCTGGCCGCTCGTGCGACCTCGGGTAACGAACCGTCACCTGTTAAGAACGACTCAAAGAGCATTAAATGTCTCATTATGGCCTCAGCTTCCCGTGCAAACCAACCTAAAAACTTATTACTCCTCAGTGCCGAGTGAGGCATAAGGAGTAAGGGAGGCTTACTGTTGGGAGAAAAATACGCCAAGTCCGAAGTCTTGGATAGGGAATGAGTCTACTGTGCTCACACTGCCCAAATTGTCCGAGGCAACAGTTATGGCCGAGACAGTAAGGTACAAAGCCAACGGGCAAATAGAATAGGACAATTTAAGTTAACTCGGTATACGAGCTAGCAACGCCTTCCTAAGTCCACTAAGATTAAAAATCTATAAGCCACCTGACCGATAGATAAAACCGACTCAACAAGTTGGTTATGTCGACTACGGGGTAAGGAAGCATGACAGATAAAAATCGAGACTATTTTCGCCCGATAAAAGGCAGAAAGCTTATCCTCGAGAGCCAGCCGAGACTTATCTATCACATGAGTCAGAATCGGCCGAGCCGAGTGAGGGAGACAGTGTATATTCAAATACCGTCCCGAAAATCCAGAAAACAGATGTCATATCCCGAAGATCTCGAGATCGGATGAAATCTATTAAAGATATCAAATCTCCGAAGAGACAGGGAGAGAATCTCTACACGGCAGGGCTTCCTCACGCCTATAAGAACCCATCTCCATCGTGGTGAAAGGTATGCCACAAAAAATCCTAAAAGCCTCTCTGTCTTTATTCTCAAGAACTGACTTAGGCATCGGAGGTTCCCCTGCTTTAATCAGGGTCCCCTTTGTGTTAAGGATTGTGCAGGTTAAAGACGACGGAGGCGATGGGTCCATCAGAAAAACACATCAACACTATGCATTGAAGAGACTGCACTGCACGATGCAGTGGCGTCTCAAATCAGTTTACCGCCTTTTAAAAGTTCTGGATTATTGGTGTATTCGCACGCATGGTAAACGCCAGAAGCCAGCTCTAATCCAAATACTGTATAATGGGTATATTCGAGAATATTCTGTTATAATACCATAAAACGCACCCTTATACGCGAATCCAAACAGGCCCTAGGATAGACATATACGTGGAATGTGATTGTATATGACCATTGTATATGACTGATACTTAAGAAGATCGGTTGCCTATTCACCTACTCGTATAAAATTATTACAAGATGATTAAGCCTGTTTGGATTCGCATATTGCATTGTATTGTATTGTATTCAGGTACTATTCATGTGTACATTGGACGGTTTTCAGAATATATCCAAATCAATCTGATACTAATCAATGTTTAGATAGGAGGTATTGTTTGGTATAGTATACAGTACGTAATACAAATCACTGTTTGGATAGGACGTATTATGTCTGCGTATTGTGCAACCATACAAATTTCAACACAACATGTATGGATGATCAACCCATGTTTTTCCCCTGCTCTCAGAGGAGCTACGGCCTCCGCTCCAGTTCTCTCGCTTCTTTCAACAGAATGAAGTGAGAAGCTCTTCTCATTGCAGCCTTCTTCAGATCTAGAATCAATTTTTTCCTTCTCTGGTGATTGTTAAGATATCCCTTCTTTCGCTCCAGAGGTCCTCTTCTCTTCCTTTTGTTTTTTTTTTTTCCTACTCTGTTTTGGAGTTTTTTGTTCGTTTTGATTTCTATGAAACAAGTGATAATGTTTTCTAGTCTCTGTACGATCAGATCTTTCATCTTCTTTTTCTTTTTCTTCAATTTGTGTGAAAACTGTTATGGATTCCTGACGTTTCTTCTATTTTAAAAATCAATTATCTTGTTCTGAAATGTAATTTGAATCCATGGCTTCCTTTTCTTCTTCTTCTTCGTCTTCATCTTCTTCTTGAAATCGGAAGCTTCGATTCATGATGCATGCGAACGTCATCATTGTTTTTGAGTTTTCTGAGATTGAGTAACGACATACGCTGGGATTGGCTGCCTTGACCAAATCTCGATGAGATAATACGGGGTCTCTCCATAGTGGCGAGTGGCTTGAAAAGTTAAAGAGAATGATAATACAGTGCAGTGCAGTGATTCGGGAGTAATGACGGCAAGCCTGAATTCTGACAACACTATACCGCGGTTTCGATTTTTTGAAAACGGTATGAAATCGCACGCATAGGATACGACGCTTGTATGCTCCAATCCAAACGCTGAATAATGAGAATATTTGGGAATATTCAGTTATTATACGATACAACGCACTCTTATACGCGAATCCAAACAAGCCTTGTCAAAGGCTAGGTTCTTCTTTTGCCTTTAGTACCAAATGACTTTTGGTATGTCAAACAATAAAAAACAATCACATAAAAAATAAAAAATAAAAAAATTTACTTACAGTTGATCGTGAGTTATTGAGATTGTAAGGTATCTTTATAAATGAAAAATTGTTTGTATTGAGACAAAAATAGTGCAGTACGAAAGCGTAGGCTCATATTACAGCTAAAGATTATCGGTACTTTTGGTATAGAGCTAAGTTATGATTTTTTTTTAAGATAAATTAATTTAATTTGTTGAGTAAGTATGAGATTATTTATTCAATTAATTTTCTCTTTTATTTATAAGCTTTTGTACCGTATTGTCACACTATCTTCTTTGTATTCTTCTAATAATTTCTTTTCTCTCATTGCTTTGTCTCTTGAATTTGTCATTAGATTACCTTCATTATCCAACTCATCATTAGCTATGCTTATGTAAAAAGTACTCTAAATATTTTAAATGGCATTTAATATTCAGCTCAACATTAGCTGTGCTTAAGTGCTCATATTTTATAAGATATAAATATCTTTACATATCTTCTAGGATTAATGGCCGATACAATACAAATTGATTAGACAATGCCGACCACTGAATAATGGACTCTTTCGTAGAACATGAACAGTTTGGTCATGTAATCCTACAATTTGTGTGGCTTGGATTGGATGTTCATGCCACTTGGACAGTGAGACATCTCACCCGTGAGCTGGTATGCATGCGAGACAACGCATACGGCCAGAGTCATGTACGTAGTAACGAGGTCGAAGGTAAATGACCAGTAAACGATAGTAAAAGCAGAGCAGAGAGGCCTTCTCTTCTCTGATGGAAAGAGGCTTCCATATTCCAGATGCGATGCGATCGCCAGAGGCCGAAAAGTAAGAGACATTGGACGGAAAATGACATCCACCGGCTCGGTAGTTACAGTGACGTGAGTGTAGGATAAGCATCGTGCGCCCACCTCGCTTCTGCTCGGTCGGTACACGCTTCCCCTTTTTTTGAAAAACGGGTGTAAGGATAGAGAGGGAAAGTGGGCCCCATTTCTCCACTAATTCCGACTTTCTGCCCTTCCTTTTCGTGAATTTCTCCCTTTCCAACTCGTCTTGCCTCTGTCGCGACTCAACATCCACCGTCTGTCGCCCCGTTGGCGCCCGTACACTGAGATGGTCAGATTGTCTTAACTGTCCGTCTTCTACTTATTACTATAGATAATCCATATTGAGATAGGCAGCATTTATTGATGATCCTGACCTTTGATTTCCAAAGTCGAAGTTGAAAGGTCACAATCTCCTCATCTAAAATTAACGATGATTACAATAATCCATTCGATGTAATTTATTATTATGAAATATACATCGTAGAATTCAGAATATGGACGGTTTCGATCATCTGAAAATCTCATCATGTGACGGACTCAAGGGGCGACATATGATTGGAATATGTTTCGCGACAGAGGAAAGACGAACTCCTTTCTTTCCTTTTCTTCGAAGAGAGAGAAAGTTCGTGTATCGCGGTTGGAGAGTTGGAAATTGAACATAGAGGCTTCAGTCCACGTGGCTGACGACCGCGTTTCGTCGACCTCACATTACAGCCGTCCACGTGGCTGACGGCCACGTTTCAACGATCTTACTCGACGGTTTCTCTTCCATTTATCTCTCTTTACGCCTCATGCGCACGTTAGGAAACCACCTTCTCTTTTAATCTTCTTATTCAAAACGCGCGCGCTCCGTCTCTTTCGACTGTTATTATTCCTTATTGACGTATACATTCTGAAAGCTGTTGTAAAATCAGCCCAAAAGATCGATTTTTCGTTCTTCCTTTCTGAAGAATCTGCGACGATCCGATTTCAGGCGGAGGCCGAGCATCGGATCCGATTCTTCAGGTGAGTTCGCGGATCTGCTTTTGTTATAATATATCGGATTCCGTCGATTAATTCAAGACGAACTATAGTGCTGCTGTGGTCCCATGGTTCATTGATCCAAGCCGTTGATCTGATGGGCCAAAGGGTGGATTGAGTATGCTCCTGACATCCCCCAGATTGGAAGACCCGACCTTTTGGTAATTGGATTTCTATGTTGAATGGGAGACTTTTGCTGTAATTTCTCATTAACCGTCTGTTGTAGGCCATTGATCGAGGTTGGGATCTTTCAATCTGGATTCTGGAAGTATACCCGTCCATAGTGGGCCCGTGAGATCAACGGTTTCGGTCACAGAAGCTCGTGCCCCACATATACGGAGTTCTCTGCATCCGCAAATTCGTTGTTTGATCATGCACAGGACCCGATAATGCCTCTTGATTGAAATTGTGAATTTGAAATTTTTGTTCCTTTTTTTAAAAATTATTTTTGGTATTTGGACTTTTTTTAGGCAGCTGGAAGCCGAGAAGGTGTTTTGGACAGCTTTGATTTTTTGCAAATTTTCTAATTAATATTGGTTTTTTAGGTCTTACTTTTATATTTTATATGTAGTAGAAACTCAATGTTGGACCTTTTTTTATTGGAGCTTTTGAGTTGTCTGTGAAATTACTTGTTTGTTAGTTTCCATTGGATTTGATTTTTTTTCTTTTTTTTTTAAATACAAGTTTGAACATTTTCTCGCCGAAGCGTAGAGGGTTTTTATTTGTTCTAAAATTTCTTTCTTTTTTTTTTCAATTTTCATCATAGATAGATTTTTGTTAGTTCCTACTATTTTAATCATGATGATTATGCTTGAAAATTGAATTATTTGGAGTTCCAATGTTGCGTCCAGGTTGGAAATTTTAATTGGGCTTTTCAGTTGAAATATTCTCTTCTGATTTTGGGAAGTAGAAGTGGGAGAAGAAGCTGAGAAATTGGTCTATCTGCAGTTTGCATTTTCAAAAAACGTATTTTCTGCTTTGGTTTGACATGAGTTGATTGTGCCGGGATTTGATATGCAGAACTCTTTCTATAGATGTTTCGATGCAGTATATGGCATTCATGTTATGATAAAATTGTGTTGAAACTTTTGTTTGATGATTTTTTCATTTCTTTGAAAAGCTCAAATTCGAAATGGAATCAGTACTTTGATTTCTGAGATTGACTCATTTGAGGTAAGAAACAATTGCCGAGTATTTGAAAAATTGACCCAACTGATTTTTAACCTGGTTTTTAATGAAATTTTAGTCTTGACTCAATAAACAGAGCTTAGGCAATCCCAAGTTGATACAACGAGTTTCAAATCAAGCAGCAATTTTCTTTCTGTCTTGCAGCAATTTTCTTCTTCTGCTGCTGCTTCTTAATTCCAAGCTGATACAACGAGTTTCAGATGAAGCAGCAATTTTCTTTCTTTTATTTCTTGACTAAATAAACAAAGCTTAGGCAATCCCAAGTTGTTGCAGTGAGTTTCGAATCAAGTGGCATTTTTTTTCTTTCTTTCTTGCAGCAATTCTCTACGGATGATGGTAATACCTGGAACTACTAAACTAAAAAGTTTCTTATTGATAAATGACATCTTCCTTATTGTGTGTGTGTGTGTGTGTGTGTGTGTGTGTGTGTGTGTGTTTTAATTTCTGTCCTACAAGCGTATGAAATCCACTACTTTTAGTTACATGACTCATCTTAAAAGTTCAAGGTTGATCTTCATCGAACCTGTTTTGATTTCTATCTTCTCTTTTACCGCCGTTTATGCATATTAACAGTCAATATTTGGACCTGTTCAGCTTGTCACGATCTATGGTACACCGGCTCATCTTGACCAAACCAACTACAATAGTATTATTATATTTGTGAGCACAGGATGGCAGTCATGAAAACCAAGACAATTTACTAGTCAATGGGAGTTAGGTAATTTTTGTCTTGAACTTGAAATCTGCCATATGGGTTGCCCAATATAAAATAGGCAAGAAAGAACTAAGGTATCTTCATTTTTTTTTAATATTCTGCTAAAGATCCCTTTAGACAGTTCTAAATCCTTTTCCATTGATAATTGTGCTATATATTTTTGTAGTCCCAAAAATCAGTTGCATCCAAAACGGAGGTGGGCAACAAAATCTGAAGCCTAAAACATTTAAAAGCACTTGGTGGGGCCCACTTGAGTTTTGGAATGGCCTGAAATTTGGTGTGACACTCATCCAAGTGGGACGCACACAATGGATGGGTTAGATGTCTGAACCACATCTCCACAGGCCCTATAAACAATCAGGAATGTTTCAATGGACAGGCATCCACTCTCAACTGTTGTCTATGGTGTGGCACACCTAAGTCATGGATTGGTGTGATTTTTAGGCCCATGGATCACTTTGGAAGGGTGCATCTAATTGATGGCGTGGATGTCCAACACACATTATAAAGGGGCCCACAGAGCTCAACCTCATGGGAAATTCCTATAAGATTGACCTCATAGAAACCTTTTCCCTGTGTGTGTGTTTCTTATAGTTGTTCTGCTAGATTAGCCTTGGTCAGGGGTTCACTTTACTATTTAATTGATAATTACAGATTTAGCGTTGTGGATGATATGGAGGCCAACGCTTGGTAACTGGGTTATAGCCCATGCCTCAGTGGTAGAGAGAGTGTTTCAACACAGGTCACGGGCTCAAGCCCAGGAATGGCTAATGGAACCCAACTTTTTGAAACCTAAGGCCCATTGCAGAATTATACATGCACTAGCATCTCCCCTGTGAGATGATCCTAGCCTTCCAATGAAAATGAACAACTACGACATGGCCCACATTAATGAGGACCAAATTAGATGGTTAATATTGTCTGAGGGGGAAGGTTTGAGGAGTGTATCTCCTATCCATAGGGCTGCCAATGGGCTGGGCTTGGGCCGGAAAATCAAAATTTTTAATAGGTCCTGCCCATCAGGCCTGGCCCGAAGAGTTCAAAATCCAGGCCTAAGCCAACTCCAAGTCCAGCCCGTGGACAGCCTAATAAGCACAAAAAATAAAATAATAAAAATAATAATAAATAAAAATAAAAAATCAGTCATTTTATTTTCATCTGTCTTTAGTTATGAAACCTTCTTTCTACCTGACACCATACATCTCACATGTAAAAATACAGTTTATGGTACAGGTCCAGCATTTTTTTTATCTGAAACATTAGTTTCTAGAACAATGGTGTTCTTTGCACCTGGCAACGTCCTTTTTAACTGTCACATCTATATGTTATCTGTATCTTTGCAATTTTGCTTCTTAACACCTTTGCATTCTAGAATCGATAGTGAAGTTTTCATGTCTCCGGAGACTTACCTGAATTATGCGTTGTTTTCTTTTATTTTACCATCTAATTAATAGGTGCTAACGGTTTATTATTGGTCAGGTTCATCTTATGATGTGATGGGACCTGGTTAAGAAGCGGTCGTAAGCTGGCATTATTGTCCTAAGGCAGTTAGAGCACTGAAATGGAAGGGTCATTTGTGAATTTGAACGAAGATTTCCACAAGAAGGAACTTTTGATGCTTAGCTCAGAAGAAGGCACCAGAGTTGCAGATGACAATGGCATAGTGTTTTCTGCATCAAAGCTCAAAATGGTCCTAGATAAGATAATACAAGAGCGATCATTAACCCCAGATATCAAGAATCAAAGACACCTTCAAGAATGCCTTCAAACCCCATGTGGCAAGGAACATAGGATACCAAAGTATGTAAGTCTCGATGAGAATCTTCTGCAACGTTGCTTGGATCTGGTAGAAGCAGGAGCTTCTGACTCTCTAAGTATAATTTGTAGAGCAGCAACCCCATTTGGTGTGCCTGCAAACCTCAGGTCCTCAAAGATGGAGGTTCTTTGTGACAGCTTGAAACCATGTAGAAGGAAAACAACTAGTACAGGTGATCAGGGTAATTATGTTGTTGGATGTAATGAGATTACTAGCCCTATTGGTCCATTGATTTTTGATACAGCTGAACGGAAAGACAAGTTGAGGAATCTTTTGAAGAGCCCATTATTTTTCCATTTACCTGATCTGGATAGTAATATGAACTTAGGAAGAATGAAATCAGTTCGCATTAAAGACACAAAATACCCGGAGTCGATTAGTTTTGCTTCTGATCTAAGTATTTCTTCCCCGTGGAAGCCATTAATTAAAAATTTATCTGTTGTGAAGCAAAGATATGGGTCGAAGATTACCGACAAAATTCCAGTTCCATGCTCAAGTACAAACTCAACATCTTCATGTCAGTCCACTTCTTCTGCATGCGTTGCTACTTCCAAGGGGGTGATTCGTTGTGTACGGAAAAGTGGAACTCCTTATTTTGTGTTCTCTTTGGATGATCAAGGGGAAGTCTACATAGCAAACCCATATAACATAGAGTGTTCAGATGATAAGACTCTGGATTATATCTATGAGTTCCATTCACAAATAGATGATAAAAAAGAACAAGGCGGTCATGGAAATAATGTGTCAGGTCTCGTTGGTAAAATGAAGGTATCAAGTTCCCTAATACTCACTTCAACCAACCTAAAACTCAGGGAAACAGAGTTTGTTTTGTTTGGTGCTGGTGGAGAACTTCTTGGGGACATGCAAAGTTCAACTCCTCGTAGGAAGAATAAGCGGTTATCGAAGAAGGTGGTCGACATATTTAGGACAAACTCATGCAAGCATAAATTCACCACCCAATTTGGTAATCCAAGTTCCATATTTGATGAATTTTCTCAGGAACCACAAGTAGATATGTTGTGTATGCTCAATGAATTGGATAAAGATAACCTTCTGTTGATTGATCCCACACCCAATCTTGAATTGGCTGCCATTGTCGTGAAAGATCATCACCATGATGACAGTCAGGAAACAGTAGTTGGAGGTTGGGGCTTGAATTTTCTCAAAAAAGTTGGAGTTCAGTGCGGTAATGGGTCTCTACAGTCCTCTTCCGAAAGTTGTGAAGGTAGTTGTTTGAGAAACGAAAATGAGGGTCTCATGAGTATGGACGTTCTAGTACCAGCAGGGTTTCATGGTGGCCCAAGAAGCAAAATTGGTGGCCCATCAAGTCTTACTCAGAGATGGAGGTCTGGTGGACATTGTGACTGCGGCGGATGGGATATCGGCTGCCCTCTCACAGTACTCAATACAAAATCAAGAAAAGCAGAAAGTCCACCTGAAATAGATGCACAAGAGGACTGCAGATCATTTGATCTATTCATAGAGGTGCACCTTCTTCTTCTTTTAGTTGGTTTAATTGACCCATTAAATGAGAACTGATGAATGTGTGTGAGACTTTTTGAAACTGATGGGAGCTATAAATGAAAAGATGCAGGGATATCTTTGATGTTTCCTGCACATATTCGAATGTCCTTTCTTATGAGATGAAGAAATGCTCTTACAGTTTCCAAAAGGAACCACTATTTGCAACCATTTTTTTATGGATCCTTTCTTTCAACTTTTGGTAATACAATAGTATGATAGTAGAAGAAAGATTATATCTTTCTAACAGGGAATGCATAAATATCCATTCCCTTTTTAAAATCCCTTCATCCGTCAATATTGAAAGGACTTTGTGGTGTTTCATGTCTCAAATTAGATTCTGTGCCAAAATATCACGTTTAAATTTTTACCCAAGGGTGCGTGTGGTTGCACCAAATATCATGAAATTTCATGGTATTTCATGATTAATCCGACTAATTTGGTGTAAATTTTCTTCTTCTTTTTTTGCTTTTTTTTTTTTGAAGGGTCACAAAATATATTAAGATGGACAAATAAGTACAGAGAGGAGGTGGCACCGCAGAGATAGCGGGGCAGCTAAACTCCTAAAAAGATCAGATTACAGCCCTTTAGTTTATCAATGTTACTCGCCCAATCAACTACTAGCCGCCTAGCTCTAGAAGCAACAAAATTTTGGCACAGAATATAATTTGAGACATGATATTTGGTGCAACGAAATGCTACCTAAATGGTGAGGGTCTTTTGCCATTTCCATCAGTTTGGAAAGTTGGATTAACGTTGTTTTTCCTCTTATTGTCTTAGGAGATTATATGGAAACCCTATGTTAAAATACAAGGCTGCACTTACTTAACAGTTTTTGCATGAATTCGGTAACATAAAAAGATAATTTCTTCGTGGGCTTTGACTTTTGAGGCAGTGTGGAAAGCTTTGGCCCTCAGTGTCGAGGCATCTTAGAATGATTCTCTATATATTTCTGCTTATTGCAGTAAGGGGTTTTATATCATTGAAAAAATATGTGACTAATTCAGTAACATGTAGTTTATGAACTCTTGATTTTGTAGATGCCATTCAATCATCTTAAATTTATTTTTACCAAAAAAAAAAAAAAAAATTTATTTATGCATTGACATATCTTAAGGTTCATATGAGTCCACTGATTTGTTATTTTGCAGGGTGCAAAGCAAGGTGTACCTGCCCTGACAATGGTGAATGCACATGAAGGCCTGTATTATGTTCACTTCCAATCAACTCTGTCAGCTTTGCAGTCTTTTTCAATAGGAGTGGCGATTATCCATGCACAAACTCCATCTCTTCGTTCAAAATCATGGAGGGGTTGACGCTGGATTTACCAAGGATTGGCTTTATGCAACATTGACGGATTCCTTCTACAAGTGCGGTGAGAATGGTAAACTAAGTTATTTATACAGGAGGATATTTATCATTGATCATTCGTCTCGTGTTATTGTTCTCTGCTGTAGTGACCATTTTCATTCCTCAGTTCTGCATGATTTGTACTGAGAGGGACTTGCATTTTATTCTTCCATAACTTGCGTTACCCTCTGATGGGATTCACATGCTTTTGATGACAACGGATTTGAATGCTGTGTTGTGGCATATGCGACGAAAGCAGCAAATGCAGTATGCCGGTTTTATAAAGTTTCAAGCGTCCTTGTAGATGGAGGCTTGCCTGTCTCCAGCATCACCACTGCATGCTCGGTACACTTCTAGGGCAACATTGTTCTGGTGTGCCACCATGTGAAGGGGATATAGCTAAAAACTTACAGCTATCAAGCCATCTCAGCCAATGCTTTGCTGGTAGTCTGAAAATGGATGGTTAATAAAAATCTGAGCAATGAGAACTGATTGGATAAATAGGGTTGTTTGATCGCCATTATCTTTAGGCTATGGCCGTCCACACGGAGGCTGAGCATGTCAAGGGTTCCAATCACCCTGGACTTCTGCCACTTGCACCAGAGATGCTAGTGGCAAGCAAAGCCTCCATCTCCAGGGAGGCTCCCAAGTCTGTCTAGATAACCTCATGTAATATTTTTTCTCTTGGTCTTTTTTCCTCCTCTTTTTTTTTCTCTTTCTTCTTTTTGGAACAACAGTAGTCCTGTCTGTTTTCTTTTCTTTTTTCTTTTCTTTCTTTTCTTTTCTTTTCCTTTTTTTTTTTTTTTTTTTTTTTGTATTTTTAACAAAACTAGTCCTTAATTATCTTTAGCCACCTTTTCTTCCCTTCTTTGGCAACCATCATCAGCATGGAATTTTCTTTCCATTCTTTAAATCCTTTCCAAATTCAATCAGAAACTCACCTCTTTTTCCCAGAATTTTCACTCAATATAGTCCAATGAGAAAAGATCAGTCAACTCTGTAGAACCCAATCTAAATATTTGTTCAAATTTATCTGTTAAAAGATGATGAGTATAAATTCCATAATGATATTGTGTTGGAAATCCCTCCTAAGGATTTCTTGGCAGTTTTTCTAGCTGTGGTAATGTTCTTCTCTTTTTCTTTTTTGGTAGGTGGCTTACATGTATATCAGTTCAGGCAGACTGAAACTTATTATGAAGTAGCTAACACACGGACTTGATACCCTTACTCACTTCCCTTTGTGAGGCTTTGTACCAACTCGGCTATGAGGAGTTTTCCAGTATGGTGATTCAGGTTAGCTAGAGACTAGAGTGATTGGATGCTGCCAGCAAGGTTTTGCACCTTTTTCTTCTTTTTATTAGTTTCCTTTTTGTATATTTAAGAATGTGTAGTGGATCGTCTTTTGCAATTGTAATTCTTTCTCGTAATTCAGGGTTTTTTTTTCCCACCCCAGATCATCGTTATGGTGAATTTTATGTTTTGTTATCTCATTTTGGGATGTGTTTGGAAGAAGTATCTTCAATTAGCATTTCTGGCAGTGATGTTTCGAGGCTGACTGGCCTTGAAAAGGTTCCATGTTTGGAGCAACACTGAAATGGGATTATCTGTTGACATAGAGCTATCTATATTTCCATCAAACGAGCCCAAAATATTGATACCACTTGTTTCATCTTGGAGCTGAAATCTATCACGCCCAACTCAGCCTTCATGTTCTTGCCAATTCTCCATAACTCAAGACTCCTGACATGGACCGCCTATTTTGCTGAGATTTCCATGGTGCATTGGCGGGCATTAGTAGAATCTCATGTGGAAGTTTGGAAAATTTTCAAACTAGTTTCAGTTAGGTTTTTAAGATTAGAAGGTGATGTTGTTTGTTCGAACAGATTTATGTTTTCTGCATCAGTTCTCGGATCTGGCAAATGAGTTTTGATTTGGAATTTGGCTGATCTGCGATTTTTTAGGAATGAGGTTTGATAGGCTCTTTTAGCATGTTCCATGAGAGAATTCTTGAGAGAGGAATTACATGATCGCCATCCTGCATATGACACTTGATATGCAGTCACTCAGAAATTATAAGGGTAACTTGTATTAACTCAAATAAAACTACCTGATGTCACCATGTTACAATCCAATGATCAGATTGGTTGAACAAACTAACCTCTGATTCGTGGACACTTGTTTGTGGAAATAGGACTGTTGGATATTTTTCATTTTTAACTGTCCAATAAATGTCGATAGTCATATAATCAAATAAGCTTCATTTTTTGTTCATGATACATCTATACCAGGTACCATAATTTGGGGGTTTAATTGTACACGGATGATTTCCATAACAGAGTCTACATTCTCTCAGCCCTATAAAATGAAAAGCCAAGGGCATGAAACAATCATCCATGCATATGGTTCAGGCCTCGTGAAAATCAATGTACTGCTCTGTTTTGTCGTGATCTTGCTAATTACTTCGCCTCATTTGCCCGGAACCCTTGTGGGCCGCGCTCATGCATTCTACCATGACTGCTCAGTTAGGATGCCCAAGAACACAAGATTGGATAATGTTATAACTTGAACTGCCTTAACAACATAAGTCCAGTTCTAATGAGTTTGGAGGAGTTATTTTTTATTATTGCGTCTTAAATGAGGAGAATTCAACTATATATGGATCTATAGATCTTCTAATGCAATTACATACATAGCCTAGATTGTACCACTTAGCATTTTTCCAATGGTAGAAGGATCTTTTAGAATGTCCTATGAAAGTCTGCTCCAAACTTCTCACAGAACTTATCATGGACATGTTTGCTGTCAGTAAGAGATGCGGCAAGAGGAGCCATGCCGACATGCTTGCTGACCTGGCACGTGAAGAACACCTATGCCATTGATCAGGTGGGACGTATATTTTAGGTTGCATTGTGAAAATATTGCCGTTCGAGGTTGACCATGCATGTATGCTAACAAGGGTGCATGTATAGACATTTGAGCTGAGTATCAGTTGCAAGTCTTTCTACGCTCTGCGCTATTTTCACACAAGTGAGGCCTACTTGACAGTTGACGAGCCTAAGTTTAGGCCCAGATGATATACAAGGTGGGTCCCACCTGATACATTGCTTGAATGTCGTGTATATTGGGGGGCCAGCAAACCTCCTCCAGAGAAGCCTTTAGCCAGTGATAGTATGATGATGGGAGAGGTGGTTCTTCCTGACTGAAAATTTAAGGGTGGCAATGGGCAGACAACCTGACTAGCCCACCTGCTTTGGACTGGGCTCAGGCCTGTATGCATGGCCAATCAAATTTTGGGCTGCACTTGGGCTCATTTCATTTGAGCCTCACCTGGTCTATATCCTTCAAATATTCCATTCCATTCCATTCCTTGATTGGGCAACGCATGCATTTTGAATGTAGTAGACTGCTAATTTCATTCCTCTAAGTGTCTATTTCTTTCTATACGTGTGGCCCACTTGATCAAGGCGGATTTGGAACATTTGAGTGGGGAGTGGGGATTTTATCAATTTTCGAGCTGGGGTGGATCACGCCCAGGTGCAAAGAAATTTTCAGGGCTTAGGATTGGGGTGGATCACGCCCAGGTGCTACCCAGCCCTACTTTGCTAGATCCGCATGGGCCTTGCTAGACCTTGGGGCTTCCCTAACTTAGCCCATTGCCAAACGTACCGATAATACATTTCCCTCGCGTGCGACTTGAATATAGTCCAAGTGAAACGGAGACCTGGGACTGGAAGTTCTTGTGCTGGGAAGCTAGGTAGGGCGCTCAGTGATGTTTGTGAGAAATCCATCTCCTCTATTCATTTTGCCAGCTCATTTCAGGACATGCGACCAAAAATGAGGTGGGTGCAAATCTCAAGTGGGCCACATGAGTGGAAACAATGGGGATTGAATGACCACCATTGAAACATTTGTGTAGTCACATAAGTTTTGTATCAGGCTAAGTTTTTGGTGTTTTCAGTTCATCTCAGTGGGAATGACTTTATAAACGGTTTGGATGGCATATAAACGTCAAAGTGAAGCCGGGAAGATTTCAATTTAGATATTTCTTTCCTCACTTTTCCTTTCTCAGAGTTTTTTGTGTTTTTTTTTTTTCCTCATGTACTAAACTGAGCTGGCAAAACGGGTGAATTTATCACCAACATCATGGTGGCCCTAACAGTCCTAAATTGAGCTGGCAAAACAGGTGGATTTATCACAAACATCATGATGAGTCCCAACAGTTCTAAACTGAGCTGGCAAAACGGGTGGATTTATCACAAACATCATAGTGGCCCCAACAGTCCTCAACTGAGCTGGCAAAACAGGTGAATTTATCACAAACATCATGGTGAGCCATAACAATCCTAAACTGAGCTGGCAAAACGGGTAAATTTATCACAAACATCAGGGTGGCCCCAACAGCTTCCCAGAGCCTTTGGCAGGTAATCCACGTCCGTCCGTCTGGAATCCTCTGTATAACTACACCTGCTTGAAATACCCAGTCTCGGGCCCACAATGTTATATACATAACATCCACTCTGCTATGAGGTTCTATCCTCGATCATGGGCTCTTAAGCCAAAAAATAAAATAAAAAATCAGCTAAATCCACAGCTTATGTGGGCCACATCATAAGTGTTGATTAAGATGGGATGCCAACCATAGGTTTATAAATGAGGCAAAAATTGAACATGTTTCATCAAACCCATTAATCTGATATAACTCAGCACGCCACATCACATGAAATAAAAGGTTTCCAGAGCAAATTTACATTGCTGACATTGTTGTGGTCCATTGGAGTTTTGTATGGGGCAGATCTTTTTATATGTAGAGTTTGAATAAAGGCTCTCTCACCTTATGAAAATGTGTAGATTTACATATACAATATGGTGGTTCAAATAGTGTTTTTTCATTGTATAATACCCATATAATTTCAGCCCCTCTAAGTCAACCGAGTTGCATGGAAAGGGAACGGATTATGTGAGACCCGGATCCACTAAGGTTGGTGGGACCCTGATTGTGGGGCTCACAGTAATGTATGTGCCTTAAATCCACACCATCTACCATTATCAAAGCTCATTTTAGGACATGATCCTAAAAATGTAGCATGCTCAAATCTTAGGCGGACCACACCATAGGAAACAGTTGCAATTGAATCCCCGCCATTAAAAGCTTCATGGAGTCTATCGAAATGTTTATTTGCCATCCAACCTGTTGATAAGGTTACAAAAACCTATATGAAGAGACCACATAAATATCATCTTCATCCAAAGCTTTTGTGGCCCATGAAAAGTTTTTAATGGTCAATTACTACTGTTTCCTTACCATGGTCCATTGAGATCTGAATCTACTTCATTTTGTGGATCATGCCCTAAAATGAATTTTCCATATAGATGGACTATGGATATAGTCACATACATCAAGGTGGGCCCCACATTTAGGGGTCCCACGCACCTCGGTGGATTCGAGAATCCACCGAAGCTGCACCGATCCAAGTCAAGTGAGTGGCGCGGGGAGGGACTAAGAGTCTTCCTGATATCATCTCTTTGGACTTTTATCCTCAAGTTTATACAGTTAAAGAGAGGGACATGGATTGGGTACTATCCCATTAATCATACATTGTTAATCCATTTTTCTATATTATTTGAGGATACGATCCAAAAAATAAGGTATGTCCAAGGCTCAGTGTGAACCACACTACAAGAAATGGCAATGATAATGACGCTAACTATTGAAACCTTGATAGGGCCCACCTTTATGTTTATCTACTATCCAATGTGTTCATAAGGTCACATAAACTTGGATGAAGGAAAAATACAAATATCATATTGATCCAATACTTTTGTGGCCTCTATATAGTTTTCAACAATAAGTGTTTAATTCCTGCTGTGTGGTCCACTTGAGCTTTGGATTTTCCTCATTTTTAGACTTATACCTTAAAATGACATGGAAAACTGGATGAATGGAGTAAAGCCCGTGTTGTAGATTTTGACCTGCGGAATCACACAGATCTAGATCTAGGATAGCAATCTAATGACACCAAGCACACACAAGATAACACAGATTTAACGTGGAAAACCCTTACGGAAAAAACCACGGAAAAAACCACGGCACAAAGCGACAGATCTCCACTATGAAAATAGAAATTACAAAGAGAGAGGACTTATCCGATTCGAACAACCTCGAATCTCACCCTTGCTACACCCTTTAGAAACCCTAAAAAACCTTTTAAGAACCCTTGGAACTACTTTAGAAAGCCTTAGAATTCATCACAATCCCGCATCCACCCCTTTATATAAGTTTAGAAAGAAGCAGACTCGGAATAGGAAACAAATTCCGCAAAATCTGCGTTTCCGCAATTGCATCTGCAGAACTCTTCGATGTCATCGAAGGTCTCTCGATGACAGCTTCGATATCATCAACGGCCCTTCGATGATATCGAAACAGGACCAAAACTGTCCAGCAACCAGGGGTGAAAAACCCAACAATTATCAATGTCATAGAAGGTCTCTCGATGACAGCCTCGATATCATCGACAGACCAACAGACAGATTTAAGACATCTGTCGATATCATCTAAACCCCTGTCGATATGATCGACGGATCACCAGACAGATTTACGACTTCTGTCCATAACAACCCATATATCAAGATGACCCCTTGGAGCTTGAGCATGTGCCGAGCTAGGAACAACAGGATAGTATCCAATATGCGTCCTTTGCTGAGACCATGCCTTATATACATTAACTAATGCGCACACTGCGCCACGTGCTCATGTGGTTGATTGGTACAATATTACTCGATTTAGGAATGACCCCTCCAGAACCATCATGGTACTAGTTGATGCTGGAAAAGATCTGCGGCCCCACCATAATAGATGTATTTCATTTATCCATTCATTTTGCTAGCTCATTCTAGGGCATGAGCCCAAAACTAAGCCGAAACCAAATCTGAAGAATACCACACCACAAGAAACTATGGTAATTGAACACCCGTCATAAAAAACTTTTTGAGTGCTACAAGAGCTTAGGATGAAGCTAATATTTGTGTTACCCTTTATTTAGGTCTTTTTGACCTAATCAATGGATTAAATGGCAAATATACATCACAATAGACATTAAAAAGTGATGGGCAATAAATCACTACTATTTCTTGTAGGGCAGTCCACTCGGTGTTTGAATCTCTCATTTTTTGGATCATGTCTTAATGAGGTGGCAAAATGGATAAACAGCATAGATAAAATATATATATACATACCATGGTGGAGCTATTATTGATAGAGCTTTTCTAGCACCCACATGGGTAAAACTGAGTTGACCACCTTCACCTATATCACCTTCTGGATGTTTTTGCCAAAGATAAAGGTAGACAAGCTAGAAAACTTTAGCTGATTTTTTTTTTATTTTTTTTTTACAGCTGTATTTGTATTTGTTCAGTTCATTGTGGCCCACTTATCTAGATGACGACTTGATTTTTGAAATAGGGAATATGTAGTGTTACTCCTTTCATGGGTGTTCAGATGTTGTACCTATCTGTCATGCTGGCATGGGCAGCGGCATGTGCGTTAGCTTACTTATACTTGTATGTAGGCTTAGCAAAGCTCTAAAAAAGACATGTAGGTGTGGCTGGAAGGTAGATGAGGCTCACTACTTTGATGTTTGTGAGAAACCCACTGTCCTTCAATTTTTTAACCCATGTTAAGACATATGCCATGTGATGTTTGTGAGAAACCCACTTCATCCATTCTTTTTTTAAATCTATGTTAGGACATAAACATAAAATAATGAGATTAATTCAAAATTCAAGTGGGCTATATGATGGGAAAAGGTGGAGATTGAATGCTCACCATTGAAACATTCATAGGCCCACATAACTTTGGTTCAAGCTAATATTTTTGTCTTTTTTATTTCATCCCAATAAAAGTGATGTTATGAACAATTTGGATGGCATATAAGCATCATAATGGACCTTAATAAGGTTCTAATAGTGGCCATTTGTATTCCCATTTTTTCCTATTGAGTGGCCCACTTGGTTTTCGATCTGCCTCATTTGAGGCTTATGTCCTAAAATGAGTTGGCAAAACGGTTGGATGGGTGAATTTCTCACAGACATCGTAGTAGGCCCCACCGCTTTTGATGGCTGCATCCGGTTGCAACAAAGAAATAAAACATCCTTCAATGCCAATGTTCTGATGGATACCATCTTAAGAGGCAGTGGATGTGGATTCATATGCTTTTAGGATCTCCTAACTACTTTTCATTGCAAACATCCATCTTCCTGTCTGACTTCGTGGGGACCTCACCACGGCAGTGACCTGACTCTAAGGCTTATTATGATGTATGTGTTTTATTTATGTCGTCCATCCATTTGCTGATTTTAGGGTAGTAGTCCAAAAATAATGAAAATATAAAACTCAAATAGACCACATCATGAGAAATGGTGGATACTAAATAGATATCATTGAAATACTTAAGTTTTGGATGGAGCTAATATTTAAGTTTTCATTTCATCCGAGTATGTTTGACTTTGTTAATAGGTTGGATGGCAAGTAAACATCATGCCGGCCTCGGCAAAGTTTTAATAGAAGGTGTCTTCATGCCATGTGGGCCATTTGAGCTTTAGATATACGTCTTCTTTTGGCTTATGGATACAACATAGACACAACGGTGGGCCCATAGAATGGTGTCACCGGGCAATCCACATCAATCGGGATGGGGCTCATGTGATCAGGCCATGGAAATTGAAGGTTAGCCCACCTTATGATTCGACAGGAGTTGCAATTTACATGGTGGGACCCACATTATATGGACAATTCCCTAATAACCTCCCTTGCAATGGCTTGTGGGGGTGTTTGCCGCATGATATTGGATGAGATTAAAAAAGTATAATTATTACATTTAACAAGAATTTTTTATTATTATTACAGGATACCATAGCACAAACATAACTACATGTGGGATTCGGTGGTTGTTTGTTTGTTGTACATTGAATATAAATATGCAAACCATCATTTGGAATTGTTGACAATAACATATATATATATATATATATATATATATATATATATATATATATATATATATATATATATCATATTCGTATCGTTCATTCATTTTGCAATTTCATTTTATGGCATGGCCTCAAAAATGAGCCAGATCCAAAGCTAATATGGACCACAACATAGAAAGCAGTGAAATAATGATGCCCACCATTGAAATCTTCCTAGGGTCCACCATAATGCTTATTTGCCATTCAACCGGTTCATAAGGTAAAACAAACATGGATGAAGAGAAAACACAAATATTAGTTTGAACCGAAACTTTAGTAGCCCTCCAGAAGTTTTCAATGGTAGTCATTCAATCCCCATTGCTTTCTATGGTGAGATTCACTTGAGCTTTAGATATGCTTATTTTTGTGCCCATGCCTTAAAACGAACTCAAAAAATAGGTGAATGGTGTGGATATAGTCCTTATATCATAATGGGACCTACAAAACTTGTTAACATCTACCAAACTTTTTAAATATTTGGGCGGGAGTCATCTTAATCCAACACAATCGGATGCAAATCTACCTAACCTAATTTCATCATTTTCCATTCTCTTCAAATGGTGAGTGAAATTTGAATGGTACACAACGCAATTCCATAGCCATAAACAATAGAACACCGTGAGCCAAACCCCCGTTAAAATAGACGAACGTTTAACAACGTGAATCAACATTGGCTCATGCGCCAAAGATTTAATGGGTAAGCGTGGTCCATGACTTCATGTGAACCACTCTGTCAACGGCGTCGAACAAGGAACCGTGGATCCAGTTCTTTTAGAGAATCCAAAGCTATACAGATTATACAACTCATACCGCTGCCATGGACGGCCAGGATCGGGAGCAGTTGCTCTTCGCATGCGACGGTGACGGATGGGATGCAATTAAGTCGACCCTGCTGCCTGTTTTATGCAGCACCCCGCAGCGCATGTTAGCTGTGTCAAGGTAGACATCAAATAGAAAAAAGTTATGTATGTTTCATCAGTTCGGGAGCGGATTGCCTGTACTCGCGAACAGAAATATCTCTGCGCCCGGAGCTGTGTGGGGCCCATAGAGATGTCTGTGGTAAATCCACTCCGTTCATCTGTTTTGAAAGACCACAATATGACATGATTCTAAAAATCATTCAGATCCAAAAATCATGTGGGTCATACTACACGAAATAGTGGGGGATTGAAAGCCATGCGGTGACAGAAGTTCTGTATCAGTATGATATTTGTTCTTACAGTTTATCTGAGTGGTAATAATTCTATGAACGGTTTGGATGGCATATAAACATCAAGATCAGCTCCAGGAAGGTTTCAACGGTGGAAGTTGCTGTTCCCACTGTTTCATGTGGTGTGTCCCAACTGAGTTTGAGATCATCCTCATTTTTATCAACTCATCTTATTGTGGTCTTTCAAGATAGATGGATAGAGTGGATTTGTCGAGGAAATCTCTATGGACCCCACACATCCCCAGGGACAGAGATATCTAAGTGCCCGGGGTCACTGGTAATCCGCTCGCTTTTCAGTTCACGCCATCTTTTCCCTCGCTTCGGCTCTCTCACTCTTCCCGAAACAAGCCAGACAGGGAGACGATTGTCTTCGAGTTTCTTTTTGCCCTAATTCCCCTATCCGTACAGTATCACATCTCGATTTCGCTTGAAAATGCCTGCTGTTTCTCTTTCCATTCGTGTTTGTGAGGCGATTTTTAGCTCGTTTTGACCTTTTCCGCTCAAAACCCCTTCGGAAATCGCTATTTCTCGCATCTTGTGCTTTCAATGGCTTCTAGCTGCAAATGCTACTTGAATCTCGTTCGATTTTGAGGCTGGAAGATGATTTTCGGTTCTTTTTGAGGTTGCTGGTCGGAATCCCTTTTGGAAATCGCTTTTCCCTGTGTTCTGTGTGTTGAACGGGTTGAAATCAGTTGCATGAGTGAAATGCTTGGTAAATCTCTTACCTTTTTTGTTGGAAGATGACTTTTTGGGCCTGTTAAGTTTGCCTTTTTCTTCCGTTGAAATCTATTTGTAAATCATGGTTTTTTGTTCAAAGGCTTGAAATCAGTTGCATGAACGAATTGCTTGGAAAACCTGTTATGATTCGTAGTCAGCGGATGATCTGAGTAAGGTTTAATGTTCTTCTGTTGTAATCCCTTCGGAAATCGCTGTACCTTGCCGTCTCTGCCTCGGATGAGTTGGAATTAGTTTCTTGACCGAAATGCTTGCTACATAGAGGTTGGAAGATGACTTCGAGTCCGTCTTGAGTTCTTCCATCAAAATCCCTCTGGAAGTTCCAGTTTCTTGATGTTTCTGCTTTGAATGGTTTGCAGTTTGTTGCAGAAGTATGTTTCTTAGGAGATGATCTTGCGTGCATTTTGAGGTTTTGTGGTTGCATTAATTGTTTTCTTTTTCTGTTAAGCTAGTTGATTCTCTTTAAAGCCTGTAGCATTTGAGGGTCATTTCTCATGTTGCTCAAGTTATCAGCTCTTTTTTTTTTTCTTTTTCTTTTTTTTTTTTTTTTTTTTTTTTTTTTTTTTTTTTTTAAGTTGCTTCAATGATAATATGAGGATGTATTTATGTGGTATGAGCAATTTTCTTGTAATGGTTGTGAGTTTTTTTCTCCTGCTGCTTCATTATCTGATTCATTCTGTAATATTGCATTGCCAGAGGTTTATGCATCCTGTTGGTGGAATCTATTTCTTTACTCTCTCTCTCTCTCTCTCTACTTTTTGTGTGTGTGTGTGTGTGTGTGTGTGTGTGTTCTTTCTAGCGGATGTGTTTCATTTTTATGCTGGAAATTTTTGCAGGGAATGAGATGTTTCAAAATATTGAGTACTCTAGCTGAAGTTTGATTGCATTTTGAATTTTTTTGTGCTTGGATGGGAGTGGATGTTTGTGGAGAATTATGCATGTTGATAAGATGTCTTGTTTTGTCAAGCTGTTGTACTTATTCTTTTGTGATGGATTTATTTATTTGTTGCTTTCTTGCAGAAGTGCATCATTTCCTCTGCTGATTTTGTAGTTCTTTGTATTTTGTTAGTGTGTTTTAGCATTTTAATCAATGCTTGTGACGCAGATTTCTTCCTATCGTGGTTTTGCTGGAATATGACTTTCTTTTGAACTTTCCTTGACGTGTTGAGCAGCTGCTATTGCATGCTTAATTTCTTTAAGCATTATTTATTGTATGTTCTTTTTCTTTACATTTAGCTGCTCTTTTAGGGGTCTTTTGTTTGTGTGGTGAATAACTCACTAAAAGCATGCATCCCTGTGTCCAATCGCATTTGAATGCAGCATATGCATGAGACGAGTTGTCCATTTGGGTTTTGGACATGGCTGTCCAAAATATTGCATATTGTGGTGTCAAAGGGGGAAGCTGGAATGTAGCTGTCCAAGGCCAAGGCTTCCAAAAAAATGCTCTCTAGCAGATGCGCCTAACATTACGTGGTCCTGATTTTGGGAGCGCGCGCAAGTTCACATTTTGGAACCCACTCACCACAAGGCCTGAATCTTACATGTGTCCCATATTGGCACCCCTTAAATATGTGATTCCACAACACACTCTTCAGTGATGTCCACATGGTGTCATCCAAATGCAAAATAGCAGAATCAATGGATAGCCCCGTCCATGCACCCTTATGCAATACATGAGCTGTGTTAAGTGAGTTGTACACATCTAGACACCATCTTAAGGAACTCAGATTTTGCTGTTGTCTACACATTCAATTTGTGGACAATATGCTTCTTTTTTGCAAGGCAGAAGAGACGAAGATTGATAATTTGAGTACGATCCTTTAATGTTTTGAAGCGGTTTCCGGGCAAAAGGTTAATTTGGCCAAATGTGAAATGCTAGGCGTTCACTTGGATATTGATGAAATTGGGTGCCTAGCTGGATCTTTTAGGTGCTAGGCGGGGGCTTTCCCATCATCTTATTTGGGCCTTCTTCTTTGCATTGGAAAGCCGGCCAAGTACCTTTGGGATATAGTGGTGGAAAGATTTGAGAGAAAATTGGCGGGGTGGAAAGTGAGGTATTGGTCTCTAGGAAGGTGGATTGCCCTCATTAAAGCAGCTCTATCCAACCTGCCCCTTTATTTCATGACGCTTTTCAGGTTTCCAAGAGCGGTTCTTGCACATCTTGAGAAGCTTAGATGGGATTTTCTTTGGGGCAACTTGGTTGAAAAGAAAAGGTTCCACATGTTGGAGTGGGGTGAAGTTTGCAATCCTTATGAGGAAGGTGGTGCTGATATTCATAATTTGGGCTTGATGAATGAAGCCCTTTCGGGTAAATGGTGGTGGCAGTTTGGGGTGGAAAGGGGAGCTCTTTGGAGAGTGATTATTGCTAGTAAATATGATTGCTTGGAAGGAGGGTAGTGGACTAAGGAATCCTCTAACTACAGAGCGTCGGTGGTATGGAAAGGCATTTCTAGCACGAGATCTAAGTTCAAGGAAGGATTGGCTTTCTCTTTGGGCAACAGGGAGAGGATATGCATTTGGGAAGATGTGTGGATGGGCGACTTGCCCCTTATGATTAGATTCTCAGCTATTGCTAGTCTGGCTTTGGACCGATGTGTTATGATGGATTGATGTTATGAGTTTTGGGGTGAGATGGTTGTGGTTGCTCCGTTGTGTCACCATTTCCTTTGGGAACAAGAGGTTGATGAGTACGCCGCTCTTTTAGAGTGGTTGCATTCTTGTAGACCTTCAATTGGTGAAAGTGACAGTATGGTTTGGACTAGAGACGAGTCCTCGGTTAGATCCTTCTACTTCATGCTTTTGAAGGGTGGGGGGAACATTGGGAAAACACCCCACGCATGTTACTATGACCCCCCGACCTAAGATTGGGGCTTTTGGTTTGCTAGTAGGCAGAAATAGAGTTCTGACGATCGACAATCTCTATAAGCGTTCTATGTTCATCCCAAATATTTGCCTTATGTGCATGTCCAATGCCGAGTTGGTTAACCATCTTTTTATCCACTGCCCCTTTTCCAGTTGAGTATGGGCTTCTCTTCTTGGTAGATTCAACTTGGCTTGGTCTACGCCTTTTGATATTGGTGATCTTTTATTGGGCATGAGATATCTCTTCGCAAAATAAAGCTCAAGCAGTTTGGAGGCTGTCTCCTTGCAGGTTGTCAATTTGGGGAGAGAGGAATGGAAAATGCTTTCGCAATGTTAGCCAAAGCATTGATTGGGTTGTCATGCTTGGGATATTGTTATAGAATGGGCGGAGAGTAAGGGATGGCTGGAAAAGTTGTAATTTTCCTTTTTCGTTCTTCTTCTTCTTCTTCTTCTTCTTTTTAATTTTTTTTTTTAAAATAAATTTAATTTTAAGAAAGATATCCATATTTATCAAAAAAAAGTTGATTGAGTATTTTATCCTTTACATGTTTCTGTTTCCACTTTTAATTTTTGCAGCCAATACACTGCATATGTATTTAAATATAACTAGGTTGTAGGTTATCCAAAGTGGCAAACACTTCAAAATTGGCTCCTTTACCCATTTCCGGCACTTCCATTTTAGGTGTAATTGCTGTGCCCATGAAGTACCATGTGGTAACTATCTTGTGCCTGGGTGTTGAGTATAACCAGTAATTTGTTAAACAATTTTGTGAAATATTATGTTTTTTTTTTTTTTTTTTTTTTTCCTTTCCTTTTTTCATTTAAAGCATCAATCATAGCTTGAAATTTATTAACTTAACAAATCGTTATTTTTTATTGCGATTTTTCTGCTTTTGTAAATAGCATTTAACTTCTATTTCTTCGGTTGAAACTTTTTTTTTTTTTAATTGAAAGATAATGAGAACTTTTATTAAACTGAAAAAAAAAAAAACAGCAAACAAAGGGGATGCTGAAACAGCGACCTGAAGTTACCCAAGGAAATCCAGATTACATCCCTTTAAAGTTAAGATAGTGCTAGCCCATTCTATAACCAGCCTTTTTGCCCTTTGAGAGATACCATCCACGGGCTTGCTTGAATTGTATAACTGGCCCTCTTGCCCTTCAGTTGAACTTTTTATTCTCTGGATATTTGTTGTTTGCATGTACTGCTTGTAGCTTTGTTTACAGGTTTTTACTTCTGCTGGAAAGCATTCTACATATTTTTGTGCTTCCTTTGGAATCAAAGCATTGTTGTTTCAATTTGTCTGAGTGTTAGCTGTTAGAAAAGAATGAATCGCAGTTTATCAGAGTCACTATTTAATCCCATTCTGGCTGATAAATGGACACATCCATTCTGGTCTCAGTTATACAATTATAAAGAGTTGTACTATTGTATAACCAGTAGTAGAATGGATGGGTGCACTGACCAGTCAAGTGGGTGCCAATAAGATTTCCTATTTCACTTTAAGGTGGCATTTTCTTCTACTGTGGTGAGAGTCAAGCTTCATGCACATTCTGCATGGGATTATGCTTATGATGTTAGTCCAATTTGTACATGTAGGTATTTGTCTGGTGAATGCTTCTTTTTGAGAGATTTGTCTTCTTCTTATCTTACTGGTCCAATAATGTAGGTGTTCTTTTGGTGTATGAGCACTTTTATTGGAAGGAAAAGGGGGCACGGGCAGCCTAAGTGTGTGTTGTAGATGTTTTGTGTCACTTTTGGATTCAGTGATGGCACCTTCCAGAGCTGCCAGTGCCGTGGAAGCCATGAAAACACTAGGAATTCCTCAACAAAAGGTGAAACCTGTTTTAAAGAACCTACTGGAGGTTTATGATAACAACTGGGAACTTATCGAAGAAGAGAATTATAGAGTTCTCGCAGATGCTATATTTGATTACGAGGATTCTAAGGTACATGCTTATTACTTCAAACTCCATACTGGTTCCATGTTCCCTTTCTCATATTATTTTCGAATTTTTACCTGTTTTATCAGGAAGAGGAAACAAAGAAGAAGAAAGTTGATGAAATTGATGTATGTAACCCATTTGATGTACTTGCTTTGGTGGTTTTCTCTGTAATCCTTTTGTATCTTTGTTAATGAATTCCCCCCTTTGACTTCTTGGACCCAGATTGTGGAAAACAAGAAGAAAGAAGCTTTGGTAGCTGATGAACTAGCACGACCAAAGAGAAGATTGCAGCCAAGACATGATAGTGATCATTGCTCATCACCTTCTGCATGTAACTCGGGAATAGTGATTGGTGAATCTTCATCTAAAAGGCCAAAATTAGTTGAGGCTGTTTTGCCACAAAGTTTTCTCAGACAGGAGAACTCAGAGCTGCTTTCACCTAATACACATGCTACTGAGAAAAGAACTGAACCCATGTCAAATTTGGCACATGTCACAGAGAAGCAAAGTCAGGCTGTTACACCCCTAACATTCCTCAGAGAGAAAAGATCCAAACCTCTATCACCTCAAATTGCTCCTAGGGAGAAAATGCCAGTTTCTGAGAGAATTTCTAAGACCAGCTGCTTTAAAGAACCGAAGATGGAACCTGGTGTTGATCTTTTGCCGAAAGGAGATATGTCTATTCAACATCACTGTAATGCACTGATTAAGCCCAAAAATGAGCCCTTCGCTGATGATATTCCACAGTTTGAGGTCCCTATTGCTGTGATCCATCCTGTTCCAAGTCTAGTAAGAAATGAAGGTATTTTTATTTCTCTTGATGTGGGCTCATCTGTTCTGCATTTTTCAGCTAAAGATGCATCATCTGTTCTCCTTCTTACAGTTAGGATACAAAGATACTCCAAATAGTTAACAGATTTTCATTGTATCTCATCCTATACTTCAATTTCAAGTGTAAAAGCGAAACTCATGGCATATCAATGTTGCAAGTGCTACAATAGACCAGCCGGTGCCGTATTTGAGGTTCCAAAGGGAGCCACAGGGGCTGTTTAATGACTGATGCTATGCATTTCTGCTGTTGGCAGTTGCTTTCCGGCTGGTAACCAATCACGTCCTGAAAGCACATAAATTTTTAATTGATTGTTCTGTTTGCTTCTCCAACTGGAAATTGGCACTGTTTATGGTCATCAATCATTGTATAGCCCATGTTGCATGAGAAAGCCATTAACACTTAAAGAATGAAGACAAATGGAATGCTTCAGTTTTGTCTGCTTCCCCAACTTAATTTGTGCACCACGGCCACCAGGCTTTCAAAAAATGTTTGTGAATGAAGAGGCTCTAATCTTGAATGAAGGCAAATGCTCAGCTATTCTCTCCTTAATCTTGAAGGAGGGAAAATGCTCGGGGTCAAGTCTGTAGCATCCTGCCAATGGGAAATGTAATATAAATGACTGGGATAATTGTACAGATAAATTATATTTTATCTTCTCTCTCTCTCTCTGTTAAATTTTTTTTTCTCTGGTGTATGGCTGAATGATAAAATTTAATTGATGCGTTCTAACTGGCTAGCATTATTGTGTTTAGTTCACCCAGATCCAAGTAGTAAAGAAGGTTCTTCATCTGGTAATGATTCTACTGCACAAACAGATGCCCTGGAAGCCCTGGCATCACAGTACGTAGATGCTGAGGATGAAGGAGGTGGTGTTCCAGGGACAACATGCCAGAATGGAACAAGTCTTGAGCTCGTAAGCGTTCCAGAGGCATCTCCTGCTCACTTTGAAATCGCATCATCAACCTCTGGAGAGGTGAAAATTTCTCTGACTTGCAACTCTGCCCTTGATCGGTCAGATTTCCATATGCCAAATCTAGATGCAGTTTTAAAACTGGTCGAGGATAAATGTCTCAAATCATACAAATCTATTGAGCCCACTTTTTCAGTCATGAAGCTGATGAAAGAATTGTGCCAATGCTTTTTGGAACTGGGTACTGATTCTACTAATGATAAACAGGAAAACCATGTAAATATCACTCCAACCCTTGATTTCTTGAAAACATCTAATGTGCGAAATGTTTTGGGTGCTAAATGCGATCCCCTACAAGGCAATTACAACATTCCACCGGGTTCCTCAAATGGTTCAGCCAAATCTCATGGCTCTGCTGAGGTGTTATACCAAGTTCCAAGGCTCCTTCTACCTTTGAATGGTCTGGATGGTTTTTGCCGCCGCAAGCAACCTAACCGGAATGCTTCTAGGAATTCTGATAATGAAAAGGTGAAGGAGAAAAAGGATTCGAAAGGTTCAGTACCTCCAAAGCCAAACTCAAACAGCTTGGTGGCTGTTCAGCAATGCCAAGTCCCCTTGGATGATGCAAGGCCATTGCATGATGTCAATGACATAGCTAAAGGAGAAGAAAGAGTGAGAATTTCGTTGGTAAATGAAATCAATAGTGACCGGTTTCCACCACCTTTTCACTACATACCACGTAACATAGTCTACCAAAATGCTTATGTTAATTTCTCACTTGCGCGAATTGGGGATGAAGATTGTTGTTCGGGCTGTTTTGGTGATTGTTTGTCATCATCTATACCTTGCGCATGTGCACGCGAAACTGGTGGTGAGTATGCCTATACGTTTGATGGCCTGATTAAGGAAGAGTTTTTGGAAGAATGTATTTCTATGAACCGTGACCCTGAGAAGCACCGCCATTTCTACTGTAAGACTTGCCCTCTAGAAAGGTCCAAAAATGAAGATCTTCCTGAACCATGCAAAGGCCACCTAGTGAGGAAATTTATCAAAGAGTGCTGGAGTAAGTGTGGCTGCAATAAACAGTGTGGAAATCGAGTGGTGCAGCGAGGCATATCATGTAATTTGCAGGTCAGTCTTTTACTTCAATCTTAAATCTTTAATGCTAGCTATTATTGAATTGCCTTATATTTTCAAATGCTGAAACAACAAATACTAGAATTTTGAGTTATAACGGTTTCCCTTTGGAGAATGGCCATTCTTGCCGTCTGGTGGTCTGTTTGGGGAGAACGAAACAACAGATGCTTCAGGAATTCCTTCAATCATTCTGGGATGGTTGCGTCAAAGGCTAAACGGTTCATGATCGAGTGGGCTACTAATGTCAAGGGTCTTTTTGGTTGTGATTTATTCTTCTTAGGAGTGTAGCTGCTGCCTGCCCTCTCAGCAGGCTGTTTTCCTTTCTTCTTTTTTAGTGAAATCATCTTTCAAAAAAAAAAAAAAAAACGGTTTCCCTTTAAATTTGAAGATACATTTATAAATTATCTTCTTCTGTTCCTGAAGCTCAGTTTTCTCTGTGGTTTATTGGTTCTCAGCATATGATATGTATCACGTATGACAGGTGTTTTTGACATCTGAAGGAAAAGGGTGGGGCCTTCGAACCCTTGAGGAATTGCCAAAAGGCACTTTTGTATGCGAGTATGTTGGGGAAGTGTTGACCAATTCAGAACTCTATGAACGAAATATACGGTGCACTGGTAATGAAAAGCACCACTATCCAGTGCTTCTAGATGCTGATTGGGGTTCGGAAGGAGTCCTAAAGGATGAAGAAGCGCTTTGCTTGGATGCAACATTTTATGGGAATGTGGCAAGGTTCATTAACCACAGGTGATTTACAAACAATCTGTTATTATTATGTTTTATTATCCTTGTATCATTATCCAATTATTTTGATAGCTTCTGCCTTCTGAAAGAAGTTCTATGATTTGATGCTAACAGTATTCATGTTTAATGGAGTGCTTCTGAATGTTTTTACCCAATGATTGTGCTGTTGTCATGGTTTTGATTGGATGGTTATATTATCATAATCATTGTTGTTGTTGTTGTTTAAAAAAAACAATTATTACTGTTGTTGTTGTTGTTACAAAATGTTCTTGTAAAATTTTTTGGCGGTATTCTCTCACTATGGCGATTTTGCTCTCTTTGATGAAATTTTGGGATTGTTTGTGATTTTTATTTTAGGAACTCTGATGCTCATGGGAAGGCATTAGGTCCTTTAGTTCTTTTTGCTTCATCAATTGGTACACTGGAATTGGGCATACTCCACTATGTGTGTGCGTGCGTTGAAAGATAACGAGCTTTTATTTAAAAAGAAGCAGAACTAGAAATGAAAGCAGCAAGAAAACAAAATGCAGAAGCGCTGAGAAGATGGCGCATACTCCACTGTATTTAAGAGAGTAAACATTTTAAAAGGCTAAGGCATGGGGTGAGGCATGCAGGTCTCTTGAGTGGTGTGAGGGGTTTTAACACATGATTTTTTAACAGAAATGGATAATCAAAACATGAATAATTAACAAAAGAAAGATTATCTAGACATTAAACAGTTAGGATAGAAAATAATATCTGAGGGGTTCATTCATCCATTACATAGAAAGATGCATAAGAAATGGATAGAATTGGGTTAAAAGTACCTTTTATTCAGCTCCATAACTATCGTCTTAATGTTGGTCCAGGGATGAAAAGGTAAAACTGTTGAAAAAACTTCCACAATTTCCATCCTTAATAAAGAATAATCCAGAGGCGTAAGCCTCTAAACAGAAGGTGCAAAGCGTACTAGAGGTGTACACCTCCCATATGCTTATTTGAGGCATATACCTCACAAACATTAAGCCTTGAGGTCCATGCATTGGAACGTTTTGGGAGATCCTTGAGGTTTAAGCCTTCGATGCCTTTTAAGATATTGAAAATGGTGGAAGTCTTGTAAAGTTCCAACCTATGTGCTGAAAGTTTTTTGTGTGCATAACTGTATATTCATTTCTTTTTCTTCATTTATCTATATTACTTTTTTATGTTTACTTTACAGTGTCCTGCTTCTAATATTATTGAGTCTATGACCATTTTTAGATGCTTTGATGCAAATTTGGTTGAGGTCCCAGTTGAAGTGGAGACCCCAGATCATCACTACTATCATGTATGATATTTGACCAGTTCCGTCCTCATGCATTTTCCATATGGGACCTTTTTCTTGTGCTATCTAAGCTCAGGATCAAGGTAGTGAATCTAACAAGATTGGCATATTTTCTGGAATGCAGCTTGCCTTTTTCACAACAAGAAAGGTGGAAGCGCTGGATGAGCTAACATGGGTGAGTGGCCTGATTTGCCCTAAATATTTATGAATGTGGTTCATTTGAAAATTTAGTGGCCATTTGGCATCAGTTTCTTTTCATCAGTTACTATCCCTCTGGGATGTATTTTACGTCTCTTCTTGTACATGATCCATTATCAGCTGATCGAAATACCATTTGTCAAGCAATTTTTTTCTTGAGAAACTTCTAGCATGCAGTTATTTACTCAAGGGCTGTCTCTATTTACTTCATTTTATTTTTTTCATGTGCTCTCTCTATCTCTCTTCTTTCTTATAAATTTTATAGAATTAATGTGGAATCTATCAAAAAGAAAACAAATAAAGTTAATGTGGAAGCACTGAGTTTTTGATGAATTTATGAGGAAATAAAAAAGCAAGCCACAAAATGCTACCTTTTGCTTGTCATCATGATGCTATCATATGCACTATTGATTATGAACTGTTCATTTAACATTTTCGGAATTCATGGCACTTCAAAATTAGTCTAGATCCTGTTTGAAGTTTCAACTAAGTATCCATCTCATGTCACTATCATTTATGTGTATCATTCTTGTTCCAGAAACACTTCATCTAAGTCACATGATTATAATTGTTCATTTATAATATTATTCTGTTTGGTGCAAACTTCAAAATCAGAGTCTTATGTGGTGCAAATAGTGTGATGGATTTGGTAACCCACCAAGGCTAGGTCATTTTATCAAGTTAGGCATCAATTGAAGCAACACAGTTGCTGGTTGATCTTTCTTGTGCCTTTCTGTTGGGTGCCCCTTCTTTCTTGGGCTTTGATCTTCTTCTTCTTCTTCTTCTTCTTCTTCTTCTTCTTCTTCTTTTTTAATATATATATTAGTTTCCATTTTATTAGTGGGATATCAAACTACACGTTCATGGTGAGTAGATTGAGATGGGGGTGTTCTGTAATGGTAACGGTGGCCGTAACGGCCACCACCATTACCTTTACGATACGGGTCATAATGGCTGTTATAGCCCCCGTAACCAAGGTGTCCCGTATCGGTATCGGTTGGCGTAACGGTGACCTCCAAAACTGATACGGATACGGGGGCGTAACGGCCCGTAACGGCGCAAAAATTTTTTTTTGCCAAAAAAATATGAAAAAATATGGATTAAATCCGGAATATTCTAAGCATTCCAAATATGCATTCATTTATAAATTGGAACATTGTTATGGTGGTGTAACGGTCCACTCTTTGGTGAGTTGTATCGGACTGTCTGATGAATTTATGAACCGGATAACCTAAATTTGACTACAAAATTCATATATTTAATTTTCTAACTATCTACTATCAATGATAGATATATTAGAATGAATGTAATATGAAAATATCTTACATTAGGTGTTTGCAATTATTTTTGAGGAATTTCTCGAACATACCTGTGCTGCTGTGCACGTGACTGTGATTCCTGTCTATAACCTGTCATCCTCAAGTCAAGAATATTAAAAAAAATAAAAATTAGTAGTGTCTGATACTCTCCTGCAACTTGATTAAGGATTACTTGATTGGTTGTCAGGAGAGCTATTTTAAATACAAGTTCGGCAGTGTCAAGTGTGTGCATGACTGCATGGCTTCTTGCAATAATACTGCTGTGAGCTGTCTGCTGCAAATACTTACCTTAATACAAATATATACTCACAATCACAAGTCACCACCAAAATGAAAATCTGCTTTTTTGTGGTTGCTCGACCTCCACATTATTGTCATCATCACCATCATGCTGAGGCTGTCCAATAGGTTTAGGTGCTGCATATCCATAATATCCAGTGCCAGAAGGAAATACTAGATTAACGAAACCAGAGGATGACTGATCCTGACTAGGCAACGACTCTGACCCCGAGTAAGGATATCCACCAGTGCCCGTCGAATAGCCATACTGGTGCCCATACTCAGGCTGTTGAGAATCTTGAGATTGAGAGTGCGTCTCGCTCGATGAGTAACTTGGATTTGGATCTGGATATCTATAATCATATGGATATTGATCGGAGGGCTACTCCAACATGAATGTGATGGAACAGCTCGGATATAACCACCATAATCATAATCCAATTGACCATAAGAATATCCATCATAATAACCAAGACCATGAGCCTGTTGATGTTAGGACCTCCCGACCCCGTGCACCACTAGATGTACCCTCCTCCGGCTGGCTGTATCGTGACTCGGTACACGTAAGTCCGATCTCGTGTACCACGTCGTCGATGTTCATCGTCATCGCGATCTGTAGACGGCTGTATAGGGGGGTAAGCAACACTAGAAGTGCCAGCACCAGGGGCAGGGGGGTCGTCATCATCCGACACGGTCACGCTACCACTGCTCGTATTCTTTTGTTAATCTTGAGCTGTATCCGTACGTGGCATAAACGTTGCCTCTTACTGGGTCCAACACATCTGCACGATTCTCTTGTTGCGCTTTGCGTATTTCTGGGTCATCAATTTCCAATTCTTCACTATCCTCTTCAATTTGTTTTTCCTTTGTTTCCAACCAAGGTAGAAGTGGGTCATCTTCATCATAAATATTGTCCAAGTTTATTGGACAGTAGTCTCCGTCATCAGCAGTTGTAATGCTCTTACGATGTCGTCGCATTCTTAGTTTTATATTGTAGTGCATGAAGACAAGTCTATCTAATGTTCTAGTCTGCAATCTATTCCTATTATTTGAATGAATGAGCGCAAAACAACTCCAATTCCTTTCGCAACTAGAGGAAGACGTTGTCTGGCTCAAAACTTTTATTGCAATTTTTTGGAGAGCCTTCGTACTCTCTCCGAAATTAATCCACCATTCGGCTGGTTGCAACCTAGATACTGCATGCTGTGCAAGAGCATCTCCAAAGCTATCAAGGCGATTTTCAAATGTATCTAATTCATTCAACGCCTTTATTTGCAGATCTAAGTCAGACTCTAATCTCTTTATCACATTTTTTAGCCCGACACGAACTTCATCATCCTCAACAAATGATTGGGCATATCTATACATAGGATTTAGGTAGTAACCTGCTGCATGAAGATCGTGATGGAGTTGCTTTGTCCATCTCCTGTCGATCATCTTCCAATAAGTCTCCTGACTTCTACAATCACGTTGAATTGCAAGCTTTGCCTTATCCATGGCATCATATAGGAAGCCCATGGTAGGTGCTTCATCGGTTTCAACAAGACGGAGTACCCTCATTAGTGGCTCCATCACCTTTAGGATCGCCTTAACCTTCTTCCAATATTTGTTGTCCCGTATGGTGTTCGCAATGTCAACCGGTGTCCTTGATGTCTTCTTCCCATGTTTTGTGTTGAGCCATTCCCGGGAAGCGAACATCTCACTCAACTCTCCCCTATGCTGGAATAAACTCTCTAATGCTATAAAGTTTATTGCGAATCTAGTCGCCGCAGGCTTCAACAACTCTCATCCTTTCGTGAACTTTCTCATTATTGCGACTACTTGATTATGGTTGTAAATAAACGTCGTCACTTCCCTTGCCCTTTCGACCATTTCCTTAACATTCTTCTTCTTCCCAATATCTTCCAATATAAGATCAATACAATAGGCAGCACATGGTAACCAAAAAAGATGTTTTCTCTTATCCATTAACATATGTCCTGCAAGCTTATATATTGCTTCATTATTTGTCACAATCTGCACTATATTCTCCTCTCCAATCTCGTCCACAACTTTATCCATTAGTTCATTAATATAAGTAGCATTTTTTGTTGCCTTTGACGCATTAATTGACTTATGGTATATAGTTCCTAAGTGGCAGTACACCATGAAGTTGATCATGCTGCGTCTGGTTGGGGGCCAGTCCAACCATCACACATAATCGTGCATCCTCTGGCTTGCCATACAAGTTTAAAGGTAGCCATGTATGCTTTCACATCCGCATACTCTGCATTTGCCCATTTCCCCCTAATATCCTTAGCCGTGGGAGCTTTTATTCCTTCACCTACTTCTGCTGCTGCATCAATTACCACCTGCTAATATGGAGAATTGGCCGCGTTAGGAGGTACGTTAGCATGTATAAATAACTTTGTTGCTGCTCTACCTAATTTCTCAACGGAAGTTCTACTCCACATTTGTTTTTTTTTTTGTTTAGTTGATTCTTTCCTAAACAGGATTGGATCAATAGAGGATCTCCTAGGCTCATTTACTTCTTCATCTTCACGTATAGGGGCATCACGTGAAGATGTCTGTCGTCGGCTCCCAAACATACGTCGTAACCCACCAAACCTACCCCCCTGACCCTCAGTCCCACCTATAGAAGCAGTTGCACTTCCAGTTGCACTCCCACTCCCACTGCGCCCTCCCCCCCCCTTCGGTATCACGCACTGACCCATGCGTGCCAAACATGCGGCGACGTTCTTCCTCTTCACGAGCTACACGCAAGCTCTCTCTCCTAGCTATAGTTAATTTTCGATCTGAATCTTCGTCAGAATCAATAATATCTTCATCACGAACGCCCATATATTCAGGACCAAACACCTCCTGTCGAGCTGCATCCAAAATATCATCTTTCTTCTTTTGTACAACAGCACGTTTACCCTTCGACTCATCCAGACTAGCTTGCATTAAAAGCATTCTCTCTCGGTACTCTGGCACATGGCACAACTTGACCCTTTCGATGTGCTAAATGTTGTTTGAGACGGGTAATTCCACCAGTCACATGTCTATCACAATACTTGCACTTCATTTGGTGCCTAGTACCACCAACCCTCTCACAATGTTGCCATCCAATATCCTCACTTGTTGTTGGCCAGACCCAGACATTTCTTTAAGTTTAGGTAGATGAGTGTATGTCTGTATGACCTATATTAATAAAGATGATTTTATGTTCTAACTAAAATACTAAACCCTAAGAAGCTCCAAAACCTGTCCAGTATAAGCAAATAAAAATATAAAGTCACTAATTCGAAAATACAAAAAAACTATTAAATAGCACCCCAAATCTGTAAAATGCACATTAACATTTTTTACTATGATTAACACATCATATGGTATGATTAAAACAGCAAAACAACCATTAAAAATTGATTTTTCGAATTAAAAAAAAAAGAGTCAAAATTCATGCGTAAATAGAAAAAAAATATTAAATGGCACCCCAAATCTGTAAAATGCACATTAATATGTTCTACTATGATTATCACATCATATGGCATGATTAAAACAGCAAAACAACCATTAAAAATTGATTTTTCGAATTAAAAAAAAAGGGTCAAAATTCATGCGTAAATAGAAAAAAATATTAAATGGCACCCCAAATCTGTAAAATGCACATTAATATGTTCTACTATGATTAACACATCATATGGCATGATTAAAACAACAAAACAACCATTAAAAATTGATTTTTCGAATTTAAAAAAAAAGGGTCAAAATTCATGCGTAAAGATTAAAAAAATATTAAATGGCACCCCAAATCTGTAAAATGCACATTAATATGTTCTACTATGATTATCACATCATATGGCATGATTAAAACAGCAAAACAACCATTAAAAATTGATTTTTCGAATTAAAAAAAAAAGGGTCAAAATTCATGCGTAAATAGAAAAAAATAATAAAAAAATATTAAATGGCACCCCAAATCTGTAAAACGCACATTAATATGTTCTATCACATCGTATGGCATGATTAAAACAGCAAAACAACCATTAAAAATTAATTTTTCGAATTAAAAAAAAAAAGGTTCAAAATTCATGCGTAAATAGAAAAAAAAATTAAAAAAATATTAAATGGCACCCCAAATCTGTAAAATGCACATTAATATGTTCTACTATGATTAACACATCAAATGGCATGATTAAAACAGCAAAACAACCATTAAAAATTGATTTTTCGAATTTTAAAAAAAAGGTTCAAAATTCATGCGTAAATAGAAAAAAAATAATAAAAAATATTAAATGGCACCCCAATCTGTAAAATGCACATTAATATGTTCTAATATGATTAACACATCATATAGCATGATTAAAACAGTAAAACAACCATTAAAAATTGATTTTTTGAATATTTTAAAAAAGAGTCAATATACATGCGTAAATAGAAAAAAATATTAAATGGCACCCCAAATCTGAAAAATGCACATTAACATGTTCTACTATGATTAACACATCATATGACATGATTAAAACAGCAAAACATGTTAAAAAAAAGTATAAATACCTATTTTTGATGAATTTGGAATTTCTGAAAAATGGCCCACCGAGCTTCGATTCAACAAAAGCCGCAATACAATGTGTTTTTATTTCAAATACCCAACTAAGGTTGGTCGAAATTGGTAGTAGGAGTGAGAAGTAGTTTGGAAGCAAGAAATTTGAAAAAAAACAGCAAAAAAGAGCTTAAAATGGAAAAAAAACTTACCGTTTTTCGACCGTTACGGGTCAACCGTTACGCCCGTATCGGCCGATACGGGTACAAAAAATCGTATCGGCCGATACGACCCCGTATCGCGTATCGGCTCGTACCGTTACCGTTACGTATCGGCCGATACGTAACCGTTTTGGCACACTCTGCCTGTAACGGCTGTTACGGTCTCTTTTTTTATTGAAAAATAATCCTGAAAAACCTGTATTTGCCCCATAATGTTGATTAAAAAGTATGGAAAACCTGTATCTGCCCCATAACAGAATTACGGGGCTGTTATGGCCTTTATAGGGGATGTAACATGCCATTAACGATAATTACGGGTCATTTTTTTCCATAACGACTGTCACGGCTGTTATGACCCCGTAACACGTAACTGTTGCCACCGTTACCTTTACGTAATGGCCTTTACGGCACACCGTATGTGGAATAGGAGACAGAAACAGTGGCAACGGATGTGACCTTTACTCTTTAATATAATTCAGCAACGTGGTTGTGTGATACTTCCAAGGAAAAATTGAATGCTAGGGCAGCATAGCATTGCATGGCCAAGCTCATTTTGAGGATTTGCGGATGAAATTATTTCCATAGGATCCACATGTTGAGCTAAGTTTTCGTTCTTGGGATGCTGGCTAAATAATTCAGCCATGGACACAGTTAGCGTGGGGTTGGAAACAGCGGCTTATGAGAGTCGGATACACTAACACATCTATACAAAATTTTAAGTGACTAAATATTATATTTTGATTGTATTATTATTTAAATATAAAAATCACTAAATAATCAGTAGGAACAATAAACTTAGAAATCATTTATTAAATGTAAAATAAATCCAAAAAAATAAAAGATAACCACAGTGGTCATAAAAGAGTTAATAGTTTTATGCAAGCTGTGCCCAGGAGAGTCAGAGATGCAGGCACTGACCTATGTTGGCATGGCACAAATTCAAGATAGTGGTGGTATGTTCATAGCTGATGTGTTATCTTGAGCATCTGATGCATTCAACCAGTAAATTCACATGCTTCCATGAGTAGCTGATTCTCTATCGAACTGTTTTCTCCAACCAATGGTTTGCTGAATACCTCCATTCAACTTACGGCTTTACCAATTCAGTTGGTCTGTCTACAAGCATCAGTAGTTCCACTAAAATCTTCGGCCCCTTTTCTTTTTAGTTTATATTTTAATGCATTTTATCAACAAATATAATTGCCTGACCCTGTGGAGCAAGAGGTATTTTGTAACCTATTGAGTGTCTGTATGTGTGATATAACTTAACAGTACATATAACTATCTTCATGCACTTTTGTCACATAGAATTTTGAAAGGTTACACTGTCAGGGATTGAACCCTGGATTACTCACACAGAACACAGTCTCTAAGAGCAGGAGACTTTTCTCACATAGAATTACATACTGGTTATACAGAAATTTCCTAGAAAATCTCTGGGAACTATGTTTCAAGGCAAAGTGAAAACATGATAGCATCATATATTGTTTGATGGTAGTTGTGAAACCGAATCATTGGAGAATGGAAAAGGTCAGGCCGAGAATAAAGGCTGGATCGTACTGAAATTTTGCAATTTTTTTATTTTATTTTAAGGAATGTAACCCTGTTGTATTTTAAAATTCCCTGTAAATGATGGGCTATTATTTTGAAAATAGTGCCTGTTATTTAAACAAGTTTTCATTGCATAACACAACTTACAGTGCGATGCCCATCTTGAATTAGCGGACAGTGGGCAGTGCTCAGTGGAGCTGAGCAATGGCTCCTGGGTCAAGTCCTATTAGTTGCATCACATTCATAGATGTGGTGATTATTTCTTGTGCTCCCTATCTGGTGGTTCCTTACAAACTGCTACAGGACCTAGACAGTTTTTATATGTAGTAGATGCACTAACCATTCATTTATAGTTACTTCAAGTGGATTTTTCTAACTAGTAAACAATTTCTACTTTGTTTAAAGTCATGTACATGTGGAATCCTTTTGCAGGATTACGGGATTGATTTTGACGATCGTGATCACCCAGTGAAGGCATTTCGGTGTGGCTGTGGAAGCAAGTTCTGCCGAGACATGAAGCGTTCAAGCAGTTAGTATCTCATTCCTTCCTGCACTGATGTGTTTGTTTATGGCAAGGGCACATGTAACCCTGCCCTCCAAGATGACATGGATACTGCTGAAATCAACAGATGTTGAGGGGATCGAGATGACATGGATACTGCTGAAATCAACAGATGTTGAGGGGATCGTGTCATTTTGTATATGGGGTACACATGCCTTTGTCATGTATGCTATGGCTTGCAATTACTGACCAGGAGACGCAATGCTTATTAACCGGCATTCATAATGTTCTTGTTTCATGGCGCAGGATCTAAACAGAGAGCTTTAGTTTTGAGATGAAACATAACTTGTGTCTCTGGAACTAGAGGATCAAGTTCATATACTGTGAAGCTGCAGGGTTTTTCTCCATGGTGAAAAGGGGGAGCAGCATTTTGAGTTAATGTTCTGGTAGACTGATGTTTGCTGAGGCAACACTTCAATGATGGTGGCTGTAGATATTTTGGGCCGGATAAGTTGCCTTAGGGCATTTTGGGGATGTATGTATAGGGTTTGTGGATGTATAGCTGCTGGATTAGCCTTTGCTTGTGAATCGTCTTCCTGCTCTGTATGGAAGGGTAGGCTGTTTATAAGACACTAATGAATTGCTAACAAGGGAAATACCGAACATTGCGTTATGCACGTTGGGTATAACCTTGCTTTTTTTCTGGCTGGCCCTCCTTTGGGCTTTTTTTGCTCAAGTGACCACGGAGAACCCCTTCAGGGGTTTCAGAGAATAGTGGTCTCTTGGTTTGTTAGAGGTATAATACGATGCCAGGAGATGATATCACCATATAATCTCTTAGTCTACAATTTTTGTTGCAACTGCACAATTTTTTTCAGGTGTACACCAAAAGATTGTGTAAATGATTGCACCCTATCATTTGCTGTACAAACCTGCCTTTATTGATTTGCTTACATCCATTGTGATTCTTCCAGGCTCAAAATGCTGCTGCCCCACCCCAATTGGTTTTCATACATCCAAAACGAAATACGGTGGAGGGCTGCAACTTGACCCAACCCGAGTTTGGGTTGGGCTGGGTTAGGTTGCCGGGGTGCTTGGGATGGGTTGGGTTCTGGTTGAGTAAATTCAGATTGAGAGTTAAAAGTAAGGTTGGGAATAAAGAAAATACTTTCAAGATGGGTGGGTTGTGGGTCGGGATGAGCGACACGCTTGTACTACAGTTGCCCCAAAAAATGAAAGTGGGTGCGCGCAAGGAAATGAAACCAAATGGGTGTAAATAGTGGTTCCCATGCTGCATGCCAATAAGGTCCCTGCATATTAAAGTGAGATTAAAACTGTAATGTACACTAATCTGCTTTCTGCTTATTAAAGTGAGTTTAAGAAGCTGTTTGGACACCACCAAATAAGTTACCTTTTCTACTAAGTAGATAAGTAACTTATTTCAGATAAGTAAAATTGGTCTATGATTAATTATGAGTAGCTTTAAAACCAAAATAAAAAATAAAAAATTAAAAGTTATTTAATTACTTCAATTTATTGAGTAGAAATCAAGATAAGCTATTCATATGATCCAAACGCCTCTTAGGGCCCATTTGCATACTACCGAATCAGTAGCCTTCTAACTTATGTAAGTTATTTTTCTTAAATTAGTTAGTTTGGTTATTAAACTAAATAAGTAGCTTTTTAGAAAAAGTAATTTATTTTTACAAGTTATTTTTTATTGCTTTTCATTTATTTGAGGGAATATTCTCCCTGTGGCCATGAACGCATTCGAAGTTCATGAGATTAGAAAATCATCCAATAAGTAGTTCTAGTGGGGCCCAATAATGATGACCCAGCTCGAGGTGGCCCTACTTGATGGATATTCCACATCAAAGGTCTGCCACTAATGATGAATGACCCACATCCAAGGTAAGCCCCACATGATGGGTACCCAAAGCAAAGGTGGGCTCCACATTATGGGCAATTAATAATGGTGGGCCCCACATGGACTGTCCACATAAAAGGTCAGCCTAATGATGAGTGGCCCATATCCAAGGTGGGTCTTGCATGATGGATGGCCCACATCAGAGGTGGGCCCACATTGACGGTCCACATCAAATGTGGGCTCCACACGATGGGCTGTGGATATTGAAAATGGGCCCCACATGATGGATGACTAACATCAAAAGTGTACCATATCTAATCAACTGTACACATTAAAGGTCAGCCTCCAATGATGAATGACCCACAACCAAGGTGGGCCTTGTATGATGGATGACTCGCATCAAAGGTGGGACCACACAATAAACGATCCACATCAAAGGTTGGCCCCACATGATGGATGTGTGGGGGACCAAACAGACTTTTAGAATAACTACTTATTGGAAACCAAATGTGATTTTCTACTTTTTGGATAATAAATATGTTATTTACCAATTATAATTATACTGATCAAGTAAAAACCAGGATAAGCTACTTATGGCACAGGTAGCTTATCTAAAGTAACTTAGGATCCAAACACCCTCTAAAAATCCATCTAGGAGGGGGGCCGCATCACCTCTGCATCTTGGGAAGTTTTTAACATGGCAAAATAGACAATGATGGAATGGTCTTTTTGATCGAATTCCCTGCTTGTTGGTCAAGAGTTGTAATGGGGTTTTTTATTGTATATTCTGATTTCTTTTTTACTTTTGGATTCTTTGGCTTCCGGCTTCAGCCTTCTAATAAAGTTATTATCTCTTTTAAAAGGGAAAGAATAAGAAAAAAAAGAAAAAAGAAAAAAAAAAGAGGGTGGTTTCTTGATGAGTCCCAACACAAGCTTGCCTTGGGCTGCATTAAGGCTCCCCAAGTGGATGGACAATGGAACTAGAAATGGGGAAGAACAGTCATGGAATTTTTACCTGAGTCACGTCGGAGGGTTCAATTATAAAATGGTTTGTCTTTTTAGCCACCTCAAAGCCCTTCCCCATTTCGATCTAAAATGGTTTTGACATGTGCCTAATCTTATCTGCCACCATTAGGGTCTTGTACTGAACAAGGAGTCTAGCAGTTCTGAATGTAGCATGAATAAGCAGGATGGGTTTGGAGCTACCCCAACTACCGACCCAGTGGATCCATGTGGTCTATTAGCTTCCCCATTGAGAAGCAGTATAGATGGACTTATTAGAGCTGTCAATCAGACAGGCTTGGGCCAAGCAAAGGGGAGCAGATTAGGTGTGGCCCGGACCTCACCCAAGAGAGTGAGGCCCACCTTTATGTATGTATTCTATATCCATGCCATCCATCCGTTTTGCTAGATCACTTTCAAGCATGAGACAAACTGAAGCAGCTCCAAATCTCAGGTGGACCATACCATGAAAAATAGTGGTGATTGAACGCTCAACCATTAAAAACTTCCTAGGGCCTACCGTAATGTTTCTATAATGTTTATTTGCCATCCAACCTGTTGATAAGGTTACAAAAACCTGGATGAAGGGAAAAAACAAATATCAGGTTGATCCAAAACTTGTGGACCTAAGTTTATAATGGTCATTCACCACTGTTTCCATGGTATGGTCCACCTAAGATTTGGATCTGCTTCATTTTTTATCTCATGCTCTAAAGTGATATGGCAAAAACAGATGGACAGCATGGATATAGAATACACACATTAAGGTGGGCCTCAAGGTAAGGGCCACACCGTCTTGGGTGAGGCCGCACTCAATCCACTTCCCAAGCAAAGTAAAAAGAAGTTCAAAATCCAGACCCAGGGGCTAACCTAACCCTATCCCTTTGACAGCCTTAGTTTATGGTTGACCGGTCATGTGCTTCTGGGCCTGGGTCTTAATTTTCCGGCCCAGAGCTAAATTTTAGCCTCTAGAGTAGCCTGATTATGCGGGTTTATAGGGGTTTCTTGTGCTGAATTTGCACGTTTAGAGTTCTAAACTCCTCATCATCATCATTTAAGCTTCTCCCAACTAATTGGGATCGGCAACATGAATCCTATTCCACCATTCCACTTCCAACAGGCAGACCATAAGTTAGACCATAGGTTATCAAGTATTTTCGTAGTACCTCCGTCCATGTCCTTTTGGCTTTTTTCCCTTTCCCTTCTAGAGCTTTCAACTTGCATCAACTCGCTCCATAAATGAATGGATGATTGCACCTCATTTACTGTATGGTTAATCTGATTTCTAATTGGCATTTACATTAAATACAGCAATATGTAAGGCAAAATCTATCTCTGTCATGCAGGAACCTGGGCATAGCTTTGCGTGGACGATAGAGATTCTCTGTTATGAGGTTTGCTGAGGAACTCGTGCTTACAAGCAGAAGGCATGGTTGGTCGAATACTGCCTGGATTTAGTGGGAAAAGGATCCTGTAGTAACCGTCCATGATGGCACTGAAATCACAAGTAGCGGCAACCTTTGGAATCTGCTCATGGATCACAAAGAGGGAATAAAATATTAATCTGAATGGTCACCAGAAATAACTAAAAGCAAAAGCATAATCTCTGATTACTCAAAATACGAACTTTTCAAATCTGAAAAGGGATGATTGATGGGCTTGTTGTCCTCAATTAGCCTGGCTATTTTTAAGAGTGATTCACAATGGGAAGGGTTGGGGTCAGATACTTGTCATAAGCCTGTCAACCCAACTAAAGGAATCAGATTCAGATTGTGTTGGGTTCAAATACGGTCGTCATATATGTTGTACTGGATCCAAATCCAAATGGATTCAGATGTCCCAACAGGTCCTCTTCGGTCTAATGTCTGAGCACGAATTAGGATTCCAAATTTGGCTTTGAATCCAGAAATATTCCTTTTGTACGGCTTTTAATGATAAGTTTAATTAAATAAATGATAAAAATAAAAGAAAATCATATATTTGGGTGCCCTAGTCAAGACACTAGCCAACTTGATTTCTGTTTGGATCAGAGTCCAACCCAATTACAAATCGGGCCTGAAATCTAGATCCGCATCTGACTAAATCAGTCACAGACTCACATATCTGGGTACCCATGGTGCTAATTTTAGGGGCTTAAGAATAGTTCTAGTATGGAAGAAAATGCAGAAGCCCATGCTGCACCCCAAAGCTGGTGCCAATTATAAACTTATTACTCTATTTTCACTTAGTAGTGTTTCTGATGATATAATGCAACCAAGCCAAAACTCGAGCTCTGTCCCAGTTTCAAATATTTTCTAAGTCACCATTACAAAATTTAGTTTCATGCTGAAACTTTCTATAAGAAATTATTAGAATAAACTCAAACTATCAAGCCATAAATTTCAGTCTGAGTTTGACTACGTCTATTCAATGACTGGGTTCCAAGTCAAAACAGGCAAGCTCTTGAAAATTGGTATGGCCCAAGTACAGAGTCTCTATCAAACTATGAGAAATTATCCAAGCTTGCCAGCAGGGTTCAGTTTGGGAAGAATGCTCAGATAAAATCTAATACATCTAAATGCACTTGTTTTCTAAAATTTCTAGCTGAAGAACCAAGTGCTGCTCCTTTAAACACATTCTTCAAAAACATCCCATCTAAATCCACCCAAAACAGAGAAAGAGAAAGATGAAGGCAACTGAAAATGAAAATGGGTGCTGACCTCAAGTTGCAAATCCAAACATTTTGTTCAAAGAAAATCCCTTATTCATTTCCTGAGCTATATAGTCAAAGCAATGAACATGACTCACACATTTTATTACTGATTTTACCTCCATAGGCTTCACAATACTTTGGGAGAGAAGGAATAAGAAAAAGAAATTCAAAAAAAAAGAAGAAGAAAAGGAAATGAAGGAAAATAAAGAAAAAGGATCATAATAGTCGATTCCAAATGTAAAATAGGCCACCACTATCTAAGTTCATTTGGAGATGGCCTTGTATCGCTATCTAAATTCATGATAACTTTACTTTTTATTACCGTTACTAGTGGATATGGCACATGCAATACATGTGGGGAGAATGGAAGAGGTTTGCAAGATGTTGGAGAAAGGGAAGGAGAAATGGCTGTGAAAGGGGCTCATTGATTAGAGGTTTTCTATCATACTTCTCCACGTACGGCTATTTTTCCATCTGGACTGTACTTGTTGAATATGAGGTTATGTTTCAATGATTCAAACTGTTTATATGATGAGACTCAAAGTGGATGGGAATACCTTTAAAAAAATCTCAGATTGGAATAATTCAACCCTTTGATCATTTAACACTTTTCCTTGAAAAGTCTCCTTTAAATGTTCCTTTGCAGGCCATCCACAGGATCTTCCAATCTTGATGATACTTTGGTAGTCAAGCATCCACTAAGTGGTCCATCATATAAACGGTGTGAATCATATTGCAAAATCGCCATAGATCCAAGGGCTACAATCTTGGAAGTTTAAAAGCAATTTACACCCATAGTTTCCCTACTCCATTCTATAAAACTACCTGAACAAAGCTTACTTTTTGATAATTCTTCCAGTTGCCGTACGCTATATTAATGCTTTACTATAGTAAAGATGATGACAGCAGAGGGCGTGTTTGGTTGTACCTGCTAAATCATAATCTATGACTTCATCATCATCAGAGCCTAGTCCCAGCTAATTGGGGTTGTTTCTCATGATTGATTGGCTACCTATGGGGCATCAAACCTCTGCCTTTACCTGAGCATGGGACTAGCAGGTACTTCACCATTGCGCAGAGTTATATTATTAATGAGGCTTCCATGATAGATGAATTATTCTCATTGTTTCAGGCTGTGCACAAAGGGAACCAGATTATCTGGGCTTCCATTTTTCCTCTTTTGCTGCTCCAAATCACAGTCTAGATTAGAAAGGGAAGGTCATGTCCTTCATACTCTACTTGTGCTTTAGACATAGCCCATCCTGTCCACCTTGGGAAGCAGGGCCAGACACACTATCCTACCCAAGTCAAGAAAAAGAGCATGTACCTGATATATATCACATGTATAAGCATGAAGATTTGGGTACTCCAGCAGCTTCTTCTTCGTACACTTGAAGAGGACATTATACACCAGGTCAAAGCGAATCAAAGTGGTGAAAAGGCAAATGTCGGCAAGGGTCAATACATCTCCACATAAGTACCGTGAGGTAGACAGATGAGCATCTAGCATATCCAACGTACTGAATAGTTCATTTACTGCAGTATCATATGCTTGTTGGCTCTGAGAAAACCCACATCTGCAAATAAGGAAATAATCTGGGATTACTTAGAAATGATTGCAATAGCATCACTCCCAAAGGAAAACCAACAGTTCTCTACAAAATTCTCTTAAATCAAACTTTAAAACATAAAAGGATGTGTACAGTCAATCAAGAAAGCAAAAGATCAATTCGGGTAGAAATTGATGATTCTCAAGTTTGATGTGAAGAAGCTTTTGACAAGGTATAGTGATAAAAGAGAGAAGATTCCCGAGCCATCAATGACTTCAATTTTGGTGTAAAAAGTGGAAATAACATTTTCTAATGTTGTCGAAGTACACAAGTAAGTCGGTGACAGATGTGAGAACAGCATAGAAAATCCATTTGGCATATCAGCGACAGGTGTTAAATCCCTGGACCATCAACAAAAGTAGTGGGTGAGAGAAAGACAAAAGTTTAAACCACAGTCACCAGATACTGATGGATGTGGGAAATGATACCAGAAATGGCTCGTGAAAATGTCTAATTTTATACAACTTACAGCATTTATCCGGAAGCTTGAAACAAATGCAGAAAACAGGAAGCGTGAGACTCCAGTATTTGGGAGGGAATTGAGTCTAAGGTAACTATGGTTTAAACTATGAAATTGGGATATAAGTATAGTCTAAGTACGTAGGAGTCAATATTTAGATGCGAAAATGCAATCTTCAATGCTCTCATCAATCAGTTCAAACTCAATATACTAGCAAAAGGATGAGCTTAGGCTACCTAGTCACTAAATTCATTCAGAATGCCATTCATGCAAATAGCTTTTATACATATTTAAAATGTTCCTGTATACATATTTCTCGAATACACCCACGAAAAAAGCCTAACCCTCCCTTGTCTGCTCCTTAAGGCCACATCAATTTCAATGTGTGATGAAGACTAACGTTTTGATAGGAATTCATAACAGACTGAATAGAATTCTGATGAAAAATCAGACAGTCATGCAAATTTCATCCCATTTCACGGGATCTTCGATCCAGATTTCAATACAAATTCCACCAGCCAGAATTTTAAAATAGAAGAACGAAAATTCAAGATTTGTCAGCTGAATTTATATAAATTTTAATGTGGATTCTAATACTGAAAGTGAAATAGAATTTTCCAAAATCCACGTTGAATGCAATAAACCATGCACACAACAAAAATGGGGGAGAAACAAATACACAAATCTTTACCTGTAGACCCCATTATTCACATTTGGGTAAATAATCTGATTCCAGTATTTGATATTTTCCTTCAATTCCGGCGGCGAAAGATCCAAACTCGAATCATCCTCCACCGCTCCATCCAAACCCGAATTGAAGAATTCAATTATATCATAGCTTTCGTTACAGAACACATCCTTCTTCTGAAAATCCCAAAGCATCGGGACTGTCGATCGCCCATTGTAACCCCCTTTCCTAAGCCGATACACCTCTTTCAGAGTCCTGCATCCGTTCGCGCGATCAACACTTGGGGCGAAATCGCCCGCGCCTGCCTCGCCAGGTCTGCAGAATTCCCAGGATCCGTCGATGCCTGGAGCAGCAATCGACACTGGGATTGCCTCTTCAAGGCCTTTCAAAGATCTGACGATCAGGGTCCTGTGGGCCCATGGGCAGGGGAGGGCCACATAGAGGTGGAGGTTTCTTGAGTTTTGGCGGGAAGGAGAGGAGAGTGATGACGTGGTGCTGGCGCGAAAGGCGCTGGCTGGGCGGGAGTAGGATCCGGACGGATCAGAGGGGGCCAGCTGTCTCATCATGAGGTGCCACGTGGCATTCCATGTGGAACGGACGGTGGAGATGAGGAGCTGTGGAGGAAGGGATTTGCCCCAGAGGAGCTGGGTGACGGCAGTTAGGAGGTCGGTAGCTGAAGGAGGTGGTGCCGGTTGGAGGGACATTCTAGGGCTGACGTGGCAGCCGTTGCGTTTGGTTTTGAGGAGTTTGGTGTTTGAGAGAGAGAGCGGGGAAGGGAAGAGAGCAGAAGAGACGCTGGCCATTTTGATTTCTGTTCGTTCGTTTTTTTTCTTCGGTCGAGGGACGAGAATATACAGATTTGGTGGTAAAGGATACACGCGAATTGGTGTCCCTCCCTAATATCGGAAGCATTTAGGATACACAGATCAAGCAGTCAGGGTTGTCCCTAATTTTATTTTATTTTTTTAAATGAGAGGCTGTTTGTTTACCACTTCATATGTCACCGAAATCTTAATTCGAGTGTTTGTTTAATACGCTTAAAAAATCCTTAATGAAAAGTAATCACGAAATTAATTCAAGAGTGTCGTATGCACCAAAGCCGTAAGTGATTTTCGGGAAATGCATAAAGTAGTTGATTAAAATCTCTGTTTTATTGACCAAGATATCTTTAAAATTTTTTGGTAAATAATAAGTTTATCCTCATCACGTGTAACTTGATTATTGTAGAACACTTGGCAAATTTTTAGGCCATATCATACCGTATGTGTTATATCTAAATTATTCATCCATTTTTTTTTGAATAATTTTTAAGTCATGAGCCAAAAATAGGTAGATCTAGAGCTGAAGTGGACCATACCACAAAAGACAGTGGGACAGTGTTGTCCACTATCAAAACATGCCCAAGGATGACCATGATATTTATTTGCCTTCCAATCTGTTTTTAAGGTTACAGAGATATGGATGAAGGGACAAAACAAATGTCAGATATATCCAAAACTTCCAATGCCTTAAAAAGTTTTCAATGGTAGACATTCAATCGCAACATTTTTGTATGAGATTTATATCTACCTCATTTTAAAATAATCTAAAAAAATGGATAGCCAGTGTTTCATCTAACACATACATTATGGTGATTGGTCATGCATAACTTTTCCACTCAACACGGCACGGAAAGGGATAGAGTGGTGTGCCACACACCACCGTGTTGACGTCACCAAGTTCTGTGGGACCCACCATCATAAAGTATGTGTCATATCTACGCTGTCCATCCATTTTACGGAGACTATTTTATGGCATAAAGTGAACCACATCACAGAAAGAAGTGGGGATTGAACGTCTACGATTGAAAACTTATTGGGGTGCAGAAATTTTGGATCAATCTAATATTTATTCATTTTTCCCTTCATCCATTTCTTTGTAACCTCCAGAATAAGTTGAATGATTAATAAATATTATGGTGGGCCATAAGAATGCTTCAATGATAAGAATCATCGTCCCTACTGTTTTTTTGGTAGTGTGGTTCACTTGAGCTTTAGAGTTGTCTCGTTTTTGGGTTCATGACCCAAAAGTATCTCACCAAATGGATAGACAGTGTGGATACAACACATACATCATGGTGGGGCCCACATAACTTGGTGACATCAACACACCACCGAGGTAGGTAGTGTGTGGCACACCACGCAATCCCCTTCCATCCATTACTGGCCTTGGTGCCGTGTTCACTAAACTATGTCAGTGGGCGCTGCCTAGAGCTGTACACTAGCGGAGTTAGCTCCGTAACTTGCTCGACTCAACTCGAAAAAGCTTGACTCAACTGGGCTCGAAATGAGTTCGAGCCGAGCACGAGCCGATTTTTGGTACTTGAAATGAGTTCGAGCCGAGCACGAGCTTGACCCTGCTTGACTCGGCTCGACTCGTGCACAGGGTATATATATCCATCTTCAAAACAAAAAATAAAAAATAAAAACCCTAGTTACACTTACCCTACCCCTTTCGAAAACTCGACCCATGCACCCAACCCCTCTCTCCCAATCCTCTCTCTCATCCGGCGGCCATCCTCCCTTTCTCTCTCTCTACTCTCTCCCTCATCCACTTATCCGCACCTACCCTCTATCTCTCTACTCTCTCCCTCACCCTTAGCCTTCTCCCTGCACCGCACGGCCGCCCCTGTCAGCTTCTCCCTGCATTGCACGACCGCCCGCCCCTGTCAGCTTCTCCCTGCACCGCACGACCGCCCGCCCCTGTCAGCTATTACCCCCATTTTTGAGAAAGCGATGGCCGTCCGTCTCTCTCATCCCTTCCTCTCCTCCTCTCTTTCCTTCCCTGCCCGAAGAAGATCCCTTCAAATCTGCAAATTTTCCCTCCAAAATCCAATCCTGAGATTGATCGAAACACAAAAGGTATGCATCTCTCTACTGTAAGCTCTCGATTCGGGAATGCTGTTAGGATTTCTTGCATTCGTGCTAATCTAGGGTTTTTGAGGTCCAAAAAAGAGCTTCTGGTAGCGTAAAATCTACTACTTTTTAAACTTATGATGTCTACTTCATTGCTTTTGATGAATTTCTATAGCTTTTTTTCTGCAATCAGTCGAAATTACTACTCGAACTCGGACAATCTGAGCACGAGTTGTTGTTCCAAGCTCGAAGGCCGAGCACGAACTAGGACTCGAGCAGTCCAAGTCGAGCACGAGCTGGGTAATACTCAGCTCGGCTCGTGTACACCTCTAGTGTTGCGCTAACCATAGGGCCCACCTTGGTACATACGCTGTATATCCAAGCCGTCTATCAGTTTCTTCGAATTATGCCTAAGTGTATTTGAAATACATCTGATAAACCCTAACCCTAACCCCTAAATGGCTAGCAAAGGGTGACGAAAGTGGGACTCCAACAATGTTATCCAAATGATGAGATCATGAAAACCCTAACCCTAACCCCTAAATGGCTGGCAAAGGGTGACGAAAGTGGGACCCCAACAATGTTATCCAAATGATGAGATCATGAAAACCCTAACCCTAACCCCTAAATGGCTGGCAAAGGGTGGCGAAAGTGGGACCCCAACAATGTTATCCAAATGATGAGATCATGATCATGCAGAGCCACTTGGCACCATCATAGCTTATTGTGTGTGCTTCTATACTCTTTTATCTTTGATTATTTTGGCTTGGGGTTTTGGACTAGCTGGGTCCCTAGGGTTCCACACAAGCCCAACCATTTACTCAAATTTTCTAGTGCCAAGCGAGACCCTCTAGCCATTTAGGTTGGCCTCAACCTCCTCATAAGTATAACGGGCTACTTGATCCATTGCCAACCCAGGGTGCAAGCACTCTACCCTAGAGAATAGTTTGCCCCACTGATCAGGTGAGGGCTAATGCACATCAATGCGTGGTTATCGTTTTCAAACTGGTCATTCTTTTCTGCATGGTTTTCTCACATGATAAACTAACGAGCTTTCTGTGCTCTCACCGCACAGAACAAACATCCTATGAATGAGAAATTGGTGCATGTATTCAGTCCGGATTCCTTATTCTTCAGAATGTATTCAGTCCGGAATCCTTGTTCTTCAGAAAATAGCTTATTTTACTCTCAAAATGCATGGACCACTAGAACCGAATTTCCCATTTCCTAGACATTACCCTCGCCACCGCATGGAGAAATGCAGAGGCCTCTTCTGCGAGGAGATTGAATAGCGATTTAGGTGTGTTTGGCTGCACAACTGACTCATGAACAGCCAGTTCCATCACTATGAATGTCCAGGTGATTCCTAGTGTTCATGGTGTGAAAGACTAAAGTTGTATCTACGTTCCTTTCAAGTCCCATCTTGAAAATAATCTAATTGCAATTTGGAGTCGTGTCCATATGAACGCCATGGTCATTCAAAACTAGCTCTTTGTATTTTATTACGTGGTTGCACCACCAATCGCAAAACTCACATTCAGGGCGTATCTAAATGCATCCTACAAGAACAAAACATCATACCAGGCGGAGATCCAAAATAATCGCGGTTTTACTAGTGCCAAACACTAATAGACCATGAATGCTAGCTACATCTACCACCAAAAATCTGATGGCAGCAAACAAAAACCAAGACTTCAACAAACCAATCCTCAACCAAATAAAGATTAACCACTCCTACACAATGGCATTCGCGGCACTTGCAATCCTAGGCCACAAATCCGCACACTCCTTTCCAATAGGCCCTGTGATTGCCGAACCTGAAACAACCATCAGAAAAGCAAAGTAAATAATTCATGTAAACTGGACAGTACATATCTTGCAGTATAGTATGCACCATGGAGCATTTAGCATATATGCTATTCAACAACATCGGGTTGGGGGCTAGTGTGACCATCTCCAGTGGGTATATAACCCAGCTTCGGGGAGGTCCACACCCCATGAGCAGGTGACAAGGCCCACGCAACAGCAAATGCACAATGTCTGGCTTGTATGATGTATATACTCAATAGTTATTCACATCCAAATTATTAGTCCACACAATCAATTTTACACTGTTTTTGGCTCATGGCCATTTCAAAAGCAGAGAATAATTTGTGATTTTGGAATGTCTACAGTAAACTTTCAAAAAATCCCAAATTATCTTTCTGATAGCCTGAGCCAAACGCGGCTAATATATTGGTGTTCTTTTTGTTATGCTTTGAACAATCACTGTTGAAGAAATATTTTTGATACTATGATACTTGTTGCGTTGCTAAAAACAGCTAAAAGTGGCCCACATCTAAACCAAGCTATTTGGCCCCAAAATGATGAAAAACCACCTCAACAATATTGATTTGCTTTGAAGAAAAATTTAGACAGTGATTTCAACCTTTAATTAAGGGGTTGCATTTATTGTGCTAAACTCAGGATTATTTTATTCATTCTAGAAAGAAGGCTTGGTTAATTAGCTCAAAGAACATGGCATACCTTTCATTTCTCCCTTGGGATTCACTATCACACCAGCATTGTCTGCATACAACAAATAAATTTGGTAGTAAGATTCTCCGTGTTTCTGTCAAGTAATGATAAACAAAAAGAACACACACACAGAGAGAGAGAGAGAGAGAGAGAGAGAGAGAGAGAGAGAGAGAGAGAGATGGCACATGCACTACTGCAGGTATCTATTGCTAATAAGCTAAATAAGGCATAGACAATAATAAAATCAAATAAATAGGGCAATATCATGTGTGGGAAAGCAAGTAGCCTCACATTACACTAAAGCAATCTACACTTCGTCTGTTGAATCTGCCTTTTTATCCTTTGATTTATTACACAAATTTCAACACTACACAAGTGCAGCATGCCCGAGGAATGTTGTAACACACACACACACACACACACACAAGAGAGAGAGAGAGAGAGAGAGAGAGAGAGAGAGAGAGAGGGAGAGGTGAGGACTAGACTATTAAGTTGTTGTGTGATCTGTTGTTACCTACATGGCCATTTGTAGCCAAACTAAAATTGCCAATCACAGAAGTCCATGGCTCTCTTTTTTCTGTTCTTTGGTGCAAAACAATGACTCGTCCTACAAATTGAGGTGGGCAGATTTTGGCCCAATTAGCTTGGCTGGCTTTGGAAACAAAGGCCCAGAACATCTTCATTCTGCAGAGGAAGTGCACAGGAGACACTGGTTTATTTTGGTTGACAAATTTGTTCAACAAGAGTGTAAGATCGAAGAAAATGCTCGAAGAATGGAAGTACCATGGTATTTATTTATAAGAATAAAGGAGACATACAGAGCTACAATAACTATACTGGGATTAAACTTATACTATAAACATTGGGAAAGAGTGATAAAGCAAAGGTTAAGAAGTGATAAAAATTAATCAAATCAGTTTGGATTTATGCCAAGAAGGTCAACTATTGGAGCCATTTTCCTACTTCGATGGTAGAGAAACATTGGGAGAGGGAAGGATCTCCACATATCTTTATTAATTTCGAGAAAGCACATGACTTAATCAAGTGGCTTTTGGGAAACAAATGAGTCTCAAGAAGATGATTAAGAATGTGTTTATGGGAGCAGGAACAAATGCAAGGACCACCAGTGGAGAGGTCAAGGATTGAGCCTGTATCTTTTTGCATTAGTTGCGCTTCTCCTCCTAATTGAGGATGTTAATTCGTTTGAGTCCTGTTAACATAGATGCGGACATGGAAACAACCACCAAATCAATTGCAGCAAAAACCTCCCTCCTCCATCCCTCCCTCCATACCCCATTTTGTCACAAGCTAATAAAATGATCATGTAAGAATTACAACTCCTCATTGTAGCCGTTGATTGTAATAGTGGATATTATCAATCCTGATTTTTTGCCAACCAATTGACTGCAGGCTTTTACTTTGTGTGATATTTACCAAGAGATGGGTAACACGTTGCAAGACAGGGTACATCTGTTGGAGATATTTCAAATAAGAATAAAAAGAATATGAAAAAAATCAAAAAGGAAAAAGCACAACAAAACAAACCTTCCTTTTTTCTTTTTGTGTTCTAGTATTTTGTCCCTTTGTGCATGGCAAATAGTCCCGCATCGAGTGGAAAGATGGAATGAAAAGTACTTACAAAGCATTCCTCTCTCATACATTTGTAAATTGATGCATTACTATGCACCGGCCCATATAGGTGCTCGAGGCTGGCCTAATGGAAAAACTAGCCCGGAAACTAATTAACTAGGCGTGCATGCCCAAATACTCACATGGCTTGATCTAGACCCTTCTTAGGGTCTTGATGGACTTGGTTTTGCGTTGTTTTTCTTAAAACATGTTTCTCACAGTTTCCTTTTTGTTTTGATGAGGCCTACTAAATCCAAATTAGAAAAGCTTGACCGTCCATGAGCTACTTGTGGAAAACAAATACCTCCCCTAGGCAAGGTATTCTGAAACGCTAATAGTGGTCATAACGTCCACCGCCATTACCTTTACGATACATGGTGTAATGGTCGTTACAGTCTCTTTTTTAAATTAAAAAAGAATGTGTAAAACTTGTATCAGCCTCATAATAGACCGTTACGGCCTTTATGAGGGGCATCACAAGCTGTTACAGGGGTTGTAATAACCTTTACAGGTCATTTTCTCTGTAATGGCCTTTACAACCCTGTAACATGTAACGGTTGCCACCATTACCTTTATGTAACGGCCTTTACGATACACCATGCCCCTAGCTCTATATAAAGGAATCGTAGACTAGGTCTTTAGAGGACACTACACAGCAACAATTCCATTGAAATTCTACAAAATTGCTCTGTTTTTCATAAAACCATTTTCGTGTTGAGTATACGAACTGATATTTCTTAATATTCTTTTTTCTTGGGTATTAAAATTTTCAGAGACATGCACGTTGAAAGAAATTGTACATTGGACGTTATATCATGGGAATAGCGCATTGAGAGTCTACTGCATCGATTGAATCAACCAAGGGGCGCGAACTATCTCAAAGACAAGGACTGTGCCCGTGTCTCGCCTATCAGAAAATTCGAATTATTCTTCCTTTTGCAAATATCTTAAACACGTGTGAGGTTTCAATATACATTGTTTTGTTCCTTTTTTAGTTATTTTTGCTTACATATTACACGTATGAGATAGATGACCCTTGTCGAACTGAAAATTTTCTTGAACAATTTCGGATCTATTTGTCCAGAAACATTCTATGGGCAAACACTATAAAAGGTGGAGGTAGTAGATGTTCTTCCACCTCACCACCCTTCACATGGCTTATGTCATAAATTAAAAATAAAAGGTCATCTGATCTTCATGAAGCATAATTATTCGTTGCCCATCAAAGATGGGGCAAAGACACTACCTATGCAAAGATTACATAGTGCACTATCCAACTAATTATATGATGTATTTTGTGCTCATATAACATTTATTGAAATTCGGTTTGCCTTGGAAAAGATATATAAAACCAATGAAGCAGGCATGAAAACAAACACGATGAGCAGGTATTTTAAATACCAAATGATAGATGATAAATTTGTAGTTCAACAAACAAACAAGTTCAATCTAATAGCCCATGAGATCATCTCTAAGGGGAATAAATTGGATGAACTCTTTCAAGTGGCAGCAGTTGTTGAAAAATTGTCTCTATCATGGAAAGACTTTAAGAACTCTCTCAGTCACAACCAAAGAGCTCTGCATGGAAACCTTCATAATACACCTATTGAGGATTAGGCAAGGTGTCAAGGTGAAAATGAGGAATCGAGGAAAGAAGTTTCTAAAGTCAATCTCTTGAATGAGAAAGCTCAGGGAAAACCCAGTAACCTGAAACCAATTAAAAAAGAAGCCTAAGCCCAAGCCCAAGAACAAGAAACCTGATAGCCAGGACAAATTTGTTGTGTTTTCATAAGGGGCAAACCCGATCATTTTGCAAGAGAGTGTCTCAATCATAAAAGGGGGCAACCAACACCTACACCTCAAGCGAATCTGACCAAAGAGCCTCAAATCGTGGTGTGGTCAAGAAGATTAACACGGTTCCCTTATAACTGTGTAATGGATAGTGGATGGACACAAATGCCAATGCACACATGTATTATGATCGTCATTGGTTCAAGACTCTTATGAAGAGGTTACAAGTAGTGAAAGGTTCAAATGGGAAACATTGTCACTCCAAAGGTAGTTGGACACGAAAGGTGGAAATGATGTTCACCTTGAGGAAGGCTATACTTTAACGAATGTTCTTCATATACCAAACACGGAAGAATTTGGTCTCAAGCTACCTTTTGAACAAGGCGGGTTTGAAATGGGTTTGTGAGTCTGGCCAAATCGTTATTACAAATAATGGATCTTTTGTTGCAAAGGACTATGCAAATCATGAACACTGCATGTTTACATTGAACATTGAACTGAATAAAGCTTCTTTTGTTTACATGGTGTGCACTATCTCTTTGTGGCATGGTAGACTATATCATGTAAATGTTAAATTCATTAAAAACATGGTTGCTTGTGGAATGATTCCAACTTTAGGAAATAATGAATTTGAGAAGTGGGATTCCTATTCACAGTCAAAGGTAACTAGAAAATCCTTTCCTGGTGTGCAAAGGACTTCTAAGTAACTAGGATAAGCGGAAAATCAATTGAACCAAAAAACCAAGATCCTCAGAAGTGATAGAGATAGTGAATATACTTTGAAGAATTTTGATAATTTCTGTGAATCTATGAAATTATTCATTAAGTCATTGCCCCATATTCCCCACAACAAAATGGAGTAGCAAAACATAAAATTAGAACCATAATTAATATAGTAAATGATATGTTACTGAGTTTTGGTCTTCCTCTTACCTTCTAGAGAGCTCTTTATTCTACTTGTTATATTCTAAATAAAGCACCCATAACTAAATCTATGATAATTCCCTCTGAATTGTGGAAAGGTAGAAAACCAAATATTAGTTATCTTATACCATAAGGTTGTCTTGCCCATGTTAGGCTTACAGATCCTAAAAAGCCTAAGTTAGGAGCCAGAACCACTAAAATGTATACTTGTGGGGTATGCATCTCATAACAAGGAAAATAGATTCCTAGATATGAAGTTCTATTGAATTCAGAAATGCAGAGTTTTATGAAAATATCTTTCCTTAAAACCTAAAGAACAGTTAGGGTCGTTCTAGTGGAAGTCCCTTTACTATAATACTATATAAACCATCCAGCTCAAATCCAGTGGACTTGGAAGAACCTAAGTCTAAACCTGAAATTGCGAGAAGCGAACGGTCTAAGATTACCAAGGACTATGGTCCTAATTTTCATGTGTTTCAAGTCCAACTAGAAGGTAACCCTATGACATTTAAACATGCTATGTCCCTGCATGATGCCATATTTTGGAAAGATGTGGTCACAAATGAGATAAAGTCCATCAAAACTAATAACACATAGAAATTGGTAAACCTACCTCCGGAGGCAAAAATCTTAAGTTGTAAATGGATATTGAAAAAGAAACATAGGGTCGATGGCTCAATGTAGAAATATAAGGCAAAAATAATAGCCAGAAGTTTTACATAAAAGAAATAATATCTATAAGAAATTAACTCAAAAATGAATAAAACAACGCATATTGAAACCTCACACTTGTCTAGGATAGCTACGAAATGAGAAAGAGTTTGAATTTCATGACGGGTGAGACACGAACATAGTCGCTATCTTTGAGATAGTTTGCGCCCCTCGGTTGGTTCGACTGATACAGTAGGCTCTCGACACGCTATCCCTAAGATACAACGCCCAGCGTACAGTTTCCTTCAAAGCACACAAGCCGATGGAAATCCCAACACCCAGGAAAAAGGAATACCAACAAGCACCAGTTCGAATGTCCAATAAGAAAATAGTTTTGTGAAAAAAGAAAGTAGTTTTATAAAATATCAATGTTATTGTTGTAGTACAGTGTCTTCCAAAGACCTTGACTATGAGTCTACGACCCATTTGCATAGACCAGGGAAAGCTAACCATTTTCCAAAAAATGCCCATGAATGATCAGGCATTTCTGATCGTTTCTTACTGTTATGATGGGCCCGTCATTTTTTAGAAAGGTTTCTCACAAAGAAAACGATCTACATTTAGTGGGTCTTATCAAAACGAAAAGGAAACAATGAGAAACATTCGAGCCCATTCAAGACATTTTTCGAAAACAAACTTGAATTAAAAAAACACAACCAAAACCATTAAGACCCTATATAACGTCTAGATCAAGCCATTCAAGAGCCAGATTCCCCCTATGTATGAGCATTTAAGCGCATTCGCTCGCTTAACTAATTTCTGAAACATTTTTTCCCACTAATCCGGCCTTAGACGCACATGGACTTGTGCATAGTAATGCACTAATTCATAAAAGTATAGGAGAGGAATACTTTATAAACACTTCTCATTACATCTTCTCATCCGATGTAGAACTATTTACTATGAACAAAAGAATAAAGCACTAAAAGACAAATAAAAGACATGCGCTAGAAGACAAAAATGATTTTTTGTTGTGCTTTTTTCTTGTGATTTTTTCCTATTCTTTTTATTTTTATTTTAAATATCCCCAACAATATGTTGTTAAATATTGGCTTTTTCTTCAATGTATGCTTCTCACCATTTTTTTACCCATAAAAAACCAATCTACTTTCTAAACAAGCAACTTAGGGCTTGTTTGGATCGTGAGTTGTTTTACGTAAGCTACTTATACCTCAAGTAGCTTATGTTAGCTCCTACATATTCAATATATAAGTATGTTTGGAGATCCAACCATAGTTGGATGTGATTCCAAGAGCTGAACGAGAATGAATACCACAACAACGTACTTATCAGCCTGAAAGTAGAAAAGTATGTTTGGTTTCCAACATTATATAAGTACTTACCCGATGTGGACCATTCATTATGCTAGGCCCACCTTGGCCATGTATTAAATGTGAACCGTCCATTATGTGGGGCCAACCTTTAATGTGAACCATCCACCTTGCGACGCCCCACCTTCGATGTGGACTAACCATCATGCGGGACCCACCTTAGATGTGGGTGGTTCATCATGTCAAACACTGGATGTGGACCGTCCATCATGAGAGGCCCAACTTCAAAGTGAGTCATCCATTATGCACGCCTGCCTTGGATGTGGACCATTCATTGTTTGGGGTCGACCTTCAATGTGAATTGCCCTCTCGTTGGGCCCACCTTAATATGGGTCATCCATCACGTAGGGTCCACTATCAATGTTATTGTCCATCATGTGGGGCCCACTATCCACCACCCATCATGTGGATGTCACCTTTGATGTGGACCATCCATCGTGTGGGCCCCACCTTTGATGTAGGGCATCCATCATGCGGGGCCGACCTTTGATGTCGGCCATTCATCATTAAAGTTGAACACAAACAAAGCCAGCTTGGTTTGCTCGCTCAGTTCAACCCAAGTTAGCTAGCTTGGTTCCATTCGAGCAGCCTATTCAAGCCTGGCCAAGCCAAAAATCCCATCTCTTTTCGAAATCAGGCTGAGCCCGAGCTGTATACCAGCCCAATTTTGTTCGTCTCGAACCTTGGATTGGTTCGGCCCAATTCGGCTAGGTTTAGTATGAATGCAATATATATATATATATATATATATATATATATATATATAAGGAACCCTGACTTCTAAGTTTGCCTTAACTTTTGTGCAGTTTATCATAGATTCATATTCATAAGTTTTTGGGTTTTATTGTTGATTTATTCTCCACTTCACTTCTTTTGCCTACCATTACAAAATCAAACCAAGCAAACGAGCTAAACTTGATTCAGACCAAAAAATAGAACTCAAATTAGCTCAAAAGTGGCTAGAACTTGAATCGGCTCGAGTTCGACTCGACTCGATTACCAAACCAGGCCGAGCTGACCAGGTCGGCTCGATGATCAAACCAAGCTGAACTCTGAGTCAGGCCCCTTGGCTGAACAAGCCAAGCTGAACTAGGGCATAGTTCAGGCCGGTTCGGCTTGTGTCCAGTTCTAATCATTTGGGGGGGACAACCTTTGACATGAATCATCCATTACGTGAGGCCCACCTTGATATGGATCATCCATCATGTGAGGCCCACCTTGATATGGATCATCCATCATGTGAGGCCCACCTTCAATGTCCATTGCCCATCTCGTGGAGCCCACAATTGATGTGAATTGTTCATCATGTGGGCCCCAACTTAAATGTGGGTCATCCATCATGTGGGCCCCAACTTAAATGTGGGTCATCCATCATGTGGGACTCACCTTGGATGTGGGTCATTCATCATTATGGGCCAACATTTGATGTGGACCACCCATTCCATGGGGCCACTTTGATGCGGGCCATCCATCATGTGGGGCCCACCATCAATGTTAATTGCCCATCATGTGAGGCCCACCTTCAATGTCCACTACCTATCATGTGGAGCCCACCTTTGATGTGGATCGTCCATCGTGTGGGCCCCACCTTCAATGTGGGCTATCCATCATGTGAGACCACATTGAAGATGTGAGCCAACCTTTGACATGGATTGTCCATTATGTGGAGAGGAGAGAGAGTGTGTGTGGAACAACAAAAAAGTTGAAAAGCAATTTTTTTTGCTGTTGGCAGTTACTTTGACATGTTAAGTTACCTTTAAAAGGGTACTTACCAAACTAACTAAACTAAAAATGTAATTTTGTTGTTGCCATAAGTTTTTTTTTTTTTAGTTGCTCATGGGATGGTATCCAAACAGGCCATATAGAAACATATTGCATTTGCAAATAGTCGGTACAAGTTGCCCTTGTAACAACTTCAAAATGTAGTCTTTGCTCAAAGCATTTGTCCATACTAAAAATGGGTCTGTTTTGGGGATATGCTAAATGCTTTTTGACATGTTGGGAACATAAGATATCACCTTAGAGGATGCAGAAGCAGGTGAAGAAGAACGGATTTATTTATGAAGAAACTTCTCCTGGAGAATGCCTATACTGGAGCTTTGACAAAGATCACTGAAAAGCATTTATTTATGAATTGTCACAAAAAGACCATGTGAATCCCATCACCGTCCAAATATGCTGTTGAAACAAAGCTTTTGATAACGTATATTTGTGTCACGCATCAAACAGCCCAGGCACCCAATCTTTCATAGAGGAAAGAACACTCAAACAAAGTTCCTCCGTAAACGAAGACAACATCTAAGAATTACACAACACTCGGAATTTCTATACATGACAGAGAACAACTTTCTTGAGAATGAACCTTTAAAATCATCGCTGATGCTTACAGGCCATAATCATAGAATCTCTGCATTTCAAGCCCTTCTAAAATTGGTTTCCCAGCTTTCATCATTCACTGAAATGAGCCTTTAGCTCATGTTTGATCCATGTGTGGCTACCTTTGGACCATTAGCAATCCACCATTTAAGGCAGTAATTTTTTAGATCAGCAGGAACCAAACTTCCCAATGCTCAGCCCCACTCATTCGAAATTACAATCAAACAAGCTCTTCCACTTATCACAAAACACACAAGAACAGATCAAAAGAAAGATATGAGGAATAACATATCCAGCTCAATTTACAAGAATGCAATCAACATATTGTAACAAATTCATACAAATCAAGCAAATAAATGGATTTTATCAAGGAAGTGATTACCTTCAAAATACATGTATACACCGTCCTTTCGGCGCCACGGCTTGCGCTGGCGAACGATGACGGCAGGCATGACCTTCTTACGGAGATCGGGCTTCCCTTTCTTGACAGTGGCCATGACCATGTCCCCAACGCAAGCTGACGGCAGACGATTGAGCCTACCCTTTATCCCCTTCACGGAGATGATGTACAGGTTCTTCGCGCCAGTGTTATCTGCGCAATTTACAGTCGCTGCCACTGGAAGACCCAGCGACATCCGGAACTTGTTTCCAGCGGATCCTCCGCGACCTTCAAATTCCAAAAATCAAGAAAAACAAAATGAGATTTTTCCTTTTGATTCGAAACCCTAGCAGTTCTAATCGGATGTAGAGAATGCAAGATGATGGCAGATGAAAGGGATATTGGGATTGAAACCCTAACCCTAATCAATTGTAATGATGGGAAGATGAGAAAGAAAATGCACCTCGCTTCGACATTTTCGGGAGGCGTTGCTGGAAGGGTCTCTCCCCCGCGAGGCGGCGACTGAGAAGAGGTTTGAGAGAGGGTTTTGGGTTTTATAATGGCACGCTAGGGTTTCTCGTAAAATTTTCCCAGGCTGCTTTTTATAAATTGAAATAATCGAGGAGCTAAATACAAATAGAAACCTTCCCGTGCACTTAGTGGTATTTGGGTTCGCTGGCATTCGCACCACTTATTTGGAGTCTTGGACCATCCAGTGGTTCAGTCCACTCTTCTTAAACTGCCTCTAAAAAAATCATATCGATCATATGTTAAAAATCTAATTATTGGTATACAAAACTAGATGGCTGGATCCTTTTTAAAGATACATCCTGCCATGAACGTGAACGTTTAGGACCATCCGATTTCCATGTGCCATGAACATGAACGTTCAGGACCATCCGATTTCCATGCATAATAATGGTATAATATCGGTAGAAGAGGTCTTAGGCCATATATACAATCTTGATACGAGACGTGGTTGCCAAAAAATTTAAATGCAACCGAATGCATGCACCGAGTCATCATGGTGAGCCGCAAGCATCTTTTTTACCCAGCTTCTTAATGCCCATTTGGCTTTCTAATTACAAAGGTAAATCATTGTAAATGAGTCATAATTATTTAATTTAGTACTTGGTAGTTATATCATATACATTTTACCATAATGTAAAAATGGTGGGTTTGTAATATAAAAATATATTGATTATATTTTACTTTACCTCCTTTTTTTTATAAATGTATTTAGCTTTTAATCAATAAGTCATTATTTCTTATTAAAACAAACACCTGGAAATATAAATAATGACTTGTTTACCTAATAGTTTATAGGAAATTGAAATATCAAATAAGCCTTTAATAGTATCATTAGAATTTAATGCACATAGAAAACATATAACAGTAAACGTATATCAAATTTGATTGCTTTATATGGGTAGAATATTAATTATTTAAAAGTAAATTGTGGGTAAATTTTAATTTCATTTTTCGCTAAGCAACTATATTTCAACAACAGTTTCATACTCAAATAATCAAAGTTTTCAAGGCTAATTATAGAGGAAAAACCTCTAAAAGCCACTCACATTATATACAAGTATAAATGTTTACAGACACTACCCATCCACCCACCTTCAAACATGTGCACATCTGCCTTTCGAATTTTATATACATTTTGATGTTAGTGGAGATCTAGGAAGATCGGTATCGTGTTTGACGCTATTCAATTTTATCCCAATACCACCCACAAACACGTCCACATCTGCCTTTCTATCCGTTGGGTCCAATGACTTCTTTTTTTTTCAACTTAGAAATCAACATATTTAAGTAAGGTAGATGGCTGAAAGCTATGAGAGGTGCCTGACTTTTGAGCAAGGAGACTCGAGCAGCATAAGGGCATGTTGCCCACCTGAGCTTGGGCGGTTGCCTACGAACGCACCTTGCATGTAGACCATTGGTCTTCATTTTTCTTTTTTCTAAATATTTTTTGTCATTCCCTACGTGCAGTGGATAGGTCCCTTCAAAGCTAACTGACCCAAGGAAAGAGAGATGCAACGATGCAACTAGTCTATTCGCACCCCCGCCGACATTCCCTTTTGAAAATAGGGGATCTGAATGATTTGCAGGCTTAGACAGGCTGGGTTAGGCCCAACCTATTGTTTTAGGCTAGGACTTTGGGCCTGGCTCGAGCCTTGGTCATTGTAGTGCTTGGCTGGGAGGGCTTAGCTCGGCCTGGCCACCCTTAACTTTCGCCTTTAGATCTTGTGGCCTCCAACTTGATAGAAATCTTGGATCTCCCACTTTATTGCGTGCAAATGGCAGGCTTGTGGGCCACAAAGAGGCTGGAGGTAAGATAACGTCCGAGGCCCATCTAAGTACTTGTGAAACCCAAACCGTTGAAATATTGAAACCACAGTCCACTGGTCATATACCTTATTGCCTGGACAATAATGACCTCTTAATAATTGGATTTTTTTGTTCATTTTGGACCGTTTACTTGGTTCCTTTGTGCAGCCAATTGGATGTCCATTGATAGATTAGTTACTCATTCTTTAGTATACCTCCGGGCCATCTGAGCTGTTTGGGATAGCCAGTTTCTTATAACACATGTTTCATAGACCTCCCAATGCCTCACAGCCTCATCCCATCCACTTCAGCTAATGTTAAAATGTAGCTAAAAAATAGGTTCAAAGCTCAAGTGAATGGCATCATAAGAAATGATAGAGATTGAACAACCATCATTGGAGCCAAGAAAGTGATGGATCAAGTAAATACTTGTATTTTTCTCTTTAGAATAATCTTATCAGCTAGTTGGATAATATTGATGTGGAAATCGAGACGTCCTCCTTAGATCACTTATCACATACAAAAGAAGACGAATGGAAACCCTGACTGCTGCAGGGGACCTTTTGATGCCAAAGTCGGATGGGCGAACTAGGTCTAGTAGAACGTAGGATTTTTTAGAGTGGTTCATGTGTAAGATTGTGCGTACCTTTCACCATTAGGGATGCTTCTATTTATAGGTGAGGAGATGTAGTGGCGTAAATGGATATTCCCTATTTAGTAGGATCATACTGTAGTGGGATTTGCATCCCTGACGTATCGCACTGATCTTCCGAGATCTTCGGCGGATATTTCGGACAGACCCATGTTGCAATCGTCTTGCTAGATCATCGTCTAGAATCTCGGATGAATAAGTTTAGTAGGATCTAAATAGTCGGTCCCAGGTCAAAACTAGTAAAAGCACTCAATGGGAGGCCGATGTGGGGAGTCATTCCGAGGAGGGGTTTGGCTAACTTGGGTTCTTTTGTCGAGTCGTTGCCAAGCTCATTTTATCGTCAGGTAGATTAGTGGTTAGCCGACCTACCTTTAGAGTCTATCAGGATATTGAATTCGATCTCCTTTCTTGCTTGGATTGGGGTTGAGGTTGAGTTTTTTGCCGTATTAGTTGTTGACCTGGATTGGGGTTGAGGTTGAGTTTTTTGCCGTATCAGTTGTTGACCGACCTCATGGAGCGCATGGATGTCTAACTTGGCTTTATCTTATTAGTCAGTCCATTTCTACTCATAACAGATGCCATGTAAGTATTATGGTGGCCCCGTGAAAGTTTTAACAGTGGGCACTCCCATCTTCCTAATTTCATGTCGTGTGGCCATCTTGAGTTTTGTTTATTCTTTGTTTTGAGAGCACACCATAGCTTGTTATGAAAAAACTGCTGGACAGAATGAACGTCATACACGGACATCAAGGTGGGCCCCACGATCTTTAGGTTATCAGGTGGCTTTGTATCAAGGTTGAGGTCTTGGGTTCAGGCTACTTACCTACAAAGAAGTGTATTTACAAAGGTTTACAGCAAACTCGTGTCAGTACCCGGACTCACCTAGACATGGGTTGTGGTGTGGCTGAAAGAGTGTGGATGTTGATTTTTGTTATTTTTCAAGCCCAATCAATAAATGAACCGGCGTTGGTGTACACCAACCCACACCTAAATCCCACCTTAACCCGATTACATAATTAATAAATAATATTATACTTGTTATGGGAAGATCCGAGCCATCTATATAATTCCAAAGGCCGAGACCATACTAACTCAGCCGAGCGAGCGAGCAGTGATCACGATGCACAAATTGAAAGACCGCAACAAGTCACAAAGGAGGCTTCTACTCCGAGGTTAGTAGTCGGATCGGCAACCTATGCTCCGGGAAAGGACGGCCGAGCCGACCCCTCGTTCTCATTCTCATCTTCACCTTCTATTTGAAGGAGGTCGAGCTCTCGCCCCCGTCCTCGCCCCACACCCTTGCGAAGGAAGCTGTCCCAAGCCGAGGTCGGGAAGAGATGTGAGTATATTATGCGTTAAGCTAAACTTGAAAACTACTATAAGAAGACGTGGCCGATTACTTCGGGAGCAGATACGCCCGATGTGCATAGTACAGCGCATGATCCTTGGATTGCGCATAATATCCTCACGATCCGAGAATATCCTTGAATGAACAAATCACACCGTGATTAACGGACTCAGATCAAGTCGATAGTCAAGTATAAATACGTAAGGACCCCATTACTACAAGTACGCAACATCTTATGTTCTTCCATTATTCTGCAACTTAGACCCAGATTCCTGTGTCCTGACTTAAGCATCGAGGGTCCCCTGGCTTAGCCAGGGTCTCCTTTGCTCACCGTCCGTGTGCAATTTCAGGGCTTAGGAACGTCATGAGGTACGTAGGACGAGGAGGAGAGCTGGCCAAATTTTGACCTCAACATTTTTTGACGCCGTCTGTGGGAATATTGATATAAAAGGTCAGGTTCCTATTCTCGAGTATAATGGCAAGAGGGAAGAAGAAAACAGTAGCTGCGGAACTAGAACAGAACGAGCAAACTCGTTCCTCCTCGCTACTTCATGCAAAATCAGCTCCGGGACCTTCCCAGCGTTCTCGCAATCGGGCGAGTAAGTATCGAGCCATGCAAGGAGAGATACAAGCCTTGCGCGATGAAGTAAACAGGATGAAGCAGCAATAGGAGCTGCAGTTGTATCCAGCTCAAGAAGATCCTATCCCTGAACCAATCGGCCCGGTTGTGGAAGCTCACTCCGTGCCAAGGAGTGTGGGACTTGAGGCACCCCAGCAATCTTAAGGGCCAGTATCGAGTCACCATCCTCTTCCGACCCAAATTCGACCTCGGCTCGGAATACCATGACGCGAGCTCCAACCAATGCCTTAGTTACCTCAGCCCTAGCACCAACAGATCTCCGTCACCGGCTGGAACGGCGGAGAGGAAGGAGAACTCCGGAGGTGAAAAACGTCCAGGAAATAGTGGCGAAAAACAGAGACCAGTGGGAGAAGCGGTTCGAGGAGATCAACAACAAGTTCTTAGCTCTGGAAAAGAAGTAACAATCAACGTCAGTTCTCGCAGCCGTCCAAGCAATGATAGAAGAGACCGAACCTCCTTTCAGCTCGAAAATAATGAACGAGGTGATGCCTCAGAGGTTTCGGATACCTCCTATCATCCAATATTATGGGTCTGGGGACCCTTCTGAGCATGTGGAAGCCTACCGCTCCTAGATACAAATCCAGACGGCGACGGATGCAATGATGTGCCGAGGTTTCTCGATCACACTTACAGGGTCCGCTCGGAGTTAGTACCGATAGCTCAAGCCGAACTCCATCAATTCCTTCACAGAGTTGAGCCGACTATTCCTTACCCAGTTCATTAGCGGTAAGAGAACTCGAAAACCCAACACTCACTTGCTGGTTATCAAGTAAGGGCCGAAGGAGTCGCTAAAAGAGTACATCGCTCGTTTCAACGAGGAAGCACTGTTGGTAGAAGACTACGACTACAAAATGGCACTTGTCGCCATATTTAGTGGTCTAAAAGAGGGGAAGTTCACTTTCTCTATCGGGAAGAACCCGCCAAAAACGCTAGCCGAACTTATCGCCAGAGCTCAGAAATATACCAACGCGGAGGAATTCACTAATGCCTATAAAAATGTTCAAGCGACTGAGCCGAATGCTAAGGGGAAGAGGCCCAGGAATGAGGATTCTCAACCGCCTAACAAGGGGACCGACGACCGCACTCCTCGTGATCACCGCCCGAGTAGAAGGCCGGAAGGAAGATTCCGTTCCTACGCCCCCCTTAACACTTCCGCCGAACAGATCTTATTGGACATCCGAGGAGAAAAACTGCTAAACTAGCATGTTTGCATGAGGGCCGATCCAGACCATCAGGATAAACGCAAGTACTGTCACTTCTACCGAGATCACGGCCACAATACGGATGACTGTGTAGATATTAAAGATGAGATCGAAGCCCTTATTCGAAAAGGTCACCTGTGTCGGTACACGAAGGAAGGAAAAGCTGATTAGAGAAGAAAAAGGGATCAGCCAAACCACGCCACAGAGGAACCTGCCGAGATACGTATAATCTTCGGGGGCTCGTCCGGCGGAGGAGATTCAAATAGAGCACGAAAAGCCCACTCCAGGAAGGCTGAACTGAAACACTATGTTCACTTAACCGAACGGCCCAGTAAAGAACTTCGGGTCAGTCCGTGGACTCTGACGTTCACAGAAGAAGATGCGCGCGGGATTCAGCACCCGCATGACGATGCTCTAGTAATCACCATGACTATAGCAAATCGCAAAGTATACCGTATTTTGGTCGACATCGGGAGCTCGGCCGATGTACTCTACTCTGAGGCTTTTGAAAGAATGGGAATTTTACCGTCTCATCTCAAACCTGTGAAGATCTCTTTGGAGCTTTGCCGGGGAAAGAATAATTTCCGAATGAGCTATTTCTCTCCCAGTGATTGCGGGAGAAGGATAACATTAGGTCACATTATGGTGGACTTCTTAGTTGTCAATGTGTCATCTGTACATAATGTCATCCTGGGCAGACCATCTCTCAATGTAATGAGAGCGGTCATTTCTACTTACCACCTGATGATGAAATTCCCTGCTGAGGGTGGGATATGTTACCTCCGAGGCGACCAACGAGAAGCTCGGAGATGTTATGCAGTGTCGGTAAGGAAGGGGTCGGTTAAGCAAGTGCTCACGATCAATGTCCTAGACCCTAGAGGGCCTGTGGAGGGCTCGTCCGTGGAAGATTTAGAGAAAGTGCCGCTTGATGAAACTGATCCAAGCAGAATTGTTCAGCTCGGGACTTCACTGAATCCTGAACAACGGCTCGAAGTCCTAACATTCCTGTGACAGCATAGGGATGTCTTTGCATGGTCTCACCAAGATATGCCCGGGATTTCCGTAGAAGTCATGTTCCACAGGTTGAATGTAGATCCAGATCATAAACCTATCAGGTAGAAAAGAAGGTCGTTCGATGCCGAACGGTATAAAGCAATTACCGACGATGTTTCGGTTCTGCTCGACACAAGATTTTATAGAGGAAGTGCATTATCCATATTGGATCGCAAATATGTTGCTGGTGAAGAAAGCCAACGGAAAGTGGCGAGTTTGCGTGGATTATTCGGATTTGAACAAAGCTCGCCCGAAAGACAGTTTTTCGTTGCCTCGAATCGACCAGCTAGTAGACAGCACGGTAAGTCATGAATTACTTTTTTGCTGGATGCCTACTCCGAATATAATCAGATCGCGATGCACCTCCCAGACAAGCAGAAGACTACCTTTGTCACAAACAAGGGGCTCTACTGTTACCGGATCATGCTATTTGGCCTGAAAAACGCTGGGACAACGTATCAAAGGTTAGTAAATCAAATGTTCTCCAAATAGATCAGACGCACAATGGAAGTATATGTCGATGACATGTTAGTAAAAAGTATCAAGGCCGCCGATCATCTGACGGATCTTGGAGAAACGTTCGCCGTCCTCCGAGAATACCAGATGAAACTGAATCCAACAAAGTGTATTTTCGGAATCGGCTCGGGAAAATTTCTCGGTTTTCAGGTCAACCAGAGAGGTATCGAGGCGAACCCCGATAAAATCAAAGCACTCCTTGACATGAGTTCACCTCAGACTATCAAGGAAATACAATGCCTCACAGGACGAGTCGCGACACTCGGACGTTTTATATCCAAAGCGACGGATAAGTGTCTCCCCTTCTTCCAACAGTTGAAAGGTCACAAGAAGGCAGAGTGGACGCCGGAATGTGAATAAGCCTTCCAGCAATTGAAGCATTACCTGGGTTTACCCCCACTATTGTCCAAACTTGAAGAAGGTGAACCTCTATTCCTCTACCTCGCGGTCTCAGCCTCGGAAGTCAGCTCGGCTCTGATTAGAGAAGTCGGAGGTAAACAACACCCTGTTTATTATGTGAACAAGGCTAAGGTACCGACAGAAACAAGATATTCACCCCTGGAACAGCTAGCGCTCAGCCTCGTTTTTCAGCTCGGAGATTACACCCATATTTCCAAGCTCATTCTGCAATCGTGTTGACAAACTCCCCCCTCAGACAAGTTCTTCAGAGGCCCGAGGTGTCAGGACGGATGACCAAGTGGGCTATCGAACTCAGTGAGTTCGACATTCAGTTCTGTCCGAAGACTGCGATCAAAGGTCAAGCCGTAGCCGACTTCATCACCGAATTCACTACGCCGACCACCAGAGAGATCAAAACTGAGATTGAGACAAGTGCAACCGCCCTTCCGAGTGACCAAAAAGCGGTATCAGATCCAGGGTGGGTTCTCTATGTGGACAGGTCATCCCATGTCAAAGGGGCCGGGATCGTCTTGATCGCACCCGACTCCACGACCATTCAGTACGCAATCAGATTATGGTTCAAAGCCTCGAATAATGAGGCGAAATATGAAGTTTTGCTAGCCGGACTCAGATTGGCAGCGAGTTTGGGTGTCTAGTCTCTTCAAGTACTATCCGACTCCCAGCTAGTGGTAAATCACATCTCTGCCGAATACGAGGCTAAGGAAACAAGAATGATCGCTTATCTTGATGAAGCGAGGAAACTAATCGAGAAATTTTGGAATTGCACGATCCACCAAATCCCGAGAGCAGAAAATTCATGGGCCGACGCCCTAGTACAGCTCGCCTCAACCGCGGAGGGGAAGATCCCGCGAATCATCCCCATCGAATTTATAGAGCAACTAAGCATCAGCAGGAAGGAGATGAAAGTCAACCCAGTTCGAGCAAGTTCGAGCTGGATGGACTCGATCTTTAAGTATCTCACTACAGGAGAGATCCCTTCGGACAGGCTGGAAGCTAGACGGCTCAGAGTTCGAGCAGCCTGATATGCCGTCCTGGATAGTATCTTGTACAAAAAGGGACATTCTCAGCCCTACCTCAGGTGTCTCCGGGCCGACGAGGCAGAATACGTCATACGAGAGATTCATGAAGGAATCTGCGGAAATCATTCCGGCAGTCGGGCCTTGGCCCTGAAGATACTCCGACAAGGGTACTTCTGGCCGACTATCAAGGAGGATTCCAAAGATTACGTTCGAAAATGTGATAAATGTTAGCGCTTTGCGGCCGTGCCGAGGCAGCCCGCTGAAGAAATGACCCATATGAGTGACCCTTGGCCATTTGCTCAGTGGGGAATCAACATTATCGGCCCTCTACCTGCGAGGAAAGGACAAGTCAAATTCGCCATTGTCGCTGTTAACTACTTCACCAAATGGGCCGAGACCGAGCCCGTCGCCAAAATTACGGAGCAGAAGGTGATTGACTTCGTCTGGAAAAATATCGTTTGCTGGTTTGGGATTCCATAAACCATCGTGTCAGATAATGGCTGACAGTTCGATAACGACAAATTCCGAGGCATGTGTCGAGGGCTCGGTATCACGAATGCATATTCTTCTCCCCGACATCCCCAGTCGAACGGACAAGTGGAGGCAGTCAATAAGGTCATCAAGCATCATCTCAAGACAAAACTGGAAAAAGTAAAAGGCCGTTGGGCTGAAGAACTTCCATTTGTACTCTGGGCCTATAGGACCACAGCTCAGTCCTCAACAGGAGAGACTCCGTTCTCGCTCTCCTATGGCTCGGAAGCAATAATACCGGTGGAAATTGGTCTTCCTACAGCCCGAGTCGGGAGCTATCAAGAAAAACAGAACTCTGAGCAGATCGCCGCAAACCTGGATTTGCTCGAAGAAGTTAGAGATATCGCGAAGCTCCGAGTAGCAGCTCGGCAGCAACAAGTTGCACGGTTCTACAATTCGAAAGTCAAGGTTAGGCAGTTCCGACCAAGGGACTTGGTCCTTCGTCGAGTGTTCCAAAATACTGCCTAGCTGGGGGCTAGCACACTTGGACCAAACTAGGAAAGGCCTTATCGGGTCATCCGGTCGACCAAGCCAAGCTCCTACCACTTATAAGATCTCGAGGGTTGTTAGCTCCCCCATCCCTGGAATGCCAAGCATCTGAGAGTTTATTATCCATGACGGGATAACCTTTAAGGTCTTCAACAAAATGTATGCCTCCGAGCGACAGGCCTTTAAGGCTCCTAATAAAATTCGCCTCTTCTCATCTACATGAACGAATCATTTACTAAGGAAAAGTTGCCTCTTACATGCAGAGGCGGACTCAATGGATTAATCTCTTGAGGGGGTTAGTACATTATCCTACAAAAAGTTCTACACGATATCTCCAAGTTAAGGAAAAAGCCTAAATGCTGACCCGACTCCTCTAATATAGGAATCGACTCACGAGTTAATGGATAAAGTGGAAGGTTCTCGCCAATTGTAGGACGAGCCGACCCCCTGTGGATTTGGACTCAATAAACAGACCATAATGGCCCCAAACTCTACAAAGTAGCGTTGAAAAGGGGCTAACCTGTCAAAGGATCGGCACGGTCAAATCCTAAAGAAAATCAGCCTACCAACGAACTAGTTCGGCAACAAATAATCTACAATAGACATTCAAAGATCCGTTACGGATTAACATATGAGGAAAATCATCATTCATAAGCCCTCCTCAGAGGGTCAAAAAATCATCATTCGCAAGCCTTTATCAGAATGTCAAAAAAAAAAAATAAAAAAGGGGGGAAAATATACAACATCTAGCCCTTTCGAGAAGATGGGCCAGCTATAAGACCAAGGGGTGGGTCAGCTATGATCTCAGGCACGCCCGTAGCGGGCTCATCGTGGCTGGTAAGGTCCGTTGAGAGGACATCAAGGTTCAGAGCTGGGTAAAGCTTTTTGACCTCGGCCAGACAAGTATCAAAACCTGTGTCACAACTAAAGTCATACAGTTTGTCTAGCTCCTGAGCTCTTTCGGCGGAATTTTTATACTCTGCTACCGCCGCATCCACTCGTAAGACCGCTTGAGCCTCCAGCTCAGCTCGCAGAGAAGCTTTCTCCGCAGACGCAATGGACTCGAGGACTTGCCGTTGCTCAACGAGGTGTCTGGCCGCAGCAAAACGTTCTAAATCCAAGTCCTCTTTCGCCGCTTCAGCGCACGACTCAGCATCTGTGACCCTGAACTCCAAGTCTTGTTTCATCTGACGCAGACTCTCAAGTTCAAGGTCGGCCGCATCCAAACAAGTCTGAAGTCGGGTGACTTCCCCTTGGAGTTGGAGCTCTGTCGTTCGTGCCTCTATCACGGTCTTCTTGAGTTCCTCTAGCTCCGTGATTGAGGCCCCAAGTTTCCCTTCAAGCTCGGCCCGTCGTGCGTTCTGCTCTGTCCTCTCTTCTTCGAACCTGGCCCGGTCCGCCCTTTGCTTCGCCTTCTCGGCCATGAACTCAGCCCGCTCCGCTTCAAGCCGTTCCAACTCTTTCAGTCTCTCCTTCACCTCAACCATCATTGGCAATGATTGATACATCACGGGCACATAATTGTTCACAAAGTTAATATGACGGCGAGAGAAGGTCTCAACGATCTGAGCCTCTGGAACGTGCTTAGCAGCCCAAGGAACTAGTTGGGCCATGTGAAAACTGGGAGGCAGGTCCATGGTTGGAGGCATAGAAGTCCTCAGGGAGGGGGCAACGGGGGAAGATCCTCTAACCCCACTCGCAGCAGAAATCTGAGCACCCTCTTCAGGCGTGCTCTTACGTCTGGCCATGACTTCAGGACGGCTCAGCTGGGGCTCTATGTCAACCACAGGGACTGCAAGTCGCGCCAAGGCTACCTCTCCGAGTGTTTCATCCACCACCTCCCTCCTAAGTTCGAAAGGTCCCGCTTGGGGGGGTTGCCCCGCAGAAGGCGACGAGATAGTAATGGCCTCGGGTCGGGCAGGAGCTCTAACCTCGGGTCGGGCAGGAGCTCCAACCTCGGGTCGGGCAAGAGCTCCAACCTCGGCTCGAGCAGGGGCTCCAACCTCGGGTCGAGCAGGAGTTCCAGCCTCACCTCGGGAAGGGGCTCTAACTTCAGCTCGGGTAGAAGCCTCAGTCTCCGAGACTCCAACACGGGTAGGAGCCCCTACCTCCTTAGAAGCAAGGGTATGGGCCTTAACATTGGCCTCGGAGGTTCTCTTCCTCTTGGACATCACCTGAGTTTTCAGTTCAGACGAAAGAACAACGTCCATAGGGGGATGCGGTGGCCTTTTCCTCTTCGAACCTCCGACCTCCATTCCTGCAAAAAGGATAAGGGAATGAGAAACGACTTTAATCGACAAGTCAATCGATCTTCAATTCTATCCCACTTACTTAGGGCAAAGAGTGTTGGTTGGACTCTGCAGAAGCCAGACGACACCAGATTCTCAGGATTGATGAGCCCGAACCAAGTACGTTGATCAGCAGGGACAACTCAGACCCGGTCTACCTGACGCTTATAGAAAGGGGAGAGCTCTGGAGCTCCCCTAGGTTGAACTGCAAGAAGCAAGCAGTAAGATTTTGGCACAAAAGAAATGAGTGTAACTCGATTAAAGGAAAGTTTAACAACCTGGATTGGCAAACTTGGTGGGGACTCGCATTTTCAACCGATCCAGTTCAGAGGTCGAAGCTTCCCATTCTCCTGAAGCCCAAAACCATTTCCCTTTCCAATCTTTATTGGAAGAGGGAAGTTGTGTTATCAGACCTGGGACACACGGAGGCCTAGCTGAGAAGTACCACCAGGCTTTATCCGTGTCATCAAATTTGGGCATATACAAAAAAGAAAATTCCCCCGGCGTCAGCCTCTGGTTCCCTACCCGATGCCAAAGAACGAACGTAGATGCCAGGATCCTCCAAGAGTTAGGGACGAATTGCCCCGGTGCAATCCCTAGTAGCGCAATCAGCTCACGAAGGAAGGGATGAATGGGGAATTGTAACCCACACTGGAGAGCACATATGAATATGGTTATCTCTCCTTCAGTTGGAGACCCTGCTTGATCTGTTGGGTCGGGAGCTCAGATATGAACTGAGTCAGGGATTTGATAATCCTCTCGAATTTGACTCATATGGGACTCGACTATGACCGACCCCCCAGGGACTAATGGTTTGGGTCAGCCTCCCCCGGGTCCCTCTCTCGACCATCCTGCAGGGTCACGGAGAGTCCTCTTCACTCCCTTGCCACGGTTTTTACCCTTTTTACTAGCAGGCCTCTGGGCCGAGGGTGAATCGTAAAGGAGCATAGCCCCAACGGCCCAAGAGGGGCCTTCAGACTCTCCGGATCTTGAAGCGAAGGTTTCCTGTTCATCTTCAAAGCCAGCTCCCCGAACGTAACTCATCTCGATGGACACCCAATACGAAAGGGAAATACACTTAAGTGGAGGAAGACTCACAGCAGTGCAGTCAGTGCCTCAACGAAGATTGGTGCGACTCCACCACTTATGGGAATAGGTCAAACCCCCTCTCCGGTGAAAAAAGTGATTTCCGGCGAGAGGCGATTTCCGACGAGAGGCGATTTCCGGCGAGGACGATTTCCGGCAAGATGCAATTTCTGATGGGGAAGATTTCCGGCGGAAGCAATCTTCAAGAAGGGCGATCTCAAGCAACAACTCACAACGCAAATGAAAAGAACGATTTCGGAAGAGATTTATATAAGCTAGGCAGAATCTACGCATTAATGGCGAGGAGTTATGGTCGCAGCGGGACCGATGCAAGCCGACTTCGGAACACACGTGGCAGTTTACTACTGGCTCGGCCCCTGGCAGACGGTACGATTCTGACATCGAGCGGCATGTCCTGGATAGGTAAAACCACGGCCAAGAAGGAGCGTCTCTTGGACGCTTCATAAGATATACGTGGCAGACCACAAGTGGTGAATGACGATTCGAAATCCCAACCGCCATCACACGTAGGACAAACAGCAAGCGGGAAACCCTGAAAATGAGATACCTCAAATATTCATAATGACAGTGAAAAGGAGTGGGGCTAAGTGGATGACCTCCCAAATCTCATTACTCTCCGAGCCGGAGTCCGACCTCAAAGAGTAGGGAGGGGGCTTCTGTTATGGGAAGATCCGAGCCATCTATATAATTCCAAAGGCCGAGACTATACTAACTCAACCGGGCGAGCGAGCAGTGATCACGATGCACAAATTGAAAGACCGCAACAAGTCACAAAGGAGGCTTCTACTCCGAGGTTGGTAGTCGGATGGGCAACCTATGCTCCAGGAAAGGACGGCCGAGCCGACCCCTCGTTCTCATTCTCATCTTCACCTTCTATTTGAAGGAGGCCGAGCTCTCACCCCCGTCCTCGCCCCACACCCTTCCGAAGGAAGCTGTCCCAGGCCGAGGTCGGGGAGAGATGCGAGTATATTATACACTAAGCTAAACTTGGAAACTACTATAAGAAGACGTGGCCGATTACTTCGGGCGCAGATACGCATGATGTGCATAGTACAACGCATGATCCTTGGATTACGCATAATATCCTCACGATCCAAGAATATCCTTGAATGAGCAAATCACGCCATGATTAACGGACCCAGATCAAGTCGATAGTCAAGTATAAATACGCAAGGACCCCATTACTACAAGTACGCAACATCTTATGTTCTCCCATTATTCTGCAACTTAAACCCAGATTCCTGTGTCCTGACTTAAGCATCGGAGGGTCCCCCAGCTTAGCCAGGGTCTCCTTTGCTCACCGTCCGTGTGCAATTTCAGGGCTCGGGAACGTCACGAGGTACGTAAGACGAGGAGGAGAGCTGGCCAGATTTTGACCTCAACAATACTCATATATTTATGTATTAAAATAGTGTTCCTTCCATATCCAACCTTCCAATTATCTATTTTTAACATGGACATGTGATCCACCTGAGGTGTAAAAAGGCATATAAAGAGTGCTTGCATGTAGGGCCTACGTAGAATTTATATACTTAATAAAAAATTATTATATACAATTTACATACTAAATTAAGAATTATAATAAAATGAGAAACTATTTGATATGTGTGTATGCTATGCGCTTAAATCAAATCTAGCAAATTGTTGAAATCATTGTTCAAGTTCCTTAATATATATTCATACTCCATTCTTTAAGAGCTTAAGTTTTTAGAAAAATTAATTATTTAATATGGTATCAAAGTAGAAAGTTTTTAAATATCAAGTAGTAAATATACGTCGGTGTTATATTCTCCCACAAGGTATTAGTAAAATTAAATCAGTTTTAAAAATCTCAAAACAGCTAAAGCTTTCAGAGAAATTAGTTGTTTAACACCAAGTAACAGTTCCAAATCAATTTAGTTATACAATTAATTTAGTTGGACACTTATTTGCTATCATAAGACATTTGATTTGATTTTATTTTTTCATTTTAGGGTCCAAAAAAAGTTTGCAATTTCAACAAACAAATAATCAAATAAGCTTAACTTTTGGCTGACTCTGCATCTAATATGAAGCCATAATATGAATACTTTTATATTTTAATTACTTGTACTTAAGTGTGCAATTTCAACATGGTAGTTTTTAGCTTTTAACCATATGGTGGATTTAAAATAACACGGAGAAAAGTGATTGCTTTTCAAAAAATTTTAAAATCCAAAATAACATGTTATCTTGTTGTATTTTGTCTTTTGGCGAAAAAATATTTTTTATTCCTAATATATCTTTCAAATTAATAATATATTTTCTCTTAATTTATAAATGAGCATCCTTCATGCTAAGGCGAGCATGTGTGGCTAATCACTTTTAACGGCCCATTCTCTTCGTGATTGGTGGAGCCCACCAGATCAACTCGTCGCACGCGCTTCTAATCCTTTCCTCGAGAGAACCGGAGCTCCCAATCCTTCCTTCGAGCCCTCGTTTTCTCCTCTCTCTCTCTTCAATGACTCAGCTTCTCTTTCGTTGTTTGCCTACTCTCACTCCTCCCATTTCTTCTTCTGCTTCTTCTTCCCCAGCCATTGTCCTCTCATTCAAACCAATCTCCTCATACCAACGAATAAAACCCATCTCCGCAAAAGTCCCAGCAACAGACAGAATCATAGATTTCGGAAAATACAAAGGCAAGATGCTCGGAACCCTTCCGTCCAAATACCTCAAATGGGTGTCCAAAAATCTCCGGGCCCGAGATTTCGAAGAGTGGGCGAAGCTCGCGGACGAGGTCTTGCAAGACCCAGTTTACAGAGACAGATTGGAATGGGAATTCGCAGAGAAAATCCTCAACGGCGACGATTCGAGGGCCTCGAGAACTGAAAGCCCTGTTTCAGATTTGCTGGAGATTAGCGAGAGATTTGGTTGGGATAACGAGGACAAGGCTGCTTGGAATCGACTTGATTTCGGGCTTATCGGGACGTCAAAGGGTGGTCGGATTCCAAGAGTTGGGGTTTCTGAGGGCGGAAAATCGGTGTTGAGAGGTGAGGGGGAATTGGGTTTTTCGAAGATGGGGAAATTGGGGCCTTTCGAGGAGGATTTGGGATTGAAACGGGAGAGAAAAGTTGGATTTTTGCAAGAATCGAGAGGTTGGGGCGATGAAGAAATGGGTTCTCTGGAGAAGGGGTTGGGATTAAGAAGGGACAGAAAGATGGGTTATTTGAGCAGAGATTCTGGGGTTTCTCGGATCGAAGAAGCAGGCCCTTTGAAGAAGAATGCGGGTTTGGAAAGTCAGAGAAAACTGGGTTCTTTGGATGGGAATTCAAGGTTTTCTCGCATTGAAGAGATGGATTCTTTGGAAACGAATTATGAATCCCGGAAAGTGGCGCCAGTAGGATATCTGAGGGAGGAATCCAGGGCTTCTGAGGCCAAAAGAATGGGTGATTTCAACGGGAGAAAGGTCAGATTTTTAAGCAAGGGTGTCAGGTTTTACGATGTGAATGAGGAAGAGGGTTTTGAAGAAGAGATTGTTAGAGGGAAGAGAGAAGAAAGGAGGGAAAGACAGAGATTTAAAAGAGGTATGCAAATGCAGAAATTGAAAAAGGAAGTTGGAGTGAAAGAAGATAGAGGTGATAGGAAAGGAATTCAAAAACAGAATCACAGAGGGACTTCGAATCCATTCCCTGGACGTGAAGCCCTGCTGAGAAAGGCCAACAGACAAGATTGATATGACTGGTGATTTTGTAGAAATCAGGTGTTGTTTTTCTTTCTTTTAATGAAGGTTATCCCTGCAATGGCCTTGGGGGATAAGCCTACCCATTGTATCACTATTCCTGTGAATTTTGAGTTCTATGGTCTTGTTTGGATAAAAATGAAAATCTTCTATTTATGACTTTGTATATATGTTTAGCGAAAAAGGTGATGATTGTTTCATGGAATCCATAAATTTCTGGCTATCTATGCATGTTGATCATTATCCAACATGGGAATATTGGTTCATTCGTTTTTTATTTTATTATTCCTTTTCCCGCTATCCCAACGGGTGTTTTACAAGGGCCCGTTTGGATGCAAAATAAGTTACTTTTTTCTACTTGAGAGGTGGGTAGCACCAAATAAGTTGCTCCTTGAATTCAGAATCCCTTGAATTTGAAACTCTCTGGATTTGAAATCGTCTTGTTGTGTTTGACACTAAGGATTCAGAATCCTTGTCATCCAAAAATAGCTATGCATAGTATATTTACAGGGATTTAAATTTAATTACTAAATCAACTTTAATATACTTAATTAGTGTATTATGTAATGTTTGACACAATGGTTGTAATAAGTCCAATTGAAATATATAATTTGCTAAGTCTCGGATGGGCCACAAGCATAAGATCACATGCGAGTGGCTAACCTTGATTTACTTGGACAATGTTTGGATAGCATATATCATTGTATTAAAGTAATTATAGTGGGTCTTTACTCTTGCTCTGGTGGTAGACTCTCAAGAGTTTCAATACCCGGTCAAGGGTTCGAGTACCCATAGGTAGTGAAATTCCACTACGTGAGTGTGTGGTGGTGTGTGCGTGTGTAAAAAAAAAAGAAAAAAAAGAAGAAGTAATTATAGTGATGCAACTGATTGTCTAATTGTTTTGGGATATCATCAGTGGGTCATTTGCCCAATAGATTAATAATCTAGTGAAACACATATTACACATGCAACTCTCTCTAGATTTCAAACTACCTCTTTGAGGGGATTTTAAATTTATTAAATTTAAAATGCCTAGTTACTTTATGACGCCAAACATGCTAGGGGATTTGAAATCCCTTCAAATCCTCTCAAATCCATGGTGCCAAACGACCCCTTAATTACTTTAGCTTAATAAGTAGAAATTAAGATAAGTTACTTGCACTCGCTTGTATGCTATTTTCTGGAAATGTCATTATTTCTTTTAGACCAAATGTGCCTGACATGTCTTCAGCTCTACAGTGAAGTTGGTAGGACTGTGTGGGTGATCCCGGGTTCATTCCCTAATTATTCCACCTTTGTAAACTTTATGACATTGGAAGTATGCGAGGAAATTAAAATAATAATAATAATAATAATAATAAACCCCACCTTTGTAAACCTTACCACCTTGGAAGTATACAAGGAAAATAAAATAAATAAATAAATCAATGCCGGAGTCTAGAGAAGAGAGCTCTCCAAATTGTTGTTAAGTGGCCTTTTTTAGCAAAGCCACTGTTTCAGGTGGTAAATGCCGCGTTGGGAGGACCATCGGGATGTGTTTGGGATTCAAATAGGTGAATGATATGATTATGTGCTGAAGCCTGATAGGGACGTAGAGCTATGAGGGGTGTGCCATTCATTTAAAATTCTGATTAATAAGAAGGTCCTTGGTGCGGGCCCTTCATATAAGGCCTTGATTGGGATTAAGGAAAGGAGGATGTGACTTTGGTAAATCAACCAATTTGTCAATTTTATGGATTTGAATTTAACAGATTCCATTAAATTCCAAAGTCAATTGCTTGGGGATCGAACATTGAATCCATGAACTTGAGGTACATTTATTGCAATTGTAATTGTATAGCATATGTTGTAATTTTTATTTTTATTTTTTAACTTTTAAAAGATTTGTTCATTTGAGGTGTGGATTTAAGAAATCCAAGGATTTGGCTATCTCCAATTAAAAAGCAAATAGGGGTATTTGAAATTGGTGGATTTCCTAAATCCCTCACCCTAAATAACCCCTCAAAGAAGTTCTTAATAGAATTTTATCTTAGGCCATGTTTTTATGGCACGAGTTCCATGCCAAACAATGCAAAAGAGAAAGGGTTTTCCTTTGATGTGACACTTTATATTGCTTGGATAGCAAAGAAAGGAATGAATTTTGCAAAGCAATCATTATAATTTTTTAAAGTTATGAATCTTGAAGCAAAAAACTAAATCACAATTGCCAAAGTAATATGAGATTTTCACTTATTATCTAAATAAAAAATAATCTAAAATAGGAATCCATGTTTCAATAATGCTTATGGAATCAAAACATGCCCTTAATTGAAAAGCTAGTGTTATATTTCAATGGTGGGACACATGAACACTTCTAAAATGTTTTTCATGGAAAGATAGTCTTAAGATCGGAAAACTCGGAGAAGACAAAAATTATAGGTAGACTCGAGGTGGATGGTTTCCAGATTGGGGTTTTCAGGCTTGGGATCCTGGGGGAAGAGATACTGGTTTCACAGATTAATTAATAGTTCCCGGTTTGATTATAGTGTTGATGAGCTAGCTAACAACATCATTTGAGCTCAACTTAAATTACCTGTGCTCCGGAGATCATTAGAGATACATCAGTAATCCAACTATCAGTCCAAATGTTCGTAGGTTTTATTATTAACTTCTTTAATAAGTTGTTATAAACTCGGATTTCTGTAGTAAAAACTCCTTATCATTAATTCAATTAAAATTTTAAGATTGTTTTTGTATATAATATTTATTTATTATTTTTATATATAATATTTTTTTTACTTTTTAAAAAATAACTATTTCTTAAAAAAAAATACTTTCAATAAATAAATATTTTAGTTTTGAATTTATTTTTCTTATAAATGCACAATTGAAAATACCTATACGGAGTATTTCTAAATTAGTGAGATGCTCTTACGGCTAGTTCACGGGCCTAACAAACAAGTCCAAGTCCGGCCAAAATCTGAGTTCGGGTGGGCCATTGGCCATAGCCACGTTTACTTCTACACGTGGCTGCTGGGCAAGAATACTTCTAGTTCTACCCATGGCTGCCTTGCAAGTGTTTGGGTAGACCTAGCAATGGGTTGTCTCATATCTGTGGATCTGGAAATCGGATTGCGTACTGAGTTACTCAGTACGCTCTCATCGTACTGAGCAAACTCTGTTGGGCCTACCATGAATGCATGTGATTTATCCACGCTGTCCATTCGTTTTTACAGATCATTTTAGGGGTTGAACCCAAAATTGATGCATATCCAAACCTCAAGTGGCCCATACCACAAGAAAAAGTAGAAGTATTGATTTCCACCGGCCCCCAGTGATGTTTATGTTCATCCAACCTGTTCATGAGATCAAACCGACATGGATGAAGGGAAAACACATATATCAGCTTGATCTAAAGCTTCTTTGTCCCGAAGAATTTTTCAACTGTAGATGTTCAATTAAAACTGTTTCCGGTAGTGTGGTCCACTTGAGGATGGGATATACTCCGTTATTGGAATAAAGCTCTAAAATTATCTGGTAAAAGAGATGGATGGAGTGGATAAAATGCATGAATGACAGTTGGGCCCACAGAGTTTACTCAATATGCAATCCGTTTCCGTGGGTCCAGGCTATTCAAAATATTGGCCGTGACTAGCCGGCACCCACCCAATGCCAATCCCGGGCACTGCGAACGTGAATCATGAGTTTGAGTCGTGGTTCAATGGCAGGCTGTTTTAGCTTCCGATGTGCGGAGATAACGACTGATGTAAAACTTGCTACTGTTTTAGACTTTCTACTGTTTTCATGCACGTGTGGCCTGTGGGTCAGGTCGGCACATGTGTCATGTGTACTGGTGGATTTTAAATTGAGAAAAAATTTGGTACTCTGACAGAGTGTGATGTTTGATACACATGCATTATAAAATTGCTCACCCAGCATAAAAAGATATATTAAAGTGTGAAAATCGTGGGTCCCAACTTAAATGGACAGTGTGAATGCTGTCCAGCACGCATCTATTTTTTGGGCGCGATGCCCAAGGTGTGAAAGATTTGTTTAGCTATGCAATACCTTTACAAGGAAGATCGGATGGCACGCTTTGAATAATATCTTGGAGTCACCAGTGACTAAAACAATGCTTAAGAATCTACGGCTGGTGAGAGACCATAGAATTGCATAGGGAACGAAAAATTCTAATCAATTTATACTATAAATTCTAGATAAGGATTTCGATTATAAAAAAAGAATGAGTTAGGCATCTTTTTATGCCCGTACAAAGCATGTCTCTACTTTACGGGAATATATAATCTTTCAAGGAGTTTGATGAAACTCCAAATGTCATATAATTATGCTGTACTATGCAAGGGCAACGGGGGCAGGTAGGTGAAATTTACGATAGTAGGATAAAGAGAGTGTACTATATTAAGCAATACTTTGCAAGTCGGTTAAAACACGAGCAAGTTGAAAGCAAAAATAAAGTAGTAGTAAAATAAAGAAAATACACAATATTAAAATATACTACCTAAGTTTTTAAAGACCCAAATAGGCCAAATGTAAAAGGAAATGGAGGTAGAAAGAAAGGTGAGTGGTTATAGACATTATTGAGTATGAAGGGAATGTGTATGATAGAATACAGTTTGATTTTAAGATATGAGAGGGAATTAAACAGGGAAATCAGGCACCTTTATCAAAGTTGGACATTCCAAATTCTAACTATACTTGTTGACTTCAGTATTGCTTTTTAAGTTCCCAGTAAAGAAAATGGTAACAATGCTTTTGACTTCTCAACCGACCGAATGGATGTCAGAAAGTGTTTCCCAAAGCGACCGAGGATTGTGTAAGTTTGATTAGCTTATAGCTATGTGGAAAGAGGAAGTTGTTGTTCCTGAATCCTTCTCAAAAGAAAACTTTGATAGGGCTTCAATAGCTTCTGGCTCTTTCCAAACTCTCTGAGACACTTTCTCCTTGTGTCTCACCTTCTACTCCCTTCCCACTTTCTAAACTTGGAATGATTAAGAGAGATCCTAACCCCCTGTAAATGGGTACTTGTTGATTTTGAATAGTTGAATTTTTCATTTTAACCTCACCTTATATGCCACAAAGCAAGTCATTTAAGAAATTGTTATAAGTAAATTCGAACCGAGCTGGATCGAGGTTAACTCTGGCACCAAAGAGCAAGGCCTCAGACTGATAAGCTTCAGACGGGCTCTTGTAGAGCTACGACGCCGATCTGGGACTGGGAAGAAGTCTTTACACCTTCTATAAGCAGAACCTCATAGCGGTGACAATACGTCCGAGTCGATCTGTTCTTTGTAAGAGCTCTCACGAAAGTTCGAAGAACAGTAGCCATCGCTCACCTTTTCATCCTACCTCCGACCCGAACCTCTCTACTTAGCATGTCAACGATCCACCTATCTGTGAGATCGGGTGGTCAAGCAAGATCCCAACTATAAAGTCGGCTCAGATGGAAACCTGGTCAATGATAACATTAATAGACAACCCAGTAACGCACGACAAAAGTAATGTTCTGTGTACGATCTCCGGGTAACTGCCGACGACTGCACACGCGTAGTTCTCACGTAGTGGCAATTACCGTGTCGATATTATCGGACACGTTCAAGACGACCCTCATGTATAAATACAGATCATTTTTACAGGAACATGGACGCAAAATCTCTCACCCAAAACTCAACCACACTACTTAGACCCATATTCTTAGGCTGACTTTGGCATCGAAGGGTCGCCGGTCTTCTTTATCCTTATCTTGTGCAGGCACACGGAACTTGACTCAAGTGCTCTGAGCTCGAGAAGGGTGAACCAGATTTTTACATCAACAGAAATCAAGTGTAATTTTTAGTCTTCTACATGTAGAAATGCACCTTTAACCATATAAAACCTCATCCATCCACATCATTCGGCCTCCAAGCAAGGCACAGGTACCGCTAAAAAGTGTGCCCTGAAGACCGCCAACAGAGCGAATTGGCTGCAAAGGCACGCAGGTGGCGGGATGGTGAGAGAGCACAAATGCATAACAATCCAACTAAGCCCCCTTAAATTACCAAAATCACCCCGCCTCTTTTACGGTGGTATGAAATCCAATCCGCTTCTAGCCACAGCACCTGTCATTGGTAGAAATAGAAATCAATGGAGTTTGTGCTGATTGGTCCACTTGGGCAAGGATCCATAATTGAGCTGTTGTTCTCCATGAGTTATTTGATACTCCGGCAGAATGCAATGGTCCGTACTGTTGCACTGTGGAATTCTTCAATTAGCATCAACTTTGCTCCAATTCAACCGTCCAAAATAATGGGACCCACGGTAGATAACGGATGAACCCAAAGCCAGATTAACTGAACTATCACACAACCTCCGATTGATGGACATTCTTTGTTGACCATTTACTACTTCCCCTTCCATATATTAAATGTACACGGCTAAGCTCCTTCCATCTTTATATTAGATGCTTCATGAGATAGAATGTCGGGCAATTAAAAATAAATACATTTGAGGAAACTTAAAATAACATGAATTTTAAAAAAAAAATTGTTAATAAAAGGAATTACATTGAAGCATCTCGTATAGGTGGGCCCATCACTAAATCATCCAGACCGCTCATTTGGTGACGCTGCCTTTGTCAGCAGTGGACCATGAATCTCCTCCACCGGATAATGATAACTATCTACTTTAATCAGTGGACCTTTTCTCCATTTCATATGAATAATTTACTCTCTTTCTTTTCAACTGTCCATTTGGAAGGCCAATAACTCGTTGGTTGAGAAAGTTGCAACATTGTCCATTCGTGATGTCCTCACTAGTTGAACGGTCCAGATCATTGGGAGTTAGGCCCACTTGTAACCAATGTTGGCCTCAATGACACTTCATTCGTGGAAATCTACCGTTTTGGTGAATGCCAAATCCGTCCCTTGAAGCAGCGGTAATGAGTCGTGATTGGTCACCTGAGATAGGATATATTCGGTATGCTCCAGAAATATAAAGCCCAATTACATGATGATTAATCAAAGGTCCATGTTGTGTGGTTTTCAAAAATACAAAAAATAAAAGATATGAAAGATAAAAGTAATTTTATGTATTTTTTTTTCTTCTGTATTAAAATTGTTGGGTGAAAAATAGTTAAGTCGCTAAGTTGACTTATGGAATAGACCAACTCTACTCTTGGGGCCTAAGGGGTGTCTACGTCCAAAAACAAACCGACCAATCAGGAGGTTGATGCAAAGGTAAAGATACTTAAAGAGGATGTAACTATAAATCTACTCAAATGACCAATTGCTGACCTAATCTATAGATCGGCTATCACTTAGCTATAGGTTGGCCATAGCTCAACTAGAGGTCGACCGATAACTCGGTCGTAGCTCAATCAGAACTCGATTATAGTTCGAGATAACCTCTGAGAGAAGGCAAATGCTGACTCCATGTAAAGCTTGGTAAACGATCTATCCCTGGACCAATAGTCTGAAGATCTTTCCAACGGCTTGGAGATTTCTCATAAGATCTTCGGAGGATCGGATCAGATCTCGATAACCTCAGGATCGCGATAATCCTGCAAAGATCCTGATTCTAACAGATTCGTTTCCAACATATTAGGAAAGACTACTTATACCACTATCTTCCTTTCCCTATAAATAGAGGTATCCATAACTAATGTAAGGTATGTACATTAATACCCTAATACTCGACTGATGATTCTTTTCCAAAGAGATCCTACCCTACAAAAGACTCTAAAGTCCTGACTTAGGCATCAAAGGATTCCTTGAGCATGCTAGGATCTCTTTTAGCTCTTGTTTCCATCTTTATAGGGATCGTAAAGGTCAACTAGGGAAGGTCCGCCGAAAAACTGCATCAACAAAAATCTTTAGTCATATATTAAATAGAATGTGAGTTATAAGTTTTATCTTTAATAAACTCGTGTAAAATATATTAAGCTATGCTTAAGTTTGTACGTGCGCACAAATCCAGCCTAGTCCAAAAAGCTTTAACTGAGCCTATCCGTAGGTGCACACCTCCATGTAATCACGCATACAACATCGATTCTACGGCTATTTTAGATTATTATCTATTATCTTGTGTTACTTTATTCTATTTCATTATATTCAAGTTTTCCCCGTGCAAGACCCCTTCCATGATAACACAATCATAACCATAACTTAAGGAGGGAGAATGTGCAATGAGTGACTCTCTCTCGCCACCAATCTACCTAACTAATAAAAATGCGGAAAACCCTTGTGTAGAGGACCACAATTATCAGACGCCATTACTCTCTGGCATTAGCATCTGAACTTCTGTCGCGCAACACACCATCCTCCACCCATGCCCTGCAACAATCTAAAATTTCATTGTTTTTTTTTTTTTTTTTTTTGTTTTGTTTGGTTTTTTTTTTTTTCTTTAATTAGGAGAGTCTAAGGTGCAAGTCCACTGTCAACGCAGTGATTAGTTGAAGCTATTTGTGCTTGCATTAGAGCAATAGATGAAACACATTAAATATGACTTTTTTTTAAATTTTTTATGGCTTACAATCTTTTTATATATAAAATTTCAGTGCGCTGAGCTTTATAAATGTTGTAATCATACCAAATAAAGCAAAACCCAAAACACACAAGCTAGACTCTAGCTACAAGATGATGTTGGCCGTTGAATTTGGACCGTAGTGACCCACAAGTTACAATATTGAATTACGTGTGGTCTAAAAGGCTTGAACGAGTTCTCACTTGTCTTGACTCGATGAGTCGGCATGAATGATTATGTAAAAATATTTAAAATATCAAAGATCAGGTCTGGATTTCTAAAATATTTTAAAATAGTCAAGGTAGCAATCGACGCTACGATTGCGACTATGCTCGCTTTTGGTACGTCGATTGAGTTGCCTACAGTCTGCATTTGGACCTCAGAGTATTAAGATAATGGTTTGGACCACTTAATCATTTTCTAATAACCATTAATTCACAGCCACTAATTGGATGGTCAGGAATGATGGACAATACGGGCCATTACAGTGATGTGATGCATAAAGAGATAAGTTACAAAATGGTAGTGAGCTAGCATCTGAATCCTGGTAGCTAGAGCTTGCCACTGGATGACTTGAGTCGGCAAACTCGACTTGTCCCACTCGCTCAAATCCAACTTGATCTGATTCGTATGGGTGAGTCGATTTGAATCGAGTTAACTTGTTCCAATCTGAACTCAAATTGAGTCGAGTTCAGGTCACCCTGTAACTCGACTTGACCCAAAATCCAACTCAGAACTGACTCAACTCGATTCAAAACTCGATATATATAAAACGTTTCGGATTTGATATGCCATGCAACTGATGCAGAGGCTGCAATTCTGGCATGTGAATCTAGGCTTTGAGTGGTGATATCAGCCCATGAATACGAGCTGCATCAGATTCGATTCAACTCGGTTATCGTGACTGGGTCGAACTCAGTTTGGATTAGACTAGGCCAAACCCTGGGACTCGGATCAGGTCAGGCATGCTAGACTCGGTACTGAGTCACTTCAAGTTCAGGTGAGGCCTATTTCAAAACTGAATTGAGTCGGGTCAGCCTAATTTGGTCCGACTCAACTTGATGCAAGCCCTACTTCTAATTGACGAAATCCCCTGAACTAATCTGCTGCTGCCAGCCTTACGGCCTGTTTGGACCCACCTACAAAAGGGGAATTTGCAACTAAATGTTGTTAGGAGCCAAACCTTCCTGTCGACATAGGCACTAAAAGGCCTCGTAGCCGACAAAGTCAATTGGGACTTGCTTTTTCAGAAAACCCTTTTGCAAAGTTGCATCCAAACGAGCCCGACGGGTGAGGCGGCGATGGACTGGGCTGGTCCGTTGGGCTTCAGGTTTAGGTCAGATTCCTACATATGAAAAAGACCCTTGTCAGGCTGCAGGTCTGTACCTAAAAGCCAGACAAATAAACTGGTACGGACCTCGCTTAGGTTCTGGAATATTGTCGACCAATGGCCGTTTGAAGGGCGCATTTGATGCTAAATGCCAAAGCTAAGCCGCTCGTTTTTTGATGCCCTCTCGCAAATTCCGTTTGATCCCCGCGTGTTGGAGTTGGCGCCAAAGAAAAACTAACTTCCCAAAAGTCTAACTAAATTGGTTTTTGAAAATTAACCAACGTAGTCATATATGCTTGCTTTAAAAAAAAAATAAAAAATTTTCCTTGTATGGAAGTCACGTCTAAAAGCTAATCTTAAGATCAGGCCTACCCAGGATGTTAACATTTTATGGGCTTGAGCTTGAAATTGGAGTCCCAGCTACATAGTGGGGAAGTGCATTGTAGAGAGTAACTTATGTACCGACTAAACTTGGTTGAGCCCACCATGAATATAGGTGACTTATTCATGTTGTCCATCCATTTTTCAGCTCATTTTAGAGGTTCGTCTAAAATTGAAGCATATCAAAAGCTCAAGTGGACCCACTAGTGGAAACAATTGGGATATTGATGTCCACCATTGAAACCTTACTTAGGACCTATAGTTATGTTTATTTGTCATCCAACTAAGTTATAAGGTTACCAAAGATTGAAGAAGGGAAAAAAATAAATGCAAATATCAGCTTTATCCAAAACCTTTGTCGCCTTGTTAAGATTTCAATGGCATGTGTTCAATTCACTCTCATACAGTGAGCTTTTAACATGCTTCATTTTGAGCTTATACGCTTGTTAAGCGGATTGGCTGGTGCACCACACACCAGATATATAGCTGGTGTAAGATGCTACTTGATACGCACCGTTCAAAGGAGGTCAAAGTTACATAGGCACTACAATGATATGTATTTATTATATCCACACGGTTCATCCATTTTTTTGAGATCATTTTAGAGCATTAGGCAAAAAATGAATCATATCCAAAGCTGAAATGGACCACACCAAAAATAGTAGTGAAGATAATGATTTTCACCGGTAAAAATTTCACAGGCCCACCATAGCGTTTAATTTCCATCCAATCGGTTAATAAGGTCACAAATCCATGGATGAACAGAAAACATAAATTTCATATCGATCGGAAACTTCTGTTACCCCAAAAGGGTTTCAATGGTAGATGTTCAATCCCCCACTAACTTTTTGCAGTGTGGTCCAATTGATGTTTAGATCTGCCTTATTTTTCGGCTCAAGTCTTAAGACGAGCTTGCCAAATGGATGGACGGTTTGGATATAACACATACATCATGATGGACCCACGTAACTTGCTGACGTCAATACACCAGCCAATTCGCTTCCTAAAATAAGCTAGTAAAACGCATGAACGGGATGGATAAGACACATGACTCGTGGTGGGCCCTGCAGAATTTAGTACGTAAGACTGACATTTTTGAAATGGGTGATAATTGGGTGGAGCTTGGGCTGTACCTTACCTGCACGGACCCAGCTATTGCTCATTGGCTGCGAATTGCCTCAATGAGATAACCGCATGAACGGTTTGGATGACATATCATGATGGGCTCCCGAAAAGTTTCAACGGTAGGGGTTCCCAATTTCTCACTCTCGCAAGCTCATTTTTGAAACTGATGGATTGAGTTGATTTTTCATTGACATTGTGGTGGGGCCCACGTAGCTACCGCTAAGCATCCGTTCTATTGGTGGGTCCCTTACTAAGCGTAACCAATCAGCAACTAGATGAAGAGGTTGGGCATAGAATATCTCGAATGTATAAAAAGAAAAAAGGAATATATGATACTCAGGCAGTGAATGAGGCTTTATACATGGGTACTCAGCAATTGAAAATCTGGCAATATTAACTCAAATCGAACCGACTAGATCGTGGAAATCACTGTTATTAAGTTATTTTCTTAAAATCAGATTAATTGAAAGATAATAATCTCTGATTCATGTACACTTGTACGTGGAAATAGGATCATTGGATTTTTTTTTTTTAATTCTTAACCGTTCAATAAATGCCAAACAATCTGATAAATCAGAAATAATATTACATTTTTAGTTACCAAAAATCTAAAATGGGACCATAATTTGGACAGTTTAATTGACGTCACGGACGCAATCACAAGTAATTTTTGAGTGCCTGCGTATCATACACCGTGCTCTACCAGAGTTTTTCTCCATTAAAAAAGAACGACACTCGTGATAGTTTATGACCATTTTGAAGAATGGTGGTGACTCATCCTTCTCACATGTGGTACTCATGTACAGCCATCCAGACCACCCAAACTATCGGACACATTGGAGATGGATCATACATATAATCCAACTGATCAGGCATTCATAGCCATCCGATTGATGGCTTATAAAATAAACGATGACAAATTAAATAGCGAGTTGTGAAAATTCGGTGCACCATATTATTTCCAGTGAAATTTAGATTTTAAGCCTATAAGGTTGTTTCAGATAATTTGGACGGTTTAGATTGGTGTAAAAATGTGCCATGTGTACATAGAGGAGTCCCCACTGGTTAGAAAACACTGGTGATCAATATATCGCGAGAAAATAATAGATCTAGCGTTCTATCGCCGTTCTAAACGGCGCATCAATTTGTCGTAAAAATCACGCGCTAAATTGAAGCAGTGGGCCCCATCAGGAACCCATTATGATGGGAGCCGCCTGAGCCTTTCCCGCGTCGGTATACAGGCGTGTGCTTATCGCTGGCCGATTACGAAGTATGGGAAAATATTCATAAGATCCACACCGTCCATCAGGTCCGTTTTCTTATTTTCAATTTAGAAAAAAAAAAATCAGGCCGATCTAAAACTCAGGTAGATCGCACCATAGAGACGAGTTGGGATGAGGACGCCCACCATTAGTTGTGTTTGGGCCCAAAAAAGCTTTATATATTCTATCCAATCCATTCACATGATACTTCTCATCAGGATGAATGAATTTTAAAAACAATCATTCAACTGAGAGACTCTCGTGGGCCACACCATGTAATTTAGAGGTTTTAGGAATAACTTTACACAATTTCCTACGGTGAGACCCACCTAAAATTTGAATCTATGGAATGTTCGGTCAAGGAAAAATTCTAGATTGCGCACCTGACCTGATGGACAGTGTGGATGTCATGCATATGAACTTGTTCACCCCACGGAAACGGTGGGCACGCATCCTATGTACGCACGCAAGCCAGGGAAGAGTTCTAGCTATGGTTAGCCACGGAGGCGCACTGTCTTATCGTTCACTGCCTTTGTTTGGGCGCTGAGAGAATGGAGTTTGGAAACTCACCATAAAAAAATAAAAAATAGAAAAATAGAAAAAGAAAAGAGAGAAGAGATGGAACTACCGAACACAGACACGCCGTGTGCGAATATTTCCTCTTTTCGCCTTCGTCCCTTTCAAGTAGAGCAGCCCCCCAAAACTGCCCCCTTTCCGACTGGTTTTCCTGCCTTCGAGGGTTGAATTCCCTGATTTCTCCTCTTTCTAGTCTTCAATAGGTAAGAATCTGAAGAACCCATTTCCATTTTGGTGTTTTTCTTCTAGAATCCGAAGAATCCATCTGGAGGTTGGTGGTTTTTTTTTTTGGGTGGTGTATTTTACTGCCTACTATCTGTTTCGGTTTGAATTTTGGTTGTTTTTTTTTTTTTTTCCCTTTTTAATGGTGGATTGATGAGTGTCCCTTTTCTTTGGTTGTAGCTTATTTATTTATTTATTCTGTTTATGTAGGTTGTTTAGGGATGATGTGTTGATTGCCCCCCCCCTCCCCTCTTTTTAATGGAAGTTCTTAAAAAAAAAAAAACTGCATGTGTTTGGAAGAGTGGAAATTGGTAATTGCTAGTTGGGTTTTTGATATGGATTGGATTATGATGCTTGGGTTGTTGTTGATGTAAGATCAAGAGTCTCTTGTCTTAGTATGTTTGTTTAATCAATTGTAGAAATTGATTTGGTCTTGGTTGTTTTCGATAGGTTCCTAGTCGATGTTGGTATGTCAGAAGAATTCGGTTGGTATGCAAAAGGAATATGGTGTTAGACCTGTTGCCGATATGGTGGAAAAAGCAGATTAACCCAAATTTCATAGATATATTCACCTTTTGAAAATGATAATTGATCCACATAGTTCATGCATCTTAACGCCACTGGGGTTCTAAAAATTCTTGTTTTTAGACCTTCCTTTGATATCTAATTGGACCACCCATGTCGGGTCCAAGGTTGCAAATGGAGGTGCATGCAAAATCATTTTGCGTGCTCTTTAGGAGGTGGTTTACATCTTCTTTTTGACAATCTCTTTGAAGTAAAAGATGGTTAACCAGCACAACATGACACGCATTTGTTGAGAAAAACAGAAACGAATGCTGGAAATGGAACTGAAATACATCTTGTCAAAAAATAGTTCAGTGAAGGGAAAATTGCGGTCGATTCCTTCTTGGTCTAACAAAGAAGATGATTGATTGGTGTTGATTATGTGTTATGACATTAACCTTGTATTGTTTGGACCCGTTGATATATTCAAATCAACAAGATATCATCTTGCGTGCTTTTCTATACAGTAGAAAGTTTAATATGAAGGCACATTTATTAAATTAATATTGCACATCATGTGTTAGAAATTATAACTCTGTACGCCACTGTTGCAGCAGATATGCCAACGTGGCAAGTGTTTGTGATGCAGGACAATTAACCACTTGCTTTAAAAGCTCGAATTGTTAGAGTATGACAAATTAATCCCTTTATCTCATAGCCCAGACCCCACATCGCATGGGTTAGGACCTCGGCCGAACCCCCTTCGTGGGCCCCAAATCACATGGGCCGCCCACCCCGAGTGTGTCTCTACATCCCATGGGCTACCCACTCGAGCCTGGTGTGAAATGCGCATTAATCACCCTCGGTGAGGAGTCTCGAACACGAGACCTCTTGCTCTGATACCAATTTGATGTAGGACAATTAATCACTTGCTCTAAAAGCTCGAACTGTTAGAGTATGGCAAATTAATCCCTTTATCTCATAGCCCAGGCCCCACATCGCATGGGTTAGGACTTCGGCCGAACTCCCTTCGTGGGTCCCAAATCACATGGGCCGCCCACCCCGAGTGTGTCCCTGCATCCCACGGGCTACCCCACTCGAACCTGGTGTGAAATGCGTATTAATCATCCTCGGTGAGGAGTCTCGAACACGAGACCTCCTCCGTGGGCCACACCCACCCCGAGTGTGCCCCTGCATCCCACAAGCGACCCCGCTCGAGCCCGGTGTGAAAATGCCCCTGCATTAGTTTGGTGCATTGGAGCTGTGCATAAGGTAGTCCCCACTAGGGATGACAATGGGTTGGGTTCGGGTATAGTCAGGGTCATCCCCAGCATAGAATGTTTACTAAATAGGCCTAGATTCTAGGCTCGGGCCCGACCAGTGACCCAATATAAGAGGACCTGGCCTGACCCATAAGCAGATTCCTAAACATAGGCTTAGCCCGATCTGACCTGTTCCACTTGTAAACAAATTGTATTGGGAGGGATTGAGCTCAAAACCCAAGCCCATCTTCGAAGCAGGTTGGGTTGGTTCATGGCTGGCCCGTGCCTCAGCTCGATCCATTTCCAGCCCTAGTCCCCTCTATGAAGATGACCATACGCAAAAATGATGCCAATCTGCTACTTAGGTGGGCATATGCCTACACTGAATGTGGAGACTTCCTTTCTTTTTTGCATAGGTATCACCCACTTGATGTTTTGACCAGCCTAATTTTTTGTACGGGCATCTTGAGGGTTGGGTCCAACTATGCATTGCTAAGGTGTCCTGAATGCTTGCCAGTTTGGTGCCTCTGCTTTGTGTGGGGCTAGCAAAGCCTCTGTGAAGTTAGTGTTGGGATTCTTATTTGATAAACATGCAATATTGTATGTGGATTTGATGTTATATTGCAAATGGTTTGTTAATTGTGAGGAACATCTCAATTGATAGGTGGCAGCAAGTTTTTGTAGTTTATCAAGTTTATTTATTTCATTGAACTTTGCTAAGTGCACACATGTGAGCAATAAAGCTTATGCACACACCACACTGTATATTGATGCCTTATCCCAAGAATCAGGTTGATCCACTTGTAAGGTGGGCCACAGTTTGCAAAACAAATGTATGGTTTTGAAAAACTTGGACAAAATTTTCTAATCCATCCACCTGTTTCCAATATTGGGCCTCACATGCTAATTGGACCAGATTTTAATTTTGGGAAAACATGTAATGGTCAGACCAACCTGATGGATGGATTAGATCTTGCATGTCGCATGTATGTGCCATGCTGGCTCATGTGTGGCATGTACATGTGCGTAATTGCACACGTGTGTGCACTTAGCAAAGTTCTATTTTATTATATAATAAATATAACTGTTCTACATCTCATGCCTTGCAAAACTTAACACTGTATTGCATACTCCAATCCAGCCAGGCAGATGTTGAGACAAGATCCTTCGTTGCTTGCTATTTTATTTACTGAGTGCTGGACTTGCTGCCATGGAATGAGACTTGAGCAAAATCTATGCTGTAGCACCACCAACATTGGGGGATAATTCTCTGCTCCTATTGTCTATAATACCTTGAACAATGTAAAGAGCATAGTATTATCTGTGTTGAGCTTCAACTTTATCATGGGATTCTTCCATTTGTTGACATGTAGTTTTGCTGCTTTCGTTTCACAGATAGGAGCTTAGCTGTGTTAGGGTATATTTTTAATGTATTGGAGGAAAAATACTCATCCTTGTGTTTAGTATAACTGACACTAGGGGAGCATTTCTTTATATATGGAAAGGAATGGAGGCCCGCCCTGCTTTATCCATACGGAGACCAGACCCAAAACAGCTGAGTAACCTGGGAGCTTCTGGAGCCATGTCGTCATCAATGCCGATTCTGCCGATATCCCTTCAAGAGAAGTATCCAAAAATGCCAGATTCCCAACAGGTTTCAATTGAAAGAGAACTAAGAACAGGTTCCATGGCCCAACATGTAAATCCGTCAGTCTCCAACAGTGCAGTCGTCGGACACTTATTCTCGTCAGCTTCAGGATTCTCTTCAGACCTTCATTTTTCCTCTGCTTCAACCCTGGAGAGGCACGCCAAACACACCCCGTTCATTTCTCAATCATCAAACAGCGGGGCATCTTTACCTTTGACACATTCTTCTCATACGGGACTATTTCAATCTGCGACATCAAGTAGTTTTGCCAAAGAAAACAGTGAGTGGTGTTCAGACACACTGCAGGGTATTCTTGATTTGCCTGATAATGTCCCCCTCCAGAATGGTCAAATGCAAAGTGGTGGTGTTGTAGCTTCTGAGGACCGTGCAGGGCAAAGTGATTGGCAGGAATGGGTGGATCCTCTAATCAATGATGATGACAATTTGGCTACTGATTGGAGTGACCTTCTTGTTGATGCAAATGTTGCCGATCTGGAACCAAAGGTATCTCTGTTACTTTTATCTATGGAAATGGAATTTGCTTGTTGCATCTAGAGCTCAGCTGACATATCCATCTTGTGCTTGCCCTGTAGTGGGAATTATTGGGCCATGATGCACCAGGATGTGCATAGTGTCTAATGTACTTAGTCCATATAACAGATGCCCACGGTTCACAAATTCACACCATTCATCTGGTAGGCTCCACCATTTACCGGGGGATGGTCCATAGGCCATTATCTTCCAAATTAGAATATCCTAGCCATCTGCTCGTTGATTTCTTTTTTTCACCCTCTGTAGCCTTCTTTTTGTGGTCCCAAGGCACCTCTTGTATGAAATAGACACATCAGTACCCGATACTTGTCTTGACGCTTCTGGACCCAATCATTTTTCAATGATGTATCTCCTGCTTCTGTACCAAATTACTTGAAAAATGTGTCTTGATTCTTGTTCCGTTTATGCAGAACACATACCAAGCATCCCAACAATTGTCGAATTTCTCACTGCACCAGTCACAACAGAAGATTCCTGCACACTCTGGAGAAGTATGCCATGTTGCCAGTCCCTTTTCTTCTGGCAGCAGTGCCCCGACAAAGCCACGCATGCGGTGGACACCGGAACTCCATGAGTGCTTCGTAGAAGCTGTCACCCAGCTTGGCGGTAGTGAAAGTGGGTAACTCTCTGGACAATATCTTACTTCTGGATATTGGCTTTCTGCCAGAATCCCGACACTGATATGTGGTTTTTCACCTACAGGAGCTACTCCCAAAGGTGTGCTGAAGCTCATGAAAGTTGAGGGCTTGACCATCTACCATGTAAAAAGCCACCTGCAGGTATGTATGTAGGTTTTTGTCTGGAGGTTGTTTTCATCGAACGACCTTTTGTTCTCTTGATTCTGATTGTACATCCTGCTTCTTGGGTGCAGAAATATAGAACAGCCAGGTACCGACCTGACTCATCTGAAGGTGAGCAATAGTGGCCGTTGACATTTGCTTGTCAGTTGTTTTTATGCAGCTATGGCCTCTGAAAACTTTTCTATCAACTGTTATTGTTTCTTTTCCCACTTATGTACTTCCACTGACATGCATATTGATGCCTATATTCCACATGCCACCCCAAAAAAACACAACTACCACTCCATTTTGCAGTATGTGCTTTGATCTGTTTATCTTTTGTCAGAAGCAATCCTATTTGGGGGACTGTTATATGGCACTTGTTTCTGAATTTCTTTTTATTTTCTACCTTTTGTAGGGACTTCAGAGAGAAAGACAACTCCACTTGAAGACATGTCATCTTTAGACCTAAAAACGTAAGTTGATGTCATGTCTTTTGTACTGATAAACATGATTATCTTATTCAGTGAAGTTTTCAGGACTGTTATTTTGTCTTATAGCTGTTTACATGCCTTTCGTTGCAACCCAAAACATTTAAGTAGTGGGCAAATACATGCATACAATGATAAAATGTATCTTAGCTCCGTCTCATAGGAGGTGGATTGACCTTGATTTCTTTCAATTATTCTGGAAAATGTCAATGAATCAACCCCTTTCATGTATCAAGGTGAGATTTGTTTTTCATAACAAAGTCAATGTGTTCATTCAGATATGGCTTTACATTCATGTCTGAAGTGAGGAAGGCAAAGTCTAACTGGGCCGCAAACAAGTCTGCAACCTATTTAAGGATATATATATATATATATATATATATATATATATATATATATATATATATATATATATATATGGGGTGGGGGGAGGGTGAGGAGGGTGTTGAACCTGCAAATTTCACAACTTTTCTGGTGTATGAAACATTGGCTATACATCCACTGAAAGTGCGTTTTGGTTTGATAATGTACTTAGTTACGCTTACATGCTTTAGGCTGTGTTTGGAGGCATGAAGAAATTGAATTCTAATATTCAGTTTAACTAAGAGGAAAGACGAATGTTGATTATGTTTTGTGTTGAGGGAATAGCCCTCAAATTGCTGTTTTGTTCCTTTCAGGGCTAACTTCTTATAGCATACTTGCGTTTTGGAGCCCAGACCCTCAATATGAATGCTAAGTACTTTTTTTTTTGGAGATGCTAACTGGAATTTGGTCATTCCCCATTTATTAGAGTAATGATTGCATTATGTGCCAATTGTGCATCCAAGTGTAGCTTTTTTTGTAAGCTATTCAAATTGGGAGGACCTAACTTCAGAACAAATTGTTAAAAGGAAGTGAGGAACTTGCCTTATGAACTTTGTAGGATTGACTGAATGAGAATGCATCACAGTTATCTGGCAGTTACGTGTAGTTGCAATAAATTCGTCTCAAACTTGGTAGGTGTTGATTACTGGCTGCTCAGTACGTGCATACACCTGCGAGTTTAATATAGGTAGCCAGAATTTCATTTGAGGGACCTTTCGATCAATTGCTTCTATGCATTGGGTGAGAGTGCAAGAACATTTGCCAGGCCATTTTTAGTCTTTCTTCACTGAAATTTACTTGCATTTGTCTTGTAACTTCTACAGGGACCCAACAATCCATTGACGCTAATACATAGATGGGCGGGCAGATATTGAATTCTTTAGCAAGCTGCATGCATGCCAGACCCAGAACACAATGGGAAATGGAAAAATCCAAAATTTGAATAGGAGTTGGGAATTCAATCACTCAGTGATAAAATCTTCAAAAAAAAAAAAAAAAAAAGAAAGAAAAAAAGAAAAAGAAAAAGTAATGATAAAATGATCAACGAAACTATTTAACTAATTATTATTATTTTGAAAGTCATCTATTAAATTAATTAGCCTGCCACTAGGCTTCCATAGTTATCCATTTTTGTAGGTTACAGTGTCGGTCAAGACCATTGGCACTCGCTTGAATTGGCTTGGCTTGTTTGAAACCTAAAAGAGGTGCTTGGCTAACACATGTTATCAGCTCTACTTTCTCCAACTTGTCTCCTTCCTGGCAACTAGAAGACGTTGAATTTGATTGTACTGGAATTTTACTTAAAAGAAAAGGAAGAAAAGGAAAAGCCAGTCTTTACTTGACTCGGCCCGACGCCTGGAACTCCCATGCCTTTCTTGGTCGGACCAACCCAACCGGCGATTTCCGACAAGTCTTTCTGAATTTTTAGAGCAAGAAGCGGAACAAAAGGGATGAAATTCAAAGTGTTTCTTACGATTACGCCCAACAGCCCACTTGAGCAATTTTCCATTCTCCCATTGATTCCTATGAATATTGGAAAAATTTCTTTCTCATTCACAAATCCATCTTTGTCTATGCTGCTAACTCTCAGTTTGGTCCTACTTCTGGTTCATTTTGTTACTAAAAACGGAGGGGGAAACTCAGTACCAAATGCTTGGCAATCCTTGGTAGAGCTTATTCATGATTTCGTGCCGAACCCGGTAAACGAACAAATAGGTGGTCTTTCCGGAAATGTTCAACAAAAGTTTTCCCCTTCAGGTCCTGGCCCTGAAACACCAGTTCCTGGTTCAAAATCGAAAATACTGTTTGGGAGAGAAGTGCAGTGAGGCATGAAATGCAGCTGACTGCCACTCATTATAGGAGCCCCCTCTTGCAGCTGCTTATGCTCTCTCAGCAGATCAAGCCATTTCTAGAGCTGCTGGTTTCTAAAGTTTCCTTTTTCATATAGTTCCACTTTCCGAAAGGTGGAACCTATCTCTATCTAGAGATGGTTCTACCTGCCCTTTTGCTTTGCCTGTGTTTTTGATGTTAACTCCAATAAAAAAGAAGAAAAAAAAAAGCAAGAAAAAACATGCTCAGTGTAACTCTTAAAAAGAAAGAAAAAGAAAAGAAAAAACATGTTCAATATAACTCTAATGTGAATGTGGCACTGCAGATTTGTGTTTTCTTTAGCAGTTACTAGTGGAGTCGCCTGGGCGATGCGGACAACACATATTAGCACTAGAGCTGTAAATGATATTTTCAGAATCAAATCGAGTTCTTCTTTAAATTGTTGGGCCAAATTTGGTTGGATTTCTAACTGTTGATGAACATCTTGGTTGGCAGGGGTATTGAGATTACTGAAGCACTGCGACTCCAAATGGAAGTCCAAAAACGGCTACATGAACAACTCGAGGTATGAACACTTTCTTAGCAATTACAATGCACATGGGTGTTTTTCAGTCAATGGTGATATTTCAATTCTTTGGAGAAAATTTTAATTAGACAACTATTTGACCAGCTTTGCCCTTTTAGGCAGAATGTTAGGCAGGTAGAACTAGAAGGCAACATGACTAAAGACTGAGGGTGACGGATATTATGATGTTGAGGTAGATGTGTGGGAATACTAGGAAGGATATCATTAATAATGGGATTGTCAGAAGCAACCTGGGTGGGGAGATGATTGAGATGGGTCTGTCATGCATAATGAAGACCAGAGATGCTTCTGGTGAGGAATAAAACATTGATTAGGTTTGAAGGGACTGCAAAGAAGACAAGAGCAAGGCCTAGATATGACTTGGATTGATGTGGTGAGAAGAGACATGAAGGTCACTCACCATTCACAAAGGATAGGCCTTAGATAGGATTCATTACCCAAATAGCTGGGACTTGGGACTAGGGTTGGCAATGGATATCCGCTTACCTGATTACCTGGTACATCCGACCTTAGAAAATCTGATATGGATGTTTGTTTTTACCATATTAAAAAATATATATATATCCAATTGCCTGGTTATCTGATTAGCCGACTTCAAAGAGAGGGCTGGATGTGGATATTATCCAATTGCCCGAGGCCATTTTCATAATTTACCAATTTAAAAATATTTTAACTAAAATATTAAATGCTAATATATGATATATTAACTTATATAGTAATAATGACATGGATGATGAGGTTGATATGGTGACTGCTAATGATTGAGCTTTTCTTTTATCAAAGTCGGTAAGGTTTTATTAAATGCTGTAGGATATGTAGCTTGATATTGGGTAATTATGTTACGGAAATTGCTCCCTTTTTCCTAATTTATTAGGTATTCAAAGATGATGAAGTATTGTCTTCTTCTTCTTCTTCTTCTTCTTCTTCTTCTTCTTTTTTTTTTTTTTGGTTTGTAAATTTTTTTATTAGGTATTGAATGTATTGTTAGTTTTTTAATTAGATACTACTTGGATATCCGATTACCTGACTGTCTGACTTCTTTGGGTATTATCCATATCTGACTTACATCTGACTTCTTTGGATAATAGCCAAATCTGTATCTGATCGAAGCTGGATATCAGATATAGATATTGCAATATACGACTCACATCTGACTGTTCACAGCCCTAGCTGGGACAAGGCTATGATGGTGGCAGTCATATTTCAACTATTTGTTGCAGTTCTTGTTTTTGATTATTTGGCATCTTTCATGTCAGAACACACCGTTTGCATTCTAATGGTTTTGTTATGATGTAACCCGTAACTTTCGGGCAGCCAACACTATGTCGGGCAACCCCCTTTTGTGTTTTTTTAAACTTCAATTCATGTGGGGCCGCCCATTTTTGGAACTACAATTCATGATCCTGTTTCTTCCATATACAGATTCAGAGAAATCTGCAGCTGAGAATAGAAGAACAAGGTAGATATCTTCAGATGATGTTCGAGCAGCAATGCAAGTCGGGTGGTATGGACAAGCCCAAAGCACCCTCCACCCCAGATGACCCGTCAGCTCAATCATCAGAAACGATTCAATCTCCTGCCAAAGCCAAAGCCTCAGAAAAGGATAAAGCTGAAACAGAAAATGATGCAACCAATGTCAAGAGAACAGAAGAGAGCTCCCAGCAAGTAGGATGCAAGCAGAAAAAGCCTGAGACTGAGACCTCTGACAATCTCAAGCCAACTACTGAAGGCGGATCCCTTTCTCCATCCGCCAAGCGGGCCAGAACTCATGATGCAGATGCATCGTCTGCCAAGTCAACATCGGACTGATGTCCTTCACTGCTGATGTGGTGGTGCCCTCAAGAAGACATTGATCAGTGTAATGAGAAGCTTACGCAGAGATAAGGTGCTGACGAACCTTTAGAAGATCTTAGACCAGGTGGGCCCCTTCCATTTGCGTAAATATTCATGGGTAAAATGACATGTTACCTGATGGCTTAGTAAATAAAAAATCGGTCCCAGATTCTGACTATCACGCCCATTCTCTTTGTAATTTCTGCCTTAGGTTGAGGTGTCTGATTTTTTTTTTTTTTTGGAAATATTGCTGAAAGACTAGAACAACACATATCCTTGAAGAGAAGTCTTTGTTGCGAGGAATTTTATGGGCTCTACTGTTAGAAATTTTTGTAGTGGTGAAGAAGTGGAATTTGACCATCTCGCTGCTAATCATGGCCTTACAAGCATATTGAAAATATCACGAAGTTTGATATGAGGTTGAACTTTGTTGTGAAATGGAGAATTTTGGAATTGAGGTGTTTGCTCTTGGAAAAATAATAGCACGTCTTTTATTTCTTCTTGGAAATGACAAATGAGTAAATCCAATGAGATTTAACCCTTTAAAAAAAAAGAAGTTTTTTCCCCTGTTTTGATAAGAAGAGGAAAAGTTTTAATAACTAAAGCGAGCCTAGCAGCGACCACAATATTTTCCAAGCAACTTCCAGGTGGTGTAGAATCTTTAAATATCTAAGATTTTCAAGGCGGCCATTATCTGCTGCATATCTCCTCGGATCAATGGTTGATTGCCAAGCATGACCCAGATTGAAAGGTATGGTACTTGTTCTATAATAATGTGTAGGGACCTTTTGCAGCAACCCTCTTCCTGTTTAACTTAAAGTCTGATCTTCACCTCATTTTTCTAAATGATCTTTGCTTTTGCTTAAAATCCTTTTCTTGTCCTTTGATAATACATTATCTATATATCATGCCTGCAATTATTAAAAATGGATGTGCTTTTTGAGGGATGAAATTATTAAAAAATGCCCTCATTTTTTTCTTTCAAAAATAGTGAAAGTCCAGACTTGTGCAGCTATGTGTATAACATCCAATGTATGCATCTCACCGTGGTGATAACAGGAACAAAACATCAGGCAGATCAAATCATTAGATGGGCTAATGCTTGAATTGGGATATTTTGAATGGTATATATTATTTGCTATGGATTGGCCCACCTTATGATTGGATCTGCCATAGTTTTTGTTCGTCTCAGCATAACGTTGTTGTGCATCTATTCGACAGATTTTTGAGAGATTATTCATCAATCTAGTGGTCGGTGAATTACTGATCAAAGAGTGAGCAGCCGCCAGGTTTAATGAATTGGTGGGATCACAGATGTAGTGGCTGGTGAACTGCTTCTACGGGTTGGATGTGAATCACAATCTTATGGGCCCCACAATTCTGGATTCTCTACTTAGTTGCTGGAAAAAAAAAAAAAGGGGGCAGTAATGCAATCTCTCCTGGAAAAGTAATACTCGGGAATATTGCTTCATCAAATCCCAAACTTGCCTGCAAATATTCGCTTGCAACTATGTCTTTTCCTAGAGAGATTTTATGCTCCACACAGGGATAACGTTTGACCTAACAATTATGCGGTGGCCCCACCCTTTTTTGGAATCTAAGCCTCTATCTGTTGGAACCATCAAGGAATAGCCCATGCCCCACCATCTTTCCAATGATACCATCCTAGCCTTTCAATTTGTATGATGCAAATGGACAATTGTAGCAACTGGTTTGGGCTTTGAATAGTGCAATAGGAGGCAACTTGGGTTAGTTACTCTGTAATCAGGACGATTGGACTCGATTATTAATTGGATCCCAGATGTCAGGTGGGCTAATGGTCCCTAACCATTGATCTATGCACTCCATTGATTGTGGGACTATACCCTAAAACTGTTCAAGATTGGAAGATCCAGGGCACCCCTATTTCCTATTTCTGTCGTTGTTTGATTTGTATGCTTCAGATTGAAGGGTTAGGATCTTCAAATCATGGATATCTTCCATCTACTTTGTGGCCAGCATCTTTGAACATTATACGTGGGTTTCTAGTTCCGTGTCTTCTGACAAGTGGGGCCCATCTTTTGGTAATCCAGGCCGTTGGTCTCTTCATTCCCACCATTGGATGGGGAATGCTACAAAATCACCCGGATTGGAATAATCCAAGAGGCCATTACTACTTTTACTACGTCCTTCGAAAGGCTGAGATTGTCTTATCAAGGAAGGTCTTTGCCGCATGGTCTAGGTGGGCCACAACAGAATAATGATCTGGACCAGATGATTGGCCTCTTGAAACCCTCAAAGATGTGAGCGACCTATCAGTTATCTAGATTAAACGTACACATGTAGCCCGCCTAAAGACATTATTGGCCTGATTTCTAAGATAATGCATCCACACAGTAGGGCCCGCTTGATGAGCGATTGGATCTTGTGTAAGTCCATGCCACGCTACCAAGCGGAATGAAGAATGCCTAAACCCTGGACCTGCTCTGAGTACATTCAGCATGTCCTTAGAGCCGCTCATTTGTAAGTGCAGAACGCTGGCACACCGTACGTACTGAAGTGGTTCACATATAGGATCCTGCATGTTCATCAGGTCCGTCCAATCATCGTATGGGCCACAGGTGTTTTTTTTTTTTTTTTTTCCTTCTTTTTAATTTCATACGTTTTCCTCTCCATAGCCATTAATTCTATTGTAAGTTGGGACCATATTTGGTTGAATGTCTTGAAAGGAATTGCCGTGTATTTCATTGATTACATGTTAAAGAAATTTGTGATGGAAGGACGCTGCATGACATTGATAGCAACAACTTTTAGGTATGAAAAACGAGATAAACGCTATGAGTCTCACCATGATGACTACGTGGGTCATACCATGATGTATATGTTTTATACATTTGCCCGGATCATTCTAAAGTATACCTAAAAAAAAAATGAGACATGCAAAATTTTAGTGGACCACACCATGGGAAGAATATTTAAATTATCAGTATTCTATGCAACATGGTTTACTTGATAATTGCCTCATTTTTAGGCCCATGCCCTAAAATGATAGGTACAAATAAATGAATACAGTGGATATAACACATATATCATGGGCCACTAAAATTTGGCTTCCAATTATCGTGAAATGTACAACTCATCTTCGCTTTTTGAACCAATCAGGTGTTATTTGATGTATGCATTTAATGTTGGTTAGAAAGAAATTACATGTAATTACAACAAACCAAAGAGGCACTAGGCTCACCTGATTAATTGACCAAGCACTAATTAACATTCAGCATTAGGCCCATCTGATGACCGTCTGGGTTCTCTCCAAAAGATATATATATTTTGCACCCGTAATTTCAGCGGTGGTGATATTCACGGTGCGTCCCACCTATCACAGGGCTCAGATGTCCTACACAGGCGATGGTGTTAGTTGCAAAACAAACAGCAGCTGCTGGTAGTCTCGTACCCCGCCATATAGGTACTGCTGCTCATCCTCTGCAGAAAAAGAGAGAGCAAAACCCGTAAACGGAAAAACCCTAAACGAGAAGAAGAAGAAGAAGAAGAAGAAGGCGAAACTCAAAAACCCTAGACGCAGACCAAACACCTACAGAACCATCTCTTCTTATAAGCTCTTTCTTGCAGAATCTGCAGAAGCTTGAAGAAATTTGGAAACCGAATTGTAGCCGTTGATTGACATTTCCGATTGGAGAAGGAGAAGAAAGAGAAGGAGAAGATGTTGTTTCAGGTGGGAGGACAAGGGACGCGCCCGACGTTCTTCGAGATGGCGGCCGCGCAACAGCTCCCCGCCAGCCTCCGGGCCGCGCTAACCTACTCCATCGGTGTAAATAGCCCTCTCTTCTCTTTTCCTTCCCAACATTCACCTTTTGATTTTCTCAAGGGCATCATTGGAATTGCTCAAATTCTTACGTTGAAGGAAGTAGGATTGCATTGGTAACATTCAAGCGGATTTATTATTATTATTATTATTATTATTATTATTATTATTATTTTTAAAGGGTGTGTTTGGTTGCATCGAATATTATGAAAATTTGCACCAAATTACACTGATTAATCAGGAAATCTCATGATATTTGGTGCAACCAAACACTCCCCAAGTAAAAGAACCAACATGTTCGATAGATACACGGTTATATCATCGCTGCTTCTGGTAAAACACTACTGCTTCGCTACTTGATATTTTATGTGTTTGGCAGCTTGGATTTGGATTTTTAATTATGAATCTTAATCCGGAATTTAAAATCCCTGAGATTTTCATTTCATCAGTTGTGTATGGCAACCTAAATTTGTCAATTTGTGGAATCCAGAAACTGTGTTTCGCATTGCCAACCTGGATAAGAGAGCCATTTGAAATATGATCGTTGGAGAGGATTGGAAAGCCTTGAATTTTGCGACCCAGCTTTTAAAGAGGAATTGAAAACTGGCCTTTTTGAGGATTCCACCAAATTCCTAGGGGCCAAACATAAGATTTTTTCCCTAATCCAAAGGCCCAAAATCCAAGCTACCCAACAACCCTTCAGGGTTTCATGCTTAATCTCTTTAATTATTTATTTTGATATGAAGGTTCTCTTTGCAATTGACATTTTTTTACTTAATTGTTTTTGTGTGCTTGCTATGCATTTGTATCAATTTTAGGCTGTGTTTGGATGTTTTATAGGATTGAATGGAAATCATTAAATTCACTAAAGAGTATATGATCAAAGCATAGATAACCCCCAATCTATTCATACCGTGGGGCCAGCCCTCTAATTGCATCACTATAATTACTCATCCAAACATGTGGAATAGCATTTAGGTGCTTGGTTGTCATTACAGATTAAAGCTGCAAGAAAATAACTCGCAAGTTCTATATCACCATGGCATTGTAACAACTTAATGACCATCTATGACATCTCACTTTGATACTTCGTGTGGAATTCATTTTGGGGACTGATGTCCACATCAGCCTTGCACGCACACCCATTTTCCATTGTGTGTATTGAAATAGTACAAAATGAACTATTCAGTACCATAAATGGAAAGTGGCTGTATAACAAATAGATCAGGGTGAGTGTGAATAGTGGCTGCTTATGTCTTTTTTCCAATGAAAAATTTGCTATGACAGTTCTCATGGCTGAAGGTTAATACAATCTGGTCAATACAAGGTTTTATACATTTTTCTCTATGTGTGCATGTGCTTGTGCCTGTGGTTAGGATTCATTCCCATGGCAGGATGGGTTTTGCAGTGCTGAATTTGGCTTGTCAGTGACTGAGGGATAGAATGATCGGCTTCACTTACAGAATCTTTTTATGTAAATATGAAGACTGTTTCTCTGGTGTATACCATTTTCTTTTTGTCTTGCACACTTCATGAAACTCTGCCTGGTAGTAATGTGCTAGCTGGTGCCAAGCCCAGGTAGGTAGGCAGCCAATTGTCCAAACTTTGTCAAGCAAATCATAAGAGTTCCTGTTTTGAATGTTTGGTGGAACATGATCCGTAAAGCCGACCCCAAATAGTATATGATGAAATCACCCTTAAAAATAGTATGATGACAACAAAGACTGAGATGATGATGATTTGTGTGCAGGTACTTGCTTTAAGAAGACCATTTCTGCACAAGGTGTTGGATTATGATGATGAGTTCTTTGCCCTTCTCATGATGGTGCTTGAAACTCACAGTCTACGAACTACAGGTGAATTTTTTTTAAAAAAAAATTTAAATCATAGTTTTGTTGTACTTCTATTTGTTTGAAGCATTTTTTCTCAAATGATCCATTAAGTATTTTGACAAGTCGTACATTTGGGTGGTGAGTTCAGAATATAGGATCCTGTTATTTCTGTTTATTTTATTGTTGTTTTGTTAATAGTGTTATTATTATTATATTACTGTTATTAATATTATTAATACTATTTCTGTTATTATTATTATTACCTTTACTGCTACTGTTACTATTGTTATTGTGATTATTACTACTACCACCACCACTACTACTATTATTATTGTTAAAGTTGAGGTTAAAATAAAAATAAAAATTGGGTTTGATTTGATTTCCCTCAAGAAGATGGTTCTGGTTTTCTCAATTTCAGGTTCGTGTTAAGATTTGATTTTGCAGATTACTCAGTTCCTGATCCCTTAGCCACTTAAAAAGGTTTCAAACCGTCATGCATAATGTCTTTTCACATTTCATTTATTTCCAGATGCTTCTTTTTCTGAGTCTTTATATGGATTGCGAAGGAGGGCAGTGAAGATTTCACCTGGCAAAGATATTCCTAATGCTGACTTAGGTGATAGGCTTCGTCATTCGGGATTAGGAAGGCGTCAAAAAGTTCTCTCAGTTGTATTTCTGGTATAATCTTCCTTTGCTTTTAACAAATTAAATGTGGAACTCTGTTTAAGGATAGTCCGAGTTTATTCTCTTAGAAATGATGACATTGCCCTTATTTTCCTTCAATGCATAATATTTGACATGCTATTTGATTGAATATTTATAAATTTCTTGTATGCTTTTGTGTCAAATCTGATATTTTTACATTGGTATGGGGGGGCATGTTTTTATTTAGAAACTACTAACCATTGGGCAGGATATGTGTGGTGAGGAATGAAAAATATCATATCATGATCTCCACTGACTGTATTGGTGATTGGTCCTCTAGTCAAATTTCACATTCTTTTTTAGCAAGGAATGTACAAATGAATTGCACATTCTTTTCCCTTTTCTTTCTACTGTTTCTGCAGCCTCTATCCATGGTAGACCTTTAACACAAACTGCACAGTACCTGAAGTTGACCAAAGATGTCCACTTTTATTTCTCCCTTTCCTAAGCCTCACTTTTTAGAAGTTCCTTGACCTCTGTCAGTGTGTGCGCATGGGTGGATGACCTTGGGATGTAATGGGCCGAAGGTGACTGAGAATCAGGACATCCTCTTCTTTAGGGGTTGTATTTGAGGAAAACCAAAAGGCTATGCATTTCTGGCTTATCCCAAGGGTGCATTTGAACCCAATTTGTGATGTCATATCTTCCTACAGTTGGAGTCTTTATGCATCATTTTTTTGCTGTCTATGAGAAAATCAGGCTTCAGCATATGCTTGTAGAAATATTCTCAAAACTATACCGAGAAAGTCATTCATTATGTTCATGAGTTATTTTCCCATTCCTTGGCTTTTTTTACCCCCATCTCGCTACTTCAAGTTCTTATCTGGTTTGTGGAACATATGATCTATCTAGTTACTCTCCCAACTACACTTAAGAATACCAACAGGTAGGAACAACTTCTTACCTGCTGTAGTGAAAGTTTGCGAAACTGTTTATATGCCTATTGAACTGGTGAGTTATCATAGTTAATGTTTGGGGATCTCAAGTTATCAACAATAAATCAAATATAGAATCTTCTTATTGCATCTGTGTTATGGTGGAAAAAATTCCTTCCCTTGAAGAGGTAATGACATGCAACTAGGTTATGTACCTGTAGGTCGTTCTGCCATATTTCAAGTCAAAGTTGCATTCCATCTATAACAAAGAAAGGGAAGCGATGCTTCAAGCAAGTTTATGGGGTCATGGTGATGGAACATTTGGTGACAATAACTACTTTGTAAATGGGGAAGAAATTTCTCCTGTTCCAATGGAAGCTTCGGGTGCAGAAGTATCACGTGCAACACGTATCAGAAAGAGGATTGAGGCAATTATCGGTGCTTGCTACCCATGGATACATGCAACCAATGAAGGTATACAGTTGCAGATGTGCCTGTAGTTAGCCTGTTTGTGTCATCTGCTACAGGAAGCTAACATATTCTGTGTCTGATAAAAACCTACTTTTCAGCTAACCTTTTTTGAATGGCAACTTTTAATGTTTGTGAAATGGTGCATGTAAACAATCTTCAAACCTTAAAAACTGCAATGTAATTTCCTCTACTTCTTTTTTGTATCAGATTACATGTTTCGTGCCTAATTTTTACTAGGAAGAACTTTTTGTATCATAGCTCTTTTAATGGAGAATGAAAATTGTACATTGACTTTTCCGATCAAGAGTCTCCTATTTCCTGATTTGTTTCTTTTGCAATTGAGCTTCTATTCTCATCTGCATAGGGCTAAAGGTTGGACATTTTCCTCGAATATTTTTGGGTTCGCTTAGCTCTGCTTCATTTTTATGATTTTTTTTTTTTAAAGATTTTTTATGACATCATGTAATTAATTGATAAGGAAAAGTGCCTACTTAAATTTAATAGTGGTTTAACAAGAATTTTGTTGAAGCCACGAACTTTTGACCTGCTCGAGTTGTAGCCACTTCTTGACATCTCTGTTGTAAAGATTTCTGTACTCATTCCCAAACTCTAACTAGAGTTACTCTGTGCAGGATTATCATTTGCTTATCAGCTCTTATATTTGTTAGATGCCACTGGGTTCTATACTCCAGGACTACATGTGCTTGGGGTTCATGTCTGTCGTGCTACAGGACAGGAGCTGGTAATAAATTTATCATTTTTCTTTGTTTGAAGTATTTAAATAGCATCCCATTTTGTCTAAATAAGTTACATATTTTAAAATATTCTTCCTGAGACAGGTAGAACGCTACATATGTAATTATGTTTTGATTCTTTGGAATATATATATATATATATATATATATATATATATATATATATATATATATATATATATATATATATATATATATATATATCATACCTTTTTTTTTTTTTTTGGTATATAGCATACTTGTTTTAAAATGGTTGAAAACTTGATCATGACTTTCATAACGTTACTGTGAACTACTGCATGTTGATGTGCAATGTCACACTTTCTTTACATGCATCAAACATCACCATTGATTACTTTCTCAGTTTACCTGTTGCATTTACTGCTTCCTCGCTTATCTTGAATGTAACAAATGCTATTAAGTTATGCTAACTTATGGTCATCGGATTTGTTTAATCATGTCCTCATCGTGGCTGAATCTCATTATTAGTTTATTTATTTACTTTTCCAGGAGTTCTTTTTCCTCTCTCTTTATCTCACCAGCTTTTACTTCGTTGAAATTTGATGTCAAGGAAGATGGATTCTTCTTCTAGAATTTCAAGGATTAGAAGCCGTGAGCGTGAGAGACTTCGTGGTCCTCCTTGGTTGAAGGTATATCTTCAAATTATCAGTCCATCTCTTGTAATTGATATTGAACTTTGTGATGACCTTGTTATTCTGATGGGTTTAGTGCAATGGAAGCATCTGAAATTGTATGTGCAACATCTTTCTAGATAAAATAGGGTGTTAAAATGGGGTCTTAACAATTATGTAGTTGAATAGAATTTTATCTGAGTTTCCAGTCGTTACTCCAAGCATGCATTTGAACTAAATAACCGAGTTCCTTTACTGTTTTTACACTGTTTGAGTGATGACATGTCATCTATATATGGGTTCCAACTTTTCACCATTCCCTCCCACCCCCTGGTTTGCAGGCATTGCAGAGGGTGCTGCTCAGCTGTGTATACACCACGTTGGATTATGCTCAGACTGGACTAATTGCTGCAGTTTTCTTTTTCAAAGTGAGTGCACCTTTCCTGTTGCAAATTGCTACCATGAAGATTATGCTAATGTACAACTATTAGAAGAGGCAGTATATGATCCTTCTGCTGGACGTATGTTAATACTGTCCTGCGTCATCTAGTTCATAGAAGTGGGTCCCATGGTTCTTTGTTACAGACTATTGAGCTGATGGGTCCAACATGGAGAGAGATGCCCATAAAAATCTCCCAGATTGGAAGATCCAAACAAGATCCAGCTTTTCACCTATTTCCAGTTAGCCATCCATTTGTAAACCACTTTTCAAAGAGTTACGGTCTGCCAAATATGGAAGATCAATGATCTGCAGTGGTGAACCAAGACCCCACTTTGATGGACTGGGGTGCTGCAGTCCTAGGTGTAGGATCAATTAATTCCTTGCGGGAAAATAAATTGTTGTTTCCATAGGTAATCAAATGAACTTTTGCGCCTGAAAAGGTTTATGCTCAGATATTATCCATAACCATAAATTTATTGTTCTCATGTGTTTGATGGAATCAGACATTACACTCCAATAAACTTTGATTTGGTTTTAATTATTTGTTTTTGTTAGAATGATAATGTGCTAGGTTTGCATGATATTATGATTGTGAAAAGTGCAGGTTATGTATGTATGTTCGTGCAAACATTTCATTGGTGGATGATGTATGTTGAGTGCAACATTGAACCAGACAATAATTAACAAAAAGGCACACTAGTAGGAGCTGCTTTCTTGAAATGCTGCAAGTTCGAGGATACAAACAAAAGCTGGTAGAGGACCAACTTTTTCCTTGTACAAGTTGTAGAAATAACCTTTTACTCAGCAAACTTTATACATGTTACTGTAGTTCTCTTAATTGACTTTAGCTAAAACAAAATTTTGAATATTGCAAAGAACAATATCATATAAATAACCCAACCCAGAGACATAAGCATGCAGTTCACAACTGTTTACCTGAGATTGAGACAGGCCAGAGCGTTGGCTCCTCATTGTAACATGGTAGCATTCTAATGCGGGGGCATTTTCACACCGGGCTCGAGTGGGGTGGCCTGTGAGATGCAGGGGCACACTCGGGGTGGGTGGCCTGTGTGAGGTAGGTGGCTCGTGAGATGCGGGCCCCACTCGTGTGACTCGGGTGGCTTGTGTGAGGCGGTACCCATGTGATTTGGGGCCCACGAGGGGGGTTCGACCGAGGGCCTAACCCATGAGACGTGGGGCCTGGGCAATGAGATAAAGGGATTAATTCGCCATACTCTAACAGTTCGAGCTTTTAGAGCAAGTGGTTAATTGTCCTACATCAAATTGGTATCAGAGCGGGAGGTCTCGTGTTCGAGACTCCTCACTGGGGGTGATTAATGTGGGGGCATTTTCACACCAGGCTCGAGTGGGGTGGCCTGTGAAATGCAGGGGCACACTCGGGGTGGGCAGCCTGTGTGAGGTAGGTGGCTCGTGAGATGCGGACCCCACCCGTGTGACTCGGGTGGCTTGTGTGAGGCGGTACCTATGTGATTTGGGGCCCACGAGGGGGTTCGACCGAGGGCTTAACCCATGAGACGTGGGGCCTGGGCAATGAGATAAATGGATTAATTCGCCATACTCTAACAGTTCGAGCTTTTAGAGCAAGTGGTTAATTGTCCTACATCACATTCATATTGCCTTTTTTCTTTCTTTCTTTATTTTTGAAGTGTCAGCATGCATCTTGAATTTCTACTTTTCTATTACAGCTCATATTTGACATCCTAGATAATGGTTATAAGTGAAGATAAAGTTTGGTTTCCTCTTTCCCATTTTCTGTTCATCTGGACTCTGGAGTGCAAGTTTGTAATATTTTGTTTTAGACACCACTAAATGCCATTTGGCCTGATGACATATCTTGGGAGTCATTGAAATGAACCTTTTTTTTTTTGTTTCTTCAACTTACAGCTGTGGATCTCTTTTTGCTATTTCTTCAGATTAAGTTTATAACCCAAATAGTCTAAAACATAATTTTCATGGACGGGGATATCTTCTGCAGATGATGGAGTGGTGGTATCAGTCTGCTGAAGAGAGGATGTCAGCTCCTACTGTGTATCCCCCGCCTCCTCCCCCTCCACCTCCAAAGGTGATCTCTCCTCCACCTCCATACCCATTGGTTCTTTCTTTTATGCAACCTCCATCTCGAAGTTAATTGGCAGAAATGTTGATAGGTGAGCAAAATTTTAGTTAATCCTTGGCTGACAATTTCTGGTAGGAACTGTGGAAAGATCACAATTGTGAGTACTTCTGAGGAGTCTGTGTGTTAAAGCTTCTGTTTTTCCTTGTTCTGATTTATCATTCCCCGTGGCATGCTGTGTATAAGGCCAGAGTTCATCATGCAGGCCCTCCATGGATCCTTATACCAATTAGATTTCATATTGATGCAAAATGGGGCCTGATGGATGAATATCTGGATCTTGGGGACGCGTTCTACATGTAGAGTGGTAGATTCCCTGATTGGGTGAAGAAAGTAAAGTTTTTCAACATGGGATCATTTCTCTCTCTAAACATGATCACATATTGATCAGGATTTATGCAATCCAAAAACTCAGGAAGTGGAAGGGAGCTTGAATCGAGCTGTTTTATTTCTTACCACAAATTTAATTATGCCAGTTAAATCTAATGTGTAGTTAGGTGCAGGTTGCTAAAGAGGGGATTCCACTACCGCCCGACAGAACAGTGTGCCCTCTGTGCTCACAAAAGCGTGCAAATCCATCTGTGGTTGCAGTCTCAGGATTTGTCTTCTGCTATACCTGCATTTTCAAGTATGTTTCGCAGGTGGGGCCAACAAACTTTATACCTGATTCTTCTATAAGCTGAAACCAGGTGGTCTTAGTATTTGTTCTATTTGATGGGTGTTGTCTGATTCATGCCTTTTCCACACACATTGCTGCAGTATAAACGCTGCCCTGTTACGTTGATGCCTGCAACTGTTGACCAGATACGGAGGCTCTTTCATGATGTTTAAATTAGAAGTGTTTTCTTGCTCGGAAATTCCATTAAAGGCTCTGAATCACTTCTGCACTCAAGAAGGCTGAGAAGATAACTTGTCATATCACCAAAATAAGTTGAAACCCGTTGCTGCCATTGGTTCATGCATTTCTGTACAAAACACTTGTCATGTATCCTATTGGCTGTGGATTTTGGGACGACTACAAATAAGAATGGTACAGGAAAACTACACAACATGATATAGTATTTTTGGGACTGCTTGCAGTGGAGTAAGGCACATCATTACGTCTCATGTTTGTGTTATTTACCTAACAGTTAGAAGCTTGTAGCTTTTGGATTTTAGTTCTCTGTATGCAATTTGTATACAGTGTTGAAATCAGTAGACTAACAGAATGATAGAGGGCGTGTTTGGGGTGCCTGCTGATTGGGATTGGTATCATTTTTAAGTGGAACCAATCATCTGTGAATTTGGAGTGACTTGGGAAAATAGTAGCCACATAGGCAGGTGATCTATCCCAAAATACAAGTGTTTTGGTGGAGTACGTCTCATCCCCGCACAGAGCAGAAACTTCCATCAAGTAACATTTAAAAATACAAGATTTTTTGTTTTTTTTAATATGAGAAATGATCTGATGTAACTGTTATGATAAATCCAATTCTCCCCACCACTTTACCTGTGGAATATAGAATAGCCAAACCTATCTGCAAAAGGCAGGCCACACCATGATGATCACCCGGTATGAAATTCAGGCTGATCCACAGAGCAGGGCACTATGTTAGTATCAACGGGTGACAGGGTATGGCTTAGGATACTGGTGGGTCCATCAATGCCTGCATCGGCCTAAATTTTCTTTTCACTGTTGATCCGAAGATGGTTAATTTAGAGCTGTACATGAGCCAAGCTAGCTCGAAAAGCTTGCTCAGCCCCACTCGATTTAGCTCAGATTGGTTTGGCCCGAAAGGGGGATTTGGAATGGGCTGAGGCTTGTTTGACTAGTTAAAAAACAAATGGAGGCCAAGCAGCAGGTAGCTCAGCCCAACTTGAAGCTCGCTCTATATATGCATATGTAATATATGAAAAATTTGCCTGTGCGCCATCTGCGCTCGTTTGCCACGAATCGTTGGATTGAAAGGGTTAAGGATGGCTTAGATCACCTTCTGCTCCCGCTCAAGACATGAGTAGAGCTCGCCTTTCTTTCACTCTCTTGAAAGTTCGAACACCCGCTTGCAAATGGCCAGCTTCATTTCCTTTCTCTCGTGACCTCATCCGTCTCTCGTCTATCTCGCCCTGCACATGCAAGCGGCTACCTCAACCTCTATCCCTCTCAAGGTAATCTCTCTCTCTCTCTCTCTCTCTCTCTCTCTCTCTCTCTCTCTATTCTTCTTCTTCTTCACACGGCTTCTTCTTCCGCACCTTCTTCTTTTCTGATTTAAAAAAATAAAAAAAATAAAAAATAAAAAAACACAAATAAGGGATTTGATTTTGTGAGGGGATTTTATCAAATTCCTATAATTAGATTTGCGAAATCAAATTGTGCATTTAGATTTGTGTGTTTAGATTATGGATAATGGATTACACTTTTGAATTTACTGTTATTTAAACTACATGTATTGTTTATATTTTGTTTTTAGGCTTTTAGTTGCTACTAAAGATAGCTCGTCTCAACTCAATTCAACCAGCTCGCTCGCCTTGACTCGATCCAAGCTCGAGTCGGCTTGAACCATCCGACCGAGGTGAGCTAGTGTGTTGAGCTCGAAGGCCGAGCCAAGCCGAGCTCAAGTTGGGGTTAGAGTGGGGTCAAGTTTAGCTGAGCTTGGCACAGCTCGACTCTATATACAACTCCAAATGATGACAATTCTCATTATAGGTTCTTTCCTGGTTCAGGAATTTCTCACGAGATTCAGATGTCTGAGGAGACTCAGAAATTTTATATCTCGGATCCCACAAGCTTTGGATGTCTCCCCTAAGATGATCTGAAAAAACCAGTGAACTAGTAGATATCTCACAACTAGCAAAGTGGGCCCCATGTATGGTCAAGGTTAAGTTAGCACCGCAATCAACATCAATCAATCAATGTGAGAACCAAAGGTTTGGTGGACATTTTAAGTCCAGACTGCAAGGGTTGTTCAACCGAGATGGGGCCACCATGATATTTGTGACCAATCTACTCCGTCCATCTGGTTTGCCACATTTTAAGGCGTGCGACAAAAAATGAGGCTGATCCAGAGCTCAAGTGGGCCAAATGAACATGAAACAGTAGGAATTAATCACTCACGGTTGAAACATTAGGGGGCCACAGGATTCTTATGGCAAATCCACCCCGTTCATCTGTTTATTCAGCTCATTTTATGGCATGGACCCAAAAATGAGGCCAATACCAGCTCCAGTGGGCCAAACGACAGGAAACAGTGGTGATTGAACGCCTACTGTTGAAAAATCTTGCGGGCCATCACAGGACCCACTTTGGGCTTTGGATCTGCCTCATTTTTTGGCCCATACCCTACAATGAGCTGGCAAAACATGTAGATGGGGTGCATTTCTCAAGAACAACAAATTGGGTCACGAACAGTATGGGGTTGGGTGGTGCAATTAAATAAGGGTAGTATCGTCAATAACAAAATACAAAAAATCCAGTGGACCGTGAGAACTATAGGCAAGTTTTGAAAAATAGTTGAATTGCAAGAGGTTTTCAGTCCATAAGCCCAAAAGGCAGGTGGGCATACAAAGAAATCCCTTAATTATAACTAATAAAGCATTTTAAAAATTACATACATATTTAACATTTATTTAAAAATTTTAACTAGATTTTCATGTTAATATGTATAAAAAAGCAGAAAAATCCGGAACTGCTGAGATTTTGAAGATCTACACAACGTCATAATATCACTTGATTATATATATATATCATATTTGGCACAGTGCATCAGAATACATCCTAAGGCTGCATTCAGAGGCAATAAAATGAGTTATATGATTAAAACGCAAATGGCAACAAATGAAGAGGATTCCTAGGCATTCACAATGATGACAATCCACAAATGGTCGTTGCATTCTCTTCAGCAACCATATAAACCATGGTTTTGAGACATGGGACAAGTCCTGCGCAACTCACTCTAGACAAGACAAGACAAGTCAATCCGAGTGGGCTGAGCCCTTATTACTCATGATTCAAACAAAATATGGTTTAGCTGTGAGAAGACCAGAAACTATAATGATGCTTCCTAGTATTCACAATGAGAGGTAGGCACTCAAATTGCAGTGACATTCTCTTCAGCAAGCTTTTAAACAAAATATGGTTTTATGACTGCAAACAGAAATGCTTTTGGAATTTTAACTGAAATGGGAATGATTCCCAAAACAAGACACACTATCCTCAATGAAGTTCAATAAAAATGAATCCATCTTTAATATTAGAAGACGATACATCAATGACATTAAAAAATTGAGCATTCAAGCAATAAGGCAACAAAAATCTGAGTAGCATTTTGCTCTCTCAAAAAAGAAAAGAAAAAAGAAAAACTTGAAATGGGATGCATCTCATTGCATCTGCCATTGCCTGCCTAAACCATGTCACATTTATGACAGCAATATACTCCCAAATCATGCACTTATTTTTCTGTTTGAATCCTTGCGTGCACACAAACTTTATAGTGGAAAGCAGGGGCTAGTTGACAACATCAAGAACCAGTTTCCGTGACTTGAGAACAGACCACCTCAAGCGCCGGTAATAAGCAGCTTGAAGAAGAGCAAGCGACAGAACAAATATCCATTTGAAACCCATCTGCATATGAGAACATATTTTTATTTAAGACTTAGAGAGAGAGAGAGAGAGAGAGAGAGAGAGAGAGAGAGAGAGAGAAGAAGTTGATTTGTGAAGATTAAAAAAAAAAAAAAAGAGAGAGAGAAGGAAAAAGAAAAGAAAGAAAAGACGTTGATTTGTGAAGATTTGAAAATGCAAAAGGCACAAAGAAAAGAGGTCAAATATTGGTTTACCAGTTTCCTCTCTTCCATCTCTGGTTCTGCTGCCCATGACAAAAATGTCACTACATCTTTGCCCATCTGCATTAACAGTTACAAATAGGTATTATCTGAGCTTACGAAATTATGGGGAATTTGGTGGGGGGGGGGGGGGGGGGGGGAGAAGCATGTAATATGGGGTGGGTTTTGACAAAACGTTGCAAGTTTGGTAAGGATACCTGGGCTTCGGTTGCAGGAATACCATCTTCATACTCGACAGCACCATCAATAAGCATTTTGGGCATTGCTATTGCACCGCCAGGAAAGTAGGGGTTGTAATGCAACCCTTCTCGAATCTAGAACCAAGTCCAACAATGGTTCAATGGGTTCATGAAAAGAGATGGAGATTACTATCACTTGAACTGAACAGGAGATTGCTATAACTTGAACTGAACAGATGTCACGGCAATCACATTAACCAGTAAAATGCCCAAGCTTGTCAGAAAGTGAGCGAAGGTACCTACCAATTTTATATGACTGTTTCATCCTCTATATTTCCAATATGACACAAATACCACCTAAAACTGAATATCCAACAGCTTTGAGTTGAGGAAAATGAGGGGCAGAAAAGCCGACATGAAAGAAGAGAGTGGGGGGGAATATGCATAGAGTTGAAAACTCACCTCTAATACTCTTCATCTACCCTTCACAATTTCTAAAATTCTAAACAGGAAGAGTGATTCTAATAAGCTTTAGGAGTCGTTTAGCACCATGGATTGGGGGGGGGGGGGGGGGGTGGTTTGAGGGGATTTCAAATCCCCTGGTATGTTTGGCACCATAAAGTAACTGGGGGTTTCAAATCCAGGGGGTTTGAAATCTAAGGTGAAAGCTTGGATTACATCTAAAATCCTTCCAAGAGTTGCATGTGTAATATGTGTGTCACTAGACTATTAATCTATTGGCACATGGCCCACTGATGACATCCCAAAACAATTAGATTATCAATTGCATCACTTAATTACTTTAATATGATGATCTGCGTCGTCCAAACATTGTCCATGTAAATCAACGGTTAAAAATCATTGGTTAGTCACTCGAATGTGATCTTGTGCTTGTGGCCCATCTGAGACTTGGAATTTCATCATTTTTGGGCAAAGTATATATTTCAACAGGCTTATTACAACCATTGTGTCAAACATTACATACATACACTAATTAGAGATATTAATGTTGATTTAGTAATTAAATTCAAACCCCTGTAAATATACTATGCATAGCTACTTTTGGATCACAGGGGATTCTGAATCCAGGGTGCCAAACACTACAGGAGGATTTCAAATCCTGGGGGTTCTGAATCCAGGGGGTTCCATATCCATGCTCCCGAACCACGCTCCCAAACAGGTCCTTAACTTACTCCCACTTGCCTTCTGATGAGCTCCGCTTTAATTTGGCTGGGGTAAGATTGGCTCCAGCAAGAACAAGGCAGGGTCTGGGGTGCACACCTCATATGGCTTCCCCCTTGAAGAGATCAACATTCCCATTCCTTGCCAGGATTCAGATTGTAGAGCTCGCCATAGGACGTCAAAATCTCCCATTCCAGAATAACCATCAAATATTGCTGGCTAGATGCTATTTCAGCCTTTCAGGTGGTAAGATGCTAGTCTCAAGATACTGGTCCTTGTTCTAAGATGCTAAAGAGGTTGACATAAAGATGCTGAAGCCAAGGTGCAGAAAAATACCGACCAAACATCTGAGATGCTGATTGCAGATAGCGTTATGAAGGTCATGGCCCACAAGACTCTAGATAATAACAAATCAGCTACAATAGAAAAGCCATGTCAGTTTTATCCTATTGATACTGAAATTACAACTGCCCCTTCCAGATAAAAAGGTAAGCTCTAGGACCCATTTGGAGAGATCCACGTGGATTAAAATTCTAGACAGTTACTGAGAGTGGGGTGCTACGCTCCCTGTTAGCTGTTTATATCAGTTCACGAGGAAGAACCCCAATTTTTTGAAAGAAAACTATTGCAAAACTGGGGTTCCTCCCGCAAAGATGAACAAAAAGCCAGCTGACGTTGAACCATGGGCTCCACTGACCGAAGCTGTTTGAGAATAGGGATCCTTCTTGGTTTCAGCAATGGAAACGGGCAGTCAGAAATCTCTTTAGCAAACCAAACAAGCTAGGACCCTTCTTCCATAAGCAACTTTCCATGCCGCGACAACTATCATCTGCCATCTTGGGTTTCCCAAATACCCATTTTTTAGAGCTGGGGAGATAGAAGCCTAAGCATCTCTTAAATTACAGAAAATCCTAGAAGGCAGTCAAGCAAACCCTTGCTAAGTTTCAGACCAAATGCCAAAGAAACAAGAGACTAATGCAGAAATTATTGTCTAAGGGATCAATGGAGAAAAGAAGAAAATGAAATTGGACAAGGATAACAAGCATGCATGATGTGAGTGATGTTTGAAAAGCAAATTAGCAAGGGCCTATATCATGGTTCCATGATGGGTTCTATTGGATGAATAGAGCAAGCGAAGACGCATCCAGATCATCTAACAAGAGTTTTGAAGCAGATTGAGGCTATGGACTCTCCAAAGGTATTGCCAAATCACATCAATGAAGCACCAGGGACAGATCCGAACACAAAAATGCCTGGGGGAAATATAGATATGCTGACTGAACAAACAGAGCCAACTTGAAAATAAAGGATATTTATTTATTATCTTTTCTTCCTTCCTTCCTTCCTTTCTTTTCTTTTCTTTTTTTGGGGGGTGTGTTAAACTGGTCTCAAACCCAAGACTGCCATGCCCAAACCCAACTAAAAATAGAGGATGCTGATCAGAATTATTAAATCAGGCAAACAGGATCTAAAGACCCACTCATATAAAACAAATTGGTGGCCAAGTAACATAATAATTTGTACATTTATACAAAAATGAATGAAGTCACAGAAATGAATGGTATCAATAAACCAAGGTTAAAATTTATAATAAGATGGAAATACTAAGAAGGGAAAATAACTGTGATTGCATACCATCAGATAAAGAGTGAGAGGGGTTGGGTAGCCAGAAGACTATACAGGGGAGCAGACACCATACACTGTGCCTACACTCAAGAGGGTTACATAAAAGATAGGCCTCCAAAAAGAGGCACCTAGGGACACGGGAAACATAGTCAATGCGTGACCAAAGTCTCAGACATGGTTAATTGGTTGAAGTCAGTTTGATCTAAAGTGTTCACAGTTTGCTACATTCCCCTTGAAATTAATAGAAAATTGATGTAAACTAGCTACAGTTTGTTCACTAATTCTGTTTGCAGTTCATGGGGTGAGAGAAATCTTGGTCACAATGATCTCAACTAAATGACTAAGAAGCTCTACAAAAGCATGACAACATGCAGTTTGCATCTGCATTCCATAATACAAGCTGCAACCATGTTCCTTTTGGCCAACAGCATGGCGAGAGGCATCTAGATTTTCTTGAAACTAAGTAAGTTTCAAGGGATCACATCAAGCAGGAGAAATTTCCCCGAATATATATCAAATCAGAAGCCAGATAATTACCGAAACACCAGCAGGAGGATCACGGTAGCCAGTGAGGAGAGCGAACACATAGTTCTGACCATTGTGTCGGGCCTGAAAGCATGTGAGGGGTATTGGATGCGGAACCATATGGGGCAATCATTGAAGCAAATCAACATCGATAGAGATCAGGAGTACCTTTGTAATGAGGCTTAGATCAGGAGGATATGCCCCTCCATTAGCAAACCTTGCTGCCTGTTCGTTCGAATAGGGCTGAGGGAAACGATCACTTAACTTACCAGGACGGGTAAACATCTCACCTTCATCATTAGGCCCGTCAACCACTTCAATCTCAGCTGCCATAGCCTTTGTCTCCTCCTCCGTATATGCCACACCAACAAGATCTCGATATGAAATCAGAGACATTGAGTGACAAGATGCACAAACTTGTTGGTAAACTTGGTGACCACGCCGAATCCTGTTCATATGAAGTTTGAAATCAGAAATAACAAAACTCATATACTGTGGCAATTGATTTTAAAAATTATACTGTGGTGTTATAGCATTTGCAAATTCCATAATGCTGTGTCATTTCTTATTGTGCAAGAAATTCAGGGCATGTTAGTAAGTTAGAATTAAATACTAATAATGGAAATCAGGTCACTTTTTAACAAACTTTGTTCTCTTGTACAAATGGTTCAATGGATACAGACAATCTTTCACTCACGATGCGTGGTCATAGGAACTGAGAATGCCGCTGTGGGGCCAAGGATAGTTTGGACAAGCTAAGCCATGCTCTGCTTCATCGGCAGATGCTATGCTGGCAAAACTCAGAAGACCAGAAACACCTGCTCCAAGGAGTGCCAACGCTCTTAGGGATTTCATGCCAGCAGAGCCAAAAATGTCTTGATCCTGCTTCGACAGAAATGATGACACTACAGGAGCTGCCTGCAGAGTAAAAACACAGCCACTGTGAAGCAAACAATCATGAAACTTGTATCTCGACAGCATTAGAGTATACAGAAAATTTTCCATGTATCTCATAACATGCAATCTGGCAATGTACCAGTTACAGAACCTTTTCAATCATTAAGCTACCATCACCAAACTCGGTAATGCCAATCAACAACAAAGAAACAGCTATGAGTCTACAGGTTCATCAAAATAAGGCCCCCAAGCAACACAAAATTCATGTCAGCAGATGCGTTCAGGGTGGATGCTTTCATGAGTCCGTCAAGTAAGAAATGAAAAGGTCAATACAGTTCTTCAAATATGACATCTTTCATAGGGTATCACATAGGTTGGAGAAAGAATAATTACCGTAGGTAATTATAATTCTCTTCTTTTGCAGGGGCTAAAGCAATATAGGTTTTGCTGCTGGTCTATTCATTGTTGGTAATGATAAAAGGGAAGACAAAAGACAAATAACTAGAAGATCACTAGCTCCTAGGTATGAAAACAGCCAAAATTTCCACGTTGACGGCTCGAAGTGGAGAGGATGGATGCATGTATGTTTGTGATGCTAATCAAAGCATCTTTGAAAGGATACTTAAAAAGCTCAAGAGGGATATGGCAAGGGGACCCATTCTCTGCTACGGGTTAGTCTTATTTGGGGTGCCCACCCCCCCCCCCCCCCCCCCCCAACACACACACACACACACAAATCTCCCATCTTCAATTTGTGGATGACGCTTTACTTCTTTGCGACACATACCCCAACAGGTGTTTTCAGAATGTTCGAACCTCAGAAAGGACGCAGCTATTAAAGCTAACCACCTCGTTGTTGAATGGGCCTCCTTGGTAGAGGATTTACAGGATTGTAAATTTGCTTTTCTTTTGAGGATGTAAACTTTGGGGGATGTCATCTTTGCACCATCTCGGTGCCAAGGTATTCCGTAACAGTAACAGTGGCCGTTACCTGTAATGGCCACCACCATTACCTTTACGATACAGGGTGTAACGGTCTCTCTTTTTTCCTTTTCCTTTTTTTTTTTTTTTTAAAATTGAAAAAAAAAAAAAAAAAAAAAAAAAACGAAAAACCTATATCAACCCTGTAATGGACTGTTACGGGGCCGTTATGGCCTTTACAAGGAGTGTAACAGGCCGTTACGGGGGCTGTAATGGCCTTTAAGGGTTGTTGTTGCCATTATTACCTTTACGTAATAGCATTTATGGCCGCATAATGACCTTTACGGCACACCATGCTCGGTGCCCTATACTATTTTTTTTTACAGTTGACTTTTTTTTAAGAGTCCTTTATGAGATATTCTGTTAAAATTTATCATCTGGCATCCTTTGCAGGGATGTTTCTAGAGACAATAGAGTAAAATATAAGAAGCCTTCGAGCATGGGTATCCTTCCCAATGAAAGCTCCTCCCAAACCCGATGGTTTCTCCATGCCCGACTTCCATCAACTTCATCATCGTCTCCTCATCCATTTAGAGATGTCGCCAAGCTTCACATTCTCCTTCCAAATGAAAGAAACCGTAGCACTTTTTTTTGAAAGATAAGAAACCCTACCCCTTACCACCTCAACTAGCACCCAACCCCTTTCCTTGTCTCCATATTTGTTTACGATTACTGTTCTCAGCCTCTAGTGCTTGCCCGAAGCTCCACCATGCTTTGGAGAGTCAATCCCTATTCTCTTTACCTTCTTGATCCCGATTCCCCTTTCCCATTATGCTTTTGGATATCCTCCTAATTGATGAGATGAAACTTATGAGCTCCTCTTCCTTGCCAGATGAAATCTATTTGGAGCTTTTCGAGACGCTTTGCCAACTTAACTGAGATTCCAAAGAGAGATAAAGAGTACTAGGGAGGTTTTCCATTTGTAAGAGTGGAGTTGATAAGGGTGATGCAGCCGCCAAGGAAAGAAAACGACCTTTTCCAAGATGCTAGGAGCTAAAGGGTAAATATGAATTCAAGACAACACGCGTGCATGCGCACACACACACACATGCTGAAATCTTAAAGATGAATACTTATAGTTTGAAATGAAAACTCTGCCTAGATGCTATGCTACATGCCAGCCAATCCCAAGCCTAAGCAAAGGAGAAGGGTTGATGTCAAATGGGCAGCTAATCATCAAACTTTTCTTAAGCAATCTTGAGAATCGACCAACCTCAAATAGATAGATTAGGCTATGAGAATGATGATGGTGAATATTGAATTCCTTTTTAGTTCTTTCTCCTAGCTTTATGCTACATAGGTGAAATTAAGTCCTCGTAAATTATTGTTCTTTCCTTCTGTTTCGTGGAATTATTTGTTGGGATTGTGGAGTCCATTGATACCGATTCATCTCTTCTTCTTCTTTTTTTTTTTTTTCTTTTTAAAAAAAAAAAAAAAAAAGGCAACGAGAGAATATATTAAAACGAAAAGAAGATACAAAGCAGAGGGCAGCTACTGAGGTAGCAAAAGCCGACTTTACAAGCCAAGAAACAGAAAATTAAAGTCCTTAAGGGAAGAAATATTGGCTGCCCATTCAATAATCAAAGATTTAGCCCTTGAACCGACAACAACAAGAGAGGACTGAGAGTTGTTGAAGCATCTGTTGTTTCTTTCTTTCCAAATCGCCCACCAAATGGCCAAACTTGCCATCCTCCACACCTTAGATTTAGCCTTGCCCAACTTGAATCCATGCCAATACGCCAGAAGAGAACAGGCTGAAGTGGGGACGCACCCACTGATATGAAAACGCGAAAAAAAATCCTGGCGAATCTGAGTAGCAAAGGGACAGTGGACAAGCAGATGATCCACTGTTTCGTTGCTAGCCATGCAGCACAGGCAGATATTAACCAGCTGCATCCCTCTCTTCCTGAGATTGTCTATAGTGAGGATCTGGTTTTTCGCCGCCAGCCAGCCGAAGCAAAGGAACTTGAGAGGGACGGGATACTTCCAGATAAAAGGGTTGCCAACAGAAGTGCAGGGGGGAGGGGGGGCGAGAGCTTCATAAAGAGACTTGACTGAGAAAGATGAAGATTTGTCTCTTAGCCAGATAAGATTGTCTGGCTCAAATTGGATTGGAGATACTGTGGATAAAAGATTGAGTAAGGCAGCATAATCAGCAATCTCACTATCGCGAAGGCTTCTGAAACATCTAATGTCCCAAACTATCTCGGATGTGGAATGGCGGAATAAGTCCGCGATCACGCTGTCCCTGTTTACTGCGATGCGATGAATAGATGGGAAGTGATCCTTTAGCTTACTGTCCCCCAACCAGAGATCGTCCCAGAAGCTGATAGCCGCCCCATTCCCCAGGTGGAAGGCTGAGTTTTGAACAACCGAGGATTTAGAACGCAAAATACCTTTCCAGATGCGTGAGGCTCTATAAGAGGTGGAGTCCTTGGTCCACCACCCACCATGAGACGAGCCGTATTTGCCTTTAATGATTAAATTCCATAAGGCTGTCGGTTCAGAGCCCAATCTCCAGGTCCACTTACCCAACAGGGCTTTGTTCATAACCTTTAAGTTTTTAACACTTGCCCCTCCATCCTAGAAGTGCGTACAGACGTGTAGCCAATCCAGCAGATGGAACTTGTGCTGATTGTCTTTGCCACACCCTAAGAAATGTCTTCTCAACTTGTCAATGCGGGACAGGACCACAGGCGGGCATATGAGAAGAGACATAAAGTAAGTGAGGATGTTTGATAAGGCGGCTTTAATAAGGGTGAGCCTCCCTCCCATAGAAAGATATTTGCATTTCCAACTGGCCAGAGTCTTCTAAAGTCTGTCGACGACCTTGTCCCACATCGAGGACAGCGAGGCCCCAATAGCGAGCGGCAGACCAACAAACAGCGTTGGGAAGGAGGCTAGCGAGCAACCTAAGATACTAGTGTACCGATCAAGATCCGATACTAGCACATTGACTCCAAAATCTTAGATTTGGCCATATTAATACGCAGGCCCAAGACAGCCTCAAAGCACCTAAGAGTCGTGTGAAGGTTATAAATTGCATTTGGGTCAGCTTCAATCATTATAAGCGTATCATTAGCAAATTGGATATGGGAGATCGGAGTATGTAAGCCTGGCATCGAAATACCCGTGAACAGACGACAATTTTGACCCGATTGCAGTAACTGAGAGAGAGCTTCTGCCACTAATAGAAACAGAAGTGGAGAGAGGGGGTCGCCCTGACGAGGACCCCTTGAAGAAGGGAAAAAACTTTTAGGGGTACCATTGAGGAGGACGGAGAAGTGCGACAATTCGACACAAGCCTTCATCCACGATCTCCATTTCGCGCCAAAACCCATACAGAGTAATAAGTAATGTAGAAAGCTCCAGTCGACATGATCGTAGGCCTTCTCAATGTCGAGTTTACAAACACGCTTTTCATACCAGAAGTGTGGCAAGAATGAAGAACTTCGTTGGCCATCAAGGCCCCATCAATGATCTGTCTACCCCTAATGAAAGCATTTTGGTACTTGGAGACTAGATTGCCTATAACAGAGGAGAGTCTGGAAGATAGGATCTTTGTCAGGATTTTATAGGGCTCGCCGATCAAGCTGATGGGTCTGAACTGGGAGAAAGAGGTAGCGCCAGCAGCTTTAGGAATCAGGGCGATGAAGGAAGCTCCTAATCCCTTAGACAGCTTACCTCTGGAGTGGAATTCGGACAAGAAATTCATAACATCAGATTTAACAATGTCCCAGAATTGCTGAAAGAATGACATGGGGAATCCATCCGGCCCGGGGGATTTGTCTCCTTCCATAGTAGCAAGGGTGAACTTAGTCTCTTCTTTCGAGAACGGCAATTCGAGAGAGAGGGCTTCCGATTGAAGAGAGAGGAAAGGGGTCCCATCCATGAGGGGTCTAGACCAACCTTCAGAGGAGAGGAGAGAGGAGAAATGATCGATTGCGTACTTGGAAATTTCTTCTCGGTCCTCAATCTGTCTACCATCAACCTCGATGCTGTGGATGGCCTTCGCCCAGGCTTTCATGCTAGCTAATCTGTGGAAGAATTTGGTGTTCTTATCCCCTTCAGCGATCCACTTCGCCCGCGATTTGATCTTCCAAGAAGCTTCATCCTCGAGAGCACGGGAGGATAAAGATTGGATAATCTGGATTCGTTTAGATAAAAGTTCTGAAGAGAGAGAGTCACCCTCGACCTTGGCATCGATCTGTTGCAACTCAGCGAAAAGACTTTCAGATTCAATTTCTCTATTCTTTAGGACTTTTGTCTTCCAGATTTTAAGTTTTTCCTTAAGGAGTCTCAACTTGGACAGCAGGCAATGACCGGCAAAGCCTGTAACATTGATCGAGTCCCACCGTTACGCGATCAACTGTTTGAAACCGGCGATGTTGATCCAAATAGAGTTGAATTTGAAGGGTTTCGGTCCCCAATCAGCCTCAACAACCGATAGGAGAATGGGGCAGTGATCGGAAGTCGATCTGGGCAGGGCCGATTGAGAGACGGAGGGGAAAACCTCAAGCCAATCCGAGAAAAGGAGGAATCTGTCAAGTCTGGACTGAATCTGCGTCCTTCTGCCGTTCGACCAGGTGAAACGAGCACCGTGCAGAGGGAGGTCGACAAGTTGTTGGTCCTGAATCCAATCAGAAAAAGCGTGCATGGCTGAGGTAGAGCGCCTCTTCCAAGAATGTTCGTCGGCATAACGAATGACATTGAAATTGCCCACATAGCAGCAGGGGCCTGAAAAGGACTGTCTAGCGGCAGTCAGCTCATCCCAGAAGATGGATCTTAAAGAATCGTCGTTAGGACCATAAACAGACACGATAATACATGAGAACGGAGAGGACTTACCTCAGAGAATAACCGCTTCGAAGAAGGAACCAGAGAGAGAGGCCTCTAAGTCCCACTTAAAGGATTTCCAGGCAATGAGGATGCCTCCCGAAGACCCCTTAGCGTCTAAGGAGACGAACTAAGCGTCCGCAGGATCCCATAGGGTAGACAGAAGCGCTGGAGAGGAGGGGACTTTGGTTTCCTAAAGACAAATGACGTCTGGATTTTTTCGCCTGATAGAGCACTTGATAAGGCGCCGCTTCTGTTTGGAGCCCACCCCCCTGACATTCCAGGAGAGGATAATCATTGGGGAACCGATCTTCCTTGAGTACCCTTGCGCCCTCGAGGAGCTGAGGAAGAGGCAAAGAAGGCTGGAGAGGATTGGAGACGGAGGAGTTCTCTGTTGCTGCATGATCTGTGAACCTGCTTAGCAGGATGTTTAACAGGGGGTAAAGGCCTGCCCCTATTCTCGATGAATTAAAAGAGGCCTGTATAATCTTCTGGACGGTTCCCAAAAGAGAGACCCAGCGCTCTGCCCACACAACCCACAGCGTCTCGTATCCACTTTTTGTCGTGGATTTCTTTGTAAATTTCCTCCTTGCTCTTTCCTGCCATCCGACCGGATGAGTTGTCTTCCTGGTGCTGATGAGGGATCTCTGAGCATATTTGATGAGGGATCTCTAAGCATATCTGATGACGGACCCGCTCATGGATGACGGAGAAACTCATGTTCATCTCTTCTTTCTCAATACCACTGAATAAAATGATGTCTACTTTATTGGTTTCCAAATCTAACCAACAAGGTTGGAATATATGAGAAGTACAGATCATAAGAACTACATCTAGAATTCTAGATGTCTCTATTGCGATACTGTTTTCAATACCTGCACTTGTATCCAATTCTGGTGCATAGGCATGAGAACAAGTTTTAGTAAGTTAACATTTTAATATATAATTATATGATTAATGGGTTAGAATTATATGGAAGTGATATATTAAGCGTTACAGTTACATGTGTTTTCCCCATAAAGCTTTATTGAGAAGGAAAGTATAAAAGAGGTGGATGTAAATTTATGAAAAGTGAAATTAAGAAACAAAGGGTGGAAATTCACCCAAATCTCCAAAGCATCTAAGTCCAGATAGGTAATTCGCTTGTTTAGAAGAATCCATGCAACACAAGCCATATATGATTTTATTACACAATCCCGTTCCATGTTATGCAAATGAAATACTTTTTCTTTTCTTTTTTTGAGAAATGTCTTCAGATTTATTAAAATGAAAGCAAACAGAAGCTATGGGAATCCACCAAGATGCCAAACAATTGAGTTTACCAAAGGACGCTTCGAGGACCTACCTTGGAAATGCAAAAAAGGAAAATAAATATAGGAGGAAAATACTAACCAAGAGACGTAGGGGGGAAAATGAGAGGAAGAAAACAAGCTCGGCAACCAAATATCTATCAGCTACCATACTTCTCCACTTATTTGAAGCATGGATCTTCACTGAAACACAATCCACCGAGGATGCAATTCTTTTCTTAATGGTTGCACAAGAGGATGGATTATTGTCCAAAATCCTTCAATTCTATTCTTTCCACACACAACACATAATGGTGTAAGGAAGCATCTTCCATAGCGTATTCCCCTGATAGAGAGACAATCGCCTAACAACTCATGCAAATGACATATCTAGTACTTACGCCATAACTCTTCCCAATGATTTAAATATTACTATCGATGCATGTATTACACCCTTGGGATACGGAAACATATCGCTATCACACATGAAATATCGCCTGTATCAGGAAATTTATCTCTGTCTAAAGGAAACTTTGGGAGGCATTGGAAAAATGATGGAATTTCTCGATGAAATTTTAGGAGATCTTAAACTTGTTTGAAAGATTAAAAGAGACATGATTACACACTTAGAACTTAAAACATTACAACAACAACAAAACGTATGCATAATAAGTTTCCTTTATATAGGGACCTAAACTATGAGCTGTCGGATAGATGTGATGTGATTGTATCAAAAAAGAGTTCATATAATTCATAGATCATATAATACAAGTACCAATACACAAATAATACCTCCAAAACCAGAAAGAAAAATGGGGCAAAAAATACATCTGTACCCACTACATGCCACGAGGAGATTTCCTCCAACAGGATCCTTTGAAAAATTAGTTTTTCTTTTCCTACTTTCCACACTCAGGGAACATTATAAAGGAATCAGCAGATATTATCAATATTTAAATCAAAACTCTTATAATAATTTTCCAATTAGAGAGAAAAAAAAAAAAAAAAAAAACCAAGAACATGGCCGTCGTGGGTAAATGACTTTTGGAGATTGTCGATAGAAGGAAGCAGTTTGTGGAGGTAGGTGGTTAGCTATAAATGTGGATCTCATGGTAATGGTTGAGACATTTGTATCAAGCCTTCCCATAGTGTGTCAGGATTTTGGGGAGCACTTTAAAGGGTGTACCCTTTATTCATTGAAGGCACAAGATACGGAATTGAAAATGGTGCTAACATTCAATTATGGGAGGATGCGTGGCATTTGGATTACCTGCTTCCTCAGCCATTTTAGAATCTTTAAAATGTTGTGGTTGACAAGGAAATCTCTTCTGATCAATGATTGCAGTATCGATAATATCAGTCAACATCATCGGTATCGCAGGTCAACAATATGAAACTGACCTGGATTACAAAAAATCCTTGGTATCGGGCAATGTATCGCAATGTATTGATTGTATGATTTGTATCGCAAGATATCATGCTTTTTTCTTTAATAAATTTACTTGGTATTGACAATATCTGTCGATATCAACAAAAATCATCAACACTGGCAGGAACTGCAACCCTCTTTCAAAAAAACCCTCCAAACTTCATTTTTCTGTCATTTTCCTTCTTTCTAATCCAATCTAAACACATTGTAGGTGGATTTCGGTCCATCCATTGCAATCTTTTCGGAGAAAAACATAGATTTCAAACCAGAATCAAGATTTTTGCAGATTTGGGGCCAATTTTAATTCGGTGAGTGATTCTGCATTTTCAAACCGGAATCAAGTTTTGCTCATTTTTGAAAAAAAATAAATTATTAAAGCTTTTCCCCCCCTCAAAATTCCACTTCTATCAGCATTCAATTAGGCCCAATTTCAGATTATGTAGGATTTTTTGATGAAATCATCATCACATAAACTTTAATTTCGAGATGAGATTTGAAGGTAAGTGGTCCGATTTGAGAGAAATTGGAGAAAATTCAAAATTTCCGTAATTTCTCCCAAATTGGTTGCAATCTTACTGTCCAAACACAAAATCAAACATATATGAGGCTTGATCTACTGATTCATGCAGTTTGGTGATTTTTCAGAAAAAAAAAAATTTATTATTTTTAAATATGGTTGCATTAGTTCAGTCAGACAACGCAAAACTTACAACCCTATACAAAGGAAACCTATTATGTGCACTTTTTTGTGATGTTATGATTTAAAAGTGTGCAAAACTTAAAAGTCTTTTTTAACAATCCCTGAAGTTTCATTGAAAAATTTGACCATTTACCAATATTTCCCCATGTTTCCCAAAAGTGTGATACATTACCCAATACAGATGATATATCCCGTGCAAGTTACGATACATATCCGTATCCTAAGGGTGCGATACGTGATGTGATACCGATACGGTAAACACTGCTTCTGATTGTTGCTTCTGTCTAAGTGGGAGTCATGTGACATAGAATCTCCACTTCAGAAGAAATCGACTCTTTGTCTGCCCTCCTCTCCTTGTTGGAGGAAGCACCCGTCCTGTTCAAGGGCAGGGATATGCAGATCGGGGGGGCAGGGGGGAGCCAAGATATGCCATCTTGGTTGTTTCTCCATTCATTCCTTTTACTCTCATATTAATGGGAGGAGGCAGCACTTGACACCTATTCATCTCATTTGGAGGGTTGGCTGCCCTCCTAGAGTCAGTGTTCTCTGGTGGGTGGCAGGATTCAATAAAGTCCTCACTCAGGACCATCTTAAATATGAGTAGAATCATTGTGAATGCATGCGACTTGTATGTACGGGCAGAGGAAACAGTGAACCACTTTCTGATTCATTTCACGTATATGTAGAAGGTTTGGAATTTCATTCTTGACCTAGTTGGGGTGGCATGGACAATGCCAACATCTTTGGACAGATTGACTGAAGCATGGAATTTTCGTTTTAGATAAGGCTGTCGACAGGGTGGACCTGCGGTTGGCTTCAGCCCGGATTTTGAGCCGTTCGGGCTGGGCCTATTCAAAATTTTGTTTTTGCTTGGCCTGAGCCCAGCCCATTGATAGCCCTAGTTTTAGACCAAGAAGATGAAAACTTGTGGCAATTGGGGCTCCCTGAGGTCCCCCCGACGTGGCATATAGAAGCTTAATTTTAACAGAAGATAAAGAGGCAACCCCAAGCCAGCAGGTATTGGAGGTAATGTTAGGGACAATTAGGGCAACATTTTTCTGCCTTTCCAGGTCCTTTTGGAATTGTGGATGCTAAAAAGGCTAAGGTGCATGTTTCCTGGCTGGGAATGAAATAAATTAATCATCACCCTATGGCCTGCACACAATCATCAAAGGTGACTCCGCCAATTCGATAAGCTGGGTGAACTCTACCAATGCTTATCCTGGGTGCCTGTCTCAGCAGATGCGTGAAATTACACAAATGAAGGGAACTATCTCAGTCTCTTTCACTCATGTCACTGGAGATATTAATGACATAGCTGCTGATCTTGCCAGGAAAACATGTTAGTCTTCAAATCCTTATCATAGGAAACTTCCTTCCCATTTCATAATTCCATTAAATCTTTACTCTTCAAAAAGGGAGGAAAATCAAGGGTGCATTTGGGTGCACTATTGAATCGAATTGCGATTATGAGCCTAGAAAGAAAAAGAAAAAGAAAAAGAAAAAAAAAAAAAAACTGCATTTTTTAACTTTGCATTTATATTGAGAGGGTGAGTACCAAGGTGAAAATGTGTTACTTACATGTTGAACTCATGAAGAACATAGCTCTGGGGGGCTACTTATATGAATACCCGCTATACCAGGAAACATCATTAAAAAAAAATAAATCATTTTCTGCTTTTTTTCACTTGTACAGTCAATTGCAGCCCAAAACCAAAGTACGATAAGCTCGTACAAAGATCAGCTCAACCAGTATTACAATTTACAGATCACCTTTCAAAATTAAAAAATAATAATAATAATAAAGAAAAAAAGAAAAGAAAGAAAGATATGCCGTACGTTGAAAAAGAATGTTTGATAACAATTACTATAAAGATGTTAAAATCAAAGATTTTAATGATCTCTCGCAACTATTCTCCAACTAATAATCGAAAATTGCAACTTTAGGGTTTTGAAAAGTGATAGAAATCCGATTTAGGGTCTGAAAATAATAAGGAAATCGGTAGAAACTAAGACTGATGGCAACAATGATGCCGTGGACAATGGAGAGAGATTCTTACAGTAGTAGATTGCGACTGAAATCTTCTCCACAGACGCTGACTAATAGCTCTTCCGGAAGCCATTTGGATCGATTTCTCCGTGAAAAGAAGAAAACGCACGGAATTACTCTGCGGAAGAAAGAAAGGCGAAATGAAACTCGAGATTTTGAAACGTCCGGGATTGAGATTTGAAGATGGAAAAGCGAGATCTGAAAGAGAAGGAGATTGGATTTTTCTTACCTGGTTGGGATCGGTGGAGGAAATGAAAAGAGAAACCTAGAAAACGAATTTCCGATCCCCAAGAGAGAATTCTAATGTTCGGGTAGACGAGATGAAGGGAAGGGTAGCTTGGTAATTTTGCGGAAAGACCGGGAAAGAGCCGCCGAGCTTGGTGGATACACACTCTCTCTAGTGATGAGAAAAAACCTCGATACTCTGGCAGTGCGATGGATGATACGCAGGGACTTAGAAATTGAACACGTGGCGTATAAGTTGTTACGGTTAAAAATGAACTGGTCAGGGAGGTGAGGTCGGCTCGGACATCTCTATTTGTCTCGTGAGTGACCGGCTGGCTTCAATGTTGACTACTGGGCTAGATAGTAGTAGTGAGGAGATCCATCACGACCGGCTGGCTTCAATGTTGACTACTGGGCTAGATAGTAGTAGTGAGGAGATCCATCAAAAGATGAAGTATTTTCATCTCCTTTGCCAGAGGACAATAATTGAGCCATTTTACATTCACATCCATCTCTGAGCTCCTGCCAGGAGATTTGTTTACGATTTCCGAGGGTTGTTCCAACCGGCCACCCAAGCAATGATCTCATACGTGGGACCATGTAGCTCGGTACTTATAATGAAGTCCCTGTACTACATGATAAGATAAAGAGGATGGTCATCCCGATGTCATCTATGCTCCACCAGAGGAGGCTTCAGTGCTCGGACATAACCTTCACAGTCAGGTCGGCAATCTGGTCAAACTATAAAGATCTAATGTCAAAGACCTAACTTTATAGTGCGGACTCCAAGTATTGTAGAGAAGCTCAACCATGGCCTGCAGGAGAGCCCAGTTCAGGTAGCTCTTCCTCAGCACAACCGTGAAAATCGGTCCGGATGCTCGACCTCAATCTCTTATTACATGTGTTTTCTAACTCGATCAGTCAAAGATCTTATTAAAGAGATCTCTTCCGATGATTTCATAATTTAACTGCGACACACTCGGGAGTAAATTCCCTCTACAACACGCACCTATCAAGTAGGGAGATTACCATCTACGTCACGTTCGTTTAGCGACTATAAATAAGAATTTATCCTATGGTGAAAGGTACACACCAGTAAACCCTCAACTCTATTGGATCCAGTTTGCTTGATTCTGACTTAGGCATTAGAGGATTCCCCTGCTACAGCTAGGGTCTCATTCGTCTTCTTTGTGTGCAGATGCTCGGAGGTCTAGTGAGGGTTGACCAGATTTCTGCATCAACAATTTGGCGTCATCTGTGGGAACGACATCAAAGTCGTTCTCATCTACCAAGAGTTTTATGATGGCGAAAGGAATGAAGAAAACTCTGATTGCCATCGTCGTAGCCATGCCTGCTCTACTAGAGTCGTTCGCAAAGTGAGACGAACAATCCTCTCAGCAACGAGCTGATTCCACTCTAGCAGCACCAGCTCCCAAGTCCCGTAATCAGGGAGGTCGGTTCGTCTCTTTGGAGAATCGTGTCGAGACTTTAAACAATAACATGAATCGACTAATGGAAATTCTAGAGAGATAGAACCCTTTCCTAGGTCACGAGGCAAAAGATGGTGCAGCCACAGAGCAGTCCCGACCTCCGCATGGTCCCCTAATCCCGCATGAGGTTGAATCACAACCAGGGAAGCCCAGTCAAATGCCTACCCGAACCGCAATAATGACCACTCTTGTCGCTTCCGTCCTACGCCACACGCTAGAGAATTAAAGGCGTGGGAAAACTCCTGAAGCAGTAGGGGAAAATGAAGTTCTCTGGGAAGCAGAACTCAAGGAGTTACGAGGACAGATTGGCAACATACGCCAAGCCTACCGAACACAAGTTTTGACCTCGATAGAAGCAATGTTGAAGGAAACTAAACCACCATTCACCAACGATATCATGCAAGCTCAGCTCTCGTCCAGATTCAAGATGCCACAGATCATCTCCTACTTTAGATCAGCCGACTCGACAGAGCACCTAGAGTCTTTCAGGGCATAGATGGAACTTCATGATGCCTCGATTGCAGTGATGTATAGGGCATTCTCCCTGACTCTGTCTGGAGCAACTCAGAAATGGTTTATGCGGTTGAAACTGAAATCCATCAGTTTGTTTGCGCAACTTAACAAGATTTTCATCACCCAATTCATTGGGGGAAAAGACAGGCGGAAGCCGGTGACTCACCTCCTCACTATCACTCAGAAGGAGGATAAGCTGCTAAAGGATTACATCCAACGCTTTAACCAAGAAGCAATATAGGCGGATGACTATTCAGATTAGATAGTCCTAGCCACTATGATGACTGGCCTGAAGGAGGGAAGATTCCTCTTCTCAATCGGCAAGAATCCTTCGATGACTTTGGCCGACCTCCTCAACTGAGCTAAAAAATACTCCAATGTCGAGGAGCTTTTTAGCTCACGTAAGGCCACCAGGAGTGCCGAGAGTTCAGCTAAGGATAAAAAGCGTAGTGAGGAGATATAACTGCACACTGTCAACAACAAGAGAAGAAAGGAGGAGGACTCGAGCAAGGGCCAATGCCCTAAACTGACAACCTGAGAGCAGGTTTCATTCTCACACCCCTTTGAATGCTACACTAAAGCAAGTACTAATGGAAGTTCGAGACAAAAGGCTATTGAAGTGACCGAATCGAATGAAGATTGATGTCGACAAGCGGGACAAGCGAAAGTACTGTCACTTTCACCATGACCATGGTCATGCCACCAGTGACTGTTTTGACCTCAAGGAAGAGATCGAAGCCCTAATCTGTGCCAGACATTTGTGAGAGTATGTGAATCAAAGCGAGGAACAACCAGATCGGAGGAACGAGTAGCAAGGAAATGGGAACGACAATGAAGCTACAGGAGAGATCCATACAATCTTTGGTGGGTCTACGGGAGGAGGAGATTCAAACCTAGCTCGCAAGGCCCATGCCCGAAACGTCAGCCATGATAGTTCAAAACACTACATCCACCTCACCCGCCGACCTCTAAAGGAGCAGAAGATGGTCCCCTGTGAACTAATGTTCACCAAAGAAGACGCCCAAGGAATCCACCACCTTCATGACGATGCCTTAGTGGTGGCAATGACTATAGCCAACCGTAAGGTGTTTCGAATTTTGTTAGACATCGGCAGCTCGGCCGATATCCTCTTCATTGTTGCCTTCGACAAAATGGGGATTGGAAGATCCAGACTCTGACCCGTCCGAACTCCCCTGCTCAGATTCGCCGGAGAAAAAGTTTACTTTCGGAGGATCTATACTCCTACCAATCACTGCAGGAGATGGACAAAATCAGACAACGATGACGATCGATTTTCTCGTGGTCGACTGTCCTTCTGTTTACAACGTCATCCTCGGATGATCGTCCCTCGATGCCATGTGAGTAGTGGTTTTTACCCACCACCTCACAATGAAGTTTCCAACCGAGCACGGTGTCAGACAGATCATGGGAGACTAGCACGAAGCTCGTCAATGTTCCTCTACAACTTTGAGGGTAGGCGCACAACACCGTGCTATGGCCATTACTTCCCTCGACCTTGGGGAAGAATTGTTGGAAGGAGGCTCTCCTGTAAAAGACCTCGTGACCATCCCCCTTTACGAGTCTGACCCGATCCGTACTGTGCAAGTCGGTTCGTTGCTATCCTCGAATCTGCAGAACGAGATCATGAACCTTCAACAACGCCATGCCGACGTCTTCGCATGGTCCCATTAGAACATGCCCATCATCAGCTTGGAAGTAATGGTCCACAAGTTGAATGTTGATCCCGACCACTGACTAGTGAGGCAGAAACGATGGGCGTTCGAGCCCGAACGATATGCCATCATTGGGGAAGAGGTCGACAAACTTCTGAGAGTTGGATTCATTGAAGAAGTTTATTATCCAGGACTGTATTGCCAATGTTGTCCTTGTGAAGAAGTCCAATAGGAAAAGGCGAGTCTGCATTGACTACACAGACCTAAACAAGGCCTGTCCCAAGGATAGCTTCCCCCTCCCGAGGATCGATCAACTAGTCGACAGTACGGCAGGGCACGAGCTCTTAAGCTTCATGGATGCATATTCAGGCTATAACCAGATCGCCATGCACCCGTATGACAAGACGAAGACAACCTTCATTACTGATAAGAGGCTCTACTGCTACAAGGTAATGCCCTTCAAGCTGAAAAATATTGGGGCTACGTACCAACGACTTGTTAACAAAATGTTTGCTCGGCAAATCGGACGCTCCATGGAGGTTTATGTCGACGACATGCTTGTTAAAAGTATCAAAGTGGTAGATCATATCGTTGACATTGAGGAGATGTTCGCAATCTTACGAAAATACTAAATGAAACTGAACTCGAGCAAGTGCGTCTTTGACGTCAGCTCGGGAAAGTTCCTCGGCTTCCTATTGAGCCAAAGGGGAATCGAGAAAAATCCCGACAAAATACAAGCTTTGCTAAACATTAGCTCGCCCATGACGACGAAAGATATTCAGTGCCTCACTGGTAGAGTTGCCGCCCATAATCGCTTTGTCTCATGGGCTATTAACAATGTCTTTCGTTCTTCTAACAGTTGAAAGGAAAGTTGAAGATAGAATGGACTGAGGACTGCGAGCAAACATTCCAACAACTCAAACAGTACTTGGGCTCACCTCCTCTGCTCTCCATGCCCGAGCAAGGGGATCCGTTGTTACTCTATCTGGCAGTCTCTACTGCAGCAGTCAGCTCGACGCTCATCTGAGAACAATGAGGGAAGCGACTCCCAGTTTACTATGTCAGCAAAGCACTGGTCTTAGCTGAGACTAGATACTTCGACATTGAAAAGCTCACCCTGGCTTTAATTGTATCGTCTCGTCGCCTCTACCCCTACTTCCAGGTCCATACGATTATAGTGTCGACCAATCAACCACTCCACCAAGTGCTCCAGAAGCTCGAGGCGTCGGGAAGGCTCACGAAGTGGGCAATCGAGCTTAGTAAGTTCAATATCAAATATCAACCTCCAACCACTATCAAGGGCCAAGCGGTGGCCAACTTCATTGTTGAGTTCACTAATGAGCAGGACCAGCATGATCCAACCGACTTGAGCAGTGAAGCTGACCAACATACCTGGACGTTGTATGTTGACGGCTCTTCCAACTCTAAAGGCAGCGGGGCCGTGATAGTCCTTGAGGCACCCGACCAAACTTGCATACAATATGCCTTGAGATTTGGATTTCAAGCGTCAAATAATGTGGCAGAATATGAAGCACTGCTTGCCAGACTTAGGTTAGCGGCAGCGATGGGGGCCCAGACCTTGAAAGTCCATAGTGACTCATAGCTTATCGTCAACTAGTGAATATCAGGCCAAGGAAGAGAAATGATCACTTATCTCTAGAAAGCCCGGGAACTCATTAGTAGGTTCCGAAAATGTGAAGTAGTCTTGGTCCACAGGGCAAAAAACTCCAAGACAGATGTGCTAACAAAGTTGGCCACAACAACCGATGATGACATCCCGAAATCAACTCCCGTCGAGTTCCTCTCAGATTCCAGCATCAGCGAGTCTGACCAAGGAAGAGTATGTCCTGTCATCTCGACCCAGAGCTAGATGGACCCGATCATTGAATATCTCCAGGAATGCAAGCTACTTGAAGACAGGCTCGAGGCGTGCATGGTCCGAGCCAGGTCAACTCAGTATACCATGGTGGGAGACACCTGGTACAAAAAAGGTTTTTCTTTGCCTTATCTGATGTGTCTTCGACCTGAGGAAGCTGAGTACGTCCTGAAAGAAATAAATGAAGGAATTTGCAATAACCATTTCGGCGGTTGAGCCCTTGCCCATAATGTTATCCGACAAGGATACTTTTGGCCGACCATTCGAGAAGATGCAAAGTAGTGTGCCTAAAGATGTGACAAATGTCAGAGATTCGCGGCGATACCTCGTTAGCTACTTGAGTAGTTGACCCTCATGATCGGGCCGTGGCCGTTCCCCCAGTGGGGGATAGACATCATCAGCCCATTACCAATTGGTAAAGGTCAGACCAAGTTCGCTGTCTTCGCAGTTGATTACTTCACCAAATGGGCCAAGGTCGAACCACTGGCCAATATTACCAATCAAAAGATCACCGATTTCATCTGAAAATATATCATCTACCGATACAAAATTCTGCATATAATCGTTTTGGATAACGACAAACAATTCGATAATGACCGGTTTCGAAGCATGTGTGAGGAGCTCGGAATTTGTAACGCTTATTCTTCACCTCGGCACCCATAAGCCAACGGCCAAGTAGAGGCTGTCAACAAGGTCATCAAAAATCACCTCAAAACTAGGCTCGAGATGGCCAAATGGGTCTGGGCCGAGGAGCTTCCCTATGTTCTTTGGGCATACCGAACTATTGCTCGGACGTATTGTAACACACCGGGTTTTCAGGGGCTGTGTAGGAACTCGGCTCCCGAATTCCCAAGTGTCATGAGTGCCCTAATGGGCTTCAAATTTTAATTACATTTGGATGATCTCATAAACAATGGAGAGTTTAGCAAGACATGTAGCGTAAGTAAATCATAAAGCCATATCGAGTGCCACTAAATATAAAAGTATCTAAACCACAAATCTCAAGTCATTTAAATAGGGAACTAGTCTCACCCATACATGACCAGTGACTAGAGCCCTGACCCATACCCCACAGTAGCCCAAACTCAAACTACAAGGATCCGCTGAAAGTCTAGAAGTAGGGAAGCTCCTCAACTTCAATAATGCTCACCTCGCTCAGCTCGTCGAGCTCCGCCTCATCTGCATCTAGTAAAAGGTCTGGTTGGTGTTTTAAAACACCGTCCCAGAGTGGGAGTGAGTAACTAACTCAGTGGTTACTATTAGCCTTAAGTTACAACAAGCAACAATTATATGATGAATTTAATTAAAGGCATACATTCACAGATCTCTAACTAGTCTTGTTAATGCATATACATGTGTTATGATATGATGTATGCCCTCGCAACAACACTTCCTCGAGTGACTTTGTTTAACGATCGTGCATGACCAACACTCCCTCATTACGACCTCAATTGCCGAGTCGTCAAAACCTAGTTAATGCAATGCGTGAATAATGTTAGCCGATTATTTAGTTAATTCCGTTCATCCAGCAGATTGGTGAAATTAGTACACCTCACGTATCATTGCCTTCAACTGGTTGCGAGGCTAATGCCCCTTAACGTGTAAGGCCAGGCCCCGCGATCCTTGATCCCATCGGGTTCCCTATCCCTGATTTCAAACACATGGGGAGTGCTGAGAAGAGGGATCGCTCGTGGTCAGTACGGGGAGGCTTGTCACCCTAGCGTAGGCCGACAGCTCGGACACAATGTCCTATTCCACCATGCCCGCTCTCGAATCAGTGGATCAATTTCAAATGGTTATCAATAGGCTTCAGTGGTCGAAGGGTGTTCCAGGTTCCATACAGGCGTGAGCAGACGTGGTTAACAAATATGGTTGGTCAGTGAATGAGCTAAACCGTGCCAGTTTAGGCGAGTACGTGACGGACGACATCGAGTACAAGCGACTCATGTAGTCCAACTACTGTCGCCCATTCACATCCGCCCAAATCCGCTGGTTTAGCCACAAGATGGTCCAACTAATGGGACCACCTTTTCCCACCTTAGTTCCCTAACCAACCCAGGGGTTTGATGACATTCAATAATATTCCAATAATTCTGGATTCGTCTTATAACGCAAGTAAAGTCATGCACTCATACATCCAACATAAGTATTCAGATTTTTCTACAATGTATCTACTAACAAAATATAACATTAATGTGTGTGTGTTGAGTGGGGTTACAGAAGAGACTGAGAAGTATACATCATTCATAGGACAAACATACAACAAGGATTAATGCAATCATGCATGCCACAAGAAAGGTTATTATAGGATCGCATATGAGATGAACACATCATACCAAATCAAGCCTAATCATGTGGAAGAGCAAATAAATAACACTCATTCATGTCATGGAATTTAGTAAAATCATATAAGGGATGAACATGCCACACCAAAATCAAACCCAATCATGTTGAAGAACAAATAAATAACACTTATTCATTTTATGGAATTTAGGAAGACCTATCATGTAGGGTCTTTGCTAGGTTCTCTCTAGATTACTTAAGCATATTATCCTAACATTCATAATCATTAAACTCATAGTAAAATTGGTGTTAGGCTACCTAAGGATAATAGTCCGTACCTTGTGACAAACCGCTCGATCCACGACACCCGTAGGGTTAAGGTATTAGGAAATCATTGTTGAAATGCCTAAATAAGTATACAAGCTTGTAAGAATTGGAAGAAACTTAACCCAAGACCTAGACCTACAAACATAACTCCATACTTACCTTCAATCGTCGCCAAATCGACGCCAATGAAGGACGATGTTGCTATAGGGGAGATGATAGGGTGAATGTGCACAAACCCTCATGCTTCCAAGCTCTCCTTCTCTCTTTCTCTCTTTCTTCCTTCCTTTCTTCTAGGGCAAATTCGTATAGGGAGAGGTGGTGCCCAAATGAGGCCCTTTTATAATGCCAGATTTGGTGTAAATGGCCCCAAGGGTTGGGTTTTTACTATACTAGTCCTATGGGAGAGTTTTTCTAGCCTCTAGGGCCCACCACGGGGTATACATATTAATATACACCGTAAGATAGTTAGCCCTAATAATGATCTACGTATGGACATGTTCGGCCCACCATTTGGATGCGCCGATCGACAAATATGATTAAAAGTCTATTCAACGGTCACCGATGGTTGATCGGGCCGCGGCTATACGGATATGAGCAGTGAAATATCCTTACTCTATGTGTGAATTTTGGTCATAAATCGATGGTCCGAATCCTCAACTTTGCATAAGAGTGGACGACCCAATTTACTTAAGTTTCAGCTTCTTCCTTTAGGGTATTTGCACTTCTCATGCACTCGTACTTTGACTCAAGTTGAGCAGTTTTGGATAGTACCCAGGTCCGACTCCCGCGATGGACGTCAAGCCCATTAAGACGAACATTATTCTATAGTTTTGGAACTAGTGGCCCACCAACGAACGGTCTAAAGCTTGTTCAAATAATCAGGGCACTTCTGGAATAAATTAGGTATTGAGATTTTTCGTGGGCAATGATTAGGGTTTGGATTAACTATGTTCATAGTGTGGCCTATTTATAATTAGTGAAAGTGGATATTTGGTCATGATTATTTTAAACCGTCGGTTTTAGGCTAAAAGAGTAACGGGGTTGATTTGATCTATTAGTCAAGATCCGGGCTTTATCTAACTCGGCCCCGGTTAGATCTTTAATTTTGTTATGATTGTCTTGATTAGTTAGCGATGGGTCGGTTAGATTTTGGGCCCTATGTGAGTAAATCATGGTGCTAAACTTGATGTTCAAGTGATCGGGTGGATTCGTTGGCTTCCTACGGTTGATTAATCGGACTTGTGCGGTTCTTTACTAGTTCCACCCGTGTATAAACTAATATTGATTGCTAACGGTCAGTAAGTGATATTATAAGTTAATTATAAAAAAAATTCAAGGATTTTGGAAATCCAAAACAATGAAAATCCAAGATGTTACACGTATACAGGAAAAACTCCCTTTTCCCTAGCCTTCAGAGTAGATGTGTCGTTGTTCCAGTTGAGATAAGACTCCCCACTGCATGAATATGGTTGTACGACGAATCTCAAAACTCTGAGCAAATGACTTTGAGCCTTGATTTACTCGAAGAAGAAAGGAAGCAAACATAGCTAAGGACTGAAACCTGACAACAACAGGTCACCCAGTTTTACAAATCCCGAGTGAAGGTGCGGAGGTTTCGGGTGGGAGATCTGGTTCTCCGCAGGACATTTCAAAATACCAAGGATCCCAGCTTGGGAACTCTGGGTCCGAACTGGGAAGGGCTTTACACAGTAATAAATACGACCCGACCACGGATCTACCAACTTGAATATATGGAAGGACGACCTCCACCACACTCATGGAATGCCGAGCATTTGAAGATCCACTATTTGTGAAGGCTAATCAAGTCCCAAATTGGAAATAATTGGTCTATAAGGTCAGAACGACCTGTTTTGTTTTGTTTTTTTTTTTTTTCCCACTTACTTTACGAAATCTACAATAAAATCCCATGATGTGGGGAGTTTTAAAGTTTTTACTCATCGTTTTAGCTACTCGGCCTTCAAGACCTACCATGAGGATTTTCCTTAGGAATATCTACTAATTAAAATCCTCCTAAGGCCCGCTGTACTATTTATTTGACACCCAATTTGTGTATTAGGTCATACAAACATAGATGAAAGGAAAAAACAAAGATTAGCTTGATCCAAAACTTTCATGGCCCCCAAAAAGTTTTTAATGGTCGACGCTCATTCAACACGGTTTCTGCAATGCAGTCCACTTGAGATTGGGATATACCTCATTTTTGGTCTCATAACTAAAATGATCTAGAAAAATAAATGGACGGCATGGATGAAACACATACATCATGGTGGTGCCACATAGCACCGACCATCGGCCATTGGCTTGGTGGCGGGGGAGTAGGAGTGGCCAATCCGTTTCCGGAATGCACACGCGGCCTGACTTCTGAGGGGAAACCCTGATGGGTGAGTTTATCTTCCATATCAATTTACGTGAAAGTCTAAAAGTGAGGGTCGACCAAAGCTTAAGTGGACCACACAGTGGGGATTAAACACTTACTCTGCAGAAGTTTTGGATCAAGTTGATATTTGTTTTTTTCCCTCTTCCATGTCTATGTCACCCTGTGAACAGATTGTATACCAATTAACCATACAGTGGGCCTAAGAAGGTTTCAATGGTGGGTGTCATTTTCACCATTGCTTCGTGTGGTGTGGTCCACTTGATCCTTGGATCTGCCTCATTTTTGTGTTTGTGCCCTAAAATGATATGAAAAAAATGGATGAACAATGTGGATGAAACCCATACATAACGGTGGCCCCTCAGATCCCCTGTCCGTTCCCTAGTCCGTTCCTAGCTAGGGATCTGCGGGGCAGTACGAATCACGTGCTATGTGTGCTTGTGTCCCAAGCTTGAAATCTAGACCTCTGCTTATCATTTCTTTGACCGTTCACGGTGGACTACCATTTATACATTCCGTAATACCGCCTGCCATATCTAGTTTGTTGAAGTGGGTCCCATGGTTCTTTGTAACAGACTATTAAGCTGATGGATCCAAAATGGAGGGAATGCCAGAAAAAATCTGCCAGATTCGAAGATCCAAACAAAATCCAGCCATGGGCCTTTTTCTGATTGCTGTTCTTATCTTAACCATCCATATATAAGCTACATTTCAAAGAGTTTGGGTCGTCCAATAGTGGAATATCAATTATATGCACTAGCAAATCATGACTCCACTTTTATGGAGTGGGGTGCTAAAATCCTGGCCGGTCGGGACTCGTCTTGATGTCTAGCCAGGTCAGGTAGACTTGGAGACTCTACTGAGTCTTTCATGACTCGATTCGATATTTAATAAATCAAATAAGTGGAATTTAAGGTAACAACAAGCATTTAAAACATAGATAAGTGTCTAAAATGGCCAAACAAAAGAAAAATGCAATGATTAGCTTTATGGGGGTTTGAAACTCAACCCTCGCACATTTGTTCAATTGAAAATTGAAAATGATAGCCTGGCCGACCACCAATTACTTGAGTCATGCGAAACTTGGCTTGAAATCCGGCTGATTTTTGAGTTTACCCACTGAGTTATAGAAGTATGGTCTTAGGTGTAGGACAAATAATTGCTTCTTGGAAAATAAATTCTTGTTTCTATAAGAAATCAAATGAACTTTTGTGCCTAAAATATTTTAAACTCTGATTATTTGTTTCTATTAGAATGATAATGTGTTAGTTTTGCATGATATTATGATTGTGAATGGTACTGATTATATTATATGTTGGCATGAATTGGTGGATGATGTATATTGAGTGCAACAATAATTAAGGCATATTATAATTAACAAAAGGTACATTACAAGGACATGCTTTCTTGATATACTGCAAGTTCAGGGCCAGGGTGTGCTAGCTCCTTACTGTTGAATTTTTATCTCTATCAGTATTAGGTTATATTTGGCATCCTAGAGTTGCCTGTTCTTAGTTTTGTTTTAGGGCCTGTTTGGATTTGTGGAATTTTTGTTTCTACCGTGATTTTTTTTTTTTTAGGTTTTCCTAAGATACGACTTTTTCCACCATTTGTGAAACGAAGTTATTTAAATTGATTTCCTTTTTCACAGTATTCCTAAAAAAGGGTTAGCTTTTATTTATATTTTCATGTTTTTTGAGAGATAGCTCTCGTTTTCTGACCATAGCCCTTGACACAATACCATATAAATCACATTTACTAATATAAACAGGTTTAATTTATTTCTTTTCCTCAGTTTTCTAAATCCACATATTTCCTATCTACATAATGTACAGAATTTTGATTATACATTGCGTCTAATTTCTATTATTTTCTTAACAATTGAGAGTAATTGAGAAGATTTTAGTTCACTTCATACGTTTTGCATGAGTTGTGTAGCTCAGGGCTTTAGCATGATGCACAGATTTTGAGATTCAGTTTCTTGAAAGCACAAAGGACGAACTAAGGGCGCATTTGAGATGCCTGCTGATTGGATTGAAACCATTTTGAGGCGGAACCAATCATCTGCGCATCTGGAGTCGCTTAGGAAAATAGGAGCCGCAGGGGCAGGTGATCCATCCCAAAATACAGGTGTTTTGGTGGAGCATGTCTCATTCCTGTAAAGAGCAGAAACTTCCATGAAGTAATGGAAGTGATGCCATGCACTTTTGTTTGCATCCCCCAGCGATTTTATTTTTTTAATGAGAAATGATCTGATGCAAAGGTTATGTATGATACATCCATTTTGGGCCACATCATGATAATCACATGGAATGAAAATCAGGCTGATCCAAATAGAACAGTGTACATCCTATCCGTACAAAAGGTGGGCCACACACAGGTGATACTTGGTAAGAAAATCAGGCTGGTCCAGAGAGCCGGGCTAGACATCAAATATCATACCAGTGTGGCCCACCCGATGAGAGGATTAGCCTCATTTTCCCACCAAGTCATCCAGGTGTGGCTCACCTTCTGAAAGGATAGTATATACCGCATGTCTGATAAGCTGGCGGTAGAACAATGGTTCCATCTGAACTTATGATAGAGCCGCTGTATCTAATCGTCTCTCTTTTTTACATTTCTGGTTAGTACACACCCACTAGAATGAAGAACTGGAAACAAGACCTGCAGAGGCGTATTTCATTACTAGATCTGGGAAAAGGTATGAAAAAGAAATGAAATATGGTAATCTGCACCTCATTAGATTAATAGTTGCAATAAATTCTGATAGTTGATCCAACATGGTGACAATTCTCGTTCTCCACAATTTCTTGTTTTGAGAATATCTCAGTAGAGTTTTCCCAGGATATTATTGTGAAATTTTTTATGAAAACATAAAATCAAAATATATTTATTATAAATAAATGAATCATTTTAAAATTCTACATAATTATGTAATGTTTATTTAAAATTTTAAATAGATTTCCTGTTAATATTGCAATAAAATAGTAGGAAAAAAAAGCCGAGATTTTGAAAACCTCATGATATCAACATGATAACACCATTTGATTAACATATCATGAAATATGTGTGTTTAACTATCGGTTGTGTTTTTCACAACGCATCCAAACACACTCTAAGGTTCCATCCAGATGCACGAGTAAAATGGGTCAAGAGCACCCAGTTTAATTGAGAGAAGAAAGCCAAAAAAAATTAAAAAAATGATAATAATAAAAAAAATGGTGATTATTCCAAGTATTTACAATGAGGGAGTAGACCTCAAATTGCAGTTGCACTCTCTTCAGCAAGCATTTAAACCATGGTTTTGAGATTCTGGGTGAGTCACACATGACTTGCCTGAGTCGACTCAGACTCAGTCGGTGATCTGGTTTGACACAAGTACTCCCGATTCAACTTGAGACTGGATGAGTGGACTGAGTCGCGGAGGCTTTTAATCATGATTTAAACAAAATATGGTTTAACTGCCTGAAGATGACAAAATAATGATGTTTCCTAGCATTCACAATGAGTAGTAGCTCCCAAATTGCAGCGCATTCTCTATCATGACATTCCCAATAAAAAGCTTATGGAATTTAACTGATATGGGAATGATTCCCTATCATGACATTCCCAATAAAAGACAGAACATCATTGATGAAGTTCAATAAAAATGAACCATCTTGAATATTTGAAGCCGATACCTCAAAGGCATTCAAAAACTTAAAAGCATTCAAGAAATAAGGCATAAAAAATCTGAGTAGCATTTTCCTCTCTCAAAAAAATACTTGAAATGGGACGTATCTCATTGTATTTTCCATTGCCTGCCTAAACCATGTCACATTTACGACAGCAATATACTCCCAAATCATGCACTCATTATTCTGTTTGAATCCTTGCACGCAAACAAATTTTATGATGAAACAAGGATCAGTTGACAACGTCAAGAACCAGTTTCCGTGACTTGAGAACAGACCACCTCAAGCGCCGGTAATAAGCAGCTTGGAGAAGAGCCAGTGACAGAACAAATATCCATTTGAAACCCATCTGCATATAAGAAGCACAAATTTTTAAACAAGACCTTAAAATTTTTAAAAAAAAAAAAAAAAAAAAAAGATTTATGAAGATTTGAAATACAAAAGGCACACAGACAAGAGGTCGAATCTCGATTTACCAGCTTCCTCTCCTCCATCTCTGGTTCTGCTGCCCATGATAAAAATGTCACAACATCTTTTCCCATCTGCATTAACAGTTACAAATAGGTATTATCTAAGCTTCCAAATAATGAGGAATTTGGAAAAGGAAAAAAAAACATGTAATATACGGGCATTAACAGTTACAAATAGGTATTTTCTAAGCTTCCAAATTATGAGGAATTTGGAAAAGGGAAAAAAAAAAAGAAAAAGAAAAGAAGCATGTAATATACGGGATTTTTTACAGAACCTTGCGAGTTTAGAAGGATACCTGGGCTTCGGTCGCAGGAATACCATCTTCATACTCAACAGCACCATCAATAAGCATTTTGGGCATAGCTATCGCACCGCCAGGAAAGTACGGATTGTAGTGCAACCCTTCTCGAATCTAGAAACCAGTCCAACAATGGTTCAATGGATTTATTAAAGAAAGATGGATTATTATCACTTGAGCATACATCACACCAATTACATTCACAAGAAAAATGCCCAAGCTTCTCAGAAAGTGAGAGAAAATCTCAACCAATTTTATATTACTGCTCTATCCTCTATATTCCCAAGAAGACAAATACCACCCAAAACTGATTATGCAACAGATTCAAGTAGAGAAAGTGAGGGATAGAAAAGCAAACATGAAAGAGGCAAGTGAAGAGGATATGAACAGAGTTGCATACTCGCCTCTAATACTCTCCATCTACCATTCACAATTTCTAAATTTCTAAACAGAATGAGTTGAATTAACTTTTGTTGACTTAAGCATGGTACTGAATCTTCCGATAAGCTTAACTGGCTTGTGCTTGCCTTTTGATGATCACGGCTTCAATCCGGATATGGTAAGATTGGCTCCAGCAAGAACAGGGCAGGGTCTGGGCTGCAAACCTCTCACGGTTTCCCCTTCGAAGAGATCAACAATTCCCATTTCTTGTCAGGATGCAGACTGCAGAGCTCATAATAGGATGTCAAAAATCTCGAGTTCAAGAATTACCACCAAATATTGCTGGCCAGATGCTGTTTCAGGTGGTAAGATGCTGGTCCTAGTTGTAAGATGCTAAAGAGGTGGACATGAGGATGCTAAAGGCAGGGTGCAGGAATACCGATCACACACCTGAATCATTGATTGCAGATGGCATATGAAGGTCATGGCTCAAATCGGCCACAAGAAAAGCCACGTCAAACCCGAAAATAAAAAAACTGACAGTTTCCTATTTTATCAGTACTGACAAGTTAAAACAGCCCCCTCCAAATAAAAAAAAGGTAAGCTCTATGCCCCATTTGGACAGACACACATGGATTTAAATTCTAGACAGTTCTTGACAGTATGGCCCATCTGCTCCATGCTAGCATTTTTTTCTTTTTGCAAGGACAAGCCCTAATTTTCTGAAATGAAAACCATCATGAAACTGGGGCTCCTCCCCATAGAAAGATGAATAAAAAGCTGACATTTAGACCATCAGCCCTACTAACTGAAGCTGTTTGAGATTAGGGATCCTTCCTGGTTTTGGAAATGTAAACAGGCAATCAGAAATCTCTTTAGCAAGACAAATTTCAAGGTCCCTTTTCCCATAAACACCTTTCCATGCCACAACCATCATTTGCTGTCTTGGGTTTCTCAAAACCCCACTTTTTAGAGCTGGGGAGAGTGTAAACCTGACCAAGCCTCTTAAATTACAGAAAAGCCCAGGAGGCAGTCAAGCAAATCCTCGCAAAGTTTGAGACCAAATGGCAATGAACCAAGGGAGTAATACAGAAATTATCATTAAAGGTATCAATGAAGAGAAGAAGACAATGAAGTTGGACAAGGATAATAATAATAATAATAATAAAGCATGGTGTGAAGGATGTTTAAAAGCAGCCTGCATCATGGTTCCATGATGCACTCTCTTGAATGCATAAAATAATGCAGGGGCATTTTCACATTGGGCTCGAGTGGAGTCGCTTGTGGGATGCAGGGGCATACTCGTGGTGGGTGCGGCCCACGGAGGTCTCATGTTCGAGACTCCTCACCAGGGGTGATTAATGCGCATTTCACACCGGGCTCGAGTGGGGTAGCCCGTGGGATGTGGGGACACACTCGGGGTGGGCGGCCCATGTGATTTGGGGCCCACGAATGGGGTTCGGCCGAGGTCTTAAAAACCCATGAGATGTGGGGCCTGGGCTATGAGATAAAGGGATTAATTCGCCATATTCTAACAGTTCGAGCTTTTAGAGCAAGTGGTTGATTGTCCTGCATCATAATAGAGAAAGGGAAGTCACCTCCAGATCATCTAACAGGTAAAGGTACTGCCAGGTACACATCAATGAAGCACCAGGGACAAAACACAGATCCAAACATTGAAAAAATACATACATGCTGACTGCACAAACAGAAACAAAACTCAAAATTAGAGGATTTTTCTTTTCTTTTCTTGTTTTCAATTTTTTTTTTTTTTTCCCGGATAGGTAACTGGGCTTGAACATGAGACCTCAATTTTGAAACGCACCCTGTCTACCGTTGACCTAAGGCCTCAATCTCAACTCAAAATAGAGGGTTTACAGATCAGAATTATTAAATCAGGCAAACAGGATTTAAAGACCACTCATGCAAAACAAATTGATGGCCAAGTAAAATAATAATTTGTATAATATATAAAAGCCAACAAATGTTGAAGGAAAAAGAAACCTACAATATGAAATTATGGAATGAATAATATCAACAAATGAAGGTTAAAAATTATAGTCAGATGGACATAAGATGTGGATTATCACGGTTATGGATACCATTAGAGATACATTCAGAGAGTGAGAGGGAGCAGGGTGGCGAGAAACCTAAGCAGGTGAGCAGGCACCGTGCATCGTGCCTACACTCAAGCGTGTTACATAAAGACAGGCCTCTAAAAAAAGGAGCCTAGGGACAAGGGCAACATAATCAACGTGTGACCAAAGTATCAGACAGTTAATTGGTTTGTGGTCAGTCTGATCTAGAGTGTTCACAATGTGCTACATTCCCCTTGAAATTGATAGAAAAATAATGTAAACTAGCTACAGTTCACTAATTCAGTTTGCAGTTCATGGGGTGAGAACAATCTTGATCACTATGGTCTCAACTAAATGACTAACAAGCTCTACAAAAGCATGACAACGTGCAGCTTGCATCTGCAGTCCATTTTACAAGCTGCAAGCACATTACTTTTGGTCAACAGCATGGCCAGAGGCATCTAGATTTTGTTGAAACTGAGGAAGTTTCAAGGTATCACGTCAAGCACAAGCAATTTCCCTGAATATACATATAAAATCAGAAGCCAGAAAATTACCGAAACACCAGCAGGAGGATCACGGTAGCCAGTGAGGAGAGCGAACACATAGTTCTGACCATTGTGTCGGGCCTGAAAGCACGTGAGGAGACTGGTATTGGATGCAGAATCATATGGGGTGATCAATGTAGCAAATCAACATCAATAGAAATAAGGGGTACCTTTGTAATGAGGCTCAGATCAGGAGGATATGCCCCTCCATTAGCAAACCTTGCTGCCTGTTCATTCGCATAGGGCTGAGGGAAACGATCACTTAACTTACCAGGACGGGTAAACATCTCACCTTCATCATTAGGCCCATCAACCACTTCAATCTCAGCTGCCATAGCCTTTGTCTCCTCCTCTGTATATGCCACACCAACAAGATCTCGATATGAAATCAGAGACATCGAGTGACAAGACGCGCAAACTTGTTGGTAAACTTGGTGACCACGCCGAATCCTGCTCATATGAAAGTTTGAAATCAGAAATAACAAAACTCATATACTGCAGTAATTGATTAAAAAAATACTTATACTGTGGTATTATAGCACTTGCAAATTCCATAATGCTGTGTCATTTCTTATCATGCTAGAAATTCTGAGCATGTTATTAAGTTAGAATTAAATACTAATCATGGAAATTAGGTCACTTTTTAACAAACATTGTTGTCTTGTACAAATGGTTCAACGGATACAAACAATCTGTCACTCACGATGCGTGGTCATAGGAACTAAGAATGCCACTGTGGGGCCAAGGATAGTTTGGACAAGCTAAGCCATGCTCTGCTTCATCAGCAGATGCTATGCTGGCAAAACTGAGAAGACCAGAAACACCCGCTCCAAGGAGTGCCAATGCTCTTAGGGACTTCATGCCGGCAGAACCAAATCCATCTTGATCCCTCTTCGACATAAATGATGACACTACAGGAGCTGCCTGCAGAATAAAATGCAGTCACTGTGAAGCAAACAATCATGAAACTCATACCTTTCCGGTACATTAGAGTCTACATAAAAGATTCCACGTATCTCATAACATGCAACCTGAAAATCTACTAGTTATAGAACTTTTTCAATCATTAAGCCACCAACGCTGAACTTGGTATAAATGCTAATCGATAACAAAGAAACAGCCATGAGTCTATCAAAGGGCTATTGAAATTAAAAGTTACCTAGACAATGTCACGAAACTAAAAGGAAGCTATGACTACAGGTTTGTCAAAATAATTTCCCCAAGTGACTGTAAATTCATGTCAGCAGATGGTTTCATGAGTGCAAGGAAGAAATGAAAAAGTCAATACAGTTCTTTGAATACGATGTCTTTCACACAGTACCACATAGGTTGGTGAAGGAAATATTACCATAGGTAAGTATATTTCTCTTCTTTTGCAGCAGCTAAAGCAATATGGGTTTTACTCCCAGTCCATTAATAATTAGTAATGAAGGAAAGACAAAAAGACATAAAGAAAAAGAAGATAACTAGCTGCGAATTATGGAAACAGCCAAAATTTCCACATTTTCGGCTTCCGAATAATGCTTCCCAATGGACATGTGTAACAGCAGCAATGTTCAAGAATATGATAAACTTCACCAAAGATATCCACAACCTTTCACAAAGGATGACAATCTTCATCAGCCCATAGGAAGACATTAAAAAATTACATAAATAAATAGAGATATTTTTTGATAGATAATGGAATTCTATTACTAAAAAGAGACATCATCCATTAAGGTAATAGATAAATCTCAACAACATACAGACGTTCAGACAACTTTAATTCAATGATCCTAACCATTTGATAGGTGACCTGTAGCACAGGAAGCCCAAGTTGGTTGTGAAAAATGGATGATTAATTTGGAACATCCATTATGTGAACCCTCCTTGGATTGCATATCTATATCAATAATTACTTTAATGAAACAATTCTAATTATTTGATCCATGGGCAACAAAAGGAACTACCTACATTGGTTATAAAATGATCTAATAATTGATCTTGACTGTTCAGAACGCAAGACCTAGCTTTGATTGAGAACATCTCCAAGAATGGTTTTGATCGGACAATCTCAGCCATCTAAATGATAGGCAATTGAATGGACAGTCCTGGTCGATCATAACAGAAGGTCATAATAGATTTGGACTGTTTACCATGCCCCCCACCGTGGATTGTCCATATCATCAAAGAGTCATTCCTACAGAAAATCCTAACCATTCGATCAATGGGCAACAAAACTGCCTGTACACGCCGATTACTAGGGCCAACCATCGATTTCCCAACCACCCTATGCGCCCATGTTTGATTGGTTGTGGACCATTATGGCTTGTCTAGCTCAAGATATATTTCCCAATGGTTCAATCAATTCATGAATAGAGGAATTCATGGTGTTTTCCTAATCTCTCCATTAACTTGAGCTAGTTTGCTAATTTGCTTGGACCTAGTTCATGAATTGGGTAAAAGGGAGGTGTCCAACCACCGGAACATCATACTTCATGAACTATGGAAGTAAAAATTACCAAATTCAACAATTTGGTGCTAAAATGAACTTAAAGAAAAAGGAATTTGGTGTTGATCCACACACCCCTTTTGTTTCTCTCCATTTTAGATTTGTTTGATTTAAGGAAAGTTTCAGCAGGAGGTGAGTTTTCCACAAACTTTTGTTTATTTTAGTATCTTATACACTTTAGAAACCTCTAGCGAGGTAGTAAATTGAACTGTGAGCGTTTTAGATTAGAAAGTTTGAGTGTTAGAGTTGTTTAGATGATTCTTTATAATAGGAAACATATATTTTTTTAGGGCGTGTTTGGCCGGACCGATCCCATGGGATTAGGAGGGATGGGATGGATTTTAAGGTAATGATGGTGGCGTCAGTGGATGGTCGGACGTTCCATGGGATTGTTATATCCCGGGACTGAAATCTCTGGGCTGTTTGGATAACATGGAATATCCTGGGAACGGTAAAGTTAAACTGTTTGGATGCACATGGGATTGGAGTCATTGGACTAGATCTCCGTCGTTGTCAGAGTCGTCTCTAGGCGAGACGAAGCATCGGAATCTCTCTGTTTCTGCTTCTGATTATGCAGCTGGAGATTGTCTGTTTCTTCTCCTCCATCTTCGATTTTCTTATCGGAGTGCTTCTGCTGGAAGCTCGAAGAAGCGGCAATGCTGATGATGATGAAGTTCACGATGATGTAGAGATAAGGAGGAGAGAGCCAGCTACGGAAAGAGATCCAGACGCGCGGAAGAGCAGAAAGGAAGAGGTTGAAAGAGTATGGGATAGCAAGCTTCAGCAAGAGGAAGGTTGAAATGATCCCGATCGCGAGGAATCTGAGTTTAACGGTCCAGATTGCCGTCTGGAATCTGCTCTTGGACAAGTTTTGGAGAAAATCGGCCATCGGTTTCAAGAAAAGCATAAAAACCAAGAGCTATTTATAAAATCGCCATTTCCAGAGCTTGGAAAATTCAAGAAGCTGAGACTTCTACAGATTTTTAAAAGCAGCTGCTATGTACAGACCTTGTAGCTTGGAAATGTCAGCGATTTTCTACCGGTTTCCAACAAGCAGACATCAACAATCGCTTTCTAGGACAGCGGAACAGAGTCGCCATTGTCGAGAGCTTTGAAGCCTTGCTGCAGGTTGCAGGACCAGCAGGAACAGAGTCGGTTCAAATGCTAGGGCGCCTTTTGTAGAAGAGCGGTTTAAGACCTTGCAGGTTCTGATCGAACAATGAATCTCAGCCGTTGATTTTCGACAAGCTGCAAACTCACGCTCGCAAATCCAAGACGGGATTGCGACATCCCTCCATATCCAGACGGGATGGGCTCGATGTGGGAGATAAACCGGCGGCAAATCCAAGACGGGATTGCGAAATCCCTCCATATCCAGCGTCCGTCCGAACGATGGATGAGACAACCTCCCATCCCTTGAGCTCCAAACACCCATCGAGTAGGGTATCCTGGGATTTTACAATTTCATCCCTCCTACTCCCGCCTAAGTCGCCCGCCCAAACACCCCCTTAAGGGAAGGAAAGTACAGAAACAACAATACCATTAAGACCATGCATAAGCACTACCAACACTGAGATCATTCCTAGTGATCCCCTCCTTAGCTCGCAAATCCATTCAACCATTTGCCTCCCGGTACAACACTAAAATAAACATTAATGGAAGCAAGAATAACCCATATCTCATTTGACCATGAAACTGTATTTCTGAGGCAAGGTGATGAGGCTAGGATTATGCATGATGTGACGATGTTGGTAACTTAGGCTAGGATTATGCATGATGTGATTATGCATGATGTTCTTTTGGTTTTCATGGGATTCGTGATGATTATAGCAATGCTTGTGTCTTTTTGTTAATTGTCATAATTCTACTACTCGATCTCACATGTTATTTGGTTTATGATCCTGCATCACAAGGTGCACGAGCTGGAGACACAATCAGTGACATTGGAGGAATCCCTTCAAACATGAGGAGATCAACGGAAGAGTCATGGAATAATGCATAGCCAACTTTCATACCCTTCAATTCTGCAAAACTCTCCAACCCTAGCTGGAATTGAGAAAGGCACTCTACCTCTCATGGAAATCTCATTCTGAAAAATGCCTTACATGTTCATGTTCCTCACATCAATAAAAACATTCTATCTATAAATCAATTTACTCAAGATTCTTTATGCTCATTCGAATTTACACCATGGTGTTGTGAAGGATCTAAAATTTGAGACAGTGATTGCCAAAGGAAAACGGGAAGGGGACCTTTATGTACATTGTCACAATGGAACTGCTCTTATGCCGACCACACCTCCAGCAATATCTTCTATTTCAACCTCTGAATCTATTTGGAACCAGAGTCTCAGATGCATAGGAAGGAAAACAATTCAGTTGCTGAAGAATAGGTAAGCTATTTTGTTGACTTCAAGTACTAGCACTTCTTTACCTTCAGTTGTTAAAATTGTCAAATGGGAAAAAAGCTATAAGCTTCATTTTCAATAAAATAATAAAAGATCCATTGCAAATCTTTCATTTTGATGTATAGGGTCCCTCTCCCATTCCCTCCATGGTTGGTTTTTAGTGCCACCATTCCATAGCAGGAGGTTCCCAACCAAGCTTAGTCAGCAAAGGGCCTCCACTTCCTTGGATGATTAAGTTCCAATTCCTATCAAGGTCTTGGACATCAAGACATCTTCAAAATGCTTAACATTGTGGCCCCAAGAAGGGTTCCATCAAATTTTGTTCCTTCCATGGGCAACACATAATAGCTAGTGAAAGCATGCACCACAGAATCTTCTCTTGAAAATAGAGAGACAACCAGCCCCTTAAGATCTTCCACTGAAATAGGAAGCAACTATGCCACTTCAAATAGATTAAAACAGAAGACTTTTTATGCCACTTAAAAAAGAGATGTACCAATGTTGCCTTCTTCCAACCAAGGTATTATGTGTCGATTGGTGTATTGAATAGCTAGCTTGCTAGCTGATACGATACGGCCCTCTAACGGCTGACTTTTGTTTTGGAAAAAAAAAAATCTCAAAATTTATTGGTCAAATTCTGAAATATGTAATATGTTCTTTTTTTTTTTCCGGGGGGGGGGGGGTATGTATTTGATGGTGTAAGGGGTTATGGGGGGGGATGTATTTGATGGTGTAAGGGGTTATTCTTTGGTAAGAATGTTGTCTGTTGAGTTGTATCAGCTTGACTTGCTCAAGGTCAACGAAATAGGCTCTAATTGAACACAAACCAAGCATGATTGGGTGGATTTGGGCCCATTCTATATTAATCCAATTAAAAAAAAATAGAAAACTGAAAAAGTGATGGTTTACCCCTTCTTTTGATATTTCCCAAAATAGTCCACTCCACTTTAATACATAATCCCACTCAAACTTTGTGTTTTGATCCTCAAAATAGGCCTAGACCTGGTTTAAAATTAGTTTCATGCTTCCTTCATTGTTGAAATGAATAAAGAAGATACAATTTTTTTTTGAGAGAGAATTGAAAATAAAACTTTCATAATGAGCTCTTTATGGTCGTATCCTTTTGTAACGGTTGTATCAGCCCCATAACGGTGTCAATATTGGGCGTATCAGCCAATACAACCCATTTTTCTTAACAAACCAATTCAACCCCATGTCTCGTAACAAGTGACCACAACTGATATGGCCTAATACAGAGTTTATATATATATATATATATATATATATATATATATATATAATGGACCATTCACCCTCGTGTCATGTAACAAAGGTGACCACTTTACATAATGGCCAGTACAGCCATGAAGTACCCATTTTTTAATACCATGCTTCCAACACATGAAGCAAATATTCAAAAGGGCTACACTTTTGAGGTTGTTCAAAGTAAGGATTTTTTAATACTAAAATAAGCCAACCAACAAATCTTCCTAAAGAGGTGGCGTAAGAGCAAACCAAACATTGGCAGAGGCAGGATTAGGGGATTGAGTAAGACGTATCATCTTGAAATTTAAGAAGGCTCTAGTAGAGAAAGAGCCATTTATAAAGGGCTCCAAATTCTCCCAATGGTCTTGTTTACTTGGGAGATGAATGTTGTGAAGCATATCGAGGAGCTCTTCAAGCAACTCCACCTTGAAATCCTAAAAATTTCAAATGAAGGAAAGGTTCCATGCAAACTTTCAACCATAAAATTTATAACAGACCTTTTGATGCAGGACAATCAACCACTTGCTCTAAAAGCTCAAACTGATAGAGCATGGCGAATTAATTCCTTTATCTCATAGCCCAAGCCCTACATCGCATGGGTTAAGACCTCGGCCGAACCCCCCTCGTGGGACCCAAATCACATGGGTACTGCCTCACACGGGCCGCCCACCCCGAGTGTGTCCCCGCATCCCACATGCTACCCCACTCGAGCCCGGTGTGAAAATGCCCCTGCATTAATCACCCCCGGTGATGAGTCAAATACGAGACCTCTCGATCTGATACCACTTTGATGCAGGATAATCAACCACTTGCTCCAAAAGCTCGAACTGATAGAGCATGGTGAATTAATTCTTTTCTCTCATAGCCTAGGCCCCACATCACATGGGTTAGGACCTCGACTGAACCCCCCTCGTGGGCCCCAAATCACGTGGGTACTGCCTCACACAACTCGCCCACCCTGAGTGTGTCCCCGCATCCCATAAGCTACCCCACTCGAGCCCGGTGTGAAAATGCCCTTGCATTACCTTTATAGGATTATTTTTTATTAGCATTCTTTATAGGGATGTTCCTAGAACAAGTGAGGATCTTCGAAACCGTCGAGCAAGTGTATCCTTCTCAAACAAAAGCTACTTCCAAACCATAGATCTCCAACCCATTCGTCATCATCTCCTCACCCTTTTAGATGTTGCCAAGCTTCAAAGCCCTTCCAAATGAAAGAAACCCCACTCCTTAACATATTGGCTAGTACCCAACCCCTTTCCTTGTCCCAATATTTGCTTGCAATGACCTTCCTCAACCTCTTGCTCTTGCCCAAAGCTCCCCCACCATTGGAAGAGTAAAGCCCTATTCTTCTCTCATCTTGCTAATCCCATTCCTACCTTCCCATTATGGCTTCTGGACATCCTCCTAATTGATGAGATACAATTTATGATCTCCTCTTCCTTGCCAAACAAAATCAATTTGGAGCTTTTTGAAGTGCCTTGCCAACTTAGCTAAGATTTCGAAAAGGGATAAACACTAAGCAGGGAGGTTTTCCGTTTGCAAGATTGGACTTAATAATGGTGATGCAGTCACCAAGGAAAGAAAATGACTTTTCTGAGATGTTATGGACCGAAGGCGAGATATGAATTCAAGGTGATTCTTTATCATCATCATCATCATTCTATGCCTTATGCCCTTATCCCAACTTATTGGGGTCAGCTACGTGAATATGTAATGCCATATAGTTTGGATTGATGTTGGAAGTTATGGCATAAATTTGAAACCGACTGCCAACCTGACGCAACCCTTCTTTATTTGGGATGGGGATTAGCAATGAGAGCATAAACTCCCACGGGCACAATATAATAGACTATTACATGGGTTGATTCCCGTCAAGTGCTATTTGATAATTTATTACATAGGTTGATTACAATCAACAAGTTTCAAGATGATTTTTATAATTATTGAAATCTTAAAGGTCAATGCCTATCATTTGAAGTGAAAACTCTGCCTAGATGTTATGCTACATGCCATGGTCTCAAGCCTGAGCAAAGGAAAGGGTTGTTGTCAAGTCCGTAGCCGATCATCAAACTTTTGCTAAGCAATCTTGAGAATCGTCCAACCCCAAATATATAGATAGATAACGCTATGACAATGATGATAGTGAAATTAAATTCTTTTGAGTTCTTTCTCATAGCTTTATGCCACATAGGTGAAATTCATCCCTCATAAGTTATCTCTCTCCTTTTGTTTCGTGGAATTGTTTGTGGGATTATGGAGTCCATTGATAAAGATTCATCTCTTCTTTCTTCACACAACTGAATAAAATGATGTCCTTGGTATTGGTTTTCAAATTAACCAGGAAGCTTGGAATAAATAAGAACAAGACCTAGATCTAAAATTCAAGATGTGGCCATTGTGATACTGTTTTCAATACCTGCACTACCTATCTAATTCTTGTGCATGGGCATGAGAATTTTTTGTTTTCATTTTTGAGGATAATGGAAATTTTATTAAAGGCCAACCGGCAAAAGCTGATGAGAAAAGAATTCAAGACAAAGGAAAGAAGGAACACTAAAAGGAAAAGCTCTCAAGCCAATTGCTTCAGAAGAGAAGGCCACTTAAAAACAAGGGCCGAAATATTAGCTATAACCGCTTCGACTAAAGAAGAAGCATTTCTCAAGCAACGTCTATTCCTTTTGGCCCAAACAACCCACCACATTGCCAAAAGGGATATGTGCCAACGAACCCCATCCTTGATAACCGAGCCTCCTTTGTGCCAAGCCCATAGGAGATCCTTGACATTATTTGGCATTAGCCATGACGGGTTGAAGGAAGAAAGAACAAATGACCATAGCTTGGAAATGAAAAGACGATCAACTGTTTCATCAACTTGATGGCAAGGAAAGCATCTCTTCGGAATGATGAGAGATTGCCTTTGCAAGTTGTCTATTGTTAAGACTCTCTCTCTCTCTCTCTCTCTCTCTCTCTCTCTCTTCCCACTAACCACGTGAAGGCCGCTACCTTGGGGGGAACAGCATAGGATCAAAAATGAAAAGCATGTTCACCCCCTCCTGCTAGGAGAGGGGGAAGCAATTTATAAAAAGAAATTTGTAGAAAACAGCCTTGACCTATGAGCGATCCAAACAATTTCATCTTCAACAACAGGGGAAGAAATGAGGAAGAGCTTATCTTGAAGAGCAAGGCATTCTGCCATTTCCTGATTCAATAGACCTCTTCTGCAAGGAGTCTAGCTTATAATGGAGTCCCTAACCGGAAAGTAGTTCGCCACTGTAGTGTCTAGAGAGGGAGAAAGACAAGCTAGATTAAGATAGGCTTGAGATAGAGGAAGCTCACATCACCACACATCCTTCCAAAATCTGACTCTAGTCTTGTCACCAACGAAGAAGGAAATACTTTTCTTGAAGTCATTCTTGAGCGACATGATCGACTTTCAAGTGTTAGAAGCCCTATATAGGGAGGACACCTTAACCTCCCAACCCCCAAAGTGGGGTAGATGTTTGACACACATCACGATGGGGCCCACACAACTCGACCTCATGGGAAGTTCCCATGAGGTCGACCTCATAGCACCATTTCCCCCATTTCCCTATATATATATATATATATATATATATATATATATATATATATATATATATATATATATATAGAGAGAGAGAGAGAGAGAGAGTCCTGGTCTCCTGCGCACCATGCTTAAGTACGAGCTCCGTTAGGAGCCGTTGGATCTGAAACAAATGGGCCGGGATGAAGCAGTAGTGAGAAGACTCATGTGCATTTTTTTTAAACGCACGCCTTGACCTTCTAAAGTGACGTCTATAATTTCTGTCGGCCACACCGTGATGTGTGTTTTGTATCTACACCGTCCATCCATTTGGACAGACCATATTATGGCATGATGCAAAAAATGAATCAGATGCAAAGCTCGAGAGGACCCCACCACAAAAAACAAAGGGAAGAGTGACGTCCACCGTTAAAAGGTTATGAGGGCCATGACAGGGTTTGTTCTGATAATATGGTCGATCCGTTCAGCTCGAAACTTTGTATGCAGCCTTAGAACCACGAATTAGCCGTACACGTCATATTTCAGCTCCTGGATCCTTGTAGAAATGGCCAAAATGACAAATCAGCCCCTGAAGTCCTGATTTGGGGCCCACCTGATATCTGGATATGCTTCAAACTCGGTCTCAACGCGTTAAACATAGTGGCAAAGCGGATGGCCGGAGCAGATTTCCCACGAACATCATGCTGGGATCACACGTGCATTGCATGTACATGGAGTGCAAGTGCACCGGCTGTGCATGGACTCTCCCAACGTTGGTCAACACCCATTGAGCGACTTCTTCTCCTCAAATTCAAAAACGCAAAGCGTCTTCACTGTACTTTTGCAATTTTCTCAGTGTGGCCCGGTCATTATTCAAATCATCGATCCGGACCGTCCATCATGTTCAGAAGGAAATTTTAACGCTTGACAAGGTGGCATTTTGAAACCATGCAGGCTGTTGCAACATTCTAACCGTCGAACATGAAATGGACGGCGAAGTAGATAATCTTGCGGGCCACGCTGATTTCACTTCAAAACCACTCCTTTTCGGATGGTTTTCCGTCGTGAATCGAATGGGAGGTGTGGATCTTCTAAATAATAGCAGTTAGTGGGACCTTAGACTTCACAGAGTCGACGTATTGTGAAACAAAGGCTTCGTGTTTTCGTAGTGGACCACCATGAAACGGAAGATGGATCTGAAGTGTCCATCAGGTAGAGGGAGAAAAACCCATCGAAACCATGTCGACCTTTGGCGTCCATGTCCCCTCAAATGATCGTCACATCGATTGCAAGAAGACCGTTAAGCTGCCGTTGTAGCTTGACTATCTTAGTGGGCCACACCATCAAATGATCAAAACTGGTCATTTACGGTTGAAATCCTGAGAGGGAGACGGTGGACGGCGTGGATCTGTCAAAAGATAGCTATAATGGGCATCATCAGCAATGCAGCAGGAAGAAAGATGGTTTTCTTTCTTTGTTATGCGGAAGCTCCATTGAAGACGACTTTATGCGAATTCCCTCTGTTTTTTGTGGTGGGGTCCTATCGAGCTTTGCATCTGATTCATTTTTTACATCATGCCGTAATATGGTCTGTCCAAATAGATGGACGGTGTAGATACAAAACACACATCACGGTGTGGCCGACAGAAATTGTAAACGTCACTTCAGAAGGCTGGGCGTGCATTCGAAAAAACAGTCGCGCGAGTCTTCTCACGACTGCTTCATCCCAGCCGTTGTTTCGTATCCAATGGCTCCTAACGGAGCTCGTACTTAAGCACCGTGCAGCACGATGCGCAGGAGACCGGGACTATATATATATATGGATTGAGAACCCTGAATCACTCACACACCACACTGTCTCTACTAGCTCATCTAATGTGCAGGAGACGATACTGTAGATATTTAAATCATTGAGCCTTATAATAATTCACCAATTAGGAAAAAAAAGCAACAACAAAGAACATGGTGCTCCTGGGCAAATGGCTTTTGGAGATTCTTGATAGAAGGAAACAATTTGTGGAGGTAGGTGGTTAGTGCTAAATATGGATCTAATATTAATGATTGGGATGTTCGTATCAGGCCTTCCCATAGCGTGTTTGGAGTTTGGGTGCACTATTCAATTGAATTGCGATTATGAGTCTAGAAAACAACCAACTACAATTTTGTTAGTTTGCATTTATATTGAGAGGATGAGTTCCAAAGTGCAATTGTGTTAAAGAGAGGAGCGCTGCTAGCCGGAGGTAGGAAAGGAGAGATGGGTTGCAAATTGCTGGCTAGAGGCAGGGTTTTTTTCTTTGGGGGATGGTAGAGAGCCCTTGCAGGGTGCAATGCTTCTCTCTCTCTCTCTCTCTCTCTCTCTCTCTCTCTCATGATGACGGGGTGTCCCCGCCCCTTTTTAAGGCGAGACTAATCCATGCAGATGCACACAATCACCCACAAACCACGTGCATTGGGTAAAGCACGGGGATGGGAATCGAACTCACATCTATGGGTGCAATGCTTCTCTTATAGAGAAATTTAAAAAATATAGCCGATACCCTATAATTCAATCAACTGTGATATGAAACATGGCATTTTGCCAGGTTTCATAGTGCAACTGAAAGCTATATAGACATTACAGGCTGTAAAGTCTTTACAAGCAATTATAGCAGCCCCTGTAATCGGATGGTTTAGATTGAGTTACAAGTCTGCCACATGTATAATGGTTTTATTTGTGCATGTAGTCATTATGCTCCACCAGATATCATGTTTAAAACTTTTAATTGTTATTAGTTTGACGATAGCTCATGGTTAATTCTTTATATTCAGTACTTTATCCTCATAAAAGGGCGTTTGAATTAGCGAGCCACAGGCCCACTTCTGTGGCCCACCTAATGCTTGGTTTAGCATAAGGATCAGCTTTGGGTGGGCTCAACCCAATGATCCATCTTAAATGAAGCCCTTATATTTCTATTTGAAAATTTTATAGAGATTTACCACTCCAAGCTATGTTTGACGTGAAAACCTTGTAAGGGGCTGTAAACACTTTACAGGTTATCCAAACACAAAAAACTGTTTACTTGTAAACAATTTACAACTTAAAGCCAAACATGACAGATTGTAAAGTGTTTACAACTTAAAATTTTACAGGCATCCAAATGACCCCTAACAGGTTGGACTCAGAAGGAACATGACTCCAATTAGCAGACTACTTATATGAATGCCACTGTACCAGGAAACCTCATCATTTTTTCCCCTCATTTTCTCTTAAGTAAACTAATCCTCCAAATCTAATTCATTTGTACATCCAAACGCAGCAAAAAACCAAATTACAATCAACTCGAGATCAGCTCAACCAGTAGTATAGATATGCCATACATTGAAAAAGAACGTATGATAACAATTGGTATAAAGCTGTTAAAATAAACGATTTTAAAGATCTCTCACAATGATTCTCCAACTAATAATCGAAAAAAAAAAAATGCAACTTTCAGGGTTTTGGAAAGTGATACAAAATCCGATTTAGGGTTTGAGAATGATAAGGCAATCGGTGAAGACTGAGATTGATGGTGGCTATGATGCCATGGACAATGAAGCAAGATTCTTACTGTAGTAGATTGCGACTGAAATCTTCTCCTCAGAAGCTGACTAATGGCTCTTCCGGACGCCATTAGAATCGATTTCTCCGTGAAAAGAGAAAAGACACGGAAGTACTCTGCGGAGGAAAGAAGAGGGCGAAATGAAAATCTAGATTTTTGAAGCGTATGGGATTGCGATTTGCAGACGGTGCGAAGAGATCTGAAAGAGAAGGAGATTGGATTTTCTCGTCTTTTCTTTTACCTGGTTGGGATTGGTGGAGAAGATGAAAGAGAACCCTAGAAAACGAATTTTCGATCCCACAGGAGAGATTACTAATGTTCGGGTAAACCAGGTGGAAGGGTAGTTTGGTAATTTTCCGAAAAACCGGGAACGATTCTCTACTCTCCCTGTCAATGGATGGGAAAACTTTAATACTCTGGCAGTGTCGAATGATACGCAGGCACTTAGAAAGGAAGCGGATTAGCAGCTTAGCGGGTGTTACCTTACCGTGGGGCCCACTTGATGAATTTGTTTCATATCCACGCAGCACATCTTCTTTCATCTCATTTAAGATGTTATCCCAGAACTTAAGCAGATCCAAATCTCAGGTGGACCATACCACTGAAAAAAGTGATGAATGACCGTTAAAAGCTTTTTTAACCCATAAAGTTTTGGATTAAGCTAATCTTTGTATTTTTCCTTCATCCCTGGTTGACCTTATCAACGAGTTGGATGACAAATAAACATTAAGGATCTGCTGACAGCTTATCTTGGGAAGTTTTTAATGATGATTGTTCAATCATCACTGTTTTTTGTGGTGTGGTCCACCTGAGAATTGGATGTGGTTAATGTTTCGGATCACGTTCTAGAATGGGATGAAAAAACGAATGGACGGAGTGGATACATAACATATAATCAAGGTGGGCCGGTAGGGGTAACACCCACTAAGCTGTCACCCGGGTAACACCTAATAGGCGCCCACTTACAGAAATCGCATGCTGGGCATACAAGTTATTCAATTTAAACCGTTCAAAATATGGGTCCCAGTCAAAATGTACGATGAACGAAAAGCTGACCATCGGATTGGTGGACTACGTTGGACGGATAGAAATGAAAAGCATTCAAAGGTCCTATCTCAACAAACAAAGCGTCCACGGATTAGAGAGGTTAAGATTGCTCAACCGATCTGATTTTGTTCTGTAACTGAGAGAGTTATTTCCACAACTTAGCCGGTATAACTTGGTTAATATGTGCCAAGTGTACATTTATTTAACGCCCGTGTCTTAAGTGTCGTACTCCGCCGGAGTATCAAATAACTCCTGTAGTGATCCGTGATCGGCCTTAAGGTTCAGGTCTGGGCTTGCACTTTGCAAGAGTAGAATAACTGTGACGGCTTTGATCGTCCGCGGCGAAATCGAATTGCGACTGAGCGTGCTTTATCGTACTCAGTAACTCTGTTGGCCCACTCTGAATGTATGTCGTTTATCCATGCCGTCCATCCGTTTTTCCAGCTCATTTTAGGGGTTGAGCCCAAAATTAAAGAATATTGAAACACCAAGTGGACCACACCACAGTGATGTTTTATTTGTTTTCCAAAATTTTCATAAGATCGAACGGACATGGACGAAGGGAAAACACAAATATCAGCTCGATCCAAAACTTCTTAGCCCTCAAGAAATTTTCAACGGTAAACTTTCAATTGAAACAATATCCTATAGCGTGGTCCACTTGAGCTTTGTATATGCTTCATTTTTGGGCCGAAAAGTCCTAACAATATCTGTTAAAATGGTTCGACGAAGTGGATAAAATACTTAAATTACAGTGGGCCTGACTGAGTTTACTCAGTATGCACTCGCTTACATCCGTAGCAATCTCTGAGGGCAATTTTCTCTTTCTCCAACTTTATAGAAGGCCAAAGACGCTGCCAATCATCAAGCGCCAAACACGGACACACCACCATGTGTGCATGTGTCCTGTGGATGCATAAATCTGGCTCACCCTCACCGTGCTCCCAACACTTGTGTTAAGCACTGTAAGCTTGCATAGGAGGAAAGTAAAGAAGACCCTGGATAGAGCAGGAGACCTTTTGATGCTAAAGTTAGGCTAAGAATTTGGGTCTAAGTGATATAAGTGTGTTTCGGGTGAGAGATTTTGCGTACCTATTCTTGTAGATGTTTCCCTTATTTATACCATTTGATTGAAGTTAACATGCCCGTCATTCTCGACACGATCTATGCCTTTACGCGGGAGTTGTATGACTGAAGATGTTGGCGGTTACCCTGAGATTGTGTGTCGGATGTCGCTCCTTATGTGCGTTATTGGAGTTGGTTCCCGGGCGTGATTGTAGGTCGCGTCCCATCTGGGTTAATCTTGTAGTTTGAATCCTACCTAAAACGGTTCAAGCCCATACACTGGCCAAGCCCAGTCACTTGATGATGAGGATCTGGTCGGGGTCGACGGTTGGAATGTGTAATGATTTTTTCTGAGTTCTAGACTGATGTAAAAGCTCTACAAAAGAACTTGACGGTCGGGCGCTATCTCAACTGATCTTATGGACTTAAACAGAGTAGACGAGTTGAGCACAACTATCCCTGATTGGGCTCAAATCATGTCAGGTTGGTCATAGACAGGTATATCCCAGTTGTTCCCAATCAATTTAGTCTGAATCATCCGAGCTCATATATCACCATGTGTCGGACTTTTGTAGCTTCCCTATCTTGCTTGATGAATTATTTAACACGGCCACTTGTTTGGCTAAGCAAACCTAGAATGAAGCTCAGTCGAGAGTGTCTATCATATTTTACTCCAAGGTCAGAGACACTAACCTTGCTACGACTCCACCAAGCTGTACACAACGAGCAGAGCCATTTTGCCCATAACATGTCCCATGCTAAAAATCGAACCTCTGCACTCATGGGGTCAGGTAACATGCACGTCCAACGTATACAGCTGATTATCTTTTCTCTAACCGTACATTTCTCTGCATTCACCCGGTCTTCGTTATTAGAACAAGGTTTAGCTTCTGATGCATATGTTACAGGGGCGGCTCAATATTTTTGGGGGCCTTAGGCAGGTCATAAAAATGAGGCTTCTTAGTTTAAAAAATAAAAAATTAATAAATTCAAAATTAAACTATAAAAAGTAATAAACTTTTGTATTCAAGTTTATCCAATAAGTCCGTTTCGATAGATAAAATTACTAAACCGTTCATAAGGTGAATCCTAGATGGATGAAAGGAAAACATAAATATTAGCTTATCCAAAATTTCTGCCACCTGTAGAAAAGTTTTTAATGGTGAGCATTCAATATCCACTTTTTTTCTGTGTTGTGGTCCACTTGAGCTTCGGTTCTGCTTCATGTTTTTTCTAATATTCTAAAATGGGATGAAGAAACGGATCAACAGAATAGATATAACACATATAATAATGTGGACCCCACAGAGCTCAGGGCTACAGGAATCCTTAAAGTGGTCTGCACGCAATCCGCGTCTATTTTGAGAATAATGAATTTAGAATTGTATAGTACTCTAGCAGTGTTATAGTTAATAAATAGGCATTCTTAGATTGTTAATATAGCATATTTTGACTTCATCCAAACCGTCTAAATTAGGTGATCCATTCTAGATTGGCTAAATTACAAAAAATCCATTCATTTAACTATTCTATCTTTCAATTAGTGGGAATTTGTATGTTGAATTCAAATAATTTATTTAGTATACAAGAATCAACCAATTAGGAGATCCATTCATTGTGTGCTTTTGTTTTTGTTTTTCATGAACCATCTAAACTAGGACCCACTTTTATATTTGTTTAATTTAATTTAAAAATATTCAAAGGTAGCAATTTCTCAGTGCATATGTATAGATTACTAGACGTTGTCAGAGTATTAAAAGCCTGTTCTATGATATAGGGCCTTCATAAATAGGGGGCCTTAGGCGATTGCCTCACCTGCCTACCCCTTAGAGCCGCCCCTGATATGTTATATCCACACCGCGCATCTATTTCGCCCACTTATTTTAGGCATGAGTCCAAAATTAAACAAGTTGAAATCTCAAGTGGATTACACCATAAAAAATAGTGTGGATAATAATCCACTGTTAAAAGGCTGACATTGATGTTTATTTATCATCCATCCTTTTTATAAGTTCAAATAACTCTGGTTGAGGAAGGAAAACAGAAATAATAGCTTGAGAAGTTTTCAACTGTAAGCATGCAATTCTCACTGTTTCCTTTCTTGTAGCCTACTTAAGCTTTGGATCTACCTCAATTTTGATTAAGTTGTAAAAATATATTAACAGCGTAGTTAAAACACATAATCGTCGTAGGCCCAAGGAGCTTTGACACAAGCTGGCTCGCTGGTGCTAGAGTCACCAGCCAAACCACGCCCCATTAAAATGCCACATCCCATTTTTTGGCCAATCAACATTCATTGTGGACCATCATACATCACACGTGGCAGTGGGTGCGTGCGACTTTGGTGGGCACTTGAAGAAGAGGGCATTTGGAATTAGTATTCCTCATGAGGCAGCGGAATGTAGGTGAGATGATGCGGTGGAGGCCGGAGGGCCTTGACATGGTATGGCATAGGTTTTTTTTTTTTTTTTAAATTAATTATTATTATTTTAAACGCACACACCCACACACCACACACGGCAATAGTTACGGAGCCCATGTCCGTCCTTCGACTCTACCACAAAGCCACGAATAGGGACCATGGCAGAGTCATCTCTACGAAAACACATGGCTGGATGATGTATCGATCGAGTACAGTGGATTGTCTCTCGCACACACAACAGGAATATTCCTTTCGAGGACATGGCGCGAGTTCTATAAGGCCCACAACCAGGGATTCAGGTATTTGTTTTCTATATTAATAAAGTGCCTTTATTTTATTTATTTGTTTATTTATTATTTTTTTAAGGTTAGACTAATACCACGGAAGCGGATTAGCTGGTGTACCACACACCAGCAATATAACTGGTGTATTTACGCCAGCAAGTTCTGTGGGTCCTATTATGAGGTATGCATTGTATCCAAACCGTCCATCCATTTTGCGAACTCGTAAGGCTTGAGACTAAAAATAAGACAGACATAAATATCAATTGAACTACACTGAAAAAAGTAGTGGGAGATTGAGCGTCTACCATTGAAAATCTTTTGGGGGTCACGGAAGTTTTGTATCAGTATGATATTTGTTTTTCCTATTAATTCAGGTCTTTACAACCTTATGAACAGATTGGATGGAAAATAAACGTTAGAGTAGGCCTGCATTGAAAATCATTATCCCAGATGCAATATGTGGTGTGGTCCATTTGAGCTTTGGATATGATTAATTTTTTGGTTCTTGATCTAAAATAATCTCACCAAATGGATTAACGGTGTAGATGTAATAAATGCATCATTGTGGGCATGTAATTTTGATCTCTTTGAACCGATCGTACAGCTCGGAGCTCGAGTAGTGTCAGCGCTCGTCTTACACGTAACTCAGTACGCTCTATTATGGTACTGAGTAAACCCAGTTGAGCCTACTGTAAATGTATGTAGGTTATCCACGCCGTCCATACGTTTTTCCAGCTCATTTCAATGGTTGAGTAAAAAAATATAAGCATTCCCAAATCTCAAGTGGACCACACCACAGGAAACGGTGGGAATAATGACTTCCACCGTTGAAACCTTTCTAGGGCCCACAGTGATGTTTATTTGTCATCCAAGATGTTCATAAGATAAAAAAGACATGAATGAAGGGAAAACACAAATATCAGATTGATCCCAAACTTTTGTGGGCCCCAAAAAAATTTCGACCATTAAATTTCAATTCAAATTGTTTCCCATGGTGAGGTCTACTTAAGATTTGGATATACTTTATTTTTGGTCTCAACCCCTCACATTATCCGTTAAAATGGATGGACGGAGTAGATAAATCTGCAAATCACGGTGAACCGCACAGAGTTTACTCAGTACGATTAGCGTACTGAGTTACTCAGTAGGCAATACGCTTACGTGGTACAGCAGCAAATCCGCTTCCAATCCCCACCGTCCACCTATTTTTCCTGCTCATTTTAGGTGTCCACCTATTTTGCCCGCTCATTTTAGGTGGGAGCTCAAAAAATAGTGGAGATCCAAAGCTCAAGTGAGAATCAAGCACCCACCCTTAAAATTTTTCTAAGGCCCACCATAATGTTTTATTTGCCATTTAACTACTTCATTAGGTCACATCGACCTTGATGAAGAATATATGATTGATCCAAAACCTAACCCTCGAAAAGATTTTAACCATGTGCATTCATTTCCCATTGTTATCGGTGTTTTCACTTTATTGATGCAAAATCTGGACCACCCTTCGCTGAGTTTTGAGTACTCGGAACGAACCTGACCCTGGGCAGAAAAGTAAGCAAAGGAGACCTTGACTTAAGCAGGAGACCCTCCAATGTCAAAGTCAGGCTGGGGAACTAGGTTTAAGTAGTGTATGGTAGAGAGGGTGCTAGATATTATGTACTCCCGTTCCTATAGAAATGTACTGTATTTATACCTGAGGGTCGCTTAGGACGTGTCCGATAATCTCGGCGTAGTCGTACCCACTACGCGAAGGCTACATGTGTGCGGTAGTTGGCAGTTATTCAGAGATCGTGCAAATCATGCTGTGCATACTACTTCCACCAAGGCTTGGTCTCTATCCGAGCCGACCTCATGGTCCGAACCACAGGTGAGTAAGTTGTCAATAGATAAAGTAAAGAGGCTTGGCTCAGAATAGTGATCCTCGGCTCGGAGGTATACTGGCCGAATAGATGCTCTTCCGGGTTCCGAATCATTTTAATCGGGTCGGTCAAGAAGTCGTAGATCCGAGATCCGACCCGTTTTGTGGAATGCACTAGGACTCATTCCGAGTCCTTGGTTGCCGTTGTTGCTTTGCAATAATCCTCGGGTTGAACATTAGCCTCGGGTTAGATGCACATTGGCCCAGGGACGATCACCGATGTCAAGGCTCAACTGCATTCGGCTCGGTCTAAATTTCCTCATAACAGAAGCCTCCTACTCTCTAAGTCCGAGCTCGTACTCAGAGAGTAATGGAAAGCGAATCAAGGCTTGGAGAAACGAATCGGGGCCTGGGGAGATGAGTCATTGGGTTCCCTGATAACGGCGAAGTGTCCCCATAATGATCTTTGAGATCCATGCTATGCGGATACTGAAGTGGTTCGACTAGATGAATCAGGGGGCGCCATGTGTATCTCGAAATACGAATGAACGTCGGCACATTGAGTGTTGGTGGCTCACGAGTCACAAGGACGCGTAAAGACAGTTGTGCTTTAGTTGTTGAATGCGCGCAGGTCGAAGAGGAAGAGGGGGGGGGGGCAATATGCCCCTCGTTCAATGATATTTTGTCGTCGGCGCTGGCGGCTTAAGTTAAGGTAATGGCTTGGAGAAAGAAGATTCCAGCACTGGAGTTTGAGGCCCGGGAGAAGATTTCAACACCCGAGGTCGTTGCGGTCGAGCTTCCCATGGCCGAGGTAGCTGCGGTGCAAGCACCAACATCAACACTTGCACTAGCACTTGCTCCATCTTTCGCGGCAGTAGCTTCAGTCTCGTAATGCCTTCTCATTCATCTGATGACCGCAATCCCAACCTCCACTTCACTACCGCGGAGTTGATTAGCGAGATTGAGCTGTTGGTTGGCAACTCTGCCATTCCCGAGGCCGAGAATCGGGTCACGGCTGCGCCTGACCTTGGGCAGCCCGCAAGCCACGCCCCTTCACAAGAGCAAGAGTTGCTTGTGCAAGGTCACCACATGGCATTGCTGAATGATTGGGCGGCGAAGCATGCAAAGGAGAGTGCCGTCATCAACACTCTGAACCGACCCCTTGATGGGGTATTGAACGACTTCGCATCGTGCTGTTATACGGTAGACTTTAATCTTGATTACTTTGTCCCCCTTTCTCTCTGTTTTTTTTTTTAGTTGTCGGTTTGACCATCTGGGTTCTTCTAGGCGCTGCCATCGCTCGTCCTCGCTCGAAAAAGGCTGCAGACGATGGCTAATCTTGAGAAAGAGAAGGCCGAGGTTGAGGAACGCCTAAAGGCCTCGACGTCAAAGGTGGAGCAGCTACAGACCCAACTGAATACCTCAGCTTCGGAGGCGGAGCAACTAAAGGCCCAACTAGGAGTGGGTCACTTAAGGGAGTTAGGTCTCCAAGGGGAGATCAACGAGTTGCAGGCTCGTGCGGACTCGACTGAGTCTAACATAAATGGCTCGAGGGCGGACAACGCTCGATTGGTGGCTGAACTCGAAGCGGTTAAGCGCGAGGCTGTTAAGGGTCTTGCCAGACAGCGCTCTAAATTGGAGGCCTTGGCTGCATCCCGGGTCGCCGCAGCTGTGAAGGAGTTCAAGTCTTCTAAAGAACGGAACGGTGAGCTAGAGAAAATTTACTACTTTACATACAACACCGGCCACAAAGCGTGCTTGGATGAGGTCAGAGATGCTTATCCCGATCTGGACCTGGACGTCTTGGCGGCAGATGCTGGGGACTCTCCAGGCGTAGAGGCAGAAGTCCCTCTGGCGGTAGTTAACGCTGAGAAGATCCCTGAGGCCGAGCCCCCTGAGAAGATCCCTGAAGCCGAGCCCCCCGTGGAGCCAACCTCGAGCTGATTCCCTCAGTTTCTTTGATCTTTTTGTTATCTTTTTGCGTTAAACAAGTCGGATATTATAGATATTCTTTGTTTCATTGAAAGCTTTACTCGTTGATGCTTGCATTGTGGTTTGTTGCATATGTTGAGTGGTGAGCCGACCCCTTCTTTTAAGGGGTCGTTTCATCTTAGGGCTTCAAATCTGCACATGAGAGGTGACCCTTAGTAGTTCTGTAGGCCCTTGTTGAATGATGAGCCGACCCCTTCTTTAAGGGATCGGTTCGCCGAGTTCATCTCTGTACATGAGAGATGACTCTTCGCATAGTAGATCAAGTAGAACGAGGAGAGTAGGTAGGAGGGAAATAGATGATGCTTTTATTGAGAGCCTTAAAAGGCTAGTCGACCTAAGTCATACATAGCTTTTATTTCTTCAAGGATAATAGACTTTCAAGTGCTCGACGTTCCAAGGGTGGGGTAGCGGACGCCCTTCCAGATCATCCAAACGGTAGGACCCAGGCTTTGCCTAGCCGACCACGCGATACGACCCTTCCCAGTTCGGTCCTAGCGTCCCTACCCCAGACTCTGTAATGCTTTGGAAGACATGGTGAAGGACTAGGTCACCTTATCGAAATCGCCTCGTCTCGACACTTGAATTATAGAATCGGGCCACTTATTGGTGCCGAGCTGCGACTCAGAGTCTGACGATATCTCTGGCTTCTTCAATTAGGTCGAGGTTCGCTATGATTTGCTCGGCGTTCTGATCCTCATGATAATTCCTTACTTGAGCTGTAGGGAGGCCGATCTCGACTGGAATGATTGCTTTAAAGCCATAAGACAACGAGAAAGGGTTTCCCCTTGTAGACGACTGGGTTGTGGTCCTTTAGGCCCAGAGGACGAATGAGAGCTGGTCCGCCTAGTTGCCCTTAGCTTTTTCCAACTTCGTCTTGAGGTGGTGTTTGATGACCTTGTTCACAGCTTCCACTTGCCCATTGGATTGTGGGTGACGTGGTGAGCAATGCGCATTTGAGATGCCGAGCCCCCTACACATGCCTCTAAATTTATAATTGTTGAATTGCTTCCTGTTGTCGGAGACAATGACATGTGGGACTTCGAACCGACAGATGATGCTCTTCCAAACGAAGTTAGCCACCTTCTGTTCTGTAATCTTTGCCACTGGTTCGGCCTCGGCCCACTTGGTAAAATAGTCGACTGTCACATTTGTAAACCTGACTTGACCCTTTCCGAGGGGCAGATGTCCAATATATCAATCCCCCACTGAGCGAATGGCTACGACTTGCTCATGGGGGTCATCTCTTCCGTAGGTTGCCTCGGCACGGTAGCAAACCTTTGACACTTGTCACACTTCTGGATAAAATTCTTCTCGAATGGTCAGCCGGAAGTACCCTTGGCGAAGTATCTTCTGAGCCAGGGCCCGACCCCCGAAATGGTTTCTACAGATCCCCTCGTGGATCTCTCGAATCACATAGTCTGCCTCATCGGGTCGAAGACACCTGAGGTATGGCTGTGAGTACCCCTTCTTGTATAGGGTCTCGTTTAGGATTATGTATTGTGTTGCTCTAATTTTTAAGCGTCGTGCCTCCAACCTATCTTGAGGGACTTTGCCAATAGTGAGATATTTTATAATCGAATCCATCCAGCTCGGAGTTGCCTGCACTGGATTGACCATCTCTTGGTCGGCTCGGTCGATACTTGGGCTATCTAGAAATTTCACAGGGACAATTCCGAGAATCTTCCCTTAGTAGTCGAGGCCAGCTTTACTAGGGCGTCAGCTCAAGAGTTTTCGGTCCTCGGAATCTGGTTGATGGTGCAGCTTTTGAATTTTTCTATCAGCTTTTGGGCCTCGGCCAAATAAGCTATAATCCTTGTCTCCTTGGCCTCATACTCGGTGGATATGTGGTTCACGACGAGCTGAGAATCGCATTATACCTCGAGGATTCGAACTACCAAACTGGCTGCCAGTCTGAGTCCAGCTAGCAGAGCCTCATATTTTACCTTGTTGTTGGAGGCATTAAAGTCAGGCTTGATGGCGTACTGAATAGTGGTTGAGTCAAGCGCGACCAGGACGATCCCTGCCCCAGCGTGCTTAGCGTTGGATGATTCGTTCACAAAAAGAGCCCATCTGCTATCTCCCCCTTTCGACTCTATACTTTCGAGAAGCGGGAGAGCTGGAGGGGCCACGGGAACAGTCTCCGCGCCCTCATCCTAGATCCGAGCACTTAGATTAGTGAATTTTGCTATGAAGTCCGCCACTGCTTGGCCTTTGATCGCAGTCCTCGGCCGATATTGGATATTGAACTCTCTGAGTTTTATTGCCCACTTGGTAAGCCACTCGACACCTCGGGCTTCTGGAGGACCTGCAGTAAAGGAGAGTCTGTGAGGATAACGATGGAGCGGGCTTAAAAGTACGGACGCAACCTCCGAGCGGAAACTAATAGGCTGAGGGCTAATTTCTCCATGCTTAGATATCTGGTCTCAGCTGGGACCATTGCCTTGCTCACGTAATAGACAGGATGTTGTTTGCCTTCCACTTCTTGAATGAGCGCTGAGCTGACGGCCGAGGCTGAGACGGCTAAGTACATGAATAAGGGTTTACCCTCTTTGGGCTTGTATAACAGAGGTGGTGAGCCCAAGTACTGCCTCAGCTGCTGGAAAGCCTGTTCGCAGTCCGAGGTCTACTCTACTTTCTTGTGACCTTTTAACTGCTAGAAGAAGGGGAGACACTTATCAGTGGCTAGGGATATGAACCGTCCGAGCGCATCTACTCGTCCAGTGACGCACTGAATTTCTCTCATGGTCTGCGGTGAGCTCATGTCGAGCAATGCCTTAATCTTGTTGGGATTCGCCTCAATGCCTCTCTGGTTGACTTGGAATCCGAAGAATTTGCCCGAGCCTACACCGAAGGCGTACTTTGCAGGGTTCAACTTCATGCAGTATTCTCGTAGGATCGCGAAGGTTTCTCCGAGGTTTGTGATGTGGTCGGACGCTCTGATACTCTTAACGAGCATGTCGTTAACGTAGACCTCCATGGTTTGGCCGATCTGTCGAGCAAACATTTGGTTCATCAGCCTCTGATATGTTGTTCAACATTCTTCAGGCCAAATGACATGACCCATTAACAGTAGAGCACTTTGTCCGTGACGAAGGTTGTCTTCTGCTTATCTGGGGGTTACACCGCGATCTGATTGTACCCTGAGTATGCGTCCAGGAAGGAGAGCCACTTGTGACCGGCCGTGCTGTTAACTAGCTGGTCAATCCAAGGCAGGGGGAAGCTATCCTTGGGGCAGGCCTTGTTCAGGTCCGAGTAGTCTACACAGATCCGTCATTTTTTATTCGCCTTCTTCACAAAGACAACATTCGCGATCCAGTCTGGGTAATGGACCGCTTCGATGAACCCGACTCTGAGAAGCTTTGATACATTGTCAGTAATAGTCGCGTACGTTTAGGGCTCGAATGCTCTCCTCTTCTGCTTTATTGGCTTATGCTCTGGGTCCATGTTCAGCCTGTGGACTATGATATCTGGAGAGATGCCCGAAATGTCTTCATGTGACCATGTGAAGACGTCTTTATGTTTTCGAAAAAAGGTCAACATCTGGGACCGCTGCTCGGGATCCAACGATGATCTGAGCTGGATTGTTCTACTCGGGTCGGCTTTCTCGAGCCGGACGGTCACTAAGTCCTCTGTAAGGGAGTCTTCTTCAGGATCTCTGGGGTCGAGCACATTTATGGTGAGGGCCTATCTTGCTGTGCCCTTTCTGACCACTACCGAGTAGCACCTCTGTGCCTCACGCTAATCTCCTCGGACGTATCCCACCCCTCCCTCCGCGGGGAACTTCATCATCAGATGATAGGTAGATACTACCGCTCTCATTGTGTTAAGGGATGACCGACCCAATATGACGTTATGCACCGATGACACATTCACTATCAGGAAGTCCACCAGGAGAGTTACTTGATGTCGTCCTTCCCTTATTGTTACTGGGAGGGAGATGGCGCCTTCAGAGATCCCCATCTTATCAAACGCATAGAGCGAATTATATCGGCCGAGCTTCTGGTGTCGACCAGAATACGGTAGACTTTATGATTAACTATTGTCATAGCCACCACCAGGGCATCGTCAAGAGGATGCTGGATCCTTTGCGCATCATCCTCTGTGATGGTTAGATTGCAAGGATTTACTCGAAGCTCTTTCCTCGGGCTTTCAACCGAACAGACGCGATGTTCAGGGTCAGAGCTTCGAGAGTATTCCTTCCGAACTCTATTCGAGTCACTCCCTCCAGACGGTCCGCCGTAGATCGTCTGAATCTCTGTAGTTTCTTCCACGGCCCTGCTCGGTTGACTATCCTTCTGAGTGGGTTTCTCCTCCTTCAGATACTGGCACAAATGACCTTTGCGAATGAGGGTCTCTATCTCCTCCTTCAGGTCAACGTAATCACTGGTATTGTGGTCGTGATCGTAGTGGAAGTGGCAGTACTTGCGCTTATCTCGGTGCTCGATGTCTGCCTTCATGTAGCTCGACCAATGCAGTAGTTTCTGATCTCGGATGTCGAGTAGGATTTGATCTGGGGATGTGTTGAGCGGAGTATACGAGCCGAACTTGCTCTCGGGTTTCTTGTTCGGTCTTCGGTCCCGGGAAGGACCGTCATCTGACCTCCTTTTGCTAGTTTGTTGTAGCGCTTCTGCTTCATCTTTTTGATTCTTTTCTTTGGATGATTACTCATCAATCTGACTGCTTTTTGCGTGAACTGAAGAACGCCTTAGTATTTGTGTATTTCTGGGCTCAGCTCATGAATTCGCTCATGGTGGTCGGCGGGCTCTTCCCTATGGAGAAGAGGAATTTCTCCTCTTTGAGTCTGCTAATTATGGCGGACAAGGCCATCTTCTTGTCGTAATCGTTTACTTGTAGAGCTTCCTCGTTGAAGCGAGAAATGAACTCTTTCAGTGACTCATTGCTTCCCTTTTTGAGGGTAAGCAGATGAGCCGACGACTTACGACTCTTCTTGCCGACGATGAATTGTGTCATGAATGCTCTGCTGAACTCGGCAAAGGTGCTGATTGACCTTGACTTGAGTTGTCGATACCAATTCCAGGAGGCCCCATAGAGGGTTATTGAGAAGGCTCTGCACATCATTGCCTCCGTAGCTAACTGAATCTGCATCCAAGAGTGATAAGATTCTACATGCTCCATTGAATCTCCAGACCCTAAGTACTGGATGACAGGAGGTATCTTGAACCTCGGAGGCATCACATCGTTCATGATTTCCGAGGTGAAGGAAGGCTCGATCTCTTCCATCATCGTTTGTACTGCAGTCGGGATGGGGGCCGATTGGTTCTATTGTAGAATTTGGATATGGTTGCTGAGCTCTGTAAGCTGGGCTTCCCAAGGATCTTGGTTTTCAGCCACTGTCTCTCGCGGAGCCTCGACCTCTGAAGTTCTGCCCCTTCTTCTCCTCTCTAGTTAATGGCGAAGATCTGTTGAGGCCAGAGCCGAGGTGACCGAAATGTTAGTCGGAGCCTGAGTTATCGAATTCCGAGCAGGATCTGGGACCCTAGCGGACGGATTCTGAGACGCTTTCGGCCATGTGCTTAGATGCGCGAATTCAGCCGTTGCTGCTGGCACGACCGCTTCCTGAATGGTCGTTACTTCATCTGGTTAATCTCGTCTCGCAAAGCCTGAAGCTGAACGCTGAGATGGTCCTGTTGGAGCCGACTTAGCGTGAAGTACCGACGAGGAGCGTGCCTGTTCATTTGGCTCGGGCTCCACGGCTATCACTTTTTTTCTTTCTTCTGACCATCTTTTGTGTAGAGTGACTAAGTCTTCTTGTTTATTTTCCATAGACGGCGCCAAAAAATGTTGATGCAAAAATTTGGACCACTATCCGCTGAGCTTTAAGTACTCGGAACGAACCCTGGTCCTACGCAGAAAAGTAAGCAAAGGAGACCCTAGCTCAAGCAGGGGACCCTCCGATGCCAAAGTTAGGCTAGAGAATCTGGGTCTAAGTAGTGTAGAGTAGAGAGGGTGCCAGATATTGCGTACCCCTGTTCCTGTAGAAATGTACTGTATTTATACCTGAGGGTCGCTTAGGACGTGTCCGATAATCTCGGCGTAGTCGTAGCCACTACGCAAAGGCTACGCGTGTGCGGTAGTTAGTAGTTATCTAGAGATCATGTGAATAATGCTGTGCGCACTACTTTCGCCAAGGCTCGGTCTCTATCCAAGCCGACCTCATGGTTCGAACCACGGGTGACTAAGTTGTCAATATACAAAGTAAAGAGGCCCGGCTCGGAACAGTGGTCTTTGGCTCGGAGGTATATTGGCCGAATAGATGCTCTTCCGGGTTTCGAATCATTTCAATTGGGTCGGTCATGAAGTCATAGATCCGAGATCTGACCCATTTTGTGGAATACACTAGGACTTATTCCGAGTCCTTGGTTGCCGTTGTTGCTCTGCAATAATCCTTGGGTTGACATTAGCATCGGGTAAGATGCACATTTGCCTAGGGACTATCACCGATGTCGAGGCTAAACTGCATTCAGCTCGGTCTGGATTTCCCCGTAACATACTTATCTGGCTTCGCATTATTTTGAGCTCGACCTCTAAAATGAACTGGGCATACGGTGCGAATAAAACACATACACCGCGACGCGCCCACAGAGCTTGGGCCACGTCGTGACACTGGGATCACAGGCAATCGACTTCTCAATACCATATGCGGCTACCATGTATCGGCACGATGACAGAAACCCACCCAGGCAATTCTATCCGCTTCTTTGTCTACACATGCACACTGTCCCACTGCATATTTACGGCTACCTTTTTTATTTTTATTTTTTTATTATTTTTATTTTTTTATACCCATAGATAGGATGGACAGGATTGTCAAATGATTAGCCTTTTCAGACAAACCATCCACGTAAGGCTTGCATATGGGTGGACCTGATCTTCCCATCAATCTGCCACGTATACTGTTTAGATATGGCTCAACTACCATATTACGATACTTCCTGCTCCAATGTATCATCACCTGGAATTGAAGTATATCCATTATTCACTTGCACAGCCGTATGACCTTCAGTCACAAGCAAACGTCTAGGCATGCATCAGACGCGTGTAGAGATTTGGTTCACTCGTTGATGGGCTGTCGTGGATGTTCTCGTGCCTGAAAAATCAAGCCTGTTAAATCATGGTCAAAGGAAAACGCTTGCCTACCGAGCCTAGGAACTCACCAGAGTCTTTTTCTGAAGTGGGAAAACGACCCAACCCCACGTGAAAACTAACCGTTCCTTTTTTATGTATAGCTCTTATGAATGAATAGTTTATTTTGATATTTAGATGACCTGTTTAAAGGATACAAATATGATAGACGGTTATATTTTGTCCATTCATTTTCACATATTATTTTATGGCATGAGCCTAAAAAAAAAAAAAAAAACAGATTAAAGTCTTGAGTGGACCACCCTCACAATAAGTGGGGACAATGATGCCTGCTGTTGAAATGTTTCCATGACCATATGACGTAGGGATGAACGTGATAAGGTTGATCACTGCCTTCCTCAAGGATAACTACTCTGAATTTACGTAGCTTCTCTGGACTCCTCACAAAGACTTCACTAATCCATGAGGAAAAAAGGAAGGAAACTATAAAATAAATTCTTTAAAATTCATAATTTGATTGATGAATGAAATAAATGAGTTCACACTCCTTTAAAGAGGGATACTAACCCATATGAGAAGTTTCAGAATCAAACTACAACTAAAACTCCTAGAAATCGCGACTTACTATTTATAGACGTTTGTGGTGTCTTCTAGTGTGCATGGTTTTCGGCTAAAAATAGTGAGTGTCCTATTTGGCTTCACCATGATGTTGGGCGCAACTCCTAAAGCCCAACGGATGAAGAGTTATACTCAAACTAAAACTTACTATAAATAGTAAAAACAAAAATAAAACAGGAATTCGATTGTCGATCTGATGGTATTTCCCAAATTCAGTATGGGTGCTAAAGTAGCTCGTCCTACCCAAAATCATATATAGTACGTTGAATAACTCATTTTGGATTGTGAGATACGCCCGATTTAAGGTCCCGACGGTCCGGATCACTTCCACTTGTGATCAGGTCTTTTCTGGTCCATCTTGGCCATGAAACTGTCTGCAACCCACTCTACATCACCATATTTCCATTGTTTCCCGTGGTATGGTCCACGTGAGCTTTAAAACTACCTCACTTTTTGAGCTCATGCCGTAAGATTATTTGTGTACCCAATCTTCCTTGGTTTGCCTTGGTCCCAAAAATAGGCTGATTCAACATTCAGGTGGGCCACCATGGTATTTTATACGTAAAACATCTAAATTCAAGTGGTATAACGCGTTGGTTTATGGAATACTGTAATTTTTAGGCAAATCTTCATTCTGATGAGGCAAATCACATGAATGGATCGGAGGCATAAACACCTACACAGCTCATGCACGGTGACTGTGTCAACCAAACTGTTTTGTATTATAGAATGGCACACCTGAGCGTTGGATCATAATTATTGCTGGGTCGGAATGGTGTGGATTTTATGAAAGTTCCACCCACCTTGGTCATGGTTGGCAATAGGTTTAAAGATACCTAATGCTGAGGTATGATCCGGGGGTTCTTGGTCCAAATCTCATGCCTTCCATTTCTTAACGGGTGGCCCACCTGACGAGTGCACCAGCCTGATACTTGGACCTATACTTGTGAGTGGGCTTATAGAGCTCTTAACGGATATGGTACTCTTGGGTCGGGTTTAGTTTTTGGACATAGGCTCCAAGCTTATGAGCTTTTGGATACCCAGAGGCACCCATCAGATCATTAGACCTTGGTTTCAAATTTGGGTTGTGATGCAGAGCGGGTTGCAGACAGTTTCATCGCCAAGATGGATCAGTGATGTTTTATTTAAACCAACATGATTTAAATGATTTTTAAACTCGCAAGTATACGAATCGGATGTAGATATGGTACGTATTACGAGATCGTTCCCACGAGGACTGGTCGTCACAAATTCAAATCTATGATTCTCCTTAACTAATCCAACAAATAATGGAGCGAATTACTAAGCACAATTCTATGAAAAACAATTGAAAACAGGGAAGAAAATTCAATCAGAAAGACAGCACTAGGACTTTCGAATCCACCCCTAATATCCTAACCCTTGTTTTATCTGTTGATTCACCTTAATCTAGATTGATACCACTTATATAGAGAAAGCACAATCTGTGTCCTTAATCGAGCATACAGAATGTCTAATTCCTTTAAGCAATGCCATGAATAACATATCCCATGTCCTTGGTCGGGCACATGGAATGTACAGTTCATTAAAGCACCCTGTTTCTTCCTCTATAGGAAACCTATTCATGATCAAACACAAGCACCTAGAATAATCATCCAGACAACATCTATATATAGACTCTGGTCGAGTTCATAGATGGAGAAGTATAGAATTTAAACTAATCAAACCCACTTAGAGAAAGAAACACACCAATCAAAACAAAGTAAAATCAAAATATAATAAGAGTATTCAAATTAGGGGCTTCATCTCAGCCCTAGCTGAAAGATTAGCAATCCATGAAATTGATTAGGAAAGAAGGAAAAATAAATATGAAAAATAGGAACATCTCCCTTCTTCCTTCCTCTCTCTCTCTCTCTCTCTCTCTCTCTCTCTCTCTCTCTCTCTCTTGTCTTTGGCTTTCCTCCCCAGCTATGGATCTGGACTTCTCTTTTTTTTTGGGCTCTCTCTCTATTTCCTCTTTTATAGCCTTCTCCAGACAGTGGTAAAATTTCTGAAGTCGGCGAAAGAAAAGTCGGTGCGTATACACCTTTGACGCAGCTAAAAGCGGAGCTTCAAAAGTCTCTTGTTCTTTGAGGTTCGTTCAAAGGATTGACGTCCCTTTGGACGATTTTGAGTGGCCTACCCGATGGACGCATTGGATCTTGCATCCGATCGTCGCCGAGAGAACACCACCGCTCGAAAAATTCGACAGCGTCGGACGCGTAAACAGAGGTGCGGAACTTCTTCGGCTGTTGCATTGGCGGGGCCCACTTCAGTTCTCTTTTGAAAAATCCACGCTGTTCATTCGTATCACGAAAAAAATTCATTCAGGAATACTCAATTCCAGATCATGGTTATGGTGGCCCACAAAGTTTTAAACTCACCGTTCGTTGTTCTATTGAATCGTTTGAAACCTCAATAACATCATAATTCCAAATTCCAGAAGCTATGCATGGTTTTTGGTTACCCTAGGAAATTGATGGACGGTCTGGATCAGAAATCAGACCGTGATCGAGATCACGGTGTGGCCCACAACGGCCGGTTTTCACGGACGCTTAAACAGGGTAACGCAACTCTTTCGCTGCGGCGCTGGTGTGGCCCACTTCGTTGCTTCTTTGATAAATCAGTACCGTTAATTGAATGTATCTCGAGATTTCAGTCGGAAATGACTGCTTTTGGATTATTTTTAGTGTGGTCCACTTGATCTTCTGCTCCACCGTCTGTCTTGCGTTTGGCGGTGGAAATAGTGTGATCGCATGTGTGAGGCCGAAATTCCACCTAGGTGAGGGTCTTACCTACCCCAGAAGCACAATGAACGGTTCAGATCTTTTGAAACGATGATGTGTGGACCCCACTATCGAAACCGACGCCGGACAGCGTTAACGCTGTTGCGTTTTTTAGAAACTCCAGATTTTTTGGTCGGTCAAAGGTCTGTTTGACCTTCGTTGTGTTGCTGTGCACGGCTAGTGCACTCGTGCATGATGCACACTCTGTTTGGGTGGGGTCCACTACAATATAAATGAGAAATCGGCACTATCCATCTTTTTTATCTCCCTGATTAATGGGTTGGGACCAAATTTGACGCATATCCTGTTATCAGGTGGGCCCCACTTACTGAATTAAGGGGCTGATCTGGCTGTTGGAGTACTTCTTGAAATATCCAGAGGTTGAAATTTAATATGTACGGTTAATTTATGGCCCTCATCCCATGTATGAAGTTTCGAACTGATCGGATGGCGGGAATCACGTGATCTTGCATTCTGGACCAATTTCAGGCCTCTTTAACGTGAATGGCTTGATTTCCTCGGATCCATGACATATAAATTCTTTAATCTTGATCCTCTGAAGTCCGTCCCTTGCTCTGGTGACTTCGGAACGTCAAATCCACGCTTGTAGTACTCTTTTTCAGTCAATACTCCTAATTATACTCTGTAAATAAAACACGAATAAAATACGGTGTTAGGCATTATCATATACGTAAAATAAGGCAATAATCGGGGTCTGATATGCAATATTTGACCCTCATCACAACCCCCAACCAGCATTTTGTTAGTCCTGAGCAAAACATGCGAAAAGTAATTTTAGAAGTAACAGGGTAATTCTTGTAAACTCGAGTGACTTATGAATAAATAGTCGAGATGTGATCATTCTATGATTCATGCATGGTGAGTGAAATTTTCTCTCGGAATCAAGTTCACTGTAAATTTCATAATCAAGTTCAAAATATTAAACCATTAATTAGAACAACTCTAAACACCGAGTTCCATGAGTGTATAGTGTAATCTCGGCTTACAATCATTAAAAGATCCAATTGTCAATTTCATGATATCATTAGTAATTTGTGACAACCGAACCTGAAACCAACACTAGCATTTTAGATCATCTTTTCGTTTTATCAGCCTTTGATTTCCTTTATAAACAGTGGTGCCAAGGAGGGGAATCAAATCCGCACCTATAGGGAGCAAACCTATGGTGAAAACTTGTCGCCTAACTCTTTTCTCATGTCAACTATGGGGAATCGAATCTTCATCTATAGGGAGCAAACCTATGATGACGATTATGCGACTTACTCTTTCAATTCTTCTTTATAAACTAATGCTAAAAATTTTTGTTTTTCAGGCTGGTTCCTTTCATGCTTAACGCTTACCAAGTTAATCATTCAATTTTCGAATCGAAACCTTAATGTGTAAGCGAGATGTGATATGCGGAATCATGACTCAATCAATGCTTAAAACTTCTAATCATGGGTTAACAATTCAAAATTGACTGTGAAATCAAGCAGATGGCCGAATCCAAGAGTCATAAGTTACCCATATTCTCGACTATCCGTCAAAATCACTTTGAATTCATCAGAATTTCCAGAAAAATTTTTAAAAATTTTCACAATTTCTGCTCAAGACCAAGAAAATACTGATTAGGTAACCTAATCCCCCACCCCCAACCTAAAATCTACATTGTCCTCAATGTAAAAGAAATAATCATGCGATGCACATGGGACAATGAAAGTAAAAGAGGAAGGAGGGGAAGATAGTACCTGGACGGAGAATCAAGAGGCTTCCTTAGAAAAATATCATCGTAAAACAGGTTAGCACAAGAGAGACATCAACAAAAACAAAACAAAAAATAACAAAAATAAAATCCCAAAAAGATCCTACCTATACCACTTTCGCAGGTGCTCTCGATTGCATTTAGCGTATGCAACAAGCCTTTAAACCCCTAGGTTACCCCTAGTGGACGAGTTGTAGTCTCGTGAGGGTTTGCAGTAATGTTACCCACAAATATTGAACTAACTAACTAGGAAAATAAAATGGAATGAAAAGCTGGGTTGCCTCCTAGGAGCGCTAAGTTTAACGTCTTCAGCCAGACAAGAACGGACCATGAATTAACTAATCTTTATAACCAGGGTCCGCCAAAGAAATTACTTCAACACCTTAATTAACCAATCCCAGACAAGTGATGTGAGTTCCCATGAGCTGTGCTATCTGAAATGAGGTAACTGACACTGTCGTCAAATAATTTAAGGACTTCTGCTCGAACGACTTCTTCCATGTTAGGATCACGCTTCCTTTGTATTTCACGCGACATTTCTACAACATGATCTATACATACAGTGGGGCATACTCCCTGTATTTCCGCTATCTTCCGTTCAATTGCTGCCTTATATGCTCTAAGAACATTAAGCGACACCTCTTCTTTGTCTTCTCGAGTTAAAAACGTCTTTGTCGGAAGAGTCTCAGAGGGATGAAGAGGTTCCACTTTCGCTCTCCATTTTTCAGTTTCCAATATAGGAGTAGAGTCGAGCAGTGCATTGACTTCGTGGATGGGACTATCGATGTCAAAATCCATGCCATATTGTGCTAAGCAAGTCTCAAGTGGATCTTCAAAAGATTTACGGAAGGAGTCCTGCACTAGACTCTCGATCATGTCCACTTCAGATATGTCATCCAAATCTGCGGATTGTTGTCCTGCATTAAAGACATTGAGTTTAATATTCATATTACCAAAGGACAATTTCATAACTCCATTCTGGCAATTTATAATAGCATTAGATGTGGCCAAAAATGGACGACCCAAGATGATTGGGATCTGATTATGAAGATTCTGGACAGGCTGAGTATCTATAACTATGAAATCCACTGGAAAATAAAATTTATCAACCTGGATTAACACGTCTTCAATAACACCCCGGGGCACCTTGACAGATCTATCAGCTAGTTGTAATGTTACTTTAGTCGGTTTCAACTCACCAAGTCTTAGCTGCTCATAAACCGAATATGGTAACCAATTAACGCTCGCCCCTAAATCAAGCAATGCCTTCCCGATCTTATGATCTCCTATGCCGTAAGAAATGGTGGGAGCTCCTGGATCCCTAAATTTAGGAGGGGTGTTATGTTGAATCATGGAGCTGAGCTGCTCTGCAAGGAAGACTTTCTTATGAACATTCTGCTTACGCTTTTGAGTACATAAATCTTTAAGAAACTTAGCGTAAGCAGGGACTTGCTTGATAGCGTCAAGCAACGGGATGTTGACTTACACTTTTTTAAACACAACCAAGATTTCATCAAAGTTATTTCTTTTCTTTATTGGTGCCAGGCGTTGAGGAAAGGGTGCTTTGGGCACATAGGGTGGCACATTAGTGGCTTTTGGAGAGTCAGAGAGCTTTTGGACTTTGGATGCATTGGTGTGACTATCTGCTTCATCTTGATCTTCTGTTTTAGAATTTGATTCATCCCTAGGCATCTCTATTCTGTTATCAATCTGCTTGCCTGACCTAAGGGTAGTGATCGATTTGGCCTGTTCATGATATTGCCCTTGGTTGGAATTAGAGCCAATCTCATACTGTCCCTTTGGATTAGCCTCAGGTTGGCTAGGGAACTTGCCCTTCTCTCTCTCACTCAATGTGGCAGCTAATTGACCCATTTGTACTTCCAGCTTGGCAATGGATTGCGCATTTGCATGTAAGCTTTGCTGGTTGGCTAGTAAGGTTTGTTGGGTGTCTTTTTGGAATTGGAGAGAACTCTACATAAAAAGATGGAGTGTATCCTTAAGAGATGGTTTCCTTGATTGTGTAGATAGTTGTTGATAGTGCGGAAACTGTTGAAGTTGTTGATTGCCAACTTGGAGGTGCGGTTGCATGGGAGGATTTCCAGATGGTCCTCCTTGTTGTGATCCTTTTGCCCAAGAAAAATTTGGATGTCTAGCCCACCCTGGGTTGTATGTGTTCGAGTAAGGATCATTCCCAGGTTTTTGAAAAGTGTTCATAGCATGTACTTGTTCAGAGAGAAGTTCTAGGGATGCTGCACCAGATGGACAAGACTGCATAGGATGGACAGGACTAGAACATATTACGCAAGCCTCGGCTTGAGTTGTTTGTGGAGGTTCATTATTTAATACCAGAGCATCAACTTTCTTTGTCAGGTTATCAAGCTTGGCGCACAGATCTGGCATGACTCCTATCTCATATATACCACCTCTCTTTTGTGGTTGGGGACTTCTGTCACCTCTATTTGAATAGTCCCATTGCTGGAAATTTTCGCACAAGGTTTCAAAGAAGTTCCACGCTTCGACATCACTTTTGGTCATGAATGACCCTCCACTGGTGGCATCAACCATGTGACGGTTCTGGGGTGTCAGACCGTCATAGAAGTATTGAACTTGTTGCCATTTCTCAAAACCATGGTGACGACATTTAAGAAGCAAGTCCTTTCATCTTTCCCAACATTCATGAAAGTGCTCGCCCTCTTTTTGTGTGAAGTTAGTAATTTCTCTACGGAGGGCATTGGTTTTGTGAACGGGGAAGAACTTGTTTAAGAACTTCTTAGACAGTTGGTCCTATGTAGTGATAGACCCAACTTCTAGAGAATTCAACCATGCTTTCGCCTTATCCTTCAAAGAAAAAAGAAAAAGGCGCAAACGGATCGAATCGTCTGAAAAGTTTTGAAACCTAAAGGTAGAGCAAATGTCTAGGAATTCTTTCACATGATGATATGGGTCCTCCTTGTCTAAACCATAAAAGGAAGGCAACAACTGTATGACCCCAGTCTTGAGTTCAAAGTGTCTTTACCGTGGTGGTGGGCAACACTATGCATGAAGGCGCATTGAATTGGACGGGAGCTGAATAATCTCTAAGAGCTTTAGTTCTATTCTCTTCCGCCATTTCAAATAGGATGTTTCTAAATCTTCTACGAAAAGTTCTTTCTATTTCAGTATCAAAAGGTGCTAGTTCTATGTTTAGAGATCTATGTCCTAGCATAAACTATGTTATTGCAATGTAAGAAAGAAAACTAAACTAAGAAGCAACCTAAGAAAAATAAAACTAGAACTAGAAACTATGAGATTCTAAAACAAGTTAAAACTATGTAAATAAGAATGGGAAGAAAGAACTCGGAAAAGGAGATGATTGATGTCAAAAATTTTAAGAAGCTCTTCCTTCACTTAGTAGCTTCCTTCCTCAATTCCAAATTAGAAGTTTATTTCAGGACCCTACAAAACAGGAAATAGGTTAGTTTCTAAAATAAAGAAAAGAACTCTAAGTTAGTAAAATCCTAAGCTATGAATTATGATAAGAGAGAATCCTAAATTCAATTTGGAACGAAACAGTCCCCGGCAACGGCGCCAAAAACTTGATGTTTTATTTAAACCAACATGATTTAAATGATTTTTAAACTCGCAAGTATATGAATCGGATGTAGATATGGTACGTATTACGAGATCGTTCCCACGAGGACTGGTCATCACAAATTCAAATCTATGATTCTCCTTAACTAATCCAACAAATAATGGAGCGAATTACTAAGCACAATTCTATGAAAAATAATTGAAAACAGGGAAGAAAATTCAATCAGAAAGAGAGCACAAGGACTTTCGAATCCACCCCTAATTATCCTAACCCTTGTTTTATCTGTTGATTCACCTTAATCTAGATTGATACCACTTATATAGAGAAAGCACAATCTGTGTCCTTAATCGGGCATACAGAATGTCTAATTCCTTTAAGCAATGCCATGAATAACATATCCCATGTCCTTGGTCGGGCACATGGAATGTACAGTTCATTAAAACACCTTGTTTCTTCCTCTATAGGAAACCTGTTCATGATCAGACACAAGCACCTAGAATAATCATCCAGACAACATCCATATATAGACTCTGGTCGAGTTCATAGATGGAGAAGTATATAATTTAAACCAATCAAACCCACTTAGAGAAAGAAACACACCAATCAAAACAAAGTAAAATCAAAATATAACAAGAGTATTCAAATTAGGGGCTTCATCTCAGCCCTAGCTGAAAGATTAGCAATCCATGAAATTGATTAGGAAAGAAGGAAAAATAAATATGAAAAATAGGAACATCTCCCTTCTTCCTTCCTCTCTCTCTCTCTCTCTCTCTCTCTCTCTCTCTCTCTCTCTCTTGTCTTTGGCTTTCCTCCCCAGCTATGGATCTGGACTTCTCTTTTTTTTTAGGCTCTCTCTCTATTTCCTCTTTTATAGCCTTCTCCAGACAGTGGCAAAATTTCTGAAGTCGGCGGAAGAGAAGTCGGTGCGTATACACCTTTGACGCAACTAAAAACGGAGCTTCAAAAGTCTCTTGTTCTTTGAGGTTCGTTCAAAGGATTGACGTCCCCTTTGGACGATTTTGAGTGGCCTACCCGATGGACGGATTGGATCTTGCATTCGATCGTCGCCGAGACCACACCACCACCCGAAAAATCTAGCAGCGTCGGACGCGTAAACAGAGGTGCGGAACTTCTTCGGCTGTTGCATTGGCGGGGCCCACTTCAGTTCTCTTTTGAAAAATCCACGCCGTTCATTCGTATCACGAAAAAAATTCATTCAGGAATATTCAATTCCAGATCGTGGTTATGGTGGCCCACAAAGTTTTAAACTCACCATTCGTTGTTTTATTGAATCGTTTGAAACCTCAATAACATCATAATTCCAAATTCCAGAAGCTATGCATGGTTTTTGGTTACCCTAGGAAACTGATGGATGGTCTGGATCAAAAATCCGACCGTGATCCAGATCACGGTGTGGCCCACAACGGCCGGTTTTCACGGACGCTTAAACAGGGTAATGCAACTCTTTCGCTGCGGCGCTAGTGTGGCCCACTTCGTTGCTTCTTTGATAAATCAGTACCGTTACTTGAATGTATCTCGAGATTTCAGTCGGAAATGACTGCTTTTGGATTATTTTTAGTGTGGTCCACTTGATCTTCTGCTCTACCGTCTGTCTTGTGTTTGGCGGTGGAAATAGTGTGATCGCATGTGTGAGGCCGAAATTCCACCTAGGTGAGGGTCTTACCTACCCCAGAAGCATAATGAACAGTTCAGATCTTTTGAAACGATGATGTGTGGACCCCACTATCGAAACCGACGCCGGACAGCGTTAACGCTGTTGCGTTTTTTAGAAACTCCAGATTTTTTGGTCGGTCAAAGGTCTGTTTGACCTTCGTTGTGTTGCTGTGCACGGCTAGTGCACTCGTGCATGATGCACACTCTGTTTGGGTGGGGTCCACTACAATATAAATGAGAAATCGGCACCATCCATCTTTTTTATCTCCCTGATTAATGGGTTCGGACCAAATTTGACGCATATCCTGTTATCAGGTGGGCCCCACTTACTGAATTAAGGGGCTGATCTGGCTGTTGGAGTACTTCTTGAAATATCCAGAGGTTGAAATTTAATATGTACGGTTAATTTATGGCCCTCATCCCATGTATGAAGTTTCGAACTGATCGGATGGTGGAAACCATGTGATCTTGCATTCTGGACCAATTTCGGGCCTCTTTAACGTGAATGGCTTGATTTCCTCGGATCCCTAACGTATAAATTCTTTAATCTTGATCCTCTGAAGTCCGTCCCTTGCTCTGGTGACTTCAGAACGTCAAATCCACGCTTGTAGTACTCTTTTTCAGTCAATACTCCTAATTATACTCTGTAAATAAAACACGAATAAAATACGATGTTAGGCATTATCATATACATAGAATAAGGCAATAATCGGGGTTTGATATGTAATATTTGACCCTCATCAATTAGAAAAGGCTCGATCGGAAATGGAGGTGATCTGGACTGTCAGAACTTAAAATGGAGGTATCTCACAAACTGTAACGAGCTATCGGACGTATCTTGTATGATTTTGGGGTAGGACGAGCTAGTTTAATTAGCCACCCAACCCCACTATGCTGGGTTGCCCACGCTGAATTTGTGAAATACCATCAGATTGACCTTCGAATTACTGTTTTAATTTCAGTTTTCCTATTTATAGTAAGTTTTAGTTTTAGTATAAATCTTTATCCGTTGTGCCTCAAGAGTTGCGCCCAAACACGAAAAGTGCTTAAGAGTAGTTAGGGGAACATCATGGTTCGGCCAAATAGGACACTTGGCCGAAAACCATGCGCACTATTAGGAATCATGACAATCTATAAATAGTACGTTTACTATTTATAGTAAGTCACGATTTCTAGGAGTTTTAGTTGTAGTTTAATTCCGAAACTTCTTCCATACATGGCTTAGTATCCCTATTTAAACAGGTGTAAACTTGTTTATTCATTCATCAATCAATTTATGAATTTTTTAGAATATTATTTCTATTTTCTTGTTTTTTTTTTTCATGGATTCGAGAAGTGTCTGTGAGGAGTTCAGGGAAGCTTTGTGGATTCGAAATAGTTATCCTTGACAAAGATGGTGATCGACCTCATCACGCGTCAGTCTGGGAACCTTAAAAAGGGCCATTGATATGGTCAACTCACTTGAACTCAAGAATCTTAATTCAGCTAAGCTCATTCTGCAACAATCTTATTGGTCCTAGCCCTCCACATTTTGGTAACTTGAGAAACTTAATCCTTTCTACATTGACAAAAAAGATCAATTCTAGCTCATTTTTCATGAAATAGAGAGATTAATTAATAAAATCTCTGTAGTTTGGACATCTCCTTTAGCCTTCTAATAGGTTCCATCCCTTCCAGTGTAGGGAATTTGACCAAGTGTTTTAATGGTCGAAAATCAGATAACTGGGTCAATCCCTTCAGAAATAAGGAAAGTTATCAGGTTCCTTCCTTCCAAATTTAGAGAACTTGGGCTGCTCTTTCCAAGCTTTCCATAGTTGAAAAAACAGACTTCTTGTCTGTCCCTCTAGAAATTGGAAAATTACAACTCTCTAACTAGACATAAGTTTGCAGAGAAGACATCTCACCGGTTTGATCACTCCTACTTCAGGTATCTTAATGGTTGTTTGGTCTAATGCCTCAAGAAATGTCAAATATTTAGTATCTTCCAACTTGACCAATGATAACTTTTCAGGCTACTTGCTGCAACAAATATGCCAAGGTGGATAAAAAATATAACAACAACAACAATAATAAAGACAAATGCCAAGGTGGAGAGTTTTCAACCCTTAACTGCAAACAACTACCATTCAAAATCTTGTAGATGTTTGATGCAGGGAAGGACGTGAGGTCGAGCACCGTCTTCCTCAAGGTGATAATTGTTGCGAATCCACAGAACTTCTCTCGACTCCTCACAGAGACTCCTCGAATCCACGAGAAAAAGAACAAGAAAATAGAAAATAAATTCTATAAAATTCGAAATTGATTAATGAATGAAATAAACGAGTTCACAACCCTTTAAATAGGGATACTAAGCAATGGAAATAATTTTAGAATCAAACTACAACTAAAACTCTTAGAATTCGCAACTTACTATAAATAGTAAACTTACTATTTTATAAACGGTTGTGATTTCCACCACACAAGGTTTTCGGCCAAAAATAGTGTCCTATTTGGCTTCACCCCGCTGTTCTCCTAATTATTCTAAGCACTTTTCATGGCACAACTACTCAAGCCCAACGGATGAAGAGTTATTATTAAACTAAAACTTATTATTTATAGTAAAAACGAAATTAAAATAGGGAAACAACCGTCGATCTGATCGTATTTTGCAAATCCGGCTTGTGCAACCCAACATGGCAGGGTTGGGTGGCTAAAGTAGCTTGTCCTACCCCAAAATCATATATTTTACGTCCGATAACTCATTTTGGTTTGCGAGATACGTCCGTTTTAAGTTCTGACATTCCGGATCATCTCCGTCTCCAATCGGGCCTTTTCTGTTCCATCTTGGCCATTAAATTATCCGTGACTCGCTCTACATCAATGTTGATCTCAGTTACAATATATTGTAATTGGGGAGAACCACCAGAATTCAAAATTACTCGAGTCTCTCGAGACAAGATTACTCATGGACTGGTTTAGGAAGTCAAGCCAGTACTAATTTTGGCATTTTTAAAATTCAAATATTCTGCAGCTTACTCATAAACTCACATATTTGTGACCCATCCCCATATCTAGGAAAACTCTGGCCGGATTTGTCTCAACAATAGTTTGGGTTCTAATCTGTCTTTCTTGAGAAGGGATGTTCAATTTCTGTTTCACTGATTTTGCATGCGCTGATTTGGAGGGTCCTCTACTTGATATTGCAAAGCCTGTCTGCACTCTCTAGCAAGAAAAGGTCACAAAGTTACAATCTTCATTAGCCTTCCTCTTTTGCATTTGTTGGCATTTTTCACTAGAGAGGAGGAAATGTAAAATAACAGGTGAAAGAAATAACCAGGGAGTTCTATTTGTAGTATCGATTTAGGACAGGAAGATTGTGTACAAAGACATCATAGGCAACAAATGATTCTGATGAAAGAATTGCACGAGGATGAGAGGATATGGGAAAGTTCACAAAGCAAATCTCCCAACAGGTCAAGTTATGAACATAAAGAATTTAACTTACCAGAAAGCTTTCAGGTAGTTGATATATGAGAGGTTTCCAAAATGAGCTACGAGCATTAATAAAAATTCATTGTGATGTCGTGATGTTGTTACGATCCCAATAGTTTAAAGAGCCTTAGCTTGATGCATTCTATCAATCATAGGGCTTTTGGCATATTGGTTAGGTTCTTAACAATCAGTATAAGAGCTAACGCCATGTCCTATGCTTGAGTCACATAAGGGCGACCCTTACAAAGGACAACTTAGATTAGAGTGAAAGCCGCCACAGTGTGGAAATGGCTACCTAAGCAACCAAAGTGCAACTTCCAAGTGGAAAGGGCTACCTGGATAACTAGAGTGCAACTACCATTCCCGAGGGCTATCTGGAATAGAGGCCAGAGCAAGTGCTGCTACAGAGTGGGCCGCCGTGGACATTGGCAACGGAGCATGGTGGAATTTTACAATCCTAATGGTTTAAATAGCCTAGCTTGATGCATTCTATCATTGGTTAGGTTCTTAACAGATGCATTCATGGGATCATTTGGTGTCTTTTGGCAACATGCAGTTGAGTTTTGATAATTCGACAATAGGAAATCGATTTCATGAGAATTTGATTCTGTCAATCATATTTGGCAACATGGAATTTGATTTTGGAAAATGGGCCTACAATCCAAAAACTATGTTTCCATGCTGGGAAATGAACCTAGCATTGGTAAGCATTTAAAAAATATGGCCATTGGACCAGAACTAGTAAAGTGTATAATACCTAAACCATCCTTTGCTCAAGCATTAAATGTTAGGTTTTTTCAAAATAAGAAGAAAAGAAAATTGAATAAGAAGGGTTGTGACTTTGGTGATTGTTGGTGTGAATGGTGATGCCTCTTGGTAAAGGGAGTATTTTTTGAATTTGAAATGGAGGGATGCCATTGTTGGAAAGACACCACCATTGATTAAAAGACACCATGGAAGAAGATGTCTTTTCATGAAAAGAGAAGATGATGTCTTTTCATGAAAAGGGCCTTAAGCATCTCTTATGATTCTATATAAACCCATCTCTAGGTCAATCCGAATTAACAATTTCCAACAATCTCTTCTTCATCTTCTTCTTCTTCTCCAATTTCGTTTTTGGATGTTCTTTGAAAAAATACAGTTTTCAGGCGCTAAACTGCAAATAGTTTTTCAGGCAGTAAATTACAAACAGTTTTCAGGGGGTAAATTGTAACAGCACAGAAGTCAGGGTTGTACGCTGTAAAAGTGTATTCGGGGTGCGATTTTTCGGTTTTGCAGGCCGAAACCCACATTTCTTCGGTCTTGGAGAAGAGGCTTATTGTATCCTGGAGGCAGATTTGCTGTAACCCTCTTGCAAATTGGTTTAATCACCAGTAGGGTGCGAATATTGCCTTAAAGATAGTGACATCGTAACGCGCCTTAAACCTATCTTTAAGTGATTTATTTTCTAATTTTCTGCCTCAAAAATAACATTTTTAAGGCAATATTATGGCCTCTTCTATGGGTCATCCTGACTTTGTTCGAATTACGCCGTTTGACGGCTAAAATTTTCTTCGATGACAATCGATGGTCCATCTCTTCCTCACATCACTCAAGTTGGATCATGTACTCACTCAAGATCCTCCTTCACCACCATCTGATGATGATACGTTAGAACAAATTCAAAAGAGACAAAGTTAGGAGCGTAACGACTACCTATGCAAAGGTCATATCTTCAACGCTCTTTCTGATTCGTTATACGTTGTTTACCGTCAAAAGAAGACTGCTAAGGATTTGTGGCAGGCGCTGCTCACCAAATACACATTACAGGATGAAGGCAACAAAAAATTTCTAGTAAATCAGTTTTTAGAATTTAAAATGTTGGATGAAAAACCTGTCCTTGATCAAGTACATAAGTTACAGGTCATCATCCAACAACTTATTGCTAATGGCACTAATCTTGACGAATCTTTCCAAGTATCCATCATTATTGCTAAACTTCCACCTAAATGGAAGGATACTAGAAAATCATTAAAACAGAAAAAAGGGAAAATGTCCTTGGAGGACCTCCTAATGTTTCTTCGAATAGAAGAAGAATCTAGGGTCCGTGACAAAAATGAAGAACAACAAGAGGCCCTAAGTAATGCTAATATAGTCGAGAATAGTGTGAATCGAGAATTAGAGAAGCCACCTTTCAAGAAAGATAATAGGCTCAAACTAATAACCAAGGGTTAAAAAAGAACACATCTAAGAAGGGTCCATGCTTCTTTTGCAAAATCCCTGGTCACTTTAAGAAAGACTGCCAAAAATACAAAAAGAAAATGCGAGAAAAGAAACAACAAGTCAATATGACGGAAGACATGAATCTGGCAGCTGTCGTTTCTGAAGTTAATATGTTGAACGAGGATGTTGAATGGTGGGTAGATTCTGGTGCTACCAGACATGTTTGTAGAAATTACAATATGTTCAATTCCTACGAATTAGTAGGGGAAAATCAGGAACTATATATGGGTAATGCCTCCACATGTAAGGTTGTAGGAAAATGGAAGGTACGTCTTAATCTAACTTCTGAAAAAGTCCTTACTCTGAACGATGTGCTGCATGTACCGGATATTAGGAGGAATCTTATTTCAACTAGTCTACTGACTAAGTTTGGATTTAGACTCCTATTTGAATCCGATAAATTGATTGTGTCTAAAAATGAGGTATATGTAGGGAAGGGCTATGTATCCAATGGAATGTTCAAATTGAACCTCATAAATGGAAATTCTTCTTCTGTTTATATGCTTGATTCACATGATGTTTGACATGCTAGATTAGGACATATTAGTTATCGTAGAATGGATAATATGTCTAATCTTAATCTAATTCCTAAGTATACAAAACCTAACGACAAATGTAGTATTTGTGTACAATCTAAAATATTTAGAAAACCGTTTCCAAGGGTGGAACGAGAATCACAACTCCTAGACCTAGTTCGTAGTGACATATGTGAAATGAGTGGCTTAATAACAAGAGGAGGAAAGAGGTATTTCATAACCTTTATAGATGATTTCTCCCGTTATACCTTAGTATACTTATTGAAGAATAAAGATGAGGTACTATATAAATTCAAGATATACAAGGCAGAAGTTGAGAACCAGTTAGATCGTACGATTAAAATTCTAAGGTCGGATAGGGGAGGAGAATATCTATCTTTAGAATTCTCGGAGTTTTGTAAAACTCATATTATAATTCACCAAATTACAGCTCCCTATTCACTCCAACAAAATGGGATAGCAGAACGGAAAAACGGGTCTCTCATAGACATGGTAAACTCTATGCTCAATAATGCGTGTTTAAGTTCAGGATTTTGGGGAGAAGCTCTATTAACTGCTTGTTATATCTTTAATAGGATACCTCACTCTAAAACTTGTAAGACTCCGTATGAATTATGGAAGAATAAGATTCCTAACATCTCATACTTCAAGGTATGGGGTTGTAGAGCCTTAGTTAGGCTTACTGATCCTAAAAGGCCCAAGATAGGGTTGAGATCTCTTGAGTATATTTTCATAGGATATGCACGAAATAGTAAGGCTTATAGGTTTCTAGTTGTAGAATCTAATCATGCTATCCAAATAAACACTATAATAGAATCTAGAGATGCCGAGTTTTATGAAAACTCATTCTTTTCTATAACTAGAAAAGAGACAAAACCTCAAGATCCTAGTACAAGCAGTAGTTCTCAAATACCTGATCAAGGTATCAGCGGTCTCGATAAAGAAGACATAAAACCTAGAAGGACCAAGAGGATCATAACAGGTACATCTTTTGGACCCGATTTCTACCTTTTGCTAATAGAAGGAGATAAAGATAACATAACAGAGGAAACCATGTTGATATATAACATAGAAAATGATCCAGTAACAATAGATGATGCCCTTAGATCTCAAGATGCTTCTTTTTGTAAGGAAGCTATAAACGATGAGATGGATTTTATATTACAAAATGGAACATGAAAACTTGTGGATCTGCCCCCAGGATCAAAACCAATAAGCTGTAAATGAATTTTTAAAGAAAATTAAGATCGGATGGAACTACAGAAAGGTTTAAGGTCAGATTAGTGGCTAGAGAATTTACACAAAAAAAAGGTATTGATTTTTTCGATACTTATGCTCCAGTAGCAAGGATATCAACTATCCGAGTTTTAGTTGCCCTAGTATCCATTCATAAGTTAGAAATTCATCAGATGGATGTAAAGACAGCCTTTTTAAATGGTGACCTCGATGAAGAGGTTTACATGGAGCAACCAGAAGGTTTTATAATTCCAGGACAGAAAAATAAAGTGTGTAAATTGATCAAGTCACTATATGTACTTAAACAGGCACCTAAGCAGTGACATGAAAAATTCAATAAAGTACTCACCTCATATGACTTTAAAATTAATGAATCAGATAAGTGTGTATATTCAAAATTCTCTGATAATAAAGGAGTAATTATATGTCTCTATGTAGATGATATGCTAATCTTTCGTACTTGTTTAGAAGTTATAAATAACACTAAAAGATTCTTATCATCTAGTTTTGACATGAACGATATGGGTGAAGCTAATGTAATTTTAGGTATCAAGTTATTAAGAAACAATAATGGTATAACTCTATCTCAATCACATTATATTGAAAAGATACTCAAAAAGTTTGATCACTATGATAAGAACCCAGTTTCTACTCCTTTTGATTCTAATATTAAGTTAATTAAAAATAAAGGTCATAGTGTATCTCAGTTAGAGTATTCCAAGGTAATTGACAGTCTTATATATGCCATGATTTCTACTCAACCTGATATTGCTTTTGCAGTAGGTAAATTGAGTAGGTTTACAAGTAATCCAAGTTTAGATCATTGGAATACTATTTTTAGAGTACTCAGATACTTGAGAAAAACTATTAACTATGGTTTACATTTTTCTGGTTACCCTAGTGTACTTGAAGGGTATAGTGATGCAAGTTGGGTCACTGATTCTAATGAATCCAAGTCTACCAGTGGATGGATTTTTATACTTGGAGGAGCTGCCGTTTCTTGGAGATCTAAGAAGCAAACTTGCATATCTCACTCTACCATGAAATCTGAATTCATAGCTTTGACAGCTAGTAGTAAAGAGGCAGAATGGTTAAGAAATCTGTTATTAGAAATACCATTATTGGTAAGGCCTTTACCATCGGTCTCTATCTACTGTGATAGTGAAGCGACACTATCAAAGGCATATAACAAGACTTATAATGGAAAATCCAGATATATTAGTCTAAGGCATGGTTTTGTGCGGTAACTACTTAGTGACGGTGTTATAACAATACAATATATACGATCTATCCAGAATCTAGCAGACCCGTTCACCAAGGGACTGGTAAGGGATGTTGTCAGTAGAACATCAAGAGGAATGAGACTTAAGCCAATTTCACAGACACCGGATGAGGGAAACCCGACCTAAGTTAATAGGTTTAATGAGCAAAGTACCTCACAGGAAGTGGCTGAAGCAGCAATGTACGTTTTCTATCTGTCTCATTCCTGGATGTATGTATAGTGCTGGGTACCTGTAATGATAAAAAGGAGGATGAGCTGCTGCTCTTAATAAGTTCTTTCAAGGGTGCTATTATTACAGGGGCATTCATAAGGACTCACCTATATGAGTATTGGAAGTGGGGCTGCTTCCTGATGCTCAAGAGTTTTTGGCTACTCTCATGAACTCATGAATCCAGGAAAGAGCACAAGGCCGTTACTGTACTATAATTTTAGAACACATGACAATCGAAATATATGTGTGTGTAACATGTCCAGTTGTTTCATATAGAATACTTAGTTCAAGACCATAATCACTAAGGATTCTGATTCAACTTTGATTTATTTACACTAAGTGAAGGTTCAAGTTCATAAGACACCTTCTCCTATGCACATATGTTTCTTACATACCCTGACCTCTATATTTTGAAAAATAGTGGGGGATTGTTAGGTTTTTTCAAAATAAGAAGAAAAGAAAATTGAATAAGAAGGGTTGTGACTTTGGTGATTGTTGGTGTGAATGGTGATGCCTCTTGGTAAAGGGAGCATTTTTTGAATTTGAAATGGAGGGATGCCATTGTTGGAAAGACACCACCATTGACGAAAAGATACCATGGAAGAAGATGTCTTTTCATGAAAAGAGAAGATGATGTCTTTTCATGAAAAGGACCTTAAGCATCTCTTATGATTCTATATAAACCCGTCTCTGGGTCAATCCGAATTAACAATTTCTAACAATCTCTTCTCCATCTTCTTCTTCTTCTCCAATTTCGTTTTTGGATGTTCTTTGAAAAAATACAGTTTTCAGGCGCTAAACCGTAAATAGTTTTTCAGGCAGTAAATTACAAACAGTTTTCAAGGAGTAAATTGTAACAGCACAGAAGTCAGGGTTGTACGCTATAAGAGTATGTTCGAGGTGCGGTTTTTCGATTTTGCAGGTCGAAACCCACATTTCTTCGGACTTGGAGAAGAGGCTTATTGTATCCTAGAGGTGGATTTGCTGTAACCCTCTTGCAAATTGGTTTAATCACCAGTAGGGTGCGAATATCGCCTTAAAGATAGCGACATCGTAACGCGCCTTAAGCCTATCTTTAAGTGATTTATTTTCTAATTTTTCGCCTCAAAAATAACATTAAAAAATGGCCCTTTAGTTGAAACTCAATTCTAACATTTTTTTAAAGCTAGCCCCCAAACACAGGAGTCTGCAAAATAATAATAATAATAATAAAAATAAAAATAAATAAATAAAAAATATATATCCAATTCCATGGTGCCAAATGACCCATTAACAGAAATTCACCATTGCACTTATATATATAGTCAGTCCAACATGCTCCGTATTGTATATTTTCGGGCCTTGGCTGATACCGATACTCAGAACCATATAGTTATGCTCCATGTTTGATACGCATTTCTGGTCTACGAGTAGTAGAAAAGAGGAAGCATAGCTAATATCAGTTGAAGGAGCTAAGAAGAAATTTGAGTGGATTAAGAGGGTGAAAGTTACTGAAGATGCTTTGCTAATTATATGTATCTTTTGTAAAGCGTCTTAAGAAAATATTTTTCAGACCATTGACGGATTTCCTGCTTTTTTCACAAAATGAGGACGACTAAAAAATATGATGCCAGTAGCTTTGAGGTGGTCGCACAAGTGTTAGCAGGACAGCATGCAAGGTACCTTATCTCATATTTATCATCATCAAGTGGACCAATACACTCGTAGCAAATATGTTAGATCAACGTTGGAGACTGTGGACGCTGGATCACGGTTGGATCGTACTCACAGAGCCTTTGCCGGCTTTCTTGTATATTTATGGCAAGGGGTGACTTGGAGTCGTGACTAGGATTTCCAACAGACCTCATACGCAACCTGCGTCCAACAGTCACCCCATTCACACCAAAATTTTGTGGATCGGCAAATTCTCACGGTGCACGCTAAAACCATGAACGGCGAAAATACCGTTGCAACTTGCATTATACCGAGAAAAGAGAAAATATTATACAGCCACCATCGTTTGATCTCATTTTTTAAAATGTGCAGGTCATCCACGATGAGATCCATAGTACCAACGGTTCGGATCACTAAACTATATATGTAGACTTATTTATTTATTTATTTTTGAGAAATTTGCGACTGTACGACCCATATATGGCCCATTTGCGAGACGAAGCCCACCTCATTTTATCTTGCAAAAATAAGCCCCAGCTGTACGGACTCCTTCCCAAAGGTCGAAAATGCCCCCGCTTTTTCCTTCAAGCGGGAAGACGAGCGCTGACGCTCCTCGAACTCCGAGTTCTACGAACGGTTCAAAAGATATCAAAGTTACATGGCCCCACAGTTATGTATTTATTATATCCACAACGTTCATCCATATTTTTATCTAAAATAAAAAAATCATAGCCAAAGATCAACTGGACCACGCCACAAAGAACGGCAGAAAATTGATTTTCAACGTTGAAACTTTTGTAGGGCCCACCATAACATTTATTTTCCATCCAATCTATTCATAGGGTCAAAAAGACCTGGATGAACAGGAAAAACAAATTTCATAATGATCCAAAACTTCCGTGACCCCTGAAAGGGTTTCAACGGTAGACGTCAATCCTCCAAAGCCTTTTACAGTGTGGTCCACTTGATAGCTAAATCTTTCTTATTTTTCGTCTCAAGCCTTAATATGAGTTTTCCAAATAGTTGGACGGTTTGGATATAATACATACCTCACAATAGGACCACAAAAAGTGGTGGGGATTACAACAGCAAAATAAAAAAAAAAAAAAACAAAAAAAACCTAGGAGCTTGTAGCTACGGATTATCTTCGTAGCCATATCCGTAGCCCCTGCCTTTTCGATATGTCCTTTTATATGTATCGAAGGTCGTTCGATTAACCAAAAAAGGTCTAGAACAGTCCAGCGAGTTTGCCTAAAAATCCTTCAATTTTCGATATATATCGAAGTGCATTCGATATGTATCGAAGCTATAGCTACGGATTATAGCTGTAGCCATAACTATAGCCCCTGAAAGTCTATATAATTTTATTTTATTTTTTTAATTTTTTGCATGGAGAAATTTATTCTACCTACAATTTTCTCTAATACATATTTATACAAATATGTATATATAAGCATATAAAATTATTTTTCCCTATTTTTTTTTTCATTTATTTCTTTATTCATTTAACAAGAATATCTTCTAAACCAAAATTAGTTACTTGATTTTGGGGTTGGAGAAGCTACTTTAGCCAACTAACCTTGTTAATTTCCAAGATTCCATCAGGTTGATGGTCGAAAATCCATTTTATTCACTTTGCAAACAATTTTAATAAGTTTGCGGTTAATTTCATTCATTTCACGGTCCAATTGCTACACTTCACGGTCATTTCCATGTATATCACGGTCATTCCCGCCTATTCCGTGTTGATTCACGGTCATTTCGACGCATTTCACGGTCATATGCCTTCACTTTACAGTCATTTCGACGCATTTCACGGTCAATCCGCTTCACTTCATGATCATTTCTATGCATATCACGGTCATTCTCACATATTCCTTGTTGATTCACGGTCATTTCGACGCATTTCACGGTCATACGCCTTCACTTCACAGTCATTTTCGCGCATTTCACGGTCAATTCGCTTCACTTCACAATCATTTCCTTGCATTTCACGGTCATTCCCGCATATTCTGTGTTGATTCAGGGTCATTTCGACGCATTTCACGGTTATACCCCTTCACTTCACGGTCATTTCGACGCATTTCACGGTCAATTCGCTTCACTTCACGATCATTTTCATGCATTTCACGGTCATTCCTGCATATTCCGTGTTAATTCACGGTCATTTCGACGCATTTCACGGTCATACCCCTTCACTTCACGGTCATTTTCGCATATTTCACGGTCAATTCGCTTCATTTCACGATCATTTTCATGCATTTCACGGTCATTCCCACATATTCCGTGTTGATTCATGGTCATTTCGACACATTTCACGGTCATACCCCTTCACTTCACGGTCATTTCTACGCATTTCACTGTCAATTCGCTTCACTTCACGATCATTTTCATGCATTTCACGGTCATTCCCACATATTCCGTGTTGATCACAGTCATTTCGACGCATTTTACGGTCATACCCCTTCACTTCATGATCATTTTCGGGCATCTCACGGTCAATTCGCTTCACTTCACGATCATTTCTATGCATTTCACGGTCATTCCTGCATATTCCGTGTTGATTCACGGTCATTTCGATGCATTTCACGGTCATACCCCTTCACTTCACGGCCATTTCCAAGCATTTCACGGTCAATTCGCTTCACTTCACGATCATTTCCGTGCATTTCACGGTCATTCCCTCATATTCCATATTGATTCACGGTCATTTTGATGCATTTCGCGGTCATACCCCTTCACTTTACGGTCATTTTCGTGCATTTCACGGTCAATTCGCTTCATTTCACGATCATTTCCATGTATTTCACGGTCATTACCACATATTCCGTGTTGATTCACGGTCATTTCGACGCATTTCACAGTCATACCCCTTCACTTTACGGTCATTTCCGCGCATTTCACGGTCAATTCGCTTCAATTTACGATCATTTCCATGCATTTCACGGTCATTCCCGCATATTCCGTGTTGATTCACAGTCATTTCGACGCATTTCACGGTCAATTCGCTTCACTTCACGATCATTTCCATGCATTTCACTGTCATTCCCACATATTCCGTGTTGATTCACGGTCATTTTGACGCATTTCACGGTCATACCCCTTCATTTCACGGTCATTTTCGCGCATTTCACGGTCAATTCGCCTCACTTCACGGTCATTTTCATGCATATCACGGTCATTCCCGCCTATTCCATGTTGATTCACAGTCATTTCGGCGCAATTCACGGTCATGCCCCTTCACTTCACGATCATTTCTGCGCATTTTGCGGTCCAATCGCTTCACTTCACGATCATTTCCATGCATTTCACGGTCATTCCCGCCTATTCCGTGTTGATCATGGTCATTTCGGTGCATTTCACGGTCAATTCCCTTTATTTCACAGTCATTTCCATGCATTTCATTGTCAATTTGCTTCACTTTACGGTCATTTCCACGCATTTCACGGTCATTCCCGCCTATTCCGTGTTGATTCACGGTCATTTCGACGCATTTCACGGTAATGCCCCTTCACTTCACGGTCATTTTCGTGCACTTTACGGTCCATTTTCCTCACTTCACGGTCATTTCCATGCATATCACAGTCATTTCCGCCTATTCCGTGTTGATTCACGGTCATTTTGACGCATTTCACGGTCATGCCCCTTCACTTCATGGTCATTTCTGCGCATTTCCCGGTCCAATCGCTACACTTCATCGTGAAATGAGAGGAGTGCTGTGATTTGCGACAGAGGGAGAGGGAGTGGGAAAGGGAGTGTGAGCGTGGGAGAGCGAGAGAGAGAGGGTGAGGGAGCGCGAGAGATCGAGAGAGGGCGAGGGAAATGGCGAGGCTGAGAGAGAGAGAGAGAGAGAGAGAGAGAGAGAGCGATTGATCGTGAAATGCTTGGAAATGGCCGTGAAGTGAAGTGAATTGACCGTGAAGTGCGTCGAAATGACCGTGAATGTAAATGGAATTGCTAGATATGATCATGAAATGCATGGAAATGGCCGTGAAGTGAAGTGAATTGACCGTGAAGAATGTCGAATTGACCGTGAATGAACACGGAATCGCCGGGAATGATCGTGAAATGCTTGGAAATGATGGTGAAGTGAAGTGAATTGACCTCGAAGTGCATGGAAATGGCCGTGAAGTGAAGTGAATTGACCATGAAGTGCGTCGAATTGATCGTGAATGAACACGGAATCGCCGGGAATGACCGTGAAATGCATGGAAATGACGGTGAAGTGCGTGGAAATGGCCGTGAAGTGAAGTGAATTGACCGTGAAGTGCGTCGAAATGACCGTGAACGTAAATGAAATTGCCGGATATGACCGTGAAATGCACGGAAATGGCCGTGAAGTGAAGAGAATTGACAGTGAAATGCTTGGAAATGGCCGTGAAGTGAAGTGAATTGACCGTGAAGTACGTCGAAATGATAGGCGGGAATGACCGTGAAATGCATGGAAATGATCGTGAAGTGAAGCGATTGGACCACGAAATGTGCGAAAATGACCATGAAGTGAAGGGGCATGACCGTGAATTGTGCCGAAATAACTGTGAATCAACACGAAATAGGCAGGAATGACCGCGATATGCATGGAAATGACCGTGAAATGAGGCGAATTGACCGTGAAATGCGCGAAAATAACCGTGAAGTGAAGGGGTATGATCGTGAAATGCGTCGAAATGACCGTGAATCAACATGGAATATGTGGGAATGACCGTGAAATGCATGAAAATGATCGTGAAGTGAAGCGAATTGACCGTGAAATGCGTCGAAATGACCGTGAAGTGAAGGGGTATGACTTTGAAATGTGTCAAAACGACCGTGAATCAACACGGAATATGCGCGAATGACCGTGAAATGCATGAAAATGATCGTGAAGTGAAGTGAATTGACCGTGAAATGCGCGGAAATGACCGTGAAGTGAAGGGGTATGACCGTGAAATGCGTCGAAATGATCGTGAATCAACACGAAATATTTGGGAATGACCGTGAAATGCATGGAAATGATCGTGAAATGAAGCGAATTGACTGTGAAATGCGCGAAAATGACCGTGAAGTGAAGGGGTATGATCGTGAAATACGTCGAAATGACTGTGAATCAACACGGAATATGCAGGAATGACCGTGAAATGCATGGAAATGATCGTGAAGTGAAGCGATTTGACCATGAAATGTGTGAAAATGACCGTGAAGTGAAGGGGTATGACCATGCAATGCGTCGAAATGACCGTGAATCAACACGGAATATGTGGGAATGACCGTGAAATGCATGGAAATGATCGTGAAGTGAAGCGAATTGATCGTGAAATGTGCGAAAATGACCGTGAAGTAAAGGGGTATGACCGTGAAATGCGTCGAAATGACCGTGAATCAACACGGAATATGTGGGAATGACCGTGAAATGCTTGGAAATGATCGTGAAGTGAAGCGAATTGACCGTGAAATACGTGAAAATGACCGTGAAGTGAAGGGGTATGACCGTGAAATGCGTTGAAATGACCGTGAATCAACACGAAATATGCGGGAATGACCATGACATGCATGGAAATGATCGTGAAGTGAAGCGAATTGACCGTGAAATGTGCGGAAATGACCGTGATGTGAAGGGGTATGACCGTGAAATGCGTCGAAATGATCGTGAATCAACACGGAATATGTGGGAATGACCGTGAAATGCATGGAAATGATCGTGAAGTGAAGCGAATTGACAGTGAAATGTGTCGAAATGACCGTGAAGTGAAGGGGTATGACTGTTGAGACTCAAATATTGCATAATTTTCCCCATTTATATCTTGGTTTTATGAACATGAATTCGCTTAATATTCTATTTTACTTATGTATGTGTTGCAAGGTGAATTTAAGTGTTTAGATTGAAAAATGGTGTTAAAAGCATGATTTTGATGCTCAGGAATTACGAAAGCAATGGATTGATCTTAGAAGACCAAGATTGAAGAATTTACATGCCAAAGATCTAAGAAAACCAAGTGAAGAATGAAGAGAATCGAAGATTTGAAGTGAAGAATCTTGAAGTCGTCCTGAAAAAGTGTATTATGAACTGTGAAGTTTATTTTGGGAAACTGCGCAGAAGAAAGTCTGTTTTAAACGAACTATGCAGCGAGAAGTCTATTTTGGGAAAATATGTATATTTGATGCGATTTCTAGGGTTTTTCAAATTTGTACAAAAATTGGAGGTCCCTACTTATATATAGGGCTTCCTAGGGCATTCTAAAACATTATTCAAGGTATTTAAGAGCAAAGTTTAGGGTTTTTAAAGAGTTTTTAGTTTTATTAAAGCTTTATAAATTATTTTTTTTAAAGATCTTTTCTATTTGCATTTTCTTTCTTTATTTCTTGTTGCTTTTTATTTCTGCAATTTAATTATGTTTTTCTAAGTTCCTTCTAGCCCAAGCTAGAAGGGAAACACATGGGTTTAATGTTTCTTTAATATTATGATGATTGATTGTTTTAATGATGAGAAGAATAATGTATGCATGTTATCTATTATTTAGGTTTTGTTTTTTATCCTCTTGTAAGATCCATATATGTCCATCATATGAGATCCACATTGATGGATAGGCTTATCCTAGATCAATCAGATTTCCTAGATAGGAGAGGTTCTCAACCTGTTATATTTCTTTGATATTTATGATCCTATAGATATTGAATACTTAAAATCACTGACGTTTGAGAATATATGTCAATGGTGCAAATCCATAATTTTTTAATATTTATATCATTTATTAAAATACTTAAACTGTTTTATTTTCCGACTAGGCTGACCATAGTGCTCAGATCTTAGTTGTGTTATCCAAGTCATCATGATTTTGGAACATTAACGTATGTGTGGAACTTTGAAGCTTGGGTGTTATTTTATTCAATTGAATTACATCTATTCAAAAATCTCAGAATCAAATCATCAGATTAATTTTTATTACTTAGTTTATTTTGCGTTTATTTTTTTCTTCTCACAATTCATCTCCCTGTGGGATCAACCCTGTATTCATGGGATACTACTTACGAACCTCTGCAGTTAGAGGCAAGCAAACAATGACCATGAAATGCATCGAAATGACCGTGAATCAACACAGAATATGCAGGAATGACCGTAAAATGCATGGAAATGATCGTGAAGTGAAGCGAATTGACCGTGAAATGCGTCGAAATGACTGTGAAGTGAAGGGGTAAGACCGTGAAATGCATCGAAATAACCGTGAATCAACACGGAATATGCGGGAATGACCGTGAAATGCGTGGAAATGATCGTTAAGTGAAGCGAATTGACGGTGAAATGCGTGGAAATGACTGTGAAGTGAAGGGGTATGACCGTGAAATGCGTCGAAATGACCGTGAATCAACACGGAATATGTGGGAATGACCGTGAAATGCATGGAAATGATCGTGAAATGAAGCGAATTGATCGTGAAATGCGCGAAAATGACCATGAAGTGAAGGGGTATGACCGTGAAATGCGTCGAAATGACCGTGAATCAACACGGAATATGCAGGAATGACCGTGAAATGCATGGAAATGATAGTGAAGTGAAGAGAATTGACCGTGAAATGCGCGAAAATGACCGTGAAGTGAAGGGGTATGACTGTGAAATGCGTCGAAATGACCGTGAATTAACACGAAATATGTGGGAATGACTGTGAAATGCATGAAAATGATCGTGAAGTGAAGTGAATTGACCGTGAAATGCGCGAAAATGACCGTGAAGTGAAGGGGTATGACCGTGAAATGCGTCGAAATGACCGTGAATCAACACAGAATATGTGGGAATGACCGTGAAATGCATGGAAATGATCGTGAAGTGAAGCGAAATGACCGTGAAATGTGTCGAAATGACCGTGAAGTGAAGGGGTATGACCGTGAAATGCGTCGAAATGACCGTGAATCAACACGAAATATGCGGGAATGACCGTGAAATGCATGGAAATGATCATGAAGTGAAGCAAATTGACCGTGAAATGCGTCGAAATGACCGTGAAGTGAAGGGGTATGACCGTGAAATGCGTCGAAATGACCGTGAATCAACACGGAATATGCGGGAATGACCGTGAAATGCATGGAAATGATCAAGTGAAGCGAATTGACCGTGAAGTGAAGGGGTATGACCGTGAAGTGAAGGGGTATGACCGTGAAATGCGTCGAAATGACCGTGAATCAACACGGAATATGTGGGAATGACCGTGAAATGCATGGAAATGATCGTGAAATGAAGCGAATTGACCGTGAAGTGAAGGGGTATGACCGTGAAATGCGTCGAAATGACCGTGAATCAACGCGGAATATGTGGGAATGACCGTGAAATGCATGGAAATGATCATGAAGTGAAGCGAATTGACCGTGAAGTGCGCGAAAATGACCGTGAAGTGAAGGGATATGACCGTGAAATGCGTCGAAATGACCATGAATCAACACGGAATATGCGGGAATGACCGTGAAATGCATGGAAATGATCGTGAAGTGAAGGGGTATGACCGTGAAATGCGTCGAAATGACCGTGAATTAACACGGAATATGTAGGAATGACCGTGAAATGCATGGAAATGATCGTGAAGTGAATCGAAATGACCGTGAAATGTGTCGAAATGACCGTGAAGTGAAGGGGTATGACCGTGAAATGCGTCGAAATGACCGTGAATCAACACAGAATATGCAGGAATGACTGTGAAATGCATGGAAATGATCGTGAAGTGAAGCGAATTGATCGTAAAATGCGTCGAAATGACCGTGAAGTGAAGGGGTAAATGCGTCGAAATGACCGTGAATCAACACGGAATATGCGGGAATGATCGTGAAATGCATGGAAATGATCGTGAAGTGAAGCGAATTGACGGTGAAATGCGCGGAAATGACCGTGAAGTGAAGGGGTATGACCGTGAAATGCGTCGAAATGACCGTGAATCAACATGGAATATATGGGAATGACCGTGAAATGCATGGAAATGATCGTGAAATGAAGCGAATTGATCGTGAAATGCGCGAAAATGACCGTAAAGTGAAAGGGTATGACCGTGAAATGCGTTGAAATGACTGTGAATCAACACCGAATATGCGGGAATGACCGTGAAATGCATAGAAATGATCGTGAAGTGAAGTGAATTGACCGTGAAGTGCGCGAAAATGACCGTGAAGTGAAGGGGTATGACCGTGAAATGCGTCAAAATGACCGTGAATCAACACGGAATATGCAGGAATGACCGTGAAATGCATGGAAATGATCTTGAAGTGAAGCGAATTGGCTGTGAAATGCGCGGAAATGACCGTGAAGTGAAGAGGTATGACCGTGAAATGCGTCGAAATGACCGTGAATCAACACAGAATATGTGGGAATCACCGTGAAAATGCATGAAAATGATCATGAAGTGAAGCGAATTGACCGTGAAATGTGTCAAAATGACCGTGAAGTGAAGGGTTATGACCGTGAAATGCGTCGAAATGACTGTGAATCAACACAGAATATGCAGGAATGACCCTGAAATGCATGAAAATGATCATGAAGTATAGTGATTGGACTATGAAATGCGTGAAAATAACCGTGAAGTGAAAGGGTATGACCGTAAATGCGTCGAAATGACCATGAATCAACACAGAATATGCAGAAATGACCGTGATATGCATGGAAATGACCGTGATGTGAGGCGATTGGACCATGAAATGCACGGAAATGACCGTGAAGTGAAGGGGCATGACCGTGAAATGCGACGAAATGACTATGAATCAACACAGAATAGGCGGGAATGACCGTGATTTTCATGCATATCACGGTCATTCCCGCCTATTCCGTGTTGATTCACGGTCATTTCGACGCATTTCACGGTCATACCCCTTCACTTCATGGTCATTTTCACCCATTTTACGGTTAATTCGCTTCACTTCACGATCATTCCCATGCATTTCACGGTCATTCCCGCCTATTCCGTGTTGATTCACGTTCATTTCGACGCATTTCACGGTGAAGTGTAACGATTGGATCGTGAAATGCGTGGAAATGACCGTGAAGTGAAGGGGCATGACCGTGAAATGCGCCGAAATGACCGTAAGTCAACACAGAATATGTGGGAATGACTGTGATATGCATGGAAATGACCATGAAGTGAGGCGATTGGACCGCAAAATGCGCGGAAATGACCGTGAAGTGAAGGGGCATAACCGTGAAATGCGTCAACATGACCGTGAATCAACACGGAATATGCGGGAATGACCGTGATATGCATGGAAATGGGAGTGAAGTGAAGCGATTGGACAGCGAAATGTACGAAAGTGACCGTGAAGTGAAATGCACGGAAATGACCGTGAATTTCCATGAATGAAATTGACCGCAAAGTGAATGAAATGGATTTTCGACCATCGACGTGATGGAATCTTGGAAAATAATTAGGTTAGTTGGCTAAAGTAGCTTCTCCTACCCCAAAATCACATGGGGTACATCAAGTAACTAAGTTTAGTTTAGAAGATATTCTTGTTAAATGAATAAAGAAAGAAATGAAAAAAAGAGAGATTTTTTTTTATATGCTTATATATACATATTTATATAAATATGTATTTGAGAAAATTGTTGGTAGAATAAAGTTCTCCATGTAAAAAATAAAATAAAAATAAAAAATAAATAAAAAATTCATAGATTGGCACAGACTACAATTATGGCTACGGTTATAATCCGTAGCTAAAGATAAAATACCTTTTTCGATTAATCAAAAGACATTTGATTAATTGAAAATTGCAGGATTTTCGAGGCAAACTCGCTGGACAGTTTTAGACCTTTTTCGATTAATTGAAAGACCTTCGATACATATAAAAAGACATCAAAATGGCATGGGTGAGGGCTATGGCTACGGTTATTATCCGTAGCTATAGAATGACCCGTAGCGAAAATTTCCTGGTTTATTTATTTATTTATTAATTATTTTTTTATTTTTTGCTGTTGTTATCCCACCGCTATTTTTGGGTCCTATTATGAGGTATGTGTTATATCCAAACCGTCCATCTTTTTGGCGAACTCGTATTAAGGCTTGAGACGAAAATTAAGACAGATCTAGGTATCAAGTGGACCACACTGTTAAAGGCTGTGGAGGATTGAACGTCTACCATTGAAACCCTTTTAGGGGTCACAGAAGTTTTGGATCATTATGAAATTTGTTTTTCCTCTTCATCCATGTCTTTGTGACCTTATGAATAGATTGGATGGAAAATAAATGTTATTGTGGGCCCTACAAAATTTTCAACGGTGAAAATCAATTTTCTGCTGCTCTTTGTGGTGTGGTCCAGTTGATCTCTGGATATGATTTTTTTTTTTGGATAATGCTCGGAAAAGATCTCAAAATATGGATGAACGTTGTGGATATAATAAATACATAACTGTGGGGCCCATGTAACGTTGATCTCTTTTGAACCGTTCGTAGGAGTTCGAGGAGCGTCAACGCTGGTCTTCGAGCACCAGCCGATCCGCTTGGAGGAAAAAGCAGGGGCATTTTCGACCTTTGGCAAGGCGTCCGTACAGCCGGGGCTTATTCTCGCAAGGTAAGATGAGGTGGGCTTGGTCTCGCAAATGGGCCATAAATGAGTCGTACAGTCGCAACTTTCTCTTTATTTTTTAAAAACATGCACCCCACACACACCCATGCACACTCATCCCTGCACTCACGGGGTTTCACCATCTATGGTACTCGAACCCAAACCTTGTGTTGAAACTCCAGTGAGTTTACCACAAGGTTGGGATTAGGACCCAGGAGGCAAGGATAAGGATCCAGAACTATATGTAGCATTGTACAACATTCCTTCAAAGGATTGTATATTGCCCCAAGGCTGCAACAAGTAGGCGCAGCAACTTTCGTAATTTGCAAAAAACAAACACTATCTGCCAAAATAACTCCCGAGGTCCACTGACATATTATTACACGAGGATACAACAATTGTTGTTAGTACTTTGTTTTTTTTTTTTTTTTTTTTTTTAAATCACATGTAGTGTTTGTAGGCATACCCAATCAATATAATAGGTCTATTCAAACTGATCAATATTAATCCTAAGTATCGAAATAAGCAGATACATCCAATATGAATATATATGACCAGAATCTAAGAAGATCGCCCGCTTACTCAATCCCTTACAGAGTTTTATAATGATCAGACAATATTAAGAGGGAGGGTTCTTCCTCCAAAAGTGTGCTTTTCCTTTCATAGGAAATTACTTTTTATTATACCAGTTTAATCATGAAAAACTCACAATCGATCACTAGAATGACTTTATAAATGTGTTTCTTGAAAGAACTGCTTCATATTGGATAAGAATCAAGTCTAGTGTATGAGCTTGGACCTGTATTACAACTAAAAACTGTTATTAAGAATTATTACTATTGAATTATTGCTACTCTAGTAATAAACTAAGATAAAAAATAAATTTATCTTGATTTGATTGTGTCATGTTGTTTTTGTTCTTGTTAATCCTCTTCCTATTTGTAAATCTTCTTTACTACATGGATGCTTTCTTTACTTCAAACGAATTAGTAGACGAATCATTGTCAGTTTGTCACGTTAAGTTTTCTACATCCTTCTGTCCTTTTATATCCTTACAACCGTTCCCTTCTTTAGACTGCCTTATATCTCCTGGACTTCTCTCCTGTGCTCTATTTGCGTTACTGCTTTTCGCATCATTAACGTTTCGGCGGTGTCTCACCTTTTCCCCGCTAGACTATACCAACTGTACTTTCACAAAAAGCATTTCAATATCTTCGCACATCCTTAACATGCCATAACTTTATTTTCCTGTAACAAATTTACTTTCCAATTGTATTTTACAAGAGATGTCGAGATAGGTTACAACACCTGCATCGTAAGTTAAGGTAAAGCTGTTTACCTTTTTTTTTCAATAGAAAATCCAAGCCGTGCAAAAGGTAGCTAAAACTGAGATGACTTATTCACATGAAAATTGGGCTGATCGAATAATTGACGGTGACACAACATTAAGTATCAATGGACAACCTTTGGGATCACTCAATGTAATAGTATGGCCCACCAAATGAGTCGATTGTCTTGAATTTCATTTTAGGTGATCATCATGGAGTAGTCCATATTTTACACGGATTGGATATTCTCAACTTGTGAAAAATTGGCAGGAAAAGTTAACTGCATCAGAACTTCTGATACAACCTCTGTATCTGATTATTTCTCATTGCATGCTTGGCGGAAGCGGATTGCCTGTACCCCAGGCACATCGATATACTGTGCCGGGGCTGTGTGGGGCCACAGAAATGTCTGTGACAAAACCACTCCGTTCATCTGTTTTGAAAGACAACAATAGTATAGGAATCTGAAAAACAGGCCGATCCAAAACTCATGTGAGCCACACCAACGAAACAGTGGGAACAGAAGCATCCCCCGTTGAAGTGTAGCTGACCATGATGTTTTATGCCATCTAAACCTTTGGTAGGATTACCACTCGTATAAACTGTAGGCACAAATATCATCCTATACAAAACTTCTGTCACCCAAGCACTCAATCCCCACTCTTTCGTGTAATATAGCTCATATGAGTTTTTGATTTGCCCGATTTTTAGATTCCATCTTATGGTAGTCTTGCAAAACAAATGGCTACACGGGATGATGAGGTCGATTACCCTCTTACTCAAGGAATAACTACTTCAAATCCATGAAGCTTCTTAGGACTATTCCCATGGATGCTTCGAATCCACGATTGAAAATAAGAAAATAAAAATAAATTTTAAAATATTTGAAATTTGATTGATTAATAATTGTCTAATGTGTCCCTGTTACGTTGCTGATATAGGAAAAAAAATAAAAATTCATAATTATTTAAATTATCAAAATTTTAAATCTAATAAAAATCTTAATTTTAATAAAATTGTTCTAAAACCTAAAAAATAAAAATTTCAAATAAACTTTTATTAAAAGAGTCTTAACATGATTATAAGTTATTTCTAAAAAAAGAAGAAAATTTAAAACTCTAAAAATAAAAAAAACAAAAAAATAGAATTATTAAAAATAATAATTTTTTTCATAAAATTATTTTTGAGCTGAAAGTGTATGTTTTCTGACGAAACGGATAGACACGTTCCACTTTGTGTGTTAGTTCATCTCGGATGACTCATTTCAGTAAATATCGATAGGTTATGCATACCGTCACGATACTCGAGTCAAAAGTTATCATTAATTTAGGGTCCACCTTATTTTGATCCAACCATGTTAGAAATGTATTTGTACCAGGTAGTACATTACATTTCTGTGGGCCCACACAAGCAATCCGTTTGCTTGGTCTGATCTCATTTGCATTTGGTCTTTCCTATCATGCAATAGAGTCGAGTGGTCAACTACTTGTTCGGACAAATGGACGACGATTAGGCGGATGGATACTGAACGCTTCAGCAGCCAATGGGCTACTGAAGTGATGTGGCAAAACTCCATTGGTTGGATGCCAATAGTATGTTTCCTTGGTATACATGCTACTCCGTTAGGTACATTAAACTAAATCGGATCCTCGTACTGAGAAAATTTAGTTGGGCCTATTGTGAATTTATGTGATTTATCTATACCTTTCATCTGTTTTTCATATAATTTTAACCAAACTCAAAATTGAAGCTTATAAAAATCTCAAGTGGACCATACCATAGGAAACAGTGGAAATAATGATTTCAAAGGTTGAAACCTTTCTAGGCCCCACAGTGGTGTTTATTTTTCATCCAAACTGTTCAAAAGGATCAAAAAACACGAATGAAGGTAAAAAACAAATATAATCTTGATCCGAAACTTCTGTGGCCCTCAAGAATTTTTCAACAGTATAAATTCAATTCACACCGTTTCCTTTGGTGTGGTCGATTTTAGTGTTTTATATGCTTAGGTTTTGAGCTAAGGCCCTAAAATTATCTTATAAAATGGATGGACAGATGAGATAAAATACATAAATCACAGTGGACCCCCATAGAGTTTACTCAGTACGCAATCGGCTTCCTTGGCCACGTACAACTCCACATACTCCACATACGTTTTATCTGGACGCGGATGCGCTGGGAACGCAGGTTGGGCCTTTGTGAGAAATCCTCCCCTTTCATCTGTTTTTTGAGTTCATTTCAGGATATGATGCTAAAAATGAACAGTATGAAAGCTCAAGTGGGCCGTACTAAAGGAAAATGTGGTTAGAAAAATTCCTATCGATTAAAATCTACCTGAGTTCGACAGTGATGTTTACAAGCCATCCATACCGTTAATAACTTTATTCCTACTGGGATGAACTGAAATCACAAATATTAACATGACTCAAAACTTCCATAGCCTATGAATATTTCAACTGTGGACGTTCAATTATCACGTTTTTGGCCCACTTGAGCTCTGGAAACGGTTCATTTTTTGTTTCATGTCCTGAAATGAGCTCAAAAAAGGATGGACGGATAGAATTTCCTACAAACATCATAATGGGCCCCACCTGAGTTCCAGTGCAAGAAAAACACCCGAGTGCGTTCACGGCCTAAAGGGAAAAACATCCGTTAGCATATCTCCGTTCGAAGAGCATTTATTAGAAAGAAACAGCCGATTGGCATCCACCAATGCCATTTTGCCACGTCACTTCAGTAGCCAAACGGCTACTTAAGCGTTCAGTATCCAATCCGCTCCCTCTTTCATAAAAACAGCTGGATAAAAGGAGGCGTCCACGGTCCTAAATTTCTCTAACTGCCGGGGACGCGGATTTTATGCAAAAGCCTTTCGCAGGGAGTTCCTGCGCTGGGATGCTGGGTGGGGTCCACCGTGATGTTTGTGATAAATCCATTCCGTCCATCCGTTTTCCGAGCTCATTTTAGGATATTATACAGAAAATGATATGGATTCAAAACTCAAGTGGGCCATACGAGAGGGAAAACTGGGGAAAGAGTTCTCTACCGTTGAAACCTTCCTGTGCTCCACCTTGATTTTTATATGCCATCCAAACGGTTTATAAGGTCATCCCCACTGGGATGAAGTGAAAACACGAAAAAATTAGCATGATAAGAAACTTTTATGGCCTTAAAAATGTTTCAACGGTGGTGACAGAATCAAAACTGTTTCCTCTCGTGCGGTCCACTCGAGTTCTGTATCCATCTAATTTGATGTAGAATGTCCTAAAATGATCTCAGAAAACAGATGAACGGGGTTGATTTATGAAAAACATCAAGGCAGGCCCCACCTAGCATCCCAGGAACTTCCTGCGAAAGGTTTTTGGAGGAAATCCCCGTCCACCTGCCGGGACGTGGATTGCGTCCTACCCCCGCCCGTGGGGGTGATGTAGAGCGGGTCTGAAATATAACTGCCCGGACGCGGATTGCTTCCTACCCCCGCCCGTTGGGTGATGTAGAGCTGGTCTGAAATATAACTGCCCGGACGTGGATTGCGTCCTACCCCCGCCCGTGAGGCGATTTAGAGCGGGTCACAGACTCACAGACACTTCCATGTCTAAGGTGGACCAGAGAAGTCTCTGTTGAATGCAGAAATTATTAAGATAGTTAGAATTTTAAAACAGGCTTATCTCACAAATCAGAATGAGTTATTCAACATACCATATATGATTTTGGAGTAGGAAGAGATACTTTCACCAACCAACCCAGCATAGCCCACCTCGAATTTGTGAGATTCCATCACAGTCGAATTCCATGTTTAATTACGTTTTTATTATAAATAATAAGTTTTAGTTTGATTATAACTCTTCATTGTTGGTCTTGAGTTGTCTTACAGCATAAAAAATGTTTAAAATTTTTTTGAAGAATAACATGGTTGAGCCATATAAGACATTATAAATAGAAAATTAACTATTTATAGTAAGTTACAAATTTTAGGAAGTTTTAGTTATAATTTAATTCCTAAACTTATTCTAAGTTTTGATTTCCTTGTTTAAAGGGTCGTAGACTTATTTATTTCGACTTTCTAGAATTATTTCTAGCTTCAATTTTTCCTCATGTATTTGAGAAGTCTATATGAGAAGTCCAGAGAAGCTTAGTAGATTCGAAGTAGTTATCCCCCTTGAGTAAGATGGTGATTGACCTCATCCCGATGGGGAAGGCTTTATTTGTATAACAACTGCTACAAATGGTTCCTTGTGATGTGGCCACCTGATTTTTTCAACTTTCTGATTTCGGTCCATGGCCTAAAATGGAAGGGTGCATTTAATGGATTGGGTGGTACGGATGCAAAGTTGATGTAGGCCCACAGCACCTTATAGCCTCTGTTTTCTTAGTATACATACACATGAACTTGCTCCCATTGTGGAATATCTCAATACCATCATCAGCCAAAGATGCTCAAAGCGAAAACCTTCTCCTTTCTTTTAGCAATTGGATTGCTTATGCTGCTTTTCTCAGATGGAACTACAACAGCAGCTACATCAGAAGAATCAGAAGTAGAATCCCTTCTCAAATGGAAATCCAGTCTCTCACAAACACCAGCCACTCTCAATTCATGGTCACTCACCAATTCCACCACCAAAACCCCATGCAATTGGACTGGAATTGCATGCGACGACACGGGAAGCGTGAATGAAATCATCCTGCCGAGTGCTGGTTTGCAAGGTAATCTCCATAACTTGAGCTTCTCATCATTTCCAAACCTCATCCGTCTCGATCTCAATAACAACACACTCCTCGGAACCATACCGGCAGATATCGGTACTCTCTCTAAACTCACATTCCTTAATCTGTCCACGAACAAACTCTCCGGTCCCATCCCTTCGCAATTAGGAAACTTGATTAACTTAAATGAGCTAGCCATGTTTGATAACCTTCTTAACGGTTCTGTACCATTGGCGTTAGGAAACTTGATCAAGCTTACTCTCTTGAACCTGTCTCGCAATGAGATTTCTGGTTCCATCCCTCCTGTTTTAGGAAATCTAACCGATCTTACCATCATGAACCTCTCGCGGAACAAGATTTCCGGCTCCATCCCTCCACAAATAGGAAATCTCAGGAATCTCACTGAGTTAATGCTCTTCATCAACTCCATAACAGGTTCCATCCCTTCTACATTAGGAAACCTGACCAAGCTCACCATCTTGCAGCTCTTCGACAATCAGATTTCTGGGTCAATCCCACATGAGCTGGGAAACCTACGGAATTTGGTTGACCTAGGCTTGCTGACGAACAAACTCACAGGTTCAATTCCTACATCTTTTGGCAATTTGAGTAACCTGAACAGATTAGGCTTATTTAGGAATCAGTTATCAGGTTCAATACAATTGTCAAATCTAATGAAATTGCATATGGTAACCTTGAGTGACAACAACTTCTCTGGCCATTTGCCAGAACTATGCCGAGGCGGATCGCTCAAATGGTTCAGTGCATATAAGAACAATTTCACAGGTCCCATCCCCAAAAGCTTTAAAAACTGCACTAGCTTAACTAAACTCGACCTCCACGGAAACCAGCTCACAGGAAATATATCTGAAGATTTTGGCATATATCCGAATCTTGCATTCATTGATTTGAGCAATAACAAATTCTATGGTGAACTGCCATCAAATTGGGGAGAATTTCGAAATCTAACGTGGCTGCATTTATCGGGAAATATGATTTCGGGTAGGATACCGCCTGAGTATGGGCAGTTGTCTCAACTCGGAGTACTTGGCCTTTCTTCAAACCAAATGGTAGGAGAGGTTCCGAAAGAATTCGGGAGTTTGTCTTCTCTCTTGGACATGAGCTTAAACGATAATAGACTTTCTGGGGAGATTCTGTTAGAAATTGGAAATCTATCCAGTTTGGAGATTCTTGACCTGTCGGGAAACAAGTTGAGTGGGCTGATACCGGAACGACTAGGGGATTGCTCTAAACTGAGGCATTTGAAGCTGAGCAAAAACAATTTGAATGGGAGCATCCCATTTCAAATTGGGAATCTAGTGTTCTTACAAGACATGCTAGATCTTAGTCGGAACTCGCTCACTGGAGAGATACCATCACAGCTCGGAAATCTGCGAATGCTAGAAATTTTGAATCTCTCCCACAACAGGCTCTCTGGTTCAATTCCATCTTCTTTCGAAGCAATGAACAGCTTGACATCTATTGATTTTTCTTATAATGAGTTGGAGGGTCCTATTCCTGAAAGTAAAGTTTTCAAGGAGTCTCTGGTCGAGGCTTTCTTAGAAAATAAAGGTTTATGTGGCAAAATTGAAGGCTTGCCATCTTGTAATTCATCTTCGACAGGCAATGGTGGTGGAAGAAAAGGCTACATGGTTGCAATCTTCGTCATTGTTCCTATTTTAGGAGCATTGCTTCTTATATTTGTCTTTATCAAAGTGGTGTCCATTTTCCATCGAATGGCTGGAAATACAAAGGAAGTGGAAATGCGCATAGTCAACAATGATCTGTTCTCAATATGGAATTATGATGGGAGGATTGTGTACAAAGATATCATTGTAGCAACCGAGGATTTCGACGACAAGTACTGCATCGGAGTAGGAGGATCTGGGAATGTGTACAAAGCAGAATTACCGACAGGTCAGATAGTGGCTGTAAAGAAACTTTGCTCTTCGGAAGGTGGAGAATCTGTCAATGAAATTCGTTTTAGGAATGAAATACAAGCGTTACTGAAAATTCGGCACCGCAACATCGTGAAGCTTTATGGATTCTGTTCACATGTCCAGCAAAAGTTCTTGGTCTATGAATTCATGGAAAGGAGAAGCTTGTGGATTGTTCTGAGTAATGAGGAAAGAGCTGTGGAATTTGATTGGATTAGGAGGATGAAGGCTCTTAAAGGAATTGCTGATGCTTTATCTTACCTGCACCATGATTGCACTCCGCCGATAGTTCATCGGGACATATCGACAAGTAATGTTTTGTTGGACTTGGGATTTGAAGCTTGTGTTTCTGATTTTGGAACTGCGAGATATTTAAATCCCAATTCATCTAACTGGACTGCGTTTGCAGGCACCTACGGATACGCTGCGCCAGGTAAATTCATGATACATTCAACCCTTTTTTCTTTCTTTCTGATAAATCGATTAAATTGCCTTATTTGCAGATGCTTGCTAAATCGGTTACATGATTTTATTTCTTCTATGCAGAACTTGCTTACACAATGCAGGTGACTGAGAAGTGCGACGTTTATAGCTTTGGAGTGGTGGCACTGGAAGTGATAATGGGAAGTCATCCTGGAGAACTCATCTCCTCCCTATCATCATCAAGTGGGCAGAACATACTAATAATCAATGTGTTAGATCAACGGCTCCCATCTCCCACAGTTGAAGTTGCAAATGAAGTCATTTTGGCAGTGGTGCTAGCACTCGCATGCTTACGTCCCAATCCGCAATCTCGACCATCCATGGAGTATGTGTCTCAACGGCTATCTGCGAAGAGGCCATTTCTTCACCAGCCTCTCCATGGAATTACATTTCATCAGCTTTTGGGCCTTGAATTGTAATCATGTACATATGAAGATTATTAAAATAATGTTGAGATGTGGAGCCACATCTGGGGGCTGCTCGACCGGTCTAGTGGCCCACTCGACCAGTTGTGGATTGTCTCGATTCAAAGTCCAACGAGCATCAGGTTTTGGATTTTGAGGTGCTTGACCGGTCATGGCCCATGCTCGACCAGTCGAGGTTACGCAGATTTGTTTTCAGATTTGACGAGGACTGTGGATTTTTGAGTCGGTTTTCGCAGAGGTGCGAAAGGGAAGTTGCCTAAAATATAAATAAGTGTGGCTTTTTTAGGGTGTGAGAAATAATTCTAAGGTGTGGGTAAAGGGTTTTCTCTGTACTTCCAAGGAAGATGTTAATATTTTGTCTTGTAATCTTCGTTTTTTCTCATAGTGGAAGTTTGCATCCGTGGTTATTTTATCATTGTTGGAGTTTTTCCACGTATATCTTGTTTTGTGGTTTGTTTGGAATGCTTTGATTCTTTTACTACTTTATATTTATTTCTGTTTATCGTTTGTGGGTGAGACCGGAGATTGGATCTCGGTTCACTGTGTTGTTGGTTTGCTACGCAACAACTGGTATCAGAGCTATTGATTTAGTTTTATCGGGAGTGATGGCGGAAGAAGGGAAGACTAGAATTGAGAAGTTTAATTATTTAAACTTTGCTTTCTGGAAGATGCAGATGGAGGATTATCTATATCAAAAGGACCTTTATATTCCTTTAGGAGGAAAAGAGAAGAAACCAGAAAAGATGACAGATGATGAATGGTTTTTATTGGATCGGAAGGCTTTAGGAATGATCCGACTCTCTTTGTCTAAGAGTGTCGCCTTTAATATATTCAAGATGAAAACTACAAAAGAATTAATGGAAGCCCTAACCACCATGTATGAAAAACCCTCAGCGTCCAACAAGGTTCATTTTATAAAACAGCTATTCAACATGAAGATGTCAGATGGTGAGTAGAGACGGGGGTAGGACACAATCCACGTCCATCCACAACACATTGATAGGACCGTCAACTCATCAGGTGGGTAATCTTTGGCCGTGCCCATTTGGAGTAGCACCACATATAAGAAAGGGTGATCTTTGAGTGATCCAGACAGTTCATCTGTTGGGAATCTTGGGACCCATTTAATGGGTGGAACCACAGAGAACTCTGGCATTGAAAGAATATAACCATCTAAATCAAAGCCTGCAAGTTGCGGATAACATTGAAATACAGCCAATGATTTAATGAGAAAGGGTCTGGGAATCAGATCATAATTGAGATCGTAAAAATGGGTAACATGCACACTTCATCTACACGCATACATATAGACTGCATGTGCCATGATCCCACATTTATGACACATATATGATGTCTATGTTCACTGACATGGATGATATCAGCCGTCTATCAATAAAGACAAGTGGGGAATGCGAATGCTATCTTATGCTGGCCTAACTTCAATCCAGTTGATCTAACGGTGGCTGCCAAATGACACGTGGCTCAGATGTGAGTCCTGGCTGCGCTCAAGCTTGCATTGGTGCTCCTCTATTGAGAAAATTAATTCCTAGCAAGCTGACAAGGTAGAGCCAGTGAAATTGGGCATACAGTAGATTCATCTCTCCAGAGTACATGCTGTTAGATGAAGAATCAGTTATCAGAACCGTCTATCTAGTTTTCAGACTCATCAGATAAACTTAGACATCCGATCTAAGGAATTGTTTGAAACAAAGATAGTTAACATTCTCTGCATCCAATTGAAGAATAGTGAAGCACAGGATTTTCCAAATCCCACACACATTGTAATCAAGGTTTTAAGAGACATCTCTGGCTGACTTGCTTGATTCTGAGTTAAGTGGCAACTCAGCTGACTTGGGAGTGAATTGGATGGGCAAACCGAGTCACCTATATTTTCTGTGCTGACAACCACTCATCTGGGATCAGACCCGACTCAGTCCAGGTGGACCCAGTGCAACTGACACAGACAAGTCAATCCAGCTTGGGCTCAAGTCATATTACCCTGATCCATCCTGCCTAGCCCAGCCCGGTCTGACTTAATTAGCAAGTATTACCCTGATCCATCATGCCAAGGTCGGGCTTTGTCCCCAGTCTCAACCCGACCCATTACCACCCCAAATCACAGCACACGTGTGCAAGATCCAATCATTAGGTGGGGCCAGCAGAAAGGGATAAGCCAATCCATTAATCAGGTGGGCAAATTTTCAATTCCATAAAGCATCTAAATGCACCATTGAACTTACCATCCAAATCATTTTTCATGCCTGAACAGATCACTACAACTTTGGTGACATACCAACTTTTCAACTAGCATGACAATTGTGCAGGGTATCTATGCCATGAAAAAAAGGTAGACCCCGCCATGAAGATCACCCTTCTCGAAAATCAATTTGATTGACTCATTAGGTGGGCCACACCTAATGTTGAGCCAAACCATTAATTGCCTGATGGTACTGATAATGGCTTACCTGATTAGCAGACCCATAATTTTCTCCACTTTACTTTTACTTCTTCCATACATTTAGCAATTTTGTTCCATCCAAGATAAGTTTTTGATGTTAACAATAGAAAATAATAAACCATCAAGTTGCTGTCTGACCACCCTTGTGGGAAGGGCATCCCGTCTCCACTGGACAATACATGTGGTGTGACGTGTACATTAGGCAATTATTACCGTGGCCCTACGATTGTTGCGTGGGCCATATGAAAGCTTTTGATTGTTCTCATCTCCTTCTCAACTCATTAGTCCAAATAATGACAAATGTGGCTGTGCTACATTTAGAAGGCAAAAGATGAGATAAGGACTGCATGAGCACGCTCATCCTAGCTTCTTTTTTTTATTTTCCGTTAACAAAGCCATGTGGGTAGAACTTTATGAGATGAGAAAGAGTATAGTTTTGTAGAATGCTCAATAACCTTAATTAGGGTGAGATTATGTATTACATACTCAATAATTATAAAAGTACTCTCAGGCTGATATATACTTTGTTGTGTATATGTCATATGTATATATACAAATTTTCTTGCGAACTAATGATTGCTATGGTGGCATTGGTTTATCTTGGAATAAAAGAAACTGAGAAACATCAGTAGAAAAGGTAGGGTGATGGTAGACTCCTGGGAGTTTCAACTCCCGTTCCAGGGTTCGAGCATCCATAGGGGGGTGAAATTCCCCAGGTGTAGGGAGTGAGTGTGTGCGTGTGTGGGGGTGTGTGAGTGTACGTGGGTAAAAAAAAAAAAAAAAAAAAAAAAAAAAAAAAAAAAAAAAGGTAGGATCCTATAAGTATGGCTTGATTCTATATGTGAGGTGCTCAAATTAGGATTCCTATAAGTAAAACAGATGACAGTGAAGTCATGAACTGACAATAAAATGAGCTTTGATTGAAAGGCAAAGAAAGAACATTGTTTCTCCCTTGAGTTTTGGGTAAACTTCCAAAGCAGAGACTTGACTGGATCCCTCAATAATTAATTCAAGAATTCTAGGCCCACTTAGATAGCTTGTTATGTACCTAATTATAAAATTTAAAAATGATGCATTATGCTTAACTGTTTGGAACACACATTAGGATTACAATCATAAGGTATTATGCATGCATCATGACTTCTTTTCGTCATTTTTAAACACCTGAAGTAGAATTCTGAGCTTTAAGTCATTTTCATACTCTCTTCCTCTCTCTCACATCTCTCTCATCCTCTCCCCTGTGGTACCCACACCATGTTTAGTCCAAACGAGTGATAGGATCTCCCCTGTTGTAATCAATATGTACTGCTCGATCGGATGGACAATCAACTCTAGCAACTTTTAAAGTCAAGTCTCGTGTTTTTTTTTTTTGTTGGGTTTTGCAAATTTCCAAGGAATGGGGCCCGAGAATGGATGGATTATGTCTAGATTTTAACTGATTTGTTTGGGCTTGCCTAGTCTATTACAAGGTTTTATTTTGCACAACCCAAAATCAAGGGGACCATTAAATTAGAGCTGTCAGTCCATGGGCCAAATGGCCAGTAGTTATTCTCAAGTCATGCTTATTGACTTGTGCTTCATTTTTAGCCTTAAACTGTAAGTAAACTAAGAGATGTGCGTGCAACAACATGGAGAGAAGAAGGAAGAGAGAAATCAGGACTACAATAGCCTGAATTGCATAGGCACATGGAGAGGATATGGTTTGCACTAGCTAAATAATTAATCACTATGTGTGGACAAATATGCATCAGATCCACCCGGTCCATCAGTTGGGCCATCAAATTTTCACCATGTATTCTAGAAATTCGGAGAAATTTAAGACTTACATTAGCTGCACTATAGGGAAGGGTGTAAAATCATTACTAAAAGCTTTAAATTCACATGGTTTGGCCAACAAGAGCATTAGAATGTCCTTATTTTTGGAGAATCAATTAATCCTCGTGTGGAATGTGAGATGAGTGGATTAGATGGTATACACGCACCACGGTGGACCCCACATATAACTTGCAGCAGTTTAATGAGAAATGCAAGTTGTACCTGCTCGCCTGAACTTTGCAACTGGCCCCTACTCCTGCTGCCCTGCATAGAAATAGGTCACCTATGCAAAATCTGATCCTCTTATCACAGGTCATCACTGTGTGAGTACCATGCATCTAAAATCATGCACATATGTTCATCATGATCATCACACTGGGCCCTTCATGACACCATAATTATAAATCATTATAATAAAATTAAGAAAATAAATCATTATGCAAGCATAACACCATAACATTATAATACCAATGAACCCATTTTATTAACATAATGTGTTATGCTATAATGCATCATTTTTATAATTTATAGTTAGGTAGATGATTAGCAATCCAAATGGGCCGTAGAAGTTAGATTATTGGTTTTTCCAGTCAAGTCTGCTTTGGACATATGTGCATCTAAAATGCATGTGCACACAATCTAAACGCCCCCAATTTGTGGACCCCAACTTAGATGATGAGGAATAATAAATAATAGCTTCTTTTTTTTTTTTGGGTTAGCTTGTTATTACACACCCATGTCAATACACATACTCCATGTTAGCCACCCCCACTAGGGATCGATACCAAGACCTCACTGTGTTTCTAAATTTCACACCAAACACCAGTTGTGTGATTCAATTTTAGGCATAGGGCACAAAGACCATCCCCATCCTTGATTCAAGCGGACCAAATGATTGAAAAAGATGTACCCAGCGACACCATCTTCCAAACTGGTTCGCTCGTTGTTGCCCATTTAAATAACGGATTGTCCTATTTTTGGGCCCCAGGACTAATTTTTTATGGCATCTAATGGTTCAAATGGATTTTACATGATTATCACACTGGGCCCCACAAAAAAATCAACGGTAGCTGTCCCAATTTTTCCTTTGGTGTGGCCAATCAGAATCACACGTTAGCCTGACTTTTTGACTGCATGCATAACGAAGGACTGCACACCTATTTATCGAAAAGGATTTCACATACGCATGGCTGGCCCCGCCAAAAATGGGTCGCTCTTGGACTTGGCTGGCTGCTGTAGCACGCACCAACGTATTACTTAGTAGTGCTGGAAAAGCTTGGTGGACGACACCATTGTGTAAGAGTTTTATTCACTCCGTCCATCCATTAGGGCATGATCCAAAAATGATGTATATCCTAATCTCAGGTGGATTACATCGTAGGAAAATGGTGATTGAACGCCCACCATTGAAAACATCCCAGGCCCCACCGTAATATTTATTTGTCATCTAACTAATTAGGCCACACAGACGTTGATGTATGGAAAACACAAATATCAGCTTCATCAATAACTTTTGTAACTCCGAAAAAGTTTCTAACGGCCTTTGTTCAATCACCACTGTTTTCCTATAGTATCTTAAGAGTATAGTTCACCTAGATTTGGAGTTATTTCATTTTTGGGATGATCAGTTAAAATGATCTAAAAAATTGGAGGGACAACGTGGATAAACACATATATCACGGTGGGGCCATTGAGTTTTTACACAACCATACGCTACCTTTGGTGCTGCGCCATACACTATGCTCTGACTTGATTACGTATAAAGTGGTAGTCCATAATTTTCGGTCGTGCGTGATTCTTTTAAATATACAGTAAATTGGACTTTTTACTTCAAGAAATTATCGGGTAAAGATCTTTAAATCTTATTCGTATCACAATCAAATTCCCAGACTCTTAATTCTCTCTCCCTCAAATTTAAATTTGAAATTTTTTTTTTAAAAAAATTTGAAAAATAAATCCTAATGCCAGTTTGTTAAATCTGAAGTATAAAGACTGAATCTGAAGTCTGAAGTCAAATAACTTGTTTGATAATTATGGCTGAAGTCTGAAAATTAAGTACTGAATTTGAAACAACCAGTTTGTTAACAAACATCTAAAATGTCCGAAATATATTAATTTAACACATTTGCACACAGAACTGGTGAGACAATGGTGCCCAACTCTGGTGGATCGTACCCATGCGGATTGGGTATTGTTGAGGTCAAAATCTGGACTCCCTCCATTCAATGCTGTAAACTCGAAGTGGACCCTGGTCCTGCGCAGAAAGGTGAGCAAAGGAGACCTTAGCTTAAACCGGGGACCCTCTGATGCCTAAGTCAGGCTAGGGAATCTGGGTTTAAGTTGCGTAATGTAGAGAGAGGGTGCGAGACATTGCCTACCTGCTACAACGGGGGTCCCTTGGTATTTATACCTATAGGTCGGGTGGATCGTGTCCGTCAATCTCGGAATGATTTACTCAATCAAGCGGATATTGCAATCATGGAGATATCCTCCACAATCTTTGGATCATGTATCGCATCATGTCTTAATGGGGCACATTATTGGGCGTGATCTTTGGCCCACGTCCATACTTGGGCTGATTTCCCAGCTCGGTACACTGGGCTCATGGTCAGATGGTCCTCATCCAGACTCAGACTCATTCTGTCCAAGTCTGCGGCTGAGCACTAGCAGTCGGGGTTCATAGTCGAGGTATTGGGATCAGAGTTTGTCGAATATGCCCGTCCTAGGCCTTAATCCTCGACCTCTGAGTCGGAGGTAAGTTCTACTCGGCTGATTCACAGGCGTGGCCAAACCTCTATAACAAGGGTCTACTCAGACCCGAAGTGATTTTCTCCTTCCGAGCTCCGAGCCTTCACTAATCGGCATTACTCGTTCAGGTCAGATTTCTCCATAACAGAAGCCTCCTACTCTCTTGGTTCGGACCTGGAGAGTAAATGCTTGGGGAAATGAGGAGACGCCTCTACACCTCCACTCATGATGATGGTTTGGATAATTAGAGCGCAATCACTACGACGATTACGCTTCGGGGGAGGTGTGCAGTATGGCAGCCACAACCCTTCGACTCTTGACTTTTAGACGAGAGGCGTGTGGCGACGGTTACGATTCATAATCAACGGGACAAAAGAAATGATGTCACGCATTTATAGAAAGGCGAGAGGCCATCTGCGCCATAAATGGCATTTAATGATGATGGGGCTTGGACCTGCGAACACGGACTCGAGTGTATCGCCTACTTCCACGTGTCCTCCGGGTTCAGTGCTGAGCCCCCTTGGCTTCAGAGACAACTGTTCGCAATGATGACGCTGAGTGAATGGGGGGGGGGCTAGGGGGCATTATATAAACCCTTCATCGCTCTCATTCACATCCTCCTCTTTTATTTTTGCTCTCTTGCTTTCCATTCCCTTTGCTCCTTCTCGAATTGCCTTCTACCAGAAAGGGATTTTTTCCTCATCGGATAAAGGGTTTTCGTCAGTCGAAAAAGGGATTTTGTAGGAAAGGAGTCGCCGGAGTAGATAGAGTTCTTGCCAGAGTGAATCGCCTTTGATGTAGTGAGTCTTCCACCTTTTAACTCAATTCTTTCATTATGTCAAGAAATTCTGACGAAGTTGAGGAGATCCGAGGAGCGGGGCCCAGAGAGTTGGATAAGCTGTACCTTTACAGCTACAACACTGGCTTCGACGCCTGCCTTGCCGAGGTCTAAGAGCTTCACCTTGACATAAACCTTGATGTTATTGTCATGGACGAGGCCGAGGATGCTGAACCAGCTCTGACCAAGGAGCCCGAGAATGCCCTAATCGTTGTCGAGAAGGCTCCTGATGCTCAGCCTCCTAGCTCGGCGGCTGGCTCCTCGTTCGGAGGGAATGTGATACCCCTTTTTTATCTTCTTTTTTTATGGGATATTTGTGGATGCTAATTTTTTTTAATCATGGTTGATGATTTTTTGGATTAATGATGATTTTTTAACCATTTGACCCTCAGTCGAGGGCATGATTTTATGTGTTGAATACTGAATGATGATTTGTAGATGTTAAGCCCTTAGACGAACCGACCTATTAAGAGGTTAGCTCTTCTTTTCCGCGAATGAGAGATGGCCCTTAATCGTTTTGTGAACTTTTGTTATACGATGAGCCGACCCCTTCCTTAAGGGATCAGTTTACTTAAGGGTTTCATCTCTGCACATGAGAGATGACCCTTAATGATTCTATACATTTTCGCGGATTAAAGAGCCGACCCCTTCTTTAAGGGATCGGTTCGTAGAGTTCACCTCTGCTCATGAGAGATGACTCTGTGTAGTAGATAAGCTGAACAGGCAGACCATGTAGAAGGAATAACGCTTTTATTAAGAGCCTTAAAAGGCTAATAGATCTGAGCTGCGCATTTATTGGGGCCTTAAATGGCCAGTAGCTTTTCTTCACGGATAATAGATCTTCAAGTGCTCGACATTTCATGGGTGAGGGAGTGGACGTCCTTCGAGATCTTCCAGGTGGTAGGAGCCTGACCTTGTTGATCTTACCATGCGATAGGGCCCTTCCCAGTTTGGTCCGAGCGTTCTTGCTCCAGACTCCATAGTGCTTTAGAAGACGAGGCAGAGGACCAGGTCACCTGACCGAAACTGCCTCGTCTTAACCCTATAATTGTAGAATAGCACTACTTGCTTATGCCGAGCCAGGACTCGGAGTCTGGCGACTTCTCTGGCTTCTTCGAGCAGGTCAAGACTCGCTGCAATCTACTCAACATTATAACCCTCCTGGTAGTTTCTAACCCGAGCTGTGGGGAGGCCGATCTCGACTGGGACGATCGCCTTCGAGCCGTATGATGGTGAAAATGGGGTCTCCCCGGTAGACGATTGGGCTGTAGTCTTGTAGGCCCATAGGACAAACGGGAGCTCAGCTGCCCAGTTACCTTTGGCTCTTTCTAACTTCGTCTTGAGGTGGTGCTTAATGACCTTGTTCACGGCTTCCACCCATTAGATTGTGGGTGACGAGGCGAGGAATACACATTTGAGATGTCGAGTCCCCTACACATACCTGTGAATCTTTCGTTGTCGAACTGCTTCCCGTTGTCAGAGACAATGGTATAAGGGATTTTGAACCGATAGATAATATTTTTTCAGATGAAGTCGGTGACCTTCTGCTCTATGATCTTCACCACTGGTTTGGCCTCGGCCCAGTTGATGAAGTAGTCAACCACTACGATAGCGAATTTCACTTGTCCCTTTCCTGGGGGCAGAGGTCCAATGATGTCGATCTCCCAATGAGCGAACGACTATGGCCCACTCATAAGGGTAATCTCTTCCGCAGGCTGCCTCGGCATGACAGTGAACCTCTGGCATTTGTCGCACCTCTGGACATAACTCTTGGAGTCTTCTCGAATGGTTGGCCAGAAGTACCCCTAACGGAGTATTTTCAGAGCTAAGGCTTGGCCACCTGAGTGATTTCCACAGATTCACTCGTGGATCTCATAGATCACATAATCTGCTTCATCGGGTCGGAGACACCTGAGATATGGTTGGGAATACCCCTTCTTGTATAGGGTATTATCCAGGATCACGTACCGTGCTGCTCGGACCTTCAAGTGTCGAGCCTCTAGTTTGTCTTGAGGGAGTTCACCGTTGACTAAGTACTTGATGGTCGGATCCATCCAACTCGGAGCTATTTGCACTGGATTAATATCCATATGGTTAGCTCGGTCGATGCTTGGATTGTCTATGAACTCGAATGGGACAGTCCTCAGGACCTTCCCTTTGGTAGCTGAGGCCAGTTTAGCGAGAGCATCGACCCACGAGTTTTTAGTTCTCGGGATTTGGTTGAAGACGCACTCTTTACACCATTCCATTAGCTTCCTGACCTCAGCTAGATATGATATCATCCTTGCCTCCTTGGCCTCGTATTTAGCCGAAATGTGATTTACGGCGAGCTGTGAGTCGCACTGCACATCTAAAAGTTGAGCTCCCAGGTTGGCGGCTAGTCTAAGTCCAGCTAGCAGAGCTTCATACTCAGCCTCATTATTAGATTCCTTGAAACCGAGCCTAATCGCATACTGGACAGTGGTCGAGTCAGGCACTACTAAGATGACCCCTGCCCCGGCTCCTTTGCATTGGACAATCCGTCCACGTAGAGGTCCATTTGCTACATCCCTCCATTCCCATGTTTTGAAGGGGCGCCGGAGGAGCGACGAGGACCGCTTCGGGTTTGGTTGAGATGTCTCAACCGACCTCTTCGGCCTCGCCGCTCGGATTGGTGAACTCTATGATGAAGTCGGCGACGGCCTGCCCTTTGATTGCGGCCTTCGATCAATACTAAATATCAAACTCCCCCAGTTCGATTGCCCACTTGGTTAGTCGCCTGGACACTTTGGGTTTCTGGAGGACTTGTCGAAGGGGGGAATCCGTGAGGATGATGATAGTATGCGCCTGGAAGTACGGGCGCAACCTCTAAGCGAAGACGACTAAGCTCAGAGCCAGTTTCTCCACGCTCGGGTACCTAGTCTCGGCTGGGACCATTGCTTTGCTGGTGTAGTAGACTGGGCATTGTCGGCCCTCCACTTCTCGAATGAGTGCCGAGTTGACTGCCGAGGCCGAGACCGCTAGGTAGAGGAAGAGAGGTGTTCACCCTCATCGGGCTTGGATAACAGAGGTGGTGACCCTACGTACTGCTTCAACTGCTGAAAAGCTTTCTCATGGTCCAAGGTCCACTCTGCCTTCTTGTGACCCTTCAACTGCTGGAAGAAGGGGAGGCATCGGTCCGTGGCTCTAGATATGAATCGTCCAAGTGCGGTAACTCGTCCGGTGAGGCATTGGATTTCTTTCAGCGTCCAAGGAGAGCTTATGTCGAGCAAAGCCTTGATCTTGTTTGTGTTTGTCTCGATGTCTCTTTGGCTGACTTGGAATCTGAGGAACTTGCCTAAACTTATGCCGAAAACGCACTTGGCAGGGTTCAGCTTCATGCGGTACTCTCGGAGGATCGAGAAGGTCTCTCCGAGGTCTCTAATGTGGTCGGAAGCTATAACACTCTTGACGAGCATGTCATCAACGTAGACCTCCATGGTTTGACCGATCAATTTGGTGAACATCTAGTTCATCGACCTCTGATATGTCGCCCTAGCGTTCTTCAGGCCAAAGGGCATGACTCGGTAACAGTAGAGCCCCTTATCCGTGACAAAGGTCGTCTTCTGCCTATCTGAGGGGTACATGGCGATCTGGTTGTATCCGGAGTACGCATCCAAGAAGGAGAGCAGCTCGTGCCCGACCGTGCTGTCACGGATTCGAGGCAGAGGGAAGCTGTCCTTTGGGCAAGCTTTGTTTAGGTCCGAGTAATTCACGTAGACTCGCCATTTACCATTGGCCTTTTTCATAAGAACCACATTAGCGATCCAGTCCGGGTAGTGAATTTCTTCAATTGAACCAACGCTGAGGAGCTTCGTCACCTCGTTGGCTATGGTCGCGTACCTCTCAGGCTCGAACGTCATTCTCTTCTGCTTCGCGAGTTTGTGATCTGGATCCACATTCAGCTTATGAACCATGATCTCTGAAGGAATACCTGGCATGTCTTGGTGAGTCCATGCGAAGACGTCCATGTGCTCTTGCAGGAAGGTCAACATCTGAGCTCATTGATCGAAATTCAACGACAACCCGAGCTGAATTATTTTGCACGGGTCGGATTCCTCGAGCGGGACAGTCACGAGTTCTTCAGCGGAGCCTTCTGTAAAATCTTCCCAGGGATCGAGTACGTTCACTGCGAGGGCTTACTTCGTGGAGCCCTTCCTTACCAATATTGTTTACTCCCCAAGTCTAGGATTGTGATGTAGTAATAAACTCGGTAAGATCGAGGTCGAATCCACAGGAACTGAAACCTGTACGTAATCTGAAACTAACTAGAACTAGAACTAGAATGAGATGAAATCTAAATCGAGTGTAAATTGAGGAATAATGATGAAATAATTATCTAAAACTTAGAGAATTCAGGAAAAGGACACTAGGGATTCAGAGGATCCACTTGTAGAGATTAGGGAGATCTTATGCCTGTTTCAAGAATTCAACTGGACTCAGATTCCTATCTCATCTAGTTGAAGGGTGTAACCATCAAACTGAACTTCCCTTGATATAGTTTTTAAGAGATGAAAGGTATATGAATTAGAATGGATTCCATCACCAAACCATGCCCAGGAGACAAAGTAAACAATAGAATTAAACTAATTAACAACCAATCATAAGATGTATAAAGGTTAGGAAGGGTACTGACATCCAACCATGCCCAGGAGACGATGGTGAACAACAGGGCTTCCTGATGTCATAAATATAAAAAGGAAGGGAACATGCTTAAAGCCATTAATTTCAGTCATAACAGACCATTAAAGACTAAAAATATTCCCTTAATCAAACTATAATCAAAGTATCTCAAATAATATAAATCAAAGCCATAAAACCCCTCCCATCACACTACGAGCTTCACCTCTTAGCCCTAACTAAGAGGTTTAGCTGAGCATAGGCATGATCAGCAATTAACTAAAACAAAGATTAAAGAGAAAAAGAAAACTCCACTGCTAGCCGACCCCTTCTCTCTCACGTCCGCTTCATGTCCAAATCCGTTGATTCCCCCCACTTCTCTCTCCTTTCTTCTCTCTTTATAGCCGTGAAGGGTGGTAGGAGGATGCCTTCGCTGGAGTCGGTGATGTTGCTTGGCTTTTACGTAGCTAGTTACGCAGCCAAAAACTCCCCTGCGTAAGCTCTGTTTACGCAGTAACGAAGATAGCGCCAAAGATGCCCCTTCTCCTTGCTTTCTTCCAAAAGAATAACGTCCCCTAAGGTGTTTTTAGGTGGTCTACATGATGGACGGTCTGGATTACTGATCCAATCACGGACAGTGGCCCACAATCGCCTGGAGTTTCCAGAATTTTCAGAATTTCCGGACGCGCGTAAAGCCTACGTGAACGTGCTAACGTATTCGGTGGGCCCTGCAGTGATGTTTTTGATGAAATCCAGTCCATCCATCAGATTAATCTCGAAATTGCGGTCGGAATGGATTGGTTTTTGTCGAGTTTTGGTGTGGTCCACTGATGTTTTTCTTCCACCGTTCATCCTGTGTTTTCTGTCGATCCACTTATGCATGTGTGCATGGGGACAAACGGCCACCTAAGTGAGGGTCACGTCCCCCCTCTTGATGTAATGGATGGTCCAGATCATCAATATGTATGATGGGTGGGCCCACTACTAAAAATCGATGGATAGCGTAACGGTGCTGTCCGTTTTTTTATTTTTTTAAAAGGAAACCACGGGTCAAGCCCGTTGACCGGCTTTGGCTAGTTTGGTGCGCCGAGCGCACTTGTACATGGTGTACACGTACCTAAAGTGTGGGGTCCCCTGAGATGTTTGTGAGAAATCCATTTCGTCCATTCATTTCCTCAGCTCATTTAATGAGTTGAGACTAAAATTGAAGCAGATCCAGATATCAGGTGGGCCCCAAATCGAGAATTTATGGGCTGATCTGTCTGTTGAGTGACTTCCACAGGGATCCAATGGATGAAATTCGATGTGTACGATTAATTTATGGTCCTCAGGCCATGTATGAAGTTTCGAGCTGATCAGATGATGGGAACCCTGTGATCTTGCATTCTGGACCAATTTCAGGCCACTCGAGCTTTAGTTCCTCGATTTTCTCGAATCTCTGACATGTAAATCCGTCGATTTCAGTCCCCTGGGGTCCGTCCCTTGCTTTAGTGACTTCGGAACGTCAATTCCATGCATTCAGCATCATTTTCAGTCTAAGCTTCCTAAATTCACCTTGCACCACAAACATGATTAAAGTAAGTCATTAAACAATATCCTGTTCGTAAAAGCATGTGATAACTAGGGTCTGACATGCAATATTTGACCCTCAACAAATATCGAGTAGTATCGCCTTGCCTTGCCTTGCCTCACGCTGGTCTCCTCGAACATATCCGACCCCTCCCTCAGCAGGAAACTTCATCATCAGATAGTAAGTAGATACCATCGCCCTCATGGCATTAAGGGATGGCCAACGCATGATGATGTTATGTGCTGAAGGCACATTTAACATCAAGAAATCCACTAACAGAGTCACTTGATTCTGCCCTTCTCCCACTGTAACTAGAAGAGAATAGCACCTTCGGAGATCGCCCTATCTCCGGTGAATTGGTGCAGTGGGGTCTTCACTGGTCGGAGGCACGACCTGTCAATCCCCATCTTGTTGAACGCCTCGGAGTAGAATACGTCAGCCGAGCTCTCGGTGTCGATAAGGATGCGGTATATCTTGTGATTGGCCACTGTCATTGTGATCACCAAGGCATCGTCATGGGGATGTTGAATCCCTCGGGCGTCATCCTCGGTAAACGTGAGGCTGCAGGAACTTACTCGGAGCTCTTTCTTCGACCTTTCAGCCAAGTGGACATAGTGCTTGGGGTCAGTGCTTCTGTTGTAGGCCTTGCAAGCTTGATTTGAATCCCCACTTTCAGATGGGCCACCATAAATCATTCGAATATCTGTAGCCTCTTCCACATTCTTACGAGGCTGGTCATCCTTTCGAGTCAGCCTTTCCTCCTTGATGTACTTATGCAGGTGACCCTTGCGAATAAGGGTCTCGATCTCCTCCTTCAGGTCGACATAGTCGCTAGTGTTATAGTTGTGGTCGCGATGAAAGCGGCAGTACTTGCGCTTGTCTCGTTCTCCTGCCTTGACTTTCATGCAGCTCGGCCAATTTAGGAGTCTCTGTTCTCGGATATCTAGCAGGATCTGTTCTGGGGACGTGTTTAGGAGGGTGTATGAGCTGAATTTGTACTCGGGCCTTCTGCTCGGCCTCCTGTCGTTGTCTTACCTTCTCTTGTCCACATGGGATTGCGCTTCGTCTCCTTGCCTCTTCCCTTTGGATGAAGACTTGGTAGACCGATTGTTCTTGCGCAAGCTGAAGAAGGCCTCCGCATTCGTGTACTTCTGAGCTCGACCGATGAGCTCGCTCAGAGTAGATGCTAGGTTCTTCCTCATAGAGAATTGGAACCTCCCGTCCTTGAATCCGCTGATCATTACCGACAGGGCTATCTTATCATTGTAGTCGTCCACCTGCAGGGCCTCTTCATTGAAGTGGGAGATGTAATCCTTCAACGATTCCCCAGTGTTCTGTTTGAGGGTAAGTAGATGAGCCGACTGCTTCCGATTCGTCTTGCCGACAAGAACTGGGTCAGGAACGACCTGCTGAGTTCAGCAAAAGTTCTAATCAACTTCGGTTTCAGCTGTCGGTACCAATTCCTTGCAGCTCCAGTCAGAGTAATAGAGAAGACTCATGACATCATTGTGTCCGAGGGCGATTGGATCTGCATCCACGATTGGTAGGACTCCATGTGCTGCGTCAGGTCGCTCGACCCTAAGTACTTAGCGATAGCGGGCATCCTGAACCTCGGTGGCATCGTCTCGCTCATGACGTCCGCAGTGAAGGGGGGTTCCGTCGCTTCCATCATCGCCTCAATTGCCGTCAGAGCTGGAGTCTGCCTATTTTGTTGCAACATTAAGAACTGATTCTAGAGCTTGTTGAACTGGGCGTCCCATGGGTTCCGATTCTCTGCTATGGTTTCCCGAGGAGCCTCGACTTCGGGTGTTCTGCCTCTTCTTCTTCTCTCTAGCTCGTGGTAAAGGTCGGTCGGAGGTAGCACCGAGGTCGCGGATATGTAGGTCGAATCTATGTGTCATGTAGGATCTGGGGCTCGAGCAGATAAAGATGCTCTCGCATGGGAACTTAATAGCACGGGCTCCTCTTTGACTACTGGGGCTACCTCTTCTGGGAGACGAGGTACCCGTTGTTCCTTCATCCAGTTGATTTCATCTCTCAGCATTTGCACTTCGTTTTGTAAGGCCTGATACTTGCCTTCTTGGTTTCGGGTACTTTGAGCCGGACCAGTCGAAGCCGATTCGGTACTACCACTCTCTTCCTCTCCCCCTTCTTCTCCCTCTCCTTGTCCCGATCTCCCTTCCATATCTTCATCATCTTCATCTTTAATGCCCTACAAAATGAAGCAATGATGTATCAGTTATATAACATGTCAAAGTAAATATAACATATCAATCTACATCAAATCTATCACGGACCAAACGAAAGGCCTTCGTCTCCAGCTCCTCAATGGTAGGCTCTAAGCTAAGAACTATCTCAGTCTGCAAGAGAATATTTTCATTTTCATATACAGAAACATATATATATATATATATATATAGTTCAATAAGTGATCACTTAGCTTCTTAGAAATTGACTTACGTCTTTACTCTCAAGTATTTGATGAATCTTTTTATACCTCCAACCCTTCTATCCTCGATATCATGTGAATCTTGGAATTTGGGACGGAACGTATGAAATGATACATTGTCGGAGAGCTGGTACTCTCTCAAGGGCCCATATCTGTTACAATGAAATGACAAGATGATGTTAAATACATATAGTTTCGTATAAACTATAAATTAAAATAGACAATGACATAATCCTTACTTGTAGGGGAAATATGCAACCGGTAACATTGTAATGAAGCCCGTGTGATGTCATCAAGGCATTATCGATCCCTTTAGTCATCGTCTGAAAGGCCACACTACCCCAAGGGTAGGTATTAAAGTCTTCCAACGAGTCAACAAGGTCGATAAATTCTGTAACCTAACAAACCACTTTATACATAATATTAGGGCTACCTTCACGACGTCTTCGTGCTTCTTGCTATCAACTATCCTATTGAACACTTCCTGTATATGTTTCTTTATGATAGGATTTTCATTGAAGTATTTTTCTCTTATTGACTTCTTCAAATGAGGGATATTAGGTATGGAGATGTCACCATACTTCAACCCAATTATTAAGGTGAAGTCCATCTCAGAAAACTTTACGCGGTTCCCCTGTATCTCGAATACAAGATTGCATATATATCTCTCAATAAGTGAGTAAAAAAATGGCTCCTATAAACCTAAATGATGGAATGTGTAATAAAAATGAGAATGGGGTCTGCCTAAATATTTTATTCTACTGTCATTCTTCTCCATCCCATACTTGGCGCTATCAAACTACCATGTCAAAGAATATCTGCATGATACGGTGGGGGCGACTCGCCAAATCCCTTATGCATGGGTTTGTTATCTGCAAGGATGAATGCGAAATTATATCAACGATAACATTCAATATTTAATGAAGCATAATGTTAAAGTTTACTTATTGTGGTAAAAAATCATAAAGTATGATGTGTGAGTTTGCCGAGTTGGCGGTCAGTTATTGGCAAATTCCAAATGAAAGTATAGGACTTATAGGTGAATTTTCACAAGTTTTGTGCCTATTTCTCTCATATATTAGTCAATTTCATGAAGTTGTCGGTAAATTTATACAAGGTTGTTGGTCAAAAAGATGTCAATATCAAGCAGTTATTAGTCATTTTGACATTCAACAAGTATGCGGCCAATTTTACTAAGTTATCGGTCCGTGAAATGAGTGGAATTTATTGTGACATGAAGGGGATTGTCCGTGAAATGTATGGAATTGACCGTCAATTGAAGGGAATTGTCTTGCAATGCATAGAATTGACCGTGACATGAGGGGGATTGTCTATGAAATGCATGGAATTGACCGTGAAGTGAAGGGGAGTCGCCGAAAATGGCCGTGAAATGCATGGAATTGACCGTGAAATGCATGGAATTGACCGTGAAGTGAAGGGGAGTCGCTGGAAATGACCATGGAATGCATGGAATTGACTGTGAAGTGAAGGGGAGTAGCCAGAAATGACCGTGAAATACATGGAATTAACCGTGAAGTAAAGGGGATTGACCGTGAAATGCATGGAATTGACCGTGAACTGAAGGGGAATGACCGTGAAATGCATGGAATTAACCATGAAGTGAAGGGAATTGACCGTGAAATGAATGGAAATGACCATGAACTAAAGGAAATTAACCGTGAAGTTAGTTATATGTTTCTTGCAGTTGTGAGTCAAATTTCACTTAGCGTTCAGTCAATTCGATTCACTTTGTGGTCATTTTGAGTCAGTTCACGGTCATTTTAACTCAGTTCACAGTCATTTTAGGTGAGTTCACGGTCCTCATCAATAACTCAGTGGGTCCTCGGTCTATTAACTCAGTCGGTGCTCGTCAGTCTTCGTTTAGTTTCACATCTCATTTCGTTCTTTGTTTCAAAAACCCTCATTGTGGGCCATTTAAGCATTAACTTTTGCCCATCTATCAGGACATGCCATACCATTCACTGTTTAAAATAAAATAGGGCTGTACACGAGTCAAGCTAGCTTGAACGGCTTGCTCGAGACGTCCAGAGTCAACTCGGATTGACTCGGCTTGAAAGGCCAACTCGAGGCGAGTAAAGTTGAGTTCAAGCCGAGTTCGACCATGGTGTATTGCTACTCGACTTGAATCGAACTCGACTTGACTCAGCATGGACGAGTCAAGCCGAGCTTGGCCCACCTTGACTTGACTCGAACTCGACTCAGCATGGACGAGCCAATCTAAGCTTCACCCACCTCGACTCGACTCGACTCGGCTCGATGTATGGCACTAAAATCATATGCAACATGAGCATATGACTGTGCGCACATATAATATAAAGTATAGTGGGGTCCACAAAAAGCGAGGGATTTGAATATACCAGCCGTTCGAAGCTTCTTAAATGGGGGGACCATTTTCGTGGGGACCATTTTCGTCATTTCTTCGGTTCACAAAAGTCGAAAATGACGTGCTTGGGGTCTTTATTCTCGACTGGACAAAGGGGAAATAAAAAATGAAGAAAAGAGAGAGTTTTACTGGAAGGTGGATAGTCACAGAGGGAGAGAAGTAATCAGATAATCAGATTCGGTCAGCTAGGATGAAAGATCAGGGACAGGAAAGAAGAAAAAAAATAAGATTTTCGGTGGAGATGGGGCTGGCAGCGTTCAAAGGGACATCCGTTTTAGAGCAAGGGCAGTTTCATCACGTGCAAGGGCGTCCATACACCTGGGGAGCATTCTTGGAAACTAAAAAGGAAGGGGCTTAAAAAGGTTGTGGCCATGTGCAATATACTGGTCGTACAGTTGGAAATTTCCCATTTTCCGGGAAATAAAATATAACTACCTAGCCGACAAGTATGACTTTCACACCTTTAAAAGCACGCAAGTTAAGACCTTCCCCTCTTGCCACGAATTATTACACGATATTATCACCTGCAATTTCTACATAATACATGCGTTTTTAATTCTGCCAACTGGGGCGGCTTTTTGACAATCTGTACCATTAATCTGTTGTGTCCCACCATGGATCGATCATCACTCGAAAAGATACTTGACAGAACAATCTTAATCTTTCCATTTCTGGCATATAAACAGATGGTTAATAAGAGAAATAAAACAGCAGTCCACGTTCTACCACACAAAAAGAAAGACAGATTCAACCACAAAAAAATAATAACAATAAAATCAGATCATAAAATCTCCCAGTCAGGATTTTTTTTAATTTTTTTTGGTCTTTTCTTGGGCATGCTCCATCAAATTGGGACTCAAGAGACCAATGGTCTAAGCTAACTAACTAGAGGCCTCAATTGTCAGAATTGAAACCGCATAGGCAGATATAGTAGAGGTGCGCTATGGTATATATACATATGATCCATCTCCCATTGTTGAAAATCCCAAATACCATCAGCAGCCAAACATGCTCAAAGAGAAATCTTTCTCCATTCTCTTGTCACTTGGATTGCTTGTGCTGCTTTTCTCACATGCAACTACAAAACGAATAGCTACATCAGAAAAAGCGGAAGCAGAATCCCTTCTCAAATGGAAATAAGGTCAGATCGTTTTTACTCCAGGTTTTCTGTCAAAAATAGTAAGTGTACAATTTAACATAACCACAATGTTCTCTTAACTTTTCCAAGCCTTTTTCATGTTGGGCCACAACTCCTACAAGTCAAAGGATAAAAAATTATACTCCAACTAAAGCTAATTATTTATAGTAAAAATGAAAATAAAAGATACTTTTTGACTGTTAATTTGATGAAATCTCACAAATTCAGCATGGGTAACCCGTCATTGTCAGGATAGTTGACTAAAATAACTTCTCTTACCCTAAAATCATATATAATATATTGAAAAACTCATTTGGGTTTGTCAAATACGATTGTTTTAAGGTTTTGACAGTGAAGATCATTTTTGCCTTTGATAAGGCTTTCTCTTGTCCATTTTTGCCATGAAAGTGTCTGCAACCTACTCTACATCAAATATCAAGTTGATCCAAAAACTTTTGTACCCCTCATGAGGTTTTCACCACTAGGCATTCCATTCCCATTGTTTCCTGTGGTGTGGTCCACTTGAGCTTTAGAACTAACTCTTTTTTTTAGCTCATATCTTAAAATTATTTGTTAAAATAGATGTATGGCATGGATAAAACACATACATCAAGTGGGCTCCACAAAGCCCCTGCCAGGACCGTCTGTCTCTATCTAGGTCCTGGTGGGGCCGGGTAGTACCCAATCATGTTTGGTTTGCCTTGGTCCCCAAAATTAGGCTGATTCAAAACTCAGGTGGGCCACCATGATCATTTATACCTAAAAAATCTAAATTCAAGTGGTATAACCCACTGGTTTATGGAATAATGTAATTTTCAGGCAAAATCTTCATTATGTTGAGGCAAATCACATGAATGGATTGGAGCCATAAACACCAACACAAAGCTCATGCACGGTGAGTGTCATCCAAACTGTTTTGTATACTGTGGCTCACCTGAGCGTTGGATCATAATTATTACTGGGTCACATTGGAAACATAAGGCATCATGAGGGACGGAATGGTGTGGATTTTATGAAAGTTCCATCCAAGTGGGTCACGGTTGGCAATAGGTTGCAAAAATACCTAGTGCTGAGGTATGATCCAGGGGTTTGGTCCAAATCTCATGCCCTCCATTTCGTAACGTGTGGCCCACCTGACGAGTGCACCAGCCTGATACTTGGACCTATACCTGTGAGTGGGCTTATAGGGCTCTCAACGGATATGCTACTTTTGGGTCGGGTTTAGTTTTTGGACATAGGCTTCAAGCTTGTGAGCTTTTGGATGCCCAGAGGTACCAATCGGGTCTTTGGACCTTGTTTCAAATCGGGTTTGGGAGCGTCAAAAAGAGCCATTGATATGGTCAACTCACTTGAATGGATGGATTAGATGACACGTGTGATAATTTGACACAAATCATGAGGTGTTGCAGCTTGGTAAATCTTGTTCCACTGCTAATGCACATATATGGTGTGTATGATATAGTCTTGCTAGTGTCTGATATCGATAGCCACGTTGCAACGTTTGTAAACCTTTTAAATGGCATTGTGACTTTTTGTTGATCCAAACCGTTCATTCATTCATACAACTAAGACCAAGCCATCATGCAAAATTCATAGCAATCGGATGATTCTAAGCCTTCAATCAATAGCATGAAAAATGGTTAGTGAAATTTGATGGGAAAAAATAAAACAGGTCTAACAATCATTTTGAAACACCAGGTAGAAAGATCCATTTTATTTCTTAAGGATCCCCTACATCACCGGTTGTACCAAGTGGGGAAAACGTCTGAGATTGTGGGGCCCACCTTGTTGAATGTATAACATCAACTCCACCGATAATGTGATCCTTCTAACATACAATGTACATCCTGAAACTCAACTAGTAAAAACTTAGGTGGCCAGCACTACGAGAAAAAAAATGTAAAATCAAGGCTAAAACCACTATGATTGAGCGATGTCGCTCCCCCTGAGCTTTGAATCAGGCTTATTCTTTTATCTTATATTCATCGTGTAGAGATTCACCTGATGAATGGGTTGGATGGAATATAAACACCACGACAGGGCACATACAAGCCTATGATTTGCATCCCCTTTTCATTGTTCCCTGTAACGTGGCCCACATGATCTTGGGAGCGGAATTTCTTTTCTCCCCAGATCCTACAATCAAGGGCCACACCTTATGGACGGAGTAGATGTTTCACACACGCACCAAGATGGCCCTCGGTGCTTGGGTTGTATATGCCACCGCGGTACATGTGGAAGCGCTGCTGCATGGTCATGTAAAATCGTGGCCGTTCATCAAGAGGGTCTATCATGAACACGGCTTGATCAAAAGCGAGATGGATCGCGTGGGGATGATCCATATTATCATTCCTCCATTTTTAGTGTGCAAGTGTGGCCCATGTAACGAGCAGACTGCACTAGCTTTTGAACCGTTGGTATGCTCACGTGAACTGGCTTGATGAATGGGCCATCCTGCACACGTGTGCCACGTTTCATGGTCGTGCGGATATCTCAGGTCCGTGTGTCTCAAACACGTGTGTTCCCTACCTTAAGGGGATTCTCTAGGTTGCATAATCAATGAAGGTTTCTCAACGAGCGTAAATTGTGACGCCGCCACTCCTGTGATAGATCACCACTATTTTAAAATTGAAAAGATCTCTCATCCAACCGTAGGATGAAAAGATATGGTCCACCCGTACATGTGACCTTGAACCTTTCAAATAGGTTGGCCCATGCAGAAATCAGCTCTATCTAATCATTATGTAGGCGTATTATAGAAAACAATTTCTAACCGTTAATAAATAGATAAATGCATTTCTGGCCCACTTGGTTGATTGTTGTATAATGTATTCTAACCTATGACTTAGTATACGAGACGACGGACCAGATCATCATACCTAAAAATCCAACCCATGTCTTGATTGCAATTGATCAATTGCAAAAGACAGGTTAGATCATCCCTAGCAAATCCAACCGCGATCACGACCATCAAACTGCGAAAGCAATAAGGCCGGGTAACAAAATAAATAAATAAATCCAAAAATTATACATATCCCCAGTACAGTTGATCCTGATCACAACCCTCGAATTATGACGTATCAGATCCATCCCAAAAACCATAAAAATACATTTTGTAATAAAGACTAGTCTGATCGTAGCTATCTAAATGCAAGACTGATCGACACCTTTTGTATGATTTCAGAAAACTAACTCACTAAAAAGACTAATAGGTGCACCTAGTGGAGGCAACCAAGCAAGTGCATCTATTTATAATAAAAACTTTTTAAATAAAAACTTCCACGGAATATCACTCCCTATACTTTAAAAAATTCTAAAAAGAATTTTCAAAATAAAGTGACAAGCGTTGAGGCATTAAGAGGTCTTCCATACAATTAGGTGGGCTAACACAAAATCAAAATAAGGTGTAACGGCATGCGGTTTCTCCATAGCTGCCAGATTTGCATGCAAACTTTATTACGATTGGTCTGAATTACAGTGTCAGAATGGTTATACTGGATGATTGTGCGGATTCAGGGGCGGATCACCCTTTTCCATAGGTTTCCTTTTAAAGGATTTTTTGTGGTGTACTAAATGATTTTATGTTTGATTGGAGTCAACACTAGCCAATGACTCCACTTCCATAGTTAGCTAAGACCCTATAAAAATATTAGGATAAAGAATCTAAAGGTTTTTAATCCTAAGATGACTCATTGATCTGCGACTAAAGATTCGGGATAAAGGACCATAGTTACAAAGAGGGAAGGTATTAGGCATCATTTCTACCCTTCCAAACATATGGTGTCTACTTCACAGGATTTGACTAACTTTCGAGAGTTGGGAATAGTTCCATGCATTGATGATGCAATAGTGTGTGTAATATATGCTGTGTTAAATGCAACGCCTTGGCAAGCTTTGGTTCGGGCTGGATAAATCCACCATGACTTCTCCACTTGCAAAAGCTATTATCCAATCAGTCTAAGTTTCTGATGGGCATGATTGGACTATGTCAGCAAACCACAGAGCATACGTTTGTACTAATCAAGTGTTGAGTGCTATGCGATGCTAACGGATGAGATAAGCAAGGAGGTTGAGAAAGAAATTGATGTTGCACAATGCTAATGCTAGAATAGACAAAGCTGATTGAAAGTTGGACGGTTAGATGGACAATCGTGTCTCAAGGACTGGGTTGAGTGGTAGGATTAGGGCCTTGGTGGCTTAGGAGGCTAGGGATTAGGCGGGGCTAAGCTTACTGGGGCTGGACTTTATCCTTCTCTCTCACTCTCCTTAGTGAAAGGCCGGAAGGATATGGCTAAAGGGAGAGGCTTAAGGGATTTGGGGATTTTGGATGCTTGAGGGATATAGGGGATTTTTCTATATGATCCAAATGAGAAGGGGAATGAATGGGCTATTTATAGCCCCAAACTTGGTTTTTTGGTAATTCCAAGGAAGTTTGGGGTTTGAATAGGGTTGAATGGTTGAGATTCCATATCAACACATGGCGCAATCCATATGACTGGTTTGGCTGGTAAAATGGTAATTTAGAGCTCAAGGGAGGGGCACAGAGGACTTTTCGGATTTCCACGCGCTTGTTCTCTAGAAAAGAGGAGTCTTGCATGCATTGGAGACCCCTGGCCGAAGCTAGAGGTGTGCCACGTGGCAGGCGGTGTGCAGCCTACCGCCCATATCACAACTCTCCTTCTAGCTTAGCAGGTCTGTGTGGGAGCTCCGGTTATACTTATGGTATTTTGCTTGAGTTATTTCGTTCCTTTGGTGGGCCCGTGGGTTTGGGTTTGGATTTGGTTTTGAGTTAGTTCAGTTTGGCTTGGTTTGACTAGGTTTTGACCCAACGGGTCGACTCGGTTTGACTTAGTGAGTTGACTCGATGAGTCAAGTTTAAGGGGTTTTAGGGTTTAGGCTATTAGTGTTTCGGGGTTTAAGATTTAGGGCTTCGAGAAGGGTTTGATTAAGGTTTAGCTAGTAGGTTTGAAAGAGGTGAGTCAGTCCAACTCAATCAGCTTGTCGGCCTAGGGGTGTCAATAGATCGATGCGAGGATGTACGATAAGCTAAGTCTTAATAATAATTAAAAAAAACCATTTAAAGTGGTGGGAAAGATGAATTGTAACCTAAGTGTCAAAGCCAAAATGTTGCACAGAAAAGGTCAGCCGCACACACCAACTCCTGGATACTTGCAGAACTTGATTGTGTTCACGTTGTCATAGTGAGTTCCCTTAAAGGTCACAGAAAGCACAAGACAACTAACCATTTTGACGATCAAGTGAAACAAGTACTCCTGAGTAGAGGTGGGCAGGATATGATACGACTCGACCGAACCGGTTGGATCCGATCCGACCAGAACCGAAAGCCAGGGTGGGGTCGGATCGAGTAGACCCACTCAGATCTGACGCGAAACTGAGTCAAGTTCGGGTCATGTAGCAACTCGATCCGATCCGATCTGGTCGGATTCGATCCGATCCAGACCGGAATCAGGTAGTACAATGTCAGATTTTATTTTATATTTTATATTTTATTATTATTATTATTTTTACCTTTACCCTTCGTTTACCCGAACCTTAACCCTAACCCTACCTAAGCCGGCGCCGCCAAATGAACCTATGCGGCACTGCAGCCCGAGCCGACTTCCTCTCCTTCCCTCTTTCTTTATCTCCTCCTTTCTCTCCCTATTTCTCTCCCAATTTCCCTCCTCTCCTTATTTCTCTCCTCTTTTCTCTCCATCTTTTTCTCCCGATTTTCCTCATGTTTCCTTCTTAGCACTAGAGCTGACTCAACCTAGTCTGAATTGACTGGACAGACTCAACTCGATTCGACTCAGTTTCCTTGACCGAGTCGGACTCGGTTCGGGTTAGGCCAACAATGAATCAATTCGGATCGAGTCAGCCCTGCTGGACTCTGTCTCGAATCGGATCAAGTTCGGGTCAGGTACTTGCAAAAACCGAATCGAGTCGAGTTGGACCTAATCCGGTCCGACTCAATTTGATGCCCACCTCTACTTTTGGGGTGATCAGGAAAGAAACAACATTCCACAAACAATCAATAGGGAGATCCCCGTAAGGCCACAGAAAGCACATGGTACTACTTTCCAGATTCTTCCATTGCTAGTATTGATCAGGTATGAAAAGATTGTGATTAGTCACTCATAATGCACATGGACAATCGCAATGTTTTCCCCAAACCCTTGTGAAATATGCGAGTTACTTAATTCTGAACAATCAATTGACACATACACTACGGTAGGCAACGAGTCAGACCACATTCAAATATGACTAGTGAGGGTAGGGTGTCTACTTTCTTTGGCACTCAGTTGTGAGCAACCTTTGTCAAAGATGGGCATCTGTAGACACCCTACTTAAAGGCCCACAAGCTGATCAATTAACCTAGTCAACTCAGTCAAACCCAACAAACCCAATTAACCTAGTTAAACATTGTTAAACCAATTAGAACCTAGTCAATCCAACCAACCTAATCAGCCCAAAACCTAGCCCAACTTTAGGCCTAGGTCCAAGCCCAATTCAAGCCCATACCTAAGCCCATTAGAGTTTAGGATGGCAATAATGCAAAACTGAAAGGAACAAGGGTAATACACCACCCCAGGAGCTCCTCTACATAAAATGGAGGGATTCCATGTGCTTGGCAGTACATTATGTGTCGTTTGCCATGTGGCAATTCTCTATCTTTCACGAGACAATTAGGTGGAGTGGTGACATCAGCTAGACTCCTCAGCAATCGCATTGGAAGGGGAATGATAGTGTTACCCTTACCCTTCATTGAAATTATGATCTTTGCCATTTAATATTCCAGCCGCTTGGATCACGCCATGTGGCAGTAGCCAATCCAAACCCTTGAAGTCTTTTCACCCCTAGACTTCCCAATAATTACCAAAAAAACTTGCCCAACATGTTATAAAACAGTCCCCTTCCTTTCATTCCAAACCATCTGATCTCATCTAAAAAATTCAATCTTCCATCCCTCAACCAAGGAGAAGTGAGAGTTCAAGGAGAGGAGTCCAGCCTAGGTCAGCCTAGCCCTTTGCTGCTTGAGCAATAAAAAACTCCAATTCAAGCCACTTGATCTGACGCTTGCAATAAAACCGTATTCACCCATTCATCTAGTCTTAATCAGCTTCGTTTATTCTTGCATCATCATCGTGCATCATCCACTCCTTCCTCAATCCATTTGCTTACTTTAGCCATCAACAACGCATGTTACATTACATCTGGGCACCTAGTTGATTCGAGTGTATGTTATGCAACTTGCTGAAATATTGGATCTTGCCTATCAAAAACTCGGATTGATTGGTTATTCGACCACTTTGTCAAGTGGATGAGTCGGGGTAGATTTATCTTACCTGGGCCATTGCTTATCACAGGCATCACATTATCACATTGCATTCCACATACTTGCATCATCATTGCACAAGAACTAGTCGAATCCCTAATAGTTTGTTTAGACCTATGAAGTAGAGACCGTATGCTAGTACATGCAGAGATGATGCCTAACACCATAATTCCTTACCAAGAATTTTCAGTCACAGATTAAAGAGTCATTTTAGGATAGGGGAATCCATCGATTCCTTCTCCTAAGGTTTCTACATGGTCTAGCCAACTGTAAAAATTGAGTAATTGCGTAGTGGAGACTCTAGTGAAGTATAATACCCCTACGCCTCAAACACACCAACGAAAGCCCTTGAGAAAGGCACCCCTAAGCACGATTCGCCCGCGATTATTGTATTTAAAAGGATTTTTAAAAAATGGTGTTTCAAATTTCTCCTTTTTTTTTTTGTTTGTAAAAAGGTATTTTGTCTTTAATAACTCTCTGTCCTACATCAGAAATGAGCAAGGAAAATTTTATGTTTATAAGAGGGGACTTTTGCATAGAGCTTGAGCCCCTTTCAAGAGGCATGTGAATTTGGTCTTATGATCAGGGAACTATGCCTCTAGCCTCAATCTATGCCTTTGATCACATGCATGTGCACGTGCCAAGCCACGTCTGGCCGGGTTAGGGTTTGGCTCTGGCTCTTCGGGAGTATACTTGCATTGTTATTATTTGCAATTTTCAAATGAGAGATGTGTTTGTTCAGGTGGCCACAACAATTGGGTTTAAACCTAACGGACTTAACCCATTTAAATGCTGCTTTAAGCATTTAATTGTGGTCTTTAAATAAACCTACTCATAATCCAAATTTCATACATATCAAATGGATTTCTCATTTCTCTTTACTTCTTCAAATAGTATCTGGTTTCTTGTTTTTCTGAAATTAAGTTCACCACTGAGTCAACTCACTTTGGTTTAAGTTATGCATGCTGGTTCGAGCCCATGTACGACAAGTGTATCGGTGGGACCAGGTCTTAATAATTGTATCTTGAAGAGAAATTGCTCATAATTCCTATTGTACTGGAGACGCGGCCCAAGGAGGGCACATTTGGTTTCAAGCAAAGTGACTTAGTCACATCTCTACTTAAAACAGTGAGGTCTCATGTCCAACCGGTTGGACCACAAATTGCAATCCACTAGCAAATAACTACCAACCTACTAAGTAGGTTGCCCCATCATGAGTATCACCTAGTGCAGAGATCAGCCCCATCTACTTATCAAGTTGGCCACACCATATAAAATAATATGTGACCATTGACAAATAGCAAAAACAACTGTGGTCTATGCAAGGAGTGGATGCGGCTGATTTTTGTACAAGGCTATATTCATTATGGGGCAACCTATTGGAGGGGTTGGATGTTGTACACACACAAAAGGTTGGAAGTCCGGTAACTTGGGTTTAGTTGAGACCTTTTAAATAATTATGTTTTTTAAGACCTCAATTGTACAATTACTTGCCAATATGTCCATGAGGGGTCATTTGACAACACCAATTTGGGCGTATTTAAGTGTATTCAGAATTCAAAAATCATTTGGTATTATGGATTCGGTGATAATTGAAATATATAGTTTAATTTTGGTATGTTTTGAAATCTCATCCTTTTGCTGTGATTGTAGTGTAACGAAGTGAAATGCATTTTTTTTTCTGCTCATTTTTAAAGGCAGAAGAGTTGCAAATGTAACAAAGGTATTACTAAGCTACTAATCTATTATACATGTTGGTACACTAAGGGCGTGTTTAGACAGTCAAGAGGGATGGGATTAGGAGGGTTATTGTGCGTCATCCCATCCCGTCTGCTGTTTGGGATGGCGGGATGTATTTCACTACTGTGCTCTCGTAAACACCGCCCGTCTCCGAGATGGATTCCGCCAATCCCGGGATGTAAGTTTTCACCGCTATGTGGGGCCCACCGAGATATCAATGAGATATCCACTCCCTCCATAATTTTCACCAGCCTACATTCAGCCATGAACTTGTTTGAGGCAAATATAAAATAGTGGAGATGCAAATCCATCCGTTTGTGACAGTCTAAACACGCTGCTGTATATCCCATGGGCTATTACAAACCCATGGGATTAACGGACAAACACTAACACCACCATCATTACCTTAAAAACCATCCCATCTCTCCCAATCCCATGGGATCGGTCCAGCCAAACATGCCCTAATGTAACGCCCCGAGCTTTTCGATGCTCGGGCATCGAAAGTCCTCGAGCGTTACCATAAGATTCAACGTGATATATACATGTGTACGATACCAATCCAACTATTCTAGCTTTATATTCTTTCCCTGACACTAACTTAACCGTTGAGGATGATCTTCATTCATAAATCAAGCCATCTGATCGTTGAATTTCAAGACAAGCTTACCCATCACGTGATTTGACCTAAGTACTGTCTCTTATATGACATGACGAATAACTCCCTATACATAATGATTTAGATATACATTCTTTTGTAAGAACTACTTAGAAACGTGCCTATAACCATGTAGAGCCATTGGATTTCCCAAAACTCACATTATCAGTAATAATTACGAAAATGCCATTGACCTAGGCCCCTGAATTCCAATTCACACAGTTTTCATTATCCGTTTCATGTGAAATTTTATATCAGGCCTAAGTATCATAAATTAACCGTACACATCAAATTTCAGCCCTTAGATCATGGTAAATCAGCTACTTGACCTCTACATCCATTCATACAATTATCGGATCAAGATTCCGATCTGTCCATCTTGTTCACGCCTTATGAATATGCTTAGCCCACCATTAGAATCAGAATCTGACAAACTTTCATGTGTAAGAAAGTCGCTCAAATCTAAAGCCCTACCCCTAATCACTCCAAAAATCCACGTTATGTCCATCCTTTTACTAAACTGACCATACATTCACCTACATACAAGGATAAAGTTCTAATCATCAAATCCTCTTATTTTTAGAAGCTCATCTGACCATCCATCATGTTTAGATCTGCCAAATTGGCCACCCGAATATCAGGATGAATCGGTCATTTTGAAGATCTTAGAACACAGGTCCAAACTACCGGATAATACTACAAATAGACATATATAAACATGACATTGAAACCCCAGATTAGTATAGTCCATTGAAGTGGTATCTTAGTCATCTTTGAGAGATCATAGCTCAAGTTTGGGCGACGGAAAGAGCGTGAAAAATAACGATCACCTGTAAAATTTCATCACATTTGGACTGTAGACTCATGAGTTACGGATGGCAGAAATTTTTTTAAAAAAAGGGTACAACGGTAAATATAGTTTCATGCATGTCACTGTTGACGACGTGAGTTACGGTTGAAGTTTGAATGGTAAGAATTCTTACTACTCGGCGGGACCATGCGGTTCATTGGATTAACTAAATTATTCCATTTTCGACAGAGTGTCCTAACATATCGATATAAAAGCGGTGAATGGCATGGATTCTTGGAAATCATTACGAGCGGACCTCACCTAATTTTTTTCCCCACCGTGCATGCAAGCCAAGAATTCACGTGAAATCCATCCTGTTTCAATGGAAATACAGTCCGTCCATGTTGATTAACGTATGACTCACCTAATACTTAGATAAGTTTCATATTTTAGCCCCTTTGACCTTTTAACGGTTGGCGTCCAATTTCGAAATAATCCTACTACTAGGTTGATGAGAACCCACCATATGATTATAAATCATGTTGTGGCCCCACCTAAGCATAGGGTCTGCCTCATACTCGGCCTAATGTCCTAATCGGGCCCATAAAACCTGACGAATGGCCCAGATCTGTCAAGATCTGCCTCGTAGGCCCCACCTGATGGGGCGTGTGTACACCATACACGTGCACCCGCTTTGCACTTAGCCAAGGGGCTCGGTCAGGCGAGCTCTGACTCGCGTTTTTCCAAAACAAAGAAAGAGAAAACTCTCCTTCTCTCCTCAGTTGCAACAGCCGACGGACGACCGTCCGTTTCCCTCGATCAGTGGCCCACATGTACGGTCCATATGGACAATCCAAACAGTCCATCGTGTTAGCACCGTGGGCTCAACCAAAACCCACAAAATTTACGTATTTTGGCACATGCTCAAGCACACGATTCCCGGCACAAACCGACCCTATGAGCACAACATTTTGAAAACGGAAACGTTTTGGCAGGCCAGCTGGCACGATCCACGTGCCCTCTCCCATTTCCAATGCCAACCGTCTATCTTGGACAGATCTCAGCCATCCAACTGAGGGCGTCAGTTCCTCAAAACCAGGGGAGAAAAACCAGTGGCCGAAACCACCATTGCACCAACTGTTTTGAGAAGCCAGTTGGTGGAATCAATCCAGGCCATTCGTGGCTCATCCAACGGTGCTGAAAGGCTTAGGGGAATGTTATAAGGAAGGCTAGGATCGCAGATGCAATGAGAGCTTCTCTCATTTTTAGAAAAACCTAGAAAACGGCCATCGTCTCCTCCGTCCGAACCCACCACCCAAACGACGGTGGAGCTTCGAGAAAGCTTGTCCACGAGCTTCTAGGGATCACTCTAAGATGTCCTCCAGCCTTGCTTCGAAGAAACTCATGGCCATTCAAAAACCGCCATTAATGGCCGACCGTCCTCCTCACCTTTGCACTACCCGTCTGAGCCATGATACAGGCTCAGTTTATGCAGGAATGAGGCCCATATGCTGAACGTTTTTAGCAACAATGAGGGGGGAGAAGAAAGAAAGAAATAGAGAGTGTAGGAGTGGACGTGATCAGCCAGGTAAAACGGCCCAACTCCGTTTGTATTCGTTCTTCCATTTCTCTTTCATTTTTCCTATTCCGTGCCATCCATCTACCTTTCATATGGCTGCACCCTGCTAACATCAGGCGGGCCCTGTTTCATGGCCGTTGGGCTTCACCAAATTTCAGGTGGGCCGCACCTTGCAACGAGCTGCAGTTGCCTGGGAAATGGACTGAAGATGGCCCAAAAACCAGGGAGAAAACACCCCTGTTCAGGCCATTTTCTGGGCTGGAAGAATTGGCAGCCACCATGCCTCTGTTGGACACCAAGGTGGGTCAAAAACGACTGGATAAGAGCTGTGCTTGAGCCAAAAACCGGGGCTGAAAGTGGTTTCAAATACAGCTCTCAGCAGAGGAAGGAGCCTGTGCTTGTATGTAGCCAACACCAGTGGATTCCACCATGTTGGGCCTCACCAAACTAAAGCTGGGCCCTGTACAAATTCCAGGTGGGCTGCATGCATTAGGCAGGAGCCTGGATATGCCTCCTTATTCAAAAATAATAATAATATATAATATAATAGGAATATAACATTTTTATTATAAAACCTAAAGTGCACTTATCTGCAGCAGGTAGGCCACCCACCATGTCAGCGTGTGGGCTCCACACTCCTGCGTGTGTGGTATATCCAGGCCGTCCGTCACTAACGACCAGGGCCTGGACGTCTTTTTCTTTTACATATACACGTGTACTTGTGATACGTACAAGTGAACTTTTAAGTAATATTATATTATATAAATGCCTATGTGGGTCCCACCTACATGTATGCTATGTCTCCACCGTCCATCCCATTTCCCGCCTCATTTTAGGTGTTGATCCGAAAAATGAAGCCAACCTAGCTCTCTGGTAGGCCACACCAGCATAAAGACTAATTTAATAGGGGTAGATCATTAGGGCCCTTTGTGATATTTCGGTGCGTCGAGACATATCCAATAGGCGTTGATCCGAAAAATGAAGCCAACCTAACTCTCTGTAGGCCACACCAGCATAAAGACTAATTTAATAGGGGTAGATCATTAGGGCCCTTTGTGATATTTCGGTGCGTCGAGACATATCCAATACTGGACATTGGACCTTTCCTGAGCCCTGGAACCCAATCAACGGAGTAGATCCTCCTTAGGCGGGCCCCACCTATCAAAACAAAAAAAAAATAAAAATATGAGAAACATGCAACGTAAAAGTCTGGACGCTGCCTCATTAATCTTGAAATTTTGGCTTCAACCATGGACACCACCACAAGCCCTACTATGATGTGTGTTGAACATCAACACCGTCCATTAGATGGGTCCCCTTTATATACGGGGTGCCCCCAAAAACTAGCCATACACAGAGCTCAGGTGGCCCACACCATCTACAATCTTTTAAATACATGTTAAACTACATGAAAGCACTTGTCAGGGTCCCTCTGAGATTTGGATGCAACCGAAACTTGGTTTGACCCCTTAAACTAGCGGGACACACTTAATGGATGGGTTGGATTTGTGAACCACAATGTGGTGAGCCAAACAAATGATCATAAATACTTTAATGGTGGATTTTAGTATATATTATCATGATTAAATCCACTATTGATACTTGATAACTATCATTATTATATATTAGTAATTTAATTATCATTCTTTGGTATAGTCATTAATAATAAATCATACCATTTCTAGCATTATAATGATTATTATTAATAAATTGACTAACGTTAATTATAACACTAATGTTAATAATTACTCTTCAATTATTAAAATTATCATATGCTAACTACAATCCAAATCCTTAAAACCTATCTTAGACCTAAATTCTAGGATGAAAACCTAGTTCTACATTAAAACCCTAAAATCAAGGTAATCCAAACTTTAGGTTAAGACCTTGACCAAGAATAGCGTATAAAGCTTGAACCTAACAGTATAACTTTACAATTGATGGTAGGGTTTGATTCTAAGGAAACACACGTTCTCTAACAACATTGGTAGGCGGTTCAAAACATAAGGTGATGATTCTTCCCCTTGAGCTTTCCATTTTCCCATTAGTTTAAGTTATAGTTTTTATTTTAACTTGTAATTAATGTCTCCATCTCATAGTCACATGTGATAATTGTTGGAATTAAATTGCTATATTACATGCTTAATGTGTATCCTGTATATTTATTCATACTTGTGGATTATTTGTGAATTGCTTATGGAACTTAACTGGTACACCTGTGGGAAAACCCCACCTATATGTGTACACCCATACTTAGGATGTAACTTGAATGGTTGTGATAGTAATGGACCTTCGGCTTAGTGGTTATCGAATGATGATTTAAATTAACCATTGATGTGGGCCTACCATCCAGGGTTGTTGTGTCAAATGGTTTTTGAGAATGGTCTTTTATCGCATGGTTTTGATACTCACCTTATGTGGCTTATTTTAATATCTGTCTCTGTGGTTGTTTCGATATCGCCCTATGTGGCTTTATTTTGGTATTTGCCCTATATGGGTCTGATGTTTTATTTTGTGCAACCATGCGATGGTAAGCCCCATATATCGTAATATGATTGGCCACTAGTCGATGGGTTTCCGTTAAACATCCTAAGATGGTAGTTTCATGAGCCGGGGATGGTGGTAATGGGACACTATGCCCGAGCTGTCGGCCTACGCTGGGCTCTGAGCTCCTCGTAGTGACATTGAGCTTACCTAAATTGGCTGATTGTAACTGGACTAATATCGGTTTGGCTAATCATGCATCCATAGCATATTGGCGATGACGAGTGGCTAATTCTGGATGCTGTAGCACGTGCCCTAGAGTTATTGGGGTATTGTTTCGCTAGCTCCCAGACCACCGACTATCGACTCCTGTTCCGACTGGATGATTTTCCCGGGTCGATGATTTGCATGGGCGACGAGCCCAAGTCCGACTGGATGTGCATCCCCAGGTCGATGTGCATTCACGCACCCATACATTTAAAAAGACTGCATCATGTATTGTTTTGATTGTTTTGTTATTTTATAACTATGCTTACCTAATGCGGTTGTGTGTAATCTTGAGGGGAATTCACACTGAGCTGGCCACTCATCCATCAAATATACAACCGTACAGGTAGTACAGGTGGCTTTAGTGATATGTATGTTCAGACTTGATGAGAAGCAATGTACGATCACCAGGGATGCATGGTCAGTATTACTGGAGGAGTCACTGCGGTCTTGCGACTTATATTTATATGCTTTCTTCTATTCTTCATGTATTAAATTCTTAAAAATCTTGTACTTGTTAAATTCAGAGACATTGGTTTGTATAAGTCATTATGGGCAGCTGTTCACTCCCCAAGTGCAGGGTTGTGATGTAGTAATAAACTCAGTAAGACCGAGGTCGAATCCACAGGGACTGAAACCTGTACGCTTTCTAAAAATAACCAGATCTAGAACTAGGCTAAGATGAAATCTAAACCAATTATGATTTGAGGAATAATGGTGAAATAATTAATCTAAAACTTTAGGAAAAATCAGAGAAGGAAACTAGGGATTCGAGGATCCACTTGTAGGGATCAGGAGATCTTATGCACCGTATTACAATTTAGGAAAATTAATCGAATCGCCTTTAATGTAATTTTGATAAGATGAAAGGTATATGAATTAGAATGGATTCCATCACCAAACCATGCCCAGAGACAAAGCAAACAACAGAAATTAAACTAATTACCAACCAATCAATGTATGAAAGTTAGGAAGGGTACGACATCCAACCATGCCAGGAGACGATGGTGAACAACAGGGCTTCCTGACGTCATAAACATAAAAGAAAAGAACATGTTCAAAGCCATTGCGCACCCATTGTAATTTCAAATCACAACAGACCATTAAAGACCGAAAACATTCCCTTAATTAAAAACCCCAAAATTCAACATCAATTCAGTCTAAACAAAGGCACAAGCAAGGAGGCCTCCCATCACGCTACAAGCTTCACCTCTTAGCCCTAGCTAAGAGGTTTAGCCCGACATGAATGGGCCCAATCCCTTAAACAAATAAAAAATAAATAAATAAATAAACAAAAACTCTAACTCTGCTCTCTCCCCGGTGCTCCACGTAGAAGCCCAAGCCTCCAGACTCAGATGATCCCCCAGCTCTCTCTCTGACCACCTTTTATAGAAAAGAGAATGATGGTTGCTGAAAAAGAGTTGGAGACTCTGTTTACGCAGCAAAACTGACGCACGTACCTGTAATAATTGGTAGGCTTAATATTGACATCAGACGAGAAATCCACCCCGTCCAATTAACTTGCCTCGAAAAATCAGCCAGGAATGAAATGTTTTGGCTTGAATTAAGTGTGTCCCACCGCACTTTTCAATTCACCGTCAATCTCCCATCCAGCTGAAATCTTCATACATTTGTTGCATGGAAATATTCGACATCATCTAGTGAAGGTATAGACCACCTAACGTGACGGATGAACGGTTCGAGATCATTGAACCGGGCACCGAGTGGGACCCACTTGTAGACGCAATTGGCGTCCGGCTTTCGGCCGATGCGTGCGAAGCAAACCTCATCCACTTCTTGCCGACGGCCGTGGGGTCCACTTCGACGTACATTGAAGAAATCCAAGCCGTCCGTTGGATTCTCTTGAAAAACCGTTCGGACGTGGTCGGTTTTGATTTGTTCGACGCGGCCCACTTGATCTTTCACATAGCCGTCCAACCTGCGTTTGAGTGGTATTCTCCTTGTGTGTGCGAGCATAGAGTTGAAAGAAACTTTTATGTACGGTCGGTTTTCACTTCTGGAACGAGTGGACGGTCCGGATTGATCGTTTGCAGCCGTGATGGTGGCCCACAAGTTCCGTCCGCCAGTTCAGACGCGAAACAGAGCCTGCGTAACGGCTCTGTGACGATTGGTGGGCCCCACCTTGATGTTTTTGAAGAAATCCATTCGCTCACTTTGTGATCTCCACGAAAATCCAGTAAGAAAAGGATGATTTTTTATTAGATTCTGTTTGGCCCACTGAGTTTTTCTTTGCTCCGTCCATCTTCCATTTTACTACCGAAATCGATCTCGGTTATCTTAGAATTCCTCCACCTAGGCAATGGTCACGACCCCCTTCTGGAGAAGATGGACGGTTCAGATGTATGATTTTGATGAAGGGTGGGCCCCACTAGCGAAGAATGGCGGCCGTGCGTAAACGCTGGAGAGAAAACAAAAGAAAATTGCTTTTAAGAAATTGTCGGTCGTGGCGCCGACCGACCTTAGATTTCTCGTGCACCGCTCGTGCACGTGCACAATGTGTGCACTCGGTGTACACATGGGTCCACCGTGATGTATAGGTAAAATCCACTCCGTACATCTGTTTTGTTAGCTCAATTCATGTGTTGAGAACAAAATTGAAGCATATCCGAATATCAGGTGGGCCCCAAATCATGATTTTAGGGGCTGATCTAGTGTTTGAAGCACTTCCACAGGGATCCGGGAGCTGAAATTTGACGTGTACGGTTCATTTGTGGTCCTTAGGCAATGAATAAAGTTTCGAGCCAATTGGATAATGAGAACCCTGTGATCCTGCATTCTGTGGCTTTCAGGCCATTTGAACGTGAACGGCTTGATCTTCTCGGATCCCTGGCATGTAAATTTGTCAATCTTGGTCCCCTGGGCTCCATCCCTTGCCTTGGTAAATTATGAGCTTCAAATCTACACTTTTAGTGCCCATTTTTAGTTCAAGCTCCTAAATACCTCCTGTATCACAAACATGATTAAAGCGGACCATTAAACGGTATCATGTCTGTAAATCCAGGCAATAATCAGGTCTGATATGCAATATTTGACCTTCAACACAACCCCCAACCAGCATTTTGCTAGTCCCGAGCAAAATATGCGAAAAAATAAGTTGAGAAGTATAGGGTAATTTCTATGAACTCGAGTGATTATTGAATGAAATAAACCAGATGCTAGAATTTTAAGATTCATGAATGTTAGGCATTAATTTCTCCTGGCCTCTCATGGATGATGAATTTCATAATCAAGTTCAAGTATTAATTCATAAACTCGAATAATTTCAAACATTGAGTTTCATGGGTGTATAGTGAAATCTCGGCTTACCATCATTAAGAGATTCAATTCTTTATTTCAGGATTTCATGATATCATTGGAAACCAATCAGAAAATTCATAACCATTATTACCTAAAACCAGACTTTGCCTCACAGATCATTCTTTCATTTTCTAGTTGTTTTTTTTTTTTTTTTTTTTTTTTTTAAATGGGAATCAAATTTTCACTTATAGGGAGCGGACCTATGGTGAAACTAGTCGCCAAATTGCCTAACTCTAGCATTAATCATGGAAAATCAAATCTACACCTATAGGGAGCAAACCCATGGTGTAATTTCTCTTTTTATATCCTGATGGCCAAATCTTTTAGGCTGGTTTCTTTCATGCTCAGTGATTACCAAGTTAATCATTCAATTTTAAACTGAAATCTTAATATGTAAGTGAGATGTGGTATGTGAAATCATGACTCAATCAATGTTTACAACTTCTAATCATAGATTAATAATTCAAACTTAACTGTGAAATCTAACGAATACTGAATCCAAGAGTTATGAATATCCAACATCACGTATCTTTGAAATTCTAAATCCAGGATATTCGGCAAAATCACATTGAATTCACTAGAAAGTCCAGAAAAATTTAAAAATTTTCACAATTTTGCTCAAGACGAAGAAAACACTGATTAGGAAATCTAATCTCCCACCCCCAACCTAAAATCTACATTGTCCTCAATGTAAAAGATATGAGCATGGAATGCACATGGGACAACGAAAGTAAAAGAGAAGTGATGGGAAGATAATACCTGAATGATGAATCATGAGAGACTTTCCAAGAGATCTCAACATGAGAGCGGGTGAGCACGAGAGAAAAAGCAACATAAAAATAACAAGAAATAAAATCCTACCTATACCACTTTCGCAGGTGCTCTCGATTGCATTTAGCATATGCAACAAACCTTTAAACCCCTAGGTTGCCCCTAGTGGACGAGTTGTAGTCTCGTGAGGGTTTGACAATGTTACCCACAAACATTGAACTCACTACTCATGCTTTGCAAGGTTCATCTTCCGCCGGTATCTTGATAAGTTCCTCAGTAAGTTCCTCAACAAGATCATCCAAAAGCCCTTTTTGCAAAATGCTTGGGTGCCCTGGAGTATGACTTTCCAGAGAGACTTATGTACCTCATAAGAAATTTTCCATTGCATTGCTTGAGGTAACCAGAGTATGTACGATTCACCTGTGACAGAAGAAGTTTCAACGTTAGTATCCCATGGTGAATCAGAGACTACAAGTAGATAAAGTTTAGAAAACTTCGCAAAAAGTGATGTAGCCTCAACACATTTCGAAGTGTCAATCTTCGGTTCAATTTTCAGCTCCTCCTTTAATGGTAGACGTTTAGGATCAGGGGAAGAAGGGGCTTTAAAATAAGGGTTCTCTCGGTCAGTGATAACTACCGAGATGTTGTCTTGCAAGGCATCCACTTTGTCTTTTGACATGGGATCGTTTGACTTTGCAAAGTGTGCCCAGCAATTATCAAAAGAGTCGAAAATTTCAGCTGAGAGTGACTTATTTTCCTCATGGAAATCTGTAATGAGATGCTCAAGGACTCCCTCGCCCTTAAAAGTATATGAAGATATGTTCTCTTGCTCCAGCCCTGCACAAACATATTGAAGATCAATAGGAGAAGCATCGATGGGATCACTTTGTTCATTGAAACTACTCAATCGAGGCGTTGAACTGTCAAACGTGTACAGCTCAGATTGTGGTCTTAATTGAGTGGTTTCAAATTCTAGAGTCGTAGCGAAATTGTCCTTTTCCCGAATCACATTATCATTCAATTCAAGAGAGTGGTCCAAACATGTCTCACAGAAGTTGGAAGGGTCGGTTTTAATGAGCTCATCTTCCACTTTTAAATCAGATATGTTAGGTGAGTGGAGTAGCTCAGTATGACCGATCACTTCGTGTGCTTCTTGAGCATTGACCTGGACCATACTTGAGATTGATTCCAGGGGAATTTGGGTTATGCTCTCATGAATCTCATCCCAATACTTCTCAGCTTCCAATTCAGTGCAGTACACACTTGAGATGGGATCGCTTTCCTCACAATCTATTTCTAAATTCGGTTGAGGTTCGAATGAACTAACCTCTACCTCATCATTGAATTCATATGTGTCAAGTAAGGGAGGTGTGTCATCATCACTGTATTTGAAAAACACCCATGTATCTCCACCATTCTTTTGAACGGTCATCGAGATCGGCTCATTGGGGAATTGAACCACGTGCTCGTTAATGGAATCCAACTCCTTATTCCAAATTCCAGATTTCGTCAAAAGCGAGTGAGGATCACTTTCCTGGCATTGTATTTCTGGATTGGATTGTAGTTGGGATGCACGAGCTTCTTCTATCCTTTCAAGGCGCGAATTCAGTGCTTCCATTGCTTTCATCGCTTCCGCAACATGTTGGTTGAATTGTTCTAGATTAAAACATGAATCCTCTTGGATCGTGTCTGGTTGGATCTCAAAGGTATGGGATCTAAGAGAATAATCATTACATGTTGTTGGTTCATCTTCCCAGTTTTGATGGTTCCACTGATTATAGTCATACGGATCATAGGTGGGAGAATCTGATGGTTGGTAATACTTATTATCACTCATAATATAATCACGCATTGTTTTCTTTTTCTCAGATGGGTGACAGTAATTCTCACTCCCATAGTTATGATAACCCCAACATTCACGTACGGTCCGTGGGGTGGAATTGTTCTCCCGTATATGATCGCGTAAGGACTTCTTAACTGGTGGCTCTTTGTATTCCGGTCGATTCTCGATGATAGTTTTAGAAAAGTTTTGAGACATTGGCGGATTTCTATCATAATCATCATCCCAATATAGATTATTCTTCTCAAAGATATCTTGACGTTCCCACTGCATATACACATGGTGAAACTCTAACTCGAATCTAATCCTGAAGAAAGCAAAATCCTACAAAGAATACGAAAGTAAATGAGAAGTTAGAAAGATGTTACTGTACTAGAAGTTCCTATGTCAAAAACCTGCAAAACACAACAAAATAAGTTAGCTTCTACATAGAAGAAATTTCTAAAGCAAACCAAATCTAAAGAGTTAGAAAATCTAGAAAATCAGAAAGAGTTTACCAAATTAGAAGTTCTATCTTAACAATCTACAAAATAGGAAATAAGTTAGTTCTATGAATCAAAATAGAAAACAAAATTAAAAATTAAAATTAGTAAAATCCTAATCTTAAACTAACTCTAAATCTAATTAATTTCATAAAAATCGTAGTCCGTCAACCCACGCATGAATGGCGCTAAAACTTGTTCACTCCCCAAGTGCAGGGTTGTGATGTAGTAATAAACTCGGTAAGACCGAGGTCGAATCCACAGGGACTGAAACCTGTACGCTTTCTAAAAATAACCAGATCTAGAACTAGGCTAAGATGAAATCTAAACCAATTATGATTTGAGGAATAATGGTGAAATAATTAATCTAAAACTTTAGGAAAAATCAAAGAAGGGAAACTAGGGATTCAGAGGATCCACTTGTAGGGATCAGGGAGATCTTATGCCTGTATTACAATTTAGGAAAATTAACTGAACTGTCTTTAATGTAATTTTGATAAGATGAAAGGTATATGAATTAGAATGGATTCCATCACCAAACCATGCCCAGGAGACAAAGCAAACAACAGAATTAAACTAATTACCAACCAATCAATGTATGAAAGTTAGGAAGGGTACTGACATCCAACCATGCCCAGGAGACGATGGTGAACAACAGGGCTTCCTGACGTCATAAACATAAAAGAAAAAGAACATATTCAAAGCCATTGCAGACCCATTGTAATTTCAGTCACAACAGACCATTAAAGACTGAAAACATTCCCTTAATTACAAACCCCAAAATTCAACATCAATTCAGTCTAAACAAAGGCACAAGCAAAGAGGCCTCCCATCACGCTACAAGCTTCACCTCTTAGCCCTAGCTAAGAGGTTTAGCCCGACATGAATGGGCCCAATCCCTTAAACAAATAAAAAATAAATAAATAAATAAATAAAAACTCTAACTCTGCTCTCTCCCCGGTGCTCCACGTAGAAGCCCAAGCCTCCAGACTCAGATGATCCCCCAGCTCTCTCTCTGACCACCTTTTATAGAAAAGAGAATGATGGTTGCTAAAAAAGAGTTGGAGACTCTGTTTACGCAGCAAAACTGACGCACGTACCTGTAATAATTGGTAGGCTTAATATTGACATCAGACGAGAAATCCACCCCGTCCAATTAACTTGCCTCGAAAAATCAGCCAGGAATGAAATGTTTTGGCTTGAATTAGGTGTGTCCCACCGCACTTTTCAATTCACCGTCAATCTCCCATCCAGCTGAAATCTTCATACATTTGTTGCATGGAAATATTCTGACATCTAAGTGAAGGTATAGACCACATAACGTGACAGATGAACGGTTCAGATCATTGAACTGGGCACTGAGTGGGACCCACTTGTAGACGCAGCGTCCGGCTTTCGCTGACGCGTGCGAAGCAAACCTCATCCACTTGCTGACGAAGCTGGTGGGGTCCACTTCGACGTACATTGAAGAAATCCAAGCCGTCCAGTTGGATTCTCTTGAAAAACCGTTCGGACGTGGTCGGTTTTGATTTGTTGCTGACGCGGCCCACTTGATCTTTCACATAGCCGTCCAACCTGCGTTTGAGTGGTATTCTCCTTGTGTGTGCGAGCATGGAGTTGAAAGAAACTTTTATGTACGGTCGGTTTTCACTTCTGGAACGAGTGGACGGTCCGGATTGATCGTTTGCTGCCGTGATGGTGGCCCACAAGTTCCGTCCGCCAGTTCAGACGCGAAACAGAGCCTGCGTAACGGCTCTGTGACGATTGGTGGGCCCCACCTTGATGTTTTTGAAGAAATCCATTCCGCTCACTGTGATCTCCACGAAAATCCAGTAAGAAAAGGATGATTTTTTATTAGATTCTGTTTGGCCCACTGAGTTTTTCTTTGCTCCGTCCATCTTCCATTTTACGGCTGAAATCAGATCTCAGTTATCTTCCGGAATTCCTCCACCTAGGCAATGGTCACGACCCCCTTCTGGAGAAGATGGACGGTTCAGATGTATGATTTTGATGAAGGGTGGGCCCCACTAGCGAAGAATGGCGGCCGTGCGTAAACGCTGGAGAGAAAACAAAAGAAAATTGCTTTTTAAGAAATTGTCGGTCAGCGGGCGCTGACCGACCTTGTGATTTCTCGTGCACCGCCTGTGCACGTGCACAATGTGCACACTCAGTGTACACATGGGTCCACTGTGATGTATAGGTAAAATCCACTCCGTACATCTGTTTTGTTAGCTCAATTCATGTGTTGAGAACAAAATTGAAGCATATCCGAATATCAGGTGGGCCCCAAATCATGATTTTAGGGGCTGATCTAGTGTTTGAAGCACTTCCACAGGGATCCGGGAGCTGAAATTTGACGTGTACGGTTCATTTGTGGTCCTTAGGCAATGAATAAAGTTTCGAGCCAATTGGATAATGAGAACCCTGTGATCCTGCATTCTGGCTGGCTTTCAGGCCATTTGAACGTGAACGGCTTGATCTTCTCGGATCCCTGGCATGTAAATTTGTCAATCTTGGTCCCCTGGGCTCCATCCCTTGCCTTGGTAAATTATGAGCTTCAAATCCACACTTTTAGTGCCCATTTTTAGTTCAAGCTCCTAAATACCTCCTGTATCACAAACATGATTAAAGCGGACCATTAAACGGTATCATGTCTGTAAATCCAGGCAATAATCAGGTCTGATATGCAATATTTGACCTTCAACAGCAGCTTCTTGTATATTTGAAAGATAATAAAATTTTCCTTTATGTCGATTTGTCCACACTACGCTCATTTGCTTACTCTGATAAAAGAAAAATATGTATGTCCACTCGAATTTGACCATCCTTTAATGTTAACACTCGGGTTTTTGGGAAACGGGTCGTGTACTCGGGTCCTGAAGATTCGGGTCGTTACACCTAATGATACTCTAGAAACAATTTAAGTATTGACTGCATCACTAAAATTACATTGGTAGAATGATCCCAACAGTGCAAACATTGGCCATAGAAATCGATGATTAAAAGCTGGGTTAGTAAGTCACTTGTTTGTAGTCTTTGAATTTGTGGCCAACTCGAAGCTTAAATTTTGATTTTGATTTTGATTTTTTTTTTTTTGTCAAAGTATGTATTTCGATGAACTTATATTTACAATCATTTCATCAAATATCACATATGAACACTAATTTGAGATGTTACGGTTTATTTAGCAATCAATTCATATTCCTAAAAATATACTATCATTTATTTATTTTTGGATTTTATATTCCTGGAAATATACTATTGAATTTCAATGTGTGTGTGTGTGTGTGTGTGTGTGTGTGTGTGTATATATATATATATATAAAGATTATAGTGCATTCCAATTACAAGCTGCCAAACATAACCTATAATTCAGAAATAGGCATATTTATGATTTGGATTCCAATTCCAAATACAAGGTCCGGAAGAGTACTATAAAATGTAGTAGAAAAGCAAATATGAGTTAACATGTAAAGGGAAGTTCATTTGTGCGGAATTATGTGAGGTGGACAATGGTGTTTGTGAGAAATCCACCCCATCCATCAGTTTCCCAAGCTACATTAGCCCAAAGATGAGGTAGGTACAAAACTCAAGTGGACCACACTACAGGAAATAACAGAGATGGAAAATGGCTACACTTAGAAACATTTTTGAATACTATGATGTTCATAAGCCATCCAAATTGTTCATAAGGTCACGCTCACTTGGATGAACTAAAAATACAGATATTATCCTGATTCAAAACGTCTATGCCCAATGAAAGCTTCAATAGCGAGCATTCACTTTCTATTATTTTCAGTCGTGTGGGTTACTTGAGATTTGAATGTGCTTATTTTTGGTCTCATGTCTCAATATGAATTAGCAAAATGAATGGATGGGTGGATTTCAGCCCACTTCGCTTTTTATTTTTTATTTTTTATTTTCTTTACACATGCACACACACCCCCACACACTCACACCACACACACACCCCACACATGCACGCTGTGGGATTTCACCACCATGGGTGCTCGAACCCTTGACCCGGTGTTGAAACTCCAAGGAGTCTACCACCCGGGTAAGAGTAAGGAGTCTACCACCCTTACCCGGTGTTGAAACTCCAAGGATTTCAGCCCACTTCGCTCTCCCCTGCTAGAACTTACTCCCAGGCAAGGGCAAGGGCACATTGCACGCTAGATGAATCGATGAGGATTGAGGATTGCCCGTGAACCAACACCACCAAGCTACTTGGTGTAAGTACTTTGGTGGGGCCTAGTGTAAGGACGCGATTCAGCTGCTGACAGGTTGAGTAGCGAGACTCGTTACTCAAGTTAGGTCGCCAAGTTCTGTGGGGCCCACCATAATGTATGTTTTGTATCCACACTGTTCATCCATTTGGAGAGAACGTATTAGGGAAATATGCAAGGAATGAGTTAGATCCAAAGCTCGAGTTGACCCCACCACAGAAAACAGTGGGGAGAGTGACGCCCACCGTTAAAAACTTCTAAAGGCCACAAAAGTTTTCGATCAAGCTCATGTTTGTGTTTTCCCTTCTTCCATGTTTGTGTTAACACATGAACAAGTTGGATCTCAAATAAACATCACGGTGGACCTTAGGAGGATTTCAACGGTATACATCACTCTTCTCACTGTTTTCTGTGGTGGGGTCCACTCGAGCTTTAGATCTGACTCATTCTTTGGATCATAGCCTAAAATGACACAACACATACATCACGGTGGGTTTTCCAAAACTTAATAAGGTAACTTCGGTAGCGTGTTTGGCTACTCAACCTGTCTGTAGTTAATCCGCCTCCCAAATGTAATATATGTGTTTTGTCCATGTCCAAAGCTGAAGTGGACTATACGACAGGAAAATGTAGAGATTGAACGCCCGCTTTGAAACTTTATTGGGGCCAAAGAAGTTGTGGATTAAACTGATATATATGTTTTAATTTCATTCTAGTCTATGTGACATTATGAATGGGTTAGATGACAAGTAATCATAAGGATGCCATTGCCCTCGATGGTGCGGTCCAATTGAGCTTTTGGATATACTTAAATTTTGGAACCATGCCTTAAAATAAGCTGGCTGTACCCGCAAAATCCTTACAGCACGTGCCTCCATGGGATTGTGTGATCACGAGTCCATCCGGAGAATTAAAAAACGGAGCGTGATGACATGTGCAAATAGAAGCCAACAAACACATCATGATGACGTGTGCAGACGGACGCCAATTAAAACACACGCAAGGGAATTGCCTGTGCCCCTGGCAACATAGGTGGGCCCGCAGTACTGTTTACGAGAAATCCATGGCTTAAAAAAAAGAAGCAGTTTCAAAACTCAAGTTAGCCACGCAACGGTAAACAAAGGTTTGGGCGTCCATCAATGGAAAATGTTGAGTTATTTTAAAATAAGAAGGAAATGATTTTTAATTTATAAAGAAATTTTGCATCTATTGTGATTCCATCATCTTTGGGTCAATTCAAAAACATAATTCCAATAATTTTCTCTTCATCTTTTTCTTATTCTGCAATTTTATTTTTGGATGGTTTTTTGGAAAGTTGCAGTTTTTAGGCACTAAATTGCAAGCAGTTTTTCAAATAGTAAATTGCAAACAGTTTTTAGGGGGTAAATTGTAACAACACAGAAGTCAGGAGTGTACGCTGTAAAAGTGTATTCAGGGTGCGGTTTTTCGGTTTTGCATGCCGAAATCCATATTTCTCCGGTCTTGGAGAAGAGGCTTATTGCATCACCCTCTTGCAAATTGGTTTAATCACCAGTAGGGTGCGAATATCGCCTTAAAGATAGCGACATCGTAACGTGCCTTAAGTTTATCTTTAAGTGATTAATTTTCTATCTTTCCGCCTCAACCCTAACAAAAAATTCGCATTACAATAAAAGTCTTGGATTGAACTAATATTCGTGTTTTTAGTTTATCACATTGATTTGGATGTTATATAAACATCACAATAGACCTCTGAAAAATTTCTAACCATGAGCATTTCCACCCATACAATTTTGGGTATTGTGGCCCACTTGAGAGTTTGATCTACCTTATTTTTAGGCTAATGTCCTAACATACACTGACTGAAAGATTGAATGGCCGGGGTGGATTCTTAACATGGGAGGGCTAAATAGATGGAAGGTTGGATTTATCACTAAGGTAGTTGTTGGCCCATGTAACTTCCGCATATAGGGCCTTCCTTTTGGAAAGGGGCACATGCAAGTTGAACACTCACCTTATGCACACAAAATTTTTGCAGATGGGCGGATTCCTCCGGTGCACAATAACAGTCGACTAAGAAATTAAAATACAGTTGCTACTTGCATTAATTATAATGAGAAAAATAGCCAATATTATATAGACAAGATAGCCCAACTGGAATTTCTTAATGCACAAGCCATCCATGTACATTGATACCCACGGTATCAATGGCTTGGATCACTGACTTGTTGATGAAGGGAAGAACAATAGAGTGATACAATAGTGAGAAAGAACGAAGTCTTCCTCAAGCTAACAAAATCTTAAATTCTCAAGATAAAAGGAAATTTTAAAATTTTTAATATTCGATGATCCTCATACCTTCTCATTACATTATTTGTAAACGAAAAGTAAAATTCTAGTTAGGAATTTTAATTCAACTAAATTGGGATTTATTCAAAATAATAAATTTTACAAAAATAGAAAGTCCTAAATTAATCATGTCAGATGATTACAAGTAATTCTTAAGAAGAATGCATATACTAAAATTCTAAAAGGAAGGAGATGCGTTAAAATTTTAAATTATTAAAAATAAGATGTTTTTTTTTTCTTAAAATCATAATTTTAAACCGAAACAAGATGTTTTCTTACAAAACAGACTGACGAGGCTCACTATAGGTAGGGCTATACACGAGCAAAGTTAGATCGGTTAGCTCGCTCGACAAAAAGCTTGATTCAACTCGGTTTGAAATTGAGTTCGTGCCGAGTCGAGCTGATTTTTTGAGCTCGAAAAAATTCGAACCAAGTTCGAGCTTGCCCGAGCTCAACTTGACCCGAATTGAACCTGACTCGAATCGAACCAGTTCGATGACTCGGTTACTTTGATATTGCTTTAAAAAAATAATAATTTATAATAGCTTGTTAGTACACCCACCACTGTGAGTTCACACTTCACTGTTAGCCACCCCCACTAGGGAATCGATACCAAGACCTCAGTGTTGAAACGAGGTATCTTTCACTCACTTTGATATTGTTGTTGCTCACCAAGTGTTTGATGAAATGACTCAATGAAGTGTGCCTGGTGGCAAGGAAGGTACGTATATGAAAAAATGCCATTTTTTTCTTGATTTTTTATATTGCTTACAAGGTGTTTGATAAAATACCTGTAAAACCACTGATATTATTTTACTTACAATGAGGTTTTGAAGGTGTAGATCATTTGTTTGTGAAAATGCTGCACAGGTAAACTCGGCTCGATCTTGGCTCGAATTGGCCCAAGCTGTTGATCGAATCGAGCTGAGCTGGCTAGTTAGGCTCGAAGACCGAGCTGAGCCAAGTTTGAACTGGGGTTAGCAAATGGCTAAGCTAAGTTTAGCTGTGCCAAGCTCGACTCGATTCAACTCGTGTACACCTCTAACTATAGGAGTCAGTTGACTCTAGATAGCTCATTACAATAAAGATTGATAAGTTGAGCATCCCCTAATGATACCCAAATAAAAATTTTTTGCTAATTAAAAGTTCACACTTCAAACGACAAATTCTCCCTATATATAATGAATCTCTTGGAACCGAATACACTTAGGGTCTAATTATGTTGTGTCCTACTTATGATGGACCCAAATATGTAGGGCTACTTTCCCGTTCGTTTGGACTTCTTTTAGTTTAATCATGCTAAAAATATACCTGTGCCACGTCACACGTGACTTGTACAAACTTTCGGTCCAAGGATTGTGCAGTGCCCTACAGTTGCAACAAGAAGGTTCCATCAACTTTCGTAATTTGAGAGAAAGAAACACAATACGCCAACGTAATTCTCTTCATCTACCATGATACTATCACACGGAGAATTAATGATACAGCAGCCACGTCATACATTATGGTATACCCATTTTCCTTTCGTAAGTTTTGTTAAACCCATTTTCCTTTTCTTCTCAATAGAAAATCCAATCCGTGCAAAAGGTAGCTAAAACCAAGATGATCACTAATATGAAAATTAGGCCGATTTACTAATTGAGAGTGACACAACATTAAATATCAATGGGCAACCTTTGAGATCACTCAGTATAATAGTATGGCCCACCGAATGATTAGATATATTCTCAACTTGATCATCAAGGTCGAGTCCATCTTTTACACGGATTTGATATATTCTCAACTTGTGAAATATTGGCAGGAAAAGTTAGCGGTACCAGGACTTCTGATACAACCTCTATATGTGATTATTTCTCATTCCTTGCCTGGACCTGATTTGCATTTTGGTCTCTCCGTTGATGCAATAGAGCCAACTACATAGTGTGAAATCAAATGGAAGAGTAATGGTTCACACCAAAAGAATCAAGTGCTCCACGTCACATGAGAAAAATCAAGTGCTTCACGGCACATTTGTAAGTAGAACATATTTTCTACATCCAGTACATTCATCGTCCAAGGGCCATTATGATTAGGGGTGTACCTGAACCGAGCTCGGTTAGCTCGCTCAAATCGACTCGAAAAAGCTCGATTCGACTCGGTTTGAAGCTGAGTTCGATTGAGTCGAGCTGATTTTTTGAGCTCAAAAATGAGTTCGAGCCGAGTTCGAGCAAGCCCTAGCACGATTCGACTTGGATTGAATCCAGCTCGAATCAAACTCGGATCGAACCAGTTCGATGACTCGGTTACTTTGTCATTGATGTTGCTCACCAAGTGTTTAATAAAATGACTTGACGAAGTGTGGCTGGTGGCAAGGAAGGTATGTACATGAAACAAATACTTTTTTCTTTTTTTTTTTTTTTGATTTTTCTTGATTTTTATGTTACTTAGAAGGTGTTTGATAAAATACCTATAAAACCATTGCTTCTGTTTCACATACAGAGAGATTTTGAAGGTGCAGTCTAGGTGTTTGTGGAAATACCTCAATGGCGAACTCAACTCGATTTTGGCTCGAACTCAGCTCGAACTAGCCCGAGCTGCTGACCGAACCGAGCCGAGCTGGCCAGTCAGGCTTGAGGACCAAGCCAAGCTGAGTTCGAGCTGAGGTCAGCAAGTGGCCAAGCCGAGTTGAGCTGAAGCCAGCTCGACTCGGTTCAACTCAATGTACACTCCTAATTATGATCAAATAAATCTTAACCGTTCATAACTAATGGTGTACATTTAATGAGGACTGTTAGTCAATTCTTTTAACCGTTTGTTTTTGCACCTTTCAAATCCACTTATGATCCGTCCTATATTTTAAATCCAAAGAAATTTAAAACATTTGTTCACCTAATGAACGGATTGATTTATCTAATATTAGCCATTCTACTTAAGAGACGTGATTGCCAAAAAAGTGTACTCGTTCCAGTGCCAAATGTACATTTTGAATAACAACACGCTTAATCAAGACCTTCCATTTATCAGAACCCATAATGTATGAATCATGATTTGAAATTATTATTTTTTTTTTTTTAAAAAAACACTAATCGAATGACTGCAGGAATAACCTTTTTGTATTTTTTAAATGAATAATCTCGTGCATTTTTCCTTCTTCCAATCTGTTTGAAGGAAATCAATCTGACGGATATAATGAACTGATCTATGTCTTATCCTTCCACCGTGAAAGTTTCATATTCATACACTTCCTTTCCACGCATACTGACACAGTGGAGAGAGATCTACAATACTATGGTATAGACGTCTCTACCATAACGTTTCCCAGTTTCAGGGAAATGAAATATCACCACCTGGCCGACGAGTATGACTTTCACACCTTTAAAAGCGCGCGAGCTAAGACCTTCTCCTCTCAGCGGCAGGATTTTCTTACGACGAATTATTATACAATATTATCACCTGCAATTTCTACAGAATACATGCGTTTTTAATTCTTACAACTGGGGCCGCTTTTTGACAATCTATACCATTAATCTATTGTGTTCCACCAAGGATGGATCATCACTCGAAAGAACAATCTTAATCTTTCGATTTCTGGTATATGTACAGATGATGGTTAATAAGAGAAATAAAACAGCGGTCCACGTTCAACTACAAAAAATAATAATAATAAAATCCTTAAATCAGACCATAAAATTTCCAAGTCAGTTTTTTTTTTTTGGGGGGGGGTTTTTTTGGGGGAGGGGGTGGGGGGCATGCTCCATCAAAGTGGGACTCAAACCAATGGTCTAGACTAACTAACTAGAGGCCTCAATTGTCAGAATTGAAAGAGAAATTGACCACTATACGCCACCTTTTACCCGGCGTCTTTTCAAAACGCCGGGTAAAAGGTGGCGTATAGTGGTCAATTTCTCTTTCAATTCTGACAATTGAGGCCTCTAGTTAGTTAGTCTAGACCATTGGTTTGAGTCCCACTTTGATGGAGCATGCCCCCCCCCCCCCCCCCTCCCCCTCAAGCTTTCTTTTTCAAAGTAAACCATTTGTACGGAGACACAATTTGCAAATGAAAATACCCTTAATTCACAACCTATTGCTACGGATTATAACCGTAGCTATAAATGTTTACCAACCGAGAATACAAGGATATTTTCGTCCGTAAATAATGTGTCCGTGCAAAATGGTTGACTTTGGGAAAGTAAAGTTTGGGAGCGCTTTGAAAAGACGCTGGGTAAAAGGTGGCGTCTACAGTGGTCAATTTCTCGAATTGGGAAACTGCATAGGCAGATGGAGTCGAGGTGCTCTCTGGTATATATACATATGATCCATCTCCCATCGTTGAAAATCCCAATACCATCAGCAGCCAAACATGCTCAAAGAGAAATCTTTCTCCATTCTCTTATCACTTGGATTGCTTGTGCTGCTTTTCTCATATGCAACTACAAAAACAACAGCTACATCAGAAGAATCAGAAGCAGAATCCCTTCTCAAATGGAAATCCAGTCTCTCACAAACACAACCCTCTCTCAATTCATGGTCACTCACCAATTCCACCACCAAAACCCCATGCAATTGGACTGGAATCTTATGCGACGACGTGGGACGCGTGACCGAAATCATCCTACCGAGTGCCAGTTTGCAAGGTAATCTCCATAACTTGAGCTTCCCATCATTTCCAAACCTCATTCGTCTCGATCTCAATAACAACACACTCCTCGGAACCATACCGGCAGATATCGGGACTCTCTCTAGACTCACCTTCCTTAATCTGTCCATGAACAAACTCTCCGGTCCCATCCCTTCGCAATTAGGAGACTTGATTAACTTAAATGAGCTAGCCATGTCCCATAACCTTCTTAGTGGTTCTGTACCATTGGCATTAGGAAAGTTAGCCAAGCTAACTGTCTTGAACCTGTCGCGCAATCAGATTTCTGGTTCCATCCCTCCCATTATAGGAAACCTAACCGATCTTACGATCATCAACCTCTCCCGTAACAAGATTTCCGGCTCCCTCCCTCCACAAATAGGAAATCTTAGGAATCTCACTGAGTTAAGGCTCTCCATCAACTCTATAACGGGTGCCATCCCTTCCGCATTAGGAAACCTGACCAAGCTCACCATCTTGCGGCTCTTCGACAATCAGATTTCTGGTTCAATCCCACATGAGGTAGGAAACCTACGGAATTTGGTTGACCTAAGCTTGCTGATGAACAAACTCACCGGTCCAATTCCTACATCTTTTGCCAATTTGAGTAACCTGACCAGATTAGGTTTACTTGGGAATCAGTTATCAGGTTCAATACAATTCTCAAATCTAATGAAATTAGAAACATTAAGCTTGAGTGACAACAACTTCTCTGGCCATTTGCCACAACTATGCCAGCGCGGATCGCTCAAAAGGTTCAGTGCCTATAAGAACAATTTCACAGGTCCCATCCCCAAAAGCTTGAAAAACTGCACAAGCTTACTTAAACTCGTGCTCTACGGAAACCAGCTCACAGGAAATATATCTGAAGATTTAAGTGAATATCCAAATCTTGAATACATTGATTTGAGCGATAACAACTTGTATGGTGAACTGCCATCAAATTGGGGAGAATTTCGAAATCTAACAAGGCTGCATTTATCAGGAAATATGATTTCGGGTAGGATACCGCCAGAGTATGGGCAGTTGTCTCAACTTGGAGTACTTAGCCTTTCTTCAAACCAACTGGTAGGAGAGGTTCCAAAAGAATTCGGGCGTATGTCTTCTCTGTTGAACTTGAGCTTAAATGATAATAGACTTTCTGGGGAGATACCATTAGAAATAGGAAATCTATCCAATTTGCAGATTCTTGACCTGTCAGGAAACAGCTTGAGTGGACCAATACCGGAACGACTAGGGGACTGCTCTGAACTGAGGCATTTGAAGCTGAGCAAAAACAATTTGAATGGGAGGTTGCCATTTCAAATTGGGAATCTAGTGTTCTTACAAGATATGCTAGATCTTAGTCGCAACTTGCTCACTGGAGAGATACCATCACAGCTCGGAAATCTGCAAATGCTAGAAAACTTGAATCTCTCCCACAACAGGCTCTCTGGTTCAATTCCATCTTCTTTCGAAGCGATGAACAGCTTGACATCTATTGATTTTTCGTACAATCAGTTGGAGGGTCCTATTCCAGAAAGTAGAGTTTTCAAGGAGTCTCTGGTTGAGGCTTTCTTAGAAAATAAAGGTTTATGCGGCGAAATTCAAGGCTTGCCATCTTGTAATTCATCTTGGACAGGCAATGGTGGTGGAAGAAAAGGCTACATGGTTGCAATCTTCGTCATTGTTCCTATTTTAGGAGCATTGCTTCTTATATTTGTCTTTATCAAAGTGGTGTCCATTTTCCATCGAATGGCTGGAAATACAGAGGAAGAGGAAATGCGCATAATCAACAACGATCTGTTTTCAATATGGAATTATGATGGGAGGATTGTGTACAAAGACATCATTGTAGCAACTGAGGATTTCGATGACAAGTACTGCATCGGAGTAGGAGGATTTGGGAATGTGTACAAAGCAGAATTACCAACAGGTCAGATAGTGGCGGTAAAGAAACTTTGCTCTTCAGAAGGTGGAGAATCTGTCAATGAAATTTGTTTTAGGAATGAAATACAAGCATTACTGAAAATTCGGCACCGCAACGTCGTGAAGCTTTATGGCTTCTGTTCACATGTCCAGCACAAGTTCTTGGTCTATGAATTCATGGAAAGGAGAAGCTTGTGGATTGTTCTGAGTAATGAGGAAAGAGCTGCCGAATTTGATTGGATCAGGAGGATGAAGGCTCTTAAAGGAATTGCTAATGCTTTATCTTATCTGCACCATGATTGCACTCCCCCGATAGTTCATCGGGACATATCGGCAAGTAATGTTCTGTTGGACTTCGGATTCGAGGCTTGCGTTTCTGATTTCGGAACTGCGAGATTTTTAAATCCCAATTCATCTAACTGGACTGCGTTTGTAGGCACCTACGGATACGCTGCGCCAGGTAAATTCATGATATATTCAACCCCCTTTTCTTTCTTTCTGATAAATTGATTACATTGCCTTCTTTGCTGGTGCCTGCAAAATCGGTTACATGATTTTATTTCTTGTATGCAGAGCTTGCTTACACAATGAAGGTGACTGAGAAGTGTGACGTTTACAGCTTTGGAGTGGTGGCGCTGGAAGTGATAATGGGACAGCATCCTGGAGAAGTCATCACCTCTCTGTCATCATCAAGTGGCCAGAACATACTACTAATGGATGTATTAGATCAACGGCTCTCATCTCCCACAGTTGAAGTTGCAAATGAAGTGGTTTTGGCCGTGGTACTAGCACTCGCATGCATACGCCCCAATCCACAATCTCGACCATCCATGCAGTATGTGTCTCAACAGCTATCTCCGAAGAGGCCACTTCTTCACCAGCCTCTTGATGGAATTACATTGCATCAGCTTTTGGGCCTTGAGATATAATCATGTACGGATGAAGATTATTAAAATAATACTATCCCATTTTCATGTTTTTTCATGTAAGATTTAAGAGAACTAACCCATTTTCTGGTTTTTTTTTTATTTTTTTTATTTTTTATGTAAGATTTAAAAGAATACCATCCCATTTTCAGGCTTTTTCATGTAAGATCTTGGCCATTTATGGTTTTTATTATTATTATTTTTATATCACATCGTGAGAGTTCCCATGTGATATCATGATCTGGCCTACCCACACTAGATTAGTATGATCAAGACCATATGTCTGACAGGTCCTGTTACAGAGATACTATGGCCCAAAAACAACTACGATTGAATTGTCCTAACCCAATACCGTGTGTCTATCACAGGACTTAACACCTTGATTTTGGATCATACTTTTTCTTCCTTTTTTGACAGGAAGATAATGCTAGAGTTAAGAGTGGCACAATCCATATTCAATGACACAGAACTCGACTAATGGGAAGGGAGGATATCATCATAGGGGTGGCAAGGCTGCATTAGGCTCGTCATGGCCCGGTCGGACACACAAGAATCACTGCCGAAGCCCTGCAATTACCTAGCATAGCAAGCCCAAGAACACACGGTCCTGGCCCCACCTGAAAATTGATAAAAATTCCTATTTCCTACTTGAATATTCAGAGCCCTTCCATTGAGGATTGGCAATTCATTGGCTATGGAATACCAATACCTCCTTAAAATTCGTATCTTCCCTACCACTAATCACATCCATAGATTCTCTAGCCATCCTATTCCATGTGTGGGTCCTAAGAAGAAACAACTCTCTCATGCCACCTCCACTTGCAATTGCAACCTCTGTAACAATAACTGAAAGCCAAACCTTCATAACGATTTTAGAATTATATATGATCATGCAGTAGCTTTCATCTCCTCCAAAAAAAACATAGCGTGACCTCCCATTACCTAGTGGTGCATCTGGCTTGCAAGTAACATACTCATCTTTGATGGCAAGAGGCCGGACCCCAGAAAAGTGCTCATCTAACCTGATAGTTGCTTCATAATAGAATAACATTCTGGCACACCTTGAATTATTAGTTGGTGCTATGGGAAAATCTGAGCCAAACCCAATAAAGGCCAACTTGGACAAATTGATGAGCAGAGCCTCATTACATCTGAACCGACCACACTTCCAAATTATGATTCCAAAACTAAGATCTGGAAGAGAGGAAGATTGGGCCACACCAACGTCTGGAACTCTCATCCGAAGAACTACGGCCCTGGATCGCGTGTCTGAGCTTTGACATCAGCCTGGAACCTAGAAGAAACTAGAATGCGCCCGACCGGTCTACTCCGATCAGTGGCTTGAAGGATCGTAAGCGAGGCCCGGGTCAGATGAGAATATGGTGCTATATGTCTGACTCGTAGGCAGGAGTCAGAGAACTAGTGCTCGGTGTTGATATGAGTCATCCAAGATCCGACCAAGACTAACTCGCTCATGGGCTCGGAGGGCCATGGGCTAAGATCGGCTTGGATGCACACGTGGCTGAGGATCACGCTAAAGAAACAATCCCAATAAGACATGTTGGAGAGTTGCCTGGTGCACGATCTAAGGATAACGGCCGACATCAGCACACGCGCAGCGCACGCTTGATGGAAGAGATCGTGCCGAGATTGATGGCCACGTCCCCTTTGATCCACATGTATAAATAGGAGATGAATCCATTGGAATAGGTATGCAACATTTGGCACTCTAAACCCCCAGCTACATTACTTTGACCTAGATTCCTAGCTTGACTTTGGCATCAGAGGGTCCCCTACTCAAGCCAAGGTCTCCTTTGTCCTTCTCTTGTGTAGGCTACAGGACTCGGAGCTAGCCGTCGGGGCATGGTTGGAGAAGTCAGATTTTTGCATCAACATTTTGGCCCCGTCTGAGGGAAGACAGAAATGAAAAGACTTGATAGCTCTACAAAAAGATGGTCAGAGGGAAGAAGAAAGCACTCCCAGTAGCAACTATGGAACCTGAGTCAAACGGACAACCACGCTCGTCTTCATTACTCCATGTTGAGTCGGCTCCGACAAGGCCGTCCCAACAGTCCCGAAGCCAATGAGGCAAATACAGAGCTTTGCAGAACTAGGTGCAAGTGTTAATGGACGAAAGCAACAAAAAAGGGTAACAGTCACCTCTCAAACGAGAAGAGGTTACCCCAACAACAGCGGAAGAGCTAGCGCTTATGAGCTCGCGTGCCAGAGTATTCCAAAACTTGTCCGTTAGAGCTCATGTCATGCCCCAGACTCGGTAACCGGACTCACAAGGGACCTGATGGCCGGTTCTGGCCGTAACAGCCTCCGTAGTACCCCATTCTCAGCTCTTGAGACAGGTTCCGATCCTGGAATCCTACAATGAGAATTTTCATAAGAGTATAATCATTCCAATACGAGCATACCCAAGATTGCAGCAAGTACATCTGAGAATAATAAGGGGCACACATCACAAAATCCACTAAGAATTTGAACTTTTACAAGCTTACATCAGGTCCGAAAGGACATACATAAGATAATGGGAAAAGAGAGAAAGGTCAGCAACACACTGGAGTCCTCAAATTCAACTCTACTCCACGCTCCACTGTTACGACGCCTGCCTAGAGTTTCTTGCATGCATCAATCGTGCATAAGCTTATAGAATCTTAGAGGGTGGTGAAAGTGTAATGTCCCGAATCTTCAGGACCCGAGTATATGACCCGTGTCCCAAAAACCCGAGTGTTAACTTTAAAGGATGGTTAGATATAATATTTTTTCTTTTATCAGAGTAAGCAGATGAGCATAGAGTGGACAGATTGAGCATAAAAGAAAATTTCAATTACATTTAGACTATACAAGAGAGTGCCCATAATGATTTATATAAGCCAATGTCTCCACTCTTACAAATACAAAATGAAATAACATTTCATGTGAAACAAAGTAAATTGCAACAGTCTTGACCTGTGAAGTTCTGTAGTAGCCCTTAGCAAATATAATTATGCACCCTTATCAACTATAGCCTGCTCCTCATCAATATGAACATGAATGTCGTTGGAGCCACCTGTGCTACCTGTACGGTTATATATTTGATGGATGAGTGACCAACTCAGAGTGAATTCCCCTCAGGATTACACATCGCCGCATTAGGTAAGAAATAGTGTAAAACATACAGACATTCCAAAACAGAGTAAATGCAGTCTTATTATATGCATGGATGCGTGAATGCAATCGTTGTCCCGGGTAAAACATCCAAATGGACATAGGGGTCATCCCCATGCAGTCATCGACCCGGGTAAAATATTTAGACAGTCTGTGCCTCGGGTAAAACATCCAGATAGACAAATATGTATGATAACAACAGATGTGGTTGGTGCCTCGGACAAAACATCCAGATAGGCGAATCTGTATGTTACGTATGACAGCAATGTATGATAACAACAGATGATGGTTAGTGCCTCGGGCAAAACATCCAGACAGACGAATCTATATGTTACATATGATAGCAATAAATGCTGGTCTGTGCTATGCATGCATGATTAGTCAACCCGTTATTAGTCCATTTATAACCAGCAGGTTTAATAAGCTCAAAGGTCACTATGGGGAGCTCAGAGCCCAGCGTAGGCCGACAGCTCGGGCATAGTGTCGATCCCATGACCACCATCCCTGACCCATGAGACTACCACCCTAGTATGTTTAATGGTACCCCATCGACTAGTGATCAATCATAGTACAATATATGGGGCTTACCATCACATGGTTACACTATATAAAACATCGAACCCATCTAGGGCGAATACCAAAATAAAACCACGTAGGGCGAGTATCAAAATATGTCACATAAGGCTAATATCAAAACCATACGATAAAGACCATTCTTAAAAACTATTAGGCACAACAACCCTGGATGGTAGGCCCACATCAATGATCCATCTAGACCACCACTCAATAACCACCAAGTCGAAGGTCTATTACGATCACAACTAGTCAAGTTACATCCCAAGTATGGGTGTACATTCACATGTGAGAATTTTCTACTAATGTACCAGTTTAAGTTCCATAAGCAATCCACAAAAAGAAATCCACAAGCATGAATAATTATACATGATAATCATAAAGCATGTAATACAACAATTCAATTTTCACCAGTTAACACATGTGATTATAAAGGGAGATATAAATTATGAATTTAAATAAAAACTATAACTTAAGCTAATGAGAAGATGGAAAGCTCAAGGGGAAGAATCATCACCTTATACTTTGAATCGCCTTCTAGTGTCGCTAAGTGCTTGCGCCCTTAGAATTGTATCCTACCATAAATCATGAACTTGTATAATTAGGTCCAAGTTTTACACACTACCCAAGTTTAAGATCACAGCCTAGGGTTTGAGTTATCTATCTTAGGATTTTAATGTAGAATTAGGATTTTTGTCCTAGAGTTTAGTTAGATACTTAGATTCTAGAATTCAAATTATAACGTATGTGTAGCTTAAATACAATACAATAATGTAGTTAGTTATACTTTAATGTTAATAGTAAAATTAGTATTTGCGATCATGGTAATAGTAAGTATTCTAATAAAATATTATAGCCCATCATTAAAGGTAATATATTTCAGTGATGGATTCCATGTTAGTATCAGCAATGGGAGTTTTTGTTTATAGTAACTATCATTAGCGTAACATGTTAATAATAGTTAGTATGACGATAATTAATATTATGGTCTACCATTATAAAAAAAGCTACTCTAGCAATTAGTAACGATATTATTTTATTTTCTTATCTATGATAACTACGGATCATTTACTAATGGTTTGGATTACTTAGTGTTCCACCATTATTCTACTTTTGGGCTTGGTTTAGGGTCAGAGATCTAGTTCATAAAAATAAATTTATGATAATATTATAAATGAAGTAATGATAAGTAATAATTGTTATTTAATACTATCAACACTAATCTTATAATAATTAATCTACTATTGACGGCATAAGAACAACATTAATAATAATAGATGTTGATACCTTATACTAAAAGTCGAGTATTATAGTTAATAGTATCTAACGACAATTTCTAATGATGATCCCATTTTAACAATCCAAGTGGATGAAAGGATTGGAAGTTGACTTACCTGAGTTGAATGGGTCAGGTCCTTTGTTGAAACTGGTCTAGTTGAGTTTTGAAGTAATGAGAACTAGCCCCAACCCATTTGTCCCAACAAATGGCCAGTTTAGGCCTAGAATTATCCATGGCTAAAGCTTGTACTGGGCCTACATTAAAGTGACCAGGCCCAACGGATTTTTGTGTACAACAAGGGCCTAAATGGGGTCCAAAATCACCGCCAAGTAAGGGCCAAACTGGGCTTGCTTTGGCCCAGTTATTGAGTCCAAATATAAGTCCAAATGGGGCTGGCTTAGGTTGTCTCTAGCCCAGGAAATGAAAGGCCCAGAAGTGGCCCTGCATTGGGCCCTATTCAGCCCAACTCGGTAGCCCCCTTGCTGCTAGAGTGCGGCCCATAGCAAAGTTTGGTGAGCCCCACAGGGACATGGCCCACTGCAATGCTCAAAGGAGGGTAGGCCAATACCAGGCCTTAAGTGCGGCCCGCTTTACATCAGATGGGGCCTCATTGAGCTGTTAAACTCGGTGGGGCCCACCGCTCTTGAGTAGCATGCTTGCTGCCACCCCTATCAGTCAGGGCTCAGCCCACTAAGCTCCATCACAGGTGCGGCCCATCATGCATGTGGTGTGGCACGACGGCAGCAACAGCAGCAGCGCCAATCCATGACTTCTCTCTCATTTCTCCACACTTCCTTCTTTCTTCTCTCTGTCTGCTTCTCTTCTTCCAAGGGCTCCGGTCTGTCTTACTTAGTCTGGTTTGAGCAGACTGAGCCAGCTCAAACAGTCGGGAGGTGGTGTGGTGCAACAGCCGCACCACCATCAACCTTCTCTTTACCTGTTTTCTTTCTTCTTCCTCTTTCTTCCTTCCCACTTCCTTCTCTCTCTTTCTTTCTTTCTCTCCTACTGCTGCTAGAAACGTCCAGCAGTGGGCGTCAAAGCTCCGACAAATGGTGCGGTTTGGCTGAGGAAGACAATCCGCCGTTAATGGCAGATCTCAAACGGAAGCCCCTTCCTCCAATCGGCTCCTTTTAGACGGTTCATATGGATCCTAAAGAGTTTAAGGATAGGTTTGTTTTGAAGCTTTAGGACGATTTGGCTGGTGGGTTCGTTGGAGGGGGAAAACAACTAATTTCTTGGTTGCGGCTGCGAGAATGGAGGAGTGCCCTATCTCTCGATCCTTGTGCCATTTTATGCATCCCCTAACCCTTCTTAAACCGTCGGATCAATAGCAATCGGTCCGGATTTTCTTTGGCCGAAACCACCTAGAAAAATGGTGGGTAAAAATCGAAACCGTCTGCAGTTTCTTTTAACTGTGGGTAGAAACTTGCGGTTTGAAATGGACGGTCAGGGTAATCCTAAAAGAACGGATGAGATTGAGAGGCTCCACTTCACGCGGATCGCAAAGTTAGCCTGTAGATGGTTTCCATTTTAGGAAACGTTGTCTTTGTAGGTCTTGTTTGGGTCAAAGATGGTACGCGTGCACATGTGCGCCAACACGTGGAAATGGATAGGTTTTGATTGGGCCTATTCCGTGCACACGATGGACGGATCAGATCGTCCATATGATCCAAGATGGTGGCCCGTAACAGGCTTCAAACGGACGTTGTCCATCGGCTGGTGCAAACTGGAGAGAGAGAGAGAGAGAGAGAGAGAGAGAGAGAGAGAGAAATCTCTCCTATTTTGAGAGAGCACTGGTTTGCCCGCTTTGACTGACCTCTCCAGATCCTTGCACAACGTGTGCATGTGTATCCCATGCACATGCGGATGATTATGGGGCCCATGAAGATGTTTGGATGGAATCCACTCCGTCCATTCGGTTCGTTCACTCATATAAGGCCATGATCTCAAGAATGGAGCTGACCTAAATCTTAAGTGGGCCATACCCCAAATCAAGGTCTTAAGCGTCGGTTACATCGATCCGATGGTCGAATCACCCTAAAATTGAATGTCAATGGTTAAAATGATCTATGGAACCATTTAACTAGAAATTAAGGTTGGGTTATGGATTAAATGGTCTAATATTAAATAACATTTTTGTAATGTTTTATATTTCATTTCAATTTATTTTTATATTTTCTATTATCAATTATTCATATTTAATTCTCATAGTTCTCCCTTTTGGGGATGTCCTTCATGTTTTTCAAGGATAAATTATTTATTTGTATTTAGATTTATATATGTACAATATATGTATATTTCTAAATTGTTCACGTGGGTCACAGCCCGATTAGGACCATTTATTCATTCATTCAGTTTCCTTATAAGTCCTTGGCTATAAAGATTAAATTATTTGGGTTTGTAAGTGGGCCAAATTACATAGGTTTTAACGTTTAGTTATCAATTTATTTAAATTAATGGTTGGATATGAAATGTTGACATTTTGACTATTGAAATTTAGTAATGGGTCGTGGCTTATCAAATGATGGTGAACGATATACGTTATTTGTATCTTCATACAAATACGCTAATGTAGATTATAATAGAAACACCCGAGTACTGAAAGGTACGGGGTGTTACAGAAAGTGTGTGACAAAGGTGCATAGAAGAATAACATGAGGTACAAGGAAAGAAACATGCTCAATGAGAATATCACTAGTCTTACCAAGGCTTATCATGAATACGATGCAACGAATACTGGACGCCATACCAAGACAATGCATGAAAGGGCATACACAGCCAATGCTAATGCGATGCAAGTAATGCCAGTGCTCATATCCAAACCACATATCAAGTACATTTCCAATCATAAGGAAATCATCGGGGTCCATTACACTGCTGAATGACTGCCGCTCTACAGACCCCGCACAGTCAAACGAGCGTAAGAGACCTCACTACCCGCCTATGGACAACCAATAGTGGACCTATTTATGAGCTGGTCAGACTCAGCCTAGCGATGCCTCCTCACACCAGGCAGGTAAGGCCACACCTCTATCCAACCGACTACACGATAGTGGGAGTCGCGGCCTAACGGTATAAGGCCCTCGTGAGCTCATATTTTCTCCCGGTCATGGCGTTGGAGCAGATCCTTGGTACCATGGAAGTTTTAGAAATTTCACCCATAAGCATCCTATGCACCTTATATGCTCAAGTAAAATTTCTGCTGTCCACACATACGGTCATCCACGAATGTCCCTTTAGAGGCAAGGCCCTGGTGAAGCAAGGGCGGTATCATCATGAAATGCGATGCCAATGCATGAGTCATACATATAGATCATGCACAAGCTTCAAGCACTCAATGTGCACGAGGGAAGAAACTCCATCCCTCAATGACCACCACACAATGCAATCAATTCATACAGATGATGCATATGGGTCACAAATGTAAGTGTGCCACCTGTGGAATATGGAATCCTCCATCCTAATGAGGGTTAGGGTCTAGGCACATAGACAGGTATTCTAAGGAGAAGAGAAATCCTCTAGTGGGGGCCCAGTACTTTGGGATGACCCACAAGCTAAGGGAGTCGTGATCCTAAGGAGGAACGGTCTTAGCCAGGCCCAAGGTAGGCCTTCAACCACCTATAAGGGCCCCTATGGGCCTACCTTAGGGCTACCAAGGAGGACGTCCAACCTCAATTGGGTCCTCAAAGGTAACCTGCTTCATATGTAAAGAAGAGTCCAAGGCCCCATCAATCCATGGCCTAGTGGGCCATACACTAAGCTCAATACATAGGTAACCTGGTAGGCCCTTAAGCAAGGTTAGGGCCCAACCATAAGGGTCATGGGTTCACTCATTGTGGTGGGCCTAATGGGCAACCCATTATCCTAACATATGGGAAATCCTTATATTTAACACAAGTAGGTTAGGCCTCACATCTCGGCCCAAGTATGGATTTATTTTAGTGGGCAAGCAAGGGCCCAACTACTTGAGTATTTGGCCCATAAGACCCATCACAATAGCATGGTAAATATAAGACCCAAGGGTCTAACGGGCCTATCAAAAGTTTCAGCCCAACCAAGGCTATAAGGCCCATTAATTAACTAGAAGACTAGCCCAAGCAGAATCCAATTGGAATGAGCCTTTAATCATGCACTAATTAAGTCCAAAAATAAAATTAAAATGGTAAGATAATTGACTTAAATCCTCCTCAAATCTAATGGGTCATACTGCCCCAAAACAACATTTATATGCAATAATTATTGAGCTCATTGCGAAATTCCAGCCCACCCATTTTTTTTCTGGGTTGGTTAGAATCCAACTACAAAAAAAATATATTTTATAGTAGATGAAATTCCTGATGGCCCACATGCATAACAGTGGGTCCCACCAGATGAGAGGGGAATGCACAACACACATTAAAAGTGGGCCATGCTGCTGGAATACAGGCCCAACAACAGCCCAATGGAGGGGCGTCTCATGGTGGGTTGTCCCATGGGCCTGAGTATTTGGACAAAAACTGACCCAATTTGTAGGCCACACCACGGTCAGTACAGGGGCCCGATGGCCCAAAATATTTGAAGGAGGGTCCTTCCATAAGTGGGCTACAACTCCACAAAATTTCACAATTTTTGGACGGTCAAAAGTATTTTAATTTATGTAAAGAAAACAGTCTGTTCAAAAAATCGGTCTGACCTGGACGTCCCAACGTGGTGGGCCAGTCCGGCCATTGCCACAGTGTTCACAGGGGTCCATTGGCCTCAAATATTTGTGGTTGGGTCCTATGGGTGGACCATATCCCTGTAAATTTTTATAATTTTTGGATACTCATAAGTATTTTAATAAATTCTGGAGTTACAATCTGTCCAGGGTGAAATGTTGCTGGAAATAACTGTACTAAATTTGGGCCATCCAAATGGGTGGGTTCTGGGCCTCCAAAATTCCTGAAATTTGGATCCGAGGTCCCTCATCAAGCCTACAATAAGGTGAGGCATAGAAATATGGCCCACCTTCTGAGAAAATATTTTTAAAATTTTGTTTTTATGGAACTATGCTGCTGGACTGCACAACAGAAATTTCTGGCAGTCCACTATGTTGGCCCACCCTTTTGGATGCCCAAATGGGGTCCATTGACCCTAAAATTTTGCAGGTAAGTCCTACCATGGATGGGGCACCTCGCTGAAAAATTTTAGAAACTTTGAGGTAATATAAGTATTTTATTTAATTCATACAAATTATGGTCAGTAATGAATATCCAGAAAATCCGCTGGTGTAGAAAGTACTGCTATCCCATGTTTGGAACTACATGGGCTGGGCCTATACTTGCCCAAATTACTGAGAAATTGGTGGGTTTGATGGTTCCACATATGGACAGCAAGTGGGGTCCACTGGAGTGGCACACTTACTCCCAAATCAAGATGGATAATGAGCATTTCTAACATGCAATGTTGCTGAAACAATGCAGAAAATCTAAACTGTCCACCTCATTTGGGCCACACCTTTGGGACCTCGATCAAGGTCAGATGGGGTTGAAATTTGGGGAACATCAAGATGAGATCCCCACCTTTCAGAAAAATATATTTGATGGGTACAAAAGGTCCCCCAATCAGTCCCAAATTCAAGCTCAAAGTCCAACAAAAATCTGTCCAGAAATTTTTGGACAACAATACATGCATGGAATAAAATAAATGTATGAGCCTATTAAGGAAGGGATTGGCCCATAAATTGGGTGTCATGGCCCACCCTAATAGGCCCCACAATTGTCCAGAAAAAACTCCCAAATTTCTAACCTTGCAAGTGTTGAGGGTCAAATATTGCATATTAGACCCCAGTAATTGTCCAGATTTTCAAACATGATATTGTTTAATAGCTTGTTTTAATCATGTTTATGTTGCAAGGTGTAATTGCAAGCTTGCACTGGATCAGGATGCTAAAAACATGGATTTAGCGATCTGATGATACCATGGCAAGGGACGGACTCCAGCGGACCAAGATCGAAGAGTTTACCCGTCAGAGATCCGAGAAAACGGATAAACCAAAGTTTAAGTGGCCCGAAAATCATCCAGAATGCAGGATCACAGGGTTCCCGCTATCTGATCAGCTTGAAACTACATACATGGCCTGAAGATCATAAATTAACCGTACACTTCGAATTTCAGCCGTTGGACCCCCCTGGAAGTGGCCTAATGGACAGATCAGCCCTCAGAATCATGATTCTGGGCCCACCTGATCTCTGGATAAGCTTTAATTTTGGTCTCAACCGTTAAAATGAGGTGAAAAAGTAGATGAACGGATTGGATTTCTCACAAACGTCACAGTGGACCCCACATGTACACATGCGTGTACATAGTATAGGTTCACCGGCCGTGCGCCGGTCTTCAAGAGCTCGGTCAGCAAGCGTTGATCGAGGATTTCTTTAAAATCCAAAAATTCAACAGCGCCTTCGCAGCCGACGCCGGTTCCTCTCAGTGGGGCCCACTCCTTATCCACATCCTCAATCTGGACCGTCCATTGTGTGAAAAGGGGGGGTATTAACCTCACCTAGGTGTCATCTTTCCCCCATACTAGCTATTGAAAGATCCTGGCCGTTGAAAGCAGGATGGACTGTGAAACTAAAGATCAAGTGGGCCGCACCGAGTTCACTCCAGAATACACCCTTCCTGGACGATTTTTCTAGAGGAAACGAATGGACAGAGTGGATTTTACACCTGGCATAAATCTGGGGCCCACCGATCAGTACAGCGCGACACCCGAACCTTTGTTTCGCAACAGAGGTTGAGGTCGTCCGCTGTGGGCCACCATCGTCATGTCAATTGATGATCTGAACCATTCATTCACTCAAGAGGGTATGCGTGACCATCACCTAGGTGACGAAATCCTGAAAGATAACTAAGATCTGATTTCAGTCGTAAAATGGAAGATGGACGGAGCAACTAAAAGACTCCGTGGGCCACACCGAATTTGATCCGAAACCAGTCATTCCCACCTGGTTTTTCGACGTCGATCCAATGGACGGCTTGGATTTCTCCAATATACATCGAAGTGGACCCCACCAGCTTCGTCAGCGCAGCCTCGTGCGGAAGCTTTCGCACGCCCGTGGAAAGTGGAATTTCTAGGCGGTTGTGGCCCGCTATCTTTGATCAGATGGATTATCCAAACCGTCCATCATGTAGCTAGTTCAGAAATTGCCCAAGGGATGTTAAGCTTTTGGAAAGAAAGAATGAAAAGTGGCACTTTTTCGGATAGTCTTTTTGGCTGCGTAAACATCCTTACGCATAGGCTCTTTGCTGCGTAATACGACTCCAGCACCGATTTCACTCCTCCCTGCTGCCTATAAAAACAGAGGTGAAGTCAAAGACGGGGGGGAGTCGTGGAGGTATCCGGGGCTTGACTTGGATGTGAGAGGGAATAGAGTAGTTGGAGTTTGTTTTTTTTGTTTTCTTATTTTTTTTTTTTGTTAAGTCCTGGCCCGTTGATGGCGGGCTGAATCTCTTGGCTAGGGCTAAGAGGTGAAGCTTGTAGCATGATGGGAGATTCTATGCCTTCAATTTAATTTTAATTATTGAACGGAATTTGATTTTGATTATTATGGGAATATTTTTAATTCTTAATGGTCTGTTGTGACTGAAATTACAATGGGTCTGCGATAGCTTTGAGTATTTCCGTTGCCTTTTTATGTTTATGACGTCAGGAAGCCATGTTGTTCACCATCGTCTCCTGGGCATGGTTGGATGTCGGTACCCTTCCTAACCTTCATATCATGTTGATGGGTTGATGATTAGTTTAATTCTGTTGTTTACTCTGTCTCATGGGCATGGTTTTGTGATGGAATCCATTCTAATTCATATACCTTTCATCTCTTGAAAACTATATCAAAGGAAATTCAGTTTGATGGTTACACCCTTCAACTGGATGAAGATAGGACTCTAAGTCCAGTTGAATTCTTGAAACAGGCATAAGATCTCCCTGATCTCTACAAGTGGATCCTCTAAATCCCTAGTTTCCTTTCTCTGAATTCTTTAAATTTTAGATTAAATATTTCACCATTATTCCCTTAAATTCATTCGATTTAGATTTCATCTTAGCCTAGTTCTAGTTCTGCTTAATTTCAGATTACGTACAGGTTTCAGTCCCTGTGGATTCGACCTCGGTCTTATCGAGTTTTATTACTACATCACAACCCTATACTTGGGGAGTGAACAGCAAGAACATTTAAAGTAGCAAAAAGGGGCATTTAAACCATGGTGTAGGTTGAGTATAGATGTCCCTTCCTTATTGGGCTTTTCTGGGCAATCTAGACCCACTAAGTGGACCACACATAATACCATCATATTACGAAAGAAGGAAATAGAAGAGAGAACATTCGGCCATCAAGGGAGGGCTCTGCCACTATTAAGTCATCCCCACACAATCACAACCACAAACAACAATATAAGCACATTGCACAACATAGATCTTATGATGCATGACCTAGATATTTGAGATGAATGGTTGGGATGTCATCCCGGCCACATGCAATGGTCTAGATGACCCATCATACTTAGAAAAATAGGAAAAATCCCCATGCAAGGGGTCCATCAAGGGAAGAATCTCATGCATAGTCATGCATGTACAATATGAGCCTTATGGCCACATCTAGAAGGTTGTGTAGGATCTCCACCATTGATTAGTGGGTCTTACACATCCCAAATGAGAATGAAGGAAAGATCTACATTAAGAAGAAGAGATCTACATAATATGAAGAGCACCCACCTTGATCCTTACAAAAATCTAGGTCTCCTTACTCCTCTAGCTCCAAGGAAGGGAAATCAATGGATGAGATGAACTTGAAATGGATGGATTTAGAGAGATTAGGGAAAGAAGGGGTTGGAAATGGAGATGGAGATGTGGGGATGTCCCACCTTCTACTAGCAAGAAGGAAGAAAAAGAAAAGAGGGAAATTAAAGGAAGATAGAGAGAGAGAGATGCTTGTAGGAGAGAAATGATTGCAACCTTGTTTGGGGAAGAGAAATTTCAGCTTTTCTCTTGAGAAATGGGGCTTTGGTTAGAGAAATAATAATGGGCTAACAAAAGAAAGCCTATTGGAGGCTATAGGCTAGGGTTGTGGGTGGTGTATAGGTGATGGGTAGTGTAAATTATGGGATTTTAGGTGGTGTTGAGTAGTGTGTGTTGAAACTTGTGCATTAGGGATGGGACCATCTAGGAAAACGTGCACACCACTCCTAAGTGGGCCATGTGATCATGATCAAGGGCTATAACATAAGATGCACAAAACTTATTATCTATACATCAGATGGACGCATAAGACGAGTCGTTGGAACCGCAACGACGATGCGAACACAATGGCATAGGTCTTGGATCAATCCGAGTCGGGTCTACATGACGAACTCAAGAATGACCGCAAATACTACCTAAGGGTCACGGGATACCGAAATTTGATCGGTAGGACCACGAGACCAAAATGAACGAGATGCATACTCACACACACATACGCACACATGCGAACTCAAGTCGAGTCTCAAAGCTCCTGATCTTACACGAAATGCAACGACTCAAGCCCCGACCTATGTATCTGTGACCTCAGCGTTAGCCCCGACTGACCTTCGCCATGAATTGGAGAGGAGGAGAAGGGGCAAAATGCCCGAGGTCGAGGCTCCTCGAGATACTGTTGCCGAAAATCGAGATTCGTGGGAAGCTCAGCTTGATGAACTTTGGAACCAGATTAAGACTCTGCTGCAGAACCAACAGACCCTTGCTCCGACCGCGGTAGAATCGATGATGGAAGAAACTGAACCTCCATTCACCAATGATATTATGAGCGCGACAATGCCTCCGAGGTTTAGGATGCCCCCTATCATTCAATACTCAGGATTCGGGGACCCGACAGAGCATGTGGAGTCTTACCGCTCGTAGATGTAAATTCAGTCAGCGTCGGAGGCGATGATGTGTAGAGCTTTCTCGATAACCCTCACTGGGGCTGCCAGGAATTGGTATCGACAGCTAAAGCGAAGGTCGATCAGCACCTTCGCTGAGCTCAATAGATCATTCCTAACGCAATTCATCATCGGAAACCATCAACCCACTTGCTTACCCTCAAGCAAAAGAGTGGAGAGTTGTTAAAAGACTATATCTCGCACTTCAACGAGGAGGCTTTGCAAGTGGATGACTACTCAGACAAGATGACACTATTTGCAATGATCAGCGGACTCAAGGAAGAGAGATTCCTCTTCGCGATAGGGAAGAACTCGCCGACTACTTTTAGCGAGTTCATCAACCGCACCCAGAAGTATACAAACGCTGATGAGTTCTTCAGTTCGCGCAAGAGCAACCAAACCTCGGAGCTAACTGTCGGGGCACGGTTGGAGAAGCCAGATTTTTGCATCAGCAGTTGGCATGGGCACTGTTGCTGGTCTAATCAGATATAGCAATGAACAATTCAAAGTGACTTACAGGTACCTGATCACTTCCTTCTCTAACAGCTCTCATCTATAATCAGCAATAAACAACCCATAGTCAAGGGTAGACCCAAAACTCAACTGAATTTTGAGCCAAATCACCACAAAGCTCACTAGGTGATTGCTTTTCATAAAAATAAAATAAAATTTTTTTAAAAAAAAAAAAAGAAAGAAAGAAAGAAGAAGAACAACAACAACAATGAGAGAAGGGAAAGAGAGATAGAAACCCTGACCTTCTCTTAGGGGACAATTGGATTGTAAGTTGCTTAAGATAAGCTACATATTCCACAAGTGGCTTATCTTAGTTTCTACTTATTAAGAAGATAAGTATGTTTGGTAAACAACATACTTCTCAGCTTCTTCTCTTTTTCATCTCTCCTAAAGCCTCTCTTCAGCAACTAATGAAAAGTAGAAAAGATAAATAAATAAATAAATAAATAAACTGAAGTGATTATGTACTTCTAAAAAAAAAAAAGTTACTTATAACTAATCACAAATCAAACTTATTATCTACTGTTGTAAGTAGAAAAGGTAACTTATTTGGTGGTATCCAAACAGGCCCTTAGAGAGTTAGATGACTCTACCACCAAGTCCTGCACTTCATCTTTAAGGGGGCGCTTGGATCATAAGTTGATTCAGATAGGTTACATATGCCCTAAGTAGCTTATCTTAATTTCTACGTATTAAACTGAAGAGATTAAGTAACTTTAATTTATTTATTTTTTAAAAGCTACTTATAGTTGATCATAAACCAAACTTCGTTATCGCAAATAAGTTACTCATCTACTGCTATAAGTAGAAAAGTAACTATTTGGTGGCATCCAAACAGGCCCTAAAACTCTAAAAGTCTGTGAACTTTTTATATTCATACAAATTTAAATAAAATATTAGTATTTAAATGCCCTTATTTATTGGGTATTTGAACTACAAGCTCGAGTTGTTAGATGATCGCACGAGGCATATTTGTTCTTGGGATTTGAACATAGGACTCTCTGATTCCATGTGGCGTATCAATGTGCATCATCTAGGGACTTTAACACATGTATACACATACACACATACCAATATCAAATGTATGTATCATTTCTGCTAAAAAAAAAACTATACCATACATAAATACAACCGGCCCTTCACATCAATTCCTTATCCTTAACAAAAGAAAACACTATTTCTCCTGCGAACTTGAAAAATTAAAACTACCAATCATCTTTTATCAAGCAAGAAATCCAAGCCTTTCACCATTCTTCTTTGCCAAGCGGATCAATCCTTGCCGTTGCTTTCCGTCAGCGCCTATTGACTTGCAAAATTCTGTAATCACCTGAAAAATACATTGTTATTAAAGTGCTGATTACCAATGAACAATGACCCAACTCCCCTGTATAAACTGTCCTTCATCACTCCTCGCAGTGCCAAATCAGATTTTCAGCAGCAATTGATTGCATGATATAGGCACACCTGCATCTTAGCACGATACACACGGGTTTTTTATTCAGATAATTGGGACCATGGATCAGTAATGGACCATTGGTTTGTTCCAACCCATACTGGATGGACAATGATGAAAAAAGCTAGTTGACATGATAATCTTGACCTTTGGAATTGTGGCCTATAGATAGACGGTTAAGAAGAATCGAAGTAGCCATTCACATTCAACTGAAAAACGTCCTACAATTAGTCACTGGGATTTTCTAATCTGCGTTACTTTTCTCCATCTGCAGTGGGGCTCAAAGGCCAATGGTCTGGATCAACGACCCATGGATCCCACTTCTCATAATTGGAATGCCACGTGTACTGTGCAAAGATGTGGGATCGTTCAATTCCTCCGTGATGCAGGTGAATGTCCCGTGGCCCTAAAATCTCATAGATGGTTGATCGTAACCATCTCATCGGAGGACTATCTAGCAGAGAAATCTCCACCGTTTGTTTTTCGTTCTCATAATCGTTTGCCAGGCTGAGGTCTGTCGAAGCTCGGCCCACACAGTAGATCCAGGCTTCCTAGCTTCAAGGCCAACCCAGACCTGTATGGGCTAAAACAAACAGGCCCAAGCCCAACCCGTGGTGATTATGAACGGCCCAGACACCAACTTTCGTGCAAGATCCAGGCCGTTTGTTAGTCCAATCGACTAAGATTTTGGCCCGTGGCCCACCGTTCGATGTAAGGTGGATATTGGGGAGATGAGCCGCAAAAAGATTTATTTAAAAAAGAGATGGAAAAAGGAGAACAGTAGTACCTGGGAGTGCAAGGCAATAGCTTTGCCCCTGAGCTGATTAAAGCGCTTCTTGCCGATGATATCACGCGTGATTACGACTATGGGAGCGAAGAGCCCCTTCCCTTCGTTCACGTTCTTCATCACCGGGCAACTCCTCGTCGGCTTCTTCTGTACTCCAACCCTCGTCGTTGCTACCATCTTTGCGTGTAGCATTCCACGCTCTTCTCCAGCTATGGAACTTCCCCAAGACAGTCCTTGAAAACCCATGGTCGAGATTGAAGTAGCCATTGAAAAGAGAAGGGAAATTCAGTTGTTACAAGCTCTCTGAGAGAGAGAGAGAGAGAGAGAGAGAGAGAGAGAGGATCAGCTTCTGCTTTCCAGAGATGATGTAGGGGTTTGATTTTGAGCCTTTGGTTTTGGGACGAAGGAGAGGTGTTTGATTTTGGGCCTTTGGTTTTGGGACGGATGAAAGCCGTGTGTGGTGGGCGTGAGAGGGAGAGGCAAAGGGAGCCACATATTATAGGTTCGGGTTTCGGTTCGGGTTTTGAAATGTATTACGTGGACGGTGGAAATTTTCAGAGGCTGCTATTCCCCAACGTAGAATCTTCTTAGTCGACCTTCGGTTACTCCATACACGCCCTACCACGTGGTACTAGCGTGGGGGTCTGCTGCGTTCATCGGACTGTTACTGTGTCTTATCCTGAAAATCGGGTTCATGGTGGGGAAACGCACATGGTAGCTGTGACGCCGGGGCCCACTTTCATCAAAACCCCATCCGGCAAGCTACGGTGCACATTAGATTTAGACCATTGGTTGTCGTTTTTTCTAAAAGTGAATTGTGTCCTACATCTGTGGCCCACCTTATAAATGAACCGTCTGGATTTTTGAGGTAAAGAATAGACCATTATATGAACGTTGCTGATCTTGTAGACCACTTAAACTTTAGATCTATCTCATTTTTTTTCTTATGCTATTAAATGATCCCTACAAATGGTTGGACGGTATGAATACAACACATGCATCATGGTGGGGTCCACAGAGCTTGGTGACGCACTTCAGTAGTGATTTGGCTATTGACCTTGTCGGTATCTAATCCGCGCCCAGTAAATCGAGCGTGATCGGGTACACCCAGGGGTGTACATCGAGTCGAACCGAGTCGAGCTGGCCTCAGCTCGACCTAGCTCGGCCACTAGTTGACCTCAGCTCGAACTCGACTCAACTCGGTCCTCAAGCCTGACTGGCCAGAGCTTGGCTTGGTTCGATCAGCAGCTCGGGCTAGTTCAATCAGCAGTTTAAGCCGAGTTCACCATTGCAGCATTCCACAAACACCTAGACTGCACCTTCAAAATCCATCTGTACATAAAATAGAAGCAATGGTTTTACAAGTGTTTTATCAAACACCTTTAGCAACATAAAAACCAAGAAAAAAAGGCGTTTGTTTCATGTACATACACCTTCCTTGCCACCAACCACACTTCGTTGAGTCATTTTATCAAACACTTGGTGAGCAACATCAATGGCAAAGTAACCAAGTCACCAAAGTGGTTCGATTCGAGTTCAATTCGAGCTGGATTCGATCCAAGTTCAGTCAAGCTGGGCCTGCTCAAACTCAGCTTGAACTCATTTTCGACCTAAAAAAATTAGCTCAACTCGGCTCGAACTCAACTTCGAACCAAGTTGAATCGATCCTTTTCGAGTCGAGTCAAGCAAGCTAACCGAGCCAGCTCGGTTCATGTACACCCCTAGGTACACCGGGACCTAGCTAAGATGGACGATCCCATTAGGAGCTCTGTGGGACCCACCGTCATATATTCATTTTATCCATTCTGTCTATCAATTTTGAAAGATCATTTCAAGGCATGCTTTCAAAAAAAAGGCAGATCAAAGGCACGATTAGACCACACCACAGGAATTAGTCATGACAATAACCCTACCATTGAAGCATTACTAGGGCCACCATGACATTTATTTGCGTCCAAACTGTTCATGAGATCTGTTCCACTACGGCTTCATATTTATTATAATGATATATATATATTATTGATTTGGATATGCATCTTTATTTCCTAAAATCTCTCATAGAAAATATAAATATTAGCTTGATCCAAAACTTCAGAGCTCCGACTAGGTTTTCAAGGTAGGCATTCAATCCCAACTGTTCCTGTGATGTGGTACACTTGAACATTTGATCTGACTCATTTGTAGTGTCGTCATCTAAAATGATTTTTCAGTATAGATGAATGGTGTGGAAAAAAAACACATACATCACGGTGGGCCCACAGAGCCCCTGATAGGACCGTCCGTCGTATGATGTATAATTGATGTTCCATATACTGTCAGAGAGCCGAGTATATACTTAACTGAAAAGCTTTTAAAAAGGCCTGGCCAGCATCCGGCCCCACATAAAATCACTGCTGCTGCCTATCCCGCGTCCGTCTACATGGCGTAGGTACCATGTGTACAAACCCAAGGTAGTTCGGTCATAAGCCAAAATTCACACACTTGACAATGGACATTTGCTTGTTTGAGTAGTAAAAGAAATATTGCAACTGAAGGAAATTCAAACACACCATGTTAGTATCGTCCTATAGGCAAGACTGGTCCTTTTTTATTAATAAATTTATGCGTGATGTTGATGCTAAAAACTGGATCAACCTTTCCAAGCTTCCAGATCTGAGCACTTACATAGATGAATGACAATGGAGACCCCAACTAAAGCAGGGGATCCTCTATGCCAAAGTCAAGCTAGGAATCTGGGTCTAAGCTGTATGGACAAGGTTATGGGTGAGAGATTTTGCGTACCTATTCTGCTGAATGAGATACCTAGTTATACTATCTTACGGGATGTGGGTGTCCGTTAATCTCGGCACGATCTCAATCGTGAGGTATGATCTACACCCGTAATTATGTTGTTAGTTATCCCATAATCATGGTATATCATTCAATTATATCGTGCGTTACTGGAGTAATTCTTGCTCTGCTCTTAAGCTTCTTATCATTCGAAAGAAACTCACTTGGTCGGCCAAGAGATACCTGAGCTGAGCCTGGAAGGGCCGAGCTCGACCTGAATGTACCGAGCTTAGCGACACATCTACGAGGACTGTGTCCTAGTCAAGATTAATGCAGATTACGGCTCGAGCCGACTCCTCGCCTGAACTGCTCGGATCCAAGCTTGATTTGCATTTAGAAGTCCTGCACACAGGATCAGATGAAGATGCTTTTCACAAATTGCTCTGGAGTCGGAATCACAATTCTGCCGAGGGGTCCGACCATATTTCTTGTTATGGGAAGATCAGAAATATCTGAGCTCCGAGGTCTGAGGCTATTCCCAACCGACTTGAGGCGTAAGACTAAGCTCGGAATAATAAGAAGAGGCAGAGGTCGGACTTCCAACTCGACATTCGTTATACCTTCGCTCCGAGGCCCGAGGCCTGGACGGCCAACTCAGAACTTGGAGTGATCCGAGGCTAAGGCGGTCGGCTCGAAACTTAGGGTGATTCGAGGCTGAGGCGGCCAACTCGGAATTCAGAGCGGAATCTACTAATGAGGGGGACCATGAGGTGTCCCACTACTACACGATTAGCGACGGTTACCCAACTGCCCACGTCCGCAAGACCACTTAGCGACTGGGTGGCTGAACTACCCACGGGATGTGGTGAATGGCCCAAGATGCGCCTACTTACAAGGACACGCCCATCCTAAGCGAGAGGGTATAAATAGCATCCTTCGGGGAGGAAACTGGTATGCAATATCTCGCACCCTCTCTACATTTCGACTTAGACCCATATTCCCTTGACCTAACTTAGACATCGGAGGGTCCCCTGTTTAAGCCAAGGTCTCCTTTGCTCACCATTTTTGTGCAGGACCAGGGTTCAGGAGAGGTTTGCAGCATCGAGTGGAGGGTGGTCTAGATTTTGACCGCAACATTTTTGGCGCCGTCTGTGGAAAATTGGTATGAAAAGTCAGTTTCCTATTTTCTAATGCAATGGCAAGAGGAAAGAAGAAGTCTGTGGCTGTGGAGCCAGAGCCGAACGATTAGATTTGGTCTTCCTTGTTACTTCACGCCTAGTCGGCTCCAGACCATCCCAGCGCTCTTATAGCCGAGGGAGCAAGTATCGAGCCATGCAAAATTATATTCAAGCCTTACGCGACGAAATCGATCGGATGAAGCAACGACAGGAACAGCAGCCGCACCCCGTCCGGGAAGCAGTCGGACCAGTGGTGGAAGTCGAGTCTGCACCGCGGAGTGTGAGGCCTGAGGAGTCACAACATCCATCCGCCTGAGTTCCAACTTCAGTTCAGAACCCCGCTTCGATCCAAAATCCAGTTCCAGCTCGAAACCCAACAACTCAGGCTTCGACGAATGCCTTGGTCACCTCGGCCCTGTCACCGATGAACCTTTGCTACGAGCTGGAGAGGAGGGGGGGAGGACCCCTGAGGTAGAGGTTCCACGGGATACGACCGAACGGATCAGGAAACGATCAACCCGGTGGAAGTCACACTGAGTTAGATGGACCCGATTTATAATTACCTCACATTTGATGAGGTCCCCTCGGACAAGCTAGAGGCAAGACGTCTGAGGATCAGAGTTACACGGTACATAGTCTTGGATGGGGTCTTGTACAAGAAGGGACATTCACAGCCCTACCTCAGGTGTCTCCGACCCGATGAAGTAGACTATGTGATTCGGGAGATTCATGAAGGCATCTGCGGAAACCACTCCGATGGTCGGGCTCTGGATCTGAAGATACTCCGTCAAGTATATTTTTGGCCGACCATTAGGGAGGACTCGAAGAACTATGTCCAGAGGTGTGATAAGTGTCAGCGATATGCGACTGTGCCAAGGCAATCTGCAGAAGAGATGCCCCCATGAGCGGGTCATGGCTATTTGCCCAATGGGGAATCAACATCATCGAACCTCTGCCCACTGGGAAAGGACAGGTCAAGTTCGTTATTATTGTAGTCGACTATTTACCAAGTGGGTTGAGGCCGAGCTTGTCGTAAAAATCACAGAGCAGAAGGTGGTCGACTTTGTTTGAAAGAACATCATCTATCATTTGGAATCCTGCGCACTATCGTTTCCAATAATGGCAAGCAGTTCGACAACGATAAGTTTCGAGACATGTGTCGAGGGCTCGGCATTTCAAACACGTATTCCTCGCCTCAGTACCCGCAATCTAATGGACAAGTGGAGGAAGTGAATAAAGTCATCAAGCACCACCTCAAAACAAAGTTGGAGAAAGCAAAAGACAACTGGGCCGAGAAGATCCCATTCGTTCTCTGGGCCTATAGGACTACAGATCGGTCGTTTACTGGGGAAACTCCTTTTTAACTATCCTACGGTTCAGAAGCAATGGTGCCAGTCGAGATTAGCCTCTCTACAGCTCGGGTCAGGAATTATCAGGAAGATCAGAATGCTGATTAGATTGCAGCCAATCTGGACCTACTCGTGGAAGCTAGAGATGTTTCCAGACTCCGAGTTGCTGCTCTGCATCAATAGGTAGCATGATTCTACTTCAAGGTCAAGACTTGGCGATTCCGACCAGGTGACTTGGTCTTCCACCGCATCTTCCAAAACACTGCAGAGCCGGGGGCTGGGGCACTCGGACCCAACTGGGAGGGGTCCTACCGCGTGGTCAGATCGACCAATCCAAGCTCCTACCACTTGGAGGATCTTAAAGGGAGTCAGCTCCCCCACCCTTGGAACGCCGAGCACTTAAAAATCTACTACCCTTGATGTACTGGCCATTGAAGGCCCCCAATAAGTGTACAGCTCAGAGTGGCTAGCCTTTTAAGGCTTTTAACAAAATCTTTATTTCTACATAATTTACTTGCACAACTTGTTGACAAAACGAAAAAAGTTGCCTCTCATAAGCAGGGGCTGACCCAACGGACTGATCCCTTAAAAAAGGGGTTAGTATGTTAACCCACGAAAATCTGTCAAGGGATCCCCTCATATGCAGGAGAAAAGCCCATGGATGACCTGATCCCTTGATGAAGGGATCGGCTCGCCATATGACCAACAGATCTACAAAAGTGATTGTCGCTCAACATTCGTGGGGGGGGGGGGGTTCGGTCTTTACAATTTTAACATCACAAGATTTTACAAAATAGCCAAGGGGCGTCTCCTAGGTATGGGAGGACAACCCTTGGATGAGCCGACCTGCTAAGGGGTCGGCTTGTCAATCAACATCTTAGCATCTAAGAATCGTCATTCAGCAAATCGACCCTGTTATATCATGCCCTCTCCCACAGGTCACGCTCGCCGAAAATCGCCTCCTCAAACAGCTCACAATAACGAAAACTTAGAGAATGGAAGAAGTGAAGGCGTCTCTGAGCGTGAGGGCTTATATAACCCATGAATGCTTTTCGCATTTATGGCAAGACATGATGACTGCAGTCGAGTTGTCACGAGCCGACTTTAGAAGACACGTGGCGGAGAGCCACTGGCATAAGCACTGCCGAGTCGCTTGCCCCCGGCATCGGGCGACGAGCTCTGAGCAGTGGAAACGTCACTTAGCTGTCCTTCTTGGCTTATGTGGCGACCTCTTATGATTACCCTGACTAATTGAAATCCTAACCATCACTACGCATCCGCTTGAGGTGAACCCGCGGACGGGAAACCCCGAATACGTATCTCCTTGGATATGGGAGTCATGATTGTGGTCGTACGCGTTAGAGGCACGACGTTGGAGGCTACCGATTTTCCACGCGTATTTACTCTCTGAGTCTGTGTCCAAGCTCGGAGAGTAGGGGGCTTCTGTTATGGGAAGATCAGAGACATCTGAGCTTCAAGGTTCGAGGTTATTTCCAACCAACTTGAGGCGCAAGACTAAACTCGGAGTAATAAGAAGAGGCAGAGGTCGGACTTCCAACTCGAATTTGTTATACCTTCGCTCCGAGGCTCGAGGCCTGGACGGCCAACTCGGAAGTTGGAGTGATCTGAGGCTGAGGCGGTCGGCTAGGAACTTATGGTGATCCAAGGCTGAGGCGGCTGGCCCGGAATTCAAAGCGGAATCTACTAATGAGGGGGACCATGAGGTGTCCCACTACTACAAGATTAGCGACGGTGACCCAACCGCCCACGTCCGCACGACCACTAAGCGACTAGGTGGCCGAACTACCCGCGAGACGTGGTGAATGGCCCAAGATGCGCCTACTTACGCGGACACGCCCATCCTAAGCAAGAGGGTATAAATAGCATCCTTCGAGGAGGAGACTGGTATGCAATATTTCGCACCCTCTCTACATTTCGACTTAGACCCAGATTTTCTTGACCTGACTTAGGCAACGGAGGGTCCCCTGTTTAAGCCAGGGTCTTCTTTGCTCACCGTTTTTGTGTAGGACCAGGGTTTAGGAGAGGTTCGCAGCATTGAGTGGATGGTGGTCTAGATTTTGACTACAACATTTCCTATGACATGAGATAATTTCAAATATTTATTCACATCATTTATCATCTTCAAACTTATATTCTAATCTGAGTCAATCTAAGACTATTTTGGGTCTTCGAGTCAAACCAACAGAATTACAGATTAAGTCGAATTTGCAGGGTTTTTTGAACTAAGGGTAGTAAATCTACTCACCGGAAATTTCATCATTGGCAATGAAAGTATTGGTTTTTTGAACTTAGCGTACGCAAATTAAATTCACTATTCTTGCCAAACAAATGGTGGTGATGACTGGGACCCATCATCTCATGGAGGAGACTGGCCCACTCAACCAGTTGCATGCAGTCCGTTTATTACTTGGGCCCACCCATTTATTAAGCAGGCCTGAATGAAGGCCCCTGACCCAATTCTGCCCACCCATTTATTGAGCAGGCTTGAATGAAGGTCCCTTACCCAGTTCACTTGTTAGTGGGCCTGTACATAGGCTCTAGCTGGCCTTAATAGAGTAAAACCCAGGGCCTGGGCTCTAATAATGTTCACTAGGCATAAACTGACCCAAGCCACGGGCCTAAAAGCCTGATTAGCCAGCCCAGGCCATTTTTTTCTGTATTTAGCAGCCCTACTATTTTTGGAGGCTTTATTCTTTATCTTGTTTATAAGAAAAGCTGTTTTAGTAATTACTAATCCTATTTAAAGAAATTTCTTCTATTATCTAAGCAGTTAAAATGCCATTCGTTGTTCCTTCTCATCACAGCCACTGGATTTCTCTCGAGCTCTGATGCACGACCTTAGCTATTTCAATGGTGCAATTCAGCCCTAGGATACTCTTTCTTGCCTAAGCGAGAAGGCCCAGTTCTTAAACAATGTGGGAGGAATGGTAGCCACTTCTTTGGACCCTTACCTTTCTCAACGGGTGTGATTTGAGAATCTTGGCTGGACGAAGTTCTTTGTAGACTGATGGCCCAGCCTGCTTTATACTGGATCAGAGTAATTTCTAAAGGCCCACAGGCTGGGTCAGGTCATGAGTTTTGCATGTGATAATTTCTCGTGATGGACCTGGTCTTTATACATGATTGGAGGCAGAAAGATCGTCTGGATGGGCTTGGGCCCATAGATGCTCATTTGCTATGTGGGCCTTAGGATCTGTATTTTGTAGATGGGCTTGACTTAGACAGCCTTGAAACAGATAAACCCAACCAAGTTAAGCCCAATTAGTAACGGTACTTGAATATTCAAGACACCAACAGAGAAATCCTCATATGGAAAGTATAATTACCATCCACCAGTAAATAAGTTCCAAACTGTACTGTGTATGCAAAATCCAACCCGTCCATTTGTTTTTGCTCATCATGAGGATTGCTTAATGGAAAAATCAGCCTGATTAACTTATTAGGTGGACCATAAGATGGAAACAAAGAATAGCCGTTGATATATAAAAATACACGTGTGACCATTTGATGGTTGGATCAAACTAATTTTTGCGCAATGTGATTTTAATAGTTGGGCCAAACCTTTTGAATGAATTGTATGTTACACTAATATCAGAGAATGGAAATTATCCACCGGTTGGATGGTAGATTAGCAGCATATCTATTATAGTATAATAGAGCCACCTTCCACAACCCACGTGGATGGGTAGACAGTGGATCGAGACCACCCACCTAGTAAGCTCTAACTTGGATGGCTCATGGGTCAAAAACCACATGTTCGAGACAATCGTAGCCAGTCCTTTCTCTTTCCTTTTCTCTCCTGAATTGCAAACCGTTAACTCTTTTTCCCTTCTACCTTTCATTTGAAGGCCACGGACAATATTTTAACCATGGGCTATCCATGGTAGATTCCACGAATTGTACGGTCCTGATCCACGTGGGTGGTGAAAGTGAAATTACCATAACATGACAGGGAAGTCCATATCATATCTGTTCCTATACGGCCTCGGAAGCCCACGCACAAACTTCTCCTAAACATATTTGAGCCATGCATCAGATGGGCCACCATTAACTTTCCTTTCACACATCTGAGCCATGCATCGATCTGTTATCATTACTTGTCCTTTTATATCGATGAAACTACATGATCTGGGTCCTTACTCTTGCTCGGGTGGTAGACTCTCAGGACTTTCCAACTCCCGCTCAAGGGTTCGAGTACCCAATAGGTGGTGAAATTCCACTAGCGTGAGTGTGTGGGGTGTGTGTGCGTGTGTAAAATTTTAAAAAAAAAAAAAAAAAAAAAAAAAAAAAACATGATCTCAATTCCATTTGTTTATGCATCCAAACACGTCCTTCGATAGAAATTATATTACACCAAATCATGATAATAAAGTAGGGTAATATGTAACAAGGATTTCACTAACAATGCACATCACCATTCCCACCCTAAAGTAAATGATACTGCTATACCAGTCCTACGGGCCCTAAACGGGCCGATATGGCCACACGGGTAACGACGACCCGTGACAGAAACTACGTGGGGCCAATGTGATGTATGTATCTTATCCACTCCTATCATATATTTTTCCACCTTATTTTAGGGTAGGAACCTAAGATCGAAGCATATCCAAAGCCTAAGTGGACCACACCACAGGAAATATGGGATGACGGGATGATGCCCATCTCACAGTTGAAACCTTTCTACGGCCCACAGTGATGTTTATTTGTATCATAAGGTTATATAGACATGAACGAAGGAAACACAAATATAGCTTCATCCAAAATTCCTATAGTCCTAAAGAAGTATTCCATGGTAGGCATTCAATTCTCACTCTTTCGAGTTCACACCCTAAAGTGAGGATTGGATATGCTAAAATTTTGAGCTTATGCCCTAAAATGATCTGAAAAATGGATGGACTGTGTCACGACCTAGATTTCGGGTACCTAGCGTATACTTCGGACCCGAGATCCATGTCATGACTTGTACACTAAGTGTACTTAAATTATTAAATTGCTTACAAAAAATCTCATCTATTAAGTAGTTTTACCGTAGATCTACGATCCATTCATACTAAGAATCATCTCATAAATAAGAAATAACCATTTATTTCAAATAACTAATCATAAACATAGTTAAGAACCCTCCCATTCGGGGTCTTATGAAATAAAATAAATATGTCCAACAACTTAAAAAAATAAATAACAATTTAAAAAAATCAAATATAATAAAAATAAATCATGTCTACTCTAAGGCAGTAATTTCTTCCTCTGTCAAGTAGGGTCACGTGTCCCTTAAATCCTCCTCCGGCTCAGCCACGTATTCCTGTTCTTGAGCCACCGGGCCACCCTCATTCACATCTGTACGGTTTTTCCATCAATAAAAAGAATAAGCTGGCCAGGCCTAGTGAGAATTCCCGACATGGTTCTTTACATCAAAATAGAATGTCCAATAAACATACACATTATAAAATTAAATTTTAAAAAAAATGTAAATGCAATGCAATAATGCTTCAAGTGGGAATTCGTCCACTTGCTTGAGTTGGAAACCCGTCAACCCGCATCTGCCCCTTGGCAGGCTTCTACCATTTGGTAGGCATAGGCAAGGCCCGCATCTACTCCTTGAGTAGGCTTCTACTAGTATAGTGGGCTTCTGGTAACGATTCTACCAGGATATACCGTCCAGAGAGGTCCCCCAGGAATCTAGCACGTGTTGTGCATGCAATTGTTAGATGCATCATGAAGTCATGAATCATGTATTGCATAGGCTATTTATCACATTTGAATCAATATTATTTAACACCTTAATCAAATCATATTATTATTAATACAGAAATCATAGTCCTTTCAGTCAACTAAAAGTGCACGACAATTAAATCATGGCAATTAAATCATGACAATTAAATCATGTCAATTAAATCACGGCAATTAAATCATGTCAATTAAATTAGAATAATAATACAACACAATAAATAATCCACGTATTTTTAACTTGATGGATGAGAAACATATCGGGATCACTCACCTTGATGTGGTGGATATGATTCCGTGAACCAACGGTTTGAATTGAATTAAGACCTCCTAAAACCACATAAATAAGAATTTTTCTTTAAATCTTACGATTACACATAATAAATAAAACATTTGATTTATTATTTATTCAGATCAATACTGCCCATCCAATGGTCAGATCTGTCTAGAATTTAAGATTTTAATTTATTTTAATCTTAAGAAGATTGATAGACATATGACCAGTACGGTCCATTAAGGTGTCGAATCGATTTGATTCTTAAAAATATTATACAATTAATTGTTATAACATCCATGAACAGTACGGATCATAATGGTATCTGTCCATTAAAAAAATATCACATTCTACATATTACCCTTAAAGCCCTGCGCATACCTTAAAATCTTACGTTCTATACTTTAACAAGTCATGCACATACCTTTTTACATGAATTAATTAAACCTACACAATGGATGTTTGATTGATCCAATCCATCCAATATGTAGATCATGCCAATTTACATATTACATGAATAAAATAAAGAAAAATAATATAAAATTACTCACCTGAATAAGTGAATTCCAAAGAAATTCTTCCTTCCCACTTTTTCTTCTGTATTCTTTTTCTATGAGTTTATCATTATCTTATTTCAGTTTTGATAAAACTCATGCTCTCTCTCTCTCACGTTTCTTTTTTTTTTTGTACGAGTTATTCCTTGCTTCTTTTAGTTTTAATAGAACTCTTCTTAGTTTTTTTTTTTTAAAAAAGAAGGAAGATTGATTGGGGAAATACGAGATACGAATAATTTTGTATGATGAGAGAATAGAGGAAGGATAACGAGATTAGCGGATCTCTTTTCCACTTAAAGTTTGAAATTTAAAATTTAAAATTTAAATTTTATTTTTAAAAAAATACGGGTGTTACAGACTGTGTGGATAAAACTCATACATTCTGGTGGGCCCACTGTAGTCAGTACTGATATAAGATAGGGTACTAAGTTAACTCTATTGGGCTCACCTTAAATGTATGTGGTTTGTCCACACCGGTCACCAGTTTCTTTTCAGATCATTCTAGAGGTTTACCCCAAAAATTGAAGCATATCCAAATTTCAACTGGACCGCACCACAGAAACAGTGGGAATAATGATTTCCACCGTTGAAACCTTCCTAGGGCTCACAGTGATGTTTATTTGTCATCCAACTTATTCATAAGATCACATGGACACGAATAAATGGAAAACATAAATATCACCTTGATCCAAAACTTCTACCAACGGTACACATTCAATTCACACTGTTTCCTGTGGTGTGGTTCACTTGGGCTTTGGAAATTCTTTCCTTTTTTCGTCTCAAACCATAAAATTATATGGTAAAAGGGATAGACGGAGTGGATAAAATACATAAATCACAGTGGGCCCTACAGAGTTTACTCAGTACGCAATCGGCCATCGTGACCCATACGGTGTAACGTTACGGATTTTCTATCTTTGCACCCAGGAGAGTTTGCGGGCTTACTTATGCAAGCTGGCCAGCTCGCTCAAGGTAATGTTGCGGAAGGGCTCAGATAGATACGCCTGGGTGCGAGCAGACATCTCTTGCGCCACGAAACGCATTGCGGGCCGTGACTCAGGGTCGGCCTTGGTGCATGCAAGGGCCATCTTAACCGTGAAGACCACCTCCTCTGCCAACTGGCCAGTTGGGGGCGGGAGACGTTGATCCAGTACATCTTTCAACAATGCATCTTGGCCATTGGATGATGTTGATGATGATGATAGGGAGGTGATAAACTCCCCTGGGTGTGCACCCATCAAAACCTCCAGTGCTACCACACCAAAACTATATACATCGCATTTCTCTGTAACCTTCATCGTGTAAGCCAGCTCTGCACATTACCACACTAACATCACTAGAATTGCTAATTGAAGGTTAAAAAACCTATAAAAGAAAGCTTATGTCTTTTGGGATTATACTAGCTATCTAATTGATGGGGTTTCTTCATTTGAATCTACACCACAAACATTTTCTGTCTACCTGATCTATAGTTCACCTATCATGGGCCATCTCCGGTAAGGCCCACCAGATAGAGAATCTAGATTCATCAATTGTACGGCCACATAGTAAAAAATAAAATCCAAATCCAAAAACTCAGATGGGCCACACCATTCAAATCGTGCAAAACCTTTTTTTTTTTTTTTTTTTTTCACACACCCCTGCACACGTACATCACAGCGGGTGCTCGAACCTATTACCTCCAGTTGAAACTCTTGTGAGTCTACCACTGAGGCATAGAGTCACACGCAAATCACACTTGCCAGAGTATCGAAGTTACTTTTCTCGCTTCGAAAACCGGCTATCTGCCCCCACGTGATTAATTTTCATGCACTCATTTTCTCATTTCGAAAACCGGAAAGCGTGCGTGCAAATCGTCCCCCGCGTAACCTAAAGATGTCATAAGATGGGCCTCACTGTTTAGATATTCTGGCCCGACAATCAGAGTGCAATCAGATTATCCACTCAACAGGCGGGCTGAACTACACGAAATTTGGTTAAGTTTCTTCAGCCATATACATTCCTTCCAAATGTTGTGGTCCACCTGATAAATGGATGGGCCAGATTCTTGATCTACGCAACAAATGGAATGAGACCCACCTGATATACAGGTTCGATTGTTCACACGTAGCGCCATGTGTGGAAGCTGGGCCTCGCGTGGAATTAGCATATCAGGTGTATGATGAAAAAGCAAGTGTAAAGAATGCGTAGAAGAAACACACACCTGGGGCCATGTAGCCATAAGACCCGGCAGCAGTAGTCCAGTTGGACGAGTCAGCGCTCAGCAGCCTCGCAGTTCCGAAATCGGATACCCGAGGCTCATATCCAGCCTCCAACAACACGTTATTTACCGATATGTCCCGGTGCACAATAGCAGGCGAGCAGTCATGGTGCAGGTAGGAGAGAGCGTGCGCCAGCCCTTGGATAACTTTCACCCTCGTCACCCAATCCAACTTCCCACTCCCTTCCTCTCCGTATAGCACTTTTCCCAAACTACCCTTCTCCACATACTCATACACCAAGTACATGCGCTCGTTGCTCGAACAGAAACCGTACAGTTTGACAATGTTTCGGTGCCTGATCTCCGTCAATGCTCGGATCTCATTCTCAAAGCTCCTCATGTTATAGGCCGGGATGTCGCTCGAGTCCGACATGTGGAGCCGTTTCACCGCGACGATCTGGCCCGTTGGCAACTCTGCTTTGTAGACACTCCCGAACCCACCTCTCCCAATACAGTAACGCTCGTCGAAGTGATTAGTTGATTTTACGATGTCATTGAAAGTGAATCGGCCTTCTCTTTCCCATATCGAGACTTGGGTTGTCTCTTCCTTGGGACTTTCGATCTCGGCCATTGATTGCACTGGTTTCCTATTTAGAAGTAGGAGTACTAAGATGGCAGTCGCTAGTAATGTAATGGCAGCAACTGGGACAGCGACGAGTATGATGATCTTCTTGTGATTCTTCTGTTTCCCACTGGCGGTGGAAGTCGTAGAACAAGGGGGCACTCCTTTTGCATCATCACCGCATAAGCCTGAGTTCCCAATGAATGACTCTGATGATGCATTTTGGAATCCTCTTGTAGCCGGGATGGGACCCGCTAACTTGTTATATGACAAGTCGACGGATTGTAGGCTAACCATCCCAGACAAAGCCGATGGAATTCTGCCCCAGAGATTGTTACGAGAGAGATTCAGCTTTTCGAGTGATCTTAGCTTCCCCAAGTTCTGAGGGATCGCCCCAGATAGCAAATTGCTGCTGAGGTCTAGAAGTAACTGCAAAGAAACCAAATTGCCGAGCTGAAACGGTATCTCTCCTGATAATCGGTTATGGCTTAAATTCAGATTAATTAAGCGAATGAAATCTCCAAGGTTTTCAGGAATACTGCCAGTAATCATGTTTGCTGACAAATCGAGATATTGGAGCTCAGATAAGTCGGCAATCTTGGAAGGGATATTGCCTAATATCTGGTTGTTGCTCAAATTAAGATTGAATAGCATACTCAAGTTACCCAGTTCAGGAGGGATGGTTCCTGTCAAGCGATTTGAGGACAGGCTCAGATCTTGCAGTCGAGTAAGGTTCGTGAGCTCTCTTGGAATTTTGCCTGAAATTCTGTTTTCTGCTATATGCAACTTGGTGAGCGCGCTACATTCTCCCCACCCAGGTGAAAGCTCGCCTGTGAACTGATTCCCGGTGAGATCGATGTACACCAGTTTCTGATGGACTCCAAACGCCTTCGAGATGTCTCCTGTAAAACGGTTCCCGTCCAACCGCACTCTGACTAAATCCGAACAACTTCGTAAGCAATCTGGCAATGGGCCTGAAAAATTATTTCCATTCACCGTGAAATACACGAGGGAGAGTCCCCTGCATATCGATGGTGGCAGTTTGCCGGAGAAGCTATTCTTGGCGAAGCTGACATTGAGCAGGACACTGTTCTGCCCGAAATCTTCCGGAATGCTGCCGGAGAAGTTGTTGATGTGGATGTAGAAGTGAAGAAGGTTTTTGAGGTATGAGATGTTTTTCGGCAGCTCGCCTTGCAACTGATTGTTGACAAGATCGAGTTTTTGTAGGGAAGTCATGTTTGCTATCTCAGGCGGGAAATTTCCTCTGAGATTGTTGGAGAAGAGAGTCAAGACCTGGAGCTGTTTTAGGTTTCCTAAACTTGGTGGGATCTGACCGGTAATCGTGTTATCGGAAAGGTCTAATTCTAACAAGTTTTCTAAATTCCCCACCTCATGCGGGATCGGACCTGAAAGCTTATTCCGATAGAGGAAAAGGATTTCGAGCTTAGACAATCCGCCGATCTCAGGCGGGATCCTTCCATTGAGTTCATTGATCTGTAACTGCAATGAGATCAGCTCCGTCCAATTGGTGATTAAGTACGGTGAAATTTCGCCTGAGAGCTTATTGTTTGAGATCCCGAGCTTCGATATCTTGGTTAGATTGGACAGAGAAGGAGGTAAGATGCCTGAGAGGTTGTTTAAAGAGAGATCTAAGAAGGCAAGGTTAGTACAGAAGCCGAGCTCGGAGGGGATGTTACCCGTTAGATGATTTCCTGAAAGATCAAGGTGTGTTAGATTCCTGCAACTGAGAATGAACGGTGGGAATTCAGACGCCATCTTGTTGTCGTCAAGCCAAAGGTGTGTCAGAGAAGGCATGTTCGGAACCTTCGAAGCATCCGGGGGCTCTAAGTAGTTTAATCCGAGGTCGAAATACCGTAACTTTTGGAGGCTGAGAAGCTGGTGCGGGATTGGGCTTGTGAGGCTGTTGTTGAAGAGACGGAGTTCGACGAGCTCCGAGAGACTTCCTATACCTGGCGGGACTTGTCCAGAGAAGTTGTTGCTGCTGAGCTCCAAGTAGGTGAGTTTGGAAAGAGCAGAGATGTTGGATGGGATCACACCATGGAGGTTGTTTAAATTGAGGTCGAGGCGGGTGAGGTTGGCAAGTGATGGAAAGTCGAATTCATCGAGAGTGCCAGTGAGACTGGAGTTGGCGAGGTTTATTTCAAGGACGGTGGAAGATTTGTTGTCGCAGCGGATGCCGATCCAACGGCAGAGATGGGTGGTGTTGGCTATGGACCATGAATTGAGAGAATGGAACGTTAGGCTGGTTTTCCATTTGACGAGAGCTTCTGCTTCTGTTGCAGCTGATGCTGATGATGTTGTTGATGTGTGCAAGGAAAGAGAGAAAAGGTAGAGAAAAATGAGGAGAAGTGGTTTCATCGCTTCTTGTTTGGATTTGGATTCCTTGTGCTTCTGTTTGTGGTTGCATATATAAGAGATTTTGTACGAGAGATTGACGCAGAGTCGGACGTTATGAGGTCAATATCTACTTTGAATCAAACGGAGCTCCAGACTTCTTGTAATCCACGTTAAATAAAATAGAAATAATTTCTAATAAATTTAAAATAATTTGATTGATAAGAAAAATAAAAAAGAAAAAAAAAAAAAAAAAGAACAAAGAAATTGCACATCTTTAAATAAAGAATTCAAACCTAGGACATAGTTTTAGACTTAGACTCTAACCCAAACACCCTAAAAATGTGGCTAACTATAAATAGTAAACTTAACTATTTATAGATGACCTCTATTCCTATCATACTTCATGGTTTTCCGCAAAAAAATAGTAAGTGTCCAATTTGGCATAACCACATTATTCTCTTAATTTTTCTAAGCCATTTTATGTTTGGCAGACTTTTACAACTCAGAGGATCAAAAGTTATACCCCAACAAAAACTTATTATTTATAGTAAAAATGAAATTAAACGGGACTTTTGACCGTCGATCTGATGGAATCTAGCAAATATAGCGTGGACAACCCGGTGTAGTGGGTTGGTTGGTTTAAGTAGGTTCTCCTACCCCAAAATCATATACAATATGTCAAAAAACTCATCCCGATTTGCGAGATACAACTGTTTTAAAGTCTTGACGATTTAAATAATTTTCATGTTCAATCATGCCTTATCTGGTCCATCTTTTCCATGAAAGTGTCTACGACCTTCTCTACATCAGTTCCCTCCACTTCAAAAGAACTCGACCTCGAGTTCTCGTCCAGCTTCTATTCATGATACTCGGTCAAGTCCGCAACGTTGAAAGCACCCGTTATCTCCATGTTATATGGAAGATTAACAACATAAGTGTTGTTATTGATCTTTCGAAGGATTGGTATTGGTCTAATTTTCTTGTTCTTCAACATGTTGGGTCTCAGTTGAAAATCTCTTCTTGCGTAGATACATCATAACATGGTTGCCTAGCTTGAACACCTTTTGCCGTCGATGCTTGTTGATTTGTTCCTTATACTTGTCGTTCGAAGCTTGCAACTTGGCTTGCACATCTGCATGAATGCCCATAATTCAGTCTGTCATATGTTCTTCTACAATACTCATGCCGGGAGTTTGGGCGAAGGGACTAAGTCAAGTGTGTGGCAGGGCACTCGATCATAAATAATTTGGAACAAAAGCTTCCCTGTCGAGCGATTCACTATATTGTTGAATGCAAACATCGCTTGAGACAAGGTCAAATCCTATTACTTCGGTTTGTCATCTGAAATACACCAGATGAGGTATTTCAGTGTGCGATTCGCAACTTCAATCTGCCCATTGGTCTACGGGTGGTAGGCACTACTGAACTGAAGTCGTGTACCAAACCAATTCCACAAATTCTGCTAGAAGTGACTAATGAACTTTGTGTCATGGTTAAAAGTAATTATCTTAGGAACCCCGAGTAACTGCACGACCTCTCTAAAGAATAAATTCGCAACATGTGTTGCATCGATGGTCTTCTTATATGGGATAAAGTGTGCCATCTTTGAGAATGATTTACCACCACAAATACTGAGTCCATGCCACAGTATGTTGATAGGAGACCAAGCACGAAGTCCATAGATAAGTCCTCTCAATGGCGGTCAAGCACATGTAATGGGGTGAAGAGGCCCGTAATCTGCGACTGCCCCTTGGAGGTCTGACAAACATGATACACTGCACTACTTTACCCACGTCGTATACCAATTGCGGTCAGTAATATCGTTCATGAACAAGAGCCTGTGTCTTGTCTCGCACAAGGTGTCCACCAAGGCTACCTTCATGTAGCTCTTGGATAATCTGCTCTCTTGGAGAACTTTGGAGGATGCACAATTGATTCCCTTTGAAGAGAAAACCGTTTTACATATATAAGTTACTCGGATGACCCTCTTGGCACGTCATCCATGCATCCTTGAAGTCCTCATCCTCGATATATAGCTCATTGAGATAGTCGAAGCCAACCATCTTAATAATGTGAATTCCTGCAAAAATATGACCCTTCTACCATGCACACGGTTTACATTAGCCTGAATATTAATAAACTTTAAGGCTTGATGGTTAGTATATGGAACAAACTCTCTTTGAATTAGATAATACTGTCAATATCACAGTGCTTGAACTACTGCGTATAGCTCAAGATCATATGATGACCATTTCTTTCGGGCTTTACTGAGCTTCTTGTTGTAGAAGGCTACCGACCTTCCTTCTTATGATAAGACTTCTACAATTCCGACATATGAGGCGTCACACTCAACCTTAAACAACTTATTGAAACTAAGAAGATCCAAGACTGGTATTGTAGATAATCGATGCTTGACTTTAACAAAGTTCTTGTCAACCTCATCAGTCCACTGAAACGGGCATTTTTCATGCAATCTGTAATGGGTGCGACTATAGTTATGAAATTTCGCACAAATCGATGATAGAATGTTGTTAACTATGAAAACTCTCGTTTCATGAATGTTCGTCGAAATTGGCCATTCCTTAATGGCTCACACCTTTTCATCATCCACACTAGAGCTGCACACGAGTCGAGTTAGCTCCGTCAGCTCGCTCAACTCGACTCGAAAAAGATGGACTCACCTTGGCTTGAAATTGGATTTGGACAGAGTCGAGCTGGTTTTTGGAGCTTGAAAAACTTTCGAGCTAAGTTCGAGCTTGCCCGAGCTCGACTTGACTTGGATCAAACTTCAACTTGAATCGACTTGAATCAAATTGGCTTGGTGACTTGGTTATTTTGATATTGTTGCTGCTTGCTGAGTATTTAATGAAATGACTCAATGAAGTGTTGTTTCAGGTGCATGCATTCTCCATGGGATCGACTGGTGGCGAGGAAGGTATGGATACAAAATAAATCATTACAAAAAAAAAAACTTCACATTATAAGACTGCCCTCATATCTTGATTTTGATGTTGCTCGTCGAGTGTTTGATGAAATACCTGTAAAGTTCTGTTAATGTTTTGCATTCTATGAGAAATTGAAGATGCACTATATGTGTTTGAGAAAATGTTGCACAGGCTCAGACTTAGCTCGAATTAGCCCGAGCTACTAACTGAACCGAGCCGAGCTAGCTAGTCAAGCTCAAGGATTGAGCCGAGCCGAGTTTGATCTGAGATTAGATACTGGCCGAGCCGAGCCAAGCTGTGCCAAGCTCGACTCGGTTCGACTCGTGTACAACTCTAGTCCACACAGATGCCTGTACATGTCACAACAAATCCTAATAACAACAAGTTGTTCTTCGAGTTGAGGTATAAGTTGTTAATTACCATGACCTGTAGCACCTGCCTGAGATATTCCATGTGCTCCGTCTCACCCTGGCTATATATCATGATATCATCAAAATATAATACCACAAACCGGTTAATGAACGATTTCAATACTTGATTCATCAGATGCATAAAAGTACTCGGTGCATTCGATAGACTAAAGGTCACCAACCACTCGTACAACCATTCCTTGGTCTTGAATGTCATTTTTCACTCATCACTAGGCCGAATACGAATATATATGATAGTATATGCTCCTCAGATCTAGTTTAAAGAACACCTTAGCACCTTTTATCATATCAAGCATGCTGTCTAACCATGGTATCGAAAACTGATATTTAAATGTAATCTTGTTAATTGCCCAGCTGTTGACATGCATGTGTCAGCTCCCATCTTTCTTCGACGTTAATAAAGCTGGCACGACACATGGGCTCATGCTCTCTCTCTCTCTCTCTCTCTCTCTCTCTCTCTCTCTCTCTCTCTCTCTCTCTCTCTCTCTCTCTCTCTCAAAAGACACTTTATCGATCAATTCCTCCACATGACCCTGAAGCCTCTCACACTCTTTTAGACTCATCCGATAACAAGGGCGGTTGGGCAAGCTAGCCCCATTAACGATGTTTATGTGATGTTGGATGTCTCGCATGGGGGGCAATCCATCGGGTAACTCTTCAGGCCAAATCTCTTTGAATTCGTTCAACAACAACCTTAAACTTGGAGAATGTTTAAGGGGGCTCCAATTCCCCACCCTTTACCACTATGGCGTACACCTCGTTCATTTTCTTGATTCCTCTATGAAATCCCAAATGGTCAAGAGAGAGCTTCCCTCCACTTTAGAAGCTTCATGGTAGTTCTCTGGTGCCATAGGGACAACGATCATATTTTAACCATCCTTAACGAAGATGTAAACATTTTCTCGTCTTAAGAAAATGATTATGATTTGTCATAGGTAGCTGTATAACTTGTCCACCATCACCTTCGAGACGATGTTTTTGCTACCGCCACTGTCTATGATTACATCATAGAACTTGCCATTAACGGTACACTGCATAAGAAATATATTGTGCCTCTGCGAGTGCACCTCCTTCTTTAAAGTGTATAATAACCACCTCATGACCAATGATTCACCATAATCCTTGGTCAACCATTCTTCATCAGTAGCTCATTCTTCAATGACTTGTTCACTCTCATCAAATCTAGGGCCTTTTTTCGCTGCCTCACCTTCAATACCCCCTTCGTTAATGGCCAAGTGAGCTACGGGGTGTTGAGGGCAGGTGTTTGATAAATGGCCCGGTTGGCCACAACGGTAACAATTGTTTGTCCTTGGTCAACCACAAGGATTTGGAATCATGCTCGAACCCACTATCGTGGGCACTGCACATTGAGACCTAGATGGACCGCTCCCCGTGTCACAATTTATGATTGTAGGAGGTTGAGGACGCCTTCCTACTGTTTCCTTTCCTTTAGCTAGCATTGAATCCTGCGTGGGACCCGTCATGGGGGACCGAGTTAAAGGATAAGGCTGAGTAGAGACTCTTGCAAGCTGTGTTCTGCCCACCTGCCAACTGAACCGCTTCATCCACGGTCCTGACCGGGTGCATGTAAACTCGGTCATGAATTGTTGTTCGTAAATCTCCTATGAATTGTTCCACCTTCTACAATTTGGTTTTCGATAAATCATTCCACGTTGCCAACTGCTGAAAATCTTCAGTGTAATCTGTAACGGTCTGATTCTCTTGCCGATAATTTTGGTATTGTTAGAATAATACATACTCATAATCACTCGGGAGAAATCGTGATAAAAGAAAGCGTCTCATTTGCAGCCATGATCGGATGGACACCTTTTTTCTATCAGGCATGTGAGATTTGTAATTGCTCCCACTATGCAAAAGCATCAGATTTCAATTTGAACGCAACCAACTTTACTTTCTTTTCTTCTAGCACGTCCATATAATCAAAATACCGCTCTACTTTGGCTAACCAATCGAGGCAGCCTTCTCTATATAATAAGCCATTAAAACTGGAAAGTTCGGCCTTACCTCGATAGTCTCTTTCAGCACAACCTAGTCGATCGTGTTCATGGACTGCCCATTGGGCAAGGACGCCACCGACGTCCTCGTCCCTGAAGCTCAACTCATTTAGGATAGCTCTACGATTTACCTCTGGAAGCGCTATACGAAAATCGGGGTTTTGCCATACAGTGATAATGTGTGGCTGAGCATCGCCTTGATCTTAGGGCAGAATTAGTGCATTCACAATACGGTCGAGGGATGCTTGCAACCCTTGCATGGTTAACTAACTTTCTCAATGAAAATCTTCCATTCTTTTTTATAGATAATGAATCCATGAATCACCGTTCACATGATTTTGGTCCATTCTATCGTTAATTGTCATCGGCCTGAGGGGAGTCCTCACTCTGATACCACTTGACGCAAGGAGGGACGTGATGAGGTCGATCACCATCTTTCTCAAGGGATATCTACTCCGAATCCACGGAGCTCTCTATACTCCTCACAGAGCTTCCTTGAATCCGTAAGGGATAAAAGTAGAAATAATTTCTAATACATTCGAAATAACTTTGATGATAAAAAAGTGAAATTACAACTCTTTAAATAAGGAACTCAAACTTAGGATGGAGTTTTAGACTTAGACTTCAACTCAAACACCTGACTTACTATAAATAGTCAACTTACTATTTATAGACAACCTCTATTCCTACTAGACTTCATTGTTTTCGGCAAAAAACAAAAAATAGTTAAGTGTCCAATTTGGCCTAACCACATTATTCTCCCAATTTTTCTAAGCATTTTTTCATGTTGGGTACGACTTCTAGAACATAGAGGATGAAAAGTTATACTCCAACTACAACTTATTATTTATAGTAAAAATGAAATTAAATGAGATTTTTAACATTTTTGACCGTCGAACTGATGGAATCTCGCAAATCTAGTGTGGGCAACATTGTGTAGTGGGGTTGGTTGGCTTAAGTAGTTCTCCTACCCAAGATCATATATAATATGTCAAAAAACTCATCCCTATTTAAAAGATAAGATCGTTTTAAAGTATTGACGGTCAGGATTATTTCTGCCTCCGATCGGGTTTTCCCTGGTCCATCTTTGCCATGAAAGTGTCTGCGACCCGCTCTACATCTGAGATACAGTCAGCAACCAGTATGAAAAGGATAAGAAAGGAAGAAGCTTCCTTCCGAGCCTGTTTCGTTTTCCTCGACGTCTTTGGATCGCTTACATTTTCTGATTGAAGCTTCCTTCCGAGCCTGTTTCAATTTCCTCGACGTCGTTGTTTTAAAAGTCAGTGGATGCAAATGGACGCAGATTTCCTACTGACGTAACCAGTAGCTACTGGACGGTACTATGTAGGCCCCATCATGATGTATGTGATTTATCCCTTCCGTCCATCCATTTTTCCATATCATTTTAGTGCATGAGCCCAGAAACGAGGCAGATCCAAGTCTCATGTCAACCACACTATAGCAAAAGAGTGGTAATTGAAAGGCCACCGTTAAAAACTTTTTAGGGGCATAAAAGTTTTGGATGAAGCTAATATTTGTTTTTTTTCCTTTGATCCATGTCTCTGTGACATAATAAAAAGGTTGGATGGCAAGTAAAAATTACCATATGCCATGGGAAGTTTTTAATGGTGGGCATTTGATCACCACTGTTTTATTGTGGTGTGGTCCACTTGAGATTTGGAACTACCTCATTTTTTTATCTTATCATCTAAAATAATCTGAAAAAATAGATGGACCGCATGGATATAATACATACATCATGGTAGGGCCCACAGAGCACTGTCCAGTAGCCACCATGATGCTGTCAGCGTCAGTAAGGATGAAAATTCTTGCCTGGCTTGTTTGGGTCGTGCCTACCGTTTCTAAGGGGGCAATGACTTCGTGTGAAGGAGATCCACATCGTCCATCGAGTTGCCGTTCAATGTTTACCAAACTCCAATAATAATGCATGACAATTCAATCTTTTAATACCTAACGCGAGTAGGAATTCTTTTCAGGCCTGTGCCGTACCATGTTGGCGGAAATGATACGGCTTCGCATGGTCTTATTAGACATTAAAAAATCTCAGAAATTATTGGTAAAAATTCAAAATTGCGAGAATTCTACAATTCAAACGTTGATTTAGTGGATTATTGCCCGGAACTTGTAATCCAAAAACAAAGAGACAAAATGATATTTTATTGCTTCTTATATTTTTCAAATGGGTCCACTCCACTTGGGTTCCATCTCACTCAAATTTACACTTTGATTCCCATAGGTTAAGATTTAGTTTAAAATTAAGCTTCTTGTAGTACAGAATTGAATAGATCATGCTACACATCGAGTATGATGATTAAATCAATTAAATAAAGGCATACCTAATAGAGAAGCCATTGCGGAATAGATCGTCATGATCTTTCACACCTTACACATTAGAGAAGCATTGGGATGAAAATAAAAGGTTTCATACGTGCGTAGGTTTGAGGTGCTAACTTTGTTTAAATAATCGTAGGAGGGAAGAGTTTGTAACCAATCGAAACTCCTCCTCAAAGGCACCACACATTTTAGGTTTCCTAGTCCACTTGAACACTACATGTGAGTCACAATTTGAGCGCACCACCCCCTACGCATATTTGAGACTGATCACAACCTTATTGAGGTCCAAGAGTGTAAGTGTTAGGATGTTGAGCACACATATGTTGTCAAATTTCGTAAGACAAAATCACTTCAAAAACGGTCTATGTTCAAGAGAAGATCAAGCTCAAGATCATTTTATGTTCAAGAGAAGATCAAGCTTAAAAATATTTTTATGTTCAAGAAAAGATCAAGCTCAAGATTGGCTTATATTTAAGATGAAGTCCGAGACAAAGTTCAAGCCTGAATTCAAGATGAAGTCTGAGACAAAGTTTAAGCCAAAGTGAATCATATATTTGATATATCTCAGGTAGTATAAAACCCTAGAAAGACCTTAAGATTACGTGCTTTCAAAAATGTTTAATCATGAGTTTTTACATTTGTTTTTGTCTGGAATTCAGCCAGCCTAACTTCTAGTTTGGCCAGCTCAAGTTCAAGTCCGAAGCAAATAACAAATTTTGTTGAAAATTCGGCTAGCCCGAGCTTGAAATTCGGCCAGCCCGAGAAAGTTCGAGTCAAATTCTAGCAACATCAACTTTTGAAATTCGTGAGAATTCGGCTAGCCGAATGGCAAATTCAGCTAGCCGAATTGTGTTGTTTGGCCAACCAAACTTGACCTTGAGCTAGCCGAATTTTGGATAATTCTTATCCCGTGCAATCTGAAATCCGTTGAACAGAATTTGCTGAACTTGGGTGAGTCGAAGCCTATCTCAGGCTAGTCGAAGTTCTACATTCTTTGCCTATAAATTAAGGTTTTCTCTAATTTCAACTTACACAATTTAATTATCAAAATTCTTTTACAAGAGAGAGAAGCTCAAGTCATTGAGAAGCTATTGGTTGGTATTTATAATTTATTTAAATAGTTTATTCAATTACCTTTAGTCTTAAATTTTTTAAGTTTAATCTAACAGAGTAAACTATACTCCTCTTTGAGATCTAAGAGAATTGAATTAAATAGCTTTTGAGTTTAACAAAATTAAAATTAAAAGAACCCTAGACCCTTTCTATTTGATTGAATACGGCACCATTTACATTCAAGAAAGATTTCATTCTGGTATAAGCTTTTGCTACATCTTTTATGATTAAAGATAAGTATATCTTCTATAACTCTTTTGAGGTTTTTCCGAGATCTCCGGTGAAAATCCCAGTTAAGGTTTTGTCTGAGATAGCCTGGTAAAATCTCAGTTTGGGTCTTTATTGTGATAGCCCGTAAGAATCATAAGGAATTGTATCAGGTTATTAAGGTGACTCTGTGAAAACTTATTTTTTTATAGTGAAAGCCAAAATTACGAAAGAAGTAATTTTGGGAGTGGAGTAAGTATGGCTGTTTTTAAAGTACCGAACCACTATCATTCTTTGTCATGTGTTGAATGCCTTATTTTTATTTTTGGTGAATTAGATGTATTTAATTTCAGTTGTATGGTGAATGTTATAATTCTTTAATTTACTCTTACTAGTTTGAAGTTTTGATTTTGAAAACATTTGTGAAATAAGGTTATCCTTCTTAAAATTTTAGGTGAAGGTTGTCTTATAAATTATTTGGAATCAAGATTTTAATACTCAAACAATTGATAAGACTTTAGTTCTGCTTCAAAATAAATTGCGCATACTCAAGGAAAAGTAGATACACTTTATATTAGAATCATCAAAACTTTATAAATGAGATCTCTATACATGTCTATACAAAACAAATCACACTCAACTCCCACTAACAGAATACATTTGTGGGATCGATAACTCTCATGGATGTTACACGCTTCTAAAATATCGTGGTAGGGAGCCCTTTAGAGAGTGAATTTTTAATCATCTTATTAGTGCTGATGAACTTCATGGACACTAGACGATTCTGATATCTTTCCTTCACAACAAAATACTCGATATCGATATACCTCAACCTTGATAAATACTTGTTGTTACTTGAGAAAAAAATTGTAACTGCGTTATCACAAAAGATCTGATCATGCAAGTTCTGGGCATTCAAAACCGCATTTCGTCTTTTAGCGCTTCGACTCAAGTTATCAAGTGGGTAAAACCAAATAGGGGTTGGATGAAGCTTAATGTAGATGACTCAGCTAGGGGTAATCCAGGAGCAGGAGGAGGGGGAGGTGTTTGCAGGGACCATCTTGGCAATTTGATCTTTACTTTTCATAAGAAGTACGACTTCGTCTTGAATAACATTGTTGAGGCGCATGCTATGGTTGATGGGCTGCTAATCTGTTCAGAGAAGGGCCTCAACAACGTTATCATAGAAACTGACTCCCACATGCATCATTTTTGAAGTTGTATCCTCCTCTCCTTGCTCTAGTGGCTGGAACTTGTGGTATCGTCTTGGTATCATTCATCGGCTCTCTCAGTCTCTCAACTTCCGCTTTTCCCACATCCTTCATGAGGGTAACTCGGTGGTGGATGGCCTAGCTAAGATTGTTAGCGGTGGAGCTGCGGACATGACCTTCTCCACCTACTCTTCACTTCCTCATCTCATCAGGGGATCCCTTTTGCTAGACAAAGCGAACATAGGGCTGCTGAAGAGAGGTAAACTGAAAATGGGAGTGGGATAACATTGTTAGCGTGTCCGTCAGGGGCTTCTCCTCGGGCTGCACCCCGGTTGATTGTGTCCACTTCGTTTCAGGCCAAAGATTAGATTCTTGGATGGCCCCAGCTGGTTCAGCCATGAGGGAGGTTTGCTTGTTGCAGCCTCCTCTTGTGGGTTTTGTGGTCATCCTTTGCAGTAATAGTGAAGGGTTAGGTGGTTTTGTTTGTTGGAGAGGTTGTTGTGCAGTTGCCAGAAGTTTTCCTTTAGCCTCTGTTTTTTGCTTTTTTGTTGATATGATAGATGAGGCCCGGCCTTTTTGTGGTACCCGTCTAAATCTATGAATTGTACACCCCCTGTTCATTTTATCAATCATAGGGGCAAGGCCCCTCTAAAAAGAAAAAAGTTATCACAAAAGATTCTCAATAGTGTCAGAACATGCTCTAATACATGCAACCTAAGAAAAAATGTTGTAAGCATATTACCTAATTTGATGCTTCATAACAATCAATAAGGGCGTGTTTGGTCGGACCAATCCCATGGGATTAGGAGGGATGGAAGTATTTTTAAGGTAATAATGGTGGTGTCAGTGGAGGTCGGCTAATCCCATGGGATGGAACGAATTTCAGGATGGATGGCTAGCGTGTTTGGGATGGTGGTTGGATTGGGTGTACACTGTGGATTTATAGCCGGGCGTGTTTGGGATGGCCGGACCAAACCCATGGGACTAAACCTCTGCCAAATCCAACGCCCGCCCACTTCTTGTACAGTAATCCACACTACGAGGGAAACGGATTGGATCCGTGCTATGTGGGCCCCACCATGATGTTTGTCTCATCCATGCCGTCCATCTATTTTTAAACATCATTTTATAGGATGAGACTGGATCAAAGAGATGACATCGGGCCTAGTGAGGATTACGCTGGAGTGTGATCGGATGGTCGAGAAGAAAGGGGTCAGGTTGTTGAATGAGCCGCTATGGAGGACTTACTGCAATGAGAAGAAATGTGGGTTCACAATCACTACCAGAAAAAGGAGCAAAGGCTATGGATAAAAACCGTAGCTAAATCACTATTGCTACGGATCTAGTCCGTAGCACGTCAGTAGCTATTTGTGGGGTAGTTAAAGGTTAAAAAAACATATAGCTACGGATTAAATCCGTAGCAATAGAGATCAATAACTACGAATAAAAGCCGTAGCTATAATTTCTGCAGCGAAATGTACCTACACCTATAGATTAAATCCGTAGCAATAGATATAACAAGCTACAGATAAAGGCCGTAGCTATAATTTATGTAGTGAAATATACCTACGGCTATATATTACATTCGTAGCAATAGATATCACCAGCTACAGAAAAAAACAGTAGCTATAATTTCTGTAGCGACATGTACCTACGGCTACGGATAATATCAGTAGCTAAAGGTGGAATGAAATCCATAACAATATGGTGAAGTAAGTAATAGCTATGGCTTTCAGAACAACCACTACGGTTAAAATCTGTAGCTATTTTTTAAAAAAAATTATAATAATGGTGCCTGTTTTCCTTGCAAGAACCTACTATGATTGATGACTCGTCTAAGCTTAATGTTGATAGGAATGGTACATAAAATGCAATCAGGAAAAAAAAAATGATGCATCTATTACAAATAGCAATCAAATTATACAATGCATCCTACATTCACATTTCTAAATAAACAATACTACACTTTGCTCAACCTATCATAAGAATTACAAAACGGGAACCTGTTCGAACTTTAGCTTCGACTCCATCTCCAAATACTTCCTATAAAGTTCTTCCATATCCCACTGCACATGAATGAGATGGAAAATAAGAATTATGACAAGAAATTAAGAGTAAACCTATCTTTCATAATTGTTTTAGCTAGTACGCCAGCGTAGATGCTCCTTTTCAAGATCTTCCTTCAAAGAAGAGATCTGAATTTCCAATTCCACTATCTGAGACCTACAACAAGAAGAGTGGTTGCATACAACTAAGGCGTGCCCTCATATGCAAGAAATAAATACACTCCAACATAGTAAACATCCTTCATATAATGCAATAGTGCTCACGTTTTTATAGAATTTTCTTCCTTCAGACGGTCAATTTCAGCAAATGCAGAAGATAGAGCTTCTTCTTTCCCTGAAACTGCAAATGTAACTTTTGTGGACTTTAACACAAGATCACTTTCAAGTTCTGAAACCCTTCCCTTGAGAAAATGAATTTCATGTACCTCAGCCTTGAATTTTTCATGAGCATATTCAATTTGCTTCAATGCAACTTCATTCACTTGTGCTATTTTTTTATACTGTCAAAAAAAATATCATAAAATATTTAAATCCCTAAGAGTATTAGATAATAAATCCAAGTAAAAAATCCAAACCACCTGTAGCATATGATCCTTGTTGGCTTGTGCCTCCCCTTTCAGTTTTTCCCTCTCTTTCTGTGCTTTCTGCATGTCCTCAATAAGCTATTACATATATAACTAACAAAATTGAAACATACTTGTAGAAACATTACTAGTAAGAGAGAGACATGAATAAGAAAAAGAGGAGAGAAAAATCAGGCCAAAATGTTTCTTTTATATATATATATATATATATATATATATATATATATATATATATATATATATATATATATATATAGGTTATAGATTATAGGTTTAGGTTTAGGTGTAGGTTATAGGTAGGTTATAGGTTAGGGTTTAGGCTTAGGTTATAGGTTATAGGTTTAGATTGAGGATATAGGTTATAGGTTTAGGTTTAGGAATTGGGGTTCGGGTTCGGGTTTAGGTTTGGGGTTTAGGGTTTAGGGTTTAGGGTTATAGGTTTAGGTTTAGGAATTCAGGTTCGAGTTCAGGTTTAGATTTAGGTTTTCAAGTTTTGGATATATGTATCCACTACATATATTTATAGTGGTTACAACCACTATAAATATATGTAGTTTATCTACACCGTCCATCTGCTTTTCCAGATCATTTAAGGGGTTGAAACCAAAATTGAATCATATCCAAAACTCAGGTGGACCATACCACAAGAAACAGTGGGTGTAATGATTTCCATCATTGAAACCTTTCTAGGGCCTGTAGTGATGTTTATGTATCATCCAACTTGTTCACAAGATCACACAAACAGTGATGAAGGGAAAAAATAAATATCAGCGGCTCCCACCTTCCAGGGACCCCCGCTCAACATCCGGATAGCTCCGACGCACATCCGGATCTGCTTCATCAATTTCGAGATAATACATAAACACGGGCCTGTCCAAATGGTCAGGCCACCCATATTGTTGTCCATAGGAAATGGACAGCTTCATCATGGTCATAACAGCGGTTCCCACCTTCCAGGGACCCCCGCTCAACATCCGGATAGCTCCGACACAAATACAGAAACAAACTAATTAGGAACTTACAACAACAAAATATACCAGGTCTTTGGTCCAGGGGTAATCTACAATAAAAGGTACCATTTACCATGAACTAAAACCATGTATTATCCATACCTTGATTGGACTCACTACAAGGGTAATCTTTCAATGATGGCCCACTGCTTTTGATAATCAGGGTAAGAAAATTACAAAAAGTAAGACTCATGAGATGACATATGTACAAATAGTGAATTACCACCTACATTAAAAAATAAAAATAAATAAATAAATAAAATAAAAAAAACTGTAATCATTCATTCATTCAATTACCACCTACATAATCATTCATTCATTCAATTACTACCTGCATAATCATTAATTCATTCAATTACAATAATTCATTCATTCAATTACAATCATTCATTCAATAATGAATGATTGTAATTTAATGAATGAATCACTAACTTAAGTTCAACTTGTGTTTTATCATTTAGAACTCATCTAAAATACATTAATTTTCAGAAGGAAAGCTACAGGCATTAGGGCATTTGGAAATGCCACCAAAGTTACCTTAGAAGCAAAATTTGTTAATACCATGCCTAGCAACGCTGTATGTACTCCAACCTTGGATCGCTTGCACTCCTTCAAATGCTTAGAGTTGCCTTGGACCACACTTGGTCGAACCATAGCTACAAATTCAAAGAATATAAAGAACAAATTAAATATATAGATCGAAATAAATAAAAAGGAACCCAAGCTGGACCCTTGATGAACGGTTTGGGGAATTTTCTTTTTTCTTTTTTCTTTTTTTGGCCAAGGGATGGAGGGGACTCATGTAGGAAATAAAGTAATAATATGATGTGACAAAGAAGGCTTAGTTGGACAGTTATACAGGGTTTATTTTCTTTTTTGTTTTCAGCTTTTCAACTATCATATCAGTTTCCTAAAGTATCGGTTATTTTGGAAGGCATCAAATCAAATTGAGACATGTTGCATGCCTTAAGGGCCCACTTGGAATTTCTCTAGCCATCTGCCATTATTGGGGAATTTCTAAAAGCATACAAGTATATCATAACTGAAATCACTATAGGTCCACATTCCATGGACAACTTCACAACAATTGGATTGTCAAACATTAGATCCAATCATCCCCATAAAAATTGAAATATTTTGAAATTGGATTTTTTTTCACCTAAGAATGCATGGTCAGTATTGATGAGAGATGAAATTCATGAACCCCATGCGTTGTAAAAGGCCCGGAGGAAGTAACTTACAGGGTTTTGAGATTCTTCATGTTGTCGTTAATAAAAACAGTAGGAAACAAAGAGACAAAAATTAGTACCAAAGAGATTCTCATTGTAAAAGGCCCACTATATTTTGTGGTAACATCTACTTCAAACATCATGTTCATCTTCTCATGTAAGAAATTAGTACCAATGAGACAAAAATATCATCCACTGCTTCTTGTGCATGAAAATCATTGGGGCTGTTAACTGTCGTCTGTTATTCCAGTCTTGCAACTGAAATGACATAAAAACAGTAGGAAACAATGGATTAAACATTTTGTTTGGGAACATGAACCAACATTAGATAGCTCAACACTGAAAAAACAGGGCCAAATGCAATCCAAGTGTTCCACCACTGAAACACGATTATGAACATAAAAGAGTTCTAATTAACAATAGCCAATAACTTTTTCTATTAAGGTAAAACTCTTGATATAAAGGCAAATAAGCAGATAGTTCAAATATCCATGTATATAGTAATGTCGATTGTTGAGATGCATTTGAAAGCTAAAGACAGCTTCACATTTTCATTAAATTAATTTTGACACTAATTAATCAAAACCAATGGCACAGAGGAAATCAAGAAGATAATCGTATAAGAAAGCCTGTATCAAAATATATCCTTCACCTCATGAACTCCATTGCATGAGTCTAAAGATCTTGTTTACCAATCCCCCAAATGAACTGATGACGTTGAAGATCTTAAAGTTAACGGGATTTATGCTATTTGCTAACGCTATGTAGCGTCGTAGCTATGCTACGGGCGCTTACAAAACTCCCCCAAATGAACTGATGAGGAAAGCGTGTTAATAAAATTAATAGTGAATCAAATCTTACTATTTGATTTGAATCTAATAACAAGGGATTCACAATTTAACTTCGATGTTGTTTGGCAATTGTATGTGAACAGTAAATTTTGTTAGTGAATCAAATCCTACGGAATTTTCTATCAATGAAGACATTTTGTTTCAAAAAAAAAAAAAAAAAAAATTGCATGTGAACAGTAAATTGATCTAAAATAAGATGGAACAGAATTTTAAAATTTGTATTGGTTTCAATATTAGTTATAGGCCTAGCTTCCGGATTAAGGGCATTGAAAAATAGTCAATCAGGAAAGGTTTTTGGTAACAACCTGTAGATATCAGAGACAAACTGTTTTCCTTCCATTCGACTTTTTGAAAAGAAAAAGAAAAAAGAAAAGTTGTACTCTCCTGTTGAGGGGAAAGAAAATGCAAACAACTTGCTGCAGCATTTACTGCTTCCCAAATAGGTGTGAATGTCTTGTTGATACAACCTTGTTGCATTCCCCATATTGCATTCTAGCCAAACAAGCCCAAAATTCAAACATGTAGAGGTGGTGGGTTTCAAAGCAACTTTCGACAAAGACATGGTCAGTAATTCAACTAGACCAACCATTCAAATCTGCAGAGCAGAAAATTGAGAGAAATACCGAACCTAAAGAAATTCCATAAGCTGCACCAGCTGCCACGAGAGCTATCCTCCTTTTGTTGTTGTTTTCCATCATTGTCGAACACCCATTTGCACATGATTTACCAATATCAACACTGGGTCCCTCAGGACCTAAAGAACAACCAGTGCCTAATGTTACAGCAGCCTGTATGGCTTTTATTCTAGGGAAGACTCCACCAACAGATCAAAGCCCTGCCTCTGAGAAGACTGGGGCTGCTTTATTTGGTCGAAAATTTCAAGTAATCCATGCATCATGCCAACAACAACTCCTCCAAATCACTTGGAATTAACGGTATCCGTGCCATGTATCGACTAGTCTCTGCAAATGGAGCCAAGCAAATTTCCCCTCATCTGAGTACTGTCCGTGCCCATTCGTGTATTACATGAACCTAATTAAATTAAATAATGTATGTCAGCAACACATCAAGGATCATGACTTTGGGAAGCAATTATGAAATGACCTCAGACAATCATTAAAATAGAAATCATGCATGTTTGAATCAAATGCTCTAGCAAATCAATATAGTAATTATGGTACTAAGATACTCTCCTAGCTTCACTACTACCAGAGAGAAACCATGTGTCACGAGAATATTCGAAGGAAATCAAAATCTAATATAAAATCACTGGGAGCATACATGATTTTCAAATGTTTCCAATACCAATCATATTGCCGGAATATGGTTTACCCAAACATAGATGATACACAGTGTATACTGACCACTTGACAAAAAAGGAAAACAGGAAATAGAAGAAATTATATGCTCACTCTCGCCTCATGTAATCCGCAGAGTTATCGTCAAGCTTTGGCAATTTTTGGCTGTCCTCATCCAAGATAGCAGCATGCTCGATAAAATAAGGTTATTACCATTTTTCGATTTTACATCTTGATTGATAATATCGCGAAAAAAATGCAATATTTAAAAATCATTCTGCGATTTTCACATTCTCGCAATAATATTGTTTAAGTGTATTCTTAATTGTGATATTATTGCAAGATTTTCAAAATAACAATGTATGGAATTCGTGGAATGCTACTTGCAAGCTGCAACTGCAAAACAAGCACCCAAATGCATGCAGGATCCAGGCCACTAATCACGCCAACCTTGTAGTGAATTTGCATGATTCCAAAAAAATCAGGCTGTTCAAAATGATACATATCCAGGAATATAGACCGTTGAAAAGTGGATGGCTGAGGATCCAAATAGCAGTTGCAAGCACAACAGCCCACCTGATGATCAGATGACTAACATAGTCGATTCCCCTGATTTTTGGGCTATGGCCCATCTGTATGATTGTGTAGGCCACTACATATGGGACAAATTGATGGCTGTCCAAGCATGTTTTAGCTGTCCAATTGTTTTCTAGACTTTGCCCCATCTGAGGTCTCCTACAGCCTTTGCATCCGCCTCAGCATCCTTCATAGCTGATTCATTCTGCTCTCTGCTACCAAGATCTTATCCACCTGATGGTATTCGAACATCCTTCGGGTGATGAAACTTGCAATTCACACCAAATTTACATTGGCTAGTCTTCGCATAATATGGTAATATGTTTGAAAGCTACAGGATGGGGTGGGTAACAAGTGAAGAATAGCTTATAAATATAAGAACACACACACACACAAAAAAAAAAAAAAAAAAAAAAAAAGAAGAAGCAAGGATAAATATAATCTCAAAAGGTTCTGTAAAATGTTAAAGTTTTAACAATTAGCAACTACTTCTGATATAGCAGTTGCCCATGTTTTCTCCTTCAGTTTCCTGCTAGAAAGAGAGCCATCCCTGCCATTTATGGTGGGAGTGTGAAAATCTCCTCCAAACTAAAAAAAACTACATAGCTATTTGTCAACCTTAAGGTTGTGTTTGGAAGCAGTATTGAATTGAATTGCGATAACAAGTTCCAATGCTGGATTGCAATTCTTGATGAGGCAGTTCATGTACATGCCACATGGTGTGCCGTCATGGAAAATAGAGGTTTGAGATCCAGTCCATCCATCAGATGGGCATCACTGGATGTCATGGCCCAAGAATCAAGTCTGGTCTAATAGCTCCTACATGGCATGCAAGTCAATCATGTTCTACATATATGGTCAGACCACCCCATAGTATGGCTATTGTCGACCAGTTATAGATGGAAAATCACACTGATCCATCCTAGTCATCCAATTAGAGACTATTAAGTGGACAGTAAAAAATAAAATTGTTCAAATTTAAGGGCCCTAATTAGATGGTTAAGATTTTTAAATTTACTGAGATGCATGGGCATCATTTAATCCATAAATGCATGTATTACAGGGTTGTTTTCTCAAGAGAGATTATTGTTTTACTCTCACAGAAAGAGATGTTTCACCTAAGGAAAAATACTTGAGTTTCTTATATGAAAATTATGGGCCAATGTGTCTATGTACATGAATTGTTAGGCCTATGTGAAGAGGGTGACATCTTAACATGAATTGTTAGGCCTATGTGAAGAGGGTGACATCTCAACATCTCAACATGAAAATAAGTTATTTGGTTGATATATTTATAAGAAAGATGAATAGCCAAGTCCACTCATGATAAAGCCAAAACAAACAATAACCCAAAAAAAAAAAAAAAAAGTATCTATAGTAGGGGATCAAATGGCCACAGAACAATCAAAGATAAGGCAGCCTTGGTTACGAATGCAAGTGGAGCTACCCCTCAGCTGGGTTTGCCCCTTAAGCTTCATATCTAGCCTGGTTTTGGGTGAGGCTTGGGTTGGCGTAACAGACCCAATGGCAGTTATCGAGGACTATTTTTTAATATATCCTACACATACAATGCAATTCATATATATCCTCAAGGTCCAATCTTGCTTACCTGGTAGTAATCTTTTTCCCCTTATGTTGGACAAAGGTGGATTTAGATCTCTCCAGACTTGATTTTTGCATAGGCCAAGGGAAATGTACTTTCATGGGCAGGGGGTCTTAATTTGTGTAAGAGGGATGTTGTGTTGGGTGATTGGAGGGGTACAACTCTGGCGGGTTGCACTGGGTTGAGGGTCAACCTGAGCTCAACCTGACCTCAAGTAGACCCTACCTTGTACCTGACCCAACCTGAATTCCAACCTAATGTGCCCAACCTGGACCCGACCTGACCTGACTCAATACACCTGATTATTCCCTACCCGACCTAAATTTGTTCAACCCGAACATAACCCGACCCGACCTTGGGTTGGGTCAATTGGGTTCAGGTGAAACCAAACCTAACCTGCAGCCCTAGGTTACTAGGCTTTAGTGTTATAAATGGTTAATAGAAGGTTGGTGTTGGTATCTTGCAATTCCTCTTTTGCTTCCTTTCTGTTGTTCCCTTCCCAAAAAAAAAAAAAAAAAAGAGAGAAGAAGTAGAAGAAAGAAAGAAAGATGAGTTTAGATCTTATATTCAGAAAAGGCAGATTTGGCTTGCAGTCGTTTATTCACTATTTGGCTGAAAGCTCCACTCATCCTCTCAAATGGTAACCCTTATTCAGCTTGATGTGTTCAGATCCTGGTCTCTTATTTTATCGAGGGTAAATACGTATTTATTCTTCATTACATGATAAATGGGAAAAGTTAACCTTTGTTACCCAAAAGTGCTTTTTTTTTTTAAAGTCTTTATCTAAACCATTTAGCCACTGTCTAATCCGGTGCTTATTGAAGAAATTTATTGGATGGCACGTAGCCGTAGTGGTGGAAATTTTGGCAATTGATTTTACAAACTATTTTAGTATTAGTCTGTGTATTTTTGTCCTTGCTGATGCCACCAATATCTAGTTCTATGCCAGTTAATAGAAGATTTATTAATTTCAATTCTGTTTTGATGCCAGGGTAAACACTTGCTGATGATTGGAACGACTAGTGAGGTGGGCTTCCTGGAGTCTGTTGGCATCTGCAATGCTTTTTCAATCAGTTACAATGTCCCAACACTCTGAACAGCAGATGCTAAAAGGGTAAGACAAATTAAAAACGAGCATGAGGAACTTAACAAAGAACAGGAAATCATGAATAAGGATAAAGACCTGCCTTTATCAAAAGGACATTAATGTCATTCAAGTAGTCTCTAAATCATGGGCAAGCATTCAACACTAACTGAAAGATACCCCTGGGATTTGTAGAACTGCAGCTCTGTTGGTAGGCTAGATGTAGGCAACATCGAAACCACTTTTCAACCAAAAGCCAGAAGTATCTGTGCCTTAAAACCATCCCAGGAGCCTGCTTTTCGAGGGTGAATTGATTCTTAAGATAGTATATTTCTAGAGATAATGCTTGAGTGTTCTTATATGTACGTGTGTGCATGTATATATGCCAACGGTCAGCCAATAACCTGACAGAAATACAAGACTGTGTTGCAAATAGCTGACTTTCATCTCACCTCAAAGTGGTCTGGTGGAGGCAAGAGGTGTTCTTTTTCTTGCCAGAAAATTTTAGTTTGATCCAAGAGTTTGGGCGCTTGAATAGATAGGCTGCTACTACTGGATGTATCAATTGATGATCCCGGTATACCTGCTTCTACATGGAAGGCTGGAACACAGCACCACACATCTGGGAAATGGGATTATCTTTTTAGAACAGCAAATCGTTGACATTCTGCCCTTTGGAGAAATAACCATGCCTCTTAATTTCGTACATAGACAAAAATGTAATTGTTTGAAATTACTTTGGACATCCTTATTTTGATAATTCCTTCTCTCCAGGTTTTGGAACAACTCAGCGTGTTTGATGCAGACCATATTGATACAGCAGCTGAATCGTTGAACAATGTACGCTTCGATTACTCTCTCTTGCATGAGCATGGATTATATGCATTCATACAATGCAGTTCATATATATTTTTTTAAAGGAAGCATGGATTATATGCATTCCCAACCTTTAAAAAAAAGTTGGGAATGTGATTATTCCTAAACCAATCAAACCCAACCAGAATTTCAAACAAGGTTGGAGTTTTCCAACCCTAACCCAAGACCAGGACCCTGACAACCTGACCCGACCTGACTCATGTTTGGGTTGATGCGAACCCAAGTTGCAGCACTAATCTGGATCACCTTGAGGGACTGAGCAAACTGACACTTGTTTAGGTTCCAGACAGCCCTTCAAATATGCAAATGGTCTGGATACCACATTGTTGATCCCACATGGAATTTGGGCCCTGAGAAAGAGTACACTTGCCAAGGATAAGGAACTAACAATTCTCACCTCTGATGGCCATATGAAGGTAGCTCGAAGTGAAGGTAGCTCAAAGTGGCAATATGCTTAATACTCGATGCAGTGTTTTAAACTGTGCAGAAGGGATGGGGTAGCTGTCTGAGAGGCACATTACAGATGGCTTAAAGTGACAACATAGTTATTTTGATGCAGCATTCTGTGTGAACATTTCGCTCGAAAACTAAGGTAACCAAATGAATAAAAGAAACTTCCATTGCTCTCGAAGAAGCATCTCAATGTTTCTCCATTGGAATTTAGGACTAGATGGAAAAACCAAGAGGACAACTGGAACAATTTCAACCAGAATCAACCAAATCATAATGCCTACCATGAACAAAGGAAGGGAAAAATGAAAGCCCTGGTCCTAAATGAAATGTTGCATTTGTTTCTTGAACAACAGAAACAGGTTGCAAACCCAAATCATCTATGGATGCATATACTAAATTAGCAATCCACTGACAAGGTGGGTCAACCTGATTGAGATAATATGAAACGGTACTCTGTGAGGAACTTCATAAACAGAACAGAACTTTTCAGAAAGAGAACTGTCATGTGTGGATTGATAAATTAACAATCCCCATTAGGAACAGAGATGCATTGGAGAGAGAGGGAAGAGAATGAGAAGATGGAGCAGAGATTGGGAGGGAGAGAGAGGATTGGGGAACGGAGGGAGAGGATTAGGGAACGGAGAGAGAGAGAGAGAGAGAGAGAGAAGGATAGGCGCGGCTCTGTTTTTGAGCGCGCGCTTTTGGGCGTCGTTTCGTTAGACGACCATGGACGGTCATGACTCCGTGGGGCCCACCATGATGTTTTTGGTTTATCCATTCCGATAATTAATTTTAATATATTATTTTAATTTATGGTAAAAATTTTAAAATAGATTGAACGTCCACGTGGACCATACCATAGGAAGAAAATGTGATTTAATCTACATATTTCCTACCGTGTGGTCCACTTGAGCCTTCGATCTAGCTGATTTTTTATTTCATATACTAAATTAATATTTCAAAATATATGGACGGATTAGATATAACATATGTATTTTTTAGGCTCTATAAAGCCCCTTACACCACTGCTAACTATTAATGGTGTAGCAACTTTTTAGCTACGGATTAAAACCGTAGTAATTATAGCTACGGTTTATAACCACAGCAAAAAACTAACATTATTTGTATCCTTTACCCCTTTTTTTGATAGTGGATAAAGGGAGAGAGTGTGGGCCCGCTGAGTGAAAGGTGCTGAAGGCAGTGGGACCCGTTTCAATGGGTGCAAGCGTGCTGCCATGGAATGGAGCCGGTCCGAGGGTGAGGTCATGTACATGAGAGCCAGGTCCGAGCGGGTAAAGATGAATCAAACCAACTATATTTTGAGGTTCTCGATTTGAGGCTCAACCAACTCTCCTTAAAATCCAACAAAAAAAACAGTATAATATGTGTTTGGGAAAATACTATAAGCTCTTAGAAAAAGAAAAAATCTCATAAACCCAATTCAATAATCAAAACCCAATAATGAATTCTGCATTCTTCCACTTTTCTAACAGATATTACTGTTATAGGAAGATCCGAGCCGACTACAATCGGAGGAATCGACGATCCGCTAGTCCGGGTGGAGAGTCCGAGCCTCGGCATAATACTAGGAAGGTGGGTTAAGATGGGCGAAGCTCCCATTCTTGACCGCCTTCTTTCCAAGGGCAGTCGGAAGGGAAAACATTTAAGTTGTACGATCAACTCCGAACGAACATCCATCATAATACCAAGAATGGCTAGCTGCATTACTTACGAACGGATCAAGGTTCGGCTCGGGTTGGCACAGTCAATCATCAACTCGGAGCGATGCAGTCGTCCTCGGTCTGGCTGAGCCGAGGCATCTCTGAGGATAAAGGTTTCGCGCGCTAAGTGGGGAAACTGCCATATATGGATGTGTCCTATTATCTCGCTCATAAATACGCACGCCGTAACACATGATCTTCAGATTCTGGGCAATATCTCCATGATTTGTAAATCTCACTGATCGTGCCGAGATTATCGAATGCGAATCAAGCGATGAAGAGGTATAAATATCACATCATCCCATGATAACAGGTACGCAATATCTGGCACTCTCCCTTTCCTCCCCAACTTAGACCCAGATTCTATTATCCTGACTTAGGCATCGGAGGGTCCCCCGACTTAGCCAGGGTCTCCATTGCTCACGGTTTACGTGCAGGGAACCAGGTCCGTCACCTATTCGGAATATGTGAAGAGGGGAAGAGGGCTGACCAGATTTTAACCTCAACAATTACTATAAACAGAAAGACGGCCCCAATTGTACAATTAATGGAGTTGAGAACATAAACGCGGCTTCTCTGAATCAGCATCGTCTTGCTTCAAGCATCACATTTTTTGTGAATACATTCCCAAACAACATGGATTTTCTATAAACTGACAGACTTACCTGCATATGCCGGAACCCCCAACCGAGTGAATGTGTAGGATTGAAGGAGATCGTGTGCACTAGAGAAAGTTTGTGAAGCTCAGAGAACCCATGGCAAGATCTCACCTCCTTAAATAGGAAGCTCGTTTGGTGTAAAGAATTTGTCTCTCCTAGCTATCAGACCTACCTGTAGAGATGGCTGCTCGATAGAGTGTCTCAACATCAGTCGCCCACTGGCCTGCGCCCAAAGCCTGAAACAGAGCATCCATCCCATCCCGAATCCCATGGGATATCGAGGGATGAGGAATAGAATTCGCCGAATCCCATTGCAATGAAGGCGTCGTTTATGAGGGCGGTTGTAAATGACGTACACCCGCCATCCCAAACATAACATGGGATGGGATTGTGGCCGATAAACCACCTAATCCGTCTTCATTCCATATCCGCTGCCTGCCCAAACACGCCCTAAGCTAAGCTTCCACAGTAGACAGGGTTGTCGTCGGTTGTTTCACGCTCTTCCAAGACACAACCCTATCAAACATCATAAAGATGTAACTTGAGGTGGACTTCTTGGTATCAATGAAGCTAGCATAATATGCATATAAGTATCCAAAAAACTCTAAATAGTTAGACTTTCCATATGTGAGTCCAAAATCCTTTATCTTTAATTTATTGATAACGTAATACATTCACGTCTATCAAATGATGCATTACTGGATAAGAAAGATACATACTTAACATTCCAACTGCAAAAGTAATATGTAATAGTGATTAAATGACTATAATACATAAAACACAGTCGGCCCGAAAGAGTTTACTCAGCACGTAATCTGCTTCCCTCACGACGCAATCCGTTCACGTGACGCATGCGGTGTGACGCATACGGTGTAACGCAGCGGATTTTTTTATCTTTTCACCCAAGAGATTTTGTAGGCTCACTTCTGGAAGCTGGTGAGCTCGCTGATGGTAATGGTGCGGAAGGGCTCAGATAGGTACGCCTGAGTGCGAGCTGACATCTCTTGCGCCACGAAACGCATTGCGGGCCGTGACTCAGGGTTGGCCTTGGTGCATGCAAGGGCCATCTTAACCGTGAAGACCACCTCCTCTGCCAACTGGCCAGTCGGAGGCGGGAGACGTTGATCCAGTACATCTTTCAACAATGCATCTTGGCCATTGGATGATGTTGATGATGATGATATGGAGGTGATGAGCTCCCCTGGGTGTGCACCCATCAAAACCTCCAGTGCTACCACACCAAAACTATATACATCGCATTTCTCTGTAACCTTCATCGTGTAAGCAAGCTCTGCACATTACCACACTAATATCACTAGAATTGCTAATTAAAGGTTCAAAAACCTATAAAAGAAAGCTTTTGTCTTTTGGGTTGTATTGGTTTCGATTTTAGAAAATTTCTGCTCACTGAATCTGGACCACCCATGTGATAGGACCCTCAAGTAATGCATTATACTAGCTATCTTATAATTGATGGGGTTTCTTCATTTGAATCTGGTTTATAAAACATTCTGTTTTCACCATCCCATCGATTGGGACTGCCTGATCTGTGGTTTACCTATCATGGACCATCTAGAGTAAGGGCCACCAAATAGAGAATCTGGATTCATCAACCGTACAGCCACGTGGTGATGAATCCAGACTAGTCCATCTTCTAATGAACAAGAAGTTTGTAGGTTGAGCTTAACCTACAATCCGATGTGTGGGCCCACGGTAATTCGTGCATCCTCTGCAATCAGTTGATCATGTTCTCCTCTTATGTTTTCCTTGGCAAAAAAAAAAAAAAAAAAAAAAAAAAAAAAAAAAAAAAAAAAAAAGTAAATCCAAAACTTAGATGGGCCACACCATTTTAATCATGCTAAACCTCTAAAATCTAGTGGTGTGGACCACCTGAACCTTTGAATCGGCTGATTTTAGGAGGTGTTTGGCATCTCTATTTATAAGAGCTTATTTGCTTACTCTAAAAATATTTACTAATTTTAAAAAGTTCTTATTTTTTAATTAAAGTGTTTGGTAAAACTCTAATTTTAGAGCTTTTTTTTTTTTTTTTTTTTGAAATAAGTTTAAAAGTTCTTAAAAAATAAGTGAGGGGAGGTTACTTTCTCTTTTAGAGCTTGTTTGACTTAAGCAGGTAAACATTTTTATTTCATTTTTAAACGAGTTTGTCCTCGAACTTTTGAAGTAATTCCCATCCTACCCTTTTGTCTTCTCTTTACAATCTCTCTAAGATGGACCCACATAATGAGCAACCTATTTTGAAGGTGGGGCTCCACGTGATGAATGGACTAGATCAAGGTGGGCTCACATAATGCATGGTCACATCAAAGGTGGCCCCCTATATAATGGATGCCCCACATCAAAGTGTGGACCCACATGATAGACAACCCACATCAAAGGTGGGACCCATATGATGGATGGTGGACATTGAAGGTGGGACCACATGATAAAAGGTTGACATCAAAGGTAGAGCTGGGCATCGAGTCGAGTCAGATCGAGTTAGGCATCGAGTCGAGTCAGACTGAGTTAGGGTTGACTCAACTCGATTTGGTTTTGAAATAGGCTCGACCCAAACTCGATCTGACTCAATACCGAGTCCAGCATGCCTGACTTGATCCGAGTTCGGTCTGGCCTGGATTGATTTGGACCAAGTCCGATCCAGTCAGAAGAACTGAGTTGGGTTGAGTTGGCACCGAGTCGGATTGAGAGATGATTGGAGGGAGGGAGGGAGTGGAGAGGAGAGGAGAGAGGAGGAGGAGGAGGAGGAGGAGGGTGATGGTGGTGGGTAGTTGCCCTGGCTTGGAAAAGGAGGATGAGGGAGGGAGTGGAGAGGAAAGAGAGGAGGAGGAAGAGGGTGATGATGATGGTGGCGGGTTGTCGGGCTTGGAAGAGGAGGAGGAGGGAGGGAGAGAGAGAGAGAGAGAGAGAGAGAGAGAGAGAGAGAGAGAGAGAGAGTTTGGGATCGGGTTGGGGTATGATGCGGCGGTAGGGTTAGAGAGTCGGGTCGAGTCGGGTTTTGGATCGAGTCGAGTCTAACCGGATCGAGTTTCGGGTCAAGTTATTGGGTAACTCGAACTCGACTTGGTTTGAGTTCGGATTAGGCGAAGCCTACTCGGTTCGGACTGACTCACCCATTCGATTCGAGTCGAGTCGGATTTGAACGAGTTGGATGAGTTGAGTTAGCCGGATCGAGTCGTCTGGTGCCCACCTCTAATCAAAGGTGGACCCGCATGATGAACAACCCATATTGAAGGTTGGGCTCCACATGATGGACGGTCCACAACAAAGGTGGGACCCATGATGGATGGTGAACATTAAGGTGGGTCCCACATGATGATGACCTGCATCAAAATGTGGCCTTACATGATGGACTATCTACATCAAGTGGGCCCCACAAGATGGACAGTTCATAGAAAAGGTAGGACCCACATGATGGATGATGGACATCAAAGGTGGGCCTGTATGATAAACGACCCATTTTGAAGGTGCCTCCCACATGATAAATGGTCCACATTAAGGTGGGCCCACATAATGCACGGTTCACATCAAAGGTGAGCCTCACATGATGGATGACCCACATCAAATGGTGGCCCAACATGATGAACCATACACGTTAAGTGGCCCCCACTTGATGGATGTTCCACATCGAAGGTGGGACCCACATAATGGATGATGGACATCAAAGGTGGGCCCACATGATGGACTATTGACATCAAAGGTGGGCCCACATGATGGACTGTTGACATCAAAGGTGGGCCCATATGATGAACAATTAGTATTGAAGGGGGGCCCCACATGATAGGTTGCCCCAGTTTCTTTTTGTTCCGGGTAATCCGAAGCTATTTTGTATAGTTGTAATCCCGTTGTTTGGCATATATAAAAATTCGTTGTTTTCAAAAAAAGGGGGGGGGGGCGCATAATGAATGGTACACATCAAGGTGACCCACATAATGGATGGAGTAGGCCACGCACGATAGATGGCCCATATCAAAGTGTGGTCCCTTGTGATGGACAATCCATATTAAGTGGGCCTCACCCAATGGATGGTCGATATCCAAGGTCTCACATGATGGACGACTGACGCAGGGATGAACGTGATGAGGATAAATACTCCGAATCCATGGAGCTTCTCTGGACTCCTCACAGAGACTTCTCGAATCCACGAGGAAAGAAAGCAGAAAATAGAAATAAATTCTAATAAATTCGAAACTGATTAATTGATGACTAAAAAAGAGTTCACAACCCTTTAAATAGGGGTACCAAGCAATGGGAAAGAAATTAGAATCAAACTACAACTAAAACTCCTAGAAATCGCGACTTACTATAAATAGTAAACTTACTATTTATAGACAGTCGTGATGTCTACTAGTGCACAAGGTTTTCGTCCAAAAATAGTATGTCCTATTTGTCTTCACCAAACCGTTCTCCTAATTATTCTAAGCTCTTTTCACGTTGGGCGCAACTCCTAAAGCATGACGGATAAAGAGTTATAACCAAACTAAAACTTACTATTTATAGTAAGAATGAAATTAAAACAGGGAAACGATTGTGGTTTTTCGCAATTCCGGGCGCCGCAACCCAGCGTAGTAGGGTTGGTTGGCTAAAGTAGCTCGTTCTACCCCAAAATCATATATTTTACGTCAGCTAACTCATTCCGGATTGCGAGATACGCCCGATCTAAGGTCCGACGGTCCGGATCACTTCTGTCGTCGACCAGGCCTTTTCTAATCCATCTTGGCCATGAAACTATCCGCGACCCGCTCTACATCAGTTCCCTCCACTTCAAAAGAACTCGTCAGGTCCGTGACATTGAAAGTCCGTGAGATCGCCATGTCAGCTGGAGTTCTCATCTTGCTCTGGTTCATAATACTCGGTCAGGTCCATGACATTGAAAGTTCGTGAGATCGCCATGTCATCTGGAAGATCAACAACATAAGCGTTGTCATTGATCTTTCGAATAATTGGGATGGGTCCAATCTTCTTATTTTTCAACTTATTGTACGTCCTGGTTGAAAATCTCTCTTTGCGCAGATGGACCATAACGCGATCGCCCACCTCGAACACCTTTTGTCGCCGGTGCTTGTCCGCTTATTCCTTGTACTTCTCGTTCGAAGCATGTAGCTTAGTCCACACTTCCGTATGGATGCCCATGATCTTGTCTGCCATACGTTCTGTTACAATACTCGTGCCTGGGTGCTTGGGCAGAGGGACCAAGTCAAGTGTGTGGTGAGGCACTCGTCTGTAGATAATCTAGAACGGTGATTTTTCAGTCGAGCGGTTCACCATGTTGTTGAATGCAAACTCTGCTTGAGACAAGGTCAAATCCCACTGCTTCAATTTTTCTCCTCAAATACAGCGAATGAGGTTTTCCAACGTGCGATTCACAACTTCGGTCTGCCCATCAGTCTATAGGTGGTAAGCACTGCTGAATTGAAGTCATGTATCGAATCGAGTCCATAAGGTTCGCCAAAAGTGGCTAATAAAGTTCATGTCACGATCAGAAGTAATGGTCTTGGGTACCCCGTGTAGCCGTACAACCTCCCTGAAGAATAGACTCGTCAAGTGTATTGCATCTTGGAGAAATGATCTACCACCACGAACACCGAATCCATGCCATGTTGTGTTCGTGGGAGACCAAGCATGAAGTCCATTGATAAATCCTCCCAAGGACCGTCAGGCACAGGTAACAGGGTGTAGAGGCCCGTATTCTGAGATTGCCCCTTGGAGGTTTGACAAACATAACAACGTTGTACAGCTTTTCCCACATCACGTACTAATTGCGGCCAGTAATACCACTCTTCCACAAGAGCTCGTGTCTTGTCTCGCCCAAGGTGTCCACCGAGGCCACCTCCATGTAGCTCCTGAATAATCTGCTCCTTCAGAGAACTTTGGGGGATGCACAATCGATTCCCTTTGAAGAGAAAATCGTCTTGTATATGAAGGTCACTGGGGTAACTTTCTTGGCACTTCACTCAAGAATCTTTGAAGTCCTCATCTTAGGCATACAGCTCCTTGAGACAGTCGAAGCCGACCACCTTGTTGCTCATCGTAACAAGTAGTGATGCACGATGACTAAGTGCATCAGCCACCTTGTTCTACTGCCCTGACTTGTGCTTCAGAACGAACACGAATTCCTATAAAAATGCAACCTATTTAGCATGCACACGATTCACATTAGTCTGACTATTAATAAACTTTAATGCTTGATGGTCAGTATAAAGAACAAACTCTCTTTGAATCAGATAATGCCGCCAATGTTGAAGCGCCTGAACAACTGCGTACAACTCAAGCTTATAAATCGACCACTTCTTTCGAGCTTCGCTGAGCTTCTCACTGTAGAAGGCTACCAGCCTGCCTTCCTATGATAATACTCCCCAAATTCTGACGTATGAAGCATCACACTCAATCTCAAACAATTTGTCGAAATTAGGAAGCACCAAAACCGGTGTTGTAGACAAACGATGCTTGATCTCATGAAAGCTCTTGTCAGCTTTATCGGTCCACTAGAACGGTCCTTTTTTCATATAATCTGTTATAGGCGCGACTATGATGCTAAAATCTCGCACAAATCGACGATAAAAAGTCGTCAACCCGAGAAAACTCCTTATCTCATGAATGTTCGTCGGGATCGGCCATTCCTTAATAGTTCGTACCTTTTCATCGTCCACATGAATGCTTGTGGACGTTACAACAAACCCTAGAAACAACAGGCCGTCAGTTAAAAAACTACACTTCTTCAAGTTGAGGTACAACTTGTTAATTTGTAGGACCTGTAACACCTGCCTGAGATATTTCTTGTGCTCAGCCTCATCCTGGCTATATATTAATATATCATCAAAATATACTACCACAAATCAGCTAGTAAACGGTTTTAGCACTTGATTCATCAAATGTATAAAAGTACTTGGTGTGTTCGATAGGCCGAAGGGCATGACTAGTCACTCATACAACCCTTCCTTGGTCTTAAATGCCGTTTTCCACTCATCACCAGGTCGGATACGAATCTGATGGTACCCGCTCCTTAGATCTAGTTTAGAGAATACCTTGGCCCCTTCTAGCATATCGAGCATGTCGTCCAACCGTGGTATTGGGAACCGATATTCGATGGTAATTTTTTTGATTGCCCAGCTATCGACACACATGCGTCAGCTTCCATTTTTTTTCGTTAATAATGCTGGTACGGCACATGGGCTCATGCTCTCTCTCAAGAGACCCTTACGGATCAATTCCTCCACTTGCCCCTGAAGTATCTCACACTCCTTCGGACTCATCCGATAATGAGAGCGGTTGGGCAGGCTAGCCCCACGGACGAGGTCTATGTGATGTTGGATGTCCCTCATGGGAGGCAATTCATCAGGTAAATCCTCAGGCCAGACTTCTTTGAATTTGTTTAGCAATATTCTTAAACTTGGAGGGATGTTTGAGGGTTCCTCTTCTTCGCCCTTCACCACTACAGTGTATACCTCGCCGGTTTCTTTGGATTCCTCCATGAAATCCCGAATGGTCAAGAGGGAACTCCCCTCCACTTTAGAAGTTTCAGGGTGGTTCTCTGGTGCCATAGGGGTAAGGATTATTTTTCGACTATCCTTGACGAATACGTAAACATTGTCTCCTCCCCGATTAGTCGCACCACAGTCCGACTGTCAAGGTCGACCGAGTAGCATGTGGCAAGCTTCCATGTCAATCACGTCACAAAGTATCTGATCCTTATAATTTTTACCAATTGAAGATAAGATAGTGCATTATTCAGTTACCTTGGTCTCATTCACCTTTTTTATCCAGCCAATTGAGTACGAGGAAGGATGTTTTATCGTTGGTAGTCCACCATCACCCTTGAGACAATGTTCTCGCTACTACCACTGTCTATGATCACATCACAGACCTTTTCGTTGACAGTGCACCGAGTACGAAATATATTGTGTCGCTGTGGATGTAATTCCTTTCGTGGGGTATAAAGTAATCGCCTCACAACTAGAAATTCGCCACGATCCTCGCCCGTCATTTCATCGCCACCTGCTATTTCTTCAATGGTTTGCTCATGTTCATCATAGCCATGACCTTCTTCTGCGGCCTCATCTTCAGTACCCACTTCGTTTATAGTCAAGTGTGCTGCGGGACATTGAGAACAAGTGTTTGATAAGTGGCCTGGCTAGCCACAGCGGTAACAATTGTTCGACTTTAGCCGAGCATAAGGATTTGGAACCCTACTCGGGCCCGCTGTTGTGGGTGCTACACGTTGAGGTCTGGATGCGCTGCTCCCCGTATCACGATTTGTGGTTATAGGAGGTTGAAGACATTCTCCTACTGGATCTTTTCCTCATGCCAGCACTGGATCCTGCGTGGGACCCATCATGGGGGGTTGAGTTGAAGGATATGAACGAGCAGGAGCTCTTGCAAGTTGTGTTTCTGCCCTACCCGCCAATTGAATTACTTCATCCACTTTCCCGACTGGGTACATCTGAACTCGGTCCTGAATTGTCGGCCACAACCCACCTATAAATCGTGCCACTTTTTGTGACTCGGATTCTGACAGATCATTTCGTGTAGCTAACTGCTGGAATTCTTCAGTGTAATCTGTGACGGTTTGATTTCCTTGTCGGTAATTTTGATATTACTGGAATAGTATCTACTCATAATCACTGGGGAGAAATCGTGATCGAAGAAGACATCTCATTCGTGGCCATGATGAGATGGGCGCCTTGTTCTGGCAGGCTCGCGAGAGTTGTAATTGTTCCCACCATGCAGAAGCACCAGATTTTAATTTAAACGCTACCAATTTTACCCTTTTATGATCTGGTACGTCCATATAGTCAAAATATCTCTCTACTTCAGCTAGCCAATCGAGGAAATCTTCTATACGTAATAAACCATTAAAACTAGGAAGTTCAGTCTTACATCGATAGTCTCTTTTAGCACGATCTTGGTGATCACCTCCATGGATTTGTCGTTGGGCAAAACCCTCATTAAGGTCTTCATCGCTAGAACTTGAATCATCTGGCGTAGCCCTACGGTTTGCCACTGGTAGTACTCTATGAAAATCGGGGTTGTGTCGTACAGCAACCACGGGTGGTGGAGCCACCCTGGGTGGTGGAACAACCATAGGTCATGGAGCACCGCTTAGGGCTCGGGGCAAAAGTAGCGCATCCACAAGACGGTCGAGAGTTACCTGCAGCCCTTGCATGGTCAACCGACTCTCCTGGTGGAAAGCTTCCATTCTTTCCGAAAGATAACGAATCCCTGGATCACCATCCACAGGATTTTGATTCATACCTCATTGTCTGTCATCGGCCCGAGGGGAATCCTCGCTTTGATACCAATTGACGCAGGGATGAACGTGATGAGGATAAATACTCTGAATCCACGGAGCTTCTTTGGACTCCTCACAGAGACTTCTCGAATCCACGAGGAAAGAAAGCAGAAAATAGAAATAAATTCTAATAAATTCGAAACTGATTAATTGATGACTAAAAACGAGTTCACAACCCTTTAAATAGGGGTACCAAGCAATGGGAAAGAAATCAGAATCAAACTACAACTAAAACTCCTAGAAATTGCTAACTTACTATTTATAGAAGGTCGTGATGTCTACTAGTGCGCAAGGTTTTCGGCCAAAAATAGTAAGTGTCCTATTTGGCTTCACCAAACCGTTCTCCTAATTATTCTAAGCTCTTTTCAAGTTGGGCGCAACTCCTAAAGCCCGACGGATGAAGAGTTATAACCAAACTAAAACTTACTATTTATAGTAAAAACGAAATTAAAACAGGGAAACGACCGTCGATCCAGGGGTTTTTCACAATTCCAAGAGTCGCAACCCTGCAGAGTAGGGTTGGTTGGCTAAAGTAGCTCGTTCTATCCCAAAATCATTTATTTTACGTCAGCTAACTCATTCCGGATTGCGAGATACGCCCGATCTAAGGTCCGACGGTTTGGATCACTTCTGTCGTCGACCGGGCCTTTTCTGATCCATCTTGGCCATGAAACTATCCGCGACCCGCTCTACATCAACGACCCATATCCAAAGTGGCCCAACATGATGGATGATCCACATAGAAGGTGTGCCCCACACGATGGATTGTGGTCATCAAGAGTGGGCCCTATATGATGGATAACCCACTTCGAAAGTCGGATCCACACAATGGATACATCGAATGCAGATTCCACGTGGTGGGTAGTGGACATTGAGGAGCCCCACATAAAGGACAATTAGCATTGATGGTAGGCCCCGCATGATAGATGACCTATATGAAGATGATCCCCACATAATGGATGGTCCATGTCAAAGGTCAACCCCCTAATGATGAATGGTCTACATCCAAGACAAGCCTCACATGATGGACGGCCCATTTTGAAGGTTTAGCCCATATGACGGATGATCCACATCAAAGGAGGGCTCCATATAATGGAGGTTCCACATCCAACGTTCAACATAATGGACGGCCCAAATGTCTTAAAACATGAAGGTTGTGCGCATTCATTCTTTTGCCATTTGGGGCACAGTCAATTTATGATAAGATCTATCAAAACAACCATCTACATTACTCTTATACCAAAGTTGTTGTAATATTTAAAAATGACATTAACTACCCCTATAAAGACTCTTATTTAAATGTTTTACCAAACGTGCTTATTTCATAAGAGTTTTTGTTTTTTTTTTTTTAAAAAAAAAAACCTAGTTTACCAAACAGGCTGATTTAAAACAAGAGTTAGAAAAAAAAAAAAAAAAAAAAAAAAAAAAAAAAAAGCTTATTAGAGTAGCTCTTATTTGAAAAGCTTTTATTAAATTAGAGTGGAGATGCTAAAGCGCTTAGCGTGCGTTAACCCTGGTGGGGGACAATTTCTAAATGGATTGGATGACATATAAGAAAAACAATGGGCCCACACATCATCTGGAAGGCTTATAATGGTGAGCCTCTCCATCCCAACTGTACCGTGTGGTGTGGCCCACAACACGATGCACACTTGACGGATGGATTGGTTTTCATGCCCTCATCATAGTGGACCACAAACAACGCGCATTGCGATGTTGGGTTAGGTGTTAAAGCCAACCTACAAATATTTCCAGATATTTAGGGGTCATATTATATTTTTTTTCATTCCTATCCGTACAATAAATATATACCAATCCAATAGTTAGGTAATTAAATAGTGTAATTTTTAGATAGTTGAGTTTGACTTGTACCCCACCTGTGCAATTTTTAAGTAATTTCTGTTGGATTAAAAATGTTTTTAAATTAGATTTGAAAAATCTAGAAACAATTGGTTTTTGCCTTTGTTAACTAACTTGCCTTAATTATGTCTAGTTTTATTCCACATTGGAAAGTTGTCACAAAAACTAAGTATTTATATTAAAACCCCTCACTTATCCTACACATTGGAAAACAAAGGTATGGCATGGGAGAAACCTCACACATCGCATGCGCCTCGATCCCCAACGATCACCTACTTTTTCTTTACAAAGACATCTCCTCACCATTACAAATCTATTCGGAAAATCTATCGTCTCTATGGTTTTTTTCCAAGTTCTTTCCGAGTAAGTTAACTAGAGCTTTCTTGAGTTCATGTGACTGAGATCGTGAGTGTACCTGATCCAAGCCGCTCATCTTGGAGGAGAGTTGTTGTATCCCGGGGCGGACTTGCTTGGACCCAGTGCATTAGGGGTCATCTTCCTACGGGGGCAAATATGTCTTTAAGATAGTGACAATAACGTTCCTCAGCTCTCTAGATTCATCTCTTGTTATTTGTGGTTTATTATTTTGGATTTTCTGCTATATCTTTGTATTTTAGAACCAACTATTTCTAAGTATGTGCATATCTTCCATCCCACTCTATGATAATATAAAACTTCTTCAATTTTATCACAAGGAACTAAATACCTTTATGATTGAAAGATCTTAGCCATTAATTCTTTTGCGCCTTCTAATTGACCATTGCTATACTTTTTTTTCTTTAACCATTTATTTATGGGGCATTGATGGAAGGAATGCAGACCTCTAATTTAAAAGGTTTCATTGAGGCATCACGCTTCTAAGTAGGGCCCATAAGATTAGTGGCCTCTTCCATAGGACCAGATTAGGTGAGACCTTTGACTCACTTAAGATGGTGTTGCCCTTACCATGGGGTTCACCTTAATGTATGTATTCCATATCTACATCGTCCATCTACTTTTCCACATCATTTTATGGCATTATCTACACAGAAGTTTTTTATGATTAGGTGGACCATACCATAAGAAACAATGGTGATTAGCCATTACTAGGCCACGGAGGTTTTGGATCAAGTTGATTTTGTTTTTTCCCTTCATCCAGGCTTATGTGACCTTATCAACAAATTGGATGGCAAATAAATGCTATGAAAACATTAAAGTGCATCCTAAGAAGCTTTTAATGATATGCCCCTTGAGAAGTCTTTAACCATATGGCATTGAATCACCACCGTTTCTCATGGTATGGTTCACCTGATGATTGAATTTTCTTCATTTTTGGATAATGCCCTAAAATGATTTGGAAAAACCATAGGATGACGTCGATGCAAAACACATACATAAAGGTGGGCCCCACGGTAAGGGCCGCACTCTCTAGGGTGAGTCTGGGGTCTCACCTAATCTGCTCAAATGCAAATTGGGTACTGGACCTATCCAGAGATGGACAGACCTATTAGGGGCTCTATGGGGCCCACTGCAATCTATATGTTGTGTCCACATTGTCTGTCCATTTTAACAGATCATCTTAGGGCATGAGCCTAAAAAGGAGGTGGGCCCCTAACAGGACTGCTCGTCTCTAGCTAGGTCTTGGTGGGGGTTGTACCCAATCAACGCCCAATCCACTCCCTTTTTCCACCAACCTATGGAGTATGATCCATTAGTACAAACCAGCGCACCAACTCATTATTATCTAACATGAACAAAATCGGACACGAATTGCCTGGGAAAAGCTTTGGTGGGAAGTTCCTATGCTAGGAAATAGGTGGGGGCCATAGTTATGCTTGTGAGAAATCCACCTTGTCCATCCGTTCAGGACATAAGACAAAAAATGAGATGGGTCTAAATTTAAAGGAGGCCACGGGAGAGAAAAGTGGGGAAAGAAATGCCTATGTTGAGGCCTTCTTGCCATTCACATTGTATGTTTATATGACCTCCACCACGCTAAGATAAACTAAAAACACATAAAACTTAGCTTGATACAACTTATGTGGCCATACAAATGTTTCAACGATGGTCGTTCAATCCCCATCGATCCTCTCGTGATAGCTTCCCATTAGAGTATCAAAGTTACTTTAGAAAAGGATATATGCACCCACATATCCCTCTACAAAATGTTCTTTCTTTAGTCTTCTAACTACTTTATGGAGAATTAGCGAATGAAAATGCCTCTGTTTTGGAACCTAATAATCATACGGACCTCCTTCTTCTTCATTTGTTGTTTTCTTGAAAATCTTCTTCTTGTTTTTCAAATGCATCTTTCTAAGACCCACCACCACCCCCTTCAAATACATTTTCAGGCTTATAGTCACTGCCTTTAACTTCTTTGACATATGGGCACAACCAACAACTTCTATGCCTTAAAAACGAGTGTTGTTTTTGCTTCGACGACCACGTTTCTTAGAGATGAAAGCCATTGATATATGGAAGATATTTTGGATGGATAATTTTATTTTATTTTTTTGCAAAATAGTATTTTCTTAGATATGAAAGTCACTTTGGGTTGTGGATAAAGAGGGATGGTCATGGTTGTTGTCGTGAGAAGAAGTGATTGTCGGAAGGGGTTTGAGGTTAGAGGAATGGTTGTGGTTGTCATGTGTAAGACAATGAAGGAGATATAATTTGAATTTTGTAATGTACTACTTTGGTTGAACAATTATATCAACCTCAACCTTTAACATATGTCAATCAAGGTAGTTATGTATTAATGGTCTTGGTCATGGTTGTCATGTGTTAAGGGTTTGGGTCATGGTTGTCATGTGTTAAGAGTTATATGGCCTATCGTGGGATATGTGTCGAATCCACTTTTTCCATTGGATTCAGAATTTAATTTAAAACCATGGTATGAGCCAAATAATGAGTTACGTAAAAGAATTTTGAGGTCCCCATGAAGTTTTCAATGGTAGGTTTTAAATCTCACTGCTTTCTGTGGTGTGGTCCACTTGAGCCTCTAATATACCTAATTTTGGGGCATATCACAATGGATAAACTACATATATCACAATGGGACCCACGGGGCCATCCATCTCTAGCTAGATCCTGTTACCCAGTTTGGGTTATGTTCCATGACATGAGATTTCCAACAAAAGCCTTTTGTAGGAAGTTTCTGCCACCTGAAGCTATGTTGGGCTCACCGTGATGTTTGTGGGAAATCCACTCTGTCCATCCATCTTCGGAGATCATGTTTTAATGTGAGACCAAAAATTAGATAGATCTGAAACTTAAGTGGGCCACATGACTGGAAATAGTGGAAAGGGATTGTCTACCATTCAAACCTTTGTGGGTTCTACCGTGATGTTTATACGCAATCATAACCCTTCATAAAATGGCCTGAATATTCTTCATAAGGTCCTTATAATTGGGATGAACTAAAAGAATAAAAAATATTAGCCTAATCCAAAGCTTCTACATCCCTACATATGTTTCAACAGTGGGCGTGATATCTCCCCAATTTTCTGTTGTGCGGCCCACTTGAGCTTTAGATCTACCTCATTTTTTGGTCTTATGTAATAAAATAGTTTAGCAGCATAGATTTCTCATAAACACCATAGTGGCCTCTACAGTGTTTACCCCCGTAGGCTTACGCAACACGCAGTCCAAATTCCTCCCGTATGTTGGCCCAACGCAGGGCATTTTTGTCCCTTAAAATTTCCAATTACTGTAAAGTGCCTAAAAAAGGTAATGCTATGTAAGGGAGGCCATTTTCTACATTTGGCCATTCCATGAGGTTATTTTGGTAAGAATCCCATCTCAGGCACCGCTTTACCATTTCGAAATCCGGAAAGGGTGCGTGCACAACGTCTCTAGCATAACCTAATATGTTCATCAGATGGGCTCACTGCTTAGAAATTCTTTCCCGACAATCAGAGTGCAATCAGAGTATCCACTCATCAGGCGGGCTGAATTATATGAAACTTGGTCACGTTTCTTCAGCCATACACTCCTTTCGCATGTTGTGATCCACCTGATAAATGGCCTCGCCAGATTCTTGATCTAGGCAACAAATGGAATGAAACCCACCTGATGTACAGATCCGATCTTGCAGACGTGGCATCAAGTGTGTAAGCTGGGCCACGCGTGGAATTAGCACATCAGGTGTACGATGAAAAGGCAATGTGAAGAATGTGTAGAAGAAACGCACACCTGGGGCCATGTAGCCATAAGACCCGGCAGCAGTAGTCCAGTTGGACGAGTCAGCGCGCAGCAGCCTCGCAGTTCCGAAATCTGATAGCCGAGATTCATATCCGGCCTCCAACAACACGTTATTTACCGATATGTCCCAATGCACAATAGCAGGCGAGCAGTCATGGTGCATGTAGGAGATAGCGTGCGCCAGCCCTTGGATAACCTTCACTCTCGTCACCCAGTCCAACTTCCCACTCCCTTCCTCTCCGTATAGCACTTTTCCCAAACTACCCTTCTCCATGTACTCATACACCAAGTACATGCGCCCGTTGCTCGAACAGAAGCCGTACAATTTGACTATGTTCCTGTGCCTGATCTCCGTCAATGCTCGGATCTCATTCTCAAAACTCCTCTTGTTGTGAGCCGGAACGTCGCCCGAATCCGATTTGTGGAGGCGTTTCACTGCGACAATCTGACCCGTTGGCAACTCTGCTTTGTAGACACTCCCGAACCCGCCTCTCCCAATGCAGTAACGCTCGTCGAAGCGATCAGTTGATTTTACGATGTCATTGAACGTGAATCGGCCTTCTCTTTCCCATATCGAGACTTGGATTGTCTCTTCCTTGGGACTTTCGATCTCGGCCGTTGATCGCACTGGTTTCCTACTTAGAAGTAGTACTAAGATTGCGGTCGCTAGTAATATAATGGCGGCAATTGGGATGGTGACGAGTAAGATGATCTTCATGTGATTCTTCTGTTTCCAACTGCCGTGGGAAGTAGTAGAACAAGGGTGCACTCCTTTGGCATCATCACCGCATAAGCCGGAGTTCCCGAAGAATGCGTCCGATGAAGCATTTTGGAATGCTTTTGTGTCCGGAATGGGACCGGTTAACTTGTTATATGACAAGTCAACAGATTGTAAACTAATCATCCCAGACAATGCCGATGGAATTCTGCCTGAGAGATTGTTATGAGAGAGATTGAGATTTTCGAGAATTGTTAGCTTCCCCAGGTTCTCAGGGATCACCCCAGATAGAAAATTGCTGCTGAGGTCTAGAAGTGACTGCAAAGAAACCAAATTGCCGAGCTGAAATGGTATCTCTCCTGATAATCGGTTATGGCTTAAATTCAGATTAATTAAGCGAATGAAATCTCCAAGGTTTTCAGGAATACTGCCAGTAATCATGTTTGCTGACAAATCGAGATTTTGGAGCTCAGATAAGTCGGCAATCTTGGAAGGGATATTGCCTAATATCTGGTTGTTGCTCAAATTAAGCTTGAATAGCATACTCAAGTTGCCCAGCTCAGGAGGGATCGTTCCTGTCAAATGATTTGAGGACAGGCTCAGATCTTGCAGTTGAGTAAGGTTCCCAAGCTCTCTTGGAATTTTGCCTGAAATTCTGTTTTCTGCTATATGCAACTTAGTGAGCGCGCTATATTCTCCCCACTCAGGTGAAAGCTCGCCCGTGAACTGATTCCCGGTGAGATCGATGTACCCCAGTTTCGGATGGACTCCGAATGCCTTCGAGATGTCCCCTGTAAAAAGATTCCTATCCAACCGCACTCTGATTAAATTCGAGCAATTTCGCAAGCAATTCGGCAATGGACCTGACAAATTATTTCCATTCACCGTGAAACGCATGAGGGAGAGTCCACTGCATATCGATGGTGGCAGTTTGCCAGAGAAGCTGTTGTCGGAGAAGCTGACATTGACCAGGGAACTCTTCTGCCCAAAATCTTTCGGAATGCTGCCGGAGAAGTTGTTGGTGTAGATGTAGAAGAGTTTAAGTTTTTTGAGGTAAGAGATGGTTTTCGGCAGCTCACCTCGCAACCGATTGCTGTGAAGATCAAGATGTTGTAGGGATGCGATGTTTCCTATCTCAGGTGGGAGGTTTCCCGTGAGATTGTTGGAGAAGAGATTCAAGATCTTGAGCTGTTTCAGGTTTCCTAAACTTGGTGGGATCTGACAGGTAATCGTGTTATCGGAAAGGTCTAAATTTAACAAGTTCTTTAAGTTCCCCACCTCATGCGGGATCGGACCTGAAAGCTTATTCCGATAGAGGAAAAGGATTTTGAGCTTCCTCAATCTGCGGATCTCAGGTGGGATCCTTCCTGTGAGATCATTGATCTGTAACTGCAATGAGATCAGTTCCGTCCAATTGGTGATTAAGTACGGTGAGATCTCGCCTGAGAGCTTATTGTGTGAGATCCCGAGCTCAGATATCTTGGTTAGATTGGACAGAGAAGGAGGTAAGATGCCTGTGAGGCTGTTTATAGAGAGATCTAAGAAGGCAAGGTTAGTACAGAAGCCGAGCTCGGAGGGGATTGTAGAATTCAATCCATTGCTGTTGAGACCGAGCCGTCGAAGTGATCGTAGATGACCTAGAGAAGACGGAATTTGTCCACCTAACAGGTTTTCATGAAGTTCGAGGGCACGGAGATTTGAGAGTGATCCCAGCTGTGGTGGGATTGTGCCGGTGAATCCATTCTTCCCCAGTAGGAGGTCTTTGAGCCCAGGAAGTTTGGAAAGATCGGTGGGAATCGATCCACTAAATGAGTTGTCTGTAAGATTGAGGTATTCGATCTTGCTTAGGTTGGTGAACAGCGATGCTGGTATGTGACCTGTTAGCTGATTTTCTGAAAGATCAAGGTATGTCAGATTCCTGCAACTGAGAATGAACGGTGGGAATTCCGACGCCAACTCATTGAGGTAGAGCGAGAGGTGCATCAGAGAAGGCATGTTCGGAACCTTCGAAGCATCCGGGGACTCTAAGAAGTTTGATCCAAGGTCGAAGTGTCGTACCTTTTGGAGGCTGAGAAGCTGGTGTGGGATTGGGCTTGTGAGGTTGTTCGCGAAGAGACGGAGTTCGATGAGCTCTGAGAGGCTTCCTATATCGGGTGGGACTTGTCCAGAGAAGTAGTTGCTGCTGAGGTCCAAGTAGGTGAGTCTCGAGAGAGCAGAGATGTTGGGCGGGATCCCACCGTGGAGGTTGTTTAAACTGAGGTCGAGGTGGGTGAGGTTGGTAAGAGATGAAAAGTCGAATTCATCGAGAGTGCCGTCGAGATCGGAGTAGGAGAGATTGATTTTGACAACAGTGGAAGAGTTGTGGTGACAGCGGATGCCGATCCAATGGCAGAGATTTTTGGCATTGGTGATGGACCATGAATTGAGAGAATGGAAAGTTAGGCTGGTTTTCCATTTGATGAGAGCTTCTGCTTCTGTTGCAGCTGATGCTGATGATGTTGCTGATGTGTGCAAGGAAAGAGAGAAAAGGCATAGAAAAATTAAAAGAAGTGGATTTTGAAGTGGTTTCATGGCAGCTGCTTATTTGGATTTGGATTCCTAGCAGTTCTGTTTCTGGTTGCATATAAAAGAGATTCGATACAGAGCAACCAGTGTGGAAAGGATGAGAAAGGGAGAAGCTTCCTTCCGAGCCTGTTTAATCTTTCCACACGTCTTTGACTTGTTTCAGCTTTGCAAAAGGGTCGAGTTCCAGACACGACAGGTTTGATAATTTGGTCAAGATTTCAGGCCTCACTCCTAGATAAGCTTGGCTGGAGACAATGGTTGGTCACGTTTAAAGATGAAAATTCTTGCCTACCTTCATTTAGTGTGCACGTGATACGTGGGCCCCACGTGCCTACCTTAGATTTCTAAGGGGCGAGGACTTTGGATCTACGTCGTCCATCAACTTGCCACTCGTCGTTTGCCTGACTCCAAGGCCCTGTTTGGGCAACTGGATTAGAAGGGATTGGGTGGGATTGTATTCAAAAAAACATCATTATTACCCATGGCAGGGATTGTCCCCTGATTCCATGGGATTAGATTAATGCTGTGCTTTGTTGGTAATACGGTGGTACATTGAATGGATATACCCACCATCATTTGAAATTACCAGAATAACACATATGTATTATATCTAAACCGTTTATTTGTTTTGTAACCTCATTTTATGGTATGGACCGAAAAATGAGGTAGATCCAAAACTTATGTGGCCCCAAAGAAGTTTTCAACGGTAAGTATTCAATCCCCATTACTTTCAGTGGTGGGTCCACTTGAGCTTTAGAATTACCTGATTTTTGGCCCATGCTCTTAAATAATCTCAAAAAATGGGTGGACGGTGTGGATATAGCCCACACATCAGGGTGGGACCTACCCAACTTGCTAGCATTGAGTGAAATTGGCACGGACCCAATGTAATTCCATCCGATCTAATTCCAAGCTTTGCCAAACATGGAGTGGAATTGGCACGGAACCAGATGAATCCAATCCCACCTAATCCCTTCTAATCCTGTTGCCCAAACAGGGCCCAAGAGTAATGCCATGACAAGTCAATCTTGTAATGCAACATGTGTACTACCATATTTAATGCGAGCAGGAATTCTTTACTGCTGCTGATATTTTTCAAATTTGCCCATCTACTTCAATTCTATCTCACTCAAATTTGTATCTTATTCTTAAAATAGGCTAAGATATAGTTTAAAATTATATTCTAATCTTCTTTCAAGATTAAAATTAATAAAAAAGTTTCTTTTTAAAAAAAAAAAGAGAGAAAATTTGAAAATATAAACTTTCATAATGGACCATTTAATGTTGTATTGGCCTGTAATAGTGCCGATATAGTCCTTTTTCCATAATATACCAACTCACTCCTGTGTTGGATTAGGGGGTGAAAGTTTCCTCTATGCAATGGCTGATAACGCCATGATCTATTGATAATCTGGCGCAACCTTCTTTTTCGATTTAACTGAGGTATTTTTTGGTTGACCATTGCACGATGCGATGTGTTTGGCCGACCAAAGGTCCAATCAGGTCAACCGAAGCATGCTGTGAAATTTTTGGTTAACCGAACGTCCAATTGAGTTTACTGAACAGGTGTTTAAGTTTTTACATAAGTGCAGGTTTTATTTCCTAATTCTATACGGTAGTATATAAGTACGTACATAGATCCTAATTCTATACGGTAGTATATAAGTACGTACATAGATCCGATTAGGGTTAGCATGGTGAGGGCCTACTACGAATTTAAGGAGGGCCTACTACGAATTTAAGGATTTTAAAGAGAAAAAAGAGTTTCCATATGTAAGTTGTTCTATCTCTCGTATTCTTGATCATCGTTTTGTGCCATGATTTTTTCCTGTAAAAGTTTTTCACATAAAGTCTCTATATTTTCTGCATTTGTTTGATCTTTTTCTTCTTCTATTGCGTGTTTGATTCGTTCTGAAGTTGCTCCTTTAAGGAATACCCACGCCTAACATAACCTAACCATTTATTTTTAATATACTAAGATACATGCAACGGAAAGCACTGTGTTGGAGGATCACCATGATGTTTGTATAAAATCTTCTCTGCCTTCAATTTCTCCATTCCATGTTAGGATAGGATCGAGCCTAGAAATCAAGCCCACACCAGGAAACGATTGGAATGTGTCGGCCTTTTTCGATGCTTTCCTAGTGAAGGACTAACCCATTCATAAGGTTAGACAACTCATAATGTAGTAAAAACCCATATAAAGTCCTGGTCCACGCTTTTAGCAGGTGCAAGAAAGTTTTAATGGTGGGTGTCCTTATCCTTACTATTCCTTGTCGTGTGGCATTGCTTGATTATTGAATTAATAAGCATGCTTTGTAGGTTGAAGCCCTAAAATGAGTTAATTAGGTGAAAATGATGAACCATGAACTCAGGGAATGGATAGTTAGGCTAGTTTTCCATTTGATGAGAGCATCTACTTCTGTTGTAGCTGATGGTAATGATGTGGTTGATGTGTGCATGGAAAGAGAGAAAAATGAAAAGAAATGGATTTTGAAGTGTATTAATCATGGCAGCTACTTATTTGGATTTGGATTCCATTCAATTTTGTTTCTGGTTGCATTTAAAAGAAGAGGTGCAGAGTCAGCAACTAGTGGAGAAAGGATGAGAGAAGGAGAAGTTTCCAGCTGAGTTTGTTTCTACCTTCCGTTTGGCTCAAATTCAGTCACTGATGTAATGTGTATGTGTTGAGCATGCTAGAGTGATAAGGGAGAATCGAATGATTCTAATCACCCTTGGTAGGGAGTCTCGAACACGAGACCTCCCCCGTGGGCCCCAAATCGCATGGGTCACCTACCCTGAGTGTGCCCCTACATCCCATAGGCGATCCCACTTGAGCCCAGTGTGAAAATGCCCCTGCATTAATCACCCCCGGTGAGGAGTCTCGAACACGAGACTTCCCGCCCTGATATCAATTTGATGCAAGATAATTAACCACTCGCTCTAAAAGGGGATTGGACGGAATAAGAGATGAAATAGAACCAGTATGAGAAATTGCTAAAGATTGACCATTTCCAACCATGACATGTTCATTACCAGAGTAGATAGCCGGTTGATCCACACCCTCAGTGTCGCTTGTCATGTGGGACATTGCACCAAAGTCAGGGAGCCATTCAGAGTAATTCAGAGCTTGAATCGAGCAGTTAGAAAGTGCTTCAGCAAGATTAGCCAATTGCTTCTTCTTGAGTTCCAAGAAGCTCCAACAACATTTGGCCAAGTGTCCCTACTTGTCACACAATTGACAGTGAACAGAGGAGGTGGATGACGACTTTGAATTGGCAGAGGTTGTAGAAAAGGTTGAAGACCGATTCTTCCCTTTCTTAGCTCCTGCCGCTTTGTAAGTCTGCTGCACATAATAAGCAAAGTTGGAAGACGAGTGGGAGACCAACCTTCAAAAATCTCATGGCTCAAAGCTTTCGGAACAATCTCTGCAAAAGAGGGTAGCAGAAGTTGTGACATCATGGTAGTAGAGAAGATCTTGTAGTTGGGTCTCAATGCTCATAAATACCAGTGGACTTTATCCGTATCGTCAATGGGACGACCAATAGTAGCCAGTTGATCGCAAAGGCCTTTGAAGGTGCGAGAAAACTCAACAATGAACTGAGAGTCACGTTGCATCAACTGGAGTTCATCCTTGAGTTGCAGTTCTCGAGTCTTCGACCGGTACGAGAATGAGACTTCAAGAGCGCGCCAAGCCTCATGGGAATGACGTAAACCCAGTACCTTACTCATAGACTCCTTTGTAAGAGAAAAATAGAGTAAATTGAGCAACGTCTGATCAGTATGCAGCCAAGAGGTATAAGCAGAATTTGGCGTTGTAGTGCTAGCAGAGGCAGTAATGGTGACAGAGGAAGCCGTGATGCTACCGTCCAAATAACCAAAAAGCTCTTGACTGGTTAATAGAGGAACAAATTGATTTCTCCACAATAAGTAATTGGAGGAGGTCAGTTTAATGGTGAGTATATGCACCATTGTGTTGAGCGAAAGAGTAGGAGATGAAGAAGCCGAAATAGCCATGGTGAGAATCAAAGAAAAAAACCCTGCTTTGATACCATAAAGATGTTTAACAAAATAATGAGCAATGGCCGAAATCCTCCTTAACGTATGGAGGAGATAACTTCTGATTATATACAGAATAATTACAGTTGTGTGATCCTATATAATAGGAAAGAATCAAATACAAATATTCAAAATATTTGTACATATCTCTACAACTATACAATCGGATATTGTGGCAACCGAAATGGAATATGACAAATATCATGGAGAATAATTCGATTCTCCCTTATCACATAGCTAAATGTAGCTCGAATAGAACCGAGTGCATACTCTGGGAGCCAAATGTACATACCAAGAGACTGAGTTCCGTTTGGACCAGGCCATCTATCCAGCAACCAGTTACCGAGAATGAGACCACTTGCGAAGAAGAGGGTTCATACTTCTGATGAATTCTTTTGGCTTTGTAGTGAAAAGAAGTACGATGATAGTTTATACAGTTCAACAACAATATAGCAATATTGGTAAAAGGGAGACAATCATATGCTGTTGTTTTACCCGTTCTTTTGATATTTTTAAAAATTACTCTACCCCACTTCAATTTCATCTCTCCCAAATTTTGTACTTAAATCTAAAATATAGGAGTAGATTATTTTTTTTTTAAAATTATTATCCTAAGATTCCTCCGTAATTGAAATGAAAAAAAAAAAAAAAAAAAAAAAGTAGACAAACAAAAGAAAATTTAAAAATAGAAACTTTTATAATAGGCCATTTAATCTCATATTGGAATGTAACAATGCCAATATGACCATTTTTCATAACATGACGGATTCATTGGTGTAGTGCATTAGGGGGTAATAATTTCCTTTGTACAACCGCCAACACAATCATAACATAACCGGGAACAATGGGAATGGGATGGCCTCCATTGATACCTTTCTGCATAAGGTTAGACCCACCATTTTGTCAGGCCCAAGAAAGTTTCAATGGTGTGCATCCTTATCCTTATTATTCCGTGTGGTGTGGATCACCAGAGTTTTGAAAAGGCCCGCCTTTTACGTAGAAGCCCTGAAATGAGTTAGCAAAAATGATGGACGGCCTAGATTTCATAAAGACATTGCACTGGGCTCCACAATTTTTGTGGTGCATGTCTCTTCTTGACAATAACTTCGAATTGTATTAAAGGGAGCAGGACACGTGTTTCATAATGAGAATGAATCACACAGGTGGGGTCGGGTCTACTTTGAGGGATTGTAGCCTCATCATATTCAATAATGGAAGTAGTTGTTTAGGCGACACCTAGCATGGAGGGTCAAATTTCAGATCCAGACCCGTTTACTATCAATCTGGGTCCAGTTGACCCAGCTCATTTGCACCCCTAACCGGATACGTGGCAAGTGTGCACATCCATCTAAAATAGATCGAATTGTAGGCGCTGCTGTGGATCAGTTGAATCTCGAAAATAATTGTCATTATCATAATATCTGATGCAGGGATGAACGTGATGAGGATAACTACTCCGAATCCACGGAGCTTCTCTGGACTCCTCACAGAGACTTCTCAAATCCACGAGGAAAGAAATCAGAAAATAGAAATAAATTCTAAGAAATTCAAAATTGATTAATTGATGAGTAAAAACGAGTTCACAACCCTTTAAATAGGGGTACCAAGCAATGGGAAAGAAATCAGAATCATATTACAACTAAAACTCTTAGAATCCGCGACTTACTATAAATAATAAACTTACTATTTATAGATGGTCGTGATGTCTACTAGTACGGAAGGTTTTCGGCCAAAAATAGTAAGTGTCCTATTTGGCTTCACCAAACCGTTCTCCTAATTATTCTAAGCTCTTTTCACGGTGGGCGCAACTCCTAAAGCCCGACGGATGAAGAGTTATAATCAAAATAAAACTTACTATTATACTAAAAACGAAATTAAAACAGGAAACCACCGTCGATCCAGGGTTTTTCGTAATTCCGGGCTGCTCAACCCGGCGTAGCTAGGTTGGTTGGCTAAAGTAGCTCATTCTACCTCAGAATCATATATTTTACGTTAAGTAACTCATTCCGGATTGCGAGATACGCCCAATTTAAGGTTCGATGGTTCGGATCACTTTTGTCGTCGATCGGGCCTTTTCTGATCCATCTTGGCCATGAAACTGGCTGCGACCCGCTCTACATCAATATCTTTGCAATTTGATTTCTTTGCCCATTCGATATGGGCTGCTTCCTACCTCATTTGGCTAGGTTTAGATGTAATTATGTTATCTGTAACTTACTTACATGTAAAATAGTTACAGGTAATATTATTTGGATGTAAGCTGTAATTTATAGTATTATTGTGTTTGGATGACATATAAGTTAATTATAGGTAATATGTTATATATTTACACCAACCAAAATTTAGATTAGGAAATCATTTAAAAATTAGATTGATACATATAAAAGTTTGGATGAAAGTATGTAATTTTATTTATCCCATCTAGATGAATAATTGTACCAATTTTGAAGCTAAATTAATCATTAGGTGGGTCATAGAAGTAAGCCCACATATTCAAGATGCTTGTAAAAGCCAAAGGGCCTACTTTCACGTTGTTTATATGGTCCACCATATTGTTTATACACTATCTAGTTAATCCATTCATTATGCTAGCCTCAGTATGATGAAGTGACAGAAATCAGGTCATTCTAATGTTAGACAGATACCTTGTATAGCTAGTATACCTTGTATAGTTGGTTTCCATAGGTAGAGGATTATGATTTTATTACTTTTCTTGTATAGATGCTGTAATCTCTATATATTCAACCCCTTTGGTTTGTCTCAAATACACAAAAGCTTTCAGCTCCTCTCGGTTTACATGGTATTAGAGCCATACCGATCCGGCATCACCTCCTGACAGATCCGACCTTCCCTGCTGCGTTCCGCAGCCCTGTCCGACCAAACTCAGCCCTGTCTGACCACTCTGCTGCGTTCCCCAGCTCTGTCCGACCACCCCCAGCCCTGTCCCTGCCCTGTCCGATCACCCTGCGTACGACCGATCTACCTTTGCGCACCTCCGATCACCACTGCGTATGCCCCTGCAGCCTCCACTGCATACTACTGCCTCCGATCACCACTACGCCCGCATGCCCGCATAGCCTGCCTCCCTGCTGCCCACGCACACCCTGTCTCCCTGTCTCCCTGCTACGCACGGACGCACGCCCTGCCTCCCTGTCTCCCTGCTATGCACGGACGCACGCCCTGCTACGCGCGGACGCACGCCCTGCCTCCACTATTGCGCCTGCCTCCACTGTTGCGCCTTGCCTCCACTGTTGCGCCTGCCCTGTTGCCCTGCTATTGCACTGCGTCTCTGTTGCTCCATCCCTGCTGATCTGTTGCTCCATTCCTGCTGATTTGTGCATATCTCTGTGCTATTGCCTGTCACTGCTACCGGATATCCTGCTGAGAGGTATTTATGTCGCTTCCTAACTATGGACAAAGAATCCCGTACAGAGGCCCTACGATGTAGTTTCGATGGTACCAACTACAATTTATAGGCCATCCACTTTCATAGTTTTCTCAAGGGTTGTGGTTTGTGGGGACTGATTGATGGGTCTGTTCCTGTCCCCACTTCCACCGATGCCGACAAAGTGGTTGAGTGGGAAATGAAAAATGGACGGATTATTACTTGGATTCTCGATTCGGTCGATCGGTCAATTGCTGTTGGCCTCACGCCACATTGCACTGTTAAGGCAATGTGGGAGCATCTCCAGACAATCTATCAACAGAGTAATGCAGCCCAGTTATACCACATGGAACAGGATCTCGTTAACCTTACTCAGGGTGAAGACAATATTCAATCATTTTACTCCAAAATTGTCACAATTTGGGCTGAGATGACTATGATGGATTCAACATTTCCTCATGACTTTAAGATATTCCAAACTATGCGCGAGTGTGCGCAAGTTCGACAGTTTCTTATGAAGCTGCGTCCGGAATTTGAGCATTGTCGGGTTGCTCTGTTGAACTGTAGCCCTACTCCTTCATTGAATTCGGTTATCAATGATTTATTGGCTGAGGAACAATGACTGAAAGTTCTCTCTCTTCCTTCCTTAACTCTGGGATCATCTGATATGGTACTTGTTGTGTCCACCACTACACCAACACGTGGTTTCACCCCTTTGACTTGTCACGGCTGCAACAAGGTGGGTCATGTTGTTGCTCAATGCAAAGAATGGTGCGCATATTGTTGACAGACTGGTCATGGTATTCAGGACTGCCGTACACGTGCCTATACATCTTCATTCAGCTGTGGACGTGGTGGTCGTGGTCGTGGTCGTGGTCGTGGTCGTGCTCTTTCTGCTACTACTGCCACTATTTCTTCCGAGCCGTCTGTTATTGATTCTGCATCTTCTGCTGAAGGTCTTTCATCACCTTTGACTTTTGCAATGCTCCAGCAAATTGTTCAGGCCCTCTCTGCGGCTGGTATGTCAGGTATATCCCCATCTTCTCCATGGTTCTTCGATTTGGGTGCTTCCAATTATATGACTGGTGCTGTATCCCATCTTCGTGACATTCGTCCCTACATCGGCAATCAGGCTATTTCTACTGTAGATGACACTAGACTACCTATTCAGTCCGTTGGATCATTGACTTTCTCTCCTTCTGCTCATCGCCAGTTCACCCTTCGTGATGTGTTTCACGTTCCTAAACTCTCCTCCAATTTAATTTCAGTTGGTCAACTCACAGCCAATAAATGCTTAGTCATATTTCTTCCCAATTGTTGTTTTGTGCAGAATCTGGCAACGGGGAAGGTACTTGGGATGGGTAGGCAGCATGGTCGTCTGTACGTGCTAGACTTTGCTCCATCTGTCACTCTGGCTCGTTGTTTCTTTTCTCCAACTTCATTAGATATTTGTTCAGCAAATAAATTGTAGAAACTGTGACACTTTCGCCTAGGCCATCCACATTCCGATCGGTTAATTCAGTTATTTTCTTCTAGCATGTTAGGGAATGTTTCTCTTAATAAAAAAGATTTGGATTATTCTTCTTCATCTTGTTGTCTTTCAAAAAGTAAATGTATTCCTTTTTCTCTAAGTATTACAAAATCATCTTCTATGTTTGAACTAGTACATACAGATGTTTGGGGTCCTTCATCACTTATGTCACTCTCTGGGTTACGTTACTATGTTATATTCATTGATGATTTCACACGTTACACCTGGATTTACTTTCTGCACTTAAAGTCATAGGTTTTTGAAAAATTCAAGATATTTCACTCTACGGTGGCGACTCAATTTCGGGTTCCAGTTTAAACTCTCCGCTCTGACTCAGGGGGGTAATATCTCTCAACCAATTTTCGTACATTTCTTCAGAGTCATGAGATTATTCATCAGATCACCTGTTCTGATACTCCACAACAGAACGGGGTAGCTGAACGAAAAAATCGTCATATTATTGAAACTGCCAATACTCTAATGACAGCTATGAGTGTTCCTCGTTCTTTCTGGGCGGAAGCAATATTACATTCAGTCTACTTGATTAATCAGATGCCAACCAATGTTCTGAACAGTAAATCTCTATACTTTGTTCTCCACGGCTTCCCTTCTGCATATTTCACATTTCGTGTTTTTAGTTGTGTCTGTTATGTTCACCTGACTTCATGTGAGCATAACAAACTATCTCCCAAATCGATCAAATGTATGTACTTGGGATTTGGAGAAACTCAGAAGGGCTTTTGATGTTATGATCCGGTTTCTCGTCGTGTTTAGGTTTCACGACATGTTGTTTTTTTAACATATTGCCTTTCATTCATCTCTTCCTTCTCCGCACGCCCCAAAATCTCCTGGTCTAACCACCTTTCCTGATATTCCTTTTACCTCAAGTACTCTCCCTCGTCCATTGCAGGTTTACTCGTGTCGATCATGTACAGCTCCACCACCTATTACTCAACCCGAACCTACTGTACCTGTTGCAGATCCTGAACCTACCTCAATACGCCGTTCCGATCGCGTACATCGAGCACCTGATCGCTTGATATGTTCTATGTTTACCATGAATGCTACTCTGGATACTGTTTCTATTCCTACATCATACTCTCAGGCAGCCACTCATGATTGTTGGAAGAAGGCTATGACAGAAGAACTTGCGGCATTAGATGATAATCATACGTGGGACATTGTTACTCGACCTGCTGACCAACAGCTAATTGGTAGCAAATGGATTTATTCTGTCAAGCTCAAGTCTGATGGATCATTAGATCGATACAAGGCTCGACTTGTCGCTCAAGGATACAAACAAGAATACAGAATTGATTATGATGAGACATTGGCTACCGTGACCAAGATGAAAACTGTTTGTACTCTTCTGGCAATATCTTCCTTTCGCTCTTGGCCACTTGCTCGGATGGATGTGAAAAATGCTTTTCTTCATAGAGACCTTCAAGAAACAGTATATTTGAAACCTTCTCTTGGGTCTTTAATCCCGGACAATAAGGTATGCCGCCTAAAGAAAGCCTTGTATGGTTTCAAACAAGCACCTCGGGCATGGTTCCAACGCTTTCACAATGTTGTTACCGGTGCTAGCTTTATTCAAAGTAGTCATGACCCATCCTTATTTTTGCGCACCACTGCTCGCGGAATTGTCATTGTTCTCGTCTATGTTGATGACCTACTTCTGACTGGTAGCAATGCTACTGGCATCTCGGCTTTAAAGGAAGTTCTGTAATTCTCCTTCAAGATGAAAGACCTCGGCCATCTCACATACTTTCTTGGGCTTGAAATTTCACGTTCTAAATGTGGGATTCTGGTTTGCCAACGTAAATATGCCAAGGATCTTCTCGCTTTGGCATCATTGACGGATTAGAAGACAGTTCAGACTCCCTTAGAACTTAACGTTCATTATGGTCGTGATGATGGTGATCTACTTGCACAGCCCGACTTATACCACTGTTTGGTTTACTTAACTATGACTCGCCCTAATATTGCCTGCGCTGTCTAAGTCGTCAGTTAGTTTGTTTCTGCTCCTCGGACTCTTAATATGACTGCGGTGTTACGCATCCTACGGTACCTACGTCGATCTTTAGATCGACCACTATTCTTCTCATCTACGGCGACTCTGGACCTTCGTGCCTATTCGGATGCTGATTGGGCCGGTTGCGTTCTCACACGAAGATTTACCACTGGCTACTGTATTTTTCTCGGCACTTTTCTCATCTCTTGGAAGTGTAAGAAGCAGGCCATCGTTTCCAAATCAAGCATAGAAGCTGAGTATCGGGTGATGTCATCTGCATGTAGTGAGCTTATTTGGTTACGTGGACTTCTTTCGGACTTGGGCGTTCCTCTGCAGAATCCTACTCTACTCCATGTTGATAATCTCAGTGCCATTCAGATTGCCTCTAACCCAGTTTTTCATGAACGGACGAAGCATATTGAAGTAGACTGTCACTTTATCCACAAGAAATTTCAGTCTGGGCTCATTTTTCTCCCACATGTTGCATCCCATGATCAGATTGCAGACATTTTCACCAAGTCTCTAACTTCTGTACGTCACTCATTTCTTATTGGCAAACTATTACTTGTCGATGAACCGCATTAGTTTAAGGGGGGATGTTAGACAGATACCTTGTATAGCTAGCATACCTCGTATAGTTGGTTTCTATAGGTAGAGGATTATGATTTTATTACTTTCCTTGTATAGATGTTGTAATGTCTATATATTCAACTCCTTTGGGTTGTCTCAAATACACAAAAGCTTTCAGCTCCTCTCGGTTTACATCTAAAACCCAGGTGGGTCAGACCATGTGATCTTTAAGGTGTTAGGCATGATTTGACATTATTATCTAAGTTGTGGCCCACCTAAACTTTCAATCAACCTGATTTTTCATTTCTACAGTGATCATGAGTAGAACATAATGGGCGAAGTGGATTGGCATTTATATGTTCAATCAAATTTCCTCTCAATTAAACTAAGCCCCAAAGTAGGTCATAGTAGATACAAAAGGAAGGAGTAGAAGAAAGTTATGGATAGTGTATAACTGATTGTTCTAACTATACTGAAAATACAGAAGGAAATGCTAAGATGGGGCCATAAGGTCCAAATTCTAAAATTTGAGGTTCATTGAACGACATGCATGCATAAACAACTATATTTGTTTTGGATAAATTGATATTTATTTTTTTCCCTTAATCTAGGTCTTTACAACCTTGCCAACAAGTTAGGATGTCAAATAAACATTATGTGGGCTCTAGGAGGTTTTTAATGGCGGGCTTTCAATCACTATTGTTTTCCTGTGGTATGGTCCACCTGTGATTTAGATTTGTCTCATTTTTTAAGGATCAAGCCCTGAAATGATTTAGAAGAATGGGCAGACGGCATGGATAAAACACATGCAACATGGTGGTGCCTACAGGGCACTGACCAGTGGCCACCAGACTATTGGCAGCGTCATTAGCCAAACAACATCCGTGCCGCCCTGACGCAAGAGAGAAAAAAATGAGTTACTGCTTTTGGAGAGAGAGAGAGAGAGAGAGAGAGAGAGAGAGAGAGAGTTACTTTAGGATTGAAAAGTTAGGGGAATCAGTAACTTATGTTCCATCCCCTGGGCCAATGATTTGGATGGTCTAGAAAATATACTCGTTTGCAAATGCAGGGGGCTCCATCATTTAAAAATGAGAATTTTACATAATGGCTCATTTAGGAGCTTGTAAACGGAGGTAAATGAGAAATGAAATTGGATGTAAATGAATTGGGAGTAAATGGCTTAGTTGTATTTGGAAGGTAGTAATTGAAATGCATTTAAAAATCCAAACATTTTGTTTGGATGGGAGACAATGGGAGAAATTAGAATGCATTGGAAAATTTCAATATATTCATAGGAACATATTTGATATCCCAAATTAGTTTTGATATCCTGAATTATCTTTAATATCCCACATTAGTGTACATATGTGATATTTAGTAGAATAATTATAATGAGCCCATTAAGATACATACTTTAGCTAAAAAGGAGGAAATTTCGATCCTTGGGTGGGCCACAAATATAAGGATAACAAACAAGCAACTTACCAACATTTAAAAAAAATAATAATAAAAAAAAATAAAAATTGTCCATGTACATGGCCAACCTTTGGACAGTTTGGATCACTCTATTAGTGTGTTTTTACTGATGTAGCCGATGATTAGATCGTTTCAGAGTATCATCAATATGCCATGTGTAGTAGTCTCATTGTTTACTCGTGCAACATTCCATTGGAGTTCAAAAAAGCATTTCACTCCATTTAATTTCAAATTCCCTTTCAGTTAGTTGATTTCATTTATAAGCTCATTTACTTCTATTTCATTTCATTTCCATACATTTACTATCCAATCACACTTCTTTCCCTTTACCTCTATATAATCCCATCCAAACGGCTCTTAAAACTAATTTATGCTATGTGCCTTTTGAAGAGAGAGGTTAGAATTGAAAAGTCAAGGGAATCAGTCATGTTTCCATCCTTAGTGGGGTGAATGATTGGGCCATTCTAGATAATGTACTTGTTTGGAAACGCATAACAACTGTAAGTCGCATTCATTTAAAAATGAAAAGTTTACATAAGATTAATTGACGTTCTACCTTTTTAATGGGAGAGCCTAGCTAGGATTGAAAAGTCACCCATCATTCCATCCCCTGTGGGGTTAACTATTTGGACAGTCTGGAAAATACATTTGTTTGCAATGCATAGGGTTGATAAGTCACCATCATTTATAAATGAGAATTTTACATAAAACTAATTTACATTACAGTAGCTTTTTAACTGGAAGAGGTTAGGATTGAAAGGTCAGAAAATTAATAAATTTTGTTCCATCCCCAGTGGGGCTGATGATTTGGATGTCTGGAAAATATACTTGTTTGTAACACATAGGGTTAGTAAGTCACTCTCATTTAAAAACAATTTTTTTACATAAAACTAATTTACCTATGGGTACCTTTTTTATGTGGAGAGTTTAGGATTTAAAAGTCAAGGAATCAGTGAGTTATTTTCCATCCCCAGTGGGGCTAATGATTTGGATAGTCTGGAAAATACATATGTTTGCAACACATGGGGTTAATAAGTCACCATCATTTAAAAATGAGAAATTTACATAAAATTAATTTAGATTCTGGTACATTTAAAAACGAAAAGTGTTTTCAATGAGCAATTCCATTAAGTACTAATCACTGTTTGGTTAGATTTTTTCAACCATCTCAGCAACAGGGCAGCTTGGGTTGGCATCACTAGAGTACCTTTGGTCGTTAGATTTTTTTAACCATCCTAGCAAAAGGGTTGGTGGCTTGGGTTGGCCTCACTGAGATGTTTATGTAAAATTTACCTTGACAACCAGGCACATCTCCAAATGTTAGGCGGCCTACAAATCAGCCTCATCCATGATTCAAGTGGACCACATGATTGGAAATAATATATAGGCAAACACTCATCTTCCAAATTATTTCTCTTGGTATGGCCATACCTGAATCACCAATGGACCTTACTCTAACTTCATATTCATCATGGTGGGCCTTGTAAAATCAAGGGTGAACATCTCTCTCCCAACTTTTTTCCTATGGTGCAGCCCAATGGACATTTGCTGGTTGATGTGCAGATGGCAATGGGTCATGCAAGGTCGGTCCAAGCCCAACTCCTTTAATAAGTAGGCCAAGAATTCTCATGTACAATCCATTTAAATTTCATTAAAACTTAGCCTAAACCGACCTGACCTGGTTTGATTGTATTCCGGTCAGGCTCACGATTGACCAATGTGACCCAACTTACGATGGATAGTTTTACAATACAGCTTGCCTGCCACAAGCATTTGACACCCACTCCTTCCAATAGGTGGGACACCCAATGTTTAGCCCTAGAGTGAAACGTTAGCCTATTCCACAACTCAGACGTGCCATACCACAGGGAGCAATTACTGTCGACGAACAACAACTATATATTTTGTGTGGGCCACCATGGTGTATGCATTCCTTCCAATCCATCCATTACGTGAGCCTTACCAAAACAAAGATAAACTCCAAAAAATTCTTGCAGACCGCACATTGCGAACTTAAAGGTGTTTGGTGTGATTTTATTAAAATTCTCATTGTTGCCCACTCAAGCGTAGACAAAGGGAGTTACACTGTAAGAATATATATATATATATATATATATATATATATATATATATATATATATATATATTAGGCCTTGCTTTGTAGGCCTTGCTTTGTCCAAATGACTTGGGCATAAATGAAGGTAATTACATTACTCTTAAGCTAAATCGGTTCAATATAGCAGCATGTGTAGATGGATTGTATTACACTACTGTTAGGGGCCTTGCACAAAACCTTAGGATCTAGCCCTCCAAAACAAACCAGAATTATGGATAATAAAGCAATGAAAACAATCAATGCATCAATTACACACCACACAAGAGATTTTGACGTGGAAAACCCTCAAAGAGGTAAAAACCACGGGACCTCGTCCAGATCAACAATCCACTATGAAGTAGAACGTTACAAACTTCTTTACTCACGCAAGAGTGGATAAACAATGAGAGAAACAAAAGAAAAATGGAGAGATCTCACCGATTACAAGGACATAGAAGTGTTGAGACATAGGTTGCACAGTAGATAACCTCCACGAGCATAATCTCCCTTCTATAAGCTTCCTCTCTCTCTTTTCTTCTCTCTCTCTCTCTCTCTTTCTCACCTTTGATAGCCCTAAACCCTTTAGCAAATCTCTTGTAAAGCTTTATGAGACTCTCTTGTCATACCTAGAAAACCCTAGGAACTCCCATTAAAAGTTTTAAGAAACTCCTTTCTGCATCCTAGTTGTGAAAGGACTTGCGACACGAAATCCGCGCAAAATTGCGGAACGAATCTGCGTAATCTCGACTGGTCGAAATGAGTCCACGACTGGTCGAGAGCCACCTTCGACCGGTCGAGCACCTCCTTTGACTGGTCTAGCACCCCGAAGAAAAATAGTCCACAGTCGCTGGACTTTGAGTCGTGCTACGACTCGTCTTCCACGACTGGTCGAGTGAGGCTCATGACCAGTCGACGATGAGTCAAAAAATTCATCAAATCTCTTCCTTTTTTACCCATGAGGGATCCACCTTCTTCAAGATAGCCAGGTTTCTACAAACCTCAAACTTGCCCTTGAGCAAAGCCTTGGTCATCATGTCTGACCCATTATCATCCGTATGGACCTTTTCAAGCTGTAACACCTTTTGTTCCAAAGTATCCCTGATCTAGTGATACTGAATCTCTATGTGCTTCAACTTGGAATGCTGATTTGGATTCTTGCTCAAATGTATAGCACTTTAATTATCGCAATAGACCATGTGCTCATTCTGCTTTAGGCTAAGTTCCTGTAGGAACCTCTTCATCCAAAGCATCTCTTTATATGCCTCTGTCACTGCAATGTACTCGACCTCTGTCGTCGACAACGCTACGACCTTCTGTAGCCTGCTTTGCTAGGAAACCGCTCCTCCTGCAAACTTAAACATGAACCCCGATGTAGACTTTCTGGAGTCTATGTCACCTACCATATCTGCATCTGTGTAGCCTTCTAACACAGGTTTACCGTCACTATAGCATAGGCTCAACCTGGATGAGCCTCTTAGATACTGCAGTATCTATTTCACCGCTGCCCAATGTTCTTTGCCAGGATTAACAAGATATCAGCTGATAACACCAACCACATATGCTATGTCTGGGCATGTACACATCATAACATACATCAAACTTCCTACAACTGATGCGTAGGGTATCTTCTGCATCTCTTCCACCTCTGCCTTCATCTTGGGACACTACCTGTCGCTCAATCTGAAGTGACTATCCAGTGGAGTACTGACTGACTTCGCTGCATTCATATTGAACCGCTCTAGAACTTTCTCAATATACCGCTCTTGTAACAGCCAAAGCTTCCTGCTGCTTCTGTCACGGGTTATCTCTATTCTTAGGATTTGTCTAGCCAGGCCCAAGTCTTTCATCGCAAAAGATTTGCCCAACTCCTATTTCAACCTGTCGATTTTCTTGATGTCTTTTCCCATGATGAGCATGTCATCAACGTATAATAGCAGAACTAAGAAATCACCATCTGAGAACTTGCGCGTGAATACACAGTGGTCCAACTCTCTTCTGTCATACCCATGTTTCAACATAAACAATTCAAACTTCTTGTACCATTGCCGTGGAGCTTGTTTCAGCCCATACAAGCTCTTCCTCAGCCTACACACCATATGCTCTTTGTCCTTGACTTCAAACCCCTCTGGTTGGTGCATGTAGATCTCTTCTTCCAGGTCACCATGGAGGAAGGCAATTTTAACATCTAACTGCTCTATCTCCAGATCCATGCTAGACGCCAACCCAAGCAACATCCGTATGGATGTTATCTTCGCCACTGGTGAGAATATCTCCTTGAAGTCTATGCCTTTCCTCTAACCAAACTCTTTCACCACAAGTCTAGCATTGAACCTCGTCTGTGAATTCTTCTGCTCAATCTTCTTTCTGAACACCCACTTGTTGCTCAGAGCTTTCTTGCCCTTAGGTAGTTTCACCATATCATAGGTGGGGTTCTTATGCAAGGATTCCACCTCCTCTCCCCCTTATGCTCGTCGGCTAGGGCCTCAGAGTAATCTTCTGGCTCTCCCCCATTAGTCAACATAATGTACTCATGTGGTGAGTACCTGTTGGACGGCTGTCTGTCCCTAGATGACCTCCTCACCTGTGACTCAACAGGTGGATCAAGTGGGGGTTGCTCCCTTGGTCCATCTTTTGAAGGAACTCCCTCGTCCTCTGTACCTTGCTGTACTCCCCTGTCATCAGGCACCACGGGAGGAGTAACCGGATCCATGTCCTCTAGCTCACCTGAACTAGGCTGGTTCTTCTCTGGCTTACCAATGTCTTCTATACACTGATCTTCAAAGAAAACCATATCTCTGCTCCTGACGAGCTTCCTCTAGGTCGGATCTCACAATCTGTAACCGAATTTTTCATCACCGTACCCTAAGAACACACACTGCTTGATCTTCATATCAAGCATGGACCTCTCGTCCTTTGGTACGTGAACGGATGCCCTACATCCAAACACCCTGAGATGACTGCACGATAGATTATGTCCAGTCCACACCTTCTCAGGTACTTCTCCATTCAACGGGGCTGATGGAGACCTGTTTATTAAATACACTGCCGTGTGCATTACTTCTCCCCAGAACGTCTTGGGCAATTTTACATGGGATAACATGCATCTGATTCTCTCTACTATGGTGCGATTCATTCACTCAGCTACACCATTATGCTGGCGGGTCTTGGGAACCGTTTGTTAATACCGTATACCCAGGGACTTGCAATACTCATGAAAGTCACCAATGTATTAACCACCATTGTCAGTGCGGATGCACTTCAATGGTCTACCTGTCTCTCTGTTGACTATAGCATGAAAATATTTAAACACACCAAAGACCTCGTCCTTGGATTTCAAAGCATAAACACAAACCCTCTTAGATGCATCATTTATAAAAGTAACAAAATACAATGCCCCACCCAAGGTTTTTGTCCTCATAGGACCACAAACAACAGAATAAACCAAATCTAATGCATGCACTTTATTAACATGAGAAACAGATTTAACAAATGAAACTCTATGTTGTTTCCCTGATAAACAATTAAGACAGGTTTTGAGAGGTGTACTTATCACGTCTGGAAGGAGCCGCTTCCTCACTAGTAGCTGAAGCCCTTTTTCACTCATGTGGCCTAGACGCCTGTGCCACATGTCAATAGCTGAATCGTCCACTGCGTTCAACCCACCCTTGCACATACTGACACTTACCTTGTAAAGGGTGCAACACTTCTTTCCTCTAGCCACAATCAATGAACCCTTGATGAGCTTCCATCACCCACCAGCAAACTGGTTTTCATAGCCATCATCATCCAACCTTCCCATCGATATCAAGTTGAGGCGAAGGTCTGGGATATGCCTCACATCCCTGAGAACCAATGTGTAGCCCACATCGGTCTTCACACAAATATCACCGACTCCCACGATTTTTGACACGCCAGAATTTTTCATCTTCACAGTCCCATAGTCACCTGACTTGTAGCTTGTAAAGGAGTCCCTGCGTGGAGTCACATGAAAAGAAGCTCCCGAGTCTATCACCCAGTCGGTGTCCTGACTCGTAGCCGTGAGACATACATCATGATCTGTAGAAAGAATAACTACAATGTCGCCATTTGAAGCGACCGCAGTAGAATCTGATTCATCTTTTTTTTTCTTTTCTTTTCTTGTCGTTTTTCTTACCACGACATTCATGCTTGTAGTGGCCCACAATTCCAGCAATCAACATCCTTTCTGTTACTCGACTTGACTCTTGATTTATCTCGGGCCTTCCTGCCCTTCCTGTTCTTTCCTCTCCCTCGTTCCTGTGTCACAAGGGCCTCTTACTGAGTAGACCCCTGAGACTTCCTCCTTGTCTCTTCATTGAAGAGACAGCTAGTTACCTGTTCCATGAATATCTTTCCGTCTGGCGCGGAGTTACTTAGATACACCACCAATGTCTCCCAACTGTCAGGCAATCAACTAAGTAATAGTAAAGCCTGCAGTTCATTATCCAGGACCATCTTCGTAGAGGTGAGTTGGTTCACTATATTGCTGACCTCATTCATGTGCTTGGCCACAGAGCCACCATCCTTGAACTTGAGATTCACAAGTCGCTTTATCAGAAAAATCTTATTATCGGCTGTCTTCCTCTCATACAACCCTTGTAATTTCAGCCATAGGCTAGCGGCTGAGGTTTCCGTAGACACATAGTGGAACACTGAATCATCCAACTATTGTCTAACAAACTCCACCGCCTTTCGGTCCATCTTTTTCCAATCATCATCAGTCATGTCCTTGGATTTTGCTGATATGCTTAAAATTGGAGAATATAGGTCCTTGCAATAAAGCAAGTCCTCTATCTTAACCTTCCATATGGTCCAGTTAGAACCATTGAGGCTAATCATCCTTGATGAGCCACCTTCCTTAATTCAAAACTGATCCTACCCGTTCAATGAACTTAGCTTTGATACCACTTTGTTGGGAGCCTTGCACAAAACTTTAGGATCTAGCCCTCCAGAACAAACCAGAATTATGGATAATAAACCAATGAAAACAATCAATGCATCAATCACACACTACACAAGAGATTTTTACGTGGAAAACCCTCAAAGAGGTAAAAACCACAGGACTTCGTCCAGATCAACAATCCACTATGAAGTAGAATGTTACAAACTTCTTCACTCACGCAGGAGTGGATAAACAATGAGAGAAACAAAAGAAAAATGGAGAGATCTCACCAATTACGAGGACATAGAAGCGTTGAGACATAGGTTGCACAGTAGATAACCTCCACGAGCATAATCTCCCTTCTATAAGCTTCCTCTCTCTCTTTTCTTCTCTCTCTCTCTCTCCCTCACCTTTGATAGCCCTAAACCCTTTAGCAAATCCCTTGTAAAGCTTTAGGAGACCCTCTTGTCATACCTAGAAAACCCTAGGAACTCCTATTTAAAGTTTTAGGAAACTCCTTTCCTAGTTGCGAAAGGACTTGTGACATAAAATCCGCGCAAAATTGCGGAACGAATCTGCGTAACCTCGACTGGTCGAAACGAGTCCACGACCGGTCGAGAGCCACCTTCGACCGGTCGAGCACTTCCTTCGATTGGTCGAGCACCCCAGAGAAAAATAGTCCACAGTCGCTGGACTTTGAGTCATGCCATGACTTGTCTTCCACGACTGGTCGACCACAGCCTTCGACCGGTCGAGCGAGGCTCACGACCGGTCGACGACGGGTCAAAAAACCCATTAACTACTCCTAGACTAAATCTAGTCCAATGTAGTAATGTAGATGAATTGGATTACACTATGCCTAAACTAGGATAAACTATGATAAATAAGCAGTATTGCATTGCATTGTAGAGTTGTGTTGTGTTGGATCATGGATGGCTCAGGACTCTTCAATATTCTTCATCGTATTTATAGAATTTTGAGGTAGTAGTTAGAGAGAAGTCTTCATAGTAATCCTCATGTTTGCTTATATGGAAATAATCGCCTGGGCCCGTAGATAGTTGTGACTTGTTATACAACACTACGCATGCTAGTTTTGTTTTGTTTTGTTTTTTGTTTTTGTCTTTTGGATTGGTCATTGACTGTGCGCACATCTTGGTCCACTATATGGATGAGGGTTCTTCTCGTGATGTCATGTGTTAGTGATCATTATCATTTTCTCTGTTTGAATATGTGGCATGCATTGTGAAACTTGGCCAACTAAGCATTGTTGTTATATTGCTTCATAGTTCCTCAAGTTGCTTGTGCCATAAGTATTTCTTCTATATAATGTTACTGTATCAATTGAATTTGTCACTAGCCGTCGTTGTGTTTTAATCTATATTTATTTTCGGTCACGAGGCCACTATAGTAAGTAGCCGACTCTGTTAAGTGAATGAGATATATGACACACTTCCCATGATAGTAGTTAGCTAGACTTGCACCTTTTAAGCAACTTATGATCTTTTGAATTATGATCAAATTCAGTTATTAGGGCAGCAGTAGGGATCTTCTGTTGTTTCATATCGAGATCTTACTACTTCGTGGTACAATTTGAGTAGTTTGATTTGACATTATTAAATCAAGTATAAACACTTACCAAATTAATTTATTTAAAATAATTTTCCATTAGTCTCAACTAAAGTTTTGGGGAATTATTTTTTAGGAATCAATTTGCCCTTTACCAAAAGCAATAACAAAAAGCCCTTAATTTTTTCAGTAAAAATATATTTTCAGAGTTTGACCAAGTATGTAAATGTAAGGATGATTAAATTCTTGGCATGTATCCATAACTAAAAGATTAATAGGTGAATAAGTGTAATTATACTTACAAATATAGTACAATTATATTTTTTTCCAAAAATAATAAGAATAAAACATCCTAAAGAAACAGTTGCTATATGCAATGGTCGAACAAAAAACTTTCCTATTCATTATCATCATGCAAGCAATAAAATTTTAGAAAAAAAAGAACATTTAAAGACTTTTCTTTCCGCCTTGCTGGAACACGAAAATAATCACACCTGTTGCTCACCCATTGCCCAATCACGACAGGAATTATTATAATTCTAAAACTCGCTAACTTGACTCCAAAATCAGCTCTATCAACTCAACTTGAAGGGATGTCTAAGAGTCTGAGAAACTCACTCCGGTCGGAACTCAACAAGACTCGTGGAGTCAGGTTGACAACTCGGCTGACTTGATACGATTTGGCATTGAACCGAACCGAGTTAGCTCCCAAACTGAAGGGCTTATATATATATATATATATATATATATATATAGGGAAACGCTCACCTGCGAACCAGTTCTTACGTACTACTTATGAACTTTTTTGAGAACCCATCATACGTGATTTGGATCCAAAATCTGAACCGTTCATGTGAAGCACCACATCGTGAAACCCCCCGGGCTTAAGTTTTACTTTGATCTAAAACTTCGATGGGCCATGAAATATAAAAACTATTTTCTCCCTTAATTTGCGTTTCTCTTTGTTATGGCCCACATGAATTTTAGATCGGGTTGAAAATTTCTCATATAAGGTTTCATGGGATTCCACATCACATGGACTGCTCAGATTAGACACTCATGGCACGTGTGCAAAGGTGTGCACATGCGTAGGTGCATAGGGGAGCATGACTATATATATATATATATATATATATATATATATATATATATATATATATATATATATATATATATATATATATATATATATTGCATTTAAAGTGCTTCTCAGTCTCTCTGAGTTCAACAAGATTCGATCGCTCGACAACACGGCCAACTTGGTGTAACTTGAACTGCCCTCAGCCAGGGACTTTATAGTAGTAAAAAAAATATTGCAACAATGGAAATTCAAACATACACCAATACTTTGAAAGTGTAGACATGTTAGCATCGTTTCACAAGCAAGAGGTATACCTTTTATTATTATTATTAATTTATGTGTAATAATAATTTCAACTATTCATTCACACTATTTATATTCTTCAATTTTATATCCTAATATCAAGCTAAGTCAATTTAAAGCTAGCTTGAGTTTTTGAGTCAAGCCGGAACAATTAAAACTCGAGTCGAATTTTCAGGGTTTTATGAACTAAGGGTAGCATATTGTTGGGGGACCACGGAAGCACACAGAGATTAATCAAGTCAAGTATTCCAATAGCAACAATCAAGCACAAGCACAAAGAGTACTCCGAATTTAAAGTGGAAAAATCATTTCGGGAAAAAAGTTATAGCCATGAAAGTAGATATTACAAGACAGAGAGAATACTCGATTTGAATAAGCCTCGAATCACTCATTACAAGCCCTTAAAAACCCTAGGAATAAATTAGAAAAGCCTTGAGATACCATTTGATCCGATTACACCCCTATATATAGTATCTAGGAGAATCAAAAATAAAATCAGAAACAAATCCCACGGATGCGCAATTCTGCGTAACTCTGCGCAGTCGTTCGATAGCAACTTCGATGGCATTGACAGACTGTCGATGACATCAAACCCACTTCGATGGCATCGAACTAATGACCAAAACGTTCCAGCAACTAAACATGAAAATTCTGAATTTTACCGATGGCATCGAATATGACACCTAAAGTGTCCAGCAACCAATTCAATAAATTCTGAATTTTTCCAATGGCATCAAGCCGACTTCGATGGCATCGAACATTTCATCGACAAACCCGTTGATTTACATATTTAAGACATCAATCAACACATATCCCTTGAAATTTCATCATTCAAAATGAAAGTATTAGTTTCTTGACAATAGATCCTGTGCATAGGATATAGTCCAAACATTTTAGTGTATATTCTTGCCAAACAAATGGTGGTGATGATTGGGCGCGTCATCCTGTGGAGGTGTCTGGCCCACTCAACCAGTCGCATGCAGAAGCATGCCGACTCGTCAGCATCATGCGATTGCAATTAGACATAAGTAAATAGTGCATACGCAGAATGTTTAAACGATTTTGCATCCGCGGATGCCGGATTTTAACTGTATTTTAGTTTATTTTCAAATTCTAGATTTAAGAGCATAGCTAATATTTCTTGCTAACAAGATAATGGGCCATCGGGCCAATTTACAGCTCGACCATGGTTGGACAACTTATTCATTGGGCCTAGGCCAGTAGTACATTTACTAACTGGGGTGGACCTTGGCCCACCCATTTATTAAGTAGGCCTGAATGAAGGCCTTGGACCCAATTCCGCCAACCCATTTATTGAGCAGACTTGAATGAAGGCCCCTGACCTAAGTCACTCATTAGTGGGCCTGGACATGGGCTCTACCTGGCCTTAATAGAGTAAAACCTCACTAGACAGAAACTGACCAAGCCGCAGGTCTAAAGCCCGATGATCCATTCCAGGCCATATATGTCTGTACTTAGCAGTGATACTATTTTTGGAGGATTTTTTTAGAAGAAAAACTGTTTTGAAATTATTAATCTTATTTTGAAATTATGTATGATCCATTCCAGGCCATATATGTATGTACATGGCTCTCTTCCTTCCCATCACAGCCACAGGATTTCTCTCATGCTCCTGATGGAGTCAAATCAGCATCCAGGACTTGTGGTGGGCCCTTATGTATTTCAATGGTGCAATTCATCCCTGGATAGACTCTTTCTTGCCTAAGAGACAAGGCCCAGTTCTTAAACAATGTTGGAGGAGTGGTAACCACTTCTTTGGGCCCTTACCTTTCTCAACGGGTGTGATTTGAGAATCTTTGCCAGAGTAAGTGCTTTGTAGATGGATGGGCCCAGACTGATTTATGCTGGATCAGGGTTGTGTTTAATGGCCCACAGGCAGGACCCGATCTTAATACATGATCGAAGGCAGAAAGATCGGTCCGGCCCGCCACAACTTATTTATCACTATAGAGCTAGTCTAGATGGGCTTGGGCTGTTAGATGCTCAGTTGCAATGTCGGCCTATCTTATGATTGTTATTTTGGTGGTGGGCTTGACTTAGACAACCTTGACCCAAAAACCCAACCAAATTAACCCTGATTACACTCGGGACTCTTCAAGGCTGTATGCCAACCCTAGAAATCCTCGTATCCAACCAGTTGGACAATATAATTAACCTAAAAAGATAATAATAATAATAATAATAATAAAATTCCAATGCATGTGCAGTATCCAACCCGCCTAATAGGTTGGGCTTACTATATGGGAGTGGTTTGAGAGCTTGTAAATGAAGCTAAATGGAAAATGGAATTGGAGGGTGAATGAATTGAAAGTAAATGATTTACTCTGTTTATTTGAATTGAAGTAAAAAAGAAATGCATTGAAATCATGGGAGGAATTGGAATGCATTGCAATTTTTTGATATATCATTCCTATATGTGTGATATCTCAAATCCCCTTCAATATTCAAATTAGTGTAATATGTGATATTTGATAGAATGATTATAATTAGTTTATTGAAATATATACTTTAGCTAAAAAAAAATGAAGGAATTCCGAGAATTGGGAGGGTGACAAATGTAAGGATTGTCGATAAGAAACTTGCCAATGTTTATGTTTTTTTTTTTTTTTTTAAATTTTTTTTACATTCATTTGAATAGTTAACCTTTGGATGATTTGGATCATTTTATTGGTGTGATTTTAGTGATTTAGTAGATAATTAAACTTTTTAAAAATATCATCAACCTGCTACATATACGGTGAGCATGTGTGTAGCAACACTTTTGTTCAATCTCATGATTATCCGAGGGAGTCCGAAAAAGCATTTCACCCCCCTTTAATTCAACCTCTCTTTATCTAGAATCCTATTATGAGCTCTACCTTGAATGGCTCATCGCTCAAAAATCACATGAACAAGACAATTGTAGCCAGTCCTTTCTCTCTCTGACGTAGGGGAAGACGTGAAGTCGAGCACCGTCTTCCTCAAGAGGATAACTATTCTGAATTCACGGAACTTCTCTAGACTCCTCACAGAGAGTTTCTCGAATCCACGAGAAAATAGAGCAGAAAATAGAAATAAATTCTAATAAATTCGAAATAGATTAATGAATCTATAAAAACGAGTTCACAGCCCCTTAAATAAGGCTACTAAGCAATGGGAAAGAAATCATAATCAAACTACAACTACGACTTACTATAAATAGTAAACTTAATATTTATAGACGGTCGTGATGTCTACTAGTGCGCAAGGTTTTCCGCCAAAAATAGTAAGTGTCCTATTTAGCTTCACCAAACCGTTCCCTAATTATTCTAAGCTCTTTTCACGTTGGTATAACTCCTAAAGCGCGACGGATGAAGAGTTATAGTCAAACTAAAACTTGCTATTTATAGTAAAAACGAAATTGAAATAGGGAAACGACCGTCGAATCAGGGGTTTCTCGCAATTTCGAGCGTCGCAACCCTGCGTAGCTGGGTTGGTTGGCTAAAGTAGCTCGTTCTACCCAAAAATCATATATTTTACGTCGGCTAACTCATCCCGGATTGTGAGATACGCTTGATTGAAGGTCAGATGGTCCAGATCACTTCTGTCGCTGACCGGGCCTTTTCTGATCCATCTTGGCCATGTAATTGTCCGTGACCCGCTCTACATCACTCTCCCTTTCTGATGTAGAGTAGGTCGCAGACAGTTTCATGGCCAGAGATGGATCAAAAAACGTCCTGGCAATGATATCCGACCATCGGACCTTAAATCGGGCGTATCTCACAATCCGGAATGAGTTACCTGACATAAAATATATGATTTTGGGGTAGAACGAGCTACTTTAGCCAACCAACCCAGCTACGTGAGGTTGCGACGACCAGAATTACGAAAAACCCCTGAATCGAAGGTCGTTTCTCTGTTTTAATTTCATTTTTACTAAAAATAGTAAGTTTTAGTTTGATTATAACTCTTCATCCGTCGGGCTTTAGGAGTTGCGCCCAACATGAAAAGAGCTTAGAATAATTAGGAGAACGGTTTGGTGAAGCCAAATAGGACACTTACTATTTTTGGCCGAAAACTCACAAGACTAAGTAGACATCACGATCGTCTATAAATAGTAAGTTTATTATTTACAGTAAGTCGCGAATTCTAGCAGTTTTAGTTGTAGTTTGATTCTGATTTCTTTCATATTGCTTGGTATTCCTATTTAAAAGGTTGTGAACTTGTTTTTATACATCAATTAATCAATTTTGAATTTATTAGAATTTATTTCTATTTTTTTGCTTTCTTTTTTCGTGGATTCGAAAAGTCTTTGTGAGGAGTCCAGAGAAGCCCCGTAAATTCGAAGTATTTATCCTCATCACGTTCATCCCTGCATTACTTTCTCTCGCAAATTGCTTCTCTCCTGAATTGCCAACCGTCAACTCTTCTTGCATTCTACCTTTCATTTTAAGGCCACGGATAATAATTTAACCATGGGCCGCCGATGGTAAACTCTACTACTTGTACGGTCCTGATCCACCATTTAACTTGCCACGTGGATTATGAAAGTGAAACTACCATAATATGACAGCCAAGTCAATCAAATATCAGATATGAGCCTCCCATTAGTCGGTCTCGGAAACCGACGTGTGAACCGACCTCTCCTTCCGCACATTTGACCCATGCATCAGATAAGCCGCCATTAACTGCCCCTTCAAAAGTCAGAGTCATGAATCGATGTGCCATCGTTAATTGTATAAGTCAGAGTCATGAATCGATGGGCCATCATTAATTGTCCTTTCACATTGATCAAACTAAATATTCTCAATTTGAATTGTTTGTGCATCCAAACACTTCCTTCTAATAGAAAATTATATTACATCAAATCATGAAAATAAAATATAGAACCATGTAATAAGGATTTCACTAACAATGCACATCACCGGCTTCTGTATCAGTTCTACGGGCCCTAAACGGGCTGTGATATGGGCGACACGGGTAAATACGACACGGGACCGATACGGTGCAACCTTACAGATTTTGGATCGTTGCACCCAAGAGAGTTTGCAGGCTTACTTCTGGAAGCTGGTCAGCTTACTCATGGTAATGGCACGGAAGGGCTCAGATAGATACGCCTGGGTGTGAGCTGACATCTCTTGCGCCACGAAACGCATGGTGGGCCGCAACTCAGGCCCGGCCTGTATACATGCAAGGGCAATCTTAACCGTGAAGACCACCTCCTCTGCCAGCTGGCCAGTCGGGGGTGGGAGACGTTGATCCAGTATATCTTTCAACAAGACATCTTGGCCATTGGATGATGTTGATGATGATGATAGTGAGGTGATGAGCTCCCCTGGGTGTTTACCCATCAAAACCTCCAATGCTACCACACCAAAACTATATACATCGCATTTCTCTGTAACCTTAATCATGTAAGCAAGCTCTGCACAGTACCACACTAATATCAATAGAATTGCTAGTTGAAGATTTAAACAAAACAATAAAGAAGGCTAATTAATGTCTTTTGGGCTGTATTGATTCCTATTTTAGAAAATTCTAATCAATGTGTGGCCCACAACACGGTGCACACCTGACGGATGGATTGGTTTCCATGCTCCCATCACAGTGGACCGCAGACAACGCAAATTGTGTTTTAGGTTAGCCGTTAAAAGCTAACCTATATAGCTTTGCTGATATGCGAGGGTTTTATGATATTTTTCATTTATACCGGCCCAGTAAATATCCACCAATCTAATAGCTAGATAATTGAATAAGTGTGATATTTGGTTTGATGATACAGTGAACTAAAGTATTACTGCAGAGAGTTGAATTTGACTTATTTGCATGCTACGGATCCTTTCAACTGTAAAGATCCTAGCCATCAATTATTTGTCCTTGTGGTTGACGAATGCTGTATTTTTTTTTTTTTTTTTTGCCCTTTTTGGCCATCTATTTGTGAGGCATTGATGGAAGGATTACGGACCACTAGTCTGAGAGGTACGTGTTTTGAAGGCATCCAAGTAGGGCCATACGATCAGCTGTCTCTTCGTACAGATGAGTGCACCCACGCTTTATTATCTGACTCAAGAAAATCATTTTTATTCAAAACGTGGGCCACATATTTTGACTGTTGACTTGAGCGGAACAATACCGACGGCTCACTTAAAAAAAAAAAAAAACTTTTTTTCTACTTTTTGGACGAGGACTCCTGTGATAGTCACCATCATTTTTAAAACGGTGGTGACTATTTGCCGTACGCACGCCATAGTGACGTCACAAACCAAACACACCAACCGCGGAACATTTTCCCGATGGAGCACACCACCAAAACTAATGCTCAGAAAATCATCTAATTTTGCCTTTTGGAATACCACTTAGTATTTCACTTTTAACCATCAATTGGTTTGCTGGGATTGATCAATTAGGGCATTCTAGAGCTTTGCTCCATCCACTACGTAGGCTATTATTTGGATGGTATGGATGGCTGTAGATGGATGCTACATAGGAGGTATGTAGGGTCCATCTACGTGATTTCAAAATGGTGGTTAACTATCCCAGGAGTTTAAACACTGAAAGAAAACAAGTGGTATATTCCAGAGGACGTGGATTTCATGAGAAAGCCCTAGCGTGATGTTCCTAAGCTGGTAACCCAGGTGGGGCTCGTGGTAATGTTTGTGAGAACTTCACCACCATTCATCCATTTTGTGGGCTTATTTTAAGGCTTAGTATCAAAATTGAAAAGGATCCACGACTCAAGTGGGCCGCATCAAAGGAAAAGGTGGGTAGGGAAATTCCTACCTTTGAAACCTCCCTCACTAGAGCCGATGGTGACATCTACATTATCTTTCATAACCTATTGAGATTAATTGAAAATACAGGTAAGATAATATCCTGAATCAAAACTTTTGTAGTCACATGAATATTTCAACTATTTTTAATTCTCACTTTTTCAGCCTACTTAGTCTTTGAGTATTGGATTTGGCTCATTTTTAGTCTCATGTCTTAAAATAAGCTCACAAAACGGATGTAAGGATGAATTTCTCATAAACATAGCGGTGGCATAGATATTTCCAACCAAAGGAGGAAATCCGCACATCCCTGCAGCTAAGTCAATGTCCCATAGTCAGATTGGTTGAACAATCGTTGGTGCATAATTACCTATTTAAATAGGACGGCTGGATATGTTTCAATTTTAATCGTCAAATGAATATTAACCAATTAGCTTGTCAGAAAATCAAACTAACTCCTGTCTTTCTTTCTTTCCTTTATTTATTTATTTATTTATTATGTTTATGATGCATCTAAATTGAGGACATAATTTGGACAGTACAATTTGATTTATCCATAACAAGTATGGAACTTTTAAGTAGTTTATAAGTGCTTGCGTATCATCTATCACCCTTTTCCAGAGCATCAAAGTTTCTTTTCAGGAGTAGGAAACAGGTAACTGCACCCGCTTAAGTAATTTTCAGGCACCCATTTTTGGACTTCTAAAACCGGAAAGGGTGCGTGCACTGCGTCTCCCGCGTAACCTGAACTCTTCATCAGATGGGCTCACTGTTTAGATATTCTGGCCCCACGACCAGAGTATCCACTCATCAGGAGGGCCAAACTATACGAAACTTGGTGAGGTTTCTTCAACCATACATTCCATTTGCACGTTGTGGTCCACCTGATAAATTGACGGATCAGATTGTCGATCTACGCAACAAATGGAGTGAGATTCACCAGATGGACAGATCCCATCTTTCACACGTGGCGTCGCGTGTGGAAGCTGGGCTACGCGTGGAACTAGCACATCAGGTGTATGATGAAAAGGCCATGAGAGGAAAGTGCAGAAGAAACACACCTGGAGCCATGTAGCCATAAGACCCGGCAGCCGCAGTCCAGTTTGAGGAATCAGCGCTCAGCAGCCTCGCAGTTCCGAAATCGGATACACGAGGTTCAAATCCCGCCTCCAACAGCACGTTATTTATCGATATGTCCCGGTGCACAATAGCAGGCATGCAGTCATGATGCAGGTAGGAGAGAGCGTGCGCCAGCCCTTGGATAACCTTCACCCTCGCAACCCAGTCCAACCTCCCACTCCCTTCCTCTCCATAAAGCACTTTTCCCAAACTACCCTTCTCCACATACTCGTACACCAAGTACATGCACCCGTTGCTCGAACAGAAGCCGTACAATTTGACTATGTTACGGTGTCTGATCTCCGTCAACGTTCGGATCTCATTCTCGAAGCTCCTGAGGTTATGGGCCGGTACATCGCCGGAGTCCGACATGTGGAGGCGCTTCACCGCGACGATCTGGCCTGTTGGCAGCTCTGCTTTGTAGACGCTCCCGAACCCACCTCTCCCAATGCAGTAACGCTCGTTGAACTGATCAGTTGATTTTACTATGTCATTGAAAGTGAATCGGCCTTCTCTTTCCCATATCAAGACTTGGGTAGTCTCTTCCTTGGGACTTTCAATCTGGGCCACTGATTCCTCTGGTTTCCTCCTTAGAAGTAGGAGTACTAAGATGGCAGTAGCTAGTAATGTAATGGCGGCAACTGGGACAGCGACGAGTATGATGATCTTCTTCTGATTCTTCTGTTTCCTACTGCCGGTTGAAGTAGTAGAACAAGGGGGCACTCCTTTGGCATCATTACCGCATAAGCCCGAGTTCCCGATGAATGCGTCTGATGAAGCATTTTGGAAGGCTTGTGTGGCTGGGATGGGACCCGCTAACTTGTTATATGACAAGTCGACAGATTGTAGACTAATCATCCCAGACAACGCCGATGGAATTGTGCCCGAGAGATTGTTATGAGAGAGATTCAGATTTTCAAGCGACGCTAGCTTCCCCAAGTTCTGAGGGATCGCCCCAGAGAGTGAATTGCTGCTGAGGTCCAGAAGTGACTGCAAAGAAACCAAATTGCCCAGCTGAAATGGTATCTCTCCTGATAATCGGTTATGGCTTAAATTCAGATTAATTAAGCGAATGAAATCTCCAAGGTTTTCAGGGATACTGCCGTTAATCATGTTTGCTGACAAATCGAGATCTTGGAGCTCAGATAAGTCGGCAATCTTGGAAGGGATATTGCCTAATATCTGGTTGTTGCTCAAATTAAGATTGAATAGCATACTCAAGTTACCCAGTTCAGGAGGGATCGCTCCTGTCAAACGATTTGAGGAAAGGCTCAGATCTTGCAGTTGAGTAAGGTTCCCAAGCTCTCTTGGAATTCCGCCTGAAATTCTGTTTTCTGCTATATGCAAGTAAGTGAGTGCGCTACATTCTCCCCACTCGGGTGAAAGCTCGCCTGTTAACTGATTCCCGGTGAGATCGATGTACACCAGTTTCTGATGGACTCCAAATGCCTTTGAGATGTCCCCTGTAAAACGGTTCCTTTCCAACCGCACTCTGACTAAATCCGAACAATTTCGTAAGCAATCTGGCAATGGGCCTGACAAATTATTTCCATTCACCGTGAAATACACGAGGGAGAGTCCCCTGCATATCGTTGGTGGCAGTTTGCCGGAGAAGCTGTTGTTGGCGAAGCTGACATTGACCAGGACACTGTTCTGCCCGAAATCTTCCGGAATGCTGCCGGAGAAGTTATTGGTGTAGACGTTGAAGAGAAGAAGGGTTTCGAGCTTAGAGATGGTTTTCGGCAGCTCGCCGTACAACTGATTGTCGCTAAGATCAAGGAGTTGTAGGGAAGTCATGTTTCCTATATCGGGTGGGAGGTTTCCTGTGAGATTGTTGGAGAAGAAATTCAAGACCTGGAGCTGTTTTAGGTTTCCTAAACTTGGTGGGATCTGACCGGTAATCGTGTTATCGGAAAGGTCTAATTCTAACAAGTTTTCTAAATTCCCCACCTCAGGTGGGATCGGATCTGAAAGCCGATTCCCATAGAGGTAAAGGAATCTGAGCTTCTTCAATCCGTCAATGTCAGCTGGGATCCCTCCTGTGAGATCATTGGTCTGTAACTGCAATGAGATCAGCTCTGTCCAATTGGTGATTAAGTACGGTGAGATCTCACCTGAGAGCATATTACTTGAGATCCCGAGCTCAGATATCTTGGTTAGATTGGATAGAGAAAGAGGTAAGATGCCTGTGAGGCTGTTTATAGAGAGATCTAAGAAGACAAGGTTAGTACACAAACCAAGCTCGGAGGGGATGGTGGAATTCAAGCCATTGGTGTGGAGACTAAGCTTTTCAAGTGATCGTAGCTGACCTAGAGAAGATGGAATTTGCCCACCTAACGGGTTTTCATAAAGTTCAAGGATACGGAGATTCGAGATCAATCCCAGCTGTTGTGGGATTGCGCCGGTGAATCCATTCTTCCCCAGTAGGAGGTCTTTGAGCCCAGGAAGTTTAGAAAGATCGGTGGGAATCGGTCCGCTAAATGAGTTGTCTGTAAGATTGAGGTATTCGATCTTGCTTAGGTTGGTGACCAGCGATGCTGGTATGTGACCAGTTAGCTTATTTTGTGAAAGATCAAGGTATGTCAGATTCCTGCAACTGAGAATGAACGGTGGGAATTCCGACGCCAACTCATTGAGGTAGAGCGAGAGGTGCATCAGAGAAGGCATGTTCGGAACCTTCGAAGCATCCGGGGACTCTAAGAAGTTTGATCCAAGGTCGAAATGCCTTACCTTTTGGAGGCTGAGAAGCTGGTGTGGGATCGGGCTTGTGAGGCTGTTGTTGAAGAGACGGAGTTCGACGAGCTCCGAGAGGCTTCCTATACCCTGCGGGACTTGTCCAGTGAAGTTGTTGCTGCTGAGATCCAAGTAGGTGAGTTTCGAGAGAGCAGAGATGTTGGGCGGGATCCCACCATGGAGGTTGTTTAATTTGAGGTCGAGGCGGGTGAGGTTGGGTAGCGAAGCGAAGTCGAATTCATCGAGCATGCCAGTGAGACTGTATTTGGGGAGGTTTATTTCGATGACGGTGGAAGATTTGTTGTCGCAGCGGATGCCGATCCAACGGCAGAGATTGGTGGTGTTGGCAATGGACCATGAATTGAGGGAATGGAAGGTTAGGCTGGTTTTCCATTTGATGAGAGCTTCTGCTTCTGTTGCAGCTGATGCTGATGATGTTGTTGATGTGTGCAAGGAAAGCGAGAAAAGGCAGAGAAAAATGAGAAGAAGTGGATTTTGAAGTGGTTTCATGGCAGCTGCTTGTTTGGACTTGGATTCCTCATTTCCTTGCAATTCTGTTCGTGGTTGGATATAAAAGAGATTGGGAAAGAGGCACGAGAGTCAACAAACAGGAGAGAGGAGGAAGTTTCCTTCCGAGCCGGTTTCAACTATCTAGATGTCTTTTGACTGGTTCGCATTTTCGGCATTTATTACACTGATAGCTCAGCTTTGTTTTAAAACTGGCGTTGATGGAATGCAAATGGCTCGAGTTCTAGACCCGATAGGTTCGATAATTTAGTCAACATTTCAGCCAGTGTGTTACGGGAGATTATGAGCCGACCTCAATCGAAGCCAGCTTGGCTCGACCACATCCTAGGATGGTTCAACTGAGCTTAGTTCAAGGTCAGCTCGACCGGACGCGCAACGGCGTCAAATACTTCATCGGGCGGGATCGCAATGTTAGGTAGGTCTGACCCGTGGCGAGATATGGGCTCCGAAGATTTAGACCAAACCGATTGCAAGTGATCGGGGCATATCTGTCTACAATTAATCTGACGTGATCTGACCCCAATTAGGGATAATTGTGCTTGGCTCGTCTGCTTTGTATGAATCCAAACGATTAGTCGAGATACTGCGGTTGAGTCGGGCTTAATCCAGTAACGCCCGATGGCATTAACCGTTGCACCACATTCATAGGGTAACTGACGACATCATCACACTCGCAGTTCTCGCCTAATGGCAAAGATCGTGCTGAGATTGACAGACACAGTCACTCCAACCGACTAGTATAAATAAGGGACTCACCTACAAGAACAGGTATACAAAATCTCTCACCCGAAACCCCATTCACACTACATGGACCCAGATTCCTAACCTGACTTTGGCATCGGAGGGTCCCTGCTTTAGTAAGGGTCTCCTTTGTTTTCCTCCTATGCAGGCTTATGGGGCTCAGTGCGAGTGCTCGGAGCTCAGCTAGGGTAAGCAAGATCTCTGTATCAACAGGATGGATGCAGGTCGGTCTCCATTCCCACTCCATAAGCTTGGGTGAGACAATGGCTGGTTACTTTCAAGGATGAAAATTCTTGCTTGACCTTGATTAGATAGAACCGGCGTGCCTGGCGTGCAAGATGACTTTGTGTGCATGAGATCCACATCGTCCATCAGGTTACCACCCAATTTTTGCCCCACTTCAAGAGTAATGCTATCACAATTCACTCTTCTAATGCGACATGTGGCCTACTATATTCAATGCAACCAGGAATTCTTTTCAGGCAAGGTTTTACGAGATATTAAGAAGAAGAAAAAAAAAAAAAAAAAACATGATATTTTACCTCTTCTTCCGTATTTTAAAATTTAGTCCATTCCACTTCAATTCCATCTCATACCTTGATTTTTGGAACGTCTCTTCCTCGTACGGAGAAGTGTCCTATAAATGGATTGGATGGCAGACAGATACCACTATAAGCCCACTCACATCTAACGGTGGGTGTCCCCATCGCAACTTTTCCTAGCGTGTGGCCTAGCTTAGACCAGCTTAATTTTTGTGCTCAGGATGAATACGAGGCATTGCACTAGATTGGGAGGCTCTAGATTGGGTCGGTCAAGCTTGGTCTATTTTAACATGGTTCCAATCTGATCCATTTAAAAGTCGGTCTGAAGTGGGTAAGGTCTGGTCCGCTTTGATGGGCAGTCAACTTTTCCCTTTGCATTATTGAGGCAGTTGTTTAGGCCAAACATAACATTGAGAGACCGCTGGTAGAGGTTAGGATTGAGATGGTATAAAAAATATACTTGTTTGCAACCTGTGGGGTTAGCAAGTCATTATCATTTAAAAATAAAAAATTTATTAAAAAACATTATCTACTTGATATAGAATTTACATCCGATGCCTTTTTCAAAAAGTTTTCAATAAGCTATCCTGTTAATTTAAGCAATTATACAGAGAACTTTCGGTTAAAATTTTTAATTGTTGTGCGAGCAAAGGGGTTGATGACTTAGCTTGGCCCTGTCTTGATGCTTATGTGAAATCCATCTTACAACCAGGTGCGGCATCACATATTAAGCACATGGCTCAAAAATCAACCCCATCCGTAATCTAAGTAAACCTTGTTATGGGAAGATCCGAGCCCCTTCAATTCCGAGGACTGACATCTCCGTAATCCGATCGGACCCATAAGAGTCAATCTGGAATGATAAATACTACTGAAGGGAAGGAAGATTCCCGGCTCAGTCACAGTCGCGCTCCTACTCTGACGCAAGTAATCGATTCAGAGTGATCTAAGACCGGGACAGTCGATGTAAAGCTAAGAGTCGGTGTAAAGCTAAGACCGAAGACTTCAGGCTGTCCCACTATTGTCTAACCAGAAACGGATAGCTTGACCACTCACATCTGTGTCACCCATTACCGAAAACTTAACTCGACAGGATAGGTCCACCGCCGACCTCGGAGCTTGGAGTGGAGATCTTCGGAATATTCGACAGACAAGTAAGGCCGAGTCCACCATGAGCTTAGGCCGGAGCTCGGCTCGGACTCAGGACGTAGTCTCCGTTGGAATAACTCAATGGCAAAAGCCCATGTGTATGTTGATCTAGGTCCGAGGCTCAAAGTCAGGACCTCTTTGGCCCGAGATCCCGAGCCAAGGCTGGGATTGGATGTGGACGCTCCATGCGCTAAACTAAGAAACTACCTTAAGCAGACACGATCGATTGTTTCGCCCACAGATACGCACAATACGCTACACGATCCCTGAATTATGGACAATATCTCCACGATCATAGAATCCCACTGATTGAGCGAATCGTGCCGAGATTAACGGACCCAGACCGTCCGATAGTCAGGTATAAATGCAATGAGACTCCATTACTACAGGTACGCAACATCTTGCACTCTCTCTCTCTCTCTACACCTGAACTTAGACCTAGATTCTCTTGACCTGACTTAGGCATCGGAGGGTCCCCTGCCCAGACCAAGGTCTCCTTTGCTCATTGCAAGTGTGTAGGTTCGAGACGTTGAAATGGTTCAAAGTTCGTGAATCGGAGTGGAGAGCCGCCCAGATTTAGTCATCAACAAACCCAACAATTGGAAATAGCCTAGGGCAACTCTCATCCTCTAAAATTTTCCTTTGGTATGGCCCACCTGAATTACAAATGGGCCTAATGTTTGAGCCCTGAGCCTAAATTTTGATATGACATCTAATGGTGAAGTGAATTTCATAAAATCGCCACAGTGGGCCCCATAATGTCAAGGGTAAACGTCTCTCACCAAGTGGTTCCTTTAGCATGGTCCACCTGAATCACAAATCATTCTAATTTTTGTACCTGAACCTAATGTTAGATAATATGTTTAATGGTTAAAGTGGATCTCACATACACATCACTGTGCCAGTAAAAAAAAATCAAGGGTGGCAACCCTCTTCCTACAATTAATATATATATATATATATATTTAAAAAACTCATACTTTTAAATTATTCCTCCAAAATCCATCCATAGTTTTTACGGTTAGAGAGTAAAGTGCCTGCTGTTAGTTATGTATATGAATAAGGGCCTGTTTGTTAACACTGAATTTTTGCACTTAACGCGGAATTGGAAAAATGTTCCATGTTTAGTGGTGTTTGTTAATGCGTCATTAAGGTGGAAAAAGGAAAGCGCTAAGTGGTTTGTCACTGAATTTTTTCTGTGACAGGAGTCTGGCTTAATGGTGAATGCAGAATGCGCTCAGTGAATTTTTTATTAAACAAAAATTTTTGTTTTCAAAATTACCCCTTTTTAAGTTACTACGGCAATTTTTTTCTCTTTAAATTGTTTGTGTAATACAAAATCAACTTTTAACCTGTGAAATTTCTTTATGCCCCACCATAATGTATGTGTTTCATTCGTTCCATTCATCCATTTTTAAAGATCATTTTAAGGCTTGATACCAAAAATTAGAGGAATATAAATCTTAGGTGGACCATACCACAGGAAAACAATAGTGATTGGATATCTACCATTAAAATTCTCCTAAGGCCCAATGTACTGTTTATTTGACATCCAATCTGTTGATTAGGTCATATAGACCTAGATGAATGGAAAAAAACAAAAATAAGCTTGATCCAAAACTTTTATGGCCCCCAAAAAGTTTTTAATGGTCGACGTTCATTGAACACTGTTTTTCCTGTAATGTGGTCCACTTGAGATTGGGATATACCTCATTTTTGGTCTCATATACCATAAAATGATCTAGAAACATATATGGACGGCATGGATGAAACACATACATCATGGTAGGGCCCACATAGCACCGACCATCAGCCATTGGCTGGTGACAGGGGAGTAGCCAATCTGTTTCTGCGGGACGCGAATATCCTGCGAAAGCCTTCCGCAGGAAGTTCCGGAAGCGGATTGGCTGGTTTACCTCACATCAACTGTATAGCTGTTGTATTGACTTCAGTAAGTTTTGTGGGTCTGATCATGAGGTATGTGTTATATCCAAACCGTCCATACATTTGATGAGCTCGTCTTAATGCTTGAGACTAAAAATAAGATAGATCTAACTATCAAGTGGACCACACTAAAAAAAGTAGTGGGGGATTGAACGTCTACCATTGAAACCCTTTTTGAGGACACAGAAGTTTTGGTTCAATATGAAATTTGTTTTTCCTCTTTGTTTAGGTCTTCGTGACCTTATAAATAGATTGGATGGAAATAAACATTACGGTGGGCCCTAAGAATTGTTTAACGGCGAAAATCATTATCTCCGCTGCTATTTTTGGTGTGGTCTAGATGATCTTTGGATATGATTCTTTTTTGGATAATGCTCTTAAATGATCTATAAGTGAACAGTGTAAATATAATAAATACATCACCGTGGGGCCATGTAACTTTGATCTCCTTTGAAGCGTTCGGTATAATTCGGAGCTCGAGGAGCGTCAGTGCTCGTCTACAAATGACACGTACCTACAACAGCTATATAGCCGGTGTGTGGTACACCAACCAATCTGCTTCCGAAATTTCCTGCGCTGGAAACTTATGTGGGGCCCACTGTGATGTTTGTGAGAAATCCTCCTCGTCCATCCGTTTTTTGAGTTCATTTTAGGACATGTTAGACATGTTGCCAAAAAAGAACCATATTAAAAGCTCAAATGAGCCGTACTAAAGGAAAATGTGGTTAGGAAAATTCCTACTGTTGAAACCTTCCTGGGTTCAACAGTGATGTTTAGATGCCATCCATACTGTTAATAGCGTCATTCCTATTGGGATGAACTGATAAAAAAAACATTAGCACGAATCAAAACTTCTATGGCCCCACGAATATTTCAACTGTGGATGTTTAATTATCACGTTTTCGGCTCACTTGAGATTTGGATATGATTAATTTTTGGCATGCGCAACATGTCCTAAAATGAACTCACAAAACAGATGGATTGGGATGATTTTTCACAAACATCACAGTGGGCCCCAATTTGACAGGTTGAGTCATGATGTATGTTTTGTATCCACCCGTCCATCCATTTGAAAATATAATTTTAGATAAAGATCTAAAGAATGAGTCAAATTCAAAGCTACAGTAGACCTCACCACAGAAAACAGTGGGGAGAGTGACACCCAGCATTAAAAACTTAAATAGGCCACAAAATTTTTTGATCAAGCTGATATTTGTTTTTTCCCTTCTTTCATGTCTGTGTTAACTTGTGAACAGGATGGATTTCAAATAAAAATCACAGTGAGCCTTAGGAAGGTTTCAACGGTAGGCATTAATCTCGGCACTGTTTTTTGTGGTGGGGTCAACTACATATTTGGATATGCCTCATTTTTTAACTCATGCTCTAAAATTAAATCTCCAAGTAGATGGACGGTGTAGATAAAGCACATACATCAAAGTGGGCCCATGTAACTTGATGACATTACTTCGCTAGCGAATCTCGTGACAATCTTATACAACACATCATGACAATCTTCCCGCTAAGAGGAATTGAGAGCCTAATGATGATATTTTAGTTTTTTTTTATTAAGTATTTTAGTTTATTTGAATTAAATATAATGATTTTATTTTCATTTAATAAAAAATAATTTCTTTATAATGTAAAACATTTCCAAACGAGAGATAGGGGTAAATGTGTCAAATTAACATATTTCAGACATTTAAAATGTTTGTTAACAAACAATTTGTTTCAGATTCAGTACATAATTTTTAGACTTCAACCATAATTATGAAATAAGGTTTTTTACTTCAGATTTCAAATTCGGTCTTTAGACTTTAGATTTAACAAACGGGGCCTAAGTTTTTATATTTTTGTATTGACCATACTGACCTCACTTTACCACACTTAGCATTCTCCCCGTTACTTTGGAACTGGGCTTGGCTCCTAACCCCATCGGACGTGGAGCCCACCTTGTTGTTTGTGAGAAATTCAGCCCATCCATCTATTTTTCTAACTCATTTTAGGGGTTGTTTGGCACCATGGATTTGGGGGGATTTTAAATCCCTTGATTGTTTAGCACCATAAAGTAACCGGGGGTTTCGAATCCCCTCAAATAGGGGGTTTCAAATCTACCGTGAGAGCATGGATTACATCTAAAATCCTTTCAAGAGTTGCATATGTAACATGTGTGTCACTAGATTATTATTCTACACCCACTAATGATATCCCAAAACAATTAGATTATCAATTGCATCACTATAATTACTTTAATATGATGATATGAAAGTGTCATTGTTTGTCAATATACGTGAGTATTGAGTCTGTCAGTCAAGTGAGCCTCAAGTGGAAGATATCAAGATCAAGACTTATCAAGACGAAGGCATACGATCATATTTAAAAAGGTAAACTAAGCCTCATCTACCCAAAATAAACCCTGACAGGTATATGCCCCTATAAGAACCTAACTTACCCTAAACTTCTTTTGAAAACTTCTGATAAGATTATGTTGCCTTTTGCACTTTAAGTATTGGAGGATGTATGAAACAAATAGGTAAAACATATGCCCCGTCGATCGCATTGAGATGCAATCGAGGATATCTTCGATGGAATCAAACATCGTTCGATTACATCGAATACAAGTTCATATAGTCCAGCTACAAAATGAAAATATGCTGGGAATTGTCGTTGCATCGAATACTGTTCGATAACATTGAAACTTATGTTTTGATGACATCAAATACATTTCAATTGCATCGACCTTGTGCTTCCTTCTTCTAAAATCCAAAAATACTCTAAGTGCTCCTCGATGTAATTGAACCTACTTCGATGGCATCGAGAGTAAGTTACCGATGACATTGAAGGATGATCGATAGAATCGAAACTAACACCAGTTTGTCCAGCAAGCTTTCAAGGAAAATCTAATATTTTTGAGCACATCGAAGACCTTTCGATGTTATCGAAATTCAAATCTCGATGCATCGAAGGTCTGTTCGATTGCATCAAACGAGGGACAAAATTGTCCAGCAACCATTGTGTATGTTTCAAAAAGAATCCCAATGGCATTGAATTATCCATCGATGGCATCGAAGTGCACGTCGATGACATGCATTGAAGGATGCTCGATGAGATCAGACAGAATCTGTCCTACACCCAAATAAATATCTTGTGTAGGAAGTCGATGCAATTGGAGAAGGTTCGATGATATCGAAATTCGAATTTCGATGGAATTGACAATGTCAAATTTATGCTTATTTTTTTACCGTTAGGATTTCAGTGTTATAAATACACATGGCTTGCCTCTTGTAAAATGAGCTAAAATTTAAGAGAGTTTGAGAGAGTTGTTACAAGAGTTAATACCCACATCCTCATTCCCTATTTCCTATTAGAGTTCATCATTCAATCCTTTGCACAAGCATTTACTCATATCTTCATTGCTTGGATTAAATCATGAACTCTAGCATTCATTGAGTTTTCAATAGTACCATTCATAGGAAAATTATTGTGCTGAAACTCTTAAATGCTTAGCTCATGAGAATATTCTCTATGTATTTAAATCATATCATTTAATAAAGAAGAACAACCAAACCCTAAACCTCACAATCTCAGAGCATTGATTAAAGAATCAAAAGTAGTTGCAGTTCAAGAAAGCTGAAGACTCTTCATCAATAAAAAGACCACCTTTAGATTGTGCGAGAAAAGAACTCACTCACTTACTTATAAGTATATAGAGTCCATTGAGTCTGAAGCCCTTTCCTTGTATAGGATTGAGATTCAGAGTTTAAGTGACAAACTCACTAAGACCTTTCGTACGCTTCCCACGGGAGAATACGCTATTCTTGTGTAAGATGTGTTACCTTGCATAGGCATTTACCTTGTATAGGCATAGGTTACCTTGTGTAGGCTCCTAGTTGTTTTCCTTTTATAGGACTTGTTGCCTTGTATAGGCATCTAAGGTTGCCTTGTGTAGGCTCCTTAATTAACCTTGTGTAGGTTGTGAAGGTTCATGGTTAACCTGATTTAAAACCATTAGATAGTGAAATTCGGTACACTTTAGGAGAGAGTGCGTCAGCTAGGAGTGGAGTAGGCAAGTAGCCAAACCACTATATATGATTGTTTTTGGGATTGCTCTTGTGCATTGATCTAATTATGTTTATGTCTATCAAATGATTATTATGATGCATGATTAAGTAAATACCTAAACATTGATAGGAATCACATCCCACACGCTCTCACATACACTATCTTCATAGGCTAGTTGCAATTTACAAGTACATCTCATGTAGCCTATGTATTTGGACCCTCTTGGCTTGGAAGCCATAGAGTTACTTTGCCTTACTTATATTGATTGAAGTTAGGCATTGTTTATTGTTATAAGGAAATAATATTTGAAAAGTCCTATTCACCCCCCTTTAGGGCACTTGGACTAATTCCATACTTCTACTATAGCGATTCTACCGCAATTTCATTATCAACACCACCCAAAAATTCTCCATGTAAATCAACAATTAAAAATCGTTGGTTAGTCACTCGAACATTATCTTGTGCTTGTGGCCTATCCGATATTGGGAATTTCATCATTTTTGGGCAAAACATATATTTCAGAGGGCTTGTTACAACCATTGTGTCAAATATTACATACGTCACTAATTAGAGATATTAAAGTTGATTTAGTAATTAAATTCAAACCCCCGTAAATATACCATGCATAACTACTTTTGGATTAAAATTGATTCCCAATTAAAGGTGCTAAACACCATAGGAGGATTTCAAATCCAGGGGGTTCCAAATCCACACTCCCAAACAGGCCCATAGTATACACACTCCAAAGTGAGGCAAATCAGAAGCTTTAAGTGGGCCCCACAATGGCCCCAAGATGTTTCAACGGTGGGGGTTCAATCCCACTATTTCTAGTCATTTGGCCCATTGGAACTTATATCGGCCTCATTTTTTTTAGCCTATGACATGAAATGATCTGACAAATAGATGGACTGGGTAGATTTTTCACAAACATCATCTGGCCCCTTAAATGTTTTGACGACGGGCATTTAATCCCCACTATTTTACTTTCGCTTGGCCTACTTGAGCTTTAGATTAGCTTCATATTTAGTCCCATGACCTAAAATGAGATGACAAAATAGATAAACGGAGTAATTTGTCACAAACATCATGGTGGCCCCGTAGGTTAGGCAACCCTTGCCTTCTGGACTTAAATCTCCAACAAACATCTTCTCTGATACATTGATTGACCATACCTTGGGCCACTTTGATGTTTAGCATAAGTCTACCCCGTCTATTTGTTTTTTCGATCATTTTAGCATATAGGCCTAAAAATGTGGCATATCCAACGCTAAAAGTGCCCCAGATGGCCTTAAGATGTTTCAATGGTGGGCGTTCCATCTCGCTCTTTTTTATTGTGTGGCCCATTGAGCTTGGTATAGTCCTCATTTTTTAGCCCATGCTAAAAAAAAAAAAAAAAAAAAAAAAAGTGTCACACTAAAAAATCCGGGTATAGAGTGTGCACCCTCAGACTCGAGTTTCAGTTTGTAACTTGTACACAAAGTGTACTAACTTCATTTGTTAATCATTTTAATCAGATGTGAGAATTACATTCATTTTAAGTTTCATATAATTTTATCGAATTCCAATCGCATATATAAAACACTTAGCACCAATCAACCAGGCATATATAAATCTTCACGACCATTCAAATAACATAAATCTCAACCATCATTTATTTGTTATAGTATCTTACTATAAATATGTTTATTCCAGACTCATAATGTCTCAATCAAATAAATTTAAACAATTGCTTAAAATCCCACAATCAATGCTAATATGCATTGTACGCCAATCAAACTATCATAGCAAATAAATCAAATAATTAGGAATGGTCTAATGCTGCCAATTTATCTTTAGACAAGTATGATCATGTTTCACATGGGTCATGTTGAGGTTCAGTGGCTCCTTCCAGTTCATATGCCACATCGTCTGCTAACAACTCACCTGTATGATTTTTCTATCAATAAAAAGGTAAGTTAGTCAGGTTTAGAGAAATAACATAGTAATAAATATAACAATTAAAATAATACAAAACATTAAATGGAAAAATGTATGCACATGATGTATGAATGCGCCAGATTGGATGATCGCCCATCTACTTAGGTTAGAGATCGCCAACCCGCATCCACCCGTTGGGTGAACTTCCACCTTTTAGTAGGCATGGGCTTGACTTACATTTGGTAACGCTCTATCAGGATCGACATTTCTTTCAAGGAGGGCTCCCAAGATTGGGCATGTGGTATGCAGATATGATGGATGATGTATGATTTCATCATTTCATAAAACTTGTCTTAAATTAGAATGTAAGCACGTGATTCTATCATTTAAAAAAAAATAAAAAATTTAATGTGAAAACATAAATTAGAAGGTGACACGATTTCATAAATCAACATCAGTTAGATCAAAACATCGATCAATCAATTGCATAAACATTTTTATTTTAATTTCCATGAACATGAGACATGTTGGATTACTCACCTGAGTTTAATAGTGTAGAACTCACAAGGTTATCAGGCTGATTTGAATTAAAAAATCTTATCAATTATATCCACAATATTGTTATTCATCCAGTTATATTACACGGTAGGGTCCACCTTTGATTAACATCCTAGATGGTTAAACCCTAAATGAACAAATAATTAAAATATTTATATATAATATGTTCATTAAATTCAGATTTTTGAAAATTTTGTTCAGACAGCTGTTGATTGATGCCATCAAATCGATAAAATACACTTTAAGGTACATAAATCGTTGGACAAAATTTAACACCTCGATCGATTGATGGACGATACTCAGATTAACTGGATTAAAAAAAAATTAATGGGAATTTTCTTTGGTTAGGGGTCCTGGGTCTATTTAACCAATTTAGACAAACACTCTCAGATTTGACTAATGTGACACATTTGATAGTCAAATCGATTTAGAAGTTAGGGCACTTGTATATTTTAGTCTTAGGGATCGTATGATCCATATAGATCTAATATGATTCGACCATATGCACATAAATTAATTTATGCGACAAGAAGATTTGCATGAAATCTTAACTTTCTATCGTCTTTACATCATATCTATACACAAATTGATGTGATGAACGTGTGGTCGATCCACACCGTTCATTGCATAAATCAAGTCAAATTACATTAATTGTATAAAAATTAATGAAAGAATGACAACAAACTTACCGGATCTAAGCTCTTCAAAATCTTCTCTCCCTCTCTCTCTTTCTCAGTCCTACGTAAGGTGTCTTTTAATTAATATTTAAGTTGGAGTATAACTCCTCTTACAACACCTTTCTTAAAAGGAAAGGCTCATTTAGAGGTTGTGAGATATGAGGAGAGGTAGAGAGATAAAATGAATAGAGATAAGAGATTAAATAAGGGATTAGGGACACTGTTTTGATAAAAGAGAGATGCGATATTAAATCTTTCTCTCAATTTCATTTTTTTGTGGGCGTTACAAAAGGTTTGGAGTAATAGATAGACGGGGAAGAATTGTTACAAATATCCAGTGGCCACGCGAATGTTTTAGTAACCAGTGCTTAATTCCAACTTTTTCACGATTCTTTCACCCACTTGAGCTTTAGATCAACCTAATTTTTAGCACATGCCCTAACAGTTGGAAAAATGGATCGACTGAAGTGGATCTGTCACAAACATCATGATGCATCCCACCTACCCACCTACAATTAAGATACCCTTGCCGTCTGGACTAAAATGTCCACCAAACTTTTGGCTCGGTGCTAACATAACTCCAACTGTATCATGGGGCCCACCTTAGTGCTTGTAAGAAATCCACCCTATCATTTGTTTTTCCAGCTTATTTTATGGAATGACCCAAAAAATAGGCAATTTCTAAGCTTAAACTGGCCCCATGATGCCCTAAGATGTTTTAATGACAAGCATTCAATCCCCCAGTTTCCTACGGTGTGGCCCTCTTGATCTCTGTATCTGGCTCATTTTTTGTCTTGTTCCCTAAAATGAGCTGAAAAAACATATGAACATAGTGGATTTATCATACACATCCAGTGACCACATGAATATTTCAACATATGGATTTCAATCCCTACCATTTCCTTTTCATTTGGCCCACTTGAGCTTTGTATCAACCTCATTTTTTAGCCCATATCCTAAAAATTAGATGGCAAATCCGATGGACAGGGTGGATTTGTCATTTTTTGGCTCATGCCTTGCAATTAGGGTGGATTTGTAATTTTTGGCTCATGCCCTACAATTTGGGATGCACCCGTTGGACTTACATTCCTGTACAATTTACCATAGCAGAGGAAAAGGGTAATGGAAACCACCAACCTCACCCAATATGATGTAGTCCTGAACGTAGGGCTCACCTTGATGAAGGTATCATATGTCTATATTGTTCATCTGTTTTACTAGCTCATTTTACCATATGTACCTAAAAATAAAGTCCATCAAAAATTTAAGTAGACCATAGCACGGGAAACAATGGTGATTGACCATTAAAAACTTCTTATGATTTGTGACCCTATCAACAACTTGGAAAGCATTAAACAGGCTAAGATGGGGTAAAATGAGAAGGCAGTACTTCTGTTATTTGGCAGAGGTAAAACCATGAGAAGGGTCAAATAATAATATTTGTGGGCAACTAGGGGTAAAAGTGGTATTTATGTAGTTAACCGCTCCATTCGTTAGGTATCTCTTAGTGAGTAATATATAAAATGGGTAGGTAGGTTTTGTGAAATAGTTTAAAATGCAAGAGATGTTCAATCCAAAGCTGATGATGCATGCCGACATAGAAAAATCCTCACAAAAATAGAGATTAAAAAATATGTATACAGACATCACCCTTGATTTTTTTATAGGTTTACTGTAATGTTTATGTGAGATCCACTTTAACCATTAAATGTGTAATTCCATGTCAGAGGGTAAAATTACAGTAACTTAGTCACACCAAAGGAAATAATTCAGAGAAAGATGCTCAACCTTTTTTTTAGAGTTTAATGATATAAAATCCATACCAACTGGATGCGCGCGACACCAAACTTTAGGCTCAAGGCCTGACTATCATGCCTATCCATGATTCAGGTGGGCCACACCAAGATAAATAGTTGAGAGGGTGACGGTTGCCCTCTATATTATATTCACTTATATAATCCACTTAAATCACAAATGAAGCTAAATGTAGTGTAAGGGAACTAATGGAACATCGTCTGATGTACCCACTTGCTGGTGTGAATTTTAGGAAAACATCACCTGCCCATCCGGGCTGACGATTCCTCCACTCATGCAGCATTCCAACGAAGATATATACTCAGATGATAATTATACTTATATTGAAAACTTTATTTTAAAAAAATGTATTGAAATGTAAATTATATATGTAGGTACTGTACTTCAATAAAATTTATCGTTTACCTCGTTATCTAAAGATTCTAATGTCTGGAAAGGGATTGATATCCGCAGGGCCCTTACTCATCAGTATCCACACCATTCATGGTGCCCGAAATCCACGATCAGAGCCCTTAATCTTGTAAAACCATAGATCTTGTGTAAATGACATAGATTATACGAACTAGTAACCTGCAAACAAACAGTTACAAGTTAGAACTAAATATACTCACGTTGGATGTGCAAAAGTCTTTAACCTAATGGGTAGGGCATAACGACGGTTGTAATTCTGTACTGTTTCCATCCATGATAGAACTTGGTATATGAACGGTCTTGATTACAAAGAGAGGCCAATAAACTACAATGTTGGCGGACTCAAGAAGTATAATTTTGGGTGGTCTCACTAACTACCAAACCAATTTACAAATCAGTTGTTATTTCTACATTGCGGAATTGACAGATTGTCTATGCATCAACAATGGAGATTCAAAGCCATAAACTAAAAGCGTACCTGATTGGGAAGACATTTCGCCGACAGGAATCTTGATCTTCCGCACCTTACACCTTTAGGAGAACCTTCAATGGAACTAGGGTTTCTCGCTTATGTTGGTGAGAGGACCAAGACGTCTATTTATAAGAAAGAGGGCTAGAAGCTTACCCATCACACTTCTTCCTCTAGGGACTCCACACCATAGGTTTCCATATCTGTCTTAATAACGGAGTATAGGGACATCGGTTCAAGTGTCCCGCCCCAAACCTATTTGCAATGATCACAACTGTAGTGGAGGCCCACTTAATCGCTCAATCTGAATAATCCAACGGTCAGATCTGATGATCATGTGTGGCCCACTTGATAGGAGTCTTACATTCTCCCACTTGGGCTACACTGATCTCTGAAAGAAAACAAAACATTTTATTTTAATTGTGAAAACAATTTTTGAAAAATGTATTTTCTTTTGAAAGTTCCTAATGGGCGCCCTACTGAATTTTAAAATAATACCGTTGGATATTTATGAACAACACTTGTCAGATCCGGTCCATCAAGACTACAGATATTGAATTGTGGTAGTCAACACAACATTTATACATTTCGAAGTGCGACAAATCACAATCACGAATACCAATAGCCGCAACGACATGGATAAAAGATATGAGTTGTGGTATGAAGATTGCACATCTAATTTGATCACATGTGCCTACCTTCAAGTGGTCCATCTAAACGTGTCACCAAGACACAAACCAAAGTCTTGCTTACTCAAAACTGAAAGTGCACACTGAAGGAGAAGCAAAATATGAACTGAATAACAGAATCATCAATGCATATAAAAGAGATCTCTGAAGTGACTGTACATAGTCAGATCAATACTGAAAACTCCCACTATTCAAATATATCTTTGGGATCTACACCTCTCATAGACGTTATATGTTCCTTAAAGAGCATAATACTTTCTTAACAGCTATCCAATGGTTCATTTCTGAATTGCTAAAGTACCTACCCAACATTTCAACTACAAACGCAATATCCTGATGCGTACAGACTTGGGCATACATGATGCTCCCTACCACTGACGCATATGGAATATCTTTCATCTTGTCCTTTTCTAGGTCGTTCTTAGAATGCTGAAATTGGCCAAACCTGTCACCTTTTACAATAGGTGCTTGGCCAAAAGCATAACCTTGCATGTTAAACCTTTCGAGAACCCTATCGATATAGGCCCTCTGTGACAAGCTAAGCAGTCCACGAGATCTGTCTCGACTAATCTGAATGCTGATGACAAATGATGCATCACCAAGATCTTTCATCTCAAGGTTTTGAGATAAAAATTTCTTAGTTTCAAGCAACAGTCCAATGTCACTACTGGCCAACAAAATGTCGTCAACATACAAGACTACAGTAATAAAATTTACTCCCACTGATTTTCACGTATATACACTCAACCGCAGTGTTTTCAATGAAACCATATGAAGAAACAACTTTATGAAACTTTAGGTACCACAATTGTGATGCCTATTTTAACCCATGAATTGTCATCTTAAGAGCTCATTAGGTACCACAATTGTGATGCCTATTTTAAGGCACTCATTTTCTGGTTCTAGTCTGTTCACTTTAATGCAATGTATGCAGACCCCAAAGTCTGAGAAGTTTAGATAGTGAAGAATTCTTTCACGCACAAGCATTTTCAATCTCTCACGAGAGATATGGCCTAATTGCCTATGTCACAACATGAAAAAATTTTCATAATCTAACCTTCGCTTAATGCCTTTAGTGTTTACATGTGAGGAGTTAATACTGTAGACATGTGAAACATCCAAATCTAGCTGATAATGGTTATTAACTAAAGTGTCAAAATCAATCACAACTGAATCATAGGAAATACTTAATTTTCCATTTTCAAATGTGAACCCATAATCAAATTTGTCTAAACAAGAAATGGAAACCAAACTGCACCTTATATAAGGCACATAAATAGTATCTACTAGATCAAGAAAGAGTTCTGACGATAACTTAAGTCTACAGACTCCATTAGCTTCCATGTCTGCTCTAATGTCGTTTCTCATATAGACCGATTTTTCTGCATTAGTTGATGTCTAGCTTTGGAGCATATCCTCCATGGAATTACATATGTGAATAGTTACACCAGAGTCTATCCACCAGAGTCTGTGGACAAATCAGCTAAATTAGATTCAAAACAGACTAAACTCGTTTCTTACCCTTAGAAACGAGTCATTCTTTAAACTCTTCGCAATCCTTCTTTTGATGACCAGGCTTCTTGCAGAAGAAGCAGCCATCATTAGGTTCCCTCTTTTTCTTCTTTGATTTTTCCTCAGAGTTAGGCTGATTTCCACCTGCAGGACCCGAAGAATGATTTCCTAAATTATTCTTCCTTTTTTTATTATATACTTTTTCGTCTTTGACCAGATGTCACTAGGTGTGCACTCTATGTCTTGCTCAACCTTCTGAGTCTCTCTTCCTCTTGAACGCACTGAGATATCAGTTTGCTCAATGTCCACTTTTCCTTTTGTGTATTATAGCTTATATGAAATTGACCGAACTGCGGAGGTAGAGAGTTCAGAACTAAGTAAACCAGGAGTTCATCCACAATCTCAAGGCCTAATGCGCGGATTTTGACCACCACATCTGACAACCCACCGATGTACTCCCTAATGTTTCCTTGACCGTTATAGGTGGCTTGAGTTAGATTATGCAAAAGCGAACTCAGCTCAGCTTTATCCGACCTTATGAATCGGTTCCCTATTTCGGTTAGAAACTCTTTGGCTTTCTCAGTGTTGGGCATGACACCCTGCATGGTCTCAGAGATCGAGTTCTTTATGATCTTGAGACACATTTTGTTCGACTTGGTCCAGGCATTGTAGTAAGCCTTTTCTGAATCCGTACTCGAGTCAGTTGGAACGGGAGGCTCGGCTTCCTCCAGGGCCGGATCTAAGTCCATGCAACCTAGGACTATTTCAACGGACGATTTCCATTTTTGATAGTTGGACCCAGTAAGCAAAGGTATGAAATTGAATTGGTTTAAAACATTAGAAACAATCATGGCTGGACAAATAAAGCATAACATTCACATTAATAGAATGAACAAGTCCCACAAAATAATACATTAATGTAAACCTCAAACATTATACATGTATTAACATTTGATTGATTTTGGGCCTTCAATCAAATGATCCAGAATGATGATGTGCCATAGTTATCAAATTCTGGCAAGAGCCCGGTGTATCATCGCGATTCCTCCTTTGGGCAAAATTACGACACACAAGAGGCTCTACTAAACATGAAGCTGACTAGTGGTAGTGAAATAAACTTAAGACGTCCATCACCTTTGGGCAAAATGAATTTCTCAAACTTATATATAACCATCACTAATCACTTCACCCCGCTCATATCCTGCCAAGTGATGATACCTCTTTGTTCTGACCACCACCCGCTATGGAAATGAACGCAACTAAATGCAATCCTAATATGGGTGGTCACCGTATTCCATAAATTGAAGTCTGAAAGTAAAAAATTTCGCCAATTGAGGTCACTTTGGTTGCTAACACAATCGGCTCCGATCCCCACTCCCGGACCCAAGGATTGCTACATGGTCTTACCCAAAAACGGACCATTCTGAAATGATTCTGAGTTGGCCCAAAATATGACTGATGTTGACCGCCTATAGGGTAAGCATATTCTGAAGTAATGGTTGGATTAAAATCCTGATGGTCAACAACTTACTATCAGCCTTAAACATATGGGTAATGACCCTATTTGGGTCAGATTAGAACTAAATAGAAATTTTAACCATATATACTTAATTACATGAGCCATTTATCAAATAAAACACACCAACCATCAATAAAATCATATGAGTTTTACTTGTGCTGAAAAATGGGCCAAGTACAGTTATGCAAGGTTAAAATCATCACCTTCAGACAATGAGCTCAAATATCCAGATGGGCCCAAAATGTCTAAACAGTAGTAATACATAAAGCTAAGAGGTTGGGTCTAAAATTGGGTCACAGGTCAAACTGAAGTGGGTCATGGCTCAACTAAAATGGGCCTGAGAACTACTGAAAATGAGCCCAAATCATTGGAACTAAGCCCAATACCTCAGCCCATATAGTAGAGGCCCATGGAGAATCCAAACTTTAGATCCAGAGTACAGGCCCATTAACTTGCTCAAATTTTATAAACAGTTGACCCATCACATGACTCTTAACAGAAATGTAATATAAAAAAAAAAAAAAAAAAAAAAACCAAAATCTGAGCACAACTAGTTCCAACAAACATGGCCAGACTATGGGCTTGAATAACTTAGAAGACACCCAAAGTTTGCTTGAAATAAAACTGCAAGTGGGCCCCCAAAAAAAAATAAAAATTGGATCACAAACTCACAATATATAATGGGTATTGGGCCAAGGCTAAACAATCCAAGCCCGCTGGAAACACTTAAAGGCCAGCCCAATAAGTCTTACAACCAGGTCCACCAGCAATGCCATGTGTGGGGCACATCGTGTTGTGTACATGCATCCAATCTACAATATGGGCTCTGACATGAGAAAGGAATGGGCAACTACAAACACTAGCTATTCCAAGACTTAAGCATGCACACACTTGACTGATTTTGAAAGTTTTAAGCATTGAGTGGCCCGCCTAAACTTATGATCCGTCTAATGTTTAGGGAGGGCAGAAAACCTAGCCGCATCTGTCAACTACCACAACCGAAATCCTAGCCACCATCACCGTTCCAACAGTTTCCATGATAGCCAGAAATAAAGGGGAGCTATTTCCATTGTCGATGACCCCGGAGGAGACGGTGCCTCCATTACCGTTGATTGGTGCAAAAAATCGCGGGATTACGTGACAACTCACGATGGTGGCTGCCAAATCCAGCCACAGTGATCGAATCACAGCCGGATCTGATGAGAGAGGTGTGGGTTTTCGCCATCAATGGCAGACGGTGGCAGGATGCCATTCATGGTGGCGGATACCATGATTGCTAGAGATGAATGCTCACAACACTAATGCCGCTGTCGTTCCCTCTGAAACGCAACTGTCCACCCTAAATCGCAGCCGTTGTAACAGGGTTTCCATGGCTATCGGCTTTAATGCCATCCATGAGATGGGTTCGCGGAATCCAGTTGTATGTGCGAAAACCTTGACAACATGAACGACACACAGATGTCGAAGGTGCCAGAATTCCCTGTTAACAACATTGCCGGTTTTCATGGCCACCGACTCCCAATGGCAGGTAGATGATGGATTTGCAAAACCCTGTTAGCATCATTACAGATCTGATAGTACGAAATGGTAGGCGTTAAATGCTGCTAACAAATCTGGAAAGTCACGATGAGTGCAACGTTTGCTGCCCTTAGGATCGTGATTTCATCGTCACTGATAGAGACGGGGCTGAATGGGAAGACAATGATTTTGAAAACCCTTACTATTACGAGTAAATCCGACTAAGGCAACATACCGATCTCGACGTTAACAAAGGCATCCACGTTTTAGGTGAATCTGACTGTGCTCAGGTTGGGGTAGATCTAAATCCATGAAATTCCCAAGATCGATGCATAGGATGCTCTGATACCAAATGTTATTTCTACATTGCGGAATGGACAGATCGTCTATGCATCAACAATGGAGATTCAAAACCATAAACTAAAAGCGTACCTGATTGGGAAGACATTCTGCCGACAAGAATCTTGATCTTCCGCACCTTACACCTTTAGGGGAACCTTCAATGGGACCTCTAGGGTCTCCACACCATAGGTTTCCATATCGGTCTTAATAACGGAGTATAGGGACATCGGTTCAAGTGTCCTGCCTCAAACATATTTGCAATGATCACAACTGTAATGGAGACCCACTGAATCACTTAATCTGAATAATCTAACTGTCAGATCTGATGATCATGTGTGGCCCACCTGATAGGAGTCTTACATCAGTCTCATACATAATCAGGGAGACCAAACAGTGCATAAAAGGAGATAATAAAAATGAGCTGATGACCTCTGATTTAACTGAAGAGACGGTCCTTGAGGATTCCGTACATGTTAGGCAATAGATTGATGATCCAAACCATTTAGGATAAATATGACAACGGCTCAGATTCAACGAAACAAAATTCAACCACCAAATGGGTGGACGCAACTTGAACGTAACACGGGGTTATAGGATTGCGTACTGAGTAAGTCAGTAAGTTACTACTACAGCGTACCGACTGAACTCTGTGGGACCCACTTTCATGTGTATGTTATTATCCATGCTGTCCATCCCTTTTAACAGCTCATATCAGGGAAGAGCGAAGGATATCAAAAACTCAAGTTGAACACACAACAGGAAATGGAGGGATAATAACTTCCACTGTTGAAACCTTCCTGACTCCACTGTCGCTTATTTGAAATCCAACCTGTTCATAAGGTCACAAAGAGATGAATAAAGGGAAAACACAAATATCAGATCGATCCAAAACCTCTGGCTCTCATAAAGTTTTCTACGTTAGAAATTCAATCTACACTGTTTCCTGTGGTGTGGTCCACTTGAGCTTTGAATATGCATAGATTTTGAGTTAATGCTTAAAATGATATGATAAAATGGATGGACGGAGTGGACAATACACATAGATCACGGTGGGCCCTACAGAGTTAGTACGCTGTAGCGTATTGAGTTATTGTTGGGCATGTCCAAATACTAGAAGAATAACTTCGGTACACTGGAAGTGTGTGATGGATGATACGCAGGCAGAATTAAATTACTTAGAATTGCATGCGTTGAATAGTTCATATTACAATTGCTTAGATGCATCATGAACAAAAAATAACACTTAGGAAACATTTATTGGACAATTAAAAATGAAAAATATCCAATGGCTTTATTTCAACAACCAATATTCCATGAATCAGGAGTTAGGATTGTTCGACCAACCTGAGTTTGAGACTGTGACTTACGAAAACTGAGCCCCACAATTTAGTCGGTTTAATTAGTGTTAAGACATGACCCGCTTACAATTTCTGAGTGCCTGTGTATGAAGTGTCACACGCAGCCTAAGTACCAAGTAACTCCCAGGCGGCTGCCCGGCCCTCATTGGTGGAGAGAGGGGCCGCTGGACGCCGTTTAGCTAGTGACGCTGCCATCAGCCAGGTAGGTAGTCGTCGGTGCTATGTGGACCCCACCATGATGTATATCTTTTATCCATGCCGTCCATCCATTTTTACAGATAATTTTAGTCTTAATCTAAAAAATGAGGTAGATATAAATCTCAGGTGGACCACACCATGCGAAAATAGTGGCGATTGAATGTTCACCATTAAAAACTTTTCTGGGGCCACTGTAATGGCATTTGAGGAAACCTACTCACCCATGGTCGGTACTCTGTGGGTCCAAATTAACATGATGTATATGTCTCATCCATTCATTCCATCCATTTTTTCAAATAATTTTATGGTATGGGCCACACAGTATTGATAGAACTCTTACCATTAAAAGCTTCTGGTCACTGCAAAAGTTTTGGATTAAGCCTATATTTGTTTTTAACCTTCATCGGGGTCTATATGACATAATCTGAAGGTTAGATGTCAAATAAACATTATAGTAGGCCTGAGGATGTTTTTAATGTTTGACATTCAATCACTGCTGTCTTCTCATGATGTGGTCCACCTAAGACTTTTATCTACCTTATTTATATGTTAAAACATTAAAATGATGTTTAAAAATGGATGGACAGTGTGAATAAAATACATAGATCACGGTGAGGCCCACAGACCAATTACCACTAACCACCTCGTTAGAGGCAGCGTCACTGGCCAAACCGTGTCCGTTGTTTGACACCCAACATATCGATTTGGTCATTCAGGCTGGGATGAAGGGAAAAAGCAAATATTAACTTGATCTAAAACCTCTGAAAAGTTTCTAATAGTGGGCATTCACTCAACACTTTGTGGTCCGCTTGAGATTTGATTCAAGCTCATTTTTGGGCTCATACCATTAAATGATCTGGAATACTTTTGTGAGATGAGTGAGCTCATCTCAGGACATAAGGCCAAAAATGAGCGGGATCCAATATTCAAGTGAGCTGAAAACACATGAATTTAACGCTCACGGTTGAAATATTTGTGTTGACACGGGAGTTTTGAATCAGCCTAATATTTGTGTTTTCAGTTCATATTAGAAGAAATGATGTTACGATCAATATGGATGGCATATAAACATCACTGAGGTTTCAACAGTATTAATTTCCCTATCCGCATTTTTCTTTAGTCCGGCCCACTTAATTCCTGGATCGTCACTTTTGGTTCGAAGTTCTAAAATTATCTCACGGTACGGATGGGTCTCATACATCACTGTGGCCACACCTAGCTTTCAGCACAGTAACGTCCTGCGAAAGCCTCTCGAAGGAAATCCGCGTCCGAATTTCTTTATGCCGCCTGGCGCTGCGGGAACACGTGACTTGGCGGTGCCGGTCGAGTAGGAAACGGATTGGCTATTCCCATGATGTATGTGTTTCATCCATGCCGTCCATCTATTTTTATAGATCATTTTATTGCATGAAATAAAAAACGAGATATATATCAATCTCAAGTGGACCACAATACAGAAACAGTGTTGAATGAACGCTGACCATTAAAAACGTTCTGGGGCCATAAAATTTTTTTATCAAGCTGATATTTATTTTTTCCCTTCATCTGGGTCTTTATGACCTAATCAACATATTGGATGTCAAATAAACAGTACAGAGGGAGTTAGGGGGATTTTAATGGTGGATACCCAATCATTATTGTTTTCCTGTGGTGTGGTCCACGTAAGATATATCTCTATAATATTTGTATCAAGCCCTAAAATGATATGTAAAAATGTATGAACGAGATGGATGAAACACATACATCATGCTGGGCCCACAGAGCACCGACCATCAGCCACGGGGCTGGTGTCAGGGGATATAGCCAAACCGTCCCCGGTCGAGTACCGTCGCTGGCTCACTTGGATAAAGAAGAAACACCAAAGCGGGTGTCTCCAAACGTGGGGCCCACTTTGATTTATAGGTTGAATATCCACGCCGTCCATCAGCTTTTACAGTTCACTTTAAGGCATTATCACAGAAATGAAGCAGATCAAAATATCAAGTGGAATACAGCACAGCAAATGGTGTTGTTTGACCATTAAAAACTTCCTGCTTTCTGTGATATGGTCCAGCTGCGTCATTTTTTGAACCATGTCCTGAAATGCGCTCAAACTGATGGACGGTGTGGATATATAACACGTACATCAAGGCGGCCCCGCTATCAAAGTGAAACACGCACTACGGTGGTAGCCGGATAACACCTAATCCGCCCCTTTTTTCGCCCCAATCCTGCATTCCTTTGAGTGGTCTTTGTCAGCGTTGTCACCTTGCACGTGATAAGGAGGTACACGTGTGCAAGATCGAGCTCCCGCTCGTTTTAAGTAACTTTCAACACGTGAGTTGAGACGCTCACATGGTGCACTGAGCGATTTCCAGTTTGTCCAAAGAAATCCATGGCTAGGTGATCCAAACCGTTGGCCTGGGCATGGTGTCCCGACCTTGGATGGACGATGGGTGAAATCCTACCAAGTTGTAAGATCATGGCCGTTAATCTTAGATCTTTTCCTAATTGAACGTGTTAAGGTTAGGATTATCCTAGCTGGCGAGATTCCGTTTGTTGCATCGAGGACAATTAGGCCAGCTAACTACAGTAATGGTTAAAAGACTCTGCAGGTCGGAGAAACTCGTTAGATCTTGAGTTGAGTCAACCCGGACGAGTCGATCCGAGTCACTTTCTTTCTCTCAATTAAAGGTTCGGATAGCATTGACCTTTAAAAAAAAAGTGGATATCTGTGGTGAGGCCCACCTTCTGGACGGTTTACTCTGCCTACAAGTCATAATGATGCCGGCTCACAAACATTCAAAGCCGCCGTTTTCTTTTTTGAACATTACAAAGGTTGGCGTGTGACCTCATATCAGCTGGATATCAGCTAAGCACGGGCACAAGCAAAAGTCAAAAAAACCTGTGAGGGGAATCTTCTAATTTCACGGGTAATTTGATCGTACTCGCCTATGGGCAAATTATCTAGAGCGATACCACCCTCTGTATATTTTCAGAAGGACTTTTTGATAACCTTTGGAGTTTGTTTCGAACGAAAATGCCCCTAACCTTGGATCAGGACTTGTAACATTTTTCAGGGAAGAAGAAGTTACCTCGTATTTAATGCCAAGAAAGTAATATATACGGAATCCTTTTATTGTGTGCGAGCAAGGACCAAGCTTGTGGGGCCCACATTGATATATGTGTATAATCTATGCCGCCCATCCTTTTTGCTGTGTCATTTTAGGGCTAGGGCCCAGATATCAGCCTGATCCAGAGCTTGTGTGAGTCACATAATAGAAAATAATGGTGATAATGGAACCTGTTGTTGAAACTTTGCAGGTTCACTGTGATGTTTGTTAGAAGTGGACATGCCCAAGTCAGGACTTTTTTAGGCCCAAGCAGAGCAGGCCGACAAGGTGGACGGAATGGATCACCCCATTGTGGGCCTTAAGCTATGGTACCAATGATTTGGTAGAAGAGGATGTGAACACGTTCAAAACCACGATCCATACAGCATGATAATCACGACCCATATAACATGGTAACTATGATCCATGCAAACCACGACCCAAATAGGCCCACACTGATATGTGTGTATAATCCATTTCACCCATCCTTTTTGTCGTGTTATTTTAGAGCTAGGGCCCAAATATCAGCCCAATCCAGTGCTTTTATGGCCCACAAAATAGAAAATAATTGTGACAGTTGAAAGTTTCCAAGCTCACTGTGATGTTTGTTAGAAGTGGACAGTGCCCAAGTTAGGATTTTTTGGGCCCACGCCGAGCTGGCCGATAAGGTGGATGGATCAGATCACCCCTTTGAGGGCCTTAAGCTATGGTACCAATAGTTTGGTAGAAAAGGAATTGAACACGTTGCAAACCACGATCCGTATAACATGACAACCACGACCCATATAACATGGCAACTACGACCCCAAATGGGCCGCAGTTGTATGGATCGTAGTTGTCATGTTATATGGGTCTTCGTTATCCTGTTATATGGGTTGCAGTTGTATGGATCGCAGTTGTCCTGTTATATGGGTCATAGTTATCCTTTTATATGAGTCGCGGTCGTAGTTGTCCTGTTATTTGGGTCTTAGTTGTCCTAGTATATGAGTTTCAGTTGCATGGATCGCAGTTGTCCTGTTATATGGGTTGTAGTTATCTTGTAATATGGGTCACGGTCGCAGTTGTCATGTTATTTGGGTCTTAATTGTCCTGTTATATAGGTCTCAGTTGCATGGATCGCAGTTGTCCTGTTATATGGGTCACAGTTATCCTGTTATATGGGTTGCGGTCGCAATTGTCCTATTATATGGGTCATGGTTGTCATGGGTCATGGTTATCATGTTATATATGGCCTACAATGAGGTGATCTGATCCTTCCACCTTGTTGGCTAGCTTGCTGTGGGCCCAAAAAGTCCTGACTTAGGCCCACATTGATGCTTGTTAGAAGTGGACAATGTCTAAGTCACCATTATTGATGTTTCAACAATCACCATTATTTTCAAAAAGTCCTAACTTGGGCCCACAAATGATCCATTGATGTTTCAATAGTCACCATTATTTTCTATTATGTGGGCCACACGAGCACTGGATCAAGCTGATATTTGGCCCATAGCCCTAAAATGACATGGCAAGAACGATGGGTGGCATGGATTATACACATACATCAATATGGGGCCAAGTCAGGACTTTTTGGGCCCACGGCAAGCTGGCCAACAAGGTGGTTGGATCAGATCACCCCATTGTGGTCCATATATAACATGATAACCACGACTCATGACAACCACGACGCATATAACAGGACAACTGCGACCGCGACCCATATAATAGGATAACTGCGACCCATATAACAGGACAACTGCGATCCATACAACTGAGACCCATATAATAAGACAATTGCGATCCATACAACTAAGACCCATATAACAAGACAACTGCGACCCAAATAACAGGACAACTGCGACCACGACCCATATAACAGGATAACTGCGACCCATATAACAGGACAACTGCGATTCATACAACTGAGACCCATATAACAGGACAACTAAGACCCAAATAACAGGACAACTGCGACCGCGACCCATATAACAGGATAACTGTGACCCATATTACAGGACAACTGCGATCCATGCAACTGAGACCTATATAACAGGACAACTAAGACCCAAATAACAGGACAACCGTGACCGCGACCCATATAACAGGATAACTACGATCCATATAACAGGACAACTGCGATCCATACAACTGAGACCCATAAAACATGACAACTACAATCCATACAATTGCGAACCATTTGGGTCGTAGTTGCCATGTTATTTTGGTCGTGGTTGTCATGTTGTATGGATCATGGTTTTCAACGTGTTCAATTCGTTTTCTACCAAACTATTGGTACCATAGCTTAAGGCCCACAAAGGGGTAATCCGATCCATCCATCTTATCGGCCAGCTCGGCATGGGCCCAAAAAGTCCTAACTTGGGCAATGTCCACTTCTAACAAATATCACGGTGAGCTTGGAAACTTTCAACAGTCACCATTATTTTCTATTTTGTGGGCCATAAAAGCACTGGATCGGGCTGATATTTGGGCCCTAGCCCTAAAATGACACGACAAAAAGGATGGGCAGAATGGATTATACACATACATCAGTGTGGGCCCATTTGGGTCGTGGTTTGCATGGGTTGTAGTTGCCATGTTATATGGGCCATGGTTGTCATGTTATATGGATCGTGGTTTTGAACATGTTCACGTCATTTTCTACCAAACCATTGGTACCATAGCTTAAAGCACACAATGGGGTGATCCATTCTGTCCACCTTGTCGGCTTGATCTGCTTGGGCCTAAAAAAGTCCTGATTTGGGCAGTGTCCACTTCTAACAAACATCACAATGAGCCTAAAAAGTTTCAACAATAGGTTCCATTGTCACCATTATTTTCTATTATGTGACCCACACAAGCTCTGGATCAGGTTGATATCTGGGCCCTAGCCCTAAAATGACACGACAAAAAGGATGGGCGGCATGGATTATACACATACATCAATGTGGACCCCACGAGCTTGGTCCTTGCCCACACACAAAAAAGGGTTCCGTACACATCCTTTTTTGGCATTAAATACGACGTAACTTCTTCTTTCCTGGAAAACCGTACAACTACTGAAACAAGGACAAGGGCATTTTGGTCCAAGTAATTTTCAGAAGCATGTCAGAAGGCCCTTCTGGGAATATATGTAGTGTTGTAGCATTCTAAGTAATTTGCATAAACTTAGAGGCGAGTACGGTCAATTTCCCAATTTTACGTGGTGGGTGAGGGCTGTCAACGGGTTGAGCCTTGGGTGGCTTTGACCCAGATTTTGAACTTTTAAAGGCTGTGATTTTTCAAAATTTTAATTTTACCCAACCCAACTATGGCCCATTAGTAGCCCTAATGTGGACCTATCATGGTACGTATGTGACATCCGCTCCATATAATGCACTTGCCATGCTTGATGTTATCCCAACTGTAAGTTTATATGTATGACCATTGTTGAGGTCAAAATCTGGATCACCCTCCACTCAATGCGATGAACCTTCGACGAACCCTAGTCCTGCACAAGGGGTGAGCGAAGGAGACTCTGGCTAAGCCGGGGGACCCTCCGATGCCTAAGTCAGGTCAAGGGAATCTGGGTCTAAGTTGAATGTAGAGAGAGGGTGTGAGATGTTGCTTACCTGTAGCAATGGGGTCCCCTCGTATTTATACTTGCGCATTGGATGATCTGCGTCGGTTAATCTCGGCACGTTTCACTCAATCAGTGGGATGCTATGATCGTGGAGATTTCATTCGTAATCCAGGGATTGCGTAACGCATCATGTCTTAAAGGAGTGTATCTGCGGGCGAGATATCCGGTCATGTCCGCATAAGGCAGTTTCTTAGTTCAGCATCCAGAATGTCCACATCTAGCCTTGGCCTCGACTTTGGGTCTCGAACTAAGGTGCTCCTGACTCCAAGCCTCAGACCTTGACTAGTGCGCATATTAACTTTTTTGTCGAGTTATTAAACAAGGGTAGCGGCTAGGAGCTGAGACGGGCTTCGGCCTGGGCCGAGGGTGGACTCGGCCCCACTTGTCTGTCATACACCTTCGAGGTCTCCCCTCCAAGCTCCGAGGTAGCGGCGGACTTAACTCGTCGAGTTGGATTTCCTCATAACAGAAGCCCCCTACTCTTTTAGTCCGAGTTTGGACTTAGAGAGTAAATTCCTAGGGAAATGAGATGACACCCCTATATCTCTGCTATCGATTGGGATGATCGGGGTGTAATTAGTGTGATTCGCTCCTCTCTGATCTGGTGTGCGGCACAACGGCTGCATCCATTCTGTTTCCGTCCTCTCAGTAGAGGACATATGGCGACGGTTACGTTTTGCAGACGGTGGGGCGAAGGGAACGGCACCACGTGTGTTAGAGGATTAGAGATATGCCTGCATCTTTAAATGACATTAAATGCCAGGAAGATTCTGACCTTGAAGCACGGGCTCAGACGTATCGCACTCTTCCATGTATCTCATGACACTGATGCTGAGTCGTATCAACCCTCGGTACGGTCGCTAGTAATGATGGTGCTGAGCGATGAGGCGGCTATATAAACCTCTCCTCCCCTCGCTCTCACATTTCTCCCATTCCATTTTTCCCTATTCCTCCTTTCCGAATCGCCTTCTACTGGAAATCGCCCTCGTTGAAAATCGCCTTTTGTCAGAGATCGCCTTCGTCGGAACTGGATATCGAACTCCCCGAGTTCGATTGCCACTTAGTCAGCTTACCCGACACTTCAGGCTTCTGGATGACTTGCTTGAGGGGAGAGTCAGTTAAGACTATAATGGAATGGGCCTAGAAGTATGGTCGTAGCTCCGAGCTGAGACGACGAGACAGAGTGCCAACTTTTCCAGAGCCGGCTACCTTGTCCCGACAGGTACCATTGCTTTACTCACATAGTACACGGGGCACTACTTGCCCCCCACTTCTCTAATCAGGGCCGAGCTGACGGCCGAGGGCGAGACTGCAAGATACAAGAATAAGGGCTCGCCTTCTTTGGGTTTGGATAGTAGGGGCGGTGAGCCCAAATATTGTTTCAACTGCTGAAAGGTTTGCTCACATTCTAATGTCCACTCGACCTTCTTATGACCCTTCAACTACTGAAAGAAGGGGAGACATTTGTCGGTGGCTCTGGATATGAACCGCTCGAGTGCTGCTACTCCTCCTGTGAGGCATTGTATCTCTTTAATAGTCCGGGGTGAGCTCATGTCGAGGAGGGCTTGATTTTGTCAGGATTTGCTTCAATGCCTCTCTGACTGATCTGAAACCTGAGGAATTTGTCGGAGCCAACTCCTAAGGCACACTTCGGGGGATTTAGTTTCATCTAGTACTCTCAGAGGATGGAGAAGGTTTCTCCGATATCCGCTAGGTGATTTAATGCTTTAATGCTCTTAACGAGCATGTCGTCGACGTAAACCTCCATAGTGCGTATGATCTGTTTGGTGAACATTTGGTTCACCAATCTCTGATACGTGGGCCCAACATTTTTCAGGCCGAATGGCATGACCTGGTAACAGTAGAGTCCCTTGTCAATGACAAAGGTAGTCTTTTGCCTATCTGGGGTATGCATAACAATCTGGTTATACCCGGAATATGCATTCAGGAAGGAGAGTAGCTCGTGCCCTACTGTACTATCTACCAGCTGATCAATCCGAGGTAAGGGAAAACTATCCTTTAGGTAGGCCTTATTCAGGTCAGAGTAATCCACATAGACCTGCCATTTCCTGTTGGCTTTGACGATGACCACATTTGCAATCCAATCTCGATAGTGTACCTCCTCGATGAAGCTGATACTGAGCGGTTGAGAGACTTCGTCAGCTATGACTTCATACCGCTCGACATCGAATGGTCTCCTCTTTTGTTTCACAGGTCTATGATCCGGGTCCACATTCAGCTTGTGAACCATGACATCAGGAGAGATCCCTGACATATCCTCGTGTGACCATGCGAAGACGTCTCTGTGTTATTGCAGAAAGGACAACATTTTGGACTATTGCTTGGAATTCAACGATGTTCCGAGCTACACGGTTTTGCTCGGATCTTCCTCATTGAGAGGTACTGCCTCCAAGTCTTCCACTGAGGAGTCCTCCGTGGGTCCCCTGGGATCGAGGGCGTTGATGGTGAGGACTTGCTTCACTGACTATTTTTTTACTGCTATCGCATAACATCTCCGAGCTTCACACTGGTCACCTCGGAGGTAACCTATTCCGCCCTCAGTGGAAAATTTCATCATCAAGTGGTAAGTGGAGACGACTGCCCTCATTGCATTGAGAGAAGGTCTGCCCAGAATGACATTATGCACTGATAGCACGTTAACAACGAGGAAATCCACCATGAGGGTGACTTGATGCCGTCCTTCTCCTGTGGTTATAGGGAGGGAGATGGCTCCCTCGAAGATCACTCTTTCTTCGGCAAAGTCGTGCAGGGGGTCTTCACAGGTCTGAGGTGTGACCTTAGAACCCCCATTCTTTTAAAAGCTTCGGAGTAGATAACATCAACTGAGCTTCCGATGTTGACCAAGATGCGATACACCTTGTGGTTGGCTATGGTCATAGTCACTACCAAGGCATCGTCATGAGGTTGCTGGATTCCACGCGCATCATCTTCCGTGAAGGTCAAAGTGCATGGGCTGACTTGGAGTTCATTACTTGGCCTCTCGGTTAAGTTGACGAAATGTTTTGGATCAGACTTTCGAGAATGGATTCTACAGGCCCTATTTGAATCTCCTCCACCGGATGAACCACTAAAGATGGTACGGATTTCTGTCGGTTATTCTACAACGTTGCTTGGCTGCTCTCGTTCTTCTTTACAAGTTGTTATTTTTTCCTCGGTGTATCGGCGCAGATGACCTTTAAAGATAAGAGTCTCAATCTCATCTTTGATATCCACGCAGTCGGCCGTGTTTTGGCCGTGATCACGATGGAAACGACAATACTTGCGCTTGTCTCGATGATTTGGGTCGGCTTTCATACAAACAGGCCAATTCAGGAGCTTTTGACCTCTGATGTCCAGTAGTATTTGTTCAGTAGATGTATTGAGGGGAGTGTAGGAACGAAATTTGCCCTCAGGCTTTCTGCTTGGATGACAGTCTCGAGGAGTGTGGTCGTCTGGTCTTTTACTGGACGACAGGGGTTCTTCGTTCCTCAACCGCTTCCCCTTGTTAGTCAGTTCTGTTACTTGAACATCTTTGCGTGCGTTAGAAAATTCCTTGGCGTTAGTGTATTTCTGAGCCTTGGTGACGAGCTCAACTAACATCTTCGGTGGATTCTTCCCAATGGAGAAGGTGAACTTTCCCTCCTTCAAACCAATAAACATAGCAGAGAGCGTCATTTTGTCGTCATAGTCCTCCACCTGCAACGCCTCTTCATTAAAACGAGCAATGTAGTCCTTCAATGACTCCTTAGGCCCTTGCTTGATGGTAAACAGATGGGTTTCGGTTTCTAACTCTTCTTACTGCTTATGAATTGGGTAAGGAATAATCGATTGAGTTCTACAAAAGAACTAATTGAATTGGGTTTGAGCTGACGGTACCAACTCCGAGAGGATCCTATGAGTGTGATTGAAAATCCCCTGCATATCATCGCGTCTGTCGCTGTCTGGATTTGCATCCACGAGCGATAAGTCTCTACGTGCTCGCACGGGTCGCCAGACCTGGAATATTGGATGACAGGAGGTATCCGAAACCTCTGTGGCATCACCTCACTCATGATCACAGAAGTGAAGGGAGGTTCGGTCTCTTCCATCATCGATTGAATAAGGCTGATGATTCATCTTTAACGTTAGAATCTTGTTATTGAGTTCGGTAAACTGTCTCCCACGAATCTTTATTTTCAGCCATTGTGTATCTTTTACTTCGGGAGTTCTTCTTCCCCTCCTCCTTTCTAGCTCGTGACATAGATCCATTGGTGCCAGGGCTGAGGTGACCGAGGCAATTGTCGGAACCCGGGTTACCGTATTCAGAGCTGGAACTCAGTTTTGGGTCGGAGGAGGGTTCCGAACCGAAGGTGGTGCCTAAGCGGATCGACGTTGAGACCCCTCGGGTCTCATACTCCGTGACACAGAATGGGTTTCCACTACTGGACCAACCGTTTCCTGAACAGGATGTGGCTGTGGCTCCTTTTGCTGCTTCATCTGGTTAATTTCATTGCGCAGGGCTTGTATCTCGCTTTATATAGCTTAATACTTGCTCGCCCGATTGCGAGAACGCTGGGAAGGTCCTGGCGCTGACTTGACGTGAAGCAGCGAAGAAGACCGAGTCTGATCATTCTGCTCCGGTTTCACAGCTACAGATTTCTTCTTTCCTCTTGTCATTGTACTTGAGAGTAGGAAACTGACTTTTTGTATCAGCTTCCCATAGACGGCGCCAAAAAATGTTGAGGTCAAAATCTGGATCACCCTCCACTCAATGCGGTGAACCTTCGACGAACCCTGGTCCTGCACGGGGGGTAAGCAAAAGAGACCTTGTCTAAGTTGGGGGACCCTCCGATGCCTAAGTCAGGTTAACAAAATCTGGGTCTACATTGAATGTAGAGAGAGGGTGTGAAATGTTGCTTACTTGCAACAATGGGGTCCCCTCGTATTTATACCTGCGCATTAGATGATCTGCATCCGTTAATCTCGACACAATTCACTCAATCAGTGGGATACTATGATTATGGAGATTTCGTTCGTAATCTAGGGATTGTGTAGCGCATCGTGTCTTAGAGGAGCGTATCTGCGGGCGAGATATCCAGTCATGTCCGCGTAAGGTAGTTTCTTAGTTCAGTGTCCGGAATGTCCACATCTAGCCTCAACCTTGGCTTTGGGTCTCGAACTAAGGTGCTCTTGACTCCAAGCCTCGGACCTTGACTAGTGCGCAGATTAACTTTTTCATCGAGTTATTAAATAAGGGTAGTGGCTAGGAGCCGAGACTGGCTTCGGCCCGGGCCAAGGGTGGACTCGGCCCCACTTGTCCGTCATACACCTTCGAGGTCTCCCCACCGAGCTCCGAGGTAGGTAGCGGCGGACTTAACTCGTCGAGTTGGATTTCCCCATAACAACCATCATGTGGTGTTTTTTCATCAAATCCATGCATCAGATGCGGCTTACAATATTAATGAAGGTAAGACAAAAAGATTACCCTAATCCAAAAGTTACATTGAACTTTTTTTTTCTCTCTAAACACACTACGATGGCCACTCAAACCCATAATCTCACTAAGCCATGAGTCAGGACTCCTTATATTGAACTTAGGTTTTGGCTACAATTTTATGTTGTATTTATTGGTGTCTCATTTGAGTTTTTTTCTATTAGGTTTATATATATATATATATATATATATATATATATATATATATAGTTTAAAATAATGGATGATGTGAATGTTGGACCTAGGCTAGTGGGGCCCACCGGTGAGCAATCACTAGTGGGTGGGTCCCATAAGTTTAGGCTTCTTACACTTCTTACAGCTTCTTCCTTTTCTGTTATATTTCAAATTCATCTTTGAATTTGATTTTAGATGGGAGATAGGGATAAGACTGAATTATCCGGTCTCAAATCTCTCATTCTTTCCTATAAAAGGATGAGACTCTCTATCGTAAAGAGACAGATAAGGAATACTATGGGTATATAAAGATATATAGCGCGCGTTATAATTTGTCCATTTTAGTTTGTCCTTGGTACGATCTAATCCATAGATCGTGATCCGGGGCCACTTATACCGTAGGATCAGAGGTGTGAATAGATCCATCTGCTCCAGTAGTAGATAGGCGGGCCGTTGGAGCGTTAATCTTTTGGTTTGTGAGGGTTCCAAAACTCGTGTAGACCGTCAGATCTTGAGGGTTCACCTTCCGCGCTTCTATACAGTGAAGACACATACCATTAATTAGAGAGAGAGAGAGAGAGAGAGAGAGATGGGCTGGTTCAACTTAGTCGGATTGAAATGTATCACCCTAACCTCACATGTCTCCCCCAATTTTTCTAACTCACGATCTCAAACGGGATCAGATGCTTGTGAGTATGAGTCCACTGGGATGGGTTTTAAAACTGGGCTAACAGTCGATCTGATCACTGAACCATGGACCATGTACAAACCAAAAACCCCAGTGTATTCCACAAAACCATGATTTAGAAATTTTTAGAGTGAAGGAAGTGTGATGAGACTGCACAAACTCTAGCACATCACTTCCAAAGAGCATCAGTTGTTGTACTCCCTTTCGAAAAGACAATACTGATTGCACTTGCCTTGCACGTGGGATTGGTCACATGTGTGTAAGACTGAGTCATTCAACGATCTTACCGAAGTTGGCATCGGCCCACCTAATGAGTAAATTGGTCCAAATTTCACCCAAGTGATATTTATTTTAAACTTAGTATTTTCACAGCTTAAATGTTAGATACAAGTGAAATGTTAGGCTGAGAAAGAAAGATTGCATGTGAAAGTTTACGCAAGACATTGAATCTGAACATATCTTATTAGCTAAAAAACTTTTAAAAACTATATGATGGAAAAATCTGGGACCCTAGCAGACACTCGACAGGTTACTTTTGCTAAACGATGGTAGTGTGGGATGACTTGTTGAAGATTATGACTTTTATTTAGTTAAAATATGGCAATGCAAATCGTCCAAATTGCCGGCCCAACTGTCAATGGAGCATAACCGAAAAAAATGGATTACTACGAGGTGCTGCTAATCTTTGATGAATTTATTAATTGAATGGTTGGAAGGAAAAATTTTCAATGATCTAAATTTTGAAAAAGGTGGACGATACGCTAATGTCCACTCTATCCGCTTCCATTTTTATACAGTTCAGCCATGTTGAGAAGTGGAGCCACATCTGGGGCTGCCCACTACCAGTCGAGGTTGCGCGGATTTCGTGTCGCAAGTCCTTTCGTAACTGGGATGCGAAAGGGAAGTTGCCAAAACTATAAATTGGGGTCCCTAGGGCTATTCTAGGGTTAAGGTGAATATTGGAAAATATTTCTAAGGTGTGGGCAAGGGATTTTCTCTGTACTTCCAAGGGAGAGGTTAATATATTGTCTTGTAATCTTCGTTCTTCATAGTGGAAGTTTGCATCCGTGGTTTTTTACCCTAGATTGGGATTTTCCTCATATATCTTGTCTTGTGGTTTGTTTTGGATTGCTTTGATCTGTTTCTAGTTTATATTTCTGTTTATCGTTTGTGGGTAAGGCCTGAGATTGGATCTAGGCTCACTGCGTTGTTGGCATACTGCGCAACAACTGGTATCAGAGCTATTGGTTTAGTTTTATTGGGAGCAATAGCAGAAGATGAGAAAACTAGAATCGAGAAGTTTAATGGTTCAAACTTTGCCTTTTGGAAGATGTAGATGGAGGATTATCTGTATCAGAAGGACCTCTATATTTCTCTAGGAGAAAAAGAGAAGAAACCAGAAAAGATGACAGATGATAAATGATTTTTACTAGATAGGAAGGCTTTAGGAACGATCCGACTCTCTTTGTCTAAGAGCGTTGCCTTCAATATATCCAAGGTGAAAACTACAAAAAAATTAATGGAAGCCCTAGCCACCATGTATGAAAAGCCCTCAGCATCTAACAAGGTTCATCTTATGAAACAACTATTCAACATGAAGATGTCAGATGGTGGGAGCTTGGCTGAACATCTAAACGAGTTCAATACAGTTACGAGCAAGTTGGAATCCGTTGGCATTATTTTTGAGGATGAGGTCAGGGCATTATTGATCTTATCCAGTTTGCCAGACAGTTGGGATGGTTTGGTGATTGCTGTGATCAATTCTTCAGGGTCGACAAAACTGAAATTTGATGATGTGGCCGGTCTAATTCTCAGTGAAGAATCTAGAAGAAAGGCATCAGGAGTTTCAGGGGATTCAGGGAATGCTCTAAACGTTGAAGGAAGAGAAAGATCGCTGAACAAAGGAGACAATAAACACGGGCGTTCTAAGTCGAGGAAGAAGTCCAAGGGACTGAAAGACAAAGACGGGTGTTAGCATTGCGGCAAGAAGGGGCACATGAAACGTGATTGCAGGGCACTCAAGAAACAAGAAGAAAACTCTCAAGGCGGGAAGGATTCAGTGAATCTATCTGAGGAGAGTGACACAGAGGCGTTGATCTTGTCTCTTAATGCGAGGAATGAGTCTTGGGTTATAGACTTGGGTGCTTCATTTCATGCCACTTCATGTAAGGAAGTACTGCGTGATTATGTATCAGATGACTTTGGGAGAGTCTACCTAGGTGATGATGAGCCATACAGTATTATTGGAAAGGGAGACGTTCTTATAATTCAGAAAGGCGGAACAATGTTGAAATTGAAGGATGTCAGACATGTACCGAGTTTGAGAAGGAATCTGATTTCAGTAGGGCAGTTGGCCAATACCGGTTATGTGACAACATTCATTAGTGATTCCTGGAAGATCAAAAAAGGTGCCTTGGTGATATCTCGAGGTAAGAAAGAAGGTACTTTGTACGTGACTTCAGAATCGTATAGTTCACTCGCAGTCGTACCAATTGGAGTGAATGGGTAGTTATGGCATCAGAGGTTGGGACATATGAGTGAGAAATGGATGAAAGTGCTATTGTCAAAAGGGAAACTACTAGGGTTGAAGTCTATTAACTTGAAATTCTGTGAGGACTGCGTGTATGGCAAGCAGAAGAGGGTAAGTTTTAAGAAGACGGGACGTGCTCCAAAGACGCATCTGATGGAGCTTGTACACACTGATGTGTGGGGACCGGTAAATGTATCATCTCTTGGTAGCTCACGTTATTTTGTTTCCTTTATTGATGATGCTAGTAGAAAATTATGGATTTATTTCTTAAAGTACAAATCTGATGTATTTGATGTATTTAAGAAGTGAAAAGTTATGATAGAAAATGAGATAGGTAAAACAGTAAAATGTCTCAGATCTGATAATGGGGGAGAGTATTGTGTTAAGAGGTTTGAGGAGTATTGTGCAGCAAGTGGAATCATACATCAAAAAATAATTTCAGGTACACCGCAACAGAATGGTGTGGCTGAGCGCATTAACAGGACCATCCTTGAGCGCGCCAGGAGCATGAGGTTACATGCAGGGTTGCCCAAGATATTTTGGGAAGATGTTATGAATACTGCCTTATATCTCATCAATAGAAGTCCCTTAGCACCATTGGATGGTGGGCTACCAAAAGAAGTGTGGACTGGGAAAGAAGTGAACCTTGCACATCTCAGAGTGTTCGGTTACACTTCATATGTTCACATTGATACAGAGCACAGAAATAAGCTGGATGCGAAGTCTAGGAGGTGCACGTTTATAGGCTACGGGCAGCATGATTTTGGCTACAGGTTTTGGGATGCAGAAAACAGAAAAATCATCAGAAGCAAGGACGTAGTCTTCAATGAAAAAGTGATGTATAAGGACAGTGTGCAGGAAAATAAGGCCGAAGAAAAGGAATTCGTAGAGTTGGAAAAGTTACCGGACACGGGTGTTACAATGTCACAGGATGATCATGCACATGAGCATTATGAGGCAGAGCCACATACAACGATTGTGAGGAGGTCTACTCGGGAGAGGAGACCCACGGCCCGATATTCACCCTCCTTATATTATCTACTACTGACAGATAATGGTGAGCCAGAGTATTTTGAAGAGGCATTACAGTCAGATACATGGGTTAAGTGGGAGCAGGCCATGGATGAGGAGATGGACTCTCTTGAGTCTAATCGTACATGGGAGCTAGTCACTCTACCTAAGGGTAAGAAAGCTCTTCATAACAAGTGGGTTTACAGATTGAAGGAGGAGCACGATGGTTCGAAACGGTACAAGGCTAAACTGGTTGTGAAAGGGTTTCAACAAAAGGTAGGTATTGATTTCACCGAAATATTTTCACTTGTGGTGAAAATGTCTACGATTCGCATGGTCTTGAGTATAGTAGCTACAGAGGACTTACATCTAGAGCAGCTAGATGTTAAGACAGCCTTTCTTCATGCGGACCTTGAAGAAGAGATATATATGCATCAGCCGACAGGATATGAGGCACCAGGAAAGGAAAACAAGGTGTGCAGACTGAAGAAGAGTTTATATGGCCTGAAGCAGGCCCTGAGATAGTGGTACAAGAAGTTCGACAATTTCATGTCGGGAAATGGCTTTAGGAGATGTCATGCAGACCATTGTTGTTACTTAAAGAAGTTTGATACATCATACATCATTCTTCTTCTGTATGTTGATGATATGCTTGTGGCCGGTTCAAGCATAAAGGACATCTCAGATCTCAAAAGACAACTGTCTAGAGAATTTATCATAAAGGATTTAGGAGCTGCATAAAAAATCCTAAGCATGAGGATAAAGCGTGATAGGAAAAACAAGAAACTGATGTTATCACAGGTAGAGTACATAGCCAAGGCACTTGATCGATTCAATATGGGAGGTGTTAAGCCGGTTAGCACTCCATTAGCCAACCACTTCAATCTATATAAGAAGCAAGAGGCAAAGACGTAGGAGGAACGGGATTACATGGCTAAAGTCTCATACGCGTCAGCTATAGGGAGTCTCATGTATGCTATGGTGAGCACGAGGCCAGACATTGCTTAAGCAATGGGAGTTGTTAGCAGGTTCATGAATAATCTCGAGAAGGAACATTGGGAAGCTGTGAAGTGGATTCTTAGATATGTGGTAGGTACTAAGGATGTAGGGCTATGTTATGATGGATCAAAAATCAAGCTACAAGGCTACGTAGATTCAGATTTGACAGGAGATATCGACAGCAGAAGAAGCACTACAAGTTATGTCTTTACTCTGGGAAGTGCTGCAGTCAGTTGGGTCTCTCAGTTACAGAAGATAGTATCTATCAGTACGACAGAAGCAGAATATGTTGTGGCTACAGAAGCATGCAAGGAGATGGTGTGGATGCAAGGTTTTATGGAAGAGTTGGGTAAGAAGCAAGCAGATTGTAAGCTGTACAGTGATAGCCAGAGTGTAATACACTTAGCTAAGAATTCAGTCTTTCATTTAAGGACCAATTATATTACCATCAGATATCACTTCATACGTTCATTACTAGAAGATGGATCGATTGCTCTGGAGAAGATTCATGCAAGTGAGAATCCTATGGATATGCTGACTAAGGCGGTCACAAGGGAGAAGCTGAAGCTCTACTCAGATTTGATTGGTCTTCAGGCTTGAAGATGGGGAGGTGGTACACTCCGGATGAAGAAGACAAATGTTTATGGCGATGTGTCTACAAGTGGGAGATTGTTGAGAAGTGGAGCCACATCTGGGGCCGCCCACTACCAGTCGAGGTTGCGAGGATTTTGTGTCACAAGTCCTTTTACAACTGGGATACAGAAAGGAGTTTCGTGGATTTCGTGTCGCAAGTCGTTTCGCAACTAGGATGCGAAAGGAAAGTTGTCAAAACTATAAATTGGGGTCCTTAGGGCTATTCTAGGGTTAAGGTGAATATTGAGAAATATTTCTAAGGTGTGTGCAAGGGATTTTCTCTATACTTTTAAGGGAGATGTTAGTATATTGCCTTGTAATCTTCGTTCTTCATAGTGGAAGTTTGCATCCGTGGTTTTTTACCCTAGATTGGGGTTTTTCCACGTATATCTTGTCTTGTAGTTTGTTTTGGATTGCTTTGATCTGTTTCTAGTTTATATTTCTGTTTATCGTTTGTGGGTGAGGCCTGAGATTGGATTTAGGCTCACTGCGTTGTTGGCGTGCTGCGCAACAGGCCAATGTAACAGCTTCTTGTATCGGATATCTAAGAGGATTTGCTCTGGAGATGTGTTGAGAGGAGTATACGAGCTAAACTGACTTTCAGATTTTCTACTCGGCCTTTGGCTGTAGGATCTGTCCTCATTTGACCTCTTTTTGTTCGTACTTGGCTGGAACGGGGCATCCTTGCGATTTTTTTCTCCAGAGGAGTTTCCCGCATGATGAGTCCCTTTCCGAGAGCTAAATAAGTCATCGGCATTCAAATACTTTTGTGCTCAATTTATAAAGTCTCCCAGCATAGTTGGAGGGTTTTTCCCTATCAAGAATAGTAACTTCCCTTCCTTGAGACCGAAGATTATTGCATCCAGAACCATCTTGTCCAAGTAGTCGTCGAATTGCATAACTTCTCCATTGAATTAGAGAATGTAATCCTTCAAAGCCTCCCCATCTTTCTGCTTGATGGTGAGTAGGTGTGCGAAGGGTTTCCTGCGCTGCCTCCCTACGATGAACTGTGTGAGGAATGCCTTACTGAGCTCAGCGAACGAGCCAATAGACCTCAGTTTCAGCTGTCAATACCAGCCTCGCATGGCTTCACATTCATTATCTTGTTGGTGAACAGGGGTTCAGTCTCTTCCATCATTGCTTCCATGGTGGTTGGGGTTTGAGTTTGATACGTCTGACGCATTGTGTCAATCTATCCACGTAGTTCTTCAAGCTGAGTCTCATAGGGATCTTTGTTCTTAGCCACTGCTTCCTTAACTTGGTCAAGTTCAGGTGTCCTTTCACGTCTTCTCCGTTCCAGTTCGTGGCAAAGATCAGTCGGAGCCAGCACTGATGTCTCCGAGACATGCGTCGGTGCTTGGTTCGATTGCTCCCGCGGTTACATCGGGATCCGAGCAGATGCTTCTCGCGTGCCTTTTCGGGATACAGCAAGGGCTTGACGTTCTGCAACTATTGGAGCATTTACCTCCTGATCTCCCTTTCAGCTGAGCTCAGCGAACGAGCCGATAGACCTCAGTTTCAACTGTCGGCACCAGCCTCGCACAGCTCCAGTAAGCATTATCGAGAATGCTCTACACATGATTGGCTCGGAAGCTGACTAGAGCTCCATCCATGAACGATAGGACTCCATGTGCTCGGTAAGGTCTCCGGAGCCTAAGTAGGGCGTGACGGGGGGCATCCGGAACCTCAAAGGCATCACCGCATTCATTATCTCGCCGGTGAATAGGGTTTCAGTCTCCTCCATCATTGTTTCCATGGTGGTTGGGATTTGAGTTTGATACATTCAACGCATTGTGTCAATCTGTCCACGTAGTTCTTCTAGCTGAGTCTCCTAGGGATCTTTGTTCTCAGCCACTGCTTTCTTAACTTGGTCAGGTTCAGGAGTCCTTTTGCGTCTTTTTCGTTCCAGTTCGAGGCAGAGATCAGTTGGAGCCAGCACTGATGCCTCTGAGACATGTGTCGAGGCTTGTTTCGATGGCTCCCGCGGCTGCATCGGGATCTAAGCAGATGCTTCTCGCGTGCCTTCTCGGGATACAACAGGGGCTTGACGTTCTGCAACTGTTGGAGCATTTACCTCCTGATCTAAAGGCGGATGCTGTATATTCATTTGTTGTCTCATCAGACTGACCTCATTGACCAGCATCTCCATTTGGTGCTCCAATGCTTGATATCTGCCTCCTTGATTTCTGGATCGCTGAGTAGGCTCCATAGGCGCAGACTCTATCTGTAGTCCAGAAGTTGAGTTTCGAGCCCTAGATGGCTTTGGATCAACAATAATAGTTGGTGTATGCATTTTCTTCTTCCCTCTTACCAGTTTTCCTCAGTGAAGCAAGAGCGAGTTTTTGTTCAAATTCCCACAGACGGTGTCAAAATATTGATGTAAAAATCTGGTTCACCCTCGCCGAGCTCCAATTACTCGTATTGAGCCCTGTAAGCTTATAGAGGAGAGGGACAAAAGAGACCCTGGCTAGAGCAGGGGACCCTCCGATGTCAAACTCAGGCTAGGAATTTGGGATCTGGTTCTAAGTAGTGTAGGTGGGTTTCGGGTGAGAGATTTTGCGTACCTGTCCCTGTAGATGTGTCTCCTATTTATACATTTCGATTAGAGTAAACGTGTCCGTCATCTCCGGCATGATTTTTGTCATTAGGCGAGAATAACGCATGCATTGATGCTGACAGTTATCCTGAGATCATGCGCCAGAAGTTGCTTCATACGTGTGTTACTGGAGTTTACCTTGAGCGTGATCGTAGGGCATATCTCTATCTGAGCCGACCTTATAGTCTGAGTCCTGCCCATAACAGTTCGAACTCGGGAGCAGGTAGAGCTTGGCTGTAGGTCAACGAGGACTTGATCGAAGCCAGTGGATAGGGTGTGTAATGGCTTCTGTCGAGTTCCAGGCTTATGTGAAAGCTCTACAAAAGAACTTGGTCAGAGTAGCGAGGCTCGTGCCAAGTTGTGGCTCGACTTATCTTGATCTGCCATCTCCCTTCCTCGACACTGCTACTCAACTAGGTGAGCCGGGCTTACCTCAATTGGGGTCGGCTCAAATTCTCCCATAACATTCGATATGATGGCTATCCATTGTATGTTTACCAATCAACCAATTAAGATTATCAAAGGAGGTTTGCCACAATAAATTTCAACATATTTTGTGTGTTTATATTTTTAAGTTGGAGGTTTAGCCATCTGATATGGGTTATATTTTGATGATTCAAACCATTTACAGATGAAGGACTTTACTGTGGATGGGAGATGTAAAAAAAAAAAAAAAAGTATCTCTTGCTTTAAATATGGACCATCTACTTTAACCGTTGTTGAGTGGGCCTTTATAAGATCTTCCAATCTTGAATATTGGGGTACCCCAATCAACAATAAGGTACACCATATAAATGGTTTGGATGATCTCTTTGATGTATTGTAGCAGACCCCTTATCAAAACTTTTTATCTTCTCAAACCAGCTTGTTTACAATTAATGGGAATGGTAGTCAATTAAGGCGTGCTACTTTTCTTTATAACATGCATATACATTAGTGATCATAGAACAATGTTTATCATTTGTCATCTTTAGAGTCATTATTGACGCAGAGAATGGGGTGATGAGGATGATCACCATCTTCTTGGAACAATGAACACCTTGAATTTACAAGATCCAATCCATGAGAGAATTTTCTCAAATCCACATGAGAAATAAAAATTTTAAAGAATTTTTATTGAAAAAGCTATCAAAGTAAACGAGTTTGCATGTTTAAATATTCTTAAACAAAACCTAAGATATAATTAGGAAAGACTAAAAAAATAAGGCAGTAAAAACTAAAAAACACACAAAATTTTGCCATCCATCAATCCGAATGGTGAAAAAATGCACAAAGACTAAAACCCTAAAATTGTTTTTGTTATGATTGGTTGACCCGATCGGTCAATCGATCGAACTGAGCAAAAAATGTACAGCGAGCTTTCACCTAAACCCGAATTTCATCTAATTGATCGACTCGATCGGTTGATTGATCGATCGACTTTGATCGATCAAACTATGCTGAAATTTTATTGATTTCCCTTTGGACTTCTTTTGGTTTATTTGTGATAGGAACGTGCTTATTCCACGTCCTACATCAGATCTCCTCCACTTGAAAAACACTCGTCCTTAAGTTATCTTTCGACTCTAAGTCACAATACTCGTATATGTTTGTTACATTGAACTTACCTGAAATCTCCATGTCTTCGGGAAGATCAATAACATATGTGTTGCCATTGATTTTACAAAATATAGGTACCGGCCTACTCTTCTCATTCTTCAGTTTGTTGTACAACCTCATCAGGAATTTCTCCTTGCACATGTGAACCATGACATTGTCACCCACGTTGAACACTTTCAAGCAGTAATGTGTGTTAGCCAATTCCTTCTACTTGTTGTTTGATGCTTGCAAATTGGCCTAAACATTGACATATGTACTTATGATCTAATCCACCATATGTTCTGCGGCAACACTGATGCCCGGTAGCTTAGGTAATAAAACCAAATCAAGAGCATGCGTAAGTACTCGTCCATACACAACTTCAAACTGGGACATGCTGGTGGAACAATTTTATATATTGTTGAACGCAAATTCCGTCTGAACCAAGGAAAAATCCCATTGCTTAGGCTTATTACCCGAGATGCATCGTATAAGGTTTCTGAGTGTACAATTCACCACCTCGGTTTTCTCATCTTTCTACGAATGATACGCACTGCTAAACTATAGCTTGGTATCAAATCGCCTCCACAAATTCCTCTAAAAGTGAGTAGGGAGCTTAGTACCATGATGTAAGGTGATAGATTTTGGGACACCATATAGTCGTACAACTTCTTGAAAGAACAAATTTATAACATGTGTAATGTCGAGAGTCTTCTTGCATAGTATGAAATGAGCCATCTCGGAGAATTTGTCAACCATAATAAATACTGAGTCCATTTAATGTTGTGTCTGCAAAATACTTCGCACAAAGTTTATGAACAAATCCTCTCAAGGGTTGTTAAGTACCAGCAATGAAGTGTATAAGCCCGTGTTCTGTGATTGTCCCTTGAAAGCCTGACACATATGACATCATTGCATCACTTTTTCATCATCCCGTTTCAACTATACTAATAGTAACACTCCAAGAGAACTATTGTCTTGTCTCACCCTAGGTAACCTCTGAGGCCACCTCATTGTAGCTCTTGGATGACACTCTCTCGCAACGAACTTTGTGGAATGTACAACTGATTTCCGTTGAAAAGGAAACCATCCTGAATATGGAAGTCATTAAACTGACCCTCCTAGCATCTAAATCACATGTCCTTGAAGTCGTCGTCAACAATCTTGTTATTCATGATGACTAATAAGGTTGCACATCGGCTAAGTGCATCAACCACCTTGTTGTGTTGCCTGACCTTATACTTCAGCACAAATGTGAATTCCTACAAGAAAGAAATCCATATAACATACACACGGTTTACATTAGCTTGACTGTTAGTCAACTTGACGACCCCATGGTTCGTATAGAGTACAAATTCCCGTTGAAACAAATAATGCCTCCAATGCCGCAAAATCTGAACCACTGCATACAATTCTATCTCATACGTCAATCATTTCTTCTAAGCATCACTCAGTTTCTTGCTGTAGAAGGCAACTAGTTTTCCCTCTTGAGACAACACACTCCCATGCTAACAAATGAAGCACCATATTTAGCTTCAAATAATTTATCAAAACAGGGGAGTATATGGACTAGAATAGTGGATAACCTCTATTTAATTACCATAAAACTTTTGTTGACCTCTTCAGTCCATCGGAAATATCTTTTCTTCATGCAGTCAGTGATCGATGTCATAATGGTACTGAATTTTCTCACGAATCGATGATAGAACATCTCTAGCCTGTGAAAACTTCACACTGCAAGAATGTTCGAACTAGTCATTCTTTGATGGATTTCCTCTTCGTCCACATGGATGCTTGTGGACGTCACGAAAAAGCCTAAAAAACAAGAGACCCTTCATAAAAAATCTACACTTTTTCAAATTAAGGTACAACTTGTTCTCTGTGAGCACTTGAAGCGCCTATTTGAGATGCCCCACATGGTCTGCCTCATTGTGACTGTATATCAAGATATCATCAAAATAAAATACCACGAATCGCCTAATGAATGGTTTGATAACCTGGTTCATAAACCTTATAAACGTACTTGGTGCATTAATTCGAGAGTTCGAAGGGCATGACCAACCATTTATACAAACCTTCTTTGGTCTTAAATGATGTCTTTCACTCATCACCTGATCGAATATAGATCTGATGCTAGTCTCTCCTCAAATCCAGTTGGAAAGTAATTTCGTCCCCTCTAATATGTCTAACATATTGTCCAGTTGTTGTATAGGAAATATGTATTTTAGGTTAATTTATTTATTACTAAGCTATTGATACATATCCATCAATTCTCATCCTTCTTAAGTGTTAATAGAGTAGTACGACACATGAGCTTATGCTCTCTCGCACTAGACCCTTACGAATCGATTCCTCTACTTGTCCTTGTAAAATATTGCACTTGTTCGTACTCATCCAATAATGAAAGCGATTAGGTAAGATAGTCCTTAAGACAAGATCGATATGATGTTATATATCCCGTATGTAAGGTAACTCATCAGGAAGGTCATCGGGCCAGATTACCTTAAATTCTCACGACAACAATTTTAAATTTTTGGGAATAATCATAGGCTCTACCTCTTTACCTTTTATAACCAATGCATAAGCTTGTGCCATTTTTTTAGATTCCTCTACAAAGTCTTGTATAGCTAGGAGTGAACACCCATTTACTTAGAAGCTTCGAGTTCCTCATCCGGGCCTATAGGGACGAGAATGGTTTTTTGGCCATCCTTAACGATAATATATACATTATATCGTCCTTTATGAGTGGTGTTATGATCTGATTAACACGGCCGACTTAGTAATATATGACAAATCTTCATGTCAACTACATCATATACTATTTGGTCTTTATAATGTTTACCAATTGATAAAGAGATAGTGCATTGTTCAGTTATTTGATCATATCATCAATCTCCTCGTCTTTAGATCCCATCTCCTTAAGCATAATTATGCGATTCATCGCGACATCGCCTCGAGAGTAGCATGATTGCGAACTCCAGTGCCAACGGGAGGCAGATCATTGCCACGAACACGGAGTTACCCCAAGGCCTCCGTTAAGCGGTTGGGAGCAGCCTGCAATCCTTGCGTGACTTGCCAATTATTTAATTGCGCTACCTCGAAAGCTACCGCTATTACAGGATAAGTTCACGGAGCACTATCCATTAGATTGTTGTTTGATCCATCCTTAAAAGTCATCGATCCAAGAAAAAACCTCGCTTTGATACCAAACAAAAGTTAAGAAGGGCATGACGAGGATCACCATTCTCTCTCTCTCTCTCTCTCTCTCTCTCTCTCTCTCTCTCTCTCTCTTTCTCCCTTAGAATGGTACATGACAACTCTCTCAGCATTAGGACTGAACCCTCTCTGCATCAGAGACTTCCTCAGTCTCAATTGTAAACATCAAAGATACGCAGGGCCCTCCATGTTACGTATGTGAAATCCACTCCCTTGACAATTCAAATGGGCTACACTAATAGAAACAATGTAAAATTGTAGCCATAACCTAAGTTCAATATAAAGGTCCCTACTCACGGCTCAGCGACAGAATATGTGAGTTTGAACACTGAGGTTACGGGTTTAAGTGCCCATTGTTGGGTGTGTGGGTGTGAGCGTGTGTTTAGAGAGAGAGAGAAAAAAAAAAAGTTGAATATAAGTTTTGGACTAGGGTGATCTTTTTGTCTTTCATCCTTATAAGTAACATCTGAAACACAATTTTGATGGAAAAACACCACACGGTCTTACATATCAACTTACAGTTGGCATAACATTAAGCATGACAAGTGCACTAGATGGAGTGGACGTCACGTAAGTATGATAGAGTTAGGCTTGGTAAAATTAAAATTTTAAATTGACTCAGCTTAAAAGTTCAAAATCTGGGTCAACGGATGCATGAGACTGTTGACAGCTCTCGCGCGCCCATCACGTAAAACTAGAAGATTCCACTCACGGGATTTAATTTTGACTTTTGCCTTTGCCGGTGCATCGCTGATATCTACATGATCTGGGGCCACATGCCAGCCTTTTTGTAATGTTTAAAAAAGAAAACGGCTTTGGATGTCTGTGAGATAAATAACTGACATCATCAAGATCATGACTTATGTAGGCAGTGTAACCGTCCAGAAGGTGGGCCTCACCACAGACAGCAAATTTTTATTTTTAAAGGTCTATGTTAAACGAGAGAAGAAGATGACTCAGCTCGACTCATCTGGGTTGACTCAACTCGAGACCAAATGAGTCGGACATGACTGATCGCATCCAGGTTGAAACTCATAACCAACGACGACTTGGTCCGACCCGCAGAGTCTTTTAACCATGAATGTTAGGTGGCTGGCCCTTAATATATATGATTGTCCTCGATACGACAAACCAAATCTCGCCGGCTAGGATAATCCTAATCCTTACCACGTTCAATTAGGAAAAGATGTAAGATAATTAATGGCCATCATCTTACAACATTGTAGGATTTCGCCCATTGTCCATCCAAGGTCGGGACATCATGCCATGGCCAATGGTTTGGATCACTTATCCTGGAGAAACTGAAAGTCACATTCTATAAGAGAATTTAATTTCTTGAATACACGAGGAAAATAAAAATTTTAGAGAATTTTTATTAAAAAAGCTATCAAATTAAATAGATGAGTTTGTATGTTTAAGTACTCTTAAATAAAACATACGATGAAATTGGAAAAGGCATAAACAAATAAGGAAGTAAAAATTGAAAAACGTGTAAAATTTTGCTGTCTGTTGATCGCACAAAAACGTCTGGGATCAAAATCTAAAAACTGTATTTGTTTTGATTGATCAACTGGATCGATCTGGGTAAAAAAACGTATAGAGAACTTTCATCTAAATCCAAATTGCTATTGATCAATAGATTGATATACTCAGATCAACTTAGATCAATCAAACTATGTTGAAATTCTGTTGATTTCTCTTTGGACTTTTTCTTATCCATTTGTGATAGAAATGTGCTTGTTCCACCTCCTACATCACTTGTTTATATTAAATTAATGCTATAAGAAACTACATTTAGTGAAGAAACCTTGGAAATTTGAAAATTACGAAAACACGCCGGACTTTGGCCATCCCATCCGCATGTATTATTAATCCCATACATGCCTCCGTATGTGCAGACAGGACTGTGTATGTGATCCAAGCCATCCATCATGTGGGTTACCATGTGAAGATGCGTTGGACCCAGAATCATGCCGGTCCATTCATCAGTGGGCCATGAAACTTATGTTGAGATGGAAAAACTTGGCTGACTTTATTTCATCTACCATTTGGTTCATACACTATGGCCCACCCAATGATTAATTCCTGATAAAATAATGGTAGATGCCGAGCCTACTTTCACCTATTGAATTTGAAAAGTTGGCCATTTTATTTAATTTTCTTCCTTTTGATGATCACAAGATGGATGGCTAAGATTTTTCAGTTGTTGTAAATTTAAGGCTAGTCTCCATCCACTGTGAACTACATGGTTTGTGTTGATGCAGTTTTTCGGCAGACATTCCCTGGTTAACCTGTGTGAACCTGTACAAAGAAAAGTAAGAGACAAAGGAGACCCCTGGCTAGTATAGTGCAGGGGACCCTCCGACGCTTAAGTCGGATCTTTGGAGGCTTTTGTAAGGTAAGATCTCTTTGGAAAAGAGTCACCAGTTGAGTATTAGGATGAGAATGTGTGTACCTTACTCTGGCTGGGGATACCTCTATTTTTAGGAGAGGGAATATATACGTGACAGGAAGTCTTTCCTAATATGCTAGAGATGAAATCCGTTCAAGATCCTTATTAGATCCCGAAGTTCTCAGGATCTTCGGGCCGTTAGAGAGATCTTCGTATTGTTGATCTCGAGGATTAGTTGTTTATCTAGCCCTCCATGGAACAGACATTTTCCTTTTCAAGGAGGTTATCCTGAACTATAGCCGAGCTTTGGTCGAGCTTCTATGGCCGACCTATAGCTGAGCTATGACCGACTTATGGTCGACCTATAGGTTAGGTCCGCAATTGGCCATTTGAGTAGACTTACAGTTATACCTTCTTTGAGTATCTTTACAGTTGCATCGATCCCTTGGGAGGTCGGTCTGTTTTTGGACGTAGATGCCCCTTAGGGATCAGATGCCAAAAGGGGCCGTGAGTTTAGTAAAGTTGTTCCATTCCATAAGTCAAGATAGTGACTTGACTATTTTTCACCCAACAGTTTGAATGGTCTTCATTGACTCACTTAAAAAATGATGTACGTAATGGCTATAGTCTTTTATGGTTGCATCACGAGAAAAAAGATATGTGAAAACGGAAAATGTGATTGACCGAACGGGACCCAGCCGACGATACAACTGCAAACTATATGTTAGCATGCAGGTTGGTCGGGGTCGGGTCCTAGTATCTGGATCGGGCTTATTGGGTTTAGCTCTTTTTGAGGACCAAACCAAACCTGATTGGCTAGCTCCTTGGACGTACATTGGTTTGGGTCTGATCCAAGTGGGGTTGAAGCCAAATAACGTCAGATGGTCCAGACTACCTAATATTGGATGGTTAGGCTGCACATACGTGCACCTCTTTTTGAGGTGGTTGAGCTCTTTGGGCCCTACCGTGATGTGTTTCAGACATCCACCCCATCAGATGCACTCTTCTATGTATGTGTGGCACAGGCCTAAAAATCAAGCGAATCCATGGCTTAGGTGAGCCACACCACAAACAATAGTTGAGAGTGAATGCTAACCCATTAAAACATTCTTGATTGCTTTTAGGGCCCACTAAGATGTGGTTTAGACATTCAGCCCATCCACTGTATGTGTTTCACTTGGAGGTGAGGGATCACACCAAATTTCACGTGACCCCCGCCAAGTGCTTTTAAATATTTTAAGGATGATTTCACATGATATTAGATGGGGTAGCCCACCTAAGTTCCTGATACAGTTGATTCTTATAACATCCCATGAATTATAGGGGACGCACTAAATGACATATACTCATAGCTAGCGCTCCGTCTCATGGGAAGCTCTCGTGTGGTCAACCTCATAGCACATGTTCCATGTATATATGACATCACCGATAATATTAAATGGACCTAACTCGGACCTGATTTAATCAGATTCCCAGACGGTGGACCCAAACCCAATTTCAATCGACTGATTAGCCTATCTGCATGCCCGTGCGGCCCAAAGTGTAAGTTGGATATCCAAGGTTTTCCTAAGTATAATTTTGCAAATTCAAAACCAGTGGCCGTTGGTTGAAACTCATACCAAATCCGAATATCCTATTTGTCAGGCCAACCGTCCATTGGAAGCGTGCTGACCGTTTGTTTCAACTGCCGTCCATCCATTGACATGACACAAAAGATAGACGGTCTGGATCCACCACTCCGCCTGCCACGTGTGAGCTATTGCAGGACAAAATACGATTACCTGATCAAAAGCCCCTGATATTTTATTCACAGCATTGACGGATTGTGGTCAGATTTCTGGATACGAAATGTTCAAAGGCAAGATTAATGAGTCGATTGCCAACCACACGTTGCACGGAGCGCGAGATACAAAAATCTATGGGCTCACCGTGATGTCCGTGTGACATCCAGTCCGTCCATCATTTGATTCAACTCGTGCTAGGACGTGAGCCAACAAATCAGACAGATTCAAAACTCAAGCGGGCTACACCGCAAAAAATAACGGGAATTGGCAGACCTACCATTGAAACGTGCTTACGAACAAAATAAATAATGGGAATTGGCAGACCTACCATTGAAACCTGCTTACGAACAAAATAAATAATGGGAATTGACGGAGATTGCGGGGCCACAGCATCAAGTGTTGTGGGAAACAAGCGTCCTATTAATCCGGCCGTTATCGACAACGGTATCTTGCTCATAACGTAACACGCCGGTCAGATTTAAAAGTCAACTTCCCTAAGTAATGGACATTGTCACTTCCACACACGAAGGCCTTTTCTACTTTTGACGCAGGGAGGACGTGAGGTTGAGCACCGTCTTCCTCAAGAGGATAAGTATTCCGAATCCACAGAACTTCTCTAGACTTCTCACAGAGACTTCTCGAATCCACGAGGAAAGAAAGCATAAAATAGAAATAAATTCTAATAAATTCGAAATTGATTAATGAATGAATAAAAACGACTTCACAACCCTTTAAATAGGGGTATAAAGCAATGAGAAAGAAATCAGAATCAAACTACAACTAAAACTCTTAGAAATCGCGACTTACTATAAATAGTAAACTTACTATTTATAGACGGTCGTGATGTCTACTAGTGCGCAAGGTTTTCGGCCAAAAATAGTAAGTGTCCTATTTGGCTTCACCAAACCGTTCTCCTAATTATTCTAAGCTCTTTTCACGTTGGGTGCAACTCCTACAGCCCGATGGATGAAGAGTTATAATCAAACTAAAACTTACTATTTATAGTAAAAACGAAATTAAAACAGGGAAATGACTATCGATCCAGGGGTTTTTCGCGATTCCGGGCGTCGCAACCCTGCGTAGTGGGATGGTTGGCTACAGTAGCTCGTTTTACCCCAAAAACATATATTTTACGTCAGGTAACTCATTCCGGATGGTGAGATACGCCCGATTTAAGGTCCGATGGTCTGGATCACTTCTGTCACCGACCGGGCCTTTTCTAATCCATCTTGGTCATGAAACTGTCCGCGACCTGCTCTACATCAAACCCCTTCACTTCAAAAGAACTCGTCCTCGAGTTCTCATCCTGCACTGGTTCATGGTACTCGGTCAGGTCCGCAACGTTGAAAGTCCGTGAGATCACCATGTCATCTAGAAGATCAACAACATAAGCATTGTCATTGATCTTTCAGATGATTGGTACCGGTCCAATCTTTTTATTCTTCAACTTATTGTACGTTCCGGTCGGAAATCGTTCTTTGCGCAGATGGATCATTACTTGATCGCCCACCTCAAACACTTTTTGTTGCCGATACTTGTCCGCTTGCTCCTTGTACTTTTCGTTCGAGGCGTGTAGCTTGGTTTGTACCTCCGCATGAATGCCTATGATCCTATCAACCATATGTTCTGCTGCTTTGCTCATGCCTAGGAGCTTGGGCAGAGGCACCAAGTTTAGTGTGTGGCGAGGTACTTGTCCGTAAATAACCTGAAATGGGGATTTTCCTATCGAACGGTTCGCCATGTTGTTGAATGGAAACTCCGCTTGAGACAAAGTCAAATCCCACTGCTTCGGTTTTTCTCCTGAAATACATCGAAGGAGGTTTCTCAATGTGCGATTCACAACCTCAGTTTGACCGTCAGTCTATGGGTGGTAGGCACTGCTGAATTGAAGTCGTGTATCGAATCGAGTCTACAAAGTCCGCCAAAAGTGGCTTATGAACTTCGTGTCACGATCAGAAGTAATAGTCTTGGGAACCCCGTGTAGTCGTACAATTTATCTAAAGAATATATTCGCCACGTGTATTGCATCGAGAGTCTTCTTGCATGGAATAAAGTGCGCCATCTTGGAGAAACGATCTACTACCACGAACACCGAATCCATGCCGCATTGTGTTCGTGGGAGACCAAGCACAAAGTCCATAGATAAATCCTCCTAAGGGCTGTCAGGCACGGGTAATGGGGTGTAGAAGTCCGTATTATGAGATTGCCCATTGGCGGTCTGACAACTATAACAACGTTGGACTGCCTTTCCCACATCACGTACCAATTGCGGCCAGTAATATAGTTCTTCCACAAGAGCTCGCGTCTTGTCTCGCCCAAGGTGTCTACTGAGGCCACCTCCATGTAGCTCTTGGATTATCTATTTCCTTAGCGAATTGTTTAGGATGCACAATCGATTTCCCTTGAAAAGGAACCTGTCTTGCATATGTAAGTCGCCGGGGTGACCTTCTTGGCATCTAACCCATGTGTCCTTGAAGTCGTCATCATTGGCATATATGTCTTTGAGGCGCTCGAGCCCGACAACCTCATTGCTCATAGTGACTAACAAAGTTGCACGACGACTCAGTGAATCAGCTACTTTGTTCTGTTGCCTTAACTCGTGTTTTAGTACGAACGTGAATTCCTGCAAAAACGAGATTCATCTAGCATGCACATGGTTAATGTTAGCTTGACTATTAATGAATTTGAGAGCTTGATGGTCCGTGTAAAGTGTGAATTCCCTTTAAATCAAATAATGTCGTCAGTGTCGCAGTGCCTGAACCACCGAGTATAACTCGATTTCATATGTTAACGGCCACTTCTTGCGTGCATCGCTAAGTTTCTCACTGTAGAAGGCTATCAGCCTACCTTCTTGAGACAAAACTCTTCCAATTCTGACATATGAGGCATCACATTCGACTTTAAACAGTTTGTCGAAGTTGAGAAGTACAAGAACCGGGGTCGTAGATAATCTGTGCTTGATATCGACAAAGCTCCTGTCAGCTTCGTCAGTCCACTGAAACTATCCTTTCTTCATGCAATTTGTGATTGGTGACATAATGGTACTGAAATTTTTCACGAACCGACGATAGAATGTCGCCAGTCTATGAAAACTTCGCACTTCGTGAATATTTTTAGGAACCGGCCATTCTCTGATTGCCTTCACCTTTTCCTCATCCACCTGAATGCCTGTAGATGTTACGACAAAACCCAGAAACAATAAACTATCAGTCATGAAGCTGCACTTTTTAAAATTGAGATACAATTTATTTTTAGTGAGCACTTGAAGGACCTTCTTTACGTGTTTCATATGGGTGGTTTCGTCTTGACTGTATATCAAAATATCATCGAAATAAACCACAACGAACCGCCCAATGAAAGGTTTCAGAACTTAGTTCATCAATCTCATAAATGTGCTAAGCGCATTCGAAAGACCGAAGGGCATGACCATCCATTCGTATAATCCTTCCTTGATCTTAAAGGTCGTTTTCCACTCATCACTCGGCCATATTCGAATCTGATGGTAGCCGCTCCTTAGGTCCAATTTAGAGAATATTTTTGCACCCTCTAATATGTCCAGCATATCGTCCAACCGTGGTGTAAGAAACCTGTATTTTATGGTAATTTTGTTGATGGCTCGGTTGTCGACACACATGCGCTAACTCCCATCTTTCTTTAGAGTTACTAGAGCTGGTACGACACATGGACTCATGCTTTCTCGAATAAGACCCTTACGGATCAACTCCTCTACTTGTCCCTGTAGAATCTTGCACTCATTCGGACTCATTCGATAATGAGGACGATCAGGTAAACTGGACCCGGGGACAAAGTTGATATGGTGTTGGATATCCCGCATGGGGGGTAACCCATCGGGAATGTCATCAGGCCAGATTTCTTTGAATTCATGTAGCAAGGGCCTTAGTCTTTCAGAGATGATGGTAGGCTCGAGTTCTTCCCCTTTTACAATTAATGCATAAGTCTGTCCTGTCTTATTGGATTCTTCCACGAAGTCCTGTATGGTTAAGAGAAAACGGCTCTCCACTTTACAAGTTTCAGGGGATTCATAGGGGCCAATATGGTCTTCCGGCCATCCTTGACGAAGATATATATGTTATCTCGCCCTTTATGAGTGGCATCATGGTCAGATTGCCAGGGCTGACCTAGTAGCATGTGACATGCTTCCATGTCAACCGCATCGCATACTACTTCATCCTTATAATGTTTGCCAATTGAAAAGGATATGGTGCATCGTTCAGTTACCTTTGTTTCGCTGACCTTCTTGATCCAACCAATTAAATATGTGTTGAGACTCAAATATTGTATAATTTTTCCCATTTATATCTTGGTTTTACGAACATAAATCCGCTTAATATTCTACTTTACTCATGTATGTGTTGCAAGGTGAATTTAAGTGTTTGGATTGAAAAATGGTGTTAAAAGCATAATTTTGATACTCAAGAATTATCAAGGCAAGAGATGGATCTTAGGAGACCAAGATTGAAGAATTCACATGCCAAAGATCCAAGAAAACCAAGTGAAAAATGAAGAAAATTGAAGATTTGAAGTGAAGAATGCTAAAATCGTCCTGAAAAAGTGTATTCTGAAGCTGTGAAGTTTATTTTGGAAAACTATGCAGCAGAAAATCTGTTTTAAACGAACTATGCAGCGAGAAGTCTGTTTTGGAAAAATACGTATATTTAAGGCAATTTCTAGGGTTTTTCAACTTTATACGAAAATTAGAATTCCCTACTTATAAATAGGGGTTCCTAGGGCATTCTAAAATTTTTATTCAAGGCATCCCAAAGCAAAATTTAAGGTTTTTAAAGAGTTTTTAGTTTTATTAAAGCTTTATAAGTTATTTTTTTAAGATCTTTTCTATTTGCATTTTCTTTCTTTATTTCTTGTTGCTTTTTATTTCTGTAATTTAATTATATTTTTCTAAGTTCCTTCTATCCCAAGCTAGAAGGGAAGCACATGGGTTTAATGTTTCTTTAAGATTATGATGATTGATTGTTTTAATGATGAGAAGAATGGTGTATGCATGTTATCTATTATTTAGGTTTTGTTTTTTTATTCTCTTGTGAGATCCATATGTTTCCATCATATGAGATCCATATTAATAGATAGGCTTACTCTAGATTAATCAGATTTTCTAGATAGGAGAGATTCTCAACCTGTTATATTTCTTTGATATTCATTATCCTATAGATATTGAATACTTAAAATCACTAACGCTTGAGAATATATGTCAATAGTACAAATCCATCATTTTCTAATATTTTATATCATTTATTAAAATACTTAAACTGTTTTATTTTTCGACTAGGCTCATCATGATTTTGGAACATTAACGTATATGTGGAACTTTGAAGCTTGGGTGTTATTTTATTCAATTGAATTACATCCATTCAAAAATCCCAAAATCAAATCGTCAGATTAATTTTTATTACTTAGTTTATTTTGCGTTTGATTTTTTTCTTTTCACAATTCATCTCCCTGTGGGATCAACCCTGTATTCACGGGATACTACTTACGAACCTCTGCACTTGGAGGCAAGCAAACAAGTTTTTGGCGCCGTTGCCGGGGAGAGACTGGGAGAGATCAGATCTGTGCAAGATAGCTAAGGTAAGTTTTTTTTTTCTAAGGTTAGTTCTCTTCTAAACCCTCCAAAATTTCTGTAGATTTTTTTTTTCTCTGAAAATAAATTTAGTTAGGTCTTTCAAGCACTAACTGTGACATAAGGTTGCCCTGCTTGGGATTTCATTACCCAAGTGCTATGGTTGTCCTACAGTTGCTATTTGATCACAAAGATCATCCGTTGAATCTATTTTCTAGATTAGCATAGTTTAATTTCTGCATTAGTTTTAATTTTATTTATTATTATTATTATTATTATTATTATTTGTGGATTGAACCCTCATGGTCGGCCCTGCCGCCTGGGTTGTTGATTTATTTTTTCTTTGTAGATTGAACCCTCATGGTCAGCCCTGCCGCCTGGGTTGTTGATTTTTTTTTTTTTTGGTGGATTGAACCCTCATGGTCGGCCCTACCGCCTAGGTTGTTGATTTAAGTTTTTATTTTTATTTTAAGTATCATACTCGCTATTTGAATTAGTAGTATTTGTTGTGTGGTATGGATGGTTTATGTCCCGTTGGAGTAGGGAACAAAACAATCGACTCTCCTCTAAAGGCGGACTAGTTCCAGGCCTTGATAATTCCCTTAGAAGAGGCACTCAACATCACTTGGATTCCATAACAGACCTAGTTGATAATCAAAATCCAAATCTGCCAGATCCAATTATAAATCAAAATAGAGAAAATCAATTTAATCCTCCTCTTGAGGATGAAAATGAAGTTCATAGGAATGTATTAAACCAACCACGGACTTTACGTGAACATTTACACCCTGAGAGATCAACTTTACCATCTTGCATAGTGTTCCCTGCTCACACAGGGAACATTGATTTTAAACCAGGTGTGATTCAATTGATTCTTAAATTTCATGGCTTGGATTCTGAAAGCCCCTACTTGTACCTCAAGGACTTTGAGGAAGTAATTGCAACGTTACAAGTAAACAATGGCAATATGGATATATTTAAGCTTAGGTTATTCTCATTTTCTCTAAAGGATCGGGCCAAAGCATGACTCAACTCTCTAAGACCTAATACCATCACTTCAAGCTTTAAGTAAAGAGTTTTTGAAAAAGTTCTTTCACGAGCACAAAACAAATGCACTGAAACAAGAAATCATATCATTCTCCCAAAAGGGGAATGAACTATTTTTTCAAGCTTGGGAGCGCTTCAAAGACATTCTAATTACTTGTCCACATCATGGTTATGAACCATGGCACGTGATTGATACTTTCCGAAATGGGCTCACCATGGATACCCGTTAGTTCATAGAGATGATGTGTGGTGGAACCTTTCTTGACAAAGATCATAATGAGGCTTAGGATTTTCTAGATATGTTAGCAGAGAATACGCAGACATGGGATGTCTTTGCTAAATCAGACCAAACTAGACCCAGTCCTAGAGAGAAAGCGGGGATGTATGTCCTAAGAGAGGAAGACGACCTTAATGCAAAATTCGTTGCATTGGCTAGAAAGGTCGAAGCCTTGGAAATTAGGAAGGTTGATATGGTTAAAGCAAACACTTTCTTAGATAATTTTTGTAGCATTTGTGGTGGTATAGACCATGACACAAAGGATTGTCCAATGATCTCAGTTGTACAAAATATCACGCATGAGCGTGATCAAGCAAATGCTATAAATAACTACCAAAGGTCAGTTATGCAACCAATGGGAAACATGTATAATCCAAATTGGTGTAACCATCCTAATCTTAGTTGGAGGAATAGACCACAAATTAATGCGCCCAATGTACCTCAAATGCCTCCACAAGACAACTTCTTTGGGACACCTAACAATGCACCATATGTGCCCCCGCCAAAACGATCATCTATGGAGGATGCATTGACCGCATTCATGAACTCTCAAACTCAAATGAATCAGTCTCTAATCCAATCAAATAAGGAATTAAAGACAGCTGTGGCTAGGATTGAGACTCAACTAAATGCTAGGGAAAAGGGCACACTTCCTTCTCAACCTGTGCCAAACCCTAGAAACACACATTTCATTGGAGACTCAAATCCAAGTGAGATACATCATGAACAAACTAAGGCCATCATTACCTTGAGAAGTGGAAAAGAAGTCGATAACAAGATAATGCAACCGGTAGAAATACCGGAGGATGAGCCACTGTCTCAAGAAAATGATGAACCAACTATAGTTCAAAAGCCGCAACAACAAAAGGATAAAGAGACTAAGTCATATGAGCCTCCAATTCCATTCCTATCTAGACTTCGGAATCCGACTGTTCCCATGAAATATCAAGAGGTGTTGGATGTGCTACAAAAGGTTACTGTCAATATTCCTCTTCTTGATGCCATTAGACAAATTCCATTATATGTTAAATATCTCAAGGACTTGTGTACTGTAAAGAGGAAATTAAATGTGCACAAAAAGGCCTTCCTCACTGAGAAAGTGATCGCTATCATTCAACAAAGGGTTGTACCCAAATACAAAGACCCGGGATGTCCCACTATTCCTTGTATTATTGGAAATTTTCAAATTGAACATGCTTTGCTAGATTTGGGTGCAAGTGTCAACTTAGTACCTTATTCGGTTTACAAACAAATGGGGTTAGGCAAGCTTAAACCAACCACGATTACACTCCAACTCGCTAACCGCTCCATTAAGGTACCAAGGGGAATTTTAGAGGACGTGCTAGTCAAAGTGGAGAAATTCTACTTCCCCATGGATTTTATTGTACTAGACACTGAACCATGTGTAAATGCTAGCGCTCAAGTTCCTATCATTTTAGGCCACCCATTCCTAGCAACTTCAAATGTAATCATAAATTGCAGGAATGGAATGACGAACTTGTCTTTTGGTAACAGGACTCTAGAGCTAAATATTTTCAATCTATGTAAGCAGCCCATTGATAATAATGAAATCCATGAGTTGAATTTCATGGACTACTTGATAGAAGAAGAGGAATTGGAACCTAGTCTGACTGAGGAATTGATTCAAGTAATTGGGGATTTGAAAATTTCTGATTTAGAAAAAGTGTTTGCTGAAATTTGTAATGATAATGAGAGCACTACCACCAGGACATTGGTATGTACCAATGGAGACCGCGCACTCAAATCCTATCTATCGAGGACTCGCGACCTCTGCTATCACCAACCAATGTTCCAAAGCTTGATTTAAAACCACTACCAAATGAGCTTAAGTATGTATACTTAAGTGAAAATAAAACTTATCCTGTGGTGATCTCTTCATTTTTAGACAAGGATCAAGAGATTAAATTGTTGAATGTTCTAAGAGACCACAAAGGAGCTTTGGGCTGGACCATTTCTGACATTAAGGGTATAAGCCCTTTCATATGCACCCTTTGGATCCACCTCGATGAGGACGCCAAACCAATTAGATAACTTCAAAGGCGTCTCAATCCAAACATGATGGAAGTTGTAAAAAATGAGGTGATCAAATTATTGGATATGGGAATCATCTACCCAATATCCGATAGTGTTTGGGTGAGTCCAACTCAAGTAGTCCCAAAGAAATCTGGAATAACTATTATGCAGAATTCTAATAATGAACTCATACCAACACGTGTCACCACAGGTTGGCGTGTTTGCATTAACTATAGAAAATTGAACCAGGTCACAAAGAAGGATCATTTTCCTCTACCATTCATTGATCAAGTTTTAGAGAGGGTAGCAGGTCACTCCTTCTATAGTTTTCTTGATGGATATTCCGGATATAACCAAATAGAGATAGCCCTGGAAGACCAAGAGAAAATCACATTCACTTGTCCATTTGACACATTTGCTTTCAAATGGATGCCATTTGGATTGTTTAACACTCCAGCAACTTTCCAACAGTATATGTTAAGTATTTTTTCAAATATGGTTGGGAAGTTTCTTGAGGTTTTCATGGACGACTTCTCTGTATTTGAGAGTAGTTTTGAGGAATGCCTCAACAATTTATCTCTTATCTTGTCTAGGTGTGAAGAGAAACACCTTGTCTTAAATTGGGAGAAATGTCATTTCATGGTTCAAAAGGGAATTATTTTGGGTCATGTTATCTCCAAAAATGGAATCAAAGTAGATCGCTCAAAACTCAACATTATTGGTAATCTACCTATCCCCCGAACTGTTAGAGATATTAGATCACTTCTAGGGCACACTGGTTTCTATAGAAGATTCATCAAGAACTTTAGTATCATTATTAGACCCTTGACTAATCTTCTTCAAAAGGATGTTCCATTTAAGTAGATAGATGAATGTGCAAGTGCCTTTAATAAAATTAAATCATCCCTTACCACTGCACCTATCATGCCTCCACCAGATTGGACACTTCCTTTTGAACTAATGTGCGATGCAAGTGATTATGCCATAGGGGCTGTTTTGGGCCAAAGGAAAGATAAACGGCCCTACGTTATTCACGATGCGAGTAGAACTCTAAACTCGGCCCAAGTAAACTACTCAACAACTGAAAAAGAGTTACTTGCAGTAGTTTTTGATTTGGATAAGTTTAGGTCCTACTTGCTGGGATCTAAAGTGGTCATTTTCACGGACCACTCGGCTTTGAAATATTTGCTGTCTAAGAAGGATGCAAAGCCGAGACTTTTGAGATGGATCCTCCTACTCCAAAAATTTGACTTAGAGATAAAAGATAAGAAAGGAGTAGAAAACGTAGTGGCCGATCACCTTTCCAGATTGGTGTTAGATGATTCCACTAAGGAGATGTATATCAAGGACACTTTTCCTGATGAACAATTATTTACGATCTCCAAATTGCCTTGGTATGCGGATATAGTGAACTATCTTGTAACAGAAAAATGTCATATCATTGGAAGTCACAAGATAGGAAGCGTTTTGAAACCGAGGTTAGGAACTTCTTCTGGGATGATCCGTATTTATATAAATATGGGACTGATCAAATTTTAGACGTTGTGTTCCAAAGGATGAAGTTCAGAGTGTTATTTCTTTTTGCCACATGGAAGCATGTGGTGGCCATTTTTCTGCTAAGAAAACCACTGTAAAAATCCTGCAGTGTGGTTTTTACTGGCCTACCATGTTTAAAGACACTCATGCTTTCTGCGTTGCTTATGATAGATGTCAAAGGTTGGGAAGAGTGTCCCGGCGCAACATGATGCCTTTATCCTCAATTTTACCATTGGAGATTTTTTATTGTTGGGGTTTTGATTTTATGGGCTCATTTCCATCTTCTTTTGGATTTCTTTATATATTGGTTGGTGTGGACTATGTTTCAAAGTGGATTGAGGCAGTTCCAAGTAGGACCAATGACAACAAAGTGGTCATACGATTCCTCAAGGAAAATATTTTTTCTAGATTTGGAACTCCAAAAGCCATCATTAGTGATGGTGGGTCTCACTTTTGCAATAGGACATTTGAGGCTTTGATGAAGAAATATGGCATCAAGCATAAAGTGAGCACCCCATACCACCCACAAACGAGTGGGCAAGTTGAGACTTCTAATTGAGAAATCAAACACATTTTAGAGAAAACTATAAGGCCAGATAGGAAGGATTGGTCTCTCAGACTATCCGACGCTTTATGGGCTTATAGGACTGCTTATAAGACTTCGATTGGAATGTCTTCATACAGATTGGTGTATGGGAAGGCTTGCCACTTGCCTGTGGAATTGGAACATAAGCCTACTAGGCAATAAAGAAATTAAACTTTGATATGGACCAAGCAAATGGACAAAGAAAATTAGAGTTGAATGAATTAGAAGAGCTGAGGAGAGACTCCTATAAAAATTCTAAAATCTACAAAGAGAGGACCAAAGCTTTTCATGACAAAAATATCCTGAGGAAGAATTTTGAACCTCAGCAAAAGGTCCTATTGTACAATTCCCATTTTCAGTTCTTTCCGGAAAAGTTAAGATCAAGATGGACAGGCCCCTTCATTATGAAGAATGTTTATACTCTTGGGGCTGTTGAAATTGAGAATCCACATAATGGTAATGTGTACAAGGTTAATGGTCAGAGATTGAAGCCTTATGTGGAAAACTTTCATTTGGGAGAGGAGTCCTTCCCTCTTCATGAGCCAGAATATTCAGATTAATGCTCCTATTCTGACGGAGCGTTTCTGTAAGGTTTGTATCATATTCAATTCTTTTTAGTATCACATAGCAGGTGAGTTTTTCATGGTAGGTATTATCCACCCTTTTTTTTTTGTTCTCTGCATTATATTATCATTACATTAAGGACAATGTAGATTTTAGGTTGGGGGGTGTGGATAGTCATGTGATTTTTTTTTTATTTTTTTTTTCAGTTTATTTTATTATTTTTAGGTTTAATTTTATTTTTTTAGGTTTATGGAAAAAAAATTCAACATTTTCAAAATAATATTTTTATATACAAGAATGTGAACATGATATTATGCGAATTCCAAAGGCAAAGTTAATATTTATTCTAGGTTAATAGTAGTCAGAATTCTGATAACTGAAAATTATATACTTGAGTTCAATTATCTAATCACTAGTTTAAAGTGAGTTATAATTTGATGTACTGAATTCACAATACACCCTAGCCAACTAAGTGAAGAATATGATATGTGAACTAGAATAACAACTTTTGATTCAAACAAGGTTGAATGAACTAGTATCATTGATATATGCTTAAAAAAGAGAATATTGAAAAAAAAAGTGATGAAAAAAAGAAAATTTTATTATAGAGCATAAATGCAATGACCATAACAATTGTGTCAGTAATCTGGAGTAAGGATACCTAAGTATCCATTACTGTTACCATTACAAGTACGATACCTTAGGTTATAAAGCAAACCCGGTGGGAATCTTCATCTAAGCGTGGTCTATAATAATGAGGATATGATGATAAAAGAAGAAATGACATGAAAAAAATGAGATAACTAAAAATTTCATACTCTTGGAATGATTGAAAGGAGTTAGGATAGAGAACATATATATTTCTCAAAGTTAGACTAGTGTCACGAAGCACCTAAGGATATTGGATCATATCTATTTTAAATTTTGATTAGGTCTCTGAACTCAATGATGTAATGAATTAGGAAATTGAAATTCTAACTAAATTCAGACTTAGGGTAAGTATTGTTTTGTTTTAGAATTCATATGATGAATGGAGGCATAATTGTATAAATTTCAAAATGTTGAACTATTTTTCATGTTTTCAATGTTTGTGGGTAACATTTATGGAAACCCTCACCAGACTATAACTCGTCCACTAGGGGAAACCTAGGGGTTTAAAGGCTTGCTGCATATGCTAAATGCAATCGAAATTACCTGCGAAAGTGGTGTAGGTAGAATGTTTTTTCGTTTTAATTTTATTTCTAAAATTAGTTTTTATTTATTTATTTTGCTTATTTTGCTCGGGACTAGCAAAATGCTGGTTGGGGGGTGTGTTGAGACTCAAATATTATATAATTTTCCCCATTTATATCTTGGTTTTACGAACATAAATCCGCTTAATATTCTACTTTACTCATGTATGTGTTGCAAGGTGAATTTAAGTGTTTGGATTGAAAAATGGTGTTAAAAGCATAATTTTGATGCTCAAGAATTACCAAGGCAAGAGATGGATTTTAGGAGACCAAGATTGAAGAATTCACATGCCAAAGATCCAAGAAAACTAAGTGAAGAATGAAGAAAATTGAAGATTTGAAGTGAAGAATGCTGAAATCGTTTTGAAAAAGTGTATTATGAAGCTGTGAAGTCTATTTTGAAAAACTGCGCAGCAGAAAGTCTGTTTTAAACGAACTATGCAGCGAGAAGTCTATTTTGAAAAAATACGTATATTTGAGGCGATTTCTAGGGTTTTTTAACTTTATACGAAAATTGGAATTCCCTACTTATAAATAGGGGTTCCTAGGGCATTCTAAAATTTTTATTCAAGGCATCCCAAAGTAAAATTTAGAGTTTTTAAAGAGTTTTTAGTTTTATTAAAGCTTTATAAGTTATTTTTTTTTTAGATCTTTTCTATTTGCATTTTCTTTCTTTATTTCTTGTTGCTTTTTATTTCTACAATTTAATTATATTTTTCTAAGTTCCTTCTATCCCAAGCTAAAAGAGAAGCACATGGGTTTAATGTTTCTTTAAGATTATGATAATTGATTGTTTTAATGATGAGAAGAATGGTGTATGCATGTTATCTATTATTTAGGTTTTGTTTTTTTATCCTCTTATGAGATCCATATGTTTCCATCATATGAGATCCATATTGATGGATAGGCTTACCCTAGATTAATTAGATTTCCTAGATAGGAGAGATTCTCAACCTGTTATATTTCTTTGATATTCATTATCCTATAGATATTGAATACTTAAAATCACTGACGCTTGAGAATATATGTCAATGGTGCAAATCCATCATTTTCTAATATTTTATATCATTTATTAAAATACTTAAACTGTTTTATTTTCCGACTAGGCTAACCATAGTGCTCAGATCCTAGTTGTGTTATCCAAGTCATCATGATTTTGGAACATTAACGTATGTGTGGAACTTTGAAGCTTGGGTGTTATTTTATTCAATTGAATTATATCCATTCAAAAATCCCAAAATCAAATCATCAGATTAATTTTTATTACTTAGTTTATTTTGCGTTTGATTTTTTTCTTTTCACAATTCATCTCCCTCTGGAATTGACCCTGTATTCACGGGATACTACTTACGAACCTCTGCACTTGGAGGCAAGCAAACAATATGGAGAGGGATGACGCTCCGTTTTCAATTACAATTTTTCCACCATGACCTTGGATACGATGTTCTCGCTGCTCCCACTGTCAATGATCACGTCACAAACCTTTCGATTCACTGTACACCTAGTATGGAAGATGTTATGCAGCTGTGGATGCACTTCTTTTCTTGGCGCATATAATAGTCGCCTCACGACGAGCGACTCGCCGTGATCTTGCTGAACCCAACCTAAATCATCTGCCTCATCCTCGGTGGTATGCTTCTGTTCTTAAATATCTGGATCTTCATAAGCGTTATCAGCACTACCATCATTGATGGCGAGGTTTGATACTTTTCGCTGGGGACAAGTATTGGATAGGTGGCCCGGTTGGCCACAAAGATAGCAGTTGTCGGGCCTTAGTCGAGCATAAGGGTTCGAGATTCTACTTGGACCAGCAGCAGTCGATATGCCGCTTTGGGGTCTAGCCTGATCTCGGTTCTCAGACGTAGGAGGTTAAGTGAGTGCTCCTATGGGCTCCTTCCCCTTGGGCTATGCAGTTCCCTGGGGCGGATCTGCCACAGGGATCCTTGCAGTAGGATAGGTCCGTGTGTTAGGACGTTCAAGTCGCGCTTCTACCCGAGTAGCCAACTTGATCGCATCATTCATCGTCCAGACGGATGACATCTGGACCTGATCCTGAATAGTCATACGCAATCCACCGTTGAATCGAGCGACTTGTTGCGATTCAGTCTCGATTAAATCGTTACGCACTGCTAGGCGGTAAAATTCTTCTGCGTATTCTTTTACCGATCGACAATTTTGGTATTGTTGGAATAATACCTGATCGTAATCACTAGGGAGGAATTGGGCACATAGTAGCTGCTTCATCCGCTGCCAGGTGCTGATTGGTGCTTTCGTCTGCCTGGTTCGCACGAGTTGCAGTTGTTCTCCCAAGTTGAAGCTCCTCCTTTCAGCTTGTAAGCTACAAGCTTGACCTTCTTTGCTTTAGGGATGTCCATATAGTCGAAAAATCACTCAACTTCAAAAAGCCAATCGAGGAAATCCTTAATGTGTAGTTGGCCATTGAAGCGAGGAATATCAACTCGCATCTTGAATTTTCGATCCATTCGATCTACTCGATCGCCGCCAGGTATGGGGTGTTGGAAGATTATGTCGTCAATTTCCTCCTCATTGGAGCCCCCTTCCTCAGGGATGACCCTTGGATGCACTGCTGGTACTATCTTGCGATCAGGGTGATTACGAGTTTCAGCAATTGGTGGTGGAGGATTACCACCAAGAACACGGAGTTGCCTTAGGTTTTCCGCCAAGAGATCTGCTATGTGGTCGATGGAAGCCTGCAGCCCTTACATGGCTTGCCGATTCTCTTGTTGCACTACTTCGAAAGCTGCCGCCGTTAAAGGTAAATTCCCTGGAGCACCGCCCATGGGATTGTTGCTCGACCCGTTGTTAGAAGTCATCAATCCGAGGAGAAACCTCGCTTTGATACCAAACTGACGCAGGGGAAGACTCCTCATAGAGACCTCTCGAATTCACAAGGAAAGAAAGCATAAAATAGAAATAAATTCTAATAAATTCGAAATTGATTAATGAATGAATAAAAACGAGTTCACAACCCTTTAAATAGGGGTACCAAGCAATGGGAAAGAAATCAGAATCAAACTACAACTAAAACTCCTAGAAATCGCGACTTACTATAAATAGTAAACTTACTATTTATGTACAGCCAGATGTCTACTAGTGCGCAAGGTTTTTGGCCAAAAATAGTAAGTGTCCTATTTGGCTTCACCAAACCGTTCTCCTAATTATTCTAAGCTCTTTTCACGTTGGGCGCAACTCTTAAAGCTCGACAGATGAAGAGTTATAATCAAACTAAAACTTACTATTTATAGCAAAAACGAAATTAAAACAGGGAAACGATTGTCGATCTAGGGGTTTTTCACAATTCCTGGGGGTCGCAACCCGATGTAGCGGGTTGGTTGGCTAAAGTAGCTCGTTCTACCCCAAAATCATATATTTTACGTCAGGTAACTCATTCCGGATTGTGAGATACGCCCGATTTAAGGTCCGATAGTCTGGATCACTTCTGTCGCTGACCGAGCCTTTTCTGATCCATCTTGGTCATGAAACTGTCCGCGACTCGCTCTACATCAACTTTTGGACAATCATGCAGGAAACTATTTTTGTACGCGATTAGCTGTTGATGAGAAAACGGTGTAACATTTAAGCAGGGAAAGATGTGTTGAGTTCGAGCACTGTCTTTCTTAAGTGATAATTGTTCTGTATCCACGAATTTTTCCTAACCTGTAACGAAGAAACCTTGAATCACAAGGAAAAGAAGAAAATAGAAATGATAATAAAAACTTTTTAAAATAATTTGATTGATGATGAAAAACGAGTTTACAACTCTTTAAATAAGGCTACGAACCCTAGGGAAAAGTTTCATAATTATATTATAACTAAAACTTATAGAAATTGGACTCACTATCAATAGTAAACTTACTATGGCCGTGATTTCCACTAATGCACATGGTTTTCGGCCAAAAATAATAAGGGCTTGTTTGATTTTCCAGTGCAGTGGTAAATACCGTGAAAACATGTAATAATTATTTTCCTATGTATTTACCTCACTTTTGTTTATGTTTGATTTGACGAACCTGTATTTTTGACACAAAAATCAAGAACGCCACAACATATGTGTGGGTCCCACCGTGATGCGTATCGCTTATCCACACCGTTAATCTATTATGTCTAATGAGTTTATGGCATGAGCCAAAAAACGAGGCATATCGAAAGCTTAAGTGGACCACGCCACTAGAAATATGGATTCAAACACTTACCATTAAAAACCTCTCAGGCCTACTGTTTCTTTTGGTGTGGGCCATTCGAGTGTTCAATCTGCCTCATTTTTTGGTTCATGCGTTAAAATATTGTGTTAAAATGACTGAATGGAATGAATTTATCATATACATCACCTTGGGGTCCAAAAATTTAAAATAACTATTGTAAACCGGTTTCCAAGGTAAAAAGTATGGTGGATTTTCAGATGATAATAATTACTCATTTCACATGTATTTACACAGCCATTAAAAATCAAACACGCCCTAAGTGTCCTATTTGGCCTAACCATGATGTTCCCCCAATTTTTATAACCACTCTGGACGCAGCTCTTAAAGCTCAATGTCCGAAGAGTTATAGTCAAATTAAAAATGACTAAAAATAGTAAAAACGAGAATTCGACCGTTGATCGGATAGAATCTTGCAAATTCAACGTGGGAAACCCGGCACATCCAGGTTGGGTGGCTAAAGTAGCTTGTATCTCATTCCGATTTGTGAGATACATTTGTTGTAAATTCTAATGGTCTGAATCAGTTCCGTCATCGACCGGGCCTTTTCTGATCTATCTTGGCCATGAAAGTGTCCGTGTTTCACATCAAACATGATGAGCATGCGGCCAACTGTGCATTGTGCGTGCATGGAATCTAACATGTTCAGCAGATTTTGCCTCACAATGTGAAATATAAGACCCCAAAATAAGCTTATTCAACTATCATGTAGGGCATCATATGAATTTCAAAACATTTGGATAATTGTTTATTGTTTTTATGATGTTGCCCACCCAGTACTTAGATCGGCCTTACTGTTGGGGCCCTGGATTTATGGTGACTAGACCATGAGGGATGGGGAATGCAATGGATACACCAAAGGTAGGTCCCACATGCAGCTAGTTACAGGTCAGGTGTTCACAACGCAGAAGGCTATTTGAGTTTCGTTTTGTAGCGATTCAAATGGTTGACATTAGGGGTTCCAACGTGAGTTTTCCATGCAAAAAATCTCTCAGTAGATTAATCTTAAACCTTTCAGGGCCAGTAAGAATTCTGATAGAGAAAATACAACCATGGTTCCTGTTCATCAATGAAAGGCCAAATATTTTCTGGTTAGGATCTTTCATTTTTCAATATGAGAGGTTCTTTTATTCACAGACCATCAACTTCGAATACATCACATCAACATTTTGGATCACTAAAAAACGGTGGGTCCACACCAGTGGATAACTTTCAACCTTCCATAATATTTTAACATTTGGCAAAGGTTGAAAAGATGCGTTTGTTACGGGCCAAAACAAACAAGCTTGATGATTATGCACGGTCCCAAACCCTGTTTATAAAGCATACCCATCATGCATGATTTATACAACAAAGATGCCTTTGAAACCCTAACCAGGCCAGGCTTGAACTTAGGCCAGGCCTGCTCCTCCGGCCCAGGCTTGAACTTAGGCCAGGCCTGCTCCTCCGGCCCAGGCTTGAACTTGGGCCAGGCCTGCTCCTCGGGCTCAGTATTCCAAACAAAGCTTGGCCCATAGCATGTCCAGACCGACATGTAGCATCTGCATCACTAACTAGTCGTATATGATAATCTTATTAAGTGGACGACTACCTTGCTGACCCACCCTATCATTATCATTAGATTGATTTAAGAGGCATAGAATATGAGATCGTATGAAGAGTCGGTCCTCTCTTGCAAATGTGTCGCTATTTTCCACAGCAATTTTCCATGGGAATGTCATTTAGAATAATGGAAATGACGTACGCCTAATGCAAGTTAGGCCACTGTTCTAAGTGGCACACACCATCACATGAAAGCGAAATTAACAAATATTAATCTGGCTCAATGAAATGAAATCATTTTGAAGATATTTGAACTTCATGACCGTCGGTGATAATTCCAAAATTGTGGCCCACCATGGTAACATTTAAAGTGCTATCTCTAACCATTTATTAATGGGGCGAAAGGTCTGAGTGTTGATCAACCTTCTGAAACTCAGGTGGGTCTTGGTGAGAATCAAGCGTGGGCGTCTCGGGTATGTGGGACCCTGACTGTGGGGCCCAGCCCCAGCTTGATGCATGGGACTACATCCACACCATCCATCTGAATTGAAAACTCATTTTAGGGCTTGATTCAAAAAATGAAGCAGATCCAAATTGATCGACCATAATACAGGAAACAATAGTAATTGATCCTTAAAAACTTCTTGCCGGTCACGAGGCTGTTGATGAAAATGATATTTGTGTTGTCTCTTCATACAGGTCTTTGTAACCTTATCAACGAGTTGTATTGGCAAAATAAACATTCCAATGGACTCCATGAGCTTTTTAATGGTGGGGATTCAATCACTAATGTTTCCTGTGGTGTGATCCTCCTAAGCTTTGGGCATGCTCCATTTTTGGGATCATGCCCTAAAATGAAGTTTGAAAATGGTTGAACGGTGTGGATTTAAGGCACATACATCATTGTGAGCCCCACAGTAACGATTTCCACCCACCAGGGTGGATCAGGGTCTCACCTAATCCGCTCCCTGATCTAGGTACCCATTGAAAGCATTTCTAATTGAGTGTGAACCCTCTGGCATCGCACGAGGAGAGCATAGAACTCTTAAGCAAGTGTCAACGATTAATTGCTGCAATATTTTCTACGTCTGTTGTCTCATGAGAAAAGACTCAAGGTTAACAGAGATTAGTCAATGATCAAATGCAATTAACCGTTGAAATATGTGTGAACTGCCATGCATGTGACTCAAATTCAAACCATCAAAATCAAAGGGCCCTGGTTCATTGTAAGTTTCTGACCTGTGACTAACTTAAAGTTCCCACATCTTGTAAAACACTTCTCTCGGCATATTTTAACATTTCCACCTTCTTTTCTTGGCCTTCTAGGTAAAAGGAAAGTAGATAAAGTTAATTTGTCTTGAAAAAGGGACAGCTTTTTCACCCTTTGGAGATTACGTATTGCCTTCTAAACTTTCTTCTTCTTCTTCTTCTTCAATTATTATTATTATTATTTTTAATTTTCTAATATTTTTGAGTTTTTTTTTTTTTTTTTTTTTTTAAATTATTTCTAAGAATCAACGTTATAAAATTAAGGGTTAATTGTATCTACCTCCATTCAATTATAGATATCAACATTTTGATGAGATGATCCTAACCATTTGATCAATGGTTAAGATAGTGATGGTCCATATGATTTTATTTGGACTGTCCCTCAAGTGTAGCCCACCTTCTATTCTGCAAAAGGTATATGATCGTTGATTTGGATTGCCCATTAAGTGTAGCTTACATTGGATGACACGTTTCTCTCAAAAGCCACTTTGATATAATGATCGTAACCATCTCATCGACATCTACAACAATGGATGATCTATATTGAAAATGTTTAGAAGGGGCGATCATTGATTTTGGACCATTCATCATGTGAAGCCCACCTTCTATGAAGCATCTCTCTATCACTTTGATTGGATGATCCCAAACCTTCTAATCAGTTATTAGTAGAGTGAATGGTACAAATTAATTACGCTAGAAAATGTCATATCACGTAATTAGACTGTCCATTTTATGCCATCCATCTTTAATGGACTATGTATCAGAAAAAAATAATAATTTTAACCATATGATCATAACCTTCTAATCAACAATTAAGAGAACGAATAGTCGTATTGATTATATTAGGGAAGGTCTGATCATTGATTTGGACCACCTATTATATAAAGCCCATCTTTATCTTTGGTGACCCATGCTTCTCAAAAATCATTCCTATTAAATGATCCTAATTAACCATCATATGCATGGTTAAGAGAATTTAAGGTCTGTATTGATTGTTCTAGAGAATGTCCAATTATTGTTTTGGACGGCCCGTCATTTGCATCCCACATTTAATAGTGCTTCTCTCTTAAAAATCATTTTGATTACATGATCCTAACCATGTAATGAATGGTTATAGGAATTGTCAATCTATATTAACTAGAGGTCCGGTTATTAGTTTACACAGTGTAACCAACTTTTGAAGGCCTTTTTCTGAAAAGTAACTTTGGTTGGATGATTGTAACTATCAACCAATGGCTAGAAGAATGTTGGATGGTCCATATTGATTATAATTAATGATTTTTGGGCCACCTATTGCGTGCGGTCCACCTTTGATGGCCCCTCTCTCTCAAAGCTCAGGATGCAGATTAGCTACTGACGAGATTCGCTTCTGAAGTGACGTCACCATGTTCTGTGGGCCCCACCATGACATGTGTTGTATCCACACTGTCCATCCATTAGGAGAGATTAATTTTAGTGCATGGGCCAAAAAATGAGGCAGATCCAACATTCAAGTGGACCCACCACAGAAAACAGTGGGGATTGAACACCTACCATTAAAAATTCGTAGGGCCCTAGAAGTTTTCAATCTAGCTGATATTTGTGTTTTCCCTTGGCCCATGTCTGTGTTAACTCATGAACAGGTTGGATCTCAAAAAAACATCATGATAGGCCCTAAGAAGGTTTCAACGGTGGGTATCACTGTACCCACTGTTTTATGTGGTGGAGCCTACTTGAGCTTTGGATCTGCCTCGTTATTTGTCTCATGCCCTAAAATAATCTCTCCAAATGAATGGACAGTGTGGATACAACACATACATCATGATGGCCCCACAGAACTTGATGACGTCACTTAAGTAGAGAGTTCCCTACTGACACTAATCCGTTCCAAAGATCAATTTGCTCTGATGATCATCATCAAAATCATGGCTAGAAGAATAATCGACGGTCCGTATTAATTATATCAGAGAATGTGAGGCAGTCCATGTGCAACTCACCTTTAGTCGACTCTCTAAAAGGTCAATTTGATTGGATCGATGTACCGAACCATCTAATTAATGGTACGGAGAATTGCCGGTCCATAGGGAACGGATTGGCTACTCCCCCTGACACCAGCCCCGTGGCTGGTGGTCGGTGCTCTGTGAGCTCCACCATGATGTATGTGTTTCATCCTTTCCGTTAATCCACTTTTACAGATCATTTTATGACTTCATCCCAAAAATTAGAGGTATATAAATCTCAGGTGGATCACACCACATGAAAACAATAGTGATTGGACATCCATCATTAAAATCCTCCTAAGGCCCACTGTACTGTTTATTTGACATCCAATAGGTTGATTAGGTCATACAGCCCCAGATGAAGGGAAAAAACAAAAATCAGCTTGATCCAAAACTTTTATGGCCCCAAAATGTTTTTTAATGGTCGACATTCATTCAACACTGTTTCCTGTAATGTGGTCCAGTTAGGATTGTGATATAACTCATTTTTGTTCTCATACCGTAAAATGATCTGTATAAATAGATGAACGGCATGGATGAAACACATACATCATGGTGGGGCCCAAGGAGCACCGACCACCAGCCATTGGCTGGTGTCAGGGGGAGTAGCCAATCCGTTTCCCGGTCCATATCAATTATACTAGAGAAGGTCCATCATTGTTTTGGACTGTTAGACTGCCTTTGGTGACCCATTCATGTTTAATTAATTTTGATTGGACGATCCTAACCATCTCATATCTGGTTAGGAAAAGCAATAGTCTATAATACTTGTAATACTTGTACTAGAAATGGTTTGATCATTTGTTTGAACTGTCCTTCATATGCAGTCACCTGTGGTGGGCCGTCTTTGTCAAAAATAATATTGATTAGATGATCTAACCCATCCTATCAAAGGTTAAGAAAATCGTTAGACCATATTAGTTCTACTAGAATTGTTTCGATCATTTGTGTGGACCATTTTTCATGTGAGCCCACCTCTTACGGTCCATCTCTTTCAAATACTAACCATTTAATCAATGGTCAGGAGAATAGATGGTCTGCATCAATTATTCTTGAAATAGTCTTATCCCTGGTTTGGCCTGTCCATGATCATCATCATCATGGTTGAGAATTTTGTGTTATGGAAGAAAATGGCCGATAAATATGTGACATGTCCTCGCATGAATTCTAATGAACGGAAACTATATATACTCACACACTATCTATCTATCACGCACGTAACAAATCCCACTACCTTGTGGACTTTGGAAAGCCCTGATCATAACTTACAATAATAACGCAGGGATGAACGTGATGAGGATAACTACTCCGAATCCATGGAGCTTCTCTGGACTCCTCATAGAAACTTCTCAAATCCACGAGGAAAGTAAACAGAAAAATAAAAATAAATTCTAAGAAATTCGAAATTGATTAATTGATCACTAAAAATGAGTTCACAACCCTTTAAATAGGGGTACCAAGCAATAGGAAAAAAATCAAAATCAAACTACAACTAAAACTCATAGAAATCGCGACTTACTACTATAAATAGTAAACTTACTATTTATAGACGGTCGTGATGTCTACTAGTGCGCAAGGTTTTCGACTAAAAATAGTGTCCTATTTGGCTTCACCAAACCATTCTCCTAATTATTCTAAGCTCTTTTCGCGTTGGGCGCAACTCCTAAAGCCCGACGGATGAAGAGTTATAAGCAAACTAAAACTTACTATTTATAGTAAAAATGAAATTAAAACAGGGAAACAACTGTCGATCCAGGGGTTTTTTGCAATTCTGAGCGTCGTAACCCAGCGTAGCAGGGTTAGTTGGCTAAAGTAGCTCGTTCTACCCCAAAATAATATATTTTACGTCAGGTAACTCATTCCAGATTGCGAGATACGCCCGATATAAGGTCCAACGGTCCGGATCACTTCTGTCGCCGACTGGGCCTTTTCTGATCCATCTTGGCCATGAAACTGTCCACGACCCGCTCTACATCAGTCCCCTCCACTTTAAAAGAACTCGTCCTCGAGTTCTCATCTTGCGCTGGTTCAAGATACTCGGTCAGGTCCGCGACGTTGAAGGTCTGTGAGATCACCATGTCATCTGGAAGATCAACAACATAAGCGTTGTCATTGATCTTTCGAATGATTGGGACGGATCAAATCTTCTTATTTTTCAACTTGTTGTACGTCCCGGTCGGAAATCTCTCTTTGCGCAGATGGACCATAACGCGGCCGCCCACCTCGAACACTTTTTGTCACCGGTGCTTGTCCGCTTGTTCCTTGTACTTCTCGTTCGAGGTATGTAGCTTAGTCTGCACTTCCGCATGGATGCCCATGATCTTGTCTGCCATATGTTCTGCTGTAGTGCTTATGCCTAGGTGCTTGGGCAGAGGGACCAAGTCAAGCGTGTGGCGAGGCACTCGTCCATAGATAATCTGGAACGGTGATTTTCCTGTCGAGCGGTTCACCATGTTGTTGAATGTAAACTCTGCTTGAGACAAGGTCAAATCCCACTGCTCGGTTTTTCTCCTAAAATACAGCGAATGAGGTTTCCCAACGTGCGATTCACAACTTTGGTCTGCCCATCAGTTTGTGGGTGGTAAGAACTGCTGAATTGAAGTCGTGTATCGAATCGAGTCCACAAAGTCCGCCAAAAGTTGCTAATGAACTTCGTGTCACGATCAGAAGTAATGGTCTTGAAGACTTCATGTAGCCGTACAACCTCCCTGAAGAATAAATTCGTCACGTGTGTTGTATCGAGGGTCTTCTTGCATGGGATAAAGTGTGTCATCTTGGAGAAACGATCTACCACCACGAACACCGAATCCATACCACGTTGTGTTCGTGGGAGACCAAGTACGAAGTCCATTAATAAATCCTCTCAAGGACCATCAGGCACAGGTAACAAGGTGTAGAGGCCCGTATTCTGAGATTGCCCTTTGGAGGTCTGACAAACATGACGTACAACGTTATAAGGCTTTTCCCACATCACGTACGAATTGCGGCCAGTAATACCGCTCTTCCACAAGAGCTCGCATCTTGTCTCGCCCAAGGTATCTACCGAGGCTTCCTCCATGTAGCTCCTGAATAATCTGCTCCCTCAGAGAACTTTGGGGGATGCACAATCGATTCCCTTTGAAGAGAAAATCGTCTTGTATATGAAGGTCACTGGGGTGACCTTCTTGGCACTTCACCCAAGAATCTTTGAAGTCTTCATTCTCGGCATACAGCTCCTTGAGACAGTCAAAGACGATCACCTTGTTGCTCATCGTAACAAGTAGTGATGCACGACGCCTAAGTGCATCAGCCACCTTATTCTGCTGCCCTGACTTGTGCTTCAGAACTAACGTGAATTCTTGTAAAAACGCAACCCATCTAGCATGCACACGATTCACGTTAGTCTGACTATTAATAAACTTTAATGCTTGATGGTCAATGTAAAGAACAAACTCTCTTTGAATCAGATAATGCCGCCAATGTCGCAGCGCCTGAACAACTGCGTACAACTCAAGCTCATAAGTCGACTACTTCTTTCGGGCCTCACTGAGCTTCTCGTTGTAGAAGGCTACCGGCCTACCTTCCTGTGATAATTTCAACGTATGAAGCGTCACACTCAACCTCAAACAATTTGTCAAAATTAGGAAGCACCAAGACCGGTGTTGTAGACAAATGATGCTTGATCTCATGAAAGATCTTGTCAGCTTTATTGGTCCACTGAAACGGTCTTTTTTCATGCAATTTGTTATAGGTGTGATTATGGTGTTAAAATCTCGCACAAATCGATGATAGAAAGTCGTCAACCCGTGAAAACTCCTCACCTCATGAATGTTCATCGGGATCGGTCATTCCTTAATAGCTCGCACCTTTTCATCATCCACACGAATGCTCGTGGACGTTACAACAAACCCTAGAAACAATATACTGTTAGTTAAAAAACTGCACTTCTTCAAGTTGAGGTACAACTTGTTAATTTGTAGGACCTGTAGCACCTGCCTGAGATGTTTCCTGTGCTCCGCCTTATCCTGGCTATATATCAATATGTCATCAAAATATACTACCACAAATTGGCCAGTAAACGGTTTTAGCACTTGATTCATCAAACGCATAAAAGTACTTGGTGCGTTCGATAGGCCGAAGGGCATGACTAGTCACTCATACAACCCTTCCTTAGTCTTGAATGCCGTTTACCACTCATCACTAGGTCGGATACGAATCTGATGGTACCCGCCCCTTAAATCTAGTTTAGAGAACACATTGGCCCCTTTTAGCATGTTGAGCATGTCGTCCAACCATGGTATTAGGAACCGATATTTGATGGTAATTTTGTTGATTACCCAGCTGTCGACACACATATGCCAGCTTCCATCTTTTTTGACGTTAATAAAGCTGGTACGATACATGGGCTTATGCTTTCTCTCAAGAGACCCTTACAGATCAATTCCTCCACTTGCCTCTGAAGTATCTCACACTCCTTCGAACTCATCTGATAATGATGGCGGTTGGGCAGGCTAGCCCCAGGGACAAGGTTTATGTGATGTTGGATGTCCCTCATGGGGGACAATCCATCAGGTAAATCCTCAGGCCAGACTTCTTTGAATTCGTTTAGCAACAATCTTAAACTTGGAGGGATGTTTGAGGGTTCCTCTTCTTCGCCCTTCACCACTACGGCGTATACCTCACTGGTTTCTTTGGATTCTTCCATGAAATCCAGAATGGTCAAGAGGGAACTCCCCTCCACTTTAGAAGCTTCAGGGTGGTTCTCTGGTGCTATAGGGGCAAGGATTATTTTTCGACTATCCTTAACGAATACGTAGACATTGTCTCATCTCCAATGGGTCGCATCACGGTCTGACTGTCAGGGTCGACCGAGTAGCATGTGGCAAGCTTCTATGTCAACCGCATCACAAAGTATCTGATCCTTATAATTTTTACCAATTGAAAATGAGATAGTGCATTGTTCAGTTACCTTGATCTCATTCACCTTTTTTATCCAACCAATTGAGTACAGAGAAGGATGTTTCGTCGTTGGTAGCCGCAACTTGTCCACCATCACCCTTGAGACAATGTTCTCGTTACTATCACTGTCTATGATCACATCACAGACCCTTCCATTAACAGTGCACTGAGTACGAAATATATTGTATCGCTGTGGATGTAATTCCTTTCGTAGGGTATACAGTAATTGCCTCACAACTAGAAATTCGTCACGATCCTCGCCCGACATTTCATCACCACCTGCTATTTCTTCAGTGGTTTGCTCATATTTATCATAGCCATGACCTTCTTCTACGGCATCATCTTCAGTGCCCCCTTCGTTTATAATCAAGTGTGCTGCTGGACGTTGAGGACAGGTGTTTGATAAGTGGCCTGACTGGCCACAGCGGTAACAATTGTTCGACCTTGGTCGAGCATGAGGATTTGGAACCTTACTCGGGCTCGCTGTTGTGGGTACTGCACGTTGAGGTCTGGATGAGCCGCTTCCCGTATCACGGTTTATGGTTGTAGGAGGTTGAGGACGTTCTCCTACTGGATCTTTTTCTCGTGCCAACACTGGATCCTACGTGGGACCTGTCATGGGGGGTCGAGTTGAAGGATATGGACGAGCAGGAGCTCTCGCAAGTTAGGTTTTTGCCCTACCCGCCAATTGAACCGCTTCGTCCACGGTCCCGACTGGGTACATCTGAACTCGGTCCTGAATTGTCGACCGCAACCCACCTATAAATCGTGCCACCTTCTGTGACTCAGAGTCTGACAGATCATTTCGTGTAGCCAACCGCTAGAATTCTTCAGTGTAATCTGTGACGGTTCAGTGTAATCTGTGACGGTTCGATTTTCTTGTCGGCAATTTTGATATTGCTGGAATAGTATTTGTTCATAATCACTGGGGAGAAATCGTGATCGAAGAAGACGTCTCATCCGTGGCCATGATAAGATGAGCGCCTTGTTTTGGCAGGCTCGTGAGAGTTGTAATTATTCCCACCATGCAGAAGCACTAGTCTTTAATTTAAACGCTACAAATTTTACCCTTTTATGATCTAGCATGTCCTTATAATCAAAATATCTCTCTATTTCGGTTAGCCAATCGAGGAAATCTTCTATACGTAATAAACCATTAAAGCTAGGAAGTTCAGCCTTACCTCGATAGTTTCTTTCAGTACGATCTTGGTGATCACCTTCATGGATTGGTCATCGGGCAAAACCCTCATTAAGGTCCTCGTCGCTAGAACTTGAATCATCTGTCGTAGCCCTACGGTTGGCCACTGGTAGTGCTCTACGAAAATCGGGGTTGTGTCGTACAACAACCACAGGTGGTGGAGCCACCCTGGGTGGTGAAGCAACCATAGGTGGTGGAGCACTGCCTAGGGCTTGGGGTGGAAGTAGCGCATCCGCAAGATGGTCGAGGGTTACCTGCAGCCCCTTGCATGGTCAACTGACTCTCTCGGTGGAAAGCTTCCATTCTTTCTGAAAGATAACGAATCCCTGGATCACTGTCCACAGGATTTTGATTCATACCTTCATTGTTTACCATCGCCCCGAGGGAAAACCTAGCTTTGATACCAATGACACAGGGATGAACGTGATGAGGATAACTACTCCGAATCCACGGAGCTTCTCTGGACTCCTCACAGAGACTTCTCAAATCCACGAGGAAAGAAAGCAGAAAAATAAAAATAAATTCTAAGAAATTCTAAATTGATTAATTGATCACTAAAAATGAGTTCACAACCCTTTAAATAGGGGTACCAAGCAATTGGAAAGAAATTAGAATCAAACTACAACTAAAACTCATAGAAATCGCGACTTACTATAAATAGTAAACTTACTATTTATAGACGGTTGTGATGTCTACTAGTGTGCAAGGTTTTCGGCCAAAAATAGTAAGTGTCCTATTTGGCTTCACCAAACCATTCTCCTAATTATTCTAAGCTCTTTTCACGTTAGGCGCAACTCCTAAAGCTCGACGGATGAAGAGTTATAAGTAAATTAAAACTTACTATTTATAGTAAAAATAAAATTAAAACAGGGAAACGACCGTCGATACAGGGGTTTTTCTCAATTCTGAGCGTCGTAACCTGGCGTAACGGGGTTGGTTGGCTAAAGTAGCTCGTTCTACCCCAAAATCATATATTTTACATCAGGTAACTCATTCCGGATTGGGAGATACACCCGATATAAGGTCTGACGGTCCAGATCACTTCTGTCGCCGACCGGGCCTTTTCTGATCCATCTTGGCCATGAAACTGTCCGCGACCCGCTCTACATCAAATAAGCTCCCCAAACAGCTGAGAATGACATTTTTTTTCCTGAATCTTAGTCATCCAAACACTTTCCTGCTTCCAAAATGATCCCTTAAGAAACATACTACTTAATAGTTGAATAATTTGCAATTGTTTGTGGTATTTTGAATTCCTTCATTAATTAGAAAATTCATTTAAACATTCCATTGCGAGTTGCGACAAGGTTTATGGTATCGTCCAAAATTGGCTGTATGGAATGATACATAGCAGTGGCCATTGATGATACGGGTTTGAAATAGGCAATATGGGACCAAGGTCTAAAGTATCATCTGAAACTAATACACGTATTGTCTATGGCTAATATGAACAATATAGTTTTATCAGCCAGAGACAACCTAATATTAGGCCTTCTAATGAGTGGACGAAGCACCTGCTTACACCACACCTGTTAGGTAGAAGTCCTGAACTGCGGTCATGCATCACATTGGCACTTGTAGGGATGCAACTTGGATGGGGCTCCACACGAACCCCACTCGCGCAACCCTAAATTTCGATAAGGTTGTGTTGAGGTTGGGGAAGGTTCGGGTTGAAAACTCTCAACTTGATTTCAGGTTGGGTTCAGCACGAAGTGAGGCCTCAACGAATTAGGATCTAACTCTAATCCGGCCCTATATTATATTTAGGGCCTATTTGGATTCTTAAAAAGCATGAGAAATGAAATAGTGTTTCTTGATAAGTTTTATTTTTAGAAAAATGTGAGAAAGAAAATATTATTTTTTATTTACTTTTCAATAAAAAAAATTATAAAAATTTAGAATTTATTTTCATGTACATTGTTTGGTAAAAAATTTTTTAAAAATTTAGGTAGTTGATAACATGTCCTAGATTAGCACATGTGGCACATGTAAAATGCTTAGGGACAAAAAATGGCACATGTGGCATACATGACACATGCAAGCACTTGAAGTTGAATTATGGCATGCTTGGTATGCTTGAAGTTATATGTAGTACGTGTGGCACAAGATGCACATTGGCACATTTGACATGTGGGCACATTGGCACATTTGACACGTGGGCACATTGTCATTTAAAGATAAATGACAACACTTGTATACATTGGCACCATTTGCACGTGCCATATTTGTAGGATTGAAGATGGATAATGTCATGTCTAGCACATTGGCGCATGTGAGGTACTTTGCACATGTGGGGAACAAAATGAATGGTGATACATGTGGCACAACAGGACATGGGGGTAGAAGAGAAGTATGGTGACATGCACGTGTGGAACATTAATATATGTAGACTCTTTACGCATGAGGGGCACAAGAAAAGATGACTGGTGGCACATTAGTACATTAGCATGTGTAGGGCTCTTTACATATGTGGGGCACAAAAGATGAATAATAGCATATGTGGCATAGTGGCATATGTGAGGCATGACTGAAGATGGATAATGTCTCTATTGGCACATTGATATATGCAGTACATGTGAGGCATTTGAACATGGATATTGGTGCACTTGGGCTTCAACCTTTGAGAAATTTATTTTTCTTCTAATGTGGAAAAATACATTTCTTATGAACAAAGGTGAGAATATAAATTTTTATTTTTTTTAACAAAATGAAAAGTGAAAAACTGTATCTTCCATTCCCACAAATTTTCATAAAGAAAATCTTAACAGACAAATTAAAGTGAGTTTCATGAGAAACACTATTTCCTTTTATATGCTTTTCATTTATGGTATAGATTATTATATTTTTGTTATACTTATGGCATGAGTTACAAAATTTCATCCTAAGTAGAGTGGACCTCACCCAACCCGAGCTGCCCAATCTGACCCAACCGAGGATGGATTAAGGTCAGAGCTGGGCTTCGGACCGAGTCTGATCGGATTGGGTCCAACTCGACCAGGTCCGGAATCTACATGAGTCAACTCGAATTCGGACCGATCTATGACCGAGTCTGGGTCGTCTAACTCGGACAGACCCGAACCCCTGCTGTCCTGAGCTGATCCGAGTCCGACCCGGACATGAAAACTAAGTCGGATCGGATGGGGCAAAGTTCGGATCCATTTTTTTGGGGAAGAAAATCAGTGGGATAGCATAGCAGGGGAGCTTTTGGATGCGGCCCTCGATCTTACCAAGGAGACGAGGGCACTTGAAGTTAAGGCCGCCCATGGACCGGTGGTTAAAAATTCAACTGGAAAAGATCTTCCAATCGGCATCTTGGACCATCTGATTTAGCATGTATTTATACAATATGACCCATCTATGGTAGGGCCCAACAAACAGACGTGGCAAGGTAATGCAACGATCTGATTCACCCATGTACATGCATCAGGATGGATGGCTTAGGTTTCAAATATGAAAGTAGAAGATATTCTTACCCGTTATTTTTTCTACAGTTCATCCCACTATAAATATGACCGTTAACTTGTCATGTTTTCCACCGTCACCTTAATGGACATAGATCAGATGGACCATGTTGTCTAATAAGTGTAATTTTTGAGAAATCATCCATCCATGATAGGACCCTGCATTTGAGTGGACCAGATTTGTAAATCACCTTATCACGTGTCCGTCAGAGAGATGGGTCTACCACCCACCTTTATCATCTCTCGATTGTAGAGAGTGCGTGGGCAGAATTCGGAGTCAATGGGTGTGAACAGGAAATGGTACTGTACAGTTTCTTTCTGAAAGGAATCTTATAAATAAAAGTAGGAGGGCTATTCGCGCGAGTAGAGACTGAAGATGAAATCCACGGCCCATGTCCCAACACCGCAGGTGTGTGAAAGATCTAGTTCATTCATCAGATACAGGACAATTTGCAAATTCTAGTTTTAACAAGTTAGGCCAGACTAGCTATCAGAAAGGATATACTTTTATGAAAAGAAATATGACCAACGGTAAATATATGAGGTAAAAATATGGCCCATATCATGAGTGGGTATTCTTGATTTTCGAGAGAAGGAATTATAAGGTGGGCCCTACCCGATGTGGCGTTCAGATCACGGGTGCATATGCAAGTTCATACATGTGCCACGCATTGCCACTTCAATAAGTAAAATGAGGAAACATGAAATTAAGATGAACCATCTCACCTGACGTGCGCCTGCGATGACAGCATGTAAACAGCCATTCTTCAATCAATGACTTGCTACGACTCTCTCTCTCTCTCTCTACTCTTTCTCTTCTGTACACGGTTATACACCATTTTTTTCAATATATATCTCTCTCCAACAGAGAAATCCCGTGAAGCTCCGAAACCTAACGGCAGCTAGCTTACCCTACATCTGTGACATCCAAACGCTCCTTTCCCTCTTAAATCCCCTTTCCATTGAGTTTAACGTCCTGTGTAGAAGTGAGGCCTGGGGAAGGCTGCTCCCATAGAACTTGCCTGGTTTCAATACAACTACTATCCCTATCTTTTTCCCTTGCTTTCTTTTTCAACAGAAATGGGGGAGACAAATATAGAGAGAGATATAGGGATAGAGTTGACGGGCTTATGTATACATTGGGCGGGGTTTTTTTGGTACTAAACGACTGGGCGGGAAAACTTTATTGAGAAAAAGAATTGTGCAAAACAGAGGTATTTACATACTGGGTCGGGTCGGGGCGGGTCGGGTCGGACCATTTCGGTCCGGGTTTCGGATCAGTTCTGTCCGGATACACTACTATCCGAACCTGATACGAAAAATGATCGGATCTGGATGGACAGACTCGATCAGGGCCGATCTAGGCCATCGGTTCTGTTCAGAACGGTACCGAATCAGGTCGGATCGGGTCGGATCCATCGAATCGGGTCCAACATGCCCACCTCTAATTAGGGTTAAGGATATTATATGTGAGGTTGCTCAGGTTACGTCTCAGGTTTATTCAGGGCTCTGGTCAAATGAAGCTTGCGTTTAGGTGGGGTAAGGTTGACAATGGACCAGGTAGCCAGCCTGATATGACAAGCCTAACCCAATTTAAGTTGGGCCTGGACCTACGGGCTTGGCCTGTCAGCTAGTTTGGGCCTCATTGCTCGGCCTTATTAATGTTTAGGTTGTGCCGGCATTAAGTCATTTTAGCCCAACCTGGCCTGGCCCAACTCAACTTTATATGTACATGTGTTGTATGACCCTACAAATATGTTTTTCCAACCCTTAAGGCAACAAAACATACTGTATGTAGACCGTTGGATTAATTCTTCTAAAATGTTTATTTCTTAGTGCATATGGGGGCAACTTAATCAATGGATGAATTAAGAACATTCAGGTAGGAAATAGGGATTTTATCAAATTTTTGGCTAGACCAAGACCCAACAATATTTTTTTTGGCTCGATTTGGGCCTCCTGTGCTCGTCCATGCCAAGCTTAGGCCTTGGTTCTTGAAAGTGTCAGGCTGGGTCCTGGCCTAGCCTCACATGGTCCATTGCCACCCTTCTAGGTTGGGCTTGGGTCAACCCTCAACCTGACCTGATCCACCCAAGTTACACCTCTAGGTATTTGTTCTTTGATTCACTTAATGGAACTTTCCTCGTGCAAATTGCTTTAAGCATTTCTTTTGTGGAACTATCTTTCAAATGATGTTTGGCCCATTGAGATTTATTTTATGTATTTATTCTTACAATAACCAACTGAAATATTGTCACGTTTTGCCAAAAAGAGAGTGTTGATGTTCACACCCTAAGTATAGGGTTGTGATGTAGTAATAAACTCGGTGAGACCGAGGTCGAATTCACAGGGACTGAAACCTGTACATAGTCTGAAACTAAGTAGAACTAGAACTAGAATGAGATGAAATCTAAATCTAGTGTAAATTGAGGAATAATGATGAAATAATTATCTAAAATTGAAAGAATATTCAGGGAAAGGACACTAGGGATTCAGAGGATCCACTTGTAGAGATCAGGAAAATCTTATGCCTGCTTCAAGAACTCAACTAGACTTAGAGTCCCATCTTCATTCAGTTGAAGAGTGTAACCATGAAAATCAAACTGAACTTCCTTTGATATAGTTTTTAAGAGATGAAAAGTATATGAATTATAATGGATTCCATCACCAAACCATGCTCAGGAGACAAGGTAAACAACAGAATTAAACTAATTAACAACCAATTATAAGATGTAAGAAGGTTAGGAAGGGTACCGACATCCAACCATGCTCAGGAGACGATGGTGAACAACAGGGCTTCCTGACATCATAAACATAAAAAGGAAAGGAACATGCTTAAAGCTATTGCAGACCCATTGTAATTTCAGTCACAATAGACCATTAAAAACTAAAAACATTCCCTTAATAATCAAACTAAAATCAAGTTCTGTTCATAAATTAAATTAAAGTCATAAAATAGATTCTCTCATCTCACTACAAGCTTCACCTCTTAGCCCTAGCTAAGAGGTCTAGCCTATCATGATTGGACTAGATCTCAGGAGAACCATGATAGAAAAATAAACTATAAATAAAGTAAATAAACAAACTACTCCCTGTCTCTCTCTCTCTGTTCCCAGCCGAGTGATGGATCTCCCTTCGAATTGAAATTCGATCCCCCAAAACTCTCTTTCTCTATCCCTTTTATGGAACTAAGGGAGTCAGTTGGGCGGTGGAACTCCTTGTGCAAGCTATATTCCTTCGACAGCGAGGAAAGCAGAAAATAATGCGGGCTGCGTGCAGAACCAGGAAAAATAGCAGGATTACTATTATGTTATCTCCTGCAGCCATGATCATCACAGTACGGGGTTTATTCGTCTTTAGGATGTTTTGGATCGCCAACAAGATGAACAGGTTGGATCTTGTAACATCCCGAAAATCGAGGGTCGAGTAGTAACTCAACTCTCGAGTTCCAGAACATCACTTACGCAACAAAATGAATGATGATTGAATGTTGTCTGTATTAGAGTAGTGAACATGAGTGAGATTAAGTCAAAACAACATATCATACTCCAGAGACAGTTAAATTTGCAAGTGGAAGACTGTGATAGATAGATAAAATATATGTACTGTGGTGAGTCTCCAGAGTGTGATAAGGTTACCAGGTTAATGAATTACAAGTACAATTTCAAATTATACCTAGTTGTGGAACTGTAATGTCTTCTATCCCAAATACCATAGTCCCGTCAATACAATACCAGGTCTTCATAGACCTGTCAAAGAGTTACATATAGTAGAACTCCTCCTCAACATCATAGTAGTAGTCCGGCTTTGCTTCATAAGCATCCCCATCACCTGAAACTCAACAAGTCTGGTTGGTGTTGCAAACACTGTCCCGTAACGTGGGAGTGAGTAGCTGACTCAGTGGAACAATAAAGCATAGGTTAACATGTTATCGACTCAGTCAAGCAGTAATGATAAAGCAGTATAATCAAACACTCCTAATTACTCTTATTAATGCAAGTATGTATGCAGTCATGATGTATGCCCTCACCACACCCTCCCTCATGCGACACCATCTTACGTTCGCGGCATGCTTTCATTCCTCAGTACTCCACATCTTCCAGGCACATGCAATGCATGATGAGCATGATTACCGAGTTTTTATTAGTCCATTTCAAATAGTAGGATTGGGAAACTAAGGTACCTCCCTTGTATTATTCCCAAACATGATCCATTCTAGGGTCGTCAGTCCTAGTTAATCTCAGACGATGATGTGTTTTCTTGGTCACTGCAAAGGCTGCCGGGGCTGTTACGTATAAAGGTTACACCACTCCCGCATCACCTCTTTAACGATTCATCACTATACAAAAACAGGCCTAGTTCATACTCTATACACCGTGGCAAAACTCTAAGGCTCACCGCAATTTCAGAGTATGCTCGAGGTCACTACAAAGGGCTGTCAGGGCTATTGCTCGCATTCGTTGCACCACTCCCCCATCACCTTATCAATGTAGGCCGACAGCACGAATATAGTGTCCCATACCATCATAATCGGCTCACGAGTCTGGTTGCTCACTGGTCACAACGGGGAGGCACGTAGCCCCAACGTAGGTCGACAGCTCGACCACGGTGTCTCATACCACCATGCCCGGCTCATGAGTCTTATCGGATCGAGGTACAATGGTTAAAAAGGATTTCACTGGTAAGTTTAGTACCCTAGGTTCAAGCAGTGACGTCCAAACATGGTGAACATACATAAGATAGATCGGGTTGCTTGACGAGCTCTATTAGCTCAAGTGCACAAGCACTTCCTGTGGCCAACCACTATTGCCAACCAAAGTACGACTCGGGTTCGTCGAACACATCTCACATGGCAAATGAAACTCAGCCACGAATTCGATCCCGTTATCGACTACCTGGACTATACAATAGCCCCAATCACATTCAATTTCAGATATTTAAAGCAGTAATGGATCAAAATTCAAATCATACAATCAAAGACTGATATTATCTGTTTAGGGCTGCCAGGGCTGTTGTACGCACTCGTTGCTCCACTCCCCCATCACCCATGATGGATCATACAACGTAAACATGAATTTAAACATATGCATTACATAGATAAAATCATACATTCAATTGAGCATGTTATGAAGTACAACATAAGCATGAGTTTGTACATATTCAATTCCTAATCACACAGATATCTAAAGAAATCATGCACATAGTTAAAGAAGTTGAGAACCATATCTCAACACCCTTAAACATTACAATTTACTAACTATTACTCATTCAGACATTTCAGCAAACATTTTAAAATACATACATCAACATACATGTCATATGTTGATCACATAGGAATTATGCCAAATCCTTTCACTAGGGAGTTGCCCCAATCATAACACGCGTACACCCACGACGGATAGTCATGGAAAGTAGGAATCCAAGTTCCATATTCATTTGAACATTTTCACAAACACTTGGGCTACACATTTCAACATATATAGTGTACAGTGGTCATGGCGTGATTCAGGGCAGATCCTTTCGTCAAAGGGGTATCGCCAATACAACAATCATATATCCATGACAATTAGCCATGACAAGCACGAATGAGAATTCTATACTCATTCAGTCATTTTCACAAACACTTAGAATATACTATTTCAACATACATAGTGTATATTAGCAAAACATGTATTAGGGCGAGCCCTTTCGCCAAACAAGTATTTTATCTATATATAATATATTCATACAGCAAATAATCATGGCAAATACATTCCTAAAATTTATACGTATACAGTACTTTCTAGAATACACTATTTCTACATACATAGTGTATATTAGCAAAACTTGTATTAGGGCGAGTCCTTTCGCCAAACAAGTATTTTATCCATGTACAATACATTCATACAACAAATAATCATGTCAAACATATTTCTAAAATTTATATGTATACGGTACTTTCTACAAATACCTAGAGTTTGTAAAATTTCATATTCTTCACCTTTAATCGAAACAGAAAACAGACAGCACTTTGTACAAGTGTAATTGCATGCAGATCATGAATCTATCATTATCTGACATTGAAAGTGTTGAAAACCATAACCTATACACCTAAAGTCTGCACCTTTTGTCGTAGAATCGTAACGGATACGATAGGTTTGCCAAGTTTCCGTATTCGGCAGTTTGGCAACCTATAGATCGAAATAGGTTAGCTATTTCATAACCTACAACCAATACAACCCCAAAACAGATTAGGATTAAGGTTTCTTACCTAGAAACGAAGTCGGAATCACCGGGAAAGCAATGAGAATGGGGTGGTGCAACTTTTGTAGTGGTAGGGAATAGTAGTTGGGAGATTCTCCCACTTCTCTCACTCTTTCTCTCTCTTTCCTCTCTTTTCTCTCTAGGGTTTCTCTCAAATTCGTATGGCTGTGAGAGAGAGGTTTCTAAGGTCCGTATATAGCCTAAAAACACTCCAAAATAGACTCTAGGTCAAGGTATACTTAGGTTATAACCAAAACGGACCTGTTTCAGCTCAACGGAGGACTTCTGACGGGCCTCCTTGAGCCAAAGGTCGGACTTAAGCTCACAGACTATGGATCTAGGTTCCATTAAGTTTTCATTTTAGTAGGGTTCTCAAATCATGCATGGCGGACCAGTTTCAGTTCAACGGTCAGCGGATCTCGATCGGAGATTCCGAGTACATGATATGTGTATGAAATTTCTCCTGATCCGAGGGTGTAATTTGCCCTGATTCTGACGGTTAGGTTGCTTAATATTGACCTGCAAGCGATAAGTCTTAGATTACTATTCAAGATATTTATTTTGGAAAGAAAACAAGTGTTCTCACACTCTCTCGCTCCGGACTCAAGCGAACAGCCGTGGGACACTGTCTGGATTTGATTTCCGAGATGGTTGTTAAGCCCAGCGAGGCGGTCCTAATTCCTTAACCTCGTATTATTCGAACTCCCGATGTACGGTCCAGATCTGATACGGAGTTTCAACGTGCTCCCGAGAGCAGTCGGGTAATGAGTTTGATCCGAGATTTTAGGGTAACCTAGCGTCAATGATTCTACAAGTTTTGGGTCTTGCAGATCGTATTTAAAGCGATTCTAGCGGATTTTGTAGCTAATCTAGTTTTGCACTTAGTTACTTTGTCTCATTTCTAAAGGATTTAGTCCTTTAAGATTTCTGTCTGAGGTGGTACTTAGTCCTTTGTAGTTTGTATATAAAGTGATCCACGTTATACTACTTAGCTAGTTTAAGATAGTGTCTAGGGTGAAAGTACTTAGAAAAATTGAAAGAACAAGGTGTGAAGGGTGGGATTTGTGAAGGAAATGGATTCAGAAGCGATTTTAGACTGTGGGATTCAGTTCTGACAAGTTAATAAGGTGTTAGGAGCGACCCATTGCCTAAGGACGTCTAATTCCAGGTTGGCAAAAACCCAGGCTGTTACAGATCTCCCCATTGGCCAGCCGTAGTGGCCCACCTGGATCGTAAGATCCGTTCGAAAAACGGAGTTTACGTAACTCTGCTTGCGCTGATGAAATGGTGGGGCCATGATCAAAACCCGGCATGAAATCCAATCCAACCATTGGAATTCTGTCGAAAAACCAGTCGGAATTGACGTTGTCTGGGTCGAATTCAGTGTGGCCCACAGAACGTTCATTTCACCATCAGTCTTTTGTTTGAACGGTTGAAAACCGATATTCATTATCTTCTGAGATTCTGCCACTTAGGCTTTGATGAGAGGGACCGTGGCCTCCTGATGGACGGTCCCAATCAAGGTTATGGGTGAGGGGTGGGCCCCACTGCCTGAAACCAGCGTCTGATTACGAAACAGGGTCGCCGCAAGTCGTCTTCTGTCGTGGTTGTTGAGGCCATGATTGATACAAATGGAGAAATCCATTCCGTCCATTAGACTCCTTGTAAAAAACTGTTCAGGACTGACGAGATCAGATTGATGTAGGTGTGGTCCACGAAACTTTGTATTGCACCGTCCATTCTCCGTTTGAATAAGATACTCACGTGTTCGCTTTCTTGAGACCAAAAATTAAGCATGGTTGTGGTTGTGGCTATCCTCTAAGGTGAATGGACGGTCCGGATTAATCATTTGACCCATGATGGTGGCCCACTGAAATCGTCCGTGCTGACGCTGGTGAAAGAAGAAAAAATGGAAATTTTCGTTTTTAGCTGGGAGTCGGTCAAGAGTTGGTTTGACCGACTCTCTGTCGCCGTGCACGACCCGTCCACTTGCGCACCGTGTACATGTGCTGTTTGTGAGGGTCCCACGGCGATGTTCGTGAGAAATCGGCTCTGTCCATTCGTAGTGGAAGCTCCTTTAACGCGTTGAGAAAACAAATGAAGTATATCCAGATTTCAGGCCGGCCCCAAATCATAATTTTAGGGGCTGATCTGTCCATTGGACCACTTCCACAAGGATCCAATGACTCAAATTTGATGTGTACGGTTAATTTATGGTCCTCAGGCCATATATAAAGTTTTGAGCTAAACAGATGGTGAAAACCCTGTGATCTTGCATTATGGACAACTTTCAGGCCCCTTTAGACCCAATCACTTGATTTTCTCGGATATCTGATGTGTATTTTCTTCGATCTTGGTCGCCTGGGCTCCGTCCCTTGCCTTGGTGTCTTTAGAGCATCAAATCCACATTTTTAGTACCTGTTTTCAGTCCAAGCTTGTAATTACCCCTTGCATCACAAACGCGATTAAAATGAGTCATTAAAGAGTATCATGTTCGTAAATTCTAACAATAATTAGGGTCTGATATGCAATATTTGACCCTCAACAGTTGACCTCACCAACTCTCTTCCCTGTATGTACTCGGTGATATAGGTCCGAAATTATTGACCTTCCATTTAGGCTATTTTTTCACGTAGTTGAGAACTAGGTTCCAGGCAGTGACCACCAACCAGGTGGGCATTCTAATGGACGGCTCTTGCAAACAAGTACATTCATATGATGGTTTTGAAGGTTAAGTGCTATTTGGGTGTCATCCAAAAATAAGTATTAATGCATTTTATTCTGTAGGTGTTCGCTCATGTCGGAAGTGAACCGACAGTTAATATCCAGGTGAAGATTGCTGCTTAACTAAGCGTAAAAGGGCTTTTATGAGAAAGTACTCCTTTCTCATGATGGAGAGTTGGGTGAACGGTTCAGATTCTAATTATATGGCACAGATTTGCAGTAGAGGTGGGCCGACATGTGGTTATTAATGACATTTTGGGTAACTTGATCTCTTTTATTTTTTCTAATATTCCAATTTATAATTTTACATGATGCAATGGGGTTTTAGTGGATTTTCCCTCTTGATGTTTGTACTTTGAAGGGCCAGGAGTCCAGTATTTATAGATTTGGATTTTGGAAATGTTCGGTGGATAACCCTAAAAACCTAGGACACTAATTAAAGTTCTTCCCACTTGGAAATTGTCTACTCTCCTGCCTTATCTCATCCTTGTAGCTCCCAAGATTTATACAAGTATGGCATTATTAGGTGATTTAGGTCGTCGATGGTTGGCCATGGCCACATCTTTTATTCGAACAGTTAGGATGATGCAGGGATGAACGTGATGAGGATAAATACTCCGAATCCATGGAGCTTCCCTGGACTCCTCACAGATACTTCTCGAATCCATGAGGAAAGAAAGCAGAAAATAGAAATGAATTCTAATAAATTTGAAACTGATTAATTGATGAATAAAAATGAGTTCACAACCCTTTAAATAGGGATACCAAGTAATAGGAAAGAAATCAGAATCAAACTACAACTAAAACTCCTAGAAATTGCGACTTACTATAAATAGTAAACTTACTATTTATAGACGGTCGTGATGTATACTAGTGCGCAAGGTTTTCGGCCAAAAATAGTAAGTGTCCTATTTAGCTTCACCAAACCGTTCTCCTAATTATTCTAAGCACTTTTCACGTTGGGCGCAACTCTTAAAGCCCGACGGATGAGTTATAATCAAACTAAAACTTATTATTTATAGTAAAAGCGAAATTAAAACAGGGAAACGACCGTCGATCCAGGGGTTTTTCGCAATTTCGGGTGTCGCAACCCGACGTAGCGGGTTGGTTGGCTAAAGTAGCTCATTCTACCCCAAAATCATATATTTTACGTCAGCTAACTCATTTCAGATTGTGAGATACGCCCGATTTAAAATCCGATGGTCTGGATCACTTCTGTCGCCGACCGGGCCTTTTCTGATCCATCTTGGCCATGAAACTGTCTGTGACCCGCTCTACATCAGTCTCCTCCACTTCAAAAGAACTCGTCCTCGAGTTCTCATCCTGCTTTGGTTCATAATACTCGGTCAGGTCCGCAATATTGAAAGTCCGTGAGATTGCCATGTCACCTGGAAGATCAACAACATAAGCGTTGTCATTGATCTGTCGAATGATTGGGATGGGTCCAATTTTCTTATTTTTCAACTTGTTGTACGTCCCGGTTGGAAATCTTTCTTTACGCAGATGGACCATAACGCGATCGCCCACCTCGAACACCTTTTGTCGCCGATGCTTGTCCGCTTGTTCCTTATACTTCTCGTTCAAGGCATGTAGCTTGGTCCGCACTTCCGTATGGATGCCCATGATCTTGTCCGCCATATGTTCTGCTGCAATGATTGTGCCTGGGTGCTTGGGCAGAGGGACCAAGTTAAGTGTGTGGCGAGACACTCGTCCGTAGATAATCTGGAATGGTGATTTCCCAGTCGAGTGGTTCACCATGCTGTTGAATGCGAACTCTGTTTGAGATAAGGCCAAATCCCACTACTTCGGTTTTTCTCCTGAAATACAATGAATGAAGTTTCCCAATGTGCGAGTCACAACTTCGGTCTGCCCATCAGTCTGTGGGTGGTAAGCACTGCTGAATTGAAGTCATGTATCGAATCGAGTCCATAAAGTTCGCCAAAAGTGGCTAATGAACTTCGTGTCACGATCAGAAGTAATGGTCTTGGGGACCCCGTGTAGCCGTACGACCTCCTTGAAAAATAGATTCGCCACCTGTGTTGCATCGAGGGTCTTCTTGCATGGGATAAAGTGCGCCATCTTAGAGAAACGATCTACCACCACGAACACCAAATCCATGCCACGTTGTGTTCATGGGAGACCAAGCACGAAGTCCATTGATAAATCCTCCCAAGGACCGTCAAGTACAGGTAACGGGGTGTAGAGGCCCGTATTCTAAGATTGCCCCTTGGAGGTCCGGCAAACATGACAACGTTGTACTGCTTTTTCCACATCACATACTAATTACGGCCAGTAATACCGCTCTTCCAAAAGAGCTCACGTCTTGTCTCGCCCAAGATGTCCACCGAGACCACCTCCATATAGCTCCTGAATAATCTGCTCCCTCAGAGAACTTTGGAGGATGCACAATCGATTCCCTTTGAAGAGAAAGTCGTACTGTATATGAAGGTCACTGGGGTGACCTTCTTGGTACTTCACCCAAGAATCTTTGAAGTCCTCATCCTCGGCATACAGCTCCTTGAGATAGTCGAAGCCGACCACCTTGTTGCTCTTCGTAACAAGTAGTGATGCACGTCGGCTAAGTGCATTAGCCACCTTGTTCTGCTGCCCTGACTTGTGCTTCAGAACGAACGTGAATTCCTGTAAAAACGCAACCCATCTAGCATGCACACGATTCACGTTAGTCTGACTATTAATAAACTTTAATGCTTGATGGTCAGTGTAACACCCTGAAATTCGAGGGTTGGGTAGCAACTTAACTCTCGAGTTCCAGAACATCACTTATGCAACATAGATGATGATGATTGAATGTTGTCTGTGTCAGTGCAATAAACTTGAATGAGATTATACCAAAATAGTTATTCGTACTCCAGATCAATTGTATAGAGGCAAGCGGAAGACTGAAACTGTATATATAAGGTATGTAAAGGAACAAAACCATCACGATTTCCAGAGTATGAACACTAACTGAGTAACCCTATACATGTATTGTTTCTGCATCTAAAGGTCAAAATACAACAAAAAAAAGATAAACCCTGAATACCCCGCTATCCAGTCAGCCTGAGCAAAGCCATCAGAGTACTGCATGTATGAGAACTCGTCCTGGTCCTCGTCGTAGTTTGGCTCCGTCTCCTGAATCGACGTATCATCTATACCTGAGACAAAGTCTGGTTAGTGAGTATAACACCGTCCCGTAACGTGGGAGTGAGTAGCTAACTCAGTGGAACAATAAAGCATAGGTTAACATGTTATCAATTCAGTCAAGCAGTAATGATAAAGCAGTACAATCAAACACTCCTAACTACTCTTATTAAATGTAAGTATGAAATGACATGATGAATGCCCTTGCCAAACCACCCTCATGCGACACCATCTTACGTTCGCGAATGCGTTCATCCCTCAGTGCTCCACATCTACCAGGCACATGCAGTGCGATGATGAGCATGATTACCGAGTAGTTATTAGTCCATTTCAAACAGCAGTATTGGGAAACTAAGGTACCTCCCTTGTATCATTCCCAAACATGATCCATTTTAGGGTCGTCAGTCCTAGTTAATCTCATACGATAGTGTGTTTCTAGGTCGCTGCAAAGGCTGCTAGGGCTGTTACGCCCAAAGGTTACACCACTCCCCCATCACCTTTTTAACGATTCATCACTATACAGATACAGGCCTAGTTCATACTCTATACACTGCGGCAAAACTCGTCGCCTCACCGCAAATTCAGAGTATGCTCGAGGTCACTACAAAGGGCTGCCAGGGTTGTTACGCACAAAGGTGACACTGCTCCCCCATCACCTTATCAATGTAGGCCAACAACACGAATATAGTGTCCCATACCACCATAATCGGCTCACGAGTCTGGTTGCTCACTGGTCACTATGGGGAGGCACGTGACCCCAGTGTAGGCCGACAGCTCTACCACGGTATCCCATACCACCATGCCCGGCTCATGAGTCTTAGCGGATCAAGGTACCATGGTTAATGGAATTCCACTGGTAAGTTTGGTACCCTTGGTTCAAGCAGTAGCGACAAAACATGGTGAACATATATTAGACATATCGGGTTACTTAACAAGCCTGACTAGCTCGAGCACACAATCAATTGAACGACATGAAGTGCATAAGCACTTCGCGTAGTCTAACCACTGTCGCTAACTGACGTATGACTCGGGTTCGTCAAACACATCTTACGTGGCGACATGAATCTCAACCACGATCTCAAGTCTGGTACCGATTGTCTGGACTATAGACATAGTCCCAAACTCAATCAATCCTTATTCATAGCATGTGGAGTAAAGCATAATAAACAAAGTAATTTAAGCATGTTAGTAAGCATGTCATAAAATATGTTATAAAGCATGTTATAAGACATGTTATAAAGCACTACATAAATAGGAATACAAACACATATATTTCACAAGTAAGCGGTTTAAGTAAACAACCTCATGGAGGAAATCATACATGTCTTTAAGCTAGTTGAGAATCCCATCTCAACACCTACCTAAAGCATCATCATCCAAACACTTACTCACACAAGCATTTTCACAAACACTTAGCATACACTATTTCAACATACATAGTGTATGCTAACAAACATGTATTAGGGCGAGTCCTTTCGCCAAGCAAGTATTTTACGCACATATAATATATTCATACGGCAAATAACCATGACAAATACATTTCCAAAATATATACTTATACGGTACTTTCTACAATACACTATTTCTACATACATAGTGTATATTGGCAAAAACATGTATTAGAGCGAATCCTTTTGCCAAATAAGTATTTTATCCATATATCATATATTTATACAACAAATAATCATGTCAAACACATTTTCAAAATATATACGTATATGGTATTTTCCACGAATACCTAGAATATGTAAAATTCCATATTTTACATCTTTAATTGAAACAGAAAACAGAAAGTACTTTGTACATGTGCAATTGCATGCAGATCATGAATCTATCATTATCTGACATTGAAAGCATTGAAAACCGTAACCTATACACCTAAAGTCCTCACCTTATACCGATAAACGCATAACGGAGTCAGTTCGTTCACCCTCGCTTTGTCTAAGGCACAACGGCAACCAAAGACATGAAATAGGTTAGCTATTTCATCACTTGTAACAATCATAACCCTAGAATGGATTAGGGTTAGGGTTTCTTACCTAGAAACGAAGTCGGTATCGCCGGGAAAGTGATAAGATTGGAGTGGTGGAGCTTGTGTAGTGGCAGGAAACAGTAGCAGGGAGTTTCTCCCACTTCTCTTACTCTTTCTCTCTCTTTTCTCACTTCTCTCTCTAGGGTTTCTCTCAAATTCGTATGACTGTGAGAGAGAGGGTTCTAAGGTCCTTATATAGCCTAAAATCTCTCCAAACTAGACTTGTGGACAAGGTACACTTAGGTTATAACCAAAGTAGCATTATTTCAGCTCAACGGAGGATTTCTGGCGGGCCTCCTTGAGCCAAAGGTCGGATTTAAGCTCACTAACACCGGATCTAGGTTTAGTTAAGTTTTCATTTCGGTCGGATACCCAGATCACGCGTGGCGGACCAGTTTCAGTTCAACGGTCAGCGGACCTCGATCTGAAATTCCAAGTACATGGATATGTTTATGAAATTTTTCCTGATCCGAGGGTATATTTGGGTTAGATTCTGACGGTCAGGTTGCTTACAAAATGTCCGTAAGTAACAAGTCTCAGATTACTATTCAAGATATTTATTTTGGAAAGAAAACAAGTGTTTTCACACTCCCTCACTCCGGACTCAAGCGAACAGCCGTGGGACACCGGCTAGATTTGATTTCTGAGATAGTTGTCAAGCCCAGCGAGGCGGTCTTAAGTGCTTAACCTCATATTATTCGGACTCCCGATGTGCGGTCCAAACCTGATACGGAGTATGTGCTCCCGGGAGCAGCCGGGTAATGAGTTTAATCCTAGACTTTAGGGTAACCTAGCGTCAATGATTCTACAAGTTTTGGGTCTTGTAGATCGTATTTAAAGCGATTCAAATAGATTTCATGGCTAATCTAGTTTAACACTTAGTTAACTTTGTCAAATTTGTAAAGGATTTAATCCTAAGTGATTTCTGGTCGAGGTGGTACTCGAGCCATCGTATGAAAATTTTCGAGTCGTTACAGTCAGTGTAAAGAACAAACTCTCTTTGAATCAGATAATGCCACCAATGTCGCAGTGCCTGAACAACTGCATACAACTCAAGCTTATAAGTCGACCACTTCTTTCGGGCTTCGCTGAGCTTCTCGATGTAGAAGGCTACCGGCCTGCCTTCCTGTGATAATACTCCCCTAATTCCGATGTATGAAGTGTCACACTTAACCTCAAACAATTTGTCAAAATTAGGAAGCACTAAGACCGGTGTTGTAGACAAACGATGCTTGATTTCATAAAAGCTCTTGTCAGCTTTATCGGTCCACTGGAATGATCCTTTTTTCATGCAATCTGTTATAGTGGCGACTATGGTGCTAAATCTCGCACAAATCAACGATAGAAAGTCGTCAACCCGTGAAAACTCCTCACCTCATGAATGTTCGTCGGGATCGGCCATTCCCTAATAGCTCGCACCTTTTCATCGTCCACACGAATGCCTGTGGACGTTACAACAAACTCTAGAAACAACAGGCTGTTAGTTAAAAAACTACGCTTCTTCAAGTTGAGGTACAACTTGTTAATTTGTATGACCTGTAGCACTTGCCTGAGATGTTTTCTGTGCTCCGCCTCATCCTAGCTATATATCAATATGTCATCAAAATATACTACCACAAATCGACCAGTAAACGGTTTTAACACTTGATTCATCAAACGGATAAAAGTACTTGGTGCGTTCGATAGGCCGAAGGGCATGACCAGCCACTCATACAACCCTTCCTTGGTCTTGAATACTGTTTTTCACTCATCACCGGGTCGGATACGAATCTGATGGTACCCGCTCCTTATATCTAGTTTAGAGAACACCTTCGCCCCTTCTAGCATATCGAGCATGTCGTCCAATCGTGGTATTGGGAACCGATATTTGATGGTAATTTTGTTGATTGCCCGGCTGTCGACACACATGCACCAGCTTCCATCTTTTTTTGGCGTTAATAATGCTGGTACGACATATGGGCTCATGCTCTCTCTCAAGAGGCCCTTACGGATCAATTTCTCCACTTGCCCTTGAAGTATCTCACACTCCTTCGGACTCATTCGATAGTGAGGGCGGTTGGGCGGACTAGCCCCAGGGACGAGGTCTATGTAATGTTGGATGTCCCGCATGGGGGGCAATCCATCAGGTAAATCCTCAGGCCAGACTTCTTTGAATTCGTTTAACAACAGTCTTAAATTTGGAGGGATGTTTGAGGGTTCCTCTTCCTCGCCCTTCACCACTATGGCGTATACCTCGCCGGTTTCTTTGGATTCCTCCATGAAATCCTGAATGGTCAAGAGGGAAATCCCCTCCACTTTAAAAGTTTCAAGGTGGTTCTCTGGTGCCATAGGAGCAATGATTATTTTTCGACTATCCTTAACAAATACGTAGACATTGTCTCGTCCCCGATGGGTCGCATCACGGTATGATTGCCAGGGTCGACCGAGTAGCATGTGGCAAGCTTTCATATCAATCATGTCATAAAGTATCTAATCCTTATAATTTTCACCAATTGAAAATGAGATGGTGCATTGTTCAATTACCTTGGTCTCATTCACCTTTTTTATCTAGCCAATTGAGTACGGGGAAGGATGTTTCGTTGTTGGTAGCCGCAACTTGTCCACCATCACCCTTGAGACGATGTTCTCGCTACTACCACTGTCTATGTGATCTATGATCACATCACAGACATTTCCGTTGACAGTGCACCGAGTACGAAATATATTGTGTCGCTGTGGATGTAATTCCTTTCGTGGGGTATACAGTAATCGCCTCACAACTAAAAATTCGCTACGATCCTCGCCCGTCATTTCATCGCCACCTGCTATTTCTTTAGTGGCTTGCTCATATTCATCATAGCTATGGCTTTCTTCTGCGGCCTCATCTTCAGTGCCCCCTTCGTTTATAGTCAAGTGTACTGCGGGATGTTGAGGACAGGTGTTTAATAAGTGGCCTGGTTAGCCACAGCGGTAACAATTGTTCGATTTGAAACCCTACTCGGGCCTGCTGTTGTGGGTGCTGCACGTTGAGGTCTGGATGAGCCGCTCCCCGTATCACGGTTTGCAGTTGTAGGAGGTTGAGGACGTTCTCCTACTGGATCTTTTCCTCGTGGCAGCACTGGATCATGCGTGGGACCCATCATGGGGGGTCGAGTTGAAGGATAGGGACGAGCAAGAACTCTTGCAAGTTGTGTTTCTGTCCTACCTGTCAATTAAACTACTTCATCCACGATCCCGACCGGGTACATCTGAACTCGGTCCTGAATTGTCGGCTGCAACCTACTTATAAATCGTGCCACTTTCTGTGACTCAGATTCTGACAAATCGTTTCGTGTAGCCAACCATTGAAATTCTTCAGTGTAATTTGTAACGGTTCGATTTCCTTGTCGGCAATTTTGATATTGCTAGAATAGTATCTGCTCATAATCACTGGGGAGAAATCGTGATCGAAGAAGACGTCTCATCCATGGCCATGATGAGATAGGGGCCTTGTTCTGGCGGGCTCGTGAGAGTTGTAATTGTTCCCACCATGCAGAAGCACCAGATTTTAATTTAAACGCTACCAATTTTACCCTTTTATGATCTGACACATCCATATATTTAAAATATCTCTCTACTTCGGCTAGCCAATTGAGGAAATCTTCTATACGTAGTAAACCATTAAAACTAGGAAGTTCAGCCTTACCTCGATAGTCTCTTTCAACACAATCTTGGTGATCGCCTCCATAGATTGGTCGTCTGGCAAAACCCTCATTAAGGTCCTCGTCGCTAGAACTTGAATCATCTGGCGTAGCCCTACAGTTTGCCACTGGTAGTACTCTATGAAAATCGGGGTTGTGTCGTACAGCAACCACGGGTGGTGGAGCCACCCTGGGTGGTGGAACAACCATAGGTGGTGGAGTACCGCCTAGGACTCGGGGCGGAAGTAGCGCATCTGCAAGACGGTCGAGAGTTACCTACAGCCCTTGCATGGTCAACTGACTCTCCCGGTAGAAAGCTTCCATTCTTTCTGAAAGATAACGAATCCCTGGATCACCGTCCATAGGATCTTGATTCATACCTTCATTGTTTTCCATCGGCCCGAGGAAAAACCTAGCTTTGATACCAATTGACGCAGGGATGAATGTGATGAGGATAAATACTCCGAATCCACGGAGCTTCCCTGGACTCCTCACAGAGACTTCTCGAATCCACGAGGAAAGAAAGCAGAAAATAGAAATAAATTCTAATAAATTCGAAACTGATTAATTGATGAATAAAAACGAGTTCACAACCCTTTAAATAGGGATACCAAGCAATAGGAAAGAAATCGGAATTAAACTACAACTAAAACTCCTAGAAATTGCGACTTACTATAAATAGTAAACTTACTATTTATAGACGGTCGTGATGTCTACTAGTGCGCAAGGTTTTCGGCCAAAAATAGTAAGTTTCCTATTTGGCTTCACCAAACCGTTCTCCTAATTATTCTAAGCTCTTTTCACGTTAGGCGCAACTCCTAAAGCCTGACAGATGAAGAGTTATAATCAAACTAAAACTTACTATTTATAGTAAAAGCGAAATTAAAACAAGGAAACGACCGTCGATCCAGGGGTTTTTCGCAATTCCGGGTGTCACAACCTAGCATAGTGGGGTTGGTTGGCTAAAGTAGCTCGTTCTACCCCAAAATCATATATTTTACGTCAGCTAACTCATTCCGGATTGTGAGATATGCCCGATTTAAGGTCCGATGGTCTGGATCACTTCTGTCGCCGACCGGGCCTTTTCTGTCCATCTTGGCCATGAAACTGTTTGTGACCCGCTCTACATCATAGGATCTTCTAATCTGGAAGACTTTTGGCCTGTCTCTTCCACATGGTATTTTTAGTTCATAGATCATGCCATTATGGTCCCCAACTACAGACTAGGCCACTTTGGTAAGTTTAAGCCAGGCCCATTCAATTCCATGGCCTGAAATTAGGCCAGTGCTCAGCTAGGGAGAATTCCAGACCCAAGTCCGACTCAGGACAATTGTAGAGCCTGCAAACTCGCTAATATTGACACTGAAGCCCAAGCCATCTCATTAAATTAGGCCCTGAAATGAAGCCCAGTAAGGCTCATTGGATTTGATTTGCATCCAAGTACTGTTCATGCTCCTAGCTGATGAGACTTCAAGCATACCCCTGAAGTCATAGCCTTTTGAAGACATGATTCGCTACCTGATGCTATGAGATTGTGCGTGCGCCATGCACCTGGAGCTTTGCTTGAAGCTATAGAGGTTTGTTTTCTAACCGTGCTAACCTTTAAAAAAAAAAAAAAATTTAAAAACCGGGCTGAGCTGACCATGTGTGGTGCGCGCTACTAACCAAGCAGCATACGGGGGACAATGTGCATGAGATCCACCCCATCCATTAACATCTGTTTCTTCATGTTCACCCTGTAATCGAAAAAACAAGCGGGTCCATAACTCATGCAGGCTACACCATAGGGGAGATTTGGGATGGGATGCCCACCATTAGTTGAGTGTGAGGCTTATTAAGGTTTACATATGCCATCCAATCCATTCATTTGATGTGAATCACAGGGAACAATGGGAAGTTCCAAAAATCACACTGTCATGACACTAAGGTGAGCCACAACAAGTTTTAGTCATGATTTTACACTATTTCCTATCAGGAGGCTCATTTGAGTGTTTTTTTGTTTCTTTATTCTTTTCTTCTTCTTTTTTTTTTTTTTTTTTTTTTTTTTTTGGGTTCTATGTTTGGGATAAATGCAACATTAGATAGTGCGCCTGATGAATGGTGTGCATCCCATGCATGCACGTGAAATTGTTCTCACCAAATAGCAGGCACTATGCACGCCTGATCAATACATGTATATTGTGTCGAGCATGCGATAACCTTTTACGGCCCGATCTAACCTGAAGGACTTTGACCCCTAACACCATAATAGACAGGGAGACAGTGGGCGGTCATCTATGATGAGAACTGAAGCAATCCGGCCATCTATTAAGTCACTTGTATGCATAATCTAGTGATTTGCAAATAGGTGGTTCATCCTTTAATGAGTTCATTTTACATTTCAGTTGAGAGGACTTTTTCTCAACGTAATAGAAGAGATAATCCGATTAGTACAATATGATAGTAGAAGAAACTCAATTGCATTAATTAAAATAAAAATAAAACTTAGAAAAGTATTCCTCGATGATCCAACACTTATGGTGCAGATGGCGATGCCCTGGATCTAAGTCTTCCATGATCCAGTGACTCAGGCATAGACGAATGAAATTACGCTACTAGAAAGAAAGAAAGAAAAAAAAAATAATAATAAAAAAAGGGCTTCCTTGTGATCCAACACTTGGCGTAGATGGAAGAGAGTTATACTTCTGAAAGGAAAAGAAATTATTTTCCTTACAATCCAACACTTGGCATAGATGAAAGAGAATTACACTACTCCTAATCTAGGTCAATCTAGCATAGCACTGTAGGAGAACAAGATGACACTACTCATATGTTAAAGTTGGCCCAACGTAGCAGCATACAAGAGTTGTTATATACTAACATAAGATGAAAGATAAAATTTAAGCAATGTTGCATTGTAGATTTAATTTGATACGTGTTAAGTTATTGAGAGTTCTAAGCTTTTCAATGTTTCTCTTATTTATGGAGTTTTTTTTTACAGTTGTGTAAAGAGATCTTCATAGCCACTTCTCTTATCTGTTGATGTGGAGATAACTGTTTAAACTTAAAGATAGTTGTGGCCTATTAAATGACACCACGTATAATAGTCGTTTGTTTCATGCCCTAACATTCGGGTACTCGAATAGGGATACTTAAGATCTGAATCTCTAACTCGTGAATTAGTTTATTTAATAATCATTGAAACAAATATTCAAATTCAAAATATATTCAGAGAAAAGTGAAACGAAAAATACTTCTTAAATTAAATTTCAATAAAATACTATCAACTATTTAAGTCTTCTATTTGTTTAAGTTTTTCTATTACATCGGGAATCAAAATTCAAATTAAACCTAATAAACATAAATGGAAATTGGTAGTAGAGGCCTATTTGCACGTAATATTCCAACACGACACTTGTAAATTTTACTAAAGTGGGGGTGAGCATAATAGCTTAGTGAGATAATCTGCTTGCTAAGTTTTGAAATTTCTGAATGTAAACAATTAATGAATTATATACAAACAAAAGAATAAGGTCACATAATACAAGAGATGATATGCATGCAATGCTTTCTATAAACTATATTTGGAATGAATGCAACTTCATATCCTTGTTACTTTTATGGATAAATCAGGGCAGAACACCCATAATACTTGTATGAATGTCCAAGGCACAACACCCATACATATAGTTTTAGAATCATTCTATAGTAGAGTAGCTGTGATACTTTTAAGAATATTCCAAGACAGAACACTTGTGTTACTTTTAGGGAACCCAAGGTAGAGTACTTGTGAGTATACTTTTAGGGAACCCAAGGTAGAACACTATTGATTACTTTTAGTAGACAACTCAAGACAAAACATCTACACTTTCAATTTTTATTCTCATTCAATAACAATATGCATATAATATGAATGCAACTTTACAATCAATATTCTTTTTAGAGATGTCAAAATACTATTTCATCATCACCATTCATCCTGAACAATATTCCAAATTTCTTATCGGGTTTCAATCTTAAATCAATCGCAATGTAACACTTGGAATTTAGAATTTAGTTGGGATTATAGTTTAGTCTTAATAAATTGAATATGTTTCATTAGTTTCAATCTTAATTGGATTGATATTAGGTTAGTTTGAAGGTTACAATTTCGGATAAGATTTAAGATTTGGGATTGTATTGTAACACCCCAACCCTCCGACACTTAGGTATCAGATGTCCTCAGGTGTTATATAGAAAAAAAAATCAAATTAAAGCATAGTCACATGAGTATGCACATGCGTGAGCCAAAAATCTTAGAGAAATTTAGGTAACCCAAAACCTAGGAACCCAAACTTAATTAAACTTCATGCACCACGTGCTAACAGTACAGGACCAGTGCGGGACCCGGATCATCGGATCTTCATTCCGTTAGACTTTAGCGTTTGATTTGATTGAACCTACGTTGGAAGCACATCCAATTGAATATTCGATCTATAAGACAACTCACCAGTCCAATTGATTCAACCCCATGTCAGCTGGACATAATTTACATTAGAAATGCATGAGAGCTCATGTTTAAACTACAAGCCAATCGATGAGATGCATCGATTCGTTCTTAACGTCCGATCAGTCGAACCCATTCACCTAGTCTCAATAAAGATTAGAACTCTCAAGCTTAGAATCGACAAACCACTTCACTCAACCCTTCGAACTTAAGAACAGTGAGTTAGGCAAAAACAGGACCAATTTGATTCCTGTCGGTTCGACCGACAAACCGTCGGTCCCTATTAATTTGACTGACAACTCGCATTAAGTTGTATTTCTTTTAGTAAAATTTGGGAGAAGTGTGTGAGGCGTATAAATACCCATTTCCTTCTCTTTTATTTCACTGCATGCCAACCATAATTTGTAAAATAAGAGTGGGAGAGAGAGAGAGAGAGAGAGAGAGAGAGAGAGAGAGAGAGAGAAGATGTGAGGGGAATTTGGATCTTGTCTCTCTGATTCCATTGCGGGCAGTTCTCATTGAATCTTACCACTTTAGTTCTTTAGTAGGCCGAAGAAATCCCTGTCTTGCTAGGTAGGGTGTTCTCTCGCGACATGTGGAGGTCCTCCCGCGAGTTTCTAGTGACTTAAAGCGAATAGGTTAAGAAATCTTTGTTGTCCGCCCAAATCTCAGGAGTTTTGACAATTAGGGTTTGTGTATGTTAGGTTTTGGACTTCTGACCGTCGGTTTGTAGCAGCCTAATCTCATGTAGGAGTTGTATTTAAGAGCAGCTTTGTGAAGGCATCGATTGTGCACTAATCTCAAGCCCCAATTCATCAAATCAAGTTGGCGATTGTCTTAAACTAAGGTAAGTAAACTCTAGACCTTAATTGAAAGTTTAATTATGATAAATTTCAAATTATTAATGCTAGAATTGTGGCTAACCTTAAGAATGTGAGCTTTTCCCCAAATTGCCACGCTTAGGCCGCATTCGAATTAAGAAATCCAAGCCCTAAGGTGATGAAACACCCTTCAAGCTTTTCTTTGACATTTTTGGGCTTGCGATAGTCTTAATTTTTGAATAATCATGCTTATTAACCCATGAATTATGTGATAACTCTTGTAATTTGGGTTTTTTATATATATATATATATATATATATATATATATATATATATATATATATATATATATATATATATATATATATATATATTGACCCTAGGATTGTTGGTTATGAATCATGGGATACTTCGTATAACATGTGTTACATGTGTCAATTTTAGAATTTTTTAGTAAAATCCTTAACTTTGAAAATCTGTATATAAACACATAACATGCTTAGTTACTTATATAAGTTGTTGCACACATGCGCACCTTATAATATGTACTGTAACATGCTTAGTTGTCTGCACGGGTCACATCACCTTGTAACATGTACTATAAAAATGCTTAGTTCCCTGCATAAGTTAATTCACACGTGCAATTCCTATAATGCTCAATCTACTTACATACAATTATTTGCCATGTAGAATTCACATGAATAGGAATGTTAACATGCTTAGTGTAGTTATATGTACGTCATATGTTGAATAAGTTAGCTTAATGAAACGAGGAAATTGGAATCCACATGAGATCCACAGGGGTTATGGGTGACTGTGGATTGATTCGTGTGATTTGGATTGCCCTAGTTGTGATATTAGGGAAGAATATTTTGTGCTTGGAATGGTAATGTTAAAAATCATGATTTGTACGATTGCAACAAATATATGAGATTATACGTTGAACTATTAGCCACCTTGTGTTGGATTAAAAGAAAATTTGATTGTAGGCTTACCATCACTTATAAATTATTGTGTCCTTTATTAGCTTTTATTGGGAGGAACCCTTTTTGTTGGATTTATTTATTTGTGATTGTAAGACTATTTGTGGGGTTAAGGTTAGCCACTAATTGTAGAGGTTTATTAAATAAGTTGTTTGCGAATTGGACTAATAAGGGTTGGATTAATCATCCATTCATGGCACGAGGACGTTATCAGATAGCTAATCCAGATGATGTGGTAGCACGTACCGTTTCACGGGGTATTTACATTGGCTCATGGAACACTTTTTGAATGACCATTTTGTTTACCGTGGGATGGGTCAACTGTTTGGAATAACATAGTCTCTTGCATTGGTCCGGTTGGATGCGCATCCCCAGTGCGATGAGCATTTCATGCATTCATACATTAAAATAAGATAAATTATAAAGTATGATTGTTTTGTATGCTTGCCCTTTTTCTGAAAATATACTTGATTAATATGTCATTGTGTAAACTTGGCGGGATTCATTATTGAGTTGCCCACTCACATTTACATGTCTAATTTCACTCATCTATATAGGTACCACAAAGGTAGATTGAGGCGAGTTCAAGCTGAGGGTGTCCGATAAGAGTGGTTTGGAGTTAGTCACCAAGGAGCCTTTGCTAGTGTGGTTGAGTTGTACGAACCCAATCGTTAAATTTTAGTTTTCTTTTAGTTAGTTTGGACTTCTTTATATTTGGATATTGTGGTTTGGGTTGTCCCCATCGGATGTAGAGTGGGTCACGGACATTTTCATGTCCAAGATGAACCAGAGAAGGCCCGATCGGAGGTGGAAGTCATCAACGCCGTCAGAACCTTAAAACATGCATATCTTGCAAACCAGAATGAGTTACTCGATATTGAGGGTCAAATATTACATATTATCCCTCATTTATTTCTTGGTTTTACAAACATAATATGGCTTAATGGTATATTTTACATGTTTTTGTATTGCAAGGTGAATTTAAGGGCTTGGATTGAAAAGAATGCTAAAAGAATGGATTTAGTACTCAAAAGTCACCAAAGCAAAGAAGGGATCTTTGGAGACCAAGATTGAAGATTTTAAGACTCCAAGATCCAAGAAAACCAAGTGGAGAAGGAAAGAAGTCGAAAGAACAAGTTCAGAAATCGCAAAGACTGTGTCATCGAAGATCCGTTCGATGACATTGAACACTGGTTGATGACATCGAATTTATGAGGGAAAATTGAGTTGGTCGTTGGACATATTGGGTGCTTTTCTCGATCCATCGAAGATATGTTCGATGACTTGAAGGAAGGTGCTCGATGACATCGAATTTATTGAAGAAATTTAAGCAACTCGTTAGACTGTTTTGGACACATTTTCGATAACTCGAAGACCTGTTCAATGGATAGAAGCTTCGCTCGATAACATCAAAGGACGGTTCGATGACACAGAGACTTACGCAGTGCGAAAGAAGAAAATACCCGACTTCCAGATTCAAACCCCTTCGATGACATCGAAGGCGTTACGCAGATTGCGTAAATTTGATCTAATTTTGTGATTTTGCGGAACATGGCTTATAAATAGGGGTTTCCTAAGTCTTTTTAGGATATCTAAGGTTTGGAGAAGCAGAGGAAAAGGGCGGAGCCGCTTCTCAAGAGTTCTTCTTCCATTCTCCTTAGTTTTTAATGCTTTCTTCTAGGGTTTTTAATCCAATTATGTTTACGGTTGGCTAAATCCCTTATATAGGGCAAAGGGGTGAAGCTTGTAACATGATTGGAATGTTTTTCTTGTTTAATTCTTATTATTGTTGAACTTCTTTGATTCTATTTTGATATTTAAGGAATATTTTTAGTGTTTAATGATTTGTTGTGACTGAAATTACAATGGATCTGCAATAGCTTAAAGTATTTTCTTTTTCTGTTTGGAGTTTGTGAAAATAGGAAATCCTGTTATTCTCCATCGTCCCTTGGGCATGGCTGAGTGATGGAATCCCTTCTATTCTTCACAAATTCTCCTATGTTGGTTGCTAGATCGGTATATCCTGTTGTATACCATAGTCTCATGGCATGGTCAGGTGATGGAATCACTTCCAATCCTCACAATTCTCATCTGTTGAGAATTAGGTCAATGAAAGTTTAGAGATCTAACAAATCTCTCATTTGTTCAACTGGATAAGATAGGACTCTGATTCCAGTTGGATCTATTGAATCATGCAAGATAACTTCTCAATAGCTACATGTAGATCCCTGAACCTCTAGTTTCCCACCTTTGAATTTCTTAAGTTTTTAATTAAATCTCTCACAATTACTCTCTCCACTTCTAGATTTAGGTTATATCTTCTCCTAGTTTTGATTCTAATTACTCTCGGAATAGACACACAAGATTAATTCTCGTGGATTTGACCTTGGTCTCACCGAGATTATTACTACATCGCGACCCTACACTTGGGGTTGTGAACACTCGATGTACAATATATGATTTTAGGGTAGGAGAAGCTACTTTAGCCAACCAACTTGGATCTGCCTGGTTGCCCACGCCAAATCTGTAAGATTCCATCAGATCAACAGTCGAAAATCAATTTTATTTCCGTTTTTACTATTTATAGTAAGTTTTAGTTTGATTAACTCTTCATCCTTTGAGCTTTATGAGTTGTGTCTAATATAAAAAGTATTTAGAAAAATTAGGAGAATAATGTGGTTAAGCCACATAAGAATTACTATAAATAGTAAATTTACTATTTATAGTAAGTTACAAATTATAGGGAGTTTTAGTTGTAGTTTAATTCCGAAAATTCTTCCAAGGCTTGGTATCTATATTTGAAGGGTTGTAGACTCATTTATTTCATCCATCAATCAATTTATGAATTTTCATGAAAATTATTTCTATTTTCTTGTTTTTTCCTCGTGGATTTGAGAAGTCTCTGTGAGTCTAAAGAAGCTTTGTGGATTCAAAGTAATTATCCTTGAGGAAGATGGTGATCGACCTCATCACGTCCATCCCTGCATCACCATCTGGGCGGACATCACTTTGAACTTTATATATATATATTATTAGCCGATATTTCCTTGGGTTTAGATATCTCTACTTATCCTTTATGCCACTGGTTAGATGCTACTATGATTATTGATTTAGTACTAAATGAATGAAAATACAGAGATTCAATTCATTATCCAGTTAACACCCTCGAATTCAAGATCCGAGTCTTAGTACTTAAGTGACAGGTTTTGGGGCGTTACATGTATGGTATTCAATATTCGAATATGTTAATATGAATTATTAAAAATTCAAAATATAGCCAAATTAGAGGGATCATTCACTTGTTTTAGCGCGAAAGGTACCCAAATTTAGCTTGACTTAGCTCAACTCAGTGTGAATCAGTTGGAATTCAATGCGACTCGATGTGAATTCAACGTGTAATCACTCTGGCTGGCTCCTTAACTCTCAATCTACGGTTCCTGGTTTGCTGGACTTAAACTTGTCCCAAACTCGCCCTGACTTAGTGAGCCAACTCATTAAGTTACTGAATTGAACTAGAAAAGAACGTGAATCCAGGTTTTTTTAAATGAGAATTTCTGTGAGGTGGCTTACCTCATATATTGTTGCTGATGTAGCTTGACTCAACCTAGAACTCATCTTGAGTTTAGTGGATTCAGTGAGTCAACTTGGCAAGTGAACTCAGTTTGATTCTTTCTTCTTCTCTCTCCTTCTTTCCTTCTATTTCTTTCTTCAATCACGTCTAGTAATGAATGCTATATGGAGGCTCCAATGACTCGACTCGACCAGAACTCGGTGGGTCGACTCAAGAATTCGACTCTCTCCCTCTCATTGTGTCTCTCTTCTTTTATCAAAGAGAGCTTTTATAAGCTTTCCCGAGTTTCGGAACCCCGATTGGATTGGGAGTTTAGTGTCGGGTCAATGCACAAAAGCTTTTCTACATAATTTTTGTTTTCTGTTACGATTGATGGTTGTATGGATGTGTGTTTGATCTTGATTAAAAGATAGTGATCATCTTTTGATCATGTGGGCTACATTGTCGTCAAATCTGATTTTGAATCCAATGCTTTAAATGAACCCATGGTTGACAGTTCTCGGCAAGGAAAATGAATGGCTAATAGCGAGAGATATTGATCAGGTAGGATTTTCTTCAATCCAATGCTTATGGATAATCTAGATTAGTCTATGAAAGCTTTTCGAACTCAGAAATCTAACCCCCATCAAAGTTTTCTCGATGGTTTTTTTTTTTTTTTGTAAGGTATGGTTATTTACTACTCCTTGATGAGTATCGTGTAGAATGATGGGGTTTTCTCCTCGTTACTCGACCGGTCGAGAGCTTCACTTGACCGGTCGAGGGTGGAGCTCGACCAGTCGAGTGGGGCTCGACTCAAAGTCCAGCGACCTATTGAATTAATTCTTCCGTGCTGCTCGACCAGTCGAGGTTCCACAGATTCATGTCCGGATTTTGTGCGGACTGCATAAATTTGAGGCAGTTTTCGCCATGGTACAGAAGGGCGTTGCCTAAACTATAAATAAGGGTTCCTAGGGCTTTTCTAGGGAATGCAAGAGGGTTTCCTAAAGCTTTACAAGGGTTTGCTAAAGGGTTTAGGGCTATCAAAGGTGTGAGGGAAAGAGAGAAAGAGATAGAGGAAGATTGTGGAAGGGAGGTTCTGCTTGTAGAGGTAATCTACTGTGCACTCGACATCTCAGCGCTTCTATGTCCTCATGATCGGTGAGATCTCTCCATTTTTTCTTATTCTCTTATTGTTTATTCGCTCCTAAGTGAGTGAAAAAGGTTTAATCCAAGTAAGGTGTGCTTGTGATCGGTTGTAATGTTCTACTTCATAGTGGATTGTTGATCTGGACGAGGTCCCGTGGTTTTTTACCTCTTTGAGGGTTTTCCATGTAAAAATCTCTTGTGTTGTGTGATTTGTGCTTTGATTTATTTCATTACTTTATTATCCTATAATTTTGGTATTTTTGAGAGGCTAGATCCTGAGGTTTTGTGCAACGGCCCCCAACAAGTGGTATCAAAGCTAAGTTTATTGAACGGAGTGGGATCAGTTCTGAATTATGGAAGGTGGCCCATCAAGGATGATCGATCTCAATGGTTCTAACTGGACCATATGGAAGGCTAAGATGGAAGACTTGCTTTATCGCAAGGACTTGCATGCTTCAATCCTTAGCATATCAACAAAGATAAAGGATATGACAGATGATGATTCGAAGAAATTGGACCGGAAGGCGGTGGGGTTTATTAGACAATGGTTGGATGATTCCGTATTCCACCATGTGTCTACGGAGACCTCAGCCGCTAGCTAATGGCTGAAATTACAAAGGTTGTATGAGAGGAAGACAGCCAGAAATAAGACTTTTTTGATAAGACGACTTGTAAATCTCAAGTTCAAAAATGGTGGTTCTGTAGCTGAGCACATGAATGAAGTTAACAATATATTGAACCAACTCTTCGCTATGAAGATGGTCCTGGATGATGAATTATAGGCTTTGTTATTGCTTAGCTCTTTGCCTGATAGTTGAGAGACATTTGTGGTGTCTCTAAGTAACTCCGTGCCAGACGGAAAGGTATCCATGGAACAGGTTACTAGTTGTCTCTTCAATGAGGAGACAAGGAGGAAGTTTCAGGGGGTCTACTTAGCAAGAGACCCTTGTGACACAAGAACGGGGGAGAGGAAAGAACAAAAAAGGCAAAAAAGTCCAAGATAAATCAAGATGTAAGTAGAGTAAGGGAAATGACGTTGAATGCTGAAATTGTGGTAAGAAGGGCCACTATAAGCATGGATGTCATAAAAACAAGAACGACAAAAAAGGAAAAGGAAAGGAGAAGGAAGATTAATCAGATTTCACTGCGATCGCTTCAGATGGCGATGTTGTAGTTATTCTTTCAGCAGATCATAATATTTGTCTCATGGCTACGAGTCAGGACACCGACTGGGTGATAAACTCGGGAGCCTCGTTTCATGGGACTCTACGCAGGAGTTTCTTTACAAGCTACAAGTCAGGTGACTATGGGACCATGAAGATGGAAAATTTTAGCGTATCGAAGATCGTATGGGTTGGTGATATTTGTGTAAAAACTGATGTGGGCTGCACATTGGTTCTCAGGAATATGAGACATATCTAAAACCTTCGCCTCAACTTGATGTCGACGGGAAGGATGGATGATGATGGCTATGAAAGCTGTTTTGCTGGTGGGCACTGGAAGCTCATCAAGGGTTCATTGATCGCAGCCAGAAGAAAGAAGTATTGCACCCTTTACAAGGCAAGTGTCAATGTGTGCAACGGTAGGTTAAACGCAGCGGAAGATTCAACTATTGACATGTGGCACATGCATCTAGGTCACATGAGTGAAAAAGGGCTTTAGCTACTAGCGACGAAGCGACTCCTTCTAGACATGACAGATATATCTCTCAAAACCTGTATTGATTGTTTATCAGGGAAACAACATATAGTTTCATTTGTTAAATCTGTTTCTCATGCTAATAAGGTGCATGCATTAGATTTGGTTTATTCTGATGTTTATGGTCCTATGAGGACAAAAACCTTGAGTGGGGCATTGTATTTTGTCACTTTTATAGATGATGCATTTATGAGGGTTTGGGTTTATGCTTTGAAATTCAAGGACGAGGTCTTTGGTGTGTTTAAATTGTTTCATGCTATGGTCGAGGGAGAGAGACAGGTAGATCATTGAAGTGCATCCGCACTGACAATGGTGGTGAATACATCAATGACTTTCATGAGTATTATAAGTCCCTAGGTATACAGCATGAACAGACGGTTCCCAAGATTCCCTAGCATAATGGTGTGGCTGAGCGAATGAATTGCACCATTGTTGAGAGAATCAAATGCATGTTATCCCATGCGAAGTTGCCCAAGATGTTTTGGGGAGAAGCAATGCACACAGCAGTATATTTGATAAACAGGTCTCCATCAGCCCCGTTGAATGGAGAAGTACCTGAAAAGGTGTGGACTGGATATGATCCATCGTACAGTCATCTTAAGGTGTTTGGATGCAGGGCATTCGTTCACGTACCAAAGGACGAGAGGTCCAAGCTTGATATGAAGATCAGACAATGTGTGTTCTTGGGGTACGGTGATAAAAAGTTCAGCTACAGATTGTGGGATCTGACCAAGAAGAAGCTTGTCCGGAGCAGAGATGTGGTATTCTTTGAAGATCAATGTATTGAAGACATTTGTAAGCCAGAAAAGAACCAGCCTAGTTCAGGAGAGCTAGAGGACATGAATCCAGTTACTCCTCCCGTGGTGCCTGATGACAGGGGAGTACAGCAAGGTGTAGAGGACGAGGGAGTTCCTACAGAAAATAGACCGGGGGAGTAACCCCCACCTGATCCACTTGTTGAGCCACAGGTGAGGAGGTCATCTAGGGACAGACAACCATCCAAGATGTACTCGTCGCATAAGTACATTATACTCACTGATGGGGGAGAGCCAGAAGATTATTTTGAGGCCCTAACCGATGAGCATAAGGGGAAGTGGTTGAAAGCTATGCAAGAGGAGATGGAATCCTTGCATAAGAACCACACTTATGATATGGTGAAATTGCATAAGGGTAAGAAAGCTCTGAGGAACAAGTGGGTGTTCACAAAGAAGATTGAGCAGAAGAATTCACAGACGAGGTTCAAGGCCAGACTTGTGGTGAAAGGGTTCGGTCAGAGGAAAGGTATAGACTTCGAAGAGATATTCTCACCAGTGGTGAAGATGACATCCATACGGGTGTTACTTGGGTTGGCGGGTAGCATGGATCTAGAGATAGAGCAGTTAGATGTTAAAACTATTTTTCTCCATGGTGACCTAGAAGAAGAGATCTACATGCACCAACCAGAGGGGTTCAAAGTCAATGGCAAAGAGCATATGGTGTGTAGGCCAAGGAAGAGCTTGTAGGCTTCGAATCACCTCAATCGGAATAATACTTTTACAGTTACAAATTTTATAAGTTGGATAATTCTTGTTGTCCATTGCTGTCTAGCAAAATTTTGTGAATTAAAATATCTTTAAAATTCATTTTCGTTATATTAATCCATCTTAATGTAAATTTTATTCAAATAAGAGTATAGAGAATCTAAATTCTTATTTCTACGTTCAACAAAAATTAATAGGAACTTAGTTTCAGGTCTCTAAGTCCATCAATCCATACATCAATCAAGAGGGATATCCTAATGAAATGTTTCTAATTTCAAGGGTTTACAATTTATAAAATTTAGTGGGGTACATAACCTACAGGTCACTCTAGGTTTTAAAAAAGACCTCTCTCTTATACCATTCTGTCACTCTCCGAAATTCGGGTACAGAGTGTGCACCCTCAGACCCTAGTTTCAGTTCGTAACTAGTACACAAAGTGTACTAATTTAATTCCTTAATCAGTTTAATCAGAGCTGATAATTATATTCAATTTAAGTTCCACCATAATCTCAATCACACATACATAACATCTGGCACCAATCAACCAGGTATATATAAATCTTGACAACCCTTAAAATAAAATAAAACTTCAAAATCATTCATTTATTATATCATCGTGTTATAATTATGTTTAGTTCATTCTAACATTGTTTCAATGAAATAAATCTAAATAATTCATTAAAATCTTAAAATCAATAACAATATACATTATACGTTAATCAAACTATGCTAACAAATAAATCACATAATTAGAAATTGTCTAATGCCGCCACTTTATCTTCAGATAAGTATGGTCACGTTACACATGGGTTGTGTTTAGGTACGGTACATCCTTCTGGTTCTTGCGCCATATCATCTGCTAATGGCTCCTCTGTATGATTTTTCAATAAAAAAAAGGTAAGCTGACCAGGCTTAGTAAAATAACCCAGCTTGGTTTATAATTATAGCAATTAAAATAACATAAAAGTGGATGTAAAATGATATGGATGCAAATGATATATGAATGCATCAGATGGGGTGATCGTCCATCTGCTTGGGTTGGAGGTCATCAACCCGTATCCACCCGCTGGGTAGGCTTCTACTTTTCGGTAGGCTTGGTGTAACGCCCTGAAAATCGGGGGTCGAGCATAAACTCAACTCCCGAGTTCCAGAACATCACTTATGCAACAAAATGAATGATGATTGAATGTTGACTGTATTTGTGCATTGAACATGAGTGAGATTAAGCCAAAACAGCATATCATACTCCAGAGACAGTTAAATTTGCAAGCGGAAGACTGTGATAGATAGATAAAATATATAAACTGTGGTGAGTCTCCAGAGTGTGATAAAGTGACCAGGTTAAATAATTACAAGTAAATTATACCAAGTTGTGTAGTATGATCTAGTCAACATCCCTGTAGCCCCGACAATCAAGGTACGGCTCTCACGAAACCGCCAGATACAGCATATACGAGAAAGCATTCTCGTCGTCGTAAAAGTCCAGCTCCGCCTCAGAAGTAGCGTCGCCATCTGCAATCAGACAAAGTCTGGTGGGTGTTCGAAACACCGTCCCGTAACGTGGGAGTGAGTGATCAATTCAGTGGAACAATAAAGCATAGGTTAACATGTTATCGACTCAGTCAAGCAGTAATGATAAAGCAGTAAAATCAAACAATGCTAAGTACTCTTATTAATGCAAGTATGAAATGACATGATGAATGCGCTTGCCAAACCACCCTCATGCGACATCATCTTATGTTCGCGAATGCGTCCATCCCTCAGTGCTCCACATCTACTAGGCACATGCAGTGCGATGATGAGCATGATTACCGAGTAATTATTAGTTCATTTCAAACAGCAGTATTGAAAAACTAAGGTACCTCCCTTGTATCATTCCCAAACATGATCCATTCTAGGGTCGTCAGTCCTAGTTAATCTTATACGATATTATGGTTTGAGAGGCGTAGCGAAGGCATCACAAAGGGCTCGTCACCCGTCAGCACGGATACAGATCTCACCGTATGCGGCTCAATTGCTGACCGTCAGCTCGAGTACAGGTCTCACCGTACTCGGCTCAATCACTAGCCGTCAGCTCAAATACAGGTCTCACCGTACTCGGCTCAACTCATACTCTAGTTGCTGTGAAAGACTCGTCGTCAATCACAGACCTTGGAGTATACTCGAAGATACTACAGAGGACTCGTCGCCCGTCAGCACGAGTACAGGTCTCACCGTACTCGGCTCTCGCCGTAAGTATCGACAGCTCGAATATAGTGTCCCATACCACCATAATCGGCTCACGAGTCTGGTTGCTCACTTTGGTCACTACGGGGGAGGCACGTGGCCCCGGCGTGGGCGACAGGCTCGACCACGGTGTCCCATACCACCATGCCCGGCTCATGAGTCTTAGCGGATCGAGGTACCATGGTTAAAAGGGATTTCACTGGTAAGTTTGGTACCCTAGGTTCAGGCAGTAGCGACCAAACATGGTGAACATACATAAGACAGATCGGGTTACTTGACGAGCTCGGCTAGCTCGAGCGCATAACAAGTTGAACGACATGAAGTGCATAAACACATCGCGTGGCCAACCACTATCGCCAACCGAAGTACGACTCGGGTTCGTCGAACACATCTCACGTAGCAAATGAATCACAGCCACGAATTCAATTCTGGTACCGATTGTCTGGACTATAATCATAGCCCCAAACACAATCAAGTGCAGATAGATAAAGCAGTAGTGAATCAAGATTCAACTCATACAATCGAGGTCTGGTAGTATCCGTTTAGGGCTGCCAGGGCTGTTGCACGCATTTGTTGCTCCACTCCCCCATCACCCATGACGGATCATACAATGTAAATATAAATTTAAACATATGCATTACATAGTTAAAATCATAAAGCAGTTGAGCATGTTATGAAGCACAACACGAGCATGAATTTGTACATGTTCAATTCCTAATCACACAACTATCTAAGGAGATCATACACATAGTTAGAAGAGGTTGAGAATCATATCTCAACACCCTTATACATTACAATTTGCTCAATTTGCTAACTACTACTCATTCAGACATTTCAAGAAACACTTAAACAAACATGCATCAACATACATGACATATGTCGATCGCATAAGCATTAGGCCCAATCCTTTCACTAGGGAGTTGCCCCAATCATAACACGCGTACACTCACGACGGATAGTCATGGCAAGCAGGAATCCAAGTTCCATATTCATTCAGTCATTTCCACAAACACTTGGGCCACACATTTTAGCATATATGGTGTCTATTGGCCGTGGCGTGATTTAGGGCAAATCCTTTCGTCAAAGGGGGTATCGCCAATACAACAATCATGAATCCATGACGATTAGTCATGGCGAGTACGAATGAGAATTCGATACTCATTCAATCATTTTCACAAACACTTAGAATACACTATTACAACATACATGGTGTATGTTAGCAAAACATGTATTAGGATTATCCTTTAGCCAAGTGAGTATTTTATCCATGTATAATATATTACTACAGCAAATAATCATGATAAATACATCTCCCAATATTTATACGTATACAGTATTTTCTAGAATACGTATTTTCAACATACATAGTGTATACAAGCAAACATGTATTACGGCGATTCCTTTCGCCAAATAAGTAATTTATCCATATATTATATAATCATACGACAAATAATCATGGCAAACACATTTTCAAAATATACATGTATACGGTACTTCTTACAATACCGTATTTCTACATACATAGTGTTTATTAGTAAACATGTATTTAGGCGAATCCTTTCGCCAAATAAGTATTTTATCCATACGTCATATATCCATACGACAAATAAACATGTCAAACACATTTTCATAAAAAATACGTATATGGTATTTTATACGAATACCTAGAGTATGTGAAATTCCAAATTCTACAATTCTAATCGAAACTGAAAACGGAAAGCACTTTGTACATGTGCAATTGCATGCAGATCATGAATCTATCATTATCTGACATTGAAAGCGTTGAAAACCATAACCTATACACCTAAAGTCCGCACCTTTTGTCGTAGAATCGTAACGGATCGACAAGGGTTGAGGAGCTTCCGTATTCGGGAGTTTTCTAGCCTAAAGAGTGAAATCGGTTAGCTATTTCATAACCTGTAGCCTATACACCTTAAAACAAGTCTAGGGTTATGGTTTATTACCTTAAAACGGAGTCGGTATCGCCGGGAAAGCGTCTGGAAAGAGGCGGTGCAGCCCGTGGAGTGGCAGGGAAGTACGGCAGGGAGAAGCTCCCACTTCTCCCTCACTTTCTCTCTCTTTTCTCTCTCTCAATCTCAAATTCATATGGCTGCCAAGAGAGAGTGTTTAAGGTCCTTATATAGCCTAAAAATTTATCGAAATAGACTCCTGTTCAAAGTATACTTAGGTTATAACTAAAGCGGGACTTTTTCAGCTCAAAAGAGTGTTTCTGGCGACCCCCCTTGAGCCAAACGTCAGACTTAAGCTCACAACTCATGGATCTACGTGGGATTACGTTTTCATTTCAGTCGGGATTCCAGATCACGCGTGGCGGACCAGTTTCAGTTCAACGGTCAGCGGATCTCGATCGGAGATTCCGAGTACATGTAAATGTGTATGAAATTTTTCCTGATCCGAGGGTGTAATTTAGTCTGATTCTGACGGTCTGGTTGCTTAATACTGATGCGCAAGCGAATGGTGCCAGATCACTATTCCAGATATTTATTTTGTAAAGGGAATAGTGTTTTTCACACTCCCTCGCTCCGGACACGATCGAATGGCCATGGGACATTGTCTGGACTTGATTTCCGAGATGGTTGTCGAGCCCAGTGAGGCGGTCCTAATTCCTTAACTTCGAGTTATTCGGACTTAGGCGTGCGGTCCAAATCGATACGGAGTTTCGATGTGCTCCCGAGAGCAAAAGGGTAATGAGATTGATCCTAGATTTTAGGGTAACCTAGCGTCAATGATTCTACAAGTTTTGGGTCTTGCAGATCGTATTTAAAGTGATTCAAACGGATTTCGTAGCTAATCTGGTTTCACACCTAGTTACTTTGTCTCATTTCTAAAGGATTTAGTCCTAAGTGATTTCTGGTCGAGGTGGTACTCAGGCCTTTGTAGTTTGTATATAAAGTGATCCAAGTTATACTACTTAGCTAGTTTAAGATAGTGTCTAGGGTGAAAGTTCTTAGAAAAATTGGAAGATCAAGGTGGTGAAGGGTGAGATTTGTGAAGGAAATGGGTTCAAAGGCGGCTTTAGACTTTGGGATTCAGTTCTGACAAGTTGATGAGGTATTAGGATCGACCCATTGCCTAAGGACGTCTAATCCCAGGTTGGCAAAAATCCGGGGCGTTACACTTGGGCATAGCTCGCATCTAGTAACGCTCTAATATGATCGACATTTCTTGTAATGAATGATGGATAGTGTATGAATACATCATTTTCATATTTGGCATAGTTATCTAGATCAGAATATTCACATATAAAGCTAGCGTACAATTATATAACAAAATACTCAAATTAGTATATCAATCAATCAAATAATCACAAACGATTTATTTTAATTTTAATGAATTATGAGATAAGTTGGGTTACTCACCTGAGTCTGATAGTGAAGAATCCACAAGGTAAATGAGTTGGTTTAAATTCGGAGATCCTACCAGTTATTTCAACAACAATATTATTCATTTAGTTATTTTACATGGTGAGGCCCACCTTTGATATACATCCTAGGTGGCCAAATATTAAATAATCAAATAATTAAAATTATATGTTTATGTAAATTTAATTATCAAGATTTAGATTTTCTTTTTAAGATCCTAAAATTGAATATCAAATAATTAATCGGGGTGGCTCATTGGATGATTGGATCATCCAGATTCTTGAGGTATTATCATATTTTACTTCTACACATTAGATGGATGATGTGGATCTAACCACACATACACCAATGACCCATCTCAACCTTCTACGCCAAGTAATACCAACACTTGCGCAAAAATCTAAGATTCTTTATTACACATTTATAGATTTGACTAGTGTAGCCCATCTGATGGTCAGATTAATCTGAAAATTATGGCCTTTATATATTTTGGCCTTAGGGATCATATGATTCGTACAGATCTATCATAACACAATTAGATTACATCCATTCAATTTATTCATAAAGTTTTACTAACCAGATCTGAAATCATAAAAACATCACTTTATTAAAATAGACTCTTCACACTTATATGATGATGGTGTGGATGATCCATTTTATAGATCAAGAAGAAATTAACAACATAATAAAAAAATTAAAAAGATCTAATGATTAAAACTTACCTGATTGAGACTTCTTAGAATTTCCTATTCCTTTTACTTTAGGGTTTCTTATCTTTCTTTTTTTTTTTTTTTTATTTTATTTTATTTTAATGTAGAAACCTTCGTATCCCTTTTTAAAGAAAATTCTCATAAGATAGGATGAGCACTTCTTCTGTTATCCTGAATTTGAATTTTTTTTTTTGACATTTGATAAAAAATTATTATTACTACTCCAAGAATCAATCCTTAAACTTCTCTCTCAATTAAGAATGTCTCTACCAACTCAACTATTGACTTATTTTTATTTTTTATTTAAAAATAAAAATTTTAAATATTTATTTTAATTCTTTTAATACATCAAAATTTAGGGTTGTTACAATATGCCTCATTCCTTAGCTCATACCTAAGTGAAAGGCACCAAATTAAGTACTTGTGTTGCATTAAATGTTAAATTAAGTTATATTAAATGCAATTGGATATGCCTCATTCCTTAGCTCATACGTAAGTGTTTGGTGCATGGGATTAGATGGGTTTAGGTGGGATTGAATTAACACAATGTAATAACTAGATGATGTCAAGGTTTGTTGTGTAATTCCATGGCTTGGAGGTCATCCCGCATCGTGTTTAAAAGAGAAGACATGAAAATGTAGATCCAGACTTTTCCAATAAACTGTTTGGGTTAAATTGTGAAAACTGTGGTGATTCACCTAGCACGTCTGGAATGGAAATGGATTCGGATTGGCTACTCACCCTACCACTAGCCAATGGCTAGTGGTCGGTGCTCTGTGGGCCCCACCATGATGTATGTGTTTTATCCATGCCGTCCACCCATTCTTCCAAATCATTTTACTGTATGAGCCTAAAAATGAGTTTGATCCAAATCTCAAGTGGACTGCACCATGTTGATTGAATGCCCACCCTTAAAAACTTCTTGGGGGCAACAAAAGTTTTGGATCAAGCTGATATATTTTTTTTCCCCTTCATCCAAGTCTTTATGACCTAATCAACATGTTAGATGTCAAATAACCATTAAAGTTGCCCCTAGGAGGTATTTAATGGTGGACATTCGATCGCTACTATTTTCCATGGTGTGGTCCACCTGATATTTATATCTACCTCACTTTTGGGATCAAGCCCTAAAACTACAATCCGTTTGGAATTGCCCCAAACCACCACCACCATGTAGTGAGTCGACATCACCTAGTTATGCGGGCTCCATTAATATAAATGTATGTGTTATATCAACACCATCCATTCATTTTGCAACATCATTTTATGAGATGGGCCTAAAAATGAGATAGATCCGGAGTTTCCATGGACCACACCACAAAATCAATGGGTATAGTGATGCCCACCGTTGAAACCTTCCCAAGGCCCACTCTAAGGTCTATTTTCCAACAAACCTGTTCAAAAAGTCAGACAAACCCAGATGAAGGGAAAACACAAATATCAACTTGATTTAGAACTTATGTGGCCTTCGGGAAGTTTTCGATTGTAGGCACTTAATCCCACTTCTCTTCATGGTGTGGTGCATTTGAGATTTGTATCTACCTGATTTTTGTGCCAATGTCTTAAAATGATCTTAAAAAATGAATGGATGGTGTGGATATAGTCCATACATCATGGTGGGACCTATAAATCTTGCTAGCGTCTCACATTCACTGGATTTGCCAAAAAAATAATAATAATAATAATAAAATAATAAAAAATCAGGACACGGACGAAGGCATACCATCGAATCCCAGGCGAATTTGGAGGGTTTCCACTTACCGCTCCTAAGTCAATGGTATTAGAGCTTATTTTCCAAAGCATGCCAAGCCTATAACTAACGAAGGAAACAATCAAAACATGGAGTAGGTCAGTGGTTATTTTAATTCAATTTCATCTATTACCAATAATACGCAAACAGCCCTAAAAATATTTTAAAAAATAAAATAATAAATAAGGATGGGCGGCCGCTCCACATACTTGCCTGGACAGTATTCAGTCATCCTCGTTCTACGGTCGACAACCGCCTTTAATTATCCCCAACCGCCTTTAATTATCCCTTTAATATCCCTTGTAATATCCGTTTAATTATCCCTTGTAATATCCCTTGTAATTATCCCCAACCGCCTTTAATTATACCCAACCGAATGGTTACCCATTTATTACGTTGGATGACGTGCCAGCCTATTCTCGTCCATATGTTGGAGCCGATCTTGATATTTGTCAGAAATCCATCATGCCATCTGTTTCGCTAGCTCATCTTAGAGCACCCGCCAAAACTGATGCAGTGCAAAGATAAAAGTGGCCCAACTGGGCCAAAGTGGTTCCAACTGTTCCCTATTGTGTGGCCCACTTGAGGCCTCGTAATTCTTATTATGCCTTAAATTCAGCTGGCCAAACAAATAAAGGTGGTAGATTTCTCAAATACATGGGCTTCATAAATGTTTCAACGGTGAGTAATATCTGCTATTTTTTTTTTATTTTTTTTTTATTCTTTTGGTACACTTGAGCTTTAGACCGGTCTCATAGGTCCAGTGTGTTGGGGGCCTTGCACAAAACCTTAGGATCTAGCCCTTCAGAACAAACCAGAATTATGGATAATAAAGCAATAAAAACAATCAATGCATCAATCACACACCACACAAGAGATTTTTACGTGAAAAACTCTTAAAGAGGTAAAAACCACGGGACCTCGTCCAGATCAACAATCCACTATGAAGTAGAACGTTACAACCTTCTTCACTCACGCAGGAGTGGATAAACAATAAGAGAAATAGAGAAAACGGAGAGATCTAACCGATTACGAGGACATAGAAGCACTGAGATATAGATTGCACAGTATAAAACCTTCACGAACAGAACCTCCCTTCTATAAGCTTCCTCTCTCTCTTCCTCTCTCTCTCTCTCACCTTTTGATAGCCCTAAACCCTTTAGCAAATCCCTTGTAAAGCTTTAGGAAACCCTCTTGTATTCTCTTGTGATACCTAGAAAACCTTAGGCAACCCCTTTTATAGTTTAGGAAACTTCTCTTTCGCATCCCGGTTGCGAAAGGACTCAAATCCGCAGTTTCGCGCAAAATCGCGGAACAAACTACATAACATTTGACTAGTCGAAGCCTGTCTACGACCGGTCGAAGCCCACCTTCGACTGGTCCTGGAATTCCAGGACTGGTCTTAACCTCAGGAAAAAACAGCACGAACTCACTGGACTTTAAGTCGTCTCAGGGCTCGAACCTACGACCGGTCGAGCGCCTCCCACGATCGGCCGAGCGGGGCTCAGGACCGGTCAAAGACGGGGAAAAAACTCCATCACAGTGCCCTAAAATGAGACGGCAAAACTAATAAATGGAACAGATTTATTACAAACATCAACGTGAGCCACATACGGTCGGGCATCCTTGCTCTTTCCACTTAAATTATCTACCGACCTTCTAACCCCCGCGTAAACTGTGTTGGTTAACGTCCCAACCTAACACCTTAAGTATATATAAGTGGGCAACCTTGATATTTTTAGAAATCTATCATGCCTACAACTCAAATTAATGATGAGCTTTTTCTATGGTGTGGTCCACTTGAGCTTTGGATGTGCCTTGTTATGGGGAAATACGATCTGATCACTCTCAAGGTCAGATCGAGCTGACGAGCATACACTCCTACACCATCTCATCCAGAAATATTAGAACTTGTGTCCCCGAGCGTAACCATCTACAACACACATCCCAGAGCTTCCACCTATGTATCTCACAAGGATTGTCCTGAAGCACTATGGTCAGCCCAGCTTGGCTGAGGGCAGGCCTAAGCAGTGGTTCGGCTAGGCCAAGATGAACAAAAGCTCATCAGGGACAAATGAGATTGACAAGACCAGTCCAACCTTCAGTTTGGAATGCCAATAGCCCAAATGACCAAGGCAGAACGTTTGAGCCCCTTTCAGTTCGGCTTGGATCAATTCAGCTCGGAATCAGTTTGACTCAGATCAGTTCAGCTCGGCCCATCTCCGGTCGACCAATAGAATTCTGCTCGGATCAATTCAGCTTTGCCCATCTTCGGTCAAACGAAAAGGGATTCATACCGTATCGACATACCTCCTCGATTGAGTGAACGACCCTCTTCGGCTACACACGGCTCAAAAGTAACCGCTAGCGCCCACCTCTCGCGTAACTGTCCTCCGTGTGATTTAAGAATAACTATCCACAATCATCATTTACGCACATCTCGCCCAACGACTAAAGTCGTCCCTGAGATTGCAGACTATCCTACCATGCATACACTATAAATAAAGGATTAACCCTCACCGATAAGGTAATCTCTCGCCCTAAACCTTTCAACAGAACCAGACCCAGATTCCTAGCATGACTTTGGCATGAAGAGTCCCCTGCTCTAGCCATGGTTTCCTTGACTTTGGCACGGAGAATCCCCTGCTATAGCCATGGTTTCCTTTGTTCTTCTCTTATGCAGGTGTGTCGGAGGTTTGAAGAGAGCGGTCAAGATCTTGCATTAACATACTGCATTGCTAGATTTATATTATCCTCCTCTAAAATGATTTCTAAAAATTAATAGATGGTGTGGATCTAAAACATAAATGATCATGGGGCAAGAGGCTTGTTTGATTTTTCAATGCTGGTGTAAATAATTTACCCTGTAAATGGGTAATTATTATCAATTTACCTGTTTAAAAAACATTGGGAATTTTCGCCATGAAAACTGTTCAAAAGTGGTAGTTTAAATTTTTGGACTTCATGGTGACCTATATGACATATCTGTTTTGTACATCTGTTTTACCGCAACATTCTGAGATATGTGCCGAAAAATGAAATATATCCAATACTTAAGTGGCCCACACCAAAAGAAACAGCATCCTTGAGAAGTTTTTACCGGTAAGTGTTTGATTCACTTTTTTCCATGGGGAGCTTTGGTTATGCCTCATGTTTTGGCTCATGCCATAAATTCAGTTAGCATTATGAATTACGGTGTGGGTAAGCAACATGCTTCCTGATCGGACCCACAAATATTTTGCAGACTTTTCAATTTTTGAATATAGAGAAATAAGCGGGTCAAATCAAATATAAGGAAGTGTGCATGTACCAGCGAATTCGAAAATCAAATGAGCCCTAAGTGTAGCATGCTCTCTCTTCCACACGTCAACTGTAGCATGCATTACATTTGGAGAGAGAAATCCGACCCAACTTGTTAGTTGGAGTCATCGGCGATGACTACGTCGACCAATGAGAAGCGACCGCAGTGAATATCCTCCCCCAGTGTGAGCGAATTGGATACTGAACGCTTGGTAGCCGAATGACTACTGAAGTGACGTGGCAAAATGGCATTTGCGGATGCCAATCGACTGTTTCTTTCTAATAAATGCTCTTCGAACCGAGATCTGTTAACGGATATTTTTCCGTTTAGGCCATGAACGCACTCGGGTGTTTTTCCTGCACTGGAACTCAGGTGAGGCCCACTGTGATGTTTGAGAAATTCTACCCGTCCATTCATTTTTTGAGCTCAATTCAGGACAAGAAGCCAAAAATGAACCGTTTCGAGAGCTCAAGTGGGCCAAACACATGATAATTGAACATCCACATTTGAAATATTGATGGGTCACAGAAGTTTTGAATCATGCTAATATTTGTGATTTCAGCTCATCCCAGTAGGAATGAAGTTATTAACGGTATGGATGGCTTGTAAACATCACTGTTGAACCCAGGTTGATTTTAAATGATAAAAATTTCCATAACCACGTTTTCGTTTAGTACGGCCCACTTGGGCTTTGGATACAGTTTATTTTTGGCATCGTATCCTAAAATGAACTTAAAAAACGGATGAAAGGAGGATTTCTCACAAACATCACAATAAGCCCCACCTGTACTCCCAGCTCATCCGCATCCAGAAAAAACGTATGTAGAGTTGTACGTGGCCAAGGAAGTGGATTGCGTTCTGAGCAAACTCTGTGGGGTCCACCGTAATTTATGTATTTTATCCCCGTCTATCCATCCATTGTATAAGATAATTTTAGTGCCTTAGCTCAAAACCTAAGCATATAAAACGCCAAAATCGACCACACCGAAACAGTGTGAATTGAATTTAAAATTCTTGGAGGCTACGGAAGTTTTGGATCAAGATTATATTTTTTCTTAACCTTCATTCATGTTTTTTTGATCCTTTGAACAGATGAAAAATAAACATCACTGTGGGGCCTGAAAAGGTTTCAACGGTAGAAATCATTATTTCCACTGTTTCCTCTGGTATGGTCCACTTGAGATTTTTATAAGCTTCAATTTTGGGTTCAACGGTTAAAATTATATGGAAAAACAGATGGAAGGTGTGGATAAATCACATAAATTCACAATAGGCCCAACTAAATTTTCTCAGTATGAGGATCCGATTTAGTGGCCGAGTGGGTGCACGGCGGAAACGGAGAAAGTTCCGTTAGGACCCGTTTGGCTAGGCGGTTTGGAAGGTACTGGATGGTATTGGAAGGGATTGGAAGTTAAATCCCGAGATAGGTCAGGCGTGCCAAACAGACCGGGTAATCTGATCCCATGATTTAGCAGTCTCATGGATCTTAAGACAATTCACTGACAACACCATCGTTACCTTTAAATCCCATCCAATCCACTATAATCGGTTCAAATTTGCCTAAGATGTGTTTGGTTCGATGGGTTGAAAGGGATGAGAAGGTTTCATCCAGGGATTGGCTAGGCTTGCCAAACAGACTCGATATAGCAATCGCAATTCCATGGATCTTCAGACAATCCATTGACAACACCATCATTACCTTAAAATCCATGCCATCCACCGTAGTATCATTCAATCCCTTCCAATCCACCCGGCCAAACGGGCCCTTAACGGATTTAACGGAGTAGAATTTATACCAAGGAAACATACTATTGGCATCAAACCAACGGAGTATTGGCTACTGAAGCGTTCAGTATCCAATCCGCTCCCAGTTCCTTCAGCACAGACGATTCGTAGCAATCCCACGTCATAGTACACGTCGTTAATTTGCAAGTCAAGCACGCAATCAGTGCCCGAGTCTCCAAGTAACCTCGTTTTGTCCATAAAGGACGCGGATTTGCTCCTGCGCTGGAACCTACGTGCGGCCCAGTGATGTTTGTGAAAAGTCGTCCCCGTCCATCCGTTTTGTTAGTTCATTTTGGACGCGGATTTCCTGTGAAAGCCTTTAGTAGGTTCCTGCGCTGGGAACCTAGGTGGGGCCCATTTTTAAAACGTTCTCTTTCAATTATAAAGACATTGCATTGAACTGCTCTTGCTCCACTGCAACTGCATGGTCCACATCCCGCGGGCCCGGTGAAAATCCAGCCCGTCCATCTCGTGGCTCCTTCTGAGTGTGGTCCACTTTACCAGAAGACATCCATGTAACAGATTTGTTCCTCTTCAATATCAACCACCGATCGATACATCTAGTGGGTCCTTAAGAATTGCAGGCACCAAATCATTTTGGTACCATTGGCCACATGTATGGCTGGGAAAATGATGGACGGTATGGATTCACTATACAGATAACCACATATAAGTTAAGGTAGCAACAAACACCATTCCTGGTTCACTGCACAATGAAGAGGAAGAGTAGGCCCGCCTAATAAAATAAAAGAAAAATGAAATGAAAAGGGTCGTCATTTCCTAACCATGAAAGAACCTCTACTGAGCCTCATCTTTCTGTTCTTGTTTTGCTTTTGCGTGAAAATATCATCACAGAAAGAAGCAGAAGCTTTGCTGAGATGGAAAGACAGCATAGTCTCTCAATCTCTGGATTCATGGACTCTCACCAATGTCAGCGAAAGCAGTCCTTGCAATTGGGCTGGAATCCAGTGTGACGTTGCTGGAAGAGTCATTGAAATCGACCTCTCATACTCTGGCCTCAATGGGACTCTCGACGAATTCACCTTCTCCGCATTCCCCAATCTCACCAGCTTCAATCTCAATACGAACAACATTGTTGGGGTGCTGCCGGTTCAAATCGGTACTCTGTCGAAGCTCACGGTTCTCGATCTGGGTACCAATAATATCACAGATTCCATCCCTGCAGAGATCGGAAACCTCATTGAATTGCGCATCCTTCGTCTCTCAAAAAACAGCTTCACCAGTGCAATTCCCTATCAGCTAACCACTCTTCAAAAGGTATGGCTCTTGGATCTTGGCGGGAACTATCTTACACCTCCTGACCCAGTTCGGGCTACAGGCATGGCGTCACTGACGCAACTCACTCTCAATCTCAACAATCTTGGCCCTGATTTCCCCCCTTTCATCCTCAACTGTTCGAAGCTCATTTTCTTGGACTTATCCGAAAATCTAATGAGAGGTCCGATTCCTATAGAGCTTGGGTATAGTCTAAAGAACCTTAAATTCCTAAACCTGAGTGTAAACTCATTCGAGGGTCCGATTCCAGTGGAAATCACAAGCCTTGCAGAACTTCAACACCTTCGGTTGGGAACAAACAAGCTCAATGGCTACATACCCAAACAAATCGGGCACCTATCCAACCTCCAAATCCTCGAATTGCTCAACAATCCACTCTGGGGGCTAATACCACCATCGATAGGAAACCTTACCATGCTTCGAAAGTTAGATCTCACGAATGCAGGCTTGAATTCTGCCATACCTCATGAGCTAGGTTCTTGCACTAGCCTTACTTCCCTTGCACTGGCAACAAACAATCTTTCGGGTCCATTGCCACCTTCCTTGGCAAAGCTAACCCAGATCTCAGAACTCGGATTGTCTACTAATCATCTATCTGGTGAAATCCATACATATTTCCTATCCAATTGGACCCAGCTCGTTTCCTTGCAACTCCAGGAAAACAACCTCATAGGAAGAATCCCACCCGAAATAGGTTTGCTCCGTAAACTTGAATTCTTGTACCTGTTTCACAATCAGATGTCAGGGTCTATACCTTCTGAGATTGGAAATTTGTCACGTTTGATTGAACTCGACTTATCAGTTAACTCCATATCTGGCCCAATCCCTTCAAGCATAGGAAACTTAACTAGTCTTATTAAGTTGAGTCTCTTTGAGAACCAACTTAATGGAACCCTACCGCTTGAGCTAGGGAACATGGAAAGCCTTGAAATTTTTGCTTCAAGCGACAACAATCTTCAAGGCTCCTTGCCATCAACAGTATCCCGTCTGAAGAATTTGCGCATCTTCTATGTTTCGAATAACAGCTTCGCAGGTAGCATACCTGAAGATTTCAGTCCCGTTCACCTTCAGAATGTCAGCTTTTCCTTGAACAATTTCTCTGGCCCACTCCCTCCACAAATCTGTGGAGGTGGGGAACTCGTATATATTTCAGCAGATTATAACAGATTCACAGGACCACTCCCAGAGAGCCTTAGAAATTGCATGGGCTTAGACAGAGTCCGCCTTGAACAGAACCGCTTCGATGGGGACATCATGGATGCATTTGGAGTATACCCAGATCTTCAATACATCGACTTGAGCAGTAACCGTCTCTCTGGTGAATTGTCGCCGAATTGGGGAAAATGTACTAAGCTTTCATCTTTTCGAATATCGGAAAATTCTATATCAGGCAGAATCCCTCCAGAGATTGGACAACTAGAAAATATCCAAGTCCTGAGCATTTCTTCTAATATGTTAACAGGAAATATTCCTACCGAGTTCTTCAATTCATCGTCACCTCTTTATGACCTGAATTTGAGTGAAAATCAGCTTTCAGGTCTGATACCAGCAGAAATTGGACAGTTATCGCGATTGCAATTCCTGGACTTTTCAAATAACAATCTAAGCGGGCCGATACCAGAAGAGCTCGGGGATTGCCGACGACTAATATCCTTGAAGCTCAGCAGCAACAAATTAAATGGAAAGATCCCATTTCAAATAGGAAATCTGGCGTCCCTACAGTCTGAGCTAGATCTGAGTCGAAATTTGCTCACTGGAGAGATACCGGCACAGCTTGGATCTTTAAGATCACTAGAACATTTGAATCTCTCAAATAACAACCTCACTGGTCCGATAAAAACTGCTTTGCAGGGTATGATAAGCCTTATATCAGTCGATGTATCACATAACAACTTTGAAGGTCCCCTTCCGGACACTACTGCCTTTCAAAATGCTACTGCTGAGGCTTTGGCAGGCAATTCAGGTTTGTGCGGCAGAGAAGTGCAAGGTCTGAATCCTTGCAGTACGTATTCCTCCCCGACGAACAATAGCAAAAGCAGAACTTGGAAACTGATCATCGCGATAGTCATTCCAATAGTCTTTATTGCGGTTTTTATATTTATTGTTGTAAGGATCTTCATCTGCTTCAAAAAATCAGAAGAACCGAATGATGAAAATCTCGAATTAAGCGGGGAGATCTCATTTTCAGTGTGGAATTATGATGGGAGGATAACATTCAAAAAAATCATTGCAGCGACAGAGAATTTCAACGAAAAGTACTGTATCGGGAAAGGCAGTCAAGGGAGTGTGTACAAAGTCGAACTTGAGAAGGAGAATGTCATCGCTGTAAAGCGCCTTCACATGTCTGAAGATGGGATTACAGATGCTGGACGGAAGGGTTTTGAGAGTGAAATTCAGGCGCTAACTGAAATACGGCATCGGAATGTCGTGAAACTTTATGGGTATTGTTCATCGAATAGCTGCATGTTTTTGGTGTATGAGTTTATGGAGAAGGGTAGTTTGGGAAGTATTCTGTACAGTGAAGAAGGACAGAAGATGCTGGACTGGGAGAAGAGGGTGAATATTATCAAAGGGGTAGCAAATGCTCTATCTTACATGCACCATGACTGTACACCAGCTATCATCCACCGAGACATTTCAAGGAATAATGTACTGTTGGATTCGCAGTTTGAAGCTCATATCTCTGACTTTGGGACTGCGCGGTTACTGAAACCAGATGAGTCTAACAGGACGACTGCTGTTGGCTCCTATGGTTATATTGCACCAGGTAACCTCTTCCTTTTAGCCCGAAACTCGTGCAGGTAACATGTTTGTTTAGTTTCCCCACTGACAAAAAACCCTGAAATTTTGAACTAAACCCTAATGGCCATTTCATTATTTCGTTTTACTTTCAGCTAACGTTTTTAGACAATGGTCATACTGCTACATTTGTATAATACACATGGTAGATAATTTACACACCTCTCTTTTGTTCTTTTTTTTTTTTTTTTTTTTTTACTTCTAATAATTTCTGCAGAGCTCGCTACAACAATGAAGGTGACTGAAAAATGTGACGTTTACAGCTTTGGAGTTCTTGCTCTTGAAGTAGTGATGGGAAAGCACCCGGGTGAACTTCTCTCAGGATTATCGAATGGAGAACATGAAGTACTTCTTGTAAGCTTGTTGGATCAACGGCTTCAGCCTCCAACCAATTCCATAGTCCAAGAAGTAGCTTGGGCAGTGAAGTTTGCCTTGGCGAGCGCAAGTACAAACCCTAAGTCCCGCCCCACCATGCATAACGTTGCTCGTGAATTATCAATAGGCTCAAGACCACCTCTCCATGAGCCATTAGACACACTTACGTTGCAGAAATTAATGGAGTTGTGAGAGAATAAATTTTAAAGAGTGGTGCTTGTTTGTGTGCGTCATTGATTTCTACTTGAATATGGAACATAGATAAATATTATTTAGTGCTTGTAGGTGTATGTTGGTTGGAGCCTATGACTGGCCCCAACTCCAATGTGTGCGCCTGTGTTATGGGAACAAGTTTCTTTATTTTATGTTTTCCTCATATTTGATCTATAGTCTTTCTCTCTCTCTCTCTTTTTTTTTTTTTTTTTTTTTTTTTTTTTTTTTTGTTTATAAGTTTTCCCTTCATATTAAGAGCATATATGTCATTGTACATTTCTCTTCGTATTATAAATAAGATAGGGCTGGGTGTCCCAATTCTATGTGCTCTTTTTCCTTCTTCTAAAGTGGTGCGGCACAATGGTACTTGTAGACGCGTTGAGGCCTGTTTTGGCTAGGTGCCAAAACTAATATGTCAACAATTATGGGCTATGTTTCAGTCTTGTAGGCGGTTCAATTAATTGAAAATCGATGCTACAAATGATGGTCATATTATCTATCGCTGAGGGAGAGTATGAGGCTGCTATAAAAGCTATGAAAAAACCTTCATGATTAAAAAGCCTGGTCAATGAACTAGGTTTAGAACAAGAAAGATTTGTATGTATTGTGATAGCCAAAGTGTTGTGCATTTGGTTAACAATCAAGTCTATCATGCAGGGTCCAAATACAAATGATCAATATCATTACATTCAAATGATTATCTTAATGATTATCTTTGAAGGTACAAGGGTATTGTAAAAGATTCCCACCAACGTCAACATACTAAATATGCTAACAAAACCTAATATAAAATAAAAGTTTTTTTTTTTTATTTTTTTATTTTTTATTTTTTATGTAGGACTTCTCTTAAACTTAATAATGACGTTACCTAGTGATTGATGATGTTTAAACAGTTATTGTTTCGAGCATTTTCTTTGTTTTTCACACTATTAAAGAAACTAGTCTTTGAGTAGGAGAAAGCTGACATTGACAGCTTCTACTAGGAGATATATGTACGTAGGAGAGCCATCCCCCTCAATTGCACACGTGCAAAAATGTGGGCCCACACAGCTCTAATGTTGTGCCTCTATTGTAACATAGTTTAACGAGAGGATTTCCTAAGTTACGACTATTTTTTAATTCTTTTTTCTCGCATCATGCCAAAAAAATTTCACTGCATGCACTGCACGTGAGTGTGAACAATTCTCAACTTATTTGAAATTTTTTCGTTCTTTTTAGGGCCTTCTAAGGTGGAGAAGCAAATAAGGTTTCTATGTTAATAATAGACGAGTTTGATTGACACATGTTTAGTATCGTATGACTTATTATTTGTAATTCTATCACTTTGACTAAAAGTATAATATTCTTAGTAATTAAATGACTCCAGCAAACTCCTTCGAATCTTTACTCATTGGTGGACCAAGCTTTCTCTGGGTCACTGATTTTTGAAATGCGCTCAAAAGCATTGGAACTATTCTTACATAAAATATGACAATTTGGTGTGTATCAACAGCAAGAAATCACGGCCCAAAAGTGACATTATCATGAGAAGAAACTGACGTTTCAACACCTACATGCATCTCACATTTCAGTTGAAAATGGCTGTGATGATATATATATAACTAACCCAAAGCAATAACCAGTGATATTAACTAACCCAAACCACTCAAGACGTACACTCGTATCACACGCTTTCTATCACGCACATAACATGCCAGCGTGTGTACCTTGTGGACTTTGGAAAGCCCTGGTTACAACTTACATTAATAAACTCCCGAAACAGCTTAGAATACCATCTTTATGAACTTTTAGTCATCCAAACACTTTCCTACTTCCGAAACAAGCTCTTAAGCAACATACTACATTTAATAGTTGAATAATTTGCAATAGTTTCTTGTAGTAATACTTGAGTTTAATTTCTGAATAATACTCAAATTATTTGTAAGTTGTTCATTAATTAGAAAAATCATCTATGATTTCTGGCCATGTTTAATCACAGTAAAGTTTTCAAAATCATGAAACTGTGCTCACCTGCCTCGACACGGAAGACCCCCTTATGGTACAACACAAAGGAGCCTAAGATCCACCAGTTATACATGTCATGTTGTTCTATGTTGTATTAAGAGTAGTAGAAATTCCAAAATCAGAAATTATTTTTCTTTGGTTGCCCATTGGAGCCTAAAATAAGTCATTGGTTGCCCACCAACATATAAAAACTCCATCGTGACCAGATATAGAGTATCATCCAAAATCAATATATGTATTCCCTGACAATGTACCGGTGGTCATTGACAGTACTGGGTCAAAACAGGGCAATACAGGACCAAGGTTTAGAGTATCATCCAAAACCAGTATGTATCAGCTGATGCATACCATGGTATTGTCCATGAGCTGTATGAACGAGAAACAGCCTAATATAGGCCATATGTACTACCCATATCCCATCTTAAACCGATATTGGCTGTGAATAATAAGATACACCAAAACCAATTTTAATCCTTGATTGTGCCTACACAGTATCATATCATCCAATAGGCACAATTTAATCTGCTAAAAAAGTGTAATTTGCAGCTGCAGAGATCAGTGTTGAATCACCTTATCTTGTAGCCCACCTAATGAGTGGACCATTGTGGTTTTGGACAGCCCCTGTTTATGCCACACCTGTTAGGCTGTTAGAAGGCCTAAACCGCCATCCTGCACCACGTTGGCATTTGTAGGGATGCAACTTGGGCAGGGTTCAACGTGAACTTTATTACGTGTATTTCAACAAAAATTATGAGTTTTTTTTTTTTTTTTTTTTTAAAGCTAAAGTGCTGGTTTGATTTTTTGTCCTTTTGTGCTTTTCTTTAATCCTATGTTGAATAATGGGAGAAGAAAAATGGCTTATATATATTGTCAAGTATGTTAAATTATGCCTAAGCTCGTATGCGCGCGAAGGGGGTGCAGCCGGTGGGAAATCTAAGTGGCTTCCTTGGTTAGAGTCTCGATGGGTTAGGTTTTGTCCAATTCTATAAAATGTTTTTTTATCTGCTACTTTTATCGTGACTATTGGATATGGCCCCCGTTTTCATCTTAAAACAAAATCAACTTCTTTGTGGACAAAAGAAAAAATCGGTACGGTGTTGTGCGGTGTCATATTGGTGTTACTTTTCTACCAACGAGTGCACGCTGTATGAAAACATTGCTAGGGAATTGTATCTTGGGAGATAGCAGCATCAACGACCTTTTACATTGGTACTCTGCATCGAAGGGTGCGAACTATATCAAACATAGCGACGCGTACACACCTCGACCCAGTATTCATCTAATCGTACTACTTACTCAGATTTGCATAACATGTGTGAGGTTCTTAAGCACAGATTCCTCTCTAACGAATATTTCAAGTTTATTTTTGCAATACTCCTTCAACCTGAAATTTTGAAATTTTGGTCAGGTTGTGTTGAGGTTCAGGTGGGTTGGGGCTGAAAACTCTCAACTTCACTCCAGGTTGGGTTCAGCTCATGTTAAGGCCTCGACCAGTCCAGACTAAACCCAAACCCAAACCCGGCCCTATATTACATCAACGGTATAAATTATTATATTTTTGACAAACGTTTTGTATGAGATTCTAAATTTCTACAATTAGTAAAGGACTATTCCGAGTACCTTGAAACCCAACCCAAGCTGCCCAACCTTACCGAACAAGAGATGGGTACGACTTAAGGATATTGCACGTTGTGTTGGGCTTGGGTTACATCTTGGGTTTGGTCGGGCCTCTGGTCAATGAAGCTTGAGGTTGCGTTGGTAAGGGTGGCAATAATAGCCAGTAGCCTGCCCGACATGACAAGCTGTCCCAACTTTGGGCTGGTCTTGGATCCAATGGCGTGACCCATCTACCAGGCTTGGGCCTCGCTTGCCTAGCTTTGTTAATTTTTAGGTGGGGCGGGGGCAAAAGTGATTTTAGCCCGACTTGACGTTGCCCAACAACTTTCTAAGTGCGTGTGTTAGATCCTAACAATACGTCATTCCAGCCATCAGACGTTGGTTTCATTCTTCTAAAATGTTTAATTTTATGTGCATGTGTAGCCTCCTCTATCAATGGATAGATTAATAAAAATCCAGCAGAAAATAGAGATTTTATTAACTTTTTAGCTGGGCCATGGGCCAACCATTTTTTCAGGCTCGCTATGCTTGTTCCTTGCCAGGCTCAGGACTTGGGTCTTTAAAGTGTTGGGCTGGAGCTAGGGCTAGCCTAACCTGGCCCATTGCCACCCGTACAGGTAGGGCTCAGGTTAACCCTCAACCTGACCTGACCCACCCAAGTTACACCAACAGGTACTTGTTCTTTGATTCACCTAATGGAGCTCTCCTCTGCAAATTGTTTTAAGCATTTCTTTAGTGGAACTATCTTTCAAATGGTGTTTGGCTAACCGAGATTTTTTTATTACACTACGCAACTGAAATATTGTCACGTTTTGCCACATAATGTTAACCTCACCAACCTTTTTCGTTGCATGTACTCATGATCTAGGTCTGAAATTATTCACTGTCCATATAGGCTACTTTTAACATGGTTGAGACCTAGATTCCAGGCAATGGCCACCTACGGGGTGCGCATTCTGACGGACTGCTCATACGACATTAATCATGGTTGTGAAAGTTTAGGGATGTTTATATATCGTCCAAAAATAAGCATTAATGCGATTACTCTCTCACGTGTCCACAATTGTCTAATCCAACAATTAATATTAGAATGAAGATTGCCTATCACCTAAGCATCATACGGGCCTTTTCACCAGAAATAGAGAGGTCCTTTCTAATTAATGGTGGAGTGTTGGGTGAACGGTTCAGATCCTCGAGTCCATGGCACACATTTGCATGTGTAGAGGGACACATGGTTATTAATCCCGTTTTGGGTAACTTGTTCCTTTTTTGTTTTTGTTTTTGTTATTTTTTATCTTCCAACTTACAAATATTCTAGATCACATAATGGGATTTTAGTGGATTTTAACTCATGATGTTTATACTTTGTTAGGGCCATGAAATCCAAGATTCATGATAGATTTGGATTTTGAAGATGTTAGGTGGACAACCCTAAAAACGTAGCTAGGACACTAATTAAAGGAGCAGGACTTGCTGCGACCAGAGAACAGTGATAAGGTGGGACCCTGACTGTAGGGCCTGCATCTATGTATATCCGCTCTGTCCATCTATTTTGCCAGCTTATTTTAGGTTAGCGTCCAAAAAACGAAGCAAATACAAGTTTCAGGCGGAGCATACCTATGAAATAGTGATTATTGACCATTAAAATCCTCCTGTGGGCCACAAAAGTTTCGCATTGAGCTGACATTCATTTTTCCTTTCATCTAGGTCTGTTCGACCTTATCAACAAGAAACAGTGGTCATTGAACGCCCACCATTGAAAACTTTCTAGGTCCAACCTAAAACTTGTATGTGATTCATTTTCTGGATGATTACCTAAAATAAGCTGGCAAAACAGATGGAACAAATGAATGGAGTAGACATACAATGAATACATCGAGGTGTGGGCTCTACAGTCAGGGTCCCACCTATTAGTATATTGCCTTGTAATCTTCGTTCTTCATAGTGGAAGTTTGCATCTATGGTTTTTTTACCCTAAATTGGGGTTTTTCCACGTATATCTTGTCTTGTGGTTTGTTTTGAATTACTTTGATCTGTTTCTGGTTTATATTTCTTCCTGTTTATCGTCTGTGGGTGAGGCCTGAGATTGGATCTAGGCTCACTACGTTGTTAGCGTGTTGCGCAACAACTGGTATCAGAGCTATTGGTTTAATTCTATTAGGAGCGATGACAGAAGATGGAAAAACTATAGTTGAGAAGTTTGATGGTTCAAACTTTGCCTTCTAGAAGATGCAGATGGAAGATTATCTGTATCAGAAGGACCTCTATATTCCTCTAGGAGGAAAATAGAAGAAACCAGAAAAGATGACAGATGATGAATGGTTTTTACTGGATAGGAAGGCTTTAGGAACGATCCGACTCTCTTTGTCTAAGAGCATCGCCTTCAATATATCTAAGGTAAAAACGACAAAAGAATTAATGGAAGCCCTAGCCACCACGTATGAAAAATCCTCAGCATCCAACAAGGTTCATCTTATGAAACAGCTATTCAACATGAAGATGTCAGATGGTGGGAGCGTGGCTGAACATCTAAACGAGTTCAATACAGTCACGAGCCAGTTGGAATCCGTTGGCATTGTTTTTGAGGATGAGGTCAGAGCATTATTGATCTTATCCAGTTTGCCAGACAGATGGGATGGTTTAATGATTGCTGTGAGCAATTCTTCAGGGTCGACAAAGCTGAAATTTGATGATGTGGCCAGTCTAATTCTCAGCGAAGAATCTAGAAGAAAGGCATCAGGAGTTTCAGGGGATTCAAGGAATGCTCTAAACGTTGAAGAAAAAGGAAGATCGCTGAATAAAGGAGACAATAAACACGGGCGTTCTAAGTCGAGGAAGAAGTCCAAGGGACCGAAAGACAAATATGGGTGTTGGCATTGCGGCAAGAAGGGGCACATGAAACGTGATTGCATGGCGCTTAAGAAACAAGAAGGAAGCTCTCAAGGCGGGAAAGATTCAGTGAATCTATCTGAGGAGAGTGACACAGATGCGTTGATCTTATCTCTTGATGCAATGAATGAATCTTGGGTTATAGACTCGGGTGCTTCGTTTTATGCCACTTCATGTAAGGAAGTTCTACGTAACTATGTATCAGGTGACTTCGGGAGAGTCTACCTGGGTGATGATGAGCCGTGCAGTATTGTTGGAAAGGGAGACGTTCATATAATTCAGAAAGATGGAACAACATTGAAATTGAAGGATGTCAGACATGTACTGAGTTTGAGAAGGAATTTAATCTCAGTAGGGTAGTTGGCCGATACCAGTTATGTGACGACATTCACCAGTGATTCCTGGAAGATCACAAAAGGTGCCTTGGTGATATCTCGAGGCAAGAAAAAAAGTACTTTGTACGTGACTTCAGGATCATATAGTTCACTCGTAGTCGCATCAACTGGAGTGAATGGGCAGTCATGGCATCAGAGGTTGGGACATATGAGTGAGAAAGGGATGAAAGTGCTATTCTCAAAAGGAAAACTACCAGGGCTGAAGTCTATTAACTTGGAATTTTGCGAGAACTGCGTATATGGCAAGCAGAAGAGGGTAAGTTTTAAGAAGACGGAACGCACTCTAAAGACGTATCTGTTGGAGCGGACTGGCACGGGTATCATCTCTTGGTGACTCACGTTATTTTGTTTTCTTCATTGATGATGCTAATAGAAAACCGTGGATTTATTTCTTAAAACACAAATCTGATGTATTTGATATATTTAAGAAGTGGAAAGTTATAATAGAAAATGAGACAGGTAAAACAGTAAAATGTCTCAGATCTGATAATGGGGGAGAGTATTGTGACAAGAGGTTTGAGGAGTATTGTGCAGCAAGTGGAATTAAACATCAAAAAATGATTCCAGGTACACCATAGCAGAATGGTGTGGCTAAGCGCATTAACAGGACCATCCTTGAGTGCGCCAGGAGCATAAGGTTATATGCAGAGTTGCCCAAGACATTTTGGGCAGATGCTGTGAATACCGCCGCATATCTCATCAATAGAAGTCCCTCAATACCAATGAATGGTGGGCTACCAGAAGAAGTGTGGACTGGGAAAGAAGTGAACCTTTCACATCTCAGAGTGTTCGGTTGCACTTCATATGTTCACATTAATGCAGAGCACAGAAACAAGCTGGATGCGAAGTCCACGAGGTGCACGTTTATAGGCTACGGGCAGCATGATTTTGGCTATAAGTTTTAGGATGCAGAAAACAGGAAAATCATCAAAAGCAAGGACGTAATATTCAATGAAAAAGTGATGCATAATGATAGTGTGTAGGAAAATAAGGTCGAAGAAAAGAAATTCGTAGAGTTGGAAGATTTACCAGATACGGGTGTTATAATGTCACAGGATAATCATACGCAGGAGCATTATGAGGCAAAGTCACATACACCGGTTGTGAGGAGGTCTACTCGGGAGAGGAGACCCACGGTCCGATATTCACCCGCCTTATATTATCTACCGCTGACAGATAATGGTGAGCCAGAGTGTTTTGAAGAGGCATTACAGTCAAATACATCGGTTAAGTGAGGACAGGCCATGGATAAGGAAATGGATTCTCTTGAGTCTAATCGTACATGGGAGCTAGTCACTCTACCCAAGGGTAAGAAAGCTCTTCATAACAAGTGGGTTTACAAATTGAAAGAGGAGCACGATGGTTCAAAATGGTACAAGGCTGGACTGGTTGTGAAAGGGTTTTAACAAAAGGTAGGTATCGATTTCACTGAAATATTTTCACCTGTGGTGAAAATGTCTACGATTTACATGGTCTTGAGTATAGTGGCTATAGAGGACTTACATCTAGAGTAGCTAGATGTTAAGATAGTCTTTCTTCATGGGGACCTTAAAGAAAAGATATATATGTATTCACCGACATGATACGTCGCACCAGGAAAGGAGAACAAGGTATGCAGACTAAAGAAGAGTTTATATGGCCTGAAGTAGGCCCCGAGGCAGTGGTACAAGAAGTTCGATAGTTTCATGTCAAGAAACGGCTTTAGGAGATATCATACTGACCACTGCTGTTACTTGAAGAAGTTTGATACGTCATACATTATTCTTCTTCTGTACGTTGATAATATGCTTGTGGCCAGTTCAAGCATGAAGGACATCTCAGATCTCAAAAGACAACTGTCTAGAGAATTTGCCATGAAGGATTTAGGAGCTGCAAAATAAATCATAAGCATGAGGATAAAGCGTGACAGGAAAAACAAGAAACTAGTTTTGTCATAGGCAGAGTACATAGCAAAGGTACTTGACCGATTCAATATAGGAGGTGCTAAGCCGGTTAACACTCCATTAGCCAACCACTTCAAGCTATCTAAGGAGCAAGGGAAAAAGACGCAAGAGGAACGGGACTACATGGCTAAAGTCTCATACGCATCAGCTATTAGGAGTCTCATGTATGCTATGGTGAGCACGAGGCCAGACATTGCTCAAGCAGTGGGAGTTGTTAGCAGGTTCATGAACAATCCCGGGAAGAAACATTAAGAAGCTGTGAAGTGGATCCTTAGATATTTGGTAGGTTCTAAGGATGTACGGTTATACTATAGTGGATCGAAAATCAAGCTACAAGGCTACGTGGATTTAGATTTGGCAGGAGATATTGACAGCAGGAGAAGCACTACATGTTATACCTTTACTCTGGGTAATACTACAGTTAGTTGGGTCTCTCAATTACAGAAGATGGTATCTATCAGTACGACAGAAGTAGAATATGTTACGGCTACAAAAGCATACAAGGAGATGGTGTGGATGCAAAGTTTTATGGAAGAGTTGGGTAAGAAGCAAGCAGATTGTAAGTTGTATAGTGACAGTCAGAGTGCAATACACTTGGCTAAGAATTCAGCCTTTCATTCAAGGACCAAACATATTGCCATCAAATATCACTTCATACATTCGTTATTGGAAGATGGATCAATTGCTCTGAAGAAGATTCATACAAGTGAGAATCCTGCGGATATGCTGACCAAGGCGGTCACAAGGGAGAAGTTGAAGCTCTGTTCAGCTTTGATTGGTCTTCAGGCTTGAAGACGGGAAGATGATACACTCCAGATGAAGAAGATAAATGTTTATGGCGATGTGTCTCCAAGTGGGAAATTGTTGAGAAGTGGAGCCACATCTAGGGCCACCCACTACCAATCGAGGTTGCACGGATTTCGTATCACAAGTCCTTTCGCAACTGGGATACAGAAAGGAGTTTCGCGGATTTCGTGTCACAAATCCTTTCGCAACTGGGATGTGGAAAGGAGTTTCGCGGATTTCGTGTCGCAAGTCCTTTCGCAACTGGGATGCGAAAGGGAAGTTGCCAAAACTATAAATTGGAGTCCCTATGGCTATTCTAGGGTTAAGGTGAATATTGGGAAATATTTCTAAGGTGTGGGCAAGGGATTTTCTCTGCACTTCCAAGGGAGATGTTAGTATATTGCCTTATAAACTTCATTCTTCATAGTGGAAGTTTGCATCCATGGTTTTTTACCCTAGATTGGGGTTTTTCCACGTATATCTTGTCTTGTGGTTTGTTTTGGATTGCTTTGATCTGTTTCTAGTTTATATTTCTTCATGTTTATCATTTGTGGGTGAGGCCTGAGATTGGATCTAGGCTCACTGCGTTGTTGGCTTGCTACGCAACAACCCACATAGCTGGTTCTGGGTCGCAGCTAGCCAAGTTGTGTTCAATGTATCTTGCCCTTGTACCTCTCCAGATTTGTAGAAGTACGACCTATTGTGGGGTGATCCAGGTCATTGCGGGTTGGCCATGGCCCCATCTTCTATGCCGTGTTATGAACAGTTAGGATCTTCTAATCTGGAAAACCTTTGGCTGCCTCTTCCAGATGCTGGCCCATCATTTATGACTTATAGAGCAAGCCACCATGGCCCCAACTACAAGCTCGGTCACCTTGGTAAGTTTGAGCCTCTTCTAGATGCTGGCCCATCATTTCTATTTTTTTAAAAGTTGTTCCTAGAGCAGGTGGGGCTGGGGAGCATCAGTGAGGGCCTCATTTAGTGCCTGGGGGTGTTATTTGTTCGGGATATGATAGGTGGGCCCTAGCTTTTTTTGTTGCTAGGGCTAACCCGAATGTTTATGCTGGCTGTTGAGCCCTGTTTATATATGAATTATCTTTTCTATAAATTAGAAAATAAATAAATAAAAACATTGGTATTGTGGATTGATCGAACTGATTTTTGGCATTGAAGGTAACCTGAGGGGACACATCAGATGGATGGGTTGGATGAGATAAATACACAATGCGGGCCTCACATCTTCCCAAGACCACCTTAAGCCTAAAGGTTACCACTTTCATTTGATTACCCCAATTAGATGCCCAACCCGATTTGTATACGTAGTCGGGCCAAATACATGGACTGGATTTCCACCCAATAATCAATCACACCCAAAATCTAGCTCAAAGTTAAATTGGGTCGGACATTTCAGATATCCATGCATCTAAGTACCCATTGAAATCATTTCTATCTCAATGTGAACCCTCTGGCATTGCACAAGAAAAGCATAGAACTCTTGAAAGAGAGTGACCCATTTGGACCTACTTACATTTCAACAAACGATTAATTGCTGCCATCTTTTCTACATCTGTCTTCTCATGAGAGAAGACTAAAGGTTAGATATTAATCAATGATCAAATGCAATCAACCATTGAAATATGTGTGAACTGCCATGCGTGTATCTCAAATTCAAACCATCCAAATCAAAGGCACGGGTCTATTGTAAATTTTTGACCTGTGACTCACCTAAAGTTCGCTCCTAATTGTGATGGCTTAATGTTGAGGGTCGGATATTGTATATCAGACCCTAGTTATTACCTAAATTTATGAACACGATGCTATATATTTAACAGCCTATTTGAATCGTGTTTATGCTGCAGGGTGAATTTAAGAGCCTGGGCGGAAAAAGATGCTAAAAGCATAGAATTGATGCTCAGAATTCACCAAGGCAAGGGACGGACCCTAGTAGACTGAGATCGATGGATTTACACACCAGAGATCTGAGGAAATCGAGAAACTGCGGCTCAAGTAGCCTGAAAGATGTCCAGGATGCAAGATCACAAGATTTCCACCATCCATTCATCTCGAAACTTCATACATGGTCTGAGGACCATAAATTAACTGTACACATCAAATTTCAACCATTGGATCCTTGTGAAAGTGGCCCAACGGACATATCATCCCATAATTCACTAATCTAGGGCCCACCTGATATCTGGAAATGCTTCAATTTTGGGCTCAACCCCTTACATGAGATTCTAGTACGGATGGATGGATTGGATTTCTCATGACCATCACTGTGGACCCCACCTGAGTTGGGTGTGCATGGTACACAAGTGCACTAGATGTGCACAGCAATTTCACCATACGTGAAAAAGGGGCTTGTCCCGTATTTCTTTTAAAGACGGCAACTGCCATTCTTCTTACGCAACGTGATTGCGCGAGGTCTTTTGCGGAAGCCGGTGGGCCACTAGCATGGCCCATATGATCGATCCACACCGTCCATCAGGGAGCCCGGACGAAACCGTCCGAAACCCAATCGATTTTAGGTAATAACGCATACCAGTGTGGACTAAAAACCCGGCTGAAAGGAGCCCCGCACAAGGAGGATGGCCAGATTTTTGTGGAGTGCAGTAGATCCTGCTGTTGAGGGTCAAATATTGCATATCAGAACCTAGTAATTACCTGATTTTACAAATATGGTGCTGTTTAACGGCTCAATTTAACTGTGTTTATGCTTCAATCTGTGTTTAGGAGCTTAGACGGAAACAGGATGCTAAAAGCATGGAATTAACACTCCGAAGTCACCAGAGCAAGGGACGGACTCCAGAGGACCAAGTTGGACGGATTTACATGCCATAGATCTAAGGAAATCAAGTCGTTCGCATTAAACGGGCCCGAAAACTAGCCAGAATGCAAGATCACAGGGTTTTCACCATCCGTTCGGTTCGAAACTTCATATATGGATTGAGTACCACAAATTAACCGTACAAGTCAAATTTCATCCATTGGATCCTTGTGGAAGTGTCCCAACGGACAGATCGGCCCCTTAACTCCTGATTTGGGACCCACTTGATATATGGATATACTTCAAAGTTGGGCCTCAACCCCTTAATTAAGGTGATAAAATGGATGGACGGAGCAGATCATACATAGACATCATGTTGGGACCCACTTTTCAAAGTGGAGTGCACTGAATTGGTGCACTCGCTGTGCACCATAGCAAACAAATCGGGTCAGCAGCGCTGACCCGACGAATTTCATCCAAAAACGCAAATCGCTGCGGTTTCGTTTCCGCGTACGTCATACCGACTCGACCTCCCGCCACCATCACTTATCATGTGGTCCATCTGGACCGTCCATTCATCTCAGAACGTAAAACCGACCGTACAAACGGTGGATTTCCAAATTCTTGCGTGGTACACATGGAAACAACGTCCACAACATCTAACGGACGGCAAAGCAGAAAATCAAGAGGACCGCGTCAGTAGCAATCTAAAACAGGCCCTCTCCGACCGAAATTTCATCCCGCATCCAGTGGACGGCGTGGATTTTGCAAAACAATAGTGAAAGGTGACCCACCGACTTCAACAGCGTACCGCGTCCGCGAAAACCGGCCGATGTGGCCGGTTGTGTGACCGAGATCATGGCTGGACCATTGATCCAAACCGTTCATTTGATCGAGCAAGGGATTTTTTCCCCTGCCACGCTGACAGAATTCAAAGAAGGGAAGATCCCTTCTCTCTAAAACAGTCCCTGCGCAAGGAAATTTCCAAAATCTGGTTTGAGTAAAACGTCCGGACACTGCCTGAATTTTGCGGCGGTTGTACGATCAAGGGAATGGTCAGATGGATGGTCCAGACCGTTCAATGTGTCCTTAGGGAGGCCAATACTCTAGTCAAGATGTCAGAATTGACAGAGGAGTCAATGTTGCGCTACAAATCTGCTTCAAACGTAAGACTTTTCGCGCTTTCGGCCAAGTGCAGCAAACCCAGTGCAAAAGCTTGTAATGTGACTCTCCACCGCCTCCAGGAATCTATTAAAGAGAGGAGGAGCCGTGGAGGCTAGGGGGGAGAAAAAGGTGGAGCACCAGAGGAGAGGAGTTTCATATTTTCTTTTGTTTTTTTTGTTTCCTTTCCTTTTCTTCTCTTTTCTTTAGAGATTAGCCTAATCATGTTTAGGTCAGGCTAAACCTCTTACCTGGGGCTAAGAGGTGAAGCTTGTAGCGTGATGGATGATACGGCCTGGATTCATGCCTGAACTGATGTTGATTCTCGTTTGATTAATAGGGTTATTCACAGTTTTTAATGGTTTATTGTGACTTACATTACAGTAGATCTACGATGGCTTGAGTATTTCCTTTTCCTTTCTTGTGATTATGAAGCCAGGACACCCTGTTGTTCACCATCGCCCCTTGGACATGGTGGAATGATGGAACTCTTCCTGACATTCATATATCACTCAGATTGGCTGTGGATTGGTTTAATTTTGTTGTTTGCTTTGTCTCATGGGCATGGTTTTGTGATGGAATCCATTCTAAGTTACACCTGTCTGATCTCTTGAAAACTAGATTAAATGAAGTTCAGATCGTGCTTTAGTGATATATCTTCCAACTGGATGAAGATAGGACTCGAAGTCCAGTTGATTTCATGAATCAAGCGTAGATCTCCCTGATCTCTACAAGTGGATCCTTGGCACCCTAGTTTCCTACTTTTGAATTCCTTAAGTTTTAGAGTAATATTTCACCATTATTCATTTAATTATTTCTCAATTTAGATTACATCTTATTCTTGTTCTAGTTCTAGTTAATTGCAGATTACGTCCAGGTTTCAGTCCCTGTGGATTCGACCTCGGTCTCACTGAGTTTATTACTACATCACAACCCTATACTTGGGGAGTGAACACCTGCTAATCTGGATCATCTCCCAAGATCTCATGACTGATATGTATGATGATCTGGACCGTTTAAAACGGATCAGAATGAGGACCGATCGTGCCCAAGAGGACCGAAAGAAAAGCAAAAATGAAAGGAGGTGGTTTCGCTGCGTTAAACACGCAACAATGCGTTTGCAGCTGTGCGCAATCACTTGATCGGACCCTCGATTTAGTGGGCCAGGGGTCAACGGAATGATGATCAGAGACGCTCAATGGATGGACTGAATGCAGACAGGGGTCGGGACCAATTTTCTTCCAAAAACAGGGGATCAGTGAGCTGCATTCTCATCATCTTTTCACTGCGCTAGACATAGATGTGCAAGATGTTGTTGCGTAAGGACGCCAGCCAGAGCAAGTTTCCAAAAACCGCATCTCGTAGCTACGTAACCGTAAGCAGCTATCAACCTCTCCTCGCACCGCCTCCACCAATGTTGCTGCCTATAAGAGAGAGAGAACGTGAGAGAGAGGGCTATCCAAGTTTCCACGGCTGAGAAGTTTCCCATGAGAGAAAGTGGTTTTTGTTTCTTTTCTTTTTCTTTTTATTTATTTTTATTTCTTTTCTTTATTTTTGAGAGTTCCGGCCTATTCATGTTGGGCTGAACCTCTTAGCTAGGGCTAAGAGGAGAGGCTTGTAGCGTGATGGGGTGGTTCTACAGCTTGGATTCATGTTTTTGAACTAATATTGATTCTAGTTTGATTTTAAGGAATACTTCTAGTTTTTAATGGTTTGTTGTGACTGAAATTATAATGAGTCTGCGATAGCTTTGAGTATTTCTTGTCCATTATTTGATTATGAAACTAGGACGCCCTGTTGTTTACCATCGCCCCTTGGACATGGCGGAATGACGGAACTCTTCCTGACATTCATACATCATTCAGATTAGCTGTGAATTGGTTTAATCTTGTTGTTTGTCTTGTCTCATGGGCATGATTTTGTGATGGAATTAATTTATACATGTCTGATCTCTTGAAAACTAGATTAAATGAAGTTCAGAATTGATTTACAAATTATATTTTCCAAATGGATGAAGATGGGACTCGAAGTCTAGTTGTGTTCTTAAATCAAGCGTAGATCTCCCTGATCTCTACAAGTGGATCCTTGGCACCCTAGTTTCCTACCTTCGATTTCTACAAGTTTTTAGTTAATTATTCATCATTATTCTCATATTTACCCCTGATTTAGATTTCATCTTATCCTGGTTCTAGTTCTAGTTACTTTTAAATTACGTACAGGTTTCAGTCCCTGTGGATTCGACCTCGGTCTCACCGAGTTTATTACTACATCACAACCCTATACTTGGGGAGTGAACACTTAACTTGAGTTATGTATGTACCATCTCTGCTATCTAAAATGCTACTGGAGAAGGGCATGTTTGTAGTGGGACCGACCGTGTGCATCGCGGCCTACAGCTGCCATTTTATCCACGTCCATGAAAAACCTAAATTTTCTATTATGTGAAATGTGGCATATCAACGGCAAGAAATCAAAGGCCAAAAGTAATATCAGGAGAACTCACATTTCAATAGCTACAAGCAACTTATATTTCAGTTGAAAATGGCTTCGATGATATAACTAACCCAAACGAATAACCATTTGATAAGTGTCCTTGCAGTAATTCTAAATAAAAGAAACCACTCTTTACGGTCTAAAGTATCATTTGAAACCAATATATATCACCTGATACATGCTGGTATTGTCCATGAACCATCTGAACAAGACAGCTATATAGACCATATGGGGGAATACAACCCCATATTAATGGTGAAGGATATAATACCGGATATAGCCATTTCAAACCTTGTATAGGACAATACAATACCGTATTGGCAGTGAATAAAACATTGGACCAATACCAATTTTTAATATTCGATTATGCTTATGCAGTATCATACCATCTAAATGCATGGCACAATTTAATCAGCTGAAATGAGTAATTTGTGGCTGCATATATCAGAGATTTGAATCACCTTAAGATGCAACCCGTACTATAATGAGTGGACCATCCTCGTTTTGGGCAGCACCTGTTTAGGCCACACCTATTAGCTTATCAGAAGTCCAAAAAGACGGTCACACACCACATTGGCATTTGTAGGGATGCAACTGGAGCAGGGATTAAAGCGAACCTGGCTCACCCGACTGGAAATTTCAATCAGGTTGTGTTGAGGTTGGGGTGGGTTCAGGATGAAAACTCTCAACTTGAAACTAGGTTGGGTTCCGCACGAGTTGAGTCCTTGACGAACTCAGACCCAACCCTAATCGAGCCTATATTACATTTATGGTATTAATTATTATATTTTTTATAACCGTATGGTATGAGATAACTAAATATCTACAATTAGTAGAGTACTATTCCAAGTACTGAGGACCTTACCCAAACTGACCAACCCAAGCTGCCAAACCCGACCCAACTTTAGGCTGGCTTGAACCTACTGGCTTAGCCTGTTGTCCATCTCGTTGGTCCTTTGGAGGGTGACCCACTGTACAAAAAGTCACCCTGCTAGGAGAATCCTCCTCATTCTTGTAACAGATTTGTCCAACTTCAATATCAACCACTTAGTTATCTAGTGGGCCCGTCAAAGAATTGCAGATTCCATATCCTCTTCCTACCACGGGTTACATGCATGGCTGAGAACATGATGGACGGTATGGATCACGATACATACAACCACATAAACCTTAACGGAGAAACAAATACCATTCCTGGTTAAATGCACAATGAAGAATATTAGGCCGAACAGAACAAAGGCAGAATGAAATGAAAAGGGTTCTCATGTCCGAACCATGAAAGAAACTCAACTGAGCCTCATCCTTCTCCTCTTGTTTTTCTCTTGTTTGAAAATTTCAGCACAGAAAGAAGCAGAGGCTTTGCTGAGATGGAAAGTCAGCTTACTCTCTCACTATCTGGATTCATGGACTCTCACCAATGGAAGTACTGAAAACAGTCCTTGCAATTGGGCTGGAATCCAGTGTGACGTTGCTGGAAGAGTCATTGAAATCGACCTCTCATACTCTGGCCTCAATGGGACTCTCGACGAATTCACCTTCTCCGCATTCCCCAATCTCACCAGCTTCAATCTCTATATGAACAACATTGTTGGGGCGCTGCCAACTCAAATCGGAACTCTGTCGAAACTCACATTTCTCGATCTGGGTAGCAATAATATCACGGATTCAATACCCGCAGAGGTCGGAAACCTCACAGAATTGCGCATCCTTCGCCTCTCAAACAACAGCTTCACCGGTGCAATTCCGGATCAGCTACCCAGTCTTCAAAAGGTATGGCTCTTGGATCTTGGCGGGAACTATCTTACACCTCCAGACCCAGTTCGGGCTACAGGCATGGCGTCACTGACGCAACTCATTATCAATGTCAACAATCTTGGCCCGGAATTTCCCCCTTTCATCCTTAACTGTTCGAAGCTGATTTTCTTGGACTTACAGGAAAATCTCATGACAGGTCAGATTCCTGTAGAGCTTGGATCAAGTCTAAAGAACCTTAAATTCCTGAATCTCAGTTTAAATGCATTCTAGGGACCAATTCCAGTGGAAATCACAAGCCTTACAAAACTTCATGAACTTTACTTGGGAACGAACAAGCTCAATGGCTCAATACCCAAACAACTCGGGCACCTGTCCAACCTCCAAATCCTTGAATTGCTCAACAATACACTCCTGGGTCCAATACCACTGTCGATAGGAAACCTTACCATGCTTCGGAGGTTGGATCTCAGGAATGCAGGCTTGAATTCAACCATACCTCATGAGCTAGGTTCTTGCACTAACCTTACTTATCTTGCACTGGCAGTTAACAATCTTTCGGGTCCATTGCCACCTTCCTTAGCAAAGCTAATCCAGATCTCAGAACTCGGATTGTCTACTAATCATCTATCCGGTGAAATCCATCCATATTTCCTATCCAATTGGACCCAGCTCACTTCCTTGCAACTCCAGGAAAACAACCTCATAGGAAGAATCCCACCTGAAATAGGTTTGCTCCGTAAACTTGAATTCTTGTACCTGTTTCACAATCAGATGTCAGGGTCTATACCTTCTGAGATTGGAAATTTGTCACGTTTGATTGAACTCGACTTATCAGTAAACTCCATATCTGGCCCAATCCCTTCAAGCATAGGAAACTTAACTAGTCTTATTAAGTTGAGTCTCTTTGAGAACCAACTTAATGGAACCCTACTGCTTGAGCTAGGGAACATGGAAAGCCTTGAAATTTTCGATTTGAGCGACAACAATCTTCAAGGCTCCTTGCCATCAACAGCATCCCGTCTGAAGAACTTGCATATCTTCTATGTTTGGAAAAACAGCTTCTCAGGTAGCATACCTGAAGATTTCAGTCCCGTTCACCTTCAGAAGGTCGACTTTTTCTCCAACAACTTCTCTGGCCCACTCCCTCCACAAATCTGTGGAGGTGGGGAGCTTTTATATATCGCAGCCAATGACAACAGATTCACAGGACCACTCCCAGAGAGCCTTCGAAACTGCACCGGCTTAGTCAGAGTCCGCCTTGATCGGAACCACCTCGATGGGGACATCACGTATGCATTTGGAGTATACCCAGATCTTCAGTACATCGACTTGAGCTCTAACCGTCTATCTGGTGAATTGTCGCCAAATTGGGGAAAATGTGCGAAGCTTTCATCTTTTCAAATATCCGGAAATTCTATATCAGGCAGAATCCCCCCAGAGATTGGACAGCTGGAAAATATCCAAGTCCTGAGCATTTCTTCTAATATGTTAATGGGAAATATTCCTACAGAGTTCTTCAAATTGTCTTCACTTCTTTACTGCCTGAATTTAAGCAAAAATTGGCTTTCAGGTCTGATACCAGCAGAGATTGGACGGTTATCACGATTGAAAAACCTGGATTTTTCAGAGAACAATCTAAGCGGGCCGATACCAGAAGAGCTCCAGGATTGCCGACAATTAATATCCTTGAAGCTCAGCAGCAACAAATTAAATGGAATGATCCCATTTCAAATAGGAAATCTGGTGTTCCTACAGTATGACCTAGACCTGAGTCGAAATTTGCTCACTGGAGAGATACCAGCACAGCTTGGATCTTTAAGATCACTAGAACATTTGAATCTCTCTAATAATAACCTCTCTGGTCCGATCCGATCTGCTTTGCGGGATATGATAAGCCTTGTGTCAGTCGATATATCACATAACAATTTTGTAGGTCCCCTTCCGAATACTACTGCCTTCCAGCATGCTACTGCTGAGGCTTTGGCAGGCAATTCAGGTTTGTGCGGCAAAGAAATGCAAGGTCTGAACCCTTGCTGTAGCTACTCTACCCCGTCCAACAATAGTAAAAGCAGTGCTCGGAAACTGATCGTGGCGATAGCCATTCCAATAGCTGGTATTGCAGTTGTTATGTTGATTTTTGTCATCATCTTCATCCACTTGTGTAAACCAAAAGAAAATAATAGAAATCTCGAATTAAACGGGGAGATCTCATTTTCAGTGTGGAATTATGATGGGAGGATAACATTCAAAAAAATCATTGCAGCGACAGAGAATTTCAACGAGAAGTACTGTATCGGGAAAGGCAGTCAAGGGAGTGTGTACAAAGTCGAACTGGAGAAGGAGAATGTCATCGCTGTAAAGCGCCTTCACATGTCTGAAGATGGGATTACAGATGCTGGCCGGAAGGGTTTTGAGAGTGAAATTCAGGCGCTAACTGAAATACGGCATCGGAATGTCGTGAAACTGTATGGGTATTGTTCATCGAATAGCTGCATGTTTTTGGTGTATGAGTTTATGGAGAAGGGTAGTTTGGGAAGTATTCTGTACAGCGAAGAAGGACAGAAGATGCTGGACTGGGAGAAGAGGGTGAATATTATCAAAGGGGTAGCAAATGCTCTATCTTACATGCACCATGACTGTACACCAGCTATCATCCACCGAGACATTTCAAGGAATAATGTACTGTTGGATTCGCAGTTTGAAGCTCATATCTCTGACTTCGGGACTGCGCGGTTACTGAAACCAGATGAGTCTAACAGGACGACTGCTGTTGGCTCCTATGGTTATATTGCACCAGGTAACCTCTTCCTTTAAGCCCGAAAACTCGTGCAGGTAACATGTTTGTTTAGTTTCCCCACTGACAAAAAACCCTGAAATTCCCTAATGGCCATTTCATTATTGCGTTTTACTTTCAGCTGACGTTTTTAGACAATGGTCATACTGCTACATTTGTATAATACACATGGTAGATAATTTACACACCTCTCTTTTGTTTTTTTGTTTTTTTTTTTTTTTTTTAACTCTCTGCAGAGCTCGCTACAACAATGAAGGTGACTGAAAAATGTGACGTTTACAGCTTTGGAGTTCTTGCTCTTGAAGTAGTGATGGGAAAGCACCCGGGTGAACTTCTCTCAGGATTATCGAATGGAGAACATGAAGTACATCTTGTAAGCTTGTTCGATCAACGGCTTCAGCCTCCAACCAATTCCATAGTCCAAGAAGTAGCTTGGGCAGTGAAGTTTGCCTTGGCGAGCACACGTACAAATCCCAAGTCCCGCCCCACCATGCATAACGTTGCTCGTGAATTATCAATAGGCTCAAGACCACCTCTCCATGAGCCATTAGACACACTTACGTTGCAGAAATTAATGGAGCTGTGAGAGAATAATAAATTTTAAAGAGTGGTGCTTGTTTGTGGAGCATAGATAAATATTATTTAGTGCTTGTAGGTGTATGTTGGTTGGAGCCTACAAGATATAAAGTATCATCCAAAATCAGTATGTAGCCCCCGATAACGTACCGGTGGTCATTGACAGTACTGGTTTAAAACAGGGCAATACAGGACCAAGGTTTAAAGTATCATCCAAAACCAGTATGTATCAGCTGATGCATACCATGGTATTGTCCATGAGCTGTATGAACCAGAAACAGCCTAATATTGGCCATATGTACTACCCATATCCCATCTTCAACCGATATTGGCAGTGAATAATAAGATACACCAAAACCAATTTTAATCCTTGATTGTGCCTACACAGTATCATATCATCCAAAAGGCACAATTTAATATATATGCTGAAAAAGTGTAATTTGCAGCTGCAGAGACCAGTGTTGAATCACCTTATCTTGTAGCCCACCTAATGAGTGGACCATTGTTGTTTTGGGCAACCCTTAGAAGGCCTGAACTGCCGTCAAGCCACGTTGGCATTTGTAGGGATGCCACTTGGATAGGGCTCAACATGAACCTTATTGTGTGTATTTCAACAAAAATTATGATTTTTTTAAGCTAAAGTGTTGGTTTGACTTTTTATCATTTTGTGCTTGTCTTTCATTATATACTGAATAGAATGGGAGAAGAAAAATGGCTTCTTTTTTTTCAACATAAACTCTTGTCAAGTATATTGAATTATGTCCAAGCCGGCCCATATGCACGCAAAGTGAGTGCAGCAGATGGGAAATCTGGGTGGCTTCCTTTATTAGAGTCTTGATGGGATAGGTTTTGCCTAATTTTGTAAAATATTTTTTTATTCGTTGTTTTAATCGTGACCGTTGGATGTGGCCTCCATTTCCATCTTAAAATAAAACCAGCTTCTTTGTGGGCAAAAGGAAAAATAGATAAGGTGTTGTGTGGTGTTCTATTGGTGTTGCTACCAATGAATGCACGCTTAGTGGAAACATTGCTACAGAGGTGTATCTTGGGAGATAGCAGCGTCAGCAACCTTCTGCATCGGTACTTTGCATCGAGGGGCACGATCTATCTCAAACACAGTAACGCGTACGCGCCTCGACCCAACGTTCATCTGATGGTACTGCTTACTCATATATGCTTAAAAGGTGTGGGGTTCCTAGCACAAATTCCTTTCTAACAAAAATTTTAAGTTTATTTTTGCAGTGCTCCTAACAAACCTAACTCCTTCGACCTGAAATTTCGGTCGGGTTGTGTTGAGGTTTGTATGGGTTAGGGCTGAAAACTCTCAACTTCACTCTAGGTTGGGTTTAGCTCATGTTGAGGCCTGACCAAACCCAAACCCAAACCCGGCCCTATATTACATTAATGGTATAAAATATTATATCTTTGATAAACGTATTGTATGAGATTCTAAATGTCTACAATTAGTAGAGGACTATTCCGAGTACCTTGGAACCCAACCCAAGCTGCCCAACCTAACCTAAAAAGAGATGGGTTAGAGTTAAAGATATTGTACATCTTGATGGGCTTGGGTTAGATCTTGGGTTGGGTCTGGCCTGTGGTCAATGAAGCTTGAGATTGCGTTGGTAAGGGTGGCAATAATTGCCAGGTACCCTGCCTGACATGACAAGCTGGCCCAACTTAGGGCTGGTCTTGGATCCAATGGCGTGACCCATCTACCAGGCTTAGGCCTCTCTTGCCTTGCCTTGTTAATTTTCAGGTTGGGCGGGGCTCAAGTGATTTTAGCCTGACTTGGTGTTGCCCGCCAACTTTCTAAGTACATGTGTTAGATCCTAACAATACGTCATTCCAGCCATCAGATGTTGGTTTCATTCTTCCAAAATGTTTATTTATTCGTGCATGTGTAGCCTCCTCTATCAATGGATAGATTAATAAAAATCAAGCAAAAAATAGCGATTTTATTAACTTTTTAGCTGGTCCATGGCCCAACCATATTTTCAGGCTTACTATGCTAGTTCCTTGCCAGGCTCAGGACTTGGGTCTTTAAGTGTTGGCCTGGAGCTATGCCTAACCTAACTTGGCCCATTGCCACCCATACAGGTATGGCTCAGGTAAACCCTCAACCACCCAAGTTACACCACCAGGTACTTGTTCTTCCATTCACATAATGGAGCTTTCCACGTGCAAATTGCTTAAATTAAGCATTTCTTTAGTGGAACTATCTTTCAAATGATGTTTGGCTAACTGAGATTTTTTTGTTACCCTCACCAACCTTTTTCATTGTATGTACTCATGATTTAGGTCGGAAATTATTGACTGTCCACTTAGGCTACTTTTTACATGGTTGAGACCTAGGTTCCAGGCAATGGCCACCTACGATGTGCGCGTTCGAACAGACGGCTCCTACGACATCAATCATGGTTGTTAAGGTTTAGGGATGTTTAGGTATCGTCCAAAAATAAGCATTAATGCATTTTCTATCTCACGTGTCCACAATTGTCTGATCCAACAATTAATATTAGAATGAAGATTGCCCATCACCTAAGCATCAAAAGGGCCTTTTCACCAGAAATAGAGAGGTCCTTTCTAATGGTGAAGTGTTGGGTGAACGGTTCAGATTCTTGAGTTCATGGCACACATTTGCTTGTGTACGAGAGGCGGACCCATGGTTATTAATCCCGTTTTGGGTAACTTGTTCCCTTTTTGTTTTTGTTTTTTTAATCTTCCAACTTACAATTCTACTTCACGTAATGAGGTTTTAGTGGATTTTTCCTCTTGATGTTTATACTTTGGAGGGCCATGAAATCCAGGATTCATGATAGATTTGGATTTTGAAGATGTTAGGTGGACAACCCTGACAACTACACTAATTAAAGGAGTGGGACTTGACTGCGACCAGGACCAGCGATGAGGTGGGACCCTGACTATAGGGCCTGCCTCGATTTATGTCCACCCTGTCCATCTATTTTGCCATCTTATTTTAGGTAGGCATCCAAAAAATGAAGTAGATACAAGTTTCAGGTGGACCATACCACATGAAACAGTGATTATTGACCATTAAAATCCTTCTGTCGGCCACAAAAGTTTTGGATTGAGCTGACAATCATTTTTACTTTCATCCACATCTGTTTGACCTTATCAACAAGAAACAGTGGTCATTGAACGTCCACCATTGAAAACTTTCTAGGTCCAACCTGAAACTTGTATGTGATTCATTTTCTGGATGATTACCTAAAATAAGCTGGACATACAATGAATACATGGAGGTGGGCTCTACAGTCAGGGTCCTCACCATGCTTAGCCTACTGAGTAAACTCTGTGAGGTCCACCATGATTTATGTATCTTATCCGCTCTGTCCATCCATTTTAATAGATAATTTTAGATCTTGGCACCAAAAATTAAGTATATAAAATGTTCAAATGGACCACACCACAGAAAACAGTTGAATTGAACGTCTACTGTTGAAAAATTCTTGGGGGCCACGGAAGTTTTGGATCAAGCTTATATTTGTTTTTTCCCTTCATCCATGTCTTTATGATCTTTTGAACAGGTTGGATGGCAAATAAACATCACTGTGGGCCTAGAAAGGTTTCAACAGTGGAAATCATTATCCCCACTGTTTCCTGTAGTATGATCCATTTGATCTTTAGATATGCTTCAATTCTGGGATCAACACCTTAAATTAGAATCAACACCTTAAATTAGATGAAAAAGTGGATGGACGGCGTGGATAGACTATATACATTCAAGGTGGGCCCAACTGAGTTTACTCAGTACGATAAGAGCCTAGTGAGTGACTCGGTACGCAATCCGATTTCATGCTCTATGTATCTTGCCCTTTACCTCTCCAGATTTGTAGAAGTACGACCTATTGTGGGGTGATCCAGGTCACTGCTGGTTGGCCATGGCCCCATCTTCTATGCCGTGTTATGAACAGTTAGGATCTTCTAACCTGGAAAACCTTTCGGCTGCCTCTTCCTGATGCTGGCCCATCATTTCTGACTTATAGAGCAAGCCACCATGGCCCCCAACTACAAGCTCGGTCGTCACCTTAGTAAGTTTGAGCCTCTTCCAGATACTGGCACATCATTTCTAGTCCATCTTGGCCATGATATTATCCGCGACCCGCTCTACATCATTACGATTCCTTTTCAATTTTTATTTATTTTTTATTTTTTAAAAAGTTGTTTCCTTTTCAATTTTTAATTTTTTAAAAGTTGTTCCTAAATCAGGTGGGGCTGGGGAGCATCAGTGAGGGCCTCATTTAGTGCCTGGGGGTGTTATTTGTTCGGGATGCGATAGGTGGGCCCTAGTTTTTTTTGTTGCTAGGGCTAGCCCGAATGTATATGCTGGCTGTTGAGCCCTGTTTATATATGAATTATCTTTTCTATAAATTAAAAAAACTAAAAATACAAAAATAAAAACATTGGTATTATGTATTGATCGAGCTGATTTTTGGCATTGAAGGTAACCTGAGGGGACACATCAGATGGATGGGTTGGATGTGATAAATACACAATGCGGGCCCCATATCTTCCCGGCACCACCTTAAGCCTAAAGGTTACCAATTTCATTTGATTACCCCAATTAGATGCCCAACCCGATTTGTAGTCTGGCCAAAATAAATACATGGACTCAAATCCCATCCAATTAATCAATCACGCCCAAAATCTAGCTCACGATTAAATTGGGTCGGATATTTCGGATATCCATGGATCTATGTATCCATTGAAATCATTTCTATCTGAATGTGAACCCTCTGGTATTGCACAAGAAGAGCATAGAACTCTTGAAAGAGAGTGACCCTTTGCTACCTACTCACATTTCAACCAACGATTAATTGCTGCCATCTTTTCTACATCTGTCTTTCTCATGGGAGAAGACTAAAGGTCAGCAGATATTAGTCAATGATCAAATGCAATCAATTGTTAAAATGTGTGAACTGTCATGATCGTATCTCAAATTCAAACCATCCAAATCAAAGGCACCGGTTCATTGCAAATTTTTGACCTGCGACTCGCCTAAAGTTCAATCCTGATTGTGACAGCTTAACTTGAGTATATCTAAAATGCTACTGGAGAAGGGCATGTTTGTGGTGAGACCGACCGTGTGCATCACGGCCTACAGCTGCCATTTTATCCACGTCCATGAAAAATCCAAATTTTCTATTATATGAAATGTGGCAATTGGTGTATATCAACAGCAATAAATCAAAGGCCAAAAGTAATATCAGGAGAATTCACATTTCAATAGCTATAAGCAACTTATATTTGAGTTGAAAATGGCTTTGATGATATAACTAACCCAAACGACTAAACATTTGATAGGTGTCCTTGCAGTAATTCTAAATAAAAGAAACCACTCTTTTCGGTTTAAAGTATCGTCTGAAACCAGTATATATCACTTGATACATGCTGGTATTGTCCATGAACCATATGAACAAGACACCTATATAGACCATATGGGGCATACAACCCCATATTAGTGGTGAAGGATATAATACCCGATATAGCCATTTCAAAAATTGTATAGGACAATACAATTTGGTATTGGCAGTGAATAAAACGTTGGACCAAAACCAATTTGTAAACTACGATTGTGCCTATGCAGTATCATATACCATCCAAATGGCATAATTTAATCAGCTAAAAATGAGTAAATTGTGGCTGCAAATATCAGAGAGTTGAATCACCTTAAGATGTAATTAACCCGTACCTAATGAGTGGACCATCCTGATTTTGGGTAGCACCTGTTTATGCCACACCTATAGGTTATTAGAAGTCCTAAAAGACGGTCACGCACCACATTGGCATTTGTAGGGATGCAACTGGAGCAGGGATTAACGCGAACCTGGCTCACCTTGATGGGTTTTTTTGACCCGTTGTCCTTTCGCAACTGGGATGCACAAAGTCCTTTTGCAACTGGGATATGCAAGTCCTTTCGCAACTAGGATGCACAGGTCCTTTCGCAACTAGGATGCGGAAAGGAGTTTCCTAAAACTATAAAAAATGGTCCCTAGGATTTTTCTACGTATGTTGAGTTGATGAGAAAAACACAAGAGGGCTATCAAAGGTGAGAGAGAGGGGGAGAAAGAGAGAGAGGAAGCTTGTAGAAAGGAGGTTATGCTCGTGGAGGTGATCTACGGTGCAGTCTGTATCTCAGTGCTCCTACGTCCTCGTAATTGGTGAGATCTCTCTGGTTTTCTTTATTCTTTCATTGTTCATTCACTCCTGCATGAGTGAAGAAGGTTGTAAACGTTCTACTTCATAGTGGATTGTTGATCTAGACGAGGTCCCGTGGTTTTTACTTCTTTGAAGGTTTTCCACGTAAAAATCTCTTATATGATGTGTGATTGATGCATTGATTATTTTCATTGCTTTATTATCCATAATTCTGGTTTGTTCTGGAGGACTAGATCCTAAGGTTTTGTGCAAGGCCCCCAACAAAGTGGTATCAGAGCTAAGTTCATTGAACGGGTAGGATCGGTTTTGAATTATGGAAGGTGGCTCAAGGATGATCAGCCTCAATGGTTCTAACTGGACTATATAGAAGGCTAAGATGGAGGACTTGCTTTATTTCAAGGACCTATATTCTCCAATCTTAGGCATATCAACAAAATCCAAGGACATGACTAATGATGATTGGAAGAAGACGGACCGAAAGGCGGTGGGGTTTATTAGACAATGGTTGGATGATTCTGTGTTGCACCATGTGTCTACAGAAACCTCAGCCGCAAGCTTATGGCTAAAATTACAAGGGCTGTATGAGAGGAAGACAGCCGGCAATAAAATTTTTCTGATAAGGCGACTTATGACTCTCAAGTTCAAAGATGGTGCTTCTGTGGCCATGCACATGAATGAAGTCAACAATATAGTGAACCAACTCACCTCCATGAAGATGGTCATAGATGATGAATTGCAGGCTTTACTATTGCTTAGTTCATTGCCTGACAGTTGGGAGACATTGGTGGTGTCTCTAAGTAACTCTACGCCAGACGGAAAGATATCCATGGAACAGGTAACCAGTTGTCTCTTCAATAAGGAGACAAGGAGGAAGTCTCAGGGGTCTACTCAGCAAGAGGCCCTTGTGACACAGGAACGGGGGAGAGGAAAGAACAGGAAGGGCGGGAAGGCCCGAGATAAATCAAGAGGCAAGTCGAGTAACAGAAAAGATGTTGAATGCTGGAATTGTGGCAAGAAGGGTCACTACAAGCATGAATGTCGTGGTAAGAAGAATGACAAGAAAGGAAAAGGGAAGGAAGATGAATCAGATTCCACTGCGGTCGCTTCAGATGGCGATATGGTAGTTATTCTTTTAGTAGATCACAATGTATGTCTCACGGCTACGAGTCAGGACACCGATTGGGTGATAGACTCGGGAGCTTCTTTTCATGCGACTCCACGAAGGGACTTCTTCACAAGCTACAAGTCAGGTGACTATGGGACTGTGAAGATGGAAAATTCTGGCATATCAAAGATCGTGGGAGTCGGTGATATTTGTGTGAAGACTGATGTAGGCTGCACATTGGTTCTCAGGGATGTGAGGCATATCCCAGACCTTTGCCTCAACTTGATATCGACAGGAAGGTTGGATGATGATAGCTATGAAAGCCGGTTTGCAGGGGGCGTTAGAAGCTCATCAAGGGTTCATTGATTGTGGCTAGAGGAAAGAAGTGTTGCACCCTTTACAAGGCAAGTGTCAGTATGTGTAAGGGTGGGTTAAATGCAGTAGAAGATTCAGCTATTGACATATGGCACACGCGTCTAGGCCACATGAGTGAAAAGGGGCTTCAGGTATTAGCAAAGAAGCGGCTCCTTCCAGACGTGACAGGTACACCTTTCAAAACTTGTCTTGATTGTTTATCAGGGAAACAACATAGAATTTCATTTGTTAAAACTGTTTCTCATGTTAATAAAGTGCATGCATTAGATTTGGTTTATTCTGATGTTTGTGGTCCTATGAGGACAAAAACCTTGGGTGGGGCATTATATTTTATTACTTTTATAGATGATGCATCTAGGAGGGTTTGGGTTTATGCTTTGAAATCCAAGGACGAAGTCTTTGGTGTGTTTAAATTGTTTCATGCTATGGTCGAGAGAGAGACAGGTAGATCATTAAAGTGCATCCGCACTGACAATGGTGGTGAATACATTGGCGACTTTCATGAGTACTGTAAGTCCCTGGGTATACGGCATGAATAGACGGTTCCCAAGACCCCCCAGCATAATGGTGTAGCTGAGCGAATGAATCGCACCATTGTTGAGAGAATCAGATGCATGTTATCCCATGCGAAATTGCCCAAGACGTTCTGGGGAGAAGTAATGCACACGGCGGTGTATTTGATAAACAGGTCTCCATCAGGCCCGTTGAATGGAGAAGTACCTGAGAAGGTGTGGACTGGACATGATCCATTGTATAGTCATCTCGGGTGTTTGGATGCAGGGCATCCGTTCACGTACCAAAGGATGAGAGGTCCAAGCTCGATATGAAGATCAGGCAGTGTGTGTTCTTAGGGTACGGTGATGAAAAGTTCGGTTATAAATTGTGGGATCCGACCGAGAGGAAGCTCGTCGGGATCAGAGATATGGTTTTCTTTGAAGATAAATGTATAGAAGACATTGGTAAGCTAGAGAAGAATCAACCTAGTTCAGGTGAGCTAGAGGACATGAATCCGATTATTACTCCCATGGTACCTGATGACGGGGGAGTACAGCAAGGTGCAGAGGACGAGAGAATTCCTTCAGAAGATGGACCAGGGGAGTAGCCCCCACTTGATCCACCTGTTGAGCCACAGGTGAGGAGGTCATCTAGGGACAGACAGACGTCTAAGAGGTACTCGCCACATGATTACATTATGCTAACTGATGGGGGAGAGCCAGAAGATTATTCTGAGGCCCTGGCCGACGAGCATAAGGGAGAGTGGTTGAAAGCTATGCAAGAGGAGATGGAATCCTTGCATAAGAACCACACCTATGATATGGTAAAATTGCCTAAGGGCAAGAAAGCTTTGAGCAACAAGTGGGTGTTCAGAAAGAAGATTGAGCAGAAGAATTCACAGACAAGGTTCAAGGCCAGACTTGTGGTGAAAGGGTTTGGTCAGAAGAAAGGTATAGACTTCGAAGAGATATTCTCACTAGTGGTGAAGATGACATCCATATGGGTGTTGCTTGGGTTGGCGGCTAGCATGGATCTGGAGATAGAGCAGTTAGATGTTAAAACTGCCTTTCTCCATGGTGACCTGGAAGAAGAGATCTACATGCACCAACCAGAGGGGTTCGAAGTCAAAGGCAAGGAGCATATGGTATGTAGGCTAAGGAAGAGTTTGTATCGGGTAAAACAAGCTCCAAAGCAATGGTACAAGAAGTTTGCTAGTTTATATTGAAACATGGGTATGACAGAATAGAGTCGAACCACTGTGTGTTCACGGGCAAGTTCTCAGATGGGAATTTCTTAGTTCTGCTATTATACGTTGATGACATTCTCATCATGGGAAAAGACATCAAGAAGATCGACAGGCTGAAACAGGAGTTGGGCAAGTCTTTTACGATGAAAGACTTGGGCCCAGCTAGACAGATCCTAGGAATGGAGATAACCCGTGACAGAAGCAGCAGGAAGCTTTGGTTTTGTCACAAGAGCGGTATATTGAGAAAGTCCTGAGCGCTTCAATATGAATGCAAATAAGCTTCGGTACTCCACTGGATGGTCACTTCAAATTGAGCGACAGGCAGTATCCCAAGACGAAGGCAGAGGTGGATGAGATGTAAAAGATACCCTACGCGTCAGCTGTAGGAAGTTTGATGTACGCTATGATGTGTACACGCCCAGACATAGCATATACGGTTGGTGTTGTTAGCCGGTATCTTGCCAATCCTGGTAAAGAGCATTGGGCAGCGGTGAAATGGATACTACGGTATCTAAGAGGCTCATCCAGGTTGAGCTTATGCTATGGTGACGGTAAACCTGTGTTATAAGGCTACACAGATGCAGATATGGCAGGTGACATAGACTCCAGGAAGTCTACATCGGGGTTCATGTTCACGTTTGCAGGGGGAGCGGTTTCTTGGCAGAGCAAGCTACAGAAGGTCGTAGCATTGTCAATTATAGAAGCCGAGTACATTGCAGTCACCGAGGCATGTAAAGAGATGCTTTGGATGAAGAGGTTCCTACAGGAACTTAGCCTGAAGCAGGAGGAGCACGTGGTCTATTGCGATAGTCAGAGTGCTATACACTTGAGAAAGAATCCAAGTCAGCATTCCAAGTCAAAGTACATAGAGATTCGGTATCACTAGATCAGGGATACTTTGGAACAAAAGGTGTTACAGCTTGAGAAGGTTCACACGGACGATAATGGGTCAGATATGATGACCAAGGCCTTGCTTAAGGGCAAGTTTGAGGTTTGTAGAAACCTGGCTGGCTTAAAGAAGGTGAATCCCTCCTGGGTTAAAAAAGGGGAGATTTGATGGATTTTTTTGACCCGTTGTCCTTTCGCAACTGGGATGCGCAAAGTCCTTTCGCAACTGGGATGCGCAAGTCCTTTCACAACTAGGATGCGGAAAGGAGTTTCGTAAAACTATAAAAAAGGGTCCCTAGGATTTTTCTACGTATGTTGAGTTGATGAGAAAAACACAAGAGGGCCATCAAAGGTGAGAGAGAGGGGGGGAAAGAGAGAGAGGAAGCTTGTAGAAGGTAGGTTATGCTCGTGGAGGTGATCTACAATGTAGTATATATCTCAGCGCTCCTACGTCCTCGTAATTGGTGAGATCTCTCTGGTTTTCTTTATTCTTTCATTGTTCATCCACTCCTGCATGAGTGAAGAAGGTTGTAAACGTTCTACTTCATAGTGGATTGTTAATCTGGACGAGGTACCGTGGTTTTTACCTCTTTGAGGGTTTTCCACGTAAAAATCTCTTGTGTGGTGTGTGATTGATGCATTGATTATTTTCATTGCTTTATTATCCATAATTCTGGTTTGTTCTGGAGGGCTAGATCCTAAGGTTTTGTGCAAGGCCCCCAACACACCCGACTTGATATTTCAATCAGGTTGTGTTGATTTCAATCAGGTTGTGTTGAGGTTGGGGTGGGTTTAGGCTGAAAACTCTCAACTTGAAACTAGGTTGGGTTCAGCTTGAGTTGAGTGCTTGACGAACCCAGACCCAACCCAAATCAAGCCTATATTACATTTAGGGCCTGTTTGGCTGGGCGAATCCCATGGGATTAGGAGGGATGGGACGGATTTTAAGGTAATGATGGTGGTGTCAGTGGATTGGTTTAAGATCCATGGGATTGCTATATCCCTAGACAAGTTCACTGGGTCTGTTTGGCAGGCCCCGGCATATCCTGGGATTTTACCTTCCAATCCGTCCAACTATAAGGGATGGGATCAATTTTAAGGTAATGATGGTGATGTCAGTGGATTGTTTTAAGATCCATGGGATTGCTTATATCCTAGGACAAGTTCACCGGGTTTGTTTGGCTCGTCATGCATATCCGGAGATATTGCGATTCCATCCCTCCTAAGACAGTGGGATCGGTCTGGCCAAACAGGCCCTTATGTTATTAATTATTATATTTTTGATAAACGTATGGTATGAGATAGTAAATATATATCTACAATTAGTAGAGTACTATTCCAAGTACTAAGGACCTTACCCAACTTGACCAACCCGACCCAACTTTAGGCTGGCTTCAACCTACTGGCTTAGCCTGTTGGTCAGGCTTGGGCCTCACTTACCTAGACTTATTAATATATTTTCAGGTTGGGCAGGGGCTTAAAGTCATTTTAGCCCAACCTGGCCTGGCCATGCACGTGTTAGATCCTACAAATATGTCATTCCAATCGTCAGTTAGGCAACCAATCATACTGACTATATACTACTGATTTCATTCTTTTAAAATGTTTATTTACTTGTGTTGATGCAAGAATCTGGACCACCCTCCGCCGAGCTCCGAGTGCTCAGAACAAACCCTGGTCTTGCACAGAAGGGTAAGCAAAGGAGACCCTGACTCAAGTAGGGGACCCTCCGATGCTTAAGTCAGGCTAAGGAATCTGGGTCTAAATAGTGTAGAGTGGAGAGAGTGTGAGATATTGCATACTTGTTCCTGTAGAAACGTATTGTTTTTATACCTGAGGGTCGCTTAGGACGTGCCCGATAATCTAGACGTGGTCATAGCCACTACGCAAGGGCGCGCGTGTGGTAATTGGCAATTATCCCAAGATCGTGCCAATCGTGTCGCGATCACTGCCTCTGCTAAAACTTAGTCTCTATCTGAGCCGACCTCATGGTCCGAACCTGACTCAGTGATCCGAGTCTACGGATATATGGGAGCGGGTTGTTGATACACGAAGTAAAGAAGCTCGGCTCGGAATACTAGTCCTCGGTTTGGGACAATGACCCTCGGCTCGGTAGTTCAATGGTCGAACAGATGCTCTCCCACGTTCTGAGTTGTCTCAATCGAGCCGGGCATGATGTTACAGCTCCGAGATCCGACCCATCTTGTAGAGTGCATGACTTGAGAGTCCAGGGTCGGCATCATCATTCAGCTAGAATCCTTGGATCTGACATTCGCCTCGGGTCGAATATGTGTTTGCTCAGGGGACCGATCACTGATGTCGGAGTTAACCTTGATTCGACTCGGTTCAAATTTTTCCATAACAGAAGCCCCCTACTCTCTAAGTCCAAGATCGAACTCAGAGAGTAATGGAAAGTGAATCGAGGCCTGGGGAGACAAACCATTGATTTCCCTATAACAATTGGACTGAACAAAGCGTCCCCATTATGGTCTTTGGGATTCGTGTTTCGCATGGGGCTGGCCGTCGCTCCCGCTCTTACCAGTGTGCATCGGCCACGTGGCCACGGATATCGAAGCGGTTCAGCCTAGTGGATCAGGGGGTGCCACGTGTATCTTGAAATACGAAGGGTCATTGACACATTGAACGCTGGCAGTTCACGGATCGCAACGATGCGTAAAGGCGGCTATACATTAACTGTTGACTGTGCGAAGGTCGGGATGATGTTTGGTTACTCATACCATGGATCGCCATGTGCACAGGAGGGCTCGGATCCGAGCCGTTTCAGCTTCAGCTATAAATGCCCGTCATGATGGCGGGCGACGGACTCAGGATATAAAAAATCCTGACGCCTCTTCCATTTCATTTCCCCCACATTTGAATACTCTTGTAACTTTCTCTCGTCTCTGCCCTTTTTCTCGAGACTGTTGCTGCTAAAGAGGATTTCGTTCGGGCTCACCTGTCGAAAAGAGATATCGTCGCCGGAGTAAATCGTCACAGCGCTGTGAGTCCCCTACCACTTCTTTCTTTATTTTGCAATGTTGAGCAACTCGGACGAAGTCCGTGAGGTCTTGAATGGGTTGGAGCCCGAGAGTACAGATTCTGAGCGTCGGAGCTCGGAAGGTCCTCTCGAGGCCATCCCACTCTACCCCCCGCCGAAGAGGAGTACTGGGGCGAAGTCTAAGAATCGAGCAAAGGGGGCAACGAGGATATCCCGAGACTCTGTTGGGAGGTCGTTGGCCAGGCCCTCGGGTGGCTGGTCCTGAGCTGAAACTTCGTGGGGATCATACGGGATCATAAAGGACTATTCCGAGTACCTTGAAACCCAAGCTGCCCAACCTTACCGAACGACAGATGGGTACGACTTAAGGATATTGTACATTGAGTTGGGCTTGGGTTACATCTTGGGTTGGGTCAGGCCTCTGGTCAATGAAGCTTGAGGTTGCGTTGGTAAGGGTGGCAATAATTGCCAGGTAGCTTGCCAGACATGACAAGCTGGCCCAACTTAGGGCTGGTCTTGGATCCAATGGCGTGACCCATCTACCAGGCTTGGGCCTCGCTTGCCTCGCCTTGTTAATTTTCAGGTTGGGCGGGGGCTCAAGTGATTTTAGCCTGACTTGGTGTTGCCCGCCAACTTTCTAAGTACATGTGTTAGATCCTAACAATACGTCATTCCAGCCATCAGATGTTGGTTTCATTCTTCCAAAATGTTTATTTATTCGTGCATGTGTAGCCTCCTCTATCAATGGATAGATTAATAAAAATCAAGCAGAAAATAGCGATTTTATTAACTTTTTAGCTGGGCCATGGGCCAACCATTTTTTCTTGCCAGGCTCAGGACTTGGGTCTTTAAAGTGTTGGGCTGGAGCTAGGCCTAACCTAACCTGGCCCATTGCCACCCATACAGGTAGGGCTCAGGTTAACCCTCAACCTGACCTGACCTACCCAAGTTACACCACCAGGTACTTGTTCTTTGATTCACCTAATGGAGCTTTCCTCGTGCAAATTGTTTTAAGCATTTCTTTAGTGGAACTATCTTTCAAATGGTGTTTGGCTAACCGAGATTTTTTTTATTACATTACGCAACTGAAATATTGTCACGTTTTGCCACATAATGTTAGCCTCACCAACCTTTTTCGTTGTATGTACTCATGATCTAGGTCTGAAATTATTCACTGTCCACATAGGCTACTTTTAACATGGTTGAGACCTAGATTCCAGGCAATGGCCACCTACGGGGTGCGCATTCTGACGGACTGCTATACGACATCAATCATGGTTGTGAAGGTTTAGGGATGTTTAGATATTGTCCAAAAATTAGCATTAATGCAATTACTCTCTCACCTGTCCACAAATATTGTCTAATCCAACAATTAATATTAGAATGAAGATTGCCTATCACCTAAGCATCACACGGGCCTTTTCACCAGAAATAGAGAGGTCCTTTCTAATGGTGGAGTGTTGGGTGAACGGTTCAGATTCTCGAGTCCATGGCACACATTTGCATGTGTGCTAGAGGGACACATGGTTATTAACCCCGTTTTGGGTAACTTGTTCCTTTTTTGTTTTTGTTTTTGTTTTTGTTATTTTTTATCTTCCAACTTACAATTCTACATCACATAATGGGATTTTAGTGGATTTTAACTTATGATGTTTATACTTTGTTAGGGCCATGAAATCCAGGATTCATGATAGATTTGGATTTGGAAGATGTTAGGTGGACAACCCTAAAAACCTAGCTAGGACACTAACTAAAGGAGCAGGACTTGCTGCGACCAGATACCAGTGATGAGGTGGGACCCTGACTGTAGGGCCTGCCTCTATGTATATCCGCTCTGTCCATCTATTTTGGCAGCTTATTTTAGGTTAGCGTCCAAAAAATGAAGCAGATACAAGTTTCAGGTGGAGCATACCATATGAAACAGTGATTATTGACCATTAAAATCCTCCTGTGGGCCACAAAAGTTTTGGATCGTGCTGACATTCATTTTTCCTTTCATCCAGGTCTGTTCAACCTTATCAACAAGAAAAAAGTGGTCATTGAACGCCCACCATTGAAAACTTTCTAGGTCCAACCTGAAACTTGTATGTGATTCATTTTCTGGATGATTACCTAAAATAAGCCGGCAAAACAGATGGAACAGACGGATGGAGTAGACATACAATGAATACATCGAGGTGGGCTCTACAGTCAGGGTCCCACCCACATAGCTGGTTCTGGGTCGCAGCTAGCCAAGTTGTGTTCTATGTATCTTGCCCTTGTACCTCTCCAGATCGATTTGTAGAAGTATGACCTATTGTAGGGTGATCCAGGTCATTGCTGGTTGGCCATGGCCCCATCTTCTATGCCGTGTTATGAACAGTTAGGATCTTCTGATCTGGAAAACCTTTGGCTGCCTCTTCCAGATGCTGGCCCATCATTTATGACTTATAGAGCAAGCCACCATGGCCCCCAACTACAAGCTCGGTCACCTTGGTAACGTTTGAGCCTCTTCCAGATGCTGGCCCATCATTTCTGGTCCATCTTGGCCATGATATTATCCACACGTTCCGCTCTACATCATTACGATTCCTTTTGAATTTTTATTATTTTTATTTTTTTAAAAGTTGTTCCTAGATCAGGTGGGGCTGGGGAGCATCAGTGAGGGCCTCATTTAGTGCCTGGGGGTGTTATTTGTTCGGGATATGATAGGTGGGCCCTAGGTTTTTGTGTTGCTAGGGCTAACCCGAATGCATATGCTGGCTGTTGAGCCCTGTTTATATATGAATTATCTTTTCTATAAATTAAAAAATAAATAAATAAAAACATTGGTATTGTGGATTGATCGAACTGAGTTTTGGCATTGAAGGTAACCTGAGGGGACACATCAGATGGATGGGTTGGATGGGATAAATACACAATGCGGGCCCCACATGTTCCCAGGACCACGTTAAACCTAAAGGTTACCACTTTCATTTGATCACCCCAATTAGATGCCCAACCCGATTTGTAGTCTGGCCAAATACATGGACCGGATTCCCGCCCAAAATCTAGCTCAAAGTTAAATCAGGTCGGACATTTTGGATATCCATGCATCTAAGTACCCATTGAAATCATTTCTATCTCAATGTGAACCCTCTGGCATTGCACAAGAAAAGCATAGAACTCTTGAAAGAGAGTGACCCATTTGGACCTACTCACATTTCAACGAACGATTAATTGCTGCCATCTTTTCTACATCTATCTTCTCATGAGGGAAGACTAAAGGTTAGATATTAATCAATGATCAAATGCAATCAACCATTGAAATATGTGTGAACTGCCATGCATGTATCTCAAATTCAAACCATCCAAATCAAAGGCACCGGTCCATTGTAAATTTTTGACCTGTGACTCACCTAAAGTTCACTCCTGATTGTGAGGGCTTAACTTGAGTTATGTGCGTACCATCTCTGCTATCTAAAATGCTACTGGAGAAGGGCATGTTTGTAATGGGACCGACCGTGTGCATCGCGGCCTACAGCTGCCATTTTATCCACGTCGACGAAAAACCCAAATTTTCTATTATATGAAATGTGGCATATCAACGGCAAGAAATCAAAGGCCAAAAGTAATATCAGGAGAAGTAACTCACATTTCAATAGCTACAAGCAACTTATATTTCAGTTGAAAATGGCTTTGATGATATAACTAACCCAAATGAATAACCATTTGATACATGTCCTTGCAGTAATTCTAAATAAAGAAACCACTCTCTACGGTCTAAAGTATCATCTGAAACCAGTATATATCACCTGATACATGCTGGTCTTGTCCGGGAACCATATGAACAAGAACAGCCATATAGACCATATGGGGCATACAACCCCATATTAATGGTGAAGGATATAATACCTGATAGAGTCATTTCAAACCTTGTATAGGACAATACAATACCGTATTGGCAGTGAATAAAACATTAGACCAAAACCAATTTTTAATCTTCGATTATGCTTATGCAGCATCATACCATCCAAATGCATGGCAAAATTTAATCGGCTGAAAATGAGTAATTTGTGGCTGCAGATATCAGAGATTTGAATCACCTTAAGATGTAACCCGTACCTAATGAGTGGACCATCCTCGTTTTGGGCAGCACCTGTTTAGGCCACACCTATTAGCTTATCAGAAGTCCAAAAAGACGGTCACGCACCACATTGGCATTTGTAGGGATGCAACTGGAGCAGGGATTAAAGCGAACCTGGCTCACCCGACTGGAAATTTCAATCAGGTTGTGTTGAGGTTGGGGTGGGTTCAGGATGAAAACTCTCAACTTGAGACTGGGTTGGGTTCAGCACAAGTTGAGTCCATGATGAACTCAGACCCAACCCAAATCGAGCCTATATTACATTTATGGTATTAATTATTATATTTTTGATAAATCGTATGGTATGAGATAACTAAATATCTACAATTAGTAGAATACTATTGCAAGTACTGCGGACCTTACCCAACCTGACCAACCCAAGCTGCCAAACCCGACCAAACTTTAAGCTGGCTTGAACCTACTGGCTTAGCCCGTTGGTCAAGCTTGGACCTCACTTACCTGGACTAATTAATTTTCAGGTTGAGCAGGGGCCTGAAGTCATTTTAACTGAACCTGACTTGGCCTACAAATATGTCATTCCAACAGTCAGTTACGCAATCTATCATACTGAATATATACAGTTGTGGGTAAAAATGGACTGACCAGGACAGCTCAAGACAGGAGGATGGCTCCCATCAAAAGGCTTGCTAAGTCATAGCTCCCTTAACCTCAAGGTCGAGTTGGATCTAACCAGCATCAACTACAGCCTCAATTCAAGACCGACTCCGACCTCATTCTTACGGACCTCGAGGTGACCTCGACCTCAATCTCAACTCCGGTCCGTCGGAGTATGAGGTCAAGCTCAGCCCAAGTTTAAGGTCAACCTCAATCTAAACTCCGTCCATCCATTTTATCATATAATTTTAGGGCTTTAAACAAAAAATTAATCATATCCAAAGCTCATGTGGGCCACACCACTTGAAACAGCATGAATTGAAATCTACCTTTGAAAAGTTCTTGGCGGCCCACAAAAGTTTTAGATTAAGATGATATTTGTGTTTTTCCTTCATCCATGTCTTTGTGATCTTATGAAAAGCTTGGATGACAAATAAATATCACTGGAGGCCTTAGAAAGGTTTCAACGGTGGAAATCAATACTTCCACTGTTTCCTTTGGTATGGTCTACTTGAGATTTTGATATACTTCAATTTTGAGCTCAACCCTTATAATGATCTTAAAAAACGGATGGACGGCATGGATAAACCACATGAATTCACAGTGCGCTCAACGGAGTTTACTCAGTACGATGAGAGCGCACTGAGTAACTCAGTAATTTCGAAAACGATCTCACAAGTCTTGGTCGACTGCCACTCCATGTTACACATCGCCGTGGGCCCTGTGAAAATTTAGCCTGTCCATCTCGTTGGTCCTTTGGAGGGTGACCCACTGTACAAAAAGTCACCCTGATAGGAGAATCCTCCTCATTCTTGTAACAGATTTGTCTATCTTCAATATCAACCACTTAGTCATCAAGTGGGCCCTTCAAAGAATTGCAGATTCCATTATGAAAAGCATGGCTGAGAACATAATGGACGGTATGGATTCACGATACAGACAACCACGTAAACCTTAACGGAGCAAACAAACATCATTCCTGGTTAAATGCACAATGAAGAATAATAGGCCGAACAGAACAAAGGCAGAATGAAATGAAAAGTGTCTCATGTCCGAACCATGAAAGAAACTCAACTGAGCCTCATTCTTCTCCTCTTGTTTTTCTTTTGTGTGAAAATATCAGCACAGAAAGAAGCAGAGGCTTTGCTGAGATGGAAAGACAGCTTAATCTCTCACTCTCTGGATTCATGGACTCTCAGCAATAGCAGTGAAAGCAGCCCTTGCAACTGGGCTGGAATCCGGTGTGACACTGCTGGAAGAGTCGTTGAGATCGACCTCTCATACTCTGGCCTCAATGGGACTCTTGATGAATTCAACTTCTCCACATTCCCCAATCTCACCAGCTTCAATCTTCATATGAACAACATTGTTGGGGCGCTGCCAACTCAAATTGGAACTCTGTCGAAACTCACATTTCTCGATCTGGGTACCAATAATATCACAGATTCAATCCCTGCGGAGGTCGGAAACCTCACAGAATTGCGCATCCTTCGCCTGTCAAACAACAGCTTCACCAGTGCAATTCCATATCAGCTAACCAGTCTTCAAAAGGTATGGCTCTTGGATCTTGGCGGGAACTATCTTACACCTCCTGACCCAGTTCGGGCTACGGGCATGGCGTCACTGATGCAACTCATTATCAATGTCAACAATCTTGGCCCACATTTCCCCCCTTTCATCCTCAACTGTTCAAAGCTGATTTTCTTGGACTTACAGGAAAATCTCATGACGGGTCCAATTCCTGTAGAGCTTGGGTCTAGTCTAAAGAACCTTAAATTCCTAAATCTCAGTTTAAACTCATTCGAGGGGCCGACTCCAGTGGAAATCACAAGCCTTACAGAACTTCAACACCTTCGGTTGGGAATGAACAAGCTCAATGGCTCCATACCCAAACAAATCGGGCACCTGTCCAACCTCCAAATCCTTGAATTGCTCAACAATTCACTCTTAGGGCCAATACCACCATCGATAGGAAACCTTACCATGCTTCGGTGGTTAGATCTCACGAATGCAAGCTTGAATTCAACCATACCTCATGAGCTAGGTTCTTGCACTAACCTTACTTATCTTGCGCTGGCAGTTAACTATCTTTCGGGTCCATTGCCACCTTCCTTGGCAAAGCTAACCCAGATCTCAGAACTCGGATTGTCTACTAATCATCTATCTGGCGAAATCCATCCATATTTCCTATCCAATTGGACCCAGCTCATTTCCTTGCAACTCCAGCGAAACAACCTCATAGGAAGAATCCCACCCGAAATAGGTTTGCTCCGTAAACTCAAATTCTTGTACCTGTTTCAGAATCAGATGTCAGGTTCAATACCTTCCGAGATTGGAAACTTGTTGAGTTTGATTGAACTTGACTTATCATTTAATTTGATCACTGGCCCAATCCCTTCCAGCATAGGAAACTTAACTAGTCTTCATCTCATGAATCTCTTTGGGAACCAACTGAATGGAACCCTACCGCTTGAGCTAGGGAACATGGAAAGCCTTGAAATTTTCGATTTGAGCAACAACACTCTTCAAGGCTCCTTGCCATCAACGGTATCCCGTCTGAAGAACTTGCATATCTTCTATGTTTGGAATAACAGCTTCTCAGGTAGCATACCTGAAGATTTCAGTCCTGTTCACCTTCAGAAAGTCGACCTTTCCTCCAACAACTTCTCTGGCCCACTCCCTCCACTTAGGAACTGCATGGGATTAGTCAGAGTCCGACTTGATCGAAACCGCCTCGATGGGGACATCACGGATGCCTTTGGAGTATACCCAGATCTTGAATACATCGACTTGAGCTCTAACCATCTCTCTGGTGAATTGTCGCCAAATTGGGGAAAATGTGTGAAGCTTTCATCTTTTCGAATATCCGGAAATTCTATATCAGGCAGAATCCCGCCAGAGATTGGACAACTAGAAAATATCCAAGTCCTGAGCGTTTCTTCTAATATGTTAACAGGAAATATTCCTACCAAGTTCTTCAATTCATCATCACCTCTTTATTGCCTGAATTTGAGTGAAAATCAGCTTTCAGGTCTGATACCAGCAGAAATTGGACAGTTATCCCAATTACAAACCCTGGACTTTTCGAAGAACAATCTAAGCGGGCCAATACCAGAAGAGCTCGGGGATTGCCGACGACTAATATCCTTGAAGCTCAGCAGCAACAAATTAAATGGAACGATCCCATTTCAAATAGGAAATCTAGTGTTCCTACAGTATGACCTAGACCTGAGTCGAAATTTGCTCACTGGAGAGATACCGGCACAGCTGGGATCTTTAAGATCACTAGAATATTTGAATCTCTCAAATAACAACCTCTCTGGTCCGATAAAAACTGCTTTGCAGGGTATGATAAGCCTTATATCAGTCGATTTATCACATAACAACTTTGAAGGTCCCCTTCCGGACACTGTTGCCTTTCAAAATGCTACTGCTAAGGCATTGACAGGCAATTCAGGTTTGTGCGGCAGAGAAGTGCAACGTCTGAATCCTTGCAGTACGTATTCCTCCCCGACGAACAATAACAAAAGCAGAACTTGGAAACTGATCATTGCGATAGTGATTCCAATAGTCTTTATTGCAGTTTTTATATTTATTGTTGTAAGGATCTTCAACTGCTTCAAAAAATCAGAAGAACCGAATGATGAAAATCTCGAATTAAGCGGGGAGATCTCATTTTCAGTGTGGAATTATGATGGGAGGATAACATTCAAAAAACTCATTGCAGCGACAGAGAATTTCAACGAGAAGTACTGTATCGGGAAAGGCAGTCAAGGGAGTGTGTACAAAGTCGAACTTGAGAAGGAGAATGTCATCGCTGTAAAGCGCCTTCACATGTCTGAAGATGGGATTACAGATGCTGGCCGGAAGGGTTTTGAGAGTGAAATTCAGGCATTAACTGAAATACGGCATCGGAATGTCGTGAAACTGTATGGGTATTGTTCATTGAATAGCTGCATGTTTTTGGTGTATGAGTTTATGGAGAAGGGTAGTTTGGGAAGTATTCTGTACAATGAAGGACAGAAGATGCTGAACTGGGAGAAGAGGGTGAATATTATCAAAGGGGTAGCAAATGCTCTATCTTACATGCACCATGACTGTACACCAGCTATCATCCACCGAGACATTTCAAGGAATAATGTACTGTTGGATTCGCAGTTTGAAGCTCATATCTCTGACTTTGGGACTGCGCGGTTACTGAAACCAGATGAGTCTAACAGGACGACTGCTGTTGGCTCCTATGGTTATATTGCACCAGGTAACCTCTTCCTTTTAGCCCGAAAACTCGTGCAGGTAACATGTTTGTTTAGTTTCCCCACTGACAAAAAACCCTGAAATTCCCTAATGGCCATTTCATTATTGCGTTTTACTTTCAGCTGACGTTTTTAGACAATGGTCATACTGCTACATTTGTATAATACACATGGTAGATAATTTACACACCTCTCTTTTGTTCTTTTTTTCTTTTTTTTTTTTACTTCTATTACTTTCTGCAGAGCTCGCTACAACAATGAAGGTGACTGAAAAATGTGACGTTTACAGCTTCGGAGTTCTTGCTCTTGAAGTAGTGATGGGAAAGCACCCGGGTGAACTTCTCTCAGGATTATCGAATGGAGAACATGTAGTACTTCTTGTAAGCTTGTTTGATCAACGGCTTCAGCCTCCAACCAATTCCATAGTCCAAGAAGTAGCTTGGGCAGTGAAGTTTGCCTTGGCGAGCACACGTACAAACCCTAAGTCCCGCCCCACCATGCATAACATTGCTCGTGAATTATCAATAGGCTCAAGACCACCTCTCCATGAGCCATTAGACACACTTACGTTGCAGAAATTAATGGAGTTGTGAGAGAATAAATTTTTTGTGTGAGTCATTGATTTCTACTTGAATATGGAACATAGATAAATATTATTTAGTGCTTGTAGGTGTATGTTGGTTGGAGCCTATGACTGGCCCCAACTCCAATGTGTGCGCCTGTGTTATGGAAACTAGTTTCTTTATTTTATGTTTTCTTCATATTTGTTCTATAGTCTTTTTTAAGTTTTCCCTTCATATTAAGAGCATATATGTCATTGTACATTTCTCTTCGTATTATAAATAACATAGGGCTGGGTGTCCCAACCCTATGTGCTCTTTTTCCTTCTTCTAAAGTGGTGTGGCACAATGGTACTTGTAGACGTACGCGTTGAGGCCCGTTTTGGCTAAGTGCCAATACTAATATGTCAACAATTATGGGCTATGTTTTCAGTCTTGTAGGTGGTTCAATTAATGGAAAATCGATGCTACAAATGATGGTCATATTACCTATCGCTGAGGGAGAGTATGTGGCTGCTATAAAAGCTATGAAAAAACCTTCATGATAAAAAGCCTGGTCAATGAACTAGGTTTAGAACAAGAAAGATTTGTATCTATTGTGATAGTCAAAGTGTTGTGCATTTGGTTAACAATCAAGTCGATCATGCAAGGTCCAAATACAAATGATCGATATCATTACATTCAAAATATTGTCTTTGAAGATACAGTGATATTGTAAAAGATTCACACCAACGACAACATAGTAGATATGCTAGCAAAACCTAATATAAAATAAAAGTTTTTTTAATGTAGGACTTCTCTTAGACTTGACGATGTTACTCGGTAATTGATGACGTTTAAACAGTTATTACTTTGAGCATTTTCTTTATTTTTTATACTATTAAAGAAACTAGTCTTTAAGTAGAAGAAGGCTGACATTGATATCTTCTACTAGGAGACCCAATTGCACATGCGCAAAAATGTGGGCCCACACATGCAACTCTAATGTCGTGCCCCTATTGTAACATAGTTTAACGCGAGGATTTCATAAGTTACGACCATTTTTTACTTCTTTTTTCTCGCATCTTGTAAAAAAATAAAAAAATCACTGCATGCACTGCACGTGAGTGTTCAATTCTCAACTTATTTGAAAATTTTGTGTTCTTTTTAGGGCCTTCTAAGGTGGAGAAGTATATAAAGTTTCTTTTTTAATAATAGACGAGTTTGATTGACACTTGTTTAGTATTATATGACTTATTATTTGTAATTCTATCACTTTGACTAAAAGTACAATATTCTTAGTAAAAATTTAAATGACTCCAGTAAACTCCTTCGAATCTTTACTCGTTGGTGGACCAAGCTTTGTCTGGGTTACTGATTTTTGAAATGCGCTCAAAAGCATTGGAGCTATTCTTACATGAAATATGACAAATTGGTGTGTGTCAACAGCAAGAAATCTTGGCCCAAAAGTGACATCATGAGAAGGAACTGACATTTCAAAACCTTCATGCATCTCACATTTCAGTTGAAAATGGCTGTGATGATATAACTAACCAAACCAATAACCATGTGACGTGTCCTTTAAGTAATTTTAAATAAAGGAAACCACTCAAGACACTCGTATCAGATGCTTTCTATCACGCACATAACATGCCAGCGTGTGTACCTTGTGGACTTTGGAAAGCCCCTGGTTACAACTTACATTAATAAACTCCCGAAACAGCTGAGACTGCCATCTTTATGAACTTTTAGTCATCCAAACACTTTCCTGCTTCCAAAACAAGCTCTTAAGTAACATACTATTTAATAGTTGAATAATTTGCAATAGTTTGTTATAGTAATACTTGAGTTTTCTGAATAACACTCAAATTATTTGTAAGTTCTTCATTAATTAGAAAATCATATATGATTTTTAGGATGTTTAATCACAGTAAAGTTTTCAAAATCATGAAACGCCTCGATACAGAAGACCCCCTTACAGTACAACACAAAGGAGCCCAAGATCCACCAGTTATACATGTCATGTTGCTCTATGTTGTATTAAGAGTAGTAGAAATTAAGCCATTGGTTGCCCACCAACATATAAACACTCCATTGCAACAAGATATGAAGTATCATCCAAAATCAATATGTATCCCCCGATAACGTACCGGTGGTCATTGACAGTACTGGTTTAAAACAAGGCAATACAGGACCAAGGTTTAAAGTATCATCCAAAACCACCATGGTATTGTCCATGAGCTGTATGAACCAGAAACAGCCTAATATTGGCCATATGTACTACCCATATCCCATCTTAAACTGATATTAATGGCAGTGAATAATAAGAAACACCAAAATCAATTTTAGTCCTTGATTGTGCCTACACAGTAACATATCATCCAAAAGGCACAATTTAATATGCTGAAAAAGTGTAATTTGCAGCTGCAGAGACTGTTGAATCACCTTATCTTGTAGCCCACCTAACGAGTGGACCATTGTTGTTTTGGGCAACCCTTAGAAGGCCTGAACTGCCGTCACGCCATGTTGGCATTTGTAGGGATGCAACTTGGATAGGGCTCAACATAAACCTCATTATGTGCATTTCAACAAAAATTATGATTTTTTAAAGCTGAAGTCGCCAGACAAAAAAAAATTGTCATTTAGGAACGGTTTAAAACCGTTCCTAAATGCTTCGGAGGGGTTTAGGCAGAAAATCAGGAACGGTTCAGAACCGTTTTGGGTACCAGATGAAATTTTAGGTACGGAATTTTAGTAACGGTTTTAAACCGTTCTAGTGCCAACAGTTGCATTTTAGGATGGAATTTTAAACCCTAATAAACATGAAATTTAAGGTCAAGGGAAATAAATTAACAAAGTTTATTGCATTCTATCAAAATAGAGATTAATCCAAAGAAAAACATAAGAAAATAATGTACTTGAAGATGTTTCACTGCAAAATCAAACTTACAAATAAGCTACAGTAAAGGCTAGCACTTTAAATTATAGCTTTGCGGAGACGGCAAAAAATGCTAGCAAATCTATTTGTTGAAGTTTTAGTATTGGCTAATCAAAGGGAACAAAGTGCATTTTATGAATAACACCAGAACGAAAATGAAAAAAGCCTGCTGCCTAGCCCATCTGTTGCATATGAAATCTGATCTCGAGGATAGCATCTCTTGCAACGAGTAATGATTTTATAACCACTTCCTGGCATGGGTCTGTAGCTTGCTCCAGCCACTGTACAAATGTTACAGATCAAACATCTAGTAGAATAATATGAAAAATAGATTCAAAGTTAAGATCGAAGTAAATTAAGAAAAAACTCCAGGAGTGAGGCTTGATCAGTTGGATGCCACTCGCATAAGCTCTTATTAGAAAGTTATGAAAGTGCGTCCTGTTCCATCTCATTATTAGAAAGTTATGAAAGTGCATCCTGTTCCATCTCATTATTAGAAAGTTATGAAAGTGAGTCCTATTCCATGTTATTAGAAATTCCTATCATGCGTCCTGTTCCATCTCATTATAAGGAATCACCAACGTTCAAAGGGAAATCTTTGATAAATCACTCTTGACAAATAACAGAAAATGTTAAAAATAGAGTGAAGTCATCTACTTACCTGGACATAATTCTTTAGTGACACAATCTTCTGTAACATAAGGCATACAACAACCTAAAGCAGAAAACAATGCATTAGCAAACTCAATTTACTCACCAAGACGACTAATTGTGACACTTGAGGTCTTGGTATCGATCCCTAGTGGGGGTGGCTAACATCGAGTGTGTACTGACATGGGTGTGTACTGACAAGCTAACCCAAACAAAAAAAAAAAAAAAGACTAGTTGTGACACTGTAAGAACATCATTGCATACTCAAAGAACATGAAGTAGAGATGTATGGACATACCTGAGGCTTGACTTCTACAATGAACTGACCACTCTTCACGGCAACTAGTATGAAGCACAATTCAAAGTAGGAGCTTCACCTGGTTAGAAGGATCGTGCAACTAAGGAAACAGATCAGGGGTGACAAAATGCTTGTATGTTCATTACTCATAAATAAGACTTACAACTACATCTGGCATCCGATTAATTACCTTTCTATTGAAACAATCAAAATCATTCGCAATATAAATACTGGAAAGCGCACCTATCCTCACCCCATTTCTTGAATTGCCTTGTGGAAGATTTGCTCGCTGTTTCCAGTCTCTATCAAGAGATCAATCATCTAAACAGGATGCGACAATCATGAACAAGATGGATGGAAATGACAACACACTCATTTCAGTACAATTTACAATTTTCAAAATTAACACTTCGGCCTACCTTTTCATCTGGTTTGGTCCCTGTAACTGCTCGAACTTAAAATCATCAACAGGAAAGGAACGAATAGAAAAAAATAATAATGAAAAAAAAAAAAAAAAAAACTTCCGTTTTCTAATAGTTTGCTGAAGTAATAGAACTTGTAAACACCCATCTCTCAACGACCTCACGATATTCATCTTGGAAATTTTTCCTGAGTCTCTAAAGAAAATGGATCCACAGACAAGAAGAGAAAAAAACAATTACTACTAGGAAATACAGTACTATGATGCATGCCTAATTAGAATTTGTGTCACGCGGGCCCCAGTTTGTAGCTGTTCTGGTACAATAAAAGTCTAAATAAACTTTTCAGAAAGAAGAACAGAGAAACAGAACGTCACAACTTCAGGAAATCCTATACTGAAGTTAGTTAATGTGTAATTTTTGTTTTTATGGTTTAGAATATCACAGGTCTCGAGTTGAAACCTGTACAATAATATCTGATGCATAATTTTTAATTCCATCTCATTGTTCAACATGCAACAAAGCCATGACAGAGGAATGTCGGTTCTTGCAAACTCAATTTCAGAAATAAAGATCACATATATGGCAAGAAATTCCTATTATTCAACTTGAAATGGAGCTAGGCAATAGACACAAATAGCAACATGCACAAGGGGAGCCATATGGTACAAGTGGGTGAGTTCTGGCTTTTCCATTAGGTGGATCACATTGTTAAGATCTTATCTAAATTTTCAGGTTGCTTAACCCTCTCCCTTTGTTGTACATTGGAGGTCAGTTAGAGGAGTTAAAAAAGGAGTGAAAAGGCCTGAGTTTTTAGGCAGAAGATCCATCAATGTGCATTAATGGAAAGCACTAATCTTACATAGGGAGTTATTCGATACTCTAGCTTTGTACGATGCTTGAAATGGTATATGCGACATGTATTAATTCAAACACTATAGCTGCAGCATTTGGTTTTGTTAAAAAAAAAAAAAAAAAAGTATCAGGTTTTCTTGAAATGCAACTGAATAAAAAACATTTGAAAAACTAAATTTAATATTAACTAACTTAAAGATTTCCATTTAGGTATCAGCAAGTATCTAAAAATCAAATATTCAAATCACCTTGTCAACCTGGTCTATGTAAATCTCCTCATCATCTCCAAATCAGTGTGATTCTAGTTCAAGGGCATCCTGTCAAAACTGACTAGTTTCATTTTCCACATTTGAATCTACAGTCTATTGTACATTGGAAAACAATGAACATTTCCAACCATTCAAAACCTTAGAAAGTGGATCCTTTTCTCGGAAGTGTCTTTTAGTAATCGTTTTAGATCTGTAATTTCCATTCATTCATCCAACAATAAATGAAATAAATGCAATAATAAAAAATAAAAGACAAAAATCTCAAACACTGACTATTTCGTTAGTGGAGTGACAAAACTAATATAAGTAAATGTCTGTAGTATATATATGATTTGATATCCAGTAGGTAAAAGACTTGCTATTGAAACATTGTGAAGATCAAGATAGAGTTTCCATGACCAATCTTTCAAGAAAAGTTGAATAATCAAATCACAAAATCAGATCATAGATCACAGGGCACTATTCTTTTTTTTTTTTTTTTTTTAACAATCAGGGATGATAGCTGGTCCTGATTTGTGACCATTCATCATCCAACAAACTGAAAGGAACGATGAACAGTCTGGATATGATATCTTGTGGGCAAAAGACTACTGCAATTGAGATAGGTATGGCAAAGAGCTGTTGTCAAACTCAAAACAGAGTTTATATGACCAATGTTCTGAAAAAATATTTAATAGTCAAATTGAAAATCAGATCGTAAATCATAAGAAACTATTGTTGTTTGATAATAGGGGATGATGACTACTCCTGATTTGTGACCCACGTGGCACAAGGTACCTAGCACAAGTTAAGCTAGATTGGCTCAAATTAACCAGCACCAAAAGCCACAAGGAAATAAGAAATGCATACACAGTAACAGAAATTTAATACAAATACATAGAAATCTAAGTGAGTGGAATTTCAAAGATGATTTTGAACAGACCTGGATCGGTTTTGGATCAAATGAAAGAACAACTCCAACAATCTCTGCAAAAATTCATCACTGGCAGATACCTCAAGGATGTAGCAGGCCACCCACAACTCATCACTGGCAGAAATTCCGACAGAAGGGCCAACCTGGAATTCCCGCTATTCAAACCATATGTCACAATCATGCAGAAATTTTGTGGAAAAATAGAAAACATTGGAAATTTAAGGAAAACATGATCTTTTTTTATTTTGGCATATCACGTCCGCCCCTTGGTAGAGTGGGGTGGCAGAAAAGGCTTCAAATGAAAATGATGACATTAGCCCCTTGGGCAATACAATACATTGATACTACCATTGCATCCCTTATGTTGCTTCAAATATGGTTAGAAAACTTGAAAACATGGACTCAAATCAGTTGGATAAAAAATCTAACTGGTGGGAGATTGGACATCTTGCCATGTGCCTATTGGTTGTTGTACTTTTAGTTTCTTCTTGAAAACATGAACACGAATTCCAACATTCAACCTGATCTACCAAGATACAAACTACCATAAAACAAACCTTACCTGGCCTACTGAAACGGGTAAAACCGAACAGAACTGATCCACCATTGATGCTGTTGGCATTCCGCACTCCACTAGTTTGTAGATTCCCATGCCAATAACAGGACATCTGTGAATACACATAAAAACATATGGTTTGTAGATAAACACAGGATCAATTCATTGTTATTGCAAAATACCCACATTCCACTAGTTTTTCACGACTTCCATTACCAGTTGCTAGAAAATTACAAAAATGCCGATAGTTTTTCACAACTAATAAGAGATGATGGTGACCATCCGATTAATGGCTTTCAAACAAAAAAAAAAAAGTTCTACAGTCCACATTTAACAAGGAAAAGTCACTGATCAAACGATTAAAGTTGTCAATTCCATGTGAATTTATACAATGGTCCATCAAAGAAGGATCAAATGGATAGTTGTACAGTGGTTTTCATCCAACCATACAGCGACTTGTGTGGGTCAAACTGGACCACTGCTAGCATGATTTCTCCAAAAAAGGGTCTTGGTTTAGCATTTCTTCAAACGGTTGGCGTGCAGAGTACTAAATAAAATACTATCTTCCTTTACATATACAAACCACAAAAGGAATGGAGTAGCTAGTAGTAAATTTTCATAGCAAGAATTTAAAGCATTTAAAAAAATAAGTGACAAATAATTTCAGATTTTACCTTTTTTTATGAGAAGAGCATGGAAGAAAAAGAGCTGAACAAGTGGTAGAGTAGCAATCATTGCCAATAAGGATATGCTGCTAAACTTTCAGCTGATCCTTTACCAAGCTATCACTTTTTTTCAGGTAGGTAGACAACTGAAGTTACCTTCTAAACAATCTAGAATGAATAGTATTGATGGGAATCCTACCAGTACTAAATGCATACTGAGGATATATGGGCTTACATACAGGAAGAAAGAATTGGTCAACACTTCATAAAGAGCCTGTGTAATGCACGAATGGGACCAAATGACAGATTCAGATAAACCTATTAAGAAACGGAATGCTGGAATACTTGAATATGCAGTATGAAAGATCACGTTAGAAATCTATCCATTGGCTCAACAAAGGGCTCCCAAGAATCATATTGATCATTGAATGATCTAATCCATTCAACAAGTGAGCCCACCAATGTAAAAATATAAATTGAAAATTGTTAAAACAGAGCCATTTCATCAAACACATGTTGTGCACACCTTAAACATTCACAACAAATGATGAATGGCAAGACTATTCTATATCTGCATCCGTTGTATTAATGACATACATCTATAAAAACCCAGACCATCTAGATCATTGGTCCCATTGTTTACCAGAAATGGCCGGGGAAGAGGTGAAGGGCGGGAGCTGCTGGCCGCACTTAGAGTGGCGAAGACGATGCTGGAGATGCTGTTGGAGAGGATGCGCCGTTGCTGGAGACGATGCACTGTTGCTATAGAGGGAGAGGTAGATCGAGAGAGAGATAGAGGGAGAGGGAGATCGAAAGAGAGCGTTGAGATCGGGAGAGGGAGATCGAGGGAGAGGGAGGGAGAGTGAGAGGGAGATCGAGAGAGAGGATTGAGATCGGAAGATCGAAAGAGAGGGAGCTTGAGATTGAGAGAGGGAGAGGGAGATTGAGAGAGGAAGAGGGAGAGGGAGAGGGAGACGGCGATGGATGCGAAATGAGGGATTTTAGGGCTTTTGGCGTAAGAAAGGGTTAAAACCCATTGGTAGTCTGCGGCAGATATATAACAACGTGCCTCTTGGGCCTTGTAGGGTCTACTCAGAGGTTACTGATCGAATTCATTCCGTCCATCTATTTCAAAATAAAACAATAAAACAAAATAATAAGAAAATATGAAGATCCAACACTCAATTGGGACACACTAACAAAACAGTGGAAAGAACAATGTATAACACAAGGAATCGAGTATGGTTGGTTACCATCTCAAATCAGGATCAGCTTAAAGCCGTTTCTAAACCAAAATCCCAATCGTACCATTTTGATGATTTTGATGTAGTGAGTATTGGTTTGATTTTTTATCATTTTTTACTTTTCTTTAATTATGTACTGAATAGAATAGGAGAAGAAAAAAGGCTTTTTTTTCTTAACATAAACTCTTGTCAAGTATGTTGAATTATGCCCAAGCCAGCCCATATGCACGCGAGGTGAGTGCAGCAGATAGGAAATTTGGGTGGCTTCTTTGATTAGAGTCTTGATGAGATAGGTTTTGCCTAATTTTGTAAAATATTTTTTTATTCGTTGTTTTAATCGTGACCGTTGGATGTGGCTTCCGTTTCCATCTTAAAATAAAACTAGCTTCTTTGTGGGCAAAAGAAAAAATAGGTAAGGTGTTGTGTGGTGTCCTATTGGTGTTACTACCAATGAATGCATGCTAAGTGGAAACATTGCTACGGAGGTGTATCTTGGAAGATAGCAGCGTCGGCAACCTTCTGCATCGGTACTTTGCATCAAGGGGCACGATCTATCTCAAACATAGCAACGCGTACACGCCTCGACCCAACGTTCATCTGATGGTACCGCTTACTCATATATGCATAAAAGGTGTGGGGTTCCAAAGCACAAATTCATTTCTAATGAAAATTTCAAGTTTCTTTTTGTAGTGCTCCTAACAAACCTAACTCCTTCAACCTGAAATTTTGGTCGGGTTGTGTTGAGGTTTGAGTGGGTTAGGGCTGAAAACTCTCAACTTCACTCTAGGTTGGGTTTAGCTCAAACCCAAACCCGACCCATATTACATTAATGGTATAAAATATTATATCTTTGATAAACGAATGGTATGAGATTCTAAATATCTACAATTAGTAGAGGACTATTCGGAGTACCTTGGAACCCAACCCAAGCTGCCCAACCTAACCTAACAAGAGATGGGTTAGAGTTAAAGATATTGTACATCTTGATGGGCTTGGGTTAGATCTTGGGTTGGGTCGGGACTCTGGTCAATGAAGCTTGAGGTTGCCTTCCTAAGGGTGGCAATAACCGGGTACCCTGCCCGACATGACAAGCTAGACCAAACTTTGGGCTGGGCTTGGACCCAATGGCGTGATCCATTTACCAGGCTTGGGCCTCGCTTGCCTCACCTTGTTAATTTTCAGGTTGGGCAGGGGCTCAAGTGATTTTAGCCTGACTTGGCGTTGCCCGCCAACTTTCTAAGTACATGTGTTAGATCCTAACAATACGTCATTCCAGCCATCAGATATTGGTTTCATTCTTCTAAAATGTTTATTTATCCGTGCAGGTGTAGCCTCCTCTATCAATGGATAGATTAATAAATATCAAGCAGAAAATAGCGATTTTATTAACTTTTTAGCTGGGCCATGGGCCAACCATATTTTCAGGCTTGCTATGCTAGTTCCTTGCCAGGCTCAGGACTTGGGTCTTTAAGTGTTGGGCGGAGCTAGGCCTAGCCTAACCTGGCCCATTGCCACCCATACAGGTATGGCTGAGGTAAACCCTCAACCACCCAAGTTACACCACCAGGTACTTGTTCTTTGATTCACCTAATGGAGCTTTCCTCGTTCAAATTGCTTTAATTAAGCATTTCTTTAGTGGAACTATCTTTCAAATGATGTTTGGCTAACTGAGATTTTTTTTGTTACCCTCACCAACCTTTTTCATTGCATGTACTCATGATTTAGGTCCGAAATTATTTACTGTCCACTTAGGCTACTTTTTACCTGGTTGAGACCTAGGTTCCAGGCAATGGCCACCTACGATGTGCGCGGTCTAACAGACGGCTCCTACGACATCAATCATGGTTGTGAAGGTTTAGGGATGTTTAGGTATCGTCCAAAAATAAGCATTAATGCATTGAGCTCGTATGCGCGCGAAGGGGGTGTAGCCGGTGGGAAATCTGAGTGGCTTCCTTGGTTAGAGTCTCGATGGGTTAGGTTTTGCTCAATTCTGTAAAATATTTTCTTATCCGCTGCTTTTATCGTGACTGTTGGATATGGCCCTCATTTTCATCTTAAAACAAAACCAACTTCTTTGTGGGCAAAAGAAAAAATCGGTACGGTGTTGTACGGTGTCATATTGGGGTTATTTTTCTACCAACGAGTGCACGCTGTGTGGAAACATTACTAAGGAATTGTATCCTAGGAGATAGCAACGTCGACGACCGTTTACATTGGTACTCTACATCGAGGGGTGTAAACTATCTCAAACATAGCGACGCGTACACACCTCAACCCAGCGTTCATCTAATCGTATTGCTTACTCAGATTTGCATAACATGTGTGGGATTCCAAAGCACAGATTCCTCTCCAACGAATATTTCAAGTTTATTTTTGCAGTACTCCTTCAACCTGAAATTTTGGTCGGGTTGTGTTGAGGTTCAGGTGGGTTGGGCTGAAAACTCTCAACTTCGCTCCAGGTTGGGTTCAGCTCATGTTAAGGCCTCGACCAATCCAGACTAAACCCAAACCCGGCCCTATATTACATCAATGGTATAAATTATTATATTTTTGATAAACGTTTTGTATGAAATTCTAAATTTCTACAATTAGTAAAGGAGTACTATTCCTGAGTACCTTGGAACCCAACCCAAGCTGCCCAACCCAACCGAACAAGAGATGGGTATGACTTAAGGATATTGTACATTGTGTTGGGCTTGGGTAACATCTTGGGTTGGGTCGGGCCTCTGGGCAATGAAGCTCAAGGTTGCGTTGGTAAGGGTGGCAGTAATAGCCAGGTAGCCTGCCTGACATGACAAGCTAGCCCAACTTTGGGCTGGTCTTGGATCCAATGGCGTGACCCATCTACCAGGCTTGGGCCTCGCTTGCCTCGCCTTGTTAATTTTCAGGTTGGGCAGGGGCTAAAGTGATTTTAGCCCGACTTGGCGTTGCACACCAACTTTCCAAGTACATGTGTTAGGTCATAACAATACGTCATTCCAGCCATCAGATGTAGGTTTCATTCTTCTAGAATGTTTATTTTTTTGTGCATGTGTAGCCTTTTCTATCAATGGATAGATCAATAAAAACCAAGCAGAAAATGGTGATTTTATTAACTTTTTAGCTGGGCCATAGGCCGACAATTTTTTCAGGCTCGCTATGCTTGTTCCTTGCCAGGCTCAGGACTTGCGTCTTTAAAGTGTTGCGCTGGAGCTAGGCCTAGCCAAACCTGGCCCATTGCCACCCATACAGGTAGGGCTCAGGTTAACCTTCAACCTGACCTGACCCACCCAAGTTACACCACCAGGTACTTGTTCTTTGATTCACCTAATGGAGCTTTCCTCGTGCAAATTGTTTTAAGCATTTCTTTAGTGGAACTATCTTTCAAATGGTGTTTGGCTAACCGAGATTTTTTTTATTACACTACGCAACTGAAATATTGTCACGTTTTGCCACATAATGTTAACCTCACCAACCTTTTTCGTTGTATGTACTCATGATCTAGGTCTGAAATTATTCACTGTCCACATAGGCTACTTTTAACATGGTTGAGACCTAGATTCCAGGCCATGGCCACCTACGGGGTGCGCATTCTGACGGACTGCTCATACGACATCAATCATGGTTGTGAAGGTTTATGGATGTTTAGATATCGTCCAAAAATAAGCATTAATACAATTACTCTCCCCCGTGTCCACAATTGTCTAATCCAACAATTAATATTAGAATGAAGATTGCCTATCACCTAAGCATCATACGGGCCTTTTCACCAGAAATAGGGAGGTCCTTTCTAATGGTGGAGTGTTGGGTGAACGGTTCAGATTCTCGAGTCCATGGCACACATTTGCATGTGTGCTAGAGGGACACATGGTTATTAACCCCGTTTTGGGTAACTTGTTCCTTTTTTGTTTTTGTTTTTGTTATTTTTTTATCTTCCAACTTACCATTCTACATCACATAATGGGATTTTAGTGGATTTTAACTTATGATGTTTATACTTTGTTAGGGCCATGAAATCCAGGATTCATGGTAGATTTGGATTTGGAAGATGTTAGGTGGACAACCCTATAAACCGAGCTAGGACACTAACTAAAGGAGCAGGACTTGCTGCGACCAGAGACCAGTGATGAGGTGGGACCCTGACTGTAGTGCCTGCCTCTATGTATATCCGCTCTGTCCATCTATTTTGGCAGCTTATTTTAGGTTAGCGTCCAAAAAATGAAGCAGATACAAGTTTCAGGTGGAGCATACCATATGAAACAGTGATTATTGACCATTAAAATCCTCCTGTGGGCCACAAAAGTTTTGGATCGAGATGACATTCATTTTTCCTTTCATCCAGGTCTGTTCAACCTTATCAACAAGAAAAAAGTGATCATTGAATGCCCACCATTGAAAACTTTTTAGGTCCAACCTGAAACTTGTATGTGATTCATTTTCTAGATGATTACCTACAATAAGCCGGCAAAACAGATGGAACAGATGGATGGAGTAGACATACAATGAATACATCGAGGTGGGCTCTACAGTCAGGGTCCCACCCACATAGCTGGTTCTGGGTCGCGGCTAGCCAAGTTGTGTTCAATGTATCTTGCCCTTGTACCTCTCCAGACCGATTTGTAGAAGTACGACCTATTGTGGGGTGATCCAGGTCATTGCTGGTTGGCCATGGCCCCATCTTCTATGCCGTGTTATGAACAGTTAGGATCTTCTAATCTGGAAAACCTTTGGCTGCCTCTTCCAGATGCTGGCCCATCATTTATGACTTATAGAGCAAGCCACCATGGCCCCCAACTACAAGCTCGGTCACCTTGGTAACGTTTGACCCTCTTCCAGATGCTGGCCCATCATTTCTGGCCCATCTTGGCCATGAAATTATCCACACGTCCTGCTCTACATCATTACGATTCCTTTTGAATTTTTATTATTTTTATTTTTTTAAAAGTTGTTCCTAGATCAGGTGGGGCTGGGGAGCATCAGTGAGGGCCTCATTTAGTGCCTGGGGGTGTTATTTGTTCGGGATATGATAGGTGGGCCCTAGCTTTTTTTTGTTCCTAGGGCTAACCCGAATGCATATGCTGGCTGTTGAGCCCTGTTTATATATGAATTATCTTTTCTATAAATTAAAAAATAAATAAATAAAAACATTCGTATTGTGGATTGATCGAACTGATTTTTGGCATTGAAGGTAACCTGAGGGGACACATCAGATGGATGGGTTGGATGGGATAAATACACAATGCGGGCCCCACATGTTCCCAGGACCACGTTAAACCTAAAGGTTACCACTTTCATTTGATTACCCCAATTAGATGCCCAACCTGATTTGTAGTCTGGCCAAATACATGGACCGGATTCCCGCCCAAAATCTAGCTCAAAGTTAAATCGGGTCAGATATTTCGGATATCCATGCATCTAAGTACCCATTGAAATCATTTCTATCTCAATGTGAACCCTCTGGCATTAATTGCACAAGAAAAGCATAGAACTCTTGAAAGAGAGTGACCCATTTGGACCTACTCACATTTCAACGAACGATTAATTGCTGCCATCTTTTCTACATCTGTCTTCTCATGAGGGAAGACTAAAGGTTAGATATTAATCAATGATCAAATGCAATCAACCATTGAAATATGTGTGAACTGCCATGCATGTATCTCAAATTCAAACCAAATCAAAGGCACCGGTCCATTGTAAATTTTTGACCTGTGACTCACCTAAAGTTCACTCCTGATTGTGAGGGCTTAACTTGAGTTATGTGCGTACCATCTCTGCTATCTAAAATGCTACTGGAGAAGGGCATGTTTGTAATGGGACCGACCGTGTGCATCGTGGCCTACAGCTGCCATTTTATCCACGTCCATGAAAAACCCAAATTTTCTATTATATGAAATGTGGCATATCAACGGCAAGAAATCAAAGGCCAAAAGTAATATCAGGAGAAGTAACATTTCAATAGCTACAAGCAACTTATATTTCAGTTGAAAATGGCTTTGATGATATAACTAACCCAAATGAATAACCATTTGATACATGTCCTTGCAGTAATTCTAAATAAAGAAACCACTCTCTACGGTCTAAAGTATCATCTGAAACCAGTATATATCACCTGATACATGCTGGTATTGTCCGGGAACCATATGAACAAGAACAGCTATATAGACCATATGGGGCATACAACCCCATATTAATGGTGAAGGATATAATACCTGATATAGTCATTTCAAACCTTGTATAGGACAATACAATACCGCATTGGCAGTGAATAAAACATTGGACCAAAACCAATTTTTAATCTTCGATTATGCTTATGCAGCATCATACCATCCAAATGCATGGCAAAATTTAATCAGCTGAAAATGAGTAATTTGTGGCTGCAGATATCAGAGATTCGAATCACCTTAAGATGTAACCCGTACCTAATGAGTGGACCATCCTCGTTTTGGCAGCACCTGTTTAGGCCACACCTATTAGCTAGCTTATCAGATGTCCAAAAAGACGGTCACACACCACATTGGCATTTGTAGGGATGCAACTGGAGCAGGGATTAAAGCGAACCTGGCTCACCCGACTGGAAATTTCAAGCAGGTTGTGTTGAGGTTGGGGTGGGTTCAGGATGAAAACTCTCAACTTGAGACTGGGTTGGGTTCAGCACGAGTTGAGTCCTTGACGAACTCAGACCCAACCCAAATCGAGCCTATATTACATTTATGGTATTAATTATTATACTTTTGATAAACGTATGGTATGAGATAACTAAATATCTACAATTAGTAGAATACTATTCCAAGTACTGAGGACCTTACCCAACCTGACCAACCCAAGCTGCCAAACCCGACCAAACTTTAGGCTGGCTTGAACCTACTGGCTTAGCCAGTTGGTCAAGCTTGGACCTCACTTACCTGGACTTATTAATTTTCAGGTTGAGCAGGGGCTTGAAGTCATTTTAACTGAACCTGACTTGGCCTACAAATATGCCATTACAATAGTCAGTTATGCAATCTATCATACTGAATATATACAGTTGTGGGTAAAAATGGACTGACCAGGACGGCTCAAGACGGGAGGATGGCTCCCATCAAAAAGCTTGCTAAGTCATAGCTCACTTAACCTCAAGGTCGAGTTGGATCTAACCAGCATCAACTGCAGCCTCAATTCAAGACCGACTCCGACCTCATTCTTACAGACCTCGAGGTGACCTCGACCTCAATCTCAACTCCGTCCATCCATTTTATCATATAATTTTAGGGCTTTAAACAAAAAATTAATCATATCCAAAGCTCATGTGGACCACGCCACTTGAAACAGCGTGAATTGAAATCTACCTTTGAAAAGTTCTTGGTGGCCCACAAAAGTTTTAGATTAAGATGATATTTGTGTTTTCCCTTCATCCATGTCTTTGTGATCGTATGAAAAGCTTGGATGACAAATAAATATCACTGGAGGCCTCAGCAAGGTTTCAACGGTGGAAATCAATACTTCCACTGTTTCCTTTGCTATATGGTCTACTTGAGATTTTGATATACTTCAATTTTGAGCTCAACCCTTATAATGATCTTAAAAACGGATGAACGGCGTGGATAAACCACATGAATTCACAGTGCGCCCCAACAGAGTTTACTCAGTACGATGAGAGCGCACTGAGTAACTCAGTACCAATCCGATTTCGAAAACGATATCACAAGTCTTGGTCGACTGCCACTCCATGTTACACATCACCGTGGGCCCTGTGAAAATTTAGCCTGTCCATCTCGTGGGTCCTTTGGAGGGTGACCCACTGTACAAAAAGTCACCCTGATAGGAGAATCCTCCTCATGATCTTGTAACAGATTTGTCCAACTTCAATATCAACCACTTAGTTATCAAGTGGGCCCTTCAAAGAATTGCAGATTCCATATCCTCTTCCTACCACGGGTTACATGAATGGCTGAGAACATGATGGACGGTATGGATTCACGATACAGACAACCACATAAACCTTAACGGAGCAACAAATACTATTCCTGGTTAAATGCACAATGAAGAATAATAGGCCGAACAGAACAAAGGCAGAATGAAATGAAAAGGTTTCTCGTGTCCGAACCATGAAAGAAACTCAACTGAGCCTCATCCTTCTCCTCTTGTTTTTCTCTTGTTTGAAAATTTCAGCACAGAAAGAAGCAGAGGCTTTGCTGAGATGGAAAGACAGCTTACTCTCTCACTCTCTGGATTCATGGACTCTCACCAATGGCAGTGAAAACAGTCCATGCAATTGGGCTGGAATCCAGTGTGACGTTGCTGGAAGAGTCATTGAAATCGACCTCTCATACTCTGGCCTCAATGGGACTCTCGACGAATTCACCTTCTCCGCATTCCCCAACCTCACCAGCTTCAATCTCAATACGAACAACATTGTTGGGGTGCTGCCGGTTCAAATCGGTACTCTGTCGAAGCTCACGGTTCTCGATCTGGGTACCAATAATATCACAGATTCCATCCCTGCAGAGATCGGAAACCTCATTGAATTGCGCATCCTTCGTCTCTCAAAAAACAGCTTCACCAGTGCAATTCCCTATCAGCTAACCACTCTTCAAAAGGTATGGCTCTTGGATCTTGGCGGGAACTATCTTACACCTCCTGACCCAGTTCGGGCTACAGGCATGGCGTCACTGACGCAACTCACTCTCAATCTCAACAATCTTGGCCCTGATTTCCCCCCTTTCATCCTCAACTGTTCGAAGCTCATTTTCTTGGACTTATCCGAAAATCTAATGAGAGGTCCGATTCCTATAGAGCTTGGGTATAGTCTAAAGAACCTTAAATTCCTAAACCTGAGTGTAAACTCATTCGAGGGTCCGATTCCAGTGGAAATCACAAGCCTTGCAGAACTTCAACACCTTCGGTTGGGAACAAACAAGCTCAATGGCTCCATACCCAAACAAATCGGGCACCTATCCAAACTCCAAATCCTCGAATTGCTCAACAATCCACTCTGGGGGCTAATACCACCATCGATAGGAAACCTTACCATGCTTCGGAGGTTGGATCTCAGGAATGCAGGCTTGAATTCAACCATACCTCATGAGCTAGGTTCTTGCACTAACCTTACTTATCTTGCACTGGCAGTTAACAATCTTTCGGGTCCATTGCCACCTTCCTTAGCAAAGCTAATCCAGATCTCAGAACTCGGATTGTCTACTAATCATCTATCCGGTGAAATCCATCCATATTTCCTATCCAATTGGACCCAGCTCACTTCCTTGCAACTCCAGGAAAACAACCTCATAGGAAGAATCCCACCCGAAATAGGTTTGCTCCGTAAACTTGAATTCTTGTACCTGTTTCACAATCAGATGTCAGGGTCTATACCTTCTGAGATTGGAAATTTGTCACGTTTGATTGAACTCGACTTATCAGTTAACTCCATATCTGGCCCAATCCCTTCAAGCATAGGAAACTTAACTAGTCTTATTAAGTTGAGTCTCTTTGAGAACCAACTTAATGGAACCCTACCGCTTGAGCTAGGGAACATGGAAAGCCTTGAAATTTTCGATTTGAGCGAGAACAATCTTCAAGGCTCCTTGCCATCAACAGTATCCCGTCTGAAGAACTTGCATATCTTCTATGTTTGGAAAAACAGCTTCTCAGGTAGCATACCCGAAGATTTCAGTCCCGTTCACCTTCAGAAGGTCGACTTTTTCTCCAACAACTTCTCTGGCCCACTCCCTCCACAAATCTGTGGAGGTGGGGAGCTTTTATATATTGCAGCCAATGATAACAGATTCACAGGACCACTCCCAGAGAGCCTTCGAAACTGCACCGGCTTAGTCAGAGTCCGCCTTGATCGGAACCACCTCGATGGGGACATCACGGATGCATTTGGAGTATACCCAGGTCTTCGATACATCTACTTGAGCTCTAACCGTCTCTCTGGTGAATTGTCGCCAAATTGGGGAAAATGTGCGGAGCTTTCATCTTTTCGAATATCCGGAAATTCTATATCAGGCAGAATCCCCCAAGAGATTGGACAACTAGAAAATATCCAAGTCCTGAGCATTTCTTCTAATATGTTAACAGGAAATATTCCTACCGAGTTCTTCAATTCATCGTCACCTCTTTATGACCTGAATTTGAGTGAAAATCAGCTTTCAGGTCTGATACCAGCAGAAATTGGACAGTTATCGCGATTGCAATTCCTGGACTTTTCAAGTAACAATCTAAGCGGGCCGATACCAGAAGAGCTCGGAGATTGTGGACAACTAGTATCCTTGAAGCTCAGCAGCAACAAATTAAATGAAACGATCCCATTTCAAATAGGAAATCTAGTGTTCCTACTGTATGAGCTAGACCTGAGTCGAAATTTGCTCATTGGAGAGATACCAGCAAAGCTTGGATCTTTAAGATCACTAGTACATTTGAATCTCTCTACTAATAACCTCTCTGGTCCGATACGATCTGCTTTGCAGGGTATGATAGGCCTTGTGTCAGTCGATATATCACATAACAATTTTGAAGGTCCCCTTCCGGATACTACTGCCTTCAAAAATGCTGCTGCTGAGGCTTTGGCAGGCAATTCAGGTTTGTGCGGCAAAGAAATGCAAGGTCTGAACCCTTGCAGTAGGTACTCTTCCCCGTCCAACAATAGTAAAAGCAGTGCTCGGAAACTGATCGTGGCAATAGTCATTCCAATAGCTGGTATTGCAGTTGTTATGTTGATTTTTGTCATCATCTTCATCCACTTGTGTAAACCAAAAGAAAATAATGGAAATCTCGAATTAAGCAGGGAGATCACATTTTCAGTGTGGAATTATGATGGGAGGATAACATTCAAAAAAATTATTGCAGCGACGGAGAATTTCAACGAGAAGTACTGTATCGGGAAAGGCAGTCAAGGGAGTGTGTACAAAGTCGAACTTGAGAAGGAGAATGTCATCGCTGTAAAGCGCCTTCACATGTCTGAAGATGGGATTACAGATGCTGGCCGGAAGGGTTTTGAGAGTGAAATTCAGGCACTAACTGAAATCCGGCATCGGAATGTCGTGAAACTGTATGGGTATTGTTCATCGAATAGCTGCATGTTTTTGGTGTATGAGTTTATGGAGAACGGTAGTTTGGGAAGTATTCTGTATAGTGATGAAGGACAGAAGATGCTGGACTGGGAGAAGAGGGTGAATATTATCAAAGGGGTAGCAAATGCTCTATCTTACATGCACCATGACTGTACACCAGCTATCATCCACCGAGACATTTCAAGGAATAATGTACTGTTGGATTCGCAGTTTGAAGCTCATATCTCTGACTATGGGACTGCGCGGTTACTGAAACCAGATGACTCTAACAGGACGACTGCTGTTGGCTCCTATGGTTATATTGCACCAGGTAACCTCTTCCTTTTTGCCCGAAAACTCGTGCAGGTAACATGTTTGTTTAGTTTCCCTGACAAAAAACCCTGAAACTAAACCCTATTGGCCATTTCATTATTGCGTTTTACTTTCAGCTGACGTTTTTAGACAATGGTCATACTGCTACATTTGTATAATACACATGGTAGATAATTTATACACCTCTCTTTTTTTCTTTTTTTTTCTTTTTTTACTTTTATTACTTTCTGCAGAGCTCGCTACAACAATGAAGATGACTGAAAAATGTGACGTTTACAGCTTCGGAGTTCTTGCTCTTGAAGTAGTGATGGGAAAGCACCCGGGTGAACTTCTCTCAGGATTATGGAATGGAGGACATGAAGTACTTCTTGTAAGCTTGTTCGATCAACGGCTTCAGCCTCCAACCAATTCCATAGTCCAAGAAGTAGCTTGGGCAGTGAAGTTTGCCTTGGCGAGCGCACATACAAACCCTAAATCCCGTCCTACCATGCAAAACGTTTCTCGTGAACTATCAAAAGGCTCAAGACCACCTCTCCATGAGCCATTAGACACACTTACGTTGCAGAAATTAATGGAGTTGTGAGAGAATACATTTTAAAGAGTGGTGCTTGTTTGTGTGTGCAATCGTTGATTTCTACTTCAATATGGAACATGGATAAATATTATTTAGTGCTTGTAGGTGTATGTTGGTTGGAGCCTATGACTGGCCCCAAGTCCAATGTGTGCGCCTATGTGTTATGGGATCTAGTTTCTTTATTTTATGTTTTCCCCATTTGTTCCATAGCCTTTTTTTAAGTTTTCCCTTTATATTAAGAGCATATATGTCATTGTACTTTTCTCTTCGTGTTATAAATAAGATAGGGCTGGGTGTCCCAATCCTATGTGCTCTTTTTCCTTCTTCTGAAGTGGTGTGGCTCAATGGAACTTGTAGACGCGTTAAGGCCTGTTTTGGCTAAGTGCCAAAACTAATATGTCAACAATAATGGGCTATGTTTTCAGTCTTGTAGGTGGTTCGATTAATTGAAAATCAATGCTACAAACGATGGTCATATTATCTATTGTTGAGGGAGAGTATATGGCTGCTATAAAAGCTATGAAAAAACCTTCATGGTTAAAAAGCTTCATCAATGAACTTGATTTAGAACAAGAAAGATTTGTGTGTGTGTGTATTCAAAAAGATTCTCAAATTTTCATTGATATGGAGAATTTCTTACAAACTGAGTGGGAGGCTCAGGCCATAAAAAGGGCCCAAGACCCCCTGCTGTACAAGGCATTCACATTCGGAAGGCCCACCCCAAGGGACCCTCCTATCATATAAAGGGAAAACAGGTAAAATACTAAGAGAAACAGACCGCCCCTAAACCTGTCCTATCTAGGACCAGCTCCCCTCGGGCAGGCCGTCTAGAAAATCCTGGTCTGCTGATTAGAACTGCCACAACGAGCTAGGCAATCCACAACAGTATTGGCCTCTCTGGGGATATGTTTGATTGAAATTGTACCTGAGGCTCTAAGGGATTCAAACTGATTTTTCCAATAGTACGCATTCCATAGGAGGTTCCTAGCTGCTGTGGAGAAGAGGCCAACCATGACCAGGGAGTCGCTTTCCATCTCGATTTGTATCTATATATTGTGATAGTCAAAGTGTTGTGCATTTGGTTAACAATCAAGTCTATCATGCAAAGTCCAAATACAAATGATCCAAAAGATTATCTTTGAAGGTACAGTGGTATTGTAAAAGATTCCCACCAACAACAACATAGTAGATATGCTAACAAAACGTAATATAAAATAAAACTTCCTTTAATGTAGGACTTCTCTTAAACTTGACAATGTTACCTAGTAATTGATGACGTTTAAACAGTTATTGTTTTGAGCGTTTTTTTTTTTGTTTTTCACACTATTAGAGAAACTAGTCTTTAAGTATGAGAAGGCTGACATAGACATCTTCTACCAGAACATATATGTAGGAGAGCCATCCCCCCCAACTGCACATGCACAAAAATGTGGGCCCACACAGCTCTAATGTTGTGCCCCTATTGTAACATAGTTTAATGAGAGGATTTCATAAGTTACGACCATATTTTACTTCTTTTTTGCTCACATCTTGCAAAAAATTTCACTGCATGCACTGCACGGGAGTGTTCAATTCTCAACTTATTTGAAATTTTTGTGTTCTTTTTAGGGCCTTCTAAGGTGGCGAAGTAAATAAGGTTTCTTTTTTAATAATAGACGAGTTTGATTGACACTTGTTTGGTATCATATGACTTATTATTTGTAATTCTATCACTTTGACTAAAAGTATATATAATATTCTTAGTAAAAATTTAAATGACTCCAGTAAACTCCTCCAAATCTTTACTCGTTGGTGGACCAAGCTTTCTGGGTTACTGATTTTTGAAATGCGCTCAAAAGCATTGGAACTATTCTTACATAAAATATGACAATTTGGTGTGGATCAACAGCAAGAAATCAAGGCCCAAAAGTGACATCATGAGAAGGAACTAACATTTCAACACCTACATGCATCTCACATTTCAGTTGAAAATGGCTTTGATGATATATATATAACTTATAACCCAAACCAATAACCAGTTATATAACTAACTCAAACCACTCAAGACACTCGTATCACACGCTTTCTATCACGCACGTAACATGCCAGCGTGTGTACCTTGTGGACTTTGGAAAGCCCTGGTTACAACTTACATTAATAAACTCCTGAAACAGCTGAGAATGCCATCTTTATGAACTTTTAGTCATCCAAACACTTTCCTGCTTCCAAAACAAGCTCTTAAGCAACATACCATTTAATAGTTGAATAATTTGCAATAGATTCTTGTAGTAATACTTGAGTTTAATTTCTGAATAATACTCAAATTATTTGTAGGTTGTTCATTAATTAGAAAATCATATATGATTTCTGGGATGTTTAATCACAGTAAAGTTTTCAAAATCATGAAACTGTGCTCGCCTGCCACGATACAGAAGACCCCCTCACGGTACAACACAGAGGAGCCCAAGATCCGCTAGTTTTCTATGTTGTATTAAGAGTAGTAGAAATTCCAAAATCAGAAATTATTTTTCTTTGGTTGCCCATTAGCCAAATGGAGCCTAAAGTAAGTCATTGGTTGCCCACCAACATATAAACACTCCATTGCGATAAGATATAAAGTATCATCCAAAATCAATATGTATTCCCCGACAACAACGTACCAGTGGTCATTATTGACAGTACTGGCTCAAAACAGGGCAATACAGGACCAAGGTTTAGAGTATCATCCAAAACCAGTATGTATCACCTGATGTATACCATGGTATTGTCCATGAGCTGTATCCTAATATATGCCATACGTACTACCCATATCCCATCTTGAACCGATATTGGCAGTGAATAATAAGATACACCAAAACCAATTTTAATCCTTGATTGTGCCTGCACAGTATCATATCATCCAAAAGGCACAATTTAATCTGCTGAAAAAGTGTAATTTGCTGCTGCAGAGATCAGAGTGTTGAATCACCTTATCTTGTAGCCCACCTAATGAGTGGACCATTGTGGTTTTGGGCAACCCTTAGGAGGCCTGAACTGCCATCATGCCTGGGGGTGTAAATCGAGTTGAACCGAGTCGAGCTGGCAGCTCAGCTCGGCTCGGCCATTAGCTGACCCCAGCTCAAACTCGGCTCGGTCCTGGAGCCTGAATGGCCAACTCAGCTTGGTTCGGTCAGCAACTCAGGCTAGTTCGAGTCAAGTTCGAGCCGAGTTTACCTGTGCAGCATTTTCACAAACATATGGACTGCACCTTTAAAATCTCACTATATGTAAAACAGCAATAGTGGTTTTACAGGTATTTTATCAAACACTTTCTAAGCAACATAAAAATCAAGAAAAAAAGGGTATTTGTTTCATGTACATACTTTCCTTGCCACCAGCCACACTTCATTGAGTCATTTCATCAAACAGTTGGTGAGCAACATCAATATTAAAGTAACCAAGTCGCCGAACTAGTTCAATCCGAGTTCGATTCAAGTTGGGTTCTAGTCAAGTCGAGTCGAGCTGGGACCAGCTCGAAATCCTTTTCAAGCTAAAAAAATCAGCTCAACTCGACTCGAACTCAGCTTTGAACCAAGTCAAATCGAGCTTTTTCGATTCGAGTCGAATCAAGCGAGCTAACCGAGCTAGCTTGGTTCGTGTACACCCCTAGTCATGCCACGTTGGCATTTGTAGGGATGCAACTTGGGTAGGGCTCAGCATGAACCATATTATGTGTATTTCAACAAAAATTATGAGTTTTTTGGAGCTAAAGTGTTAGTTTGATTTATTGTCCTTACGTGCTTTTCTTTAGCCTTACATTGAATAAAATGTGAGACAAAAAAAGAGCTTATATATTTTTTCTCAACATAAACTTTTGTTCAGTATGTTGAATTATGCTCAAGCCCATATGCGCACAAAGGGAGTGCAACCGATGGGAAATTTGGGTGGCTTCTTTGATTAGAGTCTTGTTCAGCTAGGTTTTGTCCAATTTTGTAAAATATTTTTTATCCATTGCTTTGATCATAACCGTTAGATGTAGCCTCCGTTTTCATCTTAAAACAACATCAGCTTCTTTGTGGGCAAAAGAAAAACTCAGTACAGTGCTGTGTAGTGTCATGTTGATGTTGTTTTTTTACCGGCGAGTTCACGTTGTGTGGGAACATTGCTAGGGAGTTGTATCTTGGGAGATAGCAGCGTTGACGACCTTTTACATCAGTACTCTGCATCGAGAGGTGCAAACTATCTCAAACATAGTGACGCGTACGCGCCTCGACCCAACATTCATCTGATCGTACCACTTACTCATATCTGCATAAAAGGTGTGGGGTTCCTAAGCACAGATTCCTTCCCGATGAAAATTTCACGTTTATTTTTGCAATAATCCTACCAAACCTAACTCCTTCAACCTTTTGCCACACCTTACCTAAAATTTTGGTCAGGTTGTGTTGAGGTTTGGGTGGGTTAGGGCTGAAAACTCTCTGCATAAAAGGTGTGGGGTTCCTAAGCACAGATTCCTTCCCGATGAAAATTTCACGTTTATTTTTGCAATAATCCTACCAAACCTAACTCCTTCAACCTTTTGCCACACCTTACCTAAAATTTTGGTCAGGTTGTGTTGAGGTTTGGGTGGGTTAGGGCTGAAAACTCTCAACTTCACTCTAGGTTGGGTTCAGCTCATGTTGAGGCCTGGATGAATCCAGACCAAACCCAAACTCGGCCCTATATTACATTACTGGTATAAAATATTATATCTTTGATAAACGTATTGTATGAGATTCTAAATATCTACAATTAGTATAGGACTATTCCGAGTACCTTGGAACCCAACCCAAGCTGCCCAACCTGAACTAACAAAGAGATAGGTTAGAGTTAAGGATATTGTACATCATGTTGGGCTTGGGTTAGAACTTGGGTAGGATCGGGACTCTGGTCAATGAAGCTTGATGTTGCGTTCGTAAGGGTGGCAATAGCCGGGTAGCCCGCCCAACACGACAAGCTGGACCCAACTTTGGGCTGGGCTTGGACCATATGGCATGGCCCATCTACCAGGCTTGGGCCTCATCACTTGCCTCGCCTTGTTAATTCTCAGGTTGGGCAGAGGCTCAAGTGATTTTAGCCCGGCTTGGCGTTGCACGCCAACTTTCTAAGTACATGTGTTAGATCCTAACAATACGTCATCCCAGCCATCAGATGTTGGTTTCATTCTTCTAAAATGTTTATTTATTTGTGCAAGTGTAGCCTCCTCTATCAATGGATAGATTAATAAAAATCAAGCAAAAAATAGTGATTTTATCAATTTTTTAGCTGGGTCATGGCCCAACCATTTTTTCAGGCTAGCTATGCTAGTTCGTTACCAGGCTCAGGACTTGGGTCTTTAAAGTGTTGGGCTGGAGACAGGCCTAACCTAACCTGGCCCATTGCCACCCATACAGGTATGGCTCAGGTTAACCCTCAACGTGACCTGTCACCCGAGTTACACATCTAGGTACTTTGTTCTTTGATTCACCTAATGGAGCTTTCCTCGTGCAAATTGCTTTAAGCATTTCTTTAGTAGAACTATCTTTCAAATGATGTTTGGCTAACTGAGATTTTTTTATTACACGACGCAACTAAAATATTGTCACGTTTTGCCACTTAATGTTAACTTCACCAACCTTTTTCATTGTATGTACTCATGATCCGGGTCTGAAATTATAAACTGGCCACATAGGCTACTTTTTACATGGTTGAGACCTAGGTTCCCGGCAATGGCCACCTACGAGTTGGGCGTTCCAACAGACGGTTCATATGACATCAATCATGGTTGTGAAGGTGTTTTCGACAGGGATGTTTAGGTGTCGTCCAAAAATAAGCATTAATGCATTTTCTATCTCACGTGTCCACAATTATCTGATCCAACAATTAATATTAGAATGAAGATTGCCCATCACCTAAGCATCAAAAGGGCCTTTTCACCAGAAATAGAGAGGTGATCCTTTCTAATGGTGGAGTGTTGGATGAACGGTTCAGAATATTCTTGAGTTCATGGCACACATTTGCGTTTGTGCTAGAGGCGGACGCATGCTTATTAATCCCGTTTTGGGTAACTTGTTCCTTTTTTGTTTTTGTTTTTGTTTTTTTTATCTTCCAACTTACAATTCTATATCACATAATGGGATTATAGTGGATTTTTCCTCGTGATGTTTATACTTTGTAGGGCTATGAAATCCAGGATTCATGATAGATTTAATTTGGATTCCTCGATGTTAGGTGGACAACCCTAAAAACCTAGCTAGGACACTAATTACAGGAGCGGGACCAGCAATGAGGTGGGACCCTGACTATAGGGCCTGCCTCGATGTATGTCCACTCTGTCCACCTATTTTGCTGGCTTATTTTAGGTAAGCGTCCAAAAAATGAAGCAGATACAAGTTTCAGGTGAAGCATTCCACATGAAACAGTGATTATTGACCAATAAAATCCTGCTGTGGGCTACAAAAGTTTTGTATCAAGCTGATATTTGTTTTTTTTTCTTTCATCCAGGTCTATTTGACCTTATCAACAAGAAACATTGGTCATTGAACGCCCACCATTGAAAACTTTCTAGGTCCAACCTGAAACTTGTATGTGATTCATTTTCTGGATGATTACCTAAAATAAGCAAGCAAAACAGAAGGATGGAATAGACATTCAATGAATACTTCAAGGTGGGCTCTACAGTCAGGGTCCCACCCACATAGCTTGTTCTGGGGTTGCAGCTAGCACCAAGTTGTACTCTATGTATCTTGCCCTTGTACCTCTCCAGATTTGTAGAAGTAAGACCTATTGTGGGGTGATCCAGGTTATTGCTGGTTGGCCATGGCCCCATCTTCTATGCCATGTTATGAACAGTTAGAATCTTCTAATTTGGAAAACCTTTCGGCTGCCTCTTCCAGGTTCTGGCCTAGAGCAAGCCACCATGGCCCCAACTACAAGCTCGGTCATCTTGGTAAGTTTGAGCCTCGCCCATTCAGTTCCATGGCCTGAAATTAGGCCACTGCTCAGCCAGGGAACGAGAATTTCAGACCCACGTCTGACACATGACAATTGTAGAGCCTGTACGTGGGCTAATATCGAAGTTGAAGCCCAAGCCGGCCGTGAAATTAAGCTCATGTAAAGCCCATTGGATCTGATTTGTAGCCAAGTGACGCAGGGATGAACGTGATGAGGATAATACTCCGAATCCACTGAGCTTCTCTGGACTCCTCATAGAGACTTCTCGAATCCACGAGGAAAGAATGCAGAAAATAGAAACAAATTCTAATAAATTCGAAACTGATTAATTAATTAATAAAAAGGAGTTCACATAAATAGGGATACCAAGCAATAGGAAAAAAATCAGAATCAAACTACAACTAAAACTCCTAGAATTCGTGACTTACCATAAATAATAAACTTACTATTTATAGACGGTCGTAATGTCTATTAGTGCGCAAGGTTTTCGGCCAAAAATAGTAAGTGTCCTATTTGGCTTCACCAAACTGTTCTTCCTAAATTATTCTAAGCTCTTTTCACATTGGGTGCAACTCCTAAAGCCCAACGGATGAAGAGTTATAATCAAACTAAAACTTACTATTTATAGTAAAAACGAAATTAAAGAAGGAAAACAACCATCGATCCAGGGGTTTTTCGCAATTCCGGGCGTTGCAACCCAGCATAGCTGGGTTAGTTGGCTAAAGTAGCTCATTCTACCCCAAAATCATATATTTTACGTCACCTAACTCATTCCGGATTGTGAGATACGCCCGATCTAAGGTCCGACAGTCTGGATCACTTCTATCGTCGACCGGGCCTTTTCTGATCCATCTTGGCCATGTAACTGTCCGCGAACTGCTCTACATCACCAAGCTCGGTTCATGCACCTAGCTGATGAGACTTCAAGCATGGCATTTCAGTCCTTACCTTTTAAGGCGTTATTCATTACCTGATAATATGAGTTTGCGTGTACCATGCGCCTGGAGCTTTGCTTGAAGCTATAGAAGGTTTGTTTTTGAACCGTGCTAACCTAACTATGTATTGTACCTACAACTAACCGTACAGCACGTGGGGGACAATGTGCATGAGATCCAACCCGTCCATCATGTGCATTGCCTCATGTTCACTCTGTACCCCTAAAATCAAGCCTGTCCATAGCTCATGAAGGCTACCATAGAAAAAGTTGGGATGGGATGTCCACTATTAAGTGGGTATGGAGCCCATCATGGTTTGTATATGACATCCAATCCATTCATCTAATACAAATCACCAAGGATGAAAGGACTATCAAGAATCTAAGGTGAGCCATAATTATAAGTTTTAGGCATGATTTTAATACTATTGCCTACTGCGGCGGTCAATTTTGAGTTCCCGGTTTTTTCTTTTTTTAGTTTGATGTTTTGGGGTAAAGGCCAAACATTAGATAGTGCACCTGATAGATGGTGTGCATCTCATGCACATGAAGTTGTTCTCTCCAAAAGAAGCAGGCACGGTCTACATTCCTGTGCATAGCAACTTTTTTATTTTTTTCTTACACTTATATAGCACTGATATTTCTCTTTTCTTTGTAAAATATACTACTGATTTTGGTCCATATGCATTTCTTTCACTATTTTTTCATAGCTAAATTGATTAAACAAAATCAATTCAATTACAGCTATAACAAAATATGCGATGATGGTTATTGCTAACTCATTTTTATTTTTATTTTTGTATTTAATCATAACCAAAGGTTTCACTTTATGTTGATCAATGGACCACCATTGAATTTATTTCAATACACAGATCTTATGTGTCCATGAACACAAATTTCACCACCAAAACACCAAATATGCACACCATGACATGAAGATGTATAGATGACATAAACATTCACTTCAATGAAATGTTATTGCAATGACTGTTTAACATTGGTATTGTGGATCGAGCTGATTTTTGTGATTGAAGGTAACCAGAGGGGACACATCATATGAATGGGTTGGATGTGATAAATACACAATGCAGGCCCCATATCTTCACCAGGACCACCTTAAGCCTAAAGGTTACCACTTTCATTTGATTACCCCAATTAGATGCCAAACCCGATTTGTAGCCGGGCCAAATACATGGACTCCAATGTCACCCAATTAATCAATCACGCCCAAAATCTAGCTCACGGTTAAATTAAATTGGGTCGGACATTTCGTATATCCAAGTATCTAAGTATCCATTGAAATCATTTCTATCTGAATGTGAACCCTCTGGCATTGCACAAGAAGAGCATAGAACTCTTGAAAGAGAGTGACCCTTTTCGACCTACTAACATTTCAACGAACAATTAATTGCTGCCATGTTTCCTACATCTGTCTTTCTCATGAGAGAAGACTAAAGGTTAGCAGAGATTAATCAATGATCAAATGCAATCAATGGTTGAAATATGTGTGAACTGCCATGCGTGTATCTCAAATTCAAACCATCCAAGTCGAAGGCACCGGTCCATTGTAAATTTTTGACCTGTGACTCACCTAAAGTTCAATCCTGATTGTGATGGCTTAACTTGAGTCTATCTAAAATGCTACAGGAGAAGGGCATGTTTGTGGTGGGACCGACCGTGTGCATCACGGCCTACAGCTGCCATTTTATCCACGTCCATGAAAAACCCAAATTTTCTATTATATGAAATGTGGCAATTGGTGTGTATCAACAGCAAGAAATCAAAGGCCAAAAGTAATATCAGAAGTAACTCACATTTCAATAACTACAGGCAACTTATATTTGAGTTGAAAATGGCTTTGATGATATAACTAACCCAAACGAATAACCATTTGATATGTGTCCTTGCCGTAATTCTAAATAAAGGAAACCACTCTTTACAGTCTGAAGTATCATCTGAAACCAGTATATATCACCTGATACATGCTGGTACTGTCCATGAACCATATGAACAAGACGCCTATATAGACCATACGGGGCATACAACCCCATATTAATGGTGAAGGATATAATACCCGATATTTCAAACCTTGTACAGGACAATACAATTCCCTATTGGTTGTGAATAAAACATTGGACCAAAACCAATTTTTAATCTTTGATTGTGCCAAGCAGTATCATAAACCATCCAAATGGCTCAATTTAATCAGCTGAAAACGAGTGATTTGTGGCTGCAGATATCAGAAAGTTGAATCGCCTTAAGATGTTATTAACCCGTACCTAATGAGTGGACCATCCTGGTTTTGGGCAGCACCTGTTTACGCCACACCTATTAGGTTATCGGAAGTCCTAAAAGACGGTCACACACCAGAGTGGCATTTGTAGGGATGCAACTGGAGCAGGGATTAACACGAACCTGGCTCACCCGACTTGATATTTCAATCATGTTGTGTTAAGGTTGGAGTGGGTTCAGGATGAAAACTCTCAACTTGAAACTAGGTTGGGTTCAGCACGAGTTGAGTCCTTGACGCCAGACCCAACCCAAATCGAGCCTATATTACATTTATGGTATTAATTATTATATTTTTGATAAACGTATGGTATGAGATACTAAATATCTACAATTAGTAGAGTACTATTCCAAGTACCGAGGACCTTACCCAAGCTGCCCACCTGACCTAAAGGCTTGGGCCCCACTTACCTGGACTAACTAATTTTCAGGTTGACCAGGGGCTTAAAGTCATTTTAACCACACCTAACTGTTGGGGATTTTGACCTGCGGAATCACACAGATCTAGATCTAGGATAGCAATCCAATGGCACCAAGCACACAAGAGAACACACAGATTTAACGTAGAAAACCCTTGCGGGAAAAAACCACGGCACAAAGCGACAGATCACCACTATGAAGATAAAAATTACAAAGAGAGAGGACTTACCCAATTCGAACATCCTCGAATCTCACCCTTCCCTTCCCTTTGATAACCCTAGAACCCTTTAGAAAGCCTTAGCATACATTACCATTATCTAGAAAAACTCTAGGAACACCTATTTATAGTTTAGGAAACTTCCCTTCCGCATTGCAGTTGCGAAAGGACTCAAATCCGCAGTTTTACGCAAAATCGCGGAACAAACTGCATAACCTATGACTAGTCTAGTCGAGTCTTCGACTGGTCGTAGGACCCCTTCGACCAGTCGAGACATCCCTTCGACCAGTCGTAGCTACAGTAAAAAACAGCAAAAACTCGCTGGACTTTGAGTCGTACCAGGGCTCGAACCTACGACTGGTCGAGTGTCTCCCACGACCAGTCGAAGCTTCCCACGACCGGTCGAACAACCTCAAAACCTTCAGATTTAAGACTTTTCTCAACAATCTCCACCAAGTCTTCAATCTTCAACCGTGTAGCTCATTGACCTCTTTTCTTATCTCTGCTTCACATCATAACTCAAGATCACACTCCGTCCTTCTTTTCCGCCATTGCCAAGCCCAGAGAAGTTTCACAGAACTTGAACTTCTCTACAGGAATTTCTTGTTGATCATGTCTGCCGGATCTAAATCCACATGCCCAACCACCTTTGCTCCTGTCTTCACAAAAGAATGGCGTAGTCTTCTTACCATCTCACCGCTATCCAATATTGCTTACCAGGGTACTTGCTCACAACACTGATAGACTGTAAAATAACCGGTCTAATCCAGACCATGGCGTACACTACCCAACGCATTCGAATAAAGCTCATGAGATATCCTGCTTTTCCTCATCTGTTTTGGGACATGTCCTTAGGAAAACTTGAGGAGAGACGCATAGGGAACGCTCTCTGGCTTTACCTGGCCCATCACATCCTTGATCAATACCTACACACAAGGTATTCCTCCTGTGATTACCAAAGCCTACTCCTCCTTCAGTCTCAATGCCGAGAACCATCTTTGCAGCCCCCCGATCCTTCATCCTGAATGTCCCACTTAACCGAGTCTTCAGTACATTGATTTCAGACATGTCATAATTGGCGATCTACATGTCATCAATTCCTGACTCACCATAAAGGAATCAAACTACTGCCTAGGCGACAAGTCGAACTACAACCTCCTGCAAAGTCTTTTCTCAGCCCCTTTAACTTCGAACCGCTCTAGTTGCTTCATTTAGATCTGCTCTTCACTTTCCCTTATAGAAGTGCAGACTCCACATCCATCCTTCCAGCTCAAGATCACGTTGGCTAACCAGCGCCAAACACGGATTTAATAGACACCTGCTATACCGTCGGCGTGAATATCTCTGAGAAGTCGATCTCTTCTCTCTGAGCATAATCCTTCACTACCAACATCGCTCTGTATCTATGTTGTATCCTCCTGAAGATCCACATGCATCCAACCGCTCTCTAACCCACTGGAAGCTCCACCCGCTCCCATATGTCGGTCCGGTACAACGAATCCATCACATCACCCATAGTCACCTTCCACTTCTCAGCACCAGGCTCACCTAGAGCTATAAGAATAGAAGGTGAATCCTTTACGATATTGGAGTTGTCCATGTACCACACCGATATCCTGCGATCATGCCGTGTAATTCTTCTCACAGGTGGCTGCTCCACCTGCTTTGTATCCTTGTCTGCACGTCTCAGCCTTCCTGTTCCACCCGCTCATGTGGCCATATCCAATATGTCACACACGTGCAAAGGTGAAATCCGCTACATCCACTGCAGCTCCACCGTTTGAAGTACTCACAATCAACTTGTACAAGTTACCGAGTCGTTGTGCTTTCATGATTACCCGTGCCCCATTAGATACTTTAAGAGCACCATCAATACCTGTGTACTTGCATCATTTTGCCTCAAGTACACCAAGAGAAACCAGATTCTGCTTCAAATCAGGAACGTGCTTGACATTAGTCAGGGTACGCTCCACCCCATCAAATATCCTGATGGGCACCGAACCAACAGCCACAACATTACAGGCAAAGCCATTGCCCATAAACACCTGTCCACCATCGCACTCCCTGTAGCTGGTGAACCAACTCCGATGAGGAGTCATGTGAAAGATGCCCCTGTGTCTAGCATCCACTCGTCCTTACGATCATCGTATGGCCGCTTGATAGTAGACACAGATAAAAATCACCATCACATCTATCTGACGTGGTAGCGTTGGCCTCCCTGCATGAAGCCTCAGAATCTTCCATCTTCGATTTAGGATTTTCACAATCCCTCTACACATGTCCTTCCTTCCCACAGTTCCAGCACTTTACCTTCTCCTTGCCCTTGCCCTTGGATTTGGATCTAAAACCTGAAGAACCTGTACATTGTTCAGAATTCTTACCCACTGTAAACAGTGCATCAGAAGATGTCCCCATGTTACTGTTTAGTTGTCTCATAGCCTTCCCTTAAAGAGCCGAGATAACGGTATCAACACTCAGGGTTTTGTTCGTGCTGCACATAGTGTCTTTGAATGCCTCAAAAGACGTCGGGAGAGAATTCAACAACATACACGCCTGTTCTTCATCTTTCATCACTTCCTTCATATCCAGCAATTTGCAAACTAATTTATTAAAGTTGCTGATGTGAGCCTCCAGATCTCCACCCTCTGCCATCTTGAAGTTATACCACTATCGCTTCAAGTGCAGGCGATTTTCAGAGGACTTCTTCGCATAAACATCCTCTAACTTCGCACATAACTTAGCTGCAGTTTTCTCCCTCATGACGTTGTAGAGAACCTCATCCGTGAGACATAAACAGATGGATGATAATGCCTTCTTATCCAGAGTATTCCAATCACCATCAATCATAATGGACTTCCGCTCCTCAAGAGCACCATCTTCGCCTTGCTTTATTAAGGAACTCATCATCTTGATCTTCCATAACTCAAAATTATTTTTTCCTGAGTACTTCTCAATATCATACCTAGCGCTTGCTATTATTACTAATCCCTCAAATTTAGATATGTGCCCCAACCTGGCTCTGATACCACTTGTTGAGGATTTTGACCTGCGGAATCACACAGATCTAGATCTAGGATAGCAATCCAATGGCACCAAGCACACAAGAGAACACACAAATTTAACGTGGAAAACCCTTGTGGGAAAAAACCACAGCACAAAGCGACAGATCACCACTATGAAGATAGAAATTACAAAGAGAGAGGACTTACCTGATTCGAACAACCTCAAATCTTACCCTTCCCTTCCCTTTGATAACCCTAGAACCCTTTAGAAAGCCTTAACATACATTACCATTCTCTAGAAAAACCCTAAGAACACCTATTTATAGTTTAGGAAACTTTCCTTCCATATCCCAGTTGCGAAAGGACTCAAATCCGCAGTTTCGCGCAAAATCATGGAACAAACTACATAACCTACAACTAGTCTAGCCGAGTCTTCAACTGGTCGTAGGACCTCTTCGACCAGTCGAGACATCCCTTCGACCAGTCATAGCTACAGTAAAAAACAGCAAAAACTCGCTGAACTTTGAGTCGTGTCAGAGCTCGAACTTACGATCGATCGAGCGTCTCCCACGACCAGTCGAAGCTTCCCACGACTGGTCAAACAACCTCAAAACCTTCAGATTTAAGACTTTTCTCAACACTAACCTGGCCCAACCTGACTTTATATGCCCGATCCTACAAATATGCCATTCCAACTATCAGTTACGCAATCAATCATATTGAATATATACTGTTGTGGGTAAAAATGCACTGACAAGGACGACTCAAGACAGGAGGATGGCTCCCATCAAAAGGCTTGCTAAGTAATGGCTCACTTAATCTCAAAGGTCGAGCTAGATCCAACTAGCATCAACTACAGCCTCAATTCAAGAGTGACTCCGACCTCATTCTAACAGACCTCGAGATGACCTCGAGCTCAATCTCAACTTCGGTCCGTCGGAGTATGAGGTCAAGCTCAGCCCAAGTTTAAAGTCGAGCTTGGCCTTATACCTCGGCGTACTTGGCCGCCTACCGCCTGGAACCTACCAGAAGAACCTCTAGATTCTCTCCAAGAATCTCGGAAGAACAACCGCACTTCCTCAAAATCAGCTTCCTACTGTGATACAGTATCTGATGATGAATTCATTGTTATACCAAGCAATGCCTCCGAGGGACCTATATATACATGCCATCTCCACAAAGAAAGGTACGCACAATCTCTAGCCTAAAATTCATTAATTCGACTAGACCCAGATCCTCTATCTCACTTAGGCATCGGATGGTCCCCTACGCTATCCAAGGTCTCCTTTGTCTGTTCCTTGTACAGATACACGAAGGTTCAAGGAAGGCTAATCAGATTTCTGCATCAACATATACTATTGGTTTTATTCTTTTAAAATATTTGTTTACTTGTGCATTTGTGGGCCACTTGATCCATGAATATATTAAAAACATTAAAGAAACGGGGATTTTATCAATTTTGGGCTAGGCGGGGGCTGCTATTTTTTATTCCATGCCAGACTTGGCCTTTGGTATTTGAAAGTGCCGGGACGGGACCTGGTCCGGTTGACCCTCAACCCGACGTGATCCACCCAAGTTACACCTCTAGCTATTTGTTCTTTGATTCACCTAATGGAGCTTTCCTGGTGCAAATTGCTTTAAACATTTCTTTAGTGGAACTACCTTTCAAATGATGTGTAGCCCACTGAGACTTTTCTTTTTACCACATGTCACGCGTTTTGCCACAAAAAAGAATGTTGACCTCACCTACCCTCTTTGATGTATGTACTCATGATCCAGGTCTGAAATTATTACCTGTCCACTTGGGCCATTTTTTACATGGTTGAGATATAGGTTCCAGATAGTGGCCACTGATCTAGGTTTCATGCGAACGAGTACATTCATCAATGATGGTTGCGAAGGTTAAGGGCTGTTTAGGTGCCATCCAAAAATAAGTATTAATCCATTTTCTCTTGATAGTCGCTCACGTGTGTCCGCAAGTCTCCGTAGTGAACCAACGGTTAATATCCAAGTGACCTAAGCATCAAACAGACCTTTTCACCAGAAAGGGATGGAGAGTTTGGTGAACGGTTCCGATTCTTGGTATATGGCACACATTTGCACGTGTGCTAGAGGCGGATAAATATGGTTATTTTAATGCGGTTTTGGGTAACTTAATCCTTTTTTAATTTTTTTAATCTTCCGGCTTACAATTCTACATGGGGTTTAGTGGGAGCGGATTAGGTGAGACCCAGGATCCACAGAGGTGGGTTGGACACTGACTGTGGGGCCCACTGTGATGTATGTGACTACATCCACACGGTCCATCCGCATTGAAAGCTCAATTTAGGGGGGCGTGATCCAAAAAAAGACCCAGTTCCAGTTCCCAGATGGACCATAGTACAGGAAACAGTGATGATTGATCATTAAAAACTTCTTGTGGGCCACAAAAGCTTTGTATGAAGATGATATTTGTGTGGTTTCTTCATCTAGGTGTTTGTGACCTTCTCAATAGGTTGGTTGGAAGAGAAACATTCCCGTGGAATCCATGAAGTTTTTAATGGTGGGGATTAAATCACGACTGTTTCCAGTTGTGTGGTCCACTTAAGATTTGATTCAGCTTTATTTTTTTGATAATGTTCTAAAATGATCTTTGAAAATGGTTGGACGGTGTGGATTTAAGGCACATACATCACTGTGATCCCCACAGTCAAGGGTCCCACCCACCTAGGTGGATCCAGGGTCTCACCTATTCCGCTCCCGGATTTGGTAGATTTTTCCTCGTGATGCTCGTACTTTGTAGGGCCACGAAATCAGCATTCATATATTTGGATTTGACGGACAACCCTAAAAATCTAGGATACTAATTAGAGTTCTTCCCACATGGAAATTGTCTAGTCTCTTGCCTAATGGCTATGTATATTGACCTTGTACCTCCCTAGATTTGTATCATGTGGGATGATCCATGGGCCCATCTTCCATGCCGTGTTTCAAACAGCTTGGATCTTCCATCTGAAAGACTTTTGGGCCGTCTCTTCCACATGTGCTGGCCTATCATTTCTGATTTATATATCATACCACCATGGCACCCGACTACAGACTCGGCTACCTTTGTAAGTTTCACCCTGGCTCATTCAGTTCCATGGCCTGAAATTAGGCCAGTGCTCAGCTATGGAACGTGAATTCCAGACCCAGGTCCAACACAGGACAATCGTAGAGCCTGCACGTTGGATAATATCGAAGTTGAAACCCAAGCTCGTCTCATTTATTTACTAAGCCCTGCAATTAAGACCAGGTAAGGTCCATTGGATTTGATTTGCAGCCAAGCACGGTTCATACTCCTAGCTGATGAGACTTCAAGCCTACCCCTGAAATCATATCCTTTCAAGACGTGATTCGCCACCTGATTATATGGGATTCTACGTGCGCCATGCACCTGGAGCTTTGCTTGAAGCTACAGAGGCTTGTTTTTGAACCGTGCTAACCTGACTATGTGTTGTGCCTGCTCCTAACCAGGCAGCACATGGGAGACAGTAGGCAGGAGATCCAACCCCGTCCATCATGTCCGTTGCCTTCAACCAGTAACCCAAAAAAAAAAAAACCGGTCCACATCTCATGTAGGCCACACCATAAGGAAGATTTGGGATGGGATGCCCACCATTTGTTGAGTATGGGGCCCACCATGGTTTACATATGCAATCCAATATGGGCAAACCCATAACCTGTGTATTGAAACTCTCGTGAGTCTACCATTGATCCATGAGATGGCACCCATTTTTGTATTTAATGGTTACGATGAAAGATCGACTACCTCAAATTCATTTCAACTTCACCACCAAAACGCCAATTTTGTGGATGACACGAAGATGCAAAGATGACATAAACATCCACTGCAATGAAATGTTATTGGCGGCCACATAAGCTCGGTACCACTGGGGCATAAACATCCACTTCAATGAAATGTTATTGCGACTGTCTAGTGATGTGACTGATGCTTGAGATCTTCAATTCAAGGTTGGCGGCCACGGAAGCTCAAAACCATTGGGGCGAGTTTGTATGCTCTGTGGAATTGAACTACGAATATTAATTAGCAAAGTGGGGAATGGCCAAATGGCAATTTTCTAAACATTGGTACCGTGGGTTTTAAGTTTTAAAATCATGATTATTTTTATAAACTTAGACGTTAAAGAAACGACTTGGGACTGCTTCATAAAGAGTATGTCTGATGTATGGCCGCCCCACCATGATATGTACATGACATCCAATCTGTCTCTCATTTGTGCCCCTAATTCCCTCCCAGTGAATAAAAATCAGACTGGTCCAAAACTCAGGTGGGCCACACCATGGAAATTTTGGGATCGGATGCCCACCATTAAAGAAAAAAAAATTCTAATTGTGCGTAGACTCCACCATCATTTTCATGTGCCATCCAATCCATTCAGATAATGCACCACACCAGGATGAATGAATAATTTAAAAATCAGGCCACTCCAAAACTCAGGTGGGCAACCTCATGTGATTTTTAAGGGTTTTAGGTATGATTTCACACTTGAGGCTTACCTAAGTTTCGGTTCGGTAGGAGGTCTGGGTGCCATGAGAACATAAAAGGGGGCTCACGTGATAGGTGGATTGGACGTCATGCACCTATAATGGTGGCCCCCACGTTGCTTTGTGGAGGGATTCGGATTGGGTGGTGACCAACACCACCCATTTAGATGGTGGAAAAGCTGTTGGCCCTACCACGATGTACGTGTTTTACTCCCATCCATGATCCATTTTTCCAACTCATTTTAGGGCATGAGCGTAAAAATGAGGTCAGTCCAAAGCTCAAGTGAACCACACCACGGAAAACCAGTATGGATTGAACATCTACTCTTGAGTGTTTCTTTGGGGGCCACGGAAGTTTTAGATCAAGCTGTGTTTTCCTTAATTTCATTCTTATCTATATTAACTTATGAAAACAAACATCACTGTAGGCATAGGAAAGTTTCAACGGTAGGTTTCATTATCTTTACTGTTATTTCCGTGTTGTGGTCCACTTAAGCTTTGGATTTGCTTTATTTTTAGGCTCATGCCGGACAATGAATGGGCAAAATGGATGGCCAGAGTAGATAAAACATGTACATCCTGGTGGAGTCCGGGGAGCTTTTACACCAGCTAGTTGGGTGGTGCTGGCCGCTGGGATCACCACCCAATCTTACTCCTTTCCAGTGGATCTGGCCGTGACGTGGATTACCGTGATCCCCAAACGGGCGTTTGTGATGTTTTGGGCATTGTGGGGCCACCATCCATTTTGACAGTTTATTGCGGGGCATGGAACAAAAAATAAGTCAGATCCAAAGCTCAACTGGACCACACCACAGCAAACATTGTTGATTGAATGCACACTGTTAGATAGTTTTTGGGGTCACAAAAGTTCTTGATCAAGCTGATATTTGTCTTTACTTTCATCTAGGTTTGTGTAACCTTCTCAATAGGTTTCGATGGCAAATAAACATTAAGTGAGCTTTAGTAAGTTTTGAATCTTGAGCATTCAATTGACCATTGCTTCCTGTGCTGTGGTCCACTTGGGATTTGGATGTATTTCATTTTTGGGATAATGAGCTAAACTGAGCTGGATCCACGCAAGCCCAACACATCACACACTATTGCACGCTAGTGGTGTTGTCACCGTCTAATCTGTGTCCAAAGGAATCTTGTCAATGGCTCCATAAATTCTCAGCGGGTAAGCACCGTGGAGATCGGTGGTTCGTGGCACACCATGCAATCAGCTTTGCTTGGCGAGCTATTCAGAGGACACGGATTGTTTGCCAAGGGCCTTCTTATGAAGTTCCTGAGCTGGAAGCTAGGTGGGGCTACCATGGTGTTTGTAATATATCTACTCCATCCACTCGTTTTCATAACTCATTTTTACAGCTCATTTTAAGCTGAACAACCATGTTGAAATATTCATAACTCATATCAGTTTGGTATCAGGCTGAGTTTTCCATTGTTTCAGTTCAACTCAATAGGTGTGACCGGCGTTCGAATTATCTTTGATATTATCTTTATCTCCGGCTTAGCGATACTGATAACACTAGTAGTGATACTGATAATGCTAGTAGTATCAGAAAATCTAGGTATTAGCAATATATTGATAAGTATCACCAACATATCATTAATATTGCTAATGTAATCGCCAATATTTTTAACTATGTAAATTATGAGTGTCGCTTGTATTGCCAATACATCAATATCATCAATATATCGCTAATATTTTCAGCTATGTAAATTCTAGGTAATGCTTATATCATAAGTGTATCGACGATATTTCAATAATGTCACTAATGTATTAATATCATTAAAATTTTGTTTATTAGAAAAAAAATATATTTTTTAATTTTTTTTTCCATGGGCATACGGTTGTATGTAGTGTTCAATTTGTCATTGATAATATTGATAATATCTCGATATTATTGATATTGCAACATGTGCAATATTGAGGTCGCAATATTTCGTTTCTTTTTCAATTGTTGATGATTTCTTGGTGAAATATCATATGTTGTTGATATTTTGCAATATCGATGGATGTTTGAAATGAAATATTGGACTGATTTCTTATAACAACACATGCTTTCAGATGGAATGATTAGACTGATTTCTTACAATAACACATGTTTTTAATGCCCTTTTTGCAATTTTTTTTTTTAATTTCTAAATATGCAAGTATGTACATTTTAACATGTCCTGAAGATTCACTGAAAATTCCACCATTTTTTTTTCCATTTTTCTCCACATTTTCGGTTATCAACATTATTACCGGCGATATCGATATTGTTTCCATATCCATAACCAGCAAAACTTGTAACGATACCGATACTTCGAACACTAGGTATGACATTACAAAAAAGTTTGGATGACATATAAACATCAAGGTGGGCCTAAGAAGGTTTCAACGTTAGATATTTCTTTCCTCACTTTTTTTCTCCCACGTGGCTACTTGAGGTGACGGAGTGAATTTGTCACGAACATCGTGCTAGGCCCTCCGTCAAGGAACTTCATGTGAACCTTCAGCATAATCTGCATATGGAAATTATATATTCAGATTTTTCTAGGATGCGGATTTTCTGCAAAAGTCTTTTACAAAACTTTATGGGATGGTAAGCTAAGTAGTTTATTATAATGTTTGTCAGAAATTTACCTGTCCATCCAATTTGCGAGATCATGTTAGGACAAGGGCTAAAACTGAGGTGGATTTAAAACTCAAGTGGACCACATAACAAGAAATACCGGGAATTGAATGTATATATAGTGTTGAAACATTCGTGAGTTACAGAAGTTTTGCATCATGCTAATATTTTTGTGTTTACAGATCATCCAAATAGAAATGACCTTATGAACAGCATGGATAACATATAAACATCATGGTGGACCCACTGTTTCTGTCATGCGATCTGCCTCACTTTTAGGCAAATGATCTGAAAAATGTATGAACGGGTTGGATTTCTGACAAACATCACGGTAGGCCCCATGTAGCTTCTCGAAGTAGGAAGTTCAAATCCGCGTACGATATTTTAGGCAGTCTTCTGGTATACTACCTAGCCAGCTGGGTAGGATTTCTGTGGGGTTACTCGGTGACCTTGTGGGCATTGAAATCGGAAATTTCGGAGGTAACCCGGATTTCTTGTATGGAGAGACTTTTTGGGAAATTTCGCTAGGTAGGGCCCACCGTAATATTTGTGAGAAATCAACCCGTCCATCCGTTTTATGATCTCATTGTAGTACATGTGACAAAAATGAGCCGGAAGTAAGACTCAAGTAGGCTACACAAGAGGAAACAGTGAGGATTGAACGACCAACGTTGAGACATTCGTATAGTCACACAGTTTTGTATCAGGCTAAACTTTTTAGTGTTTTCAGTTCATCCCAATTATAATGACCCTATAAACGGTTTGGATGGCATATAAACATCAAGTGGATGCTAAGAAGGTTTCAATGATAGGCATTTCTTTCTCTTTTGACCTCCCGTGTGGTCCACTTGGTTCTTGGATCCATCTCTTTTTTTGTGGCATGTTATAAAATTAACTAGAAAAATGGACGGACGGGGTGGATTTCACACAAACATCACGTTGAGGCCCAAAGTAAATTTTGGTCTTTTTGTGTGGAGCTATTCAGGGCGCGGATTGGGTACTACCCACCAGCGACTGACTAGAGAGAGACGGTGAGTCTTTGGGGGCCACTGTGATGTATATCCTTCATCCACACGTTCCATCAATTTTGGAAGATCATTTTAGGGCATGACCCCAAAAATGAAGCAGATTAAAGGCTCAAGTGGACCACAGCAGATGAAGTAGTGGAGATTGAATTCCTGCCTTTGAAAACTTTTTAGGGCCCACCGTAATGCTTATTTTCCCACCTGTACGAAGGATAAACATAAATTTCAACTTATTCAAAACTCTTACACCCCATTAACCTTTCAACCTTAGCTTTCGATCCTCATTACTTCTTGTGGTGTGGTCCAATTGAGTTTCGGATTCGCCTCAATTTTTTCGTTCATGTTTTAAAATGATCGACAGCATGGATAAAACATATAAAGCCCGACTGTCCATTTCTAGCTAGGTCCTCGTGTACTTAAACGGTGCCCGCTATTAACCGACTCCTAGGGTCGTTTGGCATCATGAATTGTGGAGGGAGGGTTAAGGAGATTTCAAATCCCCCGGTAAATATGCCACCCTAAAGTAACGGTGGATTTCAAATGCAGGAAGTTGCAAATCCCCTCAAAGAGGAGGTTTGAAATCCAAGGTGAAAGCTTGGATTACAAATAAAATTCTTCCATCAGATGCATGTGTAACATGTGTCGCTAGACTATTAAGCTATTGGGCACATAGCCCACGGGTTATATTCCAAAACAATTAGATTATCAATTGCATCACTTAATTACTTTAAGACAATGATATGTGTCGTCTAAACATTATCCATGTAAATCAACGAATAAAAATTGTTGGTTAGTCACTCAAATGTGATCTTATGCATGTGGCTCATTCAAGACTTGAAATTTCATCATTTTTGTTGGTGCACAAATCCAGTTAGCCCCTTTCTATACCTGTTTACCTGCACGAGAAACGGACAAAGAAGACCCTAGTTAGAGCAAGGAACCCTCTTATGCCTAAGTTAGGACCATTAAAGATACATTATTTATAGCTTCAGGAAATGCGGTGGCGTAGAAGGAATCTCCCTATTTAGTAGGTGCATAATGGATTCAGATCCTGGATTAGTAGGATGATCTTCCAAGATCCTTGGCGAAGATTTCGGGAGTCCGAGCGTGGCACGGATATCCTCCGAGATCCTTAGAGAAGGCCTCAAACGGATCTCTCTTGGGTGACATCTAATTCTCTTAGACTAGCGAAGATGTGCAACGGGAGGCCGAGGTGGCCTTGGCCGACTTGACCTAAGAGTGGCGTACCGCTTTGAGTTATGCCGACCTGGGTCACGCCAACCTAAGTTATACCGATCTGGGCTAAGCCGATCTGTCTCCTTAGTCGAGTAACGGGATAGAATGTTCTTGATGAACTCTAGGGATCTTAGAATTGACGGAGGTAGTGATCTTTCAGGTGTTTGGGCAGGTCGGTAGGTATCAGACATGATGGCGGGTACAATCCCATGCTCAGAACCCGAGTAAGAAGTAAGATCGAGCTCGATATCTCATCACCGTTCCAACCTGGGGAAGTGTGCGAGGTATTGACCTGACCTTCCATCATTGGATTGACAACGAGTTTAATCTCGTGCTCAGAACCCGAGCAAGAAGTAAGATCGAGCTCGGTATCTCGTCACCAAATCAGAACACCTACCGACCTGTCATAACACTTGAAAGAGGACTACCTCTGTCGATTCCAATATCCCCAGAGTTCATCGAGAACATCTCATCCCGCTGCTCAACTAAGGAGATAGGTCGGCTTAGCCCAGATCGGTATAACCTAGGTCGGCGTGACCCAGGTCCTCACGGCCCAAGTCAACATAGCTCAAAGCGGCACACCACTCCTAGGTTAAGTCGGCCAAGGCCACCTCGGCCTCCTATTGCACATCTCCGCTGGTTTAAGATAATTAAATCTAACCCTAGAGAGATCCGTCGGAGGCCTCCTCCAAGGATCTCGGATGATATCCACGACACGCTCGGACCCCCGAGATCTTCATCAAGGATCTTGAAATATCCTCCCACTAATCCGGGATCTGAATCCATCACGCACCTACTAAGTAGGAAGATTCTCTGTACACCACTGTCTCTCCTAAAGCTATAAATAGGGTATCTCTAATGGTGAAAGGTACGTACTATCTTTAGCCCTAAACCTTCAATACTCAATTAAACCTAGATCATGTTCCTGACTTAGGCATCGGAGGTCCCCTTCTCCAGCCAGGGTCTTCCTTGTCCATTCCTTGTATAGGTAAACAGGTCTAAAAAGAGGCTACTTAGATTTCTATATCAACAATTTTCTATAAAGTGTGCATTTCAACGTGCTTATTACAACCATTGTGTCAAACATTACATACATACACTAATTAGAGATATTAATGTTGATTTAATTAATAAATTAAAACCCCTGTAAATATATTATACATAGCTTTTTTGGATTATAGGGAATTATGAATTAAGGTGACAAACATGATAATAGGGTTTCAAATGGGGGATGAATCAAGGTGACAAACATGATAATAGGGTTTCAAATGGGACGTGGATTGCGTCTTACCCCTGGACGAATTAGGGCTCTGTAGGGCCCACCGTGATGTAAGTATTTTATCCACACAGTTAATCGTTTTTATATGATTATTTTAGGGTATGAGCCAAAAATTGAGCTAATTTCACGGCTTAAGTGGACCACAAATTGGGGATTAAACTTCCACCATTAAAAACTTCCTAGGAGCTGGAGAAGTGTCAAATCAAGATGAAATTTGTGTTTTCACTTCATCCAAGTCGCATGACCTTATTAATAGGTTGGGTGGTATAAAAAAAAAAAAACATTACGGTGGCCCTTAGAAATGTTTCAACGGTGGGTGCCATTATCACTGCAGCTTCCTTTGATGTGGTCCATTGGATCTGTGTATCTACTTCATTTTTTTGTATAATACCTTAAAATGATTTGAGAAAAGTGTTTAATGGTGTGGATAAAATAATTACATTATGGTGGGCCCCACAGAGCCCTGCCCGAACGGATTACCGTCCGGGCGGGGGTAGGACGCAATCCGCGTCCCGGGGGGATCCACGCTACCAAAACAAGCTGTTAAGGAGGCGGATTTGTTGGTGTACCACGTACCACGCACGTGTAACTCCAAATCCAGAGCTGAGTCTCCTCGATCTCAGTTATATGAGCCGAACAGTGATGCATGTATTATATCCACACCGTTCATCCATTTGGTGAGATCATTTTAGAGTCATATCCAAAGCTTAAAGTGTACCACATAATAAATAACAGTGGGATAATGATTCTCACGGTCAAAACATTAGTAGGGTACACCATAATATTTATTTTCCATCCAATCTGTTCATAAGGTCACATAGGCCTGGATGAAGAGGAAAAACAAATATCATATTGATCCAAAACTTTTGTTACCCCCAAAAAGGCTTCAAAGGTATACGTTCAATCCACGACTGCTTTTTGCAGTGTGGTCCACTTGATCTCTGGATCTGTCTTATTTTTAGGCTAAAGCATTACAACGAGCTCGCTAGATGGACAAACGGTTTGATATAACACATACCTCATAATGGGAACCCAGAGAACTTGGTGACGTCAACACGCCAGTCAGGTCGGTGGTGTGAATCCGCTGCCTTCAACTTTTTGAAACGCGGATTTCGTGAGTTACTCGTACGCTATTATTGTACCAAGTAAACTCAGTTGGGCCCACTGTGAATGTATTTGTCTTATCTACTCCGATTCATCTTTTTTTTCAGATCATTTTACTGTTTAGCCCTAAATCAAGGTATATCTAAAGCACAAGTGGACCATACCGCATGAAACCGTGGGAATAATGATTTTCATCATTGAAACCTTTCTTTGACCCACAGTGATGTTTATTTTTCTTCCAAACTGTTCATAATATCACAAAGACATGGATGAAGTGAAAAAACAAATATCAGATTGATCTAAAACTTATGTGGCCCCCACGAAATTTTCAATGGTAGATGTTCAATTCACACTGTTTTTGGTGGTGTGATCAATTTGAGATTTAGATATGCTTCATTTTTGGGTTAAAGATCTAACCTTATTTTCTAAAATGTATGGACGGAGTGGATAAAATGCATGAATGACGGTAGGACCCACAGAGTTTACTCAGTACATTAAGCCTACCGAGTACTCCCACCTTGAAGTTTGTAAGAATCCACACCGTCCATTCGCTTTGAAAGATCATTTTAGTACATGCGACCAAAAGTGAGGCATATCCGAAACTCAAGTAAGTGAGAAATGCCTTCCTAGGCTCTACCTTATGTTTATATGCCATCCCAACATGAGGTCTTCGGCTCTAGCCCTTGCTCGAGTAGTAGAATCTGAGGAGTTTCAACATGAGGTCTTGGGTTCTAAACCGTGATGTCTCTGTTACCGTTAAAAACTTTTTGCTGCCACAAGTTTTGGATCAAAGCTGATATTCCTGTTTTCCCTTCATTCATGTAGGTTTGTGTGACCTTATTAACATGTTGATGGAAAATAAACATTATATTGGATCCTTAGAAGTTTTTAATGGTGGATGTTCAATGACAACTATTTGTTGTGGTGCGGTGAACCTGAGATTTAGATCTACTGCATTTATGGGCCATGCTGTAAATATGCAACAAGGTGGGCCCCACAGTCAGGGTCCTACCCACATGACTTTTTAGTGCCTAGTTGTGAAAATGCATTAAAATACACAACGCAAAAAAAAATAATAATAAATAAATAAAAAATAAAAAATAAAAAATAAAAATTGTTTGGCTTAAAATGCGTCCGAAGCCCTTTTGAGAGTGCGCCAAACGGCAAACGGGCCTTAGTACTATTGTGTTGAAACTTGAAGAAGCATCATCATGTTTCCGTTGAAATGAGTTTCAAATAGGAAAAGTCTAATTGCATTGGGTTTGACCACTTCTCTTGGTGGTGAGTTTCACATAGTTTTAAACGGTTCATGGAACCGGAGTTGTGTTACAAGAAGAAGAAGAAAAAAAAAAACAAACAAACTTCGGTACTCTTAAAAAGTTTGATGGTTGATACACAGGCACTGGGACATAGTATGAAGTCTACAACTCAAATTAGCTCGATTGTAAACCAGATGTTACACTGATTTGGTGTTCTAACTGAACGATTAATGGGCATTTAATGGACAGCCGTAATGAGCTATTGTCAATGGTCTGAATTCAATAAACAGAGCTTGGGATCGTTTCATTCCATCTGTTTTTGAGATGATGGCCAATCCATATTGGGTTTCACAATTTGGACGGTCTAATTTGATAAACGTATCCCACACCTACAATTTCTGAGTGCCTGCCTATCCACGCCCAATGGAGTGGATTGGATGCCCGTATTCGCACAACGGTGAACCCACACAATTTGGAGGACTGATTTTACTGATGGGACTTCCCATCTCAACTGTTTCCCATGGTGTAGCCATGGGATTCTAGAATTGGCCTGATTTTTGGGGCCCAATCCAAATACAGGGTGACCCACTGGATGGACGTCTTGGATCTCATCCACATGAAGTTGTTCCGTCCACGTCAGCAAAGGTCAGGCAATCTGAGTTTTATTTCATAAATGGTAGCAAACCCACATCACAGTCTTCCGCGTCAACTTTCTCGCGAGAAGTCAGTCAAACGCGCACTTAGCGCCGGAGTCCTCGAGGAAAATGAGCGCCGGCATCTCGGAACCTTGTATGAAAACGATCTCCTTCCATGTGGCAGTATTGACCTAGTCTTGGTTCACTGCCACTCCATGGTACATCGCTGCGGGCCCGGTGAAAATCCAGCATGTCCATCTCGTCGGTCCTTCGGAGTTTGGCCCACCATACAAAAAGTCACCCCGATAGGAGAATCCTGCTCATCCATGTAATAGATTTGTCCTTCTTCAATATCAACCATTGAGTAATCTTGTGGGTTCTTCAAGAATTACGGATCCCATATCCTTTTGTACCATGAGCCACATGAATGGCTGGAAACATGATGGACGGTATAGATTCACCATACAGACAACCAAATATACGTAGAGCTGTACACGAGATGAACCGAGCCGAGTATTGCGCCGAGTATTGCCCAGCTCATGATCGGCTCACATTGCCCAAGTCCTACTCTTACTTGACTCTGCTCGGGCATCGAGCATGGATTCCCTACTCGTGTTCTACTCGTCCGAGTACAAGTAGAAATCGAGCTGAGTCGAGTTCGAGTCCGAATTTGAGCCCAATTCGAGCAAGGTTTTCGAGCAACAATTTTAACATATATTAGTTGTATTAACAATTTTAACATATATTAGCTATATTAACATATTAACAATTTCTGACATACATTAACATATTAACACATTAACAATTTCTATATTAACATATATTAGCTATATTAATATATATTAGCTATATTAACAATTTATACAAAAAACTAATAATAATAAATCAACACTACACAATACGAGTCGAGTACCGAGTCGAGTACGAGTCGAGTATTGAATCGAGTACCGAGTCGAGTATTGCCCAGCTCGTACTCTACTCGTAATCAAAACGAGTATCAAACTCATGCTAGGCTCAAACTCATGCCGAGTCAAGTCGAGCAAGTAACCGAGCTTACTTTGCTCGTGTACAGCTCTACGTATACGTTAACGGAGCAACAAACACCATTCTTGGTTCAATGCAAGAAGAAGAATAGTCGTAACAAAATAAAAGCAGAATGAAATGAAAAAGGGTTCTCTCATTTCCCAACCATGAAAGAAACACTACTGAGCCTCATCTTTCTCCTCTTGTCTTGCGTTTGCGTGAAAATATCAGCACAGAAAGAAGCAGAAGCTTTGCTGAGATGGAAAGACAGCTTACTCTCTCACTCTCTGGATTCATGGACTCTCACCAATGGCAGCGAAAGCAGTCCTTGCAACTGGGCTGGAATCCAGTGCGTTGCTGGAAGAGTCGTTGGGCTCAACCTCTCATACTCTGGCCTCAACGGGACTCTTGACGAATTCAACTTCTCTGCATTTCCCAATCTCACCAGCTTCAATCTCTATATGAACAACATTGTTGGGACGCTGCCAACTCAAATCGGAACTCTGTCGAAACTCACGTTTCTCGATCTGGGTAGCAATAATATCACGGATTCAATCCCTGCGGAGGTCGGAAACCTCACAGAATTGCGCATCCTTCGCCTCTCGAACAACAGCTTCACCGGTGCAATTCCATATCAGCTAACCAGTCTTCAAAAGGTATGGCTCTTGGATCTTGGAGGGAACTATCTTACACCTCCTGACCCAGTTCGGGCTACAGGCATGGCATCACTGACGCAACTCATTATCAATGTCAACAATCTTGGCCCGGAATTTCCCCCTTTCATCCTCAACTGTTCGAAGCTGATTTTCTTGGACTTACAGGAAAATCTCATGATGGGTCCAATTCCTGTAGAGCTTGGGTCTAGTCTAAAGAACCTTAAATTCCTAAATCTCAGTTTAAACTCATTCGAGGGGCCGATTCCAGTGGAAATCACAAGCCTTACAAACCTTCAAGAACTTCACTTGGGAACCAACAAGCTCAATGGCTCAATACCCAAACAACTTGGGCACCTGTCCAACCTCCAAATCCTCGAATTGCTCAACAATACATTCCTTGGGCCAATACCACCGTCAATAGGAAACCTTACCATGCTTCAGAGGTTAGATCTCAGAAATGCAGGCTTGAATTCAACCATACCTCATGAGCTAGGTTCTTGCACTAACCTTACTTATCTTGCACTGGCAGTTAACAATCTTTCGGGTCCATTGCCACCTTCCTTAGCAAAGCTAACCAAGATCTCAGAACTCGGATTGTCTACCAATCATCTATCTGGCGAAATCCATCCATATTTTCTATCCAATTGGACCCAGCTCACTTCCTTGCAACTCCAGGAAAACAACCTCATAGGAAGAATCCAACCTGAAATAGGTTTGCTCCGTAAACTTGAATTCTTGTACCTGTTTCAGAATCAGATGTCAGGTGCAATACCTTCTGAGATTGGAAACTTGTTGAGTTTGATTGAACTTGACTTATCAGTTAATTCAATCACCGGCCCAATCCCTTCGAGCATAGGAAACTTAACTAGTCTTCATAGCATGAGTCTCTTTGGGAACCAACTGAATGGGACCCTACCGCCCGAGATAGGGAACATGGAAAGCCTTGCATTATTCGATTTGAGCGACAACAACCTGGAAGGCTCCTTGCCATCAACAGTATCCCAACTGAAGAAGTTGCAACTTTTCTATGTTCCTACTAACAACTTCTCAGGTGGCATACCCGAAGATTTCAGCCCTGTTCACCTTCAGAATGTCAGCTTTTCCTCCAACAATTTCTCTGGCCCACTCCCTCCACGAATCTGTGGAGGTGGGGAGCTTTTATATATTGCAGCCAATGATAATAGATTCACAGGACCACTCCCAGAGAGCCTTCGAAACTGCACCGGCTTAGTCAGAGTCCGCCTTGAGCGGAACCACCTCAATGGGGACATCACGGATGCATTTGGAGTATACCCAGATCTTCAATACATCGACTTGAGCTCTAACCGTCTCTCTGGGGAATTGTCACCGAATTGGGGAAAATGTGTGAAGCTTTCATCTTTTCGAATATCCGGAAATTCTATATCAGGCAGAATCCCCCCAGAGATTGGACAGCTGGAACATATCCAAGTCCTGAGCATTTCTTCTAATATGTTAACGGGAGATATTCCTACAGAGTTCTTCAAATCGTCGTCACCTCTTTACAACCTCAGTTTGAGTGAAAATCAGCTTTCGGGTCTGATACCAGCAGAGATTGGACAGTTATCACAATTGCAAATCCTGGACTTTTCAAATAACAATCTAAGCGGGCCGATACCAGAAGAGCTCGGGGATTGCCGACGACTAATATTCTTGAAGCTCAGCAGCAACAAATTAAATGGAACAATCCCATTCCAAATAGGAAATCTAGTGTCCCTACAGTCTGAGCTAGACCTGAGTCGAAATTTGCTCACTGGAGAGATACCAGTGCTTGGGTCTTTAACATCACTGGAACATTTGAATCTCTCTAATAACAACCTCTCTGGTCCGATGCGATCTGCTTTGCAGGGTATGCTAAGCCTTGTATCAGTCGATGTATCACATAACAACCTTGAAGGTCCCCTTCCGGATACTACTGCCTTCCAAAATGCTACTGCTGAGGCTTTGGCAGGCAATTCAGGTTTGTGCGGCAAAGAAGTGCAAGGTCTGAAGCCTTGCAGTAGGTACTCTTCCCCGACCAACAATAGTAAAAGCAGTTCTCGGAAATTGATCATGGCAATAGTCATTCCGATAGCTGGTATTGCAGTTGTCATGTTGATTTTTTTCATCGTCTTCATCCACTTCCGGAAATCAGAAGAACAGAATGATGGAAATCTCAAGTCAAGTAAGGAGACCTCAGTTTCAGTATGGAATTATGATGGGAGGATATCATTAAAAGAAATCATTGCGGCGACAGAGAATTTCAGCGAGGAGTACTGCATCGGGAAAGGCGGTCAAGGGAGTGTGTACAAAGCTGATCTCCAGAAGGACAAGGTCATCGCTGTAAAGCGCCTTCACATGTCCGAAGATGGGATTACAGATGCTGGCCGGAAGGGTTTCGAGAGTGAAATTAGGGCGCTAACTGAAATCCGGCATCGTAATATCGTAAAATTGTATGGGTATTGTTCAGTGAATGAGTACATGTTTTTGGTGTACGAGTTTATGGAGAAGGGCAGTTTGGGAAATATTCTGTATGGGGAAGAAGGAAAGGTGGTGTTGGATTGGGAGAAGAGGATGAATATCATGAAAGGGGTAGCACATGCTCTATCTTACATGCACCATGACTGTACACCAGCTATTGTCCACCGAGACATTTCAAGGAATAATGTTCTGTTGGATTCGCAGTTTGAAGCTCATATCTCTGACTTTGGAACAGCGCGCTTACTGAAACCAGATGAGTCTAACCAGACGACTGCTGTTGGGTCCTATGGCTATATGGCACCAGGTAATCTCATCCTGTTAACCTGAAAATTCCTGGAGGTAACAAGTTAGTTTATTTCCCCCACTCACCAAAAACCCTGAAATTCTGAACTAAATCTAATGGCTGTTTCATTTACCAAAATGCATGCCAAGAAGACATACATAAGTTGCAAAAATTCCAACAACGATAGGTCATTAAAATGCATCTATAGAGGATTTTCAGTCTCTTTTTTTTTTTTTTTGAAAGATAATGATTATATTAAAACCAACAAAAAGCACATCAAGATAGCAGAAACAAACATCCAACGGCGGGTGGTATATGTCAAACTGTTATGATAAACAGGTACATTTGGGTATGACAACATGTCATTGTTGCATTTTAGTTTCAGCCGATGTTTTAGACAATGTTCATAATGCTGCATTTGATTAATACACATGGCAGGTAAATTACACACCTCTTTCCGTCTTTTATTGCTTCTTGCAGAGCTTGCTGCAACAATGAAGGTGACTGAAAAATGTGACGTTTACAGCTTCGGAGTTCTTGCTCTTGAAGTGGTGATGGGAAAGCACCCCGGTGAACTTCTCTCAGGATTATCAAATGGAGGACATGAAGTACTTCTTGTAAGCATGTTCGATCAACGGCTTCAACCTCCAACCAATCCCATAGTCCAAGAAGTGCTTTGGGCAGTGAAGCTTGCCCTGGCTTGCACAGATGCAAACCCCAAGTGCCGTCCCACCATGCATGTCGTTTCTCGTGAACTATCAATAAGCACGAGACCACCTCTCCATGAGCCTTTGGACACACTTACATTGCAAAATTTGATGAATTTGTGAGAGAATTAATTTTAAAGAGTTGTGCTTGTTTGTGCGTACGCACATTGATTTGTACTTGATGGAAAATAGATAACATTAATTTGTACTTGTAGGTGTATGTGCATCTGGGCCTATGCCTCTTATTATAAATAAGACACCTGCACACACAAGATTTGTACTTGATGTAAAATAGATAACATTAATTTGTACTCGTAGGTGTCTGTGCATCTGGACCTATGCCTCTTTATTATAAATAAGATACCCCTCCCTCCCTCCCTCCCAGGAAGCAAAGCTAAATATCTTCAAAAAAGCTAGCTTATCCACCACAGCTCAGCCAAAAAGCCCATGCAAGTTTGGCTGTCTCAGGAGCAAAAACAAAAATTGTAACCATGATATATGCCCTTGAGGTGATTGTGTAGGGGCAAGATAGCTCCAAAATCTCCACTTCTACAAATCTAGCCTATGCCGATCTCATCTTAGCTAAAAGACTCATAACGATTCCAGCAGAATCAAGCCAATCTTTCTGAAGTTGTATATGAATAAATCAAGCTAAACTGAATTGCTGGATAACCTAACTGAACTCTCTCATGTCAGGATCACTAAAATTATGAAATATGGAGAAATAGCTTCACTCTTCTTTACACCAATATCACTAAATTCCACAGAATCTATAAGTGAAATTCCATTATAAGTCAGCATCTTATGTATCACTGGAATCAAAACAATGTTCTACATTTCCAGAGGTTGGAAAACCTATCTCTTAATCTAGTTGGTTAGGGTACTCGCTCTCACCCGAGCAACCAGATCCAAATCTCAGAAACAGAAAATTTTCTTCTTAATCTTTTGAACTTGGGATTCACAAATAATATTGCCAGTTTCACTTGTCTGGCTTAAGGAAAGTGGACCTAACTCAGAATATTTATTTCTAGAAGCATAAAAAATAATTTCTGGCTCAATCATGTGGAATAGGAATGATCGATCTCATCGAACTAGATCTCCAACAACTTTCAAATGGCCTGACTGACTTTCACCTTCCAAAGACCATCATATCTCAATGTTTCATCTTTTTTTCCAAAATTGGAATCCATGTCTGATCCCTTCGAGTGATGGAAAATCCTACACACCCAGCTGTCCTAAAGCTCCACAGTAACCATATTTCAGGTCCAATCCTGCTAGTAGTGAGGAATGTAGTGAATTTGTCTGTACTAGATCTTTCTATGACATCTTGACGGGTTCAGTTCCATATCAACATGGAAACTTCTCTAAACTTAGGCCCGCTCTCCCCAATGGGACAAACTTAGCCCTTTGATCTGTTGCTATAAACAGACAGTGAAGAAAAGAAATTCAGCAACAATCAACATTCAACTGAAAGAAGGACAGAGAATAGATTCTACGATCTTGAAGTCAACGGTCTGTATCACTGAGTAATGGGCTGCATGTGTACAAAATAAGGACCTGAGGATATATTCATATCCACATAGATATATAGCCACTGTGGTGGGTCTGACTTACTATGTATGCCTGCAAGTTCTCCTGCTGTCTGAATGTCTTTAGAAAATCTATGAAAACCTACCTCTGCATTACTCTTTGAATGTAAAGCTCCAGTTAGAACCCTCTAGGAATTTAAGAAAAATGGTAATTTTCAATAACGATTTTGCATTTTATCCACATATCTCATACTTTTCTTTTTTTGAAGGATAGTAGAAGAAACCAACAAATGCTTGGAAAAAGCTACCACAATGTTGAGAGGTGCTTGGTGATTCACGTGTAGAGATTGAAGAAGTGGTTTGCAGCACATACATGCACGACAAAAAAAAAAAAAAAATACAATCAGGTGGGTCCCACGGTGATCGGTGAACGTGCATTGACACAAAAGAATCAAGCCGGTCCACTTCATAAGTGTGCCACACATGTACAATAAAAATGGGCTATTGGATAAAAGACGATTATGGTCCATATTAAATGCATGCATGTGGCCCACCTGATGAGTGGACTGGCCTGATTTTCAGCACATGTACCATAAATCGCAACTTCAACCACTCACACAAATCAATTTAGCATTTCTCCACAACGTTTAAGAGAGTTTCTAGATGGTCGACATTCTTTCTTATGACAGTATAAACAGAAAGATTTAAGTAAAAAAATAAAAAGATTGTTGGGGGGAGCTTGTACTCTCCATATTGAATTGCCTTGATTAAGGGTGTGTTTGGATGCACTATCTAACGGAATTGCAATTATCAGCATAAATAGCGGAAAACAACATTACCATTCCTTAACATTCCCATCCATCATTTGCCTCCCAATTGGTTGTTTGGATGCATGTAAAGTAAACACTTTGCACCTGAAAAGAGTTTCAAGTATAAACTATTTACATGCTATTCTAATTGACTTTTAAGTGGTAAAGTGTTTACGGGTAAACAAATTATGTGATTGGCTAATTTGTAAAGTGTTTACAATGTATAAAGTAGGTATTCACACCACAAAGCTTGGAGCAGTAAATCCCGCCAAAATCTGCAAATCACATAAAAAGGGCTTGATTTTTTTGGGGCCCTAGGAGAGTATCAAAGTATGCACACTGGACACATTGGATGTTCGACGGCCATCACAATGGCCCAACACACAATTTGGAAAGTTGGTCATTATAATTGTCATTTGTGCATCATCATAGATCTAATAACAAGAGGGTTTCAATCTTCCCTCTTGAGATCAAGAGATGACCGCCATTAACGATAGAACCGATGCTTTAAATATCGACGATATTGGCCGATATATCCCACGATATCTCTTGTATCCCACCTATGCAATATGAAACACGCAGGTAGTGCCCATATATCCCATATGTTCGATCCGATGAGCATTTTCAATTTCCGTTCCCTTTTTTTTGTTGAAATTATGTTAAATCAGTGTCAAATGGTTACAAATCCATTGATACTTCATGTTTTGCATGAAGAATCATGGAGTTTGAGCTTTCATTTCGATACCATTGGTTCCTCATGTTCTCCAAGTTTTTTTTTTTTTTTTTTTTTTTTTTTTTAATTCCCTTCAACCAGCTATCAATTGAGACTAATTTCAAAGTATTTAGGAGTATTAGATGAAATAATCATCACATACATTCTAATTTCGAAATTTGAGTGTAGGTGGTCTGCTTTGGGAAATTTTGGGGGAAATTCAATTTTTTCCCAAATTGCTTGCAATGTTGCACTCCAAACATGAAATCAAGCATGTATGAAGGCTGATCTACTGATTTGGTAGGTCCTTATTAATTTTCGAACAATAAAAATCCTTTTTTATTTAAAAATAATAAAATTTGTCATTAAAATATTAATTTTTTTCAAAATTTCCCTTCAACCAGCTATCAATTGAGACTAATTTCAAGGTATTTAGCAGTGTTTGATGAAATGATCATCACACTCTAAATGTTATGCATTCAATTTGAATATAGCTGCATTAGTTTAGTCAAACAGCGCATAGCTTAGGACACTACAAGAAACCTACTATGTACACTTATTTTTTGAGATGTTATGATTTACAAGTGTGCATTAAGGTCTTTTTTAACGATCCCTGAAGTTTCATTTTTTAAAAAATTAACAATTTTCCCAATGTTTCCCAAAAGGTGCGATAAGTTACCTAATACAAACAATATATCCCATGCGATAACCGATACGTATCTCTATCCCAAGGATGCAATACGTAACGTGATATCAATATTTCAAACAGTGGATAGAACTGAGGTCGCCGGAGGAGTGGAGAACAACCAAAGTCTTCCTTCTCCCTTCCTCTCTTTCAGTGGGAAACTTTCTAAAAAGTATGGGAGAGTGGAGGACTGGGGCTCTGATTTATAGAGGATTAGGGTTGGCAGCAACAACCTATCTTCAGATGGCCACCAATTCCATCACCCGCTGGTTTCCACCAAAAGAGGAGAGAAACCTAAACTCTTTTAGGTCTCTTAAGTATATGGTACTCTATGGGACAAAGAAATAATGTACATGCCACACACTCGTAGGCCCCACCTGAAGCTCATCACGCAATCCAAACCATTCACTCTCTTTGTTCTAGTGGCCAGTGTTGCGTGTGGCCCATTATTTCCAACATTCTCCCACTTGGGTGACACACGGCATTGACTTATGTACACAAAAGATTGTGTATATCTAGTATAAATTTTACGAGCTTAAAACCTTATCGAATACTTATAATGGATCATGAACAATTCCCTCGATAATTCGGTTCATTGAGACTACTGATATGGGACTATGGCAATCATCACTACATTATTGCAATAGGACCAAACATAATCACAAATAACAGCACTCCCAACGACATGGATTCCAATAAATAGGGAGCATGATATTAAAAATCTATTGCCTAGTATGGCCTTTCATGCAGATTTTCAAGCAGACCTACTATCTCTACTAAGAGATGCCTAACGCCTTGAAAACTTATAAAGTATTAGGTTCACTTATTTTAATCATGTGCATGAAACTATACTTTTAACTGAATTGTCAATTGTACTTGATAAACTAAAATGTGCACATAACTGGAGTGTCTGTATTCTCCCACTAATTAAATACATAATAACCAATCTCAAATCATTCACTAATTCCTTAAATGCCTTCATTAATGGGGCTGCAACCATTAGCTTCATGCTAATGTGTTCTGTAGATAATAAGTAATCCTCATTTCTCTCCTTCACAACCAGAAACTTTATATATATCCAATCGGCTACGACCAATTAGTCTATCTATATGTGAGCATAAAATCCTTCATGCTTTGCAAATACTGCATTACTTTCTTTGCAGCTTTCCAACAATCCATTCCTAAATTCGACATATATCTCCCAAGCATTCCAACCATAAAGGCTATATCAAGTCGAGCGCAGACTTGTGCGTACATAAAGCTTCCCACTACGGATGCATATGGGATATCCTGCATCCCTTTCCTTTCAAGATCATTCTTGGGACATTTTAAGAGGTTAAGCTTGTCACCCTTAACAATAGTAGCCTCTCCTGATGGACAACTTTGCATGTTGTCTCTTTTAAAGTATCCTTTCAACGTAGGCTTCCTAAGACAATCGCAAATACCTCTTACTCTGTCATGGTATATTTATGACAAAACATGTGGCACCAATATTTTTTAGTTTGAAGTTCTATGATAAAAATCCCTTGACATCACGCATCATCCATTTATCATTTCATGTTAGCATAATAACATTGACATATAACGTTAGGAACATGAACTTACTCTCACTAGCCTTTATGTATAAACACTAATTAGTGGTGTTTTTAAGTGAAGAAATCACCTCGTAAATTTTCAAGTACCACTGACGTGATACTTGCTTTAAACTATAAATGGACTTTTGTAGTTTACAAACCAGCTGTTTTTTTTTTTAAGATGAAAATTTATTAAAGCCAAATGCCAAAAATAGTAAACAAAAATAAAGACAAATGAAAAGAAACAGAGGAAACAAACCACAAAGACAAAGCCCCTGAGGGAACCAACTCCCTAGTATACAAAGCGACCCTACTAGAAACCCCAGAAATTGAACCACTTAAATTACAAAAACAGTGTTTGTTTCTTTCTAACCAAATAGCCCGAAAGATGACCAGCAAAGCAATTCTCCATCTCTTCCTACCAAAGGATCCTCCTTCTACATGCCAGACCCGGAGCAAAGCTTCTACTGAATTGGGCATCACCTAACTGATGTCGTCTGATCTAAGGATATTCGACTAAACGATGCAAGAGAAGGAACAATGGATGAACGAGTGATCAGGGGCGGAGCCAGAATTTTCTTTCGGGGGGGGGGAAAGCAAGGGTCAAAGTCTAATACAACAAATAGAGCACCTCCCCAATAAACAAAATAGTTTACAATGAGCAGGTTGTTAATCAAAACAAAGAAAGCACCTTCATGCAAGCAATAAGCAGCTACAAACATGCCATCGAAGAAATCTCTTTATAATTAAATCAGAAGTAAAAAAAGATAAATAGAAAACCCATTACCAGCTTCTTCTATGAAAAGAAAACTCCACACGGTCGTGCGATTCCTTCAAGCTCAAGAGAAAACCCTAAAAGCATCGAAATCGGAGCTCAAAATGGCAATTGGAGTTTTGGGCAGGGGCGGAGCTTGAAATAGCATTTGAAGAAGGGGAAGGAAATGACATTTGATTCTAAAAACTCTAGCAGTAGAAGGTTATGGAGATGGAGGGTGGGATTCAAGGATTAGAGATGGAGAAAAGGGAAGGAGGGGATTTAGGGATTTAGAGATTTGAAAAGGGATTACACGGTTGTAGCTTTTGGGCCTTTTGGCTTTTGTGGATTGGCTGCTGGACGTGTCCAATAGCTCTTACGCTATTAGACAAGCTCTGTGGGCCTTGTCATGATGTATGTATTTCATCCACACCGTCTATCCATTTTTCCAGCTCATTTTAGGGCATGGTCCCAAAACTCATGCAGATCCAAAGTTCTAGTGGGCCACATCTCCTGAAACAGTGGGATTTAATTCCTACTGTTGAAAAAAAAAATCAAAATAAAAACAAGTGCGGATCGTCTATGTTGAAGGCACAAATAATTCCAATGCATCGCTTCTCATTGGTCCACGTCATTTCCAAGGACTCCAGCTAACATGATACCCCAAATTTTTCTCCCAAATAGATTGCTAACTACACAACACAACTTTTAACATGTGGAACTTTTCTTGGTCTCACCACAATTTTCGTGTTAGATCTACACCGTCTATAAATTTTTCTTGATAACTCTTGAGCATGAGCCCAAAAATGAGATATATCCAAAGCTCAAGTGGATCACGCCATAGAAAGCAATCGGATTTCAACAAACTACCGTTGAAACTTTCCTAAGACCAACCGTGAGACTTATTTTCCATCTGACCTATTCATAAGATCACACATACCTGGATGAAGTTAAAATACAAATATCAACTTGATTAGAGCCTTCTGTGGCCCCCAAGAAGATTTCAACGAAAGCACCAATTCCTACTGTCTTCAGTGGTATGGTCCACTTTAGCTTTGGATCTGCATTTTTTTGGGTTCTTATCCTATAATGATATGAAAAAAATGGATGGACGGTGTGGATCTAAGAAATACATCATTGTGGGGCCCACATAAATTTCACACCTCAGGAAATTCCGTTGCTTGCTGTGGTGTTGCAAGGGAGCGAATTAGGTGAGACCCGACTTCACCAAAGACAATGCAACCCTTACCGTGGGGCCCACCTTGATGTGTGTATTATGTATCCACTCTATCCATCCCTTTTTTTCAAATCATTTTAGAGCATGATACCAAAAATTAAGAAGATCCAATTATCAGGTGGACCTTACTCTAGGAAACAGTGGCAATTGAACACAATGCCATTAAAAACTTCTTAGGGTTCACCGTAATGCTTCCTTACTTTTTATTTGACATCCAATCTATTGATAAGTTCACACAAGCCTGGATGAAGAGAAAAAAACAAACATTAGATTGATCCAAAACTTTTGTGGTCCATTAATGGTCGATCACTATTGTTTCCTATGGAATGGTCCACCTGATAATTGGAAATGTTTCATTTTTTGGATAATGCCCTAAAATGATCTGGAAAAACGGATGGACAGGGTGGATACAAAAGACAAGTCAAGGTGAGCACCAAGGTAAGGGTCGCACCATCTTGGGTGAGGCTAGGGTGTCACCTAATCCGCTCCCGTGGTGCGTTGAGAGAAGAAAACGAAAGTGATGACATGTGGAACTTCCATGGGCCCTGTCATGACATATGTATCAAATCCACACCGAACATCCATTTTTCCATGCCATTGTATGGAATGAGACAAAAAAAAAAAAAAAAAAAAAAAAAAAAAAAGAGAGAGAGAGAGGCTGATCCAAGGCTCAAGTGTGCCACACTATAGAAACAGTGGGAATTGGATGCCTACTATTGAAAACTTCATGGGGCCATAGAAGTTGATCAAGTTGATATTTGTGTTTTACCTTCGTCCAGGTCTGTGTGGCATTATGAAGAGGTTAGATGGCAAATAAACCTCACAATGGACCCTAGAAAGGTTTCAACGGTAGTCGTATAATCCCCACTACTTTTTGTGGTGTGGACCACTTGAGCTTTGGATGTGCCTCATTTTTGGGTTCATGCTCTAGAATGATCTATAAAAATTGATGGATGGTGTGGATCTAAAACATAAATGATTGTGGGGTTCAGAGAAGTTCCACACATTAAAAGTCATGTTATGTAACACATAATCCACTTGGCAGAGAGAAATCCGGTGTATCTTGTTAGCTGGAGCCATCAACCATGACATGGACCAATGAGAGGCAATAGCAATGACGTTGACACATGATTTAATGCTAGCATGCAACGTGGAGATTATGAAAGAGTCCATAAAGTAATTCAATTAACAAAAGATGTTAATCCACCAAGTAATTAAGAGTAAACAATAGGCAATAAAATCTGATTTAACATAAATCATGTGCCCGCGTGCTAAGGAATCACATAAATTAATTAAAACTAGGCCCGATAGAAGGATAGAACTTCCGATTTAGCATAGACACGTTCCATACTCAAGGAACAGATTTGTAGGTTTTATGATTAGGGTTAGGAAGGGGAAAATCTAAAATTTGAAAAATTAGGGTTCATGGGAATTGGGAATTTTAGAATTAGGGTTTTTCGAAATTATGGAAAATAGGAAATTGAGGATTTAGGGTTTAGGGTTGGGTTCTGGATGGGAAATCAATGGATTTTTATGAAGGAAGCAAGGGGAAATCAAAGGATTGAGCGATTAGCCTAAGGGCTCATACGTGTGGGTCGTTGGCTAGGCTTTTTGGGTACTCAATGGTTGATTTCAATTGGGGTTGAAGTTGGATGATGAGAAGTTGAAGAAAAATATGATTTCGATGGTCTTGTATAGTAAGGGAAGAAAAGAGATGAAGTTTTTGAAAAAAAATACCTCTTTTGGATAGAAAGGAAGAGAGAAGGAAGATGATAAATGGAGACCTCGCACCTCCGTTGAATGGGGAATGGAATCACACCGCACCCAAGTTCCAAATCACATGGAGTATTCTTCAAATCACATGAAGAAGAGAAAACACAACTTTTTTTTTTCAAAATAATGACATTAGGGCTTCGCACACCCATCTTTCTCTTTTATAGTTTTAGAAAAGACCTTTTACAAAAAGACGCTATCAAATAAGATTCTCAACATAAAGATGTTTAATAAATTAAAAGTTGTTCCGAACACCCTAATCTCAACACAAATATAAGATATACCAAAAAATAATGAAGCATGTAAATAATCTAAACAACTAAACTATTTCATGGCCCATGAGAGTCCACGATCAAGATGTCCAATGATGATGATCCAACGATCCGATCATCGTGTCCACCCAATCCAACGGTCCGATGTGTCTATCAAGCTCCTATATGCAGCTCACTTGCATCTTCCTAGTGTAGGGTCTTCAAAGATGCATAAACATGCTCGAGGCTTGGCAAGCTTAGATCCAAGTATTGGAGAATGCCTCTTTTGTCAGTTTGGTGGGCCGTTAGAAAGAAACGGCAGATGTTTCAATTGCACTTCCAACTCGATTGTGAGTATTGTGCTAAGGGTGATATATTTGATCACGGAATGGGGTTCTTCTGTAGAAAATCTTCAAGATTGTAATTTGCTTTTTTTGGGTCCTTAGTTGTTCTGTTATCTCAGCAGATCAACTTCCCCCTTGTTTTTATTTTTCCCTTCTTCGTTAATAAAGTTATTGTTACCTTTCAAAAAAAGAAAAACAAAAAAAAACTGCAATGATACTCGAGGAGATTCAGGTCTCGTCATTGTCCAAAAACTTTGTAGCAAGATGGCCGATTTAATCACATAATACTAACATCATCCACCCCATCTCATTTAACTCCTACCAGACTGCGAACTCCTTTGGGTCAAAGGCGGTTTATTTGAAGACAATCACCACAAAAAGAAAAAAGAAAAAAAAAAAAAAAAAGATCCTTTTCCTGCACGGCATGTATGTCATGCCCTTGATTCTAGGAATAGATTTACATCTCTCGTCACCACTACTTTAGTAGAAAAACACAACTAAATACGATAATTAATCTATAGAAACTGAGATCTCACCTAACCCATTTCCAAAAAAGAATGTCCTCGAGACACAAGCTAACAAATTTGGAATCTGGACCAGTTGCAACATTGGTTTTGGACAAATAGAAAACCAATATTTTAGTCTGAAATCTCATGCTATGACGAGAAAATAGGCCTTAGTGACTACTGACTACCATGAATAAGACTTTAAAAAAATAAAATAAACTTATAACCAAATGGATATAATTAATAATCATAGCCCAATGCCATTGGCCATGACGGAAGCCGAGGCCTAAATGGTCGAGGATTTAGGAACAAACATTATGTCTATCTAAAGATCTAAAACTGGAATCTATATATGATCGATACAAAATAAAACAATGCAAATATGCATAGACAACACATAAACGTCGCTCAGAGTTAGAATATGTATATGTGCACCAAACTCAACAGAATACGGGTTGAAAGCACCAAGCGTCGAACATCCAAATCACAGATCAATATATATATATATATATATATATATATATATATATATATAAGAAAAAAAAAAAAGGCGATCAGCCGATCCAGATCATCAATTTATTCGGACCATCACAAGCACACAGTTTCCTATCGATTTATATCAGTCGGCCATAGATTTGAACGATCCGATTGCAGCAAAATGATAATGGAACATAATACTGGCCTGTCTTGCCAGGATCTTGGAAAATTTTCGGCCGCTGGATCTGTGGCCCGTTTTATTTACTTTTTACTGTGCAACGGTCCAGATCAACAGATCTGACTGGAGAGACTGGGCAGCAGCAGCATCTGTCCGGATCCGCCATTAACGCCGGCGGAGAAGCACCTTGAAGACCGCAGTCGCCATTAACGAAGACTCGCCAACAGCCATGGAGAAGAGAATACCGTCTCTCCCTTTTTCTGATTCCGGTTTAGCATAACAGGATACGGTTGAGTCGCGGATGAAGAAGACAGCGAGAGAGGAAGATAAAGGTCACGGCTGGCTGCACTGATTACAGACGACCGGCAGCTCTGTCGGCGTTAATGGCCGAGACCCATCGGCGCAGCGGACAACCAACATTGATGCACAAACAGAGAATTTCATCGCTCTCATAACAAATGTAATCGCCGTTTGTGCATCACCATATATCTAATAACAAGAGGCTTTCGATCTTACCTCTCTGAGATCGACGGACGACCGCCATTAACGCCGGAACTGAGGTCGCCGGAGGAGTGGAGCACGGCCGGAGTCTTCCTTCTCTCTCTCCCTGTCTTTCAATGGGAACTTTCTAAAAACCATGGGAGGAGAGTCGAGGACAGGGGCTCCTGGGTTCGGCGGCAGCATCCTACCGGATGGCCACCGATTCAGTCGCCCGCACGCCTCTCCGTCGGAAGAGGAGGAGATGACCCTAGCTCTTTCAGGTCTCTTTGAGTATATGGTACTCCGTGGGACAACAGATACAATGTACACGCCACACAATTGCAGGCCCACCTGAACCTTATCACACAGTCTCACTCGCTTTGTTACGGTGCTTCATCAATTCCAACATTCTCCCACCTTAAAAACAAAAAGGCCATGTCTTTACTAAGGGATGGGCCTAACTATAGTGTGGCGGTCGAGTCAATGACGTACCCATAGTCGTGAAATTCCACTAGCGTGACTGTGTGGTGTGTGTGTGCGTGTGTGAAAAAAGAAAAAAGAAAAAAGAAAAATGACGTCTCCGTGTGGGATTGAGAGATCGCCCCTCTTTCCTGCTCTCTCATTGAGCCTAGTTTCTGCTTTGTTTTTGTGATGGTGCCCTCTGGTGTGGTGGTACATATAAAGAGAGTCATAGTTAGAGAGTAGTGTTCTACTAAATTATTGGTTTACCTGTTCCTTTTGTGCAATTCATGATACGGGTGAGAGAGATAAGTTTTATATTTTTGTTTCTAATGAAGAAAAAAGCCATGTGTTATTACCTCACAAAGCATGTATATTGTTGAAATACGTAAATTCTCGCGTATTTTGTCTCTCGTTTTGGTTTGATGTTTTTGTCATCCGTTGTTGTTGTTGTTGTTGTTGTTTTTTTTTTTTTTTTTTTTGTCATTTTATTTTGTATTTTAGCTTCACCTATATTAAAAATGTGTGAGCATTTTTTTCATGAGAGACTATGGGATGAAGTTCAATGACCAAAATGTGCTAGTGTGGTGCATGCTTCTCACAAGCTTGACACTCTTTAGCATATTTCGTTAGTCTTTTAGAATTTGTAAATGGCTCCCTCGCATGAAGACGCAAGAAATGCCCTCATTTCCTTGGCTTTTTCCTTTCTATTGTTTCTCTAGTTTTGATTTAGTTAGATATAAATATGGGTTTGGCCAAATGTAAAGATATATTTGATTTAGAGTTGCCACTAGCAAAATAAATATTAGAATTTACAGCCTACTAAAAACTTATAATTGCTTAAAGGTCAGGAATCATAAGATTCCTCAACTCAAGTAACTCATGTGGTTGGTCAGCGACCGTAGATGGGTTGGACACCATTTTTCACCTACACATTGTGTGATCTTTATTTTACTTAATTTTATGGTTTTTAGAGAGATTCAGAGGAACTTTAGCATTGTTTCATCTAGTTGTCTTTTAAGAAGTTTAAGACTTTAGGCAAGCAAAAAAAGAAAATAAATGGCACCTTACATTACTGCGCAGTGTTCATGACCCCAAATAAACAAATAAAATAAAATAAAATAAGGCAGATACTAAAGAGGATCGTAGAAATATAGGGGTATACATCGGGCCGAACCGAGTCGAACTGGGCTCAACTCGGCCCGGCCCGGTCACCAGTTAAACCCAGCCTGAACCCGGCTCGGCCCAGTCACCGGGCCAACATGTCTAGCCCGAACTTGGCCCAGTCAACAATCGGGCGAGTTCGGGCCAATTTCGGACCTGCTCCATTTACAAAAGGACCCACGATTTGGACAGCCTGGATTGTTGTAAATCTATGACACTTGTGAGGTGAATAAGTCACTATTACTTCAAAGATAGGCGGTGAACTATTCCAAAAGTCAAGAAAGAGATTGAGAGAGAGAGAGAGAGAGATTAGAGAGGGAGAGACGAGAGGGAGGAGAGAAGGAGAGAGAGATTAGAGAGGGAGAGACGAGAGGGAGGAGAGAAGGAGAGAGAGATTGAGAGAGAGAGAGAGAGAGAGAGAGAGAGAGAGATTGAGAGTTTTAGGGTCGGGTGGCGTTCTCACATCTGTCTCAAATGGTTAGGGTAGGGATTTAGGATATATATATATATATATATATATATATATATATATATATATATATATATATATATATATAAATGGCCAGGTTGGGCCGAGTCGGGCGACCGACTCGGGCTGAATTGGGACCTGTTCGAACTTGGCCCGAACTTAGTTTCGAGCCGAAGAAAATAGCCCGTCCCGGACCGAACTCAGTTTCGAGTCGGGTCGAGTCGAGCGAGTTAATCGGGCTAACCCAGTTCGTGTATAGCCCTATAAAAATATAATAAAAATGTAAGTGTATATATTGTCAATGTGTTTAGAATGTGTGGACTGAAACAAGTTTATTTGAGATATGAGAAGGAAAAGGAGAGACCTGACACCCTTTTTTTACAAAAGGGATGATCAAATATCTCTGATTCCAACCCTACTCTTTTGACTTCAGTATCTTCTTCAGCTTTGAATATTTATAATTTTAGTTAGGTAGAACAATAACTTGGTCGAGCTCTTGAGGGGGCAGAGGACCAAGAGAGATTTAACACATATAGCTTTAAAGAGATGACTGTGTGTTAGCTTTGGCTTGACTTGGCATGACTACGGCTGGCCCTAGGGCTTCTCCAACAACTTCCCTGCTTTCCCATGGTCTTTTGCTCTCTCACCTCTCTATTTTTCTCCTCCCGGTCCTGTTTGTAGTGAACCCCCTTGAATAAGCTAGTGAAATCTTGATAATTGCCCTTGGAGGGCCATTTTCAGGCGTCTAACCTTCTTTTTTTTGCAGCTTGCCAGCCGCACCGCAAAAGGAATCGGAAGCTAGGAGGCGCCGCTGGGGCGATTGCACCCCGAAACGGACATGGGTGGGTTGTCATCACAAAAAAGTTCCTTACCGGGCAGTATTTCATGGGTCATTTCTAGGTAAAGGTACTTTACACACTTGTATGAAATGTGGTACTGGTCCGGTGCTCTGAGATAGGGTGCTCCATCCTTTGCCTTGCCGCTTACTTACTCCAGTGACAACTGCTCTGCTCCGATGGCTATCTACAACCCATTTGCTTCGTCCCATGGTTTTTATTTAGCATCTTTTTTAAAAATATATTTTCAAATAAGTCTGACTTGCTCTCGTTTCCACATGGGAATTGTAATGGTTACATTCGAAGTCGGCTTTTATTGTAAAATGTATTTTTAAAATTTTGTGAAAATAAATTTGACCCATCGTCTTGCAATCCAGTGGATGTGATTAAGATCAATGTCGGCCAGCTATGCTTTTAAGTCATTTTAGCCCAACCTGGCATGGCCCAACTCAACTTTATATGTACACGTGTTGTGTGATCCTACAAATATGTTATTCCAACCCTTAGGCAACCAACCACAATGCATGTAGACCGTTGGATTAATTCTTCTAAAATGTTTATTTCTTAGTGCATATATGGGCCACTTAATCAATGGATATCGAGTAAGAATACTCAGATAGGAAATAGGAAATTTATCAAATTTTTTTGGCTGGACCGAGACCCAACAAATTTTGAGGCTCGATTTCAGCCTCTTATGCTTGTTCCATGCCAGGCTTGGGCCTTGGTTCTTGAAAGTGCCGGGCTGGGACCTGGCCTAGCCTCACATGGTCCATTGCCACCCTTCTAGGTTGGGCTCGTGTCTACCCTCAACCCGACCTGATCCACCCAAGTTACACCTCTAGGTATTTGTTCTTCCATTCACTTAATGGATCTTTCCTCGTGCAAATTGCTTTAAGCATTTCTTTAGAGGAACTATCTTTCAAATGATGTTTAGCTCACTGAGATTAATTTTATTTATTTATTATTACAATACCCAACTGAAATATTGTCACGTTTTGACAAAAAAAGAGTGTTGACCTCACCAACCCTCTTCACTGTATGTACTCATGATATAGGTCCGAAATTATTGACCGTCCATTTAGGCTATTTTTTACATGGTTGAGAACTAGGTTACAAGCAGTGGCCACCGACCAGGTGGGCATTCTAATGAACGACTCATGCGAACGAATACATTCATCAATGTTGGTTTTTAAGGTTAAAGTGTTGTTTGGGTGCCATCCAAAAATAAGTATTAATGCATTTTATTCTGTAGGTGTTCGCACATGTCCCAAGTGAACCGACAGTTAATATCCAAGTGAAGATTGCCGCTTACCTAAGCATAAAACATGCCTTTTATTAGAAAGTGGACCTTTCTGATCATGATGGAGAGTTGGGTGAACGGTTCAGATCCTAATTATATGACACATATTTGCAGTGTGCTAGTGGCGGGCCGACCCACGTGATTATTAATGCCATTTTGGGTGACTTGATCCTTTTTTTTCTAATATTCCAACTTATAATTCTACATGAAACAATAGGGTTTTAGTGGATTTTCCCTCTTAATGTTTGTACTTTGAAGGGCCACGGACTCCATTCATAGATTTCCATTTTGGAGATGTTCGGTGGACAACCCTAAAAACACCCACATGGAAATTGTCTAGTCTCCTACCTTACGGCTGTGAATCTTGTCCTTGTACCTCCCCAGATTTATACAAGTATGACCTGTTGTTGGGTGATCCGGGTCGTTGATGGTGGGCCATGGCCATATCTTCTATTCGAACAGTTGGGATCTTCTAATCTGGAAGACTTTTGGGTTGTCTCTTCCACATGGTGGGCCATCATTTCTGGTTTATAGATCATACCACCATGGTCCCCAACTACAGACTCGGCCTCTTTGGTAAGTTTAAGCCAGGCTCATTCAATTCCATGGCCTGAAATTAGGCCAGTGCTCAGCTAGGGAACGGTGAATTCCAGACCCAGGTCCGACACAGGATAATCGTAGAGCCTGCACGCTGGCTAATGTTGAAGCTGAAGCCCAAGCCATCTCATTTATTTAGGCCCTGAAATGAAGCCCAGTAAGGCCCATTGGATTTGATTTGCAGCCAAGCACTGTTCACGCGCCTAGCTCACGAGACTTGAAGCATAGCCCAGAAGTCATAGCCTTTCCAAGACATGATCCACTACCTGACGCTATGAGATTGTGCGTGCGCCATGCACCTGGAGCTTTGCTTGAAGCTATAGAGGTTTGTTTTTTAACCGTGCTAACCTGACCATATGTGGGGCGCGCTACTAACCAAGCAGCATATGGGGGACAATGTGCATGAGATCCACCCCGTCCATTACATCCGTTGCTTCATGTTCACCCTGTAACCGAAAAAACAAGCCGGTCCATGACTCATGTAGGCTACACGATAGGAGAGATTGGGGATGGGTTGCCCACCATTAGTTGAGTGTGAGGCCCACTAAGGTTTACATATGCCATCCAATCCATTCATTTGATGTAAATCATCAGGACAAAGGGTAGTTCCAAAAATCAGTGTCATGAAACCAAGGTGAGGCACAGCAAATTTTAGTCATGATTTTACACTATTTCCTATCAGGAGGCTCATTTGAGTGTTTTTTTTTTGTTTTTTTTATTTTTTATTTTTTTTATTTTTAAGTTTTATGTTTGAGATAAAGGCCAAACATTAGATAGTGTGCCTGATAAATGGCGCGCATCTCATGCACATGAAATTGTTTTCACCAAATAGGCAGTATGCACACTTTCTATTCTTACTGTGCTTGAAATTTGGTCATCAATTAGTGTATTGCGTTGGGAATGTCAGAACCTTTTGTGGCTCGATCTAAACTGAACTCTTTTGACCCATCTATGACCGAGCACTGGAGCTGTTCATCCATCTGTTCAGTCACTTATATGCACAATCAAATGATTTGTAAATAAGAGGTTCATCCTCCGATGAGATGTAACGTCCTGAATTTTTGTTTTATATATATATACATATATATAGCCTATGTCGTCACTTATTAAACCTTGATGCTTGAGGTGAGCCTATACGTACATGATACTAATAAAGAACGTCACAAATTTGATTAATCAACCATATGAAGCCAACGAATCCGCCCAATCATTTAAACATTGAGTTTAGCCTCATGATTTGTTCAGATAGGATCCAAATCTAGCCGACCTATTAGTAAATAATAAAGATGACCACAACTAAATTAAAAACATATATAAAACGAGACAACTATGAGTCAGATCTTAATTAATAAACCAAATCGACATGATTACTCATTTAGCCTAAGAGTCAACGGTCTAGAGTGATCATAATTGAATCATCATTTTCGCTAATTGCGACTAGGCCACACTATGAACATAGTTAATACAAACCATAATCATTGCGTACAAGAAATCTTGATACTTAATTCATTCTACAAATACCTTAATTATCCAAACAAACTCTATACCACTCGTCCGTAGGCTACTAGTTCCGAAACTATAAAATAATATCCGTCTCATTGAGTTTGATGTTCATCGCGGATGGCGAATCAAGATAGTACCCATAATTGCGCAACTTGGGCTAGAGGCTGAGTACTTGAAATGTGTAAATTCCTAATGCTGAAACCTAAAACTTAAGCTAAATGAACCTCCTAATCTTTCGCAAAGTTGTGGCTTTTTGACCGTTAGATCGTGGCCAAATTCGAGGTATGAGTTAAAGATATTTCCATTCTCACATCCATATAATTGTGGCCCCGATCGAACACTGATAGTCGTCGATTGCAAGTAGGGTTACCGCAGTCGATCAAGGCATCCGATCTCCACCAAAAGTAGACTGATCGCTCATCCTACAATGGGGCACTTTCCCCATGGCGCGAATGAGCCAATGGGCCCTTGAAGGAGCCTTGTGGGCCAAAATCTAACCCACTAGAAGCATGCATGTTAGGAAAAGGGCCCCCACGGCCATTTAGACATAAAATCCAGATTATTTAAGGCCCAAAATTTCACTTTCTCACTCTCATCCGCATTTCTAATTACAAGGGAGTGAGAGAGAGGGGAGAGGAGAAGGTAGGAGCTCTTTAGGGAGCTGATTTGGAGAATTTTCCTATTGCCGCTGCCCCTGTCGAAGCCCGCAACCACGTCTCGCCGTAGAGAGCGACCCGACAACGATAGAGAGCTAATCCCATAACCTCCTTTTGAATTTGAGCTTTGTGGGCTGTCGCATGTGCCCTTACAAGGTAACCTATTCGATGTAGGGTGTCAATCCACCAATTGCTCAGTTGATATTCTAGGTCCAGCACAAGAAAATTGTCGAATTTCCCTTAGGTGCAGACCATTACCTTGGTGCGTACCATTACCTTTAGGTTGCCAATTATCGAACCGATGTCGCAATTAATGATTGTAATGAAATTTAGAATTGCATGCTAAATAATGAGTAATTCTTAAGTGTAATATCATCCATGAATTGTAAATTTTGCATACAATTGTTGATCATTGATTACATGCTAGAATAGACTATTTTTTTACTAAAATTTTCATGCCCATATGCTCCACATTTTTCCCTTGATACATGTGCGTAATTATCTGGATATTATAAATTGTGTGATGATTGAATAATACATTGCATGCCTAATTTTTTACCCATATCAAACAGAATATACTGAATTACGGATGAGTCTGGTTGCCTATTCCTGAATAAAATTGATTGTGGCATGCTATAGAATTTTAGTCTATTGGTAATTGGGTTGGCTAACAAATCAGAAAAATTCACAAGGGTAGCCCTATTAGATCGGCTGCCATGGGCCAACCCAACCAATTCAGGTCGAAGATGGACAACCGATAGTAGTTGGACTATACGGGATGCTTGGACGCAGTGCTGATTGCACTGTAGTTCGCCTATGTCAGCCGAATTAGTCCACTAGTTGGTCAACCATGTGTGTTCACCATGTATAATCACGCTTGTTTAAACATAAGACACCCCACGCCCCTGGAACACCTACTTACAACCGCTATGATATGATCCACAAGTCTCATGAGTCGGGCACGGTGCTATGGGACACTATGCTCAAGTTGTCCACCTACATTGGGGTGACAAGCCTCCCCGTAGTGACCGAGAGCAACCCACTTTACAAACCCGCCTTTCGTATGAGTTTAGCTGGGAGTGACGAACCCACACAGATTAAGGATCATAGGCACGAGATTGCTACGACCGGCCTGGGCCTCGCAGTCGGATTAGGGCATTGATTTCGTAAGAGTGCCTCAGTTTTCTAAATCTTGCTAGATGAACGGACATAACTAAACACTCGGCTAACATGATCACTGCTACATTGCATTAGTTAGGTTGGCGACTCGGCAGTCGAGATCGTATTGAGGGAGCGTTGGTCATATGTAACTGTGTAGATAAAGTCGCTTGAGGGAGTGTTGGATGGCGAGGGCATATATCATATCATAACACCATACATGTGCATTAAAAAAAGTATCTAGGGACTGTACGCTTAAATAATTTTTCATTAATTGTGCATGTGGATTTGATAGCTTGTGTAACTTAATGTTAATGGAACCACTGAGTTGATCACTCACTCCCACTCTGGGACTGTTTTAAAACACCAACCAGATCCTATCTTAGATGCAGGTATCATAGAGTCTGACACGCTGGATGAGGCATCCATAGACTCAGAGGAAGAGCTCTCGTATTTCTAGTTGCTGGGCAGGTTGTTATAAGCTGCCCTAAGGCCAGCGATGGAGCCTTAGGGCAGGGACACTTTGTATTTTTTTTGGACTATATGTATTTTCTTGGGACACGGTCCCGTACACCAAACGTATACGCATCATTTGGTTAATAGTAAATTAAATTTAAGTTATGTTTACTTCAGTGTGTATTACATGATCCATTTAATTTCTTGAGTGCTCATACACCAAGCAAACAAACCCAAATCATCCGTTTCCGTGAGGCATAAGCGACACCCAGGAATTCGAGAATCAAGCATCTGCTCAGCCCCTGAAATCCGGGGCATTACATGAGTTCTTTTTTGCGAAGACCCTGGCTTTGATGAACATGATCAAGCCACTGAGGAAGGAATAGATGGTGGTGACTAGACGAGAGTGGATCGTGCAAATCTTTAATTGTGAGGTGATTACTGTACACCCCATGGAAGGAATTTCATCCACAATGACACAATATATTCCATACGCGATACGATGTCAACAGAAAAGTCTGTAATGTGATCATAGACGGTGGAAGTAACAAGAACATCGTCTCAAGAGTGATGGTGGACAAGTTACAATTACCAACAACAAAGCATCCTTCCCCGTACTCAATTGACTGGATAAAAAAGGTGAACGAGACCAGGGTAACTAAACAATGTATTGTCTTAATTTCAATTGGCAAAAATTATAAGGATTAAATACTCTGTAACGTGGTCGATATGGAAGCATGCCATATATTACTCGATCGACCCTGATAGTCGGACTATGATACGACCCATCGAGGACGAGACAATGTCTACGTTTTCCTCAAGGATGGTCGAAAAATAATCATTACCCTTATGGCACTAGAGAACCACCCTGAAGCCTTTAAAGTTGAGAGGAGTTCGCTCCTGACCATTCGAAATTTCACGGAGAAATCCAAAGAAATCGATGAGGTATATGCCGTAGTGGTGAAGGGCGAGAAATCAGAGCCCTTAAACATTCTTACAACTTTAAGGATGTTGCTAAATGAATTCAAAGAAGTCTGGCCTAAAGATTTACCTGATGGATTGCCCCCCATGAGGGACATCCAACATCACATATATCTCGTCCCTTGGGCTAGCTTGTCCAACTGCCCTCATTATCAGATGAGTCCGAAGGAGTGTGAGATACTTCAAGGGCAAGTAGAGGAATTGATCCGTAAGAGTCTTTTGAGAGAGATCATGAGCCCACGTGTCATACCGACATTATTAATGCCAAAAAAAGATAGGAGCTGGCGCATGTGTGTCGACAGTCAGGCAATCAACAAAATTACCATCAAATATTTGTTCTAATACCGCGGTTGAACAACATGCTTAATATGCTAGAAGGGGCCAAGGTGTTCTCTAAACTAGACCTGAGGAGCGGGTACCATCAGATTCGTATCAGACTTGGTGTTGAGTAGAAAACAGCATTCAAGACCAAGGAAGAGTTGTATGAGTGACTAGTCATGCCCTTCGGTCTATTGAACGCACCAAGTACTTTTATGCACTTGATGAATCAAGTTCTAAAATCGTTCACTGGCCGATTTGTGAGAGTATATTTTAATGATATATTGATATATAACCAGGATGAGACGGAGCATATGGAACATCTCAGGCGGATGCTGTGGGTCCTACAAATTAATAAGTTGTACATCGACTTGAAAAATTGTAGCTTTTTAACAAACAACCAGTTATTCCTAGGATTTGTTGTAACGTCCATGGGCATCCATGTGGACAATGAAAAGGTGCGAGTCATTAGGGAATGACGGATCCCGACAAACATTCATGAGGTGAGGAGTTTCTACGGGTTAACGACCTTTTATCATCGATTCGTGTGAAATTTTAGCACGATAGTTGCACCTATTATAGATTGCATGAAAAATGGACCATTTCAATGGACCAATGAGGCTGACAAGAGCTTTCATGGGATCAAGCATCGGTTGTTCACAACACTGGTCCTAGTGCTTCCTAATTTCGACAAGCTGTTTGAGGTTGAGTGTGACGCTTCATATCTCAGAATTGGATGAGTATTATCACAAGAAAGTAAGCCGATAGCCTTCTACAGCGAGAAGCTCAGCGAAGCCCGAAAGAAGTGGTGGATGTATGAGCTTGAGTTGTATACAGTTATTCAGGTGTTACGACATTGACGGAATTATCTGATTCAAAGAGAATTTGTTCTGTACACTGACTATTAAGCATTAAAGTTTATTAATAGTCATACTAACGTGAATCATGTGCATACTAGATGGGTTGCATTTTTGCAGGAATTCATATTTGTTCCAAAGAACAAATCAGGGCAGCAGAACAAGGTGATTGATGCACTTAGTCGTCGTGCATCACTATTATTACAATGAGTAATGAGGTGGTCGGCTTCGACCATCTTAAGGAGCTGTATGCCGAGAAAGAGGACTTCAAAGATTCTTAAATGATGTGCTAAGAAGGTCATCCCAATGACCTACATATATAGGACGGTTTCCTCTTCAAAGGGAATTGATTGTGCATCCCCCAAAGTTCTCTGAGGGAGAAAATTATTCACAAGCTAAATGGAGGTGACCTTGGTGAACACATTGGGCGAGACAAGACGCGAGCTCTTGTGGAAGAGTGGTATTACTGGCCGCAATTGGTATGTGATGTGGGAAAAGCCGTACAACGTTGTCATGTTTGTCAGACCTTCAAGGGGCAATATTAGAATACGAGCCTCTACATCCCGTTACCTGTGCCTAACGACCCTTAAGAGGATTTACCTATGGACTTCATGCTTGGTCTCCCACGAATACAACGCAACATGGATTCGGTGTTCGTGGTGGTAGATCATTTCTCTAAGATGGCGCACTTTATCTCATGCAAGAAGACCCTCGATGCAACACACATGACGAATTTATTCTTCAAGGAGGTCCTCAAGACCATTACTTATAATCGTGACACAAAGTTCATTAGCTACTTTTGGCAGACTTTATGAATCGATTAGATATACGACTTCAATTCAGTAGCACCTACCACCCACAGATTGATGGGCAGATCGAGGTTGTGAATCGCACGTTGGGAAACCTCCGTTGTATTTCAGGTGAAAAATCAAAGTAGTGGGATTTAGACATATCTAAAGAGGAGTTTGTATTCAACAACATGGTGAACCGCTCGACAGGGAAGTCTCCATTCCAGATTATTTACGGACGAGTGCCTCACCACACACTTAACTTGGTCCCTTTACTTAAACTCTCGGGCATGAGCATCACATATGGCAGATAGGATCATGGGCATTCATGCAGGGTGCATTGTAACGCCCTGAAAATCGGGGGTCGAGCATAAACTCAACTCCCGAGTTCCAGAACATCACTTATGCAACAAAATGAATGATGATTGAATGTTGACTGTATTCGTGCATTGAACATGAGTGAGATTAAGCCAAAACAGCATATCATACTCCAGAGACAGTTAAATTGCAAGCGGAAGACTGTGATAGATATATATAATACAAAAAAATAGTGGTGAGTCTCCAGAGTGTGATAAAGTTACCAGGTTAGTTAATTACAAGTACAGTTCTAAAATATACCTAATGTGAGGAAGTGTAATGTATCCTATCCCAAATACCATAGCCCCGACAATACAGTACCAGGTCTTCAGAGACCCGTCAGAGAGTTACATGTAGGAGAACTCCTCCTCAACATCATAGTAATAGTCCCATCTCGCTCAGGAGTAGCGTCGCCATCTGAAACTCAACAATCTGGTTGGTGTGTACAACACCGTCCCGTAACGTAGGAGTGAGTAGCTAACTCAGTGGAACAATAAAGCATAGGTTAACATGTTATCAATGCAGTCAAGCAGTAATGATAAAGCAGTAAATCAAACACTCCTAATTACTCTTATTAATATAAGTATAAATGCAGGTATGATGGATGCCCTCACCGACATACTCCCTCATGCGACACCATCTCATGCTTACGGCATGCTTTCATCCCACAGTGCTCCACATCTTCCAGGCACATGCAATGCATGATGAGCATGATTACCGAGTTTTTAATTAGTCCATTTCAAACAGCAGGATTGGGAAACTAAGGTACCTCCCTTGTATCATTCCCAAACATGATCCATTCTAGGGTCGTCAGTCCCAGTTAATATCAGACGATGGTGTGTTTTCTAGGTCACTGCAGAGGTCAGTCGTGGTCAGTACGCACAAAGGTTACACCACTCCCCCATCACCCCTTAAACGATTCATCACAATACGTAAACAGGGCCTAGTTCATACTCTATATACCGCGGCAAACTCTAAAGCTCACCGCGATTTCGAGTATGCTCGAGGTCACTACAAAGGGTCGCTGGGTATTTGCTCGCATACGTTGCACCACTCCCCCATCACCTTATCAATGTAGGCCGACAGCACGAATATAGTGTCCCATACCACCATAATCGGCTTGCGAGTCTGGTTGCTCACTGGTCACTACGGGGAAGCACGTGGCCCCAGCGTAGGCCGACAACTCGACCACGGTGTCCCATACCACCATACCCGGCTCATGAGTCTTAGCGGATCGAGGTACCATAGTTAAAAGGGTTTTCACTGGTAAGTTTGGTACCCTAGGTTTAAGCAGTAGCGACCAAACATGGTGAACATACATTAGACAAATCGGGTTACATGACGAGCTCGGCTAGCTCAAGCGCACAACAAGTTGAACGACATGAAGTGCGTAAGCACTTTGCGTGGCCAACCACTATCGCCAACCGAAGTACGACTCAAGTTCGTCGAACACATCTCACGTGGCAAATGAATCACAGCCACGAATTCAATTCTGGTACCGATTGTCTGGACTATAATCATAGCCCCAAACACAATCAGTTGTCATCCATAGCATGTGGAGTCAAGCATAATAAACAAAGTAATTCAAACATGCTGGTAGGCATGTTATAAAGCATGATATAAGGCATGTTGTAAAGCATGTTGTAAAGCACTACGTCAATAGGATTACAAACACATATATTGCAAGTAAGCAGTTTAAGTAAACAACCTCGTGGAGGTAATCATACAAGTCACTAGGGTAGTTGAGAATCCCATCTCAACACTCACCTAAGGCACTAACACTTAAACACTTATACTCACAAGCAATTTCACAAACACTTAGAGTGCACTATTTCAACATACATGACGTATGTTAGAGGAATGTGTATTAGGGCTGTTCTTTTACCAAAATAATATTTTATACGTATATATCATATTCATACAGCAGATAATCATGACAATCACATCACCAAAATTTATACGTATGGGGTAATTTCTGGGATACACAATTTCAACATACATAGTGTATACAAGGGAACATGTATTACGGCGATTCCTTTTGCCAAACAGGTATTTTATTCATATACTATATAATCATACAAGAATTAATCATGACAAACACATTGCTAAATTATACATGTATACGGTACTTCTTACAATACCGTATTTTTACATACATAGTGTATATTAGTAAACATGTATTTAGGCGAATCCTTTCGCCAAAAAAAGTATTTTATCCATATATCGTATATCCATATGACAAATAAACATGTTAACCACATTTTCAAAAAAAATACGTATACGGTATTTTATACGAATACCTAGAATATGTAAAATTCCATATTCTACAATTTTAATTGAAACAGAAAACGGAAAGCACTTTGTACATGTGCAATTGCATGCAGATCATGAATCTATCATTATCTGACATTGAAAGCGTTGAAAACCATAACCTATACACCTAAAGTCCGCACCTTGTGTCGTAGAATCGTAACGGAGTTGATAGGTTTGTTAAGATCCCGTATTCGGCAGTTTGGCAACCTATGGAACGAAATACGTAGCTACTTCATAACCTACAACCTATACAACCCTAAAACAGGTTAGGGTTAGGGTTTCTTACCTAGAACCAGGAAAGCGGTGAGAATGGAGCGGTGAAGCTCGAATAGCGGCAGGGAAGAGTGGCAGGGAGTTCCTCCCACAACTCCCACACTTTCTCTCTATTTTCTCTTTCTCAATCTCAAATTCGTATGGCTACCATGAGAGAGGGTTTAAGGTCCTTATATAGCCCAAAAATTTACCGAAATAGACTTATGTTCAAGGTATACTTACATTATAATCAAATCGGCATTGTTTCAGCTCAAAAGAGGGTTTCTGGCGGCCCTCCTTGAGCCAAAGATCGGACTTAAGCTCACTAACGCTGGATCTACGTTCTATTAAGTTTTCGTTTCGGTCAAGATTCCAGATCACGCGTGGCGGACCAGTTTCAGTTCGACGGTCAGTAGGTCTCGATCGGAGATTCCGAGTACATGTAAATGTGTATGAAATTTTTCCTGATCCGAGGGTGTAATTTAGTCAGATTCTCGACGGCCTGTTGCTTAAAATTGATCCGCAACCGACGAGTCTCGATTACTATTCAAGATATTTATTTTTAAGAAAACAAGTGTTTTCACACTCTCTCGCTCCCGACTCAAGCGAACAATGTGGACATCTACCCGGATTTGATTTCCGAGATGGTTGTCAAGCCCAGCGAGGCGGTCCTAAGTCCTTAACCTCGTATTGTTCGGACTCCCGATGTGCGGTCCAGATCAGATACAGAGTTTCGAGATACTCTCGAGAGCAGTCGGGTAATGAGTTTGATCCTAGATTTTAGGATAACCTAGCGTCAATGATTCTACAAGTTTTGGGTCTTGCAGATCGTATTTAAAGCGATTCAAATGGATTTCATGGATAATCTAGTTTAGCACTTAGTTAACTTTATCAAATTTCTAAAGGATTTAATCCTAAGTGATTTCCGTCTGAGGTAGTATTTAGTCCTTTGCAGTTTGTATCTAAAGTAATCCAAGTTATACTACTTAACTAGTTTAAGATAATGTATAGGGCGAAGGTGCTTTGAAAAATTGAAAGAACAAGGTAGTGAAGGGTGGATTTGTGAAGGAAATGGGTTCAGAAGCGATTTTAGACTGTGGGATTCAGTTCTGATAGGTTAATAAGGTGTTAGGAGCAACCCATTGCCTAAGGACGTCTAATTCCAGGTTGGCAAAAATCCGGGGTGTTACATGCATACCAACCTACATGCCTTGAACAAGAAGTAAAATGAACATATGATAAACAAGCTCATGGGCATCCATGTTATGGTCCATCTACGCAAAGAGAGATTTCCGACAGTAACGTACAACAATTTGAAGAATAAGAATATTGAACCAGTATCAATCATTCGAAAGATCAATGACAACGCTTACGTTGTTGATCTTCTAAATAACGTGACGATCTCATGAACTTTCGACGTCGCGGACCTGACCGAGTATCATGAACCAAAGCAGGACGAGAACTCAAGGGCGAGTTCTTTTAAAGTGGAGGGAACTGATGTAGAGTGGGTCACGGAACGCTTCATGGCCAAGATGGATTAGAAAAGGTCCTGTCGACGACAGAAGTGATCCAGACTATCGGACCTTAAATCGGGCATATCTCGCAATCCGGAATGAGTTATCGGACATAAAATATATGATTTTGGGGTAGAACAAGCTATTTTAGCCACCTAACCCAGTGCGCAAGCCGGATTTACGAAATACCACCAAATTGACAGTCATTTCCATATTTTAATTTCATTTTTACTATAAGTTTGATTATAACTCTTTATCCGTTGGGCTTTAAGAGTTGAGCCCAACGTGAAAAGAGCTTAGAATAATTAGGAGAATAGCTTGGTGAGGCCAAATAGGACACTTACTATTTTTGGTCGAAAACCTTGCCCACTAGTAGACATCACAGCTGTCTATAAATAGTAAGTTTACAATTTATAGTAAGTTGCGAATTCTAGGAGTTTTAGTTATAGTATGAGATAATGCTTATGTCATCTTTGCATCTTCAGGCCATCGTCCATGTGGTGTTTTGGTGGTGAAATTTGCAGTCATGGACACAAGATCTGCATATTGAAATGAATTAAAGGGAAGCAGTCATGATTAATTAATACAAAAAAAAAAAAGACTAACCATGATCACATATTTTATTATAAATATAATTGAATTGGCGAGGTTTAATTGCTTTGGCTACCAAAAACCAGTGAAAGGGATGTGGAGTCTTTTTAAACTGTGTGCTTTGAGAAATGCATATGGACCAAAGCCAACAATATATTTTCGCAAAACCAACAATATATTTTACAAAGAGGAATGTGAAGCAGGGATGAACATGATGAGGTCGATCACCGTCTTCCTCAAGGATAGGGATGTGAGAGATGCTTGAGATCTTCAATTCAAGGTTGTGGCAACAGAATCTCAGTACCATTAGGGCATGTTTGTATGCTCTGACAGATTGAACCACGAGTATTAGTTAGTAAGGAATGGCCAAATTGCAATTTCTAAACATTTGCATCATGGATTGAGCTGGTTTTTTTACCTTGAAGATAACCCAAGGGGGTGTGTGTGCGTGTGTAAAATAAAAAAAAATAAAAATAAAAAAAAAAAAAACCCAAGGGGACACATCAGATGGACGGATTGGTTGTGATACACAATGCGGGCCCCACATCTTCCCAGTACCACCTTAAGCCTAAAGCTTACCACTTTTATTTGATTGACCAGTCCAAATACATGGACTCGAATCCCACCCAATTAATCACTCACGCCCAAAATCTAGCTCATAGTTAAATCCAGTTGGACATTTTGGATATCCATGGATCTAAATACCCATTGAAATCATTTCTATCTGAATGTGAACCCTCTGGCATTGCATGAGAAGAGCATAGAACTCTTGAAAGAAAGTGTCCCTTATCAACCTACTCACATTTCAAAGAACAATTAATTGCTGCCATCTTTTCTAATCTGTCTTCTCATGAGAGATTCGTCAAGGTTAATTAGTGGCCATAAGTCATGGTCAAATGCATGTTACCCTTGAAATATGTGTGAACTGCCATGAGCATTACTCAAATCAAACCATCCAAATCAAAGGCCAGTGGTCCATTGTAAATTTTTGACCTATGAGTACTCACTAAAGCTTTAACTCCTGATTGTGATGGCTTGACTTGAGTTACATGTACACCATCTCTGCAGCTATCTAAAATGCTACTGTATAAGGGCATGTTTTTGGTGGGACCAAACGTGTGCATCACGGCCTACAGCTGCCATTTTATCAACGTACGTACATGGAAAACCCAAAAGTAATTGGTGTGTATAAACAGCAAGAAATTGCAGGCCAAATTAAAGTAATATAAGAACTCACATTTCAATAGCTACATGCATCTCACATTTCAGTTGAAAATGACTTTGATAATGTAACTAACCCAAACCAATAACTATCTGATATGTATCCATCCCTACAGTAATTCTAAATAAAGGAAACCACTCGTTACGGTTTTGAAACAGGTATCTACAAGACCAAGGTTTAAAGAATCATCTGAAACCAGTATATATCACCTGATACATACTGGTATTGTCCATGAAGCATATGAACAAGATGGCCAAATAGGCCAGAAACAGCCTAATATAGACCATATGGGGCATACAACCCAATATTAGTGGTGAAGGATATAATACCGATATACCCATTTCAAACCTTGTATAGGACGGTACAACCCATATTGGTAGTGAATAATACGATGGACGAAACCAACTTTTAATCCTCGATTACGATTACGCCTATGTAGTATCATACCACCTGACTTGGACCTACTGGCCTGGTCGGTTGGCCAGGCTTTGGGCCTCACTTGCATGACCTTGTTAATTTTCAGGTTGGGCATGGGCTTAAAGTCATTTAACCCGGCCTGGCATGGCTCAACCTGACTTTATATGCACGTGTTAAATCTTACAAATATATTGTTGGGAAAAAATATGACGAGTCCAAAGACTCGGTTGTGAAATGGATTAGCTTTAATGAAACTATCCAAGAGTCCGAGCCAATAGTTCGGACCGAGATTAGATAAAGCTTAAAGAAGAGACCTAGCTCGGATTTGTAGAGGACATGAATTCCAACCAAAGCTGAAAGAGTCAAGAGCCTTGAGCAAACATTAGACACATCGAGTTGACTCGGTTAACGAGGCAACAATGTCTAAAGGGACCTATTAAAGGCCCTAAAACTGAAAGCCACCTGACCGACTATGAAATCGACTTATGTAAGGTTTGTTGTAGTGTCGACTATCGGATTGAAGAAAAACATCGGTCCCGAACCGATGTAGATTCATCCAACAGTGGGTAAACAACTTTCTTTATAAGCCAACTGAGATTGCAAATCTATTAAGACCGAGCCAAGCAAGGAAAAGACGGTGTAATCTTAAACACCGCCCCGAGAATCTTGTAAAAGAATCCCCGACCCCGGAAATCTCGGGATCGGGAAGTATCCGTAAACAAAATATTAACTAGATTAAATCTCTCGGTAAATCAGGAGAGAATCCCCTTATGCCGGGACCTCTCACTCCTATAAAAAGAGGACTCTAGGATTAAAGGTACATGACTAAAAATCCCTTAAAAACTCCTCTTCTTGAGCCCTTACTGACTTAAGCATCGGAGGACCCCCGGCCCTAGCCAGGGTCTCTCTTTCTCCTTCATTATATTGCAGGTCAAAGTACGAGAAGAGGTTGATGCAATTTTTTGCATCAACAGTTTGGTGCCGTCTATGGGAAGCGTACGAAAAGCCATTTTTTTTATATTCCAATCACAATTGAAATTATGGTGACAACTAGAAGGACGGTTCAAGAAGAAGAATTGAATGAGGTTGCTATCATAGTACCGGCGGGCGCAAGCGTAGTTCAAAATCCACCCAATAACCGTCAGGGTTCTACGGCACAAGAACAACATCTGCTGCAGCCAATAATCAGCGGAACTACAACAATGGGCGGTTAGATCGGGAAGTTCAGGAGATCTGGTCCGATATGAATGTAATGAAGCAGATGCTGGAGCAGATGTACCATCAACAGATGCAGCCGCCTCAGCAAGGGCAGGTAGCACGTGTCCCCTTACCAGCAGCTGACCTTCAGCCTACTATTCTGCGATCATTCCATCAACCGAATCAGCCCCGGGATTCTCCCGAGCCAACACCGGCTCACTCTGCTACAGCCGTCCTGCCTCCTACCGATCTCCGACATGAGATAGATCTAAGGAGGCGCAGCCGGCCTCCTGTTTAACGTACGGCGGATAGCCACGAGCCTTGGAAAGCTGACATCTAGGACTTTAAAAAGGAAGTAGGGGAAGAAATGATGAAAGAGATGGCGGACATGAAACAGGGTCGGAGTATACATCCAACCAAATCCAAGGCAAAAGCATCCCCTTTTGTGGATGAAATAATGCAGGCTCGGCTACAAGAAAGGTTTTGGCTACCTCAAATCACTCCTTTCACTGAGAAGACCGACCCAATGGAGCACATCGAATGCTTCAGAACCTACATGGAATTGCATGATGCTTCGGATGCTGTGATGTGTCGAGCCTTCTCTCTTACGTTGACCGATGTAGCTCGACTTTGGTTCAAGCAGTTGAAACCGAGGTCTATTAGTTCATTCATCGAACTCGACGATGCTTTCCTCACAAACTTCATAGGTGGAAAAAAGAAACTAAAGCCCCCTGCACACCTGAATAATATAGTTCAGAAGCAGGGAGAGCTATTGAAAGATTACATCAAGCGTTTCAACTTCAAGTCTCTCCAGGTTCGAAAACATTCAGAAGAAACGACACTCAACGCACTTATGCAAGGAGTCAAAGACAAGCCATTCCTAGCATCTCTGGATAAGAACCCGCCAGAGACTCTAGCAGAGTTTATGGCTCGGTCGGACAAATATGCGGACGCCGAAAAAATGCAAATCATGCATGAGACAGCCCAGAACACAAAATCCTTGATCAAAGAGTTAGCCAAAAAAGAAGCCGACTCGACTAGAGGAAAGAAGTGTAATGATTATCAGGCACGCGATGACCGAAAGTCAGGCAAACAATCCGACCGAAGGTTTTCCACATATACCCCCTGAACAAGACTCAGGAGCAGGTGTTGATGGAAATCAAAAGTGAAGGCTTCGTCAACTGGCCCAGCAAGCTCCGAAGCAATCTCAATCGGCGGAATAAAGACAAGTATTGCCATTATCATCAAGATCACGGGCACAATACGAGCGACTGCTATCACCTAAAGGAAGAGATTGAAAGGCTCATCCGAGAAGACTGACTCACCGAACATGTCGAAAGAACCGGGACAGCTGAAGGACGCCCAGGTAATAACTGACCCACGGAGGAAATCAGAACTATCATCGGCGGTCCTCGAGGTAGAGGCGACTCAAATAATGCTCGAAAAAACCACACCAGAAGCCTCAGCCGACCCGAGTCAGAGCTCATGATAATAGCTCGACCTTTAAAAGAAAAGAAAAGAAAAAAATATTGTATCTCATTTACGGATGAGGATGTCCGGGGTATCTGTCACCCCCATGATGACGCATTAGTTGTCACTCTTACCGTCGCGAATCAAAAGGTGTTCCACATCTTTGTCGACATGGGATTGTCGGCTGACGTACTGTTTGCTCAAGCGTTCGATAGAATAAGAGTTGAACGATCAGCATTGCGACCGGTTCGTACCTCATTGGTCGGATTCTTGGGAGGACAGATACTCCCAGTAGGGATTATCTCATTGCCACTCACGACTGGGAACCCTCCGCATCAAACAACGACAATGGTTGATTTCTTGATAGTCGACCAATTTTCCCTGTACAATGCTATACTCGGTCGACCCTCTCTGAGTCTCCTCCAGGCCGTGATATCTACATACCACCTCTCCATGAAATTTTCGACTGACTCGGGAGTAGGAGTCGTCAAAGAGACCAACAAGACGCGAGATGTTGTTACGTGACAACCATAAAAATTTCCACCGAAAAAGCTCTAACGGAAGTATCGATGATCGAATCGCTAGACCCTCGGATCGAGACTCATGAACGAGGGTAGCCAGTTGAAGATCTTATCTCAGTGCCTTTGGATGAGACAGATGGATCTAAAATGGTGCAAATTGACTCATCTTTACAATCACCATTGAAAGATAATCTAATAGCACTGCTCCGACGATATGCTGATGTATTTGCATGGAGCCATGAAGATATGCCTGGGATTGACCCGTCAGTGATTACGCACCGACTCAATATCGATCCGACCTATCGACCAATCCGACAGAAGCGACGACTACTCGGCCTCGAAAGGTACGCTGTTATTGAAGAGGAGGTCAGCAAGCTCCTCAAGGCAAAATTCATAAAAGAGATATACTACCCAGAATGAGTAGCTAATGTCGTACTTATGAAGAAAGCCAATGGGAAGTGGTGAGTCTGTATTGACTATACCAACCTAAATAAAGCATGCCCAAAGGATAGCTTTCCTCTTCCGAGGATAGACCAGTTGGTAAATAGTACTGCGGGGCATGAACTCCTTAGCTTTATAGATGCATATTCAACATATAATCAAATTGTAATGCATTAATCCGATAAATTTAAAATAACCTTTGTCACTGACAAAGGCCTTTATTGTTACAGAGTGATGTCATTTGGCTTAAAAAATGCTGGTGCGACTTATCAAAGATTAGCGAACAAATCTTCGCTTGGCTGATCGGCCGAACCATGGAAGTGTACATTGATGACATGCTCGTCAAAAGCATACACGCGGCTGACCATATAGCTGACTTAGAAGAAATATTCCTTATCTTACGCAAGTTCCGAATGAAGCTGAATCCGAGTAAGTGTGCCTTTGGTGTAAGCTCGGAAAAGTTCATCGGTTTCCTGGTGAGTCAGCGAGGAATAGAGGTGAACCCAGAAAAGATAAAGGCCCTGCTCGACATAGAATCTCCAAAAACGATTAAAAACATTCAAAGGCTGACTGGACGAGTAGCGGCACTTAATCGTTTTCTATCCAGAGCCACGGATAAATGTCTCCCGTTCTTCAAATAATTGAAGGGACGACAAACAGTGAATTGGACGGAAGAGTGCGAAGCAGCATTCCAGAAACTAAAGTCTTATCTCGGATCTCCGCCTCTCCTATCAAAGCCCGAGCCAGGAGAAGCTCTGTTGTTATATCTAGCAGTGTCTGAGGCAGCAGTTAGCTCAACCCTGATATGAGAGCACGGAGGAAAACAGCTGCCGGTCTACTATGTCAGCAAAGCACTATTACCAGTAGAAACGAGATACCCACTCTTTAAAAAAGTGACCCTAGTTCTAGTAGTCTCCTCGCGCCGACTTCGACTATATTTCCAAGCCCATACCATTGTCGTTATGACTGATCTCCCACTATGTCAGATTCTACATAAACCGGAGGCATCCGGCAGACTTACGAAATGGGCAATCGAACTCAGCGAATTCGACATTCAGTATAAGCCGAGAGTAGTAATTAAAGAGCAAGCCGTGACCGACTTCATTACTGAAGTGACACCACAAACCAAACCGTTGATTGAACATTCGACTGTGCCTGTTGAAGAGTTGACTACTACTTCTCCCGACTCCTCGCCCGACCCCATTCCCTGGAAGTTGTATATGGACGGCTCCTCCAACTCTAAGGCAAGCGGGGCAGGAGTAGTTTTGAAAACTCCTGACCATACTTACATGCAGTATGCCTTAAGACTTGGATTTCAAGCATCGAACAATACAGCTGAATATGAAGCATTGTTACTCGGCCTCCGACTCGCGGCCAGCTTGGGCATTACGTATCTGAATGTTTTCAGTGACTCTCAGCTGGTTGTCAACCAAGTTACCAGCGTGTATCAAACACGAAAAGAGAAATTAAAAGCATAATGGAAAAAGCTAAAGAGTTTATTAGCGGATTTCAGTTTTGGATCGTCACTCGGATCCCTCGAACAGAAAATATCAAAATCGACCTATTAGCGAAACTCGCCTCTGCCGATGAAGACGACCTGCCCAGGTCTGTTCCGATCGAGTACGTCGCTAAACCGAGTATTAACGAACCAGTTAGCTTGACCGTACAAACGATTGACTCGGAACCCACTTGGCTTGATCCGATCGTCCGATATCCCAACAAAGGTGAGCTGCCTGAAAACCGTGCCGAGGCCCGACGACTGAAGGTCCGAGCCTCCCATTACACTATACTTAACGGAACTTTATACAAGAAAGGTTATTATACTCTATTGCTACGATGACTTAATCCCAGTGAAGCTGACTATGTACTACGGGAAATCCACGAAGGGATCTGTGAAAATCATTCAGGAGGACGATCACTCGTGCACAAGGTCCTACGTCAGGGATACTACTGGCCGACTATCCAACACGACGCTTGTAAGCTTGTTCAGAGATGCGACAAATGTCAGAGATTCACGGTTATTCCGAGATAACCTCCCGAAGCGTTAACGCCTATGACTGGACCTTGGCCCTTCGCACAATGGGGAATCGACATCATAGGGCCACTCCCTATGGGAAAAGGCCAGACCAAGTTCGTTGTTGTGGCTGTGGACTATTTTATGAAGTGGGCCAAAGCTGAGCCACTAGTAAAAATAACCGAACAGAAGATCACTGATTTTGTGTGGAAGAACATTGTCTGTCGGTTCAGGGTACCACGAACCATTGTTACCGACAATGGAAACCAGTTCGACAATAGGAGCTTTCGCGAGATGTGTGACAATCTCGGGATCAGAAACGTGTATTCATCGCCCCACCATCCTCCGACAAACAGACAGGTTGAGACGGTCAATAAGATCATCAAACAGCATCTCCGAATGAAGCTTGACCCAGCCAAAGGAGCATGGGCTGAAGAACTCCCGAAGATATTGTGGGCATATCGAACTACAGCTCGAACACCACTGGAGAAACTCCTTTTTCCCTTGCTTATGGCTCGAAGGTCATCACTTCCGTTGAGATCGGGTTGCCTTCAGCCCGAGTCAGTTCGTTCAATGAAGAGGATAATGAAGAACTCTTAGCACTCGGACTTGATCTTGTGGATGAACAAAGAGAAAGAGCTCGATTAGGTGTGGGAGCTCGACAACAGCAGGTAGCTCGGTTCTATAATACCTGAGTCAAGGTCAGACGTTTTCGAGTTGGGGATATGGTTCTCCGAAAGACGTTTCTCAACACAAAGGAAGTTAGCTCGGGTACACTTTGACCCAACTGGGAAGGACCCTATATCGTCTCGGGTACCATCTGACCCAAGGACGTATTTGTTAGAAAACCTAACTGGATGATTATTGCTTCATCCGTAGACTGCCGAGCATCTAAAAATCTATTACCCCTAAAGTCGGTATAGCAAAGCAATGAAAAAGGCTCGAAAATAACAGGCATGTAAACTGAGTCAAAATGAATAAAATGAAACTAATCATATTCATTTATCGGTATGTTTGTTACATCGGGTTATATCTTGCTTCAGCGTTACATTGATTAGACTAGAAAGGTTTAGGGGCAAAAAGAAAGATCGGCCACAACGTACGAATCTCTTCCTCGGCTAAGACTATTCTCGAGCTTACATAAGGCTGGTGTGAGTGCCAAAAATGGAGCTGATGATGGTACCAAACTAAAAACAGAGCTAATGATAGTACCAAACCAAGAATGGAGCTGATGATGGTACTAAAAACTGAGCTCTGAGACTATTAAAGGTCGCTCGGGACAACCTCTGGAGCTGGAGTCGCATCAGATTCCACCCCGGTACTACCCGCAATGTCATTGGACTCAGCCATTTCAGTCGTCGGATCCTCGAGAGACCCCTCCTTGAATCTCGAGATATCAAGATCGGAATAAAACTGCTTCACCACTTAGATGCAAGCTTGGTACCCGCTCGCGTATAGACGATCCCTCTCATCCTCAAATTCCAAATATTCGAGGAAATCTTTTATAGCCTTCTCCCCTGCCTCTTTCCTGGCTACCTCAAGCGTTGCTTTCGTATCGACCTTCAACCGAGCCAACTTCTCGTCAGAGGCGTCATGAGCCAAGTGGAGTTGCCGACTCTCATCATGGGCTTCCTTCAGTAGCTGAGCCATCCGAGTACATTCACCTCTGGCGTCTTCAGCTGCCTTCCAAGTAAGGCCCAACTCGCCAGTTAAATGGCCGACCTTAATCGAGGTAATCTTAAGTTGAGCCTCTGCCTTTGCTGCTCGTTTCTGAGCCGCTTTGACTTCCGCCACACCTTTCCGGACCTTCTCAGCCTTGGTTAAATCTCCGCAAGCTCTCAGCAAGCAAGGGGGCGAGTTACATAAGGAAAGGACGAAGCCTGATTAAAATCGAAAGAGACAAGGAGCTAAGAGATAAATTCGAACCCTACCTGAAGTAAGATCTTCGCAGCTTAGGAGAGTATCTGAGTCCCAGGGGCTTCGAAGATGGAAGCGAACTCCTTATCACTCCCGTGGGAAATAGCCCAAGGGACCATGTCTGCCACAGCCTGACGGAAGGACGATTGCTCCTGTGGAGCCGATTCCCCCCTTGAAGTCTCTGCTCTTCCCTTCGCCCTGAGACCCATTCTGGAATGGGTGTCAGTTCAGGAGCTGCCCGAGACTCGACCGGAACGTCCTCCACCCTCTCTTCAGGGTCAGAAAGAATAACTACGGCCGGGACGGTCGAAGTGGTGGCGACAGGGGTTGAAGGCTCTACGATCGAGGGGGCGGTTTTTGCCTTCTTCAGAGGTCAAGGCTCCAACAGAAGTACTGACCTGGGAGGAGCCTTCAACTTCACCTTCAGAAGGGGTCGAGCTTCGACCATCTCTGTGTCGGATAAAACGCAGAGTCAAAAAAATTTAAGGAAGATACGTCTGAATAGCTTAAAGGTACCTGTCACGAATGAATCCAAGCCCAAAAGAAGAAGACGCTCTGGTTGTAAAAGAGACTTCCAAGACCTATCTTCCGGACTCAATGATCGCATGCCCCTAATCCGAGCTAAAGCGTTGGCTACTAGCTTGGGTTTCTTCTAGGGAATATTTGCACAATATGTTCAGTCAAACTCAGGAGAATTACAACAAGATAAAACGAGGGAAAGAGCGTGCCGAGTCACCTGCTTCAGAAAATGCCCGGGGAACGAGAGGTTCGAACAGCCCAGGCTCGGCAGTCTCCTAGCGACTACATGCCCAGAACCACCTCTCTCTCCAGTGTTTATTAGAGGTAGGAGGGTCGGTTATCAAGGAAGTGCCCTTATTCTGCCAAACGCTCAAGAAATATTAGCCGGGCTGCGAAGTGTTTGGCCGAACCTGGTATAGATAGAGGAACTCATCCATGGTCAGTGTGGGCTGTTCTGCCTCAGCCTACAATACTGCACATTTGAGCAAGTTCCTCCACCCATTCGGAACTATCTGTTCGGGTGCAATCCTGAGTAGGGAAAGAAACTCCCGAACAACGGGTTGTAAGGGCAGACGCATGCCACATTGCATGACAACTTGAAAAATTGATGAGGGTCGAATATCAGACCCCAGTTATTGCCTGATTTTACGTACATGATAATGCTTAATGGAATATTCTAATCGTGTTTTTGTTGTAGGGTGTAATCAGGAGCGTTGACTGAAAAAGAATACTAAAAGTGTGGATTTGATGCTTCGAAGTAACCAAAGTAAGGGACAGACCCCAGGGGACCAAGATCGATGGATTTATATGCTAGGGATCCGAGAAAATCAAGCCGTTCACGTTAAAGATGCCTGAAATTAATGCAAAATGCAAGATCACATGGTTCCCACCATCCAATTAGCTCAAAACTTCATACATGGCCTGAGGGCCATAAATTAACTGTACACATAAAATTTCAACCATTGGATTCTCGGGAAGTGGCCCAACGTCCAGATCATCCCCTTAATTCATTAAGTGGGGCCCACCTGCTATCTGGATATGCCTCAACTTCGGCTTCAATGCCTTAAATGAGGAGACCAATTAAATGGATGGATCAGATTTATCACGAACATCATATGTGGAGCCCATATGAGACGGGTGTGCATAGTGCACAAGTGCACTAGCCGTGCACGGCAAAGGCAGAGACGGTTTGACCGTCTCTGACCGAAGAAAAAAAAAAGGAAAGAAGGAAATTTCCTTCTTCCTTTCGTTTTTGGCAGCGCATAACCGGCGGCTAGCCAATTTTGCGAATGGTTGTGGGTCCCACCCATGGCCCGTACGGCCAATCCAATCCATCCATCTTGTAGATGGGGAAAAACCCTTCAAAATCTTGCTGATAGTTTACACCCATGTGTGCACACATGTGCGATACAGAGGCCACAAACGGGCTGCCCTGCAGTGTTCAAAAGTGATTTTATCGTGATTTCTCCTCGCCGCATCAATGGACGTTCAAAACTACCCGTTCTTGACTGAAATTTCATCCTGAATCCAATGGACGGGGTGGATTTCACTGAAAAAAATTATGTGGGGCCCGTCGATCATGACAGCGAAAGATTGCAAAAGCTTTCGCACATCCGCGAATTCCAATTTTTCAGGCGGTTGTGGCCCACCATCTTTGATCATATGGTAGATATGAACCGTTCATTGTGTAGACCATCTCAAAACGTCCCAGGAGACGTTGATTTTACTGACATCGGGCGAGGAACATGAGAGTTATGAAGCCCCGAACATAGCTGCGAAAAGGCTTTCGCTGCGCATGCGACAGCTTTCCAAATCCAATTTTTACCACTTCAGCCACTCCAGCAGCTATAAAAAGAGATGAAAAATGTGGAGAAGGGGGATCTTTTAGAGGCTAGAGCTTAGGGAGAGCCAGAAAGAGAAGAAAGAGAAGAGAGGGAGAAAAAGAGAAGTGAGAGAAGGGAGATATTTTTATTGTTTAAATCTTATAGTTCCTTCTTTTTATTTGATATTATGGATTGCTAATCTCTTAGCTAGGGCTGAGATGAAGCCCCTAATTTGAATAATGCATTGTATGTGTTGATTTTATCTTAATTGGATTGATTTGTTTCTTTCTCTAGTGTGCTTAATTGAAATTTCTATACTTCTCCATTCTATGAGCTTAACCAAAGTCTAGGTATGGATATTGTTTGGAATCTTATCTAGGTGCTTGTCTCTGACCATGAACAGGTTTCCTATAGAGGAAGAAACAGGATTCTACATCTCTCCATGCCTGACCATAGATGGAAAGATGTGATCCATATGCTTTAAGGAATTATACATTCTATGTGCCCGACTAAGGACATAGAGTGCGCTTTATTTATTTTGATATCAATTTGAATTAAGGTGAATCAACAGGTAAAACAAGGATTAGGATAATTAGGGGTGGATTCGAAAGTCCTAGTCTTCTCCTTGATTGAACTTTACTCATTATTCTCAGTTATTCTCCATAGATTTGTGTTAGTTTACTTAATAGTTCGCTACACCATTCGTTGGATTAGTTAAGAAGAGTCTTAAATTTGAATTGTCACCATCAGTCCTCATGAGAACGATCTCGTAATACGTACCATATCTACATCTGATTCGTATACTTGTGAGTTTAAAATCATTTAAATCAGATTGGTTTAAATAAAACATCAGAAATTGTAACCATCCCAGGAGGGGGATGGTCGGGCAATTCATTCGAACGCGGAAGTTGAAGAATTACTGAGTCGGGAATATGATACCCAACTTGGATCTTATTGTTCACTCCCCAAGTATAGGGTTGTGATGTAATAAAAACTCAGTAAGACCGAGGTCGAATCCACAGGGATTGAAACCTGTACGTAATCTGAAAGTAACCAGATCTAGAACTAAGCTAAGATGAAATCTAAACCAATTGTGATTTGAAGAATAACGGTGAAATATTAATCTAAACTTAAAGAATTCAAAGAAGGGAACTAGGGATTCAGGGGATCCACTTGTAGAGATCAGGGAATTCTATGGTAAAAGATATCAAGATTGAACCTTGGTTAACGCAGTTTCAATAGATTAGACGGTCATAAATCAGAATGGATTCCATCACAAAACCATGCCTATGAGACAAAGCCAACAACAGAGTTCAACCAATCTACAACCGAACTGTATGATGTACGAGCGTCAGGAAGAGTTCCATCATCCAACCATGCCTAGGAGACGATGGTGAACAACAGGGCTTCCTAACCCCATAATCAGAATTAAGGAAAAGGAAAACTCAAGCCATCACAGATTTAATGTAATATTAGTCACAAAAAATCATTAAAAACCAGAAGTATTCCCATTGATGTAGCTGCAATCAATTAAAAATTCAGTCTAACATGAATCATCACCATAAAAACAGACCCATCAAGCTACAAGCTTCACCCCTTAGCCCTAGCTAAGGGGTTTAGCCAACCATGTTTGACTAAATCTCTTCAACAGAAAAAAAACAAAACTAAAAGAAGAGTTCTCTCCCTCTCTCTCTTTCTCTCTCTCTCTCTCTCCTTTCTCCAGATAGTGGAATGAATGCCCTGTCTCTCTCTTTCCTCTTCTCTTTATAGTTGCTGGGGGTCGACTGGCGTGGGGAAGAGAAGTCCGTCCCTTTGTATCAGTCGGTGAAGAGGCTTCATACACACGAAGAGAGAAACCGCAATTACACAAAAGTTCCTGCAATGTTACCGGTTGCAGACCCGTTTGTTTGCACTGTGAATGCTTTCTTAGTGCAAAACAAGTTAGGTTGGGTCTTAACCTATCCTCTGAGAATGATGAACGGATTAGATTTCCCAAACTGATCACAGATGTGGGCCACATCAAGACACAACGGCAAGGTTGTTGTGTCACATGCGAACGGAAATCCCATCGATTCCGGGATTTTAAACGAAATTTCTTTCCGTTTCTCTTTTTCTTTCAAACCGTCTCCCTGCGTGGCCCATTCCTTGCGTGTGCTCCAACCAGATGGACGATCAAAAGTTTCAGTGAGGCCCCATCATCAGGTAGAATAGGTCCCGCCTTCTGCTACCGACGTATTTCGGATGAGATATCCGTACATATACGTGTAGATGTACACGAATTCGCACCTAGAGTCCGGTCGAATTCACCCTGAGAGCGCTCTGGTCGGCTCAGATCTCTCCAAACACTAACGATGGTGGGCCATATTAAGTTTTACACGGTCGCTGTCCATAAAAATCACACTGCAGTAGCCCTCTTTCTGCCGAAGAATCTAAGCACCTTCGTTCGTATTTTCGCAGGAAGACTCCTAGGTGTAGGAGAGTGGTGGTTTCCGAACACGATGAACGGTTTGGATCAGACAGATGGTCCATGATAGTGGCCCACCGACTTCCGCAAACAGGCTCTGCTCCGCTGTTGCGCAAAAAACAAAACGGCAATTGCCGTTTTTCACTTTGGATCACCCATTTTGGAAGGCAACGCAGTTGCCGTGCGCCTCTGGTGCTCTTGTGCACCATGTACACTCACCGTACTTGTGGGCCCCACTGATATTTTTATCTGAAATCTGCCCCGTCCATTCATTTTATCACCTTATTTAAGGCATTGGGACTAAAACTGAAGTATATCCAGATTTCAAGCGGGCCGCAAATCAGGGATATGAGGACTGATCTATCATTGGGGTTGCTTCCACAATGATCTGAGTGGTGAAATTTAATATGTACGGTTATTTTATTTCCCTCGTCCCATGTATGAAGTTTCGATTCAATCGGATGGCGGGAACCATGTGATCTTGCATTTTGCACCAATTTCAGGCCTCTTTAACATGAACGGCTTGATTTTCTCGAATCCTTGGTGTGTAAATTCTTCCATATCGGTCCTCTGGAGTCCGTCCCTTGTTGTGGTGATTTCAGAGCATCAAATACACACTTTTAACACCTTTTTGTAGTCCACACTTGCAAATGTACCTTGCATCACAAACACAATTAAATTAGGCTTTTAAACAGTGGCATTTTCATAAATCCGGTAATAACTGGGGTCTAATATGCAATATTTGACCCTCAACACAACCCCCAACCAGCATTTTGCTAGTCCCAAGCAAAATATGCGAAGAATAAGTTGAGAATTACAGGGTAATTTCCATGAAACCGAGTGATATTTTTTTAAGAACGATTCAGAGATGAGAAATTTAAGATTAATGAATGTTAGGCATAAAATTTCTCCTGGAGGTAAGCGCATGGTAGACTTCATAATCAAGTTCAAATATTAATCCATTACTAGAATAAGTTTACACATTGAGTTCCATGAGTGTATAGTATGATCTCAGCTTATCAACATTAGGATCTACTTCTTTCTTTCATGATATCATTGGTAATAAATAAGAAAACCCATAACAATCCAAACCTAAACCAAAACCTGCCTCATAGATCAACATTCCATCCCTCGATTTCTCTATCAAAATTAATGCCAATCAAATCCTCACCTATAGGGAGCAAACCTATGGTGAAGATCAATCGCCCAGAAATCTAGTATTTTCTACAAATTTTTTTTTTTTTTTTTTCAAAGACAACCATGGGGAATCGACTCTGCACCTATGGGGAGCAAACCCATGGTGAAATCCATTCGCCCAACCCTTTCCACAGGCAGCTATCTTGTAGCTGGATTTTCTCATTTTCTTTCATTCTTCTTATTAAACATGATGGACAAATTCCCCAGGTTGGTTCCTTTCATGCTTACTGATCACCAAGTCAATCCTTCAATATTGAACTGAAACCATTCTTGTGCAAGCAGGATGTGTCTTGTGGAATCATGACTCAATCAATGTTTTCTACTTCTAATCCTAGATTAACAGTTTGAACTTATTGTGAAATCTAACAAATACTGGATCCAAGAGTCATACGTTACCAACTCCACAAATCTTGAAATTCTAAGTGCCCTAGATGGCCATCAAAATCACCTCAAATTCACAAGAAATTCCAGAAAAAGTTTAAAAATTTTCTTTTCACAATTTTTGCTCAAGACCAAGAAAACACTGATTAGGATTAGGAAACCTAATCTCCCACCCCCAACCTAAAATCTACATTGTCCTCAATGTAAAAGATGTAAGCATGCAATGCACATGGGACAACGAAAGTAAATGGGAAGTGATGGGAAGATAGTACCTGGGTAACGAGTCGAGAGAGACTTTTCCGTAGAGATCTCAACATGAGAGTGGGTCAGCACAAGAGTGAAACCAATCGAAAGTAAAACACAAATAACAAAAATAAATTCCTACCTATACCACTTTCGCAGGTGCTCTCGATTGCATTTAGCGTATGCAACAAGCCTTTAAACCCCTAGGTTGCCCTTAGTGGACGAGTTGTAGTCTCGTGAGGGTTTGCAGTAATGTTACCCATAAATATTGAACTAATGGAATGAAAAGCTGGGTTGCCTCCCAGGAGCGCTAAGTTTAATGTCTTCAGCCAGACCAAAGCAACTACCCTAATCCTATGAAAGCAGGAAACCTACCTATACCTCCATCAGACTAGGAGATCAATCCTGATAAACAGGATCAGTCAGAGGCATGGACATATCCTCTGAATCAAATTTCTCGACAAATGGCTTTAAGCGATGCCCATTTACTTTAAACTCCTTGCCATTGTCGGGGTCTCTTATCTCGACGGCCCCATGAGGATATGCAGTAACGACAATGTAAGGACCGGTCCAACGAGATCGAAGCTTACCCGGAAAGAGATGTAATCGAGAATTATACAAAAGGACTTTCTGACCTGGCGTGAATGATTTTCGTAGAATATGTTGGTCATGAAACACCTTCATCCTGTCCTTGTAAATTCTCGAGTTCTCGTACGCTTCGTCCTAGGATTTCTTCAAGTTCATTTAATTGAAGTTTGCGTAGCGAGCCAGCATTGTTCGATTGAAATTTAGATTTTTGATCGCCCAGTAAGCTCTATGTTCCAATTCCACAGGCAAGTGGCAAGCCTTCCCATAGACGAGTCTAAAGGGGGACATTCCAATAGGGGTTTTAAAAGCAGTACGGTATGCCCATAAGGCATCGGTCAATCGAATTGACCAATCCTTTCGGTCAGGGTTAACCGTTTTCTCCAAAATGTGTTTGATCTCTCTATTGGAAATCTCAACTTGCCCACTTGTCTGTGGATGGTATGGGGTGCTCACCTTATGAGAGATACCGTATTTCTTCATTAAACTCTCGAATAGTCTATTACAAAAGTGTGAGCCCCCATCACTAATAATGGCTCGAGGCGTTCTGAATCGGGAAAGGATGTTTTCTTTCAGGAATTTAATGACTGTGCGATGGTCATTAGTTCGACACGGAATCGCTTCAACCCATTTAGTGACATAGTCTACGGCAAGTAAAATATATAAATTCCCAAAAGATTGGGGGAATGGCCCCATGAAATCGATGCCCCAACAATCAAATGCCTCTATGATAAGAATGGGATTCAAGGGCATCATATTTCGACAGGACAATGCTCCCAATTTCTGACAACGCTCACAAGCTTTGCAAAACTCATGAGTGTCCCTGAACATAGTGGGCCAATAGAAGCCACACTGCAGAATTTTGGCCGTGGTCTTTTTTGCGAAAAGTGACCACCACGGCCTGTGAGTGACAAGAGAGATGACACTCTGATGCTCATTGTCTGGCACATATCTCCTTAAGATTTGGTCTGGGCAATATTTAAACAAGTACGGATCATCCTAGAAGAATTTGCGCACCTCGGTGAAAAATTTCTTCTTATCTTGCGTAGTTCAATGTGTCGGTATGGAACCTGTGGCAAGATAATTAGCGAGATCAGTGAACCAAGGTGAATGAGAGACTCTGAACAATTGTTCGTCAGGGAACATGTCATTAATCGGTGTCATCTCAAAGGAATCAGAAGGATTAAGGCGAGAAAGATGGTCAGCCACTACGTTCTCTACTCCCTTTTTATCTTTTATCTCTAGGTCAAATTCCTGGAGTAGGAGGATTCATCTTATCAGGCGGGGCTTAGCATCATTCTTAGACAGAAGATACTTAAGCGCTGCGTGGTCAGTGTAAATAATGATCTTGGATCCGATCAAGTAGGACCTAAATTTGTCCAAGGCAAACACTACTGACTAAGAGTTCCTTTTCCGTAGTCGAGTAGTTCACTTGGGCAGGATTTAGAGTCTTACTTGCGTAATGAATAACGTAGGGTTTCTTATCTTTTCTCTGGCCTAGAACTGCCCCAAGAGCATAATCAGACGCATCGCACATAAGTTCAAAAGGAATGCTCCAGTCAGGTGGCTGTATGATGGGTGCACTAGTCAATATGCCCTTAAGCTTAGTGAAAGCTTCCTGACATGGTTCAGTCCACTCGTATGGTGCATCCTTTTGAAGTAGATTACATAGAGGACGAGAGATGAGACTAAAGTCCTTTATGAATCTTCTGTAAAACCCGGCGTGTCCTAAGAAGGATCTCACGTCCCTTATGTTCTTGGGTGGAGGTAGGTTAGAGATAAGATCGATCTTTGCCTTATCCACCTCAATTCCTTTGGATGAAATAATGTGTCCAAGGACAATTCCCTTCTGAACCATGAAATGGCACTTCTCCCAATTAAGTACCAAGTTCTTTTCTTCACATCTTTTCAGCACACATTTAAGACTTTCCAAGCACTCGCTGAAAGATGGACCAAAAACAGAGAAATCGTCCATGAAGACCTCTAAATATTGCCCCACCATGTCAGAAAATATGCTCATCATACATCGCTGGAAAGTGGCAGGAGCATTACATAGCCCGAATGGCATCCTTCGGTAAGCAAAGGTGCCGTAAGGACATGTAAACGTAGTCTTTTCTTGATCTTCAGGGGCGATCTCTATCTGGTTGTAGCCCGAATACCCGTCAAGGAAACTGTAATAGGAATGACCAGCTAACCTTTCCAAGATCTGATCAATGAAGGGCAAAGGAAAGTGGTCTTTCCTCGTGACGGTATTTAATTTTCTGTAGTCAATGCACATTCTCCAACCAGTAGTGACTCTAGTTGGCACGAGTTCATTATTGGCATTGGCTACGATGGTGATCCCGGACTTCTTAGGAACCACCTGAGTTGGACTCACCCATTGACTATCAGATATAGGGTATATGATACCCACATCCAATAGTTTAAGAACCTCGGCCTTTACCACTTCCTTCATGTTTGGATTTAGTCTACGTTGTGGTTGCCGAGCTGTCTTCACATTATCCTCAAGATATATGCGGTGAGTACAAATCGAGGGGTCGATTCCCTTAAGGTCCGCGATTGTCCATCCAAGGGCTCCCTTATGCTCCAGGAGAGTAGATATAAGCATACTCTCTTGTTCTTTCTCAAGGTGGGCAGAAATCACCACCGGGTATGTCTCATCTTGACCTAAGTATGCATATTTTAAATCAGAGGGCAAAGGTTTTAGGTCAAGCTTCGGTGGCTTGAGGTTAGACGGTAGAGGCACTTCATCAGTGTGGGATAACTTTTCAAATTGAGGCCTCCATCGGTTAACTTCAAGTACCGGTACCGCATCAAGCATGGCACACGTCTCCCTAATTATGTCATCATCAAACTCATGGGAGTGGGCCAGGCACGTCTCTAGAGGATCAGAGGATAAGGTAAGGGGTGTCCTATCTTCCACGAAAGTATCGATCATGTTAATATCGTGGATATCGTCATCTTCCTCTACCCGTCTGCCAGTGTTGAAAAAGATATTCATTTCTAATGTCATATTCCCGAAAGACATACTCATGACACCATTCCTGCAATTGATAATTGCGTTTGAAGTGGCAAGGAATGGGCGACCAAGAATGACGGGAATCTGAGTGCTTGTATTGTTGATGGGTTCGGTATCTAGGATGATGAAATCTACTGGGTAGTAAAATCGATCAACCTGGACCAACACATCCTCAATTATTCCTCTTGGTACACGAACAGAGCAATCAGCAAGTTGTAATGTGGTTAAGGTGGGTTTTAATTCACCTAAACCCAACTGTTTGTATACCGAGTAGGGAATAAGATTAACGCTCGCTCCTAAGTCAAGAAGTGCGTGATCAATTCGATAGTCCCCAATTACACATGATATAGTTGGGCTACCAAGGTCTTTGAATTTTTGCGGCACATCTTGCTTTAGGATGGCACTCACTTTCTCAGTCAGGAAGATTTTCTTTTGAATATTTTACCGTCTTTTGGTCGTACATAAGTCTTTCAAGAATTTGGCATAGGAAGGTATTTGTTTCACGGCATCAAGTAGAGGAATGTTGACCTTCACTTGTTTCAACACCTCTAGGATATCCTGAGAGTTAGAGAGCGGTTTTGGTGCAACCAACCGTTGGGAAAATGGAGCAACCGGCTTTCCTTGAGGTTCCGGTTCTAACTCTGGTGGGGCATGGCTAGATCCATCTTCTTTATCCACTTCCGGGTCTTTAGACTTTTCAGCCCTAACCGGAATGGTTTTGTCAATGATTTTTCCACTCCTAAGAGTGGTGATGGATTTAGCTTGCTCCATCTGATTTGAAGAGCTTGGGTCGCTAACTTCATATTGCGATTTAGGATTGGGAAGAGGTTGGTGAAGCTCCCTTGTTCCCAATCGCATTTTCACCTTAAGTGCCTGTATTGCTTTTGTAAGGTCTTGAAAGGCCCGTAGCATACCCCGATTGAAAAGCTCTTGCTTTTGAAAATGTTTCGAACCGGATCCTCTTGAGGTTTCTCTTGAGTTGGATTTTGATTTAGGAAACCTTGAGGTGTAGCGGTTTGTCCATTCCTCCAACTGAAGTTTGGATGGTTTCTCCAGCCAGGATTGTATGTGTTAGAGGTGGGCCCACTGAAAGGTCTTTGGTAATTACTTACAGCATTGGATTGCTCATTCAATACCTCTTGAAAGGCAGATATAGTTGGGCAATTCTCAGTAGTGTGAATGTTGCAACCACAAATACTACAAACAATTTCCTTGGCCTTATCCTTCTTTAATTCCATGGCCTCGAGTTTTCGAGTGAGATTGGCTACCTTGGCGTTAATATCATCATCCTCTTTCAGGAGGTACATTCCACCTTTTTCTTTGGAATGAGTCGGCCTAGGTGTAGTACTTGGTCTAGGGGAGATGTCCCATGTTTGTGTGTTCTCAGCAAGTTTATCAAAGTAGTCCCACACCTCATCGACACCTTTATTCATAAACTCCCCATTACACATTGTCTCAACTAATTAGCGCATGGGAGACGTCAGTCCATCATAGAAAAAATTCGTGATGCGTCACGTTTCAAAACCATGTTGTGGGCATGAACTGACAAGATCTTTGAACCGCTCCCAACATTGGAAGAATGTTTCATCTTCCCTTTGGGCGAAGTTCATGATCGACTTCCTAAGGGTGTTCGTCTTATGATATGGAAAAAACTTTTTAATGAACTCCCTTGTCATGTCATTCCATCTGCCAATAGATTGAGGACGTAGTGAATGTAACCACGTCTTGGCTTTCTCTTTCAAAGAAAAGGGAAAGAGTTTTAACCTGACCGTGTCATCAGAAACATTAGGAAAGTATAGGGTAGTCATAATCTCATCGAACTCTTTCAGATGTAGATATGGATTCTCTGACTCAAGCCCATGAAATTTAGGAAGGAGTTGGATCACCCCTTGCTTGATATCCATATGTCCTGCATTCTCCTGAAAAACCATGCATGAGGGCGTACTCACCCCCGCCGGTTGTAAGTAATCTCGTAAGGTACGAGGCGAGGGTGCTTGATTCACCTCATTCTCATCCTGGACATCTTCTACCCTAGGTTGGGGTAGACGAGGTTGATTTTCAGCCATATCCTCAATTAACTCAGGGGAATTCCAGCGGTGTCTAGTCCTGCGATGGACAGTTAACCCCTCAACTAATCCTCCTTCAGTCAAGAGACGTCGAGTGTTGTCACGAGCCCACTTGGGCATGAAACACTCGCAGCCCTCAAACAAATTCTAAACCTAATCCTAAAAATCTAAAAAGAAAGAGAGGGTTGGAAGGAAGTTACCAAATTGGAGTCTCTAAATTAAGATCCTGCAAAAAGAAACCAAAAGAGATTAGTTCCTAAAAAATAGAAATTCTAAAGTTAGTTTCTAAGGTGGAAACAAAGTTAGTTTCTAGAAAAGGAAAGTTTCCTCAACCTAAAGTTAGAAAGTTCTGAATTAGAAATCCTAATCCTAAAATAGAAAGTAATATGAGTTTCTAAAAAGGAAATAATTTCTAAAATAAATGAAAGCTTAGAAATAAAAGAGTTCTAAAAATAGAAAGTAGAGAAATTCTAACCTAAAATTAGAAAATCCTAAGAAGAGAAATAGCAGTAAACTAGTTTCTAATTTAGAAAAAGAGAAATTCCTAAAAGAGTATAAAATTTCTAAAACAAAAGAGGAAAGTTCTTAAACTAGAAAGTAAGTTAGTAACAGAAATTCTAAAAATAGAAAGTAGAATTTAGAAAGAGCTTACCGAATTAGAAATTTCTGAAAGGCCTACAAAACAGGAAAGTTAGTTTCTAAACAGAATAAAATAGGAAACAAAATTAGATTCTAAAAGAGTTAGAATTAGAAACTTACTAAAAAGGAATCCTGATCTAGAAATAGTAAGGAAGAGAGAAATTACCAATTTAGAAACCTATCTCAGAATCCTACAAAATAAGAAAGTTGGGTTAGTTTCTAAAAAGGGAAAACCATCCTAAAATAGAAAGTTACTTAAGAGAAAATTTCTAAAAATTAAAGGAAAAACTGAATTAAAAAATTCTAAAAATAAAACCTAAGAATCAAAAAAAAAAAAAAGTCCTAATCTCAAACTAATCCTAAAACCAGTTATCTTCAGGAAACGTAGCCGTCAATCCCCGGCAACGGCGCCAAAAACTTGTTCACTCCCCAAGTATAGGGTTGTGATGTAATAAAAACTCGGTAAGACCGAGGTCGAATCCACAGGGATTGAAACCTGTACGTAATCTGAAAGTAACCAGATCTAGAACTAGGCTAAGATGAAATCTAAACCAATCGTGATTTCAAGAATAACGGTGAAATATTAATCTAAACTTAAAGAATTCAAAGAAGGGAACTAGGGATTCAGGGGATCCACTTGTAGAGATCAGGGAATTCTATGGTAAAAGATATCAAGATTGAACCTTGGTTAACGCAGTTTCAATAGATTAGACGGTCATAAATCAGAATGGATTCCATCACAAAACCATGCCTATGAGACAAAGCCAACAACAGAGTTCAACCAATCCACAACCGAACTGTATGATGTACGAGCGTCAGGAAGAGTTCCATCATCCAACCATGCCTAGGAGACGATGGTGAACAACAGGGCTTCCTAACCCCATAATCAGAATTAAGGAAAAGGAAAACTCAAGCCATCACAGATTTAATGTAATATTAGTCACAAAAAATCATTAAAAACCAGAAGTATTCCCATTGATGTAGCTGCAATCAATTAAAAATTCAGTCTAACATGAATCATCACCATAAAAACAGACCCATCAAGCTACAAGCTTCACCCCTTAGCCCTAGCTAAGGGGTTTAGCCAACCATGTTTGACTAAATCTCTTCAACAGAAAAAAAACAAAACTAAAAGAAGAGTTCTCTCCCTGTCTCTCTTTCTCTCTCTCGCTCTCTCTCCTTTCTCCAGTCGTGGAATGAATGCCCTGTCTCTCTCTTTCCTCTTCTCTTTATAGTTGCTGGGGGTCGACTGCCGCGTGGGGAAGAGAAGTCCGTCCCTTTGTATCAGTCGGTGAAGATGCTTCACACACACGAAGGGAGAAACCGCAATTACACAAAAGTTCCTGCAATGTTATCGGTTGCAGACCCGTTTGTTTGCACTGTGAATGCTTTCTTAGCGCAAAACAAGTTAGGTTGGGTCTTAACCTATCCTCTGAGAATGATGAACGGATTAGATTTCCCAAACTGATCACAGATGTGGGCCACATCAAGACATAACGGCAAGGTTGTTGTGTCACATGCGAACGAAAATCCCATCGATTCCGGGATTTGAAACGAAATTTCTTTCCGTTTCTCTTTTTTCTTTCAAACCGTCTCCCTGCGTGGCCCATTCCTTGCGTGTGCTTCAACCAGATGGCCGATCAAAAGTTTCAGTGAGGCCCCATCATCAGGTAGAATAGGTCCCGCCTTCTGCTACCGACGTATTTCGGATGAGATATCCGTACATATACGTGTAGATGTACACGAATTCGCACCTAGAGTCCGGTCGAATTCACCCTGAGAGCGCTCTGGTCGGCTCAGATCTCTCCAAACACTAACGATGGTGGGCCATATTAAGTTTTACACGGTCGCTGTCCATAAAAATCACACTGCAGTAGCCCTCTTTCTGCCGAAGAATCTAAGCACCTTCGTTCGTATTTTCGCAGGAAGACTCCTAGGTGTAGGAGAGTGGTGGTTTCCGAACACGATGAACGGTTTGGATCAGACAGATGGTCCATGATAGTGGCCCACCGACTTCCGGAAATAGGCTCTGCTCCGCTGTTGCGCAAAAACAAAACGGCAGTTGCCGTTTTTCACTTTGACACGGGATCACCCGTTTTGGAAGGCAACGCAGTTGCCGTGCGCCTCTGGTGCTCTTGTGCACCATGTACACTCACCGTACTTGTGGGCCCCACTGATATTTTTATCTGAAATTTGCCCCGTCCATTCATTTTATCACCTTATTTAAGGCATTGGGACTAAAACTGAAGTATATCCAGATTTCAAGCGGGCCGCAAATCAGGATTATGAGGACTGATCTATCATTGGGGTTGCTTCCACAATGATCTGAGTGGTGAAATTTAATATGTACGGTTATTTTATTTCCCTCGTCCCATGTATGAAGTTTCGATTCAATCGGATGGCGGGAACCATGTGATCTTGCATTTTGCACCAATTTCAGGCCTCTTTAACATGAACGGCTTGATTTTCTCGAATCCTTGGTGTGTAAATTCTTCCATATCGGTCCTCTGGAGTCCGTCCCTTGTTGTGGTGATTTCAGAACATCAAATACACACTTTTAGCACCTTTTTGTAGTCCACACTTGCAAATGTACCTTGCATCACAAACACGATTAAATTAGGCTTTTAAACAGTGGCATGTTCATAAATCCGATAATAATTGGGGTCTAATATGCAATATTTGACCCTCAACACTTATCCAAATCCATCTCAGTCAAAACTAAGGGGATCGGCCCCTTTTGTTCGTCTCCGACCTCCTCACTCTCGGCAGCTTCTCCTTCTTCAGCTGTCGACTGAGCAAGTTGAACCGATTTTCATAGGGGAACCGACTCAGTGGTTCCCCCAAACTCAACCCTCACCGATCTCCTAGGAAGAGCCGACTCTGAGGTTCTTAATTCTTCTTCCTCTTCTTCTAAATCGTCCCAAGGGAAAAAGGGGGTAGGTCTGCCTGGGGCATGTTTCAAGACAGAGGAACCCTTTGGAGTGGGGCGTTCTGCTGGAATCCCACTGGACATCCTAGCAGTAAGCTGGAAAGCCTCATTGGCGCTTATTGTCATCTCCGTCAGTAAGGAAGGTAATTCGGAAACATTCCAAAGATGCTCCGTTTCGCCCTCATCACCGAAAATCCCCTCCCGGGGACTTGAAGGGTTCATTGTCATTAAATGTAGAAGAAAAAAGGGAGGGAGAGAAGACTCACCGGAGAGGCAAAAAGCACGCAGTTGACGAGGACAGAAGAAAGCAAGGATATAGAAAAATGGCGGATTGCAATCACAGTGGGAAGAAAAAAGAGAAAGAGAGAACGGACGAAATAGAAATCGAGAGGGCAAACGAAAGTGCGAAATCAATCTCGCCCCTCCTTTTATAGCCGAGCCACATGGCAACAGCATTTAAGGAGGAGTCGAATCAATGCTTGCTTTGACTCCCCCGTCCGACGCATGGCGCACGCCGACTGACGCAAGTAACGTCTTCGCCACGGGCCCAACGCTCATAAGCCGACGAAATGACTCGACGGTTGTACGCTCGTGCGACCTCGAGTAACGATCTGTCGCACGTTAAGAGCGACACAAGAAGCAATAAATGCTCCATCATAACCTCGGTCTCCAGTACATACCGACTTAGCAATATATTACTCCGTAGTGCCAATATAACTGACATGAGGAGTATGGGGCTTACTATTGGGGAAAATATGACAAGTCTGGAGACTCGGTTATGGAATGGATTAGCTTTAATGAAACTATCCGAGAGTCCGAGCCAATAGTATGGACCGAGAATAGATAAAGCTTAAAGGAGAGACCTAGCTCGGATTTATAGAGGACATGAATTCCAACCGAAGCTGAAAGAATCAATAGCCTTGAGCAAACATTAGACACATCAAGTTGACTTGGTTAATAAGGCAGCAATGTCTAAAGGGACCTATTAAAGGCCCTAAAACTGAAAGCCACCTAACCGACTATGAAATCGACCTATGTAAGGTTTATTGTAGTGTCAGCTATCGGATTGAAGAAAAACATCGGTCCCGAACCGATGTAGATTCGTCCGATAGTGGGTAAACAACTTTCTTTGTAAGCCAGTCGATATTGCAAATTTATTAAGGCCGAGCCAAGCAACGAGCAGATGGTGTAATCTTAAACACTGCCCCGAGAATCTTTTAAAAGGATCCCCGACCTAGGAAATCTCAGGATCGGGAAGTATCCGTAAATAAAATATTAACTAGATCAAATCTCTCGGTAAATCAGGAGAGAATCCCCTTACGCCGGGACCTCTCACTCCTATAACAGGAGGGCTCTCTAGGATTAAAGGTACGTGACTAAAAAATCATAAAAAACTCCTCTTCTTGAGCCCTTATTGACTTAAGCACTGGAGGACCCCCGGCCCTAGCCAGGGTCTCTCTTTCTCCTTCATTATATTGTAGGTCGAAGTACGGGAAGAGGTTGATCTAGTTTTTTGCATCAACATATATCATTCCAACCATCAGTTAGACACCAACCATACTGAATGTGTCGGTCTGGGGCCTGGCCCATTACCATCCATACAGGTTGGGGTTCGGTTGATCCTCAACCCAACTTGATCCACCCAAGTTAAACTTCTAGGTACTTGTTCTTTGATTCACCTAATGGAGCTTCCCTCATGCAAATTGCTTTAAGCACTTTAATGGAACTATCTTTCAAATGATGTTTGTCCCACTGAGACTTTTTTTATATACCACACACAAAAAGAATGTTGACCTCACCCACCCATTTGGCTGTATATACTCGTGATATATGTCCCACGTAGTAGGGTGCACATCGAACCGGTAGAACCATGGAACTGGACCGGAACCGTTGGATCGGTCCGGTTTGGTCCGGTTCTAGACAGCACCGGTTCCGGTTTCGGTTCCAAAATTTTGAGAACCGTTGGATACGGATCGGTTCCGGTTTAGGGCCCTGTAGAACCGAACCGAACTGTGAACCGAACTGTTGATTTGAACTGTTGGAATATGCATTGATCTTCTCACACCATTTGTTTTAGGTTGGGTGTTGGTTTCCAGCCTCTACAATGAAGTGGGTTTAATGTTTTCATTTTGTTTAGATTGGGCAAAACAAAAAAAAAAACCCACACAAACAGGTGATCAGACTGTTCTGGTGAACTCCAATTGAATTTTGGCCCACTAAACATGCATGTATCAGTTCCTAATTTTTACAATTGTCCATCTACATGCCCTCAAATCATTCAAGTAGATCTTTTAGAGGTGTCAGATATGGACAATGGTCCATATGAATCGATTTTATTTTCTATAAAGAATATCGGTGGAGCGCCATGATAGATAGCAGCAACACTTGATTGCTTCTGCTATTTTTAATTTATAACTACTTGCCATTGCATTGCTTGCTCAGCATTTTGGTTCTCCAAGACAGGGGGCTCTTCTGCTATTTTTTACATGTATTTTGTGGTGAGTACTTGACTGGCTTTGGATTCCTTGTGGCACATCAAATCTTTCAATTCTAAGGCCACCTTCTCCATTGAAGGCATGAACACCTACCTTCATTTCTTTATCTAAGTACTAAATCACAACTAAACCACTTTGAGTACATCGTTGTAGGGATCTTATACCTAAGACCCATAGAGCGAATCCAGGTCTGAAAGTTCGTGGTGAATCACTAACTAGGCTGGATTTTTAAAAGCCCAGAACCGTGGAACTAATCCGGAACCAAACCATTTCTCACAGTCCAGTTCTAGGGTGCTAACGGTCTGGTTCCGATTTCAAAAATTGTAAAACCGTTAAGAATGGTTCGGTTCCAGTTTCAGCTTGGAATCGGACCGAACCGACTCGTGTGCACCCCTACCACGTAGTGGACGTTCTAATGGATTGTTTATCCGGAGTACATTCATCAATGATGATTGTGAAGGTTATGGGTTGTTTGGGTGCCATCTAAAAATAACTATTAATACATTTTCTCCTGATAGGTGCTCACTTCACTGCTCACCTAAGCATCAAACAAGCCATTTCACCGAAAAGAGGCCCTTTCTTGTGATGGAGAGTTGGGTGAACGGTTTTGATTATGAGAAAATGGCACACTTGCACATGTGCCAGAGATGGATAAACATGGTTATTAATACCGCTTTGGGTCGCTTGTGTTGGGGATTTGTGCAACGGAATCACACAGATCTAGATTTAGGATAACAATCCAAGAGCAACAAGCAATCACAAGAGAGTACAAAGACTTAACATGGAAAACCCTTGCGGGAAAAAACCACAGCACAAAGCAACAAAAATCCACTATGAAATAGAAATTACAAAGAGAGAGGACTTACTTGATTCGAACAACTTCGAATCTCACCCTTGCTACACCCTTTAGAAACCCTAAAAACCCTTTTAGGAACCCTTGAAAAAATTTTAGAAAGCCTTAAAATACCTTAGAATAGTCCTAGGGACCCCTATTTATAGTTTAGGAAACTTCACTTACGCACCTCTTTAAAACCGCCTCAAATTTATGCAGTCCGCGCACAATCTGTGTAACCTTTGACTAGTCGAGCCAGGGCTTCAACTGGTCGAAGGACCTCCTCGACTAGTCGAGCCTGACCCTTGACTGGTCAAGCAGTGCGGACACCCAAAAACAAAGCTCGCTAGACTTTGAGTCGAGCGGGCCTTGACTGGTCAAGCCAGTCCCTCGACCGGTCGAGCAATGCGGTAATAAAAGATTCAAGACATCTGTTTTGATAACAATCCCCACCATGTCTTCAATCTTCAACCATGTAGCTTCTTGACCTCTTCTCTTATCTTTGCATCATATCATAGCTTCTCGTGTACACTCCATCCTTCTTTTTCACCATTGCCAAGCCCAGAGAAGTTGCACAGAACTTGAACTTCTCTATAGGAACGTTCTAGGTGAGCATATCTGCCGGATCAGAATCCATGTACCGAACCATCTTTGCTCCTTTCTTCTTAAAAGGAAAGACGTAGTCTTCCTACCATCTCACCGCTACCCAATATTACTTACCGGGATATTTGCTCATGATACTGATAACTTGTGAAATAACCAGTCTAATCCAGACCATGGCATACATTGCCAACCGCATTCGAATAAGGCTTACAAGATATATTCTATTTTTTCTCATCTATTTTGGGACATGTACTGAAGAAAACCTGAGGAGAGACACGTAGGGAACGCTCTCTGGCTTTGCCTGGTCCATCACATACTTGATCAAAACCTACCTAAGGTATTCTTCCTAAGATAATCAAAGCCTACTCCTCTTTCAGTCTCAATGCCAAGAACCATGTTTGTAGCCCCCTGATCCTTTATCCTGAGTGTCCCACTTAACCGAGTCTTCCGTACGTTGATTTCAGACATGTCATAATTGGTGATCTACATGTCATCAACATATGACACCTAACCCACCATGAAGGAGTCAAACCACTTGCCTAGGCGACAGGTCATACCACGACCTCCTGCAAAGTTTTTTCTCAGCCCCTTTAAACTTCGAACCACTTTGGTTACTTAATGTAGATCTGCTCTTCCAATTTCCCATATAGAAGTGCAGACTCCACATCTATCCTTCCAGCTTAAGATCGCATTGGCCAACCAGCACCAATCATGAATCTAATAGACACCTGTTATACCGTCTGCACAAATATCTCTGAGAAACTATTCCTTTCTCTCTGAGCATAACCCTTCGCTAACAACCTCGCTCTGTATCTATGTTGTATCCTCCTGAAGATTCACCTGCATGCAACCGCTTCCCAACCCATTGGAAGTTTCACCAGCTCCTATGTGTCCATCTGGTATAACGAGTCTATCACATCGCCCATAATCACCTTCTACTTCTTAGCACCAGGCTCACCTAGAGCCATCTGAATAGAAGATGAATCCCCTACGATATTGGAGTCATCCATGTATCTCGCCGATATCCCGCGATTATGCTGTGTGATTCTTCTCATAAGTAGCTGCTCTACCTGCTCTGTATCCCTGTCCGCGCGTCTTAGCCTTCCGAGCCTACCCGCTCATGTGTCTATGCCCAACACGCCACACACGTGCAGAGGTGGAATCCGCTACAGCCATTGCAGCTCCACTTTTTGAAGTGCTCCCGATCAACCTGTACATGTTACCGAGTTGTTGTGCTTTTATGATTACCTGTGCCCCCTTAGATACCTTAAGAGTACTATCAATACTTGTGAACTTGCAGCACATTGCCTCAAGTACACCAAGAGAAATCATATTCTTCTTCAAATCAGGAACGTTCCTGACATCAGTCAAGGTACGCTCCACCCCATCAACCATCTTAATGTGTACCGAACCAATAACCACAAAATTATAGGCAATGTCATTACCTATAAATACCTATTCACCATCGCACTCCCTGTAACTGGTGAACCAACTCCGATAAGGAGTCATGTGAAAAGATGCCCTTATGTCTAGAATCCACTCGTCCTTATAATCATCGTATGGCCGTCTAATTGTAAACACAGACAAAACATTACCTTCATATCCACTCGATCCATCTGACATGGCCGCATTGGCCTCCATGTACGAAGCTTAGAATCTTCTCTCTTAGATTTAGGATTTGAACAATCCTTCTTTACATGTCCTTTCATCCCACAGTTCTATCACTTTACCTTTCCTTTGCTTTTGCCCTTAGATTTGGATCTAGAACATGAAGAACCTGTACCTTGTTCAGAATTCTTACCCCTTGTAAGCAGTGCATCAGAAGATATCCCAATGTCGACATTAAGCTTTCTCATACCCTTTCCTTGAAGGGCTGAGATAACGGTATCGACACTCAGCGTTTTATTCGTGGTGCACATTGTGTCCTTGAATGACTGATACAACGTCAGAAGAGAATTCAGCAACATACATGCTTGTTCTTCATCTTACATCACTTCCTCCATATCTAGCAATTTGCAAACCAATTTATTAAAGTTGCTGATGTGAGCCTCCAGATCTCTACCATCTACCATCTTTAGTTATACCACTACCGCTTCAAGTGTAGGCGATTTTCAAAGGATTTTTTCGTATAGACATCCTCTAACTTCGCTCATAACTTAGCCATAGTTTTCTCCCTCATGACAGTGTAAAGAACCTCATCCGTAGGACATAAACGGATCAATAAGGCCTTTTTATCAAGAGTATTCCACTCATCATTAGTCATAGCAGACTTTCGCTCCTCAAGAGCACCATCTTCACCTTGTTTGATTAAGAAATTGATCATCTTGATCTTCCATAACTCAAAATTATTTTTCTCCGAGTATTTCTCAATATCATACCTAGTGCTTGCCATTATTACTAATCCCTCAGATTCAAATCTATGCCCCAACGATTGCTCTGATACCACTTGTTGGGGATTTGTGCTGTGGAATCACACAGATCTAGATCTAGGATAGCAATCCAAGAGCAACAAGCAATCACAAGAGAACATAAAGATTTAACATGGAAAACCCTTGCGGGAAAAAACTACGGCACAAAGCAAAGAAATCCACTATGAAATAGAAATTACAAAGAGAGAGGACTTACCCGATTCGAACAACCTCTAATCTCACCCTTGCTACACCCTTTAGAAACCCTAAAAACCCTTTTAGGAACCCTTGAAAAATTTTTAGAAAGCCTTAGAATATCTTAGAATAGCCTTAGGGACCCCTATTTATAGTTTAGGAAACTCTACTTACGCACCTCTTTGAAACCGCTTCAAATTTACGCAGTTTGCGCACAATCTACTTAACCTTCGATTATTCGAGCCAAGGCTTCAACTAGTCAAAGGACCTCCTCAACTAGTTGAGCCTGACCCTCGACTGGTAGAGCAACATGGACACCCAAAAACAAAGCTTGCTGAACTTCAAGTCGAGCAGGCCTCAACCGGTCGAGTGGACCCTCGACTGGTCAAGCCAGTCCCTGGACTGGTCGAGCAACGCAGTAATGAAAGATTCAAGACATCTGTTTCAACAACAACTTGATCTTTTTTATTTTATTTTTTAATCTTCCAACTTACAATTCTACATCACATAATGGGGTTTTAGTGGATTTTTCCTCACGATGTTTATACTTTGTAGGGCCATGAAATCCAGTATTCATATATTTGGATTTTGGTGGATAACTTGATCGTTTTTAATTTTTAAAATTTTTAATCTTCCAACTTACAATTCTACATCACATAATGACATAGGATACTAATTAAAGTTCTCACATGCTCTTGGAGCTTTGCTTGAAGCTATAAAGCTAGAGAATAAACTCAATGAAGATAGGTATAGTTGTTGCTCCCTGAATTCAAACACAAGACCTTCCTCTAAGATACCTTGTTAGACCCACTTTCACTACAAGATGGAGATTATAGGGGTGTATCAATGTATATTAAGGGACTTTAACACTTTCAATAGCTTTGGTAAGCAAAGCAAATAAACAAAATCAATTCAATTACAACTATAACAAAATATGTGATTATGGTCCATGTCAACTTTTTTCTGTATTTAATCATGATGAAAGATTTTTCTTTATGACAATCATTCGATTAACCATCATCAAATTCATCTTGTATCCCTGATTGCAAATTTCACCACCAAAACGCTAAATATGTGGATGACATGAGGATGCAAAGATGAAATAAACATTGTTCTACCTTAATTCTGGCCAAGCAAATTAGGAGAAGATACGTGTTATTGTACGGAATAGATATAGCATGTGGAAAGATCTTTAGTGATATTTAGAGCACTTTTTTTATGGAGGAACAACTGGCATTGAGCTTGCACGCCATTTGATGACAGTGCATGGCCGAAAAGGCCAAAAGGTGGAAGGCGGTTGAGAAAAGAGAAACGATTAGAAGAATGCAAAGAGCCAAAAGGACCCGAAAGACCGACGTGCAATGATTCAACTACTGTATTGGTTAAAGTAAAGAAAAGAAACAAATACAGAGTATTTGCACAGTAGATTAGCCTATAAATAAAGGAAAGTAATATAGCAAGACGTCTTATATCAATCTAACAAATCAATCAAATTATCTTTCATTATCATAGTTCAAACTTTATCCAAGGAGTAGCAATAATCCTTAAGTTGTAATTGATTAGTTATAATCCAAGTTTGCACTTCTAAGTTGAACTATATTCGTTCTCAACATTAGCAGTTCTTCATTTAGAAAGACTTCTTACAGTTGCGCTTCGACTGACTGTAAGTATTTTCTTCTTTTTTGAAGATAGTTAGGTTTCAGAAAAGTCCTTTTGTACAGAAGGCAAAGTGGAACTCGTCTTCGGAGGAAGAACCCCACCCTCTGACTATCACCTGATCGCTTTCTAAATAATTTGTGAGTGGTTGACTAGGTAGCCAATCTTCTCATATTTCAGTCATATACGATCTTGATCGTCATATTTGCCTATACTAGTGCTTGAGGCCAAGTTGTTTGGTTGGAATCGAGTCATATAGTCGATTATGGCACACCCGTACACACCATATGTGACCAATGCCAACCATTTTTTGGCATGCCCGATGGGACACAAGCTACTTGATTGTTAAAAATATATTCATTGTGTTGCAAAATATGAGTCGAAGAGGTAGTCACAATACTTCTACCACTCATTAACCTCCACTGGTTGAAGAGGAATTGCAAGCATAACTAATACCTAAGTTGTTGCCGAACTGAACACCCAATTCTTCAAACCCGGATAGGGCATCTACATCTCATACTGATCCTCTCAATGTCAGCCAGAATGCATGATAGCAAATAGGGATTCAACATCTCGATTAGTTGTGAATTCAGGTTGAACTCTCATAGAATTAGGATGACACTTTAACAGATTGATGGTTAGTCATGCCGAGAGCATGAATAGGATGATGGCCATCATTGTTGAAAGGATGCCCGGAATCCATCAGCAAACTTTGCCTCAGCCTGTTGTACCTCAGCAAATCGTGCCTAAGCCTATTACACATCGGTAAATTGTGCCCTAGCCTATTGTGGGAGCAAGCTTTATCGAAAAATTGGCTCTAGCATAGCAAATACTGATAACACCTGTACTACGACGGAATACGCCTCCTAATCTAAAACAAGAAGTTCGAACGGTTCCTCCTCTTGTTAAGGTCAGACAATTTGAGCAGGAGAAAAGGAATGTTATCTCAAAGACCAGGAATCAAGTGACTATGGGGATACACGTCCCTAGGAACTAACCTTATAATGGAGAACAGTACAGTATGGATGCAATATAAACATTAAGGGTGTATTTGGATTCACGTTTGCGAGTGTATAGTATCGTATTAATCACCTTGATGGGACATGTCCTTTATTTGTTTTCGAACGGCCGGGCGACGCATTCCACGCGCACGAATACTGCGTTGAACCAATTTTCGTCATCGATTGTAGAGTACTTGGTGACGGCTATGCAACGTCCGGTCCTATCTCTTCGCTGTATCGTATTGAAGAGGGATAGACGTCGAAAACTTTCCATTTCAAGGTGGATATTGGGAGAACGGGCGATGTTATACTCCTTCTCCGTAGATCATCTCCGTTAGCCTGCATGTCGGAGATGAACTGAGATTAGAGGTTCTCTTAGACATGCTTCATCATACAGTGGCATTTCGGATCTTACATCCACCTTCCTCTTTACAAACCGAGTGTCTGTGCTTCTCAATCCAACTGCATGTCCAACTGCGTAGTGCACTTGCTTCAGGTATAATCCTCCCTCCTCTAGAAATTGGTTTGGATCCATCCAACGACCTTTACCAAGATCGGATTCTATCTTTATACGGTCAGTCGTATACACCCTTACCGTATACACCCTATTTCCATCTCTATGTGTATATGGGCTATGGTGGGGCAATCTTCTCTTCTCGAATCCAATATCGGTTTTGATAAAGGATTTCGCTGAACACTGGAAGTCTGGAAAGGATGGGTGCATGACACCCATCTATTTGCGGAAGGCCACGTATAGGTGGTGTCTGTACCGACGAATCTTTCGATCAGGTGGATATGTCATGTATTACATAAAACCCTTCTCTGAGATTCAAACCATTCCTTCACAACATTTGTTGTCTTCGAACCTTTTGTTTTTGGGGAGTAAGCATTATCTTATAAGGAACTGCATGGTCTGGGTTGATCTCAAATAGAGGTATTTCTCTATCAACAAATTCGCTCCTAAAATCTGAAATACCTGATTGAGGAACCAAGTGGTTATTGAGGTGTTTTTCTTTTTCCTTCTGGAAATATTCTTAATGTCATGTGAACAGGTATGATGTATGAAACTGTTCAACAGCAAGTAAAAATTCGAGACTTTCTCATAAAGCAACTGATTGCAGAAACAAGTGCTTTCTCTGTTACATTTAACTCTCTCTACATTTTCTACTTCTGCTGTTGAACATGTTTGATGTATCAATCTTAGGTTAACGGTTTACAAAACTCTTCCTGTAATTCTGTTGTGAATTCTGTTGTTACATCTTCTATTTATGATGTTTCAAGGTTATTAAAATATTCATCTCAAAAATGTTGAATAACATATTAAATAACCAACTGTTTTATTATGTACTCTTTTTACATACTGTTCATGTTCTTAATGTTGTGTGAACATGTATGAACTATCAATCTGTTCAGCAGTAAGTAAGGGATACTAATTAACAAACTAAGACGACCTGTACATCTGCTGTTTCTGACGTTTACATGTTTGATGTATCAATCTGAGGTTGAGGGATTACAAAATTTTGCTGTTAATTCTACTCTTAATTCTGCATTACATGTTGCACTTCTGCTGTTATCTGAGCTGAAAAAATTCGCTAATGAAAATCTTCATTAGTTGATTGAAGAAGCAAATGATTTCTGTACTATTTGTAACTTTTTTCATATCTTGTGAGTGTAACGTTAACAGTTTTGATGTATCAAGATGTTCAACAACAAGTTAAAAATTGTAAGGTGAATGAAAAAAATAACCAATAAGCCTGAAACATGTGGTTTAGGAGTTACTATGAAATCTGTGTACATCTTCTTTTGATGCTGGTTACATACTTCATATATCAAACTGAGTTAGAACGATAAAAAAATTTCGTGTTTATAAACTGTTGTTAACTTTGTTGTACTTTTTATAATTTTGTTGTTATCTACTGTTAAAAGAATCTATTCTAATATCTTCATTAATTGATTGAAGAACCAAGTGATTCATGTACTCTTTCTAACTTTGTGTACATCTTCTTAATTTGATGTTAACAGTTTTGATGTTTCAATCTGTTCAGCAGAAAGTAAAAAATTCTCAGAGGATTAAAAAAAAATAACTGATAAGCCAGAAACATGTGGTTTAATAGTTATTATGAATTCTGTGTACATCTGTTTTTTCTGTTGTTTACATGCTTCACGTATCAATCTGAGTTAGAACGATAAAACAATACTACTGTATGATCTGTCCTTAATTCTGGTGTACATCTTATAATTTTGTAGTTATCTGCTGTTAAAATATTATATTCTAATATCTTCATTAACTGTATGAAGAACCAAGTAGATCATGTATTCTTTGTTACTTTGTGTACATCTTGTTAAATTGATGTTAACTGTTTTGATGTATCAATCTGTTCAGCAGCAAGTTAAAAAATTGTTTCCTAAAAAAACTAACTGATTTAAGAAACAAGTGTTTAATTTGTTATTTGTAACTTTCTGTACATCTTCTAATTTTGTTGTTATTAGATGGGATGAATCAATCTGTTCACTGACGGTAATATATATCCTAGTGAGAACCAGCATGTTTTGCTCAGTTATTATTCAATCTATTAAAAAAAAAAAGCCTACAATAAAAAAATAAATTGGTTGAATCAACAAGTGTATTATCAGTTATTTTTAATTGTACAAGTTTGATGTAGTATGTATACATGTTTATATATAAGTCAAATTTACGTTTTCTTCTAATTGTCATTCAGATCATTATTTGAGTTCCCTTTAACTTGCAATGGCTTCTGAAAGTGCACAATATTCCAATGATAGATCATATAGCAGTGATTGGAATAAGAGTGAAATAGTCGCTGCCATAACCACCATTGCAGCTGCGGTAACTATAATGGGAGTGGCTGAATATTATCGTCGTTACTGTATAAAGGCTAAACCCAATGAAAGCCAGATTGAGAGCGATAGGTTCATAAGCTGAATTATACATAAGAGCGATACTGAGTGTCTTGCGCAGCTGAGGATGGGTAGGGACAATTTTTTTGAATTATGTTCGTTGTTGAGGGATCGAAAATTTCTTTCCGATAGCAGGAGATGCACATGGAGGAGCAGGTTGTAATGTTTCTTCATACTGTTGGACATAACGTACATAATCGTGTGATTAGTCATCGTTTTACACGATCTAGTGAGACTGTGAGTGGACACTTTAGTAAAGTATTGGATGCTATAATCGGTCTATATCCCGAGTACGTGAGGTTTCCTAGATTATACATACCCAAGGAAATTTTCGACAATCCTTTGTGGAGTTCATATTTTCAAGTAAAGTTGAAGATATGTTAGAGAAATTCCTAAATTATAAGTTCATAAATAATAGATGAACCGATCATTTGCCACCCTTCTGATTACAGGACTGCATCGGGGCCCTAGATGGTACCCATATCCTGACTTATTTGCCAAAAGAAAAAAAACTCAACTTTCAGAAATAGGAAAAGATTTCTATCACAGAATGTTTTGGCCGCATGCACTTTTGATATGAAATTTGTATATGTGCTTGCTGGTTGAGATGGATCGGCATCCGATACTCATGTGCTACAAAATACACTCACCCGTCGCCCTGACTGTTTTCTTATTCCACATGGTAATTGCGTATAAGGGGCGATTATTTTTTTTGTAGGTATTTATGTGTGATAGATATCTGAAATATATCTTCCAATTGTGTAGGAAAATATTATGTTGTTGATGCTGGATATGTACATGGGCCTAGATTTATGGCACCCTATCGAGGTATGCAATATCACTTGAATGAGTTTCGTACTGGAAGAAAGCCTGCCAATAAAAAGGAACTTTTCAATTATCGTCACGCACAGTTGCAAAATGTCATAAAGCGTTCTTTTGGCCTTTTAAAAAACTGCTTCCCTATTTCACGTACTCCTTAGTTCAAGTTTATAACGCAAGTGAAAATTATTATAGCTTGCTGTGTCCTTCATAATTTCATTCGTGTTAGTGGTGATGATGGACTGGCTGAGGTAGTTGAGGACAGTGGGGACAGTACAGAGGATGTTGCGTCATCCCCTATACATGTAACCTCAATAGATAAAGGACAAGCGTTAGCTTGGTTGACGGATCGCGCACGTGATGCGTGGACAAGGAAGAGAAACGAGATTACTAAGAGAATGTGGAATGACAATCTTCCACGCACAAGACAACAGACTTAGGTTTCTTGATTTATGTAATGATCCGCTTAGTTGAAAGAGGGAATATTTTCATATATTTTCACCAAGTTTGGGATATGATGTTTAATATTCGTGTTGAATGTCATTGTATTTGGATGGTTTGTCATTACTATAATGCATTACTTGACTATATCTATTATATCTCTATTTACATTTTTTACTTGTAGGTTCTATGAATTTTCTAAGGAGCACTGTCAAGGACCTAAGAAAGAAAGATGTGGAGTCATCACCTTCAAAGAAGGGTGTTGCTTCAAACTAGTGCCCGAGTTCACCGACATAATTAATTGGAACTCCTAAGAAAAAGCATACACCCTCCCACAAAGGGTCACCCCCGAAATGTGTATCCCAGCTAGGGCGTAGTATAGGCGGTTCACGTAAAGTTAGTAGACTTCAATGGACAGACAACATGGATAATGCATTGGTTGATGGGTTGGTGGAACAGGTGAACGTAGGACTTAAAAGTGACGTCGGGTTTAAACTCGAACTGTACAAGGCCACAATTAAAGTAATCTACGATACTTGTGGCATTTTGTTAGAGAACCGTCATATTTCTAATCACTTACAGACCCTAAAGAGGTTGTACTGGGCAATAAAGGACATGCTCAACGCCTCGGGTTTTGGATGGGATGAACAAAAAAAGATGGTTATTGTTACAGAGGATGTATGGGATGGATACATTACGGTATGATCTTCACATATAAATGCTTTTAAAGTTTGTACAGTCTGATTTTACAAAATTGATGAAAATATTTTATCTTTGTGTGTACAGACACACCCCTACGCCGAACGGGTGCGAGGCAAACATATTGAAAGATGGGACGACCTTGTATTCATGTTTGGCAATGATTGTGCCCACGGTGAATTTGCTAGTACGGCATATTCTTCTCCGATATCAGGGAAACAGCGCGGCCGTGACGAGTTCAACTCTGACGATGACTCGGATGAGGGGGCTTCCCAGACAGTGCATTTGTCATCCTCTGACGAGGATGACAAGGGGCCTCCTCCCCCAGTTCAAGGTGGTGTGGATCCTTATTAAATCGGGCAAAGCGTGCTAACAAAAGCCCAATGGAAGCCACTTCAGGTTCTCGTCATAACCGCATAGAGGGGAGTGAGATAAGTCGTGGGTGGAGGTGCAAGCCAAGTGAACATATCGGCGAGAAGATGGGGGAAGTGGCTGAAGTCGTTAACAACCTGACCATTACGTTGGGTCAGGGAAAAAGAATGACGCGCGTTCAATGGTTGTTGGGTATCCTAGAAGAGGTAAATGGTCTTTCATATGAAGACCAACTCCGTGCTGCAAGGGTCTTGCAGATTGATTTAGTCAGTGCAAGATATTTTATGAAGATGGTTCATGAACGCAGGAAGGAATGGATTAAAAAAAAAGTTATCCTTTCTCTTTGTGGCCCGGATTGAAAATGGGGCACGTGTATTCATATCACTTGACTGTTTACATTTGGCGTATTGTTTTTTTGGATGGTTTACTGTATTAACTATTTTTTTCCGAGTCTGTCATGGCTCGATTTGGATTTATTAACTTTAATTTGTTGTGGATGATACATTTGCTGCTGGAGCAGCACTGCTAATGTTGTACTGGATGGACTGTTCTATTTTGAAAATGCTTGCTGTTACCATCGTACTGTTGATACTACTTGCAGGTTGGAACTGTAGACTTATACAATATCTCTGTACCAATCTCCCCATCTTTTTTTTTATATAGTGGAGATACATTTCAGTCTGGTTCTTATGTCATTGGACTCAGACAGTGACCAAGACAATGATTGCTTTTATGTCTTACTGATTTTATGTCACTAACCTAATATGTCAGTATGATGCTTTTTTAGCTGAATGAGATTATTACTGTTTGCTTTCATTTGTTTGTATTAATACTCTTTTATGTCTTATTTTCTGATACGCTCCTGACATTCATAATTTTTTCATCTCTGTTGTACATTGGTTTTGTTGGTTACTTTTCTGAAAGTTATACTGATATAACTTTGTCATGTGTAACTGACGTGGATTACTATGGCCTCACTTGAGGTTTCCTAGATTGTTACTGGTAATGTTTCTACTTTTGACAAACCCTTTTATTTAATTTATCGAATTTTCCTAATACTCTTACTGGTATTGAGAAAGTTCATAATTCAGCTGAGGTTTATTAGTCTGATTAGATACTGTAATAATACATATCTATCTTCAAATAAACTAAACAGTTTTGGAATTAAGCTACTGTTGTTGTGAATTAAATCAGTCAAATTTTCAAAAGGCCGTTCATGAAGAAATTGAGAATGTTTTGAATCGGGTTGCAATAAAATGGTCATCCCTTCAAGATACTGTACTGATTCTCTTTTTTCTGATAATTCTGATCTGACAGATGTGCGGTAAAATATTGTATTACATCATCAAAAGTTTTCCTGATACTATTGAATCTTTGGATAAATAGATAGGTAATATGGATATTTAAGAGGTTTGTTCTAGTAATTGAATATGAACCATCTTGGTGGCATTGACCAGTACTGTTCTGTATTTCAGGTTGGTTAAGGTGATCAGTTGATAAAGATTTTAAGGTTCCAGAATCGTAACTTGTTACTGAGATCTTCGTTATTTAGGTCTTATGGAGATTATATGAGAAGAGATTGTCATCCTAAATTGCAGATTGTTGTTTTCACTGATAAGCCTGCCAATAACTTGTTGAGTATCTATTGTAGCGAAATGAAGTACAAGTATTACGTGGTCTTTGCGGGGAGGAATCCCGGAATATATACGACATGGGCGAATTGCAATGCTCAGGTTCACGGATATAGTGGTTGCAAGCACAAGTCCTTCACGACATTGGGAGATGCAATAAATGCTTGGAATCAATTTCAGGTTGGTTATTTTTTTATGAATAACATAAATACGTATGTATAATAGATTTCACACTTCAGGGATTACGTTTTACAAGTTTCTTATTAGTGATATGAACAGAAATTCCTTTTTTGGTACTTAATAATCTAGGCAACGGTCCCCGATTGTGCCGCGGGAATGCCAAATACAGTTGACAGATGCCCTGCATGTCATCATACGAAGGACAGTGGGACTTGTGTAGGTGTTATTGTTGATCACACGGTACTTGGTAGCATGTCCGGAGAAGAAGATCGTAGCCCTAAGAGGCTGGCTATTGCTGTGGATAGGAACGAACCGTCCATCCATCCGGTACTTCATTTGCTGCTTAGAATGCTGATTTTCTATGCAGCATTGAGGTTCATGTTTCGGTTCTAATTTTATGTGAGAGTGGTTCTAGTTCTATGTGAGAGTCATTGGGATTGACTTAAACCCTTTGGTTTTTTTTTTTTTTTTTTAATTTTTATATACATATATCATTGGTCTACATGGACGTGAATAGTCTAGCATTTTATTTTTTTGAGACTTTCATATCAAGATGATAATCAGATCACATATTCTTCTGATTCTTTATGTCTATATTATATTATAAGCATTTCGGATCAAGTGGATAATCCGTTGCCCTTTGTGGACCCACATCTGCTGAACAATTTTGCAGAAATTTACAATGGCTAGTGCATCATTTGGGGCCCACGGTTGAATTTTTGGTAAAAATTATCGGACAAAATATTCAGGTTGAGGGACAAAGTATTCTGTTGTTTATGTGAGGTGCAACATTATTGGACGATTTACAAGTTTCATTTTACATCAACACCGTTAATGACGTCATCATTCCATGTTTTACAATGGATTAACGGTCATGATTATTCAATCATAACATGATACACGGCTAAGATTAATCATGACAACCACACTGGGCCCCACCTGGGATAGAATGTATGATGCTTACAAACTATAACAATACTACACAGACTACCTGGATTTAAATGTGTATACTATGGCCATTATAATTCCTTTCCAAACATTGTATTGTACAAGATTCTGTATACATGCTTCGACAATACCTCCTATCCAAACATTGAGCTGAGGCATGTTTGTGATGGATGTATTCTGGAAATCACCCAATGTATATGTGAACCGTACCCGAATACAATGTTGTACAAGCAAATGTGAATCCAAATGCTCCCTAAGGTGGATCCTTTTTTTTTACTTACCCTGTCCTGCGATCTGCCTCATTTTTGGGCCATGTCCTCGAGTGATTCCAAGAATAGATGGATTTCTGACAAACATCACAGTCGCCCCAACTAGCCTACAGTGACACGAAGTTCAAATCCGTGTCGACTTTTTAGCCTCCCGTGACACGAAGTTGGTTGGAATTTCTGTAAGCCTATTCGATGACTTTTGGGGCATTCATAGACCTTTTGGGCATTCATAAACTTTTTGGGCAACCTTGTGTCGAGAGACTTCTTGCATTTGGAAGCTTTTTGGAAATTGCGTGGACACGGATTTTCTGCGTAACCCTTTCACATTAAGTTTTTGTACTAGGAAGCTAGGTGGGGCCCACTGTAATGTTTGTGAGAAATCCACCCCATTCATCCGTTTTCAATCTCATTTTAGCACACGAGACTTGCAAAAAAAAAAGCCGCATCTAAGTCTTAAGTGGGCTACACAAGAGGAAACAGTGGGGATTGAACGACCACTGTTGAAAGATTCGCATGGCAACAAAAGTTTTGCATCAGGCTACATTAAAAATAAAAAAAAAATAAAAAAATTATTTTTAGTTCATCACAATGTTAATAACCTGATAAATGGTTTAATTGGCATATAAACATCAAGCATATCCTAAGAAGGTTTTAACAGTAAGCATTTCTTTCCCCACTTTCCCCTCCCGTGTAGCCTCCACTCATTTTTTGTTGCATGTCTTGAAATGAGCTTTCAAAATAGATGGACAGGTGGATTTCTCACAAACATTGAGCTCCACCGAACGTCACAGCGCAGGGAATCGGCGCCTCTTGCGGGGCCATCCAGGGACGTGGACTCGGTACTACCCCATCGGTAACTAACCAAGAAAGTGACGGTCCGTCAGGAATCCGTGGGCCCACCGTGATGTGTAAAATACATGGTTCATCCGTTTTGGAAGATCATTTTATAGCATGAGCCCAAAAAATGAGGTGGATTGAAGGCTCAAGTGGACCACACCACACCAAGCAGTAGGGATTGAATTCCTACGTATGCCACACTTACAATTTCAGAGTGCCTGTCTATCCATGCCTGCTGGAGTGGATTGGATGCCCGTATACATACAACGGTGGACCCACACAAACTTGGAGGACTGATTTTAATGGTGGGAATTCTCATCTCAACTGTAGCCATGAGATTGCCCAATCCAAAACAGAGGGTTCCAGACTGGACGGACGGTGTGGATCTCATCCACATGAAGTTGTTCCGTCCACGTCAGCAAAAGTCAGGCAAACTGAGTTTTATTTCATAAATGGGTAGCAAACCCACATCAAACTCCACCGCGTCAACTATCTCGCAAGAAGTCAGTCAAACACGCACTCAGCGCCAGAGTCTTCAAGGAAAAAGAGAGCCGGCATCTCGGAACCTTGTATGAAAACGATCTCCTTTCAACAGTAAAAATTTGAGTCTTGGTCCACTGCCACTCCATGGTACACATCGCAGTGGGCCCTGTGAAAATCCAGCCCGTACATTTCGTTGGTCCTTTGGACCTTTGGAGGATGGCCCACTGTACAAAAAGTCACCCTGATAGGAGAATCCTGCTCATCCTTGTAACAGATTTGTCCATCTTCAATATCAACCACTGAGTCATCTAGTGGGTCCTTCAAGAATTGCAGATCACAAATACTTTTACTACCATGGGCCACATGCATGGCTGAGAACATAATGGATGGTTTGGATTCACCATACAGACAACCACATAAACATAAACGTCAATGGAGCAACAAACACCATTCCTGGTTAAATGCACAATGAGGCGGAGTAGACCGAACAAAATAAAAGCAGAATGAAATGAAAGGTTCGCATTTTCCCAACCATGAAAGAAACTCAAGTGAGCCTCATCTTTCTCTTCTTGTTTTGCTTCTGTGTGAAAATATCAGCACAGAAAGAAGCAGAAGCTTTGCTGAGATGGAAAGACAGCTTACTCTCTCGCTCTCTGGATTCATGGACTCTCACCAATGGCAGCGAAAGCAGTCCTTGCAACTGGGCTGGAATCCAGTGCGTTGCAGGAAGAGTCGTTGGGCTCAACCTCTCGTACTCTGGCCTCAATGGGACTCTTGATGAATTCAACTTCTCCGCATTTCCCAATCTCACCAGCTTCAATCTCTATATGAACAACATTGTTGGGACGCTGCCAACTCAAATCGGAACTCTGTCGAAACTCACGTTTCTCGATCTGGGTAGCAATAACATCACAGATTCAATCCCTGCGGAGGTCGGAAACCTCACAGAATTGCGCATCCTTCGCCTCTCAAACAACAGCTTCACCGGTGCAATTCCATATCAGCTAACCAGTCTTCAAAAGGTATGGCTCTTGGATCTTGGCGGGAACTATCTTACACCTCCTGACCCAGTTCGGGCTATAGGCATGGCATCACTGACACAACTCATTATCAATGTCAACAATCTTGGCCCACATTTCCCCCCTTTCATCCTCAACTGTTCGAAGCTGATTTTCTTGGACTTGCAGGAAAATCTCATGACGGGTCCAATTCCTGTAGAGCTTGGGTCTAGTCTAAAGAACCTTAAATTCCTAAATCTCAGTTTCAACTCATTCGAGGGGCCGATTCCAGTGGAAATCACAAGCCTTACAAACCTTCAAGAACTTCACTTGGGAACCAACAAGCTCAATGGCTCAATACCCAAACAACTTGGGCACCTGTCCAACCTCCAAATCCTCGAATTGCTCAACAATACACTCCTGGGGCCAATACCACCGTCGATAGGAAACCTTACCATGCTTCAGAGATTAGATCTCAGGAATGCAGGCTTGAATTCAACCATACCTCTTGAGCTAGGTTCTTGCACTAACCTTACTTATCTTGCACTGGCAGTTAACAATCTTTCGGGTCCATTGCCACCTTCCTTAGCAAAGCTAACCCAGATCTCAGAACTCGGACTGTCTAGTAATCATTTATCTGGCGAAATCCATCCATATTTCCTATCTAATTGGACCCAGCTCACTTCCTTGCAACTCCAGAAAAACAACCTCATAGGAAGAATCCCTCCAGAAATAGGTTTGCTCCATAAACTTGAATACTTGTACCTATTTCAGAATCGAATGTCAGGTTCAATACCTTCTGAGATTGGAAATTTGTTGCATTTGATTGAACTCGACTTATCAGAAAACTCCATCATTGGCCCAATCCCTTCAAGCATAGGAAACTTAACTAGTCTTCGTAGCATGAGTCTCTTTGGGAACCAACTGAATGGAACCCTGCCGCCAGAGATAGGGAACATGGAAACCCTTGTGTTTTTCGATTTGAGCGGCAACAAGCTGCAAGGCTCCTTGCCATCAAAAGTATCCCAACTGAAGAACTTGGAACTCTTCTATGTTCTGGATAACAACTTCTCAGGTAGCATACCCAAAGATTTCAGCCCTGTTCACCTTCGGAATGTCAGCTTTTCCTCCAACAACTTCTCTGGCCCACTCCCTCCACAAATCTGTGGAAGTGGGGAGCTTTTATATATTGCAGCCAATGATAACAGATTCACAGGACCACTCCCAGAGAGCCTTAGAAACTGCACGGGCTTAGTCAGAATCCGCCTTGAACGGAACCGCCTCGATGGGGACATCACAGATGCATTTGGAGTATACCCAGATCTTCAATACATTGACTTGAGCTCTAACCGTCTCTCTGGTGAATTGTCGCCAAATTGGGGAAAATGTGTGAAGCTTTCATCTTTTCGAATATCTGGAAATTCTATATCAGGCAGAATTCCCCCAGAGATTGGACAGCTAGAAAATATCCAAGTCCTGAGCATTTCTTCCAATATGTTAATGGGAAATATTCCTACAGAGTTCTTCAAATTGTCTTCACTTCTTTACAGCCTGAATTTGAGCGAAAATTGGCTTTCAGGTCTGATACCGGCAGAGATTGGACGGTTATCACAATTGCGAAACCTGGAATTTTCAGAGAACAATCTAAGCGGGCCGATACCAAAAGAGCTCGGGGATTGCCGACGATTAATATCCTTGAAGCTCAACAGCAACAAATTAAATGGAACGATCCCATTTCAAATAGGAAATCTAGCGTCCCTGCAGTCTGAGCTAGACCTGAGTCAAAATTTGCTCACTGGAGAGATACCAGTGCAGCTTGGGTATTTAACATCGCTAGAACATTTGAATCTCTCTAATAACAACCTCTCTGGTCCGATACGATCTGCTTTGCAGGGTATGATAAGCCTTGTATCAGTCGATGTATCACATAACAACTTTGAAGGTCCCCTTCCGGATACTGCTGCCTTCCAAAATGCTTCTGCTGAAGCATTGGCAGGCAATTCAGGTTTGTGCGGCAAAGACGTGCAAGGTCTGAACCCTTGCAGTAGGTACTCTTCCCCGACCAACAATAGTAAAAGCAGTACTCGGAAACTGATCATGGCGCTAGTCATTCCAATAGCTGGTATTGCGGTTGTTATGTTGATTTTTGTCATCTTCATCTACTTCCGGAAATCAGAAGAACAGAATGGTGGGCATCTCAAGTTAAGCAAGAAGACCTCATTTTCAGTATGGAATTATGATGGGAGGATATCATTGAAAAAAATCATTGCTGCAACAGAGAATTTCAGCGAGAAGTACTGCATCGGGAAAGGTGGTCAAGGGAGTGTGTACAAAGTCGAACTCGAGAAGGACAATGTCATTGCTGTAAAGCGCCTTCACATGTCCGAAGACGGGATTACAGATGCTGACCGGAAGGGTTTTGAGAGTGAAATTCGGGCGCTAACTGAAATCCGGCATCGGAATATTGTGAAATTGTATGGGTATTGTTCAGTGCATGGGTACATGCTTTTGGCGTACGAGTTTGTGGAGAAGGGCAGTTTGGGAAGTATTCTATACAGGGAAGAAGGAAAGAAGGTGTTGGATTGGGAGAAGAGGCTGAATATCATCAAAGGGGTAGCACATGCTCTATCTTACATGCACCATGACTGTAAACCAGCTATTGTCCACCGAGACATTTCAAGGAATAATGTTCTGTTGGATTCGCAGTTTGAAGCTCATATCTCTGACTTTGGGATGGCACGGTTACTGAAACCAGATGAGTCTAACCAGACAGCTGCTGTTGGGTCCTATGGCTATATGGCACCAGGTAACCTTATCCTGTTAGCGTGAAAACTCTTGGAGGTAACATGTTAGTTTATTTCTCAAACTTACTAAAAACCCTGAAATTCTGAACTAAACCTAATGGCCGTTTCATTTACCAAAATGAATGAAAAGAAGACATTCGTAAGTTGCAAAAATTCCAACAAGCATAGGTCATTAAAATGCATTAGGTTTTTCAGTCGACTTTTTTTTTTTGGAAAGATTGATTATATTAAACCAACAAAAAGGACATCAAGATAGCAGAAACAAATGTCCGATACCGGGTGGTATGTCAACTGTTATGACAAACAGGTATGTTTGGGTATGACAACATGTCATTGTTGTGTTTTAGTTTCAGCTGACCTTTTAGACAATATTCATAATGCTGCATTTGATTAAAACACATCGCAGGTAATTTACACGCCTCTTTTTGTCTTTTATTACTTCTTGCTTGCAGAGCTCGCTACGACAATGAAGGTGACTGAAAAATGTGACGTTTACAGCTTCGGAGTTCTTGCTCTTGAGGTGGTGATGGGAAAGCACCCTGGTGAACTTCTCTCAGGATTATTAAATGGAGGACATGAAGTACTTCTTGTAAGCGTGTTCGATCAACAGCTTCAACCTCTGACCAATCCCATACTCCAAGAAGTGGCTTGGGCAGTGAAGCTTGCCCTGGCGTGCACACATGCAAACCCCAAGTGCCGTCCCACCATGCATGTCATTTCTCGTGAACTATCAATACACACGAGACCACCTCTCGAGCCTTTGGACACACTTACGTTGCAGAAATTGATGGATTTGTGAGAGAATAAATTTTAAAGAGTTGTGCTTGTTGTGCACGTGCGCATGGATTTTTACTTGATGGAAAATCAATAGCATTAGTTTGTACTTGTAGGTGTATGTGTCTGGGCTTACGACTGGCCCCAGGTCCAACGTGTGGGCCGTGTTATGGGCCTTAGTCTCTTTATTTTTATGTTTTCCTTATTTGCCCTTAGCCTCTTTTTAGTTTTCCCTTCATATTAAGAGTATATATGTCACTGTACCTTTTTTCCTCTTATTATAAATAAGATAGTGTTGGGGTACCAACCCTATGTGCTCTTCTTCTTCTTCTCTCTCTCTCAGATTCTTTCTTCGCTGATAGTACTCAGCAAGAGTAAACCAAAAAATTATTTTGGTGTGAGAACCAACTTGATGCAGGACCGATGCATGAACCAAATGATATGTGAGATCAAGTAGCAGAATTAAGATATTTAATAATAATAAAAAAAAAAAAAAAAACGTAAACACCACAAATATCATGAAGAAAACCAAAAGAACATCATGCATGATCTTAGCCTATGTTGCCAACATCATAACACAAGATCGTTAAATAAAAGGAAACTAAGATCTAATGGATGTAGGGACATCCAATTAGCATAGGGTATAGTCTATTTCAAAGTAGAGGGCCTAAGACAACCTAGGGTGAATTAGGGTTAAAGAGATTGAGATATATAGGAAGTAGGGTTAGGGTTTGAATTGTTGATGGGTATGGAAAAGTAAGGATTAAAAAGAAGACAAACCTCTCTCTCTCTCTCTTGCTAGGGTTGAAACTTCTCATACGTTGGGATGTCATCAAACCTTAATGTCGTGTTTGAATTAGCAGGCTCACTTCTGTGGCCCACCAAATGATTTATTTACCATAAAAATCGGCCACAGGCTTTATTGAGTTGGGCTTATCCCAATGATTTATCTTACATAAAAACTTTATATACCATTTGATAATTTTAAATGATTTACCACTCCAAGCCCTGTTATGAGTGAATACCTAATTACGTGTTGTAAACAGATTTCGATTATCCAAATACAGACAATTGTTTCCATGTAACTAGATTACAACTTAAGCCAAACAGGACTGCGTGTAAACACTTTACACCTCTAATCAGATTACAACACAATGGCTTTACAGGTATCCAAACGACTCCTAAGGGAACATAACACTGGCCTGTCTTGAAAGGATCTTGGAAAATTTTCGGCCGTTGGATCTGTGACCCGTTTTATTTAGTTTTTACTGTGCAACAGTCCAGATCAACAGATCTGACTGGGGAGACTGGGAAGCGGCAGCATCTCTGTCTGGATCCGCCATTAACGCTGGTGGAGAAGCACCTTGAAGACAGCAGTCGCCATTAATGAATTCTCGCCAGCAGCCATGGAAAAAAGAAAACCGTCTCTCTCCCTCTCTCTAATTCCCGTTTAGCATAACAGCATACGGTGGAGTCGCAGATGAAGAAGACAGAGAGAAAGAGGAAGATGAAGTTCACGGCTGGCTGTACCGATTACAGACTACCTAAAGAGATTGAGAAACGTAAAGATATTGATGGTGATCAAGGTTTGATTTGGTTCGTTGGTGTTGTGAATTGTAGGTTGGGATGAATTTGTAGTCATGACTGGGGTGGCTTAGAGAGGAATAGAAAAAATAAAAAAATAAACTGCTCTGATACCATAAAGAGATTGAGAAACGTAGATGATTGAGAAGCAAATAAAGGCCACACCATGATGGCTTTTCCATGATCAATATTTAAGGATTTCAAATATAACAGCTTGTCTAAACTAGCTGCTATATTTAAGGAAACAGAAAGATCCTCCTAAATACAATGAAACAGAATTCAAATAACAAATACAAAGTCAAAAACAAAACTTATTGAAAACAATATCAGATAAGATACGATGGCTCTATTACTACCGGCAGTTCTGTCGGCGTTAATGGCCGAGACCCATCGGCGCAGCGGACAACCACCATTGATGCACAAACAGAGGATTCCATTGCTCTCGTACCAAATGTAATCGCCGTTTGTGCATCACCATATATCTAATTACAAGAGGCTTTCAATCTTACCTCTCTGAGATCGACGGACGACCGCCTTTAACGCCAGAACTGAGGTCGCCGGAGGGAGTCTTCCTTCTCTCTTCCTCTCTTTCCATGGGAAACTTTCTAAAAACCATAGGAGGAGAGTCGCAGACCGGGGCTCCTGGGTTCGGCGGCAGCATCGTACCGGATGGCCACCGATTCCGTGGCCCGCAAGCCTCTTTCAGGTCTCTTTGAGTATATGGTGTTGGTGCTCCGTGGGACAAAATATACAGTGTATACGCCACACTCTTCTGTGCTCCACGTGAAGCTCGTCACGCGATCCAAGCAGTACACTCTCTTTGTTCAACATTCTCTCACCTTCGAAAAGGCCTTCACTTTACTATGGGATGGGGGTTTGACTATGAGATCAAGTTCGATGTCTGTAAGATGCTACAGTAGTTCATGCTTCTCGTGGGCCTGATAATCTTTCAGCACATTTCATTAGTCTTCCAGTATCATTGTCCACCAGTAGCCACGTTGGTACATTAGCCATTGCATTTTATATGTTGTTTGATGAGTTCCACAAATGCCTTCTTACACTTCTTCTATTATGATCATTGCTACGCCTTACTCTTAAGCATTTTAGAAAAAAAGGTGGTCAGCTTCTATGTATTTTGTTGTTTTCGGCGCTGAGGGTGTGGGTGTGCCAAAATTGAAATCGTAGTTTCAATTCAAAGAGAACAACAGTGACCCAAGATCTAAGATAGGCTAACATGTAGTGTCTGATTGAGATTTGAAGAGATCGGTCATATATTTAGTCACTCGCTCAATGTGTAAAATTGGATCAGGGGATATTTAGAGGGTGAGATATGTCCTCTAATGATGAGTTGCACATTTACTTTCTATATGAAAGAACTTTTTGATACAAATAAAATGAAATCAAAAAAGAAATTCTTATAGTTGATCACAAAGAACAGCTATGAAACACATTTCTGATTAGGGCCTGTTTGATTTTTTAACTACATAGGTAATTCAAGGTAATTGGGTAAAAATTATTTACCAGCGTATTTCCGGTTAGATTTCCAAGGTGATGTTGATCATCACCTTTCATTTATAGCACTCCTCACATCACCCAAGGAGAAAATTGTTAAATTGTGGGGCCCACCATGATGTGTGTATCTTATCCACACTGTCCATCCCTTTAGCCAACTCATTTCAGGGCATGAGCCAAAAAATGAGGTAGATCCAAAGATCAAGTGGACCACAACACAGGAAAAAATGGGAATTGAACTCCTACCATTGAAAGCTTCTTGAGGACCCCAAAAGTTTGGATCAAACTGATTTTTTGTTTCCCATTTATCTATGACTATGTGACCTTATGAATAGGTTGGATGACAAATAAACATCAATGTGGGCCCTAGGGAGAAAACAGCTTTCAACCGTTGACGTCTTAATGATCATTGTTCCCTAAGGTGTGGTCCACTTGAGCCTTTGATTTTCCTCTTTTTTAGTTTCATGCCTTAAAATGTATTTTTTTCAAAGGATGGATGGTGTGGATAACTCACATATGTCATGGTGGGGCCTATATATTTAAATCAGTAATAACAAGTATTGTATGGACCGCTTTTCGAAATGTAATTCCCAACAAATTTCAAACAGGTGGCGTAAGTAATAATTACTTATTTCCCTATATTTGCCCAGGAAATGAGAAATCAAACAGCCCCTTAATGAACTGAATCCAGTGCACGAGCTTAGACTCAAATTATAGCTAAAGATTACCAGCTACTTGAACGCCGTTATGGATTACACTACATAATGTAAACATTAGGCTAAAAGTAAAGAATTACACTAAGAAATATAATTTGTTAGACAAGAAAATGTAAAAGATTACAATGTAAATTGACTGATAATTAAAAGGATAATTGAAAGATAAATTTTAGTTTGTTTAGGTTAGTGTAAGATGACTTTTTTTGCTGTATTCCTCTTCTATTTATATATTTGATCTAGTCATTTAGATTCTTCTCACGTTCTGACGGTTGTTATAATCGTTCAACACTACTGCCTTCTGGATACTTTCCACGTTCTAACAGTTGCTAGCAACCATTTCAGCATTACTTGGCTTCTTGATGCTTGTAACGCCCTGGAAATCGGGGGTCGTGTGTAAACTCGACTCCCGAGTTCCCGGGATCACTTAACACTGGTTTTCGTTAATATGCGCTTAATCAGGTTTAAATGCGCAGCCTGAAAATACTCGGGACATGAATCACATCCACAATACATATACTGAAATGAAAGAGAACTAGCATATATATATACACACACACACACACATATACATGACCAAAAGAATGAAAGGGGCGTACATGGCGTCACCCATCAAAATCACAAAAGAATAGTAGGTCTAAAAAGAATAGAGCTGAGCCCACTGCTCAGCGATCCAACGTGCCATCTACTGGTCCGATGAGGGTCCGCTCATCAGCTGGAAATAAGAGAACTCGTCCTCCTCCTCGTTGAGAGTAGCATCGTCATGCTCCACCTGCTCCGCCTCCCCTGCATCTATGAGAGAGTCTGGTTGGTGTTTTAAAACATCGTCCCAGAGTAGGAGTGAGTGATCAACTCAGTGGGTGCTATTGGTCTCAAGTTTTAACAGGCATCAATTATAATATGAACTTAATGAAAAGCAGACAATCATCAACACCTAGTAACTCTTATTTAAATGCATACATGCGGGATGATATGATGCATGCCCTCGCCACAACGCTCCCTCAAGCGACTCCATCTAACGATCGCATATAACCACACTCCCTCAGAGCGACTTCGACTTCCGAGTCACCACCCTAACTAATGCGATATAATGCGATCATGTTAGCCGAGTTATTAGTTAAGTCCATTCATCCAGCAGATTAGGGATTCTGATTCACCCTACGTACCACTGCCCTAAGCTGGTTGTGAGGCCAAGACCCCCCAACGCGTTAGGCCAAGGCCTCGCGGTCCGTAATCCCGTCGGGTTCCTCATCCCTCACTCCAAGCACATGAGGAGTGTCGAAAGGAAGGGATCCCTCGCGGTCACTATGGGGAGGCGCGGTACTCCAGCGTAAGCCGACAGCTCGAACACGGTGTCTCATTCCACCATGTCCAACTCACGAGGATATGGACCAGTTTCAAGTGAATTTTCGATGGACTACAACGCTTGCACAGTGGTTCAGGTTCCATACATAGGTGAGCACACAAGGTTAACAAATAGGGTTAGTCAGATAGTAAGCTAGACCGCACGAGTCAAGCGAGCGTGAGACGAGTGACCTTGGGCACAAGAGACCCATGTAGTCGAACTACAGCCACCCAAACACACCGACACAAACCCACGGGTTTAGCCTGAGGGTAATCCCACTAATGGGACTACCATCTCTCCTCATGATTCCTTACCAATCCAAGAGTATGGAGGGTGATTCATAGCATGCCGGCTACCAATGTATAATCTAGTATAAACCACATCACGTTCTCATACTTCTCAACATATCATTCAGATTCTCATAGCAAGCATGGTTAACAATATCATGGGACAAGTGCATGTAAGGTATGTGTATGGGTGGGTGAGGAAGTTATGCACTTCCTCCATCTCAAGCCTTCATATGCACAAGGGTAATGAAAGCATACATACTATGAGGTAACAATATATGGAAAAATCAATAAGGCATAAGCAAGGATTCATCCATACACATAAGCATGTGAGAAGCAAGAACAACATCATGGAGGCTAAGCATGCAATCCATACAATTTCAACAACATACATTCCTAGGGCTTTCTCTAGATTATTAAATCATAACATCCAAGCAATCAAAATCATTAATCTCGTACTAAAATTGGTGCTAGGCCACCTAAGAACAATAGTCCGCACCTTAGGATTCGTTGGAAACTTGAAAATGACCTAGGAACGTCGATTTTGGGGCTGGTTGGTCGGAATCCCTAAAGCAAGCTCATACATGTGAGAAATTCATGCAAAAACTCCCTTCCTCACAAGGGTTCTAAGGCAAAGGAAGGAGGAACCTTACCTAGACGATTGACGGACGATTTTGGTGGTTGTGGTGTAGGGTTTCCTCTTAGAGATGAGTTGAGGAGTCGAAAGGGTTAATTTCTTTGGGCCCCACCTTGATTTAGAGTCCACCTTGCTCACCTTCACCACCTATTTGTTCTCCTTGGTCGTTAGAGAATATAGTAGCTATGAGAGAGAAAGATTGTTGTTGGAGGGTGAGGGAGTTATGAGGAAGAGACTTGATTATTGGAGGTTAGAGAAATTATAAGGAAGGAGAGGTGGGTTGTTGGAGATTTAGGAGTTATGAGGGAGAAGAGATGGGTTTGCTGTTGGAGAATGGGGTTATGAGAGAGGGCTAGGGTTTATTCCCTAGAGTTGAGCCCCTTGGCCCCAAGCTTCCACAATTTCCAAAATAGACCTATAGGACTCCTATTGGTGTTGGGGTGGCCCTAACACCCCTCTGGCCACCAAATTTGGTGTGTAGGTGCCTCATGGCCCAGTGAGGGGCCATATAAAATCTGGGAACAAACAGATGAACGGACATGGGGTCTGAGCATAAGATTTTGATCTTTAAGTGGCCCTAGGAGGTCCATTCTGATTGATGGGGCATTTCTGATCGCCCTCTGGCCATGAAACCTACAGGATAGGTGATCCATGGCCCAATGAAGGGCCATGCAAAATTTGGGAGCGATCGGATATGGGGTTCGACCATACGGGTCCGATTTACGATCAACGGTCACCGGGCCACGATCGGGTCCCAGATTTTGTGGACAGGTGTAGTAAAATACATTAGACCTTCTTCATAAATTTGGAAGGAATCTAACAGCTGGAAGGCCTGGTATCTCAGTTTTATTTGCAAGTGCCAGATTCCAATTCTGGCATTAGTGGGGTGCATTCGGCTAGTGTCAGATCCCAGTTCTGGGTGTCCACTGGGTCCGCAGTCCGTGATGGACCACAAGTCCAATGAAATCTATGATTTCCTAAATTTTTAAATTTTTCTGACCCTCCTCGGTCATTGGGTGGCCCACACGGGCTGTTGTTAAGTGTAAATAGGTCATCTGGCTTGGCGGCCCGTACTTGGTCCCATCATAACTAGACTGGTCCACCCCAGCATAAACTAACATTGAGTGCTAATGGTCAGTAAGTGATAATATAAGTTAATATAAAAAATATATTTCAAGGATTTTTGGAAATCCAAAACAGTGAAAATCCGGGATGTTATAATTTACCCCCCTTAAAAACAATTTCGTCCCCGAAATTGCCTAAGGATAATAAATAAAGATATTATCATTTCGTTTGCCTAAGTTTTATTGATTTGAGGGTTATATATGTGGTAGGGTACATACTAACTGTACTAGTCTTCCTTATTATATTCTACCCCCCTTAAAAGTTTTCACATTTGAGGTTTGAAAACAAATGTTACTAGTCTTCCTTATTATATTCTACCCCCCTTAAAATTTTTCACATTTGAGGTTTGAAAACAAATGTTACTAGTCTTCCTTATTATATCCTACCCCCCTTAAAAGTTTTCACATTCGAGGTTTGAAAACAAATGTTACTAGTCTTCCTTATTATATTCTACCCCCTTTAAAAGTTTTCACATTTGAGGTTTGAAAACAAATGTCAAAATCATCATTATCGCACTATGTGTTTGACAATAAGATTTACCTAAGGGTGGTATATTATGCTTTTTATGATAGGGTTAATACGGAAAAACAGTTGTGATAGGCTTGATCCCATAAGTCGATCCTCTGCCTGACCAGGGCAGAAAGATCGTTGTATCCTTTCTTAGTCCTGGTAGATTCTGGTCTTCTGCTCGGTCAAAGCAGTGAGTCCGTTGATATTCACCCAGGAACGAGAATTGGGTTAAGCCGCGAATACTTCGCAAATGTATGGTTCCGTAATTCCGTAATTCAATCATTCTTAACATTTGGAAGACATTAAAATTCATTAACAGTTCAAGCTTCACATTTATAATATTTTAGTGGGTGGTGAGTTTCTCGCGATGCCTATGATCAAACGACTATCCTAGAAAGGTTTCCAGGATCTTGAGGTTCCTCTCGACATTACCATTTTGATCATATGGTTAGTGAGTTATGGGAAAATCATGCTTTGGTTTCATAAATTTCAAGAATGAAGGAATAGTCGAGTTCCAATGTATTCGGGAGGTTTGGAGTGCTAATAACGCTAGTAAGGACGCAGTAAGGCAATTATACATACAAGCATTCACAGGGCGACAAGAAAATTTTAAAACAATTCATACATTCATATTGAATTCAAAATGCCATTAGTATGGCCAGTTATATCCTACAATATGGATTTACATGTATTACTTGATACTCTAAACATAAAGAAAGAAAAAGCAGACAAATCAAGCAGGAGTTTTAACTATCTTTAATACATGGTAGTAGTCCTAACTAACTCAAAACAACTACTAATTTCCGTGAAGTTAAGCTATTATTCTTCTGTGTCGGACGAGGACGGGGGTGCTTCTTTCCTTTGAGGGAAAGGATCACCGAAATGGCGAAGAAAGAGGCAACGGTTGCTAAGAACGCTATATCCCTCGGCTAAGATGGATTGGCTGTGAGAAACGTAGGTGGTTGTTGGAGGGGAGTCCCTAAGGATGGTTTTGGGAGGGTCTTGAGAATGTGTTTAGAATCAGTTTGGGGAATGTGGGTTGGAAAATGAAATTTGGGAATGGGTTTGAGGTGATGTTGAGTGAGGAGATTTGAAAATGAGTTGAGGATGTGTGACTTGGGAAGGGATTTGGATGAGTTTAAGGAAGATGGATTTGAGGGATGGGTGTTAAGAAATGATTTGGGAATTGAGCTTGAGAAGGAATTTGAGAAAAAGTTTGGAAATGGGTTTGTGAAGGGGTTTTGAGAGTGGGGTTGAAGTTGAATTGGTTGGGTTTGGAAAGAATTTGAAAATGAGTTGCGGAATGTAAAGAGTCGGGAGATGGGTTTTTTTAGAAGATGATTGAGATCTTGAAAATGGTTGGGAGAGAAGTGTTGAAAGTGAGGTTGTTGAGGATGGGTTTTGGAGAGAGTGATTTGTTGAAGGGAAAATGGAAATTGGATGGTTTTAGAGGGATTTGATAGATGGAGGAGGGGTGTTTTAGGGTTTGGAGGGGATGAGCTTCCTATTTGGAAAGGTGTGAGTGAAATGAGGGAGAGGGGGTGAAGGTCCTTAAGTGCTTAAGACAGTGTGGCCCCCTCCAAATCAGTAACTGGATTATTTTTAAAATTTTTATGATGATTTACCATCAAGTTCTAAGTCATCCCACCAAATTTCATACCATTTGGAGTTGTAAATAAATTATAAAAATTTTAGAAGTAACCACCATCTAAAACTAATGATTTTTGGACAGTTGCCAATTCATTCCAAATATAATTATATTATAATTTTTATTTTATTTTTATATGAAACTAGACTGGTTGAGCTTCAATATGGCTTTTAAATTACGTAAATTGGAGTTGTAACGAAGGAGATATGAATTTTTACAATCGGACTGAAAACGGCAGAAAAAAGGCCGCCCGGCCCGCTGGACATCCGGCGCTGGCAACGCCGAAGGTCTGGACAATCGGCGCTGGCGGCGCCGATCGGGCACTGTGGCGCCGAGGTTGCTGGAAGGTTGATCTTTTGACACATGTATCTCACCAACCAGAATGAGTTATTCGATGTGCCATATATGAATTTGGGGTAGGAGAAGCTGATCTACGCAATGGGCCTAGTTATTTGGTAATATTCCTCTCAGTTAGTGGTTAAAAATTTATTTTATCTACATTTCCACTATTTCCAATAAATTTTTATTTTTTCTTAAGTCTTTATTCTAGAATGGGTTAGAACTAATAAATTTGACCCTAATTAACAAATTTGACCAAGAACTAGCTCATTCAGACTTGAATGCTGGCGACCGTCAACTCTTTCGATTTTCGGCTCGCTCCTAATAATGTATTAGGGAAATTGAAGAACGGAGTGATGGTAGGTGAAGATTTTAAGGAGATAGGTTGAAAAGAGGAATTTAGACTTAGGCCTGTTTGGCTAGTGGCATTAAACTGTACCAAATGGGATTTCAATACTAATCCCAACTCAAAATTGAAAATGACGTGTCTGGAATGAGTGGAGGATGTGGTTCAAAATTAATTTCCTAGGCTTATTAGAGGAGTGATGGTAAGTGAAGATTTTAAGGAGATAGGTTGAAAAGAGGAATTTAGACTTAGGCCTGTTTGGCTAGTGGCATTAAATTGTACCAAATGGGATTTCAATACTAATCCCAACTCAAAATTGAAAATGACGTGTCTGGAATGAGTGGGGGATGTGGTTCAAAATTAATTTCCTAGGCTTGTTAGAGGAGTATTGTGTTGGGAGGTGTAATGCGGGATTTTCAAATCCCTTGACGAAGAATTTCCAAGTATATTTTGGAAGGAAAACCCGGGATTCACCCTTAATTGAATACATTTCAACATGGCATCATGGAACATGGGATGCTCCCATCCCAGGGACAGTACCTTACCTACATTTATCGCTACTCTAAAATTTATTTCACCCTAATCCTTCCTATTTCAGTTGGCCCCATGGGCCATAAGAATTTGGTGGACTAAACTAGCTAAATCTCTTAGTCAATCGAATCGAGTCTTGTCGTCAAGTTAAGGCTCTCAAATCCCTCACTGTCGCTACCCATCCCTAACTCCTTGTAAGTCATACCTTTCGTCTAAAATTGTTGATTCAAGGTCTGGGATGGTTCCTAGCGTTCTAAGTTCCTGTTGCGTTTTCTAATACGTATCCTCTCAAGTCAGAGGACGCATTGGTGATTTCATGACCCATAGCTCAAGGGATTCCAAACTATTGCTCTGATACCATCTTGTAACACCCTGGAAATCGGGGGTCGTGTGTAAACTCGACTCCCGAGTTCCCGGGGTCACTTAACACCGGTTTTCATTAATATGCGCTTAATCAGGTTTAAATGCGCAGCCTAGAAATACTCGGGACATAAATCACATCCACAATACATATACTGAAATGAAAGAGAACTAGCATATATACACACACACACACACACACACACACACACACACACATATACATGACCAAAAGAATGAAAGGGGCGCACATGGCGTCACCCATCAAAATCACAAAAGAATAGGAGGTCCAAAAAGAATAGAGCTGAGCCCACTGCTCAGCGATCCAACTTGTCATCTACTGGTCCGATGAGGGTCCGCTCATCAGCTGGAAATAGGAGAACTCGTCCTCCTCCTCGTCGAGTCCGCCTCCCCTGCATCTATGAGAGAGTCTGGTTGGTGTTTTAAAACACCGTCCTAGAGTGAGAGTGAGTGATCAACTCAATGAGTGTTATTGGTCTCAAGTTTTAACAGGCATCAATTATAATATGAACTTAATGAAAAGCAGACAATCATTAACACCTAGCAACTCTTATTTAAATGCATGCATGCGGGATGATATGATGCATGCCTTGGCCACAACACTCCCTCAAGCGACTCTATCTAACGATCGCATATGACCACACTCTCTCAAAGCGACCTCGACTTCCGAGTCGCCACCCTAACTAATGCGATGCAATGCGATCATGTTAGCCGAGTTATTAGTTAAGTCCATTCATCCAGCAGGTTGGAGATTCTGATTCACCCTACGTATCACTGCCCTAAGCTGGTTGCGAGGCCAAGACCCCCCAACGTGTGAGGCCGAGGCCTCGCAGTCCGTGATCCCGTCGGATTCCTCATCCCTAACTCCAAGCACATGAGGAGTGCCGAAAGGAAGGGATCGCTCGCGGTCAATACGAGGAGGCGCGGTACCTCAGCGTAGGCCGACAGCTCGAACACAGTGTCCCATTCCACCATGCCCGGCTCACGAGGCTGTGGACCAGTTTCAAGTGAATTTTCGATGGACTACAACGGTTGCAGGGTGGTTCAGGTTCCATACATAGGTGAACACACAGGGTTAACAAACAGGGTTAGTTAGATAGTAGGCTAGACCGCACGAGTCAAGCGAGCGTGAGATGAGTGACCTCGAGCACAAGAGACCCAGGTAGTCGAACTAAAACCACCCGAACACACCCACCCAAACCCACGAGTTTAGCCTGAGGGTAGTCCCACCAATGGGACTACCATCTCTCCTCGTGATTCCTGACCAACTCAAGGGTATGGAGGGTGATTCATAGCATGCCAGCTACTAATGTATAATCTAGTATAAACCACATCATGTTCTCATACTTCTCAACATATCATTCAGATTCTCATAGCAAGCATGATTAACAATATCATGGAACAAGTGCATGTGAGGTGTGTGTGTGTGTGGGTGAGGAAGTTATACACTTCCTCCATCTCAAGCCTTCATATACACAAGGGTAATGAAAGCATACATACTATGAGGTAACAATATATGGGAAAATCAATAAGACATAAGCAAGGATTCATCCATACACATAAGCATGTGAGAAGCAAGAACAACATCATGGAGGCTAAGCATGCAATCCATACAATTTCAACAACATACATTCCTAGGGCTTTCTCTAGATTATTAAATCATAACATCCAAGCAATCAAAATCATTAAGCTCGTACTAAAATTGGTGCTAGGCTACCTAAGAACAATAGTCTGCACCTTAGGATTCGTTAGAGACTTGAAAATGACCTAGGAACGTCGATTTTGGGGCCGATTGGTTGGAATTCCTAGAGCAAGCTCATACATATGAGAAATCCATGCAAAAACTCCCTTCCTCACAAGGGTTCTAAGGCAAAGGGAGGAGGAACCTTACCTAGACGATTGACGGACGATTTTGGTGGTTGTGGTGTAGGGTTTCCTCTTGGAGATGAGTTGGGGAATCGAAGGAGTTGATTTCCTTGGGCCCCACCTTGATTTAGGATCCACCTTGCTCACCTTCACCGCCTATTTATTCTCCTTGGTCGTTGGAGAATGTGGTAGCTATGAAAGAGAAAGATTGTTGTTGGAGGGTGAGGGAGTTATGAGGAAGAGACTTGATTGTTGAAGGTTAGGGAAATTGTGAGGAAGGAGAGGTGGGTTGTTGGAGATTTAGGAGTTATGAGGGAGAAGAGATGAGTTTGTTGTTGGAGAATGGGGTTATGAAAGAGGGTTAGGGTTTATTCCCTAGAGTTGGGCCCCTTGGCCCCAAGCTTCCACAATTCCCAAAATAGACCTATGGGACTCCTATTGGTGTTGGGGTGGCCTTAACACCCCTCTGGCCACCAAACTTGGTGTGTAGGTGCCTCATGGCCCGGTGAGGGGCCATATAAAATCTGAGAACAAACGGATGAACGGACATGGGGTCTGAGTATAAGATTTCGATCTTTAAGTGGCCATGGGAGGCCCATTCTGATTGATGGGGCATTTCTGGTGGCCCTCTGGCCATGAAACCTACAAGATAGGTGATCCATGGCCCGATGAAGGGCCATGCAAATTTTGGGAGCCATCGGATATGGGATTCAATCGTACGGGTCCGGTTTACAATCAATGGTCACCGGGCCACGATCGGGTCCCAGATTTTGTGGACGGGTGTAGTAAAATACATTAGACCTTCTTCGTAAATTTGGAAGGAATCCGACGGCTGGAAGGCCTGGTATCTCAGTTTTATTTGCAAGTGCCAGATTCCAATTCTGGCATTGGTGGGGTACATTCGACTAGTGCCAGATCCCAGTTCTGGGTGTCTATTGGGTCCGCAGTCCACGATGGACCACAAGCCCAGTGAGATCTATGATTTCCTAAATTTTCAGATTTTTCTGACCCTCCTCGGTCATTAGGTGGCCCACACGGGCTGTTGTTAAGTGTAAATAGGTCATCTGGCTTGGTGGCCCGTACTTGATCCCATCATAACTAGACTGGTCCACCCCAGCATAAACTAACATTGAGTGCTAATGGTCAGTAAGTGATAATATAAGTTAATAAAATAAATAAATTTCAAGGATTTTTAGAAATCCAAAATGGTGAAAATTCGGGATGTTACAATGCTTCCCACATTCTAATAGTTACTGTAACTGTTTAGCACTATACAACTTTTTGGAGATTTCCTTGCCACCTATCCCAGTAAACATTCAAGCCTCCTTGCTGACTCGATCGAGCTCTTGGATGACCATCGACCACTTGGTTTACCTTCTGGATGATTATTGAGCGCTTGATCGATCTCCTGGATGGCCATGGATCGCTTGCTCGACCTCCTAAATGACTACCGATTACTTAGTTGACTTCCTGGATGATCATCGACCGCTTGTTCGAGCTCTTGGATTTCCATTGGCCGCTTGCTCCACCTCCTAGATAGCTATCGGCCGCTTGGTCGATTGTTTGGTTTGCTTTTGAATTCCTCCCAACTGCTTCTTGTCATGTCATCCTGTCAACTATAATTCTATAAAAAGCCTTGAAGATCTTTAACCTTCAATATCTTATTATAACACATGTTCTTTTCAATTAGGTTTCCCAAGAATGGTCAGGAATACGATATAACGTTGCCCCCACATTACTTTGCCTGTGGTAAAAGATGAATGCGTTGTTAATTCGTTGTTTAATGCAATAAATGTGATTATTCGGCAGTGTAAAAAATATCAATTTTAACTATCTTGGTCGAACTTTACCATCTTGATCGAAAAACATCAAAGTCATCTGACTTGGCCAAACTTAGCCATATTGATCGAAAAAAGGGCAAAATCGATCATCCTGGTCAAACTCGACCATCTTGATTGAGAGATAATAAATTTAGCCATCTTGGTCAAACTCGGCTGTCCTAATTAGAAAACGTTAAAGTCGGATGACTTTGCCGAACTCGGCCATCGTGATCGAAAAATGGTAAATTCGATCGTCTTAATCGAACTTGGCCATCTTGATCGAAAAATAGCAAAATTAGCTGTCCTATTCGAACTTGGCCATCTTAATTAAGCTACAACAAATCCAACCGTCTTAGTCGAGGTCAGCCATCGTGATCGAAAAACGACAAATTCAGTCATCTTGGTTGACCGGTAAGAAGGATTGCACTTTCATAACTAACTTGGTAATTAGTTTAGTTAAAAAACTGGCTTAGAGATATGTTTGAATGGGCTTAAACCCATGAAATATATAGTATGGAAATTTATAGAAGAAGCTCAAAAGTGCTCTGAATCTATTTGGTAAGAAATAATGGGGAGAGCTGAAATTCGAGTTTGTAACCGAGGAACATGTATCGAGGTAATTAGACTATATCATACCTTTCGAACTGCACACTGAACTTTTACATTTCCCAAATTCTGTGGGAAAATAGCTCAATGCCAGGATGATTTAAATAAAATTTAAAAATAATAATAAATAAATAAACCTTAACATTTCTTATTTTTATTGCTTATATATATATAGACACAGACACACACACACACACATTCATGTCCAGTTCTTTCCAATCCATATCAAATTCCCTCTTGCGGCGCATTGGTGATGGGACATAACTAACTATAAGGCCATGGAGATAAAAAGGACCCACCAGATAAATGGCCCTGATCTTGCACAGCATGTGAGAGCAGGATTCAGATGGCTACTGTTACAAGTAACCATAACACTCCACTACATCCATGAAAGGTTGTTTCTGTGCACGGAAGCATGAATGGTAGAAAGGATACGATTTTGGCGTGCCTTTGAATCCAAATCAAAGAAAAGAATGAAATTGGGGTGGGCCATTAGCTTCGAAAGGGGTATAAAATCATTGTCGGAAGACTTCTCTTTTACTACGTGCTGTTCAATGTCTTAATCCCACATTTGCAATCGCCATCAATGGCCTAATGGATGTTTTGCATCTGAAGCAATCACCAATTGTTATGATTTGACTGCAAAGCCAATTTACAAGCAAATGTATATATGTTGTAGTGAGATAAAAATGCCACCCTCTGTTTCTTCTTCAAGGACATACACATGGCTTGTTTGCAGAGGGCATCGCCGGCACTCAAACAGATCTTCATCAAATTACACAGGTACGCCTTTCTCCTCCGAAGCTTAATTAATCAATACATGAATTTGAAGTTTGTGTGAAGGTGTTTACATGAATACTAAGTATAGGAAATGTTTATCTCCCTGTTTTCATGGGGAGGCTAGCAACATCCCCAAAGCTTTTAAATGATGCATAGGGTGACCAATTGTTGATTTGGGCTGTTCAATCATTCACACAAGAGCAAGCCATGATGAAAAAATCACTCCAATGGGATGATCCTATGCATCCAATCAATAGCGTGGAAAATGGCCAATCGAGATCGAGTAGAAAAACGAACCAGGTCCAATTATCATTTTGAAACACTCGTTGGATTGATCTCACTTTCTATTGCTTATGATTCCGAAGTTGCACTTTGACTTGATGATTCTAACCATGCAATCTATGGGTCATGAAAGTGGATGGTTCTAACAAAATGCCCCATTCAAAGGGATTTAGGATAATCCGATTGGCATGATTTTCCTGTACCATGGCTTGCTCCCAATGGTACGATGGAATGAACCGACTGGATTAATCACTGGGCGTCTTTCAAAAGCTCCGAGGACATTGCTAATCTCCCCATGAAGGTGCCAACATAAGCACTGCCCGCTAAATATAATTAGTGGAGACTTTCAGAATTTTAAGGGCATGTTTGTTTTTGTGCAATACCTTGGAAACTGAAAAAGGGTTTTGGAGAATCCTGTTTTCCTAGCGTTTGTAAGAAAAAAAGATGTGGAAGCTGTTATCGTTTTCCTAACAGTCAACGAAACAATTTCCAACAACTGAAAGGAAATAAAGCGACCATTTCACTGTTGATATTTTCACACTTTCACATGAATCCAAAACCAAGCCACAAACCAAATGCATAGGTTTCCTAAGACCTGTTTGGTAGATGCCGAAATATGAGTCCATCTCATTTTAGTTAATCATAATTATATATTAGAGATGATATTTCTCTTTCATAAAGACTAAAAATAATCATGATAACCAACAACCATGATATCCAATACATAATTATCATTAATTTAAAAGAGATGAACTCATTTTTAGGCATCTACTAAATAGGCCCTTGTTGAATACATAGTTTCCATTTCCTGTGGATTCCATGTCCATTTCCCATATTTAGGAATGATTTCAACAAAAACAAACTACTTTCAAGAATAAATAAATCACATAAGATATTTGTACATTCAAAAAATTCTTAGCTCCTAGCCTATCTATTCATGAACATTGCATAGCATTAGGTAGATGTCCACAAGAGAATTGTGATGATCACACCAGAAACATATCAGATATTGATTGATTGGTGCATGAAGTATTTAGTAAGCTAATACGATTTGCATGGGATGAAATTTCTTACACACGGATGATGATATTTCAAGAACAAATGGTGCATGAACAGACCAATTTCACAATCCAATAGGTAGTCAGAGTTCTAAAGATAAATGATCTAAATAGTGTCGTGAGTTTTCTATCTAGTGAGGGAAACTTGGCAATAAAAAGAAGATTCTCAAATCCAGATTGCCCCAATAGTGGGACCCTCTGTAGATTGGTCATGTACTAGAAATCAGATTGACAATCTTGACATCTTGACAAATGGATTTTTTTTTTACATCAAATTTGGGACTGTTTAACACTTTCACTCTTACAGCCCAAAATTACTTAATACCACTGAATAATACTCTAGAAAATCCTAATCACATAAACTTGATGTTGGATTTATTGCTAAACCGTGATCACATACTTGATTTTGGATTTATCACTAAACCATGATCACACACAGCATTTTGTTTGAAGCAATTGCATTTATATACAAGGAAAAATCAAAAACAAACAAACAGCATTCAGCATAGATCCACGTGCTTTCATTTTTCTTCAATACCAAAAATCAATATGGTGGTAATGATGTTTTAAATGCCAAGAAGTACATGATTTGATACACTTATATGAAGGCTCTCTAATACTAATGTCCGTTACTTGCAACAGTGATGAAAAACCAGCAGAGATTGATCACCATCTATATGAATTTGGGTCTGTAAAATATCATATTCAGGTACACTCTCAAGCCAACATCTATTTAAAATGATGTGTATTTGGTCTTGATGACAGAATAATCATTTATCTTCATCAGATGATTAGACCCACAACAGAAACATTACCTCTGATACTCCTAATAGTGTTGCACAGGCTTCAGTGTCAGATCCCCAAAACATCTACTTGTCGGTATCGACCCCACCAATATTGCCAGAGGTTCTTCCCAATGGCCTACCGCAAAGTACCTTGCAAGCCGTGAAAAAAGTTCATCCTGATATTGTGGAAGTTGTTGAGCATCCTGAAGAAGGATTCCAACTTACTCTAAAGCTTAACTTTGCTAAACTTCCACACAGAAAGGGTAGGATATTGTACTAATTGATTTATGATTGGCTAATTCTTAGAGCATTCATATGGACACTAGCTGGAAAGTTTGTTTTTCTTGATAGGGTAAAAACTAAACAGAAGGGAAATTGCATGAAAGATGTGTTCATTATATGTCAGTTATGTTTTTTGCCAGATTTGTTTTTGCCAGACAGACTATAAATTTTGAGGGTTTTTCACATGGAATAGTTCTACAACTGATCAGGTACACCCAGAAGTGTGGTAGGTTGCTGTCCAACTGTGCAGGATATCCGTACCATGAAAATGGTAAGCCCCATCATAAGGATCACCTGGAAGAAAATTCAGGCCAGTCCGAGTGTGCCCCTCGATGAGGAGTCTCAAACACAAGACCTCCCTACTTCACATAGGTTCCGCTTCATATGAGCCACCCACCCGAGCTCGGTGTGAAAATGCTCCTACATTAATCACCCCGGTGAGGAGTCTTGAACACGAGACCTCCCGCTCTGATACCACTTTGATGCAGGACAATTAACCACTTGCTCTAAAAGCTCGAACTAATAGAGCATGGCGAATTAATCCCTTTATCTCATAGCCCAGGCCCCACATCCCATGGGTTAGGACCTCGGCCGAACTCTCCTCGTGAGCCCCGCTTCACATGGGTTCCGCTTCACATGAGCCACTCGCTTCACACGGGTGGGGCCCACTTCACATGAGCCACTCGCTTCACACGGGTGGGGCCCGCCTCACACGGGCCACCCGCCCCCAAGTGTGCTTCTGCATCCCATAGGCCACCCCGCTAGAGCCCAGTGTTGCCTAGACTGCAAATCCTTGGGAGGATATATCACATATACATGTGTGCTATGTACCCATGCATCTGGCAGTTCCAAGTCGAATTGGAATACTTCCATTTCCTGAGGCTTATGCAATATGAACTCAGTTCTGATCTGGCCATTTTGATAATCAGAATGTGCATATTCTCATAATCCATTACAGAATATCTACCATGCAAAGCACCATCCATGTGCTTTAAACTAATGTCTGATTTTACTTTCATTTTTCATTTTCATGTATGATTTCTTTAAAGCGTTTTCATCACTTCATTCATGCTATTCTTCTAGCATGACAGAGACAACTTCATACATCCATGAGCACATTTGGTGGCAGCTAACAACAGCCCATGTAAAGGAGAGAACGATATGTAACTAGATGTTCAACAGATTCGGCAATATGGGAAGAGCAATAAATCTACAATATGTCTAGATTTATGACATCTGGCTTCGATCGGTACGCCTGTATGATGCAAATGGGTTTTATCGAGGCTCTTAATAAGCATAGGCTGCAAGAGTCCAACATGATGGATAGAATCCATAGATTGGATTTTGTAAGTCATTCATTCAAGACGAAAATAGAAACATATACTCGTGTAAAAATAAAAATATTACCCATGAGAAAATACACACAGCATGACTGAACAATCAAAGAATAGAAACAAAGCACACAAACAGGAAAAAAAATCTGCAGAAGCTGATTGAGATAATAAACAAAACCAAGTGATTAAATAAGAGTAGAACTCGCCAAACCCGAAAGTACATTAAGATGTTCCATAGATAGTCAATAATCTTTAAATGACAACATGCAGAAAATATAGATCTTTGAAGTAAAAAGTCACACCCAATTCAGTCGGCATGTCTTTCTCGATTTGCCAAGAAAATATCTATTTATGTATACTAGCTTCGGATAGGGGCAGAGAGCATTGTTGGGTTGAATGCTTTATGATTAGACTATGACACAAACTGCAGAAAAGCCTATTAGATATCAATGACATTCCGACCTATGCATAAATATTTTTTTTTTTTGCATTATAACAGGAGCTTCTATTGTGCTAAAGCAAGCGTTATCCCCCCTTTTCTTTTCTTTTCTTTCTTCTTCTTCCTTCCATTTTTTTCAGGTGTGTAGTTAGCTGGCAAAGTGAACAATTATAATCCACTGAAATGAACATCAGCTACTTTCAAAATTTTGTTAAGCATTATACATCATTGCCTGTGAAACCAACGAATGTTAATTCCATTCAAGAACTTTCTTGTGAAATTCAAATATATTGGTCTAATCTTCATGGTTTTAGACATCCATACAGGTATATCAACTTAGGCTCTAGAACTCCTTGCTAATTCTATAATTAATAAGAAAAATGATTCAACTTAGAACAGCACTACTGTCAAAGAGAAACCATGTGACTTACTAAAACCTTAGGCCTTCAACAATAAATGCAACAGTATTTGCTTTTGATAAAGTACAGTGATTCTTCTTTTTTTTTTTCTTTTCTTTTCTTTCTTTTTTTTTTTCTTTATTTGAAGCTTTTGGCTGATAGTTTCCATTTAAAGCCAGAATTAGGTTTTCTTTTCATGGTATGTATCCACTCCTGCTGATTTTCAGATAATGAGTAACTTCTTTTATGTCTTATCTCTGAAGATTGTATCAAGGTGATCTCAGACATTTCCTCGCTGCAAGCAGTGATACTAAGCTCACAACTCAAAGAAACGCTGTGGAGTCTTGGTTCCCGGGATATCTCACATGGCATGTACAAGCCCATCAAACTTGTCTACCATCCAAGGGAGCCGTTCTTTGTTATAAGAATGGTAAGTTTACACGCACGATTTAAGACTGTCAGAGTTTAAGAAGATAACTCTCTTTTTATTCCCCCAAAAGGTAGGATATGCTCAATAATAACTGGCAGGAAAGACACAAATAAAAAAATAAAAAAATATAATAGAACCCCCAAGTTTCCTATTTAGAAAAGGCCCCAATCCCAAATTACTGAATTTAATCAGGGAAAGCTGATGCCTCCAACTCTCTAGGTGAGCTGAGGGGAGAGACCTGGGTTGAGTCCTGCTGATGTAGTGGTTTTCAGTCTGGACAGAACTGGTGATGTAATCTATATCAAAAGAAAAGTAAATAAACTGAGCTGATGCTTGAACCTTGTGATAGGCATTTCATGTTTTGAGAAATCCCGTGGGGGGGGGGGGGGATTGATGCGCACCAGCTGAGATTAGGTAAAACCAATATGACATTTTCCAGTGTCTTCATTGTATATTAACATGTGTCTGTGATTTTGTATATGCATTATCTCCTTACATTGTATACATGTGTCAATATTAAGTAAACCTGTTTACTGTGTTAATATGTACATGTACACGGATTTGTTGCAATGTTGGGTCTTTCTCGGGTGCCTGCAATTGAGAGCATGCCTGTGTTCAATAGCAACTCATGGGCCAACTTCTATGTTTTATAAACATTACAAGCAACATGCATAACTAGCCACAAAAACTTGCCCTTAAAAGAACACAGGTTTTTCCCATGGTACCTCATGTTTGACAGAAAGTGCATGGAATTTCCTTTTGTCAAAAATTGATATCTTAGGGATTGCAGAACTCATAATTACAGGAATTTTTAGTTTTAATTTTCATGTACTTAATAAAATGTTTCTGCAAATGCAACTCTCTAGAGAGTAGATAAACATGGCAATGTCTTTATCTTGCAGCCAGAAAAGACCACAGCAATATTTCCCATGCGTTTTAGAGATGATTCGGATGTGATTCTTGCAACTGCCTTCTTTCAGGTTGGTTTCTGATATTGATATGGCTATCATATTTTCTCATGATTGGCGCCATTAATAAGATTATTTCCTGCTTTTCTCATCTTTCTTTAATAATAAATTAGACTTGTCCTACAGGAACTCATGGATGTGGGATCTTCGTCAGCTTGGGCCAAAGCACCTCCTTGCACCTGGTCACCCATTCCTCCTCCCGAGTTGAGAGGAGAGCCTTTTCAAGATTTGAGTACCAATGGAGGATTTGTATCCTTTGGTGCGTACTCAGTTTGCAATTCCTATCGTCTCATTTAAGATGGAAGGATGAAGACCAGAAAGTGAATTTTAGGATGGAAATGTAGTTGTTCATTGTAAGAAGTTATGAAGGGGGAAAAGACATTTTATTTGGAAGCATTAGGTGTTTTGGCCGTCTAATGAAAACACTAGATGCTCATATTGTCATTGTCGTCATCATCTAAGCCTTCTCCTGGCTACTTGGGGTCGGCTATGTGAATCCTGTTCCACCACTCCACTCTATCAAGGACCGTATCCTCAATTAAATCATAGGTCATTGTCTTTTCTTACCTCTACCCACATCCTTTTGTGCCTTCCCCTTGCCTTTTTATAACCTTCAATTTGGATCCACTCACTCCTATACGGCACAATTCTTGGTCTCCGTTGCACATGGTCAAACCATCTAAGTCTATGTTCCCTCATCTTATACCTATTACCCGTCGGTGCTATACCTAAGTTCCCCCAAATACATTCATTTCTAATTCTATCCTTCCTCGTCTTGCCACTCATCCATCTCAACATCCTTATTTCATCCAAGCTCATCCTATGATTGTTTGTTAACTACTCAACATTCTAGCCCATAAAGCTTGGTTGGTCTCAATGTTCGAAATATCGGTATCGCATTACGTATTGCATTCTTAGGATACGGATACGTATCGATTATCGCATGAGATATATCGGTTGTATCGTGTAATGTATCGTTGTTGTTGGAAACATTGGGAAATTGGTTGAATTTTTCGATGAAACTTCGGTGATTATTAAAAAAGACATCAATACACACTTATAAATCAAAACGTTACAAAAAACAAGCACAAATAATAGGTTTTCTTTGTATGAGATCCTAATCTATGCATCGTCTAACTGAATTGATGCAAGTATATTCAATGTCTATTCATATAATTTATAAATGCAAGAAGATGAGTAGAAACACAAACAATACATTCAAAAGCAAAAGAAGAATCACTAGATTAGGTTACAGACATGTTTGATGTGATGTTTGAACACAAATTGCAAACGATTTGCGAGAAATTGGGAAATTTCGATTTTTTTTTTTCAATTTTTTGCAACTCAGCCCATCTCTACCAAATCTCGAAATCAAAGCTCCCAATCCATGATTTTTCATGCAGAACATGAAAAATCATGAATTTGTAACAATCTGACACTAATTTAACATGATTTACAGAAAATAAGAGCATCGAAAATTGAAAATGCTCACTAGATTGAACATGTGGGATATATCGCATTACTTGTGTGCTTCGTATCGCACTGGTGGGATATAAGATATATCGGCCGATATCGTCGATATTTAAAACAATGGTTGGTCTTATAGCTATCCTATAAAATTTCCCCATAAGTTAGATTGGTGTGAGATCACATAAAACTCTAAAGGCACATCTCCACTTTTTCCACCCAGCATGAATTCCATGAGTAACATCCTTCTCAATCTCTCAGCTCTAATAGATCATCAACCCAAGATATCGAAAATGGTCATTTTAGGGCACTTCTTGGTAAGCAATCTTAACTAATTCCTCATTTTCACTCCTATTGTTACTAAAACTGCATTCCATATACTTTGTTTTAGTCCAAATAATTTTAAAACCTTTAAATTCAAAAGCATCTCTCCATAGTTCTAGCTTCGTGTTTACCCCCTCCTTCATCCCATCAATCAAAACTATCATCTGCAAACAAAATACACCACAGGACCTCTTCTATGCTCTTATGGTCCTGCATGGATAATTCTATGCACACAAAAATACACAAGGAAGCAGCATGTTAAACATTCTTTAGGCAAAAGATGTCGTTCAAGAGTACATACAAAAGGAAACTTCCTTCCGCACATGTTTGAGAGAAATTGGTCAAATCAAGAGAACATGTACATAGAGATCTACCTGTGGTCTGATGTATTTTCCTGTTGCATATTCACATATATTACCACCACAAATGAAAGATTGTTTGGAGTCATCCGACCAGTCTAATCTAATGCAATTTCACACTACATGTATACAGATATATTTTCACGCCATGTTGAAGGTACAAGATTGGACAAGACGGTGTGGAGTCTATTGAACTTCTACGCCTATGTGAAGTATCATGTAAAGGTTCGGTTTCTTTTAGGAATTTGTAAACCTATAAATTACATAAGTCATGGATATATGGACTGACAAGATTGTGTGTGGACAGTGTACGAGAGGTTTCATACAAAGAAGGATGAGAAAGCGTTTGGAAATTTTGGCTGAGGTGATTAACTTGCACTACAAGGTCCCTTAGTTGTCATGACCAGTTCACCTCATTTTAATTATCTTGAACGAGTGAAACTTTCATTAGGGAGAAGAAAACCTATGGTATAAGTTGACATGCGTGAAGTGGGTACTGTACGCATGGTTGGCACTTGGCGTATTGTCAGGAAGTGCTAGATATGTTTTGCTTCATATCCAAGTCCATCTATGTAAGATGTGGTGGCATGCATACCTTTCCCAATCTATATAATATTGTATCTAGATTAAAACTTAGCATCATAGAAGCATCAGGGAATCAGAGTATTACCAAGGCAATTAAGTATAGATGACTGAGAGGGTCCTTACTCATGCCTCAGTGGTAGACTCACAAGAGTTTCAACATGAGGTTATGGGTTCGAGTACCCATGGCGGTGAAATCCCACTGTGGCGTGAGTGCTTGTGATTTTTTTTTTTTTTTTTTTTTTTTTTTAAAAAAAAAAAAAAGAGGTACAAATGACTGACTATAACGACTAGAACAAGGACCGTGGGACACCACAATCCTTGTTACCATCGCGAAAGAAGACGAACTACTAACATTCTCACTTGCAATTTGCAGGCGGTAAATAAGGCAGGGATAAGAGGAGATCAAAATACTATGAAGGTTGAAGGTAAGAAATTATCAACTAAATACAAGGAGTTTATCAACATACAATGACCATGTTTTGAATGATTCAAAACCCAAAAAAGATATGTGCTACCATTAGTTTGATTTTTGGACCAGTAAGACATGAACTTATCTGGAATGCCGCCCTTCATTCAATCTAATAAGACTAGATATATGCCGGCCACATTCAGTGGCATAGTGATTTTTAAACTATGAAATGGTAGTAGGGCCCTAAAATGGGTAAATTGGTATTCTTATCTTCTTTTTGGCTGGGATTGATCACATGATGACTACAGCATAAATAGACAAATAGCAACTTAAGGGCGTGTTTGAATTTCCAATTCCCAGGGAAATGCCCCGTGAATGGTAATAAAATTTCCCTCCGTAATTGCCGCACGCTTCCCCATAATTGATTTGATGGCTTACTTTTTCGGTGTAAAAATGGCAAATATTGTGAAATATTTGTGGGTCCCACCATGATGCATATCATATATCTACACCGTTCACCCATTATGTCAGATGAATTTATGATATAAGCCAAAAAATGAGGCATATCCAAAGCTCAAGTGGACCACGCCATAGAAAAATGTGAATTAACTACTTACCATTAAAAACTTCCTGGGACCGTTGTTTCTTTTGGTATGGGCCAGTTGAGTGTTGGATCTAACTCATTTTTCTTCTCATATCTCGAAATGTTGTGATAAAATGGATGGACGAAATAGATATATCATATACATCAAGATGGGGTCCTAAAATGGCCACTGCTACTTTTGAACCGGTTTCCAAGAAATGAAATTCCCGTGAATAATCACCCATTTCCAGGGTATTTACCGTTTCCAGGTGAAACAATAAAAATCAAACAGGCCCTAATAATGTGAATAAGATCTGCTGAAGTATTCTTACATTTTTTATGCAGGTCATTGTTGCATGAAGAAAATAATAAGCTTCTCAAAGTCTAAGATCCTTAGAAGACACTGTGGCACCTTCACCAAGAAGATCATGCGAATTCGTTCACCAATTAAGATTCAGGGATTTGACCGATTCCGTCGAAAATGGTTGAAGATTCCTAAGTTCACTTCCTTGAGAAAATATACCAAACTAGACTGATTGTCATGTAGATTTATCAAGAATCAATACCTTTGATTGTTGCAATAATCCCAAGGTGTATGCAATGTTGGTCTAATTTTCTCAATTCCCATCATAAAACAGAGGCTCCTACTGTTTGTTTGTATCTAACAGTACTGAAGTATTTAAAATGATCAAATGTAAGGAACATGACAACAACTTTCTTTAAAGCTATGATTTTTTCAAGTTTGGATTCCGACCAAGGGAAGTACTTTGCTATTATCCCCAGTTCAAGCTCATGTTGGTACTTGCCACAGGAGATCCTTCTTACATTCTGATGCTCATTTACTTTTAATGTAATTATCCAAAGCACTGTGTAGTCGAGTTGCATATGAATGACCATAAAACATGAAGTTCAAGTGTTTAACTCGCAGTGTTTGGAGGTAGAAAAGCCCATTCACCTATTGATTGGATCCTGACCTATTCAAGTTGATCGGGGTGGTTTTTATCTTCCCATTTCCTGTGATTTCTCAGCTCTCTTTTCTCGATTAGACCAGCAAAGTTGAGTAGAGCAGATGACCTGCTAAGTTGACCCGTATCAGTAACCATGGTAAACCAGCTTTGTTAGCAACGTTGGTTTCACCAAGAAACAATAACTGGACAGAAGTCATTGTTACCAGTACCAAAGGATATGCTCAGTTCTGTTGTAGCAAGCATGTGGAGCTTGAATTTTGTGTCTTGGCCTCAGCCATCTTCTTCTACCCACATTTATGGATGGTATCATCCACCATCCTGCAATAGATGCGATAGGGCCAAGCTCAGCCAAGAAAAAAGTGTCTACCCGGAAAATTTTCAAGAGATGTTATCATTGCTTTGGAGTTTGTCGAAACAAGTTCAGTCATTCCATGTATTTCAGTTAACACATTAACAAAACCAAGAACAGCGACTTTTCAACCACTGTAGTAGCATTGGAAAAGACCTTATATAGAAACTTTCATTTTAGATGGATTCAAACATTCCATAAGAATTACCAAGATCATTGAGTACAAATGCTACAGCAACAGTTCTGCTTTGCTCAGACCTGTGATATTCTCTGTAATTTAGTCATCATATTCATTAGTTCCAATAAAAGAAAAATTCAAAATTCAGAGGACTGCATCATCATTAAATCCACAAGCAAAACAGAATTTTTGGAATCAACACTAAATATATGAAAATTACACAGTAACTGTTGAGAATGCAAAATATCAGATCAATCTGATCATTTGACTCAAAACACAGTTTGTAATACAAAACAAAATTCTCACTCTATTTCAAAATCTGGAAGCGAGCGCATAAGCATACTCTCTGATTCAATCTCACCACTGGCCCTCAAATTCCTCTTGTAAGACAACACCCCAAACAACAAGAAATTCAAGATAAAGATCATGATTGCGTGCACAATGAACAAAAGATCAATTAAAGCCACACCCCTCATCCGATCCTCCTCGAGAACGCAATCCAAGTCGCTTTTCCCATCGACTGGCAACAGTGGCATCTTATGACACCCTTTGGGTGCAATTGCATCTGAGAACAAATACAACCCTGCTTGCAAAACCCATGTACCTTTAAAAACGAGGCTCATAGACAGCACCACATCGGCGAAGAACGCTGTCGGTTTGATAGAAAGGACAATGCAAGAAGCCGCGGACACGAGCGTCAAGGCACCCAACAGCTCATACGTGCGGCCCGCCAGGCCAGTGTATCCCTGATCCGTTATAGAATATTCGATGAGGAACGAGATTCCGGCAAAGAGAAACAACAGATTCTCCTGAACGGCAAAGAAGTCGAAATTCACGTGAAGAACTACGGAAATGATGACGACCCAGAGGAGAAAAAGCACGGAGGATTGCAGGAAGAAGGTAAAACGGTAGGTGGGGTGGCCAGAGAAGGTGATAAACCAGAAGAATTCGGAGAAGGCAGCAATGGGGAGGGCGATGAGAAGGACATAGAGATCGATGTTCTTCCATGCGGGTTGGGATAGATGCCATGGCTTTGATCTGAAGAGATGTGGGGATTTGAGATAGAGAGAGAATGAGGAGAGGAGGCGGCGGATTCCTATTGGGAAGAGGAAAAGAAATGCAGAGAAATGGGTTGCTAGAGATCCCATGGATTTTGGGTTTCTTTCCTTTTCTTCTCTTCTTCGTTATTTATTTTGATGTTGGGTTCGTTTGGTGGAAGAGGAAATGGAGAGAAATTGGAATTTTGGAAGATTGAGAATAGTGTTTGGAATGAATTGGGAGATTGAGATTTATTTTTTGGAGGATTGTGGAGAGAGGGTGATGGAATGGTTTTTCCTCTCCGTTTCAATTCACTTGGGTTTGGAAACTTTTGGATTGGGGGCTGGAAATGGCCTACCGGTGGGTTGACTGTTTCTTAAAGAGCAGGTGAGAACAGGGAAGCGGATTGGCTAGTGTACCTCGCACCAGCTATACAGCAGATGTATTGACGTCAGCAAGTTCTGTAGGTATGAACATGAGGTATGTGTTATATATCCAAACCGTCCATTCATTTGGCGAGCTCGTATTAAGGGTTGAGATGAAAAATAAGACAGATCTAACTAGAAATTGGACCACACTGGAAAAAGCAGTGGGGGATTGAACGTCTACCATTAAAACCCTTTTTGGGCCACAGGATTTTGGATCAATATGAAATTTGTTTTTCCTCTTCATTCAGGTCTTTGTGACCTTACGAATAGATTGGATGGAAAATAAACGTTATGGTAGCCCTGTAAATTATTTAATGGTGAAAATTAATCTCTGCTGCTATTTGTGGTGTGGTCCAAATAATCTTTGGATATGATTTATTTTTTGATAATGCTCTAAAATGATCTCTAAAAATAGATGAATGGGGTAGATATAATAGATACATCACTGTGGGCATATGTAACTTTTATCTCCTTTGAACGAGAAATTTGCGACTGTACGACCTATTTATGGCCCAAATTAGGAAACTAAGCCCACCTCATTTTCCCATGCGAGAATACGCCCCAGCTGTACGGACGCCTTTCCAAAGGTTGAAAATGGCCTGCCTTTTCCTTCAAGCAGGAAGACGAGCGCTGACGCTCCTCGAACTCCAAGTTGTACGAACGGTTCAAAAGATATCAAAGTTATCTGGGCCCCACAGTTATATATTTATTTTATCCACAACGTTCATCCATATTTTGAGATCATTTCGGACCATTATCTAAAAAAAAAAAAAAATCATATCCAAAGATCAACTGGACCACACCACAAAGAATAGTAGAAAATTGATTTTCACCATTAAAAATTTTGTAGGGCCCACTGTAACATTTATTTTTGATGCAGGGGAGAACATGAGGTCGAGCACCGTCTTCCTCAAGAGGATAACTATTCTGAATCCACGGAACTTCTCTGGACTCCTCACAGAGACTTTCTCGAATCCACGAGAAAAGAGAGCAGAAAATAGAAATAAATTCGAAATATATTAATGAATCCATAAAAACGAGTTCACAACCCTTTAAATAAGGGTACTAAGTAATGGGAAAAAAATCATAATCAAACTACAACTAAACTCCTAGAATTCGCGACTTACTATAAATAGTAAACTTACTATTTATAGACAGTCGTGATATCTACTAGTGTGCAAGGTTTTCGGCCAAAAATAGTAAGTGTCCTATTTGGCTTCACCAAACCGTTCCCCTAATTATTCTAAGCTCTTTTCACGTTGGACGCAACTCCTAAAGCCCGACGGATGAAGAGTTACAGTCAAACTAAAACTTACTATTTATAGTAAAAACGAAATTGAAACAGGGAAACGACCGTCGAATCAGGGGTTTCTCGCAATTCTGAGTGTCGCAACCCCGCATAGCTGGGTTGGTTGGCTAAAGTAGCTCGTTCTACCCCAAAATCATATATTTTACGTCGGCTAACTCATCCCGGATTGCGAGATACGCCTGATTGAAGGTCTAATGGTCCAGATCACTTATGTCGCCGACCAGGCCTTTTCTGATCCATCTTTGCCATGTAATTGTCCGCGACCCGCTCTACATCAGTCTCCTCCACTTCAAAAGAACTTGTCCTCGAGTTATCATTATGCGTTGGTTCATGATACTCGGTCAGGTCCGCGACATTGAAAGTCCATGAGATCGCCATATCATCTGGAAGATCAACAACATAAGCGTTGTCATTGATCTTTCGGATGATTGGTACCGGTCCAATCTTTTTATTCTTCAACTTGTTGTACGTTCCGGATGGAAATCTTTCTTTGCGTAGATGGACCATTACTTGGTCACCCACCTCGAACACTTTTTGTCGCCGATGCTTGTCCGCTTGCTCCTTGTACTTTTCGTTCGAGGCATGTAGCTTGTTCTGTACCTCTGCATGAATGCCCATGATTTTGTCTGCCATATGTTCTGCTGCAATGCTCATGCCTGGGAGCTTGGGCAGAGGGACTAAGTCTAGTGTGTAGCGATGTACTCATCCGTAAATAACCTGGAACGGGGATTTCCCTGTCGAGCAGTTCACCATGTTGTTGAATGCAAACTCCGCTTGAGACAATGCCAAATCCCACTGTTTCGATTTTTCTCCTGAAATACATCGAAGGAGGTTTCCCAACGTGCGATTCACAACCTCAGTTTGACCGTCAGTCTGTGGGTGGTACGCGCTTGTTCACTCCCCAAGTATAGGGTTGTGATATAGTAATAAACTCGATGAGACCGACGTCGAATCCACAGGGACTGAAACCTGTACGTAATCTGAAAGTAACCAGAACTAGAATCAGGATAAGATGAAATCTAAATCAGGGGTAAATATGAGAATAATGGTGAAAATATTAATTTAAAACTGGTAAAATTTAAAGGTAGGAAACTAGGGTGCTAAGGATCCACTTGTAGAGATCAGGGAGATCTACGCTTGATTCACGAACTCAACTGGACTTCGAGTCCCATCTTCATCCAGTTGGAAGATATGTCACTAAAGCTCGATCTGAACTTCCATTAATCTAGTTTTCAAAGAGATGAGAGATATGAGAATTAGAGTCGATTCCATCACAAATCCATGCCCATGAGACAAGGTAAACAACAAAACTCAAATCAATCCACAATCAATCAGAAGATCTATGAAAGTTAGGAAGGATTCCATCATCCAACCATGTCCAAGGGGCAATGGTGAACAACAGGGTTTCCTGATTTCACAATCAAAATATGAGGAAGAAGGAAATACTCAAAGCCATCGCAGATCTATTGTAATTTAAGTCACAATAAACCATTAAAAACTATGAATAGTTCAATTAATTAAACTAGAATCAAACATCAGTCCATAACATGAATCAAAGCCGTGGAATCGGTCCTATCACACTACAAGCTTCACCTCTTGGCCCTAGCCAAGAGGCTCAGCCCAACATGAGCTGATCCCTTGAACAAGAACAAAATAAAAAGAAAAAGAAAAGAAAAGAAAAAACACTCTCTCTTCTACGTTCCAAAAGATGGCTGATTGAATAATCCCCCTTCTCCTGCACGTCCAGCCTCCTTTATACAGCAAGAATGGGCGGAGGAGTGATGAAATCGGTTTCGCAGCAGGAACTTCCAGAGAAACTCTTACGCAGCAGAGTGTGCGCAGTTACACGCGAGCGGCAGATTTTCTACTCGCGCTGGTATTTGTGGCGTCCACACAAAATTTGAAGAAGGACGTCTCTCTAGACAGTTTTGACCTGTCTACACGATGGACGGTCCAGATTGGCCATCTGATCACCGAAAAGATCATGTAGTGGGCCGCAAAAGTCAGGCAGCGTGCAGACGTGAAAACAGCACTGCTCCCTGCTGCATTGCTTCGTGGGCCCCTGATCAGTCATCAAAACTGAAATCCACTCCATCCATTGCATTTTCCTTGAAGTTTCGGCTGAGAAGGGACGGTTTTGGGCTCTATTCGGTGCGACCCACGGAAGAAATCACACTACAACATGTTTAGACGATGTAGAACAGCTTGCTTGTGACCTCTGTAGCGGGCACGTGCGTGTGCATGGTTAACAAAGGTCAGCGTCGGTTTGAATCTTTCGATCCCCTTTGCATGATAGACGGCTTGGATCATTTGTGTGGGCCATGATGGAGGCCCACCAACTTTCAAACAGAGCCCCTGTTTCACGCAACAGAAACGGAAATTTCTATTTTTGCAGCTGCTGCGATTCAAAGTCGGTTTGACCCGGCTTTGGTTTGTGGTGCACGTCTAGTGTACATGTACACTATGCACACTCCACTCGAGGTGGGGTCCATTGTAATGTTAATACGAGATCTGATCCGTCCACCCATTTTCTCATCTTATTTAAGCTGTCGAGAGCAATTTCAAAGCCTGTACAGATATCAGGCGGGCCCCAATTCACAGATCTATGGGCTGATTTATCCGTTGGGCCACTTCCAGAGAGAGCCAATGGCTAAAATTTGTCGTGTACGGTTAAATTATGATACTCAGGACATATATGAATTCTCGAGCTAATCAGATGGTGGAAAACCTTGTGATCTTATATTTTAGACGCTTTTCAGGCCTGTTTGAAGTGAGCGGCTTGATTTCCTTTGATTTTCGGCGTGTAATTTCCTCGATCTTGGACTCCTGGGGTCAGTCCCATGCCTTGGTCCTTCAAAGCGTCAAATCCACACTTTTAGTAACCTTCTTCTGTTTACGTTCGTAATTCCACCTTGCACCACATACACAGTTAAACCAAGCTGTTAAACAGAGCCATGCTCATAAACCCAGGTAATAAATGGGGTCTGACATGCAATATTTGACCCTCAACACAACCCCCAACCAGCATTTTGCTAGTCCCGAGCAAAACATGCGAAAAAATAATTTCAGAAATAAAAGACAGTTCCTGTAAACTTGAGTAACTTGTGAAAAGATAGTTGAGATGTGAGAATTCTAAAATTCATGAATGGTGAGAAGAATTTTCTCCTGAAATCAAGTTCACAGTAGACTTCATAATCAAGCTCAAAATATTAATCCATTAATTAGAATAATTCTAAACATTGAGTTCCATGAGTGTATAGTGTAATCTCGGCTTACAATCATTAAAAGATCCAATTATCAATTTCATGATATCATTAGTAATTAACAATGGAATTCATGACAACCAAAACATGCCAACAGATTAACTTTTCAGTCTACCAGCATTTGATTTTCTTTATGAACAGTAACGCCAATGAGGAGAATCAAATTCTCACCTATAGAGAGCAAACCTATGGTGAAAACTTGTCACCTAACCTTTTTTTTTTTTTTTTTTTTTTATATGTCAACTATGGGGGATCAAATCTACACCTATATGGAGCAAACCTATGGTGAAGATCGATCGCCCAACCCTTTCAATTCTTCTTTATAAACTGATACCAAAATTTTATTTTTCAAGATGGTTCCTTTCATGCTTAGTGATTACCAAGTTAAGCATTCAATTATCAAACCGGAACCTTAATGTGTAAGCAAGATGTGATATGTGAAATCACGACTCAATCAATGTTTACAACTTCTAATCATAGGTTAACAATTCAAACTTAACTGTGAAATCTAACAGATAACTGAATCCAAGAGTCATAAATTACCAACGTCACGTATCTTGAAATTCTAGTGCTCTACATGACCGTCAAGATCACTTCGAATGTACAAGAAAGTCCAGAAAAAATTTCAAAATATTCACAATCTTTGCTCCAGACCAAGAAAACACTGATTAGGTTACCTAATCTCCCACCCCCAACCTAAAATCTACATTGTCCTCAATGTAAAAGATATAAACATGCAATGCACATGGGACAACGACAGTAAAGAAAAAGTGATGGGAAGATAGTACCAGGATAACGAATCGAGAGCGATTTTTCAAGAGATTGCTGGGAGAGAGCAAGTCAGTACAAGAGTGAAACCAACAAAAATAACAAAACAAAATCCTACCTACACCACTTTCGCAGGTGCGTTCGATTGCATTTAGCGTATGCAACAAGCCTTTAAACCCCTAGGTTGCCCCTAGTGGACGAGTCGTAGTCTCGTGAGGGTTTGCAGCAATGTTACCCACAAACATTGAATTGATTAATCATGGAATCAAAAACTGGGTTGCCTCCCAGGAGCGCTAAGTTTAACGTCTTCAGCTAGACTAAAGAAACTACCATAATCCTATGAAAGCAGGGGAAAGACTACGCAGTAATGCCACAAGGTTTCTCTTCCGGCCAATATCTAGATAAATTTCTCAGTAGGTTTCTCAACAGGATCATCCAAAAGCCCTTTTTGCAATAGACTTGGGCGCCCTGGAGCATGACTTTCCAAAGAGACTTATGTACCTCATAGGAATTTTTCCATTGAATTACTTGAGGTATCCAAAGTATATACGATTCACCTGTGACAGAAGAAGTTCCAACGTTAGTATCCCATGGTGAATCAGAGACTACAAATAGATAAAGTTTAGAAAACTTCGCCAGAAGTGATGTAGCCTCAACACATTCCAAAGTTCTAGACTTCGGTTTCATTTTCAGCTCATCTTCCTTTAATGGTAAACAATTAGGATCTGGGGAAGAAGTGACTTCAGAGTAAGGGTGCGCTTGGTCCGTGATAACCACCGAGGTGGTGTCATGTAAGGAATCCACCTTTTCTTGTATTATGAGGTCGTTGGGATCCACAAGGTGTGCCAAGCATGAGTTCAAAGATGTGGGTAAGTCAGTTGGGAGTGACTCATCTCCTGTATCGAAATCTGTGATGATAAGCCCAAGGATTCCATCGTCTTTTGAAGTAGATGGACGCATGCTCGCTTGCTTTTGCTCTTCACAGACAGATGGACAATCAATAGGTGAAGAATTGATGTGAAGACTCTGGTCATTGAAGCTTCTCAGTGGAGGCATTGAATCGTCTAAAGTGTGTAGCTCATATTGTAGCCTTAACTGGGTAGTTTCAAATTCCAGAGTTATATCAAGTAAATCGTCCATCGCCCGAATCATATCATCATTTAATTCAGGGCAGTGGTCCAAACATGTATCACAAGGGTTGGAAGGATTAGGTGAAAGTGGTTCATTCTCCACATTCAAATCAGTCATTTTAGACAGGTGGAGTACATCATTATGGTTGGCAACTTCCTGAAGCTCTTGATCATTGGCAGGAGCCACACTTGAGATTGAATCCCAATACTCATCATCATCCAGTTCCGTGCAGTGTGAACTTGGGATGGGATCACATTCCTCACATTCTACTCCTATATTGGGTTGAGGTTCGAATAAACTAACCTCTACCTGATCAATGTAATCATGTGTGTCATGTGAGTGAAGTGTGTCACAATCATTATATTTGAAAGACACCCACGTCTCTTGATCATTCCTTTGGACAGTCATTGAGATCGACTCATTGGAAAATTGAACCATCTGCTCATTAATGGAATCCAATTCCTCATTCGTAATTTCAGTTTCTGCCACAAGCGAGTTATGATCACTTTCTTCAAATTCTGCTTCCTCCATAAGTTGTGACTGAATGATTGGAATTGAGGCTGTGAGCAATTCACATGCTTGTATGACAAGTTGATTGAACTGCTCTTGTGCTTTCATGAGCTTCTGAAGTGAATCCTCTTGGATTGTTTCTGATTGGGTTTCAAAGATAGATGACCCAAAAGAATTATCACTATGATATATAGCTGGTTCAGCTTCTTGACATTGATGTTTCCATTGATTATAGTCATACGGATCATAGGTAGGAGAATCTGATGGTTGGTAATACTTATTATCACTCATAATATAATCACGCATTGTGTTCTTTTTCTCAGATGAGTGATAATAATTCTCACTCCCATAGTTATGATAACACCAACACTCACGTACTGTCCATGGGGTGTAATTGTTCTCCCGTATATGATCGCGTAAGGACTTCCGATGGAGTGTTATGCTAAGGTTGGTTCTTGATGATTGTTTCAGGAAAATTTTGAAACATAGGTGGATGTTTATCATAATCATCATACATCCCTTCACACTGTTTCGCATGCTCAAAAGCTATCTCAGCATATTGACGTTCCCACTCGTGCATATACATGGTGAAACCCTCAATCTGAATCTAATCCTAATAAAAATAGAAGAAAAGATCCTACAGCGGTATGGAAAGTAAGAAGATGAGAAGTTAGAAAGAAGGTACCAATTGAGAAGTTCCTATGTTAAGATACTGCAAAAGAAAATAAAAGAGATTAGCTTTTAAAATAAAAAGTCTAAAGTTAGAAAGTTCCTACAAATGAAATAGAAAATTAGTTTCTAAAAAGGAAAATTCTGTACCTAGAAAGTTTCTAAAATAGAAAATCTAAACCTAAAAATAGAAAAAAAAATCTAAAAAATAAACTAATTCCTAAAAAGGAAAGTTTCTAAAAATAAAATAAAGGAAAGATGAGTTAGTTTCTAAAATTGGAAAGAGTGCCTAAAAAGGGAACTAACTGACCTAGTTTCTAAAAACAAAAGAGGAAAGTTCTAAAAATAAATTAGTTCCTAAAAATAAAATAAAATAAATTCTAAAAAATAATTAGGAAAGTTCTAAGCCTAAAGTTAGAAAGTTCTAAATTAGAAATCCTAATCCTAAAATAGAAAGTAATGTTAGTTTCTAAAAAGGAAAAAAATTCTAGAATAAATGAAAGCCTAGAAATAGAAAGTTCTAAAAATAGAAAGTAGAGAAATTCTAACCTAAAATTAGAAAATTCTAAGAAGAGAAATAGCAGTAAACTAGTTTCTAATTTAGAAAAAGAGAAATTCCTAAGAGAGTATAAAATGTCTAAAACAAAAGAGGAAAGTTCTAAACTAGAAAGTAAGTTAGTAACAGAAATTCTAAAAAGAGAAGGTAGAATTTAGAAAGAGCTTACCGAATTAGAAATTTCTAAAAGACCTACAAAATAGGAAAGTTAGTTTCTAAACAGAATAAAATAGGAAACAAAATTGATTCTAAAAGAGTTAGAATTAGAAACTTACTAAAAAGGAATCCTAATCTAGAAATAGCAAGGAAAAAAAATTAAGAGAGAAATTACCAATTTAGAAACCTATCTCAGAATCCTACAAAACAAGAAAGTTGGGTTAGTTTCTAAAAATGGAAAAACTATCAAAAAATAGAAAGTTACTTGAAATAAAATTTCTAAAAATTAAAGGAAAACCTGAATTAGAAAATTCTAAAAATAAAACCTAAAAATCAAAAAGGTCCTAATCTTAAACTAATCCTAAAACCAGTTAACTTCAGGAAACATAGCCGTCAATCCCAAGAACTGCGCTAAAACTTGTTCACTCCCCAAGTATAGGGTTGTGATGTAGTAATAAACTCGGTGAGACCGAGGTCGAATCCACAGGGACTGAAACCTGTACGTAATCTGAAAGTAACCAGAACTAGAATCAAGATAAGATGAAATCTAAATCAGGGGTAAATATGAGAATAATGGTGAAAATATTAATTTAAAACTGGTAAAATTTAAAGGTAGGAAACTAGGGTGCTAAGGATCCACTTGTAGAGATCAGGGAGATCTACGCTTGATTCACGAACTCAACTGGACTTCGAGTCCCATCTTCATCCAGTTGGAAGATATGTCACTAAAGCTCGATCTGAACTTCCATTAATCTAGTTTTCAAAGAAATGAGAGATATGAGAATTATAGTCGATTCCATCACAAATCCATGCCCATGAGACAAGGTAAACAACAAAACTCAAATCAATCCACAATCAATCAGAAGATCTATGAAAGTTAGGAAGGATTCCATCATCCAACCATGTCCAAGGGACAATGGTGAACAACAGGGTTTCCTGATTTCACAATCAAAATACGAGGAAGAAGGAAATACTCAAAGCCATCGCAGATCTATTGTAATTTAAGTCACAACAAACCATTAAAAACTATGAATAGTTCAATTAATCAAACTAGAATCAAACATCAGTCCATAACATCACCTCTTGGCCCTAGCCAAGAGGCTCAGCCCAACATGAGCTGATCCCTTGAACAAGAACAAAATAAAAAGAAAAAGAAAAGAAAAGAAAAAACACTCTCAAAACTCTCTCTCTTCTACGTTCCAAAAAATGGCTGATTGAATAATCCCCCTTCTCCTGCACGTCCAGCCTCCTTTATACAGCAAGAATGGGCGGAGGAGTGATGAAATCGGTTTCGCAGCAGGAACTTCCGGAGAAACTCTTACGCAGCAGAGTGTGCGCAGTTACACGCGAGCGGCAGATTTTCTGCTCGCGCTGGTATTTGTGGCGTCCACACAAAATTTGAAGAAGGACGTCTCTCTGGACGGTTTTGACCTGTCTACACGATGGACGGTCCAGATTGGCCATCTGATCACCGAAAAGATCATGCAGTGGGCCGCAAAAGTCGGGCAACATGTAGTCGTGAAAACAGCACCGCTCCCTGCTGCGTTGCTTCGTGGGCCCCTGATCAGTCATCAAAACTGAAATCCACTCCATCCATTGCATTTTCCTTGAAGTTTCGGCTGGGAAGGGACGGTTTTGGGCTCTATTCGGTGCGACCCACGGAAGAAATCACGCTACAACATGTTTAGACGATGTAGAACAGCTTGCTTGTGACCTCTGTAGTGGGCACGTGCGTGTGCATGGTTAACAAAGGTCAGCGTCGGTTTGAATCTTTCGATCCCCTTTGCATGATAGACGGCTTGGATCATTTGTGTGGGCCATGATGGAGGCCCACCGACTTTCGAACAGAGCCCCTGTTTCACGCAACAGAAACGAAAATTTCTATTTTTGCAGCTGCTGCGATTCAAAGTCGGTTTGACCCAGCTTTGGTTTGTGGTGCACGTCTAGTGTACATGTACACTATGCACACTCCACTCGAGGTGAGGTCCATTGTAATGTTAATACGAGATCTGATCCATCCACCCATTTTCTCATCTTATTTAAGCTGTCGAGAGCAATTTCGAAGCCTGTACAGATATCAGGCGGGCCCCAATTCACAGATCTATGGGCTGATTTATCCGTTGGGCCACTTCCAGAGAGAGCCAATGGCTAAAATTTATCGTGTACGGTTAAATTATGATACTCAGGACATATATGAATTCTCGAGCTAATCAGATGATGGAAAACCTTGTGATCTTGTATTTTAGACGCTTTTCAGGCCTGTTTGAAGTGAGCGGCTTGATTTCCTTTGATTTTCGGCGTGTAATTTCCTCAATCTTGGACTCCTGGGGTCAGTCCCATGCCTTGGTCCTTCAGAGCGTCAAATCCACACTTTTAGTACCCTTCTTCTGTCTTCGTTCGTAATTCCACCTTGCACCACATACACAGTTAAACTAAGCTGTTAAACAGAGTCATGCTCATAAACCCAGGTAATAAATGGGGTCTGATATGCAATATTTGACCCTCAACAGCGCTGCTGAACTGAAGGTGTGTATCGAATCGAGTCCACAAAGTCCGCCAAAAGTGGCTTATGAACTTCGTGTTACGGTCGGAAGTAATAGCCTTGAGAACCCCGTGTAGCCGCACAATTTCTCTGAAGAATAGATTCGCCGTGTGTGTTGCATCGAGAGTCTTCTTGCATTAAATAAAGTGCGCCATATTGGAAAAACGATCTACTACCACGAACACCGAATCCATGTCGCGTTGTGTTCGTGGGAGACCAAGCACAAAGTCCATAGATAAATTCTCCCAAGGGCCGTCAGGCACGGGTAACGGGGTGTCGAGGCCCGTATTATGAGATTGTCCCTTAGAAGTCTGACAAATATAACAGCGTTGGACTGCCTTTCCCACATCACGTACCAATTGTGGCCAGTAATACCGTTCTTCCACAAGAGCTCGCGTCTTGTCTCGCCCAAGGTGTCCATGAGGCCACCTCCATGTAGCTCTTGGATTATCTGTTCCCTTAGCGAACACTTCGGGATACATAGTCGATTTTCCTTAAAAAGGAACCCGTCTTGTATATGTAAGTCACCAGGGTGACCTTCCTGACATCTAACCCATGCGTCCTTGAAGTCGTCGTCGTCGGCATATATGTCTTTGAGGCGATCGAACCCGACAACTTCATTGCTCATAGTGACTAACAAAGTTGTACGACGACTTAGCGCATCGGCTACTTTGTTCTGTTGCCCTGACTTATGCTTTAGCACGAATGTGAATTCCTGCAAAAATGAGATCCATCAAGCATGCACACGGTTAATGTTAGCTTGACTATTAATAAATTTGAGGGCTTGATGGTTCGTGTAAAGTATAAATTCCCTTTGAATCAAATAATGTCGCCAGTGTCGCAGTGCCTAGACCACCGCGTACAACTCGATCTCATATGTAGACCACTTCTTGCGTGCATCACTAAGTTTCTCACTGTAGAAGGCTACCGGCCTACCTTCTTGAGACAAAACTCCCCTAATCCCTACATATGAGGCATCACATTCGACTTCAAACAGTTTGTCGAAGTTGGGAAGTACAAGAATCGGGGTTGTGGATAATCTGCGCTTGATTTCGACAAAGCTCCTGTCGGCTTCGTCGGTCCGCTGAAACTGCCCTTTCTTCATGCAATCTGTGATCGGTGATACAATGGTACTGAAATTTTTCACGAACCAACGATAGAATGTCGCTAGTCCATGGAAACTTCGCACTTCGTGAATATTTTTGGGAACCGGCCATTCTCTGATTGTCTTCACCTTTTCCTCATCCACTCGAATGCCCGTGGATGTAACTACAAAACCCAGAAACAATAGGCTATCAGTCATGAAGCTACACTTTTTTAAATTGAGGTACAGTTTATTTTCAATGAGCACTTGAAGGACCTTCTTGAGGTGCTTCATATGGGTGGTTTCGTCTTGACTGTATATCAAAATATCATCAAAATAAACCACAACGAACCGCCCAATGAAAGGTTTCAGAACTTGGTTCATCAACCTCATGAATGTGCTAGGCGCATTAGAAAGACCGAAAGGCATGACCATCCATTCGTACAATCCTTCCTTGGTCTTAAAGGCTACTTTCCACTCATCACCCGACCATATTCGAATCTGATGGTAGCAGCTCCTTAAGTCCAATTTAGAGAATATTTTTGCACCCTCTAACATATCCAACATATCATCCAACCGTGGTATAGGAAACCTGTATTTTATGGTGATCTTGTTGATGGCCCTGATGTCAACACACATGCGTCAACTCCCATCTTTCTTTGGAGTTAGCAGAGCTGGTACAGCACATGGGCTCATGCTTTCTCGAATAAGACCCTTACGGATCAGTTCCTCCACTTGTGCCTGCAGAATCTCGCACTCATTCGGGCTCATTCGATAATGAGGACGATTAGGTAAACTGAACCCAGGGACAAAGTCGATATGGTGTTGGATATCTCGCATAGGAGGTAACCTATCGGGAAGGTCCTCGGGCCAGATTTCTTGGAATTCATGTAATAAGGGCCTTAGTCTTTCAGGGATGATGGTAGGCTCGAGTTCTTCCCCTTTCACAATTAATGCATAAGTCTGTCCTGTTTCTTTGGATTCTTCCACGAAGTCCCGAATGGTTAAGAGAAAATGACCCCCCACTTTAGAAGTTTCATGTGGTCCTTCCGGATCTATAGGGGCCAATATGGTCTTCCGGCCGTCCTTGACGAAGATATATATGTTATCTCGCCCTTTATGAGTGGCGTCACGGTCAGATTACCAGGGTCGACCGAGTAGTATGTGATATGCTTCCATATCAACCACATCGCATACTACTTCATCCCTATAATGTTTACCAATTGAAAAAGATATGGTGCACCGTTCAGTTACCTTTGTTTCGCTGACCTTCTTGATCCAACTGATTGTATATGGAGAGGGATGACGCTCTGTTTTCAATTGTAATTTTTTCACCATGCCCCTGGAGACGATGTTCTCGCTACTTCCACTGTCAATGATCACGTCACAAACCTTTCGATTCACCGTACACCTAGTGCAGAAGATGTTATGCCGTTGTGGATGCACTTCTTTTCTTGGCGCATATAATAGCCACCTCACGACTAGCGACTCGCCGTGATCTTGTTGAACCCAATCTGAATCATCTACCTCGTCCTCGGAGGTATGCTCCTATTCTTCAATATCTGGATCTTCATAAGCGTTATCAGCACTACCATCATTAATGGCGAGGTTTGCCACTTTTCGCTGGGGACAAGTATTTGATAGGTGGCTGGGCTGGCCACAATGATAGCAGCTGTCGGGCCTTGGCTAAGCATAAGGGTTCAGAATTCTACTTGGACTAGTAGCAGTCGAGACGCCCCTTTGGGGTCTAGCTTGCCCGCTTCCCTGATCTCGGTTCTCAGACATAGGAGGTTGAGTGCGTGCTCTTACGGGCTCCTTCCCCTTAAGCTGTGGAGCTCCCTGAGGTGGACCTGTCGCAGTAATCTTTACAGTAGGATAGGTCCGTGTGTTAGGACGTTCAAGTTACGCTTCTGCCCGAGTAACCAACTTGATCGCATCATTCATCGTCCAGACGGACTGCATCTGGACCCAATCCTGAATCACCATACGCAATCCACCGTTGAATCGGGCGACTTGCTGCGATTCGGTCTCGACCAAATCGTTACGCGCCGCTAGGCGGTAAAATTATTCTGCGTACTCTCTCACCGACCGACTACCCTGTCGACAATTTTGGTATTGTTGGAATAATACCTGATCGTAATCGCTAGGGAGGAATCGGGCGCGTAGTAACTGCTTCATCCGCTGCCATGTGCAGATTGGTGCTTTCATCTACCTGGTCCGTGCGAGTTGCAGTTATTCCCACCAAGCTGACGCTCCTCCTTTCAACTTGTAGGCCACCAGCTTGACCTTTTTTTCTTCAGGGATGTCCATATAGTCAAAAAATCGCTCAACATCAGAAAGCCAATCGAGGAAATCCTCAATGTGTAGTTGGCCATTGAAGTTAAGAATATCAACTCGCATCTTGAATTCTCGATCTACTCGATCGCCGCCTGGTCTGGGGTGTTGGAAGATTATATCGTCCATCTCCTCCTCACTGGAGCCCCCGTCCTCAGGTATGACCCTTGGATACACTGCCGGTATTATCCTGCGATCAAGCCGATTACGAGTCTCAGCAATTGGTGGTGGAGGATTACCACCGGGAACACGGAGTTGCCCTAGGGTTTCTGCCAAGAGATTCGCTATGCGGTCTATGAAAGCCTGCAGCCCTTGCATGGCTTGCCGATTCTCTTGCTGCACTGCTTGGAAAGTTGTTGCCGTTAAAGGCAAATTCCCTGGAGCACCGCCTATGGGATTGTTGCCTGACCCGTCGTTAAAAGTCATCGATCCGAGGAGAAACCTCGCTCTGATACCAAACTGACGCAGAGGAGAACGTAAGGTCGAGCACCGTCTTCCTCAAGAGGATAACTATTCTGAATCCACGAAACTTCTCTGGACTCCTCACAGAGACTTTCTCGAATCCACGAGAAAAGAGAGTAGAAAATAGAAATAAATTCTAATAAATTCGAAATAGATTAATGAATCCATAAAAATGAGTTCATAACCCTTTAAATAAGGGTACTAAGTAATGGGAAAGAAATCATAATCAAACTACAACTAAAACTCCTAGAATTCGTGACTTACTATAAATAGTAAACTTACTATTTATAGATGGTCGTGATGTCTACTAGTGTGCAAGGTTTTCGGCCAAAAATAGTAAGTGTCCTATTTGGCTTCACCAAACCGTTCCCCTAATTATTCTAAGCTCTTTTCACGTTGGGCGCAACTCCTAAAGCCCGACGGATGAAGAGTTACAGTCAAACTAAAACTTATTATTTATAGTAAAAACGAAATTGAAACAGGGAAACGACCGTCGAATCAGGGGTTTCTCGCAATTTCGAGCGTTGTAACCCTGCATAGCTGGGTTGGTTGGCTAAAATAGCTCATTCTACCCCAAAATCATATATTTTACGTCGGCTAACTCATCCCGGATTGTAAGATACGCCTGATTGAAGGTCTGATGGTCCAGATCACTTTTGTCGCCGACCGGGCCTTTTCTGATCCATCTTTGCCATGTAATTGTCCGCGACCCGCTCTACATCAAATTTCCATCCAATCTATTCATAAGGTCACAAAGACCAGGATGAAGAGGAAAAACAAGTTTCATAATGATCCAAAACTTCTGTGACCCCTAAAAGGGTTTTAATGGTAGACGTTCAATCATCCACAGCCTTTAACAGTGTGGTCCACTTGATAGCTAGATCTGTCTTATTTTTCATCTCAAGCCTTAATACGAGTTCGCTAAAAATATGGACAGTTTGGATATAACACATACCTCATAATAGGACCCACAAAAAGCGATGGGATTACAATAGCAAAAAATTTTAAAATGTACTTCGATATATCGAAAATGGTCCAGAACTGTCCAGTGAGTTTTCCTCAAAAATCTTATAAGAAAAAGGTATTTAACCTTTAGCTACGGATTATAACCGTAGCCATAACTATAGTTGTGCCAGTCTATGAAATTTTTTATTTTTTACATGGAGATATTTATTCTACCTACAATTTTCTTTAATACATATTTATATAAATAAGTATATATAAGCATATAAAAAAAATTTTCCCTCTTTTTTTCATTTATTTCTTTAATCATTTAACAAGAATATCTTCTAAACCAAAATTAGTTACTTGACGCACCATTTATGATTTGGGGTAGGAGAAGCTACTTTAGCCAACTAACCATATTATTTTCCAAGATTCCATCAGGTCAATGGTCAAAAATCCATTTCATTAAAACCATGATCATTCCCATGCATTTCGCGGTCAATTCGCTGCAAACCATGATCATTCTCATGAATTTCACGGTCATCCCAAACAATTCAGTGTTAATTCACGGTCATTTCGAGGCATTTCATGGTCAGTTCCCTTCACTTCACGGTCATTTGCATGCATTTCGCGGTCAATTTGCTTCAAACCATGATCATTACCATGCATTTTACGGTCATCCCAAACAATTCCGTGTTGATTCACAGTCATTTCGAGGCATTTCACGGTCAATTCCCTTCACTTCACGGTCATTTACATGCATTTTGCGGCCAATTGCTTCAAACCATGATCATTCCCATGCATTTCACGGTCATACCAAACAATTCTGTGTTGATTCACGGTCATTTTGAGGCATTTCACTGTCAATTCCCCTCACTTCAAGGTCAGTTGCATGCATTTCGCGGTCAATTCGCTTCAAACCATGATCATTCCCATGCATTTAACGGTCATCCCAAACAATTCCGTGTTGATTCATGGTCATTTCGAGGCATTTCACGGACAATTCCCTTCACTTCACAGTCATTTGTAGGCATTTAGCGGTCAATTCACTTCAAACCATGATCATTCCCATGCATTTCATGGTCATCCCAAACAATTCCATGTTGATTCACGGTCATTTCGAGGCATTTCACGGTCAATTCCCTTCACTTCACGGTCATTTGCATGCATTTCGCGGTTAATTCACCTCAAACCATGATCATTCCCATGCATTTCACGGTCATCCCAAACTATTCCGTGTTGATTCACGGTCATTTCGAGGCATTTCACAGTCAATTCCCTTCACTTCACGGTCATTTGCATGCATTTCGCGGTCAATTTGCTTCAAACCATGACCATTCCCATGCATTTCAAGGTCATCCCAAACAATTCCGTGTTGATCACGGTCATTTTGAGGCATTTAACGGTTAATTCCTTTCACTTCACGGTCATTTGCATGCATTTCGCGGTCAATTCGCTTCAAACCATGATCATTCCCATGCATTTCACGGTCATCCCAAACAAATTCGTGTTGATTCACGGTCATTTCAGGGCATTTCACGGTCAATTCCCTTCACTTCACGGTCATTTGCATGCATTTCGCGGTCAATTCGCTTCAAACCATGATCATTCCCATGCATTTCACGGTCATCCCAAACAATTCCATGTTGATTCACAGTCAATTCCCTTCACTTCACGGTCATTTGCATGCATTTCGCGGTCAATTCGCTTCAAACCATGATCATTCCTATGCATTTCACGGTCATCCCAAATAATTCCGTGTTGATTCACGGTCATTTCGAGGCATTTCACGGTCAATTCCCTTCACTTCACGGTCATTTGCATGCATTTCGCGGTCAATTCGCTTCAAACCATGATCATTCCCATGCATTTTACGGTCATCCCAATCAATTCCGTGTTGATTCACGGTCATTTCGAGGCATTTCACGGTCAATTCCCTTCACTTCATGGTCAGTTGCATGCATTTTGTGGTCAATTCACTTCAACCATGATCATTCCCATGCATTTCACGGCCATCCCAAACAATTCCGTGTTGATTCACAGTCATTTTGAGGCATTTCACGGTCAATTCCCTTCACTTCACGGTCATTTGCATGCATTTCGTGGTCAATTCGCTTCAAACCATGTCATTCTCATGCATTTCACGGTCATCCCAAACAATTCCGTGTTGATTCACGGTCATTTCAAGGCATTTCATGGTCAATTCCCTTCACTTCACGGTCAGTTGCATGCATTTCGCAGTCAATTCGCTTCAAACCATGATCATTCCCATGCATTTCACGGTCATCCCAAACAATTCCGTGTTGATTCACGGTCATTTCGAGGCATTTCACGGTCAATTTCCTTCACTTCACGGTCATTTGCATGCATTTCGCGGTCAATTCGCTTCAAACCATGATCATTCCCATGCATTTCACGGTCATCCCAAACAATTCCGTGTTGATTCACGGTCATTTCGAGGCATTTCATGGTCAATTCCCTTCACTTCACGGTCATTTGCATGCATTTCGCGGTCAATTCGCTTCAAACCATGATCATTACCATCCATTTCACGGTCATCCCAAACAATTTCGTGTTGATTCACGGTCATTTCGAGGCATTTCATGGTCAATTCCTACACTTTACGGACGTTTGCATGCATTTCACAGTCAATTCGCTTCAAACCATGACCATTCCCATGCATTTCAGGGTCATCCCAAACAATTCCGTGTTGATTCACGGTCATTTCGAGGCATTTCACGGTCAATTCCCTTCACTTCACGATCATTTGCATGCATTTCGCAGCCAATTCGCTTCAAACCATGACCATTCTCATGCATTTCACGGTCATCCCAAACAATTCCGTGTTGATTCATGGTCATTTCGAGGCATTTCACGGTCAATTCCCTTCACTTCACGGTCATTTGCATGCATTTCGCAGTCAATTCGCTTCAAACCATGATCATTCCCATGCATTTCGAGGTCATCCCAAACAATTTGTTTGATTCACGGTCATTTCGAGGCATTTCACGGTCAATTTCCTTCACTTCACGGTCATTTGCATGCATTTCGCGGTCAATTAAGCTTCAAACCATGATCATTCCCATGCATTTCACGGTCATCCCAAACAATTCTGTGTTGATTCACAGTCATTTCGAGGCATTTCACGGTCAATTCCCTTCACTTCACGGTCATTTGCATGCATTTTGCGGTCAATTCGCTTCAAACCATGACCATTCCCATGCATTTCAGGGTCATCCCAAACAATTCCGTGTTTATTCACGGTCATTTCGAGGCATTTCACAGTCAATTCACTTCACTTCATGGTCAGTTGCATGCATTTCGCGGTCAATTCGCTTCAAACCATGATCATTCCCATGCATTTCACAGTCATACCAAGCAATTCCGTGTTGATTCACGGTCATTTCGAGGCATTTCACGGTCAACTCCCTTCACTTCACGGTCATTTGCATGCATTTCGCGGTCAATTTGCTTCAAACCATGATCATTCCCATGCATTTCACGGTCATCTCAAACAATTTCGTGTTGATTCACGGTCATTTCGAGGCATTTCATGGTCAATTCCCTTCACTTCACGGTCATTTGCATGCATTTCGCAGTCAATTCGCTTCAAACCATGATCATTCCCATGCATTTCACGGTCATACCAAACAATTCCGTGTTGATTCACGGTCATTTTGAGGCATTTCATGGTCAATTCCCTTCACTTCACGGTCAGTTGCATGCATTTCGCGGTCAATTCGCTTCAAACCATGATCATTCCCATGCATTTCACGGTCATCCCAAACAATTCCGTGTTGATTCACGGTCATTTCAAGGCATTTCACGGTCAATTCCCTTCACTTCACGGTCATTTGCATGCATTTTGCAGTCAATTCGCTTCAAACCATGATCATTCCCATGCATTTCACGGTCATCCCAAACTATTCCGTGTTGATTCACGGTCATTTCGAGGCATTTCATGGTCAATTCGCTTCACTTCACGGTCATTTGCATGCATTTCGCGGTCAATTCGCTTCAAATCATATTCATTCCCATGCATTTCACGGTCATCCCAAACAATTCCGTGTTGATTCACAGTCATTTCGTGGCATTTCACGATCAATTCCCTTCACTTCACGGTCATTTGCATGCATTTCGCGGTCACTTCGCTTCAAACCATGACCATTCCCATGCATTGTAGGGTCATCCCAAACTATTCCGTGTTGATTCACGGTCATTTCGAGGCATTTCACGGTCAATTCCCTTCACTTCACGGTCATTTGCATGTATTTCGTGGTTAATTCGCTTCAAACCATGATCATTCCCATGCATTTCACGGTCATCCCAAACAATTCTGTGTTGATTCACGGTCATTTCGGCGCATTTCACGGTCAATTCCCTTCACTTCACGGTCATTTACATGCATTTCGCGGTCAATTCGCTTCAAACCATGATCATTCCCATGCATTTCAGGGTCATCCCAAACAATTCCGTGTTGATTCATGGCCATTTCCAAGCATTTCACGGTCATATCCGGCAATTCTGTTTACGTTTACGATCATTTCGACGCACTTCACGGTCAATTCACTTCATTTCACAGCCATTTCCACGCACTTCACCGTCATTTCCATGCATTTCACGGTCATTCCCGGCGATTCCGTGTTCATTCACGATCAATTCGACACACTTCAAGGTCAATTCACTTCACTTCACGGCCATTTCCATGCACTTCGCGGTCAATTCACTTCACTTCACCATCATTTTCAAACATTTCACGGTCATTATCGGCGATTCCTTGTTCATTCACGGTCAATTTGACGTTCTTCACGGTCAATTCTCTTCACTTCACGGCCATTTCCATGCATTTCACGATCAATTCTCTTCACTTCCGATGATGTGAGGACCTTCACCGAATTGGGAGGTGGTGTTACTGGTTGTCGAGGGTTTCACTCTAGTTTCTGCACCACCTAAGGTGGTTTGTCAATGAATATGGGAATGACTTTTCTCTGTAGCAGTTTTTAGTCTTTATTTGTCGTTCATTTAGGCAGCAAGCTATAATTATCACGGTCAATTCCCTTCACTTCACGGTCGTTTCCATGCATTTCACGGTCATTCCCGCCTATTCCGTGTTGATTCACAGTCATTTCAACGAATTGACCGTGAAATGCGGCGAAATGATCGTGAAGTGAAGGGGTATGACCGTGAATTGCGTCGAAATGACCGTGAATCAACACGGAATATGCGGGAATGACAGTGAAATGCATGGAAATGATCGTGAAGTGAAGCCAATTGACCATGAAATGTGCAGAAATGACCGTGAAGTGAAGGGGTATGACCGTGAAATGCATCGAAATGACCGTGAATCAACACGGAATATGTGGGAATGACCGTGATATGCATGGAAATGATAGTGAAGTGAAGCGAATTGTCCGTGAAATGGCTAAGGTTTAGGTTTAGGTTTAGGTTATAGATTTAGGGAATTTAGAATAGGTTAAGGTTTAAGTTTAGGTTATAGGTTATAGGTTATAGGTTTAGGTTTAGGTTTAGGTTATAGGTTATACGTTTAGGTTATAGGTTAAAGGTTTAAATTTAGGTTATAGGTTAAAGGTTTAGGTTTTGGGATTTGAGAATAGGTTTAGGTTAAGGTTATAAGTTTAGGTTAAAGGTTTAGGTTAATGTTATAGGTTTAGTTTTAGGTTTAGAGTTTAGGGTTTAGGAAATGACCGTGAAGTGAAGCGAATTGACCGTGAAATGCATGAAAATGACCGTGAAATGAAGGGAATTGATCGTGAAATGCGCCGAAATGACCGTGAAGTGAAGCGAATTGACCATGAAATGCATGGAAAGGACCTTGAAATGAAGGGAATTGACCATGAAATGCGCCGAAATGACCGTGAATTAACATGGAATAGGCGGGAATGACCGTAATATGCGTGGAAATGACCGTGAAGTAAAACAAATTTAACGTGAAATGCATAGAAATGACCGTGAAATGAAGGGAATTGACCGTGAAATGCGCGGAAATGACTGTGAATCAACACGGAATAGGCGAGAATGACCGTGATATGCATGGAAATGACCGTGAAGTGAGGTGAATTGGCCGTGAAATGCATGGAAATGACCGTGAACTGAAGGGAATTGGCCGTGAAATGCATGAAAATGATCGTGAAGTGAAGGGAATTGATCGTAAAATGCATGGAAATGACCGTGAATCAACACGAAATTGTTTGGTATGACCGTAAAATGCATATGAATGATCATGGTTTGAAGCGAATTGACCGCGAAATGCATGCAAATGACCGTGAAGTGAAGGAAATTGACCGTGAAATGCCTCGAAATGACCGTGAATCAACACGGAATTGTTTGGGATGACAGTGAAATGCATGGGAATGATCATGGTTTGAAGCGAATTGACCGCGAAATGCATGCAACTGACCGTGAAGTGAAGGGAATTGACTGTGAAATGCCTCGAAATGACCGTGAATCAACACGGAATTGTTTGGGATGACCGTGAAATGCTGAGAATGACATGGTTTGAAGCGAATTGACCACGAAATGCATGCAAATGACCGTGAAGTGAAGGGAATTGACCGTGAAATGCCTCGAAATGACTGTGAAACAACACGGAATTGTTTGGGATGACCGTGAAATGCATGGGAATGATCATGGTTTGAAGCGAATTGACCGCGAAATGCATGCAAATGACCATGAAGTGAAGGGAATTGACCATGAAATGCCTCGAAATGACCGTGAATCAACACGGAATTGTTTAGTTTGACCGTGAAATGCATGGGAATGATCATGGTTTGAAGCGAATTGACTGCGAAATGTATGCAAATGACCGTGAAGTGAAGGGAATTGACCGTGAAATGCCTCAAAATGACCGTGAACCAACACGGAATTGTTTGGGATGACCGTGAAATGCATGGGAATGATCATGGTTTGAAGCGAATTGACCGCGAAATGCATGTAAATGACCGTGAAGTGAAGGGAATTGACCGTGAAATGCCTCGAAATGACCGTGAATTAACACGGAATTGTTTGGGATGACCGTGAAATGCATGGGAATGATCATGGTTTGAAGCGAATTCGACCGCGAAATGCATGCAAATGACCGTGGAGTAAAGGGAATTGACAACGAAATGCCTCGAAATGACCGTGAATCAACACGAAATTGTTTGGGATGATTGTGAAATGCATGGGAATGATCATGGTTTGAAGCGAATTGACCGCGAAATGCATGCAAATGACCGTGAAGTGAAGGGAATTGACCGTTAAATGCCTCAAAATGACTGTGAATCAACACAGAATTGTTTGAGATGACCGTGAAATGCACGGGAATGATCATGGTTTGAAGTGAATTGATTGTGAAATGCATCCAAATGACGGTGAAGTGAAGGGAATTAACCGTGAAATGCCTCGAAATGACTGTGAATCAACACGGAATTGTTTCGGATGACCGTGAAATGCATGAGAATGATCATGGTTTGAAGCGAATTGATCGCGAAATGCATGCAAATGACCGTGAGTGAAGGGAATTGACCGTGAAATGTCTCGAAATGACCGTGAATCAACACGGAATTGTTTAGTATGACCGTGAAATGCATGGGAATTATCATGGATTGAAGCTAATTAACCGCAAAATGCATGCAAATGACCGTGAAGTGAAGGGAATTGACCGTGAAAGGCCTCGAAATGACTGTGAATCAGCACGGAATTGTTTGGGATGACCGTGAAATTCATGGGAATGATCATGGTTTGAAGCGAATTGACCGCAAAATGCATGCAAATGACCGTGAAGTGAAAGGAATTGACCGTGAAATGCCTCGAAATGACCGAGAATCAACACGAAATTGTTTGGGATAACCGTGAAATGCATGGGAATGATCATTGTTTGAAGCGAATTGACCGTGAAATGCATACAAATGACCGTGAAGTGAAGGGAATTGACCGTGAAATGCCTCGAAATGACCGTGAATCAACACAGAATTGTTTGGGATGACCCTGAAATGCATGGGAATGGTCATGGTTTGAAGCGAATTGACCGCGAAATGCATGCAAATGACCGTGAAGTGAAGAGAATTGACCGTGAAATTCCTCGAAATGACTGTGAATCAACACGGAATTGTTTGGGATGACCCCGAAATGCATGGGAATGATCATGGTTTGAAGCGAATTGACCGCGAAATGCATGCAAATGATCGTGAAGTGAAGGGAATTGACCGTGAAATGCCTCGAAATGACTGTGAATCAACACGGAATTGTTTCGGATGACTGTGAAATGCATGGGAATGATCAAGGTTTGAAGCGAATTGACCGCAAAATGCATGCAAATGACCGTGAAGTGAAGGGAATTGACCGTGAAATGCCTCGAAATGACCGTGAATCAACACGGAATTGTTTGAGATGACCATGAAATGCATGGGAATGATCATGGTTTGAAGCGAATTGACCGCGAAATGCATGCAAATGACCGTGAAGTGAAGGGAGTTGACCGTGAAATGCCTCGAAATGACCGTGAATCAACACGGAATTGTTTGGTATGACCGTGAAATGCATGGGAATGCTCATGGTTTGAAGCGAATTGACCGCGAAATGCATGCAACTGACCGTGAAGTGAAGTGAATTGACTGTGAAATGCCTCGAAATGACCATGAATCAACATGGAATTGTTTGGGATGACCCTGAAATGCATGGGAATGGTCATGGTTTGAAGCGAATTGATCGCGAAATGCATGCAAATGACCGTGAAGTGAAGAGAATTGACCGTGAAATTCCTCGAAATGACTGTGAATCAACACGGAATTGTTTGGGATGACCCTGAAATGCATGGGAATGATCATGGTTTGAAGCGAATTGACCGCGAAATGCATGCAAATGACCGTGAAGTGAAGGAAATTGACCGTGAAATGCCTCGAAATGACCGTGAATCAACACGGAATTGTTTGGGATGGCCGTGAAATGCATGGGAATGATCATGGTTTGAAGCGAATTGACTGCGTAATGCATGCAAATGACCATGAAGTGAAGGGAATTGACCGTGAAATGCCTCGAAATGACCGTGAATCAACACGGAATTGTTTGGGATGACCGTGAAATGCATGGGAATGATCATGGTTTGAAGCGAATTGATCGCGAAGTGCATGCAAATGACCGTGAAGTGAAGGGAATTGACCGTGAAATGCCTCGAAATGACCGTGAATCAACACAGAATTGTTTGGGATGACCGTGAAATGCATGGGAATGGTCATGGTTTGAACCGAATTGACCGCGAAATGCATGCAAATGACCGTTAAGTGAAGGGAATTGACCGTGAAATGCCTCGAAATGACCGTGAATCAACACGGAATTGTTTGGGATGACCCTGAAATGCATGAGAATGATCATGGTTTGAAGCGAATTGACCGCGAAATGCATGGAAATGACCATGAAGTGAAGGGAATTGACTGTGAAATGCCTCGAAATGACCGTGAATCAACACGGAATTGTTTGGGCTGACCGTGAAATGCATGAGAATTATCATGGTTTGAAGCGAATTGACCGCAAAATGCATGCAAATGACCGTGAAGTGAAGGGAATTGACCGTGAAATGCCTCGAAATGACTGTGAATCAACACGGAATTGTTTGGGATGACCGTGAAATACATGGGAATGATCATGGTTTGAAGTGAATTGACCGCGAAATGCATGCAACTGACCGTGAAGTGAAGGGAATTGACTGTGAAATGCTTCGATATGACCGTGAATCAACACGGAATTGTTTGGTATGACTGTGAAATGCATGGGAATGATCATGGTTTGAAGCAAATTGACCGCAAAATGCATGCAAATGACCGTGAAGTGAAGGGAATTGACTGTGAAATGCCTCGAAATGACTGTGAATCAACACGAAATTGTTTGAGATGACCGTGAAATGCATGGGAATGATCATGGTTTGAAGCGAATTGACTGCGAAATGCATGCAAATGACCATGAAGTGAAGGGAACTGACCGTGAATTAACACGGAATTGTTTGGGATGACCGTGAAATGCATGGGAATGATCATGGTTTGAAGCGAATTGACCGCGAAATGCATGGGAATGATCATGGTTTGAATTAAATGGATTTTTGACCATTGACCTGATGGAATCTTGGAAAATAACAAGGTTAGTTTGCTAAAATATCTTCACCTGCCCCAAAATCATATATGGTACGTCAAGTAACTAATTTTGGTTTAGAAGATATTCTTGTTAAATGATTAAAGAAATAAATGAGAAAAAGAGGGAAAAAAAATTTTATATGCTCATATATACGTATTTATATAAATATGTATTGAAGAAAATTGTTGGTAGAATAAATTTCTCCATGTAAAAAATAATAATTTCATAGACTGGCACAACCAGAGTTATGGCTACGGTTATAATCCGTAGTGAAAGGTTAAATACCTTTTTCTTGTAGGATTTTCGAGGCAAACTCACTCGACAGTTGTGGACCATTTTGGAAGTACGTTTTAAAATTTTTTGCTGTTGTAATCCCACCGCTTTTCGTGGGTCTTGTTATGAGGTATGTGTTATATCCAAACCGTCCATATTTTTGCCGAACTCGTATTAAGGCTTGAGATGAAAAATAAGACAGATCTAGCTATCAAGTGGACCACACTGTTAAAGGCTGTGGATGATTGAACGTCTACCATTAAAACCCTTTTAGGGGTCACAGAAGTTTTGGATCATTATGAAACTTGTTTTTCCTCTTCATCCTGGTCTTTGTGACCTTATGAATCGATTGGATGAAAATAAATGTTATGGTGGGCCCTACAAAATTATTAACGGTGAAAATCAATTTTCTGCTATTCTTTGTGGTGTGGTCCAGTTGATCTTTGGATATGATTTTTTTTTTTAAGATAATGGTCCGAAATATCTCGAAATATGGATGAACGATGCCGATATAATAAATACATAACTGTGGGGCCCAGGTAACTTTGATATCTTTTGAACCGTTCGTACAACTCGGAGTTCGAGTAGCGTCAGCGTTCGTCTTCACGCTTGAAGGAAAATGCAGGGGCATTTTCGACCGTTGGCAAGGCGCCCGTACAGCTGGGGCGTATTCTCGCAATAAAAAATGAGGTGGTCTTGTCCTCCAAAATGGGCCATAGATGGGTCGTACAGTCGCAAATTTCTCCTTTGAACCGTTCGTACAACTCGGAGCTTGACCGTCTTCGCACGACACATACCTACAGCAGCTATATAGCTGGTGTGTGGTACACCAGCCAATCCGCTTCCGTAAGGAGCAGTAATGTGGACCCCTGATGATTGGTCACGGATTGACGTTATGTGAGTGCCCGGTTGGGTGTGGCAAGCTTTCAGGATCTACATAAAATCCTCGGGGCCTGTTTGGCCAATTGATCCTAAAAAGGATCAGGTGGGACGGGATTCAAAAAAACATAATTATTACCCAATCGCAGGGATGGTTCCTGGTTCCTGTTATCATGGAATAGGCTTAATTTCCTGCTTTATTTGTAATACAGTGGTACACTGAAAGACTATATCCACCATCATTTAAAACTATTGAAAATAACATACGTGTATTATATCTAAACCGTTCATATGTTTTGTAACCTCATTTTATGGCATAGGCCTAAAAATGAGGCAGATCCAAAACTTATGTGGCCCCAAAGAAGTTTTCAACTGTAAGTATTCAATCCCTGTTGCTTTCTATGGTAGGGTCCACTTGAGCTTTAGATCTACCTGATTTTTTGGCCCATGCTCTAAAATGATCTCGAAAAATGGATGGACGGTGTGGATATAACATACACATCATGGTGGGACCTATACAACTTACTAACATTGAGTGATTCCATCTAACCTACTTCCCAGCTTTTCCACTCTTTCCAAACCTGGAGTGGAATTGGCACATGACCAGATGCAATTCCATCCCACCTAAGCCCATCTAATCCAGCCGGCCAAACAGGCCCTTAGCTTGAGGATGTTCTCCGCATTGGACAAGTGGGCCACATGGTCCAGTGATCAAGAGTCCAAACCATTGGTCTGTCGGGTGCCTTTGTAGATGGACCGTTGAAAGTTTTCCGGCACGCAGATAGGTCGAGATGAGAAATGCAGCCACAGTCTACGAACGCCTGAGACGTGGTTTGAGATTGGTGGCTGGGATCTGTGACCGTCCCCGCTCCGATTTCATTTCAAACTATTTGGTGGACCCCACGGTAAGGGCCACACCAAGAGTGAGGGAGGGGTGCACCTAATTCACTCCCTTGAAAATACTTCAGTTGAATTTATTTATTTATTTTTAAATTAATTCATCTATCCTCGGCGGTTCCATCATGTAAATGATTTTGATTAGAAAAACATACTCCATTCAAGAATACTTCAGTTACACACATACATTGAGTTGAAACTATTCAAAAGCATATTTAAACCATCGGTTCCTTTCATCCAACTAACCTGTTAGATGACTTGGGCGGGCCATCCGTTGCAAGGTCAGACAGGACGTGGGTTAGATACTGACCTGGTCAGTAGCCAAATCGCCACCGAAGTGACGTCACCAAGGTCTGGGACCACACTATGATGCATGTGTTGTATCCATATGGTACATTCAATTGGAGAGAATTTTATGGCATCAGAAAAAGAATGAGATAGATCTAAAATTCAAGTGGACCCCACCATAGAAACAAGTGGGGACAGTGACATCCACTGTTCAAAACTTCTCAGGGGTGTAGAAGTTTCCGAATAAGCTGATTTTATTTTTTAATCAATTCATCTATCTCTATATTAACTTATAAATAGTTACATCATGGTGGGCTCTATAAGGGCCTGTTTGATTTTCTAATTACAGAGGTAATTCAGGTAAATGGGTAATAATTATTTACCTCTATGTTTCCGGTTGAATTTCCAAGGTGATTTGACCGCCACCTTTTACTTATAGCACACTTCACGTCACCCGACAAAAAAAAAAGTTAAATTGTGGGGCCCATCTTAATGTTTTTGTATTATCCACACCGTCCATCCCTTTAGCCAACTCATTTTAGGGCGTGAGCCAAAAAAAGATGCAGATCCAAAAATCAAGTGGACCACACTACTGGAAACAATGGGAATTGAACTCCTACCATTGAAAGCTTCTTGAAGACCTTGGAAGTTTTGGATCAAACTGATATTTTTGTTTCCACTTTATCCATGACTGTGTGACCTTATTAATGGGTTGGATGACAAATAAACATCACTGTGGGCCCTACGGAGAAAACAACTTTCAACCATTGATGTTTTAATAATCCATGTTTCCTAAGGTGTGGTCCACATGAGCTTTTTAATTTCCTCATTTTGGGGTTCATGCCTTAAAATGTATTTTTTTTAAGGATGGATGGTGTGGATAACTCATATATATCATGGTGGGACCCACATATTTAAATCAGTAATAAAAACGTTTGTATGGACCGACAGTGACTTTCAAACAGCTATAGCAAGCAATAATCAGGTAATTCCGTATATTTATCAAGGGAAATTAAAAATCAAACAACCCTTAAAGGCATGTTTGGACGGGCACGCTGGATGAGATTGGATAGTATTAGGGTGGATTGCACGCCTTTCAAGACTGTGTCAGTGGATTACATGCAATCCCAATGGATTGTTGTATCCAGCGGCCCAAGTATGGCATGTTTGGACGGGCGGATGACAATTTAGAATGTATACAGTGATTGTGTTTGGACAGGCTGCTGGTCGGTGCTCTGTGGGACCCACCACAATGTATGTGTCTTATCCATGCCGTCTATCTAATTTAACAGATCATTTTATGATCTGACAACAAAAATAAGTTATATCCCAATCTTAAATGGACCACATTACACGAAACATTATTGAATGAGCGTCGACCTTGAAAAAACAATTTGGGGCCATAAAAGTTTTGGATCAAGCTCATTTTTGTTTTTTTCCTTCATCTGGGGCTGTACGACCTAATCAACCTATTGGATGTCAAAAAAATAGTACAGTGGACCTTACGAGGATTTGAATGATGGATGTCCAATCAATATTGTTTTCATGTGGTGTGGTCCAACCGAAATGCATATATCTCTCATTTTTTAGATCAAGCCATAAAATGATTTGTAAAAATGGATGAACGGAAAGGATGAAACACATAAGTCATGGTTTCCAAAAAAAACCCTATTCAGCATTGAATCCTACAGGATCGCACCGTATACCCAATAACCCCTACAATCCAACGTCCAAATCCCTCACAATCCAGTGGATTTTCAACCAGCTGCAAATCCAAATCCACTGCCCGTCCAAACAAACAACTGCTCGGACGCTGTGGGATTCGAGTACCCAATCTAACCTAATACGGGCTAGTCCAATGAATGCTGCCCGTCCAAACACGCCCTAAGGGCCTGTTTCGCTAGACCGATCCCACAGTATTAGGTGGGATGGGATCACAATATCCTAGGATACGCATGACGAGCCAAACAGGCCCGATGAACTTGTCCTGGGATATAAGCAATCACATGGATCTTAAAACAATTCAAAGACATCACCATCATTACCTTAAAATTGATCCCATCTCTTGGTTGGTGGGATTGGAAGGTAAAATCCCAGGATATGCCCGGCATGTTGAACAGACCCGGTAAACTTATACCGAGATATAGCAAACCCATGGATCTTAAACCAATCCATTGACACCACCATCATTACCTTAAAATCCATCCCATCCCTTCTAATCCCATGGGATTCGCCCGCCAAACAGGCCCTAAATGTTTCAACCGTGGGTTTGACTGATCCCACCTTTTTCTGTGTACGTCCACTTGAACTTTAGATCCATGTCATCCTTTCTTCTCATGCCATAAAACGATCTCTACGCATCGTTGGACGGTATGAATATAACACATGAATCATGGTGGGTCCACAGGGCTTGGTGACGTCACTTCAACGGTGATTTGACTACTGGCCCCGTCAGTATCTAATCCGCGTCCGGTCAGACATAGCGGAGGCAGAACACAGGACCTAGATTTTAACCCCGAGTCTACCAAGCTCATCTGCACTAGTCTGACCCTGGAGGCCCTCATCTTGCGTGCCACGACTAACGATTGAGCGTGTAACCACCCATTGTGGCCCCCATGCTAGATGGTAGGATGATTTGAACTGTCCATGTCCCATGTACTACTGCAAATAAGCCATAATGATAACATTTCCTTGGTGATCCGAGTCTCGAGTTTTAGATTTGAATGGAGAAGTTGAAAATTCTCTTTTCATTGTTCCAAACTTATCTATTGCTAATGATAGTCACAATCATACTTTTAGGGTGATTTCTTTAGGTGGTCTATATTAGAATAGAGCCAACAACATGGACGGCTCTGATCATGGAGCCACTCAGCATGTTAGCCCGACTAGGTGGTGACACACACCACGCGCGCGATGGATCCTCAGTCTCGATAAACGCGAAACATCCTCGGATCGAGGAATCTCGATCCCGAGTGTATTATTACAGGAATCAGGACCCCAGGATATCCACATCATACTTGAGTTCTTATATTCTATTAGTGGGGTCCACAATTCGTTGATCCAGGCCATTAATATGTTAGACCGCACCATGATGAACATTTCACTGCAATAATTTCTACCATTGGACAATTCTATCCTTTCATTCTCTGATCCACGGATAGACGGTTAATTTAATAGCAGAGATACAACAACCGTCCACAGTGAACTGAAATATCATGCGTCGCGTGATTCTTCTTGATTCTTCTATCACATATAATCATGGGCCCACTCGTACAAACTGGATATTCTGCGTGTCCACAACCACTTATGAATAAACGGTACTAACACTGGAAATAGGTAATTGGTGCATTCTGGAGATGAATCTGGACCGCACAATTAGTAGACCACTTTGTACATGGGCTGTATCCTTAAAACTAAATTTAATGGAAGTTCATAACTTATTAAATCGATCATGCATTTTTAGGCAGTCACAAAATCTAGGATAGCGGTCTAAAAATAGTCCTTAGATTAAATGCTAGAAACAGACAAGTTCTTAAAAATTTTGGCCGTTGACTCATTAATGAGCTGGCCTCTCAGTTGGTCGGTTCGGATTGATCGATTCTTTTTTCCAGTAGTCTCAGTTGCACAGCTGGACCTTGTCCTAGATGGTGGGGTTCAAGTGAAATTATGTTAAAGGATGCAAAAATGCAAAAAATGAATCCATTGTAAAGAACATATGGTGAGCCCCACGTCAAGAAAACAAACGACTGATTATTATTATTAGAAATACGCAAGTGACTCGAAGTTTGTAAACGTTGCCCACCATCAAAGTGCGCTAAACCAGCCCACGCGATGTCAACCGTTCGATCAAACTCATCGAATCTCGAAACGATCTTTCCCAGAGCAACCCATGGGTATGCATTTACGTTGGCTTTGCACAAATTAAAAATGGTGGAGATTCTTCAACGGTAAATATATAATTGTTTATCCATCAGTGATTTTAGAGACATGCTCCTTCCACGTGGGGGTCCACAATTTGGATGGCTGCGGCTTGGGTTGATCCGGTATCCCTGACCGTGGGGCCCACCGTGATATATGTGGCTTATATCCATTCATCCGATTTGAAAACTCGTTTTAGAGCATGATCGAAAAAATAAAGCAGATCTAAATCTCACCTAGTGGTAATCGACCGTTAAAACTTCTCAGGCAACAAATGTTCTAGATCATATTTGTGTAGTCTTTACATCTAGGTCTTTGTGACCTCATCAACGGGTTTGGATGGCAAATAAATATTCTGGTAGCTCATGAAGCTTTTAACGGTGAGGATTCAATCACCGCTGTTTCCTGTGGTATGGTCCACCTACGATTTGAATCTGCTTTATTTTTTATCATACACTAGAATGAGCTGTCAAAATGGATGGGCAGTGTGGATGTAAGGCGCATTCATCACAGTCGGGCTCATAGTTAGGGATCCACCCAAACCGCGGAACTAACGCAGGAATCTATCCAGCTACTAATTCCCAAGGTATTGTACTTCGCGCTCGGGCTTCCTCCACTGTCGTCCTGACGTTGATTCGAATCCAACGGCCTAGATCGCCTATCTTCGTTTTAAGTAGCGATCCAGGACTGGAATAGTCTGCAACTTCATATGTTAAATCTACTCCGTCAGATTCTCTTTTCAATATTAGGTCTTCTGCCATATGTTTGTGAGAAATCTACACCGTCCATCCATTTTGCAAGCTCAGGACTAGAGGTGGGCATCGAGTTGAGTCGGATCGGATTGGGTCTAATTGGACTCGATCCGAGTTTTTAAGTAACTGATCCAAACTCAATCCGATTCGGGACCGAGTCCAAGTCAGTTAACTCGATCCGATCCGATGTACTGCTAGTCTAATTTGAACCAAGTTCGACTCGGTCAGGGAAACCAAATCGGATCGGGAGAGAAAAGTGGGCGATACCAACCGGAAACGGATTGGCCGGTGGTGTATTAACGTCAACAAGTTCTTTGGGTCAAACTATGGGGTATGTGTTATATTCAAATCGTCCATCCATTCGGAGAGCTTGTCTTAAAAAACTAAGACAAATTTAAAGATCAAATGGACCACACTGCAAAAACTAGTGGGAGATTGAACGTTTACTATTGAAACCCTTTCGGAGATCACAAAAGTTTCGAATCAATATGAAATTTGTTTTTGGCCTTCATCCATGTATTTTTAATATTATTAACAGATTAGATGGAAAGTAAACGTTGCGGTGGGGCCTATGTAACTTTGATCTCATTTGAGCCATTCGTACAACTCAGAGCTTGAGGTGCGTCTGCACTCGTCTTCGCATGACACATATCTACACTAGCTGTATAGCCTGTCCTTGATACACGAAATCAAATTAAGGTTTATCCACAAGACCACAACGTTGTCTATATAGCTAGCGTATGATACAATGTGAATGCATGTGGGCCCACCGTGAATGCATATGGTTGATCCACGCCGTCCATTCATTTTTCCAAATCATTTTAAGGATTAGACCTAGAATTTATGCATATCCAAAGCTCAAGTGGACCATACCACACAAAAAAGTAGAAGTACCGATTTCCACTGTTGAAAACTTTATAAGGCCCCAGTGATGTTTATTTGTCATCCAACTTATTCATAAGATAAAAAAGACATGGATGAAGGGAAAAAACAAATATCAGCTTGATCTAAAACTTCTTTGGCCCCCAATAATTGATGTTCAATTTACACTGTTTTCGGTGGTGTGCTCCACTCGAGGATTGGATCGATACACTCCATTTTTGGGATGAAGCCCTAAAATTATCTGTTAAAAGAGATGGACGGAGTGGATAAATTGTGTGAATGACATTTGGGCCCACAAAGTTTACTTAGATCCGCTTTGGTGGTACACTAGTTGATCTGCCAAACCAAGTTTCAAGGCTTGGTGGTGGGTACACCTGCCCAGTGCAGGCGCCACCCACATTGCCCTCATGTCACCTCTCTTGGGAAATGGTTTAACCTCAGCCATTTATTTCTCAACAATTAAAGATGCAAACATTCAACGACTCTATTTTAACTTTATACTATATGACCGGATCGGATCGAATTAGATCGGATTTCGGATCGGATCGGTCCTGATTGACATTGATTCGAACTCGATCCGATGAACGGTCGGATCTAATTGATCCTACTCCGACTGCACAGATCTAGGCATTTGGTTCGGTTCAGATCGGGTCGATTTCTACCTAGCTCTATCCAGGACATGTGAAAAAAAAGATGAGATGGATCTAAGACCCAAGTGGGCCACACGAGAGAAAAAAGTGAACCACGTTGAAACATTTTCATGGCTACCAAAGTTTTTTTTTTTTTTTTTTTTTTTATTAAGATAAGAGTTTGTTCTCGATTCATCACAGTAGGAATGTCCTTATAAACGGTTTGGATGGCATATAAACATCCAGGTCGATCCTAGAAAGTTTTCAACAGTTGGCATTTCTTTCCTCACTTTCCCCCTCTGGTCTGGCATGCTTGGGTCTTGGATTCGGGTTAATTGTTTTGACACGTCTTAAAGTGATCTCACAAGGGGCATGTACAGGGTGGATTTCTGACAAACGGCAAGGTGTGCCGCACCTACATTCTCAGCGCACGAATCCGCGTCCTAGTTCCTCCGGACAAAAATCAGATACATCACAGCTCAGGTGGGCCAAACCGTAAACACGGGGAATGGGATGCCAACCATAGGTTGATTTGTGGGTCCACTATAGTTTTTACCTTTCATCAAATTCCGTTAATCAAGTGTATCTCACCGTAATAAAGAGATGATCCCAAAATCAGCATGATCCAAAACTCAGGTGAGCCACACCATCTCAACTTAGAAGTTTCAATGGAGTGGCCCATCAGACTATTCTACAGGGATGATACTGTGTACGTACGGTGAAAACAACGTTTTTCACCAAATAAACAGAGTGGATTTGACATATACAACATGTGGGGCCCATGGGGTTGCTGTGTCACGAGCTGGGGGTGATGTAGACGATTCCGTTCCCGCGAACGATGAACATACCGCGCACTGTAGCAAAATGCCAATCGCTTGTCTTGTAAGAAGAAACAACAAAAACAAAAAAAAAAACAAGAAAAACAGAGGTGCCGAGTTTTATTGGATTCGATTTCTCGTTTTCTTTTTCGTTTGATGCTTTTTCTATTTTCAGAAATTCTCAAATCTTAGACGATTCCAATCATCTTTTCTTAATCGATTCATCGGCGATACGATCTTATTTTCTCTTGAATTTGCTTTTTGTTTTTTGTTTTTAAATTTTCTTTGGTTTCAGACGGTGAATGTGTAGGGACGTCGAAATTTTCTCTTTAGATCTTTACCTATAATTTCTCCCCCTTTTCATCCTTCGATTGATCGTCTCCGTCTCAATCACAGCTAAAAACCGCAATCGAATTCAAAATCTTGAAGAAAATGCGGAGATTTTACGGTAGAATGTAGAGATCCACTTTCGAAATGGATTTCCTGATCGTTCATCAAATTCAATTCTTGCAATCTTGATGGGTCGAATAGGCTTCGAATTGAGCGATTGTGTAGCGATCGAATGGATCTGGACGTTACAAACCCTAGTAAATGCAAGAAGAACCCAGCGAACAATGCCGTTGCTCAGAAGGAGGTCGATTTTGGTAGGGAAGAAGATGAGGAATTGAAGTCGTTGTTGCCGCCTCGAAGGGGCGGAATATCAACAAGACCGAAGAATATGCGGCGGAAAGTGCAATGGAATGATCGGAATGGCAACAAGCTTGCGGAAGTTTTCGAATTCCAGCCAAGGTAATATCCGGCGACTTAGATTTAATTCAATTCTCGTTTAAATTTTATTTATTTTCATTCATTTCATTGCTTGAGAACAGTTTTCAGAATTTTGCTGCATTACCGTTGGTTTAGTACATTTCTCTTTCCTGCTCATGGTCTTGCGAGGAAAGTTGTGGTTGAGGAATGCTCATTTACTTATTGCGTGCATTTTGGAACCCAAATTCATGGGGATATGCAACACTAGATGTGTGCAAGATCTGGACCGCACATCCAGCAGGACACACCATATAAGAGCCATGACTCAACAATCAGATCGATCAGATGATCCTAAGTGCTTTGTTGGAACAGGGCTGAAAGATGGGTGGTTGACCTTTTTTCCTCAAATAGAGCTTAGGATCTCCCAACTTCTCTGATTTTGGGCCATGGCCCACGTACGTTAGTACTTGCTGGAAGAGTGGTGTTCCGATGGGAACTCATATATGAAAAAAACCTGTACAAGCTTGCCTGGTTGCGGCTATTCTATGAAGAAAACATTTGTTCATGTATTCGTTCGAAGCCAAACAGAAATCCATTTAGTGGGGTAGGAGTATTGGGTTTAATGTCAAGTTAAGGACAAGAAAAAAATGCATATCATGTTGTTGGCAGGTGGAAAACAGTGGGGTAATGAGACTATCTCAAAATCATGTCTCAAAAAGTTCAAAGGTTGAAACAATGGTTGTGATATGATGTGGGAAGGCTCCGGTCCTTAACAGTGATGAGTCGTGGTTTCTCTCTGTTGAAAACAGTAAGGATATGATTTCCCCATACTCCTTCCCAAATGTCTAAGTACCTCATGATCTTTTTTCCCTTGACTTTCAAGGGCCGGTGCCATTGTAACTATTGCCTTTACGTTATTTTGCCCTGCCATTTTATTCTTCTTCCAGAATACTCTTCTATAATTCGCTTGATGGTGAATGTATACTTTGTACCTGCAACTATAACACTGTAAACCTTGTATGGTTCCATCTTTCATAGTTACTTGTGGACATAATTTACCAAAAAAGAAAAATAATAATTTCAGCCTTTTGAAAGTTTTAAAAAAGAAAAAGGGCTGTCTCTTCCTGGTGTATAGCTTTGTATTTGATGTCAAACCTGTACCAATGCATTATGTTTTAATGATGGAGGCCCACGATCCACCATAGGGCCCAACATGTGCTGATTTTGGACTGACTATTTATAGATTTGTGGGCCTAAATAGAAATGCAATTTACTATTTATGTAAGATGTGGGAGTTGATTTAAAGATATGGTTGAAGATTTTGAGGATTATTTCGAACATTTGCTTTTACTATTATTAGGCTTGTTGACATTTTAGGTAGATGAGATTGATTTGAAATAAATTATGATTGATTTGAAATCAATCTCTTTGTTGGGGGGATTTTCATTAGAGATTCATTTAGGGGTTATTAAAGGGATTATAGAAGTTAACCATTCCAAAGTTTTCTAAGCGTGATTTTTTCTTAAATATTATAAAAGGAGGTTGATATCAATAAACTTCTCTCCCTCTTTACTCAAATATTCTTGTGAGTGTACTCATGTCCTCTTCTTTTTGATTTGAGTATCGAGGTCTCATTGACTCGATAATCAGGTTGCACCATTTTTAGTATCAGAGCTGGCCATTTTTGGGGTTTTCAACTCTATTTCATCTCTTAATGGCTTCTAAGGGGGTGACTGACACATGAAGAGTTTAAGCAAGTAACCCAGTTGATCCGCGAACTCTAATGATCGAATCCTTTGATTGTTGGAACATCGTAGAGAGCTCATAATTAAGGTTGAAATTCTAGAATTCTATGGTCGGTTGCATGCTGACAACTTCATGGTTAAGTAAGGTAGAAAAAGTGTTCGAGTACAAGGAAATTGTGGACAATTGGAAGGTGAAGTTAAGGGCGTGTTTGGGCAGTGGGATTAGAAGGGATTAGGTGGGATGGAATTGCATATGGTCCTGTGTCAATTCCACTCCATGTTTGGGAAGAATGGAAAAGCTGTAGATGGAATTGCATTGGGTCCCGTGCCAATTTCACTCAATGTTAGCAAGTTGTGTAGGTCCCACCATGATGTGTGGGCTATATCCACACCGTCCACCCATTTTTCGAGATTATTTTAGAGCATGGGCCGAAAAATTAGGTAAATCTAAAGCTCAAGTGGAACCCACCATAGTAAGCAACGGCGATTGAATACTTACCGTTGAAAACTTCTTTGGGGCCACATAAGTTTTGGATCTGCCTCATTTTTAGGCCCATGCCATAAAATGAGGTTACAAAACAAATGAACAGTTTAGATATAACACATGTGTGTTATTCTCAGTAATTTCAAATGATGGTGGGTATATCCATTCAATGTACCACCGTATTACCAACAAAGCATGGAATTAATCTTATCCCATGGCAACACGGGACAATCCCTGCCATGGGTAATAATTATGTTTTTTTGAATCCTATCCTACCTAATCCCTTCTAATCCCACCGCCCAAACACGCCCTAATAATTATGAATTTTTCTGGTTGTCTGTTAGCATAGTGGGATGATCTCCTGGCTAAACGAATTTGTCAAGGTAAGGAGAAAATAAATTCTTCAAAAAGATGAAAAAGAAGGAAGAAGAAGGAAAGCAACAGTTGTTGCTGCCGCAGCAGCCCAAGAAGGAGAAGATTTGAAGAAGAAGAGGAAGAAGAAGGTATGTTCCCCCCCCCCCCCCAAAGAGCCCAAGAAGGAGAAGATTTGAAGAAGAAGAGGAAGAAGAAGGTATGTTCTCTATAGGTTTGTTGTGCATAATAACTGTTACGGAACTGTAATAGCCATTATGGCCCCGTAATGGCCTTACCATTTAAAACAATTGGGGGTTCCCATTTCGAACCCATATCACATAACGGATCTACCCGATATGTAACCATTTTTTCACACCCTGGTCTTTTCACTTGGAAGGCGAACCGAACCATTGGATAGTACCAACGCATCAATCCTATGATGACATAGGTCACATTCGCCAAGGCTTTGTTTGTGTGATTTGAACCGTTAGAATTATGAAGAATGTGACGAGGCTTTGTCAAAGCTGTGCCAAATGGGGATGGCTCGTGAGTATCAAATGTAGTTTGAGAAGTTAGCAAATCGTGTGGAAGGATGGCTTGAGAAGGCATTGGTTGGGTGTTTTATCTTGGGGAAGTTGGAGATTTATGTGGACATTAAGCTTTTTTGTATAATCACGATGCCGTCTATGGTGGATTTAGCTCGCATATAGAAAGATTGATTACAAAAATTGTGTTGCAATTCCAAACCATTTGTGCTAAGGGTTGCCACACCTCTACCACCTTTAGCTTGTGTTATAGTTGTGAATTGTAACGAAAACTTTGCACTGGGACACCAATGTAAATCGCAACAATTATTTTTCTTAGAGGTAGACAGAGTCCGAAGCCATTCCTAAAAATGAAAAAGCGGAAGAGGAGGTGCCTGAGATCTCCATACCTACCCTCTTGACCCAACTATCCTATTAAACCTTGCATGTGGTCGGGTATATCAAGCGACATAAGATTTCTATCCTCATCGACAGTGGGAGCACTTACAATTTCATCAGCGGAGGGCTGGCACTACGATTGAGATTGCCTATCCATCATTCCCCATCGTTCAGTGTGTTGGTGGCCAATGGAAGCAAGCTGGAGTGTTTGTGTGGTTGCAAAGATATAGAGATCGGCATCTAAGGCTACTACTTTAAAACCGACACATATTTACTACCCTTAAAAAGGGTTCGATATGGTGATTGACATCTAATGGCTGCAATAACTTGGTCTCATTCTATGGGATTTCAACAAACTTATCATAGATATCTCAATTTGGAGGCCGAAAGTATCATCTTGAAGGTAACCCCAGTATGCCACTAAAAAAGGCAAGTGCTTACTCTATGGAGATAATGCTTCAACAACATGTTGGTGGCATACTTATGCAATTGATATAAGAAAAAATGTATTGAATCTTCAATCCATCCTGACATACAACATTTACTTAATGATTTTTACCACCATGCTGATCGAAGGACCACCAAATTGAGATTTTACTGGGGGCCACACCAGCCAAGGTGAGGCTGTATCAGTATCCACACATTCAAAAGAATGAGATCATGCACATCGTGAAGGAGCTCGATGTGGGGATTTTTCAACCTAACAACAACCCTTATTTATCTCCGGTCTTGCTCGCGAAGAAAAAGACGACTCTCGGAGGTTTTACATTGACCATAAAGCACTCAATTAGATCACCATGAATGACAAGTTTCCTATTCCTGTTATATATGTGGTGCTAGATGAGCTACATGGGGCTCATTACTTCTCCAAGCTTGACCTTCGGCCGGGCTGTCATCAAATCCATGTTCGAAAAGAGGACATATCGAAGATGTTGTTTTGTACGCATGAAGCCATTACGAGTTTCTAGTGATGTTGTTTAGGTTGATAAACACGCCATTAACATTCCAATGCATCATGAATGTTGTGTTCAGGTCCTTTCTCCACTGGTTCATATTGGCATTCTTGATGATTTTTTTTTTTTTTTGAAAGATAACTTATATTAAGAGAACAGAAAAAACATAAAGAAACACAGGACACTGCTGAGATAGCAGAAGAAAAACTAAGCCTCAAGGAAGGCTAGATCTACATCTGGCCCATCCATATGGGAAACCCATTCCACAATCAGACACTTGATGGAGGAAGCCACGACGAGAGAAGGCTTCGAATCGTTGCGGAAACAAAGGTTGTTTCTTTCTGTCCACACCGCCCACCATATTGCCATAATCGCCATACGCCATGGACGAGATTTCAACTTATCTATTCTAATGCTATGCCAAGCCTTTAGAAGCGCTTTTACATCCCTAGGGAAACACCAACTGACCTTGAAGCAATAGATGATATTCGACCAAATGGATCAAACAAACGGGCAGTGGATCAACAGATGGTCCACAGATTCTTCCGCTTTCAGGCAACAGATGCAAACATTGGGTAAAACCATGCCTTTTCTTCTAAGGTTATTAATAGTGAGGATTTTTCTGTTCCCAGCCAACCTTCCAAACACGATTAATTTTGGAGGGGCAGAATACTTCCATAGGAAATGAAGACCCTGCGAGGAGGAGCTGTCGTGAAAGAGAGAGAGAGCTGCTTGTAAAGGGATCTGACTGTGAAGATTGAGGATTTGCCAGCTTTCCACGTTAGATTGTCCTTCAACGTCTGGTTCAGAAGAGCATGTTGCATGCAATCCATCAGCTCTACCAACTCGTTGATTTCCCAATCCTCCAAATTCCTACGACATTGAATATTCCAAACCACTCTGTTTGCTACTATAGAATAATTATCAGCTATGAAGCTGTTTTTCTTCACAGCGAGACGAAAAATGGAAGGGAATTTGTCTTTAAGCGGGATGTCTCCAAGCCAGATATCCGTCCAGAAATGAATGCAATCACCTTTGCTAACTGCATAACCTATCCTTTGGAGGACCTCTTCTTTCAGACGATAAATGCCTTTCCATATGGCGGAAGCCCTATACAAGGAGGACTCCGATGTCCACCGACCTCCTTCTGAACTCCCATATTTACCTTTGATAATTTTATTCTACAAGCTATTCTTTTCCGAACCAAGTCTTCAAATCCATTTCCCTAACAGAGCCCGATTCATCGTTGTTAAATCCTTTATGCCAGCTCCTCCGTCTTTTATCGGCTTGCACACTTGACTCCATTCCATCAAATTGAAACTCTTCTTGTCGTCCTTACCACGCTAGAGGAAATTATGTCTGAGGGAGTCTATGGATTTAAGGACCGTAGCAGGGTAGTGAAACAAAGACATAAAGTTGGTTGGAAGATTGGATAACACTGCTTTAATCAGCGTGAGTCTGCCGCCAATAGATAGGTAGCGACACTTCCACGCAGCCAGGAGATGGTGAAATCTCTGGATGACCTTGTCCCATTGGCATTGCTTTGGCCGACCGATGCATAAAGGGAGGCCCACGAATGTAGTCGGGAACGATCCCGAGGAACACCCCATAAGGTTTGCCAAGACGCTAACCTGCTAATTGTCCATATTGACTCCATAGATTATGGATTTGAACATGTTCACCTTCAGCCCCGCAACTGCTTCAAAGCATTTGTTAATCCACTGCCCGCTTGTTCGATGATATTTTAAGTCAGTCCTTTATGGACGGATCAGTTGTTTCATCTTCAAATGGTTTTGGAGGTATTATGCCAACATCAATTGTTTGTGAAAATCTCCAAGTGCACATTTGGTTGAACCGTAGTTAGTATTTTCGCATCTGTTGAACCGTAGTTAGTATTTAGTTAAAATATCATCAAGTCAGTCCTTTATGGACGGATCACTTGTCTCATCTTCAAATGGTTTTGGAGGTATTATGCCAACATCAATTGTATGTGAAAATCTCCAAATGCACATTTGGTTGAACCGTAGTTAGTATTTTGGCCACATTATTTCCCATCATGGGTCGCACCCAATCCTAGCAATCTGGGATTGATTGATTGCTACTGACACTTTGTTCGGGATGATGGAAGTTGGTTGCCCTACTTACCGCCATGTTATGCAAGAACTAGTGTTGTTGGACAGAAGAAGTGAAATTGGCATTTCAACATCTCAAAAGTGCAATGACCTCCACACATGTTTTGGCACTACGTCATTTTTTCTAGACATTTGTACTTGAATGTTGATGCGAACATCAGTGGTGTACCCTTTAGAGTGTATTAGAGGAGGAGGCGTCGTCGACAGAGTACTAGAGTGGAGGAGTTGATGCGGATGGACATCGGGTCCATCAGACCCATTTTCTGACGCGCTATGAGTGCAGGAACAACATGACTGTACTCTAACCGCAGGCCCATGACACGGATTTCACATCCTGTTGTGCGGGTGTTTTTAGTTTTAGGCGTTTTTTGTTATTTTCTTTGTTTTCAAGGGCTTTAGTGCATTTTTTTTTTTGCCTTTTTTTGCCTTTTTGTTAATTTTCTTGTTTTCAGGGAATTTAGTGCACTTTTACTTTTTCCATGCCTTAAATATTCACTGTGAGAAATTTTATTTTATTATTATTGAATGAATAGAAATTCGTATGCTTTCTTCCTCTTTTACCAAAGAGATTAAGGTATCAGGATTGGCCTTTGGGTAATAAGGATTCCACCCAGTTTCAGATTGTCCTTCTTTCCAGATCTTCGAGATGCAGGAAAAGATAAGAATCAACCGTCTTTTTCTTTGATGCCCTAGATTTCCTACTACCTCTCATTTCGAACCCATCTCTCTTCTTCATCCATTTCGTTCCTCTTTGGATATACCCTTTTGGTTTGAATGGAAAAGAGAGATGACTAGTCAGGAGAATCGGATCTCAACTTGACTGTGGACTGACTTATGCTAGATCTGGGATATCCTCATATCCCTAGATCCTCCATTTTTACTGTTTATGTGATTCTATGCTAAGGGGCATGATCCTGACGGAATGACTTCATCTTTATGTTGAGATTTGCTTAATTGATGTGATTAATAACATTTAGTTATTTAATTTTATTATTTGAATCTCTTCAAACTGATTATGCATGCATATATGGTTAGGCCATCACATGTCCTTGCATCAGATGTGATGCATCATGAGGTGGGATTGGGGTCGCCCTCATGCAAGACGGATGATTAATTGCTTTATTCAGGGGCAAACATTGGCTTTGTTAACCTATGAGAATGAGATGATTGCAATCATCCAAGTGGTCATGGAGTGGTGTCCCTATTTAGTGGATAGCCAAGTTAACATTTTGACCAATCATAAGAGCTTCAAGTTGTTCCTAGATTATAGAGTGCCAACTTTAGAACAACAAAAGTGCGAATCCAAGTTGTTGGGATATGATTATGAGAAGATTTCCCCGACAATCATTTGCTTAATTGTAAGGGAGCGACGATCTATACTTGAATTTGGACTAGTTATCTGCACCATCTGAATACGGTCTTATCGTTGTCATGGTCCATAGTTCAATTAGTGGGCCAAACCATTCAGGTCAATAGAGTCAAAATGCACCCAGCAGCTCCACTTAAGATCTACGATAAATTGTTATCTTTTCAATTTAAATTTGAAATAGTTTGTTATCATTATTGTGGACTGCCACAATTATTTATGTATTTCTCAATCATTGATGAAGGAAGATGAGAATTCTCTTCATCAATCATTTGCTCAAGTGAAAGGAGGGATGGTTCATCCTCGAATTTGGACTAGTTATATCAATCAACCGATTACAGTCTTACCATTTGGTATCAGAGCAAGTTTGGGTGTTGCCAAAGCACACGATGGAAGACAAAAGTCGAGATCATCAAGAAGGATATGGGAGAAATGAATGCGATAACTCATGGAATCTATGAAAGCTCTCTTAATCCAGAATGAGGTCTTTCAAAATCAAAACTGCCACAACCGCAAAGACCATGAAGAAGTTCAAATTGCAACAACTTCAACAATGGAAGATCGATTCAAGGGCGATATGCTTGGATTGATTTTTCAAATTTTGTTTGGTCAGATCCAATGAAATGGGTGCATTATGCAAATTTCAGGGTACATTGGAAGAGGATAAGATGCTCCTTGTGTCTTTTCACTTGGAAGGCAAAGAAAACCATTGGTTCCAATGGTACATGAATGCATCAATCCATGATGACATGGGTTTGTGCGATTTGGACCATCAGAATACAATGCCTTTGACGAGGCTTTGTCAAAGCTGTGCCAAACGGAGGTGGTACATGAGTATCAAATGTAGTTCGAGAAGTTGGCTAATTGTGTGAAAGAATGGTTGAGAAAGCATTTGTTGGGTCTTTTATCGCAGGCTTGACGGAGGAGATTCATGTGGACATCAAGGATTTCCGTCTAACCACGATGATAGTCACAATGGGTTTGATTCTTATGTAGGAAGATCGATTACAAAAGTTGCGCCACAATTTTAAAACCCATTGAGCAGGGGGTTGCTGCACCTCCACCACCCGTGACGATCAATTCAAGGGAGGGGACTCTTGCGAGGCACTTCAATTGGCCCGAATTACAAGCTAGGCGTGAAAAGGGCTGTGTTTAATTGTGATGAAAAGTTTGCACCATGATACCGACGTAAAACGCAACATCTGTTTTTGCTAGAGGTGGGTGAGAAAACCAAGAGCCATTTTCGAAGAGGAAAAAGCAGATGCTTCATGAATTGAGCGAGATTGTCTTTTGCAGTAATTTCCTAATGACAACCTTGACGACAAGGTTGTTACTCAAGGGGTGAGGAATGTTAGGATCTATGGGTCAATTAGTGGGTCAAGCCATTTGGGATAGTAGAGTGGGCCTAATCAACTGGTGCACCAAACCATTTGGCTCAACAAAGTTGGCTTAGCAGCTCCACTTAATATCTAAAATAAATTATTATCATTTGAATTTAAATTCGAATTTTGAATTCGGATATTTTGTTATTATTATTGCGGAATGCCATAAGTATCTATGTATTTTTTCAACTGTTGATGAAGGAAGATGGAATGTTTTCCCTAACAATCTTTTGCTTGATTGCGAGGAGGGATGGTCCATCCTCGAATTTGGACTAGTTATCTTAATAAACCTTTTACGGTCTTATCAGAAATATGCTGGTAATATATATATATATATATATATATATATATATATATATATATATATATATATATATATATATATATATATATATATAACAATAAATGAATGTTGTCTGCCCAAAACAACATCACATTTAGCTTGAGGTTCCTGATACTAAGTGGCCATGGATTCATGGTTGGTGGGTGTAAACTAGGGATGGAGTTGAGCACTTAAAAAGGCATTATATGCTTGACTGGTGCTTCAATTTCATGGTTGATCACTTTGGTCTACTGGAATCAACTCACAAGTCTTAAGTGGAAGAAAAATATGCCGTTGAAATAAACAGATAAGCAAATTAATCAATGTTGCACCCATGGAAGATTCAGTTTCTTCTTGAGGTTCCTGGTATTGAGTGGTAATGTATCCTTTTGATTTGTGTGAGAAACTGAGAATAGTTTGAATGGGGTCAATCACTTAAAAAACATGAGATTGGGCACCTGACTGTAGCTTCATTTTTCTTATGTTTATGGTCGATATCTACCCTCTACTCTTAAGATGATTGACTACCGAGTCATGTTTTGGATTTAATTTCATGGTTTGTTTGATCCATGAAACCAGACATAATCCCAGATTGTAAACCGATGGATTTTGAAGGGTAGTACTAGTAAACAGATTGAGTTGAACACTCAGGATTAAGGATGATGTTTTATAAACCAGATTTGTCACTGAACCGACAAGGTCACTGGTTTTGGTACAGCCTGCTGTAAGTGGACCTGTGCAAAAGGGAAAAAAGAAAAGAAAAGAAAAGAATGGACTGGAATACATTTTTTGTGTTATTAATTCCTTTTTATTTATTTATTTATTTATTTTGGAGTGGTAGCTGCCAATCTATTGAAATGCAAAAGAAGACAGCTACTCCAGTATACTCTGTGCGTCATTTATTCTGAGATACAATTTCAAGCATGGTTTCAGAATTTCCTCCTAGAAAGAGCTATGTAGATGTGACATTTAAAGTAAACAGATAATCTTTAATAGAAATGTTAAACTGGTATCAGTTCATTTATTCCTTTTTTTATTTAATATTTTATATTCTGCAATTAGTAGTTTTAGTATTTGTGGATGATTTGTATTAGTCTATTGCTTTGGGTTGACATTTTTGAACTTCTATCATTCTTATCTACTAATGAAAATATTGAAAACCCAAGGGTTCTAATACAAAGTTTTAGAAATGAATCATGTTATTGTTTCCTTTCTTTCAAAAAAAATAAAATAAAAAATTATAGCATTTTTTCATTTGGGGTCTTTGTTTTGTGGCTATCCTTTGGGCCATTTGGTATAAGAAGGAAATCACATTTTTAATAGCATCAGTGCATCGATCATAGATATGTTTTTAATGTTAAACACCTCGTTTGCTCTTGGGTGGAAGCCTTGGGTTTCTTTCTTAATAAAATCTCTTGTAACCAATTAAAAAGATTTGTAGAGCTTCCTTCATTTTAAGTTCGTGGGACAACATAATAAATCTTTATATCATAGTAAAATAAAAAGAACAAAGTGAATATGAAGTGTTATTCTTTTCAGAACGAAGGTGTTACTCTTTTTAGAAGTTGGTATTATGGTTTTAGGAATTGTGTAACAAGTAAAAACTAACAGTGGTTGGCTAAGCCCATAATGCATTTACAAGGCTGCCCGTCTACATGCTACCAAATGTGCCAGCATGACAAATGGGCACAAGATCCAAGATGTCAGGTGGGTCTTGAGTTTTTATGTCATTTGTTCATAAACTGGGAACCACTTGATGAGTGGACTGGCCTGCATTTGGGTCTAGGCATCTACACACCAAGAGTCACTTGATAACAGCTTGGATCTCATGCCCGTGAATGGCGCTGGCACATGCAGTGGCATGTGTATGGGCTGCCTTATTCATGGCTGTGGCCTCAGCAAGCTCATATATAAATAATAGGTCCCCATCTCTAAAGAACTTATTGTGACATGGTCGTGTGCTTTTATCTGTTCTATATCCATGTGCTTTGGAATGGATCTCCCTCCTGAAAGTCCCGATTTTTCTGTCACAGAACCAAAGATACTAAAGAATTTTCCAGAATCATGTTCATCTGTACAAAGTATGTTTTAAGAATTGCTAAACAACCCTCATTTCAAAGTCTCTTATATAATATGAGAATTTGATATGCAAATTCTGGAGAGTTTTGTGTTATTGGATATGTGTAAGTTGTCAATGTGACGGGAAGATATTCGAACTTTCAGAAACTGCAATGGTGCCTTTCATTTCTAGCGACTGGTATAACCAGAAATAAATGGGCCATATGGCAAGGCCAAAAAAACTGTGGGGGGGGGGGGGGGGGGGGGGGGATGCCATTGATTTCTGACTAAGATGACCAAAATTCTTGAAGCTTGGAAATAATGAGTTGGAATAACAAACTCTACCAGACTTAAAACATTTGTCAATTTCTTGAAAGTGACTGAAGTATCTGCTTTGATCAAAACTTATTCAATTGGAAAAGGAGAAGATCAGGCATTGGGACCTGCAAGACTGGTTGTAGAATGAACCACTGCCATCTTGCTTTTGATGTTTTATTGTGTGCAATTCTTCGGGCAAGCACGGTTAGTACTACAATCTCTTAGACAGATGCTGCATGCGTCATTTTATTCTAGCCTCACTGCAAGCTAAAAGAATGCTGAGGAAGAAACATGGTTTTAAGTATCCTTTACAATACGGCCATATCATATGCATATCGGCCCACCCTGATACATGATACTGAGGTGAGCCAGTCTGTTAAAGGAGGGCCATATCGACCACTATCCGGGGATATGGCTGATATAGGCTTGTATTGGTGCCGACACTGGGCTGATACAGGTTGATGCAGCCTTAATGGCCCCATTAGTTTTGGTTAGTTTTGGATAAAGCTTTGATGATGACGAAATATATAGATACAAAATATATATATATATATATATATATATATATATATATATATATATATATATATATATATATATTTCCTTTAACTCGTATATAAATTCTGCATTAAAATCATAATTAATTCACTATGAAATTGTGAAAAAAATAAAAACTTATGAGATATTGAAAATCCTTATATCAACGTGATAATGCTGTTTAATTAATTTTCACAAAAATATTGTGATATTTTCTAAATCTCAGTGAGATTTGTCACACTGCTATGGGTAAGGAGACCCTTTTGAGTATTTTCACTGGCTTTACTTCTGGTGGTGAATGAAACACAATAATCTTGAATCTTCTTTTTCTCAGTTCATCCATATTTTCTCATGCAAGGTACTTGTTTGAACTGCTAAATTGTATTGCTGCGAAATGCTTGTTAGGTTTTAGAACTTTTTTTTTTGTATTTTTTTTCTTTTCTAATGTAACTTCTCTTTTGGGTTTGCTTATAGTGATCCGAGCGACTCTGATGATGATGAGGGATTCGATTCGTGTATCTGTACCATAATGTAGACTTGACGCAATACATCCATTCAACGGCATGTATCGGCCATATTGGACGAACATAACCAAAGCCTGCAAAATTTTGGATTTGGGACCTTGCCAACGTCAAATATTGGTATCGAAGGTCTCACCAGTGGAAGGGCACCAACTCTACCATAGTGACATCGGTTTTATTTTTATTTTTAATTTTCAACAGATTCCTTGATGACCATTTGATTGGGTGGTCCATATATGCACCGTCTTTTCAGGATGGAAGCAGATCAAGATGAAGAAAATGTTGTCACCCTCGCTGTAAGATATCTACTACATACAGTAGAGCCTTCAATTCATAATTACTTTATGCTTCCATCAATGTTCAGAAAAGCTGGTTATTGCTAATAAAATCCAACTAATGCTGGAAGTTGAAATATTATTGTTTCAACAAATTGATTGGAAGTTTATAACACCTATTTTCTTTCTTCCTTTCTTGTTTTTGTTTTGTTTTTATTTTATTTTTATTTTCTTTATTTTAGGAATTCTACTGTGTTGTGAATAACGGTGGCAATGGGCTTAGGCTGACCTTGGTCCCCTAATGGCCTGAGGGCCAGGCCCAGTTCAATCTGTGCCTGATGTCTGGGCTGGGCCAGGGCCGATGATGAATGGTCCAACCTGACCCGTTGTATTGTTCCAGTCATCAAGTGAGTCACTATTATGCAAAAGAATGTATGATTTGAAGACACTTCCGAATGTTTCCATTCAATGTACATGTTTAGTTTAAAAACACTTTTGAATTCTAGGTCATTTTTTTATGATGAAAACCATTTATATGATGTGATTCATCGAAGGTGAAGGGAATACTGCAAAAGTTTCATAGATTCAGACTTTTCAAACCTTCGTGTCACTCCAGGCATGGCTGTGTAGGGCTAGGGCAGGCCTGAGGACTTTTTAGCTGGATAATGCCATGACTAGACTAGGGCCTAGCCAGGGTTGGGCCTGGCCTATTGCAACCCCTAGTTGTGCATCATGGAGTTTCACTTATGCAGTGATGAGGATTATTGGTTTTTAGAACTATCATCATGTTGATGGGCCTCAGCTCAAAAATGAATGCAAGTGGACTATGATGTTCATCCAAACAGTAGCTGCAAAGGGATAGTTTGCTCCATGTCAATAAGAAATTAGCAATGGTCTGTATTAAAAAATCGAAAGTCATGGTGATGAGATGGTCATGATTGTTTATCACCTCAATTTTGCATTATGGTCCACTCGTTCTGGCCAACTAGATCAAAAGATCCTGATCACTGTAAATGTATACTTCTCAACTTCATAGAATTTCTCATGATACATCCCTCATTGCTATTTGTTGGCCATGTATTGAAAGTCTGAGATTTTCCCTGTTGGAGAGATCTTTCGTGCTCGAGACACCTACAATGGGGCTCATTATATCAGCTAATATGATCACTGCAGCATGAGCACCTGGCCTCCACTTGGATAAACTGAGAACCCAGAAGGTATCGAACAATCTTCTGCTGAGCAATGTAGAAAGAGGCATTATCTAGCTCTCCTGCCCAAAGGTTGTACGCTACAGTTTTGAGTTTCCACTTTCCATTTTGTAAAAGTGGGGTCCATGGCCGAATGATCCAATCTGTTCATTTAGAGGACCTCTCAAGGACGGTTCACACCCACTAAAAATTCCCCGAATGGTTTAAGCCTCCTCCTTTTTGGTTGAAAGCATTGCTCAGTTTTCTGTTAGCTGTCTATTGGTTGATCACCTATTGGAAGGCTAGGATTTTTTCAACCTGGGGTATTTTTGGTGCATGGACCCAAAAGATAACTTCCAACATATTAAGTGAATGCTACACCCATACCTTCCAATAGGTTGATCAGATCATGAGGACCACCTTACGAAAAAATCAGCACCATTTACTCATCAAGTGGGCCACACCATGGAAAATAATATCTAAGCTATTAATAAATAGAAAAATACAAATGTGATCTACTCAATAACTGGATGTGGCTGATTTTTGCACAAGGCAATCCGTACAGTGGGCTCAATCCATTGGATGGGTTCGATTGTAACTTGTGGTTCAACTAGTTAGACACGGGACCTCTCACCTTGGATTCTTGCATTTGTCAACTTGGCAATTTAGGGATTTGAATCAAGAACCTAAATTCGGCAGTCCTATTTTGGGAGCTTCCAAGAATGGCCAATCTTCTAGATTGATGAGCATGGGCCCACTTTGGACCACCAAATCTCAAGAATTGATAACTTCTCCAAAAGAAGGAAAGATTTCACCAACCATGATTTGCGTTCCAAAGTCTTCCTCTTAAAAATAAGATCCAAGGGTCGAGATTGTTGAAAGCAACATCCGACCGCTCAAAATAAGATCCACAATCCACATTGTCCATACCAACATCCAACCTCTTAAGATAGATCCAACCGCCCAAAATTTTTAAATATGACATCTGATGATACGAATACAATAAGGTCGGCCAAGGCACAGATCAAATGGCATAGACAAACAATCAACGGGATCCACCAACAAGAGGTCCATAGTGGCGATGAATGGTGATAAATGGTAGATCAACACCATTGATAGATAATCAATGGTCAGATCTAATTGTGATGGATGATAAACGGTAGATCAACACCAATTTACAACCAAAAGTCAGAGCTATCAAGCAATGATATAAGATCAATGGTCAGATCTACTCACAATGGATGATTAAGAATTCTTCAAGTGATAAAAGATCAATGGTCAAATCTAATCATACTGTAAAATTAATTATCAAATCTATTAAGAATGGATGATCAAAGTAGATCTAGAAATAATACAGATTAATGACTAATTATAGTATGATAGAAGATCTGCACCCTACCAATATAGAGGTGTTATGGTCCATCCAGGTGGGGCCCATGGTGATCTCTTTTTTATTTACCATTTGTCAGTAATTGATCCAACGGTTACCGTAAAAAATTCTCTATAGCCTAAGTCCACTTTATTGCAGTGGGGCACTGATAAAGGAATCCCATCAATGGATTGTGGTCAATGCAACCTAAACCCTAGAGTTGGGGCTCACCATGTTTCCTAACCTTTTGAACCATGATGTACAGTCATTTTCAGGTTAGGTTAGCCATGTGCAACAGATTCATGTTTATCTCATTAATGGCATGCAACCAAAGTGGTTGAATGTTCCCAACCATTCAAACAGAGGCAGTGGCCCTCTGCATTAAAAGCAACTTTCTAGTAAGTGTGAGGAGGTTCCCGTCCATGCGAGCCCTAGAGCTATCTTGGCATCGTCACCCGTTTAGATTTGGTGGGCCCCAGATCTCCAGCATTGGATGACTCAAAACTTTAGTTGCGTGTAAATGTGGCTAATTGATCTCATCTCCCAACATCTCTGGCTAGCTAGATGACTCATCATCATCATCTAAGCTTTATCCCAACTATTTAGGGTGGCTAGATGTATCCTTTCGTCCTTTCTTTAATTAGTTAGACGTTATGTTTTTAGATATTTTCTTATTATCTCCACCTCTATTCTTTGAGTTTCTCACCTTGTTCTTTTAGAGCCTTCAACTTGTTGCTTTGATCTAAGGTATAGATCTTAGTCTCTGCTGCATGTGACTAAACCACTTAAGTTTATTTTATCTTATTTTATTATCTACTGGTGTTACTACTAAGTTTCCTTGAATGCATTCATTTTTAATTCATTCCTTTCATGTTTGACCACTTATCCATCTTAATACCCTCATTTCAATTAAACATCCTGTGGCATAGAGCATTGCTGGTTTTATAGCAATCTTACGAGCTTTCCCATCACAATTTGAGTGGTACACAATGATCACATAAAACTTGAGAGGTACATCTTCATTCCTTCCACCTCACTTGAATTTTACGGGCAACACCTTTCTTAATATGTCCACTCTCATGAATTAGAGTTAAGAATGTCGAAAGTGGTCAATTTTAGAAACCTTTTAGTCAACAATATTAATTAATTTCTCCTTCTCACTCTTATTGTTATTAAAATTACACATCATGTTTTGTTTTATCTTGACTAATTTTAAATTATGTAGATTCTAATGTACTCATCTATAAATCTAGCTTTGTGTCCACGCCTTCTCTTATCTTGCCAATTAAAATTATATCATTTACAAACAACATACACCATGGAATCTTTTTTTTTTTTTTCCAAATGCCAGGTTAACTCTCGACAACCAATGTGCACAATACCGCTCAATTCTAACCTTTGGTGCAAGCCTAAAATATTTGAGAACTCGCTTACCTCTTTGCTAATAATCCTCACTTTTGTTACTTCTCTCTCGTACATATCCTTAATTATGTTAATATACACTCTTAAAGCTTCTTTCTTTCCCAATACCCACAATAAATAACTAAGGATCCCATCGTAAGTTTTTTTTTTTTTTTTTTTTTTTTTTAAATGTTAATAACTAAGGATATCAAGTTGATTTTATAATACCTTTCATTTATTCAACATGCATTTTCTTTTATCCTACCATGTTGTTTGATAACTTTGTTAACTAAAATAACTCAATATCTCCAGCCCATCATCTTTTCTATATTAGTATATATATTTTCACCTCAGAAATCCTAATCCTTCAAAATCATCTATGGACTCCATTTTCATTTGAGTTTACGGTTCATCTTGTCTACATGATCTTAGAGTAATTGCCATTTTATAAGCTCTTAAAGTAACTTTTTTTTTTTCCTTTATATTTTTTATTGATCTCATTGTCCTTAACTAATATCCTTTAGACAATGCTATTCATATATTTAACATGACCTAGCATGTCTTTACTCTCTCTCTCTCTCTCTCTCATTTTTATAAGTTTGAAGATAATTTTCTCACACTCTCTTATCTCAAATCTATTGTAAAAATTATCATAAGCCTTAAGTTTAGCCTTACTTATCGCTTCTATAGCAATCTTTTTATTATTTCTCTATGGTTCAAAATTTTCATTATTCTTAGTCTCTTATCGGGCTTTGAAACATAAATGTTTCTTATTAATATTATTTTGCACAACATCATTTCACCATCAAGCTTCGTTATATGATTAATTTTTCAGCTAGATAATTTTAAAATATCTTTTGTCACTTTTTTAACGTACTCAACCATTTCACTGCACATACATTTGCTTCTTCCTTAACATTTCAAATTTTTTTTCTTAATAAAATTTTTTTAATATCATTATTTTCTCTCATTTTAAATTATGTCACATAGTTTTTAAATACCTATTAGTTTCATTTCCTTCCTTTTATCTCTTAGGGCTTATTTAGATACACTCTTATAAGTAATTTTTGTTTTTTTGTTTTGTTTTAATTTGTTTGTTTTTTAATATTTATGACAACAATTAAGTTACTTTTTTAAAAAATAAAAAATAATTTGGTAACTACCTTTGTAAAAATAACTGATTAGCTTAATCATATCCATGCATGCATGCACGCGCACACCCCATTACTTTTTTACTTTCTATCTTCATATTTCTCTCTCTCATCTTTCTCTTTCTCATATCTCATCGCAATGGATGGTCCATATCAAAGGCGGCTCCACATGATGGACGGTCCATATCAAATATGAGGCCCACACGATGGACAGTCGACATGGAAGATGGGCCCACATAATGGCAGTCCGCATCCAAAAGCATGCTTTGAAGGTGGGGCCCACATGATGGATGGTCCACATCAAAGGTGGGTTCCACACGATGGTCGGTGGACATTGAAGGTGGGCCCATATGATGGATGACCCACATCAAGATAAACCCCACATAATGGATGGTCCACATCAAAGGCCATCCCTTGATGATGAATGGCCCAGCTTCCTCTACTTGAAGAACCATATTCCTACTTTAATTAAAGCTTTCTATTTGGATCTTATTTATATATAATAATACAGGCATATAAAACAACTTTTTCCACTTCATTTTTAGTCCAAACTGTATTAAGCCCAAGCTCTAATTTTTGTTGTTACGACTCATTTGATCCAATTTAATTTGACCATCTATTTGCAGACTGAACTCGAGCAAGAGGCCACATCCACTGTAAAGTTAACATAACATGATGTGTGGGCCCATCGTGATGTGTGAATAACACCAAATCCTTTTATCACGGTGTGCTCTCGTATTCTCCTTGGTGCCAAAAAAAATCAGGCCCATTTAAAACTCAGGTGTTCCATACCATGATTTTACATGCCTAAAACCTCTAACATCAGTCTGGCCCACCTGAGTTTTGGAATGGCATGAGTGCATCTTATCAATGGATTGGATGGCATATACAAAGCACAGTGGACGCCAAAAGTAATATGAAAGTTTTATAACGGTGCATTCCTCATTCCATCCGTTCTCTTGCGGCGTGGCTCACTTGAGCATTGGATCGGACTGATTTTTGGGTGGCAAGGAGAACATGAGGGTGTTCATATGATGGATGGATTAGATCTTATGTATACACCCGGTAGGCCCCAGATCACCTTGTAGGAGATTTCCTGTGGATATGACCCCTTGGAGTAAAACCCAAAACACTTTTGGGTACCGTTCAGGAAAATAATAACCGTCTAATTTCAATAGGAGAAAATTGCATCAATTGGGAAATTAGCCTGGTCCGATAACGACACTTCTTGAGCAGAGGTCCATATGGTTCCGTGTTGCTTGGATATGTGCCACATGGACGGTGGATGGGAAGATTAGTAGAGCTGAACGCGAACCGCTCGGTTACTTGCTTGGTTCATCCTGGATAAGCGCGACTTGGCTCAATTCCAAGTTAGGTTCCGACAAGTGAAACACACACACGCATATATATAAATCCCACCGCGATGCGTGTCGAAACATCTACCCCATCAGTCAGATGTACCATGTACAAAAGTGGAGAGGGGTTACCCTCCCATTAAAACATTCATAATCATTTGCTGGGCCCACTGAGACGTGGTTCACAAATCCAGCCCATTCATTATGTATGTCCCACTTAGATGAGGGGCCAGACCAAGTTTCAGATGCATCCAAGTTTAAGGTGAGCCCCACCAAGTGCTTTTATATGTTTTAGACATGTCTTTACATGATTTTAGATAGTATGGCCCACCTAAGTACTGTATACCGCTGATTTTTGGGATATCACATAATTTAAAGGGGTCCCATCAAATGCACGAACGTTAATGTTCAATACGCATCACGATGGGGTCCACATAGCTCGACCTCGTGGGAAGTTTCTATGCGGTCGACCTCATGGATATGCGGTAGACCTTATGGGAACTTCCCATGAGGTCGAGCTGTGTGGGCCCTACCCTGATGCGTGCCAAACACCTACCCCATTAGTCAGATGCGCCATTCCATGGTGGGCCTCGGTCTTAAAATTCAAGTCAATCCATGACTTGTGTGGGCCACACCACATACATAACTTGAGAGTTTGCCCTCCCATGGGCCACACCACATACATAACTTGAGAGTTTGCCCTCCCATTAAAACATTCCCCCCCCCCCCCCACATGATCTATATATATATATAGATGGGCTGGATTTGTGAACCACATCTCAGCGGGCCAACAAATGATTATGAATGTTTTAATGAGAGGGTAACTCCTCACTACTTTTGTATGTGGTGTGGCCCACAAAAGTCATGGATTGACTTGATTTTTGAGAATAGTGCATCTGACTTATGGGGGTAGATGTTCAACAGGCATCATGGTTGGCCAACATAGCTTGACCTCATGGGAAGTGGGAAGCTGTGTGGGTCCCCCGTGCTATATGTTGAATATCCACCTCATTAGTTAGATGCACCATTACATTTTGGACCATGGGCTTAAAAAACAAGTCAATCCATGACTTGGGTCAACCCACCGGATACAAAAGTTGAGATGGGTTACCCTCCCATTAAAACATTCATAATCATATTTTGGGCCCATTGAGATGTAGTTCACAAATCCAGACCATCTATTGTGTGTGTCCCACTTAGATGAAGGGTCATAGAAAGTTTCATCAGTATTCAAAACTCATGTGGACCCTAACAAGTGCTTTTATATGTTTTATGCATGTATTCACATAATTTTAGATGGTATGGCTCACCTGAGTTTCATATACAACTGATTTTTAAGATATCCAATAACCTAAATGAGACTCATCAAATGCACGGTGTCAATGTTTGACACACATCACGGTGGGGCCCACACAGCTCAACCTCATACGAAGTTCCCATGGTTTCACACTTAACTTGAAAGCTTGAACTCGAATTGACTAGTAAGGCTCGAGGACTGGGCCAGCCAAACTCTAGATGGAATAGGCTGCGAGCCGAACCAAGCAGCTTTTCCAATCTTAACACGGTTTAGCTCGTTTACAGCTCTATATTTAATGATGAGAGAAACATGGCCGTGTGAGATGAGCCCCGTCGGTGTTGACCAAGAACGAAAGGTGTCCCATCATTGTGGTTTCCATCCATAAAGGCCTCTACGTCCACCGGATGGATGGTCTGATTTGCTGGTCGTCACACCGTAAAAAACCAACTTGCATTTGTGTGCACCCACACCACGTACATGCATGAATGAACACTTCTGCTCCGGACAGTCCGGCTGCACACCATAAAATCTGGGCCCCATCTGACGTGGAACCATTGCTGGCCTTAAAAATGTACAGTTGAAAATTAAAAAAATATATATTTAACGTCATAAGTCCTTTAAGATTGTACTCTCAATTTGCAGCTATGAGCCATCCACTGTGGGGCCCACCAACAGAATAGTATACAAGCGTGGCATGTGTTGGGTTCGGATACGTGGTCATCTGAAACGATATTATAGTCCGCCAGCTTAGGGCTCTCGTTTGGTTCTACATTAATGTAAGCGGATTGTGGTACTAACTCAGAGTTTACTGAATAAACTCTGTGGGCCCACCTCAATGTGTCTTATCTACGCCATCCATCCATTTTACCATTTCGAAAATGAAGCATATCCAAAGCTCAAGTGGGACCACCGCTATAAGAAACGGTGTGAATTGAATGCCCACTGTTGAAAACTTCTCAGGGGATACAATTTTTGGATCAAACTGATTTTTTTTTTTCATTCAAATATGTGTGATCTTATAACATCACTGTGGGCTTTAGTAAGGTTTCGATAGTGGAGGTCATTATCCCCATTGTTTCTTGTCGAGCAGGCCACTTGAGCTTTAGATATGCTTTATTTTTGAGCTTATGCCCTAATAAAATGAGTTGGCAAAACATTTGGATGCATGGATAAAACACATATATTCTTAGGGGGCCCGTGAGTGTTTACTCAGTACACAATCCTCTTCCCACATTAATATCCTTCCATTCAAAATCTACACTAAATTGGCTTTGGTGGTTATTTCTTAAGAAATGAGTTATATTTTTATCCTTTTTCACACCTGCCAGCTGGGCACTTTATGTGAGATCTTAATAGTTCAATGTTAGGTGAGGACAACATGTCGGCCAGTTAGGAGCATGTTCGTAAGATGAGTTACCTGAGAAGAGGAGGTTTTGATGAATGAGCGTGGAGCTGGAACAGGTTGAAAGCTTTAAAAGAGCAAAGAAAAAGCTTTAAAAGGATGTCATTGGAAGTAGTAAACAAAGATTTGGGTGTTAATAGATTGGAAGTTACTTTATATAAACAACTTATGCCTCAAATAACTTATCTTAGTTTTTAATTATTTACTAGATAAGTATGTTTGGTAAACGACACACTTATAAAGTATGTTCACTTTTGAGGATTATACAAGCATTTATATCTTAATTTTGCTTGGTCCACTCTTAATATCCATCGTCCATTATGTTGGCTAGCCTTTGATGTAGACCATCATCATGTTGGGCCTACCTTGGCCTTGTCTTCAATGTGAACTGTCTATCGTGTGGGGCCAATCTTTAATGTGGACCATCTACCTTACAAGGCTATCCATCATATGGAGCCACCTTGGATGTGGGCCGTTCATGATCATGTCAAGCATTGGATGTGGGTCGTCCATCATGTCGAACATTGGGTGTGGACCATCCGTCATGTAAGGCCCAACTTCGAAGTGAGTCATCTATTAGGTGGGGCTACCTTGGATGTGAGCCATTCATCATTAGGGGTTGACCTTCGATGTCAATCATCCTCACGTGGGGCCCACCTTAACATGGATCATACATCATGCATGGCCCACCATCAATGTTAGTGTCCATCATGTGGGGCACACCTTCAATATCCACAACCCATCACGTTAAGCACACCTTCAATATCTGCTACCCATCACATGGATAATCCATGTGGGCTTCACCTTCAATGTGGATTATCCATTATGTGGGCCTTGTTCACAACCCCAAGCGTAGGATCGAGATGTAGTAATAACTTGGTAAGACCGAGGTCAAATTCATGAGAACTAAACTTATATGTATTCTGAAAATAACTAGAACTAGAACTAGAAAAAGATCTAAATTGAAATCTGAATAATTGAGAGTAATGGTGAATAATGTTGATTAAAACTTATGAATTTAAATGTGGAAACTAGGGTGCTAAGGATCTAATTGTAGCTATCAAGATGCTACCTTATTTGATTTAAAAAACACAATTGGAATTGGAGTCCTATCCTATCAAATTGGAAGATGAAACAATTTAAATCAAATATGAACTTTTTATTAATCTAATTCTCAATGTAGGAGAATTGTGATGATTGGAAGGAACTTCATCCCCCTACCATGCCCAGGAGACGATGGTGAACAACAGGATTTACCAATCTTACAATCTCAAAATGAGAAAAGAAGATATCAAAACCTATCACAACATTTATTGTAATTTGAGTCACAATAAATTATAGAAAACTAACAATATTTCTTTAATATCAAACTATAAATCAATGAGGTTCAATAAGAATAAGAATCAAAGCAAGGTAATTATCCAAACACACTACAAGCTTTACCTCTTAGCCCTAGCTAAGAGGTTTAGCCAACTATACACATGATTGAAACTAAATCTCTGAAACAAAGCATAAAAAATAAACTAGGGAAGAAGAAAAACTCTTTGGTGGCTGCTCCACTCTTATGTATGTTCCTTGAGACTTTTTTAAACCCTAAAAGATGCTTTGGAGTATTCTAGGGAGTCCTATTTATAGTTATGGAACTCCAACTTTCGCACCGAGTTGGAAAAATCTAGAAACTGCTTCAAATTTACGCATTCTGCGCAGTTTTTCAAAATAGATTAAGAGTTTAAACCGGTTCAAATTTACGCACTCTATGCAGTTTTTTAAAATAGACTCAAAATTTCAGAATATGCTTTTTAAGGACAATTTCAGGAATATGTTTGTTTTGAGGACAATTTCAAGATTTATTTTCTTCACTTCAAATTTTTTATTCTCTTCATTCCTCACTTGACTTTTTTAGATATTTGGCATATGAATTCTTCATTAATGACTTCAAAATCTCCAACTCTTCATTTAGTAATCTTTTGAGCATAAATCTTCCTCTTAACATCAATTTCAACTTATGCTATCGAAATTACTTCACACATGAAAGCATGCATAATTAAATCGATTAAGCACTATCATGTTTATAAAATCAATGTATAAATAGGAGCAAATATGCAATATTTCAAACTCAATAGGCCTCACCTTAGATGTGGGCCATTCATCATTAGTGGGCGACCTTTGAAATGGATCATCTATTATATGGGCGCATGTTAATATGAGTAATCTATCATGTAAAGCCCGCCATTGATGTGGGGGCCCTACCATTGATGTGGACCATCCTTCATGTGGGGCCTCCTTTGATATGGACCATCCATCACATGTAGAGGAAAAAGGGAGAGTGATAAGTAGAAAAGTAAAACTTAAAAAGCACCAAAAAATAAAATAATAATTATAGGGATAAAATCTTTCATCACATAAGTTACTCTTACACAACACAGGTGCTTACTGAACTAACTTTAAGTTAAAAAAGTAACTTGTTACCTTATATAAATTAAAAAAGTTATTTATGGGAGAATATTTGTAACAATCCAAATTCAAGTAGCCAGTTATACACACTGGTTGAGTCACAAATCTACCTCATAAGAAACACCATGAAAACTTGGGCACTGTAAATTGGAATATTATCACTAGAATTCATGATAGAAAAGTTGAATTTCGAGAATAAATTTATTTTTAAAGTAAATTGTAACACTTCGAACTTTTTAATACCCAAGTATTAAAAGTCCTCGAGTGTTACCATAATAAATTGATTTAATTTATATGTACGTAAGGACACATAATCTACATGCCCATCAATCTAGCTTTCACAATTCACCTATAGTCTAGCCTAAATTTAACTGTTGGAAGTAATCTTCATCTATACATCAAGTTATCCAACCATTGATTTTTAAGATGTATCATCACATCATTGTGAAATAAACTATGGACACGATCAAAGCCTTTAAACCCAATCACCAACAAATCTAAACTTTAGATTATGGTCATGATACATAGATAAAATTTTATACAATCCTGATACATAGATAAACATTTTATACTATTGAAATCCAATTCTAATGGGTATAAATACACCATTAGATCATTCATAACTTTCTATAGTGCATATGTTTACACTCGACAATGAACCCTAGGAACCTACTTTTAGGAACCCGGTTGTGATGAAATTTTAGAAAATGGCTATTCAATCCAATTTAGCGGTATACTATCAATTTTAGAACCTAACTCATAAGATCCACTGCCCATAAAATTTTGCATCATATCTACTAGATGATCTGTCCGAAAATCACACAATAACCCACTTTACGATCTATAGACAATTCTTGACGAATTTAACGGTTTGAATTTTAGATTAGAACATGTCTGGATCTAATTCCAAAGTTCCTAGAACATTGAGAGGAATCCTACATCATCTATAGTTTCTAAAACTAAAGATTAGAACAATAGTCATATGTATATAATACTTTATACACTTTCATCCTAACAAAATACTATCTAACCATTGATATGGGAGACCACTCGAATATCTACTCCCGGACACCCTTAAGGATCGTTTGGCACCAATCCCTTGGTATGTTTGGCACCATAAAGTAACTGGGGGTTTTAAATCCAAGGGATTTCAAATCCCCTCTAAGAGGGGATTTGAAATACAAGGTAGAAGCTTGGGTTATATATAAATAATAATAATAAAAAAATCCATCCAAGAATTGCATGTGTAACATGTGTGTCACTAGATTGCTAATCTATTGGGCACATGACCCACTATAATTACTTTAATAGGATAATCTACATCATCCAAACGTCCCAAAAAAAAAAAAAAAATTTTAATTATCAACTGCATCGTTATATTTACTTTAATAGGATAATTTGCATCGTCCAAACATTGTCTATGTAAATCAATAGTTAAAAATCGTTGGTTAGTCACTCGGATGTGATCCTGTGCTTGTGTCCCATTTGAGACTTGGAATTTCATTATTTTCAGCCAAAGTATATATTTCAAAGGGCTTATTAAAAACATTGTGTCAAGTATTATATTAAAGTTGATTTAGTAATTAAATTAAAACCCCTGTAAATATACTATGCATGGCTACTTTTGAATTACAGAGGATTTTGAATCCAAGATGCCAAACACAACGGGAGGATCCCAAATCCGGCGGGGTTCCAAATCCACGCTCCCAAACAAGCCCGTAGGGAACTTTAAATCCATTGATCAATTATTTAAAAACAATTTGACCTTTGAAGTTTAAGATCAACTTACACAATTCAAACTAGACGATTTAAGATTAATTTTCAATGATCAAAATGGATCATCGGCGGACTGTGCTGCATAACATGACCAATGAAGAAGATTTGCATGGCTTGTGGAGGCCCACATAGGTTAACTCGACCTTCGGACCGTCAACATGTGTATGTGTGTGTGTGTGTGTGTGTGTGTGACCGAAACTTGAACAACACTGGGCGCAGACTCCTCCCAACAGATTTTTCTCTAACAAATTCTTTGGAAAAACTCGTTTTACTCACGATCTGGAGTCTTTTCAACAAATCATAACCGTCCATCTTCTAGTGATCCAAAATGTCCATCATGCTGGACCCCGGCATGTTTTCCTTGGTAAAAAATTTCCCACTTTGTTTCCTATCAATCTTCCCACTTGTTTCCTTTGTTTTGTAGTAAGAGACAACAAGTTTGGCACATTGTATTACATGAAGGGGCGTTCATGTATGGAAGAGCTAAATGCTACAACCAAAAGCACATTGACGAACTTATGACATAAATGTAACACCCCAAAAACTGACAGAGCTAAATGCTACAACCAAAAGCACATTGACGAACTTATATCATAAGTGTAACACCCCAAAAACTGATACCCGAGTATTGTTAACTCATGTCTTGAAATCGAGGGGTGTTAACTAATTAATTTGCAAATGTTCCTTACAACACCATATTTTGTTTTATACTTTTTGCAAATCACATTCACTTGGTATGCCTGAAACAAAAGAGAGATAAATTGAACTGGCAATTAGAGTCCAAATATTATATAATCAACTCAAATCCTAAAATATTCACCCATCTGTGAACTTATTTCAATTTGAAATAAAATATTATATTTCAGAATTTTGCTAAAATGAAAACTATATAAGTATTATTTCAGCTTGAGAAACTCTATAGCATAGCGCTCCTCTAGACCTATATCACCTATTGTTGTTTTTTGATATTGAAATTGTGAGCGGCCATCTCAGTAAGAAATGTTGGAATATTTGGTTGAATTAAATAGACTTTAAAATCGAGAACCAAAAAAGAAAATAAAAGTTTTGAGAAAAAAAAGAACTTATTGTATTGAGTCAAGGCGTGACTGAGTCACTCGGCTTGAAATCGAATTTGCTCCCCTTGGACAACGTCCCAAGTGCAACAGGTTTCCAGAGCAATCGACCTCCAGGATACAACGACTATGACCCGGTCCCAGCGGTGCACTCACTGTACACGGGCTCGAACCACTTGCAGTTTAATCTGAAAGTGCTGAGTTGACTCAGCGATGAACTCAGTAATAAAATGCTTAAAATTCGTATTAGAGAGAGTTTTATAAAATAGAGTATTTTTCGTATTTAGAAACTGGAATCGGAAGTCTTTATATAGACTCCGAAGTGGTGTATAAACACCCTTTACAAAAGGTTAGGTCCGTTGGGTTTAAACCCAATAGATGCGACCAACCGGAAGGGATGCATTTCTCTGGTTTAAAACGAAAAGGTGCAAGTGCGAGTACACTCTCGCAAATAAAGTCCCGCGAGTACCCATACACACATACCCACGCGAGTATACTCACACCGCACCCGCACCCGCACCCGTGCCCACGCCCACGCCCAGCCCAGCCCGTCCCATCCTGTAGCGTCGCGCACGCGCACGCGCACACGCATACAGACACGGACACAGACTCGGCTAGGCTCAGCACGGCACGGCACGGCTCGGCTCGGCGCGCGCGCGTGTGTGGTCAATGGCATAGATTAGAGCTATGGCATAGCCCTCCCACAGGACCAAATTCACATGCCCCCTGAAAGGGGCACAAGTCCTAGGCAAAAAGACTATCTTATATACAAGATAGTTTACTTTGTCAAATCCGATGTGGGACAAAACCCACAACACAAAAGTACCACAACTTTTCAAATGTGGAGGAAAATCACAGAAAATTTGAAAATTTAAATTTAATAATATTTTAAAACAAAATATAAGAATCCCCCACATGTTTTAAAATAAAACTCTTTCGGATTAAAGTGTAATAGTTGTGCAATGGTGCCAGTGTCACCATAGACTTGAACCGACATTAGAGTAAGCAAGACATGTCTACAGGAATCAGGTGACACCATAGTCTTGAACCTGAATCCTTTTAATGTAGATCACAAGTACATGCCACTCACACAACTTTTTCTCTGCAAGTGATTCTGCGGTTTGGTACGTTTCGGCCATACACCATTACCTGGATTTCATGAGTGCTTTAGAGAATTCGCCTAGATTCTCATAGGAAGCGGCCTCCACCTCCACACCCATATAGGTGAATTCCATCAAGTGTATGCAACAACTGTATACACCACCAAATATATGGCTATGGATTCATTAAGAGTTCTAACAACTCATCCTTCTTCGTTGCTGCTCACACTGTACACCATAGAAGAGGCTCATACAACTCAGTGTAATCATCTACCTCGTGTCTTGTTGTTTACCCATTGAACCTATCTCATGGGATCTCCACTTGTATAGGTTGGGTTGCCGATACTGGCAACTCATATATTAGGCTTAGCCCCATTCCCTTCGATGTATCATTGACTAACCTTTTAGATAGTCATTTAGTCAGAGGATCTGCTAGATTCTTTTCTGACCTCACAAAGTTAATAGCTATGACTCCATCATGCAACATGTGTTTCACCATGTTGTGTCTGAGTCTAATATGCCTGCTCTTTTCATTATATATTTTACTTTTTGCTTTCGCTATAGCTGCTTGACAGTCACAATGAATAGACACGGCCGATACAGACTTTGGCTACAATGATATATCAGCTAAGAGATTTCTAAGCCACTCGGCTTCTGATTCAGCCTTTTCTAAGGCAATAAACTCGGATTTCATAGTAGACTGAGCGATACATGTCTGCTTGGTAGACTTCCAAGATACCGCTCCTCCACCCAAAGCGAAGACATATCCACTTGTAGACTTTGTCTCATCAGAATCACTGATCCAGTTAGCATCACTATATCCTTCTAATACAGTAGGATAACCATTATAATGTAAACCATAGGCCATACTGCTTTTTAGGTATCTCAAAATCCTAGACAAGGCATTCCAATGCTCTTTTCCAGGGTTATGTGTATATCTATTTAGCCTTCCTACTGCAAAAGCTATGTCCGGTCTAGTGCAGTTTGTTAGATACATGAGGCTACCAATTATTCTGGAATACTCCAATTGAGACACACTATTTTCTTTATTTTTCATGAGAGTCACACTATAATCATAAGGAGTACTGACAGGTAAACAGTCAAAATGGTTAAACTTTCTCAATATCTTCTCAATGTAATGAGATTGTGATAATATAATAACACCATTTTTCCTGGTTACTTCAATACCCAAGATTACACTAGCCTCTCCTAAGTCTTTCATGTCAAACTTAGATGACAAGAATTTCTTAGTTGAATTAGCTAATTTAATATTAGTTCTAAAAATAAGCATGTCATCAACATAAAGGCATATAATAACATAATCATTTTTAGAAATTTTACTATATACACATCTATCTACATCATTTATATGATAACCATTTCATTTTAAAACACCATCAAATTTTTCATGCCATTGTTTAGGAGCTTGTTTTATACCATATAGTGATTTAACTAGTCTACATACTTTATTTTCTTTACCTGATATCTTATAACCCTCAGGTTGCTATATATATATATATTTCTTCTTCTAGGTCTCCATTTAGGAAAGCCGTCTTAACGTCCATCTGATGTACCACCAGTTTATATATGGAGGCTATCGCTATTAAAACCCTGATTGATGTAATTTTAGTTACAGGGGAATATGTATTAAAGTAATCTATTCCTTCCTTTTATTTAAAGCCTTTTGCTACCAACCTAGCCTTAAACTTATCAATAGTTCCATCTGGTTTTAGTTTCTTTCTAAACACCTATTTACAACCTATTGGTTTGTTTCCAGGTGGTAGGTCTACAAGTTCCCAAGTATTATTAGATATTATAGATTCCAACTCATCATTTATTGCTTCCTTCCAAAAGGTTGCATCTGGAGAATTAATAGCTTCTGTATAGGTTGTAGGATCATCTTCTACTAAGAATGTGAAAAAACCATCTCCTAGGTTAGTTTCTCTTCTAACCCTAGTACTTTTTCTTGGTTGTATCTCTTCTACTACTTTCTCGTAAACATTTTTACTAGTAGACGCAATATCTGATTCATTGACTTCCTCTATTCCTATAGATTTAGATTTCATAGGGAATACATTCTCAAAGAACTTTGCATCCCTAGCTTCTATAATTGTATTAGGATCTAGAATATTGTCCTTAGTTTTTAAAACTAGAAACCTGTAGGCTGCACTGTTTTGTGCGTAACCTATAAATACACAGTCAGTCGGTTTAGGACCTAATTTTTTTCTTAGTTTTAGACAATCCTACTTTAGTAAGACACCCCCACACTTTAATATATTTGTAACCAGGAACATGATTCTTCCAAAGTTCATAAGGTGTTTGTTCAGAAGATTTAGAAAGAATCCTATTTAGGATATAACAAGCAGATAGAATTGCTTCTCCCTACATATTTGAGGGTAAGCCCGAACTGTTTAACATGGCATTCATCATCTCTTTTATGGTTCTATTCTTACGTTCTGCTATTCCATTCTGTTCTGGTGTATAAGGAGCTGTAGTTTCGTGAACTATTCCATTCTTTTCACATAATTCTCTACATTGAGAAGATTCATATTCTCCTCCTCTATCTGTTCTAAGTCTTTTAATTTTTATATTTAACTGATTTTCAACTTCAATTTTGTATTTAGAAAAAACATCTAAAGCTTCATCTTTGTTTCTTAATAGATAGACTCTAGTGAACCTAGAGTAATCATCTACAAAAGTTATGTAATATCTTTTTCCATCTCTAGACATGTGATTTCTAAAATCACCTAAGTCACTGTGTATTAACTCTAATAGAACAGATGATCTTTCTATTCGTTCAAAGGGTTTTCTAATAAATTTTGATTCTACACATGTTTCACATTTTCTGAATTCTTCATTAGATATATTAGGTAATAAACCTAATCTTTTCATTTTCTTCAAAGATACTTTATTCACATGACCTAATCTACTATGCCATAGATAAAAAGGTTCAACAATATAAACAGAACTAGATGCCTTTCCATTCTTGGTCATTACAAGCTTATCTGAATCAAATACTAACTTAACACCAGCCTTATTGAGGAGCGAACCAGAGACCAAGTTTCGTCTAATGTCGGGCACATGTAGGACTTCATTCAACATTAGAGTTTTTCCAAAAGTGAGTTTCAGAAGTACTTTCCCTTTCCCTACAACTGGAGATGTTCTAGCATTACCCATGAACACCTGTTCGTCATCTCCTGATACTTGGTAGAAGGTAAACATGCTACGATCCTTGCACACGTGCCTAGTTGCACCAGTGTCTAGTACCCATTCCAAGTTGTTTACCAGGAAGACTTCTGACACCACAACTACTACCATGTCAGACTCATTGCTTGTTTCTGTAAGATTAGCCTGCGGCTTATCTTTATTTTTCTTAAGCCTGCAGGTTTTAATATGATGCCCAGGCTTTCCACAGTTGTAGCAGTTTCCCTTTTTCTTGAATTGATTGTTTGTATTCTTCTTTTTGAGCCTGCATTTATTTGCGTAATGTCCAGGTTTGCCACAGTTATGACAGTTGCCCTTTTTCTTATTATTTGCCCGACTTGATTATACAAGATTTGCCTTTGAATCTATCTCATTTCCATTTTCTTTTTGGTCCCTGATTCTATTGGCATCCTCTATTCGTATATGTACGATAATGATTTCCAAAGAAACACCGTTCTTTCTATGTTTCATTTTATTCTTATATTCTTTCCAGGAGGGCGGTAACTTTTCTATTAGTGCTCCTGAAAGAAACACTTCATCCAACTTAATTCATTCTATAGATAGTTTGTGAACTAAACTTTGAAAATCGTGAATCTGATTTGTGACAGGTTTATTATCTGTCATTTCATAATGACGGAAATTAGCAATTGCATGTTTCTTAGCGCCTGCATCTTCCAAAATGTATTTCTTTTCTAAAGCAGTCCATATGTCTTTAGCAGACACGTAAGAAGCATACACATCATATAGATCGTTGGATAAAGAGTTTAGAATATAATTTTTACAATTATTTTCATCTGTTACTTCAGTTTGATTTGCTGGATCTATAGTAAATGATTCAGATAATATGTATGAAACTTTTAGGGTGGTCAAAGCGAACATCAGTTTCTGTTTCCACCATTTAAAGTATTGTCCAGCGAACGGTTTGATTTTGGCTAACTCAGCAGAAACATTTACAGTTACTGTAGCCATAGTCTATATAATTCAACAATTCGATTTCAAGATTGTTGGAATATTTGGTTGAATTAAATAGACTTTAAAATCGAGAACCAAAAAAGAAAATAAAAGTTTTGAAAAAAAAGAACTTATTGTATTAAGTCGAGGCGTGATTGAGTCACTCGGGTTGAAATGAATTTGCTCCCCTTGGACAGCGTCCCAAGTGCAACAGGTTTTCAGAGCAATCGACCTCTAGGATACAATGACTATGACCCGGTCCCAGCGGTGCACTCACTGTACACGGGCTCGAACCACTTGCAGTTTAATCCGAAAGTGCTGAGTTGACTCAGCGATGAACTCAGTAATAAAATGCTTAAAAATCCTATCAGAGAGAGTTTTATAAAATAGAGTATTTTTCGTATTTAGAAACTAGAATCGGAAGTCTTTATATAGACTCCGAAGTGGTGTATAAACACCCTTTACAAAAGGTTAGGTTCATTGGGTTTAAAACCAATAGATGCGACCAACCGGAAGGGATGCATCTCTCTGGTTTAAAACGAAAAGGCGCAAGTGCGAGTACACTCTCGCAAATAAAGTCCCGCGAGTACCCATACACACACACCCACGCGAGTACACTCATACCGCACCCGCGCCCATGCCCACGCCATGCCCAGCCCAGCCCGTCCCGTCGCGTCGCGCACGCGCACACGCACACGCACACGGACTCGGCTCGGCACGACACAGCACGGCACGACACGGCACAGCATGGCTCGGCTCGGCGCACGCGAGTGCGTGTGCGGTCAATGACATATATTAGAGCTATTGGCATACCCCCCCCACAGGACCAAATTCACATGCCCCTTGAAAGGGGCACAAGCCCTAGGCAAAAAGACTATCTTATATACAAGATAGTTTACTTTGTCAAATCTGATGCGGGACAAAACCCACAACACAAAAGTACCATAACTTTTCAAATGTGGAGGGAAATCATCGAAAATTTGAAAATTTAAATTTAATAAATTTTAAAACAAAATATAACAAGAAATACCCCCCATAATTACCATCCATCATAATGGTCAAGCATAAGCATAGTTCACAAATGATACATATAACACAATAAACAGTTCAAAATTTCAATCTTATTTATTCTCGTACACATGTAAAGATGCATATGTGGTGAAAAACATAACTCAAGTACTCCACTTATTTAATGGTGAGTGGTTCACACACGAGGATACACCACCCAAGTATTTATATTTTGTACATATACATAAATTAAATAAAATCAGACCTTCCAAATTCAAAATTCATTGCAGATAGGTCACCATCTGAAAAGCAGATTGATTGAACGTACGGTTCCAACCTGTGCTGCCCGAATACCAAACTTTTTCTAAAGAAAAAGACTTGGAACAGAAGTGCTGGGATACGGTACAAACACATGCATCATACAATATTAAATGTGGCAAGGATGATTAATCAGGTGTGGTCAACCATCTACTCGGCCATGTTATAGATATATAAGTCTTCAACAACAACACCTGTCACATTGAATGATTCATCTTTTAATTTCAACCGTCTCTCTAATACAATAGATTAGATCAATAGAGTCATGCCGTCCATCTGTAAATTAAAAAAATAAAAAAAATGAAGGATTTCATTGATGTGGGAAAATTACAGTATTGAACTTCGGGAGGGGGTTACCCGCCTATCATGTGCTATAGAAATCTGTTTTTTTTTTTTTTTTCTAACTAAACCCAGCCCCGTTTTGTCGAGACAATAGGGACCTCTCGCTAGAGTAGGGAGATCAGAGGGGGCCGAATAAAGGATGGAGTTTTGCGTCGCACTACCTTGCCTAGCTAAGCAATTAGCCGGTCCATTGGCCTCTCTAGGAATGAGGGCAAGGGAAAAAGAACCGGAAAGAAGGAGCTTGGTGATTCTGTCCTTCCAATATTTTCATTTCCAATCCACAGAGGACTTCCTAAGGATGCAATCAACAACCCATCTCGAGTCAGATTCGACGAGGACAGGAGAGAGGGCAAGAAGGACGCATAGCTTCATCCCGTCATGAAGAACCCACATTTTCGCCCTGTTGTTGGAGGTAACGTCGTAACCCTTGGAGAAAACGAATATCATATGGCCGTTCTGATTTCTGTAGATGCCGCACCCCCGGCAGACCCCGGATTTCGGATGGCGGACCCGTCAAACATTGAGCTTGAACCAGCCAGTGGGTGGTTTTTGCCACCTAACGACCTCACAAATAGCAGGAAAGGTGGTAGTTGCAGCTGGGGGGGGGGGAGGCCGGGAGGGGAGGGTTCACGAGGCCGGGTTTGTGCCGAGTAGCACAGTTGCCCAGCTACCAGTAGGTGCTACGAAAAACACATTGAGCTGAGACATTCAAACCATCAAAGTGGGAGTTGTTTCTGGCCTTCCAGATCTCCCAAAGCATGAAGGGCGGGGCAAGCCGAAAGACCGAGGAAGGACAGCTGCGCAGACGAGGAAACCTCCATCACGAGGTTAACGGGTCCTGAATGGAAGTGTGGGGAACTGTGGACACTTTCAACAGGTCAGCAACACGGTTCTAGATTTCCTTCGCCAGATACCCGTGCAGGAACAAATGCGATAACGATTCAGGAAGTGGGAAGGAAGAGAAAGACCGCCCCAACTCACAACATTCATACTTCGAAGGCAGAGAGATCCCTTTGCATTGCACGTTTCCGTCAATGGGTAGTGCATTCATGAGCACCCTCCAAAGGAAAACAGAGATTTTGGGGGGAAGCAAGGGGTGCCAAACCCACTTAGCCCAGGCCCATCGCTGACTGTGCGACCTAACCACACCCCACCCAGATTTGACAGAAAATTGCCCCACTGGGCCAAGGGCCAGATGCAAGTATCATCGCCGTAGGAAGTGCAGAAACCTTCATGTTCGATGTGGGCCCGAATTCAGGCTGGAAGAGCCACAGGCGCGTCCAGCCTCAGCCCGTTGGCATCTATGAAATCAGCCACCACCAGGTGCCGAACATCTGGCGAGATTTGAATAGAAGGAATGTCCTGCAGAGTTTGAACGGGAAAAAAGCTTTGAATGGTTGATACAATACGAAAATATTGTAGTATGTCTCCTATAATACACATTAGTGGACGGTTGAAAATGTGGAGATGATAAACAAACTCATAAGAGTTAGAATCTTTCATTAAATCTCATTTTGGAGTGCTTATCTTTAAAGAACAATGGTTCCACAACCATTTAATCTGGGTTAATGCATGCATTTCCTTGTGCCTGGAGGACGCGACTTAGTTGGTTGGGTCCTTACTCTTGCTCGGGTGGTAGACTCTCAGGAGTTTCAACTCCCGGTCAAGGGTTCGAGTTCCTATAGGTGGTGAAATTCCACTAGCGTGAGTGTGAGTGTGGGGTGTGTGTGCATGTGTTAAAAAAAATAAAAAAAAAAAGAAAAAGAAAAAAGGAAAAAAGCAATGTGGTTGGGACCCTGACTGTGGGGTCCACTTCTATGCATTGATATACAATGTTGTCCATCCGTTTCGCCAGCTCATTTAGGCCATGGTCTCAAAAATAAAGTAGATTAAAATCTCAGGTGAACCCTACCACAATAAATAAGGGTGATTTACCGTTGAAAACTTTTTGTAGGCCATGAAAGTTTTGGATCAAGGTGATATATATCATGTGTTCTCACCTTCCAAAATACACAGATGGAACAATTCTAGCTCTAATCCATAGACTTTTTTTTTTTTTTTGGAAATCTGGTCATTGGATGATTCTTTTAGATAGGGCCTGAGTAGTAAAAAAATTAAATGAGAAGCCATTTTTGATAGATTTAAACCATTAATCAGGTGGCCCACCATCTAAAATAGTAACATCCTTCACGTCCCTCATCCAGCATATAAGGTGAGTCAGATGTTATTGGGAAAATTGGACGGTTACAACTGATCACGGGTGGTTTGATCTTTTTGAAAAATATGGTAATGAATGTAGCACAAGCAAACTTGATGGGTAAAATAAAGGCCAACACGACTGTTGACTTTTAAAATTTAAATAATATTATTATTTATTTTTATTTTGGGTGGTTTTATTTAATTAAGAAAAAAAAAAGTTGGTGGCTTTCATAAGAAAACATCATCATCATAGTCTGGCAGTTACCTCACGGTCCACACACTCTCTCTCTCTCGATATATATATATATATATATATATATATATATATATATATATATATATATATATATATATATATATATATGTGTGTGTGTGTGTATGGGAAAAGGTACTATGCGCTCGAGCGTAAAGCGGTCTCCGTGAGGTCGAGCTGGGGTGGGCCCCACCGTGATGCCGTTCGAAAATCTACCCCCTCAGTCAGATGCAACATCCCTGGACGGGCCCACACGGCTGAAAATCACCTCAATCCATGACTTTTTGGGGCCACACCACGTACAGAAGTGGAGACGGGCCGTGTACCATTGAAGCATTCAAAACCAGTATTGGGGGCCTTTCGAGAGGTTTTTTCATGATCAAAAGCGTCCATCATGTGTGTCCCACTTGAATTTAATTTAGAATACTTTTTAGGTAGTATCCACATCTTAGGTGGGGCCCACCAAGTGCTTTTACATGTTTTCGTGTGTATACTTATGTTTTCAGAAGGTATGGCCCACCTGAGTTCCGTGGATGGTAGATTTCCAGCCGTATGGGTCCCACTTGGAGTGGTGCATCTGGTGGACGGTGTGGATCTTAGAAAGGAATTACGGTGGGGCCCACCCTAGCTCGATTTCACGGACGACCGCTTTACGCTCGAGCGCATAGTACCTTTTCCCTCTCTCTCTCTCTCTATATATATATGTGTGTGTGTGTGGGGAAAGATTTACTTGTATTGTATATGAACTAATTAATGGCCTCTGCGTGTGAATATGGTCCTATTTGAGTTCTACCACAGTACAGCTGCGTGCTTCCTCAATCAAGAATAAGGCCTGATGAGAACATTGTCAGGTCTTACTAAGGCCACAACCATACTTCTTATCAAGTTGGTGGTTTTAAATGAACGTGTAGTTGAACTCATCCACCCCCATAAATATCAATAATTCTTTGACGTACGTGGTTGAAGAGATAAAACTATGTAATGTATTTCGCCACGTCATCTTTGTAGTACCTAGCTTTTGATAGGATAGGCAACCGTACACGGATTGTATCTTAAATGATAGTCATAACTGTTCATGTTCTCATTAGTAAGATGATATAGAAGCTATGATCTATCATCATGCTTCATATTTGATTCTTGGATTTTAATATAAGCCATTAAAAAATAGTTTTTAGTTTTCCATATTCATCTTCAAACAGAATCATCCATTCAAGAAATATTTCTTATATGATGGCTCATGTAGCATAGAATCCAGAACATGAACGGTTTAGATCATCATTTAAGATGCAAACCGAGGTGGAAACCCAACCCATATGGTACGTTGATGGGAGTACCAAATCCTAGCAAAATCCAGTACGCATGCATATTTAGGTACATTTAATACAAGCCACACCTAGCCACAAGCTGGGAAAAGTTGGCATGGAACTCTCCAGTCATGACCATGTGATCAAATTAAACTGTTCAAATTGTGGGGCCCATTTTAGATGGTAGATAGCCACAGGAATAAGGATGTGGTGGTGGATGCATTGTATCCAGCACCAATGAAAAGGTACCTGGGGTATAATTTGTGACCTTGCAGTGAAAAAGTAAATTTTTTTTTTTTTTTTAGTAAGAATTGATCATCACATGTATTTTTACTCTTACATATGCACATGCATGTGATGTTTTTTTTATTAGCAATGGATGAAATATCTCCATGCATTGCAGGATGCAATCTACATCCAAGAGTTAGATAAGTTGGATGATCCTCACCGTCTTGCGGTGGGCTTTTGTTTGTTACATTTGTGCATGCGAACGTTTTTCATTTTGAGCGTCCACTTGAGGGCTACCAATTAAAAAAGAAAGGATTATAGTACTTTTGTGTTAGGATCATGCCAGTTGTACTTATCATCAACGTGTACGGTGGCTATGTGCATGGGAGTGAATGGTCACATCCTTCCGGCTACCTGCACTCGCATGCTAAAGTGAGTTTTGTTCATGTTGACAAGTTACCATGGGTTCGGGCTGTGTGGGTCTCATCATTAAGTGCACCTAGAATCCACACTTGCTACTATTATCCCAACGTGGTTAGATCCAAAATCCAGCTTGAGCTATAAATCGGGTGATCCACAGCAAAGAAAGTAACGAAGGATGTTGAGAGGTTGATGCTTATTATAGAAATTTACGGATGAAGTACATGATATTGTTTTGACTGTAAGGTTTTCTGGATGTGAAGATCACATAAAACTGTTGTGCATAGAACATGGAAATCAAGGATTGGGATGGCTTACCTAAGCGGGACGCCATTGCTGAAAATAATAGAATACCAAAGCTGTAGTCTTCCTCTGCTTCACATTAATACACAGAATAATATAGATTAGCCTTAGGTTCTGTCATTGTGTAGGATTGAGGATCCAACTCTTCTCTTATATAGAAGCTCGGAGATGAGAGTTTGAATCCCATCATAACTCTCTCTTCCCTGCTCTACATTGTTGTGTCCTAGCTCAACTCAAATAGCCCTGCATATCCCTATGTAAGGCTATAACATTCCAGCCCTAATACCTATTGCCGAGCAATCAGAGTTACGTAACAAATCACCTGAAGTGGTGGCCACTAGTTTACTAAATCACATAGTCCACTAATATGACAATCCAGGCCATTGATCAATAAGGCCCACCTCATAGAGTTCTTACATTCTCCCATTTGGGCCTCATTGAGCAATGTCAATGATTATTATATAGAATAATATTGAAAACAGGTTTTGATTTTAAGAAAACATCCAAATGGTTAACCAATGAAATTGTTGGACTATATGAGTAATGCTATTCAATCTGGTCCATTAAGACTGTCAGTATCAAAACGCAGTAGTCGTCATAACATTTAATTTAGGCAAAGTGAGGCTAAGCGCGATCACAAATACTTTCAATCTTAACGACATAGATCGGGAACTAGGAAATGTGGTATAAGAAATTACACACTTTAGTGTGATGATATGTGCCTATCTTTAAGAGGTCTTGAAGCTTTAACATGTCTCCAACGAGACACGACCGTAGTTCTACGTACTCAAAATTTGCACATATATATAGAGAAGCAGAAATAAATCTTCATGTCAAAATCATCCAAAAATAAACTGCATAAAATGAGATCTCTAAATGTTTGTGAAAATTAAAATACGCTCAACTCCCACTAACTGAAAACATCTGTGGGATCAATGACTCCCATGGATGTCACATGCTCCTGAAATGGAGTGATAGGGAACTCTTTAGTGAGCAGATTTACAATCATCTACTTAGTGCCGATGAATTCCACGGACACTTGATGATTCTGAACTCTTTACTTTACAACAATATATTTGATGTCGATATGCCTCGACCTTGACGATGCTTATTGTTACTAGAGAAGGAAATAACAGTCGAATTATCGCAAAATATTCTCAATGGTTTCGGGATATGCTTCAGTACCCGCAAACCTGAGAAGAAACTTTGTAACTATAGTGCTTGATTAGATGCCTCATGGTAGACAATAAATTCAGCTTCCATGGTGGATAAAGTTGTGGTAGACTGTTTCACGCTTTTTCATGACACAACTCCTCCCACCATCGTGAACATGTATCCTGAAGTAGACTTTTTAGTATCAATGTAACATGCAAAGTCTGCATCTGAATATCCTATAAACTTCAATCGATCCGATCTTCTGTATGTGAGTCTCAAGTCTTTCGTTCTCTGCAGATATCGTAATAATTTCTTTGCAGCTATCTAATGTTGCATTCCTGGATTAGATATGTATCTTCCCAACATTCCGTGACAAAGGCAATGTCTGGTTGCATACAAACTTGAGCATACATGATGCTCCCTACTACTGATGCATACGGAAATTCTTTCATTCAATTCTTTTCCAAATCATTCTTTGGGCACTGAAATAGGCCAAATTTGTTGCCCTTCATAATGGGCGACTGTCCGGAAGCATAATTTTGCTTGTCATACCTATCGAATACCCTAGTAATATAGGCCCTCTGTGACAGCTGAGCAGTCCAAGTGATCTGTCACGGCGAATCTCAATGCCAATGACGTAAGAAGCTTCACCAAGATCTTTCATTTTAAATATTTGAGATAAGAATTTCTTGGTGTCACTCAACATCCTGGTATCACTGCTAGCCAACAGAATGTTATCAACATACAAAATCATTATAACGAACTTACTCCAACTGATTTTAATGTAAATACATTCATTTGCAGTATTTTCTACAAATCTGTATGAGGAAATTACTTCATGAAACTCTAGGTACCACTATAGGATGCTTGTTTCAACCCATAGATGAATTTCTTTAGTTTGCAAACCAAATGTTCTGAGCCATCAGCTACAAAACCTTCGGGCTGCAACATGTATATATTCTCATTTAGATCCCCATTGAGAAATGCAGTCTTTACATCCTTCTGATGTTACTCTAAATGTATATGAGCTACAAGAGCCATTATGATCCTGAATGAGTCTTTCTTAGATACTGGTGAGAAAGTCTCCTTAAAGTCAATGCCCTTACATTGGTTAAAACCCTTGGCAACAAGTCTGGCTTTATATCTTTCGATATTACCTTTGGAGTTCCGTTTGGTTTTAAATATCCATTTACAACCAATCAGCTTTATTCCAGTGGATAAATCAACAAGATCCCATACTTTATTGTCCCTTATGGATTTCAACTCATCTTTTATTGCATCAAACCAACGAGAAGGATCAACACTTTATTTAACTTGTGAAAAGGATTCAGGATCCTTTTCCACCCGTATGTCAAAGTCGTGCTTCTATAAGTATATAATGTAATCGTCTTGATTTACAGTCATTCTCTCTCTTTCAGATCTTCTCAATGGTTCTTCTTGTTGGGTGTGATCTTTATTTTCCTCATCAGTGGTTGGTATATGAGGTTCTACGTGGTATTCTGTAGTGACTGCAGAATCGATTGCATCATTAATATCCACATCATCTAGATTGACTATGACTGGAGTCACAGTCTTTCGCTCTTCAAATACAAAATTTTCTAGGTCTTTCGGGCGTAAATAATCGGGTGATTAGTTATGCGTTGGTTATTTTAACTAAAGAGTTTGAGTTGTTAGACTCAGATTATGTTAGCATTTCTTTAATCCAACTCCTTAGGTGGTCTCTTGGCAACATGGGCCACCAAATGAACATTCTAGATTAGTGAATGGACCCCATCACCACATGATGGGTCTTTCAAATGAACGGAGGAGATGACCCGAGCTGTAATGGTGAATCGAAAATGAAGGGCTATCCGTTAGGTTTATTTGCAATGAACAGCTTAGATGGGACCCATCAAGCTTGTGAGACACACATCTTGGTTGTACAGTCACAAAAATCCAGTGGGTTCTTAGTTTATAGGTTGTGGCAGTTCTTCCATTGCGATGGAAGCCCTAATTCGTGAAAAAAGGAATGGATGGCGCACATGGGTTCTTAATTTCTAGGATTGACTTGCATGGCTTGCAAAGTTGAAGCCTAGGATTGACTTGCATGGCTTGTAAAGTTGAAGCCCTAATCCGGTGGGTTCTTAGTTTCTAGGATTGACTTGCACTGAGGGTTAGGATTGAGCGAGGGAGAATCCTGCACGTGGGCTGCCTTATAGCATAGAAAATGGATTTTTGTTTTTGGAAATAAACTGTGTAAGGCTCGTATCCTAGTTCGTACCATTCCATAAGCTTCCACGGTCCTCCCAGTTGAATTTCGACAACCTGCGACCTATAATCAGCATTTGCGCGCAACCCTAAGTTGCATCCTGTGATTCTGAGTCGGCTCGACTCGAAACTTATACCATTGCGACCGTGCCGTCACCGCGGTTCCAACGCTGTTCTCACGCGTCGATGCGATACCCAGACCAGGAGTTGTGGACCCGCGTTTATTTTGAGAAAAACGCCTCGTATTGCAAATTTCGAGAGAATCTCTACAACCCATCACATCGATCAATCAAGTACACATCTTATCACAAGTACAAGTCAAGTACAAGCAACCAATCCCTCTCCCATTCCCAAAGTCAACTCTCTCTCTCTCTCTCTCTCTCTCTCTCTCTCTTTCTCCACCCATCCCTTTCTTACACTCACCCATCACTCATCACTTACTCCTATATCACCTCTCTCTCTATTTCTCAAACCATTTTCTCAAGCAACCCATGAGAGCTAACGTCCAAGCTTCCCATGGAGAAGTTATGGTGTGACCCACTTTCTACCCTTCTCATCTCTCATCCTAGCCCTTCAATCTCCATCATCCTCCATCAAAGTTGAAGCCTAGGAGCTTAAAAGAAGGGGAATCGGTGGATGTTCATAGTGCTAGATTTTGATTTAGGGTCCACACGATTTTTGGGACCCATTTTGATGTATGTACTTGCATGGCCCACCTAGGGAGGGCCCATAGTATCGGGGTCCCTCCATCATACACGTCTCTCTCTCTCTCTCTCTCTCTCTTTCATTTTTATGGTGATGATGAGGCCTTATGGCCCACTCGAATGGACCCCACCACGAAGTATGTATTTTACCTATGCCATCCACCAAGTGGGCCCACATAGGTGGTGAAATTCCACTACAAATGTGAGTGTCGAGTGTGTAACGGACGCTGCTGTCAGTGTCCAGAGGACGCTGCAGCAAGCAGTGTCCCATGCTGTATGTGTTTGTAGGGAGGTGTGTGGGACCTACAACAGGCCCCACCCATGATGCATGTATTTAATCCACACCGTCCACCCTATTTCCCAGCTCTTTTTAGACGATGAGCTGAAAAATGAAGCTAATCCAAAACTCTGGTAGGCCACACCATCTAAAACATTATTTTAATAGTGAAAAATTGTTAGGGCCCGATGTGATGTTTCTGTAAGTCAGAAAATATTGAATATTGGGCTTATTAGACCCGTCATGAACCATAGAACCCATCCGACGGATTGGATCATCTTGATATGGGTCCCACCTATGAAAAACTGTACAAAAAATAATAAAATAAAAATAGGTGATGCTGCTGTAGCAAACAACGTCCTGCTGTTTGTAAAACGGGCAGGGGCCATGGGCCCCACCACAGGCCCTACCATGATGTATATTGCACATCAACACCGTGCATTTGATGGGTCCCCTTTGGGAATTGGGATCCCCCAAAATTCAGCCGTTCTCGGAACTCAAGTGGTCCACACTACATGAAGTAGCGGGGGAATTGAGCGTCTACCATTGAAACCCTCTTTTGGGTCCCAGAAGTTTTGGATAAATATGAAATTTGTTTTTCCTCTTTATTTAGGTCTATGTGACCTTATCAACATATGGGATGGAAAATAAACATCATGGTGGACCCTACGTGGGACCCACTTGTGAAGGGGATTGGTTGGTGTACGCATACACCAGCTATATAACTGTTGTATTGACATCCCAAGTTCTGCAGGTCCCACGCATGATATATGTGTTATCCATACCATCCATATGCCGGACTGGTGGGCCCACCTTGATGTGTATATTATATCCACACAGTCCAACTATCTGGATGGTGGAATGCCACCATGATGTATGTGTTTTAGCCATGCCATCCAACGGCTATGGGGCCCACATGAGGTATGTTTCAACCGTCCATCTGTTGGACGAGATCGTCTTAAGGCTTGATACTAAAAATTAGACAGATCTACCTATCAAGTGGACCACATCGTAATACCAGTGAGGGATTGAACGACTACCATTGAAATCCTTTTTGTGATCCCAGAAGTTTTGGATCAGTATGAAATTTGTTTTTCCACTTAATTCAGCTCTTTGTGACCTTATGAACAGATTGGATGGAAAATAAATGTTATGGTGGGCCCTGTGAATTTTTAACGGTGAAAATCATTATCTCCACTGGCATTTGTGATATGGTCTAGATGACCTTCCGATATAATTCATTTTTGGGAAATACTCTAAAATGATCTCTAAAAATAGATGTATGGTGTAAATTGTTCACCTAGAACGGTGGGCCCCACTTGATGTATATGAGGCCCATTGGTGCGCCCCATTGGTGCAGCCCACTTAATGTATATGAGGCCCATTGATGCGGCTCACTTGATGTATATGAGGCCCAATGTGATGTATAATTTGTGGCCCATTTGGCGAGGCCCATTGTGGTGTATTTGTGGCTCATTTGGAATATGTAGGGCCACCTTAATGTGATGTATTTGCAACCCATTTAGTGAGGCCATGGGTCCACTATACGTTTAGCTCTATGTGAGCCACCTCTTGGGAGCAATGTTGGTTAAAGGTCCACATTGATGGGCAATGATGGTTAAATGTCCACATTGTGACCTCCCCTTAGGCATTTGTTAGGCCTATTCTCATCATTCTCTAAGTGGGTTCACCATAATCATTGGGCCTCATTGATGTTTGCATGACCCACCTATTCATATTGGGATAACCCATAACGTTGGGCCCCCATTGGTTGCTCGTAGGATTATTTCCTTTTAATCTTGAAGTCCATCTAGGATTTATTTGGGCCCCTTAGGGTATCTAGTGAGCCACATGATAGTATGGTGAAAGAAGCCCGCTCCGGATTCTTAGGAATATAGGTAGGCCACCTAGGCCCAACCTTGATATGAGGAGAGTACAACAACACCGTATATGGAGGGATCCGTGCTATCTGATTTGGTATATTCACTTTTGAGGACTGATCCTCATATTATAGATTAGATCACTGTCCTTCTATGGACCCCGCCATATATATATAGGCCGATCATCAATTACGACTATGTTAGTATATGCACTGAGTATATGTTAGCATAACATTGTGATTATATGAAGCCCATCATGACCATGTAAGGCCCATTGTGATGGTATGAGGCCTATTGTGTATGTATGAGGCCTATTATGATGTGCAAGGACCATTGTGTTGTGATGGTATGAGGCTTATTGAGAATGTATGAGGCCCACTACGATGTGTGAGGACCATTATGACGGTATGAGGCCCATTGTGATTGTATGAGACCCGTTGTGAGTAGATGAGGCCCATTGCGATGTGAAAGGCCCATTGTGATTGTGTGAGATCAATTATTATTATGTTCGATAGTCGTGCATAGCATCATGTTACATTCCTATACGCATCATCTACATGTTTGATATGAGATGTAGTTGATCATTGCATATGCCATTGAGCAGGTTGTTTATAGGACTCCCTGATAGGCAGAGTTGCCCCACAGCGCGTGGTACGCGCAGGTTTGATGCATGACTAGATGGTATGACTCATACATCTCGCATTTTGTGATATGACCACCGCACGCCCTAGCAACATCAGGACCGTAGCCTCGACAGATATATCGTGGATGACCAGATGAGACATCAAAAATCTTTTCTACATGGAGTGTCATAGATGTCCCTGGGTGAAAGTTTCTAAACCCTCTTGGTACCAGAAGACACCTCAACGTTTAGACCAAGTGAATATATATGAGCGCATGAGGGTCGTATACTGGTAGGCCACGTCTCTCACTGTGTCGTAGTCGGTTGGGAGGGGGTGTGGCCTTACCCGCCTGAGGGAGTAGGAAATATTAGGCAGAGTCTAACCAGCTTATAAATGGGTCCGTTATCGATGAGTAGGGCCTGATATTGGCAGGCGGATAGTGATGTCTCTTCCACTTACCCCGTTGTGCACTTGATGGGGCGGTAGGTGGTGTAGAGTGTACTAGACCCCGGTGATGATCTCATGGATGTACGTTACTGATATGTGGACTTATTGAGCAGAAATTACATACTCAGCATCTTACTCATTCATTCATTCATTCACTATCCACTCGGGGCTGGTGGTGCGTAACTAATTTGATATGTATACCTTCGAAATAGTGAGGATTTCGGTTAGGCGCGTGACTAACCTGAGATCAGGAGTCTACCACATTGAGTTTAGCTATCCAAATTTAGGAATGTGACTGGTTTGGATAGAAGTCCCTTGTGATGGACCCCTTAGCCTGCGATACTATGTACTATTATCTCGACTTTACATTCTAGCTTGGTCATTTCATTCGTACCGCATATTGCATTACATCCATTGCATATGGCATTTGAGTCGCTATGTTACTACATTTATATGGCCTAGATGAGATTGGTAGTATTCGTGGACTCGTAAGGATTTGCATATTACATTGCATCCTTAATATATGATATTTGGCTTACTATGTCTTCATATTGCATAGATGATTTACATTGCTTCTTCAGTATATGATATTGGCTTATTATGTTTTTTCATCGCATAGCCTGTATAAGGTTGATAGTACTTATGGACTAACCGGCATGTTTTCGCATTACTCTGATATTGAATGACTTATAACCATGCCAGTATTCCACTTACGCTGATATTTGTGTACTTAGCACTTATCTTGCGTACACACGTATACCACCCTCTAAGCTTTCTATAAGCTTATGCATGATAGATGGGTGCAGGTGACGATAAGACGTGATCGAGTTGAGGCAGGAGCGTGCGGCAGAGCTTCTGGAGCTTTTAGCATTTACCTTGTATTTCCCTTTCAACATTGTATTCAACTGTTTATATTAGTGGATATATATATGATGATGATGTTGCCTTTGTAATTTGGGTAAACTTGTGGTTATGCTTCTTACGAGATAAATGTACATTGAAAAATCCTCCTTATAGGATCTCAGGATCGAAATCTGGCGTATAGGCGCTGGGAGCTGAGAATGGGGTACTACGGAGGTTGTTGGCACTGGTTTTGGTGATCGAGAATTCTGTGAGCCCGGTTTCTGAGTTTGGGGCGTGACAGACTGCGCATGCACAACATCACTTGCGGCTGGGATTGTTCGCCCGAGTGTGTGTGACTTCCGTCGAAACATCGAGGGTTTTGATCAGACCTCTCGTCCGGACCAGATGGACGGTTTAGATCATCAGGAAGGTCCTTGATGATGGGCCACAACGAGCCGAAATGGATGGCATCCGTTTAAACGGACGCCTGGGGGGAAATGCGGGAGAAAAGAGAGAGTTTTCTCTTTTTCGGGAGAGCTTGGGTCAATTCCGGTTTGACCGAGCTGGAAGATCTCATGCGCTGTGAGTGTACGTGTTCTCGGTGCACATGCGCCACTAGTATGGGACCCCCTATGATGTCTTTGATGAATCCGGTCCATCAGTCCCTTTTGTAAGACTGATAGGACAAGGGATTGACGATGAGGCAGATCCAAGCTTTGGTGGACCATATAAATTGCAATGTCGGACGTTAATTGGCAATTATCATCGATTCGACAGTTAGATTGGTTCTAATTGGTACATTAAGGGTGCTAGTAATCCACTTATAGTATATTTTAATTTTCCTGAAATCATCTCCGAGTCCATTATTGGATTAGAGTGTTTTAGCGACATTTGGTTGGATTCTAAACCGTCGATATATGATAACGTCAAAATCAATGATCAATAGGTTCTTCAGGATTTCGAGGTGTAAGTGTACAGTTAAACTCCTAGATCTATTGTTAGATTGGCCTCGATGTAAATGTATGGGTAGACCCTTAGATCGCCACTCAGTTTACGTAACTAATAATTAGATTGTTTCAAAATAGATCATTAGCAATTTAGGGATCTTTAAGGTTCCTTAACGAGCCTAATGAATGAGTTCGATTATTAGACCCCTAGTTCTACTAATAGGGCATCTACCCAATTCTGAGGTAGATCCATGGCTCAGGTGGGCCATACGTTTGGATTTTGGCCTTCAAATTGTAGATTCTTATCGATCTAATGACTAGAATTCATTGGATTTGATCGTCAACGGTTATCAGGGTTTGTAGTCTAGTTTAGAGTAGATTTGACAACACCCTACAAGCTAATGAAATGAATAATCACGAATTTAAACAACTAGATTATTTCAGAATTGATCCTCTATGGTCTAGGAGTCCTTTAAAGCGTCTAGATGAATCTAATTACTGTTTTAATAGTTAGACCCTTTATTGAATGATGTGAGGTCTAATTCTAACAACCAATCTCAAACCCCTTGATCGATTGATAATTTGATGACTGGATCTTATAGTCCTACTATAAATTTGTCTTAAAATCGATTCCCTTTGATTCTAAGTGTCCTAAATCTTATCTAGGTGGAAATCTAGCTTTGATTTCATAATTTGACAATCAATTAGTTCGATTCATGGATAAAGATAACTCTTAATGTATAGAGTGTAAGTGAACGACTCAAAAAGTTAAGTACTTTTGGTAACACTCAAGTACTGAAAGTACGGGGTGTTACATTTTTCCAGTATAGTCCAATTGATCTTTACATGTCTTATTTTTCGGCTCAAGTCTTAAGACGAGCTCACCAAATGGATGGACGGTTTGGATATAACACATACCTCATGATGGGATCTACAATACTTGCTGACGTCAATACACCAGCTATATGGCTGGTGTGTGGTAGACCAGCCAATCCGCTTCCCTAAATGGATAGATAGCATATGTGTGCGACTTTGCCACAGTGTAGTTGGGTTCTCTCACATGGACACGGATTGCGTCCTACCCCCGCCTGGACGGTAATCCATCCGGGCAGTGCTCTTGGGGGCCCAAAGTGATGTAAGTATTTTATCCACACCATTAATCACTTTTATTAAACCATTTTAAGTTATCATCCAAAGAAATAGGCAGGTACACAGCTCCAATGGACCACACCAAAGGAAGCAGCAATAATAATGACACCCACCATTGAAACCTTTATGAGGGCCACTGTGATGTTTTTTTACCATCCAACCTATTAATAATGTCATGTAGACGTGGATGAAGTGGAAAAACAGATATAAGCTTGATCCGAAACTTCTCCAGCTCTTAAGAACTTTTTAATGGTGGATGTTCAATCCCCACTTTGAGGTCCAGTTAAGACTTTTACCTGCCTAATATTTTGCATTATACCTTAAAATGATATGAGAAAAACGATTAACGGCGTAGATAAAACACTTACATCACTGTGGGACCCACAGAGCCCTGCCCGGACGGTTATCTGTCCGGGCGGAGTAGGACGCAATCCGCGTCCTCTCTCACATTACTCTTTAATTAGCCTCATTCGGCAAGAATGGTGAACGTGTTTAAGATCTAGAAATGCCCACTTGCATTATAAAACTTATGTTGATTTTAATAAAGAAATAAAGTAGAAAATTAGAATATCACAAAGAAAATAATAAAAATATTATCTAGATAGTTGAGAGATACTTTATAGTTGCTGTATCAAAAATAGATTTTTCCTGCAAGTAATCCTTGATATACCGTCTTTGCAACTCTACTCTCGGGATATAGCAGTACTCTCCCTCTGCAATGAATAATTTGGATCAGGTGCACACACAATCCTAACCACACGGACTCAAGTTTGTTCTTTCTGACCCGTTGAAAAAAGTGGGGGCAGCACGCAATCTGCATCCCACTTCTATGGAACACCCAGCATAAGAGAGGGTATACCAACTTGATTGGTTAAGGGCATAGATTATCTTTAATTAGGGTGACTATACCAACATGATTGCTTTAGGGTCAGCCATATGAGATTCCCGTAGCCCCTAGCATAGCTCCCTTAAAGAAAAATCATAGTTTTTTTTTCTTTTGCATTTAAAATGAGACTGTTGTCATTTTCACAACAATGACTGCATCTAACAATCACAAGTGATGTACTTTGAGCTATGATATTGTACGGGAGTCTTCTTCACCCTAGTCGTGAGCAATCTAGGTCAGTCACTAAAGAGCAAAAATTAAAAATATAATTCACTCCTCAGGCGAGCAACATGCAAACATTAATTTGGTCAAACCATTTACTGTATAATTCATTTCAATATTTGTGTTGACCCAGATAATTAGTGGGCCATCCTAGTTTTCGTCACGGGTGATCTTTACAATGACGGCCCACATTTTTCATCACTTGGATATTGTGCACAAATGACATGTAAGTGAAAAATAGAAAGAATTATTTTATAAGTTAAGCAAACATAAAACATTATGTGTGTGTGTGTGTGTGTGTGTGTGTGTGTGTGTGTGTGTGTGTGTGTATATATATATAAAATCATTTCTCATTTGCAACCTGGATCGTAAAAAGTCTGCGGGGTTGGTATAATCAAGCACGTTAGTCTGTTGGACTTCACATTGATGGACCAAGAGGTTATAATCATTTCCATATAATAATCTTGACCTTTTGACCTGTGGTATGCAGACGGACGGTTGAGAAGAGAATTAATGCAACGGTTCACATTGACCGATAGGATCTTGCAATCTGAGAGATTTAAAACGAATGATGTAGAGAGATTGTATGCGTATAATAGTCGGTGATATAATTCCCCCAACGAAATAGAGTTCGTTTTGCCTCTGTCATCATCTCAGGATTACCACCGTGTGTTGCCCCATTGGGCCCACATGCAGAGATCGTCCGTTCGTCGGGATCATCCATCTTCTCTGCGCTAACATAAATAAGCCATGGTCCAATAGCATGCTTAAAGGATGATTCTTACCTTTCATTTTTTTTTTAGTTGAATGTGAGCCATTGAAATTTTTCTTTCCAATGTTCTATTCGTGTACACACAGTTATGGCCGGGATCATCCGTCCAACATAAATTTCAGATGGTGTTTCTTTCATGTTAGAATCTAGAATACGGACGGATTATATCTTCATATCATCTCAGCATGTGGGCCCCAGTGGGGCGACAGATACTGATGTCACCAGTCGCGGCATAGGCCAAACGTACCTGATGAAATAGATGGTTGGTTGTGAGTTGGAAAAAAAGAGCTTTACTGTGAAATAAAGGTTATGTACACGCCACACGTGTGCCATGATGGCACGATAGGTATGAGATCGAATTCATCCATGACTGAATGGCACCACAATGTGGGCCAAACATAGAAGAAAGAAATGTCCGTCTCTGGAAAACATGGTTCGAAGTTTTCCAATTCATCCACATGTTTCCATTGTTAGGGCTACATGATGAGTGGAGCAGATTTATTTTTGGAAGACATGTTCAAGGTGGGACCAACCTGACGATGGATTGGATCTCGCGTCCATGAGCTATTACGGCACATCTGTCCACACGAGCTATATTACTTACGCGTCTGCGCTGGGAAAAGTGAGAGAAAGGGCATTTTACAAAATACTGCATCATTAATACTGAATTTATATTCAGTACTTTTGTAAGTTAAATTTTCATTTAGCTACCTCATAATTAAGATAATTGTGAAATGGTACCTTCCATGGGTTTTCTCTTATTTCTATAATGTTTTCATAAAATGACAAAAACGTCCACCATTAATGATATAACTTTATTACTTAAATGAAAATATTATATTTCTGAGGTATTTATTATTTATTTATTTTTTAAAACAAAACATCAACTTACATCTTTTTAGACATTAATTGTCTGCTAAGGGCCTGTTTGGGAGCGTGGATTTATAAACCTGGATTCGGAACCCCCTAGATTAGAAACCCCCTGGATTTGCAATCCTTCAAGTGTGTTTGGCACATTGGAGTCTGAATAAACTTTAATCCAAAACTACCTATCTGTAGTATATTTATAGGGATTTGAATTTAATTACTAATTCAACTTTAATATCTCTAATTAGTAAGATATGTAATTTTTGATACAATGGTTGTGATAAGCCAGCTGAAATATATGCTTTGCCCGAAAATGATGAAATTCCAAGTCTCGGATGGGCCACAAGCACAAGATCATGTATGAATGACTAACCAACGATTTTTAATCGTTGATTTACATGGAGAATGTTTGGACAATGCTGATTTATATGGACAATGTTTGGACGGTGCCAATCATTAGTGGGCCATATGCCTAATAGAATGATAGTGTATAGTGACACACATGTTACACCTGCAACTACTAAAATGATTTTAGGTCTAATCCAAGCTCTCACCACGGAGTGTAAACCCCTTCAAAGAGGGGACTGGAAACCCCCTGGATTTACAACCCCCAGTTACTTTATGCTGCCAAACGACCCGGGGATTTGAAACCCCCTTTAATCCCCTCCAATCCACGGTACCAAACGACCCCTACTGCTGCAGGTAGCAAGTAGCTATTGGTCAGTGCTCAGTAAGTCTCACCATGATATATGTGTTTTATCCATGCCTCCTTACATTTGGCTGTAATATTTTATAGTATTGTCTTAAAAACAAGTTTGGCCCAAATCTAAGGTGATGGTAATTGAGCAACCACCGTTAAAAACTTGTCAAGGACTACAAAAAATTTGGAAGCTGATATTTGTGTTTTCTCTTCATCCATGACTGTGTGACCTAATCAATAGGTTGGACCTCAAATAAGCATTACGGTGGGCCTTATAAAGATTTTAATGGTGGGTGTTCAATTGCCATTGTTTTCCCATGGTGTGTTCCGCCTAAGATTTGGATCTGACTCATTTTTGGGCTCATAGCTTAAAATGATCTTTAAAAATTGGATGGACAGTGTAGATAATACAGATATCATGATGGGCTCATAAAGCAACAACTAATAGCCGCCTCACTACTAAATGTTATATGCAAACCGCATCCCATCTTTTCCTCCTCCCCGTCAATCATCTCCAGATCTTTTGTTGAAATTTATGGGTTTTAAAAAAAAATCAACTATTTGAAAATTTTGGAATTTTTGTTTTGCCGCCAAAACATTTTTTGAAAATTTCAAATGAAAAAGTGATTTGTGCTCAGAGATGAGTAGAGAAAATTTATGGTTTATACTTGGAGGTGTGTAGTATTTTTACTTGGAACTTTGGAGATTGAAACGCTTGGGTTGTGTGTTCCAGTAAGTAAGTGCGTACTTGGGCACAGACACTTCTGAAAACGGTTAGTAGCCTAGAAAGGCAGAATGGTCCGACAACAGACGAGACATGATGATCCAACGGTCAGATCTTCCAATTCGACGTAGAAACGTTCTAAATAGCATCTCCATCTTAGAATATTGTTAACACATCCACTGTTTGATTCTGCTAGAAGATTTGCTACATTGTGTAATTTTTACGTGATTAAGCCCGGTGAAATGAAAATAATTAATTTTATTTTTTTGATATTTCCAACACAATTTTTACGTGATTAAGGTCTCTCTTCCAAGCGCTTTCTCTCTTAGAAGATTAGATTTAGCCAATTTAGATGACAGTTCTAGGCCATTCATTGGGTTGCTCCCACTTAGCCTATAGCTCAAAATTCAAGAAAGACCTTTCATAAGGTTGGCCACAAGGTTGTTCAAGTTGAAAATAAACGCTTACCATTGAAAACTTTCTAATGGTCACAAAAGTTTTGGATCAAGCTGTAATTTGTCTTCCCCTAGTTCAGGTCTGTATGACCTTATGAGTAGGATAGATGGCAAATAAACATCATAGTGGGCTTAGGAATGTTTCAACAATAGCATCATTGTCTCCACTGCTTTCTAAGTCATGTGGTCCACTAAAGCTTTAGATCTGCCTCATTTTTAGGCTCGTGCTCTAAAATAATTAGAGAAAATGAATGGATTGTGTGGATATAACACACATCATAGTGGGACCCACAAAATTTTGCCACATCAACATTATTAATTAATGAAAGCCGAAGATACCCTTAGGCAATTATCTTGATTAATGAAGTAGTTTAATGGAAAGTTAATTTATACTAGTATGTAAATAGGGTAATTAATAAGATAGTACTTTGTATGATTCCCTAAGAAAAATGATGTAAATGATCCAAGACCCCAAGATACGTGAAGCAAAATATACTGGCGTTTTAAATTTGTAGAGGTGGAGCTTATGGTTCTGTGATCGAGACCATTGATATATTGGCCAGTGCAGTGGATTCAACAATCCTCAAAATTAATCTGGTTTAGAAGATCCTACGAATGAAATTTCAGCATTTTCTTAATTGAATGTGGACTGTTGATGCAAAAATCTAGTCCGCTCTCTTTAGACCTTGGATTACCTGCACAGGAAGAAGACAACGGAAACTCTAACTAGAGCAGGAGACCCTTCAATGCCAAAGTCAGGTTAGGAATCTGGGTCTTATAGTATTAAGTGGTTATGGGAGAGAGTTTTTGCGTACCTTTCACCCTTGGAGTCTCTCCTATTTATAGGAGAGTGAGGATCCCACTGTACAGGGATTCTTTTCTGATATTTTAGAGATTTGTTGTGATCCTGGATCTTCACGAGATTATAGGATCTTGTGATCATCGAGATCTATATCTTCCGGAGATCTTGAGCAAGATCTCTAATTTTTAGGAAGATCCTTCTGATCCGTAGCTCGGTTCTAGGTTGGGTCTACCTCTGGCCGACTTATGGGTTAGGTTGATATCTGGCCGACCTCTGTCTAACCTCTGCCCGACCTATGGGTTAGGTTGATATCTAGCCGACCTCTGTCTGACCTCTGGCCAACTTATAACTAATCTATGGCTGACCTATGACCGACCTCTATCTGACCTATGGCCGACCTCTGGTTGACCTCTGGCCGACTTACGAGTTAGGTTGATATTTGGCCGACCTCTGGCCGATCTATCGCCGACCTATGGCTCGTAGTCCCATTCTTTGAGTGTTCTTACATTTGTATCACCCTTCTTGAAGGTTAGTCTGCTTTTAGGCGTAGAAGCCTTATCAGGCTCTAGTTTCACTGTGCCTGCGCTGGTTCAATAGAGTTAGTCCATTCCATAAGTTGACTTATCCACTTGTCCATTTTTTCCCCAACAGTAAGCCTCCCTCACTTCTTAGGATGACCTGTGGAGGTTCGAGAAGTAAGTTGGTTGGATTATGTATGGTTGGCTTCTACCTAGTCAGCTTATGCCTGGTTGGCTTATGCCCAGTCGGCTAATGCCTGGTTGGCTTATACTTGGTCAGCATATGCCCAGTCGGCTTATGCCCAGTTGGCTTATGCCTAGTCAGCTTATGCCTGGCCGGCTTATGCCTGGTCGGCTTATTCTAGAATAATGGCTGACCTATGAAATGGGTCGGCATGGAAGGATCAAGCGTTCAACATCCCATGGGCGGGGTAAGAGCCCCCTATGTCTTCTGGTCGATATATCCCTTAGTATTCGATGTCGAGGTCGGAGTTGGCCGATGAGCCTTATTGTTGAGCTGACCTTCTAAGGCCGAACAAACTTGAGAGTAGTATGCCGACCTGCCCAGGTCGAGATGACTTGCCGAGGCTCAGTTATCAGGTTTCCTTGCTCAACTTGGCTTCTTTCAGTATTTACTTCAGCTTAGTGTTCAAGGGAGTGTACCGATGGAAGTGACTTTCTGAATGTCGGTTGGTATGCTAGCCTTAGTCTTGGTCTTTTTTTTTTTCTTTTCTTTTGGCGCTAACAGAAGAGTACTCCCCTTCTTCCTTTCGCATCATATCCTCAACTGAGTTGTTTCCTCTTCGAGCAGCATAGTTCCGGGTGTGAGATTGAGCACCGAGTTGACCTATCGAGGCCGAGCTGACCTTTCGAGGATGACTTGAGCTGCAGAGGCCGAGCTAACTTTTTGAGGCCGAGCGGACCTGTTGAGGATGAGCTAACCTGTTGAGGCCGAAGTGACCAGTTGAGGCCGAGCTGAGTTTGTTGAGGCCGAGCTAAGCTGTTGAGGCTGAGTTGAGCCTGTTGAGGCCGAGGTGACCTGTTGAGGCCAAGCTAAGCTGTTGAGGCCCAGCTGAGCCTGTTGAGGCCGAGCTAAGCTGTTAAGGCCGAGCTAAGCCTATTAAGACCGATTTAAGCTGTTGAGGCCGAGTTGAGCCTGTTGAGGCCGAGCTGAGCCTATTGAGGCTGGGGTGGTTTTGACCGTTATGCCGCCCAGCGGGTTCAAGGTTATTGATTTAGGAATAACTGAGATGCCTGCAAACAGATGATTCAAGAAGAGCTTCAACTTGGTTGCAGCAATGATTCAGGAAGAACTTTCTTCTTTCATTTCGCTATTGTAGATTGTTTGGAGTATTTATGGTAGAGCAAGAACGACTTAAGATGTCGTTCCCACAGACGGTGTCAAACTGTTGATGCAAAAATCTGGTCCACCCTTTTTAGATATTCGAGTACCTGTACAGGAAGAAGACAAAGGAGACCCTGGCTAGAGCAGGGGGACCCTCTGATGCCAAAGTCAGGCTAAGAATCTGCGTCTTATAGTATTAAGGGGTTCTGGGAGAGAGTTTTTGCATATATTTCACCCTTAGAGTCTCTCCTATTTATAGGAGAGGGAGGATCCTGTCGTACGGGGATTCTTTCCCAATATTTTTGAGATTTGTTGTGATCTTGGATCTTCCCGAGATTATAGGATCCCGTGATCGTCGATATCTAATGCTATCTTCCGGAGATCTTGAGCAAGATCTCTGATTTTTAGGAAGATCCTTTGGATCCGTAGCTCGGCTCTAGGTCGGATCGACATCTGGCCAACCTATGACCGACCTATGGGTTAGGTTGATATTTGACCGACCTTTGGCCGAACTATGGGCGACCTATGGCCGACCTCTTTCTGACCTCCGGCCGACCTCTGACTAACCTCTGGTCGACCTCTGGCCGACTTATGGCCGACATATGGGTTAGGTTGATATTTGGCCGACCTCTGACCGATTTATGGCCGACCTACGGCTCGTAGTCTCATTCTTTAAGTGTTCTTGCATTTGCATCACCCTTCTTGAAGATCAGCTTGCTTTTAGATGTAGAAGCCTTATCAAGCTCGAGTTTCATTGGGCCTACGCTGGTTCAGTAGAGTTGGTCCATTCCATAAGCCAACTTATCCATTTGTCCATTTTCCCAAGATGGACTATTGCTGCATTTCACTTCTTAACCGTCTGTTTGTGGTCTACAAATTTAACGGTTGGGTATAACGAATCGAAGAGATTTTTAGGGAATGGTCAGTCCATCTGCATTGACGGTCTAGATAACCGAACGGTCAGACCACCGTTATAGAGAGAAAACCTGAGGATTCAGTGTACTCTGGTAGAGGATTGGTGAAATATCTATCGGACAGTGTAGCCACAAGATCTAAACGGTGAAGCCCACCTGATGGAAAGATCTGATCTCCCACAAATGTTTCACATTGGCTCGTTGGCCCGCGGCAGTGTGTGATGGTTGATACGCAGGCAACAATAAATTGCACATGTGCTATGATGGTAACTTAAATTAAACCGTCCAAATCACAGCCCCTGTCTAGATGGCTCACAAATTTTATTTTATTTTATTTTATTTTTATTTTTAATTTTTTTTTAAAATCTAACTCTCTGAATAGTTGACATTTTGATGGATGGTTCAAATTAAAAACAGTGAACGTCCTGAAGTGAACGAACAAGTGCCAGTTAATAGGAGGTTAGAATATTTCAAACAACGTAAATTTTGGATGATGACATGTGTACAATGCATCCACCAGTTTGGACGGTTTAGCTTGAGTTGATGTCGAGTGTATATGTTCCGAGTGCCTGTGTATCAAGTATCACATTTTGCTAGAGTATCAAATAACTTCACCTTCTGTTGAAGGGTTAGAAATTTCGAGTTAAAAGTTAAACCAGGGACGAGGGTATGGTCTAATAAATGTTCTGGACAACCAAGCCGCTCATGGTAGGGATCCAGGCTTTGATATTCCATGAGACAAAACTCCTACTTGCCACTATATGACCTGGGCGCTAGAGGTTCACATCAGAAATGAACGGTTGAATAAATCAGGCATGGATTGACATTCAACAACTACTCAAGTACAACAAGCTTACGTAACTTGTCCAAATTTGTACCAGATGATGTAGATGTTGAGACTCACCTGACGAACGGATTAGATCTAACAAGGCCATGAATCTGTGTATTTGACTGGAATGAGGGAGGGAATAAACTGTTACCCTTACAGTGGGGGCCCACCTTGATGATATGTTGTATATCTGCACTGTCCATCTGTTTTTCCACCTCCTTTTAGGGTGTTGTCCCAAACATTAAGCAGATCCAAATCTTAAGTGGACCACACCACAGGAAACAGTGGCGATTGAATGCCCACCATTAAAAATTTCCCAAGGTCCACTGTAAGCAGATCCGTCATGTTTATTTTCCATCCAATCCATTGATAAGGTCAACCAAACTGGACGAAGGGAAAATGGTCATTTGCCCCTTTTGGGACAATCGTAAATACTTTTCAAATTATAGATCTACTGTATCAGAAATTTAATGCATCTTTTTTTAGTAGTGTAGTCCTCCATAGATTTGGAGATGCTTAAGTGATGGGATAACGTTCTAAAATGAGCTGAAAAAACAGATGGGCAGTGTCGATATACAAATAAAAAATAGAAAAATCATCTAGGTGGGCCACACGGTAACGGTAACACCTAATCCTCTCCCCCTGGAACAAAACTTGAGCTAGTGAAGAACGCATTTCACTACCTCGTTGTAATAAGATGAGTTGGAATTGTTTTTTATTTTATTTTATTTTATTTTATTTTTATTTATTATTATTATTATTTTTTTTACACACGCACACACACCCCACACACTCACGCTGGTAGAATTTCACCACCTATGGGTACTCGAACCCTTGACCGGGAGTTGAAACTCCTGAGAGTCTACCACCAGGGCAAGAGTAAGAACCCCAATAAGTTGGAATTGTTGATTTGAATTTGGAACATTTATATAATAAGTCTCATTTTATAGGGTGGAAAGACAACAAATAAAAGCTACCAATAGAATATTCCACCTTCAATAATTTGGTTCTTTTGCTTTAAGCATGAAGGGTGACGGTAGTTGGTTTGGATATATGTGTTATATCAAATAAAGGGTTTATATCATTAAGAAAATAGAAAGAAAGAAAAAAAAATAAAAGGATGAAAAAGAAAAAAAAAAGAAGAAAAAAAAAGATGTTCAAATCCAATGGCTAGAGCCTGCACCTACCTTACTGTAGTTGGATTGGATGTGTCATATCAAACCATTATAATTTAATGATCCAAATTATTTATATGATGAATCTTATCTTAAGATTGAAAATGGATTTTTTTTTAAATGAAAAGAAAAAGAAAGAAAATAACCTTTTATATTAAAATATTTCAACCTTTTGATCAGTTGAATATATTTACCTCTCAATATGCATTGTCTCATTAAATCTTACATAAGTTTTTCCTTTTAAGGGTCTCAGAGACACTATAAGAAACAACGCTTTTACCGATGAAATTTTTGCCAATGAAAAAATTTTCGTCAATAATAGTACGTTTTTACCGACAAAATTTTTTTCATCGGTAAAACTACACTTTTACCGACGAATTTTTTTTTTCCGGCGGTAATAATATTTTTACCGATGATAATTTTCGTCGGTAAAAGTGTTAAAATTTTAAGAACATAAATTTTCACACTATTTTGGAAATTTTCCCGCTAAGGGTTTTATCAACGACTATTTTCGTCGGTAAAAATTAGAAATCGGTAAAAGTGGTGTCAAAAATTTCACATAGAGTTTTACCGACGAACCAAAATGGTCGGGAATAATAGTTTTACCAACAAATATTTTCGTAGGTAAAAGTGGTTTGAAAATTTTCCCTCTAGAATGAAAGTTTTGCAGTAAGAGTTTTACCGACGAACCAAAACCGTCGAGAATAATATTTTTACCGACGAAAAAGTTCGTTGGTAAAAGTGTCGTCTTTTTTCCCTTAAAAAATTTCTCCCTAACTTTTGCCGACAAACCAAAATCGTCGGGGAAGATATTTTTACCGACGAATATTTTCGTCAGTAAAAGTTACCTTAGAAAGCTTTCACCCTTACTTTTACTGATGAACCAAAACCATCGTGAAGAATGTTTTTACGGACGAAAATTTTCGTCGCTAAAAGTGAAATTTTCCACTAAGAGTTTTACCGACATAGTTTCGTCAGCAATAATGATCTATATTTTTACCAATGAAATATTTCGTCGGTAAAAGTGTAGTATATTTTAGTTGTAACATTTTTGCCCCGACTTTTACTGACGAACCGAAACTGTCGGGAATAATGTTTTACCGACGAAAATTTTCATCGGTTAAAGTGTTATATTTTTAAGATAGAAAATTTTTCACTAAGAGTTTTACCAACGAAAAGTTGCATCGGTAAAAATGTTATATTTTTAAGGTAATATTTAAATGATTTGTAATATCACATGAAAACGAATATTGAAAAGTTTAGAAATTTTAACTATGTTTGAGAACAAAATAATGCTTTTGAAGAAAAAAATTAGCATTTTGAAAATTTTGTGAATAAATTAAAATATGAGAAAATTTTTGAGATTTTGAAAAAAAAAATTCAGAATTTGTATTTTAAATATTTTTTGAAATATTTTTTAACAAAACTGAGATTTTGTTAAAAGAGAAAAAATATACATTCTGAAAAAAAAAAGTTATTTTTAAAAGGAAATTGAAATTTATCTGTGAAAAATAAAATTACTAAATTATTAGGCACATCCACTAATTGAACTTTTAACTATTTTTTGACAATCTGATCAATCTAGATTGAAGAGTAAATAGCTTCAGATGTTTAAATCAAAATTCACTCAAATTGTTGATCAATCTTGTTTACCTAATATCTTTCCATATGTAGCATGATCAGGGTGAGTAACTAGTCAAATTGAGGCTAATGATCAGTAAAATAGAGTAAATGGACCAGATATGTAAAATGGGCCAAATATTCTAGTCAAAATTGTGACCTAACTTATTGACCTCGTGAGAACCTAAGAATTGATGTTAGTAAGTTTAGTGAGCCCCATCATGATGTGTGTCGAACATCAACACCGTGAGTTTGATGTGTCCCCATTAGGTTATGAGATATCTCAAAAATCATCTGTATATGAAACTCAAGTGGGCCATACCATCTAAGACTATGTGAAGACATCCTAAAAAATATAAAAGCACTTGGTGGGGCTCACATGAGTTTTGGATGCGGTTGAAACTTGGTCTGACCCGTCATCGAAGTGGGACACACATAATGAGTGGGTTGGATATGTGAATCACATATAGGCAGGCCCAATATATGATTATGAATGTTTGAAGGAAACCATTCTCCACTATATTTAGGTGAGTTACTAGTTACCCTTACCAGAGTAAACTCTGTGGGGTCCACCGTTATTTATTTATTTTATCTACTCCATTCATCCATGTTAACGGATAATTTGAGGTCTAAGAACAAAAGGAAGCATATCCAAAGCTCAAGTGGACCACACCACAGGAAATAGTGTGATTGAACCTTTACCATTTAAAATTTCTTGGAGGCCATAGAAGTTTTGGATCAAGTTGATGTTTGTGTTTTCTATTCATTCATATATTTTTGATATTATGAACAAACTTTAACCATTTTTAGACAATCTGATCAGTCTTGATTGAAGAGTAAATAACTTCATTTGTTTAAATCAAAATTCACTCAAATTGTTGATCAATCTTGTTTGCCCAATATCTTTCTCATTTGTAGCATGCATTGGGGCGAGTAACTAGTCAAATTGAGGGTAATGATCGGTAAAATAGAGTGAATGGACTAGACATGTAAAATGGGTCAAATATTCTAGTTAAAATTGTGACCCAACTTATTGACACCCTAAGAACCTAAGAATTAATGTTAGAAAATTTTGTGGGGCCCATCATGATGTGTGCCGAACATCAATACCGTGCATTTGATGTATCCCCTTTAGCTTATGAGATATCCCAAAAATCATCTGCATACGAAACTCAGGTGGGCCATACCATCTAAAACTATGTGAAGACATCTAAAAATATATAAAAGCACTTGGTGGGGCCCACATGAGTTTTAAATATGGCTGAAACTGGGTCCGACCCCTCATCCAAGTGGGACACACATAATGAGTGGGTTAGATATGTGAATCACATTTAAGTAGGCCCAATATATGATTATGAAAGTTTCAAGGCCTGTTTGATTTTCCATGATCTTGGTAAATCCCTGGTAAAGAAGTAATTATTACTTTTTCACTTGTTTGAAAATGAGTTTGTAATTCCACCTATAAAATCGGTCCAAAAATTTTAACTAAAATCCATGGGCCCCACCATAATGTATATAATATATCCATGTCGTCCATATGTTTTATTAGAATATTTTAGGACATGATCCGAAAAAATTAGGAAGATCTAATGCTCAATTAGCCCACATGAAAGGAAATAATAGACTTAATTTGTCCACTGTTGAAAGTTGATTCTTTTACTGGGCTCACATTGAGGTTTATTCACCATCTAACTCGTTCATAGGGTCACATAGACATGGATACGGGAAAAATATAAATATAAGCCTGATGTAAAACTTTTAAGACCCTCAACAAGTTTTTAATGGTAGGCATTCGATTCCCACAATTTCGTGTGGTGTGGTCCACTTGAGCTTAGGATTTGCCTAATTTTTGGGCTCATGCCTTAAATTCATTTGGCATAATGAATGAGCGGTGTGGATAAGCCACACACATTATGGTGGGCCCCATATTTATTTTACAAATTCCTCAATTTAAGTGTTTAAAAAGTAACCGGTCAAGTTAGCATTGGAAAAGTTGTGGATCGAGATGATTTTTGTTTTCCCCCTTTATCTAGGCCAGTATGACCAAATAAATAGATTGGATACCAAATAAACAGTACAATGGGCCTTACGAGGATTTTAATGATGGATTTCCAATCACTATTGTTTTCATGTGGTGTGGTCCACCTGGTATTTATATACCTCTCATTTTTGGGCCTCACCATGATGTATGTTTTATATCCACACCTTTCATCCATTTGGAGAGATCATTTTAAGCCAATATCCAAAAATAAATCGAAAGCTCCAGTGGACCCAACACAACAAACAGTGGGGATAGTGACACCCACCATTAAAAACTTTTAAAGGACATGAAAGTTTTAGATGAAGCTGATATTTGTGTTTTACCTTATTTCATGTCATTTTTAACTTTTGAACAGGTTGGATTTCAAATAAAAATTATGGTGGATCTTAAGATAGTTTCAACGATGGGAATCACTCTCCCCACTGTTTTCTGTGGTGAGGTCCACTGCATCTTTTTATCTGCCTCATTCTTTGGCTCTTACCCTAAAATAATATCTCAAAATGGATGGACGTTGTGAATACAACACATACATCATAGTGGGGTCCACAGAACTTGGTGACGTCACTTCAGTAGCCAACTCGCTACTCAACCTATGTAAGCCGCTGCATCTTTTTAATGGTACAAGCAGTGTGTGAGCCACGAGGAGGCCGTACAGTCCGCACCGCTGCATGTGACCCGTGACGACTAGCAGATACTCTGCGATAGATTTTCGTCTGATTCTTATTAGGTAATATTTACATATTTATGATATCTTAAGCTAACAATTAAATTCACAATTAATAACAATGTATTATGAATAATGTGTTCAGAAGAAGAGCAAAATAAATTCTGACAACAGGGAAAAGTTAGAAGTGAACCACTTGGCTGGTTCAAAGTCATTTATACGACTTCGTCACAATATGGTAAGAAATTACTGGTAATTAATAAGTTAATATATTCTTTCCATGCATTTATATTAACTATATTGTCCTTTCGATTGTGCAGCGAGATTCCGTCATTGGCCAGGAGCCCGGACCAGTAGATCTCTCCAGAAGGACTCATTGTCGGTAGGTGACGGGATCTTGGGTACATCCTAGAGCCAGCGAGAATTAAGTAAAAATTCTTACATTATAAAATTTAATTGCATTGAATTATAATAATGTCATTTGTCATGAAAATTCATATATTTTCATTATGGCGATTGAGACCTTACGCAGTCAACCCACTCCTGATGGTACTCAGCGGAGTGAGCTAGAGGTCCTGAGTCAGGTGCTTGGAACCCGTTCTGGATATGTGCATGGGCTTTCCCATGGTGCAAAGCTTATGGCACCCGTTACAGCTGCCTCTAGGCGATCCATCGTCGTTGGAGACAGTGCCATACGCCAAGCTGATATCGCAGAGAGAGAGAGGTTGAGCAGCTACGGGTCATCGTCCATGACATCAAAGAGCATCTGGAGAGGTAGAGTGAGCAGCTGGAGAGGTATAGGGAGAGTAGACGACGCAGAGAGAGGAGCATGAGAGGAGGATGGAGGAGCTGGTGAGGCAGAGGGAGGAGCAGGAGAGGAGGATGGAGGAGCTGACGAGGCAGAGGGAGGAGCAGGAGAGGAGGATGGAGGAGCTGATGAGGGAGAGGGAGGAGTAGGAGAGGAGGATGGAGGATCTGACGAGGGAGATGGAGGAGCAGGAGAGGAGGAGGATGGAGGAGCAGACGAGGCGGAGGGAGAAGCAGAAGAGGAGGATAGTGGAGATGCGGGTGGAGCATGAGTGACGGATGATGAAGATGTTTCAGGCTCTCGCTGCGCTCTTACCCACCGATTCCCCATCACCTCTGCCTTCATCTTTGTGATTTTTTATATTTTTATTTATAATGGTAAACTTATATGTATTTATGCGTGAATGAATGTGATGTAGATAAGATTGTTTGTGTTTGGATCATGAATGTAGTTTATATTTGGATGGATTTATTAGTTTGAGTTTAGATGGATGTGAATGTAGAAATATATTAACAGGTCTATATCATGAAGAATATGATGAAATTTATTGTAATAGTTGTATACTAGGAATTTCGTGCTGGATAGTGAAAAAAAAATGAGACTTTTACCTACGAAACTTTTCGTAGGTAAAAGTTTCTGACTTATTTTTTACCGATGAATATTTTCGTCAGTATAGGTTTTTGGCTTATTTTTACCTATGAAACGTTCGTCAGTAAAAGTTTTTGGGTTATTTTTACCGACGAAATTGTTTGTCGGTAAATGTTTTGTAATTATTTTTACCTACGACAATTTTTGTTAGTAAAAGTTTTTTGCTTATTTTTACCGACGAATATATTCATCGGTAAAAGGTTTCTAATTATTTTTACGTACGAAAGTTTTCGTTAGTAAATGTTTTTTTGTTGATTTTTTACCGACGAATATTTTCGTTGGTAAATGTTTTGTAATTATTTTTAGCTACGAAAAAAAAATCGTTGGTAAAAGTTTTTAAATTAGTTTCTACCGACAAAAAGATTCGTCGGTAAAAGTCTTACATTTGTTGACAAAATTCTTTTTCGTCGGTAAATACCTTTGCCGTCAGACTTTTACCGACGAATTTACCGAAGAAAATTTTCGTCGGTAAAACTATTTACCTACGAAAAAGTAGCTTTTACCGACGAAAATTTTCATCGGTAAAATTGGGTTTTCTTGTAGTGAGAAAATTAACAAAGAGATTTTGTCGGTCACTTGATCATAAACCAAAGTAGGAACATAGGTTATATTACCAAATAAGAAAGCATCATTTAAATCAAACCTCCATAATTTAATGATCCCAACTGATTATATGATAAATCTCATATTGGATTGAGGACACAAATATATATATATATATATATATATATATATATATATATATATATATATATTATGTTGAAATAATTAAACCCTTTGATCATTTGAAATTCACCTCTGATTATGGATTGTCTCATTAAACCTAGTATATCGACATATTTCAAACCTTTGATCATTTGAGTATTTACCTCAGAATATGAATTGCCTCATTAAACCTTTTATATTGAAATATTTCACCCCTTGATCATTTGCATATATACCTCGTCCATGCATCTTACTTCAGTAATTTGGTATGTATTCTTGCAAGAGAGTTATTTGATACTCTAGTTAGGTGTGACACTTGATACACATGCACTGAAAAATGGTACTCGTTCCATATATTAACCCAAACTAAACCAATTAAATTGAAACCTCATATTGTTAAGTTATGTTGATGTAGCTTTTGGCTCACTCATTCTGACTTTCGAATACTTGCACAAGGAGTGGACAAAGGAGATCTTGGCTTGTACAGGGGACCATCCGATGCTTAAGTCAGGCTAGGATTCCAGATCTTAATGACTTAATGGGGATAAGGGTGAGAATGCATATGTACCTTTAACTATTAGGCATTTCTTACTTATAAAAGAGGTGCAATCTCGTGTAACTTCGGGATCTTCTCTAAACGGGATTGATCATTATCTTGGATGATCCCGAGATCCTCATTTCCTTGGATTCTCGGGATTGAAGATTATCTCCCAAAGTCTGGCAAGAAGATTAATTTCTCATACGGGCCGACTCTTGGCTCGGCCTATGGCGAGATCCGATGATGAGCTTCTAGCTGAAAACAAGTAACGTGGCTCGGCAGGCCATTGGCTGACCTTTGAGCATCACTGTTTCCAGATGATTCCCATCAGTTGACTCTCTTCTTTAGTCATTCATTCAACACTTTGTCAAACGCGATCAATTCGTAATTGACTTATAGTTGGCTGATGGCCACCCTATTGGCCGACTTAACAGGTAGGTCAGATTGAGGTTGGGCCAAGGCTCGGTCAGCTTATGTCTGGATAATAGTCGACCCATGAAATGGCTCAACATGGATTGGTCCTTGAGAATCCTCTTAAGGCCCATCAAGGTGTTTCGGCCTCCTTATGGCTCCTAGACATATAGGCCTCGGTCAGGCTCGGCGCCTAATGAGTTCGGGCCATGTCACTTCTATATAAGCCGACTTATCAGACTTGTCATATTTTTCCCCAACAAGTTATATTATAAAAATTAGGTTGGTTAAACCTCTGATTTAGGACAAACTGTTTTTTAAATAAGACCATCAAATATATATATATATATATTAATATTTAACCGTTCAATAAATGGCCAATGATATGACATTTCTATGAACAAATAAGAGTAATATTGTTTAGTTGACAATACATCTAAACTAATACTCATAAGAAATTTCGGAGTAATTTCTTACTGCCTATGTATCATGTTGGTCGAAGCTAGTGGGGCCCACTCGTGAGCAATCACTAGTGGGTGGGTCCCATTTGGTTTGACTCTTTCCGCTGCGTTCTTTCCTTTCAGTTGAAATTTCAAATTCATATTTGAATTTGATTTTGGATAGGAGGTTGGGAAAAGACCGGATAATCTGGTCTCATCCCATCTCCTTCCTTTCCTATAAAAAGGAATACGCCCTCTCTCGTAAAGAATATACAAAATACTGAGAGTATACAGAGAGATATAGAGTGTGCTATAGTCTATCCATCTCGGCTTGTCCTTGGGACGATCTGATCTATAGATCGCAATCTGGGGCCACTATATACCGTAGGATCAGAGGTGTGAAAAGTTTCCATCTACTCCAGTAGTAGATAGACGGGCGGTTGGAACACCGTCCTTCTGCTTTATGAGGGTCCCAATCATCGTGTAGACCGTCAGATCTTGAGGGCTCACCTTCTGCAATTACCTACAGTGGTATCAGAGCTTTTTAACGGTGGATCTCCGATTATATTCATCTAAAAAGAGATGGCCACCAAAGTGTTGATCGCCGAACAGCTGAAAGGACAACATTTCGATGGCAACAACTACGAAGACTGGTCCCGCCCGGTGCGATGCCTTCTGAACGAGGACGACATATCTCACACACTCGATGTAGTTCTAGAGGAACCCATCATGGCTTAAAATGGAAATTTACAAGAATATAGGGTTGCGATGACTCGCTACAATAAGTGGCGAAAACAAAATCGTTCAGCCCATAATGGCCTTCTTAGCACTATGCACAAAGAATTCATACCTACGTATGAAGTGCATGAAACCGCTAAGGGAATCTGGGAAGCACTGATGGATGCCTATGCGCAGAAGTCAGATGCGAGAGTTAGGCCAATGGAACTAGAATTCCAAGAGTATAGGATGCCCATCGGCTGCCCCATCAAAGATCATATCCAAAAGATGGAGCAAATGATAGGTGCCTTTAGGAACGTTGGGTGTAAATTGACTGAAAATCAGAAGATTATAGCTATGCACCGTTCCTTACCTGAATCTTGGGCCAAAATTAAAAGAATTCTGAACCATACCGATTCTATCACTATATTCAGAGACTTTTGTGGCCACTTGGTACATGAGGTTGAAATGAATGCTATTCAACCAGGTTTGGCCACGGCCTTTGTAGTAGAGACCTACAAGCGGAAAGCTAACAACAAATGGTCCAAAGCTCGTAAGAAGGCGAAGAAGAATAACCAAGAACAGAAGACCACAACACCTGCTCCAAATCTCAAGAAGGGGAATGGAAAGAAGAAGCAGAATAAGTCAAATGTAGTCTGCTTTGTCTGTGAAAATTTTGGCCATTATGCTCGACAGTGCGCCTTTAAAAAGACGGTAATTTCTCAGTCACTAGATACTTTGTATGTAGGCGTTTGTTTTGAAATTCTTTCCGTTGATACTATATCTAACGAGTGAATTTTGGATTCAGGCGCAACAAAAGCACCTGACAAGTAGTCGTCGAGGATTCGAGGAATTCCGGCCTGTGGCCAAGGGGAGTTATAAGCTGTACATGGGCAATAATGCTGTTGAAGACGTATAAGGATTGGCATATTCCATCTATGTACGCGCATAGGGCGAACAATAATACTCCGTAATATTCTACAAGCATCGGGGATGCGTCAGAATTTAATTTCTGTTTCTAAGTTATTAGCTGATAGTTTTGATATTTGATTTTTCAGGACAAGAGTTTCTTTGAGACAGAATAACCTCATCTTTGCATGGGGTAATTTAATTTCAGATTTATTTATTCTAGACGTAAAATGTGATAATGCATCTCTTGTTTTGTTTGCTATGTCGAATGAAACTGTAGTATCTGAATCTCAAAAATGGCACGTGAGGTTAGGTCAATTGGAAAGGACCGTATGACAAGACTAGTACGTTCTGGTCTATTATACTCCTTATCCAAAGTTGATTTGCCATTTTGTGAACATTGTGTGTCTGGGAAGACTTCGAAGAAACCATTTCCCAAAGCGGGTAGGTCAAAGGGCACACTAGAGATAATCCATTCAGATATCTGTGGACCCTTCAATGTACATGCCAGAAACGGATGTCAATATTTTGTCACTTTCATTGACGATTACTCGCGCTATGGATATGTATATCTCATCTCACATAAATCTGAGGCTTTTGATTGTTTTTTTAAATATAAAGCTGAGGTGGAAAATCAGCTTGAGAAAAAGATTAAAATCCTTCGATCTAATAGAGGTGGTGAGTATACGTCTGAAACGTTTAAATCATATTGCGAAAATGTTGGCATTGTTCGGCAGTATACAATGGCTTACACACGACAGCAAAATGGTGTTGCAGAGAGAAGGAATAGGACATTATTGGACATGGTTAGATCGATGATGGCTCAAGCTAATCTCTCTACCAAATTCTGGAGAGACGCACTATTAACAGCCGTCTACGTCTTAAATAGAGTCCCATCCAAATCAATTCCTAAGACTTCATATGGGATGTGGTCTGGGAGGATTCCTTCTTTAGCCAACCTACGCCCTTGGAGATCTTTGGGATATGTTTTGCTACTTACTCCGCATAGAGGTAAACTTGATAGTAAAACCATTGAATGCGTGTTTATAAGGTACCCTATGCATTCAAAGGGATACGTTCTAGTTTATGAGGACCATGGACAATGGATTGAGATAGAATCCCGGGACGTGACCTTCGTTGAAGATAGATACCCAAGCCGAATAAAGCAAAAGGTTCCAATCCAACTTTTTGAAATACCCGATGTATCTCAGGAGAGTGAAAATTCTGCTTCACAAGACGATGATACTCCTATAGTTCGTCAGGACAGTGGGAGGACATCTCAGCAGGTTCCTGAGTTACGTCGAAGCGAAAGAGGATTGATTCCCTGAAGATATTTCGATACTGAAGGGCAAACATTCTCTTGCGTTGTAGTTGATGATGATGAACCTGATTCGTATCAGGATGCATTATTATCTTCTAACTCGGCCGATTGGGTAAATGCTATGGACGAAGAGATCGCTTCCATGGAGAAGAATAAAGTCTGGGAACTTGTTGATCTGCCTTCCAATCGCAAAGCGATAGGTAACAAATGGGTACTAAAGATCAAAAGAAAGGCAGATGGTACAGTGGACAAGTATAAAGCATGATTAGTTGTTAAAGGTTTTACACAACAAGAAGGCGTTGACTACGAGGAGACCTTTTCACCTATTGCAAAGTTCTCCTCAATCCGCATGATCTTGTCCATTGTCACAAGTTTAGACTTAGAGTTATATCAGATGGATGTAAAGACTGCATTCTTAAATAGTGATTTGGATGAAGAAATATACATGCAACAACCCATGGGTTATGTGGACAAAAAACATCCAAAGAAAGTCTGCAAATTGTTGAAATCTATATATGGGCTGAAGCAATCTTCAAGACAGTGGTACATGAGGTTCCACTTAGCCATCACTATTTTTGGATTCACAATGAGTGAAGAAGATCATTGTGTATACATGAAATGGTCTGGAATATCTTTTCTGATACTATCTCTATATGTAGACGATATCCTGTTAGCTGGTAATGACATGCAATTGTTGACATTGACTAAAGGTTGGCTATTCTCGAACTTTGAGATGAAAGACCTCGGTGAAGCCAACTTTATCCTTGGGATAAAAATCATCAGGGATCGCCCTAAGAAATTTTTAGGCTTGTCTCAAGCAACCTATATACAAAAGATCTTAGAGCGGTTCAGGATGGAAAATTCAAAAGCTGTTGAAACCCCTATGGATAAAGCTACCAAGTTAGATAGGAAATCGTGTCCCCAAACTGAAGCCAAGAAATTGGCTATGTCCTCAGTACCTTATGCAAGCGCAGTACGAAGCTTAATGTATGCTATGCTTTGCACCAGACCGGATATTAGCTATGTAGTTGGCATAGTCAGCCGTTATCAAAGTAATCCGAGACAGTCTCATTGGCAAGCCGTCAAACGTATATTCCGATATCTCAGATGAACAAAAGACATAATGTTGTGTTATGAAGGCACAAGCCTCGAGCTTAAAGGATATTCTGATGCTGCTTGGAGTAATGACGCCGACGAGGGAAAGTTTACTTCAGGATATGTATTCTTACTCGGAGGAGGAGCTATCTCATGGTCGAGTAAGAAACAGACATCCACTGCTCTTTCATTTGTGGAGGCCGAGTACATTGCATGTTGTGCTGTAGTTCAGGAGTGTGTATGGGTTCGCAGATTTGTATTGAGTCTGGGTGTTATACCGAGTGTTCGTCAGCCTATATTGCTGAAGATTGACAATACTTCTGCCATTGATTTGGTAAAGGACCCTAAACACCACCAGAAATCTAAGCACATTGAGATCAAGTATCATTACGTCCGTGATCAAGTGAGAGATAAAAAGGTCGCCCTCAGCTACATTCCTACCAAGGGGATGATGGCTAATCCCATGACAAAACCTATAGCTAGAGAACTATTTCAGGTTCACGTCAGGCAGATGAGATTGAGGAAAACTTGATTGATGTACTTGTTTTGTAATACCTTTGATCTTTCATTAATGAATAATATATTCAATTTATTCAGTATTGAACACTAATATCAACTAGGCAAGAAGATCATCAGCATTTACCTTGAGATTATGTAGGATTTCTATTTTTGTCGGCAGGCCGGTCAACCACTCGCACGGGTTGACCAACCTTGAATGTACAAGAGAGGTACATTTGGGGCTATGTTTATACATTGAGGTATAAACTTTCCTTTATTGTGAATAATAAAGGATGAGGATATGAGTGAGTCGTATCCGCCTACAATCTTATAAAGATCGTAGATGAAATTAATAAAGTCGAATAACATAATCGCACCATTCCTATACATGCGATCAATGTTATGTCCTAAAATTAAAGCCAGGTTATGAGGTTATGAGATGAGTCGTACCTTATGTAGAATAACCTGTGTACTGTAGACCCGACTTACACCTAGTATTGTCTACTTTACGACGTGGGTTGTAGCCACGTGCTGGGACCTATTACCTACAGATTGCTTTGATTCGATCTAATCATTGCAACGTGCGAGTAGCCAGTCCCGTAGGTGACTCTATGTGTCCTTAGCTACCCTCCTCTTGTGTATATGAGGATGAGATTGAGTGTCGCTACTTTAGTGTACAATGACGAAAGGTCCTTGGTTGACTAGACTCGGTTACGCTAGGAAAGCGTCTTGATTAATTCCAAATTACATATCTGCGTGGGGAAGATCCTGTGACAGCTACACCAAGTTTCTAGAACTATTAATACGCACTTGAAGACTTATCCGCCGGCAGTATCGAGTTGTTTTTATTAGACTTTTACAAACTCTATTTTTTAAAAAGCATAAATATATATATAAGTATTGCTTTGAATTGGTTTTTGTAGAAGTTTGTGAAAAATCAAGTTTTCAGAATAACTCGATAAGTTGGATAAGTGCGTTGTGAGAAGCTAGTGGGGCCCACTCGTGAGCAATTACTAGTGGGTGGGTCCCATTTGGTTTGACTCTTTCCGCTGCGTTCTTTCCTTTCAAATTACATATATACGTGGGAAAGATCCCGTGACAGCTACATCAAGTTTCTAGAACTATTAATACGCACTTGAAGATTTATCCGCCGGCAGTATCGAGTTATTTTTATTAGACTTTTGCAAACTCTATTTTTTAAAAAGCATATATATATATATATATATATATATATATATATATATATATAAGTATTGCTTTGAATTGGTTTTTGTCGAAGTTTGTGAAAAATCAAGTTTTCAGAATAACTCGATAAGTTGGATAAGTGCGTTGTGAGAAGCTAGTGGGGCCCACTCGTGAGCAATCACTAGTGAGTGGGTCCCATTTGGTTTGACTCTTTCCGCTGCGTTCTTTCCTTTCAGTTGAAATTTCAAATTCATATTTGAATTTGATTTTGGATAGGAGGTTGGGAAAAGACCGGATAATCTGGTCTCATCCCATCTCCTTCCTTTCCTATAAAAAGGAATACGCTCTCTCTCGTAAAAAATATACAAAATACCGAGAGTATACAGAGAGATATAGAGTGCGCTATAGTCTGTCCATCTCGGCTTGTCCTTGGGACGATCTAATCCATAGATCGCAATCCGGGGCTACTATATACCGTAGGATCAGAGGTGTGAAAAGTTCCATCTACTCCAGTAGTAGATAGACGGGCCATTGGAACACCATCCTTCTGCTTTGTGAGGGTCCCAATCATCGTGTAGACCGTCAGATCTTGAGGGCTCACCTTCCGCAATTACCTACATATCAAACATCATACTCTGCCCGGGCATCAAAGCATTCCTAATTTCCTATTCTGGTGTCCCTTGTTGTCGAACCTCTTCATGCGAGACAGTTGGAGCAGTAGAGCCCCCGACCAGAAGCTGTGGTTGCATTTATAGCCACTTCAACAATCCACCTGAGATACCAATGAAATTACATACCCTGCCATCGCATGTAAGCCCGACCCTACGTGTATAAATTTCTATGAAAGCCCATCCCAAAACGGAAGACGATCACGATTCACGAAGCGAAGCATGGCTACGAAACCCGGCCTCTTAACCGAATGGCCATGGCACAGGCTCGGAAATTTCAAGGTATTCCAATGTTACCCCTCAACTTGTCAATATTTTCTCCTCCAAAACTTGCATTTGCTTGCATGAACGTCCTTGATCTTTTTGTTGGATCTATGACCATGACAGCCTCTTCATCTTGACCATTCGTTGTAGAGACCTGAGTAATCCTGACAATGGTTTGTTAATCAAACATTTTGAAAGGGTTTTCAATATATTATTATCATAAAAAACATCACTTTCTAAAATTCATTTTCAACCGTTCAAATAAAAGGTTAATGTGGATTAGCGGTTCTAAAGCATGTGGTGAGCGTTTTTCTTTGTGTATTGAAGATCCAACCGTTGAGATGGTGGATTGGAGTGAATAAAAAACGCAAATAGAATTTTGGATGGTTCAGATATCATATCTTTTACTTGTTTGGTGTAAGTAAACTAGCTTTGGCTAATCTCTCTCTATGTTTTTTTCATGTGTTGTAAAAGTACATTGTTTTGGCACCATGGGTAGTGGAGAGCGTTTATTCGTACGTGACAAAACCGGAAGGAGAGAGGGATCTGTCCAACTTGCTGATCTTACCGTTCTTGCTGTGGAGATGGCTGCACAATCAGATCTGGATTAGCTTATCTCGCTTCCAAACGGCTCGAAGCAAGCACAGGATCGTACACAAGGGTATTGATTTTGAGCAGGTGGACCGGGAAAGTAACTGGTAAGCGTCTCTATTCTGTCTCATGTGTGTGAGATTGTGGATGGGACCCACTTCAATAGCCACGCTGGAAGAATGATCCTGACCGTTGATTTATGGTTTTGGACTTTAGAGGTCACAGATTGATTTTGAACGGTCTGGATTCAACTATATTTAAGTTGGGTTTTGATAGATTACGGCGAGAGTTCCATCACTGTTGGATGACACACGTGTTGGAGATCCGGGCCATTCATCAGTTAGTCTAGGCTCTGAAGATGTCTGCTGATGAAGCAGATTGCCCGTGTGTTTTGAAAATTGATGCTTGAAATAGAATTCCAGCGGACCATATTTGAAGCACTTTATGGCTCACTTGATGAGTGTACTGCCCTGATTTTTGGCACATACCATTTTCACAGTGTGCAACACCTAATGAATGGTCCGGATTTGTCACGATTGTGCCATCAGTCGGTGAAACCAGATCCCCATCGTAGCCTGTCAATGGGTACCTACGTATCATTATTCAGAATCATTCGTTCAGCGTGTTTTTTTTTTTGGGTTGTGTTCCACCCAAGGAAGCACCCAAAAGGTGGATGGTTCCGATCATCTGATATCTATGCATGTGGGTCCCATAGATATCTGCATGCATATACTTCTGTACATCTCATACGTTTGAAAAAAAATGGATGGCAGGGATGACCAGATCATTTTGAATGGGACCTTTCTTTACATGTTTAGTAAGTTCGTATCCGGATCCGATCACTTACCGTTTTGGAACACGGAGGGGATAGTGATGAACATACTCCTGCATGTGGGCCCGGTGGAGTTCCTCTACTACTGGTGTCACAGAGCGTTGCACCATCACTATCTGTATTCTCGGTACCACTCCCACCACCATTCCTCCATTGTTACAGAACCCATAACATGTAAGGCCCACTCCTTTCTCTACACTTTTTTTTTTTTTCTTTTACTATTTTATTTTTGAGAAATGATCCAATGCTCACAAAAAGACTACAAGTTATTGTGCTCTTAGTTGTATAGAAACGCTTAGATCAGCTCAAAGGATTGATCTGGACCGTCCATTGGGTTGATCACGTTTCACAGACAACCATGGACGGTTCAGATGAATATTTGGACCGTTCAAATTTCCCGATGAGATAAGTAGCACCATCGCTTAAAGTGTTATGAGAGCACATGGTGTCCACCTATCCAGACCATCCAAATGGTGTCCACCATCGCTTAAAGTGTTATGAGAGCACCATCGCTCTTAGTAGCACCATTTCTCATTATTATTATTATTATTATTATTATTATTATGGAAATGATCTAATACAATAGAGAGAGACTCTTATGTGGCACTGATGTCCACCTATCCAGACCATCCAAATGGTAGGTCCCATCGTGGATGGTGCCTATCTCTAGAATCACGCTGAGTAGGAAATCCTAACTATTCAATTAACGTCTATCAAATGGATGATTATAATTACAATAGTGAGATATCCAAAACCCAAGGTAAAAATTCCGATGGTTAGATCTTTAGTGCAATTATTCGGTTTTGCTGGATCCATGGCTGGGCGGGGATTTAATAGTTTTGGTTTCGATTGTCGTACAACCATGCCATGTGTACGGTTGAAAAGTCTACACAATTTTATTTTATTTTATTTTTATTTATCTATCTATTTTTTTTTATATATAAAATTTAGCATATAAGACTACAGCTGTATCTTAGCCTTACCGTACAGCCAATTGCTTTGGGCATCGGATACAGTCGGATCATCAATCTGGACCGTTCAACCATTCCAGCTTACTCTTGGCAAGTGATGGTAAAGAGCAAGGAAATAAAACTAGGCCTAATCACAAACTTTGTCCTATTTGATGGACCGTCCTTTGACTGTTTTTCATTGAAAAGAAACACTTTCGTAAAAGATGCTACCCATCTCACTGGGAGCGGATTGCCTGTGGCACGACGTAGTAGGGCTCAAAGTTGGGCGGGTTGGGTTGGTGCTCAACCCTAATCCAACCCAATCATCCTATACTTCAACCCTAATCCAACCCAACCCAACCCAACCTCGGGTTGGGAATTCTCAACCCAAGCCTAACTCAAGCGGGCTCGGCCGGGTTGATCGGGTGTATACGTGCTAATATTTTTGTTATTATATTAGTTTATTATATTTTAATATAAGATTTATTTTTTGTATCTATGATTTTATTAATTATATATGTAATTATTTATCATAAAAAACTTTATTTTTTTTCTTAAAAAAATCAAGCTAAAATATAGGACAACTACTCCTATAAAAGCTAGGTAGCATAGCACCCACTCTATTTGGGAGAGAGAAATCTGGCATATTTTGTTAGCTTGAGTCTTTGGAAATGACGTGGACAAATGAGACCCGACATCACTAGTGTGCCTTTGACACAAACGATCCACATTCAATTATAATTTATAAGTAACTTATATATTGATCGGGTTCGGATTGGGTCGGGCAACCCGATACCTCAACCCGAGCCCAACCCAAGTTTTATCGGGTCGGTGTTTGTATAGCCCAAGCTTGAGATTGGACCCGATATATCCTGCCCGAGCCCAACCCAATGCCGGATCGGTCACGGGTCGGTAGGGTTGAACCTGCCCAACTTTCAGCCCTACGACATAGCCCAAGTTATGTGGGGCCCACCGTGACATATGTATTTATCCACGCCACCATCCATTTTGCCGGTTCATTCAAGCATAAGCCCAAAAATAATGATGATCCAATGCTCAGGTGACTGTACCGTATAAAACAATAGAGATTGAAATCGCACCATTGAAAACATCCTAAGGCTAACTGTAATATTTAATTGTCCATCCGAACGGTTCACCAGGCCAAAAAAGTGAATGAAGGGGAAACATAAATATAAGCTTGATATAAAACTTCTGTGGTCCCCATAAAGTTTTCGACGGTGGGCATTCAATCCTCACCTTTTTTCTATGGTGTGGTCCCCTTAACCTTGAATCTACTTCATTTTTTGGCTCGTGTGAGCTGGCAAAACGGACGGACAAGCTGTAACCAAATGACGAACGCTGAAAGGGCCTCATAATTCCAAGGTCGAAAATTTTTCACTATAAATGGACAGTTGGGATCGGTGGTTGGACGTCCATACATCCAAAGCATCTGTTTGCATGTGGCCTCTGATACAACTCGAGAGACAAACAGACGGTTCGGACAATATTTATATCTGCAATTAATGACCGAAAGATAGGCATAACCTTTACGTGAATAGTTTTCTATTGTACTACCGGTCCATGGTCCAATGATCCGGGCCATTGATATGATGAGCCACATTCTGAAAGCGGAACAGTGTAAAATCAGGAAGCGGACTGCGTAGTGAGTAACTCACTACCCTTAGCGTACCGAGTAAACTCTGCAAGGCCCACCATGATTTATGTATTTTATCTGCTCCGTCAGTCCATTTTCCCATATAATTTTAGGGATTTAGCCCAAAAATGAAGCATATATAATGTTCAAATGGACCACACCATAGGAAACAGTTGAATTGAACGTCTACTGTTGAAAGTTTCTTGGGGGCCACAAAAGTTTTGGATCAAGCTTATATGTGTTTTCTGTTCATCCTTGTCTATATGATCTTATGAACAGGTTGGATGACAAATAAACATCACTAGGGGCTTAGAAGGGTTTCAATGGTGTGTTATGATCCACTTGAACTTAGATATGCTTCAATTTTGATCTCAACCACTTAAATTAGATAGAAAAACGGATGGACGGCATGGATAGACCACATACATTCAAGGTGGGCCCAACTGAGTTTACTCAGTAGGATAAGAGCGTACTGAGTAACTCAGTGCGCAATCCGATTTGGTAAAAAATATGGATGGAGTTGATATAATGCATGAATAACGGTGGGTCCCACAGCGTTTACTTATTACGTTTAGCATACTAAGTTACTCGGTACGCAATCCCCTTCCCCTTAGTTTTAGAGGAGCCTGATTTTTCATCCCTCACGCTAGGTGAGAGGTTACGGGGATTGCGTCCTACCCCGTGGGACAGTAATCCATCCAGGAAGGGCTCTTTTGGGCCCACCGTGATGTAAATGTTTTATCCATGCCGTTTATCATTTTCCTTATATCATTTTAAGTTATGAGCCAAAAAATGAGATAGGTACAGGGATTAAGTGGACCACAAGTTGGGGATTGAACGTCCACCATTAAAAACTTCTTTGGAGCTGGAGAAGTTTCAGATCAAGCCGATATTTGTGTTTTAACTTCATCCACATCTACATGAACTTATACATAGGTTGTATGGTTTAAAAAAACATCAAGGTGGCCCTTAGAAAGGTTTCAACAGTGGGTGTCATTATCACTGTATCTTCCTTTGGTGTGATCAACTGGAGCTGTGGACCTGCTTCATTTTCCGGATCACACCTTAAAATGATCTGAGAAAAACAATTAACGGAGTGGATAAAACAATTACATCACTGTGGGCCCCACAGATCCGGCCCGCCCAGATCCGCGTCCGGTGAGAGGATGGCATATCAATGTATTATACAGACTTCCCCACACCGTTGCTACTTCAACAACACAATGCCTTCTGTCCAGATACAAAGTGAAATAACACTTGCTCTAAAAGCTTGAGCTTAAAAGGATGGCATATATATCAATGTATGTAGAAGGACTTTAACAGTTATAATATTAATAGTTGCTATCATTTTGTTTATTTCCGTTAACAAGTCAATTACCGATTGGACTATTTTTGGCAGCTTTTTTGCCTGTACCACTGACATTAATGAGTAGATCGTGTGGTCCAATTTCTTTTTTTTTAGAATATTACGGAAATACCTCCAAAATATTATTAGCCAACCAACAATAAAAGACAGGATTTTTAAAGGGGCTGTAGGCTTATGGTGGTGATGGGCAGATGTGAACCCACATGCTGTATTCACACCATCCAAACCTTCTATAAAATGCATCACGTGAGAGAACCTCTGTCACCCAAAATTCAGCTTCATCCAAGCTAAGACGTGTAGACTGGATGGCATATACACATCATATGGACCCCACATACAATTTGGACAATTATATTGGTGGGACTTCCCATCTCAACTGTTTCCCATGGTATTGTCCATCTGAGCATTGAATCGCCTTGAATTTTGGGCCCCAGTCCAAACTCAGGGCGGCACACCTGATGGACGGGGTAGATCTCATCGACATGAAATTGTTCTGTCTATGTCAGAAAAAGCCATTCTCCAACTTTGATTAAGTACTAATGGACTTTGTTTAAAAGTAACTGCCTTTTTCCGTAATGGAATAATAGATGTCATGTAAAAGTCATTTTTTTATCGTAATAGTATCTTAGATTATTAGAATTTGGAACGTTGGATACGGAAAGGCCCACCGAATTAGTTTAGAAGTACTGACTAGAAGTCATGCATGGAAGATAGTTGCCGCAGTAGCACGTGTGCCACAAGGAACACGTGCCAGGGATTCGGTCACCGTTCATCTGGGGTATGCTATGTATCATCACCAGTCCAAAAATCAGGCCAGCCCACTCGTCAGGTAGACCCCACGTGTGAGCTAGCAATGCGTGTAATTTCGCTATGTGGGCCCGATTCGCCCACCATGATATGTGCATGCATGAAATCTGTCCACCAATCACGTGCACTGCCACAATTTCACCCTAGAGCTCAAAAATCAGCCCGATCAAACATTCAAGTGGCCTCATCTGAATTTTGTAATGTCTTGATTTTTTTGTCTACCTACGTCCTAGTGGGCCACACCTGATGGCTGGATAGCTTGGATGCCATACACAAAACACGGTAAGCTCCACAGAAGTCCGAAAGATTTCATTGAATAGGCGCACTCCCTTCCAACTTTTCTCTGTGGTGTGGCACACGTGAGTTTCCAATCAGGATGATTTTTGGCTTCATACCGTAACATCTAAGGGCCCACATCAGTGAATCTGATGCACACATCATGGTGGACCTCAGCGTTGATACTATATGATCGTTTTCCATATTCTAGTATACATAGATATAGAGAGAATTGTTTTTATTTATTTAATTTGTAACCTTGTGTTGGTGGCAGCTGTGATACATCCATTTGCGGAGCACTTGCTGTATTTTGTACTGTTCACAATACCTATGCTTACCAATGTGATGACAAGGACCAACTCCATCGTAGCAATGGCTTGTTATGAAACATACATAGATTTCATGAACAACTTGGGCCATTGTAACTTCGAGATAGTTCCCAACTGGCTCTTTCGCATCTTTCCCCCTCTCAAGTACCTCATGTACACTCCCTCGTATGTCTTCATCCCTCTTTTAACTATATATATATATATATATATATACCATGGACATTTTTTTTTTTTTTTTTTTGTTAAAAGACCCTTCTCCATCTCAGTTAATGTAACTTTTTTTTTTTTTTTTTTGAATTTCGAACAATTGTTACTGCCAAACAGGTTCCATTCTCTCCATCACACACAATTCCGTACAAACTACGCATTGTTCATGCCCATGTACGATTACTTATACGATACTGCAGACAAGTCGTCAGATTCCCTATACGAAACCTCCCATAAAGGGAAGAAGGTAATGCCAGATGTGGTCCACCTGACCCATCCAACCACATTGCACTCCATCTACCATCTACGGCTAGGATTTGCTGGCTTCGCCTCCAGACCTTATGCTTCCAAATGGTACCTGTGGATGATATGGCCGCTGACATGGGTTTCCATGTTATTAACATGGGCATTTGGCTCCACCTTTACTGTGGAGAGGAACAGGTTAGATAAACTCAAAATGCAGACGTGGGCCATACCAAGATTCACCTTCCAGGTAAGATGCAAATGTATTTTATGCTTCGATTTAATGATCTTTTGCCACGTGTTGTAGTGATCTAACCAACGGTTGTGATGGCTTTCGTTCGCAGTATCTATTGTCATGGCAAAGAGCTACGATTAATGGCTTGATTGAGAAAGCCATACTAGAGGCTGATGAAGGTGGGGTGAAGGTTATAAGCTTAGGCCTTCTAAACCAGGTAAGTTCATTACCTTGGATCAAAATCAATACTTCAAAATACAATGTATTTAGTTCTTGAAAAAGATCAGTAAATGTCTTTTTTATATAAGGGGGCGTTTTCTTGCATCAAATATCATCATATTTCATGACTAATCAGTGATATTTCATGAAATTTTGTGCAACCAAACACACTCCAATGCTTCATTTCTATGGCCAATTGAATTCAATTGAATTGTGATTATAAAAATTGAAGAAGTTGTAGTAAAATTCTGTCATGGCATCTAGGATGGTGAAGTAGCCTTCTGATTACATTTAGGGGCTGTTTGGATACCACCAAATAAGTTACTTTTCTACTTAATTACAGCAGTAGATAAGTAACCTTATTTGAGATATGTTTGGTTTATGATTAATTATAAGTAACCATTTTTTCCTTAAAGGTACTTAATCACTTCAGCTTAATTAATAAGTAAAAAACTAATATAAGTTACTTAAGGGGCCTTTATTGGTGGCTCAGTGGTAGACTCACAAGAGTTTCAACATGAGGTCATGGGTTCAAGTACCCATCAAGAGAACTAGGGTGTGTGTTTGGGTCAGGAGTGGAAAAAAAAAAATGTTAGAAAGTTAGATCTAAGAGTTTAATGCACACTATAACTTTCAATGGCCATAACCTAACAACCATTTTTCCATATTATTTTAAGTTTTAAGTTAAAAAATATTATTTATAGTAAGTTCCGACTAATATTTTAAAGTTTTAAAAGTCTCATAATAGCTCAGAGTACTTGTTTAAATTATAGAAAAGAGTTTGAGAGATTTTTTTTTTTCTCCTTATGGATGTAAGTGCTATCCTTGAGAAAAAGACGGAGATCTCCTTTACCTCCATGCTTTGCTACATAAACCAAGAAATGTTAAAATTCACTATTTTTGTCATTTCTTATTAATCAAATTGAGTATTCACAATTCATGTAGTATATTCAAACAAGCCTAAATCATAGTCAGATTAAAAACAAAAAACTAAATTTGGATACCATTCCAATTTAATTTCATTCTCTCTCACCTTATTCAAAGTTGAAATTAATTGTTTTACTTAATTTGGTTGAATGGTTATTTGCAATTGTCTACGTAATTTTTTCAAGGCAAGTACAAGAGTACTATACAAGTATTAATAAGACTAAAACATAATTTTCAAATTCCAGGGAGAGGAACTAAACCGAAACGGCGAGCTATATCTACAAAAACACCCAAAACTCAAGGTTAAGATCGTCGACGGGAGCAGCTTGGCAGTCGCTTCTGTGCTTAACAGCATTCCACAAGACACAGAGCAGGTTCTTCTGAGAGGGAATCTCACCAAGACAGGTTACGCCGTTGCGTTAGCCTTATGCCAGAGGGGCATACAGGTATGGTTAATCACACTTACGAATATATAGTTTTTTACTGTTATAAATGAAAGATTAAGCTTTTATTATAAATGAAACAGGTAATGACGGTTCGAAGGGATGAATTCGAGAAGATGAAATTGCGTTTCCCGGCTAAGTTAGGCAACCACTTAGTCCTTTCCAGTAGTTACACCTGTGAGGTAAGGAACTCTCTCTCTCTCTCTCTCTCTCTCTCTCTCAGTGTGTCCATCGATCAATGTGCCGCGTGGCGGGCAGAGATGATAGTTGACATTTTGGCAGGCATGGTTGGTGGGAGATGGACTGACGAAGGAAGAGCAAAGGAAGGCAGCCAAAGGCACGCGCTTCATTCCCTTCTCTCAGTTCCCTCCAAAGAGAGTGCGCAGGGACTGCGTTTACTACAGCACTCCGGCGTTCGTCGTTCCAAAGGCACTTGAGGACATGCATGCGTGTGAGGTCAGTTGCCGCACCTGTATATTTATTGTCTTTCTCGTTGGTCCGTCTCAACCGCCCACAAACATTGTCCTAAAATCACTAGGAACGCATGACACTACGTGGTTGTGTTCGAGTTGTGTTTGGTTGATCCAAATTTTGTGAAATATAGTGAAAAATAGACTGATATCAATTGTAAACTTTATGTGGAATTGAAATTGATGGTGAGTACGGAGATCAAATAAATTGTATAAAAGGCATACCTGATTGAGAAACCATAGCTGTAGGATATGGCCAGAATCTTGTTCTCCTTACACCTTTAGAGAAGCGCTTTAGTCATATGTAAGCATGAGGACTCAGCCTTGTTTATATAGTTTAGAGTGTTGAGGAGCTTGAAACTAATAGAAACTCCTCTCATTACTAGCCCCACACAAATTTGGTAATCCTAATTCAACTCGAACACTGGAAATGTGATACAGTTGTAGCATATAGATTAATCACAATTGAGTGGGATCCACTGTACTCCCGATCACACTATCCAACCCTTAAGCTAATTCAGACCATTGATCAATAAAGCCCACCTTATAGAATTCTTACATTAGCGTCTTCCAGTACTTCATGAGATTTTTGGGCCATGGCCATCCCACGGAGGCTCATCGAATGAAGGTTCCCACATGTAAAGAACACCGGTCATTCTGCTGGCCCTATCATATTCTATTCTAACGACTTGATCATTCATTTACGGGCATGCAGTGGGCCATGTCCCACCTTCAGGTCCATCATATTCATTCAAGAAATTGGGCCTTAGTCCCTGGTCCATCTGATAACCAGGCTCAGCCACAGGCCTGATAAACAAAACACCTTGTCTTTCCTTGGGCTCCTTCCCAAGTTCTGCTTCATTTCCATTTTTTGAAACTTTTTAAGTTATGGGATTTCTCATGTGCACTTGTCTCAGAACTGGCTGCCGAGGAGGGTGATGAGCGCATGGCGTGTCTCTGGAATAGTGCACGGGTTGGAAGGATGGGATGAGAACGAGTGTGGCGACTTGCTGTTCGACATCGAGAAAGTATGGAGTGCTGCTCTTAAGCACGGTTTCCTGCCCTTGTCGCACGCTTGATTGTCTCTTACAGAAGAAAAAAGCCCAGATAGAGATTTCAATGTAGGTGGCTATATATGAATGTTTCTAGCATGTGTTACTGCTATGTAATATGAGAATTTAAAATAACATAAGGCTACAATACATATCTCCTTAAGCTAGTAGATTATTTGTATGATGTGTGTACCATTTAGGAAATATGGCAATAGATAGTTTGCTATTGAGATATGAGGGTGTGTGATTAGAAGGATTACATGGATCCCAAACATATGCTCTCCAGTAGCGAGATGGCTGATGAATGCTTGTATCGGTTGTATCATAACACTGGATTCATTAGTCCATTGTTTCAATAAATTTGGCAGATGCGCCTCCAACTTCAACTAGCTCTACCCAAACATTTTAATGTTAAATGGTTGTATTAGATTCGGATTGTTTATCTGGTGGACCACCCCATGTATGTACGCAGTCCAATAATATTGTTGCTCCAGTCATCAGGATGGTCCCACATGTGCAAACAAGATAGATGATTTTACAAAGAAAAAAAAATGTACTGATTGTATTCAACCATTATTTGTGGATAACACAAATAAGCCAACCTCATAGTATCGTGTATCCTTTGCTATCTTATGGTGTAATATGAATGGTGGAATAAACAGATTATTTATGCATCAATAATGGAGATTCAAAGTTGTAATTTTAAGCGCGTACCAGTGTGAGAAGACAATCCCGCCGATACTACAATGTCGCCGAGAGAGGATGCTCGATCTTCTGCACCTTACACCTTATGAAAACCTCTCATTAGGATTATGATTTTTCTGTCTATGTTAGTAAGGGGATTAGAACATGTATTTATAGAAAAGAGAGTTGTAGAAGCTTACCTATCACACTTCTTCCCTCTAAAGTTTCTACACCATAAGTTTCTATATTTGTCTTGATAAATGTATACAAGGACCATGGTTCAAGTGTCTCGTGCCTAAAACATATTTATAATGACCACAATTGTAGTGGGGACCACCAAATAGCTTAATCTAAACAATCTAACATTTATATTTAAACCGATGATCATGTGTGGTTGACATAGGGAAGGACGTGTTGAGGTCGAGCACTATCTTCCTCAAGGGATAACTATTCCAAATTCACATAACTTCTCTTGACTCCTCATAGAGATACCTCGAATCCACAAGGAAAATAAGAAAAATAGAAAATAATTTTGATTAATCATGAAAAAAATATTGCTACTAAAAGTCTTAGCAATCGCGACTTACTATAAATAATAAACGTACTATTTATAGACGGTCATGATTCCTACTAGTGTCCATGGTTTTCGGCAAAAAAAAAAGTGTCCTATTTGGCTCAACTGTATGATTCTCCTAATTATTCTAAGCACTTTTCATGTTGGGCGCAACTCCTGAAACCCAACAGATGGAGAGTTATACTCAAATTAAAACTTATTATAAATAGTAAAAATGAAATTAAAACAGGAATTCAACCGTTGATCTGATGGTATTTCGCAAATTTAGCATGGGCAACTTGGCATAGCAAGGTTGAGTTGGGTGGCTAAAGTAGTTCATCCTACCTCAAAATCATATATGACACGTCGGATAACGCATTCCAGTTTACGAGATGTTCTGACGGTCCAATCACTTTTGCCTTCGATCGAGCCTTTTCTGGTCCATCTTGGCCATGAAATTATCCACGACCCGCTCTACATCAGTGGCCTACCTAATAAGGGTCTTACATATAGGTTGTGACTTACATTATGACATGGAATTGACCTCAAAGTATCATGTACTGAATCCATATAGGTTACCACTGATACCCCATATGATACATATTATATATGTGATACATTGATTTATTAGGCATATTAGTGTGGAATTATTAAAGGTAAATTAATGAAATAATAGTTTATATAAATTATTTTTATATTTGTTTTTTCAAATAAAGATCCTTCCATGTATTGATACATGACATCAATATTTTGTGTAAGGATTAGGTAAATAGCAAAATATGTATTTATTTTTATTCTTGTATTGATAAATGACATTAATATTTTGTCCAAGGATTAGATAAATAGCAAAATATGTATTTTTTATTTTTACTTGTGATTTTTCTTTAAATATAATGAGTATCGATTTACCATATATAACGGTCATTACCCATGTGTTCGAAACGTATCAGCCGATATTTAAAATCACGATCTAGACTCATTGATGGCCAAGGTAATCTTAGATATCTTGGAACATGTACATGGTCAAACTCACCTCACAATGGCTTGGATATTGCATTTATAGGGCTATGAAAGTTTTAGATTAGGTTAATATTTTTATATTTTCAATTAATCACAATAAGAATGATTTTATGAGTTGTTTGAATAGCATATAAACATCACAATAGACCCAAGAAGATTTTAAGGTGGACAGTTTCTTATTCACTTTTATCTGTTGTCTAGGGGTGTACACGAACTGAGTTAGCTCAGTTAGCTCGCTCGACTCAACTCGAAAAAGCTTGATTCCACTCGGTTCAAAATTGAGTTCGAGCGAGTCGAGTTGATTTTTTGAGCTCGAAAAAATTTCGAGTTGAGTTCGAGCTTGCTTGAGCTTGACTCGACTCGGATCGAACCCCAACTCGAATCGAACTCAGATCAAACCAGTTCGGTGGCTCAGTTATTTTGATATTGATGTTGCTAAGCAAGTGTTTGATGAAATGACTCAACGAAGTGTTGGCAGGTGGCGAGAAAAGTATGGATATGAAACAAATACCTTTGTATCTTCATTTTAATGTTGTTTACTAAGTGTTTAATGAAATACCAGTAAACTAATACTACCGCTTTACATTCCGTGAGAATTTGAAGTTGCACTCCACATGTTTGAGAAAATGCCACATAGGCTTGATCTTAGCTCGAACTTCGCTTGAACTGGCCCGAGCTACTAACTGAATCGAGCCGAGCTGGCCAGTCACGCCAGCTCGAGGACCGAGCTAAACTAAGTTAGAGTTAGGGTTAGCTAGTAGCTTGAGCTGAGTTGAGTTGAGCCAAGTTAGAGTTGGGGTTAGCTAGTAGCCGAGCTTACACGAGCTGTGCCAAGCTTGACTCGATTCGACTCGTGTACACCCCTACTGTTGTCAGTCCACTTGAGTTTTTGATATCTCCTATTTTTTAGCACATCCTAAGATAATATGAAAAACATATACATTTTGTGGATTCCTCACTAACATCACGATGGCCCCTCCTGCTTCCTGTCCAACCCATATCATGTGAAAAGTAAATACTCATATTACAAGATGACAATCTTATTATTTGACCATGCATATGTACATGCCTAACAATAAACGCAAGAGGTAATATGATGCTTTTCATTAATAGTGGACAAGTTAAGAGTTGTATACAAGTCAATTAATTCGAGCTTTGCTCAACTTGGCTTGGCTCGGCCAGCAAGCTATCCCAGCTTGAACTCAGCTCGACTAGGTCCTTGAGTCTGATTGACCAGCTCAAGTTGGCTTAGTCAGTAGCTTGGGCTAGCTCGAATTGAGTTTGAGCTAATCTTGAGCTTGCTCTTTTGAGTTCGAGCTTACGAGCTAAGTTCATATTTATGTTTTAGAATTTTTAATATATATAATATATAATTTATTTAAATATATGAATATTTACAAAATGTTTATATTAAGTGGATCCGATTCAAGTTGAATTGAATCAAGTTCCGAGTTAAGTTGAGTCAAGATCGGTCTAACTCAGAATTAACTTGAAAAATTTTCAAGCTAAAAAAATCAGCTCGAATCAACTCGAACCTAGTTTCAAGCCGAGTCGAGTTGAGCCTTTTTGAGTCGGGCTGAAGAAGTTAACCGAGCTAACTTGGTTCGGGTACAGCTCTAGACAAAATGAACGTTAGCACCTATTGAAGGCAAATATCACCCCATGCACAATTCGACTCATTGCATTGTATTCATAGGAGGGAATTGAAAAACAAACACCTTTATTGGACACTGCAATTTGAACGGTTTAATTTGAATTATTTATATGTTGCTTGCACAATGTCTCACCACCCCATCAACCATCACAATTAAACAGAGTATCAAAATCTTCTTGAACCCAAAATCACATTAGATCTTGATGACCAACGGATACAAACCGAGATGTGCAATCCTAGTGTTGTAGCCCCTTGATCATCCGCATTGGAACCCATGAGGAATATCGGTTGGGATTAGTTGACAGATGTAGCCATGTGGCCCACCCTGCACCACACATCTCATTTTGTGGAGTTTGTTTCGCTTCTTTCACGACTAAGAATACGGGGCGTGATGCCGTCCAATGGGGCCACATGCTGAGATGGTCCTATGATTGGAACCGTCCATGTTCTCTTTACTTCCACAGAATAGGCTATTTAACCATAATCACGCTTCATAGATGAAACTACCCTTAGGATTTTCAGATTTAAATGCAAGCCACTGAAAACTTTTAAATTGCTCTAAATTCATCTATAGATAGTGACAGTAAAAATCACCCTTTCAGAGTAATTTTTATAATTAGACCTTTAAAGCATACACAACACAGACGGTTCAGATCATCGGACTGCTCAACATGTGGGCCCCATTGGGCAGTGACACTCCAGAGTCGCGACTGAGGCAGAGCGAACTCTATCTTTATTATAATTCAGGAGTGACATTTGCTCGAGTGCATCCTGATGTATTCGAGTACGATACATTGGGACATTAATCTTTGAATCTGAGGCATCTTCAAATGATCGAAACCGTTTATATGGAAATTATCAAGTTTTTGAGTGGAAGGAAAATAATAAAATCTCCAGACTGGATCATGTCAATCCTTCCATGGTTTGATTATTTTTCTTTGAATATGAACGGGGAAAATAAACTTTGTATAATAGAAGTAATGAAATATTTAATCCAAGATTATTTTTTTTTCATACTTTCCCATCTAAGATGATCCCTATCAAATGAAAGGTTTGAGTCATTGGAAAGAAAAAATAAATAAATAAATAAATTCCAACGACTAGATCCCGACGTATCATTTTTATTATGACTCGATGTATCCGAGCAAACCCTTTTCGGGAGTGTGCCAGGCAGGTCCCTCCCACAACGGTCACATTCTCGAAACCAATATCCCTCCAACCAAACTTCAAATTTCACGACCGTTTTGTCCTCTACTTTCCCTTTTCTCTTCGTAGAGAATCCTAGGCTCCTTCCCTTCCGACCTTCTCCTATCTCTTTCTCCTCTCTGTATTTCAATCCCATTTTCTTCAAACATGATCTAGGAAACCTTCCTCTCCACAAACAACATCATCTTCAAAATCGACCAAACATCTCCATACCCATTCTCCCATGGGGTGTTTTCTCGCCTGTTTCGGCTCCGTCAACCGGAAACGTCGAAAACCCGCGAAGAAAACGCTCCAGAGAGACCGAGTAAGCACTCTTCAAGTTCAGCGGTCATTTTTTCTTTCTTTCTTTAATTTCAGTTGAATTTCATTTTAGATTAACTTAATATGGGAATTTTGACACAGAGCCATAGGAACTATGAACCTCTGCAACCCATTTCACCATTGAAGAAGACTACTACAGAAACAGCAATCAGCCCAATTCCAGAAGCAAGGTCATTTGATGCTTTTTGTTGGGTTTTTTTGGTTTCTGAACTTTTGATATCTCAATCAATAATGTTTTAAGCTGTTTTGGGATTTTCTGTTAGTAGCTCATTGATATGTTTTTATCTAAATTTATACTTGTAGCTTTTGTGTTTGGATTATTTTGTTAAAAAAGTCAATTTCTTTTATGTTTCATGACCAGAGATAAACCTCAGGATCTTAGCTACAATAGCAGAAAGAAAGTCACATTTGATTTGAATGTCGAAACATACATCGAGGTCTTAACTCCTGAAGTTCCAAATTATGCATCGGAGACAGATGAAGAGAAAGAAAGGGAAAAGGAAGAGAAGAAGGCAAGAAATGGAAGCAGACCACATTCTCTGTCCGAAGATAATTCAACTACATCAAGCACGAGCACAGGATCTTACCCTTCAAATCATAGATACCAGAATTGCATAAACAGCAATGAAGAGGAGGAGGAAGAAGAAGAAGTTGAATATGAGGACAGTGATTTTGAATATGAAGATGATGATAGTGAAGAAGAAGAGTCCTTTGAATCGTACTTTTCTAGGAGTCCGTTGGCGGTGAAAGAGGATGATGACTGGAGACCCTTCTGTGGTTCTTCTCCTGATAGGAAATCGATGCTTTTAGTAAAAGGAAATGCTCGAGATCGAAGCCAATATGTTCATTCCGTGTTGAACCCAGTAGAAAATCTCACTCAGTGGAAGGCTGTCAAGGCAAAAACTGCAGGGCCAATGAAGGATCATCAAAAGGAAAATGCCATTTTAGACCCAGAATTGCAGCTACCTTTCAGTCCAGAAACAGCTTTCAAGCTCCCCAAACCTCAAATACCCATAGATGCAAACATTAATTTTGATCGGCCAAAGCCTCTGAACAAAGAAATTTCAGTCAATGCAAGTCTTTCGAGCTGGTTGGTTTCTTCTGAAACTGCGCGACCCACAAAAACTAGCATGGCCCGGTTCGATTTGTCCGAGAAAAGCAAGTCCCAGGGATCAAATTCATCGGGAATTAACGAAGATAGGCCAATTTTAGGGGCGTTAACAGCAGAAGAGCTCAAGCAGTCAGTGCTGTCTCCATCACCGAGAAGGTCACCAAGTCGGAGCCTGGATGAAATCCCCATCTTGGGTACTGCTGGAAGTTACTGGAATCATGGAAACCAGGCCATGGATTCTGACACCATGTTGAACACAATGAACAAATACCGAGCGGTATTGAGAGCACGGTAAAAGAATACAGGGTAGAAACAGGGGAGCTTGGTTTAAAAATCTTATAGGGACTGATAAAATGCACTTGGTGTGGAGGATAAGAGAGTGACTTGGCACCCTACTGTTTCTGAGATAAGGTTGGAAAGAACTTTGAAACAAGGTGCTGATGAAGCCTACTCAAGCAATCCTCCTGGAGCGTATTAGAGAAGTGTGAGATGTTGGAGTGGTAGTGTTTGTTTGTTTCAGTAAATTACTTTTTCTCCGTATAATGTGAAGGTTTTGTGATTTTGAATCATCCCTCTCCTTGGAGTGGTGGTGTTTGGTTGCCTCAGCTCTAGGGTTTGTATTTGTTTGGAGTGTTGGTGTTTGCTTGTCTCAGCTCTCAGGTTTGTAATTTTTATTTATGGGAAGGTGTTTCTTTGGGCGTTGTATTTGTTATTGTTTGTAAGAGAGGAAATAAATGAAGCCTATGCTGCTGTTTATATCTTCAACGGAGAAATCTCAACTCTTGCATTTTGGTTTATAGCTTTTATAGCCTATGTTGCTATTTGAATCTTCTAGTGAAAATCTCTCAGCTCTTACACTTTGCTTTATAGCTTTTGCTCATATTAGATTTGTCTAAGAAAATTTTCTTATATATAAGATAGGTTTTTCATTTTGGGGTTCAAGGGCATGTTAATTTGTTCATGGTGGGTTATACTAATAGCTCTAATTTATGTCATTGGCCACACACGTACGCACTCACATTGAGCCAAGTCCGAGTCCATGTACACAACAGGATGGGCCGGGTAGGGCCATGGGTACGAGTGCAGATGTGTGTGTGTGTATGGGTATTCGCGAGACTTTATTTGGTACGAGTATGTACTCGCACTCGCACCTTTTTATTTTGAAATAGAGAGATATGACTAGTTGGTTAGTGACACCTATTAGGTTTAAATCCAACGAACCAAACCCTTTCGAAAGAATGCTTAATGCGCTACTTTGGAGTCTATATAAGAACTCCATTCCGTTTTCAAAAACTACGAAAATTATCTTTTCTTGTGAAAAATCTTTATTCCTTTTTTGGTTTATAAGATTTGGTTGCTGAGTTCATCGCTAAGTTAATTTAGTACTTTCGGGTTAAACCGCAAGTGGTTCAAGCCCTCGTACAATGAATGCACCGTTGAGACTAGGTTATAATCGTTATATCTTGGAGGTCGATTGTTCTAGAAACCTATTGCACTTGGGACGTTGTCCAAGGGGAGCAAATTCGATTTCAAGATGAATGATTCACATTATGCCTTGATTCAACTCTATAAGTCTTCTATCTCATTTCTTTTATTTTCTTTTTGGCTTTTGATTTTAAATAGTATATTTGATTCAACTAAATATATTTCGACGATCTTTAAATCAAATTTGTCGAATTAAATAGATTATAGATATCGTAATAGTGAATGATTCTACCGAGTTAGCCAAAATGGAACCGTTCCTTAGATAACACTTTAAATAGTGGAAACATAAACTTATGTTCGCACTAACCACCCTTAGAGTTTCATACATATTGTTTGAAACATTTACTATAGCTTCATCAAATCAAACTGAAATAACGGATGAAAATAATTGTAAAAATTATGATGGGATTTGTCCCGTGCTCGACCGGTTGTGAGCCTCGCTCGACCGGTCGAGGGTTGGTGCACGACAGTCGTGGAAGTCGAGTCATGGCTTGACTCAAAGTCCAGCGACGTTGGACTATTTTTTTTCGAGGTGCTCGACTAGTCGAAGGAGGATCTCGACCGGTCATGGGTGGCGCTCGACCGGTCGTGGACTCGGTACGACCAGTCGAAGTTACGCAGATTTGTTCCGTGATTTTGCGCGGATTTTGTGTCGCAAGTCCTTTCGCAACTGGGATGCGGAAAGGAGTTTCTTAAAACTTTAAATAGGAGGTACCTAGGGCTTTCTAGGTACGACAAGAGGGTTTCTTAAAGCTTTACACAGGATTTGCTAAAGGGTTTAGGGCTATCAAAGGTGAGAGAGAGAAGAAAAGAGAGGAAGTTTATAGAAAGGAGATTATGCTCATAGAGGTTATCTACTACGCAATCTATATCTCAGCACTTCTATGTCCTCGTACTCGATGAGATCTCTCTGTTTTCTTTGTTTCTCTTATTATTTATCCACTCCTGCGTGAGTGAAGAAAGTTGTAACGTTCTACTTCATAGTGGATTGTTGATCTGAACGAGGTCACGTGGTTTTTATCTTTTTGAGGGTTTTCCACGTAAAAATCTCTTGTGTGGTGTGTAGTTTATGCTTTGATTTATTTCATTGCTTTATTATCCATAATTCTGGTTTATTTCAGGAGGCTAGATCCTAAGGTTTTGTGCAAGGCCCCCAACAAAGTGATATCAAAGTTAAGTTCATTGAATGGGTAGGATCGGTTTTGAATTATGGAAGGTGGCTCATCAAGGATGATCAGCCTCAATAGTTCTAACTGGACCATATGGAAGGCTAAGATGGAGGACTTGCTTTATTGTAAGGACCTATATTCTCTAATTTTAGGCATATCAGCAAAATTCAAGGATATGTTTGATGATGATTGTAAGAAGATGGACCGAAAGGTGGTGGGGTTTATTAGACAATGGTTGGATGATTCTGTATTCCACTATGTGTCTACGAAAACTTTAGCCACTAGCCTATGGCTGAAATTAAAAAGGCTGTATGAGAGGAAGACAACCGGTAATAAAAATTTTCTGATAAAGTGACTTGTGAATCTCAAGTTCAAGGATGGTGGTTATGTGGCCGAGCATATGAATGAAGTCAGCAATATAGTGAACCAACTCTCCTCTATGAAAATGGTCCTGAATGATAAATTGCAGGCTTTACTATTGCTTAGTTCATTGCCTGACAGTTGGGAGACATTGGTGGTGTCTCTAAGTAACTCTACGTCAGACGGAAAGATATCCATGGAACAGGTAACCAGTTGTCTCTTCAATGAGGAGACAATGAGAAAGTCTCAGGGGTCTACTCAGCAAGAGGCCCTTATGACACAGGAACGGGGGAGAGGAAAGAACAGGAAGGGCGGGAAGATCCGAGATAAATTGTTGCACCCTTTACAAGGCAAGTGTCAGTATGTGCAAGGGTGGGTTGAACGCAGCGGAAGATTCAGCTATTGACATGTGACATAGGTGTCTAGGACACATGAGTGAAAAAAGGGCTTCAACTACTAGCGAGAAAGTGGCTCCTTCTAGACGTGACAGGTACACCTCTCAAAACTTATCTTGATTATTTATCAGGAAAACAACATAGAGTTTCATTTATTAAATCTGCTTCTCATGTTAATAAAGTGCATGCATTAGATTTGGTTTATTCTGATGTTTGTGGTCCTATGAGGATAAAAACCATGGGTGGGGCATTGTTTTTGTCACTTTTATAGATGATGCATCTAGGATGGTTTGGGTTTATGCTTTGAAATCTAAGGACAAGGTCTTTGGTGTGTTTAAATTGTTTCATGTTATGGTCGTGAGAGAGACAGGTAGATCATTGAAGTACATACGTACTGACAATGGAGGTGAATACATTGGCGACTTTCATAAGTATTGTAAGTCCCTGGGTATATGGCATGAACAGACAGTTTTCAAGACCCCCCAACATAATGGTGTAGCTGAGCAAATGAATCGCACCATTGTTAAGAGAATCAGATGCATGTTATCCCATGCGAAATTGCCCAAAACGTTCTGGGGAGAAGCAATGCACACGGCGGTGTATTTGATAAACAGGTCTCCATCAACCCTGTTGAATAGAGAAGTACCTAGAAGGTGTGGACTGGACATGATCCATCGTACAGTCATCTCAGGTTGTTTGGATGCAGGGCATCCGTTCACGTGCCAAAGGATGAGAGGTCCAAACTCGATATGAAGATCAGGCTGTGTGTGTTCATAGGGTACGGTGATGAAAAGTTCGATTACAGATTGTGGGATCTGACCGAGAGGAAGCTCGTCAGGAGCGGAGATATGGTTTTCTTTGAAGATCAGTGTATAGAAAACATTGGTAAGTCAGAGAAGAACCAGCCTAGTTCAGGTGAGCTAGAGGACATGAATCCTATTATTCCTCCCATGGTGCCTGATGATGGGGGAGTACAACAAGGTGTAGAGGATAATAGAGTTAATTCAGAAGATGGACCAGGGGAGCAGCCGCCACTTGATCCACCTGTTGAACAATAAGTGAGGAGGTCATCTACGGACAAACAGCTGTCCAAGAGGTACTCGCCACATGAGTACATTATGTTGACTGATGGGGGATAGCCAGAAGATTATTCTGAGGCCCTAGCCAACGAGCATAAAGGGGAGTGGTTGAAAGCTATGCAAGAGGAGATGGAATCCTTGCATAAGAACCACACCTATGACATGGTGAAACTGCCTAAGGGCAAGAAAGCTTTGAGCAACAAGTGGGTGTTTAGATAGAAGGTTGAGCAGAAGAATTCACAAACAAGGTTCAAGGTCAGAATTGTGGTGAAAGGGTTTGGTCAGAGGAAAGGCATAGACTTCGAGGAGATATTCTCACCAGTGGTGTAGATGACATCCATACGGGTGTTACTTGGGTTGGCTGCTAGCATGGATCTAGAGATAGAGCAGTTAGATGTTAAAACTACTTTCCTCCATGGTGACCTAGAAAAAGAGATATACATGCACCAACTAGAGGGGTTCAAAGTCAAGGGCAAATAGTATATGGTGTGTAGGCTGAGTAAGAGCTTGTATGGCTGAAACAAGCTCCACGTCAATGGTAAAAGAAGTTCGACTTATTTATGTTGAAATATAGGTATGACAGAACGGAGTCAGACCACTGTGTGTTCACGCGTAAGTTCTTAGCCGGTGATTTTTTAGTTCTGCTGTTATACGTTGATGACATGCTCATCATGAAAAAAGACATCAAGAAGATTGACAGGCTGAAACAGAAGTTGGGCAATTCTTTTACGATGAAAGACTTGGGCCTAACTATAGACAGATCTTAGGAATGGAGATAACCCGTGACATAAGCAGCAAAAAGCTTTAGCTGTCACAAGAGCGGTTGTAGATCACGTTGATTTGTATTTGTGATGGAATTTAGGCTGATTTGTGATTGTTGGAGTCGCCATTAGCTGAAAAATCTTAGAATCCCATGGTCGGCTAGAACCACGGAACACGTTAAGGTTGGAGAAATCCGAAGACTCTCCTTCTTTAAATTGACTCATGGTCTGTGATCAGAGATTCCAGGTAAGGGACCTCAGTTACAAAGAGGGAAGGTGTTAGGCACCCTCTCTGCTCGTACAAATGTACCGTCTCTACTTAGTTTGGTAAAATGATCTCAAGCGATGATGATGATACTGTGGTCATGATGGGACTAGTCACACGTGGATTTCTGATGTGGCAAGATCCGAGATTTTGGCAGACCACAGAGCATACATTCGACAATATGTCTAGAGGGAGGATATGATGATGCTTATGTGAAAAGGCGAAGAAAAAGTGGACTAGGTCACTAGAAATTTCTGATGTGACAGGATCTGATGTACAACAAGTCATGGAGCATACATTCACTAGAGATTTAGAGAAGCAGAGGGGTTGAGAAGGGAGTAGATGTCATGATGAATGCTTGTGGGATGATGGACCTTTGGCTTGATCTCGAGTAGGGTAAAACATAAAGTGGACCATGACCAATTTGGGTTAGGCTTATAGGTTAAAAGGGTTGAGTTGAGGGCTAGGGGGTGGCTAGAAAAATCTGTATTTTGAGGGGCTTGGGAGCTCCTTCCCTTTCCCTCACTGTCTTCCTCACTCACTCTCTCTCTCCCACTATCTCTTACTCTCACTCTCTCTCTTGGTTGTTGGGTGTGTTGAAATGAGAAGAAGAGAGGGCTATTTATAGCATTCTCCAATGGTTGAATGGTAAATAGTCGGTTTGAGAGGGTTAAAAGCTGAGGTGACAAGTGGTGGTTGGTGGAGAGAAGAGAGATGCTACATGACATTCTCTCATTGGCTTATAGGGCTGGTAAATTGGTAAATAGTGAAGGTAGGGGGGTAATTTTGAAAGAAAATTGACTTTTAGATGCTAGGACAGCTGTCCACACGCGGGCCGCAAGCGGCGGCAGCCGAAGTACTGCAGGCAGCAGTCAGACTACCGCCTGGGCCTGGTTCGGGTCGGGCTCGCGCGTGCAGGTTTCATGTGGTGCTTTGATTCATCCGGTGGTCTCCTTTTTGAATTTTTGTGGCTCAAAGTGATGGATTTATGTATGGATAAAGGGTTCTGGCCAAGGTATAGGGTATAGGTGAGGCTATATGTGTGCTAAACGGTTTGGATTGCGGTTTCAGGTTATGGATTGGGAGTTTTAGGGACTCTCGGGTCATGGTTTGGTTTAGGCTAGGATTAGGGTTTGGTCCAAGGCATGACCATAGTTCCTGGATAGTCTTAGCCTTCTCAAGATGTTAGCCTGGGTGGGGGTGTCTACAGCGGTATATTGAGAAAGTCCTATAGCGGTTTAATATGAATGCAGCGAATCCAGTCAGTACTCCACTGGATGATCACTTCAGATTGAGCGACAGGCAGTGTCCCAAGATGAAGGCAGAGGTGGAAGAAATGCATAAGATACCCTATGCATCAGCTGTAGGAAGTTTGATGTATACTATGGTGTGTACACGCCCAGACATAGCATATGCGGTTGGTGTTGTCAGCTGGTATCTTGCCAATACTGGTAAAAAATATTGGACAGCGGTGAAGTGGATACTGCGGTATCTAAGAGGCTCATCCAGGTTGAGCCTATGCTATGGCGACGGTGTGTTAGAGGGCTACATAGATGTAGATATGGCAGGTGACATAGACTTCAGGAAGTTTACCTCGGGGTTCATGTTCACGTTTTCAGGGGGAGCGGTTTCTTGGCAGGGCAAGCTACAGAAGGTCGTAGCATTGTCGACAACAGAGGCCGAGTACATTGTAGTCACAAAACATGCAAAGAGATGTTTCGGATGAAAAGGTTCCTACAAGAACTTAGCCTAAAGCAGGAGGAGCACGTGGTCTATTGCGATAGTTAGGGTATTATACACTTGAGCAAGAATCCAAGTCAGCATTCCAAGTCAAAGCACATAGAGATTAGGTATCATTGGATCAGGGACACTTTGGAACAGAAGGTGTTACAGCTTAAAAAGGTCCACATGGACGATAATGGGTCAGACATGATGACCAAGGCTTGCTTAAGGGTAAGTTCGAGGTTTGTAGAAATCAGACTGGCTTGAAGAAGGTGAATCCCCCTTGGGACAAAAAGGGAAAGATTTGATAGGATTTTTGTCCCGTGCTCGACCGGTCGTGAGCCTCGCTCGACCGGTCGAGGGCTGGTGCACAACCAGTCGTGGAAGTCAAGTCGTGACTCGTCTCAAAGTCCAGCGACGTTGGACTATTTTTCTCCGGGGTGCTCGACCAGTCGAAGGAGGATCTCGACCAGTCGTGGGTGGCGCTCGACCGGTCATGGACTCAGTACTACCAGTCAAGGTTACGCAGATTCATTCCGCAATTTTGCGCAGATTTCGTGTCGCAAGTCCTTTCGCAACTGGGATGCGGAAAGGAGTTTCTTAAAACTTTAAATAGGAGGTATCTAGGGCTTTCTAGGTATGACAAGAGGGTTTCTTAAAGCTTTATAAGGGATTTGCTAAAGGGTTTATGGCTATCAAAGGTGAGAGAGAGAAGAAAAGAGAGAGAAAGCTTTTAGAAGGGAGATTATGATCGTGGAGGTTATCTACTGCGCAATCTATATCTCAGCGCTTCTATGTCCTCGTAATCGGTGAGATCTCTCCGTTTTCTTTGTTTCTCTTATTGTTTATCTACTCTTGCGTAAGTGAAGAAGGTTGAACATTCTACTTCATAGTGGATTGTTGATCTGGACGAGGTCCCGTGGTTTTTACCTCTTTAAGGGTTTTCCACCTAAAAATCTCGTGTGGTGTGTGGTTTATGCTTTGATTTATTTCATTACTTTATTATCCATAATTCTAGTTTGTTTCGGGTGGCTAGATCCTAAAGTTTTGTGCAAGGCCCCCAACAAATTATATTCTTAACTCTTTATCCAGCCCTCCCTCCCTGGTTTACCCACCTGCTTGGAGGTAGTTAGAATGCATGTTGACCATGCTAATACCCACCATAGGATGGTACTGGAAGTTCTCTATAAGCCCCACTATGATGCATGTGTTTTATCCACGCCGTCCATCCACTTTTCCATATCATTTTAGGGGTTGTACTAAAAAATATGAAAGATCCAAATCTCAAGTGAATAACATCGCAGGAAAAACTAGTGATCAAACACCTACTATTAAAATTTTCTTATGGGCCACAAAAGTTCTCATCGAGCAAATATTTGTGTTTTCACTTCGTTAAGGTCTATATGACCTAATTACTAGGTTGGATGCAAATAAACATTATAGTGGACCCTGAGAAGTTTTTAACGGTGGGCATTCAATCACCACAGTGGTGTGGTCCACCTGAGATATGATCTACCTTATTTTTGGGTTAACGCCATAAAATGAGCTAGCAAAATGGATGGACAACTTGGACAAAACACATAGATCATTGTGGGTGTTTGGCACATGGTAATGGAAAGGATTAGGTGGGATGGGATTCCAAAAAAGTAATTATTACATATTGTAGGGATTGTCCCCTATTACTATGGGATAAGCTTAGTTCCATGCTATGTTTGTAATACGGTGGTACATTGAATGAATATACCCACCATTATTTGGAACTATCGAGAATAACAAATATGTGTTATATCCAAACCGTTCATCTGTTTTGTAACCTCATTTTATGGCATGGGCCTAAAAATGAGGCAAATCCAAAACTTATGTGGCCCCAAAGAAGTTTTCAATGGTAGGTATTCAATCCTCGCCACTTTTATGGTGGGGTCCACTTGAGTTTTAGATCTACTTGAATTTTTGGCCCATGCTCTAAAATGATCTCGAAAAAAGGGTGGACGGTGTGGATATAGCCCACACATCATGGTGGGACCTACACAACTTGCTAATATTGAGTGGAATTGGCAATGACCAGATGCAATTCCATCTAATCTAATTCCAAGCTTTTCCATTCTTCCAAAACATTGAGTGGAATTGGCATGGGACCAAATGCAATTCTATCCCACCTATTCCCATCTAATACCACGCCCCAGACACCCCCTAAGGGTACCGAATAAATTATATGGGGTCCACCATGATTCATGTATTTTATTCACCCCTTACCTCCATTTTATCATATAATTTTAGGTCTTGAGGCCAAAAATAAAGCATATCCAAAGCTCAAATGGACCACACCACAGGAAATGGTGTGAATTGAATGTCTACGGTTGGAAGATTCGTGGGGGCTACAAGTTTTGGATCAAGCTAATAATAGTGTTTTCCCTTAATACATGTTTGTGTGATCTTATGAACAGGTTGGATGACAAATAAACACCACTGTGGGCCCTAGAACAACTTTAACACTGGAAATTCCCATTGTTTCCTATGGTGTGGTCCACTGGAGCTTTGCATATGCCTCAACTTTGGGCTCAACTCCTAAAATGAGCTGGAAATATGGAAGAATGATGTGGATAAACCACATACATTCACGGTGGGCCCAACAGAGTTTATTTAGTATGATAAAAGTGCGCTCAGTATCTCAATACGTATTCCAATTTTAGTACGCTGCATGGAATACAGGTACTACTAGTCATGCCATCCTGTGCTAATAGGGTGCGCTGAGGTGGGCCGTCCTTGATGTGTATCACTAAACTCCACCCAAGCTAGAGGTCAAATATCACGTATATCCATAATTTAGGTGGGTCATATAATTTAGGTGGGCCACATTAATGAAAACAGTGTAAAGGACACTCACCATCCAAACTATTTTATTTGTTCTGGCCCACATAAATCATATATGTAACTAATTTTTTGTTAACGTGCATGAATTTTTATCAGGCGGATAATGGTTGAAGTAGATTTCACATAAAAGTAACAATGGCTTGTAACATCCCGGATTTTTCCCAACCTGGGATTGGACGTCCTTAGGCGATAGGTTGATCCTAACACCTTATTAACTTGTCAGAACTGAATCCCACAGTCTAAAATCGCTCCTTAACCCATTTCCTTCACAAATCCCACCCTTCACTACCTTGTTCTTTCAATTTTTCAAAGCACTTTCGCCCTAGACACTATCTTAAACTAGCTAAGTAGTATAACTTGGATCACTTTAGATACAAACTACAAAGAACTAAGTACCACCTCAGACAGAAATCTTATAGGACTAGATCCTTTAGAACTGAGGCGAGGATTAGCCAGTGCGAAACCAGATTAGCCACGAAATCCATTTGAATCGTTTTAAATACGATCTGCAAGACTCAAAACTTGTAGAATCATTGACGCTAGGTTACCTTAAAATCTAGGATCAATCTCATTACCCGGCTGCTCTCGGGAGCATCTTGAAACTCCGTATCAGGTCTGGACCACACATCGGGAGTCCGATTAACACGAAGTTAAGGAACTAGGACCGCCTCACTGGGCTTGACAACCATCTCGGAAATCAAGTCCAGACGATGTCCCACGGCCATTCGCTTGAGTCCGGAGCGAGGGAGTGTGAAAACCACTGTTTTCTTTACAACATAAATATCTTGAATAGTGATCTGGCACCACTCGCTTGCGGATCAGTATTAAGCAACTAGACCGTCAGAATCAAACCAAATTACACCCTCGGATCAGGAAAAATTTCAAGAACATTTACATGTACTTGGAATTTCGGATCGAGGCCCACTGACCGTTGAACTGAACGTGGTCCGCCACGCGTGATCTGGGATTCCGATCGAGACAAAAACATAACTCCACGTAGATCCATGGGTTGTGAGCTTAAGTTCGACGTTTGGATCAAGGAGGGCCGCCAGAAACACTCTTTTGAGCTAGAACAACGCCGATTTGCTTACAATATAAGTATACCTTGAACATAAGTCTATTCCGGAGAGTTTTTAGGCTATATAAGGGCCTTAGAACAGCCCCTCTTATAGCCATACGAATTTGGGATAAAACCCTAAGGAGAGAGAGGAAAAAGAGAGAGAAAGCTTGAGGTTTGTGGGAGAATCTTCCTCCTACTGCTTTTGACCACCATACGGGCTGCACCACCTCTTCCTAGACGCTTTTCCGGCGATATCGACTCCATTTTAAGGTGAGAAACCCTAACCCTAGATCTGTTTGGGTGAGTGAAGGTTATAGGTTATGAAATAGCTAACCGGCTTCACTCTCTAGGCGATAAAACTGCCGAATACAGAAGCCCTTCAAACCTTGCTGATTTGTTGTGATTCCAAGGTGCAAGGTGAGGACTTTAGGTGTATAGGTTACGGTTTTTAACGCTTTCAATGTCAGATAATGATAGATTCATGATCTGCATGTAATTGCACATGTACAAAGTGCTTTCCGTTTCCTGTTTCGATTAACGATGCAAAATATGGAATTTTACATACTCTAGGTATACGTAGAAATACCGTATACATACACATTTTGAAAATGTGTTTGCCATGATTAATTGTTGTATGATTATATAGTATATAGATAAAATACCTGTTTGGCGAAAGGAATCGCCGTAATACATGTTTCCTTGTATACACTATATATGTTGAAATTGTGTATTCTAAAAAATACCGCATACGTATAAATTTGGAGATGTAATTGTCATGATTATTTGTTGTGTGAATATGATATATACGGATAAAATACTAGTTCGGAGAAAGGACAACCCTAATACATATATTACTAACATACGTCATGTATGTTGTAATAGTGCACTCTAAGTGTTTGTGAAATTGCTTGTGGGTGTAAGTGCTTAGGTGTTAGTGCCTTAGGTAGGTGCTGAGATGGGGTTCTCAACTACCTTAGAGTCACGTATGATACCCTCCACGTGGTTGTTTACTCTAACCACTCGCTTATGAAATATATGTGTTTGTATCCCTATTTGTATAGTGCTCTATAACTTGCTTTTTAACATGCTTTGTAACTTGTTTCATAACATGCTTTATAATATGCTTTATGACATGCTTGCTAGTGTGCTTGAATTACTTTGTTTATCATGCTTTACTTCACATGTTATGGTTGAGAAGTGATTGAGCTTGGGACTATGTCCATAGTCCAGACATCCGGTACCAGACTTGGAATCGTGGTTGAGATTCATCTCACCACACATGATGTGTTTGGTGAACCCGTGTCGTACTTCGATTGGCGATAGTGGTTGGCCACACGAAGTGCTTCTGTGCTTCATATCGCTCAACTTGTTTTGCGCTCGAGCTAGCCGAGCACGTCAAGTAACCCGTGTGTCTTATGTATGTTCACCATGTTCGGTCGCTAATGCTTGAACCTAGGGTACCAAACTTACCAGTGAGAATCCCGTTAACCATGGTACCTCGATCCGTTAAGACTCATGAGCCGGGCATGGTGGTATGGGACACCGTGGTCGAGCTGTCGGCCTACGCTGAGGCCACGTGCCTCCCCGTAGTGACCAGTGAGCAACCAAACTCGTGAACCGATTATGGTGGTATGGGACACTATATTCGTGCTGTCGGCCTACATTGATAAGGTGATGGGGGAGCAGTGCAACCTTTGTGCGTAATGTACCACAGCGACCCTTTTGTAGTGACCTCGAGCATATTCTGAAATCGCAGTGCGCCTTAGGGTTCACCGCGATATATAGAGTATGAACTAGGCCTGTTTCTGTATTGTGATGAATCGTTTAAGGGGTGATGGGGGAGTGGTGTAACCTTTGTACGTAACAGCCCTGGCAGCCTCTGCAGTGACCTAGAAAACACACCATCGTCTGATATTAACTAGGACTGACGACCCTAGAATGGATCATGTTTGGGAATGATACAAGGGAGGTACCTTAGTTTCCTAATCCTGCTGTTTGAAATGGACCAATTAAAAACTTGGTAATCATGCTCATCATGCATTGCATGTGCCTGGAAGATGTGGAGCACTGTGGGATGAAAGCATGCCGCGAGCGTGAGATGGTGTCACATGAGGGAGTATGTCGGTGAGGGCATACATCATGTCATTCATACTTGCATTAATAAGAGTAGTTAGAAGTGTTTAATTGTACTGCTTTATCATTACTGCTTGACTGAGTCGATAACATGTTAACCTATGCTTTATTGTTCTATTGAGTTAGCTACTCACTCCCACGTTACGGGACGGTGTTTCGAACACCCACCAGACATTGTCTGATTTTAGATGGCGACGCTACTTCTAAGGCAGAGCCGGACCTTTGCAATGACTACGATGCTTGCTTATATTGGTTGTCTTCTGACGGCTTCCTGTGAGCCGTGTCCTGATCGACGGGGCTTTTTGGGATATTGACTAGAGGACCTTACACATTTGGTATATTTTAAGATTGTACTTGTAATTATTTAACCTGGTAATGTTATCACACTCTGGAGACTCATCATCGTTTACATATTTTATCTATCTATCACAGTCTTTCGCTTGCAAATTTAACTGTCTCTGGAGTATGATATGCTCGTTTTGGCTTAATCTCACTCATGTTCACTACTCTAATACAGTCAACATTCAATTATCATTCATTTTGTTGCATAAGTGATGTTCTGGAACTCGAGAGTTGAGTTACTACTCGACCCTCGATTTTCGGGATGTTACATGGCTCCTATAAAATTCAATTTTTCTCTTAGTGCGGCCCACCTGAATCATGAATCCAACTGATTTTTCAGCCATGTAGCTAAATTGTTATTATGGACTTTGTAAGCGTGGATTTCATGAATGTATCATGGTAGGGCATGATTTTCCTTCCGTCTAGGTAAGCCTCCCTAGGTGGTGTGCAAGAAGTCTCTTGCAGTTCGGTTTGCAGGAAACCAATACCCGTGTGTGTAGCCAAATGCCCAGCTGGGCACCAGTATACACGGAACTCGTGCAAACTTTTTGAGAACTCGTCGTATGTCATGTGAGTCCAAGTCTGAACAGTCCACGTGATGAAATACACCATGAAACCCGGCGCCCAACTTTTACTTTGATCCAAAACTTTGGTAAGCCATGAAAAAAAATGATTTCCTCCCTTGATTTACATCTCTCTTTGCTATGGCCCACCAGAGTTTCATATCAAGGTGAAATTTGATCACTTGGGGTTTAATGGGATGACCGTTCGGATTAGATGCTCGTGATACGTATGCAAAGGTGCGCACATGCGATATATGGAAATGGTTCTATGTGGTAGCCTCGTGGGTACTTCTCCATGAGGTCGAGCTGTGTGGGCCCCATCATGATGTGTGTTGAACATCAACACCGTGCATTTGATGGGTACCCTTTAAATGATGGGATATCCCAAAAATCAGCTGTATATGGAACTTAGGTGGGCCATACCATTTAAAATAATGAGAAGACATGCCTAAAACATATAAAAGCACTTGGTGGGGCCCACCTGAAATTTGGATGCATCTGAAACTTGGTCTGACCCCTCTTTCAAGTGGGACACACATAATGGATGGGCTAGATTTGTAAACCACATCTCGGTGGGCCCAACAAATGATTATGAATGTTTTAATGATAGGGTAACCCTTCTCAAGTTTTATATGTGGTGTGGCCCACACAAGTCATGGATTGACTTGATTTTTAAGTGCGAGGGCCAGCATGGAATGGTGCATCTGAATGATGGGGTAGATTTTCAACATGCATCACGGTGGGCCCACACAGCTCGACCTTATGGGAAGTTCCCATGAGATCGACTGCATATAACCATTTCCCGTACACACACACACGCTTCCGGTCTCCTGCGCGCTAGTCCGTAAATAAGCAATTAGGAAATTCACCGTACTCGCCTCAAAGTTTGAGCAAATTACCTCTATCGCTACGATACTCCATATATTCTCTAAACGGCCTGCTGACAGCTTTTAGAGATAGTTTTGGATGAAAATACCCTTGACCTCGGTTCAGTAGTTGCACGATTTTCTAGGGACTGAGAAGTTACCTCGTATTTAATGCCAATAAGGTGATGTGTATGGAACCCTTTTTGCGCGTGGGCAAGGACTAAACTCGTGGGGCCCATATTGATGAATGTGTATAATCCATGCCGTCCATCCTTTTTACCATGTCATTTTAGGGCTAGGGCCTAAATTTCAACCTGATCCAGAGCTCATGTGGGTCACATAATAGAAAATCATGGTGCAATGGAACCCACTGTTGAAACTTTCTAGGCTCACCATGATGATTGTTAGAAGTGGACATTGCCCAAGTCAGGACTTGTTGGGCCCACGCTGAGCTGGCCGATAAAGTGGACGGAACGGATCTCCTCATTGTTGGCCTTAGCCCGCATGGATTATTCACATACATCAATGTAGGCCCTACTAGATAATCCTTACCAAGGCCTATCAAAATGAAGACTTCGACCTGTATAGGAAGTGAACACGTTGTAAACTACGAACCATGCAACATGACAACCACGACCCATATAACATGGCAACTATGACCCATGCAAACCACGACTCAAATTGGGCCCACGTTGATGTATGTGAATAATCCATGCCGCCCATCCTTTTTGTCGTGTCATTTTAGGAGTAGAGTCAAATATCAACCATGACCCTTTGTGGATGAAAACCACGATCTATTGTGCATGTGAACCATGACCCTTCAAATGGATCGTGGTTGTCATGTAGCAAGGGTCGTGATTGTCATATTATGTGAGTCGTGATTGTCATCCGGGTCGTGGTTGTCATGGGTCGTAGTTATCATGTTATATGAGTCGTGGTTGTCATGTTATATAGGTCGTAGCTGATATAGGTCGTGGTTGTCATGTTATATGAGTCGTAGTTGTCATATTGTAGGAGTCGTGATTGTCACGAGTCGTAGTTATCATGTTATATGGGTCATGGTTGTAATGTGGTAAGGGTCGTGGTTGTCATATTATATGGGTTATGGTTTTCATGTTATAGAGGTTGTGGTTGTAATGTGGTAAGGGTTGTAGTTGTTATGGGTCGTGGTTGTCGTGGGTCATAGTTATAATGTTATATGGGTCATGGTTCTCATGTGATGCTTGTTAGAAGTGGATAATGTCCAAGTCAAGACTTTTTGGGTCCACAACAAGCTAGCCGACAAGGTGGATGGATCGGATCACCCCATTGTGGGCCTTAAGCCATGGTACCAATGGTTTGGTAGAAAAGGAAGTGAACACGTTGCAAACCACGAACCATGCAACATGACAACCATGACCCATATAATATGGCAACTACGACTCATACAAACCACGACCCAAATTGGCCCACATTGATGTATGTGAATAATCCATGCCGCCCATCCTTTTTTTTTGTATCATTTTAGGGATATGGTCAAATATCAACCACGACCCTTTTTGGATGAAAACCACGATCCATTATGCATGTGAACCATGACCCTTTGAATGGATCGTGGTTGTCATGTAGCAAAGGTCGAGGTTGTCATATTATATAGGCCGTGGTTCTGAAGTTATATGGGTCGTGGTTGTCATTTATATGGGGTCGTGATTGTCATGGGTCGTAGTTGTCAAGTTATATGGGTCATGGTTGTGGATCATAGTTGTCATGTTATATGGGTCGTGGTTATCACGGGTCATAGTTATCATGTTATATAGGTCGTGGTTGTCATGTTATATGGGTCGTGGTTGATATAGGTCATGATTGTCATGACCCAAAAGGTTTTCAATAATAGGTTTTCAATTTCACCGCTTTCTATGGTGTGGTCCATATGAGCCTTATGGTGTGGTCCATATGAGCCTTTGATATGCCTCATTTTTTGGCTCATTCCTTAAAATGATCTTTCAAAATGAATGGATGGCATGGATAAAATATATACATCACAATGGGTCAATAAGACCATAGAGTGACTTGTAGTATAGTACATATTTCATACTCGCGATTAGGTCATACGGACCCATATGAATGGAAAAAACAAAAATCAAGTTGGGGGCCATGTAACTTTGATCTCCTTTGCACCATTCGTACAACCTGGAGCTCGACGAGCGTCGGTGCTCGTCTTGGCACGACACGTACATACATCAGCTGTATAGCTGGGCAGCCAATCCGTGGACACGGATTTCCTGCGAAAGGATTTCGCAGGAGTTCCTATGCTGGAAACTTAGGTGGGCCCTACCATGATGTTTGTGAGAAATCCACCCTGTCCATCCATTTTTTGAGATCATTTTAGGACTTGAGAGAAAATTGAGAAGGATCCAGGACTCAAGTGGGCCGCAATAAAGGAAAATGTGTATAGGGAAATTCTTGCCGTTGAAACGTTCCTGGCGTAGACAGTGATGTTTATATGCCATCTATACCATTTATAACGTCATTCATACTGGGATGAAATGAAAACAAAAATATTATCCTGATTCAAAGCTTTTGTGGCCACACAAGTATTTCAACTGTTGACGTTCAATACTCACATTTGTGGCCCACCTGAGTATCAGATACGGTTCATTTTTGTCCTTATGTCCTAAAATGAACTCACAAAACGGATGAATGGAGTGTATTTCTCACAAACATCATGGTAGTCCCCACTTAAGTTCCCAGTGCAGGAACTTCCTGCGAAAGCCTTTTGCAGGGAATCCCCGTCCCCAATCCGCTTCCGAACGTGGATTGGATACTGACAGGTTGGGTAGCGAGACTAGATACTGAAGTGATGTCACCACTTCTGTAGGCCCCACCATGATGCATGTGTTGTATCAACACCGTCCATACATTTGGAGAGATCGTTTTAAAGGATAGTCCAAAGAACAAGGCAGATCCAAGGCTGGGGTAGACCCCACCACAGAAAACAGTGATGAGAGTGACGCACATCGTTGAAACCTTCCAAAGGTCCAGCATGATATTTATTTAAGATCCAACCTGTTCATGTGTTAAAGCAAATATGAAAGAAGGGAAAAAACAAATATTAACTTGATCGAAAACTTTGGTGGCCCTTAGAACTTTTTAACGGTGGGTGTCAATCTCCGCACTGTTTTTTGTGGTGGGGTCCTCTCGAGCTTTAGATCTGATTCATTTTTTGGATCATGCCCCAATATGATCTCTCCAAATGGATGGACGGTTTAGATACAAAACATACATCATAGTGTGGCCCACAGAACTTGGCGACATCACTTCGGTGGCGAGTCTTGCTACTCAACCTGTAATTAGCTAATCCACATCCCAAGGAGTCCTCCCATGACACGTAACTACATTCGTATTCTGGACGAAAACGGATTGGCTACTCCAGCTGCTAACAGCCCCGTGGCTGGTGGATGGGCCCACTATGATGTATGTGTTACATCCATTTCGTTCATCCATTTTTATATATTATTTTAGAGTTTTATACCAAAAATGAGAGGGATATAAATCTTAAGTGGACTATACTACAGGAAAATAATGGTGATTGGATAACCATTACCCATGACAACCACGACCCATATAACATGAGAACTATGACCCATATAACAGGACAACTGCAATCCATACAGCCGAGACCCATATAACAAGACAACTAAGACCCATATAACATGAAAATTGTGATCTATACAACTGCGGCTCATATAACAGGACAAATGCGACCCAAATATTAGGACAACTGCAACCGCGACCCATATAACAAGATAAGTGCGACCCATATAACATGACAACTGCGATCCATACAACTGCGACCCATATAATCGGACAATTGCTACCCACATAACAGGACAACTGCGACCGTAACCCATATAACAGGATAACTGCGACCCATATAGCATGACAACTGCGATCCATACAACTGTGACCCATATAACCGGATCGTTGTTTTCAACTGCGACCCACAATAAGGGTGATCCGATCCATCCAACTTGTCGGCCAGCTCAGTGTGGGCCCAAAAAGTCCTAACTTTGGCAATGTCCACTTCTAACAAACATTACAGTGAGCCTAGAAACTTTTGACAGTCACCATTATTTTTTATTATGTGGGCCACACGAGCACTGGATCGAGCCGATATTTGGGCCCTAGTCCTAAAATGACATGGCAAGAAGGATGGGCGGCATGGATGAAACACATACATGGTAGTGGGTCGTAGTTGTCATGTTGTATGGGTCGTGGTTCTCATGTTATATGAGTCGTGATTGTCATATTATACGGGTCGTGGTTGTCATGTTATATGGGTCATGGTTGTCATGAGGTATGGTCCGTGGCTGTCATGCAATTTGAGAGCAGGAAATGAGAACCACGATCCATATCACATGAAACCACGACCCATTTAACATGAGAACCACGACCCATATAACACGAGAACCATGACCCATATAACATGAGAGTCAGAGATATCTTGTGATACACAACCCAATCAACTCTGTAGCTCAATGACAGAAATGGTATGCCACTAGTCATCAATGGAAAATCCTATGGGTCGTGGTTGTCATGGATCGTAGTTGTCATGTAATATGGGGTCATGGTTCTCATGTGATATGGGTCGTGGTTGTAATGGGTCGTCGTTTCCATGGGTCGTGGTTGTCATGTTAAATGGGTCGTGGTTGTCTTGAGGTAAGGGTCGTGGTTGACACGACAAAAAGGATGGGCAACATAAATTATTCACATACATCAATGTAGGCCCCACTAGTTGGTCCTTACCAAGGCCTATAAAATGAATGCTACAACCCACATAGCATGACAACCATACTCTTACCTCATGACAGCCATGACCCTTTCCTCATGAAAACAACGACCCATATAACATGGCAACCACGTCCCATACCTGGGTCATGGTTGTAATGTAGTAAGGGTCGTGATTGTAATGTAGTAAATGTTGTAGTTCTCATGTTATATGGGTCGTGGTTTTAATGTAGTAACGATCATAGTTCTCATGTTATATGGGTCGTGGATAACCGTTGGTACAATAGCCTGAGGCCAACAATGGAGAGATCCGTTCCGTCCACCTTGTCGGCCAGCTCGACGTGGGCCCAAAAGTCCTGACTTGGGCAATGTCCACTTCTAACAAACATCACAATGAGCCTGAAAAGTTTCAACAGCGGGTTCCATTATCACCATTATTTTTTCTATTATGTGACCCACACGAGCTCTGGATTAGGCTGATATTTGGGCCCTAGCCCTAAAATGACATGGTAAAAAGGATGGACGACATGGATTATACACATACATCAATATGGGCCCCACGAGTTTAGTCCTTGCCTATGCACGAAAAGGGTTCCGTACACATCACTTTATTGGCATTAAATACAACGTAACTTCTTAGTCCCTAGAAAACCGTAGAACTACTGAATGAAAGTCAGTGGCATTTTCGTCCAAAACAATCTCCAAAAGCTGTCAGAAGGTCATTTAGGGAATATATAGAGTGTTGTGGCGATCGAGGTAATTGACCCAAACTTCGAGGCGAGTACGGGCAATTTCCCTAAGCAATTTTAAGGTCTGGTTTGTTGACCGGAACAGGTGGCCCTCACCTTGATTTGTATGTGTAATCTACTTCGTCCAACAAATGAAGAATCCCATGTTTAGCTTAGGGCGTAAAAATCAGTCCTATACATGATTTAGGTGGGCTTTATAATAATGTATGGTCAAAACAAATGCACACATGTTAGGCTTGGTTAGTAGACTCTGAGGAGTTTCAACACCGGGTCAAGGGTTCGAGTACCCATACGTGGTGAAATTCCACTACCCGTGAGTGTGTGTGGGGGTGTGTGTGCGTGCGTTAAAAAAAAAAAAAGGAGGCTTGGTTTGCGGATTGTTAAGTGAGGCGCACACCACCCTTTACCATGTTATAAAGACTCCATGGGGCCCACTATGATGTGTATGTTTTATCAACATTGTCCATTCGTCTTGCCATATCATTTTTGGGCATGCAACCAAAATTGAAGTATATTTAAAGCTGTAGTGAACCACACCACATCAACCATATGAATTGACCTCCTACCGTTCAAAACTTCTTTGGGGCCATAAAAAAATTGGATCAATCAGATATTTGTGTTTTCCATTTATCTGGGGCTAAGTGACCTTATTAATAGGTTGGATAATAGATAAAAATCACTGTGGGCCCTAGGAAGGTTTCAACTGTGGACATCATTATCCTCACTATTTTCTGTGTTGTGGTCCAGTTGAGCTTCAGATATGCTTAAGTTTTAGGCTCATGCCCTAAAATGATATGGAAAAATGGATCAACGGCAAAACATACATCAAGGTGGGCCCCATTGAGTCTTCACCACCGTGTAAATAATCGTGAGTTCCTCACTCACCACGTAATCAATTCTTACCACGTTATGTAAAAGCTATTTAAATTTCACCAGATAAGGGTTGGTCCAGTTTAGGTTTACCAATCATTGTATATTTTCGAAATCCATTCCGACTATCAGGTAAGTGACTTAACTTTAGATCTAGGGCTAAAAATTAGCTTTAACTGTAATTCAGGTGGATTACAACTGGAAAATAGTGTACGGAGCAAAACTTACCCTCCAAATTATTTCCCTTTATGGTTCACTTGACATTTGGACCTGCTTCATTTTTTGGATCATGCCCTAAAATGAGTTTTCCACACAAATGAATGGTATAAATATTAGAAAAATACATCACAGTAGGCCCCACCATTAGCGATCGCACCTACCTCGGTGGATCCAGGGATCTCATCGAAGCCATTACCAGTCTCCTCTAGCGTGGTATGGGGTGGGCCCAACTTGGTATGTATGTGAAATCTACTCCAATCATAAGGTGTGTGATAAGAATTTAATAATAGGGCTTAAAAATCACCCACATTAATAATTCAACTGGGTCATATAAGCGGAAACAGTGAAGGGAACACCCACTGTCCAAATAATTTCACTTAGTATGGCCCACATAAATCACTTACAGGCCTAAAGTTTTGTGCCATGAATGTATTGTTAAGAGGTAGCTAATAGTTGGAGTAGATTTAACACATTGACATCACGGTGAGCCCAGTAAAAATTAAACAATATGTTCCTTCTCCTACCGTTTCTCTTGGTGTGGCCTACGTAAACCACAAAGTTATCTTTTCTTTTGTCCATACAGTTAAATTACCATCAAGAACCTAATCGTCGGAGTGGATTTTACTAACACATCGCCATGATAACCAAGCCAGCCCACCCACTCTAATTAAGTACATCAGGATGGTGTGCACACATACACACACACACACACACACTCTCTCTCTCTCTCTCTCTCTCTCTCTCTCTCTCTCTCTCTCTCTCTCTCTCTCTCTCTCTCTCTCTCTCTCTCTCTCTCTCTCTCTCGTTGGGCCTGCCTAACATTTAATTCTCACACACACACTCTCTCTCATATATTAAAATGATATTATAATATATATATATATATATGTGTGTGTGTGTGTGTGTGTGTGTGTGTGTGTGCCATATGAAAATTTATGATATTATAACTTAGCTATATATTATTATATATATTTTTATGTAGATAATAAAATTTATAATATTATCTCGTTATATAGTCATAATAGCATATACTCACACAAAGAACATTAATTGTATTTTCAAATATGTGGATCGGCTAATATATCTTATATATATTTATCAAAATATATTGCCCTAAAATATAACACTTGACAAGCTTATTAGCGATGTTATAATTTATCAATATATTTACTAATGTTATACTTATTATAAATTTATAATATATATATATATATATATATATATATATATATATATATATATATATATATATATATATATAGTATAAGTTATATTATACATAAATTCACATATATAAATAAATATGTATAAATGTTCCTCTTAAGGCAACATATTTTGATATATATATATATATATATATATATATATATATATATATATATATATATATATATATATATATATATATATATATGGGAAAAGGTACAATGCGCTTGAGCTGATTTTAACGCCCATGAGGTCGAGCTTTGTGGGCCCCATCGTGTTGCGTTTCGAACATCTACCCCATCACTCAGATGCACCATTCCATCGTGGGCCTAGGTATCAAAAATCAAGTCAATCCGTGACTTGTGTGGGCCACACCACATACAAAAGTGGGGAGGGTCCATGCACCATTAAAACATTCATAACTATTTTTGAGGGCCCACTGAGATGTAGTTTGCAAATCCAGCCCATCTATTATGTCTGTCCCACTTGAATGAGGGTTCAAACCAAGATTCAGGCGCATGCAAAACTCAAGTGGGCCCTACCAAGTGCTTTTATATGTTTTAACGGTGTCTTCACATAATTTTAGATGGTATGGCCCACCTGAGTTCTGTATACGACTGATTTTTAGGATATCCTATAATTTAAAGGGTACCTATCAAATGCACGGTGTTGATGGTAGAAACACATCAGGTGGGGCCCACACAGCTCGACCTCACTGGAGCTTATCGTCAGCTCGAGCACATTGTACCTTTTCCATATATATATATATATATGTGTGTGTGTGTGTGTGTGTGTGTGTGTGTGCGCTCGAGCGGATGGGAACGTCCCATGAGGTCGAACTGTGTGGGCCCCACTGTGATGCATTTCGAACATCTACCCCATCAGTCAGATGCACCATTCCATCATGGGCCTAGGTCTCAAAAATGAAGTCAATACGTTACTTGTGTGGGCCACATCATATATAAAAGTTGAGAGGGGCCGGGCACCATTAAAACATTCATAATCAATTTTTGGGCCCATCGAGATGTGGTTTGCAAATCCAGCCCATCCATTATGTGTGTCCCACTTGGATGAGGGTTCAGACCAAGTTTCAGACACATGCAAATTTCAAGTGGGTCCCACTAAGTGCTTTTATATGTTTTTGGCATGTCTTCACATGATTTTAGATGTATGGCCCACCTGAGTTCCGTATATGGCTGATTTTTGGGATATCCCATAATTTAAAGGGGACCCATCAAATGCATGGTGTTGATGGTCGACATGCATCACGGTGGAGTCCACACAGCTCAACCTCATGGGAGCTTATCGTGAGCTCGAATGCATAGTACTATATATATATATATATATATATATATATATATATATATATATATATATATATATATATATATATATATATGGAAAAGGTAGTATGCGCTCGATCTCACGAGTCCATCCCATGAGGTCGAGCTGTGTGGGCCCCACCGTGATGCGTTTCGAACATCTACCCCATCAGTCAGATGCACCATTCCATCGTGGGCCTAGGTCTCAAAAATCAAGTCAATCTGTGACTTGTGTGGGCCACACCACATACAGAAGTGGAGAGGGGCCGTACACCATTAAAACATTCATAACCATTTTGTAGGGCCCACCGAGATGTGGTTTGCAAATCCAGCCCATCCATCATGTGTGTCCCACTTGAATGAGGGTTCAGACCAAGTTTCAAATGCATGCAAAACTCAGGTGGGCCCCACCAAGTGAATTTATATATTTTAACGGTGTTTTCACATAATTTTAGATGGTATAGCCCACCTGAGTTCTGTATATGGCTGATTTTTGGGATATCTCATAATTTAAAGGGGATCCATCAAATGCACGGTGTTGATGGTCGAAACGCATCACCGTGGGGCCACACAGCTCAACCTTACGGGAGCCTATCATCAGCTTGAGCGCATTGTACATATATATATATATATATATTGTTGCGCCTGCCTAACATTTAATTAAATCTGAAAGAACAAGTTAGTGTACCGATAAAAATAACAGATCTAGCGCCATTTGGTGAGTGCCGAACAAACCGACGGTGGCGATGGGGCTGATATGACATGGGCAGGCCAAAAGTAAGGTGCAGCAAAAGATGCATGGCCACTTGTAGAGGAGAGTTAAAAGTCAAACATCCAGGCTGTAAAAAAAAGAAGAAAAGAGCAGCGAACATCCAGGCCCTTAAATTAGAAAAGACCGCAAAGAAGTCGTGAATGGAGGGAGGAGAATAAAACCCCACTCGCTCCCATCGCCATTGTTTTCGTGACCCCACCTAGCTGGCCCCACCTCCACCCTCGTATTCTTCGGTATCAACGCTAGCCAAAAACAGACAAGGTCACCACCAATCCCCTCTTTCTCTCTCTCCTACATCAGAAAATGCCGCGGATCCCACCATCTCGTCTTCCCCTGGATACCTGAGCAACCTCCACCGCCGGGATTGACCCACAACGCCGCGCCCTCCTCCTCCTCCTCCCTAGAGATGGGCCACCACTCCCGGCGGGACTCGTTGGCCACATCCTCCATCTCCTCCTCCACCACCATCACATCCCGGTCGGAATTCGACCTGGACACCGAGTTGGAATGGCCATTCGGGAAGGTGGACATCGACCGCGACGATTTGAGGGAGAGCGCCTACGAGTTGTTCTTCACCGCATGTCGCTCGTCGCCGGGTTTCGGTGGGAGGAACGCTCTAACGTACTACCCGGCGGTGGGGGCGCAGGATAACGGCAACAAGGACGAGAGCTGCTCATCACCCAAGAGTATAGGCCTGGGAATGGTGGTCACCAGCAGAATCAAACGGGCCCTCGGCCTTAGAATGATGAAGCGTTCCTCTCCTCGGCGATCCCACAGCCATTCCAATTCCTCGCCGAGAGAGAACAGTGGGCCACCCTCACCAGCTCCATTGAGGATCAAGCGTCCAATGACTTCCGCTGAGCTGATGAGGCAGCAGATGAGGGTGACCGAGCAGGGCGATAATCGCCTCAGGAAGACTCTCATGAGGACGCTCGTCGGACAGGTTTCTATATATTTCTTTACATGCATTCCTTATATCCTGACTGTTCATCCAATGGACCCCACATGATCATATATGCAGTCCAACATGTCCCTTTTCAATGTGGACCAATCCACTACGCCATTTCCATGATCAACGGTTGTCATTCCTTAGAAGGTGGCCAAAATCGATTTTTATCTATTTTTAATGTTTTAGGCACGTAAATATGTTTCTGTTTATCTACATGAAATGCCCCATAAGTTAGAATATCTTATATTAACGTTTTCTTATTATGCTTCTATGTCCATCTTTTCTACGTTCTTACATCCTCACCATTGGTTTTCTTACCTTGCATCAGATGGGCAGACGTGCAGAGACGATCATCCTTCCATTAGAGCTACTCCGACATCTAAAACCATCTGAATTCAATGACGCCCATGAGTACTACATTTGGCAAAGGCGCCAGCTAAAAGTCCTTGAGGAGGGACTGCTTGTGCACCCCTCGATCCTATTGGACCGATCCAATCCGTCGGCAATGCGTCTTCGTGAGATTACTCGAATGAGCGAATCAAAAGCTATTGATACTGGTAAGAATTCAGAGACAATGCGAGCCCTGTGCAATGCAGTGGTCACATTAGCCTGGCGTAGTCCTAGCGGCGCCCCCACAGATGCATGTCATTGGGCTGATGGTTTTCCACTCAACCTCCATCTTTACATCATTCTCCTTCAATCGATATTCGATCTCAAGGATGAGACTGCCGTATTGGATGAGGTAGATGAGCTGATCGAGCTTATGAAGAAGACATGGTCCACCTTGGGGATCAATCGGTCGATACACAATGTATGTTTCACATGGGTTCTCTTCGAACAGTTTGTTATGACTGGGCAAGTGGAACATGACCTTCTATGTGCTTGTCTAACGATGATGGCCGAGTTGGCCAATGACGCAAAGCGGCCTGATCGGGAAGTTCTATATGTGAAGATCTTATCAGCGACGGTGGCATCCATGCAAGGGTGGGCTGAGAAGCGGTTGCTTGATTACCATGAGTGGTTTCAGAAGGGGGCGATGGGGTCAATGGAGAACATCCTACCGTTAGCTCTGTCAGCGGCGAAGATTCTGGATGAAGACGTTTCAAGTGGTGGAGGGGTGTTGCAGGAGAAAGAGAACGATGAGCTTGATTCAAGAGGGAGTAGGGTTGATTACTACATCCGGTCGTCTATGAGGAATGCGTTCGCCAAGGTGCGTATCATAGTGTTGTGAATAGAGTTTAAAGATTTGGAAGATAGCTGAACGGTGTGGATCTTCTGACCATGCAGAAATAGGCATAAGGAAAATTGCACTCGAGGTCCATTGCATGATCAACCCATGTGGGCTACCATGCCTTGGATGATCTGAACCATCCATGGGTGGGCCCACATCACTGCATGGTTGGATGATTCGAAACCATCCATCTGGTGGTCCCTCCCAAGGTTGGAAGCTGCACGAATATCATACTTCCAGGACTATCCTAGTCATCCAATTGGCTTCTAAAGGATGGTTCAAAATGTAAACATTCAATCCAATGGCTAGGATCGTCCTATCACAACCATCTAATTGTTATTATGTAATGGTCATTAACAGATGCAAAATACATGATGTACTTCCTCATGATCATCTATCAATGGCAGATCTTAGAAAATGGGAATTCCAACAACGTGGCTGAGGAAGATGAGGATCACGACGATCCAAGCAAAACTCTGATTATACTAGCTAAAGAAGCAGAAGACCTGGCTATGAAAGAGAAGGAAACCTTCAGCTGTGTGCTTAAGAGATGGCTCCCAAATGCAGCTGGAGTTGCAGCTGTGACCCTTCACAACTGCTATGGAGTGATGTTGAAGCAGTACCTAACCGGCGTTTTGACACTCAACCAGGAGGCGGTTCGGGTACTTCAGACGGCTGGGAAGCTGGAGAAGGTCTTGGTGCAGATGGTCGTGGAGGACTCGGTTGAATGTGAGGATGGCGGGAAGGCGATCGTGAGGGAGATGGTACCATATGAGGTTGAAAGCATTATCTTGAACCTCATGAAGACTTGGGTTGATGAGATGTTGAAGAGAGGGAGAGATTGCCTTGAGAGAGCTAAGGAAACTGAGGTAAGTGACCTCCAGTGTCTTCCAGATTTCCTTATATATATCCATGCTCTTCATCCGTTTTTACAGATCATTCTAGGCCACTTCCCAAAAAATGCAGCAGATCCAACGCTCAGGTGGACCACACCACAGGAAACAGTGGTGATTGAATACTTACTATTATAAACTTGTTGGGGGGCACCAGAATTTTTATTTTCCATCCAATCTGTTGATAAGGTCATAAAGTCCTGGATGAAGGGATCTCACAAAAATCAGCTTAATCGAAAACTTTTTTGGCCCACAAATACAGGAAGTTTTTAATGGTAAGTCACCGCTGTTTCCTGTGTTGGTCCACCTGAGATTTGGATCTACTTCATTTTTTAGATCATGGGCTAAAATTATCTGTAAAAACAGATGAACGGCGTGTACATACATCGAGACGGGGGCCACATTCAGGGATCCACTCACCTTGGTGGATCCGGGGAGCTTGTGAGACGGTTAAAAATGAAAAGTATGGGAGTGGATTATGTGCACGTCTTTTTCCGTGGGGCTCACCTTGACGGTGTATTCTATATCCATGCCGTCCATCCGTTTTTTGAGAACATTTTAGGGCAAGAACCCAAAATTTAAGAAGATCCAAATCCCAGGTGGACCATACTATAGGAAACAGTGGTAATTGAACACTACCATTAAAAACTTCCTACAGCCCACCTCAGAATTGGACGTGCTTCATTTTTAGGATCATGCCCTAAAATGATCTGAAAAACGGATGGAGGGAATAGATGTAGAATAAACACATCATGGTGGACCCCACGGTAAGGGCCGGACCTAATCCGTTCCCAAAAGTAACCAACGGTCCTGTTCCCATAAACAAGTGATGATAAATCAGAGGTCAGGATTGTACAATGAATCTGATTGTAACTCAGCGACAGTGAGATGCACAATCTCGTCGGTTTTATTTGAGTTTTCATATATATATATATATATATATATATATATATATATGAAAAACGCTCACCTGCGAACCAGTTTCGTACGTAATACGTACGAACTTTTTTTATGACCCATCATACGTGATGAATCTCGTAAATCTGAACCGTTCATGTGAAGCAGAACCTCATGAAACCTCATAGTATAAATTTTTACTTTGATCCGAAACTTTGGTGGACCGTGAAAAATGTAAACAGCTTCTTTCCTTGATTTGAATTTCTCTTTGCTATGGACGGTATGGATAAAAGTTTTAGATAAAAGTAAAACTTGGTCCTGGGGGGTTTCACTAGGTGCTGCTTCATATGAACGGTTCAGATTTGAGAGATTCATCACGTATGATGGGTCATCAAAAAAGTTCGTACGTACTTACGTACTGGTTCGCAGGTGAGCGCTTCTCTATATGTATATATATACACAGGGAAAGGGTACTATGAGGTCGAGCGCATACTGTCGTCCATGAGGTCGAGTTGGTGTGGGGCCCACCGTGATGCCGTTCGAACATCTATTCGTTCAGTTAGATGCACCATCCCAGGTGGGGCCCACACGGCTGAAAATTACCTCAATCCGTGACTTTTGTGGGCCACACCACGTACAGAAGTGGAGAGGGGCCGTGCACCAATGAAACATTCAAAACCAGTTGTGGAGGCGTTTCAAGAGGTTTTTTCATGATCAAAACCGTCCATCATGTGTATTCCACTTGAATTTAATTTAGACCACTTTTCAGGTGGTATCCACATCTTACGTGGGCCCCACCAAGTGATTTTACATGTTTTTGTGTGTATACTTATGTTTTCAGAAGGTATGGCCCACCTGAGTTCTGTGGACGGTGGATTTCCAGCTGTGTGGTCCCACTTGGAGCGGTGCATCTAGTGGACGGTGTGGATCTTCGAAAGGAAGCACGGTGGAGCCCACCCCAGCTCGACCTCATGAATGACTGCTTTACGCTCGACCTCATAGTACCTTTTTCCATATATATATATATATATATATATATATATATATATATATATATATATATAGAGAGGAAAAGGTATAATGCGCTTGAGCTGATTTTAACGCCCCATGAGGTCGAGATGTGTGGGCCCCACCTTGATGCGTTTCGAACATCTACCCCATCAGTCAGATGCACTATTCCATCGTGGGCCTAAGTGTCAAAAATCAAGTCAATCCGTGACTTGTGTGGGCCACACCGCATACAGAACTGGGGAGAGGTACCCATCAAATGAACGGTGTTGATGGTCGAAACACATCACGGTAGGACCCAACCAGCTCGACCTCACGGCAGCTTATCGTCAGCTCGAGCGAATTGTACCTTTTCCCTATATATGCCACGTGTACAATCGCTGAATGTCTGAGTATTATAAAACTCCACCACCCTCGAATAAGCAGCCGGACAACCAAACCCAGGCGCATACAGACAGGCCCACTTGCACTTCCACATGACATACATGGTTAAGCAATCTGATGAACGGCTTGGATCGAATTTTTGCTTTAAAAAAAAGCGTGTGTTTATGAAACAGACGTGGAACCCAAAGTCGAAAACGGAGGCGTACGCACAGTCAGCGGTGGAGATAATGAGGCTGGCAAAAGAGACGGTGGATGGATTCTTCGAAATCCCAGTTGGAGGAATATGCGACGACGTGCTTCAAGATCTCGCTGACGGCTTAGAATCCCTCTTGCAAGACTATATCACCTTCGTTGCTTCCTGTGGTATGCCCCATCTTTCTAACTTCCTACTCGTCCCATGCTGGCCCACACATGTTTGTTTAATGCCCCATCTTTCTAACTTCCTGTGGTATGATTCTTGGGCCAGAGCATCTAAGTTGTGGGGCCTATCAGACGACTGGATTGGATCTCTCTCAACTTTGCCATGATAGAGAGTTGGAAGGGAAATGCTTTGATAGGCCCATATCTGTAGAGCCACATTAGATGATCCACGTGGCAGGGAGAAAATGGATCAAGACCATCCTTTTTGGCAAGCTCTCTCTTGGATGCATCATGATAATGGTTTTTTTTTTTTCATGCATGCACGTTGTATTTTCTTGCAGGATCAAAGCAAAGCTACGTACCTTCACTCCCTCCTCTAACAAGGTGCAACCAAGACTCCAAGATCCTGAAGCTATGGAGAAAAGCCAGCCCCTGCCGAGCCGTCGGACCGGATGGCAAGAACGGCTCGACAGAAGGCAACCACCCGCGCCCCTCCACGAGCCGCGGCACACAGCGACTCTACATCCGTCTCAACACCCTACACTACCTCCTCACCCACATCCACTCCCTCGACAAATCCTCTCTCTCCCCCCGTCCAACCCCCGACCCCCGCTCTCGCTTCCCCAACAACCGCCGTCGCCTCTCCGCCTCCTCCTCCTACTTCGACCTTGCCCGCTCCGCCATCAGTTCTGCCACCCAGTACGTCTCTGAAGTTGCTGCCTACCGCCTTATCTTCCTCGACTCTAACTCCGTCTTCTACGACAGCCTCTACGTCGGCGACGTAGCCAATGCCCGCATCCGGCCTGCTCTCCGCACCCTAAAGCAGAACCTCACTCTCCTATCTGCCATCCTCACCGACCGCTCCCAACCACTTGCAGTGAAGGAGGTGATGAAGGCCTCCTTTGAAGCCTTCCTGATGGTCATGCTTGCAGGTGGAAGCTCCCGCATGTTCGTCCAGTCTGACTACGATATGGTATTAGAGGATTTTGCTAGCCTCAAGCGGGTCTTTTGCACATGTGGGGAGGGGCTGGTGGCAGAAGAGGTGGTGGAGAGGGAAGCAGAGGTGGTGGAAGGAGTAGTTACACTAATGGGGCAGGGAACAGACCAGCTGATAGAAGATTTCAGTATAGTGGCATGTGAGGCGAGTGGGTTAGGGCTCACAAATGGAGGGTCTGGAAGCGGAGAGCAGAAGATGCCAATGCCGCCAACGACGGGGCGATTTAATCAAGCTGACCCAAACACCATCCTTAGGGTGTTATGCTACAGAAACGATACAACAGCTAATAGCTTCCTCAAGAGGACGTTTCAATTGCCAAAGAGAAGATAAAAGAACATGAAGGGCACGTTTGGATGCACTATCAAGTTGGATTGTAAATTACTAGTCTCACAAAGTGGAAATAGCCAAACTGTAATTTTCTTCCTTAGCATTCATAAGGGGTCAAGATATAAATCACAATTTCGGTGCTATTAAGTTGGACTCGAAAGAAACATAATCGAGATTCAGCAACGAACTTCCCCATTATGAATGCTAAAGGAAACATCATTAGGTTTTTTTTTTTTTCATTTCCTCTTCATTGAACGAAATGTTCACAATTCAATTCAATTGTGTGGCCAAACGGACCCTTATTGGCTCTTCACTTGTATATGAATATGGGAAAGAGTTTGATATTGGGTAGGAGAAAGAGAGAGAGAAAGTAGTGTTCATCTGTTTTACGTTGGAATGGAACAAGATTCTGATCAATTCGTTAGGTTGAGGTTTGGTTTGGATGATGAGAGAAGTTTGTACACTAGCATTGTTGATTCACTCGCTAAGCTTGAAATTATAGGGTTGAAGGGAATGGGTTAAGAGTCCTTTATTTTGTTGTTTGTTTAATTTCATGGCTATTATATAATTATTAATTACATATTGATATAAGGCAAAAAAAAAAAAAAAATCATTTTAAAATCTAGAGTGTGTTTGGATGAACTACGGGATTGTATTCTGATTATTGGTCTAGTAGAATGAAAAGAGGTTTGCAAGAATACATCTAAGGATATATCAACGTCCGTTTGATTTCGGTTTTTTCTCAAAACCGTTTATGCCATCAGGCCGAAGTTGGTTGGGGATGCCCAAAAATAATCTCAATTGAATGTTTCAACCATTTGATTAGATGAAAGTAATAGAGACCGTCCATATATATTCAAACAAAAAGGCCAAATTATCAAAGGTCTGAAATAATCCAATTTAAAAGATTTTATTTGTTGGTTATCCACCATGCAATCGAGACCAATCGATAACGGTTTGGATCATGAGAAGATGACCCAGATTCAAAGGCTGATGTGGCAACCTATTTTATTGCAATAAGCGTAGGAGGTATTCTATTAAACCTCAAGTGAAAATGACCAAACAGTTGTCACCTTAGCATTATATCAGGGATTCCAGTCCAATTTAAAATTGAAAATTATCAAGGATTACTCTATCAATTCCCCTCTACTACAGAGATATCTTCTGAAACATTTTTCAAATACAAAAGTTCAGCATCTTCCCATGAATTAGTGAATTAGGCAAGGTGTGTGTCTAGAATTAAGTTACTTTCAAGTGGTGATAAAAAGATTATAACCATATTTGGACTACCTGTTGGAACGGCCAAACCAAATGTACGGTTACGTTGGAATTTCACATTTTCCAAATGTGGCTGGTGGATTTCCAAACGTTGGAAATAGTTAGAATAAATGTAGTTAATGAGGGTATATCAGGTATTTTACATAAGTAGCAGTGACTATATAAGGAGGTGTTATACGTTCGTTATAGAAAAAGAAAAAAAACAAAGAAAAAAAAAAGAAAAGAAAAATCAAGCTTGAAAGCTTTTTCAGTATAGAGAGCTTTTCTATGTGTTTTTTTTTTTTTTTTTTTTCCCTTAGTGTCAGATTCAAGACACCGCAGGAAGCATGAAGTGGATATAAGCCAAGCATGGCGCATCTAAGGATTTTTGGGTGTGTCGCTAACGCTCAAGTTCCAAAAGTAAGAAGAAAGAAGCTTAATGATCGTGGTGAGAAGTGCAACTTCGTCGACTACAGTGAAGAGTCAAAGGCATACAAACTCTACAACCCACTAACCAATAAAGTGGTGGTGAGTAGAGATGTAGTATTCTGCGAGGAAGAAGCCTGAAAATGAAACGAGGAAGATTCAGCTAAAGAAAATCAAGTCGAGGTTGAATATCATGAAGAAGAGAACCATGAGAACCATGAGCAAACACCTGTAACACCCTCTTCCACCGAACCATCTGCACGCAGAAGTTAAGTGATACGTTCCATCCCTTCTGGAAGTATTCCATCAAATCAAAATTCAGCTTGCACGTTATCATTCAGTTCTCCTTCACCCTTGGCTCCTATCAAAATGATGAACCTCAACGATATATACTCCGAAACTGAGGAAGTAAATTTGTTCTGCTTGTATGCGGACCACGAGCCTCTTACATTTGAGGAGGTTGTAGAAGAAGAATGCTGGAGGACGGCTATGTAAGAGGAGATTCAGGCCATTGAGAAGAACTATACATAAGATTTAACTTTAATTCCTCAAGGCCAAAGAGCTATTAGCGTCAAATGGGTGTACAAGATCAAGCAAAATACTGATGATGAGATTGATTGCTACAAGGTAAGGCTTGTAGCAAAAGGCTACAAACAGAAGTACGGGGTGGACTATGAAGAAGTCTTCGCTCCTGTTGCTCGCCTTGACACTATGAGGATGATTATCTCCCTTACAGTTCATCACAGCTGGATGATCTACCAACCGAATGTGAAATCTGTATTCCTGAATGGAATTATGAAAGAAGAGGTCTATGTTGACATGCTTGAAGGTTTTGTTGTTCAAGGGGAGGAACACAAGGTGTATTGACTGAAGAAAACCCTCTATGGGTTGAAGCAAGCTCCACGTGCTTGGAATGCACGTATCGACAACTATCTTCAAGAGAACGACTTTGCCCAATGTCCATATGAGCATGCAGTTTACATCAAGAAGAATGCTCATGGTGATATGCTTATAGCATGCCTGTATGTTGATGATTTGTTGTGTACAGGAAACAGTCGACCGATGTTTGATGAATTCAAGAAGGTCATGTTTAAGGAGTTCGAGATGACCGACGGAAGTCTAATGTTTTTTTTTTCTAGGTATTAAAGTGAAGCAACAACATAGTGGCATCTATATATCTCAGAAGAAGTATGCTAAAGAATTGATTGAAAAGTTCAAGATGGCCGATTGTAATGCCGTAAACATGCTTGCAACAACGGGCTTAAAACTGACGAAGGACGGAGAAGGAAAAAGTGTTGACTCGACTATGTTCAAGTGTCTTATTAAAAGCCTAAGATACCTCACAATCATAAGGGCGGATATCGTCTACAGTGTTGAGCTTCTAAGTAGGTATATGGAAGTACCAAAAGAATCACACTGGCTAGCTGCAAAAAGAATCCTCAGGTACGTTAAAGGAATAATGAAATTTGTTCTTTTCTATCCATACGATGATGAAGCAATGTTGTATGGATACTCAGACAGTGATTGTGGAGGTGACCAAGATGAAAGAAAGAGCACCACTGGCTATGTATTCTATCTTGGATCGACTACTTTCATATGGAACTCAAATAAATAAAGTGTTGTTGCTTTGTCCACATGTGAAGCAGAGTACGTGGCAGTATCATCCATGGTCTGTGAGGCGATTTGGTTGAGAAACCTATTAAAGGAGCTGCAGCATCCGCAGGAAGAATCCATAGTCATATATGTAGATAACAAGTCGGTAATCGAGCTAGCCAAAAATCCGATGCAGCATGGAAAGAGCAAGCACATCAATACTAGGTATCACTTCTTAAGAGATCAAGTAAAGCAAAAAATAGTGAAATTGGAGTATTGTTATACTACTGAACAGGTGGCGGATATTTTCACCAAGGCACTATCGACAGATGCATTTAGACGACTAACATCGATGCTTGGAATGAAGCGTGTTTTAATTTGAAGGGGAGTGTTGGAACGTCCAAATCAAATGGACAATTATGTTGGAATTTTCACATTTTCCACATGTGGCTGGTGGATTTCCAGACACAACTGTTAGAATAAATATAGTTAATGAGGGCATATTAGGTATTTCACATAAGTAGCAATGACTATATAAGGAGGTGTTGTGTTGCACTTTCAATATAGAAAAAAAAAAAAAATCACGCTTGAAAGCTTTTTCAATATAGAGAGCTTTTCTGTATATATATATATATATATATATATATATATATATATATATATATATATATATATATATATATATATATATATATATATATATATATATATTCCCCTTCTTGTACAAGTGTTTGAATCATCTCCTAAGGCTTTATAAAGCCAACACTATCCTCATTCAAAATATTAAGAAATATGATTACATTTTCCTCTTGTGAAATCTACATGTGCATCCAAACATGTTACATTGCTCAATCTACTACATTTTGGGCTAAGGCGTGCATGTAATTCCCTTGCAAGAATAAGGGAAAAAAGAACAAATCTTCTAGTAAACACTCCAAATTAATAACATGGCTATACACATTAGTTGTCCACCAGTTTTCTTTTATTCCAACATTATTATAGAAAATGACTTCGTATATTTGTTGGCCTAAGTAGCTACTTCCTAACATGCCCCCTAAAAAAAAATAAAATTGAGAACTGATCACCCAGTGTGGCCTGAATGACTATTTGGTGTATAAGGCGTTTTAAGCCACAAGAGGCAAAGTGACAAAAAGGACGGACACAGGTTGGGTACCACTCCGGTGTGTTCCAAGCTCGCCATCCATCCATTTTTATTTATCATTTTAGGATATAAGCCCCAAATAAGGCAGATCCAAGTCTTAAAGTGGACCACCATAGGAAGTAAGGTAATAACGAGGCCCACCATTGAACCTTCTTAGGTCATTCCCTGAAAAGATCGGCACAAGTGTTATGCCTAGGTGCATCTCGAAAGAATCCACCGTTACTTATTAATTATTGTTTATACATAGCAAACCTTTAAAATGCTCATATAATTTAATGTCTCTTTATAATTGCTTGAATTTCATTTAATAATCTGATATGGTGTGATTATATGTTCTAATTACATGTAAATTTGGAACTTTTCAAATTAAAGACCATGAGTGCGAGGTGACCCAACCCGGCCATTGTGCGCATCCCATTTAGCTAACCATTTCATATGAAATTGAATCGTGATGCATGTTGTGTCAATATTTATATTATTATAGTTCACATGCCTGCGATTCAGAGTTTTGAGTAACCTAATCAAGTACCTAGATTTTGGGGCATGACATAAATAATCATAATCACTAAAACATGTTGATGTACAGCATACACAGTTGCACTGAAAGAAGCCTAAATGAAATGGACATAGTCCATCTGATTCAGGCCCAATCCTACATCAAGCATTAATGTAACTTGGCTCCGGTGCATCTAGTTCGAAGAAATTCATTACATATAGGGGAAAATTGTTGTTTAAAGTGTGAATTGTAAATCAATCATAATTTTTTACATAAATATAGTTACAGGACACACGACTTATTAAAGTGTCGTGTAACGGTCCATCTAGAGTCAATTGACCATGCGACGAGTCATGTCAGGGAAAATTGTAGTTTAAAGTGTGAATCGTAAATGTCACACCCCGAAATTCGGGTACCTAAATAAGGTATTCAGGACCCGAATCTCAAGGTGTGAATTATGATATGATGACATTTATTACATTCTAGCTGATTTAACCAATATTCAACATAATCTAAAAGAAAATACTACTAAATATTTATTAAACTCAACTCTTTGATAGTTGTTCATTTCTACATCGAAATTTAAATATAAACTAAACCTAATTAACAAGAAAACTGAATTGAAATAAAACTAAACAAATTTTCTAGAAATAACATTAATAGTAGAGGCCCGCTTTTAGTCGTAGTATTCGAAATCTTCTTCACATACATTTTATTTTAGTAGGATGAGCATAACAGCCCAGTAGGGTCATTTCTTACCCAAAATTCAATATGTTCAGGTAATATTACTTTTATAACAATGAAGGAAAAATAAATACAGATAACAGAATGTAACAAAAGAAAATGCAATGCATGTAATATTTCCATGAATACTTGTAACATTTAAATTATTTCTTACAACACCGTACTCAAGTGGATGGTCACGTTGCATTAACGCCCATCGCACTGGTACCTCTGGTGAGGACCCATTTACACATTAGTCGGTCGGACCTCTTGCTCGGTTGTACATCGACGTATGTCCACGCACACAATTGTACTCATACGCATACACAAAGAAGACTCCAATGGATCCAGGTGGGTTCTAGGGTCTTTCACCCAAGGGACACAATTGCCCTACTTGCTGGCTTTAGGGTCTCTCACCCAAGGGACACGATCGCCCTACTTGCTGATACAATTATACATATCTTTTTACAATTAAATAATCAACAAATGAACATGAATAACATGAACAATTTTAATATCAACAAAAATAAAAATTAACAATTTAATAAACCCAATTCTACACTATAATGCAAGTTCTGAACGATATGCATAATTTTGTTAAAATATCAGGTTCTACATGAGCTCCACCCTTGAGAAATAAATCTCACATTGAGAAGATGGGGCCTACTAAAATTCATAGTTATTTCACATTCTCAGTTCAAATTTTTGGTGGTCCACCATTAAAAGTTGGTTCATCAATTTGGACGATTAAATTTACCGTACAAGCATTTCATGATGGACGGTTGAGGAGTCACCACCATATTAAGAATGGCAGTAGACTATCATGATAGTGTTATTTAATAAAGAGGCAGAGTGTGGAAATAAATCCATACAACAAACTGAGTATTTGGTGTCACTCAAATTAATAATTTAAAAATGCAGGTATATGTGAATCTTTACTCTACAAAATCTAAAGGGTTATGACCATTTGCACAATCCAAAGCTGTTGGTTCATTTCTAGAATTCATACAGCAACTCCAATGCTCCACCATTCATTTCTTCATAAAAAAAAAATGGGAAAGCTACTCGCGCAAGTAGGATTTGAATCCTACTCGCATGTCACGTGTCACACGAGCCACGTGTGTGATATCTAATCCGTTCATCTGAGAGGTCATGTTTTCTATGTTCCCTTAACTAAAAATTTGAACGTTAAACTAATTAAGTGGACCATACTTGTAAGTTGAATAAGGAACATTGTTAGCCTTCATTCATTCATGGTGTGCCTAAGAAAAATAGACAGACTGTGCTCTTTTATTTATTATTATTATAAATATTTTTTTTTTGCTATTTGGGCACGTTAAAGATGTGGATTACATAGTAGATTTTCAGACTTACACACGTGTGTTATGTTCCGCATGTAGCTACGAGTAAGATTGTAGTCATACTGGCATATCTCGTACTAACAGAGTCCCTTAAAATAAAAAGATCTCCCGTACAATCGGTTGGAAACATTATGGTCCATCAAGTAAATAACTTCTAACCTTTAATATATATGAAAAATCTAACCCATTCACTAGGTTTATTAAACAATTAGGAACACTTACAAAAAAAATACACTTACATTCACTCATTAAATGAATAATACCATTTATCAACAGTTATAAGTTATTTTCTATTTTTGAGGATACCCTGACTAGTATGTTGGAATAATTTTTCATATATGTGATCATCATGTTGTTTAGATGTATTGGAAGGGTTGAAATTTGTATAAACTTAGTATGTCATAAATCTATTGGTGGGTGGACCGTAACTTGTGGTCCAACTTGATGGACTTGAAACCTTCTCCAATAAAGTAGGTTCTCATGGTGCATCCTCTGACATCTCATGAGGAGTTATTTGGTACTCTGGCAGAGTATGACGATTGACACACATGTACTCAGAAATTGTCATTGTTGCACATGATAACACAAATACTTTTATAAATTAAATTATAGCTTCAGATAAATTATTTTCAGATAAATTATTTATTTATTTTTTAAATCTTATATCAGAGTTTAAATTAGTATGAATTGAAAGTTTAATTTAACATCAAGTTAAGATTTTGATTTAAATAATTTAATAATCATCTAAATTAAATCATATAAAACCTTAAATACTTACAATTTAGACTTATAACAATTTAATTTGACCAAAAGGGATTTTAAAACTTCTAAATCAGAATACAAATTTAGTAAAATTATTATTATCTATTTATTATATATATGTATATATTTTAATTTAGAATAAATTTAGTTAGTATTTATTCTAACCAACTAATTTAAATTAATTACTCTAACTCAAATTTATGGTATAAATCTTAACACTTAATTTCAGAAATAAAAGATATTGTGATCTAATCTACAAGTTAAGTAGATTCAGTAATTACTAAAATTTAAAAAAAACAGATATCATGTATAAATGAATTTGGAAATATTTATTAAAGTTATTTTAAATAATTTCAGAAATATATAAAATCAGAAAATTCATAATGGAGGAGAATTACCTACATAATAATCACTACAATAATATTCATATTAAAATGCTAGAATAATAAAAATAATAATTAACTAAAAATATTAAATTTCGAGATAAGATCACCTACCTCAAAGTTGATGATCCGGCCCCGCACAAATCTCTCTCTCTTGATCTACCGGTTCTCACACTCCCTCTTTGATAAGATTGTAACTTTGCTAATATCTTTTCTTCCCTTTTTAATGGATGTGAGGAACGATGCAGAAGAGTGGGGAACGTGGGAAGTTTTGTTTCGTGGGAGGTTTCGGTAGCCATTACCGCACAAAAAGGGGAAAACAGTTTAGTCGTGCGGAAAGTATAAAATGTTAATTTTTATTTTATTTTATTTTTTTAAATATGGTGGGTCCCGCTAAAGATAATATAAATCTAATCCGTCCATCATCTCAGTCAAGCCAAGAGAAAATGTAAGGCCAAAAATGAGGCTGATCCAAAACTCAGGTGGGCCACACAGAAGCGGACGGTGGAGTTAGTTTCCACAAAAAAAGTGGGTTGTTACAGTAAATTAATCATAACTTTTGATCTGAATATCGTTACAAGACGCATGACCTATTGAAGTTTAGTGTAACAGTCCATCTAGGGTCAATTGACCCCGCAATGGGTCACGTCGATCCGTTTCATGAGAAAATACTTTCTCACGTTCAAATTTGTAATTTTAGAAAAAACTTACTATTTTTAGTAATTTTTACTTCCTAGTACTAAGTCATCGAGCTATATCAGCTTTGATCCAAAACTTTTGTAGCCCCCAAGAATATTTTCAATGGTAGACATTCAATTCCCACCGTTTCATGTGGTGTAGTCTATTGGAAGTTTCGATGCATTCCAATTTTGGCTCCGTGCCCTAAAATGAGCCGGAAAATGGATAAACTCCGTGGATAAAACAAGCACATCATGGTGGGCCCCACAGAGTATCCACACCACGGTGAGCTCCACAACACACAATCCGCGTACGCGTCCGACATTGAGTCGAATCCCCCGTTTTGGTTTTAATTAAGACTGCAATTTTCTTTTTTAGTGATCTCTTCCATCAGCCAAGGGTTCGGATTGAATCTAGGTTAATTTTTAGCAGATGGGCGATCCACGATGGGACCTACAATATCAACTGTTGGGATGACTGAGGTGTGGCCACGCTTGCCTCACTCGTACAAACTACAAACCCAAGCGATACCACAGTAACATGTAACCTCATGGGATCTACTCGTGTGTAACAGGACCAAATGGCTCTGTGACCTAGGCCATTAATTAACATTCGACCCCTGCTATAGATGGCTGATGCAATAGGTCTGCTAGGTTAGAAAATTCTAGTCACTGAATCTTAGGCATTTGTTGGGATATAAATGTCAGAGATTTTTGGTGCATCCTCTAAGTGGGAGTCATTTGATCAACGGTCTGGATCACCTATGTCCCCACTTGCACGAACTAAGAACGGGTGAAGGTAAATGTACTTCCTCCAATTTCTATATCCTAAAAAAGAATTAAAAAGAATTTTATCCGGTCAGGCTTCGGCCACGCTGCCGGCGACAACTTGCAGGAAAAGACCAAAAATGTCTGGCTATCACACGTTCTGACAATCTATTAAGATGTAAGACGACAGCAAACCTAACAATTTCCACCGCTCCCCTATCCTTACCTGGGTAATGACACACACCTCCACGTGAAAGAGCCGGAGAGTGAGAGAGGGACCGAGGAGAAGGATGACATTGCAGCATAACTAAGTTACACGAATAGAAACATAAGTTTAAAAACCCTCCCGATTTCGGTTGGTGGGCCTGAATGTCCCACTTACCAATTTATCTGGTAAAATAACCAGGGCTCACATACCTCATGTCAGACGGTAAAAAAAATGGAGACTCATTCTAACATTTTTTTTTTCCGTTAAAGCTAGTCGTCTTTATATAGATATTAAATGCTCGAGTTCATAGCGAATATGATGCATCAATCTACACCATCCAACATTCCCTAAGTTGTAGTGTTCATTGTTAAATATGCTAAACTTTTCATCGATAGGAAGATCCTAATCATCCATTCTATGTCCATCACGAATGGTAGAAAGTGCCAAGTGGTCTAAATTCAGCAGAGAATGAAACGACTAATGCCTGTTTGGGAGCATGGATTTGGAACTCCTGGATTCAGAACCTCCTGGATTTGAAATCCTCTTATTATGTTTGGCACCTTGCATTGGGAATCAACTTTAATTCAAAGGTAGCTATGCATGGTATATTTATTGGAGTTTGCATTTAATTACTAAATCAACTTTAATAGCTTTAATTAGTGATGTATGTAGAATTTGACACATTGGTTGTAATAAGCCCACAGAAGTATATGCTTTGCCCAAAAATGGTGAAATTCTAAGTCTCAGATGAGCCATTTGCACAAGATCATGTCTGAATGACCAACCAACGATTTTAACCGTTGATTTACATAGACAATATTTGGATGGTGCTAATCATGATATTAAAGTAATTAATGATGATGTCATTGATAATCTAATTATTTTTTAATACCATGTGCCTAATAGAATAATAGTACGGTGACACACATGTTACACAGGTAACTATTGAAATGATTTTAGGTGTAATCCATCTCAAGGTGGATTTCAAACCCTCTTGATTTGGGACGCGGATTGCGTCCTACCCCCGGGCAGGGCTCTGTGGAGCTCACCGTGATGTAACTGTTTTATCCCGCCGTCCGACGGATTTTTCAGAAAATTTTAATATGTGATCCAAAACGTAAGATAGGTCGAAGGCTTGAGTGGACCACACCAAATGAACCTGCATTGATATGACACCCACCGTTGAAACCTTTCTAAGGGCCCACGTGATTTTTTTTTTACCATAAAACCTATTCATAAGGTCACGTAGACGTGGATGAAGTGAAAACACAAATATCAGCTTGATCGGAAACTTCTCTGGCTCCTAAGAAGCTTTTAATGGTGGATGTTCAATTCCGACTTTGTGGTCCACTCAAGCCTTGGACCTGCATCATTTTTTGGGTTGCTTATTAAAATTTTCTGAAAAATTCGTTGGACGGCAGGATGAAACAGTTACATCACGGTGGGCTCCACAGAGCCCTGCCCGGACGGTGACGCAATCCGCGTCTCTGGATTTGAAACCCGATTTACTTTATGTTGCCAGACAACCAAAGGATTTGAAACCCCCTCAAACCCCCCCCCCCCCCCAAATCCATGGTGCCAAAGCGACCACTCCGATCAGCATGATTTCATGATATATTCCATCAAACATGCGGATTAGTATTTGGACGGTTTGCATTGGCTGAAATTATACCACCCATGCGGTGGATGTGAGATCAGCATTTTAAAGGGACTACCTTTTATTTCCATCGAAAACGATAACACGGAAAAGAATACAACGCGAGCGAATTTGTACCGTTGCATGCTATAGGAAGTTAAACCGGTGTGCCTATACAGCGATTTATGCTCAGCCAGCATGGACGAGCAAGTGGACCCCATATTCAGAGATGATAGGATGATCTAAACCATCCATATTCCAGGATCGATCGTGTGTGGGCCATAGTCCAAAAAATACGCTGAAAGGATATTTTAGACGGTCAATTTTATCAGTCGAATGTAAACCTTTGAAGATAATATTTCTACGGTTCACATTCAGCTTCAAAATCAGTGGTCCCAATGATTCTTTCATAATGACACCTTCATCAAGGCTCGTAAGGTATATCCACCCAGAAGATGAATGGCTACGATCACTCAATAACCTATGCATATGACATTACGCATGCTAGTCCAAGGCAAATGGTCGGGTACTAATATAACTAGCAATCGGGCATGTATTTCTAACACGACCCGAACCTATCATTTGGGTCGGGTCGAGTCAAACTCGGGTATCTACGGAATCCATAACTACCCGTCAAGGTTGAGATTTGCTAGATTAGTTAAATCCCAATGCATTGCTGTAAGATTGCGTTGGGACTCTTTTAGGCTCATTTTTCAATGATCTAAATTGTTTGGACGCGGCTTTGTGGATACCTGAGTGTGGGGCCACCGTTATGTCCATACCTTACATCTACGCGCTGTTCATCCGTTTTGAGAGCTCATTCCAGGGCATGATCCGAAAAATGAAGTAAATACAAATCGCAGGTGGAATACAACAAAGTAAACAGTTGTGATTGAATACCCACCATTAAAAACTTCTTGGGGCACACCAGAATGTTTACTTGCCATCCAACCTGTAGATAAGGTCACAAAGACCTGGATGAAGGTACCAAACAAATATCAGCTTGATCCAAAACTTTTGTGACCCACAAGAAGTTTTTAATGGTCAGCTATCATCTTTTTCCTTGTGGTATGGTCCACCTGAGATTCAGATCTGCTTCAATTTTGGAATGATGTCCTAAAATGATCTTTCAAAACGGATGGATGGCGTGGATGCAAGGCACATACATCGCGTTGGGCCCCACAGTCAGGGATCCACCAAAGCCGTGCCAAAAACATTCATATAATGGGCCACACCTTGGACGGTAGATAGAAAAATAAATAAATAAACCTTATTTGACCTCCAGAGTGTCACTCACTCAAAGGGTTGAAGTATTTTGTCCTCGGAATATTTCAACCATCTGATCATTTGATTCTTTTTTATCTTATTTAAGACGGTTTCATGAAAATCTCGAATAATATAATAGTTGAAATATTTCAGTCTAAAAGTTTTTCTTCTTGTCCGGAGTCGGCATCCACAATAAGATAAGGCCCACCATAAAGCAATATGTGGGGATGTATTCTAGTACACTTCTTTTCTCATTAATCTTATTTTTTATTATGCTTTTCTAATATAAAATTTGCCTTTTTTTTAATAGTCGTAAGAGAAGTCATATCAATGCTTTGGCTGTTGACGATAAATGATTGATACTCATACACATAAGCATCCAGAAATTTATATATATATATATATATATATATATATATATATATGACATAACCGCTGATTTGTAGTTTACTTGGTTGTTGAAACAGGATCATTGCATATATTTTCACTTCAGACATACAACAAAAATTTCCCCCATCTCCATGACAATGGTGGTTATGGACCCAGTGAACCGGCTTGGTCTGAACCTACAGGGCTAGGGCTTGGGTCCATAACTTAAACCTTAGGGTTTTATAGTTGTTTATATCTAGCCAACCATGGCTAGATTGAATGGTCCATAAAGTGCCCTATGACAATTATGCAATATGTGGTGTAAATGGACTTTAGAAGTTAGATACATCCACATATGAGAGTTTTAAATGTTAGAGTTCTATCAAAAAGTAACTTTCTACCAAAAATCACATCTAATAAAGTTTATCTATAAGCATCAAATGTAAGATTCTTGAAAAAAAAAATTATAAAAGAAAAGAGTCCAATCACATTAAGACTAGCAAAATTTGATGAATGTTGCATGATTGGAATAGCAAGAAGCTTAAGATATCATTTTCTGTATGGGTGTCTTAATATAATCATCTATGCCTAACTTGAAAATCAAGGTGATTCGTATGATCAATCAACCAAATCTCTAATGATATGAAAATTATAGTATGACCACTACCTCCTATAAGCCAACATAAACAACATCTGACAAAGGGCTCAAGGTAGTTATCGAGACATTACATACAACCTTTTTTATGGCACAAGTGTCTTATCTTAGTTTTAACTTTAGTTCATTTACTTTTTGTCCAACCCCATTATAAAAAGTCTAGAATCTACTGTAGCATAAAACGTCGATGTCCAACGCTATCACTGTAGTACACCTAAGAATAGTTTAAATATCTACAATCTACCATTATCAAATTCCGATCAACTAAGTCCATATTTAGAAGATTACGCCGATCATATCTTACTGATCACCCACCTAGGTTGTTTGTCTACATAGGCGGTCAGGTATTTATCTTTTATTTATTCTTTACTTATTTGATGTTCTCACTAATTGCATTAATCTTTATTAAAAATTAATAAGATCATCAACCAACTTTTATTTTTAATTCTTTAATCCACTACCACATTATTAAAAAACTAAGGCCCTCGATCATCATTGAAAGAAAAGTTCTTAGCTTAAGTCAAAAATATCTCATTCAAAAGTATTAATCTTCTCATTCTAAATCATCTAAATCATTGTAATTAGTAGCTGAACAATCAAGTTAACCTTCATAAGTCTGTTCTAACAGTGGGGTGTACTAACAAAAAAAAAAAAAAAAAAAAAAAAAAAAAAAATCCTTCATAGGTTTAATTTTACAGTTGATTTGGTACATGAGATCACAAGCGTTTAATCAAACTCGAGTCAAATAAGACTCCAATATGCTCAACACTATCCTCATCACACACGTTTGATCGAATATGAGTCATTTATTAATATATATGGCCTCGTGTCTGATTGAAGTACAACAATTCCTTAAAAGGTATTCTTAGGTTCAACATCCTATTTCAATTATCAAAACCAAATATATGATGAGACACATGGTGGGTTGAGGGTACAAACTCAACAAAATTTTATATCAGACTATTTCTAAGCTTTAATCATTCCTTATAAGGGCTGGTGTTAACATGTGCATGGCATCGTGAATTCAAAGATTCACATGTACAAAAGAATAGATAATTTGGGTTCGAGTCCTTCCCTCAATGGTAGACTCCAACACGCGCTCTTTGTTTTTTTTTTTTCAAATAAAAATAAAAAAATTAACACATGCACACACATCCCCACACAATCACGGCAGTAGTGGGATTTCACCCCTACTATGGGTTCTCGAACCCTTGACCCGGTGTTAAAACTCCTCAGAGTCTACCACCGAAGAAAGAGCAAGGACCCATTGGACGTTTTAAAAATGAAAAATAACAAGGGTCACATTTCAACTAATAAGTTTTGAGACTACCTATCAATATGGTGCATGAGTATCATAAGACTTAAAAGATCTCGTGTAGTCCACTAACCGCAGTGCACTTTTCCGATGCCCACGAACGCACGTGCAAGTAGAATACGTGTCCAAGATCCAATCCGTTAATCTGGAGTGTTCCACCGTCAAAATTCTTTAACGAGACCATATTGCCAATCTTATATCAGATTACATGTATGTCTCACCAAATGAGCACATAAGAATGCGTTTTCACCCGAGCAATTCCAAAGGCTGGAATCTATCACACGTTTTGACTGTTGACGGATGAAATATAAATGCACTCGCGCGAGTGTACTTAAGATTACGTAAATATTCTAGCGTTCACTGAAACTTCCTCTGGCCGGGACACAGTCGGAGGTTGTGGGGCCCGCAGAGATGCCCGTGACAAAATCACTCTGTCCATCCGTTTCTAAAGATCACAATAGGACAGGAGTCCAAAAATCAGGAAATTTTAAGACCCAAGTGGGCCACACCACACCCTTGGAAATCTTTCTATAGCCGACCATGATTTCTGTATGACATCCCAGTCGTTCCTAGGGTTATTACCACTCACATAAACTGTAGGAACAAATATTATCATGATGAAAAACTTCTGTGGCCCCCACGAAGTTTCCAGTGGTGTGGCCCATTTGAGTTTTGAATATTTTTTACTTTTTTAGAATTTTGTCCTATTTTGATCATTATAAACGGATGGATGGAGTGGATTTGTAACGAGAATCTCCGTGGGCCCCACATATCTTCCTACCACAGTAATTTGAGTTCGTCTTGTCTCTATGTTGTCTCATAATTCGTCCCCTCATTTTGGCCGATACACTGATATGGTTCAATAATCAGATCCGTCCATTTTATGTATAATGTTATAGAAGGTATATAATAATAATTTTACACTGAAATAATATTTATATCCATTATTATATATAGATGAATTCAGACCATTGAAAATAGAATTTTCAACGACTCCTTATTCAACTCAAAGATCAATATTCAGAATAATCAATGAAATTTTATTATTAGATCGTAAGCATTTTATGGAACCAAATGAAGCATGAACCGTCCAAATCATTGGACCATATTATAATGTGGGCCCCAATGGAGCGACACATTCTGGAAATTCAGTCGCGACAGAGGCAAAACAAATGAGGTTAGATTGCTGTTCGAGAACATGTGGGAGCTTGGTCGGCCGTCTTTCTAGATGTTGGGTTTTTTTTTTTTTTTTCTCCTCTCTCTTTTTTTGGGTTTCTTTATTGAATATATATCTTTATACATTGCCATTGGTAGGTTGGATTTCATTTTCCCAACATACAAGAAATCAAGAAAGTCGAAGAGAGTCTCTCTCTATGGGAATTCTCTCATAGAAAAGCTGAGGTAAGTTCGAGAAGCTTCTGCATTTCTGTTCTGAAGATTATTGCATTCCATTTTCGTTTGGATTTAGATATATGTAAGTTGGAAGCCTATTCCACATTTTTTTTGGTGAGTTTATGCAAATAAAATAGGAATTTCTGTTTTGGGTTTCTCAGATTTTAAGATTTTAGCTCAGGCTGCGTTTGGTTGCACCAAATTTCGTAATATTCTGCATCAAATTAGAGTGAGTAATCTTGAAATTTCATGATATTTGATGCAGCCAAACGTGGCCGATTTATTCGAATATGAAGCCGATTTTGGAGTTCCATTGAAGAATTTGTTTAGTATTTTTGGAACAACTTTCATTTTGAACGGACCAAATTAGAGTTTCATATAAAAAATGTAGCTTTTTTTTTTTTGGTGTAGAAATTCAAGATTTTATTTTCATGGTTCTCTCTCTCCCTCTCGTCGGTTCATCCTTGTTCTGTGGCGAGAAACTTTAATACTCTGGCAGAGTATGACTGATAATACACTGGCATTTAGAAATTGCATACGTGGCATAGAATTAATTCGAATTAAACCGTCAAAGTTATCAAACCCAGTTTAGATGAATCGTGAACCAAAAATTTATATTTATTTGATTACCTGACAATCAGATTAGTAGACATTTATTGAACGGTTAAAATAGGAAATATCCATTGATCCTATCTAGACCATGAATCAGAGGTGCGGATTGTTCAACCAAGTTGACTTTAGGACTATGACTTAGCGTCAATGAGTTCAGAATTAATGTATTTCTTAGTGCCAGCATATCAAGGGCCATACTCTGCCAGAGTATCAAACGACTCATCCAGTGTAATCGCTTACACAGCAAATTCATCAAATCCCGATCTGACACGTGTCACATGCTAGCCAAACGCTTGGAACCAATAAATGTACGACCCACCAACCTAGCTGGTGCTGTTCCTTTGCATGTGGCAGTAGCCGGCCATTGCACCACATACCTTGAAGTCGATGTAGGCAATTGCACCAGATACATTTTCTACTTTCATTAATTAAAGAAGATAATTATGTGATTAGATCATCAAAGAAGAAGATTATAGTGTGTATTTGAAGAACAAATCCAAAGGACTCAAAAAACAATCTGAAATGCGGGTTGCGGTGATCGGTGCTGGGATCAGTGGATTGGTTTCGGCTCAAGTGCTTGCGAAAGCCGGGGTCGATGTGGTGCTGTATGAGAAGGAAGATTACTTGGGTGGGCATGCTTGGACCGTGACCTTCGATGGCGTAGATTTGGACCTTGGGTTCATGGTCTTCAATCGGGTAAGTGACATTTTTCTTGAGCCATGCATGGTAAACTCTTTTTTTCATTGAATATCATCAAGAGGGGTCCACATACATTGGTTTTTAAAGAGTAACCGAGTTCTTATTTTGTTGGTGGTGGGTCAGTGTCGCAAGGAATCATTATTTGGGAATAAGTTATTGTAATATAAGGGTAGATCCAAATACGGTGGTAAACCCTGAGGAGTTTCAACACCCAATCAAAGGTTCCAGTATTCATAGGTGGTGAGGCGTGAGTGTATGGAGTGTGTGCGTGTAATTAAAAAAAAAAAAAAAAATTTTAAAAGAAAAAAAAGAAAAAGGATCCAAACACCAACTTCCGCATCAAAGATATAAAATAAATGGGTGTGCAGCACGGGGCCAGCAGGTACAATGTCATCTGTACCAAGCGGATTGGGGTGTACTAAATAGCTAACCAAATAAAAAAAAAAAGGTGGATTGGGTGGTGACCCGTGACTGGCTCAGTGGGGTCCACTGTGATGTATGTGTTTTATCCATGGGTCCGTACATTTTTCAGCTCATTTCAAGGCATGAGTCTAAACTCAAGTGGAGCACAACTCAAGAAACAGCGGGGATAATGATATCCACCGTTGAAAGCTTCATATGGCCCATCGTGTTGTTTATTTTCTATCCAACCTGTATATAAGGTCACACAGGAAAAATAAAAATATTGGCTTCATCCAAAACTTTTATGTCCCCGTGAAGTTTTCAATGGTAAGCTTTCAATCCCCACTTATTTTTGATAGTGTGGTCCATTTGGTCTATAGATACGCTTCGATTTTGGCATTATGCCTTAAAATGAGCTGGAAAATGGATGGACAGCGGGATAAAACACATACATCATGATGGCCCCACAGAGTGTTCACGGGAATACAGGTGGTGTTAGGTCAACACCCCCTTCCGCTTCCGGTTTGCACAGAAAGAAAAGTGCATTTAGGTAATTTATGATTCAACCAGCCCTGTGCTTCACGACGTACGGTTGAGAATTTTCTCAATCCCTAAGGGTCTGTTTGGGCGGTGGGATTAGAAGGGATTAGGTGGGATGGGATTCATCTGGTCATGTGCCAATTCCACTCCATGTTTAGGAAGAATGGAAAAACTTGGAAATACATTCGATGGAATTGCATACGGTCCGTGCCAATTTCACTCAATGTTTAGCAAGTTGTGTAGGTCCCACCATGATGTGTGGGCTATATCCACACCGTCCACCCATTTATCGAGATTATTTTAGAGCATGGGCCAAAAAATCAGGTAAATCTAAAGCTCAAGTGGACCCCACCATAGAAAGCAACGGGGATTGAATACTTACCGTTGAAAACTTCTTTGAGGCCACATAAGTTTTAGATATACCTCATTTTTAGGCTTATGCCATAGAATGAGGTTACAAAACAAATGAACAGTTTAGATATTACACATGTGTTATTCTCATTAATTTCAAATGATGGTGGGTATATCCATTCAATGTACCACCATATTATTAACAAAGCATGGCATTAATTTTATCCCATGGCAATAGGGAGAATCCCTACCATGGGTAATAATTATGTTTTTTGAATCCCATCCCACCTAATCCCTTCTAATCCCACCGCCCAACATACCCTAAACAACACGATGGAATTGATGGGATTAGGTGGGATGGAACTGCATTTGGTCCCATGCCAATGTTTGGTAGACGGGAGAAGCTTGGAGTTAGATTAGATGGAATTGCATCGGGTCTTGTGCCAATTTCATTCAATGTTAGCAAGTTGTGTAGGTCCCACCATGATGTGTGGGCTATATCTACACCGTCCACTCATTTTTTCGAAATCATTTTAGAGTGTGGGCCAAAAAATCAGGTAGATCTAAAGCTCAAGTGGACCCCACCATAGAAAGCAGCGGGGATTGAATACCTATCGTTGAAAACTTCTTTGAGGCTACAAAATTTTTGGCTCTACCTCATTTTTAAGTCTATGCCATAAAATGAGGTTACAGAAATAGATGAATGGTTTGAATATAACACATATTTTCTCAATAGTTTCAAATGATGTTGGGTATATCCATTTAATGTACCACCGTATTACAAACATAACATATGATTAAGATTATCCCATGGTAATAGGATTGGGAATAATTACTACACACGTAATAATTATATTTTTTGAATCCTATCCCACCTATTCCTTCCCAATACCATGCGCCCCCGGAAGAAACCAGCACGTGTTGTGATAGAGTATTTCATTGTTGAAATGAGGTATCTTTCCCTCAGTCTACGACGTGAGATATGGATCAAGGTGTTAGAAGACGCAACTCACTAGATTGACTAGACCATGTAAAAACAGTCGATTCCAAAACTCACGTGGGAGTATCTCATGACTTTGGAGGCTTAAGTCATGATTTTACGTGTTGTGGCCGGCATGATTTTAAAAGCTTTAGGCATGATTTTGCATGGTGTGGCCCACCAGAGTTTTTCGAGTCAGCCATATTTTTAGGGTCCTAGGAGAAATGAGGGAGCTGACAAGATGGAAGATTGGATGTGAGGCACACGTGCCCCCACGTAACCTTCTGTGGAATAAGCTTATTCAACGAAAGTGTAAGCTTATTCAACGAAAGTGACAGAGGAACTGCCCTTTGGCGACGATATTGAAAAGGCATGTGATCGGTGATTAGTAATTAATGGGTCCCACCAAGTTGAAAAAATGGGATAAGAGAACATTTGGATTTTTATTTTTTTTTGTTCTTATTTTTGAATTTGTTAATTTGGAGATAGTGAAGGGAGGTGGAATTGGAATGGACAGGTGACTTACCCGAATATGATTGAGTGGTTCGAGAGCATGGGAATTGAAATGGAAAGGTCAGACATGTCATTTTCGGTCAGCTTGGGAATGGGCCAGGGCTGTGAGTGGGGTAGCCGAAATGGTTTCTCCAGCTTGTTTGCTCAGAAGACCAATGCCTTTAATCCCTTCTTCTGGCAAATGATCCGTGAAATTCTCAAATTCAAGACCCACGTGATCGAGTACGTTCTCTCTCTCTCTCTCTCTCTCTCTCTCTCTCTCTCTCTCTCTCCATAGATCAGACGATAATAGCCAACTGATCACTGTCCTTTTAAGTAATGGTCAAACCATGATAGGAAGTAGATGAACGGTTACGATTGGTACATTGACGATCCACGGGTACCGTGGAGAGATTGCGCTACCATCTTCCCTCCTACCTGCTCTCTCATCTCTTGAACCCCGCAGCTCAACTGGTGCGTATTGTGCCACGTGTCTTGACGAGGCAGGGTTACGAGAGGGGACGCAGTTTGGCTAGTGGTCGGTGCTATGTGGACCCACCATGACGTATGTGTTTTATCCACGCCGTCTATCCATTTTTGAAAGATAATTTTAGGGCTTGATCCCAAAAATGAGGTATATCTAAATCTCAGGTGGACCACACCATGGGAAAACAGTAGTAATTGAATGTCCATCATTAAAAACCTCCTAGGGCCCACTGTAATGATTATTTGACATCTAACCTGATGATTAGGTCATACAGAATTTTATGGAGGGGAAAAATATATATCAGCTTGATCCAAAACTTTTGTAGCCCCAAGAAGGTTTTATTGGTGGGCGTTCAATCAACACTGTGCGGTCCACTTGAGATTTGGATCAACCTCGTTTTTAGGTTCATACCACAAAATTATTTGGAAGAATGGGTGGACGGAATGGATGAAACACATACATCATGGTGGGGCCCACAGATCATCGACCAGTGGCTAGTGGCAGTGGCAGTGGCAGTGGCAGTAGCCAATCCGTTTCCTACAAGAGCGGATTGCATGTGGCCGGGCATAGAGATATCTCCGCGACCAGAGCTGTGTGTGGCACATAGAGATGTCCGTGACAATTTCAATCCGTCCATCTGTTTTGAAAGACCACGATAGGATTCTACCCAAGACTCATGTGAGCTACACCACACGGAACAGTAGAGATTGAACGCCTGGTGGTGACAGAAGTTTTGTATCAGTATGATAATTGTTCCTACCATTTATATGAGTGGTAATAAATCTATGAACGGTTTGGATGGCATGTAAATATAATGGTCAGCTCCAGGAAGATTTCAACGGTGGATGTTGCTCTTCCTAGTGTTTTGTTGGTACGGCCCACTTGAGTTTTGGATTAGCATGATTTTTAAATCATATCCTATTTTAGTCTTTCAAAGTAAATTTGTCACGCACATCTATGTGATACTACACAGCCCCGGTCACATGCAAAACTTTATTACAATTAGATACGCAAGTACTTAGATATTATTTAAAAATTATGTATGTAATGTGCAATTAATTAAATTAAATAATCTAAATTACAGTACCGTCGTAGATATATCATTATTATCTAAAACTTATTTCAGCTAATTGGGTTAAGCTATATGAATCAGATTTCACTATTCTAATCTATCGATACATTGGATCCATGATGGAATTTACAGCATAAGTTTTAGCATGGACAGCTTAACGCAATGAAATATAAAAAAATCTTGTAGGTTTAATGTAGTAGACTTAATTTTATTATAATTAAGTATTTTCTAATAGCCTAATGCATTAATTAATTATAATTAACCATTTGATTATAATCAATTAATTACACTCTATAACCGTATTGTGAACGAAGAAGTACGGTTATTTATCTCACCATCGGGTTGTTGGACATAATGTGACGGATGGAAGGACAATCCGAGCCGTCCATCTGATGAGAGAAGAGAGATGCAATGGCTGGGAGACAATTGTTTAAAATATTATATCATTTGGACACTCTAGTAGTCCCACCATCGACGGTTTGAAAGAAGAGTGGCCACGTATCCTTATCATCCAGTGGCTCGGATTGTCACGTCATTATCGTGCAGTAGGCCATCAACGGTCTGATTCACTAATGGACGGTTGGATTATCAAACTATCCAGCCATGTGGTGGTTTATAGATAAGCCTAGTGCAGAGGATGAAGCGGAACGCAGCCAAAACATCATCTCTTCGTTTGTCTGCTTCTTTTAAGTTATGGTGCACCGTGATGCACGTCAGCTCCACTGCAATCGACTGTATAGATTTCTTGGGAACCTTATCACCGTCTGACTAATGGGTCTACTCGCGAGAGTAGGATTTGTAAGCCTACTATCCCTCGGTCTCCTCCACCTATAAAATGTGGCAGATGTCTGTGAGATTTTGGACCGTTCATCACGCGAGGGCCACCATCCATGCGCTGTGGCTGGCGGTAGCGGATTAGGTGTTACCCGGGTAATAGTTAGTGAGTGTTTCCCTGACCGTGGGGCCCACTTTGATGTATGTGTTATATATCCAGGCCGTCCATCAGTTTTTAATGCTTATTTTAATGCATGGTTCCCAAAAATGAGGTAGGTCGAAATCTCAATTGGATCACACGTTAAAGATTGAATGCCCACCATGAAAAGCTTCTTATGGGCCGCAAAATTTTTGGATGAAGCCGATATATGTATTTCCCTACATCGAGGTCTGTGTCACCTTATCAAAAGGTTGGATGGAAAGTAAACATTTTGGTGGGCCTAGGAAGTTTTTAACGGTGGGCGTTCAATGGACACTGTTTCCTGTGGTGTGGTCCATGAGAAATTTGCATCTTCTTCATTTTTGGGACCGTGCCCTAACCTGATCTGAAAAATCTGATGGATGGTGTGGATATACAGCACATACATCAAGGTGGGCCCTATGGTTAGGGCAACACCCACCAACGTGTTACCCGGGTAACACCTAATCCGCTTCCGTGGCTGGCATGGTCATCACGTGGGCGAAGCCCATACATAAAATTAAAATTAATTTTTTTAAAAAAAAAAAAAAAAAAGAAAGGAAAGTGTACCAATTCCTTTTAACTGTCCATCTTTCTTCACACGAAAGTGTCCACCTAATTGCTGGACCTTTCTGGAATGCGTGTACAGCGGCACATATATGATGGGACAAGCAAATGATTCTCACACATGTGCTATCACAGCACGTGTCAAGAGGGTAGCCATCTCAAGACCGCCTGTCACAAGAATCTCTCTGATCGACTTATTAGTGGTTAATCATGATTGAACCAGCCGATTTTTGCACCTGGTTGGTTATCTTCATTGTGGGCCCCACCAATTCTATGGTTGGATGTTCTAAACGAAGACTCTTTGGTAGAAAATATGGAGATGCAACCTAATTCAGTTAGGTGAGAATTTTCTGAAAGGAGAAAAATTACACAAGAAAAGAAATGTACTAACAATCAACCACTGGCTACAAGAGAAGTAAGATTTACGTGAATCACCACATCCACAGACAAAATGTCAAGCAAGACATGCATGGGAACAACGCATTTCAAAATCATGCCCCTATCATCAGGACCACCAATTTTGTACATACCCTCTTCAAAGATAAGGCTAGCCCACTCATCAGGTGGGCCACATGTATAGTCTATGGTCCATGTTTCAACATACAACTGTCCATCTGGATAGGTGGACCACTAATCGAGGCAGCCCAATCATGGTCCCTATTTTGGATGGAAAATTGCCGGTCAATAGCATTGATCAGACTATATCAACCGTCCGATTGTGCTCATCTTCGTTTTACACACAAATGAAACTGAAATTTTAAAATATTTCAGGCAAACTGTTTGGCCATGCTATCTTCTATAAACTATCTACTTATACTATCTTGGACTAGCTATTATCTGTCTAATGGCCTGAAACATACAAGTAAAAATGGACACATGATGCATGTGAGGACTTAAAATGGATGGTGACACGCATGTTGAAATATTTAAGGCACTTGAAGATTGGCGACGGCACACGTGGCTCATGTGAGAGTGTTTGAACATGGATGATCACACATATGGTACATGTTGATGGGTTTTTTTGACCCGTCGTCGACCGGTCGTGAGCCTCGCTTGACCGGTCGAAGGCTGTGGTTGACCAGTCGTGGAAGACGAGTCATGGCACGACTCAAAGTCCAGCGACTGTGGACTATTTTTCTCCGGGGTGCTCGACCAGTCGAAAGAGGTGCTCGACCGATCGTAGGTGGTTCTCGACCGGTCGTGGACTCTGTTCGACCAGTCGAGGTTACGCAGATTCGTTCCGCGATTTTGCGCGGATTTCGTGTCGCAAGTCCTTTCGCAACTGGGATGCGGAAGAGAGTTTCCTAAAACTATAAATTGGAGTTCCTATGGTTTTTTAGATATGACAAGAGGGTTTCCTAAAGCTTTACAAGGGATTTGCTAAAGGGTTTAGGGCTATCAAAGGTGAGAGAGAGAGAGAAAGAGAGAGAGAAAGCTTATAGAAGGGAGGTTCTGCTCGTGGAGGTTATCTACTGTGCAATCTATCTCTCAGCGCTTCTATGTCCTCGTAATCGGTGAGATCTCTTCATTTTTTTCTTTGTTTCTCGCATTGTTTATTCACTCTTGCATGAGTGAAGAAGGTTGTAACGTTCTACTTCATAGTAGATTGTTGATCTGAACGAGGTCCCGTGGTTTTTACCTCTTTGAGGGTTTTCCACGTAAAAATCTCTTGTGTGGTGTGTGATTGATGCATTGATTGTTTTCATTGCTTTATTATCCATAATTCTGGTTTGTTCTGGAGGGCTAGATCCTAAGGTTTTGTGCAAGGCCCCCAACAAAGTGGTATTAGAGCTAAGTTCATTGAACGGATAGGATCGGTTTTGAATTATGGAAGGTGGCTCATTAAGGATGATCAGCCTCAATGGTTCTAACTGGACCATATGGAAGGCTAAGATGGAGGACTTGCTTTATTGCAAGGACTTATATTCTCCAATTTTAGGCATATCAGCAAAATCCAAGGATATGACTGATGATGATTGGAAGAAAATGGACTGAAAGGCGGTGGGGTTTGTTAGACAATGGTTGGATGATTCAGTGTTCCACCATGTGTCACGGAAACTTCAGCCGCTAGCCTATGGCTGAAATTACAAAGGTTGTATGAGAGGAAGACAGCTGGTAATAAAATTTTTCTGATAAGGCGACTTGTGAATCTAAGTTCAAGGATGATGGTTCTGTGGCCGAGCACATGAATGAGGTCAGCAATATAATGAACCAACTCACCTCTATGAAGATGATCCTGGATGATGAATTGCAGGCTTTACTATTGCTTAGTTCATTGCCTGACAGTTGGGAGAGATTGGTGGTGTCTCTAAGTAACTCCGCGCCAGACGAAAAGATATCCATGGAACATGTAACTAGTTGTCTCTTCAGTGAGAAGATAAGGAGAAAATCTCAGGGGTCTACTCAGCAAGAGGCCCTTGTGACATAGGAACGGGGGAGAGGAAAGAACAGGAAGGGCAGGAAGGCCCGAGATAAATCAAGAGACAAGTCAAGTTATAGGAAAGATGTTGATTGCTGGAATTGTGACAAGAAGGGCCACTACAAGTATGAATGTCATGGTAAGAAAAACAACAAGAAAGGAAAAGGGAAGGAAGATGAATTAGATTCCACTGCGGTTGCTTCAGATGGCGACGTTATAGTTATTCTTTCTGCGGATCATGATGTATGTCTCACGGCTATGAGTCAGGACACCGACTGGGTGATAGACTCGGGAGCTTCTTTTCATGCGACTCCACACAGGGACTTCTTCACAAGCTACAAGTCAGGTGACTATGGGACTGTGAAGATGGGAAACTCTGGCGTATCAAAAATCGTGAGAGTCGGTGATATTTGTATGAAGACCGATGTGGACTGCACATTGGTTCTCAGGGATGTGAGGCATATCCCAGACCTTTGCCTCAACTTGATGTCGACAGGAAGGTTGGATGATGATGGCTATGAAAGCCGGTTTGCTGGTGGGCGATGGAAGCTCACCAAGGGTTCATTGATCGTGGCTAGAGGAAAGAAGTGTTGCACCCTTTACAAGGCAAGTGTCAGTATGTGTAAGGATGGGTTGAACGCAGCGAAAGATTCAGCTATTGACATGTGGCACAAGCGTCTAGGCCACATGAGTGAAAAAGGGCTTCAGGTACTAGCAAAGAAGCGACTCCTTCCAGACGTGACAGGTACAACTCTCAAAACCTGTCTTGATTATTTATCAGGGAAACAACATAGAGTTTCATTTGTTAAATCTGCTTCTCATGTTAATAAAGTGCATACATTAGATTTGGTTTATTCTGATGTTTGTGGTCCTATGAGGACAAAAACCTTGGGTGGGGCATTTTATTTTGTTACTTTTATAGATGATGCATCTAGGAGGGTTTGAGTTTGTGCTTTGAAATCCAAGGACGAGGTTTTTGGTGTGTTTAAATTGTTTCATGCTATGGTCGAGAGAGAGAGAGACAGGTAGACCATTGAAGTGCATACGCACTGACAATGGTGGTGAATACATTGGCGACTTTCATGAGTACTGCAAGTCCCTGGGTATACAACATGAACAGACGGTTCCTAAGACCCCCCAGCATAATGGTGTAGCTGAGCGAATGAATCGCACCATTGTTGAGAGAATCAGATGCATGCTATCCCATGCGAAATTGCCTAAGACGTTCTGGGAAAAAGCAATGCACATGGTGGTGTATTTGATAAACAGGTCTCCATCAGCCCCGTTGAACGGAGAAGTGCCTGAGAAGGTATAGACTGGACATGATCCATCGTATAGTCATCTCAGGGTGTTTGAATGCAGGGCATCCGTTCACGTACCAAAGGACAAGAGGTCCAAGCTCGATATGAAGATCAGGCAGTGTGTGTTCTTAAGGTACGGTGATGAAAAGTTCGGTTACAGATTGTGGGATCCGACCGAGAGGAAGCTCGTCAGGAGCAGAGATGTGGTTTTCTTTAAAGATCAGTGTATAGAAGACATTGGTAAGCCAGAGAAGAACCAGCCTAGTTCAGGTAAGCTAGAGGACATGGATTCGGTTACTCCTCCTGTGGTGCCTGATGACGGGGGAGTACAACAAGGTGCAGAGGACGAGGGATTCCTTCAGAAGATGGACCAGGGGAGCAGCCCCCACTTGATCCACTTGTTGAGCCACAGGTGAGGAGGTCATCTAGGGACAGACAACTGTCCAAGAGGTACTCGTCACATGAGTACATTATGCTGACTGATGGGGGAGAGCCAGAAGATTATTCTGAGGCCCTGGGCAACGAGCATAAGGGAGAGTGGTTGAAAGCTATGCAAGAGGAGATGGAATCTTTGCATAAGAACCATACCTATGATATGGTGAAATTGCCTAAAGGCAAGAAAGCTTTGAGCAACAAGTGGGTGTTCAGAAAGAAGATCGAGCAGAAGAATTCGTAGACGAGGTTCAAGGCCAAACTTGTGGTGAAAGGGTTTGGTCAGAGGAAAGGAATAGACTTCGAGGAGATATTCTCACCAATGGTAAAGATGACATCCATACGGGTGTTACTTGGGTTGGCGACTAGCATGGATCTGGAGATAGAGAAGTTAGATGTTAAAAATGCCTTTCTCCATGGTGACCTGGAAGAAGAGATCTACATGCACCAACCAGAGGGGTTCGAAGTCAAGGGCAAAGAGCATATGGTGTGTAGGCTAAGGAAGAACTTGTATGGGCTGAAACAAGCTCCATGGCAATGGTACAAGAAGTTTGATTCATTTATGTTGAAACATGGGTATGATAGAACGGAGTCGGACCACCGTGTGTTCACGCGCAAGTTCTCAAATGGTGATTTCTTAGTTCTGCTATTATACGTTGATGACATGCTCATCATGGGAAAAGACATCAAGAAGATCGACAGGCTGAAACAGGAGTTGGGCAAGTCTTTTGTGATGAAAGACTTGGGCCCGGCTAGACAGATCTTAGGAATGGAGATAACTCGTGACAGGAGCAGTAGGAAGCTTTGGCTGTCACAAGAGCGGTATATTGAGAAAGTACTAGAGCGGTTCAATATGAATGCAGCGAAGCCGGTCAGTACTCCACTAGATGGTCATTTCAGATTGAGCGACAGACAGTGTCCCAAGACGAAGGCAGAGGTGGAAGAGATGTAGAAGATACCCTACGCGTCAGCTGTAGGAAGTTTGATGTATGCTATGGTGTGTACACACCCAGACATAGCATATGTAGTTGGTGTTGTCAGCCGGTATCTTGCCAATCCTGGAAAAGAGCATTGGGCAGCAGTGAAGTGGATACTACGGTATCTAAGAGGCTCATCCAGGTTGAGCCTATGCTATGGTGACGGTAAACTTGTGTTAGAGGGCTACACAGATGCAAAATGACAGGTGACATAGACTCCAGGAAGTCTACATCGGGGTTCATGTTCACGTTTGCAGGGGGAGCGGTTTCTTAGCAGAGCAAGCTACAGAAGGTCGTAGCATTGTTGACGACAGGGGTCGAATACATTGCAGTCACAGAGGCATGTAAAGAGATGCTTTGGATGAAGAGGTTCCTACAGGAACTTAGCCTAAAGCAAGAGGAGCACGTGGTCTATTGCGATAGTCAAAGTGCTATACGCTTGAGCAAGAATCTAAGTCAGCATTCCAAGTTGAAGCACATAGAGATTCAGTATCACTGGATCAGGGATGCTTTAGAACAAAAGGTGTTACAGCTTGAGAAGGTCCACACGGACGATAATGGGTCAGACATGATGACCAAGGATCTGCTCAAGGGCAAGTTTAAGGTTTGTAGAAACCTAGCTGGCTTGAAGAAGGTGGATTCCACCTGGGTCAAAAAGGGAGAGATTTGATGGGTTTTTTTGACCCGTTGTCGACCGGTCATGAGCCTTGCTCGACCGGTCGAAGGCTGTGGTCGACCAGTCGTGGAAGACGAGTCGTGGCACAACTCAAAGTCCAGCGGCTGTAGACTATTTTTCTCCGGGGTGCTCGACTAATCGAAGGAGGTGCTCGACCGGTCGTGGACTCGGTTCGACCAGTCGAGGTTACCCAAATTCGTTCCGCGATTTTGCGGGATTTCGTGTTGCAAGTCCTTTCACAACTGGGATGCGGAAGAGAGTTTCCTAAAACTATAAATAGGAGTTCCTATGGTTTTCTAGATATGACAAGAGGGTTTCCTAAAGCTTTACAAGGGATTTGCTAAAGGGTTTAGGGCTATCAAAGGTGAGAGAGAGAGAGAGAGAGAGAGAGAGAGAGAGAGAGAGCTTATAGAAGGGAGGTTCTGCTCGTGGAGGTTATCTACTGTGCAATCTATATCTCAACGCTTCTATGTCCTCATAATCGGTTAGATCTCTCCATTTTGTCTATTTCTCTTATTGTTTATCTACTCCTGTGTGAGTGAAGAAGGTTGTAACGTTCTGCTTCATAGTGGATTGTTGATCTGGATGAGGTCCCGTGGTTTTTACCTCTTTGAGGGTTTTCCATGTAAAAATCTCTTGTGTGGTGTGTGATTGATGCATTGATTGTTTTCATTGCTTTATTATCCATAATTCTGGTTTGTTCTGGAGGGCTAGATCGTGCAAGGCCCCCAACACATGTGATGTATGTGCATAGAACATTATGCTCTCTGCAAATTCAATCCATTTGGACATCCATTTGTGAATGGTTTCTTTCATATTCAATTATAGTCGAGCCGTAATGGTTTTTTTTTTTGTTTTTATTTTTATTTTTATTTTTATTTTTTATTTTTATTTATTTATTTATTTTTTGTTTTATAAGAACTGAACTCCAAATGTAGGAGTTTGAATGGCTGCAGTCTTGACATGGAACCATTTCATTTCGTTTATGGAATTTTCTAATGTGAATTGATATCTTCTACCACACTACTGATTGATTTGCTTACACCCATTTTCAATTCCAGGAATTGAACATAATACGAATATTTCAATTCACCTTCAACACACCAATTTATTTATTAAAAATAAAAAATAAAAAAATCATGACCAAATCGAGTGGTTGTTACAAATGCTCAGTGAGAATCTACTTGGCCTGGGATCTTTATTTTGCCAAAATCAGATTTCACATACATTATTTCAATGCATTCTTTGTTAGATTCTGATTTTTTTTTTTTTTTCTCCTATACATTTCTAATGATAGATTTTGATCTGCTTATGGTAGGTACCTTGAAGAGCTTGAGAACAACCTAGACATTGATCGCAGCGAAACCTTGGGCAGTTTCCTCAAGTCGCGTGGTTATTCCAAATTATTTCAAGAAGCTTATTTGGTGAGCCTGCCACGGCAATCACGTACTTACACTTTCATTTACATGTTTGGTATGTTACAAGCATTGTTGTATTTTTACTTGTGATCTCAATGGTGGAACATTGCAGCTACCTGTTTGTGCTTCAATATGGTCCTGCCCTTCAGATGGAGTGTTGAACTTCTCAGCTTTTTCCGTGCTTTCGTTTTGCCGTAACCATCACCTTCTTCAGGTACATCTCCTTGATGTTATATGTACATATGTGTGTGTATTTTACACATCCCATAAGCTTTTCAAGTCCTTTACATTCCATTTTTTTCAATCCTGATTTTCATGCGGCACTCGCGAGGCTTTACTTAAAAACTATTTGTTAGGAATGTGTTTGGTTTCTGACTAGAACCTTTGTTATCACTGCAGCTCTTTGGTCGACCACAATGGCTAACGGTCAAATCGCGTTCCCATACTTATGTCAACAAGGTAATGCTTTTTCTTCCTTCTTCTTTTGAAATATGTTTATGTTCTGTTTGGATGCACCATTTGAACTAAATTGCAATTCGCTCCATTCAAAATTGAGGAAATGAACAAAGTGGGAGTGGCGACATTTTTATTCAAAATCGAGGAAATGAACAGAGTGGAGCTATCCCTGCTTTTGTTATTTGGACTTTACTGAATTGAATTTTTGAAGTTCATTCCAATCAAACATCCAAACACACCCTAAGTATATCACTTTTAAATCTTAAAAGGGATCAGTTTGATGATTATTTTTGAATAATCTATAAAAATTCATGACGTTCAGGTCAGAGAAGAGCTGGAGAATAGATGCTGCCAGATAAGGACAGGCTGCGAGGTACAGTCTGTTTCAACGATTGATGGAGGTAAGCAGTTTTTTACTGGAGAGTATTGGACAGTGATTCAAAAGGCCTACTTTCATGTAATCTCATAATCAATCTGGGGTTTGCCTTATAGATGTTTGTCCAAGACCATGAAGCTATGTAGTTCTTAATCTAATTACTTCAAAACAGTAGAAACTTTTAGCTTGTTTTTCATCACAAGGAATCAATGTCAATGTTGAAAACATAGGTGATTTTGGAAATTTAGTACCATAAGCATACTAGAACAAACTGGATAATTTTATCATCTCAAAATAATATCATTCATATGGCTTTTTATTATTGAAGCAATGTAGTGTCCAACTGGGCTTTCATAAATGATTAGAGATGATCCCGGAATGCTTAATCCAAAAGAAAATTTTGAAACACGGTGCAATTCAAACAGTTGCTAGAGGCTTCTCTCATCAATGGAACTTCAAACATGATTAACCACCGGACCAATGATATCTACACCCTCCCTTCTCTAAACACACACCTCTCTTTCTACTAAGGGTATTACATACGTACATTTTGGTTCTGCTGTAAAACCTAAAGTAGAAAAAATGGTTCCTTCATATAAAAAAAAGCATAGGGTCCATATAACATTTTGAAAATATCTGATAAGCATATAAGCTCAACATTTTAATTACCAACGAATGTCTGAACCAATTCCAAAGCTCGGTGGGTTCTGCTGCTAAAATAAGTATTATGTGCAGGGTGCTGTGTGCTAGATGCAAACGGTTCTCAAGAAACGTATGATGGATGTATACTGGCTGTTCATGCCCCAGATGCTTTGAGAATCTTAGGAGAACAAGCAACTCATGAAGAAAGAAAAATACTTGGTGCTTTTCAATATGTTTGCAGGTACCTTGTCCTTCCATTTCCATGCATTTCCTATTTTTCCTCCAGGGACGGTTCTTGAAGCTGGTGTCATTTATGAGAAATTGCCAACCAATAACCTTTAGGAACCACAAAAACAAATCAATTGTTGTCTATGAGACAGATAGGTTAAAGAAGGTAATGCATTCATATCATATCCATGTTTGATACTTTGATAATATGTGTAGAAACTATACCCATTCTGTATCATTGTTATGCCTGAGTGCCATAAATTATTTTATTGCGGAAAACACTTGTCTTTGTTTGCCACTCAGATGCAATTACCTGCAATCTTTTAGTGCAAAGCATTAACAGTATGGCAAGGATAACATACTAAAAGGATTAAGAAATATGGTTGGGTGGACCAGAGATTTTGACTCTTGTTTTCGCATATTGAAGAAAGTGAGCTTAGTTTTTAAGTTACGGCATTTTGCCTGTATTTGGTTCTTTTGAGAAAGTGGTCAGCTACTCATAAATGAACTGGGTTGCTTTTTTGTGATTTATTTTATTTTGGCAATTTGGGGGCAATTTGGGGTTTTTAGGAAACAATGATGATTGTCATACTCAGATTAATATTAAAAAGTTAACATACTAGTCTTTATATTTTCAATCGACTAAGTCGTCCATCATTGGAATTTCTTCTCTTGGAACATTTGACTAACCAATGTGATTCAAGAGAATTTCTAGCCAGCAGTGTCCCATGATGAATTAGTTTCACCCAAATCTCAATAGAGAATGGTTGTTTCATGATAATTGTAACCCAAATCCAGGGTTGCTGCATGATTTTTCTTTCTTTCCCAGTTTTCCCAAAGAAACCTTCAAACAGATATCAGCAGAGGCTCCTTTACAGTTAAAGAGAGGCCACCATTTTCATTGATGGAGCTCTTTCCGAGGATTTCCTGTTTGATTCACTAAAACAAATACTAACACTAGTCCTAATTTATTTCGGCAAATCAAATGATGGATTGAACTAAGAACTTCCAGAAATTTATTTCCTTTGTGATGGTGTTTGAAGAGCCCTTCAAAAGATGTTTTCAATTGGAGGATTTGGATTCAGATCTAAGATATAATTCTCATATCATTTGGGTTCATGAGTTTATTTAACTCTACCTAATAAAAAAATGTGTTACCAAAGCTAACGAAATACATTTTATTGTGATTGTTTCTCATTAAAAATTGCAATCAATCTATAGTGCTCTGTTGGCAGTGATATATTCCTTCACCGTGACAAAACCTTTATGCCCCAAAACCCATCAGCCTGGAGTGCATGGAATTTTCTTGGAACCACCGGTGACAAAGTATGTCTAACATATTGGCTGAACGTACTACAGGTATGCAACATGTCCTTTGTGCATTTTCTAACATTACTCTTGCATGAAATATCGTTGATTACGTCTCCTTCAAAAGGTTTCATATAAATGTCTTTGTAAGAACAAAAGGAATGTGAGCTATGCTTATTTGTCTTCACCCGAATGATTTCCATGTGACAGTCTTCAAAAGCATATACCTGTGTCCATGATTCAAGTACTCTAATTATTGCATGGCCTGTATGAAATTGCAGAATCTTGGTGATAGTGGTCTTCCTTTCCTTGTTACTCTCAATCCACCTCATACGCCACAGTATAATTTGCTTAAATGGTCAACAAGCCATCCTTTTCCATCAGTTGCTGCCTCAAAAGCTATACATGAGCTTGATAGAATTCAAGGGAAGAGAGGAATATGGTTTTGTGGAGCATATCAAGGTGAGCTAGTTTCCTTTGTTTCTTTCTGATAATCAAATCGGCAGGTACATGGATGGAGTGGTTGTTCATTTTCTGCCTTCCATTAAAAAGTGATGGAGTTTTCGATCACCTGTGTTGAATCATGTATGCACTCATCAGATTTTGTCATTCATAATTTCCAGAAAATTGGCACATTTGAAGTTGTATCTTAAGTGCAACAGTTGGGTTTTTCATGCATAAGCTTTTCTATTTTACAAGCCTTTTTCATCTTGGAATCGCTGGAAGCAGTCTATGGAATTCTCTTGCTATAGTCATGAAACAAAATAGATGGATGCAGTCTTATGCGATTTCTCTTTCTTTCTTGTTGCACAAGTACTTGCTTCCTTCTTTATGATCGTCTTTTGCATTGCCTATTAATGAGTAGGCCGCTTCCTTTGCAGGGTTTGGCTTCCATGAGGATGGACTGAAGGTAATTGATTGCTTTCATATTACCATTAGGCATAAGTAATTCTAATTCAGAAAAAACCAAATATTCCTACGAAAGCAAAGAGAGGTTTCTGATGTAGAGATAACTAAGTAATTGATTGGATTGGTCTCCTCATGGGATGGGCCATGGCCAAATTTCTCCCTGGTCAGATGATCATGTCCATCTGATGAAAATGGAGAATTACAACCAATGGTCCATTTTTTTAAATGGGAGGCCCAATCGGACAGTTGGGGTTAAGAAATGGGGAAGATTTTTTGGGGCACCTCTCATCCACCATGGCCCTCCATATGAACAATTCGGGTCACCAAAAGGTGGCCCTGGCATATATGGTTTATTAGGCTGGCAAATACTTGATTGAACACTGTATATTCTGTCTTCTTTATAATATTTATCTCAATTCTCTGATTCATTCCAAACTATCTATCCTGCCGACATCACCAGATATATAGCTTTTGGTAGACTGTGGACACCTCATGGTCGTTTTTCATTAGGCAGTAATTTTCATCAAATTGAGGAATCAAATAGGCTACTGCTCACGAATACTGGGTTTCTCTTTCAGGCTGGCAGGGTTGCCGCACATGGTGTGCTTGGAAAGAGCTGCGTTCTTCTGAGAAACAGAAAACATATGGTACCTTCTCTAGTGGAAACCGGAGCACGCCTTATTGTTACTAGATTCCTTGAGCGATATATCTCCAAAGGCTGTTTAACGTAAGTTTTCATCCCCGAAGCGGAAAGCCACTCATTTAATATTTCTGAAAATAGTGAAAGAGGGACATCTGAATTGGTGTTTGGTAATTAGTGTTATCAGCAACAACTTTGTTCAGTACCACCATCCGCTGAATTTGCTTGTTTCTTACATGTTATACAATGAAATTGAGTGATGTTGCTTCAGCATATATAGTCTTCAAGACTTTGAATTCTCCAACAACTTGTGTCACATTTACATCCTATGTTTCAGAATCCAATGAGAAAGGTGAAAGAAAGAACAACAGGAACCAGAGATTTGTGCATCTTTACAACATTCCATTCATGTCAATGATTTTAACTTGCTACAAAGACTAAGAGCCTATTTAATTTTAGTTAATTGTAATTATATATCAGTTTAATGGAAGCTTGATGTAGAATCTTTCTGACAATAACCATTTCCACGTCTGTATCCTGGACTTGAGAAATATGGAGTCAAATCGTTTCTCATGTATCTTTCCATTGTTCATTATAATCTTTCTGCTAACAGCATTACATTGTTCTAACGTACTATTTCATTCTTGTTTTCATTTCAGGCCATCCATACTAAAATTGACTCATAGTGTACAATTCATATTTTCATTTTGAATATTTCTTGATGTCCACAGATTGTTGGAAGAAGGAGGTACGATTTATGTTTTTGAAGGAGCCACCAACAAGAAAAGTAGCCCGAAATCCATCATGAGAGTTCATCATCCCTTGTTCTACTGGAAGGTAGTTTTCCATTTATATCGAGCAACAGTTCATAATGACGACATGTCACTTGATAATCTTCAACTGAAGATAAATGCTGACTAAAATCACATTTCCATGCCTTTTGAGAATGTGGCGCACATACTGAGTCGCATTTAACTTGTTTAACAGGTTGCCACACAGGCTGATTTAGGCCTTGCAGATGCATATATCAATGGTGATATTTCTTTTGTTGATGAAGTAGAAGGTCTTTTAAACTTGTTCATGGTAAGATAATCATGTTTGATGCCGATATTTGGCATCTCAAAACATTAATCAAATTAATTTACCTATCTTGCTTGGTATTCTTTAATTTTATTTTTTGCAGATTTTTATTGCCAACAGGGATACAAGTGCTACAAAGCACTCTAATAAAAGGTATTTTATTAGTAACACTCAGCTGCAAAACAAGACAATAATTCGATATCTCCTATGTAGATGTCTCATGTTTCATTGCCTAAAGATTCAGCAAATTGCATCTCCAGGGGTTGGTGGACACCACTGTTCCTCACAGCTGGAGTAGCATCTGCAAAATATTTCTATCAGCACATCTCAAGGCAAAATACTCTCACGCAAGCTCGTCGAAACATCTCTCGTCATTATGATCTGGTCTGCTCAATCCATCAGTATTGAATTTACTATTCCATTGTAGGACTTTTGTGACTGGTCTTTGTTATCCATCGTGTATCTCCCTTTTGACTTTCGACAGACGAAGATTCATGGTTTTAACTTCAAATTTACTATCCGATAAGGCTATATTCAATTTTGTACAAGATGGCCATCTGCTAAGTAGAACTTCGATTAACTAGAGAAACTTATATAGTGTCAGTGCATCCATGGCTGTCAGTGTATGCCTTGTGCACAGATCTTCACTCACACTATTGTTGTAGAATAGTTTAAAGAATATCCAAAATAAATTCAATGAAATCATATTTATTGCTATTTTTTTAATATTTCTTCCTCTCTCTTTTTCTTGAATCGTCCTTGAAAGTCTCCCAAAATTTTCCCAAATAGCAATCAATTGATTTGTCAATTTTTTCCTGAATCTGACTTTGTAAATTTGATTTCATCTTACTGAAAATGGAATAGAATCGTTAGTACAAGTTATGTCAATGACCTTTACTTTTCCTGTTCTCTGTAATTGTGGGGATTATAATGTAGGGGCATTTTTACACCGGGCTCGAGTGGGGTCGCCTGTGAGATGCAGGGGCACACTCGGGGTGGGCGAGGCCCACGGGGGAGGTCTCGTGTTTGAAACTCCTCACCGGGGATGATTAATGCGCATTTTACACTGGGCTCGAGTGGGGTAGCCTGTGGGATGCGGGGACACACTCGGGGTGGGCGGCCCGTGTGAGGTGGTACCCATGTGATTTGGGGCCCACGAGGGGGGTTCAGCTGAGGTCCTAACCCATGAGATGTGGGGCCTGGGCTATGAGATAAAGGAATTAATTTGTCATACGCTAACAGTTCGAGCTTTTAAAGCAAGTAGTTAATTGCCCTACATCAAATTAGTATCAGAGCAGGAGGTCTCATGTTTGAGACTCCTCACTGGGGGTGATTAATGCAGGGGCTTTTCACACCAAGCTCGAATGGGGTCACCCCTGAGATGCAGTGACACACTCGAGGTGGGCGAGGCTTACGGGGGAGGTCTCATGCTCGAGACTCCTCACCGGGGGTGATTAATGCACATTTCACACCGGGCTCGAGTGGGGTAGCCTGTGGGATGCCAGGACACACTTGAGGTGAGCGGCCTGTGTGAGGCGGTACCCATGTGATTTGGGGCCCACGAGGGGGGTTCGGCCGAGGTCCTAACCCATGAGATGTAGGGCCTGGGCTATGAGATAAAGGGATTAATTCACCATACTCTAACAGTTTGAGCTTTTAGAGTAAGTGGTTAATTGTCTTGCATCAAATTATAGAACTGTTAGAAATTTTGATGTTGAGAGAAAACAATATACATCTTAGTTACTCATGCTACCTCCCCAAAAATTTTCTTCTTGTGAAATCACCAAGGTATATAACATCTGTAAGCCTTGTCCATTTCTCCCGAGTTAGATGATACCAATTCACTTTCGTCCAATTCGAAATCAAATCCTGATCTTTGAAGAGCTCTCCACGCACGCCGCTCTGATTCAACTTGTGTCATTATTATGAAATGATAATACGCTGGGCGATCTTGCATTGAATCTGGCCTAGTTGAGAGATTCAGCCCCACTGTTCATTTTTCATACGTGTTTAACTTAATCATTTATATTAAATGAACTAGCATGATATGATTGTTATTTTTGTATGGTGTTTTGTATTTTTGTATAGACATTCTTTTGTTCTCAACAATATTTTTGTCACATTCTCATACAAGTGCCAAGCACTAAGTGGCATAGCTGTTTGGACCATCACTTCTTATCTCAGCCAATCATTTCGTAGCTCCTAAGTTCCTTCCCTCGATGCTGCTTGTCATATTAGAACCGGGTGGACGAATTGAGATTCATTGTAGTGGCATCTACTTTTGCAAAATGTCGCTTAGATATTGTATTGGATTCTCGCCATAGGAGCTGTAGGATACAAGTCCCATTAGTGCATTCTTTGACATTACCTAAGTTGATTCATTCCAATGATTCATGGTTTGCTCATATACTACAATTTGAGCATTGTATCATGGGTCTTTCATTTAGGCGATGTTTGGATAAGTGGAATCCAAGGCAAGAGAAGGGAAAAATAAATAAATAATTATCCGATGATGATTTCCATGAGAACCATTGAAACATGGATTCCAGTTTTGAGTTCTTGTTTGTGTAGCAACTAGCAAGTGGAAATCCATAGGTGGTGAAATCCCACTATGGTGGGAGTGTGTGAGGGGGTGTGTGCATGTGTAAAAAAAAAAAAAAAAAAAGTGGAAATCCCATATTCCTCTCACAAAATTCATCTAGTTTTTGTGCTAAGAATCCAAATAATGGAAGTGTAATGATTTAGTGGTAGAATCCCACCCTTTTCTTTGCTATTCAAACAACATGAATAGTCACTTCAAAGGAAAACCCATTTCCACTGTTTGGCATGGAATCCATGGTTTCCAAACATAGCCTTACTCATTCTCTTCATGTTCATCATGATGTTATTGTACTTTGTATTATAACAAAATATAATTTAACGGTCTGTCGTTAACTTTCATGCTTCTAGAGTAACGACCTCTTTGCACTGTTCTTGGATGAAACAATGACCTATTCATGCGCTATATTTAAGGTGTGTATCACTTCCTTGCGAAACCATCTTTACTCAATTTAGTCCTTTATTTCTAGTATGTGATAGGTGCGGTTTATAGGATTCTAACTTCCATGTTTGAACCATCTGAAAGAGCGAGGATGAAGATTTAAAGGTCGCGCAGCTACGGAAAACCTCTCTCCTGATTGAAAAGGTGAGGCCCTTATCACCAACTATTCTATTTAAATAGTATTTGGATGGGTTTCCATCTAATACTTTCTTATCTGACTTTGTCTGTACTTTTCAAAATGATCCAGGCCAGAATCAATGCCAGGCACGAAATTCTTGAGATTGGTTGTGGTTGGGGAAGCCTAGCTATAGAGGTTGTCAAGAGAACTGGTTGTAAATACACAGGCATCACATTGTCTGAGGAGCAGCTGAAATATGCAGAAAGGAAAGTGAAAGAAGCTGGCCTCCAGGTAGTTTATTTTATTCAAAATTCTGTTTACAAAATTGTGATATCAGTGGAAATGGATTACTAACCAAATGCTCAAAGATTGATTGATCCCTTTATTTTTATTATTTTTAGTTGTATTTAAATGGAATCTAGAGATGAAGAATACTCATGGATACTTGAGAATCAATCTTCCAAAACTGCCAAATATTTTAAAGTTGATCTTATAAGACATGTTTGGTTGACATTCTAATTTTAATTAATTGTGTTTTCAGGACAAGATAAAATTCCTTCTATGTGACTATCGCCAACTGCCAAGCTCTCAGAAATATGACAGGATTATATCATGGTGATTTCCCAGCAATTTCTGAAACTCCATCAGCTTTTAACAGGCATAATTAAATTGCATTCCCCAACTGGTGAACCTTTTTTTTTTTTTTTTTTTTTGCAGTGAGATGATAGAAGGAGTTGGCCATGAATACATGGAAGAGTTCTTCGGTTGTTGCGAATCCATTTTGGCTGAAGATGGTTTGTTTGTCCTACAGGTTACATATTGTCTATTATAATTTTTCTTAATTATGGTTTGATTTGAATTATCTGATCAGTTAAAAATCATCAATCAATCATAAATGTCTTAAAACAGCCAATCTAACCCTATTAGCTGAGTGGTTCCCAACATGATATCTCAAGCTCAAGCCAGTCCACTCATTGGGTGGGCCACACATATGCTGAATATAGACCACTTGACGCAGGGGAGGATGTGAGGTCGAGCACCGTCTTCCTCAAGAGGATAACTATTCCGAATCCACGGAACTTCTCTGGACTCCTCACAGAGACTTTCTCGAATCCACGAGAAAATAGAGCAGAAAATAGAAATAAATTCTAATAAATTCGAAATAGATTAATGAATAATTGATAATCCTCTAATGCGTCTCCTTACACCATTAATAAAGAAAAAAATTAAAATTCGTAATTACCAAAAATAGCAAAATTCTAACTCTAATAAAAATCCTAATTCTAATAAAACTCTTCTAAGGCCTAGTTTCTAAAAATAAAAATTGCAAATAAACTTTCTCTAGAAGAGTCCTAGTATAACTAAAAGTTATTTCTAAAAGGAAAGAAAATCTAAAACTCTAAAAATATTAAAAAATTCGGAATTACTAAAAATAGTAAAATTTTCCTAAAAATTCGTTTTTGAGCTGAAAGCCGAAACGGACAGATGCGACCCACCTTGTGGGTCAGTTCACCTCGGATGGCCCGTTTCAGTAAAGATTGATAGGTTGTGCGCCCCATAACGATACCCGGATCAAAAGTTATGGTCAATTTACGATCCATCTTCTTTTGGCCCAACCATGCTAGGAACGTATCTGTGACACGTTCTACATCACCACTACTCATATATTATCTAACCGTCAATCTTTCTCATGCAAGTGTGACCCACCTGATGAGTGGGCCATCCTGATTTCTTGGCCTGGTCATGTTTGACCTGATGACTGAAACAACCTCATGTTTGGGCTACACATACACAGTCAAATTTATTTGTGTGTTTTTCATGTTTTTATTGACTGGCTGTGGTCGATTGTGCAGTTCATATCAATACCAGATGAACGATATGATGAGTACAGGAGGAGCTCCGATTTTATAAAGGAATATATATTCCCCGGTGGATGCCTTCCATCTTTGAGTAGATTAACATCAGCCATGGCAGCTTCTTCCAGACTCTGGTTAGCAATAATCCTACAATTAAAAATCTTCATTTTTCTTTTACTTCTCTTTCTTGTTCTTTTTCAAAATTTACCAACATTAACTTGGAAAATGCAGTGTGGAACACGTTGAAAACATAGGCATTCACTACTACCAAACTTTGATATACTGGAGGAATCGGTTCATGGCGAATAGGAGGTAAGAATTAGAATTTCTGCCATGGTTAGCTTATTTTAGAATTATAGACAACTAATTTGTATGATATTACAGTGGAAATCATTTTTCTTGGATGCGGTGATGATGTGCTCATTGATCTGGACTTTCCACTTGCTGAAAGTATACTGGGAGGGCAATCATGTCTGATCAATGGATTGTAGAATGGCCATTTGGTTCTTTTGTGTTTTTTTTTTTCCCTTGAATCGTGACATTTTGGGTAAGTAATGATATAAAAAATGTTCAATGATCAAACTAGTCAGCCCATCCGGTAGGACCCATCAATGGACTGTTAATGCATCTCAAGAAACATTTAATCTGATGTTCATAGTGTCTTGGAAGATGGATTGTCATCACAAACAAGGTCATTTTGTTCAGATGAGGATGATCCAGTTGATGCTACTTCGGAATGGTGGTCCTTCGAAAAATAAATAAATGTTTTGGACCCTCCATATTTCCAGTAGAACTCATTTGCAACATGATAGAGATTGAACTAGCTGTATAGGATATATTCGACATATTCCACTTAAAGAGAAGAATACAATTTCATGATTAGATCTCCACCAAATGCTAATGTTTTTTCTTTTCAATAGTCATTAGTTCTGATATGGTAGCACCTCTCCTTGTCATTCAGTAAAATTCTTTCGCTAGGATTTGACGAGAAGTTCATTCGCACATGGGAGTATTATTTCGTGTATTCTGCGGCTGGTTTCAAGACACACACACTTGGAAATTATCAGGTATTATCTGGATAAGTTTCAGTTGCATATCTTTTTTCCATGGTTAGAATCTATCCTAGATGACATGTTTTTCTTTTTCTTCTTAAAGAGAGTAAATTTATAGACATTTCCATGAATTTGAAGTAGATAAATTGACTAATTAAACTCATGTCTCTATAATCAATTCGATCCCCTGATCCAATTGGGGACAAAAATCTGCGAAAAGATCGCTTGGATTTACGAAAGAGTCACTTGGATTTATCCATGGTTTGTTCCTTATCTCTAAAATCCTATTTCGTCATTCAATTTGGATCCGACCGAAATAGCACTTGATGATGAAAAAGAATTCCATCTTTGATCAAGTGAACTGCAATTTCAGTATTTTGAAAGTACTAGAACAGCAATTATTCAGATTGGTATAGCTGATGGCTACATGGGGACTCTAGATTAATTGAACATGACATGGTTTCAAGAGCGTGAAATAGAAAAATCATATTTAAAAAAAAAAAAAAAAAAAAAAGACGAAGAAGACGAAAATAGCATAAAAATTGTATCCCTGACTTAAAACTTTGTTAATAGGCCATTTTGCCGAGGGCGGGAAAATGCAACATTTCCACCTTCCACTAGAATTTTAAGAATATTTTTACTTCTCTCCTATCTAAAAGTTAAAAAAACATTGCAGAAGCACTTAAATCCATTGAATCCAGCATCAACAATGCCAGCTGGTTGGTCACCTGCCACAGTATTTACCCTGACCAAACACATCCTTAGGCGAATATTTACTATACAATGGTTAAAAATATCTTACATGGGTTTCCATGTGATCAAGCAAAATGTGTATAATAGGCTCTCTTTCTCACAAATCGCTTCTTATCATATGCAGATCATATTCTCTCGTCCAGGAAACCTTGATGCGTTCAACGATCCATATAAAGGTTTACCATCAGCATATTGATTCCTCCTCTCTTGCTCAAGTCATAATACTTTGCTTTTTTCATCCCATTATTTTCCCATTGAAATTTTTAGGATCCGAATTTTGCTAGATCTGTTAGCATTGGTTTCTCTGTTCTTGATACCTTGGGAAGCAAACAAAATAAGACCATGTTTTGTACTAATGAATGTATGTTCTTGTTTGAGGATATTGAACAGAATCATGCTAAGCTACATTGCAATGGCTATTCGTTTTTCTCGACACTCCTTAACAACCTGACCAATAAGCAAAATGCCTCGGGATTGATGAAACGTGTCAAGCTAGGCCCTTACACCGTGGGTGATGATAACATATCACCAACCTCTGCAGTAACCCGTTCTGTGGCAGCACGTACTCTGGCCTTTGACCATGTACCCTTCCCACATTGTTGTAGCTCTCACTCTAGCTTAGGTCCCAAGTAGCCCATGTACCTTTTGGTTGCTTTCACTCTAGCCCAAGTTGCCCTTTTCATAGGTCTCCCCATCCGCAACTCGAACACAAGAAGTAATGCTTGCTCTTTGGTCCAAGTTGTCCTTTTCATAGGCCGTCCCCTCCATGACTCGGACATGAGACATGGTGCTCACTCTGACAACTTAAACCAATAAGTCAAAAACCCCATGGAATGCATCAAAGCCCTTAAACCACTGCAGATCATATACAACTCCATGATACCTTTCTGTAACTTAACAGAACTGAATTTATTTTTAATTCTTAAGTAGATGATCGCTTCACGTATGCAGCATGTAACTGCAAAAACGACTGCTTCCTGGCATGGGGATGTTTCGAAACTGCATTAATTGGTGATTAGGGGCAACATCCATTCCACATGCTGCATTAGATCTCAGCATTGTGCTAACAATTTGCCCCTAGGTGTGCCTGGATTGTTAGAGTATGTGGGTGGTGCTTGAGCTCATGTATGGCTTACTCATTATTTAGCCTAGCTGATTGCAACCCTCACTCCTATACCATTTGATAAAACTTATTTTCAGCACTCAACACAAATCAGATCGTTTGGTAAAATCGGGATGATTTAAGTGTTTAAAGTTAATTTTCACTGAAAATGTGGGTCCCTATTTCAGTTCCCATCCCTTCACTTGATGCTCAAGGCTGAATGCTGAAAGTGGTGGTCTACTAAGATTTCATTTCACTTTTGATTAAAATATCCCTAAAATTATTTCAGAATTAGACTGAAGAGCTTATTTTTTCTGTTTAATAAATAGCACCGGAACAGGCTCTGTATCCCACCTCAGCCCACCATGTAAACCTCCATTTGACTAAACCCAAGCAAATGACAGGCCGTTATGCTCCGCGTAAGATGATCATGCCTGTCCACCCACTTTTGTGCAAGATCTGAGCAGTTCATTAGGTGTGCCCCACCATGCAAAATATTAAAAATAAATGAAAAGCCTATCTGATCATCAGTTGTTTTAACATTTAGGAAGGAATGAGATACGTGGATGTGATTCTCTCTGATATTCCAAAATGCCCCGAAAAACATCGTAAGCTTTCAGGCAAGCGTAACCGAATTAATTAACCGGTTTGAGCCAGCCCAGGCCTGAGTTCTTTCATCCAAGAGGCCTTGAATTTCACTGGAACAGATCTTGTCATGACCAACGGTTCAGATATTCTCACACATGGCACTTACAAGTACGCGTGTGAGAAGTGGTTCAATTCCCGGATGTCAAACGCACTGAGAAAAGCCAGGGGCAGCTTTTCTGACTAATGTACGCCAGCTGCGTACTAAAATAAAAATGCTGGCATCCAAACACACTTGCAAAGGGTACAGTTTGCTAAGGTGCAGGAATCTGTACATGTGTGGTCCATGGATCAGCGATCCAGACCATTGATAAAATAGGTCCCGTTTCTGATGCTCTGATTATTAACTGATTGGATGATCCTGACCGTCTGATTAGTGGCATATGAATAGTTTGAAAGATAAAACTACTGTCCACATTCAATTGGACATGGATCAAAGATCGAAGGATAGGATCTTACCATCTAGCCGGGCCCATAGGGGCAAATATCTTTAGCTAATACTACCATTGATTTTGGAGATCCATGATCAGTCAAAAAGGGCCCAAGATCAGTGGCTGAGATCTTCAGATATAGAGAGCTTATAGGTCATTGCCCATAACAATGAACGAGTCAAAGGTGATGATGTTACCATAGGCTCACTAATTTATGGTGGTGGTGATGGGTCGGGTCAAGTTAGGTTGAAGGTTGGTCTAGACTCTACTCATATATATGTGTGTGTGTGTGTGTGGGGGGGGGGGGGGGGGGTGGGGGAGAAGAAGGTACAATGCGCTCGAGCTCACGATAAGCTCCCATGAGGTTGAGCTGTGTGGGCCCCACCGTGATGTGTTTCAACCATCAACACCGTGCATTTGATGGGTCCCCTTTAAATTATGGGATGTCCTAAAAATCAGCCATATACAGAACTCAGGTGGGCCATACCATCTAAAATTATGTGAAGACACCGTTATAACATATAAAAGCACTTTTGGGGCCCACCTGAGTTTTTCATGCGCCTAAAACTTGGTCTGAACCATCATTCAAGTGGGACACACATAATGGATGATCTGGATTTTCAAAACATATCTCGGTGGGCCCTAAAAATGGTTATGAATGTTTTAATGGTGCACAGCCCCTCTCCACTTCTGTATGTGGTGTGGCCTACACAAGTCACGGATTGACTTGATTTTTGAGACCCAGTCCCACAATGGAATGGTGCATCTGACTGATAGGGTAGATGTTCGAAAAGAATCACGGTGGGGCCCACACAACTCGACCTCATGGGGCGTTAAAATCAGCTCGAGCGCATTGTACCTTTTCCGGATATATATATATATATATATATATATATATATATATATATATATATATATAGAGAGAGAGAGAGAGAGAGAGAGAGAGTAATGGTCTCATGCCAACCATCCCGCACGCTAACTTGGTGCGGTCCAACTCCCACCGCAACGAGGAAATCGGATTGTGCACTGAGTTTGGGCTACTGTAAATGGATGTGGTCTATCCAGGCCGTCCATCCGTTTTTCAAGCAAATGTCGCAGTAGAGCCAGTGAGTCCAAACTGGCCATCTGGTGGCGACTAACCATGAACAGCAGGGAAATGGTGGGGTAAAATAAATAATCTCAACCCTCCATCTAGTGGCACTTACAATGAACGTTCAAGAATGCTCGATTCATGCCATCCAACTGATGGCTTTGAAACAGAAAGTTAGAAATCGAAAGGAATAGTTGGCTGATTTGGCATTTTAGATGGGAAGAAAGGAAAATGAGGTCCGGGGTCATCCCATTGGTGAAACTTACCAGACGTGCTAAAACTCAATAGGCATGAAGACTCGAATCATAGGATGACATTGAAGCCATTGGGTAGATGTCCCAATAACCACATGCAAGCATTTCGCTAGAGTACTTAATCATGTTTCCCCATGATTGTTTTTAACTTCTTAATACAAACATTTTTAAATTTTGAGGCCCTGTTTGGTAGACGCATTTTAGTTAACATTAGTTTAAGAGTATTAGAGATAATCGATACATGAATGGGTTTCTGTTAACTATAATTAAGGATTTAAGATCAACATCTCTAACATAATTCCTGTTAACTGTATTGTCGGTAAGGCATCTGTATTCTCTGCAACTTCTAAGAATAGTACTTAGATTATTGATACAGGTGCATCCGATCATATGACATGGGACTCCAGTCAGTTGCATTCCATTCTCCCTTCTTCTCAATTTGTTATCTCCACAGCTAATGGTAGTACATCTCCTATTACTGGAGAGGGATCTGTCATCTTATCCAATACTCTCACATTAGATACTGTCTTTGTTGTTCCATCCCTTGAGTATAATGTTTTGTCTGTTAGTCAAATTACCTCTACTCTTGCTTGCACTGTGACTTTTTGGCCCTCATTTTGTATTTTTCAGGACATTCTAACTTGGAAGATTCTTGGTTATGGTGTTAGACGGGGCAAACTCTACTATTTTGAGTTGACAGAAAATGGGGGGACCGAAATTCAGTCAAGCAAATCAAACTAGTAGCGAAGACAAATCTTGAGCAACTATATGATTATGGCACCGGAGACTAGGACATCTGTCATTTGGTTATCTTAGAAAATTACAACCACATCTTTTTTCAGCTCTGAATTATTTGAATTTTCATTGTGACATTTGTGAATTGGCTAAGAGTCATTATATTTCTTATTTACCAAGTTTGAATAAAAGTTCAGAACCTTTTGTGGTTATTCATTCTGATGTTTGGGGTCCTGCAAAAATCTCTTCTATTTCAAAAGCTCGCTACTTTGTTACATTTATTAATAAATGCACTAGAATGACTTGGGTGTCTCTGCTTAACAAAAAGAGTGATGTATGTACAACATTTCAGAAATTTCATAATTTGGTGGGCACTCAATACCAAAAACAGATTCGTGTTCTGCAATTCGACAATGGTACTCAGTATAGAGATACATCATTTGGCAAGCTTCTGAGCCAGTATGGGATTCGTCATTAGACCTCTTGCACCTATACTCCGCAGCAAAATGGATTGGTAGAGAGGAAGAATAGACAACTATTGGAGGTGGTTCGTGCCTCTCTCTTTAGTATAAACATGTCTCAGTTCTATTGGGGAGAGGCTGTAAAATCCGCTACTTACCTCGTTAATCGAACACCTTCTCGAATCATAGATTTTCAAACTCCCCAACAAAAGATACAATCTTTACTTTCAATTGCTCATCTCCCAAATCTTGAACCACGAGTCTTTGGTTGTACGATATATGTTCACATCCCCAAAAGTCTGCAAAACAAACTTGATCCATGTGCAAAACGGTGTGTCTTTGTTGACTATTCCGAGTTTCAGAAAGGGTATATATGCTATGACCCTCAAACCCGAAAATTACATGTGACTTTGGATGCTTCCTTCGTGAAGTAGAACCTTATTATACAGGGGAAGTCTCTGACCCTTCTCTTCAGGGGGGAGAGCTCTAGTGAAGAGAATGTGGAAGGTAGCATAGGAGATGAGTTTATGGAGTTAGAAAAAATGAATGAGATTTTTGAGAAAAGTGTTCATCAAAGTTGTGATAGTATTCCTGAAGTTGAGAGTGAGTTGATAGTTCTTCCTCAAAACAATTCAGGTACTCCCGACATGTCAGAATCACTGATGCCCTCAGAGTTGCCCATGTCCACACCATTAACTGAAGAATCAACCCAGAATGTTCTTCCTCAGGTAATCTTGAATCCCATATTTGATGAGTCTAATGAAACACATGTTCCTACAGAAGATATAGCTCCTAAATATCCACAAAGATCGACAAAGGGAGTTCCAAAGAAACAATATGAACTTGATCCTAAAGCCAAGACCAAATACCCAATTAGTAACCATTTGTCCTCCCATAGATTGTCTACATCATATGCATTTAGTGTTAATCAATTATCTACTGTATCTATTCCTAGTAGTGTGCAGGATGCATTGACTGATCCGAAATGGACAAAGGCAATAAACGAAGAGATGGAGGCTCTATAAAAGAATGCGACTTGGGAACTTGTTCCGTTACCCAAAGGAAAGACGACAATTGGATGTAGATGGGTGTTCACAGTGAAACTTAAGGCGGATGGCAATATTGATAGATATAAAGCAAGGTTAGTTGCAAAGGGGTATACGCAAATGTATGGGGTGGATTATCAAGAGACTTTTGCACCGGTAGCCAAGATCAATACAATTCGCATTCTCATATCTATACCGGCAAATTGGGATTGGCCCTTACAACAATTTGATGTAAAAAATGTTGTCCTCAATGGAGATTTAAAGGAAGAGGTCTACATGGAGTTGCCACCCGGAGTCAAATGTAGTTCTTCGTGTAGAAGTGAAGTTTGTAAATTGAAGAAGTCATTGTACGGGCTGAAATAGTCACCTAGAGCTTGGTTTGGGAAGTTCTCTTCTACAATGAAGGCATTCGGTTATAAACAAAGTAATTCAGACCATACTTTATTTATAAAACACAAAGAAGGAAAGGTAATAGTTTTAATCGTGTATGTCGATGATATGGTCTTGACAGGAAATGACCTATGTGAAATGAAAGCATTACAGGAGTATTTGGCTACTAAATTCGAAATGAAGGATCTCGGGCAACTTAAATATTTCTTGAGGATTGAGGTTACAAGATCGAAACACAAGATTTTCCTTTCACAACGAAAATATGTGCTAGATCTTTTAACCGAAACTGGAATGCTTGCTTGCAAACCAGCAAAAACGCCCATAGAAATAAATCATAAGCTCGGAGTTTTTTTAGATCAAGCTCCAACAGACAAGGGTCGTTATCAACGGTTGGTTGGGAGATTAATCTATTTGTCTCACACGAGGCCGAATATAGCTTAAGTAGTAAGTGTCATAAGCCAGTTCATGCATGCACCAAGTGATGAGCATACGAATGCGATATATCGAGTCTTAAGATATTTGAAGAGTGCACCAGGCAAAGGTTTGTTGTTCTCCAAAAACAATGTCTCTAACATTGAAGGATGCACGGATTCTGATTGGGCAGGTGATCAAACCAACAGAAGGTCCACATCTGTCTATTTTACCTTCGTAGAAGGTAATCTTGTCACTTGGAGAGGTAAGAAGCAGAAGGTTGTGGCAAGATCAAGTGCAGAAGCTGAATTCTGAGGTATGACTCATGGTATATGTGAATTGTTGTGGCTTAAAAGTGTACTAAAAGATTTGAAAATTGAATATGCAAAACCTATGAATCTCCATTGTGATAATAAGGCAGCCAATGAGATTTCACAGAATCCTGTATAACATGACCGCACGAAACATGTTGAAGTTGATCGTCATTTCATCAAAGAGAAACTCAATCAAAAGATTATACAGTTACCATTTGTTCAATCCGAAAGCCAGTTAGCAGATATACTCATGAAAGCAGTTTTCAAAAAGGTGTTCCATGGTATAATTAACAAGTTGGGCATGATAGATATCTATGCTCCAACTTGAGGGGGATGTTGAGAAGTGGAGCCACATATGGGGCCGCGCACGACCAGTCGTGGCCCCTACTCGACCGGTCGTGACCAGTCGTGGACTGGCTCGACTTAAAGTCCAATGAGCATAAGATTTTTAGTTCTGAGGTGCTCGATCGGTCGAGACTCATGCTCGACCGGTTGTGGGGTCCGTTCGACCGGTCGTGCAGTCTGCTCGACTAGTCGAGGTTACGCAGATTGGTTTTTAAATTTGATACGGACTACGGATTTTGGTGTCGCCTTTTACAAGGGTATGAAAAGAAAGTTGCCTAAACTATAAATAGGAATCCCTAGGGATTTTCTAGGGTTAAGGTGAATATTGAAGAGTTATTCTAAGGTGTGGGCAAAGGGTTTTCTCTATATCTCCAAGGGAGAGGGTAGTATATTGCATTGTAATCTTTGTTCTTCATAGTGGAAGTTTGCATCCGTAGTTTTTTTAATACCCTAGATTGGGATTTTTCCACGTATATCTTGTATTGTGGTTTATTTTTTAGATTGATTTGATCTGTCTCTAGTTTATATTTATTTTTGTTTATCGTTTGTGGATGAGGCCTGAGATTGGATCTAAGCTCACTGTGTTGTTGGCGTGCTATGCAACAATTTGTGTCAAAGCTTTTGGTTTAGTTCTATTGGAAGCGATGACGGAATAAGAGAAAACTAGAATTGAGAAGTTCGATGGTTCAAACTTTGCCTTCTGGAAGATGCAGATGGAGGATTATCCGTATCAGAAGGACCTCGATATTCCTCTAAGAGGAAAAGAGAAGAAACTAGAAAAGATGATAGATAATGAATAGTTTTTACTGGATAAGAAGGCTTTAGGAACGATCCGACTCTCTTTGTCTAAGAGTGTCGCTTTCAATATATCCAAGGTAAAAACTACTAAAGAATTAATGGAAGCCATAGCCACCATATATGAAAAGCCCTCAGCATCCAGCAAAGTTCATCTCATGAAACAACTATTCAACATGAAGATGTCAGATGGTGGGAGCGTAGCTGAACATCTAAACGAGTTCGATATAATCATGAGCCAGTTGGAATCCGTTGGCATTATTTTTGAGGATGAGGTCAGGGTGTTATTGATCTTATCCAGTTTGCCAGACAGTTGGGATGGTTTGGTGATTGCTGTGAGCAATTCTTCAGGTCAACAAAGCTGAAATTTGATGATGTGGCCGGTCTAATTCTCAGCGAAGAATCTAAAAGAAAGGCATCAGGAGTTTTAAGGGATTCAGGGAATGCTCTAAACGTTGAAGGAAGAGGAAGATCGCTGAACAAATGAGGCAATAAACATGGGCGTTCTAAGTCGAGGAAGAAGTCCTAGGGACCGAAAGACAAAGACAGGTGTTGGCATTGCGGTAAGAAGGGGCACATAAAACGTGATTGCAGGGCGCTCAAGAAACAAGAAGGAAGCTCTCATTGCAGAAGGATTCAATGAATCTATCTGAGGAGAGTGACACAGAGGTGTTGATCTTGTCTCTTGATACGAGGAATGAGTCTTGGGTTATAGACTCGGGTGCTTCGTTTTATGCCACCTCGTGTAAGGAAGTTCTGCGTGATTATGTGTCAGGTGACTTTGGGAGAGTCTACCTGGGTGATGATGAGCCGTGCAATATTGTTAGAAAGGGGGACGTTCATGTCAATCAGAAAGACAACGGTTTTGAAGTTGAAGGATGTTAGACATGTACTGAGTTTGAAACGTAACTTGATCTTAGTGGGGTAGTTGGCCGATACCGATTATGTGACGACCTTCACTAGTGATTCCTGAAAGATCACAAAAGGTGCCTTGGTGACATCTCGAGGCAAAAAGGAATGTACTTTGTACGTGACTTTAGGATTGTACTGTTCACTCTCAGTCGTATCAACTGGAGTGAATGGGCAGTTATAGCATCAGAGGTTGGGACATATGAGTGAGAAATGGATGAAAGTGCTATTGTCAAAAGGGAAGCTACCAGGATTGAAGTCTATTGACTTAAAATTCTGCGAGGACTGCGTGTATGGCAAGCAGAAAAAGGTAAGCTTCAAGAAGACGAGACGCGCTCCAAAGACGCATCTGTTGGAGCTTGTACACACTGATGTGTGGGTATCGGCATAGGTATTATCTCTTGGTGGCTCACGTTATTTTGTTTCTTTTATTGATGATACTAGTAGAAAACTATGGGTCTATTTCTTAAAGCATAAATCTGATGTATTTGATATATTTAAGAAGTGAAAAGTTATGGTAGAAAACGAGACAGGTAAAACAGTAAAATGTCTCAGATCTGATAATGGGGGGGGGGGGGAGGGGGGGAATACCGTGATAAGAGGTTTGAGGAGTATTGTGCAGCAAATTGAATCAAACATCAGAAAACGATTCCAAGGAGGCCACAGCAGAATGGTGTGGCTGAGCACATTAACATGACCATCCTTGAGCACGCCAGGAGCATAAGCTTACATGCAGGGTTGCCCAAGACGTTTTGAGCAGATGCTGTGAATACTGCCACATATCTTATCAATAAAAGTCCCTCAGCACCATTGAATGGTGGGCTACCAGAAGAAGCGTGGACTGGAAAAGAAGTGGACTTTGCACATCTCAGAGTGTTCAGTTGCACTTCATATATTCACATTGATGTAGAGCACAGAAACAAGCTAGATGCGAAGTGTAGGAGGTGCATGTTTATAGGATACGGGCAGCAGGATTTTGGCTACAAGTTTCAGGATGCAGAAAATAGGAAAATCATCAGAAGCAAGGACATAGTCTTCAATGAAAAAGTGATGCATAAGGATAATGTGCAAGAAAATAAGGCCGAGGAGAAAGAATTCGTAGAGATGGAAGAGTTACCGGACATGGGTGTTACAGCGCCACAGATGATCATGCACAAGAGCATTATGAGGTAGAGCCGCATACACTAGTTGTGAGGAGGTCTACTCGGGAGAGGAGACCCACGGTCCGATACTCACCCTCTTTACATTATCTACTGCTGACAGATAATGGTGAGCCAAAGTGTTTTGAAGAGGCATTACAGTTAGATACACGGGTTAAGTGGGAGCAGGCCATGGATGATGAGATGGACTCTCTTGAATCTAATCGTACATGGGAGCTAGTCACTCTACCTAAGGGTAAGAAAGCTCTTCATAACAAATGGGTTTACAGACTGAAGGAGGAGCACGATGGTTCGAAACGGTACAAGGCCAGATTGGTTGTAAAAGGGTTTCAACAAAAGGCAGGTATCGATTTCACTGAAATATTTTCACCTGTAGTGAAAATGTCTACAATTCACATGGTCTTGAGTATAATGGCTACAGAGGACTTACATCTAGAGCAGCTAAATGTTAAGATAGCCTTTCTTCATGAGGACCTTGAAGAAGAGATATATATGCATTAACCGATAGGATACGTGGCACCAAGAAAGGAGAACAAGGTGTGCAGACTGAAGAAGAGTCTATATGGCCTGAAGCAGGCCCCGAGGCAGTGGTATAAGAAGTTTGATAGTTTCATGTTGAAAAACGGTTACAGGAGATGTCATGCTGACCACTGTTGCTATTTGAAGAAGTTTAATACGTCATACATCATCCTTTTTCTTTACGTTGATGATATGCTTGTGGCCGGTTCAAGTATGAAGGACATCTTAGATCTCAAAAGACAACTATATAGAGAATTTGCCATGAAGGATTTGGGAGCTGCAAAATAAATCCTAGGTATGAGGATAAAGCATGACAGGAAAAATAAGAAACTGGTTTTGTCACAGGCAGAGTACATAGCCAAGGTACTTGATCGATTCAATATGAGAGGTGCTAAGCCGGTTAGCACTCCATTAGCCAAGTACTTCAAGCTATCTAAGGAGCAAGGTGCAAAGACACAGGAGGAACGGGACTACATGCTAAAGTCTCATACGCGTCAGCTATTAGGAGTCTCATGTATGCTATGGTGAGCATGAAGCCAGACATTGCTCAAGCAGTGGGAATTGTTAGCAGGTTCACGAACAACCCCAGGAAGGAACATTGGGAAGCTGCGAAGTGGATCCTTAGATACTTGGTAAGTACTAAGGATGTAGGGTTGTGCTATGGTGGATCGAAAATCAAGCTACAAGGCTACGTGGATTTAGATTTGACAGGAGATATCGATAGCAGAAGAAGCACTACAAGCTATGTCTTTACTCTGGGTAGTGCTGTAATCAGTTGAGTCTCTCAGTTACAGAAGATAGTATCTATCAGTATGACAAAAGCAGAATATGTTGTGGCTACAGAAGCGTGCAAGGAGATGGTGTGGATGCAAGGTTTTATGGAGGAGTTGGGTAAGAAGCAAGCAGATTGTAAGTTATACAGTGACAGTCAGAGTGCAATATACTTGGCTAAGAATTCAGTCTTTCATTCAAGGACCAAGCATATTGTCATCAGATATCACTTCATACGTTCGTTACTGGAAGATGGATCGATTGCTCTGGAGAAGATTCATATAAGTGAGAATCTTGCGGATATGGTGACCAAGGCGGTCACACGGGAGAAGCTGAAGCTCTGTTCAGCTTTGATTGGTCCTCAAGCTTGAAGAAGGGAAGGTGGTGCACTCCGGATGAAGAAGACAAAGGTTTATGACAATGTGTCTCCAAATGAGAGATTGTTGAGAAGTGGAGCCACATCTGGGGCCACGCACGACCAGTCATGGCCCCTACTCAACCGGTCGAGGAGCCCACTCGACCGGTCGTGACCGGTCGTGGACTGGCTCGACTTAAAATCCAGCGAGCATAAGGTTTTTGGTTCCGAGGTGCTCAACCGGTCGAGGCTCATACTCAACCGGTCGTGGGGTCCGCTCGACTGGTCGTGTAGTCTGCTCGACCAGTCGAGGTTACGCAGATTGGTTTCCGAATTTGATATAGACTGCGGATTTTGGTGTCGCCTTTTGCAAGGGTGCGAAATGGAAGTTGCCTAAACTATAAATAGGAGTCCCTAAGGCTTTTCTAGGGTTAAGGTGAATATTAGGGAGTTATTCTAAAGTGTGGGCAAAGGATTTTCTCTGTATCTTCAAGGGAGAGGTTAGTATATTGCCTTGTAATCTGTGTTCTTTATAGTGGAAGTTTGCATCTGTGATTTTTTTTACCCTAGATTAGGGTTTTTTCACGTATATCTTGTCTTGTGGTTTATTTTTTAGATTGTTTTAATCTGTCTCTAGTTTTTATTTCTTTCTGTTTATCGTTTGTGGGTGAGGCCTGAGATTGGATCTAGGCTCACTGTGTTGTTGGCGTGCTGCGCAACAGGGGAGTGTCCGCATGAGGTGTATATGGGGTGTGATTGATTCTATAATTAGTCCTTGTAAATATAAGAATATTTAGTTTCCTTTAGAATAGGATTTTATATATATATATATATATATATATATATATATATAAAAGATGTAATTGTATCTATATATAGCACCCGATTGGGAGAAGATAATTCAATTCATAATTCATATTATTCCTAGAAACCATGATTTGACACCTAGAATAGAAACATAAGTTTAAAAACCCCTCCCGATTTTCGTTGGTGGGCCTAAATGTCCCACTTACCAATTTATCCGGTAAAATAACCAGAGCTCACATACCTCATGTCGGATGGTAAAAAAAAAAAAAAGGATACTCATTCTAACATTTTTATTTCTTTTCATTAAAGCTAGTCTTTATATAGATATTAAATGCTAGAGTTCAAAGCGAATATGTGAAAGAAAAGAGTTTAATCACGTCAAGACTCTTGTCTTTACTCATGCCTCAGTAGTTGACTCACAAAAGTTTCAACATGAGTTTATGGGTTCTAGTACCCATTGCCATTGTAGCATAATCTCATGGGTGTGTGAGGGTGTGTAAAAAAAAATTACCTATAACACAATACGCTGGTTACACTCAATGTTATTAGTAGTATTAATATACATGACTTACTTATTATCGTCTGATCTCCAATTAACCGAGTCTTTAGAAAATCGCTCTAATCACATCTTATTGACCATATGCTTCGATTATTTTTCCTTACATGCGATCACAGGTATTTTCTATTTATTTCTCTGCTTATTTTAATTCTTTGTTAATTATATATATTGAACTTCGATTATAAAACAATACAATCGGCATTCTAGCTTTTAAGTTTTAATCTTTTTCATTTATTACTGCATTATTGAAAAACATAAGGTGTGCAATCATTATTGAAAAAAAATAAAAAAGTTTTTAACACAAGGTAAAAATTCACATTAAGAAAGACTAATCCTCTCCTTCTAAATTTCCCAATCACTACGGCATTAGTGGCTAGATAGTTAGGTCAATCTACACAAGTCTAATCTTACGGTTGATTTGGCTCTTAGGATAAAAAGGTATTCAATCAAGCTCGATTTGATTACAGCTTTGGATTGCTCGCACTCTCTGAATCATACATTTAATTGAATTCATTTTTTAAGTAATGTCTAAAATAAGGAGGTACAACTGATTTATGGAGTGGATGTTACATATTCAGGTGGGCTAGAGATCCTTTGCTCACATGCAGGATACCCACATGAAAAAAAAAATGCTTCTCTCACGGAAGCCAAAACACAAAATTGGGCTCATTTAAAGGCCCCGCACCTCACCCGGAGGAAAAAAAAAATTTTTTGGGCCAAATGACTCCCATATTTTAGATAGGTGGTGACTCATCACAATTATAATATATGATGCATCAATCTACACCGTCCAACATTCCCCAAATTGTAGCGTTCATTACTAAATATGCTAAACTTTTCATCGATGGGAGGATCCTAATCATTCATTCTATGTCCATCACTATTGGTAGAAAGTGCCAAGTGGTCTAAATTCAGTAGAGAATGTCAAACAACTAAGGCCTGTTTGGGAGTGTGGATTTGGAACCCGTGAATACAGAACCCCCTAGATTTGAAATCCTCTCATTGTGTTTGGCACCTGGATTGGGAATCAACTTTAATTCAAAAGTAGCTATGCACAGTATATTTACAGGGGTTTGAATTTAATTACTAAGTCAACTTTAATAGCTCTAATTAGTGGCATATGTAGTATTTGACACAATAGTTGTAATAAGCCCACTGAAATATATGCTTTGCCCGAAAATGATAAAATGATAAGTCTCGGATGGGCCACAAGCACAAGATCACGTCCGAATGACTAACCAACGATTTTAACCGTTGATTCACATGGACAATGTTTGGACAGTGTTGATCATCATATTGAAGTAATTAATGGTGATGTCATTGATAATCTAATTATTTTTTAATATCATTAGCGGGCCATGTGCCCAATAGAATAATAGTATGGTGACACACATGTTACACATGTAACTATTGAAATGATTTTAGGTGTAATCCAAACTCTCAACGTGAATTTTAAACCCTCCGGATTTGAAACTCCGTTTACTGCCAAACAACTAGGGGATTTGAAACCCCCTCAAATCCCCCCAAATCCATGGTGTCAAACGACCACTCCGATTAGCATGATTTCATGATATGTTCCATCAACCATGGGAATTAGTATTTGGATGGTCTGCATTGGTTAAAATTATATCACCTGTGCTGTGAGACCCGGATCCTAGCCCATACCATTCCGTAGGCTTCCGCGGTCCTCCCGGTCAAATTCCAGCGACTCGCGACCTGTAATCGTTAGTTGCGTACAACCCTGAATCGTATCCCGAATTCCTAAGTCGGCTCGACCCGAGACTTGTACCAGTGTGACCGCTCCATTGCCACAGTTCCAACGCTGCATTTTACACGCCGAGGCGATACTCGGGCCAAGAGATGTGGGCCCGCGTTCAGTTCGATGAAAAACACCGTGCGTTTGCAATCCCAAGAGAATCTCTACATCATGTCCCATCAATCACTTCATGTCAAGTACAAGAGCAACCTCAAAGTCAACTCTCTCTCCCTCTCTCTCTCTTACACACCCATACATGTCAAGTACAACTATCAACTCACATCCATCACTCACATCCGTCATCTCTCTTACAACCACCCCTTCTCTCTCTCTTTCTCAACACACTTTTCAAGCAACACCAAAGTGGTGGACGTCCAAGCATTTCCAAGAGAGAAAGTGAGATGTGTGTGGCTCATTCCTATCCTAAAATCCTTCATCCTAGCCCTTCATTTCTCATCATCTCCATCAAAGATAGACACAAGGAGATCGGTGTTCCATCGGACCAAGAAGATCAAACGGTGGGTGTTTCTATAGGCCTAAATTTCATTCTTTTGATGATAGGCTAAGTGGGGCCTACCGATTGATGGTATGGATCTCACTTTAGACCCTAGATGTGGCCGATGCCCCACCGTGATTCTCATGATCATTCCATGATGGGGCCATTCTCCATGGACCCCATCATGATGTTTATTTTCCTTGCATGAATAGGGTCATCAAGACTTTGCATTTTGGTGGAGAAAGGATCTTCACTGTTGATTTTGATCGGTGGGCCCACATGTGATGGGATCCACTTGATTTATATTGTGATGTATGGAAGGGAGGGCCCATAGTGTCGGGGTCCCTCCATCACACGTGTCTCTCTCTCTCTCATATTTTTGGTGTGATTATGTGGTCGTGTGGCCCACCCGGATGGACCCCACCTTGATGTGTGTCTTATCTACACCATCCAGCCATTTGGTGGCCTGCCTGTAGCACGTCTGTAGGTGGGGCCCACTATATATATATATATATGTATTACCCAAACCGTCCAGCGTCCTAGAGAGTGAAGTGTGAACTGACGGTGAGGTGTACCATCCAGCAACCAAAAACAGATATCGGCTTAATTCCAAACTTGGGGTGGGCTGCTCATGTAGGCCCCACCTTTATGTATAAATTAAATCCACACCGTCCATCCAATTTCCTAGCTCATTTTAGGCCTTGAGTCAAAAAATGAAGCTAATCCAAATCCCAGGTGGGCCATACCAAAAATACTAAGGGGTTGGGTTACCCACGTCTTTTCTTACTTTTTGCATGGGAGGTTTGGAGTGAGTTTTCACTCATGGGACCCATATTGATGTATTTCTTAGATCCACACCATACGTCCATTTTCTGGCCCATTTTAGCCATATAGCCCAAAAATCTACTCGATCCAACCATCAAGTAGACCACACCACAACCGATGATGGTAGTGGGAGCACCCCCTCACATCAACCATGCGGACGTGGGGTGGAGGCATCCCAACCATGGACCCCACCTTGATGTATTTGTTTAATCCATGCCGTCCACCACCTTCCCTATGTAGTTTTAGGCTATGAGTCGAAAAATGAGACAAATCTTAGTTCTTAGTGGATCGACCGAGGGAAACAAAGTCTCACTGTTGGAACCTTCTAATATCTATTGTTGTGTGTATAAGTGGGGGACCTATCCATCATTAAAGTCCTTTGGTCCATAGAGAGCTGGTTGATATAATAAACGGAATGGATTATCCACTAGTGGGCCCCACGTAGTAGAATAAAATAAAAATAAAGGAAGAAAGAGAAGAAGAAGAAAAAAAAAGTAAGTCCCTGGACATTATTATCCAGTGACGGTGAGGGTGGAAACCTTACTAGGCTACCACCACACGTGGATCACACCATGATGAATTTGTTTAATCCACACCATCCACCATCTTCTCCTTATAATTTTAGGCCATGTGCCAAATTTTGAGGCAAATATGAGTCTCGAGAGGGACGTACTAAGGGTATTAATGCCCATTTGTTGAAATGTTCTAGGTCCCTCTTTAGAGTCCCTTGTCATCCAAACCAGTCAAAGTCTATTTGACCTCATTCGAGATGGCCAAGACGGTGAACGGATTAGATTATTCACTTGGGGCGTCCCACCGTTGACTGTATTATGAGGCCCAAGATGGTGTACGTGTTGTATATTCACACTGCCCAACCTCGTGGGACACCATGATATATGTGGTGTGCATTCATGTTGTTCATTTGGTAGGCTCATTTGGAAGGTGCACGCCCACCTGCTGGCCGTGCAGGGCCCACCCAATATGATGTAATTAGGCCCATTGATGCGGCCCGTATTTGAGGCCCATTGTGATATATTTTTGGCCCATGGGTCATGGCCCATTATGTATTAATGACCCATGTGCGGGGCCCACCTGTTATGTATATTAGGCTCGAGTGAGCGGCCCATTGTGATGTATATTAGGCTCGAGTGAGCGGTCCATTGTGATGTATATTAGGCTCGAGTGAGCGGCCCATCGTGATGTGCATTAGGCCCATGGGTTGTGGCCCATGTGATGTATTTGAGGCCCATGTGCAGGGCCCACCTGTTGTGTATTTATGGCCCATTTAGTGAGGCCCATTATGATATAATTTCGGCCCCTATGATGAGGCCCATTGTGTTGTATTTTCGGCCTAGATGGCGAGGCTCGATGAGATGTGTGAGAGGCCCATGCGTTGCGGCCCACTTGATGTGTATATGGCCCTTATGTGAGGCCATGAGCCTACTATACGTTTGGCTCTATGTGGGCCACCCCTTGGGAGCAATGATGGTTAAATGTCCACATTGATGGGCGATGATGTTAAATGTCCACATTGTTACCTTCCCTTAGGCCGATTGTCGAGGCTGATTCCGGTTGTCGGGGCCGATTCTGATTATCGATGTCAGTTACTGATTTCAATTATGAGTATGTGACAGCATAACATCATGATACATGCCCTTTCTCATTCTTCTCTTTGTGAGTTGACCCTAATTATTGGGCACCATAAGAAGTCCAGTTTATTGCACGATAAAGAGGGTGAGGAAGCTCACTTATTGTACTTTAAACTCGACTCTGCACTTGGTGGGGCATACGTGACGCTCCATCACTGTGATCACATGTGGGCGGGCACACGTGGGTGAGGCCTGAGGAGCCTGGGCGAGCTACCAGTAATTGGCAGGCTACTGTGCTGACAGGCTACTTGCACACAGTGAAGGCAGAACTTTGTCCCATATCGGGAGCATCGTCCGATTTTTTGGTGGCTATAAGTTGGATTCTTTCTTTAACTATCGTAACGCATTTTAAATCAGTGAGCCTATTTTTGATATTTGAATTAGATCTGCCGTCCTTCTGTTGACCCTCATCATTCGTATGCATGTTGTGATGAATGATTGATTAAAGAAGATGTCATTGGGCTGAGATGTTTATAGGACTCCTTGTGAGACGAAGTTATCCCCACATGATCGCGCGATACGCGCAGGTTTGATGTATGGCCTAGATGAGGTTGATGTATTCGTGGCTCTTCAAGATTTGTAAATTGCATGGCATCATCGGCATCTGATATTTAGCTCTCTATGATTTCCGTATTTGCATAGTCGACCTGTATTACATATTCTGATATTGAATAATTTATAGACTTGCAGTATTTCCATTTACTCTGATATCGTATGATTTATGATCTTGCCAGTATTTCTAATATTGTATGATTATGGGCTTATCAGTATTTTCACTTACTCTGATTACTCTGATATTGCTTTCTTGACACTTACCTTGTGCACACACTTTCACCACCCACTAAGCTTTTTATAAGCTTATGCACGATAGATGCATGCAGGTGACATTAGGTTGCAGTAGTGTTGAGCTTGGAGCATGCAGCGGACCTTTGGAGCTTTGATTTTGTCATATGTATTTTCCTTTTAACACTGTATTCAAATGTTTATATTAGTGGATATGTGATGATGATGTTTAGGGGTGTACACAAATCGGGCTAGCCCGGTTAGCTCGCTCGACCCGGCCCGAAAAAGCCCGACTCGGCCTGACCCAGAATGAGTTCGAGTCAGGACGGGCTAATTTTCTAGGCCCAAAAGTGAGTTCAGGCCGAGTTCGGATACCTCCCAGTTCGGCCCGACTCGATCCGAAATCCGACTCGCCCCGGCCCGACCCGACCCGACCCGTGTATGACTGTATTTAATTTGTATAAAATGTTTTATTTTATGCTTTGTCAAATGTATGTAAATGTCCTGACTAGTTAGATTTTTGTGGAGTCTATAGTTCAACTATCTAAACTGTTGATCGAGGGCTTTGTAATGGGACGCGGATTACCTGTCAAAGCCCTTCCCATGAACTTGCTATAAGGTTCGAAACTAGCCCGAACTCAGGTTCGAAACTGGCCCGAACTCGAAGGTTCGAAACTGACCCGAACTCGGCTCGAACTCGTGCCAGGCCCGATTCAGGTTGGAGATGTTGCCTGGTGACTAGGCCCGGTCGAGTTCGGGCCTTGTGTGACTGTTGAACGGGCCTAGATGAGCAGAGGCCAGTTCGCCTCGGCCCGACCCGTGTACACCCCTAATGATGTTGCCTTTGTGATTTGGGTATACTTGTGGTTGCTTATTACAAGTTAAATGTACATTGAAAAATCCTCCTTGTAGGATCCCAAGATCGGAATCTGGCGTATGAACACTGGGTGCCGAGAATAGGGTACTACGGAGGCTGTCGGCACCGGATTCAGCGATCGGGAATTTTGTGAGCTCGGATTTCGAGTTTGGGGCGTGATAGAAGTTGGTATTAGAGCATAACTTGGGAATACCTAAGGATAATATCACATATCTGCTGATAGTTACCCTACACTCTATGATTGTTGAGAACCTAGAATGGTTTGATTACTGAGTTCGAATAACTTAGAGATTTTCTGATATAGCTCCCTATCATTGAAATTGTGAGGCTGCATGGTATTCCATTTACGATCATTTCTGATTCGGGATCCGAAGACTAGTAAGGGTCACCATTCTGTTGAGGAGACGTCTTAGGAGCGCAAGGCTGAGATTAGAGAACGCTATTGCCATTTGTTTATAGATTGATTATGCTTTGTATATGTTTATATCAATGTCTCCTCTTCCCTTGTCTTGTCCCGCGTGATAGTAAATTTCGAAGAATGAATTTTTATTAGGTGGGGAAGCTATGAGACCCGGATCGTAGCCTATACCGTTCCGTAGGCTTCCATGGTCCTCCCTGTCGAATTCCGGTGACCCGCGACCTGTAATCGGCAGTTACGCGCGACACTGAGTCGTATCCTGAATTCCTGAGTCGACTCGACTCGAGACTTGTACCAGTGTGACCGCATTGTCGTCGCAGTTCCAACGCCGCGTATTATGCGCCAAGGCGATACTTGGGTCAGGAGATGTGGGGCCCGCATTCAGTTAGAGGAAAAATACCGCGCGTTTGCAATCCCAAGAGAATCTCTACATCATGTCTCATCCATCAATCAATCACCTCATGTTAAATACAAGATCAACCCCAACGTGAACTCTCTCCCTCTCTCTCTCTTACACACCCATACATGTCAAGTACAACTATCACCTCACATCCATCACTCACATCCATCACCTCTCTTACAACCACCCCTTCTCTCTCTCTCTCTCTCTCTCTCTCTCTCTCTCTCTCTCTCTCTCTTTCTCAACACACTTTCCAAGCAACACCAAAGTGGTGGACGTCCAAGCATTTCCAAAAGAGAAAGTGATATGTGTGTGGCTCACTTCCTATCCCAAAATCCTTCATCTTAGCCCTTCATTTCTCATCATCTTCCATCAAAGAGAGACACAAGGAGATCGGCGTTTCATCGGACCAAGAAGATCAAACAGTGGGTGTTTCTATAGGCCTAGATTTCATTCTTTTGATAATGGGCTAAGTGGGGCCTACCGATTGATGGTATGAATCTCACTTTGGACCCTAGATGTGACTGATGGCCCACCTTAATTCTCATGATCAGTCCATGATGGGGGCATTCTCTATGGACCCCATCATGATGTTTATTTTTCTTGCATGAATAGGGACATCTAGACCTTGTATTTTGGTGGAGAAAGGATCTCCACCGTTGATTTTGATCGGTGGGCCCACATGTGATGGGACCCACTTGATTTATGTTGTGATGTATGGAAGGGAGGGCCCATAGTGTCGGGGTCCCTCCATCACACGTGTCTCTCTCTGTCTCTTCCTTTCATATTTTTGGTGTGATGATGTGGCCGTGTGGTCCACCCTGATGGACCCCACCTTGATGTGTGTCTTATCTACACCATCCAACCATTTGGTGGCCCACTTGTAGCACGTCTTTAGGTGGGGCCCACCTTATATATATGTGTTACCCAAACCGTCCAGCGTCCAGGGATGCTGGACATGGCTAGATAGTGAAGTGTCAACTGACGATGAGGTGTACCGTCCAGCAACCAAAAACAGATATCAACTTAATTCCAAACTTGGGGTGGGCTGCTCATGTAGGCCCCACTTTGATGTATAAATTAAATCCACGCCGTCCATCTAATTTCCTAGCTCATTTTAGGCGTTGAGCCGAAAAATAAACCTAATCCAAATCCCAGGTGGGCCATACCGCAAATGTTAAGGGGTTGGGTTACCCACATTATTTTTTACTTTTTGCATGGGAGGTTTGGAGTAAGTTTTCACTCATGGAACTAATATTAATGCATTTCTTAGATCCACACCATACGTCGATTTTCTGACACATTTTAGCCGTGGAGCCCAAAAATCTACTCGATCCAACCATCAGGTGGACCACACCACAACCGATGGTGGTAGTGGGAGCACCCCCTCACGTCAACCATGTGGACGTGGGGTGGAGGCGTCCCAACCATGGACCCCACCTTGATATATTTGTTTAATCAATGCTGTCCACCACCTTCCCCATGTAGTTTTAGGCTATGAGTCGAAAAATGAGACAAATCTTAGTTCTTAGTGGACCGCACCGAGGGAAATAAAGTTCCATTGTTGGAACCTTCTAATACCTACTATTGTATGTATAAGTGGTGGACCTATCCATCATTAGACTCCTTTGGTCCATAGAGAGCTGGTCGGTATAATAGACGGAATGGATTATCCACTAATGAGCCCCACATAGTAGAATAAAATAAAAATAAAAGAAGAAAGAGAATAACAAAAAAAAAGTAAGTCCTCGGACGTTATTGTCCAATGACGGTGAGGGTGGAAGCCTTACTGGGCTGTCACCACACATGGATCCCACCATGATGAATTTGTTTAATCCACACCATCCACCATCTTCTCCTAATAATTTTAGGTCATTTGCCAAATTTTGAGGCAAATATGAGTCTTGAGTAGGACGAACTAAGGGTATTAATGTCCATCTATTGAAACACTCTAGAGCCCTCTTTGGAGTCCCTTGTCATCCAAACCAGTCCTAGTCAGAGTCTATTTGACCTCATTCGAGGTGGCCAAGACAGTGAACAGATTAAATTATTCACTTGAGGTGTCCCACCGTGGACTGTATTGTGAGGCCCAAGATAGTGTATGTGTTGTATATTCATATTGTCCAGCCTCGTGGGACACCATGATATATGTGTTACGCATCCATGCTGTTCATTTAGTGGGCCCATTTGGAAGGTACAGGCCCACCTGCTGGCCGTGTAGGGCCCACCCAATATGATGTAATTAGGTCTATTGATGGAGCCCGTATTTTAGACCCATTGTGATATATTTTCGGCCCATGGGTCATGGCTCATTGAGATGTATTAATGGCCCATGTGTGGGACCCACCTGTTATATATATATATATATATATATATATATATATATATATATATATATATATATTAGGCTCGAGTGAGCGGCCCATTGTGATGTATATTAGGCCCGAGTGAGCGGCCCATTGTGATGTGCATTAGGCCCATGGGTTGTGGCCCATGTGATGTATTTGAGGCCCATGTGTAGGGCCCACCTGTTGTATATTTATGGCCCATTTAGCGAGGCCCATTGTGATATAATTCCGGCCCCTATGATGAGGCCCATTGTGAAGTATTTCCGGGCTAGATGGTGAGGCTCGATGTGATGTGTGAGAGGCCCATGCGATGCGGCCCACTTGATGTGTATATGGCCCTTATGTGAGGCCATGAGCTCACTATACGTTTGGCTCTATGTGGGCCACCCCTTGGGAGCAATGATGGTTAAATGTCCACATTGATGGGCGATGATGGTTAAATGTCCACATTATGACTTTCCCTTAGGCCAATTGTCGAGGCTGATTCTGGTTATCAAGGCCGATTCCGATTATCGATGCTAATTATCGATGCCGGTTACCGATTCCAATTATGAGTATGTGCCTATACAGCGATTTATGCTCAGCCAGCATGGACAACCAAGTGGACCCCACATTCAGAGATGATAGGATGATCTAAACCATCCATATTCCAGGATCGATCGTGTGTGGGCCATAGTCCAAAAAATATGCTGAAAGGATATTTCTGACAGTCAATTTTATCAATCGAATGTAAACCTTTGAAGATAATATTTCTACGGTTCACATTCAGCTTCAGAATCAGTGGTCCCAATGATTCTTTCATAATGACACCTTCATCAAGGCTCGTAAGGTATATCCACCCAGAAGATGAATGGCTCTGATCACTCAATAACCTATGCATATGACATTACGCATGCTAGTCCAGGGCAAATGGTCGGGTAGCAATTTAATAAGCAATCGGGCATAGATTTCAAACACGACCCGAACCCTATCATTTGGGTTGGGTCCAGTCGAACTCGGGTATCTACGGAATCCATAACTACCCGTCAAGGTTGAGATTTGCTAGATTAGTTAATGTTGAAAAAATTAGTGGTTTTTAACAATTAATAAAAATAAAAATTCGAATTTTCAAAATTTCGGGATTTTCCCGCCAAAACGCTTTTTGAATTTTGAATTAAAAAAGTGCGGTGTGTGTGCTTTGTCCCACATCGGAAATGAAAAAGAAAGTTTTGTGGTTTATATGAGATGTTGTGAAAGGTATTCTTACTTGGAGCTTTTTGGAGGAGATAAAACTTAGGTTGCGTGTTCCAGTGCGAAGCACTGGAACACACGCACGCGCCCAGCAGCGCGCGCGCTCGGGCTCGGGCTCGGGCTCGGGCACGGGCACGGGCACGGGCGTGGGCGTGGGCGAGGGCGAGGGCGTGGGCAGTGTGGCTGTAGTGGCGCTAGATGGCGCACTTTGCACTTCGCACGTCCGCATCGTGTCGCAGAGGGGTCGCTCCTTCGCGACCTTACGCGAACCGGCGCGAGACGGTGCGATCGCGGTGCGATGGGTCCAGTGCGATGGGTCTGGTCAGAGCCTTAGGGCAGTGCGGATCTGAAATGAGCCTGGGTTTTTATAGGTGACTGAGAACGGTCGGATCTTGAATCCGAAACGTCCAGCCGTTTCTACAAACGGCTCTCTGCCTTGAAAGCCAAACGGTCCGAAAACGGACGGGCCAGGATGATCTAACGGTCAGATCTTCTGATCTAATGACCAGAAACGTCTGGAATTAATGGACAACGGCCAGAAACGTTTTTCAAACGTTCTGGACCATTGATATCACACAGCAACGGGTCTAAAACCTGAGGCCTATATAAACTGGACCATTCCAGTCCGATTTCATCATCTCAACATACCATCTCTCCCATCAGATAAAAATACAGTCCATAGCTCCTAAAGAACACTGTGATCATCTCGACCGTCTAAATCTGTCAGAAGAAATCTATTGCGTTAAATTGTTCCATAGTGGACCTATCGTGATTGCTGCACGCTGGATCCAGATAAGGCTTGTCTTATCCTGGAAGCAATTCGTCTGTAACCCATCAGCAGTGATAAGGGGACGAATCACGCTTTAAGGACAGCGTATTTTATACGTGATTCAGCCTAGTGAAATTGCTATTATTTCTATTATTTTTTTATTTTCGGTGTATCCAACCAGATTTTAATAACAATCTTAAAGCGTGATTCCATGGACACCGAAAGTGTTGCATCAGTCAAACTGATGAACCAGGATCTGATCCGATTGGACCGATTCGATGGTTCAAATTTCACTAGATGGCAGGACAAATTGAAATTCCTGCTGACCGCTCTGAAGATCTTCTACATCCTGGACCCGACTCTCCAGCCTCTGCCTGAAGCAAAGGAAACTGACACTCCAGAACAAGTGGCTGCTAGGATCAAACGCCAGGAAGATGAACTGCTGTGTCGTGGCCACATCCTTAATGCTCTCTCTGATCGACTGTACGATTTGTACACGGGGACCACATCAGCGAAAGAAATATGGAGCGCACTGGAATACAAATACAAGGCTGAAGAGGAAGGTACTCAGAAGTTTCTAATTGCCAGGTATTTTGACTTCACGATGGTAGACAATCTACCGCTGCTTGCCCAAATTCAAGAATTACAGCTTATTGTAAATAAAATAAAAGCCATAAAAATCGATCTTCCTGAATCCTTTCAAGTCGGAGCTATAATCGCAAAATTGCCTCCGAGCTGGAAAGACTACAGGAAGAAGCTACTGCATAAATCCGAAGAGTTCACCCTAGAACAAATCCAGAAGCATCTTCGTATAGAAGAAGAATCTCGTAACCGAGACAAAAAGGATGACGCTAATGGTGCATCCTCATCCAAGGTTAACGCAGTAGAACGGCCATTTCAAAATAATTCCTATGAGAAAGCAGATTCCCTTAAACCTAACAAAGATCAAGGAAAATTCAAGAAAACCCAAAAGAAGAAAAACGGCAAACCTAAGGGAGCTTGCTATGTCTGCGGCAAGACCGGGCATTTCGCCCGAGTCTGTAGGGACCGAAAAAAGCCTAAGAAAGAGGCTAATGCAATAGACGATGAAATCGTAGCAATGGTCACAGAAGTGAACCTAGTTCAAGAGAAAATTCCTGGTTGGTGGTATGATACAGGTGCCACAGTCCATGTATGCAACGATCGATCTTCTTTCAAAACCTATGAAGACGAGACCAATGGTCAAGAGGTTCAAATGGGAAATGAAGGACGATCGAAAGTTGCAGGCAAAGGAACCGTGGAATTACTCTTTACCTCTGGAAAAAAGGTAATTCTGACCAACGTACTGCATGTCCCAGACATAAGGAGGAATCTTGTCTCAGGGGATCTCTTAAGCAAACCTGGGATTAGGGTTGTGTTTGAATCAGGCAAGTTGATCTTGTCCAAGAATGGGAACTTTGTGGGTAAGGGATATGCTTGTAATGGGATGATCAAATTATCTTTGAATGAAAAGAATTCTTCTGCTTACATGGTTGAGTCTGTAACGCTATGGCATGGTAGACTAGCCCATATTGGCTACAGTACCTTAAAACTCATGGCTAAGAACGGCTTAATATCATATAACGATAGTGCCAAAAATAAATGTGAAGTATGCATAAGGTCTAAAATAATTAAGAAACCATTCCCTAGCGTTGAGAGATCGTCTCAAATTTTAGACCTAGTGCATACTGACATATGTGAACTAAATGGCGTTCTTACCCGTGGAGGTAAAAGGTACTTTATAACATTTATAGATGATTGTTCAAGATATGTGTATGTATATCTGTTAAAATCGAAAGATGAAGCGTTTAATGCATTCAAGATCTATAAATCTGAAGTAGAAAATCAATTAGATAAAAATGTTAAAATCCTTCGTAGTGATCGAGGTGGAGAATATTTCTCTAATGAATTTTCTAACTATTGTGAAGAACACGGCATAATTCATCAGTGCACAGCCCCTTATACACCACAACAAAATGGTGTAGCAGAAAGAAAAAATAGGACCTTAGTAGAAATGGTCAACTCAATGCTAATACAAGCACAGTTACCATTAAACCTATGGGGAGAAGCACTGTTAGCCGCGTGTCATGTTTTAAACAGAATTCCATCTAAGAAAACCAAGACCTCTCCATATGAAATATGGAAAGGAAGAAAACCAAACATAGGGTATCTTAGAGTGTGGGGGTGTCTTGCATACTGCAGAACTCCAGAACCCAAAAGAACTAAGTTAGGACCAAGAGCTATCAAGTGCGTCCTTGTAGGATATGCACAACATAGTAAGGCCTATAGACTTCTAGACTTAGACACCAATGTAATTATAGAGTCTAGAGATGTAGAGTTCTTTGAGAATTCTGTATTCATAGAGGAAAAGAATGCTGAGATTCAATCTCCTAATAGAATAATAAAAGAAACACTAATAGAAGAGACAGCTCCTAGTGAACCTCGTAGGAGTCAAAGAGCAAGAGTAGAAAAGAGTCTTGATCCTGATCAAATAGACTCTCAACGACTCTCTTTTCATCTAGTAGAGGGTGATAGAGAGAAGGTGATTAGAAAAATACCTATGGTTTTAATTATAGAAGATGAACCTAAAACCTTTAGTGAAGCTATGTCTTCAAGAGACTCCGCTTTTTGGAAAGAAGCTATTAATGATGAAATGGATTCCATAATATCTAACCAAACATGGGAATTGGTAAATCTACCCCCAGGTTCCAAACCAATAGGTTGTAAGTGGGTATTTAAGAAGAAATATCACACTGATGGTACAATTCAAACCTTTAAGGCAAGATTAGTTGCTAAGGGTTTCCGACAGAAAGAAGGAATCGATTATTTTGACACTTACTCTCCAAAGAGTTCTAATAACATCGATTAGGATCTTATTCGCTCTAGCATCCATACATCATCTTCATATCCATCAAATGGACGTGAAGACAGCATTCCTGAATGGTGATCTCGATGAGGAGGTTTACATGGAACAACCAGAAGGGTTTGTTCTACCAGGAAATGAAAGAAAAGTATGTAGACTAGTTAAGTCTTTGTATGGGTTAAAGCAAGCACCAAAACAGTGGCATGATAAATTTGATTCTAAAGTTCTGTCTTATGGTTTTGAACATAATATTGCTGATAAATGCATATATTCAAAAGTATGTAATGATTATATAGTAATCATATGCTTGTATGTAGATGATATGTTAATAATCAGTAATAAAATGGAAGGTGTAACTGAAACTAAAAAGTTTCTTTCTTCAGTTTTCAAAATGAAGGATCTTGGACAAGTGGATACCATATTAGGTATCAAAGTTAAAAAACATAGTGGGGGTTTCGCATTATGCCAGTCTCATTATATTGAGAAAATAATAAACAAGTTTAATCACTTGAATATTAAAGAGGCAAAGACCCCATTTGATCCAAGTATTAAGTTAAAAGAAAACAGTGGAAGAACAGTTGCACAACTAGAGTATGCTAGTGCTATAGGCAGTCTTATGTATGCAATGCAATGCACAAGACCAGATATAGCATACGCTGTGAGTAAACTAAGCAGGTTTACAAGTAATCCTAGTGTTGAACACTGGAAAGCAATAAGTAGAGTTCTAGGGTATCTTAAAGAAACCAAAGAACTAGGGTTATTTTACTCAGAATTTCCAGCAGTATTGGAAGGATATACCGATGCAAGTTGGATATCGAGTGCAGGAGACAACAAGTCCACTACAGGGTGGATATTCACCCTAGGAGGTGCAGCTGTATCTTGGGGATCCAAGAAACAAACATGCATAACGCACTCAACTATGGAATCTGAGTTCATAGCTTTAGCTGCTACAGGAAAAGAGGTTGAGTGGTTAAGGATCTTCTTTTAGAAATCCTTTCTATGCTGAAGCCTATCTGCTGTTTCACTTCATTGTGATAGTGAAGCCACTCTAGCGAGAGCCTATAGCGGTATTTATAATGGAAAGTCCAGACACATAAGTTTGAGACATGACTATGTAAGGCAATTGATTCAAGATGGAATCATTGCGATCTCATATGTAAAGTCAAGTAATAACTTGGCTGATCCTTTTACTAAACCTCTAACGAGAGAGGTAGTAAGGACAACATCTAGAGGGATGGGGTTGAAACTCTTTACTCAAAGTTTCACCAGTAAAAGAAACCCAACCCTAATTTAGAAAATCTCTAAATATTGGGTTTAATGGGTAACAACAATTTACTGATTAGTGAAAAGTTTCAGCACTAAATAAGATAATAACCTCATCCAGAATGATAGTGCTGGCCGTTACAAGAGAGGGATGAGTATTAAACTCTTAATGAAGTCCAGTCAAACAGGACAAGTGTTTTAACGGAAACACTGGAAGGATTTCACCTATGTGAACGTAGAAGTGGTGCCGCTTCTCATGAGACTTAGAGTTATCTCGGGATCGTTCATGAAACAGGATAAGCACATGGCCATTAAAAGTGCTAAGCAAGATTATAAAGGAACACTTAACGCAGGAGCTATTATGTGTGTGGCATTTTCGGTTATTTCATATAGGAATAACTGGTTCAATGTTGCGGCAACCAGGAATTTCGAAATAACTTTAAGATGCTTACACTAAGGAAAGATTCAAATCGCAAGATATCTTTCTTTATGCATAATAATCTGTTATTCTTCGACATGAGTTTTCATTATTTTAAAAACCAGTGGGGGATTGTTGAAAAAATTAGTGGTTTTTAACAATTAATAAAAATAAAAATTCGAATTTTCAAAATTTCGGATTTTCCCGCCAAAAACGCTTTTTGAATTTTGAATTAAAAAAGTGCGGTGTGTGTGCTTTGTCCCACATCGGAAATGAAAAAGAAAGTTTTGTGGTTTATATGAGATGTTGTGAAAGGTATTCTTACTTGGAGCTTTTTGGAGGAGATAAAACTTAGGTTGCGTGTTCCAGTGCGAAGCACTGGAACACACGCACGCTCACCCAGCTGCGCTCGGGCTGCTCGGGCTCGGGCTCGGGCACGGGCACGGGCACGGGCGTGGGCGTGGGCGAGGGCGAGGGCGTGGGCAGTGTGGCTGTAGTGGCGCTAGATGGCGCACTTTGCACTTCGCACGTCCGCATCGTGTCGCAGAGGGGTCGCTCCTTCGCGACCTTACGCGAACCGGCGCGAGACGGTGCGATCGCGGTGCGATGGGTCCAGTGCGATGGGTCTGGTCAGAGCCTTAGGGCGGTGCGGATCTGAAATGAGCCTGGGTTTTATAGGTGACCGAGAACGGTCGGATCTTGAATCCGAAACGTCCACCGCTTTCTACAAACGGCTCTCGCCTTGAAAGCCAAACGGTCCGAAACGGACGGGCCAGGATGATCTAACGGTCGATCTTCGATCTAATGACCGAAACGTCTGGAATTAATGGACAACGGCCGAAACGTTTTCAAACGTTCGGACCATTGATATCACACAAAGAACGGGTCTAAAACCCGAGGCCTATATAAACCGGACCATTCCACCGATTTCATCATCTCAACATACCATCTCTCCCATCAGATAAAAATACAAATCCATAGCTCCTAAAGAACACTGTGATCATCTCGACCGTCTAAATCTGTCAGAAGAAATCTATTGCGTTAAATTGTTCCATAGTGGACCTATCGTGATTGCTGCACGCTGGATCCAGATAAGGCTTGTCTTATCCTGGAAGCAATTCGTCTGTAACCCATCAGCAGTGATAAGGGGACGAATCACGCTTTAAGGACAGCGTATTTTATACGTGATTCAGCCTAGTGAAATTGCTATTATTTCTATTATTTTTTTATTTTCGGTGTATCCAACCAGATTTTAATAACAGTTAAATCCCAATGCATTGCTGTAAGATTGCGTTGGGACTTTTTAGCTTCTAAATCTAGGGTCATTTTTCAATGATCTAAATTGTTTGGACGCGGCTTTGTGGATACCTGAGTGTGGGCCCCACCGTTATGTGTATACCTTACATCCAAGCTGTCCATCCGTTTTGAGAGCGCATTCCAGGGCATGATCCGAAAAATGAAGTAAATACAAATCTCAGGTGCAACACAACAAAGTAAACAGTTGTGATTGAATACCCACCATTAAAAACTTCTTGGGGGCCACCAGAATGTTTACTTGCCATCCAACCTGTAGATAAGGTCACAAAGACCTGGATGAAGGAACCAAACAAATGTCAGCTTGATCCAAAACTTTTGTGACCCACAAGAAGTTTTTAATGGTCAGCTATCATCTTTTTCCTTGTGGTATGGTCCACCTGAGATTCAGATCTGCTTCAATTTTGGAATGATGTCCTAAAATGATCTTTCAAAACGGATGGATGGCGTGGATGCAAGGCACATACATCACGTTGGGCCCCACTGTCAGGGATCCACCAAAGCCGCGCCAAAAACATTCATATAATGGACCACACCTTGGACGGTCGATAGAAAAATAAATAAATAAACCTTTTACCCACTGCTCATTTGACCTCCAGAGTGTCACTCACTCAAAAGGTTGAAGTATTTTGTCCTCAGAATATTTCAACCGTCTGATCATTTGATTCTTTTTTATCTTATTTAAGACGGTTTCATGAAAATCTCGAATAATATAATAGTTGAAATATTTCAGTCTAAAAGTTTTTCTTGTCTGGAGTCGGCATCCACAATAAGATAAGGCCCACCATAAAGCAATATGTGGGGATGTATTCTAGTACACTTCTTTTCTCATTAATCTTATTTTTTATTATGTTTTTCTAATATATATATATATAGTCGTAAGAGAAGTTACGATAGATGATTGATACTCAGTCACATAAGCATCCAGAAATTGTATACATGACCTAACCTCTGATTTGTAGTTTACTTGGTTGTTGAAACAGGATCATTACATATTTTTTCCCTTCAGACGTACAACAAAAGTCCCCCCATCTCAATGACAATGGTGGTTGTGGACCCAGTGAACTGGCTTGGTCTGAACCTACAGGGCTAGGGCTTGGGTCCATAACTTAAACCTTAGGGTTATATATGTTGTTTATATGTAGCCAACCATGGCTAGATTAAATGGTCCATAAAGTGCCATATGACAATTATGCAACATGTAAATGGTCTTTAAAAGAAGTTAGAGACGTGCACGTATGAGAATATTAAATGTTAGAGTTTTACAAAAAAAAGTAACTTTCTACCAAAATTCACATCTAATCAAGCTTATCTATAAGCATTAAATGCAAGAATCTTGAAAAATAAAAATTTACAAAAGAAAAGAGTCCAATCACATTAAGACTCTGGCAAAATTTGATGAATGTTGCATGATTGGAATAGCAAGAAGCTTAAGATATCTTTTTCTGCATGCGTGTCTTAATATAATCATCTCGGCTTAACTTGAAAATCAAGGTGATTCATATGATCAATCATCCAAATCTCTAATGATATGAAAATTATAGTATGACCACTATCTCCTGTAAGCCAACATAAACAACATCTGACAAAGGGCTCAAGGCACTAATCAAGACATTACATACAACCTTTTTTTAGAGCACAATGGTGTCTTATCTTAGTTTTAACTTCATTCACTTTTTGTCCAACCCCATCATAAAAAAATCTGAAATTTACAGTAGCATAAATCGTAGATGTCCAACGCTATTGCTGTAGTACACATAGGAATAGTTTAAATATCTACAATCTACCATTCTCATATCCTGATCAGCTAAGTCCATATTTAGAAGATCACACTGATTACATTTTATTGGTCACCCACCTAGGCTGTTTGTCTGGGATCCATATTTAGAAGATCACACCAAAATTTTTATATCAGACTATTTCTAAGCTTTAATCATTCCTTATAAGGGCCGGTGTTAACTTGTGCAGAAGAATAGATAATTTGGGTTTGAGTCCTTACCTCAATGGTAGACTCCGATGAGTTTCAAGACGAGCTTTTTTTTAAAAAAAATAAAATAAAATAAAATTTTAACACACGCGCACACAAATCCCCACACACTCACGGCCGTAGTGGGATTTCACCACCTATGGGTTCTCGGGGAAGAGCAAGGACCAAGAGAAATTTGCGACTGTACGACACATTTATGGGCCATTTACGAGACTAAGCCCACCTCGTTTTACCGTGCGAGAATAAGCCCGAGCTGTACGGCCGCATGCCCAAAGGTCGAAAATGCCCCTGCTTTTTCCTTCAAGTGGATCGGCTGGTGCTCGAAGACGAGCGCTGACGCTCCTCGAACTCCGAGTTCTAAATAGATCCACGTTACGTGGGCCCCACAGTTATGTATTTAACGTTCATCCATATTTCGAGATCATTTCCGAGCATTATCCAAAAAAAAAAATCATATCCAAAGATCAACTGGACCACACCACAAAGAGTAGCAGAAAATTGATTTTCACTGTTGAAACTTTTGCAGGGCCCACCATAACAATTATTTTCCATCCAATCTATTCATAAGGTTACAGAGACATGGATGAAGAGAAAAAACAAATTTCATAATGATCCAAAACTTCTGTAACCCCTAAAAGGGTTTCAATGGTAGACGTTCAATTCCCCACTGCCTTTTACAGTGTGGTCCACTTGATAGTTAGATCTGTCTTATTTTTTGCCTCAAGCCTTAATATGAGCTCGCCAAATAGATGGACGGTTTGGATATAACACAGACCTCATGGTGGGGGCTCACAAAAGCAACGAAAATTCCACAGAGAAAGAAAAAATAAAAAAATCAGCTCGCTGTATGATTTGGGGATGGATCGCGGAATCCGCGATTCATCGCGGATTCAAACCAAAAGGCCTATGGCTATGGATTATAACTATGGCTATTGTTGTATCCTATGCAATGTTTTTTAAATCTTTTAATTTTTAATTTTATTTTTTACAAGGAAAATTTTGTTCTACCTACATTTTTCTCTAACACATGTATATATAAGCATATAAAAAAAATTTCTCCTTTTTTCATTTCTTTCTTTATTCATATAACAAGAATATCTTCTAAACCAAAATTAGTTACATGATGTACCATATATGAGTTTAGGGCTGAAAGTTGGGCAGGTTCAACCCGACCAACCTGTGACCCACTCGACATTGGGTTGGGCTTGGGCAGGACGTATCGGGTTTGGTCTTGGGGTTGGGCCATATAAACACCAACCTGATAAAACTTAGAAATGGAATCGCCGGGATTGACCGTCAAATGCATAAAAATGACCGTGAAGTGAAGGGAATTGACCATAAAGTGCATCGAAATGATCGTGAATCTAAACGAAATTGCCGAAATTGACAGTGAAATGCATGGAAATGACCGTGAATCAACACGGAATCGCCGAGAATGATCAAGAAATGCATGGAAATGATAGTGAATCAACACGAAATCGTCGGGAATGATCATGAAATGCATGGAAATGACGGTGAAGTGTACGATTGGACAGTGAAATGCACGAAAATAATCGTGAAGTGAAGGGGCATGACTGTGAAATGCGTCGAAATGACCGTGCATCAACACGGAATAGGTGGGAATGACCATGATATGCGCGGAAATGAGCGTGAAGTGAAGCGATTGGACCGCGAAATGCGCGGAAATGACCGTGAAGTGAAGGGGTATGACCGTGAAATGCATCGAAATGACCGTGAATCAACACGAAATCGTCGGGAATGACTGTGATATGCATAGAAATGACCGTGAAGGGAGGCAAATGAACCATGAAATGCGCGGAAATGATCGTGAAGTGAAGGGGCATGACTGTGAAATGCGCCGAAATGACCGTGAATCAACACAGAATAGGCAGGAATGACCGTGATATGCATGAAAATGACCGTGAAGTGAGGTGATTGGACCGTGAAATGCGCGGAAATGACCGTGAAGTGATGGAGCATGACCGTAATATGCGCCGAAATGATCGTGAATCAACACGGAATAGGCGGGAATGACCATGATATGCATGGAAATGAATGTGAAGTGAGGCGATTGGACCATGAAATGCGCGGAAATGACCGTGAAGTGAAGGGGCTTGACCGTGAAATGTGTCGAAATGACCGTGAATCAACACGGAATAGGCGGGAATGACCGTGATATGCATGGAAATGACCGTGAAATGTGCCAAAATGACCGTTAATCAACACGGAATAGGCGGGAATGACTGTGATATGAATGGAAATGACCGTGAAGTGAGGCGAATATTGGACCGTAAAACGCGCAGAAATGACCGTGAAGTAAAGGGGCATGACTGTGAAATGTGTCGAAATGACCGTGAATCAACATGGAATAGGCGAGAATGATCGTGATATGCATGGAAATGACCGTGAAGTGAGGTGATTGGACCGTGAAATGCGCATAAATAACCGTGAAGTGAAGGGGCATGACCGTGAAATGCGTCAAAATGACCGTGAATCAACACGGAATAGGCGAAAATGACTGTAATATGCATGGAAATGACCGTGAAGTGAAGCGATTAGATCGTGAAATGCGTGGAAATGACTGTGAGGTGAAGGGGCACGACCGTGAAATGAGTCAAAATGACCGTGAAGCAACAAGAAATAGGCGGGAATGACCGTGAGATGCATGGAAATGACCCTGAACTGAAGTGATTGGACCGTGAAATGCGCGGAAATGACCGTGAAGTGAAGGGGCATGACCGTGAAATGCGCCGAAATGACCGTAAATGAACACGGAATAGGTGGGAATGACCGTGATATGCATGGAAATGACTGTGAAGTGAAGCGATTAGACCATGAAATGCGTGGAAATGACCATGAGGTGAAGGAGCATGACCGTGAAATGCGTCGAAATGACCGTGAATCAACACGGAATAGGTGGAAATGACCATGATATGCATGAAAATGAGTGTGAAGTGAAGTGATTGGACGGTGAAATGCGCGGAAATGATCGTGAAGCGAAGGGGCATGATCGTGAAATGCGTCAAAATGATCGTGAATGAACACGGAATAGGCGGGAATGACCGTGATATGCATGAAAATCACCGTGAAGTGTAGCGATTGGACCGTGAAATGCGCAGAAATGACCGTGAAGTGAAGGGGCATGACCATGAAATGAGTCGAAATGATTGTAAATCAACATGGAATAGGCGGGAATGACCATGATATGCATGGAAATGACCGTGAAGAAAAGTGATTGGACCGTAAAATGCGTGTGTAACGCCCTGAAAATCGGGGGTCGAGCATAAACTCAACTCCCGAGTTCCAACGTATCACTTATGCAACAAAATGAATGATGATTGAATGTTGTCTGTATTAGTGTAGTGAACATGAGTGAGATTAAGCTAAAACAGCATATCATACTCCAGAGACAGTTAAATTGAAAGCGGAAAACTGTGATAGATAGAAAAATATAGAGTAAGTCTCCAGAGTGTGATAAGGTTACTAGGTTAATGAATTACAAGTACAATTTCAAAATATACCAAAGGTGTAGTGTCATCTAGACATCTCTGTAATCCCGTCGATCAAGATACGGCTCACACGAAGCTGCCAGAAAATAACATACACGAGAAAGCACCCTCATCGTCACAAAAGTTCGGCTCTGCCTCAGAAGTAGCGTCGCCATCTGAAATTAGACAATGTCTGGTGGGTGTTCGGAACATCGTCTCGTAACGTGGGAGTCAGTAGTTAACTCAGTGGAACAATAAAGCATAGGTTAACATGTTATCAATCCAGTCAAGTAGTACAATCAAACACTCCTAACTACTCTTATTAATGCAAGTATGAATGCAGTCATGATGAATGCCCTCACCACACACTCCCTCGTGCGACACCATCTTACGTTCGCGGCATGCTTGCATTCCTTAGTGCTCCACATCTTCCAGGCACATGCAATGCATGATGAGCATGATTACCGAGTTGTTATTAGTCCATTTCAAACAGCAGGATTGGGAAACTAAGGTACCTTCCTTATATTATTTCCAAATAATGATCCATTTTAGGGTCGTCAGTCCTAGACAATCTCATACGATGGTGTGTTTCTAGGTCACTGCAAGGGATGTCAGGGCTGTTACATGGAATTGTTACACCACTCCCCCATCACCTTTTCAATACAGGCCTAATTTATACTCTGTTACTATGGGAAGGCTCGTCACCTCACCGCAGATTTAGAGTATGCTCGAGGTCACTACACAGGGTACGGTCGGGGCTGCCAGGGCTGTTACACGGAATCGTTCCACTACTCCCCCATCACCCATCAAAGCAATGTAGGCCAACAGCTCGAATATAGTGTCTCATACCACCATAATCGGCTCACGAGTCTGGTTGCTCAATGGTCACTACGGGGAGGCTCGAGGTCCCAGCGTAGGCCAACAGCTCGACCATGGTGTCCCATACCACCATGTCCGGCTCATGAGTCTTAGCATATCGAGGTACCATGGTTAACGGGATTCCACTGGTAAGTTTGGTACCCTAGGTTCAAGCAGTAGTGACCAAGCATGGTGAACATACATTAGACATATCAAGTTACTTGACGAGCCTGACTAGCTCAAGCGCACATTCAACTAAACGACATGAAGTGCATAAGCACTTCGCGTGGCCTAACCATTGTCGCCAACTGAAGTACGACTCGGGTTTGTCAAACACATCTTACGTGGCGAAATGAATCTCAACCACGATCTCAAGTCTAGTACCGATTGTCTGGACTATAAGCATAGTCCCAAACTCAATCAATCTTTATTTAGAGCATGTAGAGTAAAGCATATTAAACAAAGTAATTCAAGCAAGTTAACAAGCATGTCATAAAGCATGTTATAAACATGTTATAAAGCACTATATAAACAAGAATACAACCACACATATTTCATAAGTAAGCGGTTAAAGTAAACATCCAACAAGGAGGAATTCATACACGTCTCTAAGGTAGTTGAGAATCCCATCTCAACACCTACCTAAGACACTATCATCCAAACACTTACTCTCACATGCATTTTCACAAACACTTAGAATACATAATTTCAACATACATAGTGTATGTGTGAGACCTGACCCTAGTTCCCATATTTGCATATATGTGTGTGAGTATGCATCTTGTTCATCGTGGTCTCGCGGTCCTACCGGTCGAATTCTGGCGACCCGCGACCTTTAAATTGTGTTTATGGTCACCTTGAGTTCAGTCACATAGACCCGACTCGGATCGACCCAAGACCTATGTCATCTCGTTCGTATCGTCGTTGCGGTTCCAACGATGCGTCTTGTGCGTCAATCCGACCTATGGATCAAAAGTTATGAGCATTTCATCATGTGGCCCACTTTTTGTAGAAAAGCATGTGGACCACCTCCATGACACAATTTCCCATGCACACCACACACACACGCTACACTATTGCATGGAATAAATACTACCCACCCTAAACACTACCCATACCTAACCTACCCTAGCAACATTGTTATTGTCACCATAGGTTATTATTACTTCCCTTAAAAAGATTTTCCCTCTCTTTCCCACTCATTTTTCTCTCTCTCTTCTCTTCTTCTCCAGCAACTTCTCTCCCATCTCCCTCTCTTCTCCAGCCCCATTTCCCCTCTAATCTTCCAAATCCAACCATCTAAATCCAATCTCACCCATTGATATGGATCCCTTGGTGCACTAGGAGCTAGGAGGTCCAAGTTTGGAGCAATCTAAGGTGGGTGTACTCCTAGGACTTAGGATTTCTATTTTATGTTCTTAGATCTTCTTTTTTTTTGTGGGAAGTGTAGGGCCCACCAATCCATGGTGGAGATCCTACATCATCCCTTAGTTGTGGCCAAATGGCCTTTTTGATGCATGCATGTCCATGCATGGGGTTTTCCCTCTATAGGCCCCCATCATGGAGGATTACTTAGATTTTATAGTATGATGGGTCATCTAGACCTTAGAATCATGGCTGGGATGACATCACAACCATTGATCTTGAATCTAGAACATGCATGTGGTGGATCTATGTTGTAACATATGAATAGAATGAATGTATGGTGTGATTGATGAAGGGGAGGGCCTCAATGTGGCGGAGCCCCTCCTCTTGTGGCCGATTCTTTATTATTATTATTATTTTTCTTTATGATAAAATTCTGATCTTGCATGTGTGGCCCACCTTGTAGGCCAACAAAAATCTAGACCAACCATGGAGCTTGGACGCCCATAGCGGTCCATCCTTAGACATGTGGCCCCAAAATCCACCTAGATGGGACACATGCAAGGGGTATTTGATGATGGGGAAGGTCTGGACATTTGTGGGGCCCACTGGGGTGGTCCACCACACAAATTCCTGGGGTTAAACCCCATGGAAAACCATGTTTATATTTTAATCATTTCTATTACATGTTGCTGTCCAAATCTGCCTGGACAGATTTTTGGGCCACTTTGAGGCCTGATTTATGGGTCTTGGGTGGGAATAATGAAACAAAATAATATTTGATTCTTGTAGCCTTATGACCCATCTACAACCATACCAAATTTCAGCCCCATCTGACCTTCATTGGCTCCCAAAGGTGTGGTCCAAATGAGGTGGACAGTCTGGATTTTTCTGCACTGTTCCAGCAACATTCCACCCTGGACAGGTTGGAATTCCAAAATTTATTAAAATACTTTTGAGTGTCTAAAAATTATAAAAATTTACAGGGAAGTGGTCCACTCATGGTAGGACCAACCTACAAAATTTTGGGGCCAGTGGACACCTGTACACACCATGGTGGTGGCTGGACCGGCCCATTACAATATGGTGTCCAGATCAGTCCGATTTTCAGGATAGATTGATTTCTTTAAATAAATTAAAATATTTTTAAATGTCCAAAAATTTTAAAAATTTATAAAATTGTTTTCCACCTATGGTGGGACCTACCTACCAAGTTTCAGAGCCAATAGACCCCTGTGCACACCGTGGCGAGGGCCGGACTGGCCCACCCCATTGGGACGTCCAGGTCTGTCCGATTTTCTGGACAGACTGTTTTTTCAAATTAATTAAAATACTTAAGAATATCTAAAAATTCTGAAATTTTGTGGGGGTGTGTCCCACCTATTGAAGTATCACTCTGAAAAATTTCAACTCCAACTGACCCCATTTGGGCATCCAAAAGAATGGGCAAAGATGGTTGGCTTGCCAGAATTTTCTGCTGTGCAGTCCAGCAATATGCCTTGATAAAAATTATAATTCAAAAATGTATCCTCTAATGGTGGGCCACCTTTTTGGGTTTTCTCTCATTTTATGCATGATGAGGGACCTTGGCCCTCAATTTCCAGAATTTTAGAGGCCCTGGGCCCACTCCAATGGAGTGCCCAAATTTAGGACAACAACATGTTATAATTATGTTTGGCCTTTGGGCTGAAATTTTGAGGAGTGAGGCCCAACACATTGTGAAGAATCTTAGAGGTAATAATTTATACATTTAGTTCCTTAAATGTTGGGCTTAATAAATGCACTTTTGAGATCCACCACAGTTCAATTTAATTGGGTCCATGAATGTGGCTAGTTGTTGAACTCTTTGAGCCCAATTGGGCTGGAACTTTCTAGATAGGCTCATTGAACTCTTGGGCCATTTTTACCATACTATTGTGTTGGATTAGTAGGCCAGATTACACAAGTATATGGGCCCTTGATTGCCCACCAAATCAACTTTATACTTGGGCCGGGTTGTAGGCCCAACTTACTTGACTAAGAACATAACATTTGCCCATGTGATTTGAGCAATGGGCTGCCCACTATGCCACAACAATATATGGGATTAGTAGCCTTTATGTTGGGCCCTAACCTTTCCCCTGTGGGCCCATAGTGGTATATATAGGTTGGGCTATGTGTGTTCCCCATGGACCCATGTTTTGGATAGGCCTTGGGCCGCCTTTCTGAAGCCCAACATGAATGTATGTGGTATGTAATGGCTGTCCATTTCTTATTTCTAATGTTGTGTGGGCCTTGGGCCTTGATCCGTAATCAATAAGAGATGGGCTACCTCTTGGGGACCAATTGTGGTTGGATGTCCACATTGGTGACCCTAAGGTAGGCCCATGGGCTTCTATGGGTGGTTAAAGGCCCACCATAGACCCTTGCTAGGCTCGTTTCATCTATTTAGGCCCATATCATTGTTCTCCTTAGTCTCATGGGCTACCCCAGGTATATGGGCCCCCACTAGAGGTTGTATTCCTTATGAGGAATTGGTTCAGTACCTAGACCATTCATGGTTAGGTAGAGAGTTCATCTTCACCTCATTGGCACCCCTATTCATCTTCATGGCCCACTCCCATACGCATCATATGCGTGCTTGGTTGAGGTATGATTGGCCATGGTTGTGTCATTATGTAGGACATGTTGGTATCTCCCCGAGAGATGGATGCTTGGGATTGATGCATGGGTGATTGTGTGATTCATGCATCTGGCATTGCATAGCTTATGGATATCTGCCCTTACTTCATCAGGGCCTTGCCTCCACAGGGGTATTCGTGGATGGTTGTATGTGTGGACACCGGAAATATTAGTTGAGCATACCAGGTACATAGGATGCCCATGGGTGAAATTCCCAAAACTTTCATAGTACCAAGGATCTGCTCCAACGCCGTGGCCGGGTGGAATATATGAGCGCACGAGGGCCTTATACCATTAGGTCGCGTCTCCCACTATCGTGTAGTCGGTTGGATAGGGGTGTGGCCTTACCTGCCTGATGTGAGGAGGCATTGCTAGGCTAAGTCTGACCAGCTCGTAAATGGGTTCGCTACCTTCAGGCCTTGTTGGTGATTGGCTGTCCGCAGGCGGGTAGTGAGGTCTCTTACGCTCGTTTGACTGTGCGGGGTCTGTAGAGCAGCAGTCATTCAGCAGTGTAATGGACCCCGGTGATTTCCTTATGATCGGAAATGTACATGACTTGTGGTTTGGATATGAGCACTGACATTACTTGCATTGCATTAGCATTGGTTGTACAAGCCCCTTCATGCATTGCCTTGGCATGACACCCAGTACTCATTGTATCTTATTCATGATAAGCCTGGGTAAGGCTAGTGATATCCTCATTGACCATGCTTCTCTCCTTATATCTCCTACTACTCTTCTGTGCACCACTATCACACACCTACACCACCCTCTAAGCTTCTATAAGCTTATGCACGATTGATGCGTGCAAGATACTCTAGGCAGGTGACACAGCAGTAGAGCATGGAGTAGAGCTGAGCATTTGAGGACTCCAGTGTTGCTGACCTTTCTCTCTTTTCCTTTTATCTCATGTATGTCCTTTGGACCTTATGGATGATTGTAAAAGTTCAAATTTATAGTGGATTTTACAATGTGTGCCTTTGTTATTCTCAGATGTTCTTGTTATGATCTTGGGTATGCTCGTATTTGAATGATTATACTGTTATGAAAATCCTCTTTGTAGGATCCCAGGATCGGAACCTGCCTCAGGAGCCGAGAATGGGGTACTATAGAGGTTGTTGCGTTCAGAACCAGTCATCGGAATCCTTGTGAGTCCGGTTACTGAGTCTGGGGCGTGACAGTATGTTAGCAAAACATGTATTAGGGCGAGTCCTTTCGCCAAGCAAGTATTTTACACACATATGATATATTCATACAGCAAATAATCATGGCAAACACATTTCCAAAATATATACGTATACGGTACTTTCTACAATACACTATTTCTACATACATAGTGTATATTAGCAAAACATATATTAGGACGAATTCTTTCACCAAATAAGTATTTTATCCATATATCATATATTCATACAACAAATAATCATGTCAAACACATTTTCAAAATATATACGTATACAGTATTTTCTACAATACACTATTTCTACATACATAGTGTATATTAGCAAAACATGTATTAGGGTGAATCCTTTCGCCAAATAAGTATTTTATCCATATATCATATATTTATACAACAAATAATCATGTCAAACCCATTTTCAAAATATATACGTATACGGCATTTTCTACGAATACCTAGAATATGTAAAATTTCATATTCTACATCTTTAATCGAAATGGAAAACAGACGGCACTTTGTACATGTGCAATTACATACAGATCATGAATCTATCATTATCTGACATTGAAAGCGTTGAAAACCATAACCTATACACCTAAAGTCCTCACCTTTTGTCGTAGAATCATAACGGAGTCGATAGGTTTGCTAAGCTTCCGTATTCGGCAGTTTGGCAACCTATAGAATGAAATAGGTTAGCTATTTCATAACCTACCACTGTCAAAACCCCAAAACAGATTAGGGTTAGGGTTTCTTACCTAGAAATGACGCCGGAATCGCCGGGAAAGCGATTGGAATGGAGTGGTTAAGCACTAATAGCAGCAGGGAATCAAGGCAGGAAGAATCTCCCACATCTCTCTCACTTTCTCTCTTTTTTCTCTCTTCTTTTTCTATGGTTTCTCTTAAATTCGAATGGCTGAAATGAGAGAGGGTTTAAGGTCCTTATATAGCCTAAAACTTCACCAAAATAGACCTAAGATCAATGTATACTTAGGTTATAACCAAAGTGGGTTAGTTTTAGCTCAACAGAGGACTTCTGGCGGCCCCCCTTGAGCTAAAGGTCGGACTTAAGCTCACAGACATTGGATCTAGGTTCAGCTGAGGTTTCGTTCCAGTCGGGTTTCCAGATCGCACGTGGCGGACCAATTTCAGTTCAACGGTCAGTGGATCTTGATCGGAGATTCTAAGTACATGGATATGTTTATGAAATTTTTCCTGATCCGAGGGTGTATTTGGGTTAAATTCTGATAGTCAGGTTGCTTAATACTGACCCACAAGTAACAAGTCTCAGATTACTATTTGAGATATTTATTTTGTAAAGAAAACAAGTGTTCTCACCCTCTCATGCTCCGGACTCAAGCGAACAGCCATGGGACACTGTCTGGATTTGATTTCCGAGATAGTTGTCAAGCCCAGCTTAGTGGTCCTAATTCCTTAACTTGGTATTATTCGGACTTCCGACGTGCGGTCTAGATCTGATACGGAGTTTCAACATGTTCCCGAGAGCAGTCGAGTAATGAGTTTGATCCTAGATTTTAGGGTAGCCTAGCGTCAATGATTCTACAAGTTTTGAGTCTTGCAGATCGTATTTAAAGTGGATCAAATGAATTTCGTAGCTAATCTAGTTTAGCACTTAGTTACTTTGTCTCATTTCTAAAGGATTTAGTCCTATAAGATTTCTGTCCGAGGTGGTACTTAGTCCTTTATAGTTTGTATATAAAGTGATCCAAGTTATACTACTTAGCAAGTTTAAGATAATGTCTAGGGTGAAAGTACTTATAAAAATTGAATGATCAAGGTGGTGAAGGGTGGGATTTGTGAAGGAAATGGGTTCAAAAGTGTTTTAGACTTTGGGATTGAGTTCTGATAAGTTAATAAGGTGTTAGGATCGACCCATTGCCTAAGGACGTCTAATTCCATATTGGCAAAAATTCGAGATGTTACAGCGTTGAAATGACCATGAGGTGAAGGGGCATGACCGTGAAATGCACCGAAATGACCGTGAATCAACACGGAATAGGCGGGAATGACCGTGATTTGCATGGAAATGGCCGTGAAGTAAAGTGAATTGACCGTGAAGTGGATCGAAATGACCGTGAACGTAAACGGAATTGCTGGATATTGCCGTGAATGCATGAAAAAGGCCGTGAAGTGAATAGAATTGACCGTGAAATGCATCGAAATTGTCGTGAAGTGAAGTGAGTTGACCGTGAAGTGCATCGAAATGACCGTGAACGTAAACGGAATTGCCGGATATCGCCGTGAAATGCATGAAAATGGCCGTGAAGTGAAGAGAATTGACTGTGAAATGCATCGAAATGGCCGTGAAGTGAAGTGAATTGACCGTGAAGTGCATCGAAATGACAGTGAACGTAAACCGAATTGCGGGATATCGCCGTGAAATGCATGGAAATGGCCGTGAAGTGAAGAGAATTGACCGTGAAGTGCATCCAAATGGCCGTGAAGTGAAGTGAATTGACCGTGAAGTGCATCGAAATGACAGTGAACGTAAACGGAATTGCGGGATATTGCCGTGAAATGCATGGAAATGGTCATGAAGTGAAGGGAATTGACCATGAAGTGCATCCAAATGGCCTTGAAGTGAAGTGAATTGATAGTGAAGTGCATCGAAATGACCGTGAACGTAAACAGAATTGTCGGATATCATCGTGAAATGCATGGAAATGGCCGTGAAGTGAAGAGAATTGACTGTGAAATGCATCGAAATGGCCGTGAAGTGAAGTGAATTGACCATGAAGTGCATCAAAATGACCGTGAACGTAAACGGAATTGCCGGATATCCAGTGGTTTTCCATCCACTCCCAACTTTTTATAACACAATACCTTCAATGAAAAGGCTATCCACAAAATGGATATTATGATAATAATTATGAAAATGAAGAAAATTGCTTTGTCCCGCTCCATTCAAGTAAAAAAGACAAGTTCGATGAAATGCTTGATTCATTGTAGTTCATGTAGTCGGGTCAGGGTATATCCAAGATCTGGTTTCAGTTAAATGGGATGCGCCTAATATAAGTGTCCAACAACCCAGGGTATATCTACCAGATTACTAAACTTTTATGAAAATGTTCCTCAAACGAACATCTCATAAACTTTAAATTTAAAATGGACCGTCATCATCATCACTACCATTACCATCATCATTATCATCATCATCATCATCATCATCATCATCATCATCATGAGCGATCCACGTGGTCACCAAATTATGGGGTCCACCGCAATTGATCGTCTCGTTCGGGACAACGAGTTGGGGCAGAATCGCGGGATCCGCGATTGATCCCCTATTGGGACAGAGATCCGTGATTGAATCGCAGGATCCGCGATTGATCCCCGATCGGGACAGAGATCCGCGATTGATCCCTGATCGGGACAGATCCGCGATTGATCCTCGAGATCCGCGATTGATCGTCGATCGTCCCTCCTCCTTTTAAACCGGCACGTGAGTGGGGTGTTGCAAAACCCCACTCCCTCACTCAAATCTCTCCTTTCCCTCGAGTACTCTCACCCTCTTTGCCTCCCTCAACCCTCTCAAATCGGAATCCCCAAGCCTTCCTCCATTTCACCTTTCATCTCATTCTCCCTTACATCATACCCACTCCGACTTTCATCCTCTCTTCTTCTTTCACCCTCTTTTCATTTTGAAATCCTCTAATCCCTAGACCCTACAAATTTCGAAATCATCAAATCCCCAACTCCTACAAATTTTGAAATGTATGTATCCCCACCCTTGTGCTTAGATAGATTGTGAACGATGCGTTAGGAAGGCGTGAAAAATTATCACTTTCCTTTGGTCATCTAATGTTGAGGGTCGAATATTGCATATCAGACCCCAGTTATTGCATGATTTTACCTATATGATAATGCTTAATGGAGTATTTTAATTGTATTTTTGTTGCAGGATGAAATCAGGAGCATTGATTGAAAAAAAAAAGATATTAAAAGCGTGGACTTGGCGCTCTGAAGTAACCAAAGTAAAGGACGGACCCTAGAGGACCAATATTGAAGAATTTACATGCCAGGGACCCGAGGAAATCAAGCCGTTCACGTTTTAAAAGGCCCGAAAATGGTTCAGAATACAAGATCACATGGTTCCCGCCATTCGATTGATTCAAAACTTCATACATGTGATGGGGGCCGTAAATTAACCGTACATATTAAATTTCAGCCATTGAAAATCTCTGAAAGTGGGCCAACGGACAGATCAGCCCCTTAATTCACTAAGTGCGGCCCACCTGATCTCTGTATATACTTCAATTTTGGGCTCGACGCCTTAGACCGGGTAACAAAATGGATGGACGGCGCAAATTTCTCATAAACATCATGAGTGGACCCCACTAGCAATGCTAGTGCACAAAGCATAGGTGTACTGCACGTGCACCGTATCCCATGAAATTGGTCAACGTGCGCTGACCGATCCAAAGTTAGAAACTCTGTTTTTGCAACAGAGCCCTTCATTTGTCCGTCCGGTTTTGGGTTGTGGGACCCATCCAGGGTTCCGAAAAAAGATCTGGATCATCCATTAAATTCCCACAGCCCATATTACTAAGACCTAGGTGATTAAATTTGAAGAAATAAAAAGGATGAGATCCCAGCCACTCAAACGGAAGACAGACGGTGGTTTTATAAATTCCGTGGGCCGCATCAAAGGATGGCTAAAAATACTCTTTCCCAACCGAAATTTCGATTATAATTCAGTGAACGGCGTGGATTTATCAACACGACATCGAAAACGGCTCCACCAGCATCACAGCGGACGGTTGCACAGACTCTGTTGCGCACTGCAAGAGCCGATCGTTATAGGTCCATTCTACAGTCGAGAAAACGGTCGGTCCGTCCAACTAGACCATCCAAACTAGTCTCAAGGAGTGACCGACCAGGCTTAAGAAGACTGAACGGCTCAGATCTGCCGTTCGAGTTCTTCCATAGCACCAAAATGTAGATTGAGTCAGGCGCAAGTTGTTTGCTGCGAAAGGAGTACAGCTGGCTATCTTTCGACGCACGCCAGCACACCTCTCCACCGCCTGAATTACCTATAAGAAAGAGAGAACGTAATAGAGGAAAGGAGGCTAGACGTGGAGCAGAGGCTTGGGCTGAACGTGGACAGAAGCAAAGAGAGAGTAGAGTAATTTCTTTTTTATTATTATTATTGTCTCTCCTTAGTATTTCTGTTAAAATGATTAACTCCATTATGGTTGGCTAAATCCTCTTAGAGGTGAAGCCTGTAGCGTAATGGGAGATTCTTTGCTTGTGTTTTTTTAGACTGAATGGATGTTGATTTTAGTTAATTAAGGGGATGTTTTTTTAGTTTTTAATGGTCTGTTGTGACTAAAATTACAATGGGTCTGTGATAGCTTTGAGCATGTTCCTTTCCTCTTATGTTTATGACGTCAGGAAGCCTTGTTGTTCACCATTGTCTCTTGGACATGGTCGGATGACAGTACACTTCCTAATCTTCATGACATGTTGATTGGTTGGTAATTAGTTTAATTCTGTTGTTTGCTTTGTCTCCTGGGCATGGTTTGGTGATGGAATCCATTCTGATTCATACACCTCTCATCTCTTGAAAACTATATTAATGGTAGTTCAGTTAATTTCCCTGATTTTTTATTCAGGCATAAGATCTCCCTGATCTCTACAAGTGGATCCTCTGAATCCCTAGTTTCCCTTCTCTGAATTCTTTTAAGTTTATATTAATATTTCACCATTATTTCTCAAATCACAATTGGTTTAGATTTCATCTTAGCCTAGTTTTAGTTCTATTTAGTTTCAGATAACGTACAGGTTTCAGTCCCTGTGGATTCGACCTCGGTCTTACCGAGTTTATTATTATATCACAACCCTATACTTGGGGAGTGAACAAGTTTTTGGCGCTGTTGCCGGGGACTGACGGTTACGATTTTCTGAAATTAACTGGTTTTAGAGTTAGTTTAAGATTAGGATTTTACTAATTTTAATTTTTGATTTTGTTTTCTATTTGATTAATAAAACTAACCTATTTCTTATTCTGTAGGTTGTTAAGATAGAACTTTTAATTTGGTAAACTCTTTCTGATTTTCTAAATTTTCTAACTCTTTAGATTTGGTTTGCTTTAGGAACTTCTTCTATTTAGAAACTAACTTATTTTGTTTTGTTTTGCAGGTCTTTAGCTTAGAGACTCCAATTTGGTAATTTCTTTCCAAACCTCTTTTTCTTTCTAGATTCTTATTTTCTTTCTTAGGATTAAGTTTAGGATTTAATTGAGGGCTGCGAGTGTTTCATGCCCAAGTTGGCCCGTGACGACACTCGACGTCTCTTGACTGAAGGAGGATTAGTTGAGGGGTTAACTGTCCATCGCAGGACTAGACACCGCTCGAATTCCCCTGAATTAATTGAAGATATAGCTGGAAATCAACCTATTCTACCCCAACCTAGGGTAGAAGATGTCCAGGATGAGAATGAGGTGCATCAAGTACCCCCGCCTCGTACCTTGCGAGATTACTTACAAGCGGCGGGGGTGAGTACGCCCTCATGCATGATTTTTCCTAAAAATACAGGACAAATGGACATCAAGCCAGGGGTTATCCAACTCCTTCCTAAATTTCATGGGCTTGAATCAGAAAGTCCATACTTACACCTGAAAGAGTTCGATGAGATTATAGCCACCTTATACTTTCCCAATGTATCTGAGGATACAATCAGGCTGAAACTCTTTCCTTTTTCCTTGAAAGAGAAGGCTAAGACGTAGTTACATTCACTGCGTCCTAGATCCATTGGCACATGAAATGATATGCAAGGGGAATTCATAAAGAAATTTTTTCCATACCATAAAACGATTACCCTCAAAAAAGCAATCATGAACTTCGTCCAAAAGGAAGATGAAACATTCTACCAATGTTGGGAAAGGTTCAAGGATCTTATCAGTTCATGCCCACAACACGGTTTTGAAATGTGGCGCATTACAAATTTTTTCTATGATGGACTGACATCTTCTATGCACCAACTGGTCAAGACAATGTGTAATGGAGAATTCATGAATAAAGAGGTCGATGAGGTATGGGATTATTTCGATAGACTTGCCAAAAATGCACAATCATGGGACCATTACCCAAAATCAAACACCACGTATAGGCCAACTCAATCTAAGGAGAAAGGTGGAGTATATCTCCTGAAAGAAGAGGATGATTTAAATTTTAAAGTGACTAATCTCATACGAAAAGTCGAGGCCATGGAAGGAAAGAAGGATAAGGTTAATGAAATTGTTTCATGACAGATCTGTGATTGCAACATTCACACAACTGAAAATTGTCCTACAATATCTGCTTTTCGAGGAGTGTTGAATGAGCAAGCTAATGCCGTAAATAACTATCAAAGACCTTTCAATGGATCTACCTCTAATACATATAATCCTGATTGGAAAAATCATCCAAATTTTAGTTGAAGGAATGGACAAACTGCTACTCCTCAAAGTTTCTTCAATCAAAATCCAACTCAGGGGAAACCTCAAGAAGAACCGGTTCAAAATTCTATGCAAGAGCTGGCCCAGACAATGCGAGATTTTATGCAAAAAATGGATTCACGTATGACAGTTATAGAAAAGGGGATGCTTCCCGCACAACCTATTCCCAACCCTAAACCGCAATACGAGATAAGTGATCCTAGCTCTTCAAATCAAATGGGGTACGCTAAATCCATCACCACTCTTAGGAGTGGGAAGATCATTGATAAAACCCTTCCGGTTAGGCCTGAAAAGCCTCAAGAACCAGAAGAAGGTAACAATGATGGATCTGGTGATGCCCCACAAAAATTAGAACCGGAACTTTTAGAAAAGCCAATTGCTCCATTTCCCCAACTGTTGGTCACACCAAAACCTCTTTCTAACTCTCAAGATATTCTGGAGGTGTTGAAACAAGTGAAAGTCAACATTCCTCTACTTGATGTCGTAAAACAGATCCCCTCGTATGCCAAATTTCTGAAGGACCTATACATGACCAAAAGGCGGCAGAGTATTCAAAAGAAGATCTTCTTGACTGAGAAAGTGAGTGTCATCTTGAAGCAAGACGTGCCGCAGAAATTCAAGGATCCCGGTAGCCCAACTATATCATGTGTAATCGGGAACCATCGAATTGATCATGCACTTCTTGACTTAGGAGCGAGCGTTAATCTGATTCCCTACTCGGTATACAAACAGTTAGATTTGGGTGAACTAAAACCCACCCTAACCACACTACAACTTGCTGATTGCTCTATTCGTGTACCAAGAGGGATAATTGAGGATGTGTTAGTCCAGGTCGATAGATTTTACTACCCTATAGATTTTATTATCCTGGACACCGAACCCATCAATAACATGAGCACTCAGATTCCCGTCATTTTTGGTCGCCCATTCCTTACCACGTCAAATGTGGTTACCAATTGTAGGAATGGTGTCATGACTATGTCTTTTGAAAATTTGACATTAAAGTCAAACATCTTTTTCAATAACGGCAGCAACTCAGAGGATGATGACGATGTTCACGACATTAACATGATCGATATTTTCGTGGAAGATAGGACACCCCTTACCTTATCATCTGATCCTCTAGAGACGTGCCTGGCCTACTCCCATGAGTTTGATGATGATATGATTAGGGAGACGTTGCTTTGCTTGATACTGCACAGGTACTTGAAGTTAACCGGTGGAGGCCACAATTTGAAGAATTGCCACAAACCGATGAAGTGCCTCTACCGTCTAACCTCAAGCCACTGAAGCTTGACCTAAAACCTTTGCCCTCTGATTTGAAATATGCATATTTAGGTCAAGATGAGACATACCCGGTGGTGATATTTGCCCACCTGGAGAAAGAACAGGAGAGTATGCTCATAACTACTCTCATTAAGCATAAGGGAGCCCTTGGATGGACGATCACAGACCTCAAGGGAATCGACGCCTCGATTTGTACTCACCACATATATCTTGGGGATAATGCGAAGACTGCTCGGCAACCACAACGTAGACTAAATCCAAACATGAAGGAAGTGGTTAAGGCCGAGGTTCTTAAACTATTATATGTGAGTATTATATACCCTATATCTGATAGTCAATGGGTGAGTCCAACTCAGGTGGTTCCTAAGAAGTCTGGAATCACCATCGTAGCCAATGCTAATAATGAACTCGTGCCAACTAGAGTCACTACTGGTTGGAGAATGTGCATTGACTACAGAAAGTTGAATACCGTCACAAGGAAGGATCACTTTTCTTTGCCCTTCATTGATCAAATCTTGGAAAGGCTAGCTGGTCATTCCTATTACTGTTTCCTTGACGGGTATTCGGGCTACAATCAAATTAAAATCACCCCTGAGGACCAGGAAAAGACCACATTTACATGTCCCTACGGCACCTTTGCCTACCGAAGGATGCCATTTGGACTATGTAATGCCCCTGCCACCTTTCAGCGATGTATGCTGAGTATCTTTTCTGATATGGTGGGGCAATATATAGAGGTCTTCATGGACGATTTCTTTGTCTATGGTTCATCTTTCAGCGAGTGCTTGGAAAGTCTTAAATGTGTGCTGAAAAGATGTGAAGAAAAGAACTTGGTACTTAATTGGGAGAAGTGTCATTTCATGGTTCATAAGGGGATTGTCCTTAGACATATCATCTCGTCCAAGGGAATTGAGGTAGATAAGGCAAAAATCGATCTTATCTCTAACCTACCTCCACCCAAGAACATCAGGGACGTACGATCCTTCTTAGGACACGCAGGATTTTACAGGCGATTCATAAAAGACTTTAGTCTCCTCTCTCGTCCTTTATGTAATCTTCTTCAAAAGGATGTTCCATACGAGTGGACTGAGCAATGCCAGGAAGCTTTCACCAAGCTTAAAGGCACGTTAACCACTGCACCCATCATATAGCCACCCGACTGGAGCCTTCCTTTTGAGCTTATGTGCAACGCTTCTGATTATGCTCTTGGAGCGGTTCTAGGCCAGAGAAAAGATAAGAAGCCCTACGTCATCCATTACGCAAGTAGGACTTTAAATCCTGCCCAAGTGAACTACTCGACTACGGAAAAGGAACTTTTAGCCGTAGTGTTCGCTTTGGACAAATTTAGGTCCTATTTGATCGGATCCAAGATCATTATCTATATAGATCATGCGACACTTAAGTATCTTCTTTCTAAGAATGATTCTAAGCCCTGCCTGATATGATGGATCCTTCTACTCCAAGAATTTGATTTGAAAATTAAAGATAAAAAGGGAGTAGAGAACGTAGTGGCCGATCACCTTTCTCGCCTTAATACCTCTGATTCCCTTGAGGCGACCCATATCAACGACATGTTCCCTGATGAACAACTGTTCAGAGTCTCCCATTTACCTTGGTTCGCTGATATTGCTAATTATCTTGCTACAGGCTCCATACCAACACATTGGACTGCACAAGATAAGAAGAAATTTTTCACCGAGGTGCGCAACTTCTTCTGGGATGATCCATACTTGTTTAAATATTGCCCAGACCAAATCTTGAGGAGATGTGTCCTAGACGATAAGCATCAAAGTGTCATCTCCTTCTGTCACTCACAGGCCTGTGGTGGTCACTTTTCTGCAAAAAAGACCACGGCCAAGATTCTGCAGTGTGGCTTCTATTGGCCCACTATGTTCAGAGACACTCATGAGTTTTGCAAAGCCTGTGAGCGTTGTCAGAAATTGAGAGCATTGTCCCGTCGAAATATGATGCCCTTGAATCCCATTCTTATCATAGAGGCATTTGATTGCTGGGGCATCGATTTCATAGGGTCATTCCCCCACTGGGGCATTGATTTCATGGGGTCATTCCCCCAATCTTTTGGGAATTTATATATTTTGCTTGCCGTGGACTATGTCACTAAATGGGTCGAAGCGATTCCGTGTCGAACTAATGACCATCGCACGGTCATTAAATTCCTAAAAGAAAACATCCTTTCCCAATTTGGAATGCCTCGAGCCATCATTAGTGATGGGGGCTCACACTTTTGTAATAGGCCATTCGAGAGTTTAATGAAGAAATACGGTATATCTCATAAGGTGAGCACCCCATACCACCCACAGACAAGTGGGCAAGCTGAGATTTCTAATAGGGAGATCAAACACATTTTGGAGAAAACAGTTAACCTTGATCGTAAAGACTGGTCAATCCGATTGATCGATGCCTTATGGGCTTACCGTACTGCTTTTAAAACCCCTATTGGAATGTCTCCCTTTAGACTCGTCTATGGGAAGGCTTGCCACTTGCCTGTAGAGTTGGAACATAGAGCCTACTGGGCGGTCAAAAATCTGAATTTCAATCTGAACAACGCTGGCTCGCTACGCAAAATTCAATTAAATGAACTTAAAGAAATCCGGAACGACGCATACGAGAACTCGAGAATTTACAAGGACAGGATGAAGGCGTTTCATGACCAACATATTCTACGAAAATCATTCACGCCAGGTCAGAAAGTCTTTTTGTATAATTCTCGATTACATCTCTTTCCGGGTAAGCTTCGATCTCGTTGGACCGGCCCTTACATTATTGTTACTGCTTATCCTCAAGGAGCCGTTGAAATAAGAGATCCCGACAATGGCAAGGAATTTAAAGTAAATGGACATCGATTAAAACCATTTGTCGAGAAATTTGATTCAGAGGACATGTCCATGCCTCTGACTGATCCTGTTTACCAGGAATGATCTCCTAGTCTGATGGAGGTATAGTTAGGTTTCCTGTTTGCATAGGACTAGGGTAGTTGCTTTGGTCCGGCTGAAGACGTTAAACTTAGCGCTTCTGGGAGGCAACCCAGCTTTTCAATTCATTTCATTCTCCTAGTTAATTAGTTCAATGTTTGTGGGTAACATTGCTACAAACCCTCACGAGACTATAACTCGTCCACTAGGGGCAACCTAAGGGTTTAAAGGCTTGTTGCATGCGCTAAATGCAATCGAGAACACCTGCGAAAGTGGTATAGGTAGGATTTTATTGTTGTTAGTTTTGTGTTGCTTTTTCTCTCGTGCTGATTAGATTCCATGCTGTGATCTCTTGGAAAGTCTTTCACGATTCATCATCCAGATACTATCTTCCCATCACTTCACATTTACTGTTGTTGTCCCATGTGCATTCCATGCTCATATCTTTTACATTGAGGACAATGTAGATTTTAAGTCGGGGTGGGAGATTAGGTTTCCTAATTAGTGTTTTCTTGGTCCTGAGCAAAAATTGTGAAAATTTTTAATTTTTCTAGAGTTTCTTGTGAATTTGAAGTGGTTTTTGACAAACATGTTGGTGATTTATGACTCTTGGATTCAGTTATCGGTTAGATTTTACAGTTAAATTTAAATTGTTAGTCTAGGGTTAGAGGTTTTAAACATTGATTGAGTCATGATTTCACATGTCACATCTCGCTTACACATTAAGATTTCAGTTTGATATTGAAGGGTTGACTTGGTAATCAGTAAGCATGAAAGGAACCGACCTGGGGAATTTGTCCACCATGTTCGATAAGAAGAATGAAAGAAAAAGAAAATACCCAGCTACAAATAGCTGCCTGCAGAAAGGGTTGGGTGAACAAACTTCACCATAGGTTTGCTCCCTATAAGTGAGATTTGATTCCTTATGGTTGATAATTGAAAAAGTTAGGCGACCAGTTTTCACCATAGGTTTGCTCCCTATAGGTGAGGATTTGATTCCCTTCTTGGGCACTACTGATTATGGAAAAATTAAAAGCTGTTAGAATAAAAAAGTTGATCTGTGAGTCAAGTTTTGGTTTAGGTGGTTGTCTTGAATACTCTTGTTGGTTGCCAATGACATCATGAAATAATGAATTGAATCTTAATGTTGATAAGCCGAGATTACACTATACACCCATGGAACTCAGTGTTGGGAATTTTTCTAATTGATGGATGAATACTTTGAACTTGACTATGAAGTTTACCGTGTGCTTGAGTCTAGGAGAGAATAATGCCTAACATTCATGAATCTTAGATTTCTCGTATTTGAATCGTTTTTCAAGATGTCACTCGGTTGCATAGAAATTGCCCTGTAATTCTCAACTTATTTTTCGCATATTTTGCTCGGGACTAGCAAAATGCTGTTTGGGGGTTGTGTTAAGGGTCGAATATTACATATCAGACCCCAGTTATTGCATGATTTTACCTATATGATAATGCTTAATGGAGTATTTTAATTGTATTTTTGTTGCAGGATGAAATCAGGAGCATTGATTGAAAAAAAAAGGATATTAAAAGCGTGGACTTGACGCTCTGAAGTAACCAAAGTAAAGGACGGACCCTAGAGGATCAATATTGAAGAATTTACATGCCAGGGACCCGAGGAAATCAAGCCGTTCACATTTAAAAAGGCCCAAAAATAGTTCAGAATACAAGATCACATGGTTCCCACCATCCGATTGACTCGAAACTTCATACATGTGATGGGGGCCATAAATTAACCGTACATATTAAATTTCAGCCATTGAAGATCTCTGGAAGTGGGCCAACGGACAGATCAGCCCCTTAATTCACTAAGTGCGGCCCACCTGATCTCTGTATACGCTTCAATTTTGGGCTCGACGCCTTAGACCGGGTAACAAAACGGATGGATGGCGAAATTTCTCATAAACATCACGAGTGGACCCCACTAGCAATGCCAGTGCACAAAGCATAGGTGCACTACACGTGCACCGTATCCCATGAAATCGGTTAGCGTGCGCTGACCGATCCAAAGTTAGAAACTCTGTTTTCGCAACAGAGCCCTTCATCCATCCATCCGGTTTTGGGTTGTGGGACCCATCCAGGGTTCCGAAAAAAGATCTGGACCGTCCATTAGATTCCCATAGCCCATATTACTAAGACCTAGGTGATTAAATTTGAAGAAATAAAAAGGATGAGATCCCAGCCACTCAAACGGAAGACAGACGGTGGTTTTATAGATTCCGTGGGACGTATCAAAGGATGGCCAAAAATACTCTTTCCCAACCGAAATTTTGATTATAATTCAGTGAACGGCGTGGATTTATCAACACGACATCGAAAAGGGCCCCACCAGCGTCACAGCGGACGGTTGCGCAGACTCTGTTGCGCACTGCGAGAGCTGATCATTATAGCTCCATTCTACAGTCGAGAAGACGGTCGGTCCGTCCATCTGGACCATCCAAACTAGTCTCAAGGAGTGACCGACCAAGCTTAAGAAGACTGAATGGCTCAGATCTGCCGTTCGGGTTCTTCCACAGCACCAAAACGCAGATTGAGTCGGCCGCAAGTTGTTTGCTGCAAAAGGAGTACAACTGGCTATCTTTTGACGCACGTCAGCACACCTCTCCACCGCCTGAATTACCTATAAGAAAGAGAGAACGTAATAGAGGAAAGGAGGCTAGACGTGGAGCAGAGGCTTGGGCTGGACGTGGACAGAAGCAGAGAGAGAGTAGAGTAATTTCTATATTTTTTTTTTGTTTTATTATTGTCTCTCCTTAGTATTTCTATTGAGATGATTAACTCCATTATGGTCGGCTAAATCCTCTTAGCTAGGGCTAAGAGGTGAAGCCTGTAGCGTAATGGGAGATTCTTTGCTTGTGTTTTTTTAGACTGAATGGATGTTGATTTTAGTTAATTAAGGGGATGTTTTTTTAGTTTTTAATGGTCTGTTGTGACTAAAATTACAATGGGTCTGTAATAGCTTTGAGCATATTCCTTTCCTCTTATGTTTATGACGTCAGGAAGCCCTGTTGTTCATCATTGTCTCCTGGGCATGGTCGGATGACAGTACCCTTCCTAACCTTCATAACATGTTGATTGGTTGGTAATTAGCTTAATTCTGTTGTTTGCTTTGTCTCCTAGGTATGGTTTGGTGATGGAATCCATTCTAATTCATACACCTCTCATCTCTTGAAAATTATATTAATGGCAGTTCAGTTAATTTCCCTGATTTTTTATCCAGGCATAAGATCTCCCTGATCTCTACAAGTGGATCCTCTGAATCCCTAGTTTCCCTTCTTTGAATTCTTTTAAGTTTAGATTAATATTTCACCATTATTTCTCAAATCACAATTGGTTTAGATTTCATCTTAGCCTAGTTCTAGTTCTATTTAGTTTCAGATAACGTACAGGTTTCAATCCCTGTGGATTCGACCTCGTTCTTACTGAGTTTATTACTACATCACAACCCTATACTTGGGGAGTGAACATCTAATCTGTAAGTTGGCACGTCAGTACCAATTGAAGCACCCGATCATGCCCCTTCACTTCGCTTTCCTTTGGTCGGCGCATTTCACGGTCATGCCCCTTCACTTCACGGTCATTTCCGCGCATTTCACGGTCCAATCGCTACACTTCACTGTGAAATGCGTCAAAATGACCGTGAATCAACACGAAATAGGCGGGAATGACCGTGATATGCATGGAAATGACTGTGAAGTGACGCGATTAGACCGTGAAATGCGCGAAAATGACCATGAAGTGAAGGGGCATGAGCATGAAATGCGCCGAAATGACCGTGAATCAACACGGAATAGGTGAGAATGACCATGATTTCCATGCATAGCACGGTCTTTCCTGCCTGTTCCGTGTTAATTTACAGTCATTTTGACGCATTTCACGGTCATGCCCCTTCACTTCACAATCATTTCCGCGCATTTCACATTCCAATCGCTACACTTCACTGTCATTTCCATGCATATCACGGTCATTCCCACCTATTCCATGTTGATTCACGGTCATTTCGGCGCATTTCATGGTCATTGCCCTTCACTTCACAGTCATTTCCGCGCATTTCACATCCAATCGCTATACTTCACAACATTTCCATAGATATCACGGTCATTCCCGCCTATTTCGTGTTGATTCACAGTCATTTCGCCGCATTTCATGGTCATGCCCCTTCACTTCACGATCATTTCCACGCATTTCACGGTCCAATTGCTACACTTCACCGTGAAATGCGTCGAAATGACCGTGAATCAACACGGAATAGGCAGGAATGACCATGATATGCATGGAAATGACCATGAAGTGTAGCGATTGGACCGTGAAATGTGCGGAAATGACTGTGAAGTTAAGAGGCATGACCGTGAAATGCGCTGAAATGACCGTGAATCAACACGGAATAGGCGGGAATGACCGTGATATGCATGGAAATGACGGTGAAGTGAAGCAAATTGACCGTGAAATGCGTGGAAATGACCGTGAAGTGAAGGGAATTGACCGTGAAATACATGGAAATGACCGTGAATCAACACGTAATAGACGGGAAAGCCCGTGAAATGCATGGAAATGAACGTGAAGTGAAGCAAATTGACCGCAAAATTCGTGGAAATGACTGTTAAGTGAAGGGAAATGACCGTGAAATGCGTGAAAATGACGGTGAATCAACACAGAATTGACCGTGAATTTCACAGTTAATCCCGACGATTCCTTGTTGATTCACGGTCATTTCCAAGCATTTCACGGTCAATTCCCTTCACTTCATGGTCATTTCCACGCATTTCACAATTAATTCGCTTCACTTCACTGTCAGTTTCATGCATTTCACGGTCTTTCCCGGCGATTCCGTGTTAATTCACGGTCATTTCCAAGCATTTCACGATCACTTCCCTTTACTTCATGGTCATTTCCACGCATTTCACGATCAATTCGCTTCACTTCACGGTCATTTCCATGCATTTCACGGTCTTTCCCGGCGATTCCGTGTTGATTCACGGTCATTTCCATGCATTTCACGGTCAATCTCGGTGATTCTGTGCTGATTCACGGTCATTTCCAAGCATTTCAAGGTCAATTCCCTTCACTTCACCATCCCGATACATCCTGCCCAAGTCGAGCCCAACCCAAGTTTTATCGGGTTGGTGTTTGTATGGCCCAACCCCAAGACCAAACCCAATACATCCTGCCCAAGCCCAACCCAAACCCAATGTCGGGTGGGTCACAGGTTGGTCGGGTTAAACCCGCCCAACTTTCGGCCCTAAAGTCATATATGGTAAGTTAAGTAACTAATTTTGGTTTCGAAGATATTCTTGTTATACGAATAAAGAAAGAAATGAAAAAAGGAAAGAAATTTTTTTATATACTTATATATACATATTTATATAAATTTGTGTTAGAGAAAAATGTAGGGAGAATAAAATTCTCCATGTAAAAAAAAACCCAAAAAAAATAAATTTAAAAAGTGCACAGATACGGTTATAGCTACGGTTATAATTCGTAGCTGGTAATTAGAATACGGTTTTCGCTACGGTTATTATCCGTAGCTATAGATAACCGTAGCCTTTGTTTAAATCGGCGATGAATAGTGGATTTTGCGATTCATCTCCAAATCCTACAGCGACTTGCAATGGAATTGCGGAATCCGTGATTCATCGCCGTCTCAAACAAAACGCTACGGATTATAATCGTAGCTATAATCCCAGCCGCGGCCGTCTTTTTTTTGTGTGGAATTTTCGTTGATTTTGTGGGCCCCACCATGAGGTCTGTGTTATATCCAAACCGTCCATCTATTTAGTGAGCTCATATTGAGGCTTGAGATGAAAAATAAGACAGATCTAACTATCAAGTGGACCACACTGTAAAAAACAGTGAGGAATAGAACGTTTACCATTGAAACCCTTTTAGGGGTTACAGAAGTTTTGGATCATTATGAAATTTGTGTTTCCTCTTCATCCAGGTCTTTGTGACCTTATGAATAGATTGGATGGAAAATGAATGTTATGGTGGGCCCTACAAAATTTTTAACGGTGAAAATCAATTTTCCCGCTGCTCTTTGTGGTGTGGTCCAGTTGATCTCTGGATATGATTTTTTTTTTTTTTTTTTTTTTGGATAATGCTCCGAAATGATCACGAAACATGGATGAACGTTGTGGATATAATAATACATAACTGTGGGGCCATGTAACGTTGATCACTTTTGAACCGTTCGTACAACTCAGAGTTCGAGGAGCGTCAGCGCTCGTCTTCGAGCACCAGCCGATCCGCTTGAAGGTAAAAGCAAGGGGCATTTTCGACCTTTGGCAAGTCGTCCGTACAGCTGGGGATTCTTGCAAGGGAAAATGAGGTGGACTTGTTCTTGCAAATGGGCCATAAATGGGTCGTACAGTCGTAAATTTCCCGAGGACCAATTGGACGGTTAAAATTGAATAATACCCAAGGGTCACTCACATTTCAACTAATAAGTTTTGAGACTGCCTATCAATATGGTGCATTGAGTATCATAAGACTTAAAAGATCTCGTGTAGTCCACTATCCACAGTGCACTTTTCCGATGCCCACGAACGCACGTGCAAGTAGAATACGTGTCCAAGATCCAATCCGTTAATCTGGAGTGCTCCACCGTCAAAATTCTTAATTAACGAGACCATATTGCCAATCTTATATCAGATTACATGTAAGTCTCACCAAATGAGCACATAAGAATGCGTTTTCACCCGAGCATTTCCAAAGGTGGGGTTCGAATGATGGGCGGCTGGAATCTATCACACGTTTTGACTGTTGACGGATGAAATATAAGTGCACTCGCGCGAGTGTACTTAGGATTATGTAAATATTCTAGCGTTCACAGAAACTTCCTCTGGCCGGGACACAGTCGGAGGTTGTGGGGCCCACAGAGATGCCCGTGACAAAATCACTCTGTCCATCCGTTTCTAAAGATCACAATAGGGCAGGAATCCAAAAATCAGGAAATTTTAAAACCCAAGTGGGCCACACCACATTAAACAATGAGAACGAAAACGTCCGCCACTAAATCTTTCTGGAGCCGACCATGATGTTTATATGACATCCCAATCGTTCCTAGGGTTATTACCACTCACATAAACTGTAGGCACAAATGATATCATGATGAAAAACTTCTGTGGCCCCCACGAAGTTTCCAATGGTGGCTGTTCCATCTCCGGTTTTCGTGTGGTGTGGCCCACTTGAGTTTTGAATCTTCTTTACTTTTTTAGAATTTTTCCTATTTTGATCATTATAAACAGGTGGATGGAGTGGATTTGTGACGGAAATCTCTGTGGGCCCCACATAGCTTCCTACCACAGTAATTTTATGGGGCCGTGGCACAGACAATTTGCGTCCGTTCGGTTCTGCTGTAACACGAGTTCGTCTTGTCTCTATGTTGTCTCATAATTCGTCCCCTCATTTTGGCCGATACTCTGTTATGGGTCAATGATCAGATCCGTCCATTTTATGTATAGTGTGATAGAAGAGATATAATAATAATTTTACACTGAAATAATATTTCTATCCATTATTATAATAAGAATTTTCAGAATCATCAATGAAATTTTATTACTAGATCATAAGCATTTTATGGAACCAAATGAAGCATGAACCGTCCAAAACATTGGACCATATTATAATGTGGGCCCAATGGAGCGACACATTCTGGAAACCCAGTCGCGACAGAGGCAAAACAAATGAGATTAGATTGCTGTTCGACAACACGTGGGAGCTTGGTCGGTCGTCTTTCAAGATGTTGAATATAAATCTTCATACATTGCCATTGGTAGGTTGGATTTCATTTTCCCAACATACAAGAAATCAAGAAAGTCGAAGAGAGTCTCTCTGTATGGGAATTCTCTGATAGAAAAGCTGAGGTAAGTTCGAGAAGCTTCTGCATTTCTGTTCTGAAGATTATTGCATTCCATTTTCGTTTGGATTTAGATATATGTAAGTTGGAACCAATAAATGTCCGACCCACCAACCTAACTGGTGCTGTTCCTTTGCATGTGACAGTAGCCGGCTATCGCACCACATACCTTGAAGTCGATGTAGGCAATTGCACCAGATACATTTTCTACTTTCATTAATTAAAGAAGATAATTATGTGATTAGATCATCAAAGAAGAAGATTATAGTGTGTATTTGAAGCAAATCCAAAGGGCTCAAAAAACAATCTGAAATGCGGGTTGCGGTGATCGGTGCTGGGATCAGTGGATTGGTTTCGGCTCAAGTGCTTGCGAAAGCCGGGGTCGATGTGGTGCTGTATGAGAAGGAAGATTACTTGGGTGGGCACGCTTGGACCGTGACCATCGATGGCGTAGATTTGGACCTTGGGTTCATGGTCTTCAATCGGGTAAGTGGCATTTTTCTTGAGCCATGCACGGTGAACTCTTTTTTTCATTGAATCTCATCAAGAGGGGTCCACATACATTGGTTTTTAAAGAGTAACCGAGTTCTTATTTTGTTGGTGGTGTATCGCAAGGAATCATTATTTGGAAATAAGTTATTGGTATATAAGGGTAGATACAAACAACGGTGGTAGAGTCTCAGGAGTTTTAACACCCGATCAAGGGTTCAAGTATCCATAGGTGGTGAAATCCTACTAGGGCGTGAGTGAGTGGGGTGTGTGCGTGTGTTAAATAATAATAAAAAAAAAAGGTAGATCCAAACATCAACTTCCGCATCAAAGATATAAAATAAATGGGTGTGCAGCACGGGGCCAGCAGGTACAATGTCGTCGGATTGGGGTGTACTAACAAGTTAACAAAAAAAAAAAAAAAAAAGTGGATTGGGTGGTGACCCGTGACTGGCTCAGTGGGTCCACTGTGATGTATGTGTTTTATCGGTGTGGTCCGTACATTTTTCAGCTCATTTCAAGGCATGAGTATAAACTCAAGTGGACCACAACTCAGGAAACATCGGGGATAACGATATCCACCGTTGAAAGCTTCATGTGGCCCATAGTGTTGTTTATTTTCTATCCAACCTATATATAAGGTCACACAGGAAAAATACAAATATCAGCTTCATCCAAAACTTTTATGGTCCCCAAGAAGTTTCCAACGGTAAGCTTTCAATCCCCACTTATTTTCGATGGTGTGGCCCATTTGGTCTATGGATACGCTTCAATTTTGGTGTCATGCCCTAAAATGAGCTGGAAAATAGATGGAGAGCGTGGATAAAACACATACAATCACGGTGTTCAGCTCGCTCGACTCGGCTCAATTCAACTCGGCTTGAAAGGCCGACTCAAGGCGAGTCAAGCTTGTTTACTAAAGCTCGAGTTGAGTTCAAGCCAAGTTCAACCATGGTGTATTTCAACTCGACTCAAACTCGAACTCGACTCGACTCGAAGCTAGAGCTTGAGCTTGACTCAGCTCGAGTAATATATTTTAATAATATATATTTTATATATTATATTAATATTATATATATATATATAAGTTTTTTTTTTTTAAAAAAAAAGAAGTTAAAACTTAAAAGTTTTTACTAAAAAATCCTACCCGCCCCTACCCATCCTCATTCCCTCTTTTTCTTTCCCTTACCCTACCGAGGTAAACTCGACTCGACTCGACTCGAACCACTAGCTCGACTTGAACTCGATTCGAAAGCTTGGGCAAACAAGCCAAGCTTCAATGTTGAGCTCGAGGGCAAGCTTGAGCTCAAGCTCGAACTCGAGTATATCATGGACAAGTTAAGCTGAGCTTGGCCCACCTCAACTCGACTCGGCTCAATGTACAGCCCTATCTATCACAACACGTGCTGTAGTAAGCGAGTGTAACACCAAACTTTGTAGGGCCCATCATGTTGCTTGTTTGACATCCACTCCTCCATGAGATATGGATTCTCACTTAGATCCCAAAACTCAGCCTGATACAGGGCCACAACATGAGAAACAATGTCAAATTACAACTAAATGAGTTCATGCACTTTTGGGCCCGCTTGAGTTTTGGATTCAGGGATCTCTTCATCCAAGTTATTAGCACCTAATTAATGGCTCAGATGGAATATACACACACCATCGTAGGCCTATGTTGAAATCACATTGCAATTGTTGACTGTTGTGTGGCCCACTTAAATTGTAGATTGGGAAGATATTTTATCCTGAGACTAAAGTCGATACCGCCAAAGGATCGAGTGGATGTCATGCACAACAAACTAGGCCCACATCATTTGGTTGTTGTAGCTGCTGACTACAACAGGCAGTGATGACGACATTTGGCTGTTATACCACTTTAACAACATGGCACATGCATGGTTAAGGTGTGCCAACATAGCTAGCGTGTTGTACCCGTTGCATATGACAATTTCAGTCCTTTTACTAGTTTTAGAATATAATAATGTTTTAATACTCGGACAGCAGCTGTACATTTACTCAAATTGAACCAATTAAATTGTTGAAACCTCTATCATGAAGTCATAATCCCAATATCAGATTGGTTGAGAAATCTTAACCCATGATTAGAAGATACCCATTTATTAAAACGGGACCATATTTTTAACTGTCCAATACAAGTCTAAAATAACAGTTTTTGAATGATATTAACCATTAAATATTGACCATTGAATTTGGACAACTTAATTTTATTTTTAAGTTTTTTTTTCTTCCTTTATAAGTATGCTCCACCATGACAGGACCATCCAGTTCATGACCATGGTCGTTGGCCTTTTGGGGGCGCACCGTCGATGGACCTAGCCTCCATTGCTAGACAATACTGGCTCTCCACTTTCTAGCCTGCAAACAAAAAGTTGATTCCTCAGCAACGTTTGTAAAACAAGCTTATTCTACAACTTGAGCCCACCATGATGTATGGCTCACATCCAATCTGTCCATAAGGTGTGTCCAAGTTTACGTGTCTTAAAAACCATGTCGATATAAAACACATGTGGGTCACACTGCAAGGAATAATTGAGATGGGGATGTCCACCTTATTATTCTAAAACTTGGGTTTAATATAAAATATTGACGACCCACGACCTGAAGCACGAATCTTCTTCTTCTTCTTCTTCTTCTCCTTCTTCTTCTTCCTTTTTTTTTTTTTTTTCCAAAATTCAAACACTCACATAAGTTTTAAATATTGGTCATTATCTTATTTAAGATTGTGAGTGAGCCAGTGCGTTCTATATATGAAATCCTCACTGTTAGCCAACCCCCCACCACCCCCCCCCCGCGCCGGGAATCCATATTGAAATCAGGTGTCTTTCACTCGGTCTATGAATCTCATGACTTTAGGGGCCTGTTTAGGCGGTGGGATTAGAAGGGATTAGGTAGGATGGTGTGGCCGGCATGATTTTAAGAGGCATGACTTTAGGGGCCTGTTTGGGGCAGTGGGATTTGGCTCTTAGGATGATATTTTATCCTAAGACTAAAGTCGATACCACACCCAAAGGATCGAGTGGATGTCATGCGCAACAAACTGGGCCCACATAATTTGGTTGTTGTAACTGCTGAGTACTACAGGCAGTGATGACATTTGGCTGTTATACCACTTTAACAACATGGCACATGCACGGTTAAGGTGTGCCAACATAGCTAGCGTGTTGTATCCGTTGCATATGACAATTTCAGTCCTTTTACTAGTTTTAGAATATAATAATGTTTTAATACTCGGACAGCAGCTGTACATTTACTCAAATTGAACTGATTAAATTGTTGAAACCTCTATCATGAAGTCAGTCCCAATATCAGATTGGTTGAGAAACCTTAACCCATGATTAGAAGATACCCATTTATTGAAACGGGACCATATTTTTAACTGTCTAATACAAGTCTAAAATAATAGTTTTTGAATGATATTAACCATTAAATATTGACCATTGAATTTGGACAAATTAATTTTATTTTAAAGTTTTTTTTCCTTTATAAGTATGCTCCACCATTACAGGACCATCCAGTTCAAGACCATGGTCGTTGGCCTTTTGGGGCCGCACCGTCGATGGACCTAGCCTCCATTGCTAGACAATACTTGCTCTCCACTTTCTAGCCTGCAAACAAAAAGTTGATTCCTCAGCAATGTTTGTAGAACAAGCTTATTCTACAACTTGAGCCCACCATGATGTATGGCTTGTAAGAACTCTATATAGTGGGCGTTACTGATCAACGATTTGGATTGTATTTTAGTTGGACTGTTTGCTTGAGTTAATCAGTGGGCCCCACTTTAGGTGATACGCTGCACGATAGATTGCGCAGCACCGCATATTTGGGGTGGAATGTTATAGCCTTACGCAAGGCAATTTGAGTCGAACTAGGACACAATAATGTGGAGCGTGGGAGAGAGAGTTTTGATGGGTTTCAAATTTTCTCTCCACAGTCTCTATAAAAGAGAGTTGGGTCCCCGATCCTACACCACGGCAGAAATTCGAGTCTCATCTACTAATTTGCAGAAAGGGTGTGAAGGAGAGGAAGATCCTAGCTTTATCTTCTCTGGTATTCTATATAGAAGATCTGGTATTATATTCTCAGCAATGGCGTCTCAGTTAGGTAAGTCATCCGCCCCCTTGATCACCATGTCCTATGCACAACCGATCTCTGGAACTTCCGCATCCAGATAAAATAACAGTTGGTATCAGAGCTTTCTGTGCAAAGGCATGAATGATCATTACAGATTTGAAACCCTTAATTAGGGAATGAGGAATTTTTAAATCAGATATTTAGTAATTAGGGATTTTGGATCCGAATCCCTAATCCAGAAATATTTAATTAGGGTTTTACGAAATCCATATCCCAAATTAGGGATCTTGGATTCTAATCCCCATATTATGTGATTAGGGATTTTCGAATCTCTATATTGAGGACTTGCATCCGCTAATCAGGGTTAGAGATTTGAAGTCCCCTATCCGAATTAGAACTTTCCATATTTAACCCCGTATTAGAAATCGGGGATTTTGAAACTCCAAATAAATAGTGATTAGGGATTTAAAATCCCATATCAGATTGAGGAATTTCAAATATGTAAACCCCAAATCCAGATCAGTTGGGGATTTCGGAACCCATCTTCCTCAGATTTAGGTATGGCAATCGTATCTTATAGGCCGCTTACCTCTGTCAATCGAGAACCGACAGCCATTATCGACCCTCGGATCAGCAGACGAAGATCATGGCTTGCCGTTCCCTATCTTCCCTGCTTCAGGAGCCATTAATGGCGTTTTCAGGACCCACCTTCATTGCCGGCAACCATAGAAACTGACGGAGAACAATACGGGATCGTGGAAGATGTTGGTGACCTATCTTCTCAGCTGTCTACTCATACAGCTGCAGTAGCCGGAGATTTCATCTCCCTCTCTTAAGCTGCTGCGTGCGGCAGATGGCCGAAGTTTTCTTTCCTATTTTCCCTATTGCGGCAGACGATAGGTCGTGAATCGACCTATATTGTATCAGATCAAAAGACCCGATTACAGCCTATTCGGATCCGGACCCGCTAACAATAAGTCTGATCGATTCTCCTTTACTGGGCCTGATGAATTGATGGGCCCAATCTGGGCCCACTCCCCTGTTTTTGGGCCTAGTCTCCTATAAGATTTATGAGCCCGATTTTAATTACCATTGATGGACTACACACGTATATGGTTGGCTTTGGCATTTACACTCTAACCATTGATTAATTGATCTAAACCATCCATGATGTATTCTGTAGGCAACTCATATAAAATATTCACTAGGTGGGGATCAAGGGTGTGTATACACCATGAGTGAATTAAACGGATTGTTGATTATTACCTAATTATGAGTGCCTTGAGGATGATATATAGATCATACCGATTAAATTCTGATGAAGACCCTATTATAGGCCCATCACCCATTCTTAAGAATTTGATATAGACCATTGGAATATATGGTATGAAACCTATCCATGTATCATTTTGAGGTTCATATATTTTTCAATGATCAATACCGACCATCTTGTGGGCTGCATCGGACTAATTAAGACATAATCCAAAGAGAGGCAGGATTATAATAGCAATCCTAAAGTCTATATTTGTAGTTTTGGATTCGATTGTGTTAGTCACCATAGTGACCTCAATCGATGAAAACTTTACAAGTACAAACTTATAACATTGGGATCAAGAGGATTGCATACAGTTGCGTTCACATTTTTCATGCATACAGTAACGAAAACACAGACGATTACCGTTTGGCAGAGATGTAAACGGGTGAAGTAAATGGTGTTGGTAATGTAAAGCTGAAAGACTCATATCACCCATAGGTGTTGAGTATCTCAGATTTACATGACTTACATCACTTAGCTTCATGTTCAGGAGGATCACTAACATGTTGTCATTGCCACCCACAGGAGGAATGATAATGATGTAATAGATTCTCACCAGGATGAGATGGTTGGGCCCATCGTCATCTTGGATGATTCAGTTGATGCCTCCCTTAGCAACTGAATTGATTCATTTAGCCTGATATTTTGTTTACATTCACGAAATTACTTTGTGAAATCATCAACTAATGTGAGTATATATGTATCTCTTCTATTTCAGTCTCAATTTCAACTAATACGCATCAAGTCCCTACCCTTAATGGATCTAATTACGCTCAATGGAAGAACGCCATTGAAGTTGTACTGGGTTGTCTTCAATTAGATCTTGCCCTGATAACACTAGAACTGCCAGAACCATCTGATGATGCCACTGAAGCTGAATATAATCGATGAGTTGCATGGTTTAGATCAAATGATACATGCCTGAAAATAATTAAGTATTCGATTTCTGAATCCATGAAGGGCGTCATGCCTGATACAAAAATGCCAAAACTTTTCTGACTGAAATGGGAAAACGATTCAAGAAATCTGTTAAGTCTGAGGTGGGCATTCTTCTGAATAAATTGACTCGCTCGTCCTACGATGGAAAAGGCAACATCCGTGAATACATTGTAGAGCAGATCAAGGTTGTTTCTAAGATCCATGCTCTAAGGCTTGTACTCACTGATGATCAACTGGTTCATTTGATCATGAATAACCTACCTCCCCAATTCGGCACGTTCCTGGTGAACTATAACACTCTGAAGGACATGTGAACATTGGATGAACTTATCACTCAGTGTGTCCAAGAAGAAGATAGGATCAGGCAGGTAGTTAAAGTTCAAAATGTTAATATGGTGACCTCAGGTCATGGGCATAGGCAAGGGAATAAAGGTAAGAAGAAGAGGAAACAAGGTTCTAATAATGGATTCTCTGGTCCTCCATCTGGAAACCATGAGAATCAATCTGAAAATGGATCTAAACGCAAACGGGTTAAAAGTAAACCGTGCTTCTTTTGCAATAAGGCGGGTCATTTTAAGAAAGACTGCAAAGGCTTTAAGAATTAGCTCATAAAGAAAGGTAATCATTCTGTTCTTGTTTGTTTTGAATCTTACCTAACTGATGTGTCAGTAGATTCCTAGTGGATAGATTCAGGAACTACTATTCACATATGCACTTCTATGCAGGAATTACTACAGGTCAGGCCACCAACTGATGCGGAGCGCTCAGTATATGTAGGCAATGGTGTCAAGGTAGACGTGGAGGCAATAGGAGTCTACAGGCTTAAGTTAAAGTCTGGTCATCTTTTAAATTTAGTAGATACATTCTATATATCATCTATAAGGTGCAATTTAGTTTCAATTTCCTGTTTGGATAAGTTAGGATATTCATTCCACTTTGGAAATAAAAGTTTTGGTATTTACTTTAACTCGATTAAAGTTGGAACTGGCTCTATAGTAAACAACTTATACCAGTTAGACTTGATTGCCTCTCACGTCTATAATATTAATACCTTGCATGGAAATAAAGTGGGATCCAAGCGAAGACTAGATTATGAGAATTCCTCCATGTTGTGGCACATGCGGATATGTCATATATCTCGTGAGAGATTAGACAGACTTGTGCGAGAAGAAATTTTGTATTCTCTAGACTTCTCTAACTATAAAGTCTGCATTGATTGCATAAAAGAGAAACAGACTAGAACGAGAAAGAAAGGTGCAACCAGGAGTGTAGGTCTATTAGAGGTTATACATACAGATATCGGTGGACCATTCCCTACATCCTCATGGAGTGACCACAAATATTTTATTATCTTTATAGATGACTATTCTCGCTTCGGGTACCTATACCTTATCAGTGAGAAATCAGATGCCCTGGATGCTTCTAAAATCTATAAGGCTGAATTTGAAAATCAACTCGATAAGATAATTAAAGTTGTTAGATCTGACCGTGGTGGTGAATACTATGGCAGATATGACGAATCAGGACGCAATCCAGAGCCATTCGCTAGATACCTGCAGGATTGTAGCATTGTCGCTCAATACACTATGCCTGGCACTCCAGAGCAGAATGGAGTGGCTGAGAGACGCAATCGCACCCTTATGGATATGGTGCGAAGCATGGTCTACAATTCGACATTGCCAGAATCTCTGTGGGGTGATGCGATCAAAACCGCAGTTCATATACTAAATAGAGTCCCCAGCAAAGCAGTTAACAAAACTCCTTTTGAGTTGTGGAATGGGAGAAAATCAAGTCTCCGATATCTACATATTTGGGGTTGTCCTGCTGAGGCCAAAGTTTATAACCCGCATGAAAAGAAGCTTGATCCTATAACCGTAAGTTATTTCTTCATTAGATATCCAGAAAGATCAAAAGGCTATCGATTCTACTGTCCTTCCCACTCTATTAGGATTGTTGAGACTGAGAATGCCAGATTCATTGAGGACACTGAAAATAGTGGGAGCACGAATATAAGAAACTTTGTATTTGAGGAACAAAGAACTATAACTCCAGTCATAGTCAATCCAGACCACGTGGACATTAATGGTACAGTCGATTCTGCAGTCACTATAGAACACCACGTAGAACCTCAAATACAAATCATTGATGAGGAAAATCAAAATCAGACCCAGCAAGCTGAATCATTAAGAAGATCTGAAAGAGAGAGAAGGCCTGTAAATCGAGACGATTACATCGTATACTTACAGGAGCACAACTTTGATATAGGGATGGAAAAGGATCCTGAATCATTTACACAAGTCAAACAAAGTGCTGATCCTTCTCGTTGGTTTTATGCCATGAAAGATTAGTTGAAATCTATGCAGGACAATAAAGTATGGGATCTTGTAGAATTACCTACTGGAATAAGGCCGATTGGTTGCAAATGGATATTTAAAACCAAAATGGACTCCAGAGGTAATGTCGAAAGGTATAAAGCCCGACTTGTTACCAAGAGTTTTAACCAACGTGAGGGCATTGACTTTAAGGAAACTTTCTCTCCAATATCTAAGAAAGACTCATTCAGGATCATAATGGCTCTTGTAGCTCATATGGATTTAGAGTTATATCAGATAGATGTAAAGATTGCATTTCTTAATGGAGATCTAAATGAGAATGTATACATGTTGCAGCCCGAAGGTTTTGTAGCTACTAGCTCAGAACATTTGGTTTGCAAACTTAATAAGTCCATTTATGGGTTGAAACAGGCATCGCAACAGTGGTACCTTAAGTTTCATGAAGTAATTTCCTCATATGGCTTTGTAGAAAACACTGCAGATGAATGCATCTACATTAAAACCAGTGGGAGTAAGTTCGTTATAATGATTTTATATGTTGATGACATTCTGTTGGCTAGCAGTGATACCAGGATGTTGAACGACACCAAGAAATTCTTATCTCATAAGTTTGAAATGAAAGACCTTGGTGAAGCTTCTTACGTCATCGGCATTGAGATTCGCCGTGACAGAACACTTGGACTGCTCAGCCTGTCACAGAGGGCCTACATTAGTAGGGTACTTGAAAGGTATGACATGTAAAATTGTGCTCTAGGAAAGTCGCTCATTGTAAAGGGCAACAAATTTGGTTTATTTCAGTGTCCAAAAAATGATTTAGAAAAGAATCGAATGAAAGAATTTCCGTACGCATCAGTAGTAGGGAGCATCATGTATGCTCAAGTCTGTACGCGACCAGACATTGTCTTTGTCATTGGAATGTTGGGTAGGTATCTATCTAATCCAGGAATGCAACATTGGATAGTTGCAAAGAAAGTGTTACGGTATCTTCAAAGAACAAAAGACTTCGGACTCACATACAGAAGATCTGATCAGTTGGAGTTGATCGGATATTCAGACGCAGACTTCGCAGGCTGCGTTGACACCAAGAAGTCTACTTCAGGATACATCTTCATGATGGTGGGAGGAGCTGTGTCGTGGAAAAGCATAAAACAATCTACCACAGCCTCATCCACTATGGAAGCTGAATTTATTGCCTGCCATGAGGCATCTAATCAGGCACTATGGTTACAGAGTTTCTTCTCAAGTTTGCAGGTACTGGAGCATATCCCAAAACCATTGAGAATATTTTGCGATAATTCGGCTGCTATTTCTTTCTCTAGTAACAACAAGCATTCGTCAAGGTCGAGGCATATCGACATCAAGTACCTTGTTGTAAAAGAAAGGGTTCAGAATCATCAAGTGTCCGTAGAATTCATCGGCATTAAGCAGATGATTGCAGATCCGCTCACTAAAGGGCTCCCTATCACGCCATTTCAGGAGCATGTAACATCCATGGGACTCATTGATCCCACAGGCATTTTCAGTTAGTGGGAGTTGAGCGTATTTTAATTTTCACAGACACTTAGAGATCTCGTTTTATACAATTTGTTTGGATGATTTTGATATAAAGATTTATTTCTGCTTCTCTATATATATGCGCAAAATTTTGAGTAAGTAGAACTACAGACGTGTCTCGTTAGAGACATGTAAAAGCTTCAGGACCTCTTAAGGATAGGCACATATCATCACACTAAAATGTGTAATCTTTATACCACATTTCCTAGTTCATGATCTATGTCGTTAAGATTGGAAGTACTTGTGATCGCACTTAGTCTCACTTCGCCTAAATTAAATGTTGTGATGACTACCGCGTTTCGATACTGACAGTCATGATGAACCAGATTTAATAACATTACTCATATTGTCCAACTATTTCATTGGTTAACCATTCAGATGTTTTCTTAATAACAAAACTTGTTTTCAAAATTTTATGACAATCATTGACGTTGCTCAATGAGACCCAAGTGGGAGAATGTAAGAACTCTATATAGTGGGCCTTACTGATCAACGATCTGGATTGTATTTTAGTTGGACTGTTTGATTGAGTTAATCAGTGGGCCCCACTTTAGGTGATACGTTGCGCGATAGATTGCACAGCGCCGCGTATTTGGGGTGGAATGTTATAGCCTTACGCAAGGCAATTTGAGTCGAACTAGGACACAGTAATGTGGAGCGTGGGAGAGAGAGTTTTGATGGGTTTCAAATTCCCTCTCCACAGTCTCTATAAAAGAGAGCTGGGTCCCCGATCCTACACCACGTAGAAATTCGAGTCCCATCTACTGATTTGCAGAAAGGGTGTGAAGGAGAGGAAGATCCTAGCTTTATCTTCTCTGGTATTCTATATAGAAGATCTGGTATTCTATTCTCAGCAATGGCGTCTCAGTTAGGTAAGTCATCCGCCCCCTTGATCACCATGTCCTGTGCACAGCCGATCTCTGGAACTTCCGCATCCAGATAAAATAACATGGCTCACATCCAATCTATCCGTAAGGTGTGTCCAAGTTTACGTGTCTTAAAAACCATGTCAATATAAAACACAGTGGGTCACACTGCAAGGAATAATTGAGATGGGGATGTCCACCTTTTTATTCTAAAACTTGGGTTTAATATAAAACATTGAGGACCCACGACCTGAAGCACGAATCTTTTTTTTTTTTTTTTTTTGCCAAAATTCGAATACTCACATAAGTTTTAAATATTGGTCATTATCTTATTTAAGATTGTGAGTGAGCCAATGCATATTATATATGAAATCTTCATTGTTAGCCACCCCCACTAGGGGAATTGATACCAAGACCTCATTGTTGAAATGAGTTATCTTTCCCTCCGTCTACGACGTGAGATATGGATCAACGTGTTAGAAGATGCAACTCACTAGATTGTCTAGACAATGTAAAAACAGGCGATTCCAAAACTCACGTGGGAGTATCTCATGACTTTAGAGGCTTTAGTCATGATTTTACATGGTGTGGCCGGCATGATTTTAAAAGCTTTAGGCATGATTTTGCATGGTGTGGCCCACCAGAGTTTTTCGAGTCAGCCATGTTTTTGGGGTCCTAGGAGAAATGAGGGAGCTGACAAGATGGAAGATTGGATGTGAGGCACATGTGCCCCCACGTAACCTTTTGTGGAATAAGCTTATTCAACGAAAGTGACAGAGGAACTGCCCTTTGGCGACGATATTGAAGAGGCATGTGATGGGTGATTAGTAATTAATGGGTCCCACCAAGTTGAAAAAATGGGATAAGAGAATATTTGGTTTTTTATTTTTTTTGTTCTTATTTTTGAATTTGTTAATTTGGAGATAGTGAAGGGAGGTGGAATTGGAATGGACAGGTGACTTACCCAAATATGATTGAGTGGTTCGAGAGCATGGGAATTGAAATGGAAAGGTCAGACATGTCATTTTCGGTGAGCTTGGGAATGGGCCAGGGCTGCGAGTGGGGTAGCCGAAATGGTTTCTCCAGCTTGTTTGCTCAGAAGACCAATGCCTTTAATCCCTTCTTCTGGCAAATGATCCGTGAAATTCTCAAATTCAAGACCCACGTGATCGAGTAAGCTCTCTCTCTCTCTCTCTCTCTCTCTCTCTCTCTCTCTCTCTCTCTCTCCATAGATCAGACGATACTAGCCATCTGATCACTGTCCTTTGAAGTGATGGTCAAACCGCGATAGGAAGTAGATTAACCATTTGATTATAATCAATTAATTACACTCTATAACATTAACTGTATTGTGAACCAAAAGTACGGTTATTTATCTCACCATCGGGTTGGTGGACATAATGTGACGGATGGGAGGACAATCCGAACCGTGCATCTGATGAGAGATGCGATGGCTGGGAGACATTTTTAAAATATTATATCATTTGGACACTCTAGTAGTCCCACCATCGACTGTTCGAAAGAAGAGTGGCCAAGTATCCTTATCATCCAGTGGCTCGGATTGTCACGTCATTATCGTGCAGTAGGCCATCAACGGTCTGATTCACTAATGGACGGTTGGATTATCAAACTATCCAGCCATGTGGTGATTTATAGATAAGCCTAGTGCAGAGGATGAAGCGGAACGCAGCCAAAACATCTTCTCTTTGTTTGTCTGCCTCTTCTTTTAAGGTATGGTGCACCGTGATGCACGTCAGCTCCACTGCAATAGACTGTATAGATTTCTTGGGAACCTTATCACCGTCTGACTAATGGGTCTACTCGCGAGAGTAGGATTTGTAAGCCTACTATCCCTTGGTCCTCCACGTACAAAATGTGGCAGATGTCTGTGAGATTTTGGACCGTTCATCACGTGTGGGCCACCATCCATGCGCTGTGGCTGGCGGTAGCGGATTAAGTGTTACCCGGGTAATAGTTAGTGAGTGTTTCCCTGACCGTGTGCCCACTTTGATGTATGTGTTATATATCCAGGCCGTCCATCAGTTTTTTAAGCCTATTTTAATACATGGTTCCCAAAAATGAGGTAGGTTGAAATCTCAATTGGATCACACAGTAAAGATTGAATGCCCACCATGAAAAACTTATTACAGGCCACAAAATTTTTGGATGAAACCGATATTTGTATTTTCCCTACATCCAGGTCAGTGTGACCTTATCAAAAGGTTGGATGGAAAATAAACATTTCGGTGGGCCTAGGAAGTTTTTAACGGTGGGCGTTCAATGGCCACTGTTTCCTGTGGTGTGGTCCATGAGAAACTTCAATCTTCTCCATTTTTGGTACCGTGCACTAAACTGATCTGGAAAATCCGATGGATGGTGTGGATATACAGTACAACACCCACCAACGTGTTACCCGGGTAACACCTAATCCACTTCCGTGGCTGGCATGGTCAAAATAAAAAATAAAAAATAAAATAACATAAGAAAGTGTGATCAAATCCTTTTAACTGTCCATCTTTCTTCATACGAAAGTCCCCACCTAAATGCTGGACCTTTCTGGAATGTGTTCCGTGGCACATATATGATGGGACGAGCAGATGATTCTCACACATGTGATATCATCAGCACGTGTCGAGAGTGTAGCCATCTCATTGTTCTTGTAAACGTGAACTGATGCAATTAGCCTGTGCTGAAGGCCGCCTGTCACAAGAATCTCTCTGATCCACTTATTAGGTGGGCCACATCCTGTACATTCAATCACATCAACAGGAGTTTGAATGACTGCAGTCTTGACATGGAACCAATTCATTTCGTTTATGGATTTTTCTAATGTGAATTGATATCTTCTACCACACTACTGATTCATTTGCTTACACCCATTTTCAATTCCAGGAATTGAATATAATACGAATATTTCAATTCACCTTCAACACACCAATTTATTTATTTATTAAAAAAAAAAAAAAAAAAATCATGACCAAATCGAGTGGTTGTAACAAATGCTCAGTGAGAATCTACTTGGCCTGGGATCTTTATTTTGCCAAAATCAGATTTCACATACAGTATTTCAATGCATTCTTTGTTAGATTCTGATTTTATTTTTTATTTTTTTTACTATACGTTTCTAATGATAGATTTTGATCTGCTTATGGTAGGTACCTTGAAGAGCTTGAGAACAACCCAGACATTGATCGCAGCGAAACCTTGGGCAGTTTCCTCAAGTCGCGTGGTTATTCCAAATTATTTCAAGAAGCTTATTTGGTGAGCCTGCCACTGCGATCACGTACTTACACTTTCATTTACATGTTTGGTATGTTACAAGCATTGTTGTATTTTTACTTGTGATCTCAATGGTGGAACATTGCAGCTACCTGTTTGTGCTTCAATATGGTCCTGCCCTTCAGATGGAGTGTTGAACTTCTCAGCTTTTTCCGTGCTTTCGTTTTGCCGTAACCATCACCTTCTTCAGGTGCATCTCCTTGATGTTATATGTACATATGTGTGTGTATTTTACACATCCCATAAGCTTTTCAAGTCCTTTACATTCCATGTTTTTTCAATCCTGATTTTCATGCGACACTCGCGAGGCTCTACTCAAAAACTATTTGTAAGGAATGTGTTTGGTTTCTGACTAGAACCTTTGTTATCACTGCAGATCTTTGGTCGACCACAATGGCTAACGGTCAAATCGCGTTCCCATACTTACGTCAACAAGGTAATGCTTTTTCTTCCTTCTTCTTTTGAAATATGTTTATGTACTGTTTGGATGCACCAGTTGAACTGAATTGTAATTTGTTCCGTTCAAAATTGAGGAAATGAACAAAGTGGGAGTGGCGACATTTTTATTCAAAATTGAGGAAATGAACTGAGTGGAGCTAGCCCTGGTTTTGTTATTTGGACTTTACTGAATTGAATTTTTGAAGTTCATTCCAATCAAACATCCAAACACACCTTAAGTATATCACTTTTAAGTCATAAAAGGGATCAGTTTGATGATTATTTTTGAATAATCTGTAAAAATTCATGACGTTCAGGTCAGAGCAGAGCTGGAGAATAGATGCTGCCAGATAAGGACAGGCTGCAAGGTACAGTCTGTTTCAACGATTGATGGAGGTAAGCAGTTTTTTACTGGAGAGTATTGGACAGTAATTCAAAAGGCCTACTTTCATGCAATCTCATGATCAATCTGGGGTTTGCCTTATAGATGTTTGTCTAAAAGAGTGAAAGTGCAAGACAAAGAAGCTATATAGTTCTTAATCTAATTACTTCAAAAAAGTAGAAACTTGTAGCTTGTTTTTCATTACAAGGAATCAAGGTCAATGTTGAAAACATAGGTGATTTTGGAAATTTAGGTACCATAAGCATAATAGAACAAACCGGATAATTTTCTCATCTCAAAATATTATAATCCATATGGCTTTTTCTTTATTGAAGCAATGTAGTGTCCAACTGGGCTTTCATGAATGATTAGAGACGATCCGGGAATGCTTGATCCAAAAGAAAATTTCGAAACACGGTGCAATTCAAACAGTTGCTAGAGGCTTCTCTCATCAATGGAACTTCAAACATGATTAACCACCTGACAAATGATGTCTACACCCACCCTTCTCGAAACACACACCTCTCTTTCTACTTAGGGTATTACATATATACATTTTGGTTCTGCTGTAAAATCAAAAGTAGAAAAAAGGGTTCCTTCATAAAAAGGCATAGGGTCCATTAATCGTTTTGAAAATATCTGATAAGAATATAAGCTCAACATTTTAAATACCAACGATTGTCTGAACCAATTCATATCTTTAATCATCCTATTTCCAAAGCTCGGTGGGTTCTGCTGCTAAAATAAGTATCATGTGGCAGGGTGCTATGTGCTAGATGTAAACGGTTCTCAAGAAACGTATGATGGATGTATACTGGCCGTTCATGCCCCAGATGCTTTGAGAATCTTAGGAGAACAAGCAACTCATGAGGAAAGAAAAATACTTGGTGCTTTTCAATATGTTTGCAGGTACCTTGTCCTTCCATTTTCCATGCATTTCCTATTTTTCTTCCTGGTACGATTCTTGAAGCTGGTGTCATTTATGAGAAATTGCCAACCAATAACCTTTAGGAACCACAAAAACAAATCAATTGTTGTCTATGAGACAGATAGGTTAAAGAAGGTAACGCATTCATATCATATCCATGTTTGATACTTCGATAATATGTGTAGAAACTGTACTCATTCTGTATCATTGTCAGGCCTGAGTACCATAAATTGTTTTATTGCGGAAAGGACTCGTCTTTGTTTGCCACTCAGATGCAATTAACTGCAATCTTTTAGTGCAAAGCATTAACAGTATGGCAAGGATAACATACTAAAAGGATTAAGAAATATGGTTGGGTGGACCTGAGATTTTGATTCTTGTTTTCGCATATTGAAGAAAGTGAGCTTAGTTTTTAAGTTACGGCGCATTGCGCGTATTTGGTTCTTTTGAGAAAGTGGTCAGCTACTCATAAATGAACTGGGTTGCTTTTTTGTGATTTATTTTATTTTGGCAATTTGGGGGCAATTTGGGGTTTTTAGGAAACAATGATGATAGTCATACTCAGATTAATATTAAAAAGTAACATACTAGTCTTTATATTTTCAATCAACTAAGTTGTCCTTCATTGGAATTTCTTGTCTTGGAACATTTGACTAACCAGTGTGATTCAATAGCATTTCTAGCCAGCAGCGTCCCGTGATGAATTAGTTTCACCCAAATCTCAATAGAGAATGGTTGTTTCACGATAATTGTAACCCAAATCCAGGGTTGCTGCATGATTTTTCTTTCTTTCCCAGTTTTCCCAAAGAAACCTTCAAACAGATATCAGCAGAGGCTCCTTTACAGTTAAAGAGAGGCTGCCATTGTCATTGATGGAGCTCTTTCCGAGGATTTCCTTTGTTTGATTCACTAAAACAAATACTAGCACTAGTCCTAATTTATTTCTGCAAATCAAATGATGGGTTGAACTAAGAACTTCCAGAAATTTATTTCCTTTGTGATGGTGTTTGAAGAGCCCTTCAAAGGATGTTTTCAATTGGAGGATGTGGATTCAGATCAAAGATATAATTCTCATACCATATGGGTTCATGAGTTTATTTAACTCCGCTTAATAAAAAATGTGTTACCAAAGCTAATGAAATGCATTTTATTGTTATTGTTTCTCATTAAAAAGTGCAATCAATCTATAGTGCTCTGTTGGCAGTGATATATTCCTTCACCGTGACAAAACCTTTATGCCCCAAAACCCATCAGCCTGGAGTGCGTGGAATTTTCTTGGAACCACCAGTGACAAAGTATGTCTAACATATTGGCTGAACGTACTACAGGTATGTAACATGTCCTTCATGCATTTTCTGACATTACTCTAGCATGAAATATCGTTGATTACCTCTCCTTCAAAAGCTTTCATATAAATGTCTTTGTAAGAACAAAAGGAATGTGAGCTATGCTTATTCGTAATCACCCGAATGATTTCCATGTGACAGTATTCAAAAGCATATACCTGTTTCCATGAGTCAAGTACTATAATTATTGCATGGCCTGTATGAAATTGCAGAATCTTGGTGATAGTGGTCTTCCTTTCCTTGTTACTCTCAATCCACCTCATACGCCACAGTATAATTTGCTTAAATGGTCAACAAGCCATCCTTTTCCATCAGTTGCTGCCTCAAAAGCTATACATGAGCTTGATAGAATTCAAGGGAAGAGAGGAATATGGTTTTGTGGAGCATATCAAGGTGAGCTAGTTTCCTTTCTTTCTTTCTGATAATCAAATCGGCAGGTACATGGATGGAGTGGTTGTTCATTTTCTGCCTTCTATTAAAAAGTGATGGAGTTTTCAATCACCTGTGTTGACTGTTGAATCATGTATGCACTCATCAGATTTTGTCATTCATAATTTCCAGAAAATTGGCACATTTGAAGTTGTATCTTAAGTGCAACAGTTGGGTTTTTCATGTATAAGCTTTTCTATTTTACAAGCCTTTTTCATCTTTGAATCACTGGATGCAGTCTATGGAATTCTCTTGCTATAGTCATGAAAGAAAATAGATGGATGCAGTCTTATGCAATTTATCTTTTCTTTCTTGTTGCACAAGTACTTGCTTCCTTCTTTATGATCATCTTTTGCATTGCCTATTAATGAGTAGGCTGCTTCCTTTGCAGGGTTTGGCTTCCACGAGGACGGACTGAAGGTAATTGATTGCTTTCATATTACCATTAGGCATAAGTAATTCAGAAAAAACCAAATATTCCTACGAAATCAAAGAGAGGTTTCTGATGTAGAGATAATTATGATGCCCGATTAAAAGAAACAGCTTTTTTTTTTTTGGGGGGGGGGGGGGGGTTCGGACGAACAACATTACAGGCCAGACTCACTTTCCCGCTACCTAAGCAATTGATTGGATTGGTCTCATCATGGGATGGGCCATGGCCAAATTTCTCCCTGGTCAGATGATCATGTCCATCTGATGAAAATGGAGAATTACAACCAATGGTCCATTTTTTAAAAATGGGAGCCCAATTGGACAGTTGGGGTTAAGAAATGGGGAAGATTTTTTGGGGCACCTTTCATCCACCATGGCCCATCATATGAACAATTCGGGTCACCAAAAGGTGGCCCCGGCATATATGGTTTATTAGGCTGGCAAATACTTGATTGAACACTGTATATTCCGTCTTCTTTATAACATTTATCTCAATTCTCGGATTCATTCCAAATTATCTATCCTGCCAACATCACCAGATATATAGCTTTTGGTAGACTGTGGACACCTCATGCTCGTTTTTCATTAAGCAGTAATTTTCATCAAATTGAGGAATCAAATAGGCTACTGCTCATGAATACTGGGTTTCTCTTTCAGGCTGGCAGGGTTGCCGCACATGGTGTGCTTGGAAAGAGCTGTGTTCTTCTGAGAAACAGAAAACATATGGTACCTTCTCTAGTGGAAACCGGAGCACGCCTTATTGTTACTAGATTCCTTGAACGATATATCTCCGTAGGCTGTTTAACGTAAGTTTTCATCCTCAAAGCAGAAAGCCACTCATTTAATATTTCAGAAAATAGTGAAAGAGGGACATCTGAATTGGTGTTTGGTAATTAGTGTTATTAGTAACAACTTTTCAGTACCGCCATCCACTGAATTTGATTATTTCTTACATGTTATATGATGAAATTGAGTGATGTTGCTTCAGCATATATAGTCTTCAAGACTTTGAATTCTCCGACAACTTGTGTCACATTTACATCCTATGTTTCAGAATCCAATGAGAAAGGTGAAAGAAAGAACAACAAGAACCAGAGATTTGTGTATCTTTACAACATTCCATTCATGTCAATGATTTTAACTTGCTACAAAGACTAAGAGCCTATTTAATTTTAGTTAATTGTAATTATATATCAGTTTAATGGAAGCTTGATGTAGAATCTTTCTGACAATAACCATTTCCACGTCTGTATCCTGGACTTGAGAAATATGGAGTCAAATCGTTTCTCATGTATCTTTCCATTGTTCATTATAATCTTTCTGCTCGCAGTATTAGATTGTTCTAACATACTATTTCACTCTTGTTTTTATTTCAGGCCATCCATACTAAAATTGACTCATAGTGTACAATACATATTTTCATTTTGAATATTTCTTGATGTCCACAGATTGTTGGAAGAAGGAGGCACGATTTATGTTTTTGAAGGAGCCACCAACAAGAAAAGTAGCCCGAAATCTATCATGAGAGTTCATCATCCCTTGTTCTACTGGAAGGTAGTTTTCCATTTATATCGAGCAACAGTTCATACTGACCACGTGTCACTTGATAATATTCAACTGAACATAAATGCCGACTAAAATCACATTTCCATGCCTTTTGAGAATGCGGCGCACATGCTGAGTTGCATTTAACTTGTTTAACAGGTTGCTACACAGGCTGATTTAGGCCTTGCAGATGCATATATCAATGGTGATATTTCTTTTGCCGATGAAGTAGAAGGTCTTTTAAACTTGTTCATGGTAAGATAATCATGTTTGATGCCGATATTTGGCATCTCAAAACATTAATCAAATTAATTTACCTATCTTGCTTGGTATTCTTTAATTTTATTTTTTGCAGATTTTTATTGCCAACAGGGATACAAGTGCTACAAAGCACTCTAATAAAAGGTATTTTATTAATAACACTCAGCTGCAAAACAAGACAATAATTCGATATCTCCTATGTAGATGTCTCATGTTTCATTGCCTAAAGATTCAGCAAATTGCATCTCCAGGGGTTGGTGGACACCACTGTTCCTCACAGCTGGAGTAGCATCTGCAAAATATTTCTATCAGCACATCTCAAGGCAAAATACTCTCACGCAAGCTCGTCGAAACATCTCTCGTCATTATGATCTGGTCTGCTCAATCCATCAGTATTGAATTTACTATTCCATTGTAGGACTTTTGTGACCGGTCTTTGTAATCCATCGTGTATCTCCCTTTCGACTTTCGACAGAGGAAGATTCACGGCTTTAACTTCAAATTTACTATCCGATAAGGCTATATTCATTTTTGTACAAGATGGCCATCTGCTAAGTAGAACTTCGATTAACTAGAGAAACTTATATAGTGTCGTGCATCCATGGCTGTCAGTGTATGCCTTGTGCACAGATCTTCACTCACACTGTCGTTGTAGAATAGTTTAAAGAAAATCCAAAATAAATTCAATGAAATCATATTTATTGCTATTTTTTTAATATTTCTCCCAAAATTTTCCCAAATAGCAATCAATTGCTTTGTCAATTTTTTCCTGAATCTGACTTTGTAAATTTGATTTCATCTTACTGAAAATGGAACAGAATCGTCAGTACAAGTTATGTCAATGACCTTTACTTTTCCTGTTCTCTGTAATTGTGGGGATTATAGAACTGTTAGAAATTTTGATGTTGAGAGAAAACAATGTCCTTCTTAGTTACTCATGCTGCCTCCCCGAAAATTTTCTTCCTGTGAAATCACCAAGGTATATAACACCCGTAAGCCTTGTCCGTTTCTCCTGAGTTAGATGATACCAATTCACTTTCGTCCAGTTCGAAATAAAATCCTGATCTTTTAAGAGCTCTCCACACACACCGCTCTGATTCAGCTTGTGTCATTATTATGAAATGATAATACACTGGGCGATCTTGCATTGAATCTGGACTAGTCGAGAGATTCAGCCCCACTGTTCATTTTTCATCTGTGTTTAACTCAATCATTTATATTAAATGAACTAGCATGATATGATTGTTATTTTTGTATGGTGTTTTGTATTTTTGTATAGCCATTCTTTTGTTTCTCAACAATATTTTTGTCACATTCTCATACAAGTGCCAAGAACTAAGTGGCATAGCTGTTTGGACCATTACTTTTTATCTCAGCCAATCATTTTGTATTGGATTCTCGCCATAGGTGTAGGATACAAGTCCCATTAGTGCATTCTTTGACATTGCCTAAGTTGATTCATTCCAGTGATTCATGGTTTGCTCATATACTACAATTTGAGCATTGTATCATGGGTCTTTCATTTAGGCCATGTTTAGATAAGTGGAATCCAAGGCAAGAGAAGGGAAAAATAAATAAATAATTATCTGATGATGATTTCCATGAGAACCATTGAAACATGGATTCCAGCTTTGAGTTCTTGTTTGTGTAGCAAGAAATCCCATATTCCTCTCACAAAATTCATCTAGTTTTTGTGCTAAGAATCCAAATAATGGAAGTGTAATGATTTCTTGGTAGAATCCCACCCTTTTCTTTGCTATTCAAACAACATGAATAGTCACTTCAAAGGAACCATTTCCACTGTTTGGCATGGAAACCATGGTTTCCAATCATAGCCTTACTCATTCTCTTCATGTTCATCATGATGTTATTGTACTTTGTATTATAACAAAATATAATTTAACAGTCTGTCCTTAACTTTCATGCTTCTAGAGTAACAACCTCTTTGCGCTGTTCTTGGATGAAACAATGACCTATTCATGCGCTATATTTAAGGTGTGTATCACTTCCTTACGAAACCATCTTTACTCAATTCAATCCTTTATTTCTAGTATGTGATAGGTGCAGTTTATAGGATTCTAACTTCCATGTTTGAACCATCTGAAAGAGCGAGGATGAAGATTTAAAGGTCGCACAGCTACGGAAAACCTCTCTCCTGATTGAAAAGGTGAGGCCCTTATCACCAACTATTCTATTTAAATAGTATTTGGATGGGTTTCCATCTATTACTTTCTTATCTGACTTTGTCTGTACTTTTCAAAATGATCCAGGCCAGAATCAATGCCAGGCATGAAATTCTTGAGATTGGTTGTGGTTGGGGAAGCCTAGCTATAGAGGTTGTCAAGAGAACTGGTTGTAAATACACAGGCATCACATTGTCTGAGGAGCAGCTGAAATATGCAGAAAGGAAAGTGAAAGTAGCTGGCCTCCAGGTAGTTTATTTTATTCAAAATTCTATTTACAAAATCGTGATCTCAGTGAAAATGGATACTAACCAAATCTCAAAGATTGATTATTCCCTTTATTTTTGTTTTTTTAGTTGTATTTAAGTTGAATCTAGAGATGAAGAATACTCTTGGATACTGTTTTCTTGAAAATCAATCTTCCAGGACTGCCAAATATTCGAAAGTTGGCTTTATAAGACATGTTTCGTTGACATTCTAATTTTAATTAATTGTGTTTTCAGGACAGGATAAAATTCCTTCTATGTGACTATCGCCAACTGCCAAGCTCTCAGAAATATGACAGGATTATATCATGGTGATTTCCCGGCAACTGCTGAAACTCCATCAGCTTTTAACAGACAATTAAATTGCATTCCCCATCTGATGAACCTTTTTTTTGCAGTGAGATGATCGAAGCAGTTGGCCATGAATACATGGAAGAGTTCTTCGGTTGTTGCGAATCCGTTTTGGCTGAAGATGGTTTGTTTGTCCTACAGGTTACATATTGCCTATTATAATTTTTCTTAATTATGGTTTGATTTGAATTATCTGATCAGTTAAAAATCATCAATCAATCATAAATGTCTTAAAACAGCCAATCTAACCCTATTAGCTGAATGGTTCCCAACATTAACATGTCCTATCTCAAGTTCAAGCCAGTCCACTCATTGGGTAGGCCACACATATGCTGAATATAGACCACTACTCATATATTATCTAACCGTCAATCTTTCTCATGCAAGCGTGACCCACCTGATGAGTGGGCCATCCCGATTTCTTGGCCTGGTCATGTTGACCTGATGACTGAAACAACCTCATGTTTGGGCTACACATACACAGTCAAATTTATTTGTGTTTTTCATGTTTTTAATGACTGGCTATGGTTGATTGTGCAGTTCACATCAATACCAGATGAACGATATGATGAGTACAGGAGGAGCTCCGATTTTATAAAGGAATATATATTCCCCGGTGGATGCCTTCCATCTTTGAGTAGATTAACATCAGCCATGGCAGCTTCTTCCAGACTCTGGTTAGCAATAATCCTACAATTAAAATTTTTCATTTTTCTTTTACTTCTCTTTCTTGGTCTTTTTCGAAATTTACCAACATTAAATTGGAAAATGCAGTGTGGAACATGTTGAAAACATAGGCATTCACTACTACCAAACTTTGATATACTGGAGGAATAGGTTCATGGCGAATAGGAGGTAAGAATTAGAATTTCCAACATGGTTAGCTTATTTTAGAATTATAGATAACTAATTTGTATGATATTACAGTGGAAATCATTTTTCTTGGATGCGGTGATGATGTGCTCATTGATCTGGACTTTCCACTTGCTGAAAGTATAATGAGAGGGCAATCATGTCTGATCAATGGATTGCAGAATGGCCATTTGGGATAGTTTTCTTTTGTGTTTTTTTATTTTTTTCTTGAATCGTGACATTTTGGGTAGGTAATGATTTAAAAAATGTTCAATGATCAAACTAGTCAGCCCATCCGGTAGGACCCATCAATGGACTGTTCATGCATCTCAAGAAACATTTAATCTGATGTTCATAGTGTCTTGGAAGATGGATTGTCATCACAAACAAGTTCATTGTTCAGATGAGAATGATCCAGTTGATGTTACTTCGGAATGGTGGTCCTTTGGAAAATAAATAAATGTTTTGGACCCTCCATATTTCCAGTAGAACTCATTTGCAACATGATAGAGATTAAACTAGCTGTATAGGATATATTCGACATATTCCACTTAAAGAGAAGAATACAATTTCATGATTAGATCTCCATCAAATGCTAATACCTTTTCATTTCAATAGTCATTAGTTCTGACATGGTAGCACCTCTCCTTGTCATTCAGTAAAATTCTTTCACTAGGATTTGATGAGAAGTTCATCCGCACATGGGAGTATTATTTCGTGTATTGTGTGGCTGGTTTCAAGACACGCACACTTGGAAATTATCAGGTATTATCTGGATAAGTTTCAGTTGCATATCTTTTTTCCATGGTTAGAATCTATCCTAGATGACATGTTTTTCTTTTTGTTCTTAAAGAGAGTAAATTTATAGACATTTCTATGAATTTGAAGTAGATAAATTGACTAATAAAACTCATGTCTCTATAATCAATTTGATTCCCCGATCCAATTGGGGGCAAACACCTACGAAAAGATCGCTTGGATTTACGAAAGAGTCACTTGGATTTATCCATGGTTTGTTCCCTATCTCTAAAATCATATTTCTTCATTCATTTCGGATCCGACCGAAATAGGACTTGATGATGAAAAAGAATTCCATCTTTGATCAAGTGAACTGCAATTACAGTATTTTAAGTACTAGAACAGCAATTATTCAGATTGGTATAGCCGATGGCTAAGTGGGAGCTCTAGATTAATTGAACATGACATGGTTTCAAGAGCATGAAGATAGAATAATCATATTTAAAAAGAAAAGAAAAAAAAAGAAGAAGAAGAAGAAGAAGAAGAAGAAGATGGTGATGAAGAAGACGAAAATAACATAAAAATTGTATCCCTTACCTAAAACTTTGTTAATAGCCCATTTTGCTGAAGGTGTGAAAACGCAAGATTTCCACCTTCCACCAGAATTTTTAGAATATTTTTACTTCTCTCCTATCTAAAAGTAAAAAACATTGAAGAAGCATTTAAATACACTGAATCCAGCATCAACAATGCCAGCTGGTTGGTCACCCACCACAGTATTTACCGTGACCAAACACATCCTTAGGTGAATATCTACCATACAATGACTAAAAATATCTTACATGGGTTTCCATGTGATCAAGCAAAATGTGTATAATAGGCTCTCTTTCTCACACATGGCTTCTTATCATATGCAGATCATATTCTCTCGTCCAGGAAACCTTGATGCGTTCAACGATCCATATAAAGGTTTACCATTGGCATATTGATTCCTCCTCTCTTGCTCAAGTCATAATACTTTGCTTTTTTCATCCCATTGAAATTTCAAGGATCTGAATTTTGCTAGATCTGTTAGCATTGGTTTCTCTGTTCTTGATACCTTGGGAAGCAAACAAAATAAGACCATGTTTTGGATTAATGAATGTATGTTCTTGTTTGAGGATATTGAACAGAATCATCCTAAGCTACATTGCAATGGCTATTCATTTTTCTCGACACTCCTTAACAACCTGACCAATAAGCAAAACGCCTCAGGACTGATGGAACATGTCAAGCTAGGCCCTTACACCATGAGGGATGATAACATAACACCAAGCTCTGCAGTGGCCCGCTCTGTGGCAGCATGTACTCTGGCCTTTGACCATGTACCCTTCCCACATTGTTGTAGCTCTCACTCTGGCTTATGTCCGAAGTAGCCCACATACCTTTTGGTTGCTTTCACTCTAGTCCAAGTTGCCCTTTTCATAGGTCTCCCCATCCGCAACTCGAACACAAGAAGTAATGCTTGCTCTTTGGTCCAAGTTGTCCTTTTCATAGGTTGTCCCCTCCATGACTCGGACATGAGACGGTGCTCACTCTGACAACTTAAAACTAATAGGCCAAAAACCCCATGGAATGCATCAAAGCCCTTAAACCATTGCAGATCATAGAACTATGATACCTTTCTGTAACTTAAAGAACTGAATTTATTTTCTGGTTTTAAGTAGATGATCGCTTCACGTATGCAGCATGTAACTGCAAAAATGACTGCTTCCTGATATGGGGATGTTTTGAAACTGCATTAATTGGTGATTAGGGGCAATATCCATTCCCATGCTGCATTAAATCTCAGCATTGGGCTAACAAGTTGCCCCCAGGTGTGGCCTGCATCGTTAGATTATGTCAGCTGTGCTTGAGCTTATGTATGGCTTACTCATTATTTAGCCTGCTGATTGCAACCCTCACTCCTTTACCATTTGATAAAACTTACTTTCAGCAGGGAAGTGGTGGGGAAAAAAAAATCTCAACCCCTCATCTAGTGGCACTTACAATGAACGTTCAAGAATGCTCGATTAATGCCATCCAACTGATGGCTTTGAAACAGAAAGTTGGAAATCGAAAGGAATAGTTGGCTGATTTGGCATTTTAGATGTGAAGAAAGGAAAATGAGGTCCAGGGTCATCCCATTGGTGAAACTTACCAGACGTGCTACAAATTCAATAGGCATGCAGACTCGAATCATTGCATGACATTGAAGCCATTGGGTAGATGGTCCCAATAACCACATGCAGGCATTTCGCTGGAGTACTTAATCATGTTTCCCCATGATTGTGTTTAACTTCTTAATACAAACATTTTTGAATTTTGAGGCCTTGTTTGGTAGACGCATTTTAGTTCACAGTAGTTTAAGAGTATTAGAGATAATTGATACATAAATGGGTTCCTGTTAACTGTAATTAAGGATTTAAGATCAACGTCTCTAACTTAATCACCGTTTACTAAAATGAGATGAATTCACTTTTATGCTTCTACCAAACAGGGCAGAGTAATGTATTCTCAGAAAGTATCAAATCTGGAGCAGATTTAAGGCAGCACTCCCATTGCAGGAGTGCCAACCTATCTTCAAGGCCACGTCAAATATGCAGTTGGGCCCAACTGTTTGTGGCTCAGATCATGTGCACACATGACAATGGTAGGATTCACTCCCACGCAAGCCTTACACCACCTCTCACACCCCATTACATGCCACTCAGCCCAGAACAAACAACCATGGCACTACAACTGAACATACTCTTCTCTGATTAAAACAGGTTCAGCATACACAAGTTCTATGAAATGTAAGAAAACCTCTTGGTTAGATCCCAGTAAGAAGATTGCTGGGCCATGCCCATTTAAAAGAATGTGCACATGCTGATTTGGCACAGGTCAGATCCAAGCTTTCCATTGGGTGGGTCACAAACCGATTAGATCTTCCAGCTCAAAACCCAGAACATGTCACTCCCCGGAGGGGTCACAATGTGTAGAAACAGGCCGCTAAAAAAAAAAAAAAAAATTTATTGCCACCCACTTCTTTTGTAATAACCTGATTTATTAGGCCAGAAGATCCAAACACTGCAGCCCATCTGACCGAAAGTTAGGATCACAAACATGTGTTTGCATGTTGGAGTAAGGCTCTTCTACAAGTGCCTGGGCTTAGGAAACCTCTCCTAAATCACAAAATTGGTTAGCACCTCCACATGACATATCATCAAAAGCCGGAAAACCTTTGAATTGCTCATGTTAGAGAAGGCCTAAAAAGCATGTAACTCCTAGATTATTCACATGATTATTCCAAAATATTGCTGATGAAACTCACGGGGATGATTCTGTTGCACAACATAGGAACCCCGGTTGATTGAAGAAGAAGAAAGAGAAGAAAAAGAACGGGGAAAATAAAAATAAAAATAATTCTTGCCACAACGCTTGACATACCACAACAAGTCTAGCGCAAGTCTCCAACACCCATCAAAAGAAAAGGAATCTGAACTGGGCTCGAAGAGAATCCCCGACTCCCGCAGTGCCTTCCCCCTTTCATGGCCACAGGTGAACGCCGAGCACGAGCGGGATCAGAATCCTCAACGCTTTTCATGCTTTCACCTTGTTAAAAAACATCTTTGAGAACGGTGAAGTAGGTAGGCATCCGATTCCCATTTAGAACGCAGAATCTCCTGTACAAAAAGGCCAAATACAGGAGGAAATGATTATGCCATTGACAAATATCTCAAGTACTACTAGTGATTATCCCTATCTGTGATTATTCTATCAACCCAAGTTTCCTAGCTCCATCCTTTTTACAGAAGCCATTCTACTCTACCATTTCAGACAAGCTACTCTTGAGACAAAAGCACAAATTCTACTGATGAAGCTTTATGTTGTACTAGCAATGTGAGATTCTCTACTCTGCTACAATGCCAGACTCCCTATCAGCTGCCAAATATCAATACTAATGCAATACCATTAAAGAAGTACGCAACTAATGTATCAAACCAAACAAGGCAAAAGAGAATTCTAACATAGGCTACTCTAGCATTAACACTAGAGAAGGAAAATCCTCCAGACATAGCTACCAGACACACCTAATATGCTGAATATAACAGCTACAGCTTGAAAGCAAACACTACTCATCGTATACTTGCAAAATAGCTAATACTGCTAACTACTACTGGGATTCAAGCAATCCAACCAGTCCCAAAACCCGCTTTCGTCTGCAAGAGCTGTTCACTCCACGAGCAAGATGACGAACCGAGCCGCATTTCAGATGATGCAAGTGAAGGAAGAAATTCCTTGAAAAAGGAAAGCCGCCCAGTTGACGCTGAAGTCATCCACATTACTGCTGTTGGACCTGCTGCCTGGACTGAGCACCACCATAACCGCCCCCGTAGCCAACCTGGCCACCATTCCCTTGAGCAGCCCCATAAGCTCCACCTTGTGAAGAGTCCCTCCAACCTGCATTTGGATACGCTGAATTTCCGTTGGCATCCCCATAGCCACCACCCATGTAACCAGCAGCTGCCCCCTGTTGATCTCCACCACTGCCAGCAGTATTATTTGGGGCACTAGTAGCACGCCCCCCTGCAGCACCATAACCACCTGCATTTGCATAAGACCCTTCATTCCCACCATAACCACCATACCCATAACCCTGATTTCCATAACCGGTGGCCCCGCTTGGAGATTGGCCTGCTGGTGCAGAAGCAGTCCCACCACTACCGGCAGCACCACCTCCACCAGCAGCATTCCAAGCAGCTGGTGCCCCATAGCCTGCACCATAGCCAGCAGAGCCATATCCAACAGGAGCTTGGCTGTTCCATGGGCTTCTTGCAGCACCATGCGGGCCACCTACGTAACCAGCATTAGGGGCATTTGGGTTTCCATAGGCTCCAGCAGGCCCACCATACCCAGCAGTAGCTCCACCATAGCCACCAACACCATACCCACCATAACCTACAGCATTATTTGCTGCCCCATATCCATATCCTGGCCCACCATACCCAGAAGAACCATAGGCTGGAAAACCACCTCCAGCTGCCTGAGGCTGCATGTACCTGTTAGTATCCATTCTACCATCATACGCACTAGCGTTCATACCAGAACTACCATAGCCTTGATAGCCCCCACCACCCATTGAACGGCCACTGCTGCCAGGATTTGCATCTTTCGGAAGAGCACGCTTGACTTCTACAAGTTTTCCATTCAATTCGTGGAAAGATTTGTGCAGAACTCTATCAACTGCATCCTCAGTATCGAAAGAGATAAATCCAAACCCACGTGGACGTTGAGTGTTCTGATCATACATTATTACTACATCAGTAACTTGGCCATAATTCTCAAAATATTGACGGAATCCATCATCTGTCAAAGTAGGAGGCAGGCCTCCTACAAAGATCTTCTTGGTCTTAATGTTGCCACCTCCGGCTAAGTTTCTCCCAGCATTGGGGTTTCCAGATCTAGAAGAGGTCTGGTGTTCTTCTCTTGATAAAGCCCTTTTAGCCTCCACCTGAATAATGGAAGCAAGAGGGTTACACGGCAGATGGAAAAGAAGAAAGATAACAGACCGAAGTGTGGATAATAGATACAAATGAATAGAAGCCAACAGAAAGGATGTCGGACTCTGAAGACAGGTAGGTAGCTGAGGATAAAAATATTTCAAATAGTTTGCACTATGTAAACACCGAATTGATCCATGAACCACAAAACCCATCCTTACATGGAACCCAGAATCTCTAGTGTAAAAGAACCTCCAATTGGCAAGGGAAAGGGTAGTGATTCAACGAATTGGAAAGATGACCAATCTTAGAACATGCCAGTTAATATTCATCACAAATTCAGAGGCATTCGAGAGAAACGTTCAAGGTCCACATTGCATACCAACAAAATCAATGTTTGATTCAACAATAGCAATTGTCGAGCATGTTCTTTATGATACATTATTACAATCCATAAAATGGAAAGATTCCCGTTTTCAGGGAGCGTTTTATTTTCCTGAAGGCCAACTCCAGAAGAACAGTGACATCATGTTCTCATGAACTAGGGTTTCCTTTTCCTTTTCCAGATGTTGAACAATTAAGCATCATGTAATTTTATCTTACTAAGGAGCTTGTTCCCCTCATCCTACAGCAAGCCCTAAAATTTCATGTTAGTGGAAAAGACATCAATACAACCCAAAATCCATAAACATGATTAGAAAAAATAGGCAAAGAAAAATATCAGCACATTTTATGATACTGCATTTTTATAATGACATTGACTCAAAAATAGTAAAACCTTAAATAATTTTTATATAAATATATTTTTTTAATTTAAATTAGTTGATTAATTTATGATAAATAACTTTATATATTTTTTGTCGAGATTATCCCAATACTATCCCGAGAAAACCCTCAGTCTGAAAATCTCAAGAGAAATATCCAGTCCGAGAATTTTCCAAAAATGAGCTTTGTCACTTTGATTCCAATTTAATCAGATAGTGAGGAGAGAAAAGAATCGAGCATTTACCCCTCGACAAAGTGTTAATATTTATGACATAAAAATAAGAAATATGCGAAGGAGGAAAAACATTAAACTTTCAGCTCAAGGAATGTAAGCCCATTAGTGCAACTAAAAAAAGAGGCACCCAGGCATGCCATGATTGAAAACCCGATAAAGCCCAACTAAGCATGGGCCGATATGGGTATCATGGTCAGTATGAAAATACGTGGATGAATCAACACATGAACAAGTTGTTTTTCACAGTCACATGACTGGGCATCGCATTCTCCTTTGTTCTAAGCATACAGCATGATGAATAACATTACACAATATACATTAAACCCGAGGGATTGATAACTCAGTTGGAATTCATTTCAGTCTATATACTTGCAAATTGTGCAATGTAAAAGCTACAATAGGGGAAAAAAAAAAAAACAAACAAACTTAGGAAGATAACAAAAATAAGAGCTGCCACCAAAGATACACAACAATATCTTTCTGAAACAAAATCAAACAAGTCATAATACAACTTCAAACAACCATCCATTAGGAATTTCTCAATGTACAAACAATGAAAAGAATCAGTAGATTTTTATGGTAGTAAACATTTACAACAAAAAGGTGTTGTGAAACAAGCAACTCCATGAGTATTCCATCACGTCACAACATCGCCATCAAAGCCTTATCCCAGCTATCTGATGTCGGTTCATATTTGAAACAGCAATTCCCTCAATTGACCGACAAAAGTTCCACGGGCATAAGCCCGCCGGACATCAACCCTACTCCTTCCCCTGGGCTTGGACCCAAACGGCTCTTCCACAGTCGCATTACAGATCGTGGGAAATAAACGGGAATTGATATCCACACCCACCCTGACTGATATACCCACACTTTGGTAAGACAATTGTACAAATACATGCTATTGTATTATCAAAATTAGAAAAAGTAGTATATATCAATTGGTGCAGTTGCGTTCCACAACAAAAGAGCGAATTACAGGATACAAAAACCCAATCATACATCATTAGCCCTAATTCGAAAGGAAAAAAACCAAAAACAAAAACAAATCCAAATAGCAAGAAAAAAAATGCCCAAAAATTGGAAACAAACCCCCTAATCAAAAACAAACAGAACCCATCAAAGAACAAGAGGACCTCATGAAAACCCAAAAACCTAGAAGAAAACAAAAAGGCGAGAAAAGAGGAGAGAGAAATCCTCACCGCCCTTCCATCGATGGTGTGTTTCTCCTCGAGTACGCGATCAAGGACGGTAGGATCTTGAAAGACAACGAAACCAAATCCCCTAGGCCTACCAGAGATCTTGTCCCGCATGATCACCGTCTGTGAAACCTCACCGTAGTTCTCGAAATACGCCTTCAGATTATCCTCGTTCGTGTCCCACGATATCCCTCCTATGAATAGCTTTCCCTGATCTGAATCCATTCCTTTCTCTTTTCTTTAGGTTTTCTCTCTGTTTTCAGAGCTATGAGCTCAGAGAGAGAGAGAGAGAGAGAGAGAGAGAGAGACGGGTTTTGGCTCCGTTTGGAATTTTCTGGGAAGAGAAATATCTTTCAGATGCTGACGAAGGAAAAAAGGAAAGACACGAGAACAGACTGATTTTTATTTTTTTTTGGACGGATGGGATTGAACGAGGCTGGCTGGTCTGGATGTTATGTGTGTTGGCACTTTTTAGGGGTGGAGTTGACGGTGCGGATTTGATGTAGGGTTTGATTCTGAATGAATTAGGAGTGAATGGGACGCGGATTGCGTCCTACCACAGGGCTCCGTGGGGCCCACCTTGATGTAAGTCTTTTATCCACGCCGTTCACCACTTTTTTCGTATCATTTTAAGGTATGATCCTAAAAATGACACAGGTCCAAAACTCCAGTAGACCGCACCAAAGGAAGCCACACTGATAATGACATCCACCGTTGAAACCTTTCTAAGGCAAACATGATGTTTTTTTACCATCCAACCTATTCATAAGATCATGTGGACGTGGATGAAGTGACAACACAAATATCAGAATAAATCCTCACTTTGTGGTCCACTTAAGCCTTGGACCTATCTCTTTTTTTTTCATCTCTTAAAATGATCAAAGAAAAGTTTTTAACGGCGTGGATAAAACACTTACATCACGGTAGGCCCCACAGAGCCCTGCCCGGACGGATTACCGTCCGGGCGGGGGTAGGACGCAACGCGCGTCCGAGTGAATGGGGGAGTATAGTTGGCGGAGGTATGCGTTAGTGGCACGCTTTTAATATTAGGGTCGTTCATTAGATGTGTGGCATTGACAGCATCGACGCTGATTCCTGCCAAAGGCTTTCGCAGGAAGTTCCTACGCTGGGAACCTATGTAGGGCCTAACGTGATGTTTTTTATAAATCCACCACGTCCATCCATTTTATGATCCCATTTTAGGACTATAGGACAAAAATGATCCGGATCCAAGACTCAGGTGGGCCGAAAAGGGGAGAATTGAATGTCCACAGTTGAAATATCAGTGGGGCCACAAAAGTTTTGAATCAGGCTAGTATTTTTCTTTTGCAGTTCATCCCAGTAGGAATGACGTTATGAACGGTATGGATGGCATGTAAGAAACACTGTCGACCCTTGGAAGGTTTCAACCGTAAGAATTTCCCTACCAACCTTTTCCTTTACCGCGGCCCACTTGAGTCTTGAATCCGGCTTATTTTTGGCCTCCTGACCTAAAACGAGCTCACAAGAAAAGGATGAACGTGTTGGATTTATCAAAAACATCATGGTGTGCTCCACATAGGTTCTTGCAGGAACTCTCTGAAAAGCCTTCCGCAGGAAATTCCGTCCGAAGGACTTGACCCTAAGCGCCGGTTACAAGGATGCAATAGTTGAACGGTGAGGTTCTTCTGCTGAAGATGAGTTCAGCTTTGCTTATCCTAATAAAATGGCTTCTTATATCCTACTTTTGTCAAACAAAATTGAAATACTTGCGGTCAATTGAGATGCTGACTACAGGAAACTTTTCTAAATGAAGAAGTGTTAATATTGATAACGAATAGAGTTTAATACTTGGATTATAGCAAAGAGATTACTGCTGCTCTTAAAACAGAGCTAAGGCCTAGAGATTAGGCTAATATAAGATAAGATAAATTTGATTAGATTTGTTGGATTGATGTGAGACGCTTTGCTTTGTGGATTTATTTTGTTATTTATAAACTCATCTACTACACAAATGTTATATCTATTTTTCATCTTCATTCAAGGCATTATAGTAGTTGAATCGTTGCCATATTAGTTTTACAAATCTTTCTGCCTCTTTGTATTTTTCTAATCGTTCCACTTTTCTCAACCGCTTTCCACCTTTTGGACTTTTTGGCCGCGCCCTGTCATAAAATGATGTGTACTATCCAGCTTAACGCCAACTATGCTTTCATGAAAAGCTCTTTAAATATCTCTAAATATCTTTCGCACGCTATTTTTTCCCCGTGCTATGACACGTATTTTCTTTTCATTGGTTATTTCAGGAACAATCAGAAATAAAGTACAACATTTCCCCCATTTTCACTTTACCTTTGGTTGAAAAGGTGAGAGTGACGTTGGTTCAACGCTCGGCACAATAAATATGAATGCTCGATCGGGCAAAAAATATTAAATTTGTCTGTCTTGGTCGAACTCGGCTACCTCAATAAATAAATAAATAAACATCAAAATTAGTCATTTTGGTTGAATTCGACCATCTTAATTGAAAAAAAAAACATCAAAATTGGACATCTTGGTCGAACTCGGTCATCTTGGTTTAAAAATAAATAAATAAAAAATCAAAATTGCCCATTTTAATTGAACTTGACCATCTTAGTTTAAAAACATTAAATTTGGTCATTTGGTCAAACTCGGCCATCTTGATCGAAAAAACATAAAATTCAGTCGTCTTGGTCGAACTCAATCATCATAGTCGAAAAATAATAAATTCGGTCATCTTGGTCAAAAGATATCAAAGTTATCCACATTGGTCGAAAAACATCAAAGTTGTCCATCTTGGTCGAAAAACTTCAAAGTCATCTATGGCGAGGGAGACTATTAGTCAATCCATTCCGGATAAGGCTTGTAATAGACAAAGGTAGTAATACAACCGATAACTTAGCCTGCTACTTTTTGGACTAGTTGCATGATTCGGTCATAATCTAGATTGTGTGGTTTAACCAATGGTGGCGGTTCTAGACTTACCTGGTTTTATTTTTCATGATATGGTGGATTCCCAGGGAAGAGTTTCCCCCAAGTATACCCTGGTTTCTTTCTTTAAGAACGACATTCCCGATCTCAATAGGTTGATGAATACTCCTCACTTCGTGTACTAGAGCAGATGTGTGTTCCGTTGTAAAAGATGTGTTGTTAAGACTGGTCGTGCTGGTGTTAAGTTTCTGATAGAGCTTATCTTAATAGTTCGTTGAGGCAAAATCGGCTAAGGCATTGTGTGCTTATGCACGATGGGTGCTCTTTCAGCGAAAATGGCCATCATTTGGTACAAGCTTTCATTCTGATTGATCATCCACCTATTAAAAGTTTCAACCTGAATTTGAGACTACTCAACCTGAGCTCATAACTGTTCTTTAATATGTTGAATCCCCATTTACATATCGTGTAACCCGACTAACATTATCTCAAGAGGATCTATCCAAGATGATTATGCCATGTCCTAATTTGGAGGATTAGGTTTCAGATTCGACAATACCTTAGGCATTGGCCGCACCTGCATTTTTTCTCATTGAGTGGGAGGTTTAGTAGTGCTAGAAGCGTTATAATCTCTGATGAGGGAGAATCGAGTGATTCTCCATGATATTTGCCACCTTGTATAGCTGTAGAGATACGTACAAATATTTTTGAATATTTGTATTTCATTCTTTCCTATTATATAGGATCACACAAGTGTAATTATTTTGTATATAATCAGAAGTTATCTCCTCCATACAATAAGAAGGATTTCAACCATTGATCATTGTTTTGTTAAACATCTTTATGGTATCAGAGAAAGTTTTCACCATGGCTGCGGATCAAGGGGAGGATTCAAGGACATGCGTGGAGAATCACTGCATGACAGACATGGTGAACTCGAAAAAGATGGTGAAGTCAAAGAATCAGAAGAACCAACATTAGAATAACTAGAATCACAATCCTGACAATCAGAAAAAATGAGTATAGTCAATGTTGGGCTGCAGATGATGCATAGAATCGCCATTATAAGGAAAAAAATACTTTCATAAAACTGCACATGTTGAGAAACGTAGACACGATGTGTCTTTCGGTCTAAGCACCTGAATCCTTTATGAAGGGTACTGTAACCTAAAAAGACACAAGGAGCAGATTTTGGAGATAATTTATTAGGTGAGTAATCTCTCAAATAAGGGAAGCAAAGACACCCAAAAGTACGAAGCATATAATAATTTGGTTGCTTACCAAACAAGAGCTCATAAGAAGTTTTGCCATCAAGGGACGATGACGAGAGTCGATTAATGAGAAAGACGACAGTAGAGAAGGCCTCAACCCACAAAGAGAGCGGCACGCGCGCATGATGTTGGGGATTTTGGCCTGCGGAATCAAACAGATCTAGATCTAGGATATCAATCTAATGACACCAAGCACACACAAGAGAACACAAATTTAACATGAAAAACCCTTACGGGAAAAAACCACGACACAAAGTGACAAATCTCCACTATGAAAATAGAAATTACAAAAAGAGAGGACTTACCCGATTCGAACAACCTCGAATCTCACCCTTGCTACACCCTTTAGAAACCCTAAAATCATTTTAAGAACCCTTGGAACTCCTTTAGAAAACCTTAGAATACCTCTCAATCCCGCATACACCCCTTTATATAAGTTTAGAAAGAAGTAGAATCGGAATAGGAAACAAAAATCGCAAAATCTGCATTTTCGCAAAAAGTCTGCGTAACATCTTCGATATCATCGATGGTCCATCGATGTCATCGAAGACGGACCAAAACTGTCCAGCGACCACGGGTGAAGAATTCTGTGAATTATCGATGGCATCGAGCAACCTTCGATGTCATCGAAACCCTATCGACATCATCGACAGACCACCAGATAGATTTAAGACATTTGTCCATAACAATCTCCACCATGTCTTCAATCTTCATTCATGTAGCTTCTTGTTCTCTTCTTTTATCTCTGCATCACATCATAGCTTATCTTGCACACTCCGTCTTCCTTTTACGTCATCGCCAAGCCCAGAGAAGTTGCACAGAACTTAAACTTCTCTGCAGGAACATTTTTGTTGATCATGTCTGCCGGATCTAAATCCACATGCCCAACTACCTTTGCTCCTATCTTCCCAAAAGAAAAGACGTAGTCTTCTTACCATCTCACCACTACCCAATATTGCTTTTCGGGGTACTTGCTCATAACACTGATAGCCTGTGAAATAACCAGTCTAATCCAGACCATGGCAAACACTGTCAACCGCATTCGAATAAGGCTCATGAGATATCTTGCTTTTCTTCATCTGTTTTGGGATATGTCCTGAGAAAAACTTGAGGAGAGACGTGTAAGGAACGCTCTCCGGCTTTACTTGGCCCATCACATCCTTGATCAATACCTACACACAAGGTATTCCTCCTGTGATTACCAAATCTTACTCCTCTTTCAGTTTCAACGCCGAGAACCATCTTTGAAGCCCCCTGATCCTTCATCCTGAATGTCCCATTTAACCGAGTCTTCAGTACATTGATTTCAGACACGTCATAATTTGGTGATCTATATGTCATCAGTTCCTGACTCACTATGAAGGAATCAAACCACTACCTAGGCGACAGATCGAACCACGACCTCCTGCAAAGTCTTTTCTCAGCCCCTTTAACTTCGAACTGCTCTGGTTGCTTCATGTAGATCTACTCTTCACTTTCCCTTGCAAAAGTGCAGACTCCACATCTATCTTTCCAGCTCAAGATCACATTGGCCAACTAGCGCCAATCACGAATCTAATATACACCTGCAATACCGTCGGGGCGAATATCTCTGAGAAGCTGAACCCTTCTCTCTGAGCATATCCCTTCTCTACCAACCTTGCCTTGTATCTATGTTGTATCCTCCTAAAGATCCACCTCCATCCAACCGCTCTCCGGCCCACTGGAAGCTCCACCAACTCCCATATGTCGGTCTGGTACAATGAATCTATCATATCGCCCATAATCACCTCACACTTCTCAGCACTAAGCTCACCTAGAGTAATCTGAATAGAAGATGAATCCCCTACGATATTGGAGTCGTCCATGTACCTCGTCGATATCCTGCGATCATGTCGTGTGATTCTTCTCGCAGGTGGCTGCTCCAACTGCTTTGTATCTCTGTCCGCACGTCTCAGCCTTCCTACCCTGCCAGCTCATGTGGCCATGCTCAGCATGCCACACACGTGCAGAGGTGAAATCCGCTACATCCACTGCAGCTCCACCTTTTGAAATGTTCCCGATCAACCTGTACATGTTACCGAGTCGTTGCGCTTTCATGATTACCCGTGCCCCCTTAGATACCTTAAGAGCACTATCAATACCTGTGTACTTGCATCCTTTTACCTCAAGTACACTAAGAGAAATCAGATTCTGCTTCAAATCAGGAACGTGCCTAACATCAGTCACGGTACGCTCCACCCCATCAAACATCCTGTACGCACTGTACCAACAGCCACAACATTACAGGCAAAGTTATTGCCCATAAACACCTGTTAACCATCGCACTCCCTGTAGCTGGCGAACCAACTCCGATGAGGAGTCATGTGAAAAGATGCCCCTGTGTCTAGCATCCACTCATCCTTATGATTATCGTATAGCTGCCTAATAGTAGACACAGATAAAATATCACCATCACATCCACTCGATCCATCTGACGTGGCAGCATTGGCCTCCCTGAACGAAGCTTCAGAATCTTCTCTCTTCGATTTAGGATTTCCACAATCCTTCTTCACATGTCTTTCATTCTCACAATTTCAGCACTTTATCTTTCCTTTGCCCTTGCCCTTTGATTTGGATTTATAACCTGAAGAATCCCTACCTTGTTCAGAATTCCTACCTATTGTAAATAGTGCATCAGAAGATGTCCCTATATAGCCGTTTAGCTTTCTCATAGCCTTCCCTTGAAGGGCTGAGATAACGGTGTCGACACTTAGGGTTTTATTCGTGCTGCACATAGTGTCTTTGAATGACTTATACGACGCCGGAAGATAATTCAGCAACATACATGTTTGTTCTTCATCTTTCATCACTTCCTGCATATTCAACAATTTACAAACTAATTTATTAAAGTTGCTGATGTGAGCCTCCAGATCTCCATCCTCTGTCATCTTGAAGTTATACTACTGCTGCTTCAAGTGCACGCGATTTTCAGAGAATTTTTTCACATAGACATCCTCTAACTTCACCCATAACTTAGTCGTAGTTTTCTCCCTCATGACATTGTAGAAAACCTCATCCGTGAGACATAAACGGATCGATAATAAAGCCTTCTTATCAAGAGTATTCCACTCATCATCAGTCATAGTAGACTTTCGTTCCTCAAGAGCACCATCTTCGCCTTACTTGATTAAGGAACTCATCATCTTGATCTTCCATAACTCAAAATTATTTTTTCCTGAGTACTTCTTAATCTCATACCTGGTGCTCACCATTATTACTAATCCTACATATTCAGATCTGTGCCCCAACGAATACCACTTGTTGGGGATTTTGGCCTGCGGAATCACACAGATCTAAATCTAGGATAGCAATACAATGACACCAAGCACACACAAGAGAACACAGATTTAACGTGGAAAACCATTGCGGGAAAAAACCACGGCACAAAGCGACAAATCTCCACTATGAAAATAGAAATTACAAAGAGAGAGGACTTACCCGATTCGAACATCCTCGAATCTCACCATTGAAACCTTAAAATCCTTTTAGGAATCCTTGGAACTTCTTTAGAAAGCCTTAGAATACCTCTCAATCCCGCATACACCCCTTTTTATAAGTTTAGAAAGAAGTAGAATCGGAATAGGAAACAAAAATCGCAAAATCTGCATTTCCACAGAAAATCTACGTAACATCTTCTATATCATCGAAGGTCCATCGATGTCATCGAAGATGGACCAAAACTGTCCAGCGACCAGGGTTGAAGAATTCTATGAATTATCGATGGCATCGAGCAACCTTCGATGTCATCGACCACTACCATCGATGTCATCGAAACCCTGTCGATATCATCGACAGACCACCAGATAGATTTAAGACATTTGTCCATAACACATGAAACATAAGGGTAAGACCCATGTCTTCCGTTCCTCGTGTGACCACTTCTAGCCATCCGATGATTACCAGAGGTAAGATGGTATATTCAAACCATGGTTATATCATGTTATGATTGTTTTGCCTTCTTCTCGGTCTTTTCAAGCACTTCTTGCTCTCAAAGAGCCTCGGGGCTTTAAGTCTGCTACAAAACATCTTGAATGGCTCTCGGCTATGGATGATAAAATTCAAGCTTTGAAGAAAAATGATATGTGGGTTCTTATACCTTGTCCTAAGCATCATATTGTGGTTGGCTGTTGCTGGATTTTCAAAACCAAACTTCGCTCTGATGGGTCTATTGAGCGTCATAAGGCACGTCTTGTGGCTCAAGGATTTTCTCAGATTCATGGCCTTGACTTTGGTGACACCTTTAGCCCTATGGTACGCCCTACTACAGTTCGAACCATTTTGTCCTTGGCTATTACTTCTGAATGGCGTTTACATCAGTTAGATGTTAAAAACGCTTTTCTGCATAGTTTTCTCAATGAAGAGGTGTAGATGGAACAACCGCCTGGCTACACTGATCCACAGTTCCCTCGGCATGTTTGTCTCCTGAAGTGTGCTCTTTATGGCTTGAAACAAGCTCCTCGAGCTTGGTTTCATCACTTTAGCTCTTTTCTGCTTCAACTTGGGTTTCTCTCTAGTCAGGCTGATTCTTTATTGTTTGTCTATCACTTCTCGCTTGGGACTGTTTACCTACTTCTTTATGTTGATGACATGGTCATCACTGGAAGTAATACTTCTATGGTCCAAACCCTTATTACTCCGCTTTTCAAGGAATTCTCCATGAAGGATTTGGGTGATCTTCATTATTTTCTCGACATTGAAGTCCAAGCTAATGAGAAGGGTTTGTTTCTCAATCAAACGAAGTATGCTCTTGATCTCTTGCAACGTGCTTCCATGATTGATGTTAAACCTATTTCTACACCCTTAGTCGTCGGTCAACACCTCTCAGCCGAAGGAAAGCTATTCTCCGCCCCTACTATGTTTCGTTCTCTTGCTGGTGCTCTTCAATACTTGACTATCACCAGGCCTGATCTCTCCTTCAGTGTGAATTCTATATGCCAGTTCATGCATGCTCCTACCGTGGACCACTTTTGTGCTCTCAAGCGTATTTTGCACTATGTTAAAGGCACTCCTCATCATGGACTTCAACTCCATAGACAGTCCACTCGTGATCTTCTTACCTACTCTGATGTAGACTGGGCTGGATGTCCTGATACCCGCCGCTCTACTACCGGCTATGCTATCTTTTTTGGCACCAATTTAGTCTCTTGGTCCTCTAAGAAACAAAGCACTGTCTCTCGTTCAAGTGCAGAAGCAGAATATCGCTCCTTAGTTGTTGCCATTGCTGATATTGCCTGGATTATTCAACTGCTTCGGGACCTTCGTGTTACACCTTCAGCCCCACCTAAATTTCTTTGTGACAATCAAAGTGTAATTTTTATGGTCGTCAATCCGATTACTCGTCCTCGGTCAAAACATATTGCGATCGACTATCATTTTGTTCATGAACTTGTTGCTAATGGCACTTTGAAAGTTGCTTTTGTCCCTTCACATCTGCAACTTGCTGATTCGTTGACCAAAGGCGTCACTAAGCCTCAGCTCTTTATCTTTCGACACAAGCTCAGCGTTATCCCTTCTGCCACGCTCACCTTACAGGGGGTAATAAGGGAGAATCGAATGATTCTCCATGATATTTGCCACCTTTTATAACTGTAGAGATATGTACAAATATTTTTGAATATTTGTATTTGATTCTTTCCTATTATATAGGATCACACAAGTGTAATTATTTTGTATATAATCAGAAGTTATCTCCTCCATACGATAAGGAGGATTTCAGCCATTGATCATTATTTTGTTAAACATCTTTAATCTCTTTAGCTCATATTGCAGCGGTGCATAATAGATATTTATGGCAACCAAGCAGTTTTTAGTCCCACTGGGCATGACAAAACTTGCTCGACACTTTTCCCAATTTAGATTTTGTAGTCACGTGTAGTGCATGTGGGTGTGCCATAACCAACTATGCGGCTCAATTCCAACCGAACAACTTGAACCCAAGCACCAATAGAGGAAGATACAATGACTGTGATTATATATGATTAAGATTTGAGCGGATCGATTGCCTATTCAGCTACTCACAAATTGTTTTAGAGAATGATCCAGCGATAATCAAATGGTGGAGTTCTTCCTCCGAAGATGGGTTTAGCTTTGCCTTTCATAACGAAGTGACTTTTTATACTTAGCCTTCGTCAAACAAGAAAGAAATATTTATGGTCAGTCGAGATACGACTACAAGGAGCCTTTATAAATGAAGAAGTGCTTGTATTGAGAACGGACAAAGTCCAACATATGGGCGTAGACTTGGATTACAGCTAAGAGATTATTGCTAACCCTAAGATGGAGTTAAGGCTGAAAGATTACGCTAAGATAAGATAAGATAAATTCGATTGGATTTGTTGGATTGGGGTGAGACCATTTGCTTTGTGGATTTCCTCTATTATTTATAGACTTCTCTGCTACACATATTCTGTATCGATTTCTATTCTTTACTTCAATTGTTACGGTGCCTGAATCGTTGTCACGCTAGTTTCTCATATCCTTCTGTCCCTTTGTATTCTTCTAACCGTCCCATTTCTCTCGAGCGTTTTCCGCCTTTTGGACTTTGTGGTCGTGCCCCATCGTCATATGATGTGTACTATCCAGCTCAGTGCCAGTTGTGTTTCCATGAAAAGTGCTCCAAAAATCTCTAAAGATCTTCTGCACACTATTTCTTCCCTATAAAATGACATGCGTTCTTTTCTCATTGGTTATTTCGCGAACGATCAGAAATAAGATACAACATGTGGAAAAGCTTTGTGGGCCTTACCATGATGTATGTGTTTTATCCATCCATACATCCAGCTTTTTAGCTCATTTGAGGGCATGAGCCCAAAAATGAGGGCCAATGTGGAATACACCATAGAAATACAGTAGGGAATGAACGCCTACCATTGAAAACTTCCTAGGTCACAAAAGTTTTGAATCAAGCAGGCATTTGTATATGAATTTTTGAACATGTTGGATGGCTAATAAACATTGCCATGAGCCTCCAATAAGTTTTGAGTTTAAGCATTCAATCCCTATTCCTATGGTATGGTTTACTTGAGCTTTGAATCTACCTAATTTTTAAGCTCATCCCCTAAAATGAGTTAACAAAATAGATTGATAGGACATATAAAACACATCATGATGGGATTTATAGAACTTTACCACCCGCTAGCTGGATTGGAGATGAGAAATGGCTAGTGACCCTTAGTGGAAAATTCCTATAGGGCTCACTATGATATACGTGTTTTATCCGAGTTGTCCATTCATTTTACCAGCTCATTTTAGGGCATGCGCCAAAAATAGGCATGCTCGAAGCTCAAGTGGAGCACCATAGGAACATTAGGGGTTAGATGTTTATTAGTGAAGACTTATTAAAGCCTTAGAAGCATGCATAGGCTAAAAAGTCAATTAGTAAATTAACTCCTTTGATGTAGGACATGCCGCATGTGCATTCTTAACACAACTGGAGCAAAAGAAGCTCAAATAAAAGTAGAAGTAACCGGTTAGAATCGGACCCGATCTTATTTAGGGCATGATATAAGTAGGTCTTAAGTTTGATCCGAAAAATTTCATTCTAGATATGGAAAAATTATTGTTCAAAGTTTTGACCATAAAAAAGCCGTAACTTTTATATGGGCATCGCCATGCAACACAAACTATCAATCTTTATGTAACGATGGTTCCAAGGCCCACTAACCTACATATCAAGTCACACACCTCTGTGTCAGAAAAAAAAAAAAAAAAAAAAAAAAAAAAAAAACCCTCTTGCTGCTAGTTCAAAATTATAATTTTAGAAAATTTTATTACTTTTAATAATTTTTATTGTTACCATATCTTTTTATTTTTTAGAGTTTTAATATTTTTTTATCTTTTTTAAAAATTACTTGTAATAATGCAAAGAATATTTCAATAATGTTTATCTAGATATTTCTATTTTTGACAAATTACACTTTGAAGAGTTTTTCTATTTTGAGTATATTCTAAATGAATTAGAAAATTAGCATATTAGAAGAATTTTACCATTGAGGATAATTTTAAATTAGAATTTAGATTTTATTTATTAATAATTTAATCAAAATGTCATATAAACATTATTTAATAACTCTCCATATAAATTCAAGATTTTAATTACTCGAGTAAAACTTATCCATCTCTTATTATTTCACATTCTTTCTTCCGTCACCTTTCCTTCATCATTCCTGCGTCACCATTAATTAGGAGAGAAATTGGTGGTCAGACAACTTAAACAATTCCTAATCAACTGATGAGTACGCCCTATCTCATTAGTTGACTCACAGATTTTTTATTTAACGCGTTCAACAGTGCAGCCTACCTGATTAACGGCCCGGATCTCCCCTGCCATTCCATATTGTAATTTGTCGTGAAAACTCCCCGTCCATACCTCCAGCCAAGTATTCCTCCTAGTCTTCTCATCATCCATTCTCCTCGATCTACCGAGGGACCGATCCTAACCATCCGATGAGTGGCTACCAAAAGGAACGGTCAAAACATAAAATGGGCATCAAACCAGCTTCATTTGCTGAAATTAGATGGTTTTGATTATCCTTTCTCAGAGCCTTTTGGGCTATGTGAGTGACATTCACTGGGCCCACGTCCTTCTACATATTTATTTTTTTATTATGGCCCATCAATGATTGAACTCACCTCTTTTTTTTTTTTCTTTTTTTTTTTTTTTTCCTGGTGTGGTAGCGGTGGGAGCGGATTAGGTATTATACTGGTAAGACCCACTTACCCTTACCGTGTAGGGCCACCTTCATGATGTGTTGTATATCTACACCGTCCATCCTTTTCTACAGCCCATTTTAGAAGGTGATGCAAAAAATTAAGAAGATCCAAATCTCAGGTGGACCACACCACATAATACAGTGGTTATTGAACACCCACCATTAAAACTTGTCCAGGCCCACCGTAAACAGATTCGTAATGTTTTATTTGCCATCCAACCTGTTAATAAGGTCAACCAAACCTGGATGATCGGAAAATACAAAGATCAGATTGATCCAAAACTTTTTTGCAAAAGCTTTTAATGGCCATTCACCACTTTTTCCAGTAGTGTGGTCCACTGGAGGTTTGGATCAGCTTAAATTTTGAAAAAACGTTCTAAAATAATCTTAATAAATGGATGAACGGCGTGGATATACAGAAAATTCATCAAGTTGGGCTCACATAATAAGGGTAACACCCACTAAGGTATTACTGGTGGGGGGTGTACTAGCAAGTTTGAATGATCGGGAATGAGGCAACTAGATTGGTGCATAAATGCAATGGCGGAGCGACTTGATACTCTGGCCGAGGATCATGACCTGGCACTCAGAAATTGTACAAGTGGCACACGTAAACTCAAATTAAACAGCCCAAATTGTGGGGCCCACTATAGACAGGTTGTCATCCCAAAATTATCTTGGTTGAATGATTCTTACCTCCGATTTGTGTAAACTTGCTTGCTAACCGTTGGATATTTTCATTCTAACCATCCAAGTGGATGTCCACCAATGGGATATTTAGGTAATCAAATCAGTGTAATTCTTGGTTTTAAGATCCACTTAGCGGCTTAAATTTAAGCTACTTATATGTCAATTGTGCCTATTTTTAGTGCCTGTGTATCAACCATCATACTCCATCAGTGTATCAAATTATTTCTCCAACAATGTCTGTGGTCTGCCACACTCGTCAGTCGCCATCATGTATTATTGGGGTGGTGATCCAATGAGAGGGCCATCATATGATGAGGGCAGAACAAGTGGCGAAGATCCACTCAGAGAAAAGACGTGTCGAATATCTGGGCCATTCATCAGGTAGTGGCGTACTGCACAATGTGAAAATGCTATATGACAAAAGCCCGGGACGTACGCTCATCAAGAAAGTCACACATGTACGTTGAATTTCAGACTTTTTGAAAAAATATTCCCAAGGGCTCCTTTTTGTCGTAGAAGTTTGACTTGTACCACACATTAGAAATTTGACTTGCTGACCACTCATTAATCTTGGTCCATGGCTTGTAAAGATTGTACTCTACCTGATGAATGGCCTGGATCTCTGATTTGTGTTCCATCCCAGTTGAATCTGGTACCCTGGAAATTTTTATTTTTTATTTTTTTTCACCTTTTACTGTTAAAGAAAGGTATTATCTTTGATAGGAGGAAAATAAAATTTGCAAGGTATCTTAAATTACTTCACATGTACCGCTGTACCGGTCATCGTTCAGCATGTACTAATATTCTTCGTGTGAAACCAACCATCTTCTCTATAACCCTACATGTGTAAAGTATCCCACATGTGACTATATTCGACTTCTCTTGCATTCCACTGTGCTGATGTATTACATGTACTACTATTGTTTAACTTCTCTTGTGGCCAACGTGTGTGAAGCACTCCCCGCCTACCAATATGCCACATATGTCTTTCATCTTCAATTGCTCCAAATATATCATATATGCAAATGATGTGTGTTTACGCCAAATTTTTACACTCCAATGTAGGCTAATAAAAAGCCATCACGTGTCAGTACTACAAATTTAATGTTGTCAAAATCATACTCAAGCCAAATGATTTCTTTTTCCTTTTTTTTTTTTTTTTTTTTTTCCACAATATGCCCATGAATGTGGTTAGAGTTGGACATCGAGTTGAACCGAGTCAAACATGGCACAGCTTGGATCGGTTTGGCCAGCAGCCTATCCCAACTTGAGTTCGACTTGATACTTGAGCTTGACTAGTTAGCTTGGTTCGGCTTGGTCAGCAGCTCGAGCCATCTCGAGCCGAGTTTGAGTTGGAGTTTAGGGTTGTACATAAAATCCAATACATAAAATTCAATCCATCATACATGTAAACGTGAAAATTAAAGACTACTTACAAATGGAAAAGTGAAAATATTATAAACTTATAGTGTTCACAACATTAATTTAATATCTTCCATAGGAGGAGTATCTTCCTGGTATATAGTTATAGTCGTGTTTATGATGTACAATTCTTTGAGAGTAATACCCGCGTATACATTAGGAATGAGTACGGTGAATTTTATGGAGTGTTACAGGAGGCCTTCTCAACTTGAGAGTTAAGGAATTTACTGTATTTCATAAAAACTTTGCTCTCTATTATTCTAAAGTGTTTTTCTTCAATGCTCATTAATCTTACATACCACTCTTTAAGCTTTTATTTGTCAAATTTATGAGTGCAAAGTATACCTTGAGAGTTGTCCCCTTCAAACTTGGTAAATGACAACAACCGTTGGATTGGAATTGTGATTCGTAGTCTCTTTGAACAACTTTGCCTATGTCTATTTAAATGAGCAGCGATAACCCCCCCCCCCCAAATTCTTAGTGTATAATTATTTGAATGAACATATCTAATCTTCGACACACAATTAACTATGACTTCTTTGAAGTCACCCTGCACTGATGATTTTTCTTTCCTTTGACTAAAACCGAATAAACTTCTTCCTCCACAATAAAAGATGTGGCTGACGCACCGAGAGTAGGTGTGACTTCCTCACTAGTCATTTATAAACATAAAATAAAAAAACTAATTTTTAGGCACTCATTAAAACAAAGGTTGGATGGATTATAATACTTTCATTTTACTGGATTGTAATCTCCACCATACAACTCCACATATCGTAATACTTTTCTAGACTTTTCTAACTGTCTAAATCATATTTCACCAATTCAAGGTTAGATAAATTGTAATTCTTTTATTTGTTTAATTTAAATGACACGCTAAAATTCTGGCATCATCTCCCCTTATTTTTTCAGAAATATTGATCATACATTTGATTCCCACGTCAAGTATCCATGCAAAGTGTGGATATTTGATGACTGTAATAAATGTAAAAAATATATTTAAAGAGAAATAAATAGATGACCAGAACAAACATATGCATGTAAATTATAATAAATGAAAACATTTCATTCTATCTCACATTGAACTGTCAAAAAATGAGACAATTTAAGGATTTTTATGCCTCCAAAAATATATTGTATTTATGCCTGACTGTAATAGAAATCCTTGAATGACCAATTGATTATCATATGCTACAACAATCAAAAAAATCAATCTGATTAATTAAACAATTGATAAAAATTGAATAATGAACAATTTAACAATACACATTATTCACATTAATTCTGATAACTTAACAATAAACATTATTCATATTAATTCTAACAATTTAACAATAAATATTATTCACATTATTCACATTAATTCTAGTTCACATTATTCCAATATATATCAAAATTCAAATACATGGTCCGAGTCCTAAGTCCAAACCCAAATAATTATATAATACATGTAATTGATTATATATATACTTAAATTAATCCACCAACAGTCAGGTTGCCACGAACAGCGGCTGATCGAGCTCCCAAATAGAGAGAAAGAGGGTTACCGGCTCGAGTAGTTGGACAGAGACGATCGAGTGGCTAGACAATGACAGAGAGAGAGAGAGAGAGAGAGAGAGAGAGAACCAAGATTTAAGGTTGGACTTGTACATGAACGGTTGGGATGTAGGGTTGAGTGGTGTTCTTCCAGAATTTAGGGTCGGACTCGGACGAGCGGGAATGGGTGTTCTTCAGCCTTTGCTCGAACAAGGACAGTCGAGATTTACGATTAGGCTTAAACATGCAAGGACGATCAGATTTAAGGTCGGGCTTGGACGTACAAGTAGGGATGACCACTCGTGTTCAGGTTGACTATGGCAAAAAATAGAAAAGGGAGACGCTCAGGTGAAAAAACAAAAGGGGTAGGAATTTTAGGGCTCCATATATATATATATATATATATATATATATATATATATATATATATATATATATGGGAAAAGGTACTATGCGCTCGACCTCACAAATCCGTCCCATGAGGTTGAGCTGTATGGGCCCCACTGTGATGCATTTCGAACATCTACCCCATCAGTCAAATGCACCATTCCATCGTGGGCCTAGGTCTCAAAAATTAAGTCAATCCGTGACTTGTGTGGGCCACACCACATACAGAAGTAGAGAGGGGTCGTGCACCATTAAAACATTCATAACCATTTTTGAGGGCCCACCGAGTTGTGGTTTGCAAATCCAGCCCATCCATTATGTGTGTCCCACTTGAAGAGGGTTCAAACCAAGTTTCAGGTGCATGCAAAACTCAGGTGGGCCCCACCAAGTGCTTTTATATGTTTTAACAGTATCTTCACATAATTTTAGATGGTATGGCCCACCTGAGTTCCGTATATGGCTGATTTTTGGGATATCCCATAATTTAAAGGGGACCCATCAAATGCACGGTGTTGATGGTCGACACGCATTACGGTGGGGCCCACACAGCTTGACCTCACGGGAGCTTATCGTTAGCTTGAGCGCATAGTACCTTTTCTCTCTCTCTCTCTCTCTCTCTATATATATATATATATATAGGGAAAAGGTACTATGCGCTCAAGCTGATGGGAATGTCCCATGAGGTCGAGCTGTGTGGGACCCACCGTGATGTGTTTCGAACATCTACCCCATCAGTCAGATGCACCATTCCATCGTGGGCCTAGGTCTCAAAAATCAAGTCAATCCGTTACTTGTGTGGGCCACACCACATACAGAAGTTCAGAGGGGCTGTGCACCATTAAAACATTCATAATCATTTTTTGGGCCCACCGAGATGTGGTTTGCAAATCGAGTCCATCCATTATGTGTTTCCCACTTGGATGAGGGTTCGCACAAGTTTCAAAGACCATTCAAAAAACTCGTGGTGGGCCCCACCAAGTGCTTTTATATGTTTTTGGCATGTCTTCACATGATTTTAGATGGTATGGCCCACCTGAGTTTGGTATATGGCTGATTTTTGGGATATCCCATAATTTAAAGGGGACCTATCAAATGCACGGTGTTGATGGTCGACACGCATCACGGTGGGGCCCACAAGCTTGACCTCATGGGAGCTTATCGTGAGCTTGAGCGCATAGTACCTTTTCCCACATACACACACACACACACACACACACACACACACACACACACACACACACACACTCAAACCCAATTTCAAGCTCAATAAAATAGCTAGGATCGGGCTGAACCTAATTTCAAGTTGAGTCGAGTGAGTTAACCAAGCCAACTCGGTTCGTGTCCAACTCTAAATGCAGTGGCACAAAACTGAATGCACGCCTTTAAAGAAACAAAGCAACGAATGACACGTAGTCGTAATTCACATGTCAAGTGACTAAAGAAGCATACCCAATAGGTCTATAAAAAGACTCATCGAGGCAAGAATCATTTCACAGATCTGAATATTCTCAGTATTCGGGTCGGGCCGAGTCGAACTGGCCTCAGCCCGTCCAGGCTCGTTCAATAGCTGCACCAGGCCCGAACCCGGCCCGGCCTGGTCACCGGGTCAACATCTCCAGCTCGAACCCGGCCCGGCAGCAATCGGGCGAGTTCGGGCCAGTTTCGGGTATGAAATACCACTGATCAAATGGTTAATATTTGTCAAATTAAGGTGATGTTTTCATTGTAGTCCGTGAAATGTGTAAGTATTGAAAAGTACTGTCCCAACACAACTAGGAGCACTATAAGTTATGGTGCTCGAGAGCACTGGACCAAATATATATGTAATAGATCTAGCCCACTCATCAAATAGTAACTACATTGTGAGGAAGCCATGGACCAAAAATAATGTTAATCCACTGATCAGGTAGCTCCAGCTTCACAAGAAAAAAATGGCTGCTAGAAAAAAAACTCCAACAGCTCAAATTCAACGAGTGTGGATTCACTCGATGAATGCATTGCCTTGTTTTTTAAGGTTTACAGTAATATTTATTTGTCATCCAACCTGTTCACAAGGTCACACAGACCTGGATGAAGGGAAAACACAAATATCACCTTAATTCTTCAAAACTTTTATGGGTTCTGTGAAGTTTTAAACTGTATGCATTCAATCACCACTGAAAGGATCTAAATGAAATCACCACCTCCCCCATCAGCCATCATACACATTCTACATTCAACATTCAAATAAAACTATCTAAATTAAATACATTGAAATAGTTAAATCATACACTGAAAGAGAGAGAGAGAGAGAGAGAGAGAGAGAGAAATCATACTGGTGTTTAGCTGGACGGACGAGTAGAGAGAGACATCTTCTGGTGTTTGGCCTGATGGACGAGCAGAGAGAGGCGGACGACCTCTGTTGGTCGGACGAGAGAGAGAGGGCCGCTGGTCGGACGAGCAGAGAGAGGTGGACGGCGTCTGCTAGTCGGACGAAAGAGAGAGGGCCGCTGGTCAGATGAGCAGAGAGAGGCGGACGGCCTCTGCTGGTCGGACGAGAGAGAGAGGGCCGCTGGTCAGACGAGCAGAGAGAGAGAGAGGTGGAGAGCCGAGAGGGACGAGAGAGAGAGAGAGAGAGAGAGAGAGAGAGATTTGGTGGGGTCAGGCAGGGAGAGAGCGAGGGTTTGGTGGGGTCGGCTGCTAGCTAGGGTCGGGCGTTTTCTCAAAAGGGGAAAGCGATTAGGGGTGGGGGTAGGGTTTTTTTTTTAAAAAAAGGGTATATATACCCTGGCGAGTCGGGATGAGTCGGGACGAGCCGATTCGGGTTTCGGACTGAGTCGGGCCAAACTGGGTCATATCCGAACTTGGCCTGAACTCAGCTTCGGGCTGGGAAAATTGGCCCGTCCTGACCCGAACTCAGTTCCGGGTCAGGCCGAGTCGAGCTTTTTCTGGCCGGGTCGAGCGAGCTAACCGGGCTAGCCCGATTTGTGTACACCCCTAATTCTCAGTAAGGCTATCTCTCACAATCCTTCTAAAATAAGAGATTTTTTCGAAGACGTTCATAGTTCTCAAGGTGATTATGAAGATTCTGAAGATCCAAAGATTGGAGCAATATATGAGCGATAGGTATTGTGAGATGCCTTCTTACTCCTTTTAGTTTAGCCTTTCAAATTGATAAACGAATTGAGTCTCAATCAGGATTTCATAGGACTAGTTCCATGAACATTCAATGTCACAATAGGGGATGGGTAGAGATGGCTTTTATTAAGTTAGATTTAGATGCACGATGCATTTTTGTAAAACTAGAGATGTAAAAATAGTTTTAGATTTATGAAAATCTCCTATGGGAAGACCACATAAAAGTCATGGATATAAAGGATCCTGAACTAATAAGGAAATTCAGCGAGGGTTTTGCCACCTCCAAAAGCTATAAAAGGAAAATGCGATGAATATCTCCAAGCCCGCGCCAAATATAATATATCTACATAGTCTTCATCATTTTCTTTTATCCTAGCATAGCTTAGCCTAGTCTTAACATAAATTGCTACTATCTAGCGTTATCGCTACAATACTATAGGACACTACAAGAAAAGGGGGCTTTAGCCTCGCTTCAAAATTGAGGCTAAAAAGGTTAAAAACTGAGGCTAAAGCCTTTAGCCTCAGTTTTGCCTCATTTATCCAAACCGAGGTTGAAACCCCCGTGGCTAAAGGCTTTAGCCTCGCTTTAGCAACCGAGGCTAAAATGACTTTTATAGCCTCGATTCTTCAAGTGAGGCTAAAAACCCTTTTAGCTTCAGCTCGAAATGAGGCTAAATTAAAATTTTCGCCTCCTTGTTTCCAATTGAGGCTAAATCAAATTTTAGCCTCGGTTGCCTCCAATTGAAGCTAAAACTATTTTTAACCTCAGTTCTCAACAACCGAGGCTAAAGCCTTTAGCCACGGGAGTTGTAGTCTCAGTTTATGTAACTGAGGCAAAACCGAGACTAAAGATGGATTTAGCATTTTTTGGCATCAACCGAGGCTAAATTCGGTTTTTGACCTCATTTCTCTATCAACCAAAGCTAACAATATCATAATCAACAAATGATTGAACCTGTGCATATTTCACCCATTTAACATTCATCAAGACAACAATCAACACAACATAAACAAAACAATTAATGGTCTATTTAAAGTACTAAAATCAAACTACAAATGTCTTCCTTTCCTAGCCTTCCACATGAACTGTTTCAATAAGGTCCCCTTTGGACCGATCAGATGTCTTCCTTTCCTAGCCACATCTTCTGGCAAGATGTCTACAACACCAATTAACCTCACTGGCTATGATCACGTGTCCACTATGTGTGATGTAAAAGTGACTGGGGCGCAATCCATTCGGGTCCAATGTCGCTCCAGGATAGCGGCCATCAGTAACTGCATTTATACAATAAATATAAGTTCAAAATAATCATGTCACATGCAGAATCATTAAAGCGTGAAGCAGTTCCAGCACAAACTTCACATGATATAAGTGCAGGTCTATCCCATGGCTCAATAAGAGCTGAAAAATATTCATACAGGGCCTCAATTACAGCATAATCATTTTCAAAACTGGAAAACCTCAATTAAATAATCAGACAGTTGTCCATGTTGAAGTCGAAGACCTCGGATTGGGGCCACAGAGAGTCGAGTTCATGTTTTAGAACCTTGCTCCAGTCATAATTATATCAATGGGAAGTTGCTTACAGTGGATATGGATTATATGAAGTTTATCTATGAATGGCAAAGAGTCATCTGTTTTAGCTCTGCATGCTTGAGATCGTATGGAATAGAACTAGTATAACCTACATGTGTATTTTGTGAGGTATTGTTCAGAATTGCTCAGGTCCGAAACTCGAGTGGTATTGTTCAGAATTGCTCAGGTCCAAAACTCGAGTGGTATTGTTCAGAAACCATGAACATCACCCTTCATCAAATAAAAGTACAGTACTAACCAAAGATTCACTAGAAGTATGTATGTAACACGATTAATGATACTGGCAAGGACCCATCTCCATAAGCCAAAGAGAGGAACCTCAAATGTGCCAAGACAGTAGACACGTGTGAGATCCAGACCATTTATCAGGCAAAATGCATGTTAAATGTGACCTCGCCCAAAAATCTAGTTGGCCCATTGATCAGGAAATTCGGCCATGACTTCTAGAAGGCTTTTTGATTCATCCTGCATCAAGAAGAAGGTTCCATATTAAAAGGAGATCATTTAGAAAAGCAGTAAAGATGCTAGAGTTCCAGAGACTATTCCTAACCTTTCCAAAGAGAGACGCAAGAAATCTCAAACGTTCAGCTTCACTAGGGTCAGAAGCATGAGCAGCTAATGCAAGTAGAGCGGCCTAATAAGATGCATCCATACACGTAAACATTGTGATTCTTGAAGAATATTGATTACAATATGGAAACAGGAGAAAGTAGGCTAATGTATAAACTAGCACGTTACATTCATAAACTTGAGTGAGAGTAAAATACTTAAGGCCCCAATTATACTACGATACTCATATGGATCAGGGAGAGGCTCTCCATCATTATGAGAAACCTAGAAGAAATGACAAGAATAGTGGTAGACCAACTCACCTGAAGCTTTGAAGCATTATACATTAGTATGGTGAAAATCATGCTTACAGTCCAGCTTCCTTTGCAATGTTTCCTGATACAAAAATTTTCAAAGAATTAGGCCAATGTTTACACTGAATAGAAAATAAACAAGATGTGTCATGAAAGCTTACAGATATGGTGGGTTTGTTCATAGTTTCCTCGTATTCATGTGAATTTGTTTGGAAGATATATCCAGATTTATCTATTGCATACCGATACATGCAGATTTTCTTTCCAGAAAAGGTACTTATATTGCCTGCTTATGCAACTAAATCTGCAATTTAAGAAAACAAAAGTCAATGTTTTAAATTCATTTTTCTGACATAATCAACACCCAAACAATACATCATGACTTGAAGTGTATATTTAGAAGCAAGGAAATTACAATTTGGTCATTTCAGTTTATAAGTACAAATAATTGCAATTTGTTTTGACAACACATCCAAACATTCACATCAAAATAATAACAAACCATCCAAGTAAAATGATAAATTCCAACAACCAGTCTCCAACATCACTATCTTAATCATGTTCTTTCGCATCTCAACACTTTCTAGTAATAGAATTACTCTCTATTACTCGACAACCGCATGTGGATGGCGGGGCTGCCATGTGAATTTAGCAAACCTCAACTTTTTCCTTTCCAATAGAGTCAGCAACACAATTAAAAGAAATACTAGGAATCTACACATGACATGATGGTTAACTATGAAGGGCAATAAGATCACAGGGTTACTAAAACTGAAACCTCCTAGATAACTAACAATATTGAAATTTGTCACAATAGCTGGAATATCATGAAAGGATCCATAAAAGCATTGTTTTATACAAGGCAACCAATCAAGGAAGTTCTCTAGCTATGCATCTCTATATGAATTGTGACTCCAGATTCCTGCACTTGGGAAAAAGATCAGTTGGCAACCACTAAAAAAAAAAAAAAAAAAAAACAATATTCAATAAACAATGTTTGACAATTAGAATCTGAATGCATCAAAGCTACCCCTTTGTTGAATTGAAGGCAGATCATGGGAATTCAATTAGAAGCTGGCCCCCCAATGCGCCAACCCAATTTCACACAGATTCCCAATTTTGACTTTTGTGTATTTGAGATAATATATTTTCATAAAAAATAAAAATAAAGTGGCACTTTCAACACTCTGTAGGAATTGTTCATACATATTAGAGGTGATTTAGTCAAGAAATACAAAATGAAACAGCAAATAAATAAACAAATTAAAAATATCTAATTTGTCAAACTTCTAAATCAGCCAAATGTAAAATGAGACACATGCAGACATGAAGTGGTTGCTCTAATTGTTATTTGGTAAATTGATGAAAAAGGTGCAAACATTATTTGGTAAATCTGAAATGAAGTGTGCTAACTAAAATATCATGTTGCAACTTAATTATTGCAATCAAAATACCCACAGTTACAACACACACACACTCATGTTGGGGTAAAAACTAATCCTTCCTAGTTTACTCTAACCTCCCACAAATTGAAAATATTGTTGGGTTTAGGATATTATTTCACAATCTGCAAATTGCTTTTAAAAAAATATTTTTTTTTTCATGCTTCTTCAGTTAAAAACCAACAAATAACTAGGCCAGCCCAGAGCATTAGTACAGATCATAGGAAGTGGTACCATGAGTTCAAATTTCTTTGTGGCCATACCCAAAGGCAACAATATGGCTTCTAACCTTCCAAGAAAGACAATAATCTATCTAGGGATACAATGATCTCTTCGAGTTAATCAAAATTGCAAGATCGAAAGACAATTCACTCTCTCCCCCTCCTGTTCTCTCTTGCCACCTCCCTCTCGCACCCTCCTTTCTTTGTCCATATCTCTCGCCGTTTACCATTTTTTTTTCTTTTAGCAGCATTGTGGCCGACGCTAACAAAGAAGAATGAGTGACAAAGAACACCAACTCTAGTTTTGAAATTTTTGGAGGTATTTTTGTCCTCACTTAAACAAAACCAAAAAAAAAGGCTCACTAAATTCATGGTTCTGAATAAAAAAATGTAATTGTGGATTTTCCTAACATGGGGTTTCACCCCATTTAGGAATTTTTCCTAATTTAATTAAATCCCTGTTTGGGGACACATTTTTGCTATGGCAAAATCCCTAATTAGAGATTTTACCTACTAGGGGATTTTGGTATTTCAACTCCCAAATTTTCTTATCAAGAACCATCATGGACCAAAAACGTTTGAAGTTCCCAGGCACTAATTTTGGGACTTTCTCAGTTGAATATAGATTAGTGTCATATTTTTATTCTGCTTTGCAGGCCACAAATTGGTAATGTTGGGCCATGGAGAGTTGGAAATTATCAGTAGCAAACATGGAAATTTGTAATTGTCCCCAAATAAGGTTTCTTCCATGAATTAAAAGACTATGAAACAAGTTCAAATTCTAATTAAGAAAATAGAAAATAAGAAAAAAAAAAAAACGGATTTGAATCAGCTTGAATTGCATGGAATCATTCGAATTGGAAAAAACTTTAGCATGAATCGATTGAAATGCTTTCCACAATGTGATGTTTACACAATAGATGAAGACGACTTATTAATTTAGAAGATTTAGGACCTTGTATTTGTGAAGTTTGAATGATAGAATTTCTTACAATTGGAAGAAATTTCATTTTTGAAAATAAATGCATTTTGAATGAGACTGACAATTTCTTTTGTTCTTGGGGACTTCATGATAATCAACCAATGCATGTTCAAATTTTTTACTATAGTGTAAGCTATGACGGTATAATCATTGATTGTTTTAGTTTGCAAGTTTCAGGTGAATTGAAGTGCATTTGGCTGATTGTGGAGCTAAGAAGAAGCACTCTCAAAACAGATTTCTTGGTACTTGTATTTGTAGATTTAGTCTTCTTTATAGTTGTAGTATGGGTTCTTGTTTGCTCTTCCTTACTTTTCAGAAGATTGTATGAGAAGATATATTGCAGATGTTGGTGTAATTTATTTTTCTAGATGATGCGAAGCTTTTCTATGTTATGCAAGTGAGTAGAATTTTATTACGATGATCATGTATAGGCCTACTTCGATGTCTTCCGTCGCAAAATGGTGAGATTCATACTTGGTCTGAGGTGGCGGTTCGGATGGTTGTTGTTTATGCTTTGTGGATCTGGATGTATTTTTCTATGAATGGTAGATGGAGTGGTGTGTGGTAATTAAGGTGTGGTCTGTTTGTAATATTTTGTTCATGGGCTCGTTGTTTTCATGGTTATGTAGTTCTTGTGTCTGCTTCACTCATATGATAGCGAGTGAGAGTTTTGATGTGTCTACCAGCAACTCTCTTTCTTTCTCAATACTAATTTCGGGATGTGTCTCACCATTCCGCATGTAGGAGACCATTATGTGTGTGTGTGTCCGAGAGAGAAAGAGAGAGAGAGAGAGAGAGAGAGAGAGAGAGAGAGAGAGAGAGAGAGAGAGAGAGTGTGTGTGTGTGTGCGCGTGCGCATTGGTGAAGGCCTTTGTTTTTTTTACCCGCAGTGTTCTCAGTGTTTGAAATCCCATTTACATTTCTTCTTTTTTTTTTTTTTTTTCTTTTTTTTTCTTTTTCTTTTTTTACAATTCAAACCCCTTCACAAACCAATTGACTCAGATTGAGTCACCGCTGAGTCATGTCGAGTTGATCGAGTTGGAACCGAGTACATATCGTGACCGAGTTTCGATGACTCACCAAATCAAATCAAGCACTTTTCAAACGGTATCATACATAAGACATGAACTTAATACATTCATAACCAAATCTCCAGAACGGGACCATCCTGTTGCATTCATAACCTAATCTCAAGAACGGGAACATCTTGTTCTCATGTCAAACAACAATTTTAGGCAGAAAACACACAAAAACATTCCAGTTTCCATGTAGCCCAAACGCCAGGTGCATTAACCAGGCACGAGAAGCCCATTCAACCACAGGTATGTAGTAAACCCACTGGACTCTATGCTAGAATCACATGAAATTCTTTTTTTTTTTTTTTTATAAATGAAATGCAGATCATGGATGAAGGCATTAAACAAGTCTAACATCCTTGAATGTCAAGACAATACTCATTAATATCAAAGGGCATCACATATCAATTGCATTCAGAAAAGCTCATTGCAGAATGTCAGAATGTTTACTGAACATCCCAAACTGGGTAATTATGACCCTTGTAGCACACAAGATTTGCATTCAACTTGGTGCTCCACAATCGAACTGCAGCAGGCAAGCATTAGATTAGGGACCCAATTGATGAAAAGAAAGTAAGATGACAGGAGAAGAAACATACTTGTTGAGTCCGAAGAAGAAGAAAGAATAAAGTCCCCAAGAATAATAGGAGCTCCTAAGGCGTTAAGTTACCAAGAATTAAGGATGGTGTTCCCTTCAACGCAAGAAGCTTCAGTAAATTGAAGGAAGAACTATATATAAAAAAATAAATTAGTGAAATGCGTACTACTAGACTTTTATGGATTTCAGAACACTGCATGCAGATGAAGATTCCCAAATTTACACTTGCCCATTGTGGACCTCTGCATGAAACTAAACTAATCAAATCATTTGCAAATAATTAGTGAAACAATTAGTTTTCCTATTTCAGAACAACATGCATCACATCACAACATTGCCCGTGTGAACTAAAGTACAATTCAAAATACATTCCCATTGATTCAGAACTGATGCATATGAAAATTTTCATACGAGGAATGAAAACATGATCTTGAATCAGATAAGCTTCTCATATCCCCACTTTAGAAAAAAGAAATCAGCTTTTTTTTTTTTTTTTTTCTTTCCTCGTGTCATTTCAATGGTATAGATAAATATGCAGCCCAGCTACTGATTCAAAAAACCTTCCATACAAAATCTTTGTTTTTCTCTGATGCTTCAGTGCAAACTGAGAAATAACTCACAAATGGATTGTAGTACACATTGTTAGAATATCCTAGAAATGATATTACCCTTGACGGAAATGAAATTATCTCCTTCCTCTGCTAAGCCTCTGTAGTTGATAATTGATGCTTCCCCAAGCCTTTCTGTTCTTTCCACTCGTTGACATTTCTCATCATTATTCTGACTGAGAGCCAAACAATTGAGGAATGCCAACATCTCCTGCATGCAAGGATTGTTGATATTTGAAAACTTCTTCGGGTTTATATACAATGCCCCAGCCTTACAGCCCATCCTTCCAATTCAACCTGAGGAAGCAGAAGATGAGTCCGCCCTCGCTTCTAAAAAAAAAAAAAAAATCAGCTTATTTGACATAAATTAGTTATTGATAGAGGACCCATGGCTCACATGTCACAATGTGGCACCCTTATATAAGATCCAAATCGCCCATCTGACAGGCCAAAATGTAACTCTTTGAACAAAAAATGAGGCCAATCCACTCATCCAGTGGGCCACACATGTATACAGAGTTCAGCCAATTGGTTAATTTCGGTTAATTGTCCATTTATTTTGTCCAAGTCTAGCCCGTCTGATGAGAGGTCCATTTATTTTGTCCAAGTCTAGCATGTTTGATGAGAGATTTTCATTTATTAAATTTCTATTGTCATGGGAGATTTTCTCTAACTGGATGCTAAGGATACTTTCATTAAATTAATTGACAAAGAAAGAAAAAGAAAATACAGTGAAATCATGTACCAGCTCTATTGTTGCCTCATTTTCTGCAGCCAAGGCCCTCAATTGAATTTCTTTATCTTGTTCCCTTCTGAAAGCTCCAACAAGATCAGCTTCATAATGTCTTTTCTGCAAATACAAAATCATAACAATAAGCATATAATAGGCTGTCCTAGACTGTAACCTCTAGAGAAGAAATAAGATTAAGAGCTCTGCTATGCCCACACGTGCCAATCCCACCCTATCCACCCTATCCCCAGAGATTCTGCAAATCATTCCTCTCTAAAAACAGATCCATAAAAAATAATCGGATCAAAATCCAACGAAATCTCTCAAAATCGAGAGACGAGCTGGATTCAAATCAAAACAGATCAAGCACCAAAAATCGAGAAAATAATAATAAAATAAACCCTAAGTGGAAAAAATTGGAAAAAAAAAGCTCACCGTCTTTTAAGGATCTAATAATTGGAGATATATATATATATATATATATATATATATATAGAGAGAGAGAGAGAGAGAGAGAGAGAGAGAGAGAGAGAACGTAGATCTAATGATCCGACGATTTCAAGGGTTCGGAGGATAAGGTAGAGCCGAACGTGGATTTTACAAGCTTCCTCTAGAGATCGAAAGCTCATGGAAGAGATGGAGAGCCGTTTCCTTTGGAGATGAAAATCTCGAAGAAGAGAAGATGAAGAGCTGATGAAAGCGGATTACATCCTACTTTTTCCTGGAGTGCCACCAGCTATTCAGCAGAGACAGATGAATCGATTGAAATCTCAAACCAGAAATAGAAGGGATTTCAAGGCATAGATAGTGAAATCAAATTCGATTCCGATTTTGAATTTCGCTTTTTGTAAAATCGTTAAAGAGAAAGGAATCGAGCTTACCTTAAACTGATCCAAAACTGATTTGGATCTGGATCTAAATGATAAGGAGATCTTCTAGCAGCTCTCCTTCTTCCAATCGAGAGAGAGAGAGAGAGAGAGAGAGAGAGAGAGAGAGAGAGAATGGATCGAGGGCGTGGATCAGAGCAGTGAGAGAGAGAGAGAGAGAGAGAGAGAGAGAGAGGGCGTGGATGGAAGCAGGGAGGAAGAACTGAGGTTGGGTTTTTTTTTTTATAACACATGGTACACATTCCACACGTGCACGTTCGTGGGACTGCATGATGAAGATGAAATAAATCCAGTCCATTCATCATGTAGATCTCACCGTATATATGCTTCTATATAGATATAAAGGTGGTCCGCTCATTTTTTTGGGCCACTAAATCAGAAGTAAATGGACGTGTTATAAAACTTCAGTTGATTTTTTTTTCACAATGGTATTTTTTTTCAATTAATTGTGGCCCACCTGTTTAGTGGACCGATCTGGTTCCTGGGATAGTGAATCTATATAATGGTGCCCTTCCAATGAATGGCTTGGATTTTGCAATCGTGTGCCATGCTGGTGTATTTGCTGGCATGTGCGTTAGTTGAGGTTTACACGCTGAGAAGCTTCCTAAGTGGACCGTTGTACTTGTACTTAAAAGGAGCTGAAATTATACCTGGGTCAGTGATCCAAACCGATGAAGATAAGGACCCCACTATAAATGGACAATAAATTAAAAAAATTCTCTAGATGGAGAGATCCTGACCCTTGTAAGAAATAAAATGTGGCAATATTCCACATTCCACGGATAGAAGATAGAAGACCATTTTTATGGGGGATGGTTATCCAATAGGCTATCCAGAGTGAGGTCCTTCATATCAACGGTTTGGATCAAGCGGAAGTGGGCTACTTTGGTAAGAAAAAGAGTAAACACTGTGATATATTAATCTCTCTTCTTTTTTTTTTTTTTAATGAAATAGGCTTTTGGCCTCGGTTCTAAGCAACCGAAGCTAAAAAGTACACTTTTACCCTCGGTTATGTAACTGAGGCTAAAAGGTATCCTTAATTGGTGATTTATTTCTCACCGTTAATCTTTAAAAAAAAAATGTAAGATCACCTGATGAATGGACCTGATATTAATCATGTAAGATCACCGTTAGTTGGCTCGTGTGACACGAAGGCTTCATACATCTCACGCAAGTGAGTGAACTTATATTTTCTCTTTAATAACATTAATACTCTGGAGAGCATGAACAACCATATACACATTCACAAAGGTTTCTTTATAAGCGCCCGTATTCACCTCAATCCAATCCGTTCAAATTACGAGGCCTACTGTAATTGGTCAATAATGTAAAAAATTTGCATCAAACAAATGATCCTATCTATCTAATTGCTTTCATAAAATGAACGGTATAAATGTTAAGTAGCAAACTCTGAAATTCAAATATGAACGCTTACAAAGATGAGTGTCCAACAAACAAATTATTATGGTGAGGCCCACAAATTCTGATGGACAGGTCTCCACTGGAGCTTAAACCAAAGAACACGCTTACAAAGATGAGTGCCCAACAAGTAAATTATCCTTTTTAATTCTTAATTTTTCAAAAAAGTTAATTCTTAATTTTTAAAAGTTATCAAAATTTTAAAAAATTCTTAGTTCTTAGGAAGTTTTTAAAAGTTCTCAAAATTTAAAAAGTAGACTTTTGGCCTCGGTTCTACGTAATCGAGGCAAAATATGACTTTTGGCCTCGGTTCCTATGCAACCGAGGCAAAATAGTAGAGACTTTGGCCTCGGTTCCTATGCAATTGAGGCTAAAAAGTAGACTTGTGACCTCTGTTCATATGCAAACGGAGGCTAGAAAGTAGACCTTTGGCCTTGGTTCCTATACAACTGAAGCAAAATAATAGACTTTTGGCCTCGGTTCCTATGCAATTGAGGCTAAAAAGTAGACTTTTGGCCTCCATTTTTTCAACCGAGGCAAAAGGGAAGACTTTTAGCCTCAGTTTCTCACCAACCGAGGCAAAAGGGAAGACTTTTGGCCTCATTTGCTCACCAACTGAGGCAAAAGGGCTCACTTTTGGCCTCAGTTTTCACCAACCGAGGCAAAATGGCAGACTTCTGGCCTCAGTTTCTCACTAACCGAGGTAAAAGTGCAGACTTTTGGCCTCAATTTCTCAACAACCGAGGCAAAAGGGCAGACTTTTTGCCTCAGTTCTCAACAACCGAGGCAAAATGGTAGACTTTTGCCTCACTCACCAACCGAGGCAAAAGGACGTACTTTTAGCTTTTTCATTAACCGAGGCAATAGGGTAGAGTTTTGGCCTCAGTTCTCAACAACTGAGGCAAAAGGGCAGACTTTTAGCCTCAGTTGCTCACCAACCAAGGCAAAAGGGCAAACTTTTAGCCTCAATTGCTCACCAACCGAGGCAAAATGACAGACTTTTGACCTCAGTTTCTTATCAACCGAGGCAAAAAGTGAATTTTTAACCTCGGTTCCTTTACAACCGAGGCTAAAAACCATATTTAGCCTCCTTTTTTTGAACTGAGGCTAAAAAATTGAGGCTAAAGGCCTACTTTCTTGTAGTGGGAGTAGATTAAATGTCCACAATCTTCTGTTATTGAATTCCAATAAACTAAGTTCTCACTTGGAAGATCAAATATTTTGTTCACATCCGGCTAACCATTCGCCTAGATTGTCTAGCCATATGGACAGTTTAGCTATTTATTTATTTTATTATTTAGTTATTTGTTACTCCATCGATTGAGATGAGCTTTATTTATAAATCAATAAAATCGGCATTGTTTTAGCCTCTTTTTGTTTTATTAATCTATCTTCGTTTTTTTAGAAGTACATTGCCTGCAATTATTGATGAAAGAAAAGTCTTAAATGTAAAGCAAAAAAGAATTCATTAGAAATGACTAACCCCTATCATTTTACAAATTGCCTTATTGATGTTACAACCAGTGGTTGAGAGGGCGGTTAGATCCTAGTAATCGATCTATCTCAGCATGTGGGCCACCAGTGTTCAATGACTCTGGCATGCCCGCACTTCCTAATTGCACATGTAAACCGAATACAGGCCTTCGTTCACATGTATAGCCCATTGTTTGATTGAATTGCACAAATAATGCCAATATTCAATGGTGTTGTCATATAGCTTCAAGTGACCAAATGTCAATGCAACAATGCATGTCTTGTGCCACAGGCCATTGTACAACTTCAAGCACCTCACATGTACCATTATGCTGTAATTTAGCTTCAAACACTTGTATGTTATGTTTTGTATGCTAAATATATTATTATCCATCTTTAAGCATCTCACATGTGCCCCCATTTTAATATAGCAAATGCTAGTGACTTCTTTTAACCTAAACAACAAATTTGAAATGATATTTAAATTTTTTGAAAAGATCTCATCAAACAACAAATAAGGTACGTAAATAATATTTTATTTGCCACAGTTTTCTAAAAATTAGGTTTCCTAAAAAAACACTATTTTCCTTTACTACACATTTCGTGAATCCAAACAAGCCCTCGGCAAATACACCATTAAAAAAATAAACATACAACAACAATCTTATAGTCAACCAAGAAAACAAGAAAGATTTGGGGGTTTGAACCGAAGAATTTTCACCAATAGGCCATCCACTGTATCTCTAATCATATCAATGGTTTGGATCACTGAACGGTGGATTGCATATGGACCAACTGAAAACCAGAGTTTAAGGAGTGTTTGGCATCATATTATGCAACGTACTGCAATTCTTCGGAGGTACATACCCAGTGTCCTTAGGCTACATGTTGTATACATTAAATCTACTCCGTCCATCACACGATCACCCTTATGATCAAAGTAGATTCAAAATATCAGTCTGATAAAAGACACATTTGGTCCACATTAACATGAAGAAAGTAAAAATGTTCCTAAAACTCGGAGTTCACATGCTGTGGCCCACCTGATTTTTGGACCGGGCTGATTTTTGTATATACGTTTTATCCCAGTGGTTAACACATGATGAACGGGTTTGATGAGATATACTAACCATGGTGGCTCCACACACAAACCTATGGTTAGCATTCCATCCCCATTGTTCGGGCAACCCGAGTTTGTGGATCTTGTTGATTTTTTTTTTTTTTTTTTTTTTAATTTCATATCATAGCATTGAGAAGCACACCTGATGGATGGAGTAGATTTCACATATATATAACATGGTGGGCCAAAAAACTTAGATGTAGTAAGTAGCCTTGTACGCTATTCTCTTCTTCCTCCACCGTTGGCCCAAGCATGTGGAAATCCGGCCCATAATAATAGGACCTGAGTCCTAATTCAACCAGTCTGAGAACTAAGGAATTAGGTTTGGTATGGGCCATATCCACCATCCAAACACGTAGACCAATTTAAATAAGGATGGCCCATGCATGATTTTTTCGGGCCTCCACGCAGGTGCAACCCCATCTTGTGCAAGATCCTTACTCTAGCTCCAGTGGTAGACTCTTAAGAGTTTCAACACCTGGTCAAGGGTTCGGGTATCCATAGGTTGTGAAATCCCACTACAGCGTGAGTGTGTGAGGGTGTGAAAAAAAAGAAAAAGAAAAAAAAGACCCGTCTTGTGCCCACTTAATCATTGAAATCGTTATGAACGTTTGTGATACACTTTGGCGGAATTTGGAAAATATTTCATGTTTAATGGTGTTTGCTAAAGCATAAATAGGAAAGTACATTATACTGAAATTTTTCTGTGTGATGGGAGTTCTTTATGCTGAAATTTTTGCATGATGGAACTTGCGTTATACGCATCCCAACTTTTTACATGGGGTACTTCTTTGAGCCAAAGATGATGTATGTGTTTCATCTATTCCATACATCCATTTTTAAAGATCATTTTGATACAAAAAAAATGAGAGGAATATAAATCTCAAGTAGACCACGCGACAGGATAACATTAGTGATTGGATATCCACCGTTCAAATTCTCCTAAGGCCCAATGTATTATTTAGTTGACATCCAATTTGTTGATCAGGTCACATAGACCTAGATGAATGGAAAAAACAAATATCAGCTTGATCCAAAACTTTTATGGCCCCCAAAGAGTTTTTAATGGTCGACGTTCATTCAACACTGTTTTCCTGTAATGTGGGCGACTTGAGATTGGGATATACCTCATTTTTCGTCTCATACCATAAAATGATCTAGAAACATAGATGGACGGCATGGATGAAACACATACATCATGGTGGGTCCACAGAGCACCAACCAGCAGCCATTGGCTAATGCTAGGGGAGTACCCAATCTGCTTCGCGGACGCGGATTGGATACTGAGAGGTTAAGTAGCGAGAATCGCTAAGTTACGTCATCAAATTATGTGAGCCTCATCATGATGTATGTTTTGTATTCACGCCATCTATTCATTTATAAATATAATTTTAGATAAAAATCCAATGAGTCAAATCCAAAGCTCCAGTGGACCTCACCACAGAAAACAGTGGGGAGAGTGATGCCCACCATTAAAAACTTAAATAGATCACAAAAGTTTTTGATAAGTTGATATTTGTTTTTTCCTTTCTCTCGTGTCAGTGTTAACTTGTGAACTAGTTGGATTTCAAATAAAAATCATGGTGAACCTCAGGAAGGTTTCAATGGTGGGCATCAATCTCCCCACTGTTTTTCTGTGCTGGGGTCAACTACATATCTGGATCTGCCTAATTCTTTAACTCATACTCTAAAATTAAATCTCCAAAATATACGGACGGTGTAGATAAAGTACATACATCACAGTGGGCCCACAGAAATCATAGTGAGCCCATGGAACTTGATGAGGTCACTTCGGTAGCGAATCTCTCTATTCAACCTCTCAGTAGCTAATCTGCATCGTAGGATGCAGATTGGCTGGTGTACCTCACACTAGCTGTATAGCTGCTGTATTGACGTAAGCAAGCTCTGTGGGTCCCATTATGAGGTATGTGTTATATCCAGACATTTCATCCATTTGGTGAGCGCGTATTAAAGCTTAAGACGAAAAATAAGACATATCAAACTATTAGTGGACCACACTGCAAAAAGTAGTAGGGGATTGAACGTCTACCATTGAAACCCTTTTTGAGGTCACCGAAGTTTTGGATCAATATGATTTTATTTTTATTTTTTCCCTCTTCATACAGGTATTTGTGACCTTATGAACATATTGGATGGAAAATAAACTTAAATAGGCCACAAAAGTTTTGTATCAAGCTATATTTTAGGTGTTTTCACTTCATCCAATTGGGAATGATCTTATAAACGGTTTGCATAGCATATAAATAGAAGGTGGGTCATATTTGAAGGTTTTGTTGCTACTAGTGTTCAACCCTACACAACACATAGTGACAATCTTCCCGCTAAGAGGAATTGATGGTCTTATGATGATATTTTAGTTTTCTATTAAGTATTTTAGTTTATTTAAATTAAATATAATAATTTTATTTTCATTTAATAAAAAATAATTTCTTTATAATGTAAAACATTTCCAAATGAGAGATAGGGGCAAATGTGTCAAATTAACATATTTAAAACATTTAAGATGTTTGTTAACAAACAGCTTGTTTCAGATTCAGTACTTAATTTTTAGACTTCAGCCATCATTATCAAATAAGTTTTTTTTTACTTCAAATTTCAGATTCAGGCTTTAGATTTCAGATTCGGTCTTTAGACTTCAAATTTAACAAACAGGGCCTTAACATGGCATCAACGGCCCTAGCATGAGATCCACCCTATTCACCATATGAACTAGCCAAAAAAAGGCAAATAAAAACTCAAGTGGACCACCATATTTCGATAGTTAAGATTAAAACCTTTCAAATAGTTAGTGTGTTCCATTATAGTGTATATTTTCATTTCACTATGCTGAATCTCCTAAAATCACTTAGGAGCAATTCAACCCAACAAATTTCTAGCTGAATCAAACAGTGGATGTGTTTACGGTATTCTAAGATGGAGATGTTATCTGGAGGATCTGATGGATGAGGAGAGGTGTGTTTTAGTTGACTAGAATTTGGACCAGAATCGTCCAGTTTATATAGGCACTAGGGAGTGAACTGTTGCTAGGTGGCTATTAATGGTTTAAAATGTTTGAAAAATGTTTCTTACCGTTGATCATTAATTTGAACTGTTTCTGGTCGTCGGATCGAAAGAACTGACTGTTGGATTATCATGGCCTGTCCGTTTTTGAACCGTTGTGGCTTTTAAGGCTGCTAGCCATTTTTCAAAAATGGCTGACTGTTTCAGATTAATAATCCGACTATTCTCAGTTGCCTATAAAATCTCGGCTCATTTTAGACCCATTGTACCTATGCTTATACCAGATCACTCGTTACGTTTCGCGTAAGACACGTGCTAAGTGCAAAGTGCGTCAACTAGCGCCACTATAGCCACATTGCCCACGTCCTTGCCCGTGCCCGACCGCGCGCGCATGCGTTTCAGTGCTAAAATGCAACCCAAGCGTCTCAATTTCTAAAGCTTCAAGTAAGAATACTACACACACCTCCACATATAATCCACGATTTTTCTCTTTTCATTTTCGATATAGGACAAAAGCACACACCACACTTTTTTAATTTAAAATTTCCAAAAAGCATTTTGGCGGCAAAAAGAAAATCCTGAAAATTTTCAAATATTTTGATTTTTCAAAACCCACAAATTTCAACATAGTCCCACGAGAATGAAGGGATGTCACCAAGGTCAGGCCATTTCAAAATTCATACCAGCAACATCCTATGAATTTAGAGGTTTTAATAATGATTTTACATTGTTTTCTATAAATTGGCCCACCTTAGTACTGGTTAGCCCGAGTTTTGGAATTCATCTAGTGCATGTTCCTCCCATGGCTTGCATTCATGCATAGTTTGTGCCAGCACAGTCCATTTAATTACTCAGTATAGAACTTAGACCCTGACCAACTCTCAAGGGTATCAAGCCCTACTTAGGGTGGTAATATTCTGTGCAGCCGGATCCGACCGGACTCACTCAGCCTGGCATTGGGCTGGGCTTGGACCTACTAGCTTAGCATATGGTCTGGGCTTAGGCCTTTTGTGCGTGGCTCAATCAAATTTCAAGTGCCTTGGAATTGAGTTATTTTAGCCTGACAGGCCCACCCCAAGCTACTCCAACCCAACCTTATGTGAAGACTGGTATATCCTACTACTGATATGCCATTCCAATAATGTAGGCTTTGGTTTTATTCCTCTAAAATGTCGATTTATTTGTGCATGTGTGGCCCACTTAATAAATCAAATAGATTAAGAAAATCAAGAATGAATTAGGGATGTTGTCAAATATTTAGGCTGCAGGTTGGATTGGGTCTGGCCCAATCAAATTTTGGTCTGGGGTTCAGTTTTTTGTTTTAAGTGTCAGGGTACCTGGGTCAACCCAAACCCAGCTCATTGCCAACCCTCAGCCTGAGCCAAAACCTTTTTAAAAGTGAGCTGGATATGAAAGGGCTAGATGTGACATGCACTTTGGTAGTTATCATATAGCTGGACTATAGCTAATGGTGCTACAGTAGGACCTGAACACCCCACCTTTTGGAAATATCACCCTTTTTTGGAACAGGTGGACGATGAACGCCTATCTTAAATTTATTTATTTATTATTATTATTATTATTATTTTTTATGTGTATACAAGATTCACTTGGACCAGTGGTCTCATTTTAGTCTATATATATATATATATATATATATATATATATATATATATATATATATATATATATATATATATAGTCTTACTCAGATCGTCCAAGGGAAATAGCTGTGATAGAGACGTCCACTCTTGATTTTTATATGGTCCACCGTGATGGTTATATGCCATATGCTCCGACCATTAGATGACACAACAAAAATTCAGCTTGGGGTCTAAAAATCAGGCCCATTTGTGATTCCGGTGGGCTACACCAAAGGAAATAGTTTGGAGGGTAATCGTTGCCCTATATACTGTTTATAATCATGGAGTCTACATGAATCACTGATGAAGCTAGGTTTTTGGCCTTAGTCATAACATGGGGTGATTCATATGATGATCAGTATGGATTTCACATAAATACTAAGGTGGGGCATTTTTCCTTTTCTCCCTATCTTTATTAATATTAATTAATCACCAATCCATCAAGTGATTGTACGGTCCAAGTGGTTGGACACACACACACACACGAGCTGTAAATGGGCCAGGCCAGAGGGTCCCATTTTGTTGGGCCAACACATGCCCGAATTGGGCTTTTATGTCAAGCCTGGCTCTAAATACAGGATAATTCAGTTTGAGTCTGTATGACCTGATTTTTAATTGAGGCTGTTCCAGCCCATATCCAGGCCTTACTTGGGCTAGGGAAATTAACGGCTTGGATGTCGACTTTCTACCCCATGGGTCGCTATTGGATCTGATCTTAGGCCCTCATCTGGCGTAGGCTTGATTTTCACATCTGTGGGTCAGGTATGGTCATGAATGTATCATATTAGGCCTAAAAATATTATGGTCATGAATGTATCATATTAGGCCTAAAAATATTATGGTCATGAATGTATCATATTAGGCCTAAAAATATAGTGGACTTGGTCTGACTAGGCCCATTTACGGCCCTACTTGGGCCCAATCAGAATTGGTGGGCCCCATCCTTTCCACCAAGTTCTTAGACGTTCCTGTTTCCTATCATTGCTTTGAAGGCCATATTCTTAGCGGTTTTGTTTTGTTTTTTCTCCTCCATTCACCGTTGGGTCAGCAACATGAACGGTCTGGATTGCCTTGCAACGAAGCCATGTGTGGGTTTGAAGAGTCGCCATCATTTTTTTAAAATGGTGGCAAACAATATTACAGGAGTCTATTACTGAGTGTTCTTGGCGTGAGATGGTGTGTTTTCTTGCGTGGGTTGATAGATAGATGTTTGCTAAGCTACACGTGCGTAAACCGCTCCATTCCACATACAAGCAAACGTGTGAGGACAAAGCTTTTCATCGGGTGGGCCACACCTTTTTATTTATTAATCTTCTGAACAGACTGATGGCTAAAAAAAGAATTTTCTAGCCGTCCATTTGTTTTGTACATCGTGGCCCTGAGGAGGAGTTAAAAGAGCCAGATTTTCAGGCTACAAGATCTAAACTGTGTGGCTCACCTGATGGAGAGCACCGATCCAGCGCAAGCACGCTGTATTGAAAAGCGGATTGGATGGTCAGCACAATAGCACCGGGGCCCATCGAGATACATGTGTTTTATCGTCATCCATCCATTTTGACATATCATTTTAGGGCTCATGAGCCTTAACAAGTAAAGCAGATGAAAAGCTTCAGTGGACCACACCACCATGATTTATGTATTTTATCCACTTTGTCCATCTATTTTCCTAAATAATTATAGGGCATGAGCCCAAAAATGAAGCATATATAATGTTCAAATGGATGACTGTTATATATTTTCTTGAGATAAGAATCTTCAACTCTCATGAAAATCACATAGTCATATATCATGTGGAAATAATTGTTTCATAAAACATACCAGAATCTACTATAATAAAATCTCTTTCTTTAAGAAAATTTGTAGCAATTATTTTTCTCACTTAACCCTTTTTCTTTATTTTACCAGAACGTATGGGAAAATCTGATAAAAGATAATATATAGGTAGAGAGAGGACAATTCGTACGTGCAAAATGAAACAGTTATCCCACTTCCCACAAAAGTAGGTAGATAGGAGAAATAACTTCCTATATTTTCTCTCACTCATTAAGTAACCGTGCATATCTTTCTAAAGCCAATAACCACCTTATCTCATTAAGTCCAAATAATGTCCATATTACCTTTTCATGTGGGACATATTTCAACATTCTCTCACTTGATCCATATGAATGACATTTATTTGGATTTACAAGGCAAACATAATATGCGCATAATATTAGCTTATTCGCACTTTAATAAGATTATAAAAATATTATAATTAAATAACTTACCAATATGAGTCATAGCGGTAAATATCAATAAAGTGACATCTTCCCTTTCATGCACTACAATGCTAGTAAATTACTTAATCATAATCCATATTAGGAAGTAATTGTAATATCCCCATAATGTATTTGTCAAAGACGATTCCTGTCATCAATGATCCATTTTCATAATTATGTAATTGATGGTAAACAGGAAAAATGTCAGAGACACAATTAGTGATATCTCTATTGATGTTATAGAACAAAATAAATAAATAAATAAATAAATAAAGATCCATAAACATACCTCAGGGATTTCAACAAAGACCTATGTGATCAACATGTTCCTTAAATGTCTTTGGTGCTAACCTTTTAGTCAAAGGATCTGCAATCATGAGCTCAGTCTTAATATGTTCTATAAACACTGTTCGTTTTGAACTTCCTCCTTAACGGCTAAATATTTGAGCTCCATGTGCTTAGCGCCATTAGAATATTTGTCATTCTTGGAGAAAAAGACTGCTGCAGAATTATCACAATACATTCTCAGCGGCCTGGCAATGCTGTCGACAATTCCAAGTCCTGAGATAAAATTTCGCAACCATAAAGCATGAACTGTGGCCTCAAAACATGCCACAAATTCAGCTTCCATAGTAGATGTTGCAATGATAGTCTGTTTGACGCTTTTTCATGATATTGCTCCTCCAGTTAATAGAAACAAGTAACAAAAAGTTGACTTCCGACTATCAACATAACTAGCAAAATCTGAGTCAGAGTAGCCTACCACCTCTAATTGATCAGATCTTCGATACGTGAGCATATATTATCTTGTTCCCTTTAGATATCTTAAAACTTTCTTTGCAGGTTTCCAATGCTCCATTTCGGATTACTTTGGTATCTCCCAAGTATTCCAACTACAAAACTAATATCCGGTCTTATACAAGTTTGAGCATACATCAAGCTTCCAACAACAGATGCATAAGGAATATTTTCCATCCTTTTCTTTTCTAATGCACTCTGTGGACAATCCTTTTCACTAAATTTGTTCCCTTTACAAATAGGAGCAGGAGTGGCCGCACATTCATTCATATGAAATCTTTTAAGAACTTTATCGATATATCCCTTCTAAGATAACCCTAACAATCCACGTGATCTATCACGAAATATTTCAATTCCTATCACGTAAGTTGCCTCACCCATATCTTTCATTTCAAAGTTCGTGGAAAGAAATTTCTTGGTTTCATTCAGCAAACTAAAATCATTACTGGCAAGCAATATGTCGTCAATATACAGAATCAAGAAAATAAACTTGCTCCCACTGACCTTTAGATATATACACCGATCAACGATATTTTCTTTAAACCCAAAGGACGTAATGGTATCATTAAACTCGAGATACCATTGTCTGGAAGCTTTTTTAAGTCCATAAATTGACTTTTTTAATTTGCATGTCATATGCTCATTTCCTTTAATTAAAAAACCTTCAGGTTGATCCATATAAACTTCTTCATCTAAATCCCCATTTAGAAAAACAGTTTTTATATCCATTTGGTGTAACTCCAAATCGAAATGAGTCACCAAAGCCATTATGATCCTAAGAGAGTCCTTCTTCGATACAGGAGAGATCGTCTCTTTATAATCAATACCTCTCTTTTAAGTGAAACCTTTTGCAATAAGTCTAACTTTATGTTGTTCAATCTTGCCATTGCAGTCTCGTTTGGTCTTAAAGACCCACTTACACCCGACTGTATCTTTAGGCAAATCAACGATGTCCCAAACTCTATTTTGTTCCATTGATTTCAACTCATCATTTATAGCATTGATACATTTTTTTTAGAATCACTACTTTCAATGACTTGTGAAAATGAAATCGGATCTTTACTTGTCCCTAAATCATAATCAAATTCTTGTAGATATACCAAATATTCCTCTAAAATAGCTTATCTCCTTTCTCTTTGAGATCTCCTTAATGTCATTCATTATGATTGTTCACTGGTTCATTGGTGACATTCTCATTATGAAGTGACTAGTCACTTGATTGTTGTTCAATGTTATTATACTGTTCGACAACTGGGGAAACAACAATTTCCTTTGAAGTTACGGGTATCGGGATAGGCACCCGAACTTCTTCAATGACTACATTACGTGATACATCACTCTTACTAATTTCACCATTCTCAAGAAATGTGGCATTTCCGATTTTAACAATTCTCGTACTATGGTTAGGGCAATAAAACCTATATACCCTTTGGACTTCTCTGGGTAACCAATAAAGCACCCGTTTACAGTTCTATAATCCAACTTCTTTTCATGTGGATTATAAATCCTAGCCTCTGCTGAACAACCCCAAATATGAAAATGTCTCAAACTCGATTTTTTTTCCGACCATAATTCAAAAGGAGCCTTTTGAATTGCCTTACTAGGAATCCAGTTAAACAAATAAACGGCTGTCTTAAGGGCCTCCATCCACAATGAAATGGGTACTGAAAAATTACTTAACATACTCCTGACCATTTCTATAAGAGTACGATTGCGCCTTTCAGCTACACCATTTTGCTGAGGCGTATCAGGCATTGTGTATTGTGTACAAATACCATGCTCTTCTAGGAATTTAGCAAACGGTTCTGGACATTTTCTTATTCCATCATACCTTCCGTAATGCTCACCACCTCTATCAAATCGAATGATTTTCACCTTTCTATTTAATTGTCTCTCAACTTCAACAATATATGCCTTTAAAACATTTATTGCTTGAGATTTTTCATATAATAAATAGATATAACCATAATGTGAAAAATCATCGATGAAAGTGACAAAGTACTTTTCTCCATCAAAAGACGATGAGTCGAAAGGTCCACAAATATCGGTATGGACAATCTCTAAAAGTTTTCCACTTCTTGTGGCGCCTTTCTTTGTATGTTTGGTTTGCTTTCCTTTAATGCAATCGACACATGTATCGAAATTAGTAAAATCAAGATTTGATAGAATTTTATCTTCTACCAATCTCTTTATTCTTTTTCTAGATATATGACCTAGTCTTTTATGTCACAAGAAAGAAGAATTCTCATTAACTCTTCTACGTTTAGTTCCAACATCATGATGAAATGTGAGGAGTGTTTTAACAAAATTTTTGTTAAGATTAAATTTATATAACCCCTCAGATAAAACACCAGAACCAACAAATGAGTCATTTTTCAACAAACGAAAACCTTTATGTTCAAAATATAAAGCATAATCATCATAATCAAGTCTTGACATGAAAATTAAATTTCTAGAAATAGTAGGAATATAAAAAGTATCAAATAGGTCTAAACAATGGCCTGACTCTAAAAACAAACGTAAAGTCCCAATGCCAACAACTAGTACTTGAGTTCCATTTCCCAAGACTATAAAATGCTCATTTTCCTTTATGTTCTGGATCGAAAGGTATCCCTGCATTGAATTTGAAACATGAATAGTAGAACCAGAGTCAATCCACCATGTATTAGAAGGAACTTGTGTCATATTTGATTTGAAACATACATAAGTCAAAAACTTACCCTTCTTCTCGAACCAAGCTCTACGTTTCGAGCAATTTTTCTGTATATGCGCATAGCCATGACAGAAATAGCATTTCGGTCCATTATGTTCCTTCTTGTGGGTCTCATTGACATGAGAAGGTCCATCAATCTTCTTCTTTGGTGTCTTTCTTTTATTTCCAACTCCATGACTCATAACATTAACTGAATGTTGTCATTGTTGCCTAAGCCTTGCCTCTTCTTGAATTAACATACTCGCCAATTCATTCACATTCCATTTTTCTTTAATAGTGTTATAGTGAATCTGAAATGGCCCATACTGAGTAGGCAAAGAATTCAGAATGAACTGAATAAGGAAACTTTTATCAACATTCATACTCAGAGATTTGAGTCTGGCAGCTAGATTGGTCATTTCAAGGACATGCTCATTCATTCCAAGCCTACCATTAAATTTCATGGTGGTAAGTTCAGCCATTAATATCCCTTCAAGGGACTTATCTGCTGAACGAAACCGATCTTCCACAGCCTTGAAATATTCTTTTGCATTTTCAATTTGAGAAAGCGTTGATTTAATATTGTTCGCAATGCACATTTGCATAAACATGATGCTTAATCTGTTTGATCTTTCCCATGACTTAAATAAAGCTTGTTGCTTCGAATTGCTTGTTTCAATAATATCAGTTGGTTTGTCAATTTACAATGCTAAGTCAAGATCCAGAACACTAAGGTGAAACTGAACCTGTTCCTTCCAGTAAGAGAAATTAGTTTCACTAAAGATCAGAATAGAAGAAGCTAGCGAATGATGCAAAACAAGAACTGACAGTGCAATAAAATCATCACAGCATTAATGCTTTGAGAAAATCACTTTCATTAGTAATATTGCGTTCAATCTTTGGATTAACTAATGCAATATACTAATATTCAAATTCAATGGTAATTTTCATTCACGTAGGCATAATTGATAACTCCTTAAAGTTTGATTGGTTTATCACCTTTGGGCATCCATTCCAATCTCACTTTCATTCTATCAATTAACCTAATTAATTTAATGACTACTTGAAAGTTAGTGCACCTTTAGGTCAAACATAATAATCAAAATAATCATTCCATAATAATTTTGAAAAGTCATAATTCAATTCAATATTTATAACTTTTCTTAGTAAGATAACTTTGGTGACAACATACTAACCATAATATAAATATCGATTGATAAATAACTAAGAAAAATCTATCTATGTCCAAAATAGATAATAAGTCTAATAAAATTTCGGCCACAAAATCAGATTTTGAATTGGTCAGTGGGTTTCATATAATGCATGTAACAAATCCGAAATTAACCCATACGAAATTAAGCCGATAACGTGAAATCCCATCATAAATCAAAACAAACAGTAAAATTCTAATAAATCCGACTAATATGAGATTTCATGAATTCAATTAAATCTGGTGAAATAACAATACAGTGAATATTCGAATTTAGCAATTAACAGTGAGATATAAATTTGTATTCTAAACATCATAGAATATAGAATATTGCACATAAATTATAAGGAAAATCATGATAGTTTTAACCTGGCTTTGATACCACATGTTATATATTTTGTTAAAATAAGAATCTTCGACTATCATGAAAATCACATAGTTATATATTATGCGGAAATAATTGTTTCATAAAACATACCAGAATCTGTCATAATAAAATCTCCTTCTTGAAGAAGACTTGTAGCAATTATTTATCTGACTTAACCCCTTTTCTTTACTTTACCAGAACGTATGAGAAAATCTGATAAAAGATAATATATAGGTAGAGAGAAGACAATTCCTACGTACAAAGTTGTGACGCCCTGAAAATTGGGGGTCTTGTATAAACTCGACTCCCAAGTTTTCAGGTGTCACTTATGCTAATTTTTTTTTACTAATTTACGTTTAATAAGATTTAAATGCGCAACATGAAATTTTTTGGAACATGAAACATAATCACAACTGATCTACCAAAATGAAAGAAGTCAAATATATATATATATATATATATATATATAAGTCCAAAAGAACATAAGTGGGTCGCACAAGGCGTTGCCCAACAAATCACAAAAAGAATGATATATCAAAAAATAAGCTGAGTCCACTACTAAGCGATCCAGAATCTCATCTACTGAGCCGATGAAGACCCGCTCATCAACTGAAAGTAGGAGAATTCGTCCTCCTCCTCGAGGCTCGTGTCGCCAGGCTCCTCCAAATCTGTATCACCTGCATCTATAGGCGAGTCTTGTTGGTGTTTTAAAACACCATCCCAGAGTAGGAGTGAGTGATCAACTCAGTGGGTGCTATTAGTCTTAAGTTGTAACAGACATTAATTATATTATGAACTTAATGAAAAACAATCATTCACAAACACCTAACTAATCTTATTAATGCATATGCATGATAGATGATATGATGCATGCCCTCGCCATAACACTCCCTCAAGCGACACCATCTCACGCTCGCGTATGACAACACTCTCTCATTTCGACCTCGACTACCGAGTCGTTAACCTAACTAGTGCGATGCGATGATAGTGTTAACCGAGTTCTTAGTTAATTCCATTCATCTAGCAGGTTTGGGAATTTGGTACACCCCACGTATCAATGCCCTAATCTGGTTGCGAGGCCAAGGCCCCCCAACGTGTGAAGCCGAGACCTCGCGATCCTTGATCCCGTCGGGTTCCCCATCCCCGACTCCAAGCACATGAGGAGTGCCAAGAGGAAGGGATCGCTTGCGGTCACTACGGGGAGACGCATCACCCCATCGTAGGCCGACAACTCAGACACAGTGTCCCATTCCACCATGCCCTGCTCACGAGGCAGTGGATCAACTTCAAGTGGTTATCGGTGGGCTGCAACGGTGGTAGGGTGTTCCAGGTTCCATACATATGTAAGCAAACAAGGTTAACAAATAGGGCTGATCGGTAAGTAGGCTAGATCGCACGAGTCGGGCGAATATGTGATGAACGACATCGGGTACAAGGGACCCATGTAATCGAACTACTGCCGCCCGTATACACCCGCCCAAGCCCACGGGTTTAGCCCTAGCATAGTCCTACCGATGGGATTACCGTCTCTCCTCATGTTCCCGACCAAACCAAGGGTATGAATAGTGATTCATAGCATGCCAACTACTAATGCATCATCCAACATAAACAACATCATGGTTTCATACTGCTCAACATACAATTTAGATTCTCGTAGCAAGCAAGGCTAACAATATCATGATATAAAGTGCATGTGAGTTATGTGTGTGGGTGAGGAAGTTAAGCACTTCCTTTATCTTAAGAAATCATAAGTACAAGAGTAATGAATCATGGATACTAAGAAGCAACACTATAAGAAAAAATACAACAAGGCATGAGCATGAGATCATCCATATACAAAATCATATGAGAGGTAAGAACATCATCATATGAAAAGCAAACACACAATTCCATGCAAATCCAATAAACATGCAATTCCTAGGATTCTTCTAGATTCTCCAAATATAGCATCCAAACAATCAAAATCATTAGATTCGTAATAAAATTGGTGTTAGGCCACCTAAGGATAATAATCCACACCTTCGGATTCGTTGAAGGCTTGGGAACGACCTAGGAGATGTGGAATTTGGGGTCGAACGGTCGGAATCCCTAAAACAACATTTGGAGGTTAGGTTTCCATGTAAATCTCTCGCATCACAAGGCTTTCAACGAAAATGGGTGATGAATCTTACCTAGATGATCAATGGAGTGAAAAAGGTGATCTTGAATGAGGGATTCTTCTTGGAGAAGATGTAGGGAGTTGTGGGGGTTTGTTTTCCTTGGGCCCCACCTTGATCTAGGGTCCACCTTGCTCACCTTTACACTCTCTTTTGTTGGGATTTTTGGCCTGCGGAATCACACAGATCTAGATCTAGGATGGTAATCCAATGGCACCAAGCACACACAAGAAAAGAGGACACACAGATTTAACGTGGAAAACCCTTGCGGGAAAAAACCACGGCACAAAGCGACAGATCACCACTATGAAAGCATCAATTACAAAGAGAAAAGACTTACCCGATTCGAACAACCTCGAATCTCACCCTTGCTACACCCTTTAGAAACCCTGGAACCCTTTTAGAAAGCCTTAGCATTCATCACCCCTTGCTTAGAAAAAACCCTAGGAATACCTATTTATAGTTTAGGAAACTTCCCTTCCGCATCCCGGGCCAAGCGAAAGGACTCAACCACGCTTTCGCGCAAAATCGCGGAACAAACTGCGTAACCTACGACTAGTCCTGGCTCTCCTACGACTGGGTCGTAGCTCACCCACGACCAGTCCTAGCTACAGTAAAAAACAGCAAAACTTTCTGGACTTTGAGTCGTACAAGGGCTCGAACCTACGACCGGTCGAGCGTCTCCCACGACCAGTCGAAGCTTCCCACGACCGGTCGAACGACCTCAAAACCTTAGATTTAAGACTTTTCTCAACAATCTCCACCAAGTCTTCAATCTTCAACCGTGTAGCTCCTTGACCTCTTCTCTTATCTCTGCTTCACATCATAGCTCAAGATCACATTGGCCAACCAGTGCCAATCACGGATCTGATAGATACTTGCTATACCCTCGGCACGAATATCTCTAAGAAGCCGATCCCTTCTCTCTGAGCATAACCCTTCGCTACCAACCTCGCCCTGTATCTATGCTGTATCCTCCTGAAGATCCACCTGCATCCAACCGCTCACCGGCCCACTGGAAGCTCCACCAGCTCCGTCTAGTACAACGAATCCATCACATCGCCCATAGTCACCTTCTACTTCTCAGCACCAGGCTCACCTAGAGCCATCAGAATAGAAGATGAATCCCCTGCAATATTGGAGTCGTCCATGTACCTTGCCGATATCCTGCAATCATGCCATGTGGTTCTTCTCACACAGTGGGCCGCTCCACCTGCTCTGTATCCCCGTCCGCACGTCTCAGCCTTCCTGCCCTGCCCGCTCATGTGGCCATGCCCATCATGCCACACATGTGCAGAGGTGGAATTCACTACATCTACTGTAGCTCCACCTTTTGAAGTGCTCCCGATCAACCTGTAAACATGATCGAGTCGTTGCGCTTTCATGACTACCCGTGCCCCCTTGGATACCTTAAGAGCACCATCAATACCTGTGTACTTGCATCCCTTTGCCTCAAGCACACCAAGAGAAATCAGATTCTGCTTCAAATCAGGAACGTGTCTTACATCTGTCAGGGTACGCTCCACCCCATCAAACATCCCGATGTGCACCGTACTGGCAACCACAACACAACATTACAGTGCAAAGCCATTGCCCATAAACACCATGTCCCACCATCGCACTCCCTATAGGTGGTGAACCAACTCCGATGAGGAGTCATGTGAAAAGATGCCCCCGTGTCTAGCATCCACTGTCCCCACGATCATCGTATGACACCGGCTCGAGCGAAGACACGACAAAACATCACCATCACATCCACTCGATTCATCTAACGTGGCGGTGCAGCAGCCTCCCGCATGAAGCCTCGTAATCTTCCCTCTTAGATTTAGGATTTTCACAATCCCTTTTCACATGTCCTTCCTTCCCACAATTCCAAAGACTTTACCTTTCCTTTGCCCTTGCCCTTGGATTTGGATCTAACCCGAAGAACCTGTACCTTGTTCAGAATTCCTACCCACTGTAAACAATGCATCAGAAGACGTCCCCATGTTGCTGTCTAGCTGTCTCATAGCCTTCCCTTGAAGGGCTGAGATAACAGTGTCGACACTCAGGGTTTTATTCATGCTGCACATAGTATCCTTGAATGACTCATAGGATGCAGGGAGAGAATTCAGCAACATACATGCTTGTTCTTCATCTTTCATCACTTCCTCCATATCCAAAGAATTTGCAAACCAATTTATTAAAGTTGCCGATGTGAGCCTCCGATCTCCACCCTCTGCCATCTTGAAGTTATACCACTGCGCTTCAAGTGCGTACGATTTTCGAGGATTTCTTCGCATAAACATCCTCCAACTTCGCCCATAAATTAGCCACGCTTTCTCCCTCATGACATTGTAGAGAACCTCATCCGTGAGACATAAACGGATCGATGATAATGCCTTCTTATCAAGAGTATTCCAATCACCATCACCATAGTGGACTTCCGCTCCTCAAGAGCACCATCCTCGCCTTGCTTGATTAAGGAACTCATCATCTTGATCTTCCATAACTCAAAATTATTTTTCCCGAATACTTCTCAATATCATACTCGGCGCTCGCCATTATTACTAATCCCTCGGATTCGATCCGTGTCCCAACCGATTGCTCGATACCACTTGTTGGGATTTTTGCTGCTCATAATCACACGGATCTAGATCTAGGATGGTAATCCAATGGCACCAAGCACACACAAGAAAAGAGAACACACAGATTTAACGTGGAAAACCCTTGCGGGAAAAAACCACGGCACAAAGCGACAGATCACCACTATGAAAGCATCAATTACAAAGAGAAAAGACTTACCCGATTCGAACAACCTCGAATCTCACCCTTGCTACACCCTTTAGAAACCCTGGAACCCTTTTAGAAAGCCTTAGCATTCATCAACCCTTGCTTAGAAAAAACCCTAGGAATACCTATTTATAGTTTAGGAAACTTCCCTTCCGCATCCCAGTTGCGAAAGGACTCAAATCCGCAGTTTCGCGCAAAATCGCGGAACAAACTGCGTAACCTACGACTAGTCCTGGCTCTCCTACGACTGGTCGTAGCTCACTCTACGACCGGGTCGTAGCTCACCCACCACTACTCCCAGCTACAAGAAAAAAACAAAGAAAACTTTCTCTGACTTTGAGTCGTACAAGGGCTCGAACCTACGACCGGTCGAGCGTCTCCCACGACCAGTCGAAGCTTCCCACGACCGGTCGAACGACCTCAAAACCTTAGATTTAAGACTTTTCTCAACATCTTTCTCTCCTCCTTGCTCTCTTACTCTCTCTTTATCCCTTGCCAAAGGTGGTTATAGTGAGGCTTATGAGATAAGGGGCTAGGGCTTTATTTCCTAGAGTTGGGCCCCTTGGCCCCAAGCTTCCACAATTTTTCAAAATATACCAATAGGACTCCCTATTGGTGTTGGGGAAGCCCTAACACTCCTCTGGCCACCAAACTTGGTGTGTAAGTGCCTTATGGCCCGGTGATGGGCCATATAAAATTTGGAAACAAACGGATGAACGAATATGGGGTTTGAGTAAACGGTTCCGATCTCTAAATGACCCTGTGGAGTCCATTCTGATTGATGGGGCAGTTCTGGTGGCCCTCTGGCCATGAAACTTATAAGATAGGTACCATGAAACTTATAAGATAGGTAAGGGCCATGCAAAATTTGGGGACGATCGAATATGAGGTTTGGTCGCACGAGTCCGATTCGCAATCAACGGTCACTATGCCACTATCGGGTCCCAGATTTGTGGACGGGCGTAGTAAAATACATTAGACCTTCACCGGAAATTTGGAAGAAATCTAACGGCTGGAAGGCCTGGTATCTCAGTTTCATTTACAAGTGTCAGATTCCAATTTTTGGCATTGGTGGGGTGTATTTGACAAGTGTCAGATTCCAATTATGGGTGTCCACTGGGTCTGTGGTCCGCAATGGACCGCAAGCCCAATGAAATCTTCAGTTCCCTAAATTTTTAGATTTTTTTGACCCTCATCGGTCGCTGGGTGGCCCACACGGGCTGTTGCTAGGTGTAAACAGACTATTTGGCTTGACAGCCCGTACTTTGTCCCATCATAACTAGACTGGTCCACCTCAGCATAAAATAATATTGAGTGCTAATGGTCAGTAAGTGATAATATAAGTTAATTTTTTAAAAAAATTTCAAGGATTTTTAGAAATCCAAAACAGTAAAATCCAGGATGTTACAAAAATGAAACAGTTATCCTATTCCCCATAAAAGTAGGCATATAGGAGAAATAATTTCCCCTATTTTCTCTCACTCATTAAATAATCATGCATATATTTCTAAAGCCAATAACCACTTTATCTTATTAAGTCCAAATAATGTCCATATTGCCCTTTCATGTGGGACATATTTCAACATCGACACCACAGGAAGCAGTTGAATTGAATGTCTGCCGTTGAAATTTTTTGGGGGCCACAGAAGTTTTGGATCAAGCTTATATTTGTGTTTTCCATTCATCCATGTTTGTATGATCTTACTAACAGGTTGGGTGACAAATAAACATCACCGTGGGGCTTATATAGGTTTCAACTGACTGTTTCCTGTGGTATGATCCAATTGATCTTCAGATGTGCTTCGATTTTGGGCTCAACCCCTTAAATTAGATGGAAAAAATAGGTGGATGGTGTGGATAGACCACGGACATTCAAGGTGGGCCCAACTGAGTTTACTCAGTAAGATAAGATTTCATAAAACACATACATCACGGTGGGTCCCACAGCCCCCAAAATACCTAGATGGGTGGTGTTGGGGTCACCACCCAATCCGCTTCCAACATATTGGCATTCGTGTTGTGGATGGGAATGGGTAAAAACGAGTGTGCTGGTAGGAAAAGCTTCACGTCCACCGTTGGGTTGGTGGGCCATGAAGCAACGTGTGAAGGAAAAGGAGTTGAACTTCCTGGTTCAGCCTATCTAACTCATACAAGTTTGTATTATGTTACTGTAGATTGGAGTGTCGACGTCGAACGACCAAAGTACCCTCTCCCTATGTGAACAACCCATCAACAGCGTTGTCCGATCGTTGTAATTTTTAATAAAAGCTACCCATGGGTCCCACTTCCCAACCAATAGATGGGTCAACCTATCTGTTGGACGGAAGCGGATTGCCTTTGACCCCGGGCATTCAGATAAACCTGTACCCGGGGTTGTGTGGGGCCCGCGTAGATGTCGGTTAAAAATCTATTCCGTCCATATGTTTTGAAACACCACAATAAGACGGATATAACAAAATCAGATAGATCGAAAACTCATTTGGGCCACAACAACGAAATAGTGGGAACAGAAACGTCCACCTCTGATCCGTTATCAGTTTTTTTGTTGAAATAGGACCATGGATAGTTTTCATTTTTAACCGTCCAACTAATTCCCACCATTCAATCAGATGATCAAATTAGCATAATTGTTGGTTCATGATACATCTAAAGTGGGACCCCTCAAAGTTTTCAATTTCATTGTTCACCGTCCAAAATTTATGCCATTGATCTGACGGTTAAAAGTCATCCAGTTAGTGTAATTTTTTAATGGGAGCCTGTGAATTGTATGCTAGACCTATTGTACAATCTAGATCAACCAATTGGAGGGTCTAAATATAATGATGCAACTAGGAGCACTATAGTGCTCAAGAGCACCGGATCATCTCTGCATCGAGACCCTTCTCAGTATGACACTGGCCCACGCAAGACATAAGATAAAACTTGAATATTCTGGCAGTATGATGGGGATGCATTCCTGGCTATGGGGCCACTGTGATGTATGTGCCTTATATCCATGGGGTCCATCCGTTTTTGAGTGGTGATTGAATGCTCACCGTTAAAAAACTTCTTGGAGCACACCGGAACGTTTATTTGCCAATTGCCATCCAATCTATTGAGAACGTCATAAGGTCTTGAATGAAGAGACCACACAAATATCTGCTTGATCCTAATCTTGCGTGGCCCTCAGGAAGTTAATGGTGGGCGTTCAATCACAACTGTTTCCTGTACTGTGGTCCATTTGAGATTTGGATCTACTGCATTTTTGTGCTCATGCTCTAAACTGTGCTGGAGGAAAGGATGGATGGGGTGGATATAAGACAAATACATCATGGTGGGCCCTTTCAGTCATTCAAAGGGGAAGTGGTCAGTGTCACAATAATAAAAACCTATTCCCTCCCAATAAGGCAATACAGCACCTTTACTACTAACCATACGTACTCAGAACTCCCACTGACAAAACCGTAGTAATGTCCAAAACATGGGGCGAGGCTTCGGTGGATTCCCGGATCCACTGAGCTGGTTGGGATCCCTGACTGTGGGCCCACCCTGATTTATTTTCCTTACATCCATGCCGTGGGGCTACAATTATGTATTTTCTTTACATTCATGTCGTCCAACCGTTTTGAAAGCTCGTTTTTAGGCAAGATCCAATTAATGAAGCAGATCCAAATCTCATATGGTCCATACTGCAGGAAACAGTGGTGATTGACCATTAAAAACTTCTTGTGGGTCAAATTTTTATTTTTTTGAGCCATTTCAGCCCTTTGTAACCTCATCGAAAGGTTGGATGATAAATAAAAGTTTTTAACGGTGGGGATGGCATATAAACATCATGGTTAGCTTCAGTAAGGTTTCAACGGTGGACGTTTCTGTTCCCACTGTTTGATTTTGTGTGGCCTGAATTTTAGACTCCGGATCTATTGTGGTCTTTCAAAAACGAAGGACAGAGTGGATTTGTCACAACATCTGTGGGCCCCACAGGTATATCTCTCTGCCGGTGGTCAAAGGCAATCCGCTCCCTCTTGCATCGTATCCAACCCATTTCTTGGAAAAATTGCCACGTAAGCTTGAGCCTACGTGGATCCCTATGATTGGGCCATTTTCTTTCATTGGTAGATGATCATCTTCACATGATCTAAACAAGAAGACGTGAGCCGTACATTTGTCTCATCTTGGTCCCATCAGATCCCTTCTTGTTTGGAATTTTGGGTGGATTCACCAAGGTTAGGGTGTCCTTAATCCAATTCCTGTCTTTCGTTTTCAGGGTTTGTCTCTTTCGTTGATGTTATGAAGGGCCAGGATCCTCTGTAACACCCGTTTTATCCACGGTGTACGACACACAAGTTTGTGGGGCCCAGCATGTTGTCTATGTAAAATCCATTCCGTCCATCAGCTTCTATTCTCGATTCTAATACTTTTAGCGAAAACGAATTGTCGATATTTAGAAGTCAGGTAGCTGATACTGCAGTGCACAATATGAATGGGACGCCAACACTAGATTTGTGTGGGGGCCACCATGGTGGGTATCTTTTGTCAAACCCGTTAATCAGGTATAACTCACCAAGATGAAGTGAAAATACATAATATAACCCTGATGTAAATATCATGCAGGCCACACCGTACGAACTTACAGGTTTTAGGAGCATTTTTACATTGTTTTCTTTGGTGTGGTTCATTATTTATTTTTATTGGGATGATATTTAATTCGTACCGTTAAAATAATGTTTATCACCTTATGGACGTGCTGGATTTACATATAAAACATAGAGAACCCCAGCAATTTTAGGTGTTTATACGCATATAAATCTGGTCCGTTTTGGTGTTTCACAATATCAAACAGTATAGTCCATAGCATCTATGGCACAAAGCGGGTAAGACGCCTGAGCTCCGTGGGGCCACCCTGTTGTGCGCGTCACATCCACTCCGTCCATCAGGTGAGCCCCGCGATTTAAGATGCAGTAGCCAAATATCAGCGACATCCACAACTTAAGCGGGCCAAAACACAGTGAAAAATGGGGAGAAGACACCAACCGTTGGTTTGTGAATGGACCCAAAAATGATTTTTATTCCATCCAATCCATTCATCAGGTGTGTATCATCATGTTAAGTAGTCCGTCTAAAAATTATCCCTATCCAAAATTTAGGCGAGCCACACCTCTTAAACATAGAGATTTTAGGCTTGATATTACGTTGTAAACCCTTGTGGTGCCACCTGAGTTTGGATTTGCATGATTCTCAGGCTGCACTTTGAAAATTAGAAACATTAGCTGATGGACGGAGCGGATGCCACACGAACAATACGGTTGTCCCTAAAGAGCTCAGGTGTTTTACCAGCAGCATACAACAACAGCCGTAGAGGATTTTCCGCTCCATGGAATCTCTTGCCTTGTTCTACATTTTGGGTTTTTCTCCAAGGTCATGCCTCAAGTGAAACGGCATAGAGATGTTTCTAATATTCTAGATTTTAACATTTTATAATTAATAAGATATCATTAAAAGATAATCAAATTTCTGGGTTCTGAATGTTTTATTCATACACTTGGTAAACAAGCTTCTAGTTGTCCATTTCTTTAATCTTAAAATAAGGGTATATCATTTTATTTTAATGTGGACTAGTGGTCAATTCGCAGTCCTTTTAATTTTACATTTAAAAATAAAATAAAATTACACTGTTATTAGTCAGCTGGCGCCAATTAGTTGGGATAAGGCCATGACTTGCTTCGCAAAATGCTAAAAATGAGTTTGTCTTGTTCTATTTAATTACAATTATATGCAAGAGGTGGTGATTATTGGTTGTCAAGATCATTTTAATGGTTAGCGAAAAGAAATATAATCTCTAATACATAATTGTGATTAACTATGATGATGTAAATTTATTTTTAGACGTTTACCAAATAGGACATGCACATCTGATGATGGTGCACCCAATGATAGTGTGCAATGAACCCACTAATGCATAGGTGCAATATACGTGCTCCACGAACGGTGGTAGAGGTGAGGGAGACCGTGACGTTGTTAGGCTATTGATCACTAGCCATGGGATTTTTCCGACAAAAGTATGGATATTTATATATTTTTTTTGTCATCATGTCTTTTGTTATCTCCTTAATATTTGGATTTTATCCATTTCATGGGTTGGAAAAAACTGCCTCATATTTTCAAAATTCAGTCGGGCAAAGCTAGACTGAAGACCTCTTGACAACAACAGTACCAAGCTAATAGGATTGATTGTGCACTTTGAGACTTATCCACCTTGATATTATTGAGTTCTGTAAGATAATAATTTATAAACTTGTTGGAGTATTAAAAGTCTTTTAATATACATTGTTACACCATCCTCTAACTGCTCGAGTTTTTTGAGAAAGTGGTTGCTTAACATGTTATTAGAGCGAAATGTATTGTTTTCAAATTCAGAGAGCAGCAAATATGCCTCCTATTAATATATTCTCCCTAATTCTTGCTCAACTAGGATCGCACAACACATGCTCCACTTTAACATAGCTCACTAACTCTATCGTGTAATGATATCACTTGATCCATAATAATAAGAATAATAAAAATAATGATAATCTAAAATATAACATGTCACACTATCTTCATGTGCAAAACAAAATTCTTATCATCATGTTTTAATTAAAGTTGTACACGAGTTCAACCGAACCGAGTTTGACCTGAGTTTGGCTTGGCTTGTTTATGTGACACCCCCTGTTAGAGCTTTACACAAGCCGACCTTCAAGCCTATCCTTACTTTTTTTAAAAAAAAATTTATTTTTAAAATAAAATTCTTAGTTTGGTCCATATTATACGAGCTTGGGCTTGGTTTGGTTTGACCTAAATATCCGAGCTGAGTCAAGTCGATCTGAACCAAGTTAGAATAAACCACAAGAAACAATGTGCATTCATGTATATGTATTATATATTATCCACATCGTCATGTGTATGCATTATTCATGATGTCCATCCGTTTTTACATATCAATTTAGGACATGATCCCAAAATTGAATCATATCCAAAGCTTAAGTGGATCACACCACAGGAAATAATGTACATACAATCTACAAGCCGAATCAAATCGAGCTGAATTAAGTCGAGCCAAGTCGGTACTGCTCTAGTTTGAGCTTCTTTTTTTTTTATTACAAAAAAACAAGTTTGACTTCGAGGCTTGGTTTGATTAGAATTTTTATTCCAACCAATCAATGCGAGCTTTTTTAGACTAATCCGGGAAGAGATTTCGATGTGACTTGGTTTGTGTCCAGCTCTAGTTATAATGGGAGAGAGATTAACGTGCACACCCACTCTTAATGGTAACCATGCACGTATGAGTGGCATGCTTTTCATACATTTTTCATAATTAGTACCTTTTGTTTTTTCATTTTTTGGGATCTCACATTAAATTTCGGAGCCACTATTTAACGCCATCGTTTTAATAGATACATCCTTATTTTCCTAATTTGGATACATATATCAAACAAATTAGGGTTCATTTGAGACTTATATTTGGAATGCAAATGGAATCTAAATCACAATTAAAATCCAGGTAAGTCTAAATTCTTAGTTGTGCTTGGCAGCTGTAATGAAATGCACTAGAATTCAAAAAAAATAAAATGCATTGAAAATTTGTAATATATTTATAAAACCTTATTTTGATTACCAAATTAACTTTAATATTTTCAATTAGTATACAATATGATTTTTGACAGGGTGATTGTAATAAGCCCATAGAAATATATACTATAGCAAAAAATGATAAAATTTCAAACCTTGGGTGAGACACAAGCATAAGGATCACGAACGAGTGACTCACTATTATTTTGTGACTGTTAATTTACATGGCCAATGTTTGGATAATTTAGATCATTTTATTGATATGATTTTAATGATGCAGGTTGATAATTGAATTATTTTGTAATATCATCAGCATGCCATATATATAGCAGATTAGTAGCCTAATAACACCTTTGTTAATGAGATTTCAAAACACACAAGAGTGCGGTGTATTTCATTTACCTCCTGTTTTATTTAATTCAAATCTATGCCCAAACAACTTTTGAAAGCAGAATACACTCAAATACATGCAAACCGCCCTTGGGTGTAAACATCACTACTTCTCTTCATTTTCTAGCAATCCCATTAAGAGTTTACCTCTATGGTACCAAATTAACAATTTGGTAGGGCTATCATAGGCCAGGTCTAGTGTTGGTTTAGGTCTGGATTTGGAATTGTTAGGGCTGGTCCTAACCAAAATTTTGTATTTGTTGAGCCCAACGGGCCCATTAACAAACCCACATTAGGTGCTAAACGGTGAAAAGACATGTACATAAAAAACAGGCTTAAAACAAGCGTAAGTTACGATAAAACGTTGATATTAAAAAGAGGGCCTGACTCAACTACTCCTATTACTTTATTATAAATATGGCCTTGCTTTTTCACATGAACTCCCAACCAAACAGCAATTTTTCTGCCTTCACCAAACAATAATGGCAGCGGTGGAAGAGAAAGGCGTTAGAGATGGGTTAGACGATTTCACCCAAGATGGGTCAGTTGATCTCAAAGGTCAGCCCATCTTACGATCCAAGGGTGGGAGATGGACTGCATGTTCTTTCATTGTAGGTAAGGGACTCCTTTCATATGTTTTTTAACTTCTATTATTGAATTTTCAATCCTTTTTCAGCTTGTAGAGAGAGAGAGAGAGAGAGAGAGAGAGAGAGAGAGAGAGAGAGAGAGAGAGAGAGAGAGAGAGAGAGAGAGAGAGAGAGAGAGATTTCACATGGAATACTTCCTTTCCTGCAAACGTGTTGCATGGTTAGAACATCTGAGCCATGAAAATTGTGGGTTGCCCTATAAAGATCGCTCATAGCTCATCAGAAGGGCTTTGAAGTTGAAACCATCGGACGGCTGATAATCAGACTGTATGGGTGTAGCCCGCCTAATCAGTCTAATTGATAGGATTTTTTTCCGAATTGATCTTTATGGTGTGGCCCACCTATTCCACGGATAGGATGTTCTACACAAATGATAGGTGGCAACAAAACAAAACAGTCGAGAAATTAAAAAGAAGAAGAAGAAGAAGCTGAGAGATGGATTTCAGCAGTGTTTCTCAATTTTTATTTTTATTTTTCTTTGAAGCGTACGAGGTGTTTGAGAGGATGTCTTATTATGGAATAGCAACCAACCTAATCCTGTATTTGTCAAATAAGCTCCAAGAAGGCACAGTCACTGCATCAAACAACGTTACAAACTGGGTTGGTACCGTTTGGATGACACCGATACTCGGCGCATATATTGCAGATGCACATCTCGGCCGATACTGGACTTTCGTTATTGCATCCTGCATTTATCTTGCGGTATATACAATCTTCATATTTCACATACGTGCTTCCATTATTTTACTTCATGTCCTTACTAACCCTACACATCTTTATTTATTTCTTTCTTTCTTCACACACACCAAACACGCAACTGATTTCGAGGGAGTAAAAGAACCACACATGTTGTGATTTTAGGTAGATGACCCACAAACTACTTAGAAATAAAAATTTGGGTAAACTATAATATTGAAATTAAAGTGTTTATATATATATATATATATATATATATATATATATATATATATATATATAGCAATGTTAGGTTGACTACATTTGTTTCTTCATTTCTTCTTCTAGGATTTGACAAATCCAAAAGGGGTCCAGGATTTTGATGAATAGCTTACATTTATTCCATGTGTGCTGTGGATGAGTCAGAAGCATTTAAGAAATTGTGAGGAACTCACACTTTAGCCGTGTGCTTAACTCACATCTAAAAATTTTGCTAAAGTTGACACATGGCGTGGAAACATCGCATAGGCGTGACTAAGGTTTCCTGAATGAACGTGAAAATCTCTTTTGTCTTTCTTGAAAGCCCGCTGATGTGATTTTTTTTGCATGATTAGGCAGTGGGGCCCACCAATTAATGGTTTCACACTGCTCCTCGACAAGTGGTGGGCCTACCGTCTGATCAACGTTAGATCAAGATATGTTATTGAACACATTCTGAAAGGATGATCCGGTCCATACACCGGATAAGAATGAAATGATAGTTCACCACCATTTTTTGACGGGAATCCTCTGCCACATGTAATAATAGGTGGTATTGCCTTGTGATGTGCTGGGCACTGTGGGGCCACCGTGATGTGTGTGTTTTATATCCATGCGGTCCATCCGTTTTTCCAGATCATTTTAGGGTATGAACTCAAAAAAGAAGCAGATCTGAATCTCAAGTGGACCACACCATAGGAAATAGTGGGGATAATGAGACCCACCGCTGAAACATTCCTAAGGCCCACCGTAATGTTTATTTTCCATCCAACCTGTTGATAAGGTCGTATAGACCTGGACGAAGGAAAACACAAATATCATATTGATCCAAAACTCTCGTGCCCCCCTAGAAGTTTTTAATAATGGGCGTTCAATCACCACTGTTTCCTATGGTCCACTTGAGATTCGGATCTGCTTCATTTTTGTGTTCTTGCCCTGAAATGAGCCCACAAAATAGATATGGACGGCGTGGATATAGAGCACATATATCAAGGTGGGCCCTACAGCACCCAACACATCACTACACCCGGGCTGGGGGTGGTGCAGGCAACACCAACTGATCCACGTCCACATGCAAAACACCCAAACTCTGTTTGACCCGCCATGTTATATATGTGAAATCCACTCCATCCATCAGGTGTCCTTTGATGCTAGGCCCTGCGGCCAAAAATGATACAGATCCACAACGCAGGTTTCCGCACCGCAGGGAACAAAGCGGATGGATGTCAGACATAGGTTTGTATGTGGAGTTACCATGGTGTGTATCTTTCATCAAACCCATTCATCAGGTGCGACTCACAGGGATGAAGTGAAGTTACAAAAATCAACCTGCTCAAAAATTCAGGGGGGCAACAGCGGGTGATCTTAGTGGCATTCGACGCAATATTACATTGTTCCCATTGGTGTGGCCCACCTGACTTTTGTATGGGGATGATTTATAATATGGTAAAGGTTTAATGTTATTACCTGACCGATGAACCGAGTGGATTGTACATATATATAACAGGGTGGGTCCCCTAAATCATATATGTTTGTGTTGTGGAGATTCAGTCCCCGTTTTTCAAGTTGTGGTGTCCCGTTCACCCTGAATGTGGCATACCTGCGCACCATGCGCAAAAGGTGCACTCATCAAATGATCCTAACCGTCTGATTGGTGGTTCTCAAATGAAAGTTTAAAAATAAATTGGCCAGTGGTCCAAATTCAATCACCAAAATCAGATGTTTTAGATCATCCAGTTGTTGTGAATTTTAGATTGTGATCCATCCATAATAGGGCCCACCATTTTGACAGTCAGGATGCATGTATGTCACACGTATTGTGAATTATTGGAAACAACCTATTGCATGAGAGAGAGAGAGAGAGAGAGAGAGAGAGAGAGAGAGAGAGAGAGGCCTAGACCCTACAGAAGTTCATGAGAGAGAGAGAGAGAGAGAGAGAGAGAGAGAGGCCTAGACCCTACAGAAGTTCATGACACTTGGACATTGTACACAGGGCATGTCGTTGCTGACACTAGCCGTCTCGATTCCATGGCTAAAGCCACCGCATTGCAATGGTCCCTGTGAACCAGTCTCGACGTATAAAACGGTCGTGTTCTACTTCGCACTCTACACAATTGCAGTGGGGACAGGTGGGACCAAGCCCAACATATCGACCATGGGTGCGGACCAGTTCGACGATTTTGAGCCCAGAGAGAGGGTCCAGAAGCTCTCATTCTTCAACTGGTGGATGTTCAGCATCTTCTTTGGGACACTCTTCTCCAACACATTCCTTGTTTATATACAAGACAATGTGGGCTGGGCCTTGGGATATGGGCTTCCCACATTTGGGCTTGCTCTCTCACTCCTGGTTTTTCTAGCGGGCACTCCCTTTTATAGGCACAAGCTGCCCTCTGGGAGTCCCTTTACCAAGATGGCTAGGGTCCTTGTTGCTGCCCTAAGGAAATCGAAGGTACCCGTCTCTACCGATCCGAAAGAGCTTCATGAGCTGGGCCTTGAGGAATATGCCAAAGCTGGGAAGTTTCGGATCGATTACACGCCGTCTTTGAGGTTAGTTTCTCACTCTTGTTTAATCATTGAAATCTCTTTCTTTTCTTTTATGTCTGAATCAAGGGTTCAGATCCGTTTTATCAGAATTGAAGCATATGCTTTGGATTTTAAGCCGTGGAATTTATTATCCCCAATGTTTCCTGTGGTGTGGTCCACTTAACTTTTGGATATGCTTCAATTCTGGATTCATGCCCCAAAATGATCTGGTAAGACGGATCGACGGCGTGGATAAGATATATATAACGGTGGGCCCCACATACTTGACCGCGTCCATTTTATAAGCTATTGGAAATGTCCAGATTCAATGAATAGTTACTATCTTTTTTTGCCAACAGGAAGTTATTGATACTCTGGCAGCGCACGGCACCTGATACTCCCACTAAATTGTGGAACCTACGGTCATTAACACACTATACAAAATCAGATTGGTTGAACAATTGCAACCACTGATTCATGGGCACTTGCTTATTGAAATAAGATGATATGATATTTTACAATTTTAACCGTCCAATAGATGTCCACAATTCCAATAGTCATATGATCAAATAAGAGATTTATTTATTTATTTATTTATTTTTTGCCATAATTAGAACAGTTTAGTTTAAATTAGTCGAGTGACACGTATGCAATCCCAAGTGTCTGAGTATCATCCATCAGACTCCGCAGGAGCATCAAAGCTTTAATCTCTTTAGATTAGCAAATGGTTACATACAGCAATAGCGATTGATAGCCATGCAGATGTGACCATTCAATTAAAAGAGAGAAAAAATCATGAGTCAGCTCCAAACATTGGATCGATCGGTCAGCGACCTTTTGTCTCAAACGATAGGATGAGTTGCTTTCCTTTCAACCATCTTACATGTACACGTGAAACACATCATACCAATCAAGACCGTCCAAATCGTCGGCCCCATCCTAGATGCACAAGTCAGACTCATTGGAGGATTTTTCAGCCGTCGACTTTGGAATTAGGGCATTTTCGATGCCACTCGAATTTTATCCAATTGAGTAAGGGTTTTTTTTTTTTAGTCTTGACTAGGGGTGTACATAAACCGGGCTAGCTCGGTTAGCTCGCTCGACCCGGCCCGAAAAAGCCCGACTCGACCCGACTTGGAATTGAGTTCGGGTCAGGACGGGCCAATTTTCTAGGCCCGAAAGTGAGTTCAGGCCGAGTTCGGATACCTCCTAGTTCGGCCCGACTCGGTCCGAAATCCGACTCGCCCCGGCCCGACCCGACACAAATTTCACCAATGGCAGTGTATGATCAGTATTTAATTTGTATAAAATGTTTTATTTTATGCTTTGTCAACTGTATATAAATGTCCTGACTAGTTAGATTTTTGTGGAATTTATAGTTCAACTATCTAAATCGTTGATCCAGGACCTTGTAATGGGATGTGGATTACCTGCCAAAGCCTTTCCCATGAACTTGCTGTAAAGTTCGAAACTAGCCCGAACTCAGGTTCGAAACTGGCTCGAACTCGAAGGTTCGAAACTAGCCCGAACTTGCGCCGGCCCGGTTCGGGCTGGAGATGTTGGCCTGGTGACCAGGCCCGGTCGGGTTCGGGCCTTGTGTGGCTGTTGAACGGGCCTGGACGGGCTGAGGCCAGTTCGACTCGGCCCGACCTGTGTACACCCCTAGTCTTGACCAAATCGAGTTGGTGAAATCTGGGCAAACTAAGTTGACTCAGGTGAATCAAGTTGCATTCTTTTGAATTTTTAAACTATTGTATAAATAAATCACACGGGAATCATCCAAGTTGGGAGCTCTAATTTAGATAGTTCATCAACAAAAACTAATTTTGATTTGGTTTTCCAATGGGTTGATTGGTAGACATTTATTCAATGGTCTGAATTCAATCAAAGGTTGGAATTGTTAACTCAATCTAAATTTCAACCATCGGATTCCATTGGACATCTCCAGCGTGAGTTTCTTTCTTATTTATTTATTTATTTATTATTCTTCTTCTTTTTTAGGTAATCTACTCATCACACAGGCCACCCCATTGAAATTAATGTACAGCCATTGATTTGCTTTTAAGTACACGGGTCCACCTGATCATGAGTGGATTGGCCCGATTTTGATGGTAGGTCATCTTAATGGTGGGGCCAAACTTTAGAAAAGGTTAAACGTCCCTGATTAGTGAGATGTTGGCACTAATATGGTAGTTGATGGTTGTATGTGTGACCTACACATTGATCCATTATTGGGTAATCCAGTCCATCTATACGTCAAAATCTTTGTTGATAGAAAGATCCCAACAGTCAGTATTAGGACCTTTTTCAGTTGAATGTAGACCATTGTTGTGTTTCTCTTATTAATTGTCTATTTGCAGACCCTGAATGAAAGGCTGAGATAGTTCCATCTTGGAGAGTAATCCATGCATAGTTCATTCAAGGTTAGATGTAGAGCGGGTTGAAGACACTTTCATGGCAAGGATGGACGAGAGAAGGCCTAATTGGAGGCGAAAATGATCCGGACAATCAGAATCTTAAAACAGTCGTCTCTCGCAAACTGGGATGAAATTTTCGACATATCATATATGACTTCGGGGTAGGACAAGCTACTTTAGCCAACCAACCTGCCAGGTTGCCATGCTCGATTTTCAAAATTCCATTAGATCAACGGTCAAAAGTCTCTTTTATTTTCGTTTTTACTATAAATAGTAAGTTTTAGTAGAGTATAACTTTTGATCCTTAGGAGTTGTCCCGAACATGAAAAGGGCTTAGAAAAGTTATGAGAATAATGTGGTTAGGTCAAATTGGACACTAACTATTTTTTGCTGAAAATCATGAAGTCTAGTAGGAATGGAGACCATCCATAAATAGTTAGTGTACTATTTATAATAAGTAATTTGAGTTGGCGTGTGAGTCTAAAACTCCATCCTAGGTTTGAGCTCATTATTTAAAGGATTGTAATTTTTTTTTCCTTTATTTATTTATTTATTTATTTTAATTTTTTTTTTATCATCTAACAATTTATTTCAAATTTATTAGAAATTATTTCTACTTCTATTCCTCTTGAATTTGAGGAAGCTCCGTCAATTCGGAGTAGATATCCCTTGAGGAAGATGGTGATCGACTTCATCACATCCCTCCTTGGGTCAAGGTGAGACAATAGATTAATGGCCAGGATTTGCTGAGCCATGGGCCCAACTCGTCGGTCAGGATTTCTTTGTGTCTCCTTCTTAAACATTAGCTGGGTCATGCTGGGTTAGGTCGGGTTGGTTGAGCCCAACCGAATTACAATGCAACGGGTTAGGTCAGACTTAGGCTTCATGGGCTTTAAATAGGTCACGTTCGACCACAGGGTTAATAGGTCACAGGTTAGTTTTAGAGTTTTTGCTAAACCCACATGCACCTCTGGTCACCTGTTCAACTGTTCTTTCTTTCTAACATGTTGGTTTTGAAGTTCCTAACAACACATCAATGATAACTTAATCACCTTATGCTTGTAGGTTTCTCGACAAGGCGGCTGTAAAGACTGGTCCGGCCACGCCATGGATGCTATGCTCAGTGACCCAAGTGGAGGAAACCAAGCAAATGATCAAAATGATCCCGATTTTGATCGTGACATTCATACCAAGCACCATGATCGCCCAAGTCCACACCCTCTTTATCAAACAGGGGACCACTTTGGACAGACACATGGGACCCAAATTTGAAATCCCTCCAGCCAGCCTAACTGCCTTTGTAACCATCTTCATGCTTATCAGCATTGTGATCTACGACCGATATTTCGTCCCGGCCATCAGGAAGTACACCCACAATCCCAGAGGGATCACATTGTTGCAAAGGATGGGGATTGGCCTAGTGATGCATGTGATCATCTTGACCATCGCGGCCCTCTTCGAAAGGAAGAGGCTAGAAGTCGCAAGGAACCACGGCATCACGCAGCCCAAAGGGGTCGTCCCCCTCACCATCTTCATACTCCTGCCACAGTTCGCGTTGACAGGGATTGCCGATGCGTTCGTGGAAGTAGCCAAGATCGAGTTCTTCTATGACCAGGCACCACAAGGAATGAAGAGCTTGGGAACATCATATTTCACTACTAGTTTGGGAATTGGAAATTTTCTAAGTAGTTTCCTACTTACAACAGTAACTGATATAACTAAGAGGAATGGTGGGAATGCGTGGGTGCAAAACAATTTAAATATCTCTCATTTGGACTACTACTACATGTTTTTGGCTGTGATTACTGCTCTAAACCTTGTTTGTTTCGTGGTTGTTGCAAAATCATATTCTTATAGTGTTGATATTATAGAATCAAAGATAGAATTGCAGGACTCGGGATTGCCTAACGAGGCTGGTATTGAAGAGAATGCAAGTGTGGAGGATGATGGAAATAGCAGGAAAAACCTGTTGTAGTTTAGTTTGTGTTTTGTTTGGGGAATAGCAATATAAATGAAATCCTGAAAGCATTTGATGGAATTTTCATGGCCCTCTTGTTCTGGGATCTCTCTCTCTCTCTCTCTCTCTCTCTCTCTCTCTCTCTCTCTCTCTCTCTCTCTCTCTCTCTCTCTCTCTCTCTACCTCTTCTTGTTTTGAGATTCTTTGATCTTATTTTGATCTGAGCCAGTTTTCTGCATTGCGGCCCGAATGCCAAAATGGTTGGATAAATGGAATGGTTCATCTTTTTGGATGCTAATTATGGATTGGTCGCGGTTGAAGAACCATGCTGAGGGGATGATCCAGACCATTGATTTGTCCGCTTTCAAGTTACATACAAAGATGGTTATAATCCACCCGTTTGTTTCCGAATTAAACCTCAGCTTTCGATTATCCAACCATTTCCTGATATGGGTCCCTTAGGAGCGATACATGCTGGATGAATATTTATAAAAAATCATGCGAAATGAGTTCATTAAGGTGAGTAGAGCCTTTTTCTTAACATGGTAACTATTATATCCAACTTCGATGGAATGGAGCTCTGGCCTGACTCTTCGAGTTCTCAGAAAGCTTAAATTGAGGGAATGCAAAGAATCTTTCAAAGAAGACATGAAATCAGAACCATCCATCGTCAAGAACAGCGTCTAATCACTGTACTAACCATGTACTACCTATTTCAATCCAATTTTTTCTGTGTATCTTGTACACTTTCATACAACAATCTCATGGTACTAACCATGTACTGCCTATTTCAATCCAATTTTTTTGTGTATCTTGTAAACTTTCATATGACAATCTCTTTTCGTTTGTGGCAGATCGATAAGCCAAAAGGTATACATTGTACTTTGAATCAGACCATGATATGATACATGTCACCCCATATGAAAACACCATCTACCCTGCAATCTTCAATGTTGGTACACCACATGATTTTCAAAACTGGCATCCAATACAATTCACTTCATTGTCTGTCATTGCTTCTTGATGCATGGAAAACCACTTTTGTCTAGGTACATGTACCCCAAAATGACATACCAGAAGAATGATAGGCTCTTCTCCATCGAATCGAGTAATAAGATTTAAGTTGATGACACTTCATGGTTACTAGCGCTCAATGCCAACTTCCCATTTTCTTCATGGTTACTAGCGCTCAATGCCAACTTCCCGTTTTCTTCATGGTTACCAGCGCTCAATGCCAACTTCCCGTTTTCTTCATGGTTACTAGCGCTCAATGCCAATTTCCCGTTTTCTTCATGGTTACTAGCGCTCAATGCCAACTTCCCGTTTTCTCCTTCGATCATTTCCATCGAATCTGTCACCTCAGCTTTATATACATAGAGCTTGACTACAATTAGGAAGAAAATGAAATTCAATACATTCAAGATAGCGAAGAACGCGTAATAGTAGTCCAGATGAGAGGCATTGAGATTATTCAGAATCCACCCTTTGTGGCCATGTTTCTCAGTGATGTGGGACACCGTTGAAAGAAGGAAACTGCTAAGGAAGTTCCCAATCCCAAGACTCGTCATGGAGTAAGAGGTCCCGAGGCTTTTCATTCCCTCTGGAGCCTGATCATAGAAGAATTCGATCTTCGCCACCTCAAGGAAAGAGTCCGCGACTCCCATAAGCACGAATTGAGGGAGTAAGACGAATATAGTGAGTGGAACTTCCCCTCCAATTTGGACTACGCCGTGATCTCTAGCGACTTGCAGTCTATGCCTTTCAGTTAGAGATGCAGTCAACATGATCACAATGTGGATGAGAAGGCCAATTCCCATCCTCTGGAGGAGGGTGATCCCCCTCGGATTCTTGGTCCACTTTCTCATGATCTTAACGAAGCAACGGTCATATATCACAACACAGATGAGCATGGATAGTGTTACAAAGCCACCTAAGCTGGCAGGGGGAATCTTGAAGCTGGAACCGATGCGTCTCTTCAGCGTTGTACCTTGCTTGATGAAAAGCGTATGGACTTGAGCGAGCATCGTGCTTGGAATAAAGGTTGCAAATAAGATTGGAATCATTCGTAGCATTTGTTTTGTTTCTTCTACTTGGGTGACTGGACAGAGCGTCCATGGAGAGTCTAGGTCGGTTTTGACAGCCGCCTTGTTGAGAAATCTGCATCCATGAATTCAATTACAATTCGAATTACGCAAACATAAGGCATTGAGAACTTTGTTTAATCAAGAGGACTTAGAAAAAATAGTGTTGTTTTCCTAGCATTCATAGCAAGGAAGTAGCTCTTGAATTACTGTTCTATTTCTTTCAAGTCCCAACTTGATTGAAATTTGGAGTTCAAACGAATCAATATGAATGCAAAGGGAGGATATCACAATTTGTTTATTATAACTTTATTAGATTCATAATTGAATCCGAATCATAAGTTCATCCAAATGCTGGCAAAATATAGGAAACCCCAATTACACCAATATCATTTCTAAATGCCCGCATCTTTGCACAGTACAAAAGGGTATTTCGGACCATTTTATCAGTGTCCCACTGTGGATGTAGAATGCTCCAAAAATCTCCATGACTGGAAGACCTGACCGACCAATATTCGGATCCCTTTCAGTTGAATGTGTACCATTGTTGTGCTTCTCTTCTTAATTGGCACAAATCGAAAGGCTAAGCATGTCCATTCAAGAAGATATTTGAGCCGTAGCCCATCCATGGGGGGGGGGGGGGGGGGAATTACAAAATCATGCACCCCACTTGTCAGAATCGAAGACTGCAAACACTGTGCAAGATACAGGTCACACACCATACATTTCTTCTCTATCACTTGCATGGCATGAGCATTTTACTAATATGGCTAGTCTCACTACCTAGAAACTAAAATGAAGAAAAGAAAGGCAATCCAAGAAACAGATTTTTTAAGAAAAAAGATTACATTATCATGTTTGGGCACTTGGAAAGAGAAACATTAAGCCTAAAATCTGCAAGCCAGATCTAAGGTGGGGAGCAAAATATGTTCATTAAACTTATCTGTTTGGATGCATGGAATCCAAAGTAAAACATTCAGTTTTCCATAGATGTAATAATTTCACCTATTTGGATAGACTTTACCACGATTGGCACAAGTTACGAGGTAACTATTATCTAATGAAAAACAAGACTTTCAAATGGTATTCAACCCTCCATCCTTTTAGGAATCCTCCGGTGAACAGTAATGAAAAATGTAATCATTACAGATATCCATCTCCACATCATAGATTCCTCATATCCAAACAGACCAGTCTATCCAATGGGGGAATGTGTTTTTTGGGCCTTTCCTCACATCTAAATGTTTTGAAGCCATATATGGAAACCATGGATTCCACACCAAATGATAGGAAGGAAAAAGGGTGTTTCTTTAATGTGACAAATTGTGTTATTTGGGTAGCAAAGAAAAGGCTGAATTCCACCCAGCAATCATTATACTTGTATAATTTATAACTTGGAATAAAAAAACGTTAGAGGAATATAAAATTTTCACTTTCTACTCAAACACATGAATCCATGTTTTAATAGTTCCAATGGAAATCATCATTAAATAATAATAATAATAATAATAATAATTATTATTATTATTATTGTTGTTGTTGTTGTTCTTCTTCTTCTTCTTCTTCTTCTTCTTCTTCTTCTTCTTCTTGTCGTTGTTATTTATCTTTTCTTTTGGAATATTCCACTTATCTAAAGGAATGTTACCTAAGGAATAGGTTCCTTTCTGTTGAGAAAAGTCTTAAATCGGAAGGTTTTGAGGTCGTTCGACCGGTCGTAGGAAGCTTCGACTGGTCGTGGGAGACACTCGACCGGTCGTAGGTTCGAGCCCTGACACGACTCAAAGTCCAGCGAGTTTTTGCTGTTTTTTACTGTAGCTAGGACTGGTCGAAGGTCAGCTACGACTAGTCGAAGGTGGGCTACGACCAGTCGAAGACTCGCTACGACTAGTCGAAGGTTACGCAGTTTGTTCCGCGATTTTACGCGAAATTGTGGATTTGAGTCCTTTTGCAACTGGGATGCGGAAGGGAAGTTTCCTAAACTATAAATAGGTATTCCTAGGGTTTTTTCTAGGGTATTGTGATGAATGCTAAGGCTTCCTAAAAGGGTTTAGGGTTCTCAAAGGGTGTAGCAAGGGTGAGATTCGAGGTTGTTCGAATCGGGTAAGTCCTTTCTCTTTGTAATTGATGTTTTCATAGTGGTGATCCGTTGCTTTGTGCCATGGTTTTTTCCCGCAAGGGTTTTCCATGTTAAATCTGTGTATTCTATTTTCTTGTGTGTGCTTGGTGCCATTGGATTACCATCCTAGACCTAGATCTGTGTGATTCCGCAGGTCGAAAACCCCAACAAGTGGTATCAGAGCAATCGGTTGGGGCACAGATCTGAATCTGAGGGATTAGTAATAATGGCAAGCGCTAGGTATGATATTGAAAAGTATTCAGGGAAAAATAATTTTAAGTTATGGAAGATCAAGATGATGAGTTCCTTAATCAAGCAAGGCGAAGATGGTGCTCTTGAGGAGCGGAAGTCCACTATGACTGATGGTGATTGGAATACTCTTGATAAGAAGGCATTGTCATCGATCCGTTTAGGTCTCACGGATGAGGTTCTCTACAACGTCATGAGGGAGAAAACTGCAGCTAAGTTATGGGCGAAGCTAGAGGATGTTTATGTGAAGAAATCCTCTGAAAATCGCCTACACTTGAAGCAGCAGTGGTATAACTTCAAGATGGCAGATGGTGGAGATCTAGAGGCTCACATCAGCAACTTTAATAAATTAGTTTGCAAATTGCTGGATATGGAGGAAGTGATGAAAGATGAAGAACAGGCATGTATGTTGCCGAATTCTCTCCCTGCGTCTTTTAAGGCATTCAAGGGCACTATGTGCAGCACGAACAAAACCCTGAGTGTCGATACAGTTATCTCATCTCTTCAAGGGAAGGCTATGAGACAACTAAACAGCGACATGGGGACGTCTTCTGATGCACTGTTTACAGTGGGTAGGAATTCTGAACAAGGTACAGGTTCTTCTAGTTCTAGATCCAAATCCAGGGGTAAGGGCAAAGGAAATGTAAAGTGCTGGAATTGTGGGAAGGAAAGACATGTGAAGAAGGATTGTGGAAATCCTAAAACGAAGAGGGAAGATTCTGAGGCTTCATGCAGGGAGGCCAACGCTGCCACGTCAGATGGATGTGATGGTGATGTTTTGTCTGTATCTTTGCTCAGACGGTCATACGATGATCGTAAGGATGAGTGGATGCTAGACACAGGGGCATCTTTTCACATGACTCCTCATCGGAGTTGGTTCACCAGCTATAGGGAGTGCGATGGTGGACAGGTGTTTATGGGTAATAGCTTTGCCTGTAATGTTGTGACTGTTGGTATGGTGCGCATCAGGATGTTTGATGGGGTGGAGCGTACCTTAACAGATGTGAGGCACGTTCCTGATTTGAAGCAGAATCTAATTTCTCTTGGTGTGCTTGAGGCAAAAGGATGCAAGTACACAGGTATTGATGGTGCTCTTAAAGTATTTAAGGGGGCACGGGTAATCATGAAAGCACAATGACTCGGTAACTTGTACAGGTTGATCGAGAGCACTTCAAACGGTGGAGCTACAGTAGATGTAGCGAACTCCACCTATGCATGTGTGTGGCATGTTGGACATGGCCACATGAGCGGGCAGGGCAGGAAGGCTGAGACGTGCAGACAGGGATACGGAGCAGGTGGAGCAACCACCTGTGAGAAGAATCACACGGCATGATCGCAGGATATCGGCGAGGTACATGAACGACTCCAATATCGCAGGGGATTCATCTTCTATTCAGATGGCTCTAGGTGAGTCTAGTGCTGAGAAGTGGAAGGTGACTATGGGCGATATGATGGATTCGTTGTACCAGACCGACATATGAGAGCGGGTGGAGCTTCTAGTGGGCCAGAGAGCGGTTGGATGCAGGTGGATCTTCAGGTGGATACAGCATAGATACAGGGCGATGTTGGTAGTGAAGGGTTATGCTCAGAGAGAAGGGATCGGTTTCTCAAAGATATTCACACCGACGGTATAACAGGTGTCTATTAGATCTGTGTTTGGCGCTGGTTGGCCAACGTGATCTTGAGTTGGAAGGATGGATGTGGAGTCTGCACTTCTGTAAGGGAAAGTGAAGAGCAGATCTACATGAAGCAACTAGAGTGGTTCAAAGTTAAAGGGGCTGAGAAAAGACTTTGCAGGAGGTCGTGGTTCGACCTGTCGCCTAGGCAGTGGTTTGATTCCTTCATGGTGGGACATTCAGCATGAAGGATCGGGGGGTTGCAAAGATGGTTCTCGGCATTGAGACTGAAGGAGGAGTAGGCTTTGGTAATTACAGGAGGAATACCTTGTGTGTAGGTATTGATCCAGGATGTGATGGGCCAGGTAAAGTTGGAGAGCGTTCCCTACGCATCTCTCCTCAAGTTTTCCTCAGAACATGTCCCAAAATAGATGAGGAAAAACAGGATATCTCATGAGCCTTATTCGAATGCGGTGGGCAGTGTATGTCGTGGTCTAGTTTAGACCAGTTATTTCATAGGCTATCAGTGTTGTGAGCAAGTACCCCGGCAGACAATATTGGGTAGCGGTGAGATGGTAAGATGACTACGTCATTCTTTTGTGAAGACAGGAGCAAAGGTGGTTGGGCATGTGGATTTAGATTCGGCAGACATGATCAACAAGAAATTCCTGTAGAGAAGTTCAAGTTCTGTGAAACTTCTTTGGGCTCGGCGATGACGGAAAAGAAGGATGGAGTGTGATCTTGAGCTATGATGTGAAGCAGAGATAAGAGAAGAGGTTAAGGAGCTACACGATTGAATATTGAAGACTTGGTGGAGATTGTTGAGAAAAGTCTTAAATCTGAAGGTTTTGAGGTCGTTCAACCGGTCGTAGGAAGCTTCGACTGGTCGTGGGAGACACTCGACCGGTCATAGGTTCGAGCTCTGACACGACTCAAAGTCCAGCGAGTTTTTGCTATTTTTTACTGTAGCTATGACTGGTCGAAGGTCAGCTACGACTAGTCGAAGGTGGGCTACGAACAGTCGAAGACTCACTATGACTAGTCGAAGGTTACGCAGTTTGTTTCGCGATTTTGCGCGAAACTGCGGATTTGAGTCCTTTAGCAATTGGGATGCGGAAGGGAAGTTTCCTAAACTATAAATAGGTATTCCTAGGGTGTTTTCTAGGGTATTGTGATGTTTGCTAAGGCTTCCTAAAAGGGTTTAGGGTTCTCAAAGGGTGTAGCAAGGGTGAGATTCGAGGTTGTTCGAATCGGGTAAGTCCTTTATCTTTGTAATTGATGCTTTCATAGTGGTGATCCGTCGCTTTGTGCTGTGGTTTTTTCTCGCAAGGGTTTTCCACGTTAAATCTGTGTGTTCTCTTTTCTTGTGTATGCTTGGTGCCATTGGATTACCATCGTAGAGCTTGATCTGTGTGATTCCGCAGGTCAAAAACCCCAACACTTTCCAGGTAGCCAAATGACCCACATTTCACCCAAATGGGAATTATTATATTTTAAAAAATCACTGACCTCAAAGAAGGGGTAGACTCGATCCTAAACTTGTGTTTTCTTGCATACTCTTCCAAGTCCAGCTCATAGAGTTCTTTGGGGTCGTTTGGTAATGGGACCCTCCATTTACTAAGGGCAGCAACAATGACTCTAGCCATCCTTGTAAAGGGACTCCCCGAGGGTAACTTGTGCCTATAGAAAGGTGTCCCAGCTAAGAAGATCGCCACTGAAATCGCAAGCCCAAGCGTCGGCAGCCCATAGCCCAATGTCCACCCCACATTGTCCTGTATGTACACAAGGACCGTGTTCGCGAAGAGCGTCCCGAAGAATATGCTGAACATCCACCAGTTGAAGAATGAGAGCTTGTGGGCCCTCTCCATGGGCTCAAAATCATCAAACTGGTCCGCGCCTATGGTCGAGATGTTGGGCTTAGTCCCGCCCGTCCCAACCGCCAGTATGTATAGCCCACAGAAGAATACACCAAGTTGCAATGTAGAAGCTTTCTTGCAGTCGGCAATGTTGTCTAGATGACAAGGAGGCGGTTTTAGTGAAGGGAGAGATACCGCCAGCGTCAGCAGACACATCCCCTGGAAACAGAGATTGATTAATAGAAATTCATCGACGACGACAAAAAAAAACAACCATGCATGGTTATATTTGGACTAACGTACCTCGTTATATATCAATTGTAGAGTAATGCTGTGGGTGAAATATGTGCATCTGATCATGATTTGAAGGGGATGATTAATGGGCCCCACTTAATCTTACCAATAGCTAAGTTTCACTACTGGTTTCAAGGGCTGGACTCATGTGCTGTTTTTTTTTTTTTTTTTTTTCACAATTTAAGAAAAGGGTGACCCACTTTTCGGCCTTACATGTGGCATGAGATAGGAAACAAAGCATCAAAATCCATTCAAACTCTGTAGCAGGACGATCAAACTGATTTAATGGGCCCCACCATCTAATTGTGGTCATGGGAGTGAACGGTTCATGCATAAAATGGTCGGTGGTCAGATTTTTTTTGAGAATGCTACTGAGTCACTTCGGGTTGATGGACGGTGTAGATTTTACGTATACAACAAGGGTTGACTCTATCCAGTTAGAAGTAGAACACCAAAACTAGAGAGAGAGAGAGAGAGCTGTTATCCCTTGCTGAGAGGCGGATTGCCTGCAGCCCTAAAAAGGCACTGTCAGCCCACTGTGATGCGTGTTATATCCACTCGGTCCATATATTTTTTCCAGCTCATTTTAAGACAAAAACCCAGATATGAAGAAGATCCAAGGCTAAAAGTGGACCACACCAGGGAAATAGCGGGGTAAAACACGCTCGCGTTGAAACCTTCCTAGGGCCCACCACGACGTTTACATGCTATCCAACTTGATGAAAGGAAAGCATAAATATCAGCTCGATAAAAAAAGATTTGTGCCCCTCGGTAAGTTTTTAATGGTCAACATACAATCCCTACTTTTTACTATGGTGTGGCCCACTTGACCTTTCCATCTGCCTCATGTTTGGATTTATTAAATAACATGAGCTGGCGAAATGGATGGACAGAGTGGATGTAATACACGCATCACGGTGGGCCACAGACTGCAGCTGGCTGCATGCAACCTGCGTCCACCATGCTCTCTCCGAAATGTTGCACAATGCTATTCGTTTTTTTACCTTATGTACAAGTGGGGACATATGGGGCTGTGGTTCATTGATCCGAACGGTTGGTATTATTTTTCACACTGTCGATAGCCCATGCACCAAAAATATCGGATTGTAGGAATCCTACCTTTAAATAGTGGCAAACAAATGGACATGGTCAGATATCAATATCATCCAGCAAGAATCTTCCAATCTAAGTTATTTTCGTGGTTGACCGTCCATGTTGAGGCCCGTCACATCAAGGGACCTAGTTGTCCAAGACAATGACTCCAATGATAATGTACAACCTAACCTTTCGGCCAGAGCGCATTGCATGTTAAAAAAAAAAAAAAAGTAAAAAAGTATGATGAGGTCAGGCCTATGTAAAACAAGTTCATCATTGATTGAGGGGTGGAACCTCTGTAGCAGACACTGTGTCCCATTTTGGGTCATGGATTCAATTGCGTTAGGTACCTAATTAATAAATATTTAAATAAAGCTCCTTTCAAACTAACCAAACACATCCAGCTAGGCCTATAGAACCAGCAAGGATCTTAATACACCGCAACGGAATAACAGCAGGATCTTAAACAATAATAACGAACAACTATATAATACCACTTATGGTATATATTTTTGCCTGATTTGACCACATTAGATCTAATGACTCAGATGATATTACATAGCAGGAAAATCTCAATAAAAGATAAATTGAAGATCTCTTCGGCTGCACTGATGGTTAAATGTGATCAGAATCCGAAAAGTCATAAGTAGTCTCAAAAAGATAAGTTCAATGAGATACAATCATAAGATAAGTCTTGTGTATCCTACTCACATGATAAAGTCAACTATTCATCATAATGACCTCATGAACGAAGATGGGTGTCAACCCAAACACAGTCGTGGTCAGTGATATATGAATTCAAACGAGGCATCATGATATTTTGCAAAAGCCTTTACAACCTAAACTACTTAAGCAGTAGAACGACAACAATGCCAGGTTAGCAGAGTTTCATGTGCACTATACACATTCGCGTGGAGAAAGAGATAACTATCACCAACACTTGGTGTCTCAAGAAAAACTCATCCACATAACAAGAGCTGGATCTGTGCGCAGCTAATAGTCAATCTACATCAAATGACTAATATGCATGGCATATCTTAATAGGCTACAACTGTCTTTAGGCCTAAACGATTATTTTCACATCAGCACGTGTGAGGAGTGACTATAAAGATCTCTCTCCAAATACTGCCTCGAAAACTCTTTAAATAGGAGAAAGATGAAGAGCTCTAGGCATCCCAATTCAATACAAATCAAATCTACAGCACAATGATGGCTAACCTATTTTATCTTATTTTACTTTATCCTGGACTAGTAATAGTGTAATCTAATCTATCTATGCTATTACGTTGGATTGACTTTTGTATACTAGTATAATATCGCCCGTCTACACTGTTACGTTAGACTGACTTAGATTAGAAGTAGTGTAATTCTCTTCTATTTACGCCGAGCAATGGATCACAAGTATGACATTTTATTTTCTTTTTTAGTAGTGTAATTACTTTTGTCTACACATAAGTCGTTGGACCAATGAAAACTTAGATCTAAGGCCTCCCTATCTACATTGCAAACAATATTGGATTGCCAAGGGATATTGTTATAAATTTTTATTTACATTTTAATTAATACAATTGAGTTCACTCTACATATTGTATGAATTGAGTTATCTCTGTTATTATATGGTATGAAAATGTTCTTTCAACTCAAAGTAAAAAAGAACTAATTAAAAGGATGAATCTCCCATCTACAAATCACTTGATTTCATTTGCAAGTGGCTAAATAAATAGCTGAACTGCTTTAGTTCTTGTTCATAGACTACTATTGATAGTCTCTTTGTATATCTCAATGCTTGGGGTCACATGTGATTGGTTTGGATTGACTCTAACAGGCTCTAACACTCTTGGCACTATACGCATGTATTAACGACCAAATTTTGAGACAAAATATGGTGCCCCTACCGCAGTACCAAATGAGTTCTATAACGATATGACCAGTTCATGTCTTGAATTCTATAACGCCCAGGTGTTTGTAAGAAACATTTGTTGAACAAGTGATTATCTAAAAAGATTAAATATTTAATGGCTCATATTCAGTTGGCGATACAAAGGTCGGTAAAATTAAGTATGATTATGACGCCATAGCCACGGGGTGCGAACTTGCAACTGTATGGAACCGTGGCAGGTTAATTAGCGACTTTAGAAGCCGCCCTACTACATAATGATCAATTATAGTAGCATTCTCTCTAGCTTGTGTAAAAGCAAAAGTAATGAAAAGAATATATATTTTTTTTCCTTTTTAATTTTAGTAATCCCACTATAAGAGGAGAGAGCATATGAAAAATGTAACCGATTCTTTAGGTCCCATCATCCACTCGGAGTAGCCTTTCCACCTAATGGTAGGTTCCATTCTAGGGGTAGTCCCTTTTGCATTTGAAAACCAAACACGTGTTTCACCTTCGAACCAAATGCTAGGGACCTACAGAACTTGAACGTTGAGTTTCTATTAGCGGGTCCATTAGTTCAATGATCCAAAACGTTGATATTATGATGATGATGATGAAGATGGGATACATTACCGAGAGATAAATACAGGAGGCAATGGAGAAAGTCCAATAACGGCCGAGATGAGCATCAGCGACGTAGGCTCCCAAGATGGGCATCAACCAAACGGTTCCAGCCCAGTTGGTGACGTTGTTGGATGAAGAGACAGTGCCCTGATGGAGCTTCTTCGTCAAATACAACACCAGGTTTGACGATATTCCGTAGAATGCCATCCTTTCAAACACTTCGTAGACTGCCAACCATACACATCCAAACATCCTTTTTAATTAATGTAATTATGTATATAGATACATGGCCCACTTGTCAAATATCCAGGTGGTCCATCACTTGGGTCCGACTGTCTAGTTGCCCTGTGGACCAAACAACACGGTTTTTCACTACTTTTTAGGTGGGGTCCACCGCATGGACGGATTGGGTCTCACACATGCATGACATGTAGCCATTTGCAGATCAGGCCGTCGACTCTAGGTGCATCTAGGGGTGCACACGGTTCGGTTTGGTCCGATTATGGGGTGAAACTGGACCCAAACTATTTCCAACAGTTCTAGGAAAACTAGAACCAGAACCGAATCGTTTACACCTAAAACCGAATTGGAACCGGACCGTAAAAAAGCAGTTTGGTTTTGGTTCAGTTTTACAGTTCTGGGTTTTTATAATCCAACCCAATTGCATGGTTTTTTTTATCATAATCTATCACAAGCTCCTCTACTGAAAATTTTCACAAAGAGTAATCTTATTATGGTTTGTTTTGATGACCTTTTGATGTTTCCAAAATGATTTGGTTGCCCATGTCTATTCGTGTTATAATTTATTTGATGAATGGTCTAGCTTTTTTCATGTTTTAAAAGAAAATAAATTTTAAATATTTATTGACCAATGGGTCCAGTTTCAGGTTCGGTTCCACGGTCTGGTTCACATAACGGTTTAGTTCAATAGAACTCCAAACCGAGAACCGAATCAAACTAATTGATTATTTGATTTTCGAAACTAAAACCAGACCGGTGCACTTCGGAACCGGACCAAACCGTGCAGTCCCGTCAGTTCCAGTCCGATTTATCGGTTTTACCGGTTCCATGTGCACCCCTAGGTGCATCCTAGGATATAAAACAAATAAAGATTAGAGCCCTTCATCAACTGGGGTGTAGTGTGAAAATGTCCCAAACTGAAAAGAATATTGGTCCACTGATCATGAGTGTGGCCAGACTGGTACTTACAGAAAATTTAATGTTAGGAAAGAACCCTAATAATCTTAGTTCAACCTATATTTATGGTTCAACCACTGGCGTACTATCTGACTTTTGGCATCGTACGCACCACCTCATAAATGGCATGGTAGCTATTGGATGGTGCTCTGTGGGCCCCACCATGATGTATTTGTTTCATCCAATCCTTCAATTCATTTTAATATCATATTTTAGGACACGAGCACAAAAATGAGGCAGATCAAAATAACATGTGGACCACACTCAAGGAAACAGTGGTGATTGAATGGCTACCATTAAAACCTCTCAAGGGGGACAAAAGTTTTAGATGAAACTGATATTTTTGTTTTCCATTCATCTAGGTCTGTGTGACATAATCAAAAGGTTAGATGGAAAATAAACATTTTTTTTTTGAACAACTACAATGGACTTTAGGAAGTTTTTTAATGATGGGCATTCAATCACCATTGTTATCTTCTTGTGTGGCCCACTTGAGATCTGCATGTCTCATTTTTGGTATTATCCCCTAAAATGATATGCAAAAGTAAATAGGCAGTATTGATAAAACACATGTATCGTGGTGGCGCCCATATCAGCGTCAGGTGGAACCAAGCTTATGATGGTAGCCGTCATGCATGACTAGTTTCTATCAAAACAGGGCATGGAAATTGAGAGAGGGATTATTCATATGATCAAATATTGCATTATTTAATGAAGCCATTTTTTCATGTAACAACCTAATCATTTATTGCATATAATAATTAAAAAAAAAAAAAAAAGAAACAGCACTGTTTCCTGTAGTGTAGTCCACTTAGTGTTGTATATGCTTCATTTTTGGGCTAAAGAAATGAAATTATGTGTTAAAAATGTATGGACGGAGTGGATTAAATACATAAATGACGGTGGGCCCCACTGAGTTTCCTTAGAGTTACTCAGCATGCAATTGGCTTCCGAAGAAAGGGGCAAAAGTAAAAAAACAAAAAGGCTAATCACATATCCAGCTGGAGAAGAGATGGTTCAAAAGACTCTCATGGACGTGGATTGCGCACTAAGCACCATGATCTACGTGTCTTATCCACGCCGTCCATCTGTTTCTCCATATCATTTCGGAGCATGAGCCCAAAAATTGAAGTATATGCAAGCTCAAGTAGACCACACCATAGAAAAGAGTGGGAATTGAATGCCCACCGTTGGAAACTTCATGGGGCAATGGAAGTTTTGGATCAAGCTGATAATTGTGTTTCCCTTCACCCATGTCTTTGTGACATTATGAACAGGTTGGATGACAAATAAACATCACACTGGGGCCTAGGAAGGTCTCAACGGTGGATTTCATTATCTCCACTGTTTCATATGGTGTAGTCCACTTGAGCTTTGGGTATGCTTCAATTTTGGACTAACGACATAAAATGAGATGAAAAAAAAATGGATGGACGGTGTGGATAAGACACATACATCACAGTGAGCCCCACAAGAGTTTACTTAGCACACTGGCGTGCATACCAATCAGCATCCGACTCTTATGTTATTTTTGCACCACTCAAAAATGGCGGTGGTTCTTCAATTGCACACAGTTGTACGGCAATCCAGGCTATCTATTTGATAGCCATTAATTGGACAGTCAGGATTACTTGATCATTCTGATTTTAAAAATAATCCTCCATCAACAATTTGGACGACCTGGATAGCTGTACATTAGCGCCAAATGCAAGGAAGACGAGTAGCTAATCTTCATAGATTGTGCAAAACTAGCACAGAAGTCCATCCCATTGTCAAAAATCAGATATAAGCCAGCTTCAAGATAAGATGGGCGTACAAAATTCAAGGGCGCTCTGACTCTTGGGATAACGAGAAAAAACAGATCTCAAACAAAAAATAAAAGATGAAGAAAACCCTTTAATGGGAGTAACCATCTGATGTTGTCCATTGAATTTGGGTACTTAATGACCATGGATTGGATGGTTAGGATTGCTTGATCAGTGTGATATTCCAACTAGGATCCATTCCCAATGTTCCCCACGTGAAAGCAGAGCAGCCCAACTAAATCCATGGGACATGAAATGAAAGTCTATTTTAGGGAATTAGAAAGAGAGAGAGAGTGAATGAGTATTACCTACAACGAAACCACAAGCCTTCCATCCTCCTCTCTCTGATCGACGGACAGGGTTCCCTTTTAGATCTACAGAGCCGTCCTGTGTGAAATCCCCACGCGCTGTTTCTACGCAACTAACCATCAGATCTTTTCTTTTTCCCTTTTTCCCTCTTCTTTTCTTTATTCTTACCCAGTGCTGCACCCAACGCCTTATTTATAGGGATTTCTCTGCTTGCAAGTTGCAGAGGATCCCCTCTCCTTTTCTCAAGACAAGTGGGCTTCATTAATATGTCCGCTTATTTTCCTAAACAGTGGTGGTGGTGGTGCCAAAAACAGTTATTGGACCCCTCCATCGTTGCCAAAATAAAGAGGGGGAGGACTGTCGTTACACTGGAATTACTTAGGACCGGATTTTTTTTTTTCTTTTTATTTCTTGGTCACTTCATGATTTCGGGTATTGGTAAAACTCTGTGAGCCCCACCATGATGTATGTGTTCTTTCCATGCCATCCATCAATTTTGCAAGAACTTTATATGATATGAACTCAGAAAATGAAACTAAAAAACAAGCAGATCCAAAGCTCAACTAATCCACACCACAGGAAATAGTGAGGATAGTTATTCACAGCATCGAATCTTTTTTACAGCTCTATGAAATGTTTATTTACCTTCTAACATGTTCATAAAGTCATGTACACTTGGATGAAGAAGAAAATAATCAGCTTTATTTAAAAATTGTGGCTTATAAAAAGTTTCACTGATATGCATATAATCCGCATTGCTTCTTATGATATGGACTATTTGTGCTTTGTATCTACTTCAATTTTAGAATAATGCACTAAAATAAGCTAGCAAAATGAATGAATAAATGAATGAATAACGTACATAAAATAGAAACATCATGGTGGGGGCCATGGAGCTTGGACCGGTACTGCTGTGACAATCCATCTCTAACACTCTTCACATTTACGTTGTTAACCACCTTTTTTTCTGTTAGCTTGTTAGTACACCCCACTGTCAGATCAGACGTAACTGTTAGCCACCCCCACTAGGAATTAATACCAAAAGCTCAGTGTTGAAACCATGTATCTTTCACTTAGTCTACCACTTGAGCTATGGATCAGGGTGTGTTGTTACCCACTTAGGTTATAGATATGATCCTTTGTTGCACAATCTCCCTTCTTTCGTGCTCCATTTAATCTAAGAATAGGAAGGACTTGAGCAAGCTATGTGATTTGGTAAAAAAAACACAAAATTCCATAAACAATTACTTTTTTTAGCTTGAAATTATATCATAATGCCTACCATATACCTTATTTTCTAAAAAAAAAAACCAGCAAAATAGAGAATTGTGTGTGACCACATGATATTTGTATGATATCTAATCTCTCTACTAAATATAATTTACCATGATGTTAATAAGATAAAAATTGGTTAATTTATACAAAGGTGAGTCACACTTTCAAATTTTCAAAATGCACATGGGGTCCATATGGTGAATTGATTACAAAGATTTTTTTGTTTATGTTATTATTATAGTTGGGTGCTTACACTTGATTGGTTGGAATATCATGCACATATCATGTAGACTTAATTTTTTTTTATTTTTATTTTTATTTTTACTTTATTACTTTTTAAAGAGAAACAATATAAGGGAATACTTTGGTAACATTTCTCCTCAAAATGCCCTACTTAAAAAATTTTATTTGTAGGAAACTCTTTGATAAATTTAAAATTTATGTAGAATTTTATTGGAAAAAAAATAAAAATCCAAAAATCTTAGTTGTTGTAAGCCCAATAAGAGTTTAAATCATTAACCAAACTGTTATGGGAAAATCCGAAGCATTTCAAGACATGAAGAATCCTCCAAGTAGTGAAGTATTGAGAAGCATCTGAGATGTATGATTGGGAGATGTCTCCGAGTGGTGAGGCTTGGAGTGTCCTCCGAGTACTGAGGCTCGAGGAATATTGGAGAAAGGAGACTTAGTTGAGGACAGGCTCAGCGTAGCGACAAATCCGAGGCATGACGCCATCGTAACCCTGAATGTAGTTGGAGGAGTGGAAGCGGCTAATGCGATGTCCCATTACCACATGATTTATAGGGTAACTGAATAATCGCCAACACTTACACGTTCCCCATACGTGGTTAGTGGCTAAGATCATGCCGAGTATTGCGGACACGACAGCTCCTGCTGAAAGGTATAAATAGTTTTCAAACGCAAGAGAATAGGTACACAAAATCTCTCACCCTAAACACTACTTCAACACTTAGACCCAGATTCCTAGCCTGACTTTGGCATCGGATATTGAGGGTCAAATATTGCATATTAGACTCCAGTTATTACCTAGATTTACGAACATGGTACTGTTTAACGACTCAATTTAATCATGTTTGTGATGGAATGTGTATTTAAGAGCTTGGACTGAAACATGATGCTTAAAGTTTGGATTTGACACTCTGATGACACTAAAGGCAAGAGACGGACCCCAGGGGACCAAGATCGACGGATTTCATCTTTATCTAGTTTTAGTTCTGGTTACTTTTAGATTACGTACAGGTTCTAGTCCTTGTGGATTTGACCTCGGTCTCACCGAGTTTATTACTACATCACAAAGCTAAACTTGGGGAGTGAACAAGTTTTTGGCGCCGTTGCTGAGGATTGACGGTTACGTTTTTCTGAGCTTAACTAGATTTAAGATTAGTTTAAAATTAGGATTTTTCTAATTTTAGGTTAGAATTTTTCTATTTGATTTATAAAAACTAACCTGTTTTCTTGTTTTCTAGGATCCTGACATAAACGTCTAATTTGGTAATCCCTTTCTAAATTCTCTACTTTTTCTATTTTTAAAATTAGGGTTTTAGTGTTAGAAAAATTTTCTTTTTTAGAAACTAACTCATCTTTCCTTTACTTTTCTATTTTTAGTAACTTTCTAATTCTAGGATTTCTTCTGTTTTTAGAAACTAACATACTTTTTAATTTTAGGTTTAGAATTTCCTAATTGTTTTAAAAACTTTCTAATTTTAGGATTTCTATTTGTAGAAACTAATTTATTTTATTTCCTTTTGCAGGATTTTAACGTAGGAACTCCAATCTGGTAACTTCTTTTTAACTGCTCCTCTACTTACTTTCTATATTGCTGTAGGATTTTTCCTTTAGAATTAGATTCAGAGTTAGGATTTCACCATGTATATGCATGAGTGGGAACGTCAGTATGCTAAGAAGAATAACATATATTGGGATGATGATTAGGATAGAAATTAACCTATATCTCAAAACTTTTCTGAAACTATCATCGAGAACCGATGGGAACATAAATATCTGCCGATTAAGAAGTCCTTATGTGATCATATGCAGGAAAACAATTACATCCCATGGATTAACAAAACAGTATGTGAGTGTTGGGGTTATCATAACTATGAGAGTGAGAATTATTATCACCCATCCGATAAAAAGAAAACAATGCGTGATTATATTATAAGTGATAATATGTATTACCAACCATCAAATTCTCCCACCTATGATCCGTATGACTATAATTAGTAGAAACATCAAAATTGGGGAAATGAATCAACAACATGTTATAATGATTATTCTCTTGGATCCCCTACCTTTGAGATCCAACTAGAAACCATCTAAGAGGATTCATTTCAGTGTAACATGGCCTGTCTTACAGAAATTAGAAAATCGTTGGAAGCGCTTAATTCGCGCCTTGATAAGGTAGAGGAGGCTCGGTTATCTCAACCATAATTCATTTCAGAAATACAATGAGAGGAAAGTGATCCTAACTCGCTTTTGAAGAACTCTGAAATTACAAATGAGGAGTTGGAGTCCATTAATGAGCATATGGTTCAATTTTTTGATGAGTCGATCTCGATAACGATCCAAAGGAATGGTCAAGAGACGTGGGTATCTTTCAAATACAGTGATGATGATACACCTCCCTCGCATGACACACAGGATTTCAATGATGAGGTAAATGTTAATTTATTCGAACCTCAACCCAATTCAGGAATGGAATGTGAGGAAAGCGATTCCATCCCAAGTGTGCACTACTGGATGAAATTAGACAATGATCCGTATTGGGATGACTGTTATGAACGTGCAACCCAAATTTCCCTAGAATCAATCTCAAGTTTGGTCTAGGTCAATGATCAAGACGTACACGAAGTGGTCGGTCATAATGAGCCACTCCCCTCACCTGATATGTCTGATTTAAAAGTGGAGGATGAGCCCCTTACAACCGACCCTTCTAACTCTTATGAAATATGTTTGGACCACTCCTCTGAATCGAATGATGATGTGATTCGGGAGAAGGACGAGTTGCTCGCTACGACCCTGGAATTTGAAACCACTCAGTTGAGGCCACCATCTAAGCTGTACACTTTTGACAATTAAACGCCTCGATTGAGTAGTTTCAATGAATGGAGTGATCACATTGATGCTTCCCCTATTGATTTTCAATCTGTCTGTGCAGGACTGGAGCAAGAGAGTGTATCTCCATCCACTTTCAAGGATGATGGATTCCTTGGGCAGATCATCACGAGCTCCAATGTGAAAAATAAGTCACTCTTAGCCGAATTTCCTAATGCTTTGGATGATTACTTGACACACTTTTTATAATCAAACGATCCTATGATAAAAGAAATAGTGGATGACTCGCAAGACAACATCTCGGTAGTTGTCATAGACCTAGAGAACCCTTATTCTAAAGCCTCTCCTTCCCCTGATCCTAAATGTTTACCATTAAAGGAGGAGGAGCTGACAATGGAACCAAAGTCTGATACTTCGGAATGTGTTGAGACTACATCACTTCTTACGAAGTTTTCTGAACTTTATTTATTTGTAGTCTCTGATTCACCATGGGATAATAACACTAAAACTTCTTCTATCACAGGTGAATCGTATATACTCCGGATACCTCAAGCAATTCAACGAAAATTTTCTTATGAGGTACATAAGTTTCTCTGGAAAGTCATGCTCCAGGGCATCCAAGCTTATTGCAAAAAGGGCTTTCGAATGATCATGTTGAGGAACGTACTGAGAAACTTATCCAGATATTGGCTGGAAGAGGAACCTTGCGGCATGATCGAGTAGTTTTTCCCTGCTTTCATTGGACTATGGTAGTTTGCTTTATACTGTTCTATGATAGATGGTTTTATGCCATTACGTTAGTTTGCTTTCTACATTGTTTTAGGATAGTTGCTTTTGTTGGTTTCTCTCTTGTGCTGACTTGCTTTCATACTGAGATCTTTGTAGAAAAGCTTCTTGATTCTTTCGTCCAAGTACTATCTTTCCATCACTCCTCTTTTACTTTTGTTGTCCCATGTGCATTGCATGTTTATCTCTTTTACATTGTGGACAATGTCAATTTTAGGTTGGGAGTGGGAGATTAGGTCACCTAATCAGTATTTTCTCGGTCTTGAGCAAAAATTGTGAAAATTTTAAAGTTTTTAAAATTGAAAATTCTTGTGAATTCGAAGTGATTTTGATGGCCATTATTGATTTAAAATTATAAGATACAGAGTGTTGGAAATTTACGTCTCTTAGATTTAGTTATCTGATAGATTTCACAGTTAAGTTCGAGTTATTAATCCATGATTAAAAGTTGTAAACATTGATTGAGTCATGATTTCACATGCCACATCTCGCTTACTGTAGACACTGAAAATTGGCGCCCACGCTGATTTAAATGTTTTGGATTTGATGGGGGGGTGATTAGGCTAATTTATGGATGTTGGAGTCGCCACTAGCTAAATAATCTAAGAATCCCGCAGTTGGCTAGAACGCGCGGAATATGTAAGGTTAGAGAAATCTAAAGACTCTCCTACCTTAGATTGACTCCTGATCTGCTATCCGGAATTCTAAGTAAGGGACTTTGGTTATAAAGAGGAAAGGGGTTAGGCACCCTATCTGCCCGTACAAATGTACAGTCTCTTCTTGGTGTGGTAAGACAATCTCAAGGGATGATGGATGCTATCGAGATGGGACTAAGCATACACGCGAATTTCTGATGTAGCAAGATTCGAGATTTCGCAAGCTAAAGAGTATACGTCCAACGACGTATCCAGAAGGCGGATGTAATGATGCTTTTGCAAAGAGATAAAGAAATGGACTAGTTCATTAGGAATTTTTGATGTGACAGGATCCGGTGTACTACAATTCACAGAGCATACGTTCACTAGAGATCTAGATAAGCAGGGGGGTTAAGAAAGGAATAGATGTTATGATGAATGCTTGTATGCAAAATGAATGGATCTTTGGCTTGATCTTGAGTAGGCTAAGACATGGATTGAGCCATGATCAATCTGGGGGATCAGGATGGTTGGAAAGGTAGGGAATGGGCTAAGGAGATAACTGAAAAATCTGGACTAGGAGGTTTGGGAGCTCCTCCTCACCCTCACTCTCCTCCTCCTCTTTCTCTCTCTTTCTCCTTCTCACTTAAGCTTGGAAATGAAAAGTGGATGATGAAATGTGAAGAGGAGAGGGCTATTTATAGCCTTCTCCAATGGTCTTATGGTAATTGTGGGGTTTAGGAGGGGTAAAAGCTGATGTGGCAAGTTATGGTTGGTTGAGGACAGAGAAATGCCACGTGGTGCTCTCTCATTAGCTCTTGGGGTTGGTAAAAGGGTAAATAGGGTGGGCTAGAGGGGTAGTTTTGAAAAAAAGTTAACTTTCGGATGCATGACAGCTGTTGCTCGGAGGACATACACGCCCCGCGAGCGACGGTAGTCGGAGTACCGCTACGGCCTGCGGTAGTTCAATTACCGCCCGGGCTGGGTTTAGTCCGCATTTTTTGAGAGGAAGTGGTTGTTTGACTACCGCCGGCGGTCGTCCAACTACCACCTCGGGTACAGTTTCTCTCAAAATTTGGCCGGTGGGTCCTTTTTTGGGTTTTAAGAGTGAAACAAAGTCCGTTTTAAATATTTGGCTTCAAAATGGCTTAAAATTGGCTCAATTGTGACCTAAAAATGGACCGAGAAATGGGTTGATTGTGGGTAAAGGTTTGGGTATGCTTTGGCTTGAATGATGACTTATGATGGCTTAAGTTTAATTGGGCTTTGGATAATGGTTCCCTAATTGTCCTAGCTTTCTCAAGATATTAGCGTGGGCGGGTGTCTATAAATGCCCCTCTTTGGCCGAGGTTGCGAGTAACTGAAGGCCAAAGCGAGTGGACACCCCACCTTTCTGGTTAGAAAGGATAGTAATTCAAATTTATTGCCTGTCATTAATTGTATCATTGTCAGTCGACTGTTTGGAAAAGAGATGACTTGCACATATCACGGGGTTGAGGAAAGTGATGTGATTGTCCCTGCGTGTTGGTGCGGCATTACAGGTTACCAACCACAACCCTTTCACGTCAGATTGTTAATAGCATTGGAAGGTAAGTCTGAAAATTAGAGCCTCTGCGCGTTGGTGCGGCTTTACAAGGATTCCCGTACTGTTTGGTCTGTCGTTCTTTTGTTACATAATCACCCTAGGAGTATTCGATCCATTTGATCATCAAAGTGGTTAGCTTCCCTGCGTGTTGGTGAAGCCTTACGAGGTACTCACTACGCTAACTTGAAATCGATCAAGTTTTGCGAACATCCCGGACTAGGTATGTGCAGGTAATCCTTTGCTATGCAGTCTGTTGATTCTGATACTTTGGTTACAATGGATTATTGTCACTTCGAGCTTGATTATTCTTTCTAGAGATAGATTCACTCACTTCTACTAGCATTCATATGACTATCCAGATATAGAGATCGGGTTAATTGTACATGTATCATGTACGGATTCGATCATCTTTCAGGGAAACCGAGAGAGACCAAATCTTATTTCGTTGTTTGCACTAACCGCAACTGGAGAATATGGGAGATTCGTCAGTGTACTAAACGCCGTGTGCGTTTTTAAAATTTTTTTGAAAACTATCCTCTTATGAGCTAGACTCCTTGGGGATTTTATTTGAAAATATTTTTAGATTTTTAAAAAAATATCTGTTCGATCTCACGGGTGGGCGTCGTCGTTCAGTTTTTATTTGCACAAGTTAAGTAAACGGTCGCATTGCCTCCATTGATGAGTTGACTGGGCTAATGGTTTTTATTTGAAGATAATTTGAAAACAAAATTTTTTTGAAACATCCATCCGATCTCGTGGGAGGGTGTCGTTGTCTGACTTTTATTGTACGGTTTGGATGGAATAGGCAGATGGCCTCCACTAATGAATTAATGGAGCAATTGGGGACCATGGGCCTTGAAATCGGGTTTGTGTAGTGGGCCTTACTTTGGATATGTGGGCCTACGAAATGGGCTTGAAAACATGGGCTTTGAACCATGAGCCTTTGAACAATGGGCTTGGTGGGCTTTTAACATGTGGGCTTGTGGGCTTTGAAATGTGAGCTTGTGGGGCTTTGAAATGTCAGCCTTTGGGGCTTTGAACTTGTGAGCCTTGTGGGTTTTGAAATGTGGGCCTCTGGGGCTTTGAACTTGTGGGCCTTGTGAGCTTCGAAATGTGGGCCTCTTGGGCTTTGAACTTATGGACGTTGTGGGCTTTGAGATGTGGGCCTCTGGGGGCTTTGAAATGTGGGCCTCTAGGGCTTCGAAATGTGGGCTACTTGGGCTTTGAACTTGTGGGCCTTGTAAGCTTTGAAATGTGAGCTTGTGGATTTTGAAATGTGGGCTTGTGGGCTTTGAAATGTGAGCTTGTGGGCTTTAAAATGTGGGCCCCTTGGGCTTTAGAGAAGTTCTCCACTTTCACCGAGTTCACCTAGACTGGTGACTGTTGAGTGCGGCTTCGTACTATTGGGTTCCAGCATTGACCCTATTTTTCTTCAATGATCTAGAGCTGGGCCCATCACTGGAGGAGTTTGCGTGCTTGTCTAGTCTCCCTCTCACCCTGGAGCCTTATGTTCCCTCGTCTGAGTCGGTTCGTCCCACCGATCTGATCTCTTGGTTTGGATTTCTCGTTGATCTTCCTATTGTAGAGGGTAGGGCTGGTGAGCTTTCGCTTGAGCTTCTGTATGATCGTTGTTCTACTTCCCAAAGAGGTCCTGGATCAGATCGCCAGCTTCAATGCTTGAATGCATTAATATTTTGTATCTTGGCTGAGCTGCTTTTCTCTAGCTGGCTACAGTCATCGTTGGCGATTTTACTAGATGTTTTCTGCCGCGTTCTGTTCCGCAGGAGTATCATTTTTGTGGTGTTAGCAGAGCTCTTCTTAGGTTTGACTGAGTGCTTGCTCGGACACACCCGCGTCTTCCGGGGCTGATGTTTATTCCTTTAGGTACTTCTCGCTCTAGTCCTTTCCTTTGCTTTGTTTTCTACTTGCAACTTGAGCTCGACTTGTACTTTTTCCAGGTGTGGTTGTGGGAACATCTTTATATAACCCCTTTGCTTGTGTGGCCCGATACCCGCCATGACGATGTACTCTCTCTGTTGATTGATGGCTTCCCCTTGGTGCCGAGGCCACTAAGTCGCTTTACCGTCGCATGCTCTCCCAGCTTCGAGGATGGGAGATTAGTTGGGAGGCTCCGTGGCTTTGTCGGATGCCCTTGATTTGTAGCATACTCGTACTCCTTTGTTGTTGTTAGGCCTTCGAGGATATTGCTCTTATCATCCCATTCGTTTCCTTTAGCAGTTTGGCTTTTGGCAAGATATCCCAGATTTCGCCTCTACTGGATTTGGACATGCTCCTCTTCCTTCTGATCTATTCGCTCTGTATCGATGAGTCTGAATTTCCTGGCAAGGCTCCTTAGATGCGACAGCTTTGGATCTTAAATCTTGGGCTCCTCCCTTGGCGACAGTGTCATATCAGCGGTGGGCAGCCGAGCAGTTGCTTTATCGTCAGGTCCCTGGTTGGTATTTGGCTGATGAGGCCAACGATCAGGATATGGTTGGCGATACTGCTTCATCCTCTTCATGTATTGACAATTCGTTCGAGGCCTTCAAGGAGCGGCCTTTTATTGATTCATCCTTTTTACTTGCCACACATGGCCACCTGATCTCTGAGATCGCTGTCCTTCACCATACATGTGAGGATATGGCCCGTCAATTGTTAGTGGGGTGACGGTATGATGAGAGCATGTTTACGGTACATTGTTTGGACAGGGATGAGGCCTTTTATCTGCGCATAGAGATAGAGAGGCTCAGGCAGAGATTGTTGATGTATGAAGGATAGGAGCTTACCTGGGGTCCCTGGTTTTGATCAACTGCTTGTCCTGTATACATGAATTTTTAAATTTTTTTTATGTTTTTGTTTTTATTTTTTTTATTTTTTTAAAGGAAAGAAAGCAGTGCACTTATAAAAAAGACTTTAAAGGAAAATTTCATTTATGCTAAATTTGCTAGTGCTTGCTTGTGTTTGAATTTATTTTTTGGATGATTGGGATCAGAATATTAGGCTCAGCCCATGTTGTATGCAGTAGTTTGGATTGTGTACTTAGGATCTTGGTTCCCTGAGAGGGTGTATAGGGTCGCATCCCTTTGATTTGAGCTGAGTTTAATAGAGTACTGATCCGAAGTTGGTTTTTTCTTGTATCTCGTTGTAGTGTTTGCTGCCTTGGCTTCTTCTGTACCTCTACTTTTTTATTATTTTCTTTTTATTTTCTTGCCATTTTTATCCGTAGCGCCTTTTCAGGTTTTCACTACGTCTGGCTCTTCTCGTCATTTTTGCCTGTAGCGTCCTTTCAGATTTTCACTATGTCCTGGGTCTTTGCTCTTGCCTGCCCCTTAGCAGCTGTGCTGTTTTTACCCTTGGTGCCCTTTCAGGTCTTCACCAAGTCCGCTACATGCCTGCTATTTTTACTCGAGCTGCCCTTTCAGGTTTTCAACTCGCCCTTTTGCTTAAGCGTGCTTCCTTTTCTTTCTTTATTTTATTTTATTTTTCGGAGTACCGGAAGAGACGAAGAAACTTCCTTTATAGCTAGCCAACTGGTTACCTTCCTATCCTTGTGTTTGATCACAATCGTAAGTTGTTTTTGATCGGATGATTTTGGGAAGTATTTGGGGACATGGTTAACCTTATTGTACTCTCCCTTTTATTTTCCTTTTTTCTCTTCTCTTTTTGTTTTTGTTTTTGTTTTGTTTTGTTTTTTTTTTTTTTGTTTCTTCTTTCTTTTTTTGTGTGGGAGAAATGACAAGTGTTTCTAATGGGAGAGATGGCGGATTTTTTTATTTTTTATTTAGCTAGGAAAAGTGATGGGTACAACTTTGTAATTGTAATCACTGACAAGGTTAGATATGATTACCCGTGATAGATTTTCACGTTATCAGCGTTGATGGGCTCGAGAAGGTCTTCTCCTCTCAGACTGGTGAACCAAAGAGCGCCTCCTGGGAGTACTTTCCGAATGATCAATGGTCTGTCCCACAAGGGTTTGAACTTTCCTCTGGGATCTGGCAATGGTAGGATGCGTTTCATGACCATGTCACCGACTTTGAAGCTCCTCTTTCGGACCCTCTTGTTGTAGGCTCGTGCAATCCTTCTTTGACAACATTGGGAGTGGTTTAGCGCACGTATGCGCATTTCATTTGTCAGATGCAATTGATCGTACCTTGCTTGTTGCCTCTTGCTTTCTAGCAGTATCCGGAGTGACGAGATTTCGATTTCAACTGGCAGCACTACTTCCATTCCATATGTGAGCTCATATGGAGTTGCGCCTGTAGCAGATCGTATAGACATTCGATAGGCCTAGAGTGCATAAGGAAGCATTTCCGACCAGTCATGATATGTCTTTACCATTTTCTTCAGTATGCGAATGATAGTCTTGTTCGCGGCTTCAACCCCACCATTCATTTGAGGATGGCAGGGACTTGACCGATGACGTTGAATCTTGAATTTGTTGAGGAAGTCACCCATCCTTTTATTGATGAATGGAGTCCCGTTGTCTATAATAATGGCCTGAGGAATCCCATATCGGCTGATGATATTGTTCTTCATAAATTTGACCACGTGAGATGCTGCGATGGTGGTGTAGGATGTTGCCTCTATCCATTTAGTGAAGTAATCTACCGCTACCAGAATATATTTATGCCCATTTGAAGCTTTGGGGTTAACTTTACCAATGATGTCAAGTCCCCATATGGAGAAGGGCCATAGTGTTGTCAGGTTGTAGAGTTTGGAAGCGGGCGCATGGATCTGGTTTGCATGTTCTTGACACTTGAAGTATTTCTTGACATGTTTATGGTAATCTATCTCTATTATAAGCCAATAGTAGCCGAGTCGTAAGTTCTTCGCCATCATGTGTCCGTTCATGTATGGACCGCATAGTCCTTCGTGGATTTCAGACATGATTTGCACTGCTTCTGTTTCATCCACACAGCGAAGAAGGACTTAGTTGAAAGATCGTTTGTAGAGGATGCCCCTGGTGATTGTGAACTGGGCCGCTAGCCGTTGGATAGTACGGTGATCAGTTAATGTCGCTTCTTTCGGGTACTTCTGATGCTTGAGATATTCTTTGATGTCTGTGTACCACAGCTAATCATTCAGGGAGGTTTCGGCTTCCTTCATCTGTAGGTAGAACGCAGGTTCCTCCTAGAGCTCGACAGTGAGTTCCCATTCAGCAACTACTTTGGGATCTCTAGCATTGAGGCGAGGGTAGCCAGAGCGTCTGCAAATTGGTTCTTGGCTCAGGGCATGTAAGAGAATGTGATCTCTTCAAATTCCTAGGTTAAATTCTCCAGGTAGACATGGTATGGGATCAGCTTTTCATCCTTGGTCTTCCAGTCACCATTTATCTGATTGATGATGAGTTGCGAGTCTCCGAAGACTTGTAACTTTTTCACGTTGATGATTATGGCTTCTCTTAGACCAGCAATACATGCTTCATATTCAGCTACATTGTTAGTAGATTGGAATGCCAGTCGCATGGATATGAGAATTGGAACGTCATTGGGAGAGTAGAGTATGACACCTACTCCACTTCCTTTTGAATTTGTAGCCCTGCCGAAGAAGAGTATCTATTCTCCTGCTTTTCTTTCTTCTTCTCCCTCAATCAGGAGATGTCCTCATCAGGGAAGAAGGTCTTCAGTGGTTGGTAATCAGGCAGAGAGTGTGCTGCTAGGTGATCGGCTAGTGCTTGCCCCTTGATTGCCTTTTGAGTGACATAGGTGATGCCGAACTTGGAAAGCAGTAGTTGCCATTTTGCGATCCTACCCGTTAGTGCTGATTTCTTGAACAAGTACTTTAACGGGTCCATGCAAGCGAGCAGAAGGATTGAGTGAGCGATCATGTATTGTTTTAGACGTTGTGTTGCCCAGACCAGGGCGAGACATGTTTTCTCTAAGCTGGAGTACTTGGCTTCATAGCTTATGAACCGTCAGCTTAGATAATAGATCGCTTGTTCCTTTCTTCCTATGTCGTCGTGTTGGCCGAGGACGCATCCGATTGCTTCTGCTGTGATGAAAATATATAACAATAGTGGCCTACATGGAGTAGGTGGCATGAGCACTAAGGGGTTTAGCAGGTACTTTTTAATCTTGTCGAAGGCCGCTTGACAGTCATCATTCCATTCCTTTGGCGAGTTCTTTCACAGAAGCTTGAATATGGGCTCACACACCGGAGTGAGCTGTGCGATGAATCAACTGATATACTGGATCCGTCCGAGGAAACCTCGAATTTCTTTTTCGGTCTTGGGCGGCGGCATTTCGATGATTGCCTTAGTCTTGGTTTTGTCTACCTGGATACCATCTTCACTGACGATGAAGCCTAACAGCTTGCTTCCGGTTGCACCGAAGATACATTTTTGCAGGTTGAAGCAGAGCTTAAACTTTTTTAGCCTATCAAAGAGCTTTTTAAGGTCTTCGAAATGTCCTTTGATCGTGCGATATTTGACGATCATATCGTCTACACAGACCTCCATTTCCTTATTTATCATGTCGTGGAACAAGGCGATCATGGCTCGCTGATATGTAGCTCTTGCATTCTTCAATCCGAAGGGCATGACCCAATAGCAGAAAGTTCCCCATGGTGTGATGAAAGAAGTCTTTTCTCGATCTTCGACAACCATCTTGATCTGATTGTAGCATGAGAAACCGTCCATGAAGGAGAAGATCTTGTGTCCTACAGTATTATCTACTAGTGTGTCGATATGAGGCAGAGGGAAGTTATCCTTAGGGCTTGCTTTACTAAGGTCCCTAAAGTCGATACACATTCTGACTTTGCCATCCTTCTTTGGAACTGGTACGATGTTTGCCAGCCATTCCAGACAGTTGGAGACTACCAGGAATCTCGCGTTGTATTGCTTGATGACTTCGTCACAGATTTTCAGGGCCCATTCTGGCTTCATTCTTCGCAGCTTTTGCTTGACAAGCTTCATGTCTGGCTTCGTTGGTAGATGGTGTACCACCAAGTCTTCATCAAGCCCTGACATGTCCTCATAAGAGAAAATAAAGTTGGACAACCTCAGTCTAAGAAATTCCATCATCCTCTGCTTGTATTCCGGAGACAGTGATCTACTAATGCGCACCTCTCTAGGGAGTTCCGGTGATCCCAAGTTCACAATTTCGAAGTCGTCTGCCATAACGTTGGCCTTTATTTCGAACTTTTCAAGAGAGTCCTCGAGTTCGAGAGCTGTATCATCATTTCCCTCATCCCGGGCTTCATCTAAACCCATGAGTTCGAATTCCAACTCTAGATCGAAATCATACGAGTCGACCTCAAACTCGCGTGCTGTGTGCGGAATGTTTGGCACAGTGATTTTTAAAGATTTTTCTGTTGTTTTTTAAATTTGAAGATTTTCTGATGTTTTGTGATCTTGAGAAATATTTGATGTTTTTATATTTTTTGGAGTAAGTGATGTTTTTATGTTTTGAAATTTTTCTGATTTTTTTGTGTCGCCATGGGATCCCGAACTGGATGGCATTGCGAACCATGATTGATCATGTCCTAGTTCAGGATACCAACTACTATTTACATTGGCATTTTTTTTTTGGAACGGGCATCCATGGATGGCCTACCGGCTGATTCAATTGTCAGAGGGATGGCTGACTAGCTTTGTTCTTTCCCTCTTTTGATCCTGCTGTTCTGCTTTGTTTGTTCCTGAGGGTCATCTGTCCTGATGACCATGATGTTTGCTGGGCTGGGCTCAGAGTCGGAGTCTGATTCGATCTCTTCGCTCAGAAGTTGGAGCTCTTCGGGTTCCTCGAATTCACCTTGCGGTGGGATCTTGATGTTTGCCCAATCAAGGGAACGCCACTTTCCTTTATCAATCCAATGGATGGGCCGCTTCTGCCCCTTGTTCTGTTGAACTGGTGGTGGGGATATGTCCCCTTGATTGTGGGTGGAGATGGGTGCCTCCCCATTCTTGCCTGTATCCTTTGTAAGGGGCACCTTTAGTCTTGGGTCCTCGATGGGTGGACCTGTTTCCATGCCCCTAGCTTCATGTGATGGGTCTGGGGTTTTACCCCTAGCATTGAGTGTGCTTTTGATGTCTTAAGGATCTTATCTCATCGTATAGGCGGCCAAATGGACTCCTGGTTGGAATGTTCTGTGAGTTTGAGCCGCTGGAGATGATCTTCAAGAGAAGTCATCGTGTCACCACAGACCATTCCGGCCTTGACAAATTCGATGGATGTGCATTTAAATGGTTGTCCCTTTTTCGACCTTTTGGCTTGATCTTCTGGTGTCGGTTGATATCCCAGTCCCTGTCTCTGCACGTTGACATGTGTTGGCTTTAATTCCATACCTTTCTTGTGGAATTCAGTTCGGTAGTTGAAAATTAATCGTTCAGCAGGAGGGATGACATATTCAATAGAGAGAGGGTGTGATTGGTGATCGAGTTCACAATTTCGAACTCAAAACTATGATACGACATGTCACCCTCTGTATGCTGAACGTCAATCACTGGGATGTCAGCTTATGGGATATTAACCGTTACTGGTAAGATGGTTTCTGGCTCGGCCAACACTGAGATGATTCAATTTCCTGAAGGGAATTTAACTCGTTGGTGGAGAGTGGATGCGATGGTTCCAACAGCATAGAGCCATGACTGTCCCAATAGAAGGTTAAATGAGGCAGGAATGTCGATGACCTGAAATGTAACAAGAGTTATGTCTAGTCCAATTTGTAACTCAATATCTATTTCTGCCTTTACTTGCCTTCGAGAATTATTGAAGGCTCTGACACTCATGGTGCTAGGCCTGAAGGAAGATGGCTCTATCCCCAAACGTTCGACAGTTCTTAAAAGACAAACATTAAGGCTGGATCCATTATCAATGAGCACAAGTGGGACTTTGAAATTTTTGTAACGGATTGCTATATTTAATGAGCGCCCATGTTTGCGTCCTTCTGGGGGCAATTCATCATCAGAGAAAGTGATTACTCGTGGTGCGAGGAGTTGTCCGATCATACTTGCCACCATTTCAAGAGGTACGTCAGGAGAGATGTGTGCATCATTCAAGGTCTTTGCAAAGATCTCTCGGTGTGATAAGTTCCCAGATAAAAAATTGTGTGGGAATGGACTTGAGCTGAGCTGCTATGTCGTAACCGATGTCAGCTTTGTGAGTTGTTCCCGATAAAGTTCCTTGGGTTTCCTTTGGGTTCTGGTTGTATTTCCTGAAATGCTTTTCGTTGTTGCCCACTTCAGCGCACTTTGGGTAATGCCATGGGATTGCCTTTGTATTGTAGGAGGGAATAGTTGTAACGCCCTAACTTTTCAAGACCTGAGTATACTACCCGTTTCCCAAAAACCCAAGTGTTAACCTTAAAGGATGGTCAAATTCGAGTATTTTTTTTCAACTATCAGAGTAAGCAAATGAGCGTAGTATGGACAAATCAGACATAAAGGAAAGTTTCATTATTATTTAAACATACCAGAAGCTGCCCAAATGACTTATACAAATCAATGTCCCCATTCTTACAAATACAAAATGAAATAACATTACATGTGAAACAAGGTAAATTGCAACAATTTTGAACTGTGAAATCCTGTAGCAACCCTTAGCCAATAGGATCATGCACCCTTGTCAACTATAGGCTGCTCCTCACCAACAAGAATGTAAATATCATTTGAGCCGCCTGTATTACCTGTACGGTTATATATTTGATGGATGAGTGGCCAACTCAGTGTGAATTCCCCTCAAGATTACACACCGCCACATTATGTAAGCATAGTTATAAGACAATAAGGCAATCAAAACAACATATGATGCAGTCTTTTTAAATGCATGGATGCGTGAATGCACATCGCCGCGGGGATGCACATCCGTGCTGAAATTGGGCTCGTCACCCATGCAATCATCGATTTGGGAAAATCATCCAGTCGAAACAATAGATCAATAGTCGGTGGTCTGGGAGCTATCGAAACGATACCCCGATGATCCTAAGGTACGTGCTACAACATCCAGAATTAGCCACCCATTATCGCCAATATGCTATGGATGCATGATTAGCTAAACCATTATTAGTCCAGTTACAATCAACTAATTTAAATAAGCTTAAGGTCACTACGGGGGCTTGTCACCAGCGTAGGCTGACAGCTCGGGCATAGGTCCCATATCACCATCCCCAGCTCATGAGACTACTACCTTAGAATGTTTAATGGAAACCCATCAACTAGTGACCAATCATATTACAGCATATGGGGCTTACCATCACATGGTTACATAGTATAAAACATCGAACCCATATAGGGAAAATACCAGGACAAAGCCACATAAGGCGATATTAAAGCAAGCCACATAAGGCAAATATCAAAATAAGCCACATAGGGCGAGTATTAAAACCATGCGATAAAAGACCATCCTTGAAAACCACTTAGACATAACAACCCTGGATGGTAGGCTCACATCAATGATCCATCTAGACCATCACTCAATAACCACTAGATCGAAGGTCCATTACAATCACCATCAATCGAGTTACATTCCAAGTATAGGTGTACATTTATAAGTGAGGATTTTTCACTAATGTACCTGTTTAAGTTCCATAAGCAATCCACAAGCATGAACAAATATACAGGATGAACATTAAGCATGTAATATAGCAATTCAATTTCCACCAGCTAACATATGATTATAAAAGGGAGATATCAATTATAAATTAAAATACACACTATAACTTAAGCTAATGGGAAGATGGAAAGCTCAAGGAGAAGAATCATCACCTTATAGTTTGAACTGCCTACCAGTGTTGCTAGAGAATGTGTGTTTCCTTAGAATCAACCCGCTCATAGATTATAAGGTTATACAGTTAGATCCCAGCTTTATGCAATATTCTTGATTAAGGTCTTGACCTATTAGATTATCTAGGTCTAAGATTTTATCCTAGAGTTTAGGTCTAGGCTAGATTTTTAAGATTTTAATGTAGAGTTTAGGGTTTCATTTTAGGGTTTAATTCTAGGTTTAGATTCTATGTTTTGTTTATGAAATTTTGAATTCTATCTTGTGTGGTCATTAATGATATTATTAAAGGGAATAATGAATGAATAAAAATAATCAAATAGATTAGTTATTAGTGGTAGTTAATATTAACAATGGTTACTATCATATTAAAATTACCTAACAACAACCTACGATGAATATTAATACTAATAAGTCCAAAGCAATTATTAATATTAACAATATCACTAATATTAGCTAGCGTAACACTAATAGCTATTTTGATGAAAATAAATAGTATGTCCTAATGTCAATGTTAATATTTTAAGAACGCCAAAATAAAACACTAATATCTTGACAATGATAATTTCCATATGTATTAACCAATGTTGGTATGGATAATTTACTAATGGTTATTTACATCTAATTTAATAATCCTAAAAATGATAATATTAATACGACGATAATTGAAACAATTTAAATTTGGAAAGTAATGTGGGCTCAACTAGCTGACTCGGTTTGAGTCGAGTTAACTCGGCTAAACACATGCTCTCCCCTTCTCTCTCTCCTCTCTCTCCTCTCTCTCTCTCTCTCTCTCTCTCTCTCTTTCTTCTTCTCCTTCCTTTCTTTTTCTTCTCTTTTTGCTGGAATGCCTAGCCACACCTGAGCTAGACCCAAGCCCAGCTTAGCCCCAACTCGGCCCAACTGAACTGGGTCTCAACCGAGTTGACTCGGCTCAACCACTCATTCTTCTCCTTTCTTTCTCTTTTCTTTCTCCCTTTTTTTTTTCTTTCCTTTCTTCCTTTCTTCCCACTATGCTGGGAGGTTCAGCAAGAAACCTGGACACATCCCAAACCAGCCAGACCTGGGATTCGGCCTGACTCAGTCCGAAACTTGGCCTGTTTCGTCCCAGCGAGTTGACTCAACCCGAGCTGGTGCAGCATGCACCATCTCCTTCCCTCTATTCTTCTCCATCTCTCTTCTCTGGATCTCTCCCTCTTTTCTGTTTCTTTCTTGTTCTTTTCTTTTCTTCTTCTAACGTTGGAAACGCTTGCAATAATGCATGACAAATCATGGCCTGACTCACCCAGTTGGCTCTGTTCAAGCTCATTCTGCCGCCGCCTGACAGGCGACCACTCACCGATCTCCCTTCTCTCCTTCTCTTCTTTTCCTTCCATCTTCTTCCAACACCAGGGACATCTCCATTTGGCGAGACGTTAGAGATGGCACGCCCGAACCTATCAAGACTCGGCTTCGAACGACGGAGAAGATAATGGCTGTTAATGGTGTTTTCTCCATCGCCACGTCTTCTTCGAAACTGCCTCCATCAGACAGTTCATGAGGACTCTAGAGAGCTTGTAGGTAAGCTTCATCGAAGCTTTGAGGAGGATTAACTGGTGGGTTCAAGCTAGGAGGAAACGACTGATTTTTTTCTTTTTTCCTTTTCTTTTTATTTTCCTATCATTCATACAGTTGGATTTGCTGGCATTTAAACGGCTGAGATTCTCCCCCAAGGGACAGCTAAGATGCAGGGAGGAATAGTTCACACGGATCGCCAAGCTGGCGGTGGAGACAGTTTCCATTTTCTAAAACTTTGTGCTTCCCGGCCCTGTTTGCACTAACGTTTGTGCACCCACACGTGCACGTGTTTGTGTGGAATGGCCAGGGTTTTGGTCACCCTCTAGTTGTGCACAACATGGACGGATTAGATCATCTATGATGATGATTATGGTGGGCCATGGGCGTACCAAACAGACACGGTTGCAGGAAAACAGAGAGAGAGCAAAGCTCTCCTGTTTTGGGAGAAACACGGGTTAGCCCGTGCTGACTGGTCTCCCAGGGCCCGTGCATGGCGAGTGCACCACCCATGGTGCACATGCAACATTTGTGTGGGGTCCACCGTGATGTTTGTGGGAAATCCACTCCGTCCATCCTTCTAAGGAGCTCTTTCAAGGGATCTTGGGCCGTTGATCAGGCCGATCTAAGGTCTAGGTGGGGCCCACAACTCGATTTAGGTCATATTGGTGGATTCCCGCGGTTTTGTTGGTTGGATCAGCTCGAAATTGAACTTTAACGGTTAAAACGGTCTACGGAACCATTTAACTAGAAATTAATGGTTGGGTTATGGATTAAATGATTTAATATATATTAAATATCATTTTTGCAATGTTTTATATTTCATTTTAATTTATGATTATGTTTTCAATTGTCAATTATTCATATTTAATTCTCATGGTTCTCTCTTTTGGAGATGTTCTGTATGTTTTTCAGGGATAAATTATTTATTTGTATTTAAATTTATATATATATATATATATATACACAAATATATGTATATTTCTAAATTATTTACGGGCCATTTACTCTTACATTCAGTCTCCTATAAGTATTTGATTATAAGGATTAAATTATTCGGGCTTGTAAGTGGGCCAAAATACATGGGTTGTTAACGTTTAGTTATCAATTTATTTAAATCAATGGTGGGATATGAGATATTGGCATTTCGACTATTGAAACTAAGTAATGGGTTGTAACTTATCAAATGATGGTGAACAGTGTACGTTATTTGTATCTTCATACAAATACGCTAATCTAGATTATAATAGTAACACCCGAGTACTGGAAAGTATGGGGTGTTACAACCGTCCTCTCTTTCAGGTATATCATTAGTTCTTGAGGTTGAGAAGGTGTTGTCGGAACCATCTGTGGTGAACTTGACGATTTTTCTTGGTGGGATTTGATTATGGGGTGTTCTTCCTCCTCTTGATGTGTGGGAGGGATCGTCTGGGCATGTGCTAGTTGGTGAGGCATTAGGAAACTTGACGATTTTTTAGGTTGAGAAGGTGTTGTTGGAACCATCTGTGGTGAACTTGACGATTTTTCTTGGTGGGATTTGATTATGGGGTGTTCTTCCTCCTCTTGATGTGTGGGAGGGATCGTCTGGGCATGTGCTAGTTGGTGAGGCATTAGGAAACTTCGTGTTTGAACTAGGGGTGCCTCTTATAAAGTTAGCGAGGCTAGATCAGGGAGGCCTATTTGAAGAATGAGGGGTTCAGAATTTGACCTTTTTGGATTTGCCGAGATTGGGGCTAGATGTGCCCCTTGGGGAGTGTGATATTGAGGATGTGATCTGGTGGGCGCTGCTTCGAGGACAAGAGGCTGTGTTTTGGTACTACTTTAAGGAATATGAGAGGTTGTATTGTTAGTGTTGCTTCAAGGAATATAAGAGGTTGTGTTGTTGTTGTTGCTTCAAGGAATACCTGTGGTCCAGATGATGGCGTCTGTCGGTATCCTTACGTCTGATTTGCTGTACCTGGTATGATTGTTTGTATGAAATGATGTGGAGAGGGATACGTGAGTCGTCCGCTCTCGATGTGGTTGACAGTAAAGGTGCTGGATGTGATGGGTCTCGCTTGATGCGATGGCAGAGAATTTTGGAGAATATTGGCTTGAGTCGTATTGTTAGCCTGCGGGGTGATTGCAATCTTCTGGCTTTCAATTAAATCTTGGACCGCATGTTTCAAAGTGAAGCAGCAGTCCGTTAGATGGCCAGGAGCCTGGTGATATGTGCAATACTGATTTTCGTTATAACCAAGTGGCAAAGGATTAGGTGGAAGTTGAGGCTACAGCGGTGTTAGCAGTTATTTTTACATTAACATTGTCAGAACCTAACTGTATGTTTGTGCTAAAGAGGTGAATTTTCTGCCTAACATTGCCTGTTTGTATGGACCTTACGTGTTCCCCCTAAATTTATTCTTGTTGTTGTTGAGTGGGTGTGCATGATATCCCTGTTGGGCTTCTTTGTGGTTAGTCTTGCCTATTTGATTGTAATCGAGCATCTTTTGTCTTGCTATGGCTCCAGTTGTGGAGTGTACTGATTGCTTTGAGTGTTGGCGATGATATTGTTAACCTCCATAGTGCGTTGTGTGGGAGCAGTGTCGTTTCCATTCCCATATCCAACTGGTTTCCCCTCAACTTCGTTTCTTCTGATTGTGGGGGCTTGGTGTGGCCATGGGGAAATGGTTTCAGCTCTGATTCCAGCTTCCACTTTGTAAGACCTGTATCCTAGTTCGTACTGTTCCGATGAATCCTGCGATCCTTTCCGTCGAAGTCCGGCAATCCGCGACTGATAATCGACGTTGCGCACGATCGTAAGTCGTATCCTTTAGATTTGAGTCGGTCTAATCCGAGACCTGTATCATTGCGACCGCATCGTCGCCGCGGTTTTAACGCCGCGACTCACGCACCGATCTGATACCCTGACCAGAAGATGTGAGCCGGTGTTTATTTCGAAGAAACACCGCGCTTTCTCAATCCCAAGAGAATCTCTACACAATGTCAAATCAATCTTATCAATCAATCACATCAATCAATCAATCACTCCAATGTCAAGTACAAGCAACCCATGCTTTCTCTCTCCAAAGTCAACTCTTTCTTACCCTCTCTCTTACACCACCTTACATGTCAAGTACCACATTCATCACTCACCTCACCCTTTCACCCATCACACCCATCCCTCATCTCTCTTACAACTCTCTCTCTCTCTTTCTCATTTCTCAACATTCCCAAGCCAAGCAAGAGCACCACACGTCCATGGTTTCCAAGAGAGAAAAGTGATTTTTGTGGCCCACTTTCCCATTCTAAAATCCATCATCCTAGCCATCCATTTCCTATCTCCACCATCAAAGAGGAGCACAAGGATGGTGGTGTTCCAATGGACCGAAGAGATCAACAGGTGGGTGCTTTGATAGTGTAGTTTTCTGTGTTTATGATGGACCAAGTGAGGCCTACCGATCAATGGTATGGATCTCACTTGGGACCCTATGATGTGGCCAATGGCCCATCTTGATTCTCATGATCATTCCATGATAGGGCCATTCTCCATGGACCCCATCATGACGTTTACTTTTCATGTATGGATAGGGTCATCTAGACCTTACATTTGGTGGAGAAAGGATCTTCACCGTTGATTTTCGGTTTGTTGGGCCCACGTATAATGGGATCCACTTGATGTATGATCGAATACTTGAAATGGAGGGCCTGTTGAGGGTCAAATATTACATATTAGACCTCATTTATTACTTGGATTTACAAGCACAATATTGTTTAACGCCCGGTTTTAACTGTGTTTGTGATGCAGGGTGTATTTATGAGCGTGGATTGAAAAGAATGCTAAAGGCATGGATTTAATGCACAGAAATCACCAAGGCAAGGGATGGACCTCAGGAGACTGCGATCAACGGATTTACACACCAGAGATCCGAAAAAATCGATATGAACTTCCTTTTGATCTAGTTTTCAAAGAGATGAAAGGTATAAGAATTATATATGATTCCATCACAAATCCATGCCCATTAGACAAGGTAAACAATAGAACTAAAACCAATCCATAACCAATCAGAAGATGTATGAATGTTAGGAAGGATTCCATCATCCAACCATGTCCATGGGGCAATGGAGGACAACAGGGCTTCCTAACATTAAAATAAAGGGAAAGAAAATAGTCAAGTCATCACAGATCTACTGTAATTTCAGTCACAATAAACCATTAAAAACTAAAATAATTTCTTAAAATCAAACTAAGATTAAATTAGTTCATAAGTATGAATCCAAGCCATTGAATCAGCCCCATCATGCCACAAGCTTCACCTCTTAGCCCTTAACTAAGAGGTTTAGCCTAACATAGATGGACTAAAATCCCTTAAACAAAACAAAATAAAAATAAAAAATAAAAAATAAAAAAAAAACTCTACTTGTCTCTGTCTACGTTAAAGCCAAACCCGAGCCAAGATCCCCCTCTTTCTGTCCCTCGTCTTTCTTTTATACGTGCCAGCAAAGTCGGTCCCAAGTTTTCGCATAAGAGGCGGTTTATATGCATAAGTTTACGCAGCAAGGCCTTTTTAGAAATTCCTTTACGCACGCCAAACCACTCGTCTAAGTAATCTGACTTCATTTTGAAGTTAAAAGCCCATTTCTCAAGAGGTTGAATGGTCTGGATCATCAATCCGATCGTCCTTGAGATCACATAAGGGTCCACTGGAGTTGGCAACGTCCGAGTGTTTCCGGACTCTGTTGCTTGTGTAACGGAAGTGAAAACTCTGATTACTGTGGGGCCCATATGCTATAGTTTTCGAAGAATCAGCGTTGTCCATTGAAATACCCTCGAAAAACCAGTCAAGAATGAACGGTTTTGGATTGGATTCAATGTGGCCCACGGATTTTCCCCTCTGCTGTCTATCCTTCATTTGAACGACTGGTTTTAGATCCTCGCGATATTCTGTTATTTCGCAACCTAGTCAGTAATAAAAGACTTGATGGGAGACCAATGGATGGTTCGGATCATGAAAAGGGACGATGTGTGGGGCCCATTATCAAAACCCAATCACATGCATGTCCGTCACTGGACGTTTTCGCACTATTTGGATATTTTGTACAAAAAATAGGTGGGGCCCACTTCTGATGCCTGTCCTAGAAATCCACTCCCTCTATCGGCTCCTGTACGTAATGTTGGCCTATGGCCTCTAGTTTAAAGTAGATCTGACTTCAGGGTGGGCCACACGTTCATGGACAACGATTCACCGTTAAAAACAAAATCTGCTTCACGTAGCTCATATATTTACAAATTTGCCATCCTATTTTGTTATAACTTCTGCCGTCCGTATCTCCTTACTGTATCGTCCAAAAGAGGTGAAATTTGACAGGTATCTACTGTTTTTCATGCTCTTTCCATCGGTTCAGTTTGGGTCCCAATCTCCTAAGGATGTCCAAGATGCTTTTTCAATGGTTATTGTCTGATTTTGTCCATCGGGTCACTTACACACTAATCCAAGGGCTGAATTTTGATGTGTACGGTTAATTTATGGTCCTCAGGCCAGGTATGAAGTTTCGAGCTGAACAGATGGTGGGAACCCTGTGATCTTTCATTTTGGCCGACTTTCAGGCCACTTGAGCTTCAGTTTCTCGATTTTCTCGGATCTCTGGTGTGTAAATCCGTTGATCGCAGTGTCCTGAGGTCCATCCCTTGCCTTGGTGATTTCTGTGCATTAAATCCATGCCTTTAACATTCTTTTCAGTCTATGCTCATAAATACACCCTGCATCACAAACACAGTTAAAACCGGGCATTAAACAATATTGTGCTCATAAATCTAAGTAATAAATGGGGTCTAATATGTAATATTTGACCCTCAACAGGGCGCCCATAGTACCGGGGTCCCTCCACCACACGTGTCTCTCTCTCTCTCTCTCTCTCTCTCTCTCTCTCTCTCTCTCCCCCCCTTTTTTTTATGTCATGATATGGCCAAGTGGCCCACCTGGATGGGCCCTGCCATGGAGCATGTATTTGATCCAAGCCATTTATAGGTGGGGCCCACTTTATCTATGAATGTTCCACACCACCCTGTCATATGGTGGCCCACCTAAGCAGGCCCACATTAAATATATTGCATGCCCAAAAATAGTCCAGTGTCTGGACGATGAAAGAAAAATAAAAAAAAAATATTAGACTATTTCACGAGCATTTGGGCAGGCCGCTCATGTAGGCCATACGTTGATGTGTGTATCCAATCCAAGCCGTCCATCCCTTTTCTTAGCCCACTTTAGGCGTTGAGCCGAAAAATGGAGCTAATCCGATGTTTTGGTGGGCCATAACATAGGAAATAGCGATTTTCACCGCTTAAATGCACTTTATCGTTGTTGTACCCCAAAATATACTGCATATTGGGCTCTGTTAGACGGTGTCGGGCCATGGAATCCAATGGTTGGGTCCGATTCACCCGATGCGGGCCCTACCCACGAAAAACCTCGGAAAAACCTTATTTTTAAAAAAAGAAAAAGAAAAAAGAGAGAGGCAAGCGGCGCTGCTTTAATGACGTATGCCGACGACATTCTGCTAACGCGTTCGTTTGGCGGGCGGACAGGCCCACCCACCGCTCCAGCCGTGGGCCCCACCTTGATGTTGATTTGCCATCCAATCCATACTTGTGGTGGGCCCTTAGGGCAGTGGGCCACCCTCCGAAAATTAGGCCAATCCAATGCTTGGGTGGCCCACATCATAGGAAACCGTGTGAATTGAATTCCACCATTGAAACCCTTTTTGGGCCCACAAACGTTTGGATCAATCTGATATTTGTTTTTTTTCCCATTCATCTAGGTATTTGTGACCTTATCAACAGTTTAGATGTAAAATAAATGTTATGGTGGGCCCCATGTGGGAGCCCACAGTGATGTATGTGTCTTATCCCCACCGTCCAGGCGGACGGTGGGAGCCCACTGTAATGTATGTGTTGTATTCCACCGTCTAGCGGACGGTGGAGCCCACGGTGATGTTTGTGTTTCACACACACTGTCCAGTGGACGGTGGGTCCCACCTGGAGTTTTTGCATGCGCCTGAAACTTGGTCTGAACCCTCAATCAAGTGGGACACTCTCACTAGATGGGCTAGATTTGCAAAACCACATCTCTGTGGGCCCTTAAAATGGTTATGAATGTTTTAAATGGTGCACGGCCCTCTCCACATCTGCATGTGGCGTGGCCTACACAAGTCACGGATTGACTTGATTTTTGAGACCTAGGCTTACGGCAGAGTGGTGCATTTGGTTGATGGGGTAGATGTTCGAAAATGCATCACAGTGGGGCCCACTTAGCTCGACCTTATGGGACGTTAAAAATCAGCTCTTGTGCATTATGCCTTTTTCCATAAATATATTATGGTGGGCTTTATGGGCCCTACCATGATTCATTTGTTGCATCCAACCCGTCCATCCAATTTTGAAAGCTCATGTTATTGCATGAGCTAAAGAATGAGGCAGATCTAACAGTTCAAGTGGACCCCACCATTTGTTATTCATATGGTCCATGTGATCGGTCCCATTTTGACGTACTATGGGGCCCAATTGGTGTGGCCCATTTGGTATATACAAGGCCCATGGGATTAGGCCCATTTAGTATATATAAGGCCCCTGTGATTAGGTCGATAGGTTAAGGCCCATTGTGATGTATTAGGGCCTATGGGTTGAGGCCCATTGTGATGTATTTGGGGCCCATGGGTTGAGGCCCATTGTGATGTATTAGGGCCCATGGGTTGAGGCCCATTGTGATGTATTAGGGCCCGTGGGTTGAGGCCCATTTGATGTATTTGAGGCCCGTGGGTCGAGGCCCAATGTGATGAATATAAGGTCTATTGCATTGTGTGATTCCACCATGGGTTATATAATGACAGTTATGGCGGGCTATGCCTTGGGAGCAATGATGGTTTGACGTTCACATTGTAAGAATAATGTTGGTTAAATGTCCGCATTATAAATCTCCCTAGGGCCCATTGATAGGCCCATACTGGTTATGTGTAGGCCGTCTAGGCCCATCTTCGGTGTAAGGATAGTTCATTACTTTATAACATGCTTAGTACACTTCCATGATTCATGCGCATACGCATCATTTGTATGCTTGATATGAGGAATGTTTGATCATAGCATAAACCGTTGGGCTGAGATATTTACGGGACTCCTTATGAGACGGAGTGCCCCACATGATCGCGTAGTACGCGTGAGATTGCTGCATGATTGTACGGTATGACTCATGCATCTCGCATATGTGTGACTTGATCACTGCACGCCCTAGCGACATCAGGGTTGTGGCTCCACAGGCACATCGCGGATGGCCGTATTGGATACTGAAAATACTTTGTTCTAGTACTGTGGGCACTTAGGATGTCCTTGGGTGAAAGTCGCAGAACCTTTTTGGTACCAAGGGATGCTTCAACGTCTAGACCGAGTGGAAACACGAGCGCCCGAGTGCCGAATACCAGTAGGCCGTGTCTCCCACTGTGTCGTGGTCGGTTGGAAGGGGGTGTGCCCTTATCCGCCTGAGTGAGGGGGTTATAAGCTAGGCTGAGTTTGACCAGCTCGCAAATGTATCCGCTATCGACGAGCCGGGTAGGTATTGGCAGACTACTGGTCAGGCAGATAGTGTGGTCTCTTCCGCTTGCTTGACTGTGCAGCTAGGGAGGAGGCAGTTAGTGTGAGGTGTATTAGACCCCGGTGATATCCAGAGAGGAACTGTACTAATATGTGTACTTGATGAGTACTGGCACGCTTGCTTTGCATCTCGCATATGTCATTTGGCTACATAGGCCTGGCATCGCATGGTCTTGGTGTGATCGATAGTATTCATGCCTTGCATTACATGGCTTTGGTATAGCTGATAGCATTCATGGACTTACCGTATATTTCTGCATTACTCTGATATTGTACACTTGGCACTCGCCTTACACACACTTTCACCACCCTCTAAGCTTTTGTAAGCTTATGCACAATAGATGCGTGCAGGTGGCGTTAGGTTGCAGCAGCATTGAGCTCGGAGCGTGCAGCAGTCTTCTGGAGCTTTTGGAGTTTCTGTTACTTTCATTATATTGTATTTTCCTTTCATATACATTGTACTTAAAGTTTTTGATATAGTGGATATGTGGTGTTGTTGTTTTGTGACTTGGTTATGCTTGTGGTTATGTTTTATTACAAAAAAAATAATTTCATACCGAAAATCCTCCTTGTAGGATTCCAGGATCGGAATTTGGCGTATGGGCGTTGGGAGCGGAGAATGGGATACTATGGAGGCTGTCAGTGCTGGATTCGGCGATCAGAAATTTTGTGAACTCGGTTTCCGAGTTTGGAGCGTAACACACTTATTCCCCAACTCGGATGAGCTGAGAGAAGTTTACGTATGGGTATGAAATTAGGTATCCTGAAATGCTGGGATTTGCTGAATGAACAATCATGGATATCTGTTCTTCGTCGTCGATGGGGTTTCTCATTCTGGTTGCCATGGCCCGTCATCGTCCCATGTATGCCGGCAATGTTTCATCACTTTTTTGTCTCAAGGCTGCCAAATATGCCCTTCTTGGAGCCATGTTTAAATTATAGGAAAACTTATCAATTAATGCTTGGAAAAGTCTTTCTCAGGTTCTGATGTGATGGCTGTCTAGTAAGGTGTACCAATCCAAAGCATCACCTTTGAGGGACTTCTGGAAGAGCCGTATCAAGGCTCCATCATTCCCTGCTATCGCATTGAGTTCCCCACAAAAAGCTTTTAGATGTGCTGTGGGGCACCCACTACCGTCATACCTTTTAAATTTGGGTACCTCGAAGTTTGGAGGGACCCGAGCATCAGGAAAAGGACACAGATCTCTGAACTTGGTGGATGGGTGATCCACTCCTTGTTGCCTTTGAAGCTGATTTTGCACCATTTGTAGCTGTTCTCGTAACTCCTCGATTTCAGACTTGCCTTATGGTGGATATTTTGCCATTTGCTGTAGGGTTTGTGTTACTTCCTCTTCATACGGATCAAGAATGGGGGGTTGTTGGAAAGAAGATGTACTCCCGGTAGTAGGAGGTAGCTGGAACTGAACACCACTCTCTTTTGGAGGAGGATGTGAAGTTCGAAAATGGCTCCCACCTGGGGTATCTGCCAATTTTGGAATGTTGCTCCCGTTAGGGGGAGTGGATTGGACGCGAAACTGGCCCCGTTCATGAGCATTCGCCAGTTATTGTTTGTGATTCCCGTTAGAGGGAACCTGTGTTGTAACCTGATTGATGTGATGTACTGAGTAGAGATGTATGGGAAGGTTGCTCCCGTTTGTTGGTTGTTGTTGATCCTGTGCTGACTCTTCCTGGAGAGGGAGAACAGGGTTTGCTGGAGGAATGAGGGAAAAGGCAAAAGGGGTTTGAGGGATTGAGTCGTTTTGTATGCTAGGCTGCGTCGCCTGTGTGTGTAGTACTACATTTGATACCAAGCGAAGTAGTAACTCTTGTAAAGCCCTGAAGTTCTGAGACATCTCATTCAAGGCTACTGTGACTGGCAAATTAGTTTAGGCTATTGGTATTAGTGCTGGTACATGGGTTGGTTCTGATGCTGATGGTTCAGAACCTGGTGGAGCCACCGACTCTTCTTCATGGGTAGCTTGAGAAGTTATGGCTGCCCGGGATCGAGTGGTCGTGGTTCGAATTGATGCTTAAACAAGTATTAGCCAAAGATGTTTTTTGGATGAATATAGTGATAATGTCCCTTGAGATTAAAGTACCACACACTTTCGAGTCGGGTCTCAGCTAGTGCGAGTTAGTAAATCTCCAGTGGAGTCGTCATTCTGTAGACACTGGAAATTGGCGCGCATGCTGATTTAAATGTTTTGGATTTGATGGTGTGGGTGATTAGGCAGATTTATGGATGTTGGAGTTGCCACTAGCCGAATAATCTCAGAATCCCACAGTTGGCTAGAACCAGTGGAATATGTAAGGTTAGAGAAATTCAAAGACTCTCCTACTTAGATTGACTCCTGATCTGTGATCTGGGATTCCGAGTAAGGGACCTCGGTTTCAAAGAGAGAAAGGGTTAGGTACACTCTCTGCCCGTACAAATGTACGGTCTCTACTTGGTGTGGTAAGACAATCTCAAGGGATGATGGATGCTGTGGTCGAGATGGGACTAGGCACACACACGAATTTCTGATGTAGCAAGATCTAAGATTTCGGCAAGCCATAGAGTATACGTCCAACGGCATATCCAGAAGGTGGATGTGATGATGCTTATGCAAAGAGATAAAGAAATGGACTAGTTCAATAGAAATTTTTGATGTGATAGGATCCGGTGTATCGCAAGTCACAGAGCATACGTTCACTAGAAATCTAGAGAAGCAGGGGGGTTAAGAAATGAATAGATGTCATGATGAATGCTTATATGCAAAATGAATGGATCTTTGGCTTGATCTTGAGTATACTAAGACATGGATTAAGCCATGATCAATCTGGGTTTGACTTGGGGATCAGGATGGTTGGAAAGGTAGGGAATAGGCTAAGGAGATAACTGAAAATTTTAGACTTGGAAGCTTGGGAGCTCCTCCTCACCCTCACTCTCTTCCTCTCTCTCTCTCTCTCAAGCTTTAAAATGAGAAGTGGATGATGAAATGTGAAGAGGAGAGGGCTATTTATAGCCTTCTCCAATGGTCTTATGGTAATTGTGAGGTTTAGGAGGGGTAAAAGCTGATGTGGCAAGTTATGGTTGGTTGAGGAGAGAGGAATGCCACGTGGCACCTTCTCATTAGCTCTTGGGGTTGGTAAAATGGTAAATAGGGTCAGCTGGAGGGGTAGTTTTGAAAGAAAGTTGACTTTCGGATGCTATGACAGTTGCCGCCGGCGGTAATCCAACTACTTCCCAGGCTGGGTTTGGTCCGAAACTCATGTGGTTGGCTCCACGCACATTTTTTGAGAGGAAGCGGTAGTTTGACTCTACTACCTCGGGTATAGTTTCTCTTGAAATTTGGTCGGTGGGTCCTTTTTTGGGTCTTGAGAGTGAAACAAAGTCCGTTTTGGATATTTGGCTTTAAAATGGCTCAAAATTGGCTCGATTGTGACCTAAAAATGGATCGAGAAATGGGTTGATTATGGGTGAAGGTTTGTGTATGCTTTGGCTTGAATGATGGCTTGTGATGGCTTAGGTTTGATTGGGGTTTGGATCAAGGTTCCCGGATTGTCCTAGCTTTCTCAAGATATTAGCATAGGTGGGGTGTTTACACTTACATATGAAGGTTTTAGTTCAATATTAAAGGATTAATTTAGTAATCACTGAGCACAAAAGGAACTAAGCTGCGAAGTTCTACCATCATGTTTATAAAGAAGAATTGAAAGGGTTGGGCGAATGGACTTCACCATAGGTTTGCTCCCTATATGTGAAGGTTGATTCCCTAAGAATGACAGTCGAAAAGGGCTAGGCAAATGGTCTTTACCATAGGTTTAATCCCTATAGGTGAGGATTTAATTCCCCTCCTTGGAATTACTTCTAATAGAAAAATAAAAAAGTTGGAATTTATGAGGCGGGTTTTAGTTGTCATGAATCCTCTTATTGGTCACCAATGATATCAAGAAATAGAGAAGTAAATCTTAAAGTTGCTAAGACGAGATTACACTATACACTCATGGATCTTAATGTTTAGAAATTTTTTAATTGGTGGATTAATACTTTAACCTTGATTATGAAGTCTACCGTGCGCTTAAGTATAGGAGAATGCAATGCCCAGCATTCATGAATCTTAGACTTGTAATATCTGGATTGTTTTTTTTTTTTTTAAATCACTCCAGTTTTTAGAAATTATCCTGTAATTCTCAATTTATTTTTCGTATACTTTGCTAGGGACTAGCAAAATGCTGGTTGAGAGTTATGTTGAGGGTCAAATATTGTATATTATACCCCAGTTATTGCCTAGATTTACGAACATGGTACTGTTTAACGGCTCAATTTAATCGTGTTTGTGATGTAAGGTGTATTTACGAGCTTGGACTGAAACAAGATGCTTAAAGTATGAATTTAACGCTCTGTGACACCAAAGGCAAGGGACGGAGCCCAGGGGACCAAGATCGACGGATTTACACGCCAAAGATCAAAGAAAATCGAGAAACTTAAGCTCAAGTGGCCTGAAAGTCAGCGAGAATGCAAGATCACAGGGTTTCCACCATTTGTTCGGCTCAAAACTTCATACATGGCCTGAGGACCATAAATGAACCGTACACATTAAATTTGACCCCTCTGATCCCTGTGGAAGTGGTCCAATGGACAAATTAGCCCATAGACCATTGATTTTGGGGCCCACCTGATACCTAGATATACTTCAAATTTGGTCTCAACCCCTTAAAACGGATGGAAGAGAGGATAGAGTGTGGCCCACCCATCATTCAAAACATCAATCTGGACCCTCCAAGGTGTCCAGGGGGGGGGGTGGTATTACCCTCGCCTAGGTGGCAGAAATACAGAAGATAGCGAGGATCGCAATCCAGCCGTCCAAACAGAAGATGGACGGTGGACTAAAACGGCTTGTGGACAACACCAAAATCAAATCAGAATTAGCCTTCCCGAACGGTTTTTCGTCTTGAATCCAATGGGTGGTATGGATCCTCCATCTGACAGCAATCAGTGGGCCATCATACTTCACAGAGTCGACGTGCGTCGACTCTGTTTCGCAACAGAGGCTATGTTCATTCGTTGTGGGCCACCATCATGCAGCAAAGGCTTGATTCGAGTCATCCATCAGGTAGAGGGAGCAAAACCAATCAAAGTCATGCTGATCTTTGGCGGCCATGTACATTCACATGATCGCTACAACGATTGCAAGAAGACCGTTTAGCGGCCGTTGCAGCCTGATTATCTCAGTGGGCCACATCAACGGATGACCAAAATCGCCCATCCCTGGTCGAAATTTCGAGGAGAAGATGATAGATGGTGTGGATTTCACAAACATCATAGAAGATGGACCCCACCGGCAGCCAGCGCAAGAGCTTATGCGTTCTTGCTTCGCACGCAGCTGCGAAAGGAGCTGCAAAAGCTCCACCGACTCCAGTGCAGCTTCTCACCGACCTCCTTGCTTTATAAAAGGAAAAGAAAAAGAGAGAGCAAAAAAATTCAAATTCAAGCCAGGAGCTATGCAGCCGTGAAGGCCGAGAAAGACAGAGAGATTAGTTTTTTTTTTTTTTTTTTTGCTGTTTTTAAAAAAAAAATTAATTTTGTGTGATCTAGTCCAATCGTGTTGGGCTAAACCTCTTAGCTAGGGCTAAGAGGTGAAGCTTGTAGTGTGATTAGGATGGTAGCTTTGCTTTGATTCACATTTATTGAACTCTTATGGATTATAGTTTAATTATTAAGGAATACTTTTAGTTTTTAATGGTTTATTGTGACTCAAATTATAGTAGATCTGCAATAGCTTTGAGTATGCTCTTTTCATTATGAGATTGTGAACTTAGGAAGCCCTGTTGTTCACCATTGTCTCCTGGGCATGGTTGAGTGATGGAACCCTTCCTAACTTTCACAATTCTCTTATGATTGGCTGTGAAATTGGTAAATTGTTGTTGTTTGCCATAGTCTCTTGGGCATAGTTTTGTGACGGAATCACTTCCAAATCTTCACCATTTTAATCATTTGATGATTGGATTCATGAGAAGTTCAGAGATTTGATAAATCTTTTCTTACCAACTGGATAGGATATGACTTTCATTCTAGTTGTGTTCCTGAATCAATACAAGGTAACTTCCCAATTGCTACAAGTGGATCCTTGGCACCTTAGTTCCCAACCTTTAAATTCTCTAAGTTTTAGATAAATATTTCATCATTATTTTATCAATCTCATTCGATTTAGATTTCATCTTTATCTAGTTCTAGTTCTGTTTACTTTCAGATCACGTACAGATTCCAATCCCTGTGGATTCAACCTCGGTCTCACCGAGTTTATTACTACATCACAACCTATACTTGGGGAGTGAACATCGGAGAGTCTCATGCTCTAGCCAGGGTCTCCTTTGTCTCTCCATTGTGCAGGCATCTGGAGGTCGGAGTCCGAGCTCGGAGCTCGGTGCCAGTGAACCAGATTTCTGCATCAATGCAAACTATAACTATATTTTTCTTCAATTTTCAAAATAACCTCAGGCCCATTTGGTTTTTCAATTACAAAGGTGATTAATGGTAAATCTTACACTAGTGTGGTGACTTTTTGGCCATAAATGTATAATAATCATTAACCCTTGTACCAGTGTGGTGACATTTGTAAATGAGCAATGATTATTTACTCTGATATTTCTGCATGACATTACGATACATTTCATTGCAATGGCAGCATTTTTTTTTTTTCAGCCGGACAGAAATCAGGATAAAAATATAATATTATAATTTACTTTATTACTTTTTTTACAAGAGTAAAAATATCCAAAACATACTTGTATCATATAATATATGTTATCTTGTACTTGGGATGAGCTGGTAATACTTTTTTTATAAACTCTGATATCTACTATGTTAGTGGTCGAATCTTGCCTACCCAAAAAATAAAAAAAGCCCTCCTCTTGTTCTAGAAACACTAATCCACTTTACACCTTTCATTTGAATGGTACAACGAATTTTAGGATATAAATCGTAATTATAATAATAATATAGTCAAAATGGGTTTGTTGAAATTGATTACCAAACCCTAGTGGGATGTACCCGATCTCCACCACGACCAGTCAGGATCAAGAGGCCTTATGGCCATTGATCAAGAATCGAAGGGACATGCACCTATCGTCCATCATACTCGTCAGACCGCAAAAATCCAAATTGAGGGTTAAAAGCAACTCGTATTTGTTGAAATTTAACGAAAGGTTTTTTGGTTATAGTAGATTCACAATGGGGCCCACGATTTGCACGGTTTGGATCGGCGTGTATGGTTTCCGCTCGGATAGTGGCTGAGCAACCATCATTTAGTAAATTGTGCAGAACTCACAATGCCGTGTTGAAAGTGATGGAGCATGCTGTAGCGTGATGAGTAAACTCTGTGGGGCCCACTGTGATGTATGCGTTCTATCTACTCCGTCAAACCATTATTTTGGCTCATTTTAGGAATTATACAAAATTTTAAATATATCCACAGCTCAAATGGACCACACCAAATGCAAAAGTAAGAATTGAACGCTTACCATTGGAAACTTTTTGAGGGCCACGAAAGTTTTAGATAAAGATTATATTTGTGTTTTCCCTTCATCCATGTCTTTCTGACTTAATATCACGTTGGATGATAAATAAACATCACGGTGGGCCCTAAGAAGGTTTCAACCATGGACGTCATTATACCACACTGTTTACTGTTGTGTGGTCCATTTTCTTTTTGGACATGTTTCTATTTCCTTATTATGGCAGAAAATGATCTGAAAAAACGGATGGTCGGCGTGGATAATGACATGAACATCAAGGTAGGCCCCAGAGGCCTTACTCACCACGCTATAGCAGGGTAAGTTGCTCATACACAATCCGCGTCCACGTTGAAAGCGGCAACAGGGTCGTTTTCATATGAATTACGAGAATGCCCTTCGCTCTAAGCAGTTCCCTCCACAATGCCAATAGGTCGGCAATCGCCAGTTTTAAGTAAATTTAAAGAATCAATGATGCCGACTTAAGCCTAAAAAGTGATAATCTTCACCCATAGGTAATCAGGGCCCGTTTGGTTTTTTTTATTTCATATGAAATACAAAGTAAATGAACTATTATTATAGTTCGTACATCTCGTATATCGAGTGGAACACACTTATAAAAAAATACCTAAAGTAAATTATAATTATTATATTTTCACATTACATATAGAACTACCATTTTTACAATAATACTTGGGATTACACAAACAATACAATAAGATCACCGTTGCAGTCAAATATAAGCAATGTTGATGTAAAAATCTGGCTGCTCCAATCGAGCACCGGTGGCTGACTCAGAGTCCTGTGAGCCTGCATAAGAAAGGGACAAAGGAGACCCTGGCTAGAGTAGGGGACCCTCCAATGCCTAAGTGGCTAAGAAACTGGGTCTAAGTTTTGTAGCTAGGGGTTTAGGGAGCCAAATGTTGCGTACATGTTCCCATGGATTCATCTCTTATTTATACCTATGGATCGAAGGGGGCATGTCCGGCAATCTCGGCATGATCCTTGCGACACGATCTTTGCTATTGAATGAGGATGGATGGTGTATCAATATGGGCTATTTGCAGTAGATCGTACACCGGATATCGCTCTAGTCGTGCGATACTGGGATTGATTTTCGAGCGTAGCTATCGGACATTCCTTTGCCTGGACCGATCATTGTAGTCTGGCTCTATGTTTGGTCCGAGCCAACCCTTATAGTCCGACCCTATAATCGGGTCATCCCTAGACAGTCCGACCTTATAATTGGGTCGGCTTTAGTCACTTCGATCCTTTAATCGGGTCAGCTTTAGTCATTAACTAAACAAGGGTTTATCAGTGGCTGGAACATCATGAGTCTAAGGCTCTGCTCGGCTTGTCGACTATTACCGAGCTCAGCTCGGGTTTACCTTGCTCACAATCCTCTGAGCCATTGGTCGAAGTCGGCGGGTCGGGTGTGTTCTGATTTCTTCCTGGTTCTGGGTTGGTGTCAAAGCTCAGACACATTATACAGGGCCGTAGTTCTTTGGATGAGAGTTTCAGACATGATCCGGGCCGTAGTTCTTCAGATGAGAGTTCCAGACACGATCCAAAGCCGTAGCTCTTCGAATGAGAGTTCCAGACCCTAGTTTTGGAATCGTAGTTCAGAAGCATGGTCGGCTCGAATGTAGTGCTATTTTACGGAGGCTCTACTCATCGACTTCTCCAAGTCGGCCTCTGTTGGGTTTGGCTTAGATTTTCCCATAACAGAAGACACCTACTCTCTAAGTTCGGACTCGGGCTCAGGGAGTAAATGTCTAGAAAAACGAACCACCCTTCCTCTCATGATGGCAAGTCGGCGAGAACAAAATGAACGGCCGTAGTAAATGCCTGGGAAAGCAAACTGCCCTTCCTCTCATGGTGCTGAGTCGGCGAAAACGAACCGAACAACTGTAATCATAGTTCGTACATCTCGTATATCGAGTCCAACACACTTATAAAAAAAATAACTGAAGTAAATTATAATTATTATATTTTCACATTATATATAAAACTACCATTTTTACAATAATACTTGAGATTATACAAATAATACAATAAGATAACTATTGCAGTCAAATATAAGCAATGTAACGGTTGGGAGGGTAAATAATCACTACTTATTTACTATTGTAATTGGAATGCCAAACAAGTCCAAAACTATCCTTTAATTTATTTAAAAATGTAAGTGCATCCAATGCTTAAGTGAACCACCCATAGGAAATTGTGGAGATAATGGCATCCATGGTTAAAGTCTTAGGGCTCTCATTGATGTTTGTTTTGTCATCCAACCTGTTCATAAGTTCACACACAGACCCGAATGAAGGGAAAACACAAATATCAACTTTATCCAAAACTTTTACGGCTCATAGGTGAGCCTCGCAAGGTGGATAGTCCACATTGAAGGTAGGCCCGTGGACAGTTCACATTGAATATAGGACCAATGGGGCCCAATTTGTTAAAAAGTCCACATAAAAAGTTTGTTCCACATCATGGAAGGTGGATGTTATGAATGGACCAAACAAAATGAAGGGGCAAATACTTGCGCGATGTTGAATGCCAAATATGTTTTGTAACTTTTTTTGCCGATAAATATCTTCTTTTCTAAACTTATCTTACTAAATGATTAGAAACCAAATTAAGCTACTTACGTGTAGGTAGCTTTTGTAAAGTAACCTACCATCCAAAAGAGCCCATGAGCACCTAATTGTGAGGTCCACCTCAATGCATATGTCGTATATCCATACATTTTATCCAATTTTTCAATTCATTTCAAGACATGGTCCCAAAAAATAGGTAGATCCAAATCTTAGGTCGACTACACAATAGGTACTGACTTCCCACCATTAAAATCTTCCTGAGGCCATAAAAGTCTTTAATCAAGTTGCTACTTGTTATGGAAAAAATAGGGTGATCTATGAAAAGATGTCGAACCAAGAACCAGCATGAACCAATGAACCAAACTTCTCGAAGGAGAACTACTGACTGAAAAAGGCCAATCAATTAGATAGGTCGGCCCAATCATAGGTCGGTATGACTATAGGTCGGCATGACGATAGATCGGCACGACCTTCGGAAAACTTCCCGGAACAACGACCTAATAAGGACTATTAGGCTTGGTAAAGGAAGTCGATGGCTACTGGGATCGACGATCACAAGGACATCGTAAGCCGATCAACATCAGGATGATACTGACCTACCGATATCTTGATACAACCTGCCTCCAAGGCATAATCTGCCTCAACCATCCAATCCTGCCTAAGGGTCAGATGGACTTATTGGTTTCCGACCAACATTTGGTCTTATCCAAATTAAACGACCCAAAGATCTCGGGAGATAAGGCCAGGATCTCGGAGATCTCGGGACATCCATGATATAAGGAAGATCTCCGAGTATCAGGAGTTCTAAACGGGGAAGATCTCCAACGGTGTGATCCTTCCTCTAACAGAGAAGATTTTCCGCTCGTGTGATCTTCTCTCTCGTATAAATAAGGGAGCCCCTAGACAGTGAAATGTACACAACTCATAAACGTGAAAAGACTGGTGACTCTTTTCCCTTGAACCATTTTCCACAAAGACCAACCCAAATCCCTGACTTTGGTAGTGGAGGGTCTCCTGCATTAGCCAGGATCTTCCTTTTGTCTTTTGTTTCTTGTGTGCAGGTGTCTAAGGGTCTAAGGATGATTCATCAGAAAACTGCATCAACACTACTTATGTTTGTCCTTTCATCCAGGTATGTGTGACCTCACTAATAAGTTGTATGACAAATAAACATTACATCAAGTCCTAGCTAGTTTTTTTTTTTTTTCTACAGTGATGGATGTTTAATCACCACTGACTCTGTCAAGCTTCTGCAAGTAATTATGGTATCATATTTCATGTAATTTCAACTGATTATAAGCCCATAACTACATAGCTATGTGGAGCCCACCATGATGTCTATGTTTTATCCATGTATGCCAAATGATTTAGGTCATAAAATCAAAATTGAAGCTTAACCACACCATAAGAAACAATAGAGATAATGGCATCCACTTTTGAAGCATTAGTTCTCGCGATGTTTATGTGTCATCGAACTTATTCCTAAGTTCACGTAGACTCTCAAGGGAAAACACAAGTATCAACTCCGTGGCTTCCATAAAATTTTAGCTGCTTAGACTTTTAATTCACATTGTTTCCTATGATGTGGCCTACTTAGGCTTTGGATATGCTTAAATTTTGGAATCATTATCTACCATCATTAGCTGGAAAAATAGATGAACAGCCTCCATAAAACACATACATCATGGTAGGCCTCAAATAGTGCTTACATGAAATAGCTATGTGTAGTGTGCCACGCAATCCGCCCTCGAAAAGATAGACTCAAGGTGTGGTCCACTCACTACAAAAAAGAGGGTTTTTAGCGACGAAACTTTTAACAATGAAACACATTTTCATCGCTAAAAGTCACTTTTAGCAACAAAACTTGTAGCAACGGACATTTTCGTAGCTAAAAATCGTGCATTAGACCTTTAGCGACGAAAATTTTCGTTGCTAAATGCTCCAAACATTTAACCGCGAATTGGAATACATATCTTTTAGTAGCGAAAATTTTCGCTGCTAAAAATCCTGTATAACACTTTTAGCGACGAAAAGTTTCGTCGCTAAAGACTCGGAACATTTTCTTAAACTTTTAGGGGCGAAAATTTTCGTTGCTACAAAATACAAAAATCTTTCTGTTTTTTGCAGTGAAAATTTTCGCTGCTAAAAGTCTTGTACCGTACAAGACTTTTAGCAGCGAAAAGTTTCGCTGTAAAAATAAACTAACATATCTTTTAGCGACGAAAATTGTCGTCGCCAAAAGTTTCCTTTAAAAAAAAATATTCCATCTTAAAATCCATACAAAATTCTTAATATACACCTGTTAACAATATATTCCATCATATTTATCCTAATATACACATTTCATCATATGCACATTTACATCCATTTAAACCCAAACTACATAAACTTTTAGCGGCGAAACTGTTCGTCACTAAAAAACACTATAAAAATTTTGAAAAATCTTTCTGTTTTTAGTAGCAAAAATTTTCGTTGCTAAAAATAAACTAACGTATCTTTTAGCGACGAAAATTTTCGTCGCCAAAAGTTTCTTTTTTTAAAAAATAATCCAGCTCAAAATCTGTACAAAATTCCTAATATACACATGTTAACAATATATTCCATCATATTCATCCTGATATACACATTTCATCATATTCACATTCACATCCATCTAAACCCAAACTACATAATCTTGTAGCAGCGAAACTGTTCGTCGCAAAAAAACTTTTAAAAAATCTTTCTGTTTTTAGCAGCGAAAAGTTTCGCTGCTAAAGGTCTTGTATTGTACAAGACTTTTAGCAGCGAAAATTTTCGCCGCTAAAAGAAACTAACGTATCTTTTAGCTATGAAACTTTTCGTCGCCAAAAGTTTATTTTATTTTTAAAAAAAATAATCTAGCTCAAAATCTGTACAAAATTCCTGATATACACATGTTAACAATATATTCCATCATATTCATCCTGATATACACATTTCATCATATTCACATTCACATCCATCTAAACCCAAACTACATAAACTTTTAGCGGCGAAACTGTTCGTCGCTAAAAAACAATTTTAAAAAATCTTTCTATTTTTAGCAGCGAAAATTGTCGCTGCTAAAAATAAACTAACGTATCTTTTAGCTACAAAAATTTTCGTCGCCAAAAGTTCCTTTAAAAAAAAAATCTAGCTCAAAATCCGTACAAAATTCCTGATATACACCTGTTAACAATATCTTAACGTAATAATTAAATTCATAATTAATAACAATGTATTATGAATAATGTGTTCAGAAAAGGAGTAAAATAAATTCTGACAACAGAGAAAAGTTAGAAGTGAACCATGTAGCTGGTTCAAAGTCATTTGTACGACTTCGTCACGACATGGTAAGAAAGTACTGGTAATTATTACGTTTATATATTCTTTTCATGCATTTATATTAACTCTATTGTCCTTTCGATTGCGCAGCAAGATTCCGTCACTAGCCAGGAGCCTGGACCAGTGGAATTCTACAAAGGGACTCACTGTCAGTAGACAACGGGATCTTGGGTACATCTTAGAGCGAGCGAGATTTGGGTAAAAATCCTTACATTATAAAATTTAATTGCATTAAATTATAATAATGTCATTTATTATGAAAATTCATATGTTTTCATTACAGGAGGAGATGAACACCTTACGCAGTCAGCCCACTCCCAATGGTACTCAGCAGAGTGAGCTAGAGATCCTAAGTCAGGTGCTTGACACCTGTTCTGGATATGTGTGTGGGTTTAGCCATGGTGCCAAGCTCATGACACCTGCGAGAGCTGCCTTCAGCCGATCCATCGTCGTTCGCGAGAGCGCCGTACGCCGAGCTGATACCGCAGAGAGAGAGAGAGGTTCAGTAGTGACGGGTCGTCGTCGATGACATCAAATATCAGCTGGACAAGTAGAAGGAGGAGCATGAGAGGAAGATGATGGAGGAGCTGGCGAGGCAGAGGGAGGAGCAGGAGAGGAAGATGGAGGATCATCTGGCGAGGCAGAGGGAGGAGCAGGAGAGGAGGATGGAGAATCATCTGGCGAGATAGAGGGATGAGCAGGAGAGGAGGATAGAAGAGATGTGGGTAGAGTATGAGCAACGGATGATGCAGATGTTAGAGGCTTTCGCCGCACGCTTACCCACCGATGCCCCACCACCTCCACTTTCATCTTTGTGATTTTTTGTATATTTGTTTATTATGTTAAGTTTATATATATTTATGCATGAATGAATGTGATGCGGATAAGATTGTTTGTGTTTAAATGAATGTAGTTTATGTTTGGGTTTGGGTTTAGTTGGATGTGAATGTGAATATGATGAATTATATTATATAACAGGTATAGATTAGGATGAATATGATGAAATATATTGTTAATAGGTGTATATCAGAAATTTTGTGCGGAATTTTTAGCTGTATATTAAAAAAAAAGAGATTTTTAGCGATGAAATTTTTCGTCGCTAAAAGTGGAATGATTTTTTCGTAGCAGCGAAAATTTTCGCTGCTAAAAATTCTTGGAAATTATTTTGGCGGTGAAAATTTTTGCTGCGAAAAGTCTTCGAAATTGTTTTTTGCGGTGAAAAGTTTTGCTGCTAAAAAGTCTTGCAATTTTTGGGTAGGCTTGGAAAATATTTTTGGCAGCGAAAATTTTCGCTGCTAAAGTCTTGTAAATCTTTTTTTTTTGCAGCGAAAGCTTTCGCTGCTAAAAAGTCCTGGACATTTTTTTGGTGGCGAAAATGTTCGCTGCTAAAAGTCTTAGAAGTTTTGTTGGCGGCGAAAAGTTTCGCTGCTAAAAGTCTTGAAAATTGATTTGACAGGGAAAATTTTCGCTGCTAAAGGTCTTAGAAAATTTGTTTAGCGACGAAAATTATTTTTTGCGGCAAAAAGTTTTGCTGCTAAAAAGTCTTACAATTTATGGGTACTTTTGGAAAATATTTTTGGCAGCGGAATTTTTCGCTGCTAAAAGTCTAGTAAATCTTTTTTTGCAGCGAAACGTTTCGCTGCTAAAAAGTCCTGGATATTTTTTTGGAGGCGAAAATGTTCGCTGCTAAAAGTCTTGGAAGTTTTTTTGGCGGCGAAATTTTTCGCTGCTAAAAGTCTTGAAAATTGTTTTGGTAGTGAAAATTTTCGCTGTTAAAGGTCTTAGAAAATTTTTTTAGCGACGAAACGTTTCGTCGCTAAAAAGCTTGCATTTAGCGATGATTTGAATTTTTCGCTGATAAAAGTCTTGTACATCGGTCTTTTAGCGACGAAGTTAGCGACGAAAAGTTTCATCGCTAAAAGTTGTTAGATGCGAAAATTTGACTTTTAGCGACAAAAATTTTCGTCGCTAAAAGTGATGTTTCTTGTAGTGACTTGGTTTCAACGGTAGACGTTTAATCCCCCACTGCTTTTTGTAGTGTGGTCCATTTGATCTCTATATTTGTCTTATTATTTTTGTTTAAGCCTTACAACTATCTCAAAAAATAGATGGACGGTTTGGATATAATACATACCTGATGATGGGATCCACAAAACTTGCTGATGTCAACACATCAGCTAGATCGCTAATGTGTGATACACCCGCCAATCCTTCTCGAAAAGATAGATGCAAGTATCGGACAAAGGGAAAAAACGCGAAGCGGATTGGCTGGTGTACCTCACACCAGCTATATAGCTGCTGTAGGTACGTGTCGTGCGGATACGAGCACTGACTCTCCTTGAGCTCCGAGTTGTACCAACGGTTCAAAGGAGATCAAAGTTTTATGAGCCCCACTGTAATGTATTTATTATATCTACACTGTTCATCTATTTTTAGAGATCATTTTAGAGTATTATCCAAAAAAACGAATTATATCCAAAGATAATGATTTTCACCGTTAAAAAATTTGAACGGCCCACCATAACGTTTATTTTCCATTTAATCTATTCATAAGGTCACAAATACCTGAACTAAGAGGAAAAATAAATTTCATATTGATCCAAAACTTCTATGACCCCAAAAAGGGTTTCAATGACAGACGTTCACTCCCCCCACTTCTTTTTGCAGCATGGCCCACTTTATAATTAGATCTATCTTATTTTTCATCTCAATCCTTAAGACGAGCTCGCCAAATGGATGGATAGTTTGGATATAACACATACCTCGTGATTAGACCCACAGAACTTGTTGACGTCAATGCAGCAGCTATATAGCTGGTGTGATGTACACCAGCCAATCCGCTTCTGATTACGAACTGAACCCGACAGTAGCGAGAAACGCTACTGAAGTGACGTTACCACCTTTTATGGGTCCCACCATGATGTATGTATTGTATCCACACCCTTCATCTATCTAGAGAGATCATTTTAAGGTATAAGCCAAAAGAGACAGATCCAAAGTTCAAGTAGACCCACCACAGAAAACAGTGGTGGGAGTAGAGTGAAGCCTACTGTTGAAACCTTCCTAAAGCCCACCACCATGTTTATTTGAGATCCAACCTGTTTATAAGTAAACATAGGAATGGAATAAGGAAAACCAGGAATATTAGTTTGATCGAAAACTTCTATGGCTCAAAGAAGTTTTTAATGATTGGCGTTCAATTCCCACTGTTTTTTTGTTTTAATTGTGGGTCCACTTGAGCTTTGGATCTACCTCATTCTTTGGCTCATATCCTAAAATAATCTATCCAAATAGATGGGCGGTGTGGATACAACACATACATCATGGTGGGGCCCACAGAACGTAGTGACGTCACTTCAGTAGCGAGTCAGTTCACTCGGTAATCCGCGTCCGACATGGACTGGTATCTGGAGTCTATCTTTTGTAAGGGATGGGTATTTTCAACTTTCGCCGGTCGCCATAACAGTATTGTAGATATACCGCGGACCGATTTGATACTGCGAACGAGAAATGAGGGTATTTAGGTCATTTCATAAATTTCTTACTCTCCCTTATGCAAGGGCATTTTCGGAAATTCAGGGTGAATACGAGAACCTTTCCGGCGTCCAGAAGGGTCGACCAGTCAACGATATTTGATGGCGGCCCCACCTTCTGCATGCGAAGGAATATTCAGTCCGTATGCTCGGGCCACAGACCCGGACGCGGATTAGGACTACACCACCATGACATGGGCAGAGACGGACGGTCTTGCTAGGGGCTATATGGGGCCCACCGTGATGTATATGTTTTATCCTGGCCTTTCATCCATTTTGATAGATCATTTTAGTTCTTTATACAAAAAATGAGACAGATTGAATGATCAAGTGGACCACACCAAATAAAGCAGTGGGGATTAAAAGCCTACCGTTGACAACTTCTCGGGAGCCACGGAAGTTTTGAATCAAGCTGATATTTATATTTCCCTTCGATCCATGTCTACGTGACCTTATGAATAGGTTGGATGGCAAATAAACATCTCAATGGCCTTTAGAAAGTTTTCAACGGTAGAGTCCAATCCCCACTCCTTCCTGTGATGTGGTTCACTTAATCCTTTAATCTACACATTTCTTATGACCCATACCTTAAAATAATCCGCTAAAATAGATAAACGGTGTGGATAAAACATATTCACCTACGGCTGCTGACAGGACCGTCCGTCTCCAGCTGGCTCCCAGTGGGGGTAATACCGTCCCACAGACCCTGCTCATCAGCTAACGTAACGTTTGCTGACTAATTCCGTACATGTGGAGCCATGGTCGGGTGATCTGAACCGTTGACCTGGTGAGATGAATATCTGGTGGGGACTGCCTCATATCTATTCAAGATTAGAAGATCCTGACCCTTCCGTCAATAGCCCGCAAAAATAAGATTAACGGTCCACAGTCGAGGGAAAGTAATCCTGTTCTTGGAACATGGGACCAGATCCAGTGCCCCTTGATGCATTGGATGTACGATGCCTCTTTGTTATTGCTGTATGTAACATATGGAATAGATCAAAACCATTCATTTGATGTGGTATATAGTGAATGGCCATAGTTCAAAAATTAGGTTGTGTCCACAATTCTAACCATTCAATCTGTAGCATTCAAATGGACCATCCAGTACTGAGAGAAAAAGAAGGCCCATTTTTATATGGTTCCAGACAGCTGGATGCCCAATTGGATCATTATACATGTGCGGCCTTGTATGAAAAACATTATTAAATAAAGAAAATGTTCGCGTGCAGTCTTCAATGTTGACTTTTACATGCAACCTTTTATGACAGTCGTACATAAATTGAGTTAAGACCAAGCTTTCCCTTGATTTTTTTTGAAAATTTACAGGTTAGTACCTAATTTAAATGAAATTTACATTCTGTACTCTTCTCAAACAGTTAGTGTCAATTGGGTAGGCGTGTGAGCAAATGGGTTGGTTACTTAATAGGGGTTACACCATGGTGTTTGATGTAAAATCCGTGATTTAGGTGGACCACATGAATGGAAACATTGGTACAAGCAACAATGACCTTTGCATAGAGTGAGTAATGAGAGAACAAACCAAATGGTTTGGGACGGCACTCTTGATTTTGAGTGGGCTGTAGTCGTCTTATTATAGTAGTGGGCCACATCAAAGAAAATAATTAGGGAAGAGACGTTCACCCTTAAATTTCAACGGATTCATTTTATTTTTACACACACTCACATGTGAACTTGAACCTATGACCTCAGCATAATAATGCACTTTATCTGCCGTTAGGGCATGGGTTGGATGCCGTAAACTTTCCAATGATTAAAGCGGTGCATGTGCACATTAATGAATGGACCACCATAGTTTCTACCAAAGAAGATCTTTATGATGTTGCCTACCTTTTGGATGGATCAGATGTTATATGTAAGTGATACATTTGTCCGAAATAGATAATTGTATGCAAAAGTTCATACAATGTTGTATTTGAAAACTTTTTTTTAAAATATACTTCAATCCGTACAAATCCACCAAATGTACTCGAATATATTTTAATTTGGTTTTGGATGTCTTTATGTGGATGGGTTGCTGCCCATCAGATGATCCTAAATATTCATCCAATGTGGGAAAATGGACGGCTAAACCCGTGGTCCACATACAATGACACAAATATCATTGATCAAACGGTTAGTAATCTAGTAACAACCGTAGTTATCATGACCAGTGTGGATGCAGATGCATGATTGAGATTTTAAAAGTCTTGTTAAAGTGCACGTGCACGGCAAGGTAGCCAAGTCAAGCAATAATGGTGGTTTCACATTAGACATGTTGTAACTACGATGGACCCTAAAGTCTGCAAGTTTAGTTAATGTCTGGAGTGGAACTAGATTGGGTCCTGCTCCGTCAGGCTCTGTGGGGCCGGCCACCATCATGTATGGGTTTTATCCATGCAGTCCATTCACTTTATTTATTTATTTATTTAAATTATTTATTTATTATTTTTAATATCATTTTAGGACATGAGCAAAAAAATGAGCTAGGCAGATCTAGCGCTTAAGTGAAACACACATTGGTATTGAACGTCGGCTATTAAAAACTTCTGAGGAGCTGCACAAGTTTTGATCAGGCTGATGTTTATGTTTCCCTTTAGTCTTTGTGACCTTATGAATAAGTTGGATGGCAAATAAATATCTAGGAGGGTCCTAAAAAGGTTTTATTGGTTGCCGTCATTATCATTGTTGCTTTATGTGGTGTGGTTCTACCTTATTTTTGGCTCATATCGTAAAATGATTTAAAAAATGAATGGACTGCAATAGATATAACCCATACATCCATGTGGGCTCCACACAGCCCTTGACTATATGAGATAGGACACAAACTGCTTACGTCTGGTGTGATTCATTTTGACATTGTGTGTATCTTTCATTCTGTTCATAAGGTGCATGTGACTCATTAAGATCAAGGAAAGATAACAAAAGCTCTCAATCATAGAGTATACATGCAGCACGTGTACTTAGGCCCCCTTTGGCCAACTGCATTAGGTGGGGTTAAGGTGGATGGAATTGTAAAAGTAACAATAAATGTATGTGTAAGGTATTGTCCCTAGATTGGGTGTATCCCATATTTTCCAATATCATGTTTGAAATGTATGCAATTAAAAGTAAGTCCTGGGATTTCCTTTCAAATTACACTTGGGTAAAAGATAACTTCATCATCCATGAGATTTGGAAATTTCATCTCACACTTTTCAACACAAGGCTCATTTTCCAAAGCCTATAAAATTAATTTTAATCCCATCCCACACTCTTTTCAAACATGCCATTCCTAATCTCGAGGTGAGATTAGCAATGTAATCCCATTTAATACAACTTAATACCACTGGCCAAACAGGTGATAGAAACTAACTTTGCATGTACCTATTTTTGGTCATTTTCCATAGTGTCATCTGATGGTAACTTTGGGAAATTCATATCCCATAGGGCCCTTTGATTGTTATCCACCACATTTTTTTTTGGTCCGCTCCCAATGAATTTAATCCATTTCATCATTTATTATTTTATTTACTTATCTCTTCTTTCTTAAATGATCTTGGATTCATGAAAAGAGAATAAAATAAAACACTATTTTCCATGAAACTAACTTTATGTTGTTTGTGAATTCCTTCTTTATAAAAATTTGTGGATGGTATAAGTTTTCATTTTTTACTTTATTTTTGGTTGAAGAGTTAATTAATAGAATCCTTTCTTTATAAGAATTTGTGGTAAGTACAATTTTTCAGTTACTTTTTTATTTTTTGTTGAAGAGATGATAGATTTATTTTTATTCCTCTAATTCTAATAAATGCATTTTTTCACGATGAATGAAAATGAGCTTTCCAAGAGTAAAATCGAAATATATCACCATCTATCTTCAACCACCATACATATGCCACATGAGCCAACATACCTCACATATGTCATTGTAGCATATGTGTTATCATTTACCCCTGTGCAAATGTGCCACATGAGCTACTATCAATATTCTTCTCTTGTGCCCTACATGTGCCATGTGTGCCACAATTCTGGTTCAAACACACCAAATATGTTTTGTATGCCACATTTCAAGTTGTTCATTTCTAACATTCCACTAACTATTAGCAATTTTATCAAGATTTTTTTTTTGCCAAACAACGAAGTTGAAAATAGGATAATTATTTTGATCACGCCTTATTTCACAAGCAAAATGCAAGTACGTATCATAAGATCATACTTATTTACAATAAAAAATAAAAAATCACTCGATATCATCAGTATCAATCTCCTATCTAAGGAAGCCTCTCCACAATCTATCACATGTATAAAAGGGCGAGAAACTAAGTCCTAATCTCTGTAGGGCCTAGATCTAACCTAAGTTGTTCGAGAAGCGGATCACTCTCTCTCTCTCTCTCTCTCTCTCTCTCTCTCTCTCTCTCTCTCTCTCTCTCTCTACGGGCGTCCAATGGAGTTTGGACATCCAAGGTCTCTCACAAGCTCCTTCCCTCGTCCAGGGGTCTCTCAATCCTTCCCTCCTTATTTCGTAATCACAAATAGGCCCAAGGATCCTCAAAGATCTTGAGACTTGTTGGGTCAAATCGTAGGCAAGCATTTATGAAATCTTTTGCCGACATCACCCTTGCTATTTTTTACAATAATCGGTACCATTAAATCACTTATATCTCCAAATGGAACCTTCTTGTGTTCCATGGCGTGTTTGCCATTAAAATATTGTTCAATATGATAGATCCCACTTATCGGATCTTCACCATCAATGCATGAAAATTTAATATAAGTTAGCTAGATTTTTGTCCTCAAGGTTCCCATATCAGATCTAGTTGAGGGTAAATGGTTACTCAACTCCATAGCTTACTTATGATGTATTAGTCCAATTACTATCTTGTATTGTGATACAATTGTTGAGGGTTTTCGCAACATCTCTCCATGACCTTGACTTTGCATTCCAAACCTTTCTTAAGTTGTTTAATCTCATTTTGAATTTCACTGATGCATATTACATTTTCCATTGCTTGGATACCAAATTATATGAACTCAAAATTATATATGAAAATAAAAATAATAATATTTATTCGGCACTTTGAGTGGGCAAACCTACTTACAAGGCAAAATTAGATTTGTTTTTTTCCCTTCACTCCATGTAGGCACAAATATTCATCTCATCAACTTTTCTTCCCAAAAGATAGCTATGACAATTAGCTTTAAATAATATTCTATGATCACACAAATCACTAATCGCATCGATCAAATTACCTACATAACTAGCTTTCTTAAAATGATGCAAACCAATCAAATGAACATCCAATTAAATCAAAATTTACAGTCCCAATGATGTGCGGCATGGGCAACAATAATATGACTGGCTAGGATTGAAAGAAATTAGGCTTAAAGTTCGAGCAAAAGGTATAAGATGCATTATAGCTATCAACAATCATAACTCTATGATCAATTATCCATTTCATGCATATAACATGTTGGAAAGATATGATCAATGAGCTCTACATGTTAGTTAATGTCTTTGGCCTTTAGTCCCTTCACAGTTTTCCAAAATAAGGTTATTTAAATTTCTTTTTTAGTTTTAAGATAAAATTTATTATATTTTGTTAGCTATAATTTTTACTATTTTTTTAGTGTTTTAAGAAATGAAAAAGTCAAGCCATGCTTAAAGCCTTTGTTTGAATTATGAAAAAGCATTTGAGTCGGTTTATAAGTTATTATTATTATTTTTATTAAAATTTACTATTTGGGAAATGTTACTATTTCAAAAACATTTTTTAGGTTTATATAAGTTATATAGAAGGGCTCAATGTCAAACTTTTATTCATTAATTTCAATATTATTTTCTTTTTTAGAGATTTTATATCTTGTGGATTCAAAGTTCTTCATGGATTCAAGGCTTTTTGAAGAAGAAGAAGATGGTGATCTCTCCTTCCGGTTTTTTCACCATAAACTCGTTATGCCAGTTGGTATCATGGCGAAACTTTGCGAGTCTAAAGTTTCTAATAACATATCAGGCAACAATAGCCCTACACGTGGTGTTGTATCAAATCAACTAATTACTAGGATAAAGTTTATGGCCCAGCAATTAATGTAGAAGGTATAAGCAACTGTTGTTTGGTTGACTGAGGTCATGGATCACAAATATAATATTAATGGTTATAAAAGACTCATATCTCTCCGAGGATCTTATGGTTGATTAGTTTGTGGTCAAGTAATCAGTGAGACATACAAATGAAGAATGCCACTTGAGAATAAAGAAGACGAATAAACCTATCTATATGAATAAATGCTTCTTGACAAATCCGCCATCTAATTGCTTGATGAATTTGTTAAAAGTTTGTTTAGATAAATGTTGAATAAGTCTTGGTTATTCTATTCTATAGGAAGTTGGTTCCTTATTTCTTTGGTTAGTTTGTCTATGTTTTTCTATTTAAGATGTAATCAGATCTTTAAATTAATGAATTTAATTCCTCCTTCAAAATATTTGTTATGCATTCGTCTCTTTCAACTTTTTACATTTGGTATCAGAGCTAGGTTAAGGTAAAAAGAAGCAGCAGTCTTCTTACTTGCAGCAGCAAAATCAATGGCGTCTGACAATGTGGTCAATAACTATATCCAGCTAGCCATACCTCGCTTCGACGGTCACTACGATCATTGGAGCATGTTAATGGAGAATTTCCTGAGATCCAAGGAGTACTAGCATCTCATTGAAACTGGAATCTCATAACCAGCAACTGAGACAGTAGCGAGAGCATTGACGGATACTCAAAAGAAAGCATTGGAAGAGCAAAGATTGAAGGACTTGAAAGTAAAGAATTATCTTTTCCAAGCAATTGATCGTTCAATCTTGAAAATGATTCTCTTTAAAGATACTTTTAAATAGATTTGAGATTCTCTAAAAAAGAAGTATCAAGGCACAGCGAAGGTGAAACGTGCACACCTTCAAGCATTTCGTGCAGAATTCGAGACTCTTTGTATGAAACAAAGAGAATGTGTTTCCAATTATTTCTCACGAACCATGGCGATTGCAAACAGGATGTGTATCCATGGCGACAAGATGGAAGACGTCACCATAATAAAAAATATTTCTGCGCTTGATGACCTCAAAGTTTGACTATGTCATTTATTCGATTGAAGAATCAAATGACATTGATAGACTCTCCATTGATGAGCTGCAGAGTTCTTTGCTAGTACATGAGTAAAAGGTGAACCGATGCAGCAACACCACCATCGGAGAGCAAGCATTGAAAGCTTCAACCTTTGTTGAATCCTTAAGTTCAAGAGGTAGTGGCCGAGGAAGATACAGAGGAAGAGGACGAGGAGGTTGATGAAATAGAGATGGAAGCAGGAAGCAGCCTAACGATCATCACACCCCGATTTCTCAAAGCAGAGGCAGCTGTCGTGATAAAAATATGACAAGTCCAATATTGAATGCTTCAGGTGTCATAATTTTGGTCATTACAGTTTCGAATGTTACACCAAATTGTTGAAAAACAAAGAAAAGGAGGAAATGTCTAATTTTGCTGAGAACAAGGAAGAAGAAACACTCTTGATGGCATCCCATGTCAAGGAAGAACCAGAACCAAACATATGGTATTTGGATACAGGCTGCAGTAATCATATGTGTGGTAGTAAGTCATTCTTTTCCCATTTAAATGAAGAATTTCGTACTGCTGTTAGTTTTGATGATCATTCTATAGTTAATGTTATGGGAAAGGGTGATGTTCGAATAAGGACTAAAGAAGATAATATTAAGACTATCTCAAATGTCTTTTATATTCCTGACCTGAAAAGCAATTTGTTGAGTGTAGGACAGTTACAAGTTAAGGGATATGTAGCTACAATAAAAGAAGGTGCTTGTGAAATCTATGATCCAAAAAGGGGTCTAATTGTTCATGTTAAGATGACACCAAATAGGTTGTTTCTGCTAAGACTCATGAGCATTTAGACTTGCCTTATGGCCAAAGTGAATGATCCAACATGGCTTTGGCATTTTCGCTATGGCCATTTGAATTTCAATGGATTAAAGACGCTTTCTCAGAAGAACATGGTGATCGGCCTTCCTTAGATCATTCCTCCCTCCAAAGTATGTGAAGAGTGTGTTGTTGGCAAATAACATCGTAAGCCATTCCCAAAAGGAAAAGCATGGAGAGCACAGAGACCATTGGAGTTGATCCATTCTGATATATGTGGTCCCATTAATCCGATATCCAATGGGAAAAAGAAATATTTTATTTCATTTATTGATGATTTTTGTTGAAAAACTTGGGTCTATTTTTTTTGTAGGAGAAATCTGGAGCTTTTGAAGCATTTAAAAGTTTCAAAGCTCATGTGAAAAAAGAAGTTGGGAGAGCCATTAAAACTCTCTGTATTGATCGCGGTAGAGAATACATGTCACAAGAATTTGTAAATTTTTGTGATAAGCATGATATCCGAAGGCAATTGATGATAACCTACACACTGCAGCAAAATGGGGCATCAAAGAGGAAGAACCGAACTATCCTGAACATGGTGCGAAGCATGTTGGCAAACGAGAGAATTTTGAAAAGTTTTTTGCCAGAATCAGTGAATTGAAGCATCCATATTCTGAATCGGAGTCCCACATTAGCCATTCAAAACATGACACTGGAGGAAGCTTGGAGTGAACAGAAGCTAGCCATTGATCACTTCGAAATCTTTGGGTGCATTGTATATGCATGCATTCCAGATGAGAAAAGAAAGAAGCTCGATGACAAAGGTGAAAAATGTGTCTTTCTTGGGTTCAGCGATTAATCGAAAGCTTACAAGTTTTTCAATCCTATCACAAAGAAGATACTCACTAGCCGAGATGTTGTGTTTGATGAGGAGATGTAACATCCTGGATTTTCACTGTTTTGGATTTTTAAAAATCCTTAATTTTTTTAATTAACTTATAATATCACTTAATGACCATTAATACTCAATGTTAGTTTATGCTGGGGTGGACCAGTCTAGTTATGATGGGATAAAGTGCAGGCTGTCAAGCCAGATAGTCCATTTACACCTAGCAACAACCCGTGTGGGCCACCCAACGACCGAGGGTCAAAAAAATCTAAAAATTTAGGGAACTGAAGATTTCACTGGGCTTGTGGTCCATCGCGGACCACGGACCCAGTGGACACCCAAAATTGGAATCTAGCACTTGCCAAATGCACCCCACCAATGCCAAATTAGAATCTAGCACTTGCAAATAAAACTGAAATACCAGGTTTTTCGGCCGTCGGATTTCTTTCAAATTTACGGTGAAGGTTTAATGTATTTTTCTACGCCCGTCCACCAAATCTGGGACCCGATCGTTGCATGGTGACCATTGATCACAAATCGGGCCCGTACGATCAAACTCCATATCCGATTGTTTCCAAATTTTGCATGGCCCTTCATCAGACCATGGAGCACCTATCCTACAATTTTCATGGCCAAAGGACCACCAGAACCACTCCAATAACCAGAATGGACCCCACAGGGCAATTTAAAGAATCGAAACCGTACACTCAAACCCCATATTCGTTCATCCGTTTGTTTCCAAACTTTGCATGACCCATCATAGGGCCATGAGTTACCTACATACCAAATTTGGTGGTAAGAGGGGTGTTAGGGCCGTCCCAACACCAATAGGGAGTCCTAGAGGACTATTTTGAGAAATTGCGGAAACTTAAGGCCAAAGGGCCCAACTTTAACAAATAAATCCCTAACCCTTATCTCATAACCCTCACCACAACCACCATTACCAAGGGAGAAAGAGAGAGCTAGAGAGCAAGGAGAGAAGAAAGAGAGAGTGAAGGAGAGCTATGGTGGACCTTAAATCGAGGTAGGGCTCAAGGGGATCAACCCTTTCAACTCCCTATCCTTCCTCCAAAGGAAACGCTCCTCCACAACCTTAAAAATCGTCCGTGGGTCATTTAGGTAAGATCCTTCACCCTCTTTTCTTTAAACTCATGTATTGAGAAGGGATTTGGCATGGATTTCTAACATGCAAACGTTGCTCTAAGGATTCCCGCTGCCCGACCCCATAAGCCCTCATTCCTAGGTCATTTTCCAAGTCTCCAACGATCAGAAGGTGCGGATTATTAATCTTAGGTGGCCTAACACCAATTATATCATGAGTCTAATAATTTTGCTTGTTTGGATGAAGCATTTATAAAATCTAGAGAAACCCTAGGATTTGGGTGTTTGTTTGGAGAAGTATGGAATTGTATGCTTGTAGTTCTCTTATGATTGTGTTTGTGCCTCTCAAAGTGCTTAAGTTCTAGTGGATGATTATATACTCATGTGTTGCGTGATTTTTTCATACGTTAATGCTTATGACTTGTATGATGCTTTGCCCTTGTGCATTTTGATTCCTTGAGATGTAGGAAGTGTTTCACTTCCTCGCTAACCCACACCTCTCACTTGCACCTTGTTTAAGATAATGTAACATGCTTGTTGGGAATATTTGAATTATATGATAGAATGTATGCAACATGATACTGTATGCTAGTTGATGACCTTGTTGTTGGCATGCTATGAATCATCATTAAACCCTTGGATTGGTCAGTAACATGAGGCGATATGGTAGTCCCATTGGTTGGACTATCCTAAGACTAAATCCACGGATTATGTGGGTGTGTATGGGTGGCAGTAGTTTGACTACATGGGTTTATTGTACCCGTTGTCGTTCGTCATGTGCTCGCCTAACTCGTGCCGTTTAACATATTACTGACCAATCTCGATTGTTAACCATGTTTGCTCATACGTGTATGGAACCTAGAACACCCTATAACTATAGTGGCACACTAATAACTGATTACAACTGGTTCACACCCTCGTGAGCCGGGCATGGTGGAATGGGACACTGTGTCTGAGTTGTCGGCCTACGCTGGGGTGTCACGCCTCCCCGTAGTGACTGTAAGCGATTCCTTTCTCTCGTCACTCCTTATGTGCTTGAAGTCGGGGATGAGGAACCTGACAGGGTCACGGATCGCGGGGTCTCGGCCTCACGCGTTGGGGGGCCTTGGCCTCGCAACCAGTTAAGGGCATTGATACATGGGATGTATCAGATTCCTCAACCTGTTGGATGAATGGACTTAACTAATAACTCGGCTAACACGATCGCATTGAATCACATTAGTTAGGGTGGCAACTCGGCAGTCGAGGTCGCTCTGAGGGAGTGTTACCATATGCGATCGTTAGATGGAGTCGCTCGAGGGAGTGTTGTGGCAAGGGCATGCATCATATCATCGTATTGCATATGCATTTAATAAGAGTTGTAGGTGTTGATGATTGATTATTTTTTATTAAGTTCATATTATAATTGATGCCTGTTATAACTTAAGACTAATAGTACACACTGAGTTGATCACTCACTCCCACTCTGGGATGGTATTTTAAAACACCAACCAGACTCTCTCATTGATGCAGGGGAGGCGGAGTAGGTGGAGCATGGCGATGCTAATCTTGACGAGGAGTCATCATACTTCCAGTTGATGGACGATTTTTCGCCTGCTAGAGAGGCGGGATCGGATCGCTGAGTAGTGGGCTCAACTCTAATTATTTTAGACTCGCTATTCTTTTGGGATTTTGTTGGGTGACGCCATGTGCGATCCCTTTACTCTTTTGGACATGTATATATATATATTTGTATTTGCTCTTGGTCTTTTTTATTTCAGTAGAATTGTGTTGCGATGCTTCATATTCCAGGAAATTCCAGACCTGCGTAATTAAACCTGATTAAATGCATATTAACAAAAACTGGTCATAAGTGACCCCGGGAACTCGGGTGTTGAGTGTATACACGACCCCCGATTTTTAGGGTGTTACAAGATGGTATCAAAGTAATAGTTTGAAATCCCTTGGGCCATGGGTCATGAACTCACTAACGCGTCCGCTGACTTGAGGGGATACGTATTAGAAAACGTAATAGGGACTTAGAACGGTAGGAACCATCCCAAACATTGAACCAACAATTGTAGACGAAGGGTAGGACTTCCAAGGAGTTATGAATGAGTAGCGAGAGAGGGAATAGTAACGATAGAGAAGGAGATTCGAGAGTCTTACAGTGCCATGACCATTCCCGGGCAAGAAATTGGAAACTTGATGGCAAGATTCGATTCGATTAACTTGAAAATTTAGCTAGTTTAGTCCACCAAGTTCCTAGGGCCCATTAGGCCAACTGAAATAGGGGGATCAGGGTGGAATGAATTTTAGAGTAACGATAAATGTAGGTAAGGTATTATCCTTGGGATGAGTGCATCCCATGTTCTATAATGCCCTGTTGGAATGTATTCAATTAAGGGTAAATCCCGGGTCTTCCTTTCCAATCTACTTAGAAATTCATCTTCCTGGGATTTAAAAATCCCACATTACACCATCCAACACAGGGCTCATTTAGCAAAGCCTATGGAATAAATTTGAGTCTCATCCCACGCTCATTCCAGACTTGTCATTCCCAATCTTGAGTTGGGATTAGCATTGCAATCCCATTTAGTACTGCTTAGTGCCACTAGTTAAATGGGCCTAAGTCTAAATTTCCTCTCTCCCATCTATCTCATTAGAAATCTTCACCGGCCATCACTCTGTTCCTTAATTCCCCCAACACATTGTTAGGAGCGAGCCAGAAATCGAAAGATTTGGGCAGACGAACCTGTCGTTTTAGACCAAATGAGTTAATATGGGCCAAACTTGATAGTTCCAACCCATTCGGGGATAAATATGTTGGGGTGAATGAAAATTCACCGAAAATAGTGAAAATGCAGGAAAATTGAATTTTGGGATTCTAACTGGAAATAATCTCATAAAACGGATAGGCCCATTGCATAGATCAGCTCGTTCTACCCCAAAATCATATATAACACTTCCCGGGGAGCTTTTCCGACGCCCGGGAATGCCGAAAAGTATTCGGGTCCCTGATCCGGGTGGTCACCCCGCCAACCCGAGTGGTCGCACTGCCGATCCAGGTGGTCACCCCGCCGATTCCGCGTGGTCGCCCCACCGACCCGTGTTGCCCCTGCCGGAAATTTCTACAAATTTGGGTCAATTTTAAAAATTCATATCTCCTTTGTTACAACTCCGATTTAGGTGATTCAAAATTCAGATTGAAGCTTAACAAGTCTATTTTCATATAAAAATAAAATAAAAATAAAAATATAGTTATATTTAGAATGAATTGACAACTGTCCAAAAATTATTAGTTTTAGAGGGGGTTACTTCTAGAATTTTTATAATTTATTTACAACTTCAAATGGTATGAAATTTTGTGGGATAACTTAGAACTTGATGGTAAATCATCATAAAAATTTTAAAAATAATCCAGTTACTGATTTAGAGGGGGCCACACTGTCTTGAGCACTTAAGGACCTCCACCCCCTCTCCCTCATTTCACTCACACCCTTCCAAATAGGAAGCTCCTCCCCTCCAAACCCCAAAACACCCCTCCTCCATCTCCCAAATCCCTCTAAAACCATCCCATCTCCCCTTTCCCTTCAACAAATCACTCTCTCCAAAACCCATCCTCAACAACCTCACCTTCAACACTTCTCTCCCAACCATTTTCAAGATCTCAATCCTCTTTTAAAGAAAACCCATCTCCCAACCCCTTACATTCCACAACCCGTTTTTAAATTCTTTCCAAACCCAACCATTTCAACTTTAAACCCCTCTCAAAACCCCTTCACAAACTCATATCCAAACTTTTTCTCAAACTCCTTCTCAAGCTCAATTCCCAAATCATTTCTTAACACCCATCCCTCAAATCCATCTTCTTTAAACCCATCTAAATCTCACATCCTCAACTCGTTTTCAAATCTCCTCACTCAACATCACCTCAAACCCATTCCCAAATATTATTTTTTAACCCACATTCCCTAAACTGATTCTAAACACATTCTCAAGACCCTCCCAAAACCATCCTTAGAGACTCCCCTCCAACAACCACCTACATTTCTCACAAGCCAATCCATCCTAGCCGAGGGATATGGCGTTCTTAGCAACCATTGCCTCTTTCTTCTCCATTCCGGTGATCCTTTCCCTCAATGGGGGGAGGCGCACCCATCCCCGTCTGACCCAAAAAAATAATAGCTTAACTTTACAAAAATTAGTAGTTGTTTTGAGTTATTTAGGATTACCACCATGTATTGAAGATAGTTAAAACTCCTGCTTGATTTGTCTGTTTTTTTTCTTTATGTTTAGAGTATCTAATAATACATGTAAATCTATATTGTAGGATATAACTGGCCATACTAATGGCATTTTGAATGCAATATGAATGTATGGATTGTTTTGAAATTTTCTTGTCGTCTTGTAAATGCTTGTATGAATAATTGCCTTACTGCGTCCATGTTAGCGTTATTAGCACTCTAAACCACCAGAATACCTTAAAACTTTCGATTCTTCCTTCCCTGTTAAAATTTATGAAACCAAAGCGTGAAACTCAACTTACTAACCATAGGATCAAAATGGTAATGTCGAGAGGAACCTTAAGTTCTTAGAAACCTTTCTAGGATAATCGTTTGATCATAGGCATTGTGGGAGACTCACCACCCACTAAAATATTATAAATGTGAAACTTGAACTTTTAATAAATTTTGAGATCTTTCCAATGTTAGGAACGATCGGACTATGGAATTATGGAACCACACATCTGTGAAGTACTCGCCACTTGACCCAATTCTCGTTCGTGGGTAAATACCAATGGACTCACTGCTTTGACTGAGGACAAGACCAAGATCTACCAGGACTAAGAAGGAATACAATGATCTTTCTGCCGTGGTCAGACAGAGGATCGACGTATGGGATCAAAGCCTACCACAACTGTCTTTTCATATTAGCCCAATCATAAAGAGAAGAATATACCACCCTTAGGTAAACTTTAGCATCAAACACTTAGCACGATAATGATGATTTGACATTATTTTCAAACCTCAAAGGTGAAACCTTTTAAGGGTGGTAGATCATAATGAGCTAGGCTAGCGTATTTAATATATATAGTTTAAAATGTATATAAACCCGAAACCAACAAAACTTAAGCAAACGAAATGATAATATCTTTACTTATTATCCTTAGGCAATTTCGGGGACGAAATTATTTTTAAGGGGGGTAGATTGTAACATCCTGGACTTTCACTGTTTTGGATTTTCAAAAATCCTTAATTTTTTTAATTAACTTATAATATCACTTAATGACCATTAGCACTCAATGTTAGTTTATGCTGGAGTGGACTAGTCTAGTTATGATGGGACAAAGTGCAGGCCGTCAAGCCAGATAGTCCGTTTATACCTAGCAACAGCTCGTGTGGGCCACCCAGTGACCGAGGGTCAGAAAAACCTAAAAATTTAGGGAACTGAAGATCTCACTGGGCTTGTGGTCCATCGCGGACCACGGACCCAGTGGACACCCAAAATTGGAATCTGGCACTTGCCAAATACACTCCACCAATGCCAGATTGGAATCTGGCACTTGCAAATAAAACTGAAACACCAGGTTTTTCAGCCGTCGGATTTCTTCTAAATTTACAGTGAAGGTTTAATGTATTTTTTTACGCTCGTCCACCAAATCTGGGACCCGATTGTGGCACAGTGACTGTTGATCTCAAATCGAGCCCATGCGATCAAACCCTATATCCGATCGTTCCCAAATTTTGCATGGCCCTTCATCGGGCCATAGACCACCCATCCTATAAGTTTCATGGCCAGAGGGCCACCAGAACCACTCCAATCACCAGAGTGGACCCCACAGGGCCATTTAAAGAATCAAAACCGTACGCTCAAACCCCAATTCATTCATCCGTTTGTTCCCAAAATTTGTATGACCCCTCATAGGGCCATGAGTCACCTACACACCAAATTTGGTGGCAAGAGGGGTGTTAGGGCCGTCCCAACACTAATAGGGAGTCCTAGATGACTATTTTGAAAAATTATGGAAACTTAAGGCCAAAGGGCCCAACTCTAGTAAATAAATCCCTAACCCTTATCTCATAACCCTCACCACAACCACCATTTTCAAGGGAGAAAGAGAGAGCTAGAGAGAAAGGAGAGAAGAAAGAAAGAGTGAAGGAGAGCTACGGTGGACCTTAGATCGAGGTGGGGCCCAAGGGGATCAACCCTTTCAACTCCCTATCCTTCCTCCAAAGGAAACGCTCCTCCACAACCTTAACAATCGTCCGTGGGTCGTTTAGGTAAGATCCTTCATCCTCTTTTCTTGAAACCCTGTATTGAGAGAGAATTTGACATGAATTTCTAACATGCAAACGTTGCTCTAGGGATTCTGGCCGTCCGACCCCATAAGCCCTCATTCCTAGGTCATTTTCCAAGTCTCCAACGATCCAAAGGTGCAGATTATTAATCTTAGGTGACCTAGTACCAATTATAACATGAGTCTAATGATTTCGCTTGTTTGGATGAGGCATTTGTAAAATCTAAAGAAACCCTAGGATTTGGGTGTTTGTTTGGAGAAGTATGGAATTGTATGCTTGTAGTTCTCTTATGATTGTGTTTGTGCCTCTCAAAGTGCTTAAGTTCTAGTGGATGATTATATACTCATGTGTTGTGTGATTTTCTCATACGTTGATGCTTATGACTTATATGATGCGTTGCCCTCGTGCATTTTGATTCCTTGAGACGTAGGAAGTGTTTCACTTCCTCGCTAACCCACACCTCTCACTTATACCTTGTTTAAGATAATGTAACATGCTTGTTGGGAATATTTGAATTGTATGATAGAATGTATGCAACATGATATTGTATGCTAGTTGATGATCTTGTTGTTGGCATACTATGAATCATCATCAAACCCTTGGATTGGTCAAGAACATGAGGCGATATGGTAGTCTCATTGGTTGGACTATCCTAAGACTAAACCCGTGGATTGGGTGGGTGCGTATGGGTGGCAGTAATTCGACTATATGGGTTTATTGTACCCGATGTCATTCGTGACGTGCTCGTCTGACTCGTGCCATTTAACCTATTACTGACCAATCTCGATTATTAACCATGTTTGCTCACACGTGTATGGAACCTAGAATACCCTACAACTGTAGTGGCACACTAATAACTGATTGCAACTGGTCCACAGCCTCGTGAGCCAGGTATGCTAGAATGTGACACTATGTTCGAGTTGTTGGCCTACGCTGGGGTGTCGCGCCTCCCCGTAGTGACCGCGAACGATCCCTTTCTCTCAGCACTCCTCATGTGCTTGAAGTCGGGGATGAGGAACCCAACGAGATCACAGATCACGGGGTCTCGGCCTCACGCATTGGGAGGCCTTGGCCTCGCAACCAGTTTAGAGCATTGATACGTGGGGTGTATCAGATTCTCCAACCTGTTGGATGAATGGACTTAACTAATAACTCGGCTAACACGATCGCATTGCATCACATTAGTTAGGGTGGCGACTCGGCAGTCGAGGTCGCTCTGAGGGAGTGTTGCTATATGCGATCGTTAGATGGAGTCGCTCGAGGGAACGTTATGGCAAGGGCATGCATCATTTCATCGTATTGCATGTGCATTTAATAAGAGTTGTAGGTGTTGATGATTGACTGCTTTTCATTAAGTTCATATTACAATTGATGCCTTTTATAACTTAAGACTAATAGTACACACTGAGTTGATCACTCACTCCCACTCTGGGACAGTGTTTTAAAACACCAACCAGACTCTCTTATAGATGCAGGGGAGGTGGAGCAGGTGGAGCATGGCGATGCTAATCTCGATGAGGAGGAGGAGGAGTCATACTTCTAGTTGATGGACGGTTTTTCACTTGCTGGAGAGGCGGGATCGGATCGCTGAGTAGTGGGCTCGGCTCTAATTATTTTGAACTTGCTATTCTTTTGGAATTTTGTTGGGTGACGTCATGTGCGACTCCTTTATTCTTTTGGACATGTATATATATATATATTTGTATTTGCTCTTGGTCTTTTTCATTTCAGTAGAATTGTGTTGCGATGCTTCATGTTCCAGGAAATTCCAAACTTGCGTAATTAAACCGGATTAAACGCATATTAATAAAAACCGGTCATAAGTGACCCCGGGAACTCGGGTGTTGAGTGTATACACGACCCTTGATTTTCAGGGCGTTACAGGAGAACCCGTGGAATTGGACTAAAAAAGGCACATGACAGTAACAAATAACTATGAGCTTCGACGAAGAAGATGATGGGGTTTTCCTCCTCAGTTCAGGAAAGAGATAGTGCAGCGGGTTAAAAATTCGGAGTAATTTACCACGCTGCTCGACCGGTCGAGTGGGCTGCTCGACCGGTTGTGGGTGGTGCTCGACCAGTCGAGTGGGGCTCGACTTAAAGTCCAACGACCAATTGATGTATTTTCTCTGAGGTGCTCGACCAGTCGAGGGAGGTGCTCGACCGGTCGAGGACTCAGTTCAACTAGTCGAGATTAAACAGATTTGAGTCCGGATCCTTTGCAGACTGCGGAAATCAGAGGCCCTTTCGCAAGGGGTGCGAAAGGGAGTTTCTTATACTATAAATAGAGGTGCCTAGGGATTTTCTAGAGAATGCAAGAGGGTTTCCTAAAGGGTTTAGGGCTATCAAAGGTGAGAGAGAGAGAGAAAAAAAAACAGAGAGAGAGGAAGCTTGTAGAAGGGAGGTTATGCTCGTAGAGGTGATCTACTGTGCACTCGACATCTCAGCGCTGCTACGTCCTCGTGACCGATGAGATCTGTCCATTTTTCTTTTATTCTCTTATTGTTTATCCACTCCTGTGTGAGTAAAGAAGGTCATAACGTTCTACTTCATAGTAGATTGTTGATCTGGATGAGGTCCCATGGTTTTTACCTCTTAGAGGGTTTTCCATGTATAAATCTCTTGTGTGGTGTGGTTTGTGCTTTGATTTATTTCATTGCTTTATTATCCCATAATTCTGGTTTGTTCTAGGAGGCTAGATCTTAAGTTTTTGTGCAAGGCCCCCAACAAAGTGGTATCAGAGCTAAGTTCATTGAACAGAGTGGGATCAGTTCTGAATTATGGAAGGTGGCTCATTAAGGATGCTCAGCCTCAATGGTTCTAACTGGACCATATAGAAGGCTAAGATGGAAGACTTACTTCATTGCAAGGACTTATATTCTTCAATTTTAGGCACATCAGCAAAATCCAAGGATATGTCTGATGATGATTGAAAGAAGTTAGACCGGAAGGCGGTGGGGTTTATTAGAGAATGACTGGATGATTCTGTGTTCCATCATGTGTCTACAGAGACCTTAGCCGCTAGCTTATAGCTGAAATTGGAAGGGCTGTATGAGAGGAAGACGGCCGGTAATAAAATCTTTCTGATAAAACTACTTGCAAATCTCAAGTTCAAAGATGGTGGTTCTGTGGCTGAGCACATGAATGAGGTCAGCAATATAGTGAACCAACTCTCCGTTATAAAGATGGTCCTAGATGATGAATTGTAGGCTTTGCTATTGCTTAGTTCATTGCCTGACAGTTGAGAGACATTGATGGTGTCTCTAAGTAATTCCGCGCCAGACGGAAATATATTCATGGAACAGGTAACCAGTTGTCTCTTCAATGAGGAGACAAGAAGGAAGTCTCAGGAGTCTACTCAGCAAGAGGCCCTTGTGACATAGGAATGGGAGAGAGGAAAGAATAGGAAGGGTGGGAAGGCCCGAGATAAATCAAAAGGAAAGTCGAGTACTAGGAAGGATGTTGAATGTTGGAATTGTGGCAAGAAGGGCCACTATAAGCATGAATGTCATAAGAATAAGAACGATAAAAAAGGAAAAGGAAAGGAGAAGGAAGATGAATCATATTCTACTGCGGTCGCTTTAGATGGCGACATTGTAGTTATTCTTTCAGCAAATCATGATGTTTATCTCACGGCTATGAGTCAGGACACCGACTGGGTGATAGACTCAGGAGCATCTTTTCATGCAACTTCACGCAGGGACTTCTTCACAAGCTACAAGTCAGGTGGCTTTGGGATTGTGAAGATAGAGAATTCTGACGTATCGAAGATCGTAGAGATCGGTGATATTTGTGTGAAGACCAATGTGGGCTGCACATTGGTTCTTAGGGATGTGAGGCACATTCCAGGCCTTTGCCTCAACTTGATGTCGACGAGAAAGTTGGATGATGATAGCTATGAAAGCTGATTTGTTAGTGGGTGCTGGAAGCTCATCAAGGGTTTATTGATCGTGGTTAGAGGAAAGAAGTATTGCACCCTTTACAAGGCAAGTGTCAGTATGTGCAAGGGTGGGATGAACGCAGCGAAAGATTTAGCTATTGACATGTGGCACAGGCGTCTAAGCCACATGAGTGAAAAATGGCTTCAGTTACAGCGAGGAAGCGGGTCCTTCCAAACGTGACAGGTATACCTCTCAAAACATATATTAATTATTTATCAGGGAAACAACATAGAGTTTCATTTGTTAAATCTATTTTTCATGTTAATAAAGTGCATGCATTAGATTTGGTTTATTCAGATGTTGTGGTCCTATAAGGACAAAAACCTTGGGTGGGGCATTGTATTTTGTCACTTTTATAAATGATGCATCTAGGAGAGTTTTGGTTTATGCTTTGAAATCCAAGGACGAGATCTTTAGTGTGTTTAAATTGTTTCATGCTATGGTCGAGAGAGAGAGACAGGTAGATTATTGAAGTGCATCCACACTGACAATGGTGGTGAATACATTGGCAACTTCTATGAGTATTTTTAGTCCCTGGGTCTATGGCATGAACAAATGTTCCCAATACCCCCCAGCATAATGGTGTAGCTTAGCGAATGAATCGCACCATTGTTGAGAGAATCAGATGCATGTTATCCCATGCAAAATTGCTCAAGACGTTCTAAGGAGAAACAATGCACACAGCGGTGTATTTGAAAAACAGGTCTCCATCAGCCCCATTGAATGGAGAAGTACCTGAGAAGGTGTGAACTGGACAGGATCCATCGTATAGTTATCTCAGGGTGTTTGATTGCAGGGCATCCGTTCACGTACTAAAGGACGAGAGGTCCAAGCTCAATATGAAGATCAGGTAGTATGTGTTCTTAGGGTCCGGTGATGAAAAGTTCAGTTACAGATTATGGGATCCGACCGAGAAGAAGCTCGTCAGGAGTAGAGATGTGATTTTATTTGAAGATCAGTGTATAGAAGACATTGGTAAGCCAGAGAAGAACCAGCCTAGTTCAGGTGAGCTATAAGACATGGATCTGGTTACTCCTCCCGTGGTGCCTGGTGACGCGAGAGTACAACAAGGTCCAGAGGACGATGGAGTTCCTTTAGAAGATGGACCAGGGGAGCAGCCCCCACTTGATCCACCTGTTGAGCCACAAGTAAGGAGGTCATCGAGGGACAGACAACCGTCCATGAGGTACTCCCCACATGAGTACATTATACTGACTGATGGGGGAGAGCTAGAAGATTATTTTGAGGCTCTAGTCGACGAGTATAAGGGGGAGTGGTTGAAAGCTATGCAAGAGGAGATGAAATCCTTACATAAGAACCACACCTATGATATGGTGAAATTGTTTAAGGGCAAGAAAGCTTTGAGCAACAAGTGAGTGTTTAGAAAGAAGGTTGAACAGAAGAATTCACAGACGAGGTTTAAGGCCAAACTTGTAGTGAAAGGGTTTGGTCAGAGGAAAGGCATAGACTTCGAGGAGATATTCTCACCAGTGGTGAAGATGACATCCATACAGGTGTTGCTTGGGTTGGCAGCTAGCATGGATCTGGAGATAGAGCAGTTAGATGTTAAAATTATCTTCCTCCATGGTGACCTAGAAGAAGAGATCTACATGCACCAAACAGAGGGGATCGAAGTCAAGGGCAAAAGTATATGGTGTGTAGCCTGAGGAAGAGCTTGTATAGGCTGAAACAAGCTCTACAGCAATGGTACAAGAAGTTCGACTTGTTTATGTTGAAGCATGGGTATGACAGAATGGAGTTGGACTACTATGTGTTCACGCGCAAGTTCTCAAATGGTGATTTTTTAGTTCTGCTATTATACGTTGATGACATGCTAATCATGAGAAAAGGCATCAAGAAAATTGACAGGCTGAAACAGGAGTTGGGCAAGTCGTTTACGATGAAAGACTTGGGCCCGGCTAAATAGATCCTAGGAATAGAGATAACTCGTGACAGAAGCAGAATAAAGCTTTGGCTATCACAAGAGTGGTATATTGAGAAAGTCCTAGAGTGGTTCAATATGAGTGCAGCGAAGCCGGTCATTACACCACTGGATGGTCACTTCATATTGAGCGATAGGTAGTGTCCGAAGACGAAGGTAGAGGTGGAAGAGATGCAGAGGATACCCTTCGCGTCAACTGTAGAAAGTTTGATGTATGCTATGGTGTGTACACACTCAGATATAGCATATGCGGTTGGTGTTGTCAGCCGGTATTTTACCAATCCTAACAAAGAGCATTGGGCAGCGGTGAAAAAAACAAACTCCAAAGTTCAATCCAATGGTCAAATGAACATTATGGTTTTGATGGCCGTAATTTTGTAACCAAGGGTCTATTTCACACATATAATATGTCATTGAAAAGCTATTAATGAATTCTACTTTAATCTTAGATATTTTTTTAAAATAAAATCATTTTAAAGATTTCTTTTGTTTTGAGTTAAAATTTATTATTTTTAGTAATTTATAAATTTTACTCTTTTTCGAAGTATTTTAGGATTTGAAGAAGTCCGATTATGCATAAAGTCCTTGTTGGAGTCATGAAAAATTATTTGAGTAAGTTTAAAAGTCCTTTACTCATAAATTCAAGGCTTATAGTGAATTCAAGCCTTTCTCTCTTCCTCTTTTCCACGGTACAAAACTAACCCAATTTTAAACTTGGATGGAAACTCAACCCATTCTGTACGTGTTTCATTCCAACCGCCAATCATACCTACTTTGGCCCATTTTGGCCAAAGAATTTGCTTAATCGAAAATCTTAAAACATAAAAAGACTTAACAAGTAATTTATTGGTAACACAGTGGTTGAGAGTATTTAACCACACATCTCTCCTATGGCATGTACCCGTACCACTATCTGGAGGGATATTTTATATATATATATATATATATATATATATATATATGGGAAAAGGTATTATGCGCTCGAGCGTAAAGCGGTCGTCCGTGAGGTCGAGCTGGGTGGGCCCCACCGTGATGCCTTTCGAACATCAACACCTTCCACCAGATGCACCATTCCATAATGGGCCTGGACGGCCCAAAATCAGGTCAATCCGTGACTCAGGTGGGCCACACCATCTAAAAACATAAGTATACATGCCAAAAACATATAAAAGCACTGGTGGGACCCACCTGAGTTTTCCATGCACCTGAAACTTGGTCTGAACCCTCATTCAAGTGGGACACACATAATGGATGGGCTGAATTTGTAAAACACATCTCGGTGGGCTCTCAAAAATGGCTATGAATGTTTTAATGGCGCACGGCCCCTCTGCACTTCTGTATGTGGTGTGGCCCACTAAAGTCACGGATTGACTTGATTTTGGGCCGTCCAGGCCCACCATGGAATGGTACATCTGATGGACGGTGTTGATGTTCGAAAGGCATCACGGTGGGGCCCACCCAGCTCGACCTCACGGACGACCGCTTTACGCTCGAGCGAATAGTACCTTTTCCCTATATATATATGGTACCATGAGGTGGACCTCATGGGAACTTCCCATGAGGTCAAGCTGTGTGGGCCCCACCATGATGTATGTCAAACATCTACCCCATCAATCAGATGCACCATTCCATGGTGGGCCACGAACTTAAAAATCAAATCAATCCATGACTTGGATGGGCCATACCACATACAACATATCCAACAGTTGAGAGGGGTTACCCTCCCATTAAAACATTCATAATTATTTATTGGGCCCACCAAAATGTGTTTCACAAATCCAGCCCATCCATTGTGTGTGTCCCAATTGGATGAAGGGTCAGACCAAGTTTCAGCCGCATCCAAAATTAGGTGGGCCCCACCAAATACTTTTATATGTTTTAGGCATGTCTTCACAATGGTGCATCTAACTGATGTGATGGATTTTCAACACATATCACAGTGGGGCCCACACAGCTTGACCTCATGGAAAGTTCTCATGAGGTCGACCTCATAGTACCATTTCCGAGATAAATAAATATATATATATATATATATATATATAGAGAGAGAGAGAGAGAGAGAGAGAGAGAAATGCCCACACACAACTAGTTGGACCATTCACATTGGTCCAACTAGTTGTGCATTAAATGACAAAAAAAATATCTTCCTATGCACATGTATGCACTATATATGAAGATATCTTACCTTAGTCTTACATAAGTATAATGGTAGTTACGTATCATAGATCTAGCCCATTTATCAAATAGGGCCTATCAATAAAATTTTATATACTAAAAATTAGTAAATGATCCTCATCATTGGAACCACACATATAAGTGGAATTTATATTGTTGGAATGGATTTTTAGCAACTCACTTTTCTCATAAATAAATATTATATTATTGATCACAAGAAAAAAGAAAAAAAATAATCCTTAATATGCTTACACGGGACCCAATCTAATGAACGAACTAGATTTTTTAGACATGTGGCACATCGCTCCAATATATCACACATGTTCAACTGATTTAATCATCCCACTTTATTCAAAAACAACCATTCTCCGTATCTCTTACCTCATTTAATGCATTCTTTAATTATTTTTACAGACATCGTTTGGCTAGAGTCGCTGCCACTAGCCTGTGGCTAGTGGTCAGTGCTCTATGGGCCCAACTATGAAGTACGTGTTTTATGTATGCCGTCCATCCATTTTTATAGATCATTTTAGACATTGATCACAAAAAGGAGAGGAATACAAATCGCAAGTGGACCACACCACAAGAAAATAGTAGTGATTGAATACACACCATTAAAATCCTCCTAAGGCCCACTGTCGGGATCCAATTTTTTGATTATGTCATGCAGACCTAGATGAAGGGAAAAAGCAAAGATCAGCTTGATCCAAAACTTTTATGGCCCGCAAGAAGTTTTTAATGGTGGACGTTCAATTAACACTATTTCCTGTGATGTAGTCCACTTGAAATTAGAATATACCTATTTTTTGGTATCATACCATAAAATGATATAGAAAAATAGATGAATAGCATAGATGAAACAAATACATCATTGTGAGGCCCACACAGCACCAACCATAGCCATTGGCCAGTGGCACGGGCACTAGCCAACCCGCTCTCCATCTTTACAACGCTGGAATTTTCAACTCCGTATGGAGTGGATTAGGTGCAAACCTGTCCAAGCACAACAGGGTGCATCCCTCACCGCGGGGCTCAATTTGATGTGTGTATTATATATCCATGCAATCCAACCATATTTTCAGTTCATTTTAAAACACTATTCAAAAATTAAAAAATATATAAATCTCAGGTGGACCACACCATAGGAAACAATGATGATTAGCCATTAGAAACATTTTGTAAACCACAAAATTTTTGGATCAAGAAAATTTTATTTTTTAATTTTTCCATTTTCCCATAATCTAGGTCTAGCTATAACATGACCTGAAGATACGGAGCAATGGCATGGATATACAATACATATACTAAAGGTGAACCCACGATAAAAGATGCACCATATTGCGTGAGGACCATGCCATACCTACTTTCGTTGGCATTTTTATTTTTATTTTGGCAAAATGTCTCTTTTCTCGGAATGATGAACGGGACAGCCCTTTTCTCAGAGCCAACAGCGGAGAGGGAGGCTAACATTGATTTTTTATAAGGCCCACCGTGTGATGTATATATAAGAGCCAATCCGACCATCAGATTTGTAGTCTCATTCTAGTTAGAGATTCAAAATATTAAGCCAATATTTGATTCAAGTAGGCCACACAAATAGAACAGTTGATGCAAAGATGTCCACCCTTAATTTTTATAGGGCCCGCATTTATGGTTATGTGAAATCCACTCCAGCCGTTAGAGGCCACACAAAAATATAAAAGCATTCACAAAGATCCGATGGTTAAAAGCAGGTTAGGTTGTAGGCCAAGTGAGATCAAGTGGTCAATTTAGTTGACTAGCTAATTAATGAAAAGATCTTAGCTTGAGCTTGTTTTCTAGTCCCAAAGGTGTTCTTCCTTCGTAGGAGTTTGAAAAACGCACGTACTGCCAAACCAACATTACGGCTGATGTAACAGGACTTTGAATATATAGGATCTACTGGCCAATCACGCAAGCAAACGTTGAATGACCGCTACATGTGTCCCCACATTGTTGATAAAGCCTGCCCTATACCATCTAGTCCACCCATCAGTTGGACCAACCGTCTGTCCTCCAACTGGTCTGTACCATAGAATGCTCAGGTGTACCCTACATGTGAATGGCAGGGATCATGCACAAGTCTTACATGTTGGCAAGTGTCCTGCTAATAAACATTGAGGTCTTGATATCGATCCCTAGTGGGGGTGGCTAACACTAAAGTGTGAACTGACACTGTTGTGTACTAACAACCGGAAAAAAGAAAAAAGAAAAAAAAAAGTGTCCTGCTAAACACCTTCTCTAAACTTCCAAGGCTTTTTGGAAACGCACGATTAAGTGGCATTGAATTGCATATGGTGAAATTAACATCATTATTATACAAATACCACGGAGTTCCGACCCTCTAATCTCACATTTAGATCAAATTCTTCCGTTAGGCAAGACATTGCATTTGGTGAACTGGAAGTGTAATCAATGGACCTGCAGCTCAAATGTCAAGTATAAAGAGCAGATGAATAAAACACATGCATCAAGATAGGGCTCACAAATGTAATAGATTTGAACTTTTGTATATATATATATATATATATATATATATATATATATATATATATATATATATATATATATAAATCTGGACATATCTCCTACTAGAACAGGATGATATGATATATGGATTAATGCAATCTTTCCCACCAATTCCAAACATAGGATAAATTTACATTAGACCAAATGAAATTCTACACCACCTAATTTCATATTCCAAACTGGACTAATTGAATTATTGAGTGTTTAGGAACCGTCCCATGTACTTAATTGCACGTGGACTTAGTCTCCATCCAAGTCACCCATCTTGATACTCTTAACCTACTGTGCATAGATGTAGCAATCCGATGGTCCTGGACATTTACAACTGGACCTATCTTCTACCCTTTTTTGCATCCCACTGATGGACCGTCTGGATCATCCGATTAGCATGGTTTTCTCAAGGAAGCCTATAAAGATTGGCTCGAGCATAATGGACCGTCCAGATAGGAAAGGTGGATACCAACAAGTCCAAATGCAACTAAGTGCATGGAAGGTTCCCATGCACGTAGCCCACCGTATCATCTATCTTTAAATAATACAGTATATTAGTTTAGACTTCTAGAACAGATACGGAATTATTATTAGGAGTTACACATGATCACGCTAACTCGTACAGATTATTCAAAGCTAGAGTCGTATCAACCATTAAAAAATCAGAATAAATAAATAAGATGATCAGTGATCAATTGATACAACCGAGGATCTGACCGTTGGTTTGCGTCAACGGTTTGAAGATATCATCAATTTAAATTATACGAGCTAGATATATTTCATTGGTTAGAGTTGATCCAATGGATAAGATGGTTTATAATATAGGGAAACGGATTGGCTACGTCCCCTGCCACCCGCCAATGGCTGATGGTCGGTGCTCTGTGGGCCCCACCATGATATATGTGTTTCATCCATGCCGTCCATTTATTTGTCTAGATCATTTTATGGTATGAGACCAAAAATGAGATATATCCCAACCTCAAGTTGACCACATTACAGGAAACAGTGTTGACTGAGCGTCAACCATTGAAAACTTTTTGGGGCCATAAAAGTTTTGGATCAAGCTGATATTTGTTTTTTCCCTTCATCTAGGTCTGTATGACCTAATAAACAGATTGTATGTCAAATAAACAGTACAGTATGCCTTAGGAGGATTTTAATGGTACATATCCAATCACTATTGTTTTCCTGTGGTGTGGTCCACATGAGATTTATATCCTCTAATTTTTTTGGATTAAGTAATAAAATGATTTGTAAAAATGGATTAACGGCATGGATGAAACACATACATCATAGTGGGGCCCGGAGCACCGACCATCAGCCACAGGGATGGTGGCAGGGGGAGTAGCCAATCCGTTTCATAATATAGGGAAAAAATTAGCACCGTAAGGCTCTTCCGTGCTATGCCTTTTTTTCGACGCTCGAAAACTTATTTCACCGAAGTTCCGTACGATATCTAGTTTGGTGATTTAAGTTTTTACATCGGGTCTATACTAAAAAATTACGTAGGTTTATGTTTCGTATAACGTAGACCAAAGGACTAAAACGTTCCATGCAATTAGGTAGCGCGAACCTACCAAGGAACTGCATCTCTCCTGTGAACCGTTCATCAGGTGGACCCCACCATGTAGATTCATGTGGACAAAAATCAGGTTAGTTCTATCATCAGGAAATTATCCAGCATACTGCATTCAAAGAAATGTTTAGTCTGGAAATTACGAGGTGGGCTTGAAGGATGAACTGTTTTTATCTCTCTTACGTGTGCTGGCCCACAACGTGAGAAAAGCAAGTGGAGGGAGAGTGGACTTCGCGTTCCTAGATGAATGAAAACCAGGCATGCATGCACATGACTTCTTTTTTGTACCTTCCGGGACCAAAGAGAGAGCAGATTAGGTACGGCCCAGGCCTCACCAAAGACGGTGCGCCCCTTACTGTGGGGCCTATATTGATGGATTTATTCTATATCCACGCCGTCCATCGGTTTCTCCAGATCATTATAGGTAATTATCCCCAAAATAAAGAAGATCCAACTCTCAGGTGGACCATACTATAGGAAACAGTGGTGATAAATAATTAAAAGCTTTTTATGGGCCACAAAAGATTTTGATCAAGATGATATTTGTTTTTCCCTTCATCCTGATTTTTTTTTTAACTTAAAAACATGTTGGATGGAAAATAAACATCACTGAAACATTATATAAAGTTATACGTAGGTAGTTTTTAATGGTGGAGAATTCAATCACCATTGTTTCTTACAGTATGATCCCTCTGAGATTTGGATCTTCTTTATTTTTAGAATCATGTCCTACTGAAAAAACGCATGGACGGCTTGGATATAGAATCTACACATCAAGGTGGGTCCCATGGTGAGGGCTGCACCTTCTTAGGTAAGGCCGGGGCGCACCTAATCCGCTCCGTCTAAAGGTCGCTGTCTCTTGTACTTACAGCTACGAAAAAGACAAATCAATTCAAACCATGAGGTGTTTGCCTTCTTCTCCCTTCGACTCTGAACTGTAGTTAGTAAGATGCCGTGTCGGCATAAAACAAGTGTAGAAAAAAGTTCATTTTGATCCCGAAAATCCTCCAAAATTCAGTCCAAGATTTAGAAATGGAAGCATATGATTTTGACTCAAAACGTGCAGAGAAAAGAAAAGGAAAAAAAAAAAATGCTAGAAAGCCTACTGATGTGAAGGGATAAGAAAAAGAGTGCTAAAGGAGGAGAGAGATGTTGTGGGCTACATGTAAGGAGATAGGGAGTTGAGGCCTATGTAAAAGGTTACATTAGATGTAAAAAGGGTTCAGGGAGCTACAGAGAGAGATGAGAAAGGTAAGAAAGGGTGTAGGCTACTCAACATAAAAATATTAATAAAAAATATCTTTTATAAATTATTATTATTATTATTATTATTATTTTAAAACAGCATTAAAATCGAGCGATTAAAATTTGAACCGTTGATTACTAAAGATACAACTATATCTAAATTACCTAAAATTGATGTAGAGCGGGTCGCGGACAATTACATGGCAAAGATGGATCGTAAAAGGCACAGGGTCGGCGACAGTGATCCTGGACCATCGAGACCTTAAATCGTAGCGTATCTCGCAATCCTGGGATGAGTTAGCCGACGAAAAATATATAATTTTGGGGTAGAACGAGCTACTTTAGCCAACCAACCCAACTATGCAGATTGCGACACTTCGGAATTGCGAGAAACCCCGATTTGACGGTCGTTTCCCTGTTTCAATTTCGTTTTTACTATAAATAGTAAGTTTTAGTTTGCTTATAACTCTTCATCCGTCGGGCTTTAGGAGTTGCGCCCAACGTGAAAAGAGCTTAGAATAATTAGGAGAACGGGTTGGTGAAGCCAAATAGGACACTTACTATTTTTGGCCGAAAACCTTGCGCACTAGTAGACATCACGACCGTCTATAAATAGTAAGTTTACTATTTATAGTAAGTCGCGAATTCTAGGAGTCCTAGTTGTAGTTTGATTCTGATTTCTTTCCCATTGCTTAGTACCCTTATTTAAAGGGTTGTGAACTCGTTTTTATTCATTCATTAATCTATTTCGAATTTATTTAGAATTTATTTCTATTTTCTGCTCTCTTTTCCCGTGGATTCGAGAAAGTCTCTGTGAGGAGTCCAGAGAAGTTCCGTGGATTCGGAATAGTTATCCTCTTGAGGAAGACGGTGCTCGACCTCACGTCCTCCCCTGCGTCAAAAATACTCTTATCAGTGTAACCATATGTAATTTAAGACACTTCTGCTCTACAATTTGTATAGTACTGATATAAGTAATAATATACTTTGCTAATCAAACAGCCAGTATATCTTTTGGCGTCGGTGGCTGACGCCCGTGGTAAGACCTGATTCTTATAAGCTTACACCCACCAAGGGCGTAGACACTACTTAGTTGTGTAGATGGTCAGCTATTATTGTTTTTCTATTTTATATTAATTCCTTCTTTCGGCCAAATTTTCTTACTTCTCACCTAACCCTAGATAACCCTAGACAACCATGGCAAAGATCTTCAATCACCCTCAAAACATTTACAATTAATGGTCTTTTCATGAAAGAAGGCATTCTCTTTAAATAATAAATATATAAAAAAAAAAAAGAAAGAACAAAAGGGCTCATAGAAATTGCTAAATTTTGCATAATTAAATGGCATTCGAATCATTTAAATTAAATTGCACAATTATGGGTTCCAGTTTAAATGTATTATGAACAAAAAAAAGTATATTTATTTGATTATCTGACTATCAGATTGGCTGGCATTTATTAGATAGTTAAAAATAATATATAATAAAATATCCAATGGTCCATATAACTAACAAGTATCCATGTATCATAGATTTGGATTGTTCAACCAAAATGATTTTGAGAACTTCTTAAAAACAGTGGGTTCCACAATTTAGTTGGTCCAGTCGGAGCTATTGTATTTGTATACCACCTAACAGTCCATAGGTGCTGCTCTCCAAAGTCAGTTTTTTTAGCAGGATTCTTTTCACACTATTCATATCTTTATCTTTCTTGGACACACTAGGGTATCAGTTCGCCACCATACTTGATCAAGTTGTCATGTTTCGTTCACCATACGTGTGGTATGCACGTACCGCAATCTCGATCCTTGAAAATATCGGCCCCATGATATGGATTATAGCCTTTGAAACACTAAACTATCCATTGGAGGGTTGAGATTGTCATAGGTGTATGTCATGCATGTGGTTGATGAGACACCACAACTCTAAAAACTTGTGAGCTAAACCCCATCACATGTTTCTAATTGGAGTTCTCTTGGGCCTGTTTATCTCCAAGTGCTTTTCAAAAGTCAAAAGCATTTAATGTCACACATGACCTTTATTCAACTAAGTGGAGTTGTATCTTCCATTATTCTCTTTGAAAGCATCCATGCTACATTTTTCCTTGCCTATTTCAGGAAGGTGGTTGGCAAATCTACTTTGGAAAAAGACCAAAGGGATCTACCACTATCTATACAAATCCGTCATGGAAAAAGACCAAAACGTTTGTATCATTATCTATGCAAATGGGTTGGGCTGGAATGGACCCTATTTGCTTGGGCCTGAAGACCAGCAGGCTATTCATGGGGCGAGCCCACGCAGAAACGAAACCCCGGTCTGGCCAACTTATTCAACATTGATCGATTTAGACACTTCAGATAGCTGATTAGGCTGGCCCGGGCCGGCGGGCCATTAGCTTATGAGCACGACAAGCCAGGTTGCAGCATGATTGCGACCTTAACGTCATCTAAATTAGTTCAATAATAGCATTTTTTTGGAGTAAAATCATGGAAATTTTAAGAAATGGTTGATGATGATAATAAGACATAGCATGATGATGATGGTGATTGTAATAATAATAATAAATAACAAAAATGAAAATGTTAAAATTGTTGTTGTCCACATCACTTTGGCATTGTCATCGCGTCATCATTTGTGTAATAGTACATATCAAATACCAGTGAAAGCATGGTAATTTGTTGGGCATAATGCAAGCGGCATTTGGAGGATTGTTAGAGCGGCTTTAAACCCGATATTGTCTCATGCCCTAAACTTTCCTGTATAAATTATTGCGAGGATGATATTGATAACGATGACATTGATCATGATGATGGTGATGGTAATTATTTAAAAAAAAAATTGCCATTTTCTTTTGTGCATAGGCCATTCTTCGAGCCAGAAGAAAAAATATATACCATTTCAAAGATTCACAAGGAACATTAAGAATAGTCCAACACATGCATTTAAAGAGGGACCGACAGTCTTGATGGAAATCACAATGCAAGAAGCAACTCATTTACAAATAGGTTATGACACCAAAGAATCCAAACTAGTTATGCCTATTGGGCCTACTCCAAATCTCAAAATGTGAGTCATGTGTTGAGGATATGATATGTATGTATAAAACAGCTGTTGAATATCTTAGAATAATAAATATGTAGATTTAGAAAGATTATGGTAGATTCATATCTCAATGGAATTTATAATGACTATGGCCTTCCTCACTTAGTGGTTGAGGTTATAAGGACCTGTTTGGTTTTCCAATTACAATCATGAATGGCTATAAATGTATAATGATTGTTTACTCTTGTAATTGTGCAGTAATGTTACTTGTATTTGACTGTAATGATAATTTTGCTATGTTGTGTGTTTCAACCACAATCATTGTAAAAATAATAATTTTATAATATGAAAATATAATAATTACAATTTAAATGACTTAATTTCTATACCAGTGAATTTGACTTTCAATTTATAAGTTATAATTCATGTTTAAACAAACACCTTGATATGATAATGATAGTTCATTAACTTTACATTTCATAGAAAATTGGAAAGACAAACAAGCCTAAGCATAAATTGTATTGTAGAGTAGTGGAAATATAATATAGGCAGTCAACTCAAGGGCCCCCAACTCAATCAACCAAGATGACTTGATCATTTTGTGGGCAATACACTTTGGGTTCGTTAGGATATCCACCCTAAGTATGCCTATCATTTCCCTCTCAACTGTGGCCCACTTAGGGCATGTTTGATTTTCCAACTCACCAATAAATACCGTGTAAATATGTAATAATTATTTCCCTTGTATTTACCTCACTTTTTCTCATATTTGATTTGACCATGTGCATTTTTGACACAAAAATCGAGAGAGCCACAACATATTTGTGAGTCCCACTGTTTACAACCTAAGTATAGGGTTGTGATGTAGTAATAATCTCAGTAAGACTGATGTTAAATTCATAGAGACTGAATCTTGTACGTAATCTGAAAGTAACTCGAAATGCAACTAGAATAAGATAATCTAAATTAAGTGAATATGAGGGAATAATGGTGAAATAGTAAACTAAAATTTAGAAAATTCAAAGGTAGGAAATTAGGGTGCCAAAGATTCACATGTAGAGATTAAGGAGATCTATGTTTGTTTCACGAACACAACTGGAATCAGAGTCTCATCTTCATCCAGTTGGAATATATTTCATTAAAATCAATCTGAACATCCTTTGATCCAGTTCTCAAGAGATAAGAGGTATGAGAATTAGAATTAATTCCATTACAAAACCATGCCCAGGAGACCAATCAAACAACAGAATTTAGCCAATCCACATCCACTCTAAGGGAGTTATGAATGTTAGGATGAGTTCCATCATCCAACCATGCCTAGGAGACGATGGTGAATAATAGAGTTCCCAAGTTCACAATCCTTATAATGAGAACTCTGAGCTATTGCAGATTTATTGTAATTTAAGTCACAACAAACCTTTAAAAATTAAAAGTATATCTTATAATCAAACTTCAATCAAGGAAAGTTCAACATATGAATCAAAGCCGTAGAATACTACCTACCCTAGCTAAGCGGTTTAGCCAATCATTGCCATGATCATGTTAAAAGCTCTAAAAAATAAAGGAAGAAAAACTAAAAGAGAAGGAAAAAACTCTTGGCCGTCTCCACCTTGCCTCCACGGCTGCCTTGAGATCCCTTACCACGTTCTCTCTCTCTTTCCTTTTATAAGAGTGGCGAAAGTCGATGGCTGGAGTCGGTTCCTAAGTAAGGCTTTTTACACAGTCAAGAAAACTGCCATAAACCTCTCACTTTCCTCGCTTATTTTCCAAAGAACCAACGTCTCTTGCGGCATTTTTGGACGATCTACACGATGGACGGTTTGGATCATCAAGATGATCAAATATAGTGGGCCACAAATGGCCGAAAAATCAAGTTTTCCATGGACGTGCATAGGCTTACGCATGTACACATGCTGACGTGTTCGGTGGGCCCCATATTGATGTTTTCTGAGAAATCCGACCCATTTATTGGTTTCCTGGAGAAAAACCATTTAGGAAGAAGTGGTTTTTATCTAGTTTTGGTGCAGTCCAGTGATGTTTTGCTTCCGCCATCCATCCTGCATTTGAATGGTAATCTGCCTGTTTGTACTTGTATAGGACCAAAAGGAAAGCTTGGCGAAGGTTGTGGCCACCCCCTTGCGTGAATGGACGGTTCAGAGCATCCATTTGGATGATGTATGGGCCCTACTACCCAAAAATAGATGATGACGTCCGTCCGCTGGAACTTTTCACGTAGAGGGACAGGTCAACGCACGCTGACCCGTCTTTCGTTTTTGGTGCACGGCCAGTGCCGTGAACATGGTGTACATGCACTAGCCATGTGGGGTCCATCGTTATGTATTCGAGAAATCCTCTCTGTCCAACTGTTTTATCACCTCATTTAAGGGGTTAAAACCGAATTTGAAGCATATCTGGATATCAGGTGGGCCCCAAATCAGGATTTAAGGGTCTAATATGTCCATTGGGCTACTTTCGCAAGGATCCAATGGCTGAAATTTGATGTGTACGGTTAATTTATGGTCATAAGGCCATATATGAAGTTTCAAGCCAAACGGATGGTGGGAATCCTGTGATCTTGCATTCTGGACAATTTTTGGGCCCATTTAAACTCAATCACTTGATTTTCTCGGATCTTTGGCATGTAAATTTTTCGATCTCAGTCCCCTAGGGTCTGTTCCTCGCCTTGGTGACTTCAGAGCATCAAATCCACACTTTTAGTACCATTTTTCAGTCCAGTCTCCTAAATACACCTTGCATCACAAACACGATTAAAATAGGCCGTTAAATAGTATCATGTTTGTAAATTCAGGTAATAACTGGGGTCTAATATGAAATATTTGACTCTCAACACAACTCTCAACCAGCATTTTGCTAATCCTGAGCAAAGTATGTGAAAAATAAGTTTAGAATTATAGGACAATTTCTATGAACTCGAGTGATTTTTGAAAAATGATCCAGATACTAGAATTCCAAGATTCATGAATATTGGCATTACTCTCCTAGACTCAAGTGCACGGTAAACTTCATAGTCAAGTTTAAGATATTAATCCACCAATTAGAAAACTTCTAAACATTAAGATTCATGGGTGTATACTGTAATCTCGGCTTATCAACATTAAGATTCACTTCTCTATTTAATGATGTTATTGGTAACCAACAAGAGAATTCATGACAACCAAAACCTAGACCAAAACTTGCCTCACAGATTATTTTTTTATTCTTTCAGTTTTTTTATTTTTCCATTACAAGTAACGCTAAGGAGGGGAATCAGATCCTCACCTATAGGGAGCAAACCTATGGCGAAGACCAGTCGCCCAACTCTTTCCGAATATCAACCTTGGGGAATCGAACCTTCACTTATAGGGAGCAAACCTATGGTGAAGACCATTCGCCCAACCTTTTCAATTCTTCTTTATAAGCATGATGGACAAATTCCTCAGGGTGGCTCCTTCCATGTCTAGTGACCACCAGGTTAACAATTCAATATCGAACTGAAGCCTTAATGTGTAAGTTAGGTGTGACATGTGAAATTATGACTCAATCAATGTTTAAAACTTTTAATCATGGATTAACAATTCGAATTTAACTGTGAAATCTAACAGATAACTGAATCTAAGAGTCATAAATTACCAACCTTATGTATCTTATAATTCTAAATCAATGATAGTCGTCAAATCACTTCGAATTCACAAGAATTTTCAGAAAAATTTTAAAATTTTAAAAAAAATTTCACAATTTTTGCTCAAGACCGAGAAAATACCGATCAGGTAATCTAATCTCCCACCACAACCTAAAATCTAAATTGTCCTTAATGTAAAAGAAAGAAACATGCAATGCATATGAGACAATGAAGGTAAAAGAGAAGTGATGGAAAGATAGTACCTGACGAGGAAATTGAACGGTCTTTCCAAAAAGATATTAGTGTGAGAGCGGGTCAGCACAAGAGTGAAACCAACAAAAACAACCTATCCTAAAACAACTTAGAAAGAAAACTAACCTAACGACATAAACCGACTACCTAGAATGACATAAAGCAAACTACCCTAATCCTATAAAAACAAGGGAAAAACTATTCAATCAGACCGCAAGGTTCCTCTTCCGGCCAATATCTTGATAAATTTTTCAGTAGGTTCCTCAACAAGATCATCCAAAAGCCCTTTTTACAATAGGCTTGGATGCCTAGGAGCATGAATGTCCGAAGAAACTTATATACCTCAGCAAAATTTATCATTGATTTGCCTGAGATATCCAAAGTATATATGAATCACCTGTATCAGAAAAAGTTTCAAAGTTAATATCCCATGGTGAATCAGAGACTATATGGTAGATAAAATTTAGAAAAAAAAAATTTAGGAAGTGATGTAGTCTTAACACATTCCGCAGTTCCTGACTTCGGTTCCATTATCAGCTTCTCCTTCTTTAATGGTAAATGATCAGGACCTGTGGAAGAAGGGACTTCAGAATAAGGGTTTTCTCGGTCCATGACATCAACCGAGGTACTGTCTTGCGAGGCATCCACTATTTCTTATATCATGGGGTTATCGGAATCCACAGAGTGTGCTAAACATTCATTTGAAGAGTTGGGAAATTTAGCTGACAGTGACTCGTTTTCTACATCGAAGTATGTGATGATTTGCCCAAGGATTCCATTATCTCTGGAAGCAGATGGACGCATGCTCTCTTGCTCTTGCCTTGCACGGACAGATTGAAGATTATTGGGGGGAGCATTGATGTGAACACTCTGTTTATTGGTACCATCTAGTAAAAGCATTGTATTATCAAAAGTTGACAACTCAGATGGTGGCCTTAACGGAATGGTTTCAATTCATAGAGTCGTATCTTGCGACTCGTCCATCTCTCAAATCATATCATCATTCATTTTAGGGGAGTGGTCTAAACATACATCACAAATGTTAGAAGGTTTAGGTGGAAGTGGTTCATTCTTCACGTTTAAATTGGTCATGTCAGATAGGTGAAGTAGATCATTATGGTTGACAACTTCCTAAACCTCTTGATCATTGATATAGACCAAACTTGAGATTGAATCCCAATACTCATCATCATCTAATTTAGTGTAGTTTATACTTGGGATGGTATCACATTCCTCACATTCTATACCCAAATTGAGTTGAGGTTCGAATAAACTAACCTCTTCCTCATCATTGAAATCAAGTGTGTTATGTGAGTGAAGTGTGTCATTATCATTATATTTGAAAGATACCCACGTCTTTTGATCATTTCTTTGGACAGTCATCGAGATCGACTTATCGGAAAATTGAACCATATGCTCATTAATGGAATCCAACTCCTCATTTGTAATTTTAGTTTCTTCCACAGGCAAGTTATGATCACTTTCTTCACATTGTACTTCTAGATTGGGATGATGCTAGATTAACCTAACCTCTTCCTTTTCCTTAAGGTGTGACTGAATTATTGGAATTGAGGATTTGAGCAATTCACATGATTGTATGACAAGTTGATTGAACTGCTCTGTGCTTTCATGAGTTTCTAAAGTGAATCCTCTTGGATTGTTTCTGATTGGGTTTCAAATGTAGAGGACCCAAGAGAATTATCACTATGATATATTGCTAGTTCATCTTCCCAACATTGATGTTTCCACTGGTTATAGTCATACGGATCATAGGTGGGAGAATCTGATAGTTGGTAATACTTATTATCACTCATAATATAATCACACATCATTTTCTTTTTATCGGATAGGTGATAATAATTCTCACTTTCATAGTTATGATAACCCCAACACTCACGTACTGTTCGTGAGGTGTAATTGTTCTCTCATATATGATTGCGTAAGGACTTCTTAACTGATGGAGCATTATACTCTAGTCGGTTCTCAATGATTGTTTTGGGAAAATTCTGAGACATAGGTTGATTTCTATCATAATCATCATACATCCCTTCACACTTTTTCACATGCTCAAAAGCTATCTCAGCATATTGACGTTCCCACTCGTGTATATACATGGTAAGACCTTAACTCTAAATCTAATCCTAAGAAGAAGAAAAAAAAAAAAAAAAAAAAGTCCTACAGCAATATGGAAAGTAAGAGGAGGAGAAGTTAGAAAGAAGTTACCAGATTGAGTTCTATGTTAAGGTCTTGCACAAGAAAATAAAAGAAATTAGTTTCTAAAATTTTAAAGTTAGAAAGATCCTAAAATAGAAATAGAAAGTTAGTTTCTAAAAAAAAAAGAGTCTAAAATTAGAATGTTCCTAAAAAGAAAAGAAAAAAAAAAAAAAAAAAAAAAAAAAAAAAGCAAACTAGTTTCTAAAAAGGGAGAAATTCCTAAAAGAAAATAGAAAGTCCTAAATTAGAAAAGTAAGTTAATTTCTAAAAATAAAAGAGATCTTAAAAATAGAAAGTACAACCTAATAGAGAAATTAGAAAGAAATTACCAAATTAGAAGTTTCTATCTTAGAAGCTTACAAAATAAAAAAGTTAGGTTAGTTTTTAAAACAGAAAATCTACAATTGGAAAATTTATAAAAAGAAAAGAAAAAAAATAAGAAACAAGGTTAGATTCTAAAGGAACCTTAGAATTAGAAAGTTTCTATAAAACAAATCCTAATCTAGAAATAGAAAGGAAGAAAAATTAGAAAGAAAGTACCAATTTAGAAAGCCTATAGCAAGGTCTTACAAAACAGGAAAACATATTTAGTTTCTAAAAATAAGAAAAACCTAAACCTAAAGTTAGAAAAATCCTAATATTAAACTAATCCTAAAACTAGTTAATCTCATAAAACGTAACCTTCAATCTCCGGCAACAGCATCAAAAACTTGTTCACACCCCCAAGTATAAGATAGTGATGTAGTAATAATCTCGGTAAGACCGAGATCGAATCCACTGGGACTGAACCTTTTACGTAATCTGAAAGTAACTCAAACTAGAACTAGAATAAGATAAATCTAAATCAGGTGCGTATGAGGGAATAATGGTGAAATAGTAAACTACAACTTAGAAAATTCAAAGGTGGGAAACTAGGGTGCTAAGGATCCACATGTAGAGATCAGGGAGATATATGTTTGATTCACGAACACAACTGGAATCAGAGTCCCATCTTCATCTAGTTGGAATATATTTCATTAAAATCAATCTGAAATTCCTTTGATCCAGTTCTCAAGAGATGAGGGGTATGAGAATTAGAATTGATTCCATCACAAAACCATGCCCATGAGACAAAGAAAATAACAAAATTTAGCCAATCCACATCCACTCTAAGGGAGTTATGAACGTTAGGATAAGTTCCATCATCCAACCATGCTAGGAAATGATGGTGAATAACAGAGTTCCCAAGTTCACAATCCTTATAATGAGAATAACATACTCCAAGCCATTGCAGATTCATTGTAATTTAAGTCACAACAAACCATTAAAAACTAAAAGTATATCTTATAATCAAACTTCAATCAAGAAAAGTTTAACATGTGAATCAAAGCCATAGAATACTACCCATCACGCCACAAGCTTCACCTCTTAGCCCTATCTAAGAGGTTTAGCCGATCATAGGCATGATCATGCAAAAAAAACTCTAAAAAATAAAGGAAGAAAAACTAAAAAAGAAGGAAAAAACTCTTGGCCGTCTCCACCTTGCCTCCGCAGCTGCCTTAAGATCCCTTTCCACATTCTCTCTCTCTCTTTCCTTTTATAAGAGTGGCGAAAGTAGATGGCTAAAGTCGGTTCCTGCGTAAGGCTGTTTACGCAGTCAAGAAAACAGCCATAAACCTTCCACTTTCCTCGCTTATTTTCCAAAGAACCAAGGTTCCATGGGGCGTTTTTGGACGAGCTACACTATGGACGGTTTGGATCATCAAGATGATCAAATATAGTGGGCCATAAATGGCCAGAAAATCTGGTTTTCCACGGACGTGCGTAGGTTTACTCATGTAGCTGACATGTTCGATGGGGCCCATATTAATACTTTTTGAGCAATCCGACCCGTTCATTGGATTCCTGGAGAAAAAAAAAATCAATAAGGAGTGGTTTTTATCGGGTTTTGATATGGTCCACTGATGTTTTTCTTTCGCCGTCTATCCTGCGTTTGAACGGTGATATGCCTGTCTGTACGTTTAGAAGACCAAAAGGAAAGCTTAGAGAAGGTTGTGGCCACCAGCTTGAGTGAATGGACGGTTCCGATCACCCATTTGGATGATTTATGGGCCCCACTACCCAAAAACGGACGAAGACGTCCATCCGCTGGAGCTTTTCACGCAGAGGGACAGGTCAACGCACGCTGACCCGTCTTTCATTTTTGGTGCACGGCCAGTGCCATGTACATGGTGTACACGTATTGGCCATGTGGGGTTCATCATGATGTATCGAGAAATCTTCTCCGTCCAACCGTTTTATCACCCTATTTAAATGAGAAGCATATCCAGATATTAGGCGGGCTCCAAAGTAGGATTTAAGTGGTTAATCTGTCCGTAGGGCCACTTTCACAAGGATCCAATGGCTGAAATTTGACGTTTATAGTTAATTTATGGTCCTCAGGCCATATATGAAGTTTTGAGCTGAACGAATGATGAAAACCCTGTGATCTCGCATTTTGAACGGTTTTCGAGCCCGTTTAAACCCAACCACTTGATTTTCTCATACCTTTGACATGTAAATTCTTCGATCTCGGTCCCCTTTTCAGTCCAGGCTCCTAAATACACCTTGCATCACAAACACGATTAAAATAAATAAACTGTTAAACAGTATCATGTTCTTAAATTCAGGTAATAACTGAGGTGTAATATGCAATATTTGATCATCAACACCCACTGTGATGCGTATCGCTTATCCACACCGTTTGTCTATTATGCCTAATGAATTTATGGCATGAGCCAAAAAATGAGGCATATTGAAAGCTCAAGTAGACCACGCCACTAGAAAAAGAGAATCAAACACTTACAATTAAAACCTCTCAAGCCCACTGTTTCTTTTTGTGTGGGCCATTTGAGTGTTCAATCTACCTAATTTTTCGGCTCATGCCTTAAAATCCACCGTACGGAATGGATTTATCATATACATCACCTTGAGGTCACAAATTTAAAATATCTTTTCTGAACTATTTCCGAGGTAAAAAGTACAGTGGATTTTCAAACTAGTGAAATGGTAATAATTACCCATGTCAAGGGTATTTACACAACCACTGAAAAATCAAACATTCCCTTAAGTAATCACTGAGCGAAATCAGCCCGGCTATTGTACTTCCACAATGTCAAAGGTCAAGCATAGTGCTAGAACCTTGTTCGGAGATGCTTTTACTAGTACTGGCCCACATTTTGATGCTAAAGTGGAATTGGACGTGTGATATATAATATCATATATCAAACTACAAGGAGACAAGTAGTTTGATACAACATTGCCCTTAATCCAACTACAAAGAGACAAATAATCTAATAGAACATTGCTCTAGCATCTTTATGAACCAACGGCTAAACATGAGAGGGGATGCATAATAGCTGAAGTGGTCTCATCAACACATCATGGTGGGTCCACATCAACAATTTTGAAAAATGTCAGCACTTGATGATTTGCCAGAGAGAGAGAGGGATGATATGCAAGCACTCATAAATTAACTAAAGTTTATACCATGGTATACAAGTTAAATTAAACGGTCCAAATTATCGGTCCTAATTTAGATAAAATTACCAGATTTGGTATTCTTTTGCTATGATTTTTATAAATAAAAGAGGTTGATGGCTTGGTATTTTCTTTATTAATTATTCAATTACTAAATTACTATATAGTTAAAGGTACGTTTGAGGCTATAATTTAATTCACATGAAACAATTAAATATATAGAAAACTCTGGATAGTAAAGGGAGAGGCAAATCAAGAGAGGAAATTATTTCTCTTCACTATGGCCCACAAGAGTTTTGGATGAGACTAAAAGTTAGGCCTTAGAAGTTTCATGGGGTGCCGCATCACATGACTATTTAGATTTTATGTGTCGACACGTGTGTAAGGTGCGTATACGAGTTCTCACGTAAAAAGTACACAGTTGAATGTTTCTCATAAATATAAAATTATTCACATGTGATATAGCCAAATGGTCTTCATTTGTGTGTGTGTGTCATATATATGAGGTCTCCCACACAACCTACAACATCAAACCCGTTGGAATAGTGGGCCCCAGCGCTTGATTCACTTATTGCGCTGAAGATTTAATCCAATTAAATTACATCCTGTGGCCTACCTAATGAGTCAATCTGTCTTGCTTTTGAAGCAAATAAGATTCATGGAGGGGCCAACCTGTTGAGTGGATTGGATGACATACGTACATGACATGTAAGAAAAGAAAAAAAAATTGATGGTTAGAAAAGAAAAAAAAAAAAAGAAAAAAAAGATCAGTGGTCCATATCTGATGTTCACAAGTACCCCATTTGATTGGTTTGCTAGAATGATTTTTGGGTTAGTGAACGTTCATGGTGGACTGCCCGTTGAATGGCCTGGATTTCACACTCGTGTGCCACATGGAATCTCCTCCATTACACGCGCCAGGGTCCCCTCTGCCTTTTTCCTTACACGCAGGTAGGGCTGTCAATAGGCAGGACCTATGCCCAATAAAATCAAAAGTTTCAAATAAAGATTCCTTGAAAGGCCAGGCCCACTATTCAAAATATGGGCCACCAACCCAGGCCTGACCCAATGAAAATGCTATCTACGGGCCTCCATTGGACCATCTACTGTAGGGGCCACTTGATAAGCTAATGGGTGAGGCCTGTCTAGTCTGGGTCCAGCACACTTTGGGAGGGAAATGGGATTTGTAGTGGTGATGGACCAGGTTTCTTCTAGGCCGGACCACATTGAGGCCAGAGCCAGAGATAAGTCAGAATAGCAGATCCAAGCAAATTTATTTTTTTTAAATTGTTTGAGCATGGTAAAAATTAGCTGGGCCCAAAACGGACTAACCTGGCCTGAAAATTGATCAAATCTTTTATTCTCAATGTAAATGCTCTTAATATCCATCCGTCGATCAAGTGAGCCATGCATGTGTAATGAAATGGACATCTAGAAAGGTGAAATCAATGTGCCACATGCAAGATGCACGTGCTAGCTGCCTAACCATAGATTAGAACCAGGGGTGCACACAGAACCAGTAGAACCGGTAAACCAGACCAGAACCAACCAAACCGCACGGTTTGGTATAGTTTTGAAGTGGCCTGGTTCCGGTTTTGGTTCTGAAAATCAAAGAACCGGTTAGTTCGGTTCGGTGTTCGGTTTGGAGTTCTATAAAACGGAACTAGACTGGACTGTAGAACCGAACCCTCAAACTGGACACCTTGGTGAATAAATATTTAAATTTTATTTTTAAAAAATATATATAATAAAAAAACTAGATCATTCATCAAATGCATCACAAAACGAATAGATATTGATAGCAAAATCATTCTGAGAATATGAAAGGGTCCTAAAAATAAATCATGACAAGATTACTCTCTATGAAAATTTTTAGTAGAATTGAACCCGAACTGATCTAGTTTTTTATGGTCCAGTTCCGATTTGGTTCTAAGGTGTAAATGCTCTGGCTCTGGTTCTAGTTTTCTTTGGAATTGTTAAGAATAGCTCAGTTCCAATTTCACCCCAAAATCAAATTGATCCGACCCGTGTGCACCCCTAATTGGAACAACAGGACACTTGGACATATGAAGTTAAGCCGAGCCTGACTCGCTCAAGCTAAAATAATTTAGAGCCCAAGCCTGGCCTGAAGATTGATCGGGTCATACACCTTAGGCCCAGCCTAGTGTGTGACTAGCAAAAAGATCCAAGCCTATTCCAAACTGAGCCCAGCTCATTGCCACACGTAACTGGCATGAGGCTGAAGGCTTGCAAACTGCCGGAGAGGATTGGGTGCAGCCCTTACCATGGGGCCCACCTGGATGTATGTATTTTATATCCAGACTGTCCATTCATTTCTAAAGCAGTGGTGTAAATTAAAATTTTCCTCAATTTTTTTCTTTTGAAATTTTTATTTTCATTGTACTTTCTGATAAATTGAGTGTACCAGAGTTCCAATAGGTGAGCCTTCGTGTTTGCTGAACGCAGACCTACACCATGCTCGTCATATCCTAAAAGCGATTTCCCTATAACCTATCAGCATACTCAAATCACTTGAGTAGGAGCAAAAAACGCTCTAAGGACAGCGTTTCAGACGTGCTTAAGTGTGTCCATATTTCAGATTAATTTACAATTTTCAGTTTCCACGTTATACAGAAATTACGTTAATCTGTATAATTTCCAACATTGCCACGACTCTATGTCTCTCTCAATCTCTCCTTTCTTCATTGCTTCTTCTCATTTTCTGCTTCTCTTCATATCTACCTCTTCTTCCTTCTTTGGCCAGTGGGACCACTGGATTCGACCAGAACTCCTCTTGAGTTGGTGCGATTTAGCGCGGTGCGGCTTAGCTCCAACGAGGAAGAAGCCTTGGCATCAATGGCGGATTTGGATGTGGGCCATCATCCGCCGAACGATCGCTGTGGGATGTTCAGGGGGGTCATACGAAGCTTGCGAGTGCAAGGAACCCAAGCTCCATAACGTTTCTCATGGTGGGTTAGAAGCTTGAGAGGTGCGGCCGTTTTCTAGCAAAACAGGGAGAAACGGTAGGTTTGGTTTTTTTGTGGGAGAAAACCCTAAACCACGGATTGGATGGCTGAGATGGATTACTTTGGGACGGCCTAGATCACTCCAAACACCCCCACGCAGATCGCCATCCTGGCAACAGCAGGGACAGTTTCCATTTCTGGAAACGCGTGTTTGTATGGCATGTTTGGATCGAGGATTGTGCGCGTGAAATTACCCTTCCAAGTGCGGGACAAGTGGAGTTTAATCAAAATTCGCGTCCGCACCAGATGGACGGATTGGATCGAATTAAATGGGACATACGGTGGGCCACATACCGAAATCACGGACCTCAGTCCGTCCGCTGACGAGAAACAGAGAGAGGGAGGTTTCTTCCCATTTGCGGAAAAGCTCGGTCAAATGAGCTTTGACTACACTTGCTAGTATGGTGCACAGCGAGTGCATCCCCTCTGGTGCACATGTGACGCAGGCGTGGGGTCCACCATGACGTTTATGGAAAATCCACTCCGTCCATTCCATTTGCAGAGTCCTGTAATATCTTTTACTGAAGAAAGGGCAAATCCAATGTCCAGGTGGGGCCCACCACTTGATCTGTAGTCCTAAGGATGGTTTTCCGTTATCCTACTGGTCGGATTATTCTGAATTTGAATGTAGGCGGTTAAAAGGTTCTAATGGCTCATTTCATAACAGGTTATTAACTAGTTGCTAATATTAATATAAATTTTACTATTATCACTATCTATTGTTATCCTTATAGTTAACAAGTAAGAATGGAATTCGTAACATATATTATTATTATTATTATTATTATTATCATCATTACTATTCTAGTTTTTAATAGTAGAGTATATATTTTGAACATCAAGGATTTGATCGATTTTAATTTGTTGATTTCTATCAATCTTATAGGCGGATGGCTCCTAACTCTAATCAACCTGCTTCTACAATGTCATAGGGCCCCAATAAGCAGCTAGATAAGGTTTTCCAATTGAGTTTTAAGGGTTAGTTAGCGAGTCGATGTAGTTCTGTTCTGCCTTGGGTTATCTGGTTATGTGACGGTCTTCCACATTGAGTGATGTGGCTTGATAAAACTGTGGATCCAGTGGGTGATGATTGACCCATGATTCCTCTAAGGAGTCCTACTACAAATGTATGGTATACCTTGATATTGAACAGTGGGTTTGGTGATCCAAGAGCTAATGTTTGTAATGGACGGTTTGATTTGTCCATCAATGAAGTGGTGACCCTAAGAAGGTCTCTTCAATGGTAAGATGGCCCGTCTTGGAAATCGACGGATAGATAGCCTGATGTATGGATCAGGGATATTTTTTAAAAAGTCGAACTTAAACTAGAATGCATGTCAGCGTTTACTTAAGTTGGGCCTGTATTTATATTAAATTTGGTTACACGGTAACAGTCGAGTATTGAAAAATAGAAGGTGTTACAAAGCACGGCAATATTTCCAATGGAGATGCTTTTGGAAGATGAAAAGTTTGTGTAGTTTCTAAGCATATTTAACGTTGGAAGCTCCTAGCTGGGGCAGTTTTGTCTTTTCACCTTACATTCAAATGCCTCTAAATTGGCATCTTGTGTATCCGGTTGAAGTAAGCAAAGCAACAAGCAAGTGAAAAAAAAAAAAAAAAAAAAAAACAAGAAGTGAAAAGAAAGTGTGCAGCAGCAGCAGTAAAAGAAATCAGTTATTATTATTTTTTTTTTTTAAATTCTTGTCTGGTTTTTTTTCTCTTTCTTCCTCCTAAAAATCATATTTTCTAAGTTGTGCAGAGGCTTGGTAAAGCCAAGAAAATTTTGTTATCTTGAAGCAAAGGGAAAATCTGGCTTATTCAGCCAACAGCACCATGATCGCCCAAGTCCACACCCTCTTTATCAAGCAGGGGACCACTTTGGACAGACACATGGGACCCAAATTTGAAATCCCTCCAGCCAGCCTAATTGCCTTTGTAACCATCTTCATGCTTATTAGCATTGTGATCTACGACCGATATTTTTCGTCCCGGCCATCAGGAAGTACACCCACAATCCCAGAGGGATCACATTGTTGCAAAGGATGGGGACTGGCCTAGTGATGCATGTGATCATCTTGACCATCGCGGCCCTCTTCGAAAGGAAGAGGCTAGAAGTCGTGAGGAACCACGGCATCACACAGCCCAAAGGGGTCGTCCCCCTCACCATCTTCATACTCCTGCCACAGTTCGCATTGACGGGGATTGCCGACGCGTTCGTGGAAGTGGCCAAGAACTGAGTTCTTCTATGATCAGGCACCACAAGGAATGAAGAGCTTGGGAACATCATATTTCACTACTAGTTTGGGAATCGGAAATTTTCTAAGTAGTTTCCTACTTACAACAGTAACTGATATAACTAAGACGAATGGTGGGAATGGGTGGGTGCAAAACAATTTAAATATCTCTCATTTGGACTGCTACTATGCGTTTTTGGCTGTGATTACCGCTCTAAACCTTGTTTGTTTCGTGGTTGTTGCAAAATCATATTCTTATAGTGTTGATATTATAGAATCAAAGATAGAATTGCAGGACTCGGGATTGCCTAACAAAGCTGGTATTGAAGAGAATGCAAGTGTGGAGGATGATGGAAATAGCAGGAAAAACCTGTTGTAGTTTAGTTTGTGTTTTGTTTTGGGAATAGCAATATAAATGAAATCCTGAAAGCATTTGATGGAATTTTCATGGCCCTCTTGTTCTGGGATCTCTCTCTCTCTCTCTCTCTCTCTCTCTCTCTCTCTCTCTCTCTTCTTGTTTTGAGATTCTTTGATCTTATTTTGATCTGAGCCAGTTTTCTGTATTGCGGCCCGAATGCCGAAATGGTTGGATAAATGGAATGGTTCGTCTTTTTGGATGCTAATTATGGATTGGTCGCGGTTGAAGAACCATGCCAAGAGGATGATCCAGACCATTGATTTGTCCGCTTTCAAGTTACCTACAAAGATGGTTATAATCCACCCGTTCGTTTCTGAATTAAACCTCAGGTTTCGATTATCCAACCATTTCTTGATATGGGTCCCTTAGAAGCGATACATGCTGGATCAATGTGTATAAAAAATCATGCGAAACGAGTTCATTAAGGTGAGTAGAGCCTTTTTCTTAACATGGTAACTATTATATCCAACTTCGCTTGGAATGGAGCTCTGGCCTGATACTCTTCGAGTTCTCAGAAAGCTTAAATTGAGGGATGAAAAGAATCTTTCAAAGAAGACATGAAATCAGAACCATCCATCATCAAGAACAGTGTCTAATCACAGTACTCACCATGTACTACCTATTTCAATCCAATTTTTTCTGTGTATCTTATACACTTTCATACAACAATCCCATGGTACTAACCATATACTACCTATTTCAATCCAATTTTTTGTGTATCTTGTAAACTTTCATATAACAATCTCTTTTCGTTTGTGGCAGATCGATAAGCCAAAAGGTATATATTTTACTTTGAATCAGACAATGATATGATATATGTCACCCCATATCAAAACACCATCTACCCTGCAATCTTCAAAGTTGGTACACCACATGATTTTCAAAACCGGCATCCAATACAATTCACTTCCTTGTCTGTCATTGCTTCTCGATGCACGGAAAACCACTTCTGTCTAGATACATGTACCCCAAAATGACATACCACAAGAACAATAGGCTCTTCTCCATCGAATCAAGTAATAAGATTTAAGTTGATGACACTTCATGGTTACTAGCGCTCAATGCCAACTTCCGGTTTTCTTCATGGTTACTAGCGCTCAATTCCAACTTCCCGTTTTCTTCATGGTTACTAGCGCTCAATGCCAACTTCCCGTTTTCTCCTCCGATCATTTCCATCGAATCTGTCACCTCGGCTTTATAGACATAGAGCTTGACTACAATTAGGAAGAAAATGAAATTCAATACGTTCAAGACAACGAAGAATGCGTAATAGTAGTCCAGATGAGAGGCATTGAGATTATTCAGAATCCACCCTTTGTGGCCATGTTTCTCAGTGATGTGGGACACCGTCGAAAGAAGGAAACTGCTAAGGAAGTTCCCAATCCCAAGACTCGTCGTGGCGTAAGAGGTCCCAAGGCTTTTCATTCCCTCTGGAGCCTGATCATAGAAGAATTCGATCTTCGCCACCTCAAGGAAAGAGTCCGCGACTCCCATAAGCACGAATTGAGGGAGTAAGACGAATATAGTGAGTGGAACTTCCCCTCCAATTTGGACTACGCCGTGATCTCTAGCGACTCGCAGTCTATGCCTTTCAGTTAGAGATGCAGTCAACATGATCACACTGTGGATGAGAAGGCCAATTCCCATCCTCTGGAGGAGGGTGATGCCCCTCGGATTCTTGGTCCACTTTCTCATGATCTTAACGAAGCAACGGTCATATATCACAACACAGATGAGCATGGTTAGTGTTACAAAGCCGACTAAGCTGGCAGGGGGAATCTTGAAGCTGGAACCGATGTGTCTCTTCAGCGTTGTACCTTGCTTGATGAAAAGCGTATGGACTTGAGCAAGCATCGTGCTTGGAATAAAGGTTGCAAATAAGATTGGAATCATTCGTAGCATTTGTTTTGTTTCTTCTACTTGGGTGACTGGACAGAGCGTCCATGGAGAGTCTAGGTCGGTTTTCACAGCCGCCTTGTTGAGAAATCTGCATCCATGAATTCAATTACAATTCGAATTACGCAAACGTAAGGCATTGAGAACTTAGTTTAATCAAGAGGACTTGGAAAAAATAGTGATGTTTTCCTAGCATTCATAGCAAGGAAGTAGCTCTTGAATTACAGTTCTATTTCTTTCAAGTCCCAACTCAATTGAAATTTGGAGTCCAAACGAATCAATATGAATGCGAAGGGAGGATATCACAATTTGTTTATTATAACTTTATTAGATTCATAGTCGAATCCGAATCAATAGTTCATCCAAATGCTGGCAAAATATAAGAAACCCTAATGACACCAATCTCATTTCTAAATGCCCAAATCTTTGCACAGTGCAAAAGGGTATTCTGGACCATTTTATCAGTGTCCCACTGTGGATGTAGAATGCTCCAAAAATCTCCATGATTGGAAGACCCGACCAACCAATATTCGGACCCCTTTCAGTTGAATATTGTGTACCATTGTTGTGTTTCTCTTCTTAATCAGCACAAATCGAAAGGCTAAGCATGTCCATTCAAGGAGATGTTTGACCTGTAGCCCATCCATGGCGGGAATTACAAAATCATGCACCCCACTTGTCAGAAGCGACGACTGCAAACACCGTGCAAGATACAGGTCACACACCATACATTTCTTCTCTATCACTTGCATGGCATGAGCATTTTACTAATATGGGTAGTCTCACTACCTAGAAACTAAAATGAAGGAAAGAAAGGCATTCCAAGAAACAGATTTTCTAAGAAAAAAGATTCCATTATCATGTTTGGAACCTTGGAAAGAGAAACATTAAGCCTAAAATCTGCAAGCCAGATCTAAGGTGGGGAGCAAAATATGTTCATTAAACTTATCTGTTTGGATGCATGGAATCCAAGGTAAAACATTCAGTTTTCCATAGATGTAATAATTCCACCTATTTGGATAGACTTTACCACAATTGGCACAAGTTACGAGGTAACTATTATCTAATGAAAAACAAGACTTTCAAATGCTATTCAACCCTCCGTCCTTCAGTAATGAAAAATGTAATCATTACAGATATACATCTCCACATCATTGATTCCTCATATCCAAACAGACCAGTCTATCCAATGGGGGAACGTGTTTTTTGGGCCTGTCCTCACATCTAAATGTTTTGAAGCCATATATGGAAACCATGGATTCCACACCAAATGATAGGAAGGAAAAAGGGTGTTTCTTTAATGTGACAATTGTGATATTTGGATAGCAAAGAAAAGGCTGAATTCCGCCCAGCAATCATTATACTTGTATAATTTATAACTTGGAATAAAAAAAAACTAAGTATTATTGGAGGAATATAAAATTTTCACGTTCTACTCAAACACATGAATCCATGTTTTAATAGTTCTCATGGAAATCATCATTAAATAATAATAATTATTATTATTATTATTGTTCTTCTTCTTCTTCTTCTTCTTCTTCTTCTTGTTGTCGTTGTTATTTATCTTTTCTTTTGGAATATTCCACTTATCTAAAGGAATGTTACCTAAGGAATAGTTTCCTTTCCAGGTAGCCAAATGACCCACATTTCGCCCAAATGGGAATTATTATATTTAAAAAAATCACTGACCTCAAAGAAGGGGTAGAATCGATCCTAAACTTGTGTTTTCTTGCATACTCTTCCAAGTCCAGCTCATAGAGTTCTTTGGGGTCGTTTGGTAATGGGACCCTCCATTTACAAAGGGCAGCAACAATGACTCTAGCCATCCTAGTAAAGGGACTCCCAGAGGGTAACTTGTGCCTATAGAAAGGTGTCCCAGCTAAGAAGATCGCCACTGAAATCGCAAGCCCAAGCGTCGGCAGCCCATAGCCCAGTGACCACCCCACATTGTCCTGTATGTACACAAGGACCGTGTTCGCAAAGAGTATCCCGAAGAATATGCTGAACATCCACCAGTTGAAGAATGAGAGCTTGTGGGCCCTCTCCTTGGGCTCAAATTCATCAAACTGGTCCGCGCCTATGGTCGAGATGTTGGGCTTAGTCCCACCCGTCCCGACCGCCAGTATGTATAGCCCACAGAAGAATACACCAAGTTGCAATGTAGAAGCTTTCTTGCAGTCGGCAATGTTGTCTAGATGACAAGGAGGCGGTTTTAGTGAAGGGAGAGATACCGCCAGCATCAGCAGACACATCCCCTGGAAACAGAGAAGATTGATTAATAGAAATTCATCGACGATGATGAAAAAAACAACCATGCATGGTTACATTTGCACTAATGTATCTTGTTAGATACCAATTGTAGAGTAATGCTGTGGGTGAAATGTGTTCATCTGATCATGATTTGAAGGGGATTATAAATGGGCCCCACTTAATCCCACCAATAGCTAAGTTTCACTACTGGTTTCAAGGGCTGGACTCATGTGCTGTTTTTTTTTTTTCTTTTTTTGCACCATTTAAGAAAAGGGTGGCCCACTTTTCGGCCGTACATGTGGCATGGTTGTATGGCAATCCAGGCTGTCCAAATCACTGGCCCAACAGTGGATGGAGCATGAGTGAAAAATTGCACTGAGAAGATAGTAGTAACCAGCTGATTTAGCCTTCTAATTTGGGCTACTCACTATTTCACTTTCAACCATCTATTTGATTAGTTGGATGATTAGGATTTCTTGATCAGTATGGTTTGAGAGAGATGCTCCATCAACAATGGGACCCACAATTTGGATGGTCTGGATAGCTGTACATTATTAGTGTCAGATTGAGGGGGATGAGTCATCACCCTTTTTCAAATTGTGAAAACCTTATCATTTCTCCTAAGTTGAATTTATAATGCAGGCCAAACGCGCCAAAAAATGCACATAAGTTCTAACACTTGCAATTGCAAGGCATGAGATAGTAAACAAAGCATCAGAATCCATTCAAACTCTGTAGCAGGACGATCAAACTGATTTAATGGGCCCCACCATCTAATTGTGGTCATGGGAGTGAACGGTTCATGCATAAAATGGTCGGTGGTCAGATTTTTTTGTCCGAAATCAGATGGTTAAGATCATCCACTTGGTGTGATTTTTGGGCCATGGTCCATCACAGTAGGACGAACAACTTGGACGGTTTGGATGGCTATATGAATGACCAATGAGTCACCACCATTTTAAGGTAAAGCATCGCCCTAGTCGAGCTCAATTTAGAATGCTGGTGAGTCACTTCGGGTTGAGGGGACCCGAACCGTCTACGACGCCTATTCTACGCAGCTACGTAAGACACCAAAGCTCTGTGGGGCCTGCCATGATTTATCTACGACGCCTATTCTACGCAGCTACGGAAGACACCTAAGCTCTGTGGGGCCTGCCATGATTTATTAGTAAATCCACTCCGTCCATCAGGTAGGAACCCTTATTTTAACCGTACATGTAAAAACCAGCCTGATAGAAAGCTATGATAGGCAATACCGATTGAAGCAATGTGAATTTGCTGCTAAAACATCTAAAATTTCAAATGGTGTGGCTCACATGATATATAGGAACAGGATACTTTTATTTTTTCACTTCATGACAGTGAGTTACACCTGATTATCGGGTTTGATGAGAGTAAACAAAATGGTGGCCCCATACACAGTCCTATGGTTAGACTGCCATCCCTATTGTGATCGGTGGTGTGGCCCATCTCACTTCATGGCCAAAGTTGAGGATAGAACCTAATGGACGGCGTAGATTTCACGTATACAACAAGGGATGACTCTATCCAGTCAGAAGTAGAACACCAAAAACTAGAGAGAGACTTGAGGTCTTGGTATCGATCCCTGGTGGGGGTGGCAAACATGGAGTGTATGTACTGACATGGTTGTGTACTAACAAGCTAACCCCAAATAATAATAATAATAATAATAATAATAATAATAATAATAATAATAAACAGAGAGAGAGAGGTGTTATCCCATGCTGAGAGGCGGATTGCCTGCAGCCGTAAGGCTCTGTCAGGCCCACTGTGACGTATGTGTTATATCCACTCGGTCCATCAATTTTTTCCAGCTCATTTATGGACAAAAACCCAAATATAAAGAAGATCAAAAGCTAAAAGTGGACCACACCAGGGAAATAGTGGGGATAAATATGCTTATGTTGAAACCTTCCGATGGCCCACCATGATGTTTAGATGCTATCCAACCCGTTGATAACGTGATTCCAAGATAGATGAAAGGAAAACATAAATATCAGCTTGACCAAAAAATTTTGTGCCCCCCAATAGATTTTTAATGGTCATCATTCAATCCCCACTTTTTACTATGGTGTGGCCCACTTGAACTTTGGATCTGTCTCATATTTAGATTCATTAAATAACATGAGCTGGCGAAATGGATGGACAGAGTGGATGTAATACACGCATCACGGTGGGCCACAGACTGCAGCTGGCTGCACGGAACGTGCGTCCACCATGCTCTCTCCGAAATGTTGCACAATACTAATCGTTTTTTTACCTTACGTACAAGTGGGGGCAAATGGGGCTGTGGGGCTGTGGTTCATTGATCCGAACGGTTGGTATTATTTTTCACACTGTGGATAGCCCATGCATCAAAAATATCAGATGGGAGGAATCCTACCTTTAAATAGTGGCAAATAAATGGACATGGTCAGATATCAATATCATCTAGCAAGAATCTTCCAATATTCTAAATTATTTTTGTGGTTGACCGTCCATGTTGAGGCCCGTCACATCAAGAGACCTAGTTGTCCAAGACAAGGACTCCAATGATACTGTACAACCTAACCTTTCGGCCAGAGCGTTGCATGTTAAAAAATAAAAAGTAAAAAACAATGATGGGGTCAGGCCTATGTAAAACAAGTTCATCATTGATTGGTGGAACCTCTGTAGCAGACATTGTGTCCCACTTTGGCATCATGGATTCAATTGCGTTAGGTACCTAATTAATAAATAAATAAATAAATATATTTTTGCCTGATTTGACCACATTAGATCTAATGATCACATAGTAGTAAAATCTCAATAAAAGATAAATTGAAGAACTTATCGGCTGCACTAACGGTCAAATGTGATCAGCATCGGAAAAGTCACGAATAAACTCAATAAATTAAGTTTAGTGAGATACAATCATAAGATAAGTCTTGTGTATCCTACTCACGTGATAAAGTCAGCTATTCAACATAATGACCTCATGAACAAAGATGGGTGTCAACCAAACCACAGTCATGATCAAAATCCGAAAAGTAATGAATAGTCTCAAAAAGGTAAGTTCAATAAGATACAATCATAAGATAGGTCTTGTGTATCCTACTCACATGGTAAAGTCAACTATTCATCATAATGACCTCGTGAACAAAGATGGGTGTCAACCAAAACACAGTCGTGGTTAGTGATATATGAATTCAAACTAGGCATCATAATATCTTGCAAAAGCCTTTACAACCTAAACCACTTAAGCAGTAGAGCGACAACAATGCCAGGTTGGCAGAGTTTCATGTGCACTATACACATTTGCGTGGAGAAAGAGATTACTATCACTTACACATGGTGTCTTGAAAAAAGCTCATCCACATAACAGGAGCTGGATCCGCGCACAACCAATAATCAATCTATGTGTATGCATGGCATATTTAATTGGCTACAACTGTCTTCAGGTGCAAATGATTATTTTCTCATCAATCGGTGTGAGTGACTATGAATCTCTCTCCAGCTGCCTCAGAAACTCGATAAATAGGAGAAAGATGAAGAGTTCTATGTCTCCCAATTCAATACAAATCAAATCTACGGCACAATGATGGCTAACCTATTTTATCTCATCTTACTTTATCTTGGACTAGTAATACTATAATCCAATCTATGTATGCTATTACGTTGGATCAACTTTAGTATACTAGTATAATATCACCCGTCTACACTGTTATGCTAGGCTGACTTATATTAGTAGTAGTGTAATTCTCTTCTATTTATGCCGAGCATTGGATCACAAGTATGATATTTTTCTTTTATTTTTTAGTGGTGTAATTACTTGTGTCACTCATAAGTCGTTGAACCAATGAAGACTTAGATCTAAAGCCTCACTATCTACACTGCAAACAATATCGGATTGCCAAGGGATATTATTATAAAATTTTATTTACATTTTAATTAATACAATTGAGTTCATTCTACATATTGTACGAATCGAGTTATCTCTGCTATTATATGGTAAGAAAAAGTTTTTTCAACTGAAAGTACAAAAGAACTAATTAAAAGGATGAACCTCTCATACGCAAATGACTTGATTTCATTTGCAAGTGGCTAAATAAATAGCTGAATTGCTTTAGTTCTTGGTCATAGACGACCATTGACAGTCTCTTTGTATATCTCAATGCTTGGGGTCACATGTGACTGGTTTGGATTGACTCTAACAGGCTCTAACACTCTTGGCACTATACACTTGTATTAACGACCAAATTTTGAGACAAATATGATGCCCCTACCGTAGCACCAAATAAGTTCCAGTTTCCACCCTTTAACTGCATCTTAAGTACCTGTTCATGTTTTGAATTCTATAATGCCCAGGCGATTGTAAGAAACATTTGTTGAACAAGTGATTATCTAAAAAGATTAAATATTTAATGGCTCATATTCAGTTCCAGATACAAAGGTCAATATACTTGAGTATAATTATAAGGCCATAGCCACGGGGTGCGGACTTGCAACTGTATGGAACCGTGGCAGGCTAATTAGCCACTTTAATTAGAAGCCGCCCTGCTACATAATGATCAATTATAGTAGCATTCTCTGTAGCTTGTGTAAAAGCAAAAGTAATGAAAAATGTAACTGATATATTATTTAGGTCCCACCATCCACTCGGAATAGCCTTTCCACCTAATGGTAGGTTCCATTCAAGTGGTGGAACCTTTTGCATTTGAAAACCAATTCACCATTAAACCAAAGGCTAGGGACCTGATCAATGCTGATGAAACCCATCAAGCAAAAGCACTTAAACCAATGTGGAACATAACAAATACCTACCATACTATAATCATAATAGGAACCTAGTGATAGGGCCATTATTTAGTGGCTGAAAATGTTGATCCGATGGACACCACCGTGTATGGACCATTTGTTGTATTTTAAATTATTTTAAAATAATTTAGTGTTTCAAAATATCCGTTGGGACGGATCATGGCTATGGCCATAGGTGTGCATGTGCCCTACGGATATGTCTTTTCATTGAAAGGTTATATCCTTTCAATTTTTGTTTTTAAAAGTTGTGTCTTTTGAAGCCTAAGGGTTGCACCACTTGAGTTTAAACCCAATAGTCACAACCCTTTGTGAAAAAGTGTTTTCACAAAGTCTATAAATAGGCTTTCTCTCATCGGTTTTTTTTTTTTTTAAGTAAGAAAAAGTTTGTTTTATATAAAAAGTATGGTTTAAGTATTTTATAGTTCGGGTTAAGACTACAAGTGGTTCGAGCCCGTATACAGTGAGTGCACCGCTGGGACCGGATCATAGTCGTTGTATCCTGGAGGTTGATTACTCCGGAAACCTATTGCACTTGGGACGCTGTCCAAGGGGAGCAAATTCGATTTCAAGCCGATTGACTCATGTCACGCCTCGACTTCTATAAACCGATAAGTTTTCTCTTTTTCTCAATTTAAATTTATTTTATTTAAATAGTTTTTCAAACTCCGTATCTCAAAAATCTTGAAATCGAATTTTGGTTTGGAAAACTATTTAAGAATTATGATTGTATTTATCTTGTTGGAATAGCTAAAAAGGAAACCACACCAACTTGATTTGTGAGCCATAGCCCATATAATTTGGAACCCTCACATACCATCTAATGGTTAGGATCTTACATATATTTGTTGTACGTATTCTCTAGACCACCTGTGCAAATCATCTAAAAGGCTTAAAGTTGTGCACAGGTGTTATAATCTATTGATTGTTTTTATGTTTATGTCACTGAGAATGCCAGTCTATCACACACAACAAGATCAAGTCATATGTGGTGCCACACCAATTAGGTATCCATTAATATTCACCATCTGTGTACAATGAGGATTGATCCGGGATGTATTTAAAACTAGGACATCAGGGTGGGACACAAGTATCAGGAACTTTTTCAACCACTATGCATGCATAAACTAAGGAGAGCCACTTTCACAGAGAATCTTTAAAACATAAATGGTGGGAACCATGTGAACCAATGATGATATTGTACACACGAACACTATCTTCATTAAGTGCAATACACAAAGAAAAAATCTGATTGATCAAATATCCTCAACATGCACAACTTTCATATGAAATTGCATTTGAAAGTTCTTTTCATCCTGTAGTTTTTAACTCTTTTAGGGCATAGTGTGATATACGATATCATAAATATTGATATGTCTTGTTTATGGTGAGAATTGTTAGATGAATATTTTGGATAATCATGTTGTGGTATGGAAGTTGTTGAATATGATTTATAAGATCTTAATCCATTGCCCCATTTGCAATTATCTATTATTTTGAACACAACGTCTTTTGCCAATCCTATGATCCTCCGAAAGTTCTATACATGGTATGATCCAACATTTGAGTCAAGTTGTGACCAATACATTACATCTCCAATTATGATTCATTTTAATCTCTAATAATAATGGTGGATGTGGCGTAAAGAGGACAATGGAAAGATAAAGAAGATATGTTGGGTGCAAATGAAATCATTTATGTGTTGGCAACGGTTACTATCAGTTGTTAGCAATTGAAAGAAGATAGAGAAGGGAGGTAGTTATAACTGTTTTAATTTTAATTTTATTTTTTAAAAAAGACAAAGGATAGTTGTGAGTTATTTTTTTTAATGTCGTGAATTTATTCTCTTGTGAGTTTGCTCTCGTAGGTAATATTTTACTACTTTAGTAGAGCACCGTCATTCATACACATGCACTCTATAATTCTATATTTTGGATAATCTAATTCGGGCTCAATTTTAATGATCAAGACTATTCAGCTAATGTGTCGTACCATGTATAATTTGTGTCACCAAAATATTCTCCCAATTGACAATCTAATTACATGTCCAACTTATGGACTACAAGTGGATGGTTTACTGTTTACTTTATGATGGGAAATTTTGAAAAAATATTTGATGTCGACTGATGGTGGGTGGCACAAGAGTGTATGGTCTGAATCGTGAAAAGATGAGGCCTACTATATTGTTGATGCTAGAGCAAATATAACATGTCATTTTGATAAAGTGCATGTTAAGGAGTTGATTTTTTTTTATTGATGTGTATAGAATGAATAGCTATATTAATGTTGATCTTTAGAAATACAGTAAAATGCACGGTTACACACTAAGGCATCACTGTACACATGTTTGTAACATGAGTAGTTCATTATAGTAACCTAAAAATTAAGTTATAACATGGATCAACCATTGGTATGAATGACCTTTATGATAATGAGTGAACATAAGGAATAAATCAGTATCTATGGACAAGTCTATCAAACCAATGACTAAGTCTATCGAACCGATGACTAAACCAATGACCAAGTCTATCAAACCATAGGCACACTTATCATTGTGTATCTATGGACAACACACATTATTCATTTTATATCATTGCATGTATCTTGTGACCTTTGATCCATCCTATGTGGGTTGATGATTGATACGTTTGAATCTTTTATTCATGTGTTACATGTACAAAATATATTCTTCTCATTATAATATGAAACATTAAACAATGTATAACTCTTGATATATTGACACTCAGAAATTGTACATACGTGGAAAAAATCTCATTTATAAAGATTTTAAATTGTGGGGTTGATTTTAAATTGTGGGGGTTATGTACTTAGATGCATTACAATGTTCAAAAGTGATAGATCCATACAAATATCATATTGGCCCATGTAGGATGATTGAACTGGTGTATTTTTAAAATATTACCTTTTGCAGGCCCAATAAATAAAAGGTTTACATCTTATACGTGTATTACTTTTATGAATATTAAGTACTTAATAACTCACATTATATGAATGCTCGTATCTCTGGAGTTTCACTTACCATGAAGTAATGGGTAGCTTGAGTTTATCAAATGGACTAATAGTGAATGTGTCTTAATTCAATGATAATTCTAACTTACATTTTATTATATATATAAAAAGTGATATTATAAAATATTGGGTCCAATAACAGACGGATCATCGGCACATATCACTTAACTGTTTAACACACTTATTGTTGTTTTTCTATAAACACTTCATATTGTTGATCTTAAACATAAAGTTGTTGATAGGGTGATGAATACGCATGCCTAATTTATTAGACAAGTTACATTTACTTTTGGCATCGTTCACAATACTTTCTAGACAATACTACCTAGGCAGAGGAAAATTATTTCTATCTGATCATATGCCAACCTAGGACACGTGTTATCCAGTCAATTCATATGATAGTTCTTACGAAAGATTTTTCTTAACAGATTTATTAGGTGGGTCATAAATATATCTATCAAAGCTAAATCTAAAATTGTGGAGATACACTCTGATGCATAAACCACTCAACGCATGGAATCCAAATTTAGTCAATATATATTTGATAAATGCGTTGATATAAATTTGAAGATTTGCACTAAGGAAACTATATATTGAATGCTACAGATCAATATGCACATGTTTTAATGATCAAATTGGTAGTCATTAAATGAATGGTAGAAAGAATATTGTTAGCAGTCTGAATTCATAAAATGATTGTTGGATCAATGAGATTTTTTAGGCTATATTCTATTCTCAATATTGGAGACTAGATTTGGACATTTGGGATTGGTATTTATATAAGACTATAAGTTTATATGATGAACTATATTATTTTACCATCAACAAATGTATCTAATGGGCAAACATATGCATCTATGGAGCCCATTGTTTAATCTGTCGATCAAGATACTTGATAATGAACTTAAACATTTCTTTTCCATATTCAGTTGTCAAATATCCATTGATTGTATAGAATTCTAATCACTTATTGATAAATTGACCAACCTTTCATGTGTTAGGGAACATGTGATAACATGATAATGTTACAATATGATTACAAAAAAGTTATACTCTATTTTAGTTGTCATATGTCTATGCATGACAGATTACTCTAGCCTCTTTGTACTGCAGATACAATAAGTTCGATTAACTTTACCACAAGTTGATTGAACGTGGGCTAGTGAAGTTGGTTGAATAATAAGAGTACATTCAGTGCTAAGAAAGTTGGTTGTATTTAGAGCCGGTGATACGACAACTATCATAATAAAAGTGATGTTCAGTATCTGTTGTTTGATAGAGTCATAATTATTGACTCTGTGATGTTAGAAATGAGTTTGGTATGTGTTAGCTTGAAATATGAATAGTCAAAGAGGATGCGGCTAACTGGCGAAGACTTGATTAAGGAGCAAAAGAATGAATCCGCCTAAGCAGAGACTCGTTTCTAAATAGCTAGTTGGTGAGGCAATAGATTGCTAATACGATGATCCTTAGTTGATCTGAAAGGATGATTAGCCATAATGTGACTAAGACATGGCCAAACTCGTATGAGAAGAAAGTCTGATGGAGTAATGACGGGTGGAGGTAAAAGGCCTACGGGTCAGAAATCCTCTGACCAAGTAATTATCTAAAAGATTAGTCAATGATACATCGAAAGGAATGAGGCTGATCCTAATATATGAGCTACCAGTGTTGGCAACCCAACCTATATGAGTAGAGATCTTATCAGATAGGTTCAATGGATAAATAACAAGACACGAGGTAGATGATTGCACTGATATAAATGAGTCCCTTCTATGGTGTACAGTACGAGAAACAATGAAGAATGATGAGTTTTTAAACTCTTAATGAATCCATAGCCATATATTTGGTGGTGTACCTAATTGCTATATACACTTGATGGAATTCACCTATATGGGTTTGGAGGTGGAGGCCACTTCCTATGAGAATCTAAGTGAATTCTCTAGAGCACTCATGAAATTCAGGTAATGGTGTATGGCCGAAACGCACTGAACCGCAGAATCTTTTGTAGCGGAAAAGTTATGTGAGTAGTATGTACTTGCGATCTACATCAAAAGGAATCAAGTTCAAGACTATGGTGTCACCTGATTCCTGTAGAACTGTCATGCTTACTCTAATGTCAGTTCAAGTCTATGGTGACACCGGTACCATTGCACGACTCTTCCATCTTAACTCGAAATGTCAAAAAATTTGAAACATGTGGGGGATTGTTGTATTTTAAATTATTTTAAAATAATTTAGTGTTTCAAAATATCCGTTAGGACAGATCATGGCTATGGCCATAGGTGCGCATGTGCCCTACGGATGTGTCTTTTCACTAAAAGGTTATATCCTTTCAATTTTTGTTTTGAAAAGTTGTGTCTTTTGAAGCCTAAGGGTTGCACCACTTGGGTTTAAACCCACTAGTCACAACCCTTTGTGAAAGGGTGTCTTCACAAAGTCTATAAATAGACTTTCTCTCATCAGTTTTTTCTTTTTTTTTCTTTTTTAAAGTTTGTATCCTGGAGGTCGAGCCCATGTACAGTAAGTGCACTGCTGAGACCAGGTCATAGTCGTTGTATCCTGGAGGTCGATTGCTCTGGAAACCTGTTGCACTTGGGACGTTGTCCAGGGGGAGCAAATTCGATTTCAAGCGGAGTGATTCATGTCACGCCTCTACTTCTATAAATCGATAAGTTTTCTCTTTTTCTCAATTTAAATTTATTTTATTTAAATAATTTTTCAAACTCCATATCCCAACACCATTCTCTAGAAATCTTCCCCAGTAGAATATCCTAACAGTCCAATCATTGAAACTTTAAATACATAAATAATAATAATAATAATAATAATAACCATGTATTTGCATGCAGGCCACTAATCTAAAGGTCAGGAAAGTCTATAGATGGTATTTTTTGGCATTGTCCTAAATCAATGAATTTAGGAGGCACACTTCTTACAGTTTGACCTTTTGATATTTCCATTAAAATTAACTACTACTCATGTCCATGGTTTTCAATGGCTACAGGATTCCTCCTGGACTATCTTCCTATCCAAACATGCTGTTAGAGGACTTATTCAATGGTCTAACTATGAGTTTCTATTAACGGGTCCATTAGTTCAATGATGCAAAACATTGATATGATGATGATGATGGGAATACATTACCGAGAGATAAATACAGGAGGCGATGGAGAAAGTCCAAAAACGGCCGAGATGAGCATCAGCGACGTAGGCACCCAAGATGGGCATCAACCAAACGGTTCCGGCCCAGTTGGTGACGTTGTTCGAGGAAGAGACAGTGCCCTGATGGAGCTTCTTCGTCATATACAACACCAGGTTTGACGATATTCCGTAGAATGCCATCCTTTCAAACACTTCGTAAACTGCCAATCAGACACATCCAAACACACTTTTTAATGTAATTACGTATAATAGATACATGGCCAACTTTTCAAATATCCAGGCGGTCCATCAGTTGAGTCCGACTGTCTAGTTGCCCATGTGGACCAAACAACATGTTTTTTCACTACTTTTTAGGTGGGGTCCACCACATAGACGGATTGGATCTCACACATGCATGACATGTAGCCATTTGCAGATCAGGCTGTCAACTCTAGGTGCATCTAGGAGTGCACATGGTTTGGTTTGGTTCGATTATGGGGTGAAATTAGAATCGAACCATTCTGAATAGTTCCAGGAAAACTAGAACCAAACCAGACCATTTGAACCTAAAACCGAATTGGAACTGGACAGTAAAAAAACGATTTGGTACCGGTTCAGTTTTACGGTTCTGGGCTTTTTATAATCTAACCCAATTGCAATGTTTTTTATTATAATTCAGCCCAAGCTCCTCTACTATAATTTTCAAAGAGAGTAATCTTGTCATGGTTTGTTTTTATGACCTTTTAGTGTTCCCAAAATGATTTTGTTGCCCATGTCTATTCGTGTTATAATCCATTTGATGAATGGTCTAGTTTTTTATATTTTAAAAGAAAATAAAATTTAAATATTTATTGACCAATGGGTTCAGTTTTAGGTTCAGTTACAGGGTTCAGTTCTACGGTCCGATTTACGGACTAGTTCAGTTCTACGTAACTCCAAACCAAGAACTGAATCAAACTAATTGATTATTTGATTTTCGGAACCGAAGCTCGAACTAGTGTACTTCAGAACGGGACCAAACTGTGCTGTCTGGTCAGCTTTGATCCGGTTTACCGGTTATACCAGTTCCGTGTGCACCCATATGTGCATCCTAGGATATAAAACAAATAGCCAACTACACAATTCTTCAAACTTGTTTGTGGATGGAAGTGCTCATGCATGGATCTTGCATGAGATTGTTAAGAGACCACCAAAAGTTGGCTAGGAAATTAATATGGATTCTCACCCACCACCACCATAGGATGAGAGATGTGTTACACGTAATGTTACACGTGGTTGTGGTAGTGTAACCGTTCATCTAATATAGTGGAATTATCAAAAGGAAAATAAGTGAAGTGGCACATTGCCACCTTAAAAGTGGAATATCACGTAGCGAGGATCTTTTAATTTTGGGAATTTGGGTGCATGGGCCATGCACAGTAAGAGCCACGTGATGGCTGAACCATTGGCTAATTAAATAGTGTAAAATAAGGGTGGCACGTACTGATTTTCATAAAAAGTGGCGTCTGCGAGACTACTATCAATCTTTGGTCGGATGACACATTTGAGAGATTATCAGCAAGTGGGGCGTAGTGTGCTACTATCAATCTTCACCTTAGCTTGAAGAACAGATCAGCAGTGTGGTCTAGAACGACGGTTCAATTGAACTAATAGCTGAATAACAAGAAAAATAGACCAGTGTTGTGGTCTCATATACATCTTCTTACTTTCTGTCAGACTGAGTATAATAGAGTTCCAATAGGTGGGCCTTCGTGTTTACTGAACGCAGACCCACACCAGGCTCATTGTATCCTAGAAGCGGTTTGCTTGTAACCTATCAGCATACTCAATTCACTTGAGTAGGGGCAAAATAACGCTTAAGGACAGCATTTCAGACGTGCTTCAGCCTATCCATAATTTATAGCATTTGCAATTTTCAGTTTCTACATTATACAGAAATTGTATTAATCTGTATAGTTTACAACAATCTTAAAGCGTTATTTGATGGAAGCCGACAGTGTTTCATTCATCAAGTTTAAGACATGCATGAGTAAATGGGCAGTATCGATAAAGCACATGTATCTTAGTGGCACCCACATCAGTGCCAGGTGGATCCAAGCTTAGGATGGTAGCCGGCATGCATGACTCGTTGCCATCAAAACAGGGCATGGAAATTGAGATAGGGATTATTCAAATGATCAAATATTGCATCGTTTAATGAAGCTATTTTTCATATAACCACCTAAATAAATGCTTAGCCGAAAAAACAATTAATTACTTTTACTTTGACCATCGTGGAGTAAATAAAAAGAGCACTAAGGCAAACATGAGCTCAGGTAGGCAACCTTTAGTAGGGCCCACTACAATGTCTTTGACATATCCACACTGTCTATCAAATTCACGAGCTCAGGGGAGAATGTGAGCCAAAAATTTAATCATATCAAAAACTTAGGTGAGTTACATCACATGATACATTTGGATTGAATACATTATTGAAATTTTATCAGAACTTGTGGAAGTTTCAGATAAGGTTAATATTTGTATTTTCATTTCATCCTAGAAGGCATCAACTTATGAACGCGTTGAATGGAAGAAATAATGGTGGGCCTTATAAAGGTATTGACACTAAGCGTCTCCATCCCCCACTCTTTCTAGTGGTACAGCCAACCTGAGTTTTATGTTTTGAATTCACTTCTTACATGAGCTTGTGAAATTGATGAACATAATGGATGTCACAAATATATCATAGTGGGCATAAATAAATAATAAAATAGATGACATTTAACCATTAGTCGTCTAGGTAGGTGGGTTAGATAGAGGGACTTTTACTATGAGCATTTTAGTCATTTAAAAAATATCATATCTTAGTGAATAGTTACTTTTTAATGTTCTCAAAGATAAATCTTTATTTGAAAACACTTTAAAAGTAAGCAATTTTTACATATACACTAAATAAGACAATCATGCAAAAAAATTAATAAAAGAATATGACGATAGAAAACTTTGTATATAAAAGAATTGTGGTAGTAGGGTTGCCAATGGTCATATCAACTATGTGCTTACACATAACCTAGCACTACATGTGGAAGAATTTTCATTAGGTCTGCATATAGTCCAAGAAGTCCTCCTTCCTGGAAGGGTCTTGTTTCTGGCCTATAGAGAATTCTCCGATGACATGCACGTCCTAGCTAGGTACGTTTCACATCCTAGGTAGGTTTCAATGGTGGATGTCATTATCCCCACTTTTTTTTTCTTTTTTTTTTTTTCCTTCCTATGAACATGGTAGAGACAATTTGCACATTGAAAAGTGAGGGGGCCTTCATAGTCGTTTACACCTTGACGTATACGATGGTCTCGTTTTCACTGGTATGTATACGACGGTCGATGAAGTCCTCTGAAGAGACAAAGTTTCACAGGCGATGTCATTTTCCTCACTCTTTTCTACTGTGTATCACACTTGAGCTCTGGAGATGATTCAATTCTGAGATCATACATTAAAATGAGCTAGTAAAATGGATGGACAGCAAAGATAAAACACATAAATTTTAATATGCCTTACAAAGCCGGCCCGGTCAACAGGGATATCCGTGGTGTTGGTGTCACCCTGCAATCCACCTCCATAGTTTCAAATAGAATCTTGATCCTTTATTGCTGGGAAATAGGGATTTCACTTTTCTTGCATTTTCACTGGCTCACATCATTTATGAGCCATTAGCCATCATTATCTAATTCAGCAGTGTCTGATGACATGACCCATTTAAAATGCAGGAAACGGGATTTCCTGTTTTCCAGCAACAGATCCGGACTCCTGGTAATTAAGGTGTAAATTGTGCAATAAAGGATGGCTAGTGGTCCGTGCTACGTGGGCCTACCATGATATATGTGTCTCATTCACACGGGCCATCCATTTTTCATATCATTTTATGGCACTAGCCTGAAAATGAAGTACATCTAAATCTCGAGTGGACTACGTCCCGGCGAAACAGTGTTGATTGAACACTCACAGTAAAAAACTATTATAAACCTCCTGAGGTTACTGTTTTTTTTTAATTAACTCACTCAGGTGTGTATAACCTAATCAACAGATTGGATGTAAAATAAACATTACAGTGAGCGGTATGAAGTTTTAGTGATGTACATTTTATTATATTGTCCACCTGAAATTTAGTTCGAACTCATTTTTTGGATCATGCTAAAAAATGATACGAAAAAAATGAAAATTTTAAAAATAAATTATATGAAAAATAATAATAATAATAAACAGCATGGATAAATCGCATACATTATGGTGGCGGCCAAAGAGAACCGGCCACTAGCCACCTGCGTAGTGGTAGCGTCACTAGCCAAACAGCGCCCATATAGAAATGCTCACATGCAACATTGGATAGATGCAACCCGTAGGGGAGAAATGAAACGTTGTAGGTGAACGTCTCATGCAACATTTGATGGAAACGTGTAACACGTGGATTCGGCCTTAGGAATGGGAAATCGGATGGCGCACTGAGTTACTCGGTACGCTCTTAAGTCTTATCGTACTGAGTAAACCCAGTTGGGCCCACTGTGATTATATGTGGTTTATCCACGCCGTCCATCCATTTTTTTCAGGTCATTTTAGGATTGATCCAAAAAATTGAATCATATCCAAAGCTCATGTGGACCATACCACAGGAAACAGTGGGAGCAATGAGAGTAATGATTTCCACAGTATAAACCTTCCTAGGGCCCAGTGATGTTTATTTATCATCCAACTTGTTCATATGATCACACAAATATGGATGAAGGGAAAAGAACAAATATCAGCTTGATCCAAAATCTTTTTGGCCCCCAAGAATTTTTCAATAGTAGACGTGGAATTGGCACTGTTTCCTGTAGTGTGGTCCACTTGACTCTTGTTTATGGTTCATTTTTGGATTAGTTATATGAAATTATCTGTTAAAATGCATGGACGGAGTGGATACAAAACGGGTTCTTGAGGCGTATAGACAGCAGGTTTCAGCCAGCAAGTTTATTCGCTGCAACGAAACCTTAATTTGTAAACTAAACCTAGGGTTTTAGGGATGAATCTAAAAAGACCAAAATAGGCTCTTATCGTACTAAGTAAACTTAGTTGGGCCCACCGTGAAAATAAGTGGTTTATCCACACCGTCCATACATTTTTTCAGCTCATTTAAGGGTTGAGCCCAAAGTTGAAGCATATCCAACTCTCAAGTGGATCATAAGACAGGAAACAGTGGGAATAATGATTTCCACCGTTAAAACCTTCCTATAGGCCCTAGTGATGTCTATTTGTCATCCAAGCTGTTAATAATATTACAAAGACATGGATGAAAGGTAAAAAAACAAATATAAGCTTAATACAAAAATTATGTGACACTCAAGAATTTTGCAACAGTACAAGTTCAATTCACACTATTTCATGTGGTGTGGTGCATTTGAAATTTGGATATCCTTCAATTTTGGACCCATGTCATAAAATTATCTAATAAAATAGATGTACAGAGTGGATAAAATACATAGATCATGGTGAACCCCACAGAGTTTACGTACTGAGTTACTCAGTACGCAATCCACTTCCCCTTTTATAACTGCTTACCCTAGCCGTCTGAGGGCCCGTTTGGCCGGTCGGATTGAAAGGGATTGGATGGTAATGGAAGGGATTGGAAGTTAAATCCCGGGAATGGCCGGGCCTGCCAAACACGGTCGGTGATCTGATCCCAATTCCATGGATCTTCAGACAATCCACTGACAACACCATTATTACCCTTAAATCCCATCCAATCCACCCTAATCCGGTGAAATTTGCCTGGGACGTGTTTGGTTGGTGGGATTGGAAGGGATGGGAAGGTTGAATCCCCGGATTGGCCGGGCGTGCCAAACGGACTGTGTTTAGCAAAACAGGGATATATCCAATCCCATGGATCTCAAGACAATCCACTGACAACACCAGTATTACCTAGAAATCCACGCCATCCACCTTAATACCATCCAATCCCTTCCAATCCATCCGGCCAAACGGGCCCTGAGGGTATTTTCATAAAAATAGCAGCTGACTCACCCTAAAATGCCGCTTTTCCAATACTAATGGCGTCGTATGGACTCGTCCGTTGGCCCTATTTTTTCCGAAGTACATGGACAAAAAGAGGCTGTTCGCATCCAGCTAGAGAAGAGAGGGTTCAAAAGAGACTCTTATGGACGCGGATTCCGCACTGAGCACCATTATCTACGTGTCTTATCCACGCCGTCCATCCGTTTCTCCAGCTCATTTCAGAGCATGAACCCAAAATTGAAGCATACGCAAAGCTCAAGTGAACCACACCATATAAAAGAGTAGGAATTAAATGCTGATAGTTGAAAACTTCTAAGGGGGCACAGAAGTATTGGATCAAGCTGATAACTGTATTTCCCTTCATACATGTCTGTGTGACCTTATGAACAGGTTGGATGACAAATAAACATCACATTGGGCCCTGGGAAGGTTTCAACGGTGGATTTCATTATCTCCACGGTTTCATGTGGTGTGGTCCACATGAGATTTGGGTGTGCTTCAATTTTGGCTTAATGACATAAAATTCAGATGAAAAAATGGATGGACGGTGTGATAAGACACATACATCAGTGAGCCGCTCTGAGTCT